>BSBN01000252.1:6005000-10805000 GCA_027924645.1 Cunninghamia lanceolata | reverse complement strand
CACCCACTTTGGGGGTAGGAAGAGGGATGGGAAGAATTGTGGCTTGACAGAGGCCTCAAAGAAGGCCAAGACAAAAAAGTGAAGTGTGATGTGTCCCAGGCTGAGGAGATGGAGTCCAAGGAAAGGACCCCTAAAGATATTCATATGAATGACACTAGTGATGGTAGGGAGAGAGTGAAGGGGATTGCTTATCAGGAGAAGGGCATAATCAAAATGACGAGTTTGAAGAAGAATAGTGGTGTGGCTTCTAGGAGGCCTAGCATTTGTCAATCCAGTAGGTTGGCTGGTATGCAAACCCCTACTATCAAAATCATGGATTATTCAAGTGCTTTTGATGCTAAAGAAAAGGTTGAAATTCAGGAAGTCAAACTCACTCGTGATTAGTCTAATTTCTATGATTGTGTTAGCTTGTTGGAGGAAATAAATAATTACTGCTATGACACTGATGAGGAGGAAACTAAGATGGAACAGGATGAAGTGGAATTGGTTGAGAAGACCGCTCTTGGGTAGAGTGAGTGTGGGAATTATAATTAGGTCAAAGGTGAAATGACAAAGCTAAGAACGAGGTTGGATGCCCTTGAGGGGAAGATGAAAGTCATGACCACCTTAAGATTGAAGGTTATGCATCAAGCTGCGACTACTCTGGCAGTTCTCCAGGATTTTGAAGTGAAGAAGCATGGCATGGACCCGAAGACCTTTGTGAATTATGATGAAATGTATGGATTCCTTAAGGATGATTGGAGCCAACTTTTCCAATATTTTTCCTTTCTATTTTGGTGTTTGTTTTTGGTTATGGTTCTATTTATTCTGTATGGACTTTAATATGCTTGGTCATTGTTAGTGTGCTGCTTGTCAGTTGTTGGTGGCCTACTGGGCCTATTTTGCTGCCCTTTGGAGTTTTTTGTTAAAGGGATCTGCACCCTTGTTTGCAACTTATTGTAATAAAAATATTGCTCTTAAAGACTTCTCAGTCTCATTATAATAAATTGGGCAAAATAGTCCATTTCCTTTTATAAAAAAACATTATAAGAATGAGGTTAATCAAAAGGAAAGGGCAAAAGATACCAAAATATTACACATCCATAGACAAAGTGGAATTGCATAAACTTTCAAAGCATCTTTGACTGCTATATTTCCTTTTCTCTCTTGAGTGCTACTTCAATTTTTTATAAGCTTCATGTATTCTCTAAATAGTCTAAATTTCTTGGGAATAAACCACCTACTTGTAATGGGTGGTTGCCACCCCAATAAACTATCTAGGGAGAAATCTTATGAAAGATAGCTCACCCATTACTTATTTTTTTATGGATCATTACTATATATTTAGTCGAATGACTTTTTCTCTCCTTGAATATGTTAAAATTAAGGAACACTGAGAGGGGGGTGAATCAGTGTTCTGCAAAACTTATTACTTTGTTCCTTTATTAATTTACCACATACATCCAAAAGAAAGATTCATGAACACAAGATCACAACACATGGACACCAGTATTTTTACGTGGAAACTCGGTTAAGGGAAAAACCACGGTGGGGGTTAACCCACAAGAATTTATACTTTGTTAAAAGTATTACAAATGGGGAAGGCACATGCCTTCAGGCACATTGCCTAGAGCTCACTGCTCAAAGGAGGCTCACTGCCACTGAAATGTTTGAACTGAAGAATAGCATCTAACTATGCAAAATAACAGTTCTGGTTAAGCTCAATACACTGACTTTACACACTTCATCTTTCTCTGCTCTGCTTTACTATTCTACCATGATTTGAAGCTTAGATCTCCTTGCTTCACACTTGATACTACTATACTTTGCACTTATCCCTTCATATTTGCACACCATCATCACAAAATGCTCGAATCCATCGATCATATATATCCGCTACATGAAATTACATCAACTGCAGTCGGCCTTAAGAAAACTTGGAAACTATTTCAAGAACACTGTTCTGTCAGCTGAATCCATGCACAAATATTAATGCAGACCAAAACTTATGTGTTCAAGTCACCTCACATGTTGGCCAACACCACTAGATCTCATAAATTACTCAACCAACCAATTCTCTTCATCCGCACAAGGATCAAACACCTAGTCAGCCTATTCTTCACCGGACTAAACTGTCTAACCAAAAACCTGATACTCAGATGCTTGTAACTTACAATCCCTTCATCACCAGAGGCTAAAATCTTGGATTTAGGTAGCCCTGACATCTCTTAACATTACCGTAGATCCGCAGCACAATGTGATTACCTGTGGAGAAATGCGGACTAATATGCTGAACCCTGTCAAATGCTCTGTTCCTGTCTATCAGGACTTAGATAAATCTACACTCTGACTTTGGGTATGATCAAATGATGTAATGTGGATGTGTAAGATAGATTCAGTTTCCATCAATGACAACACCTGACATGCCTAGCAGTGTCTCTTGCCAACAATCTCCCCCTTTGGCATTGATGGCAACACTTAGTGGAAAATGACTAAGTGTTAGAACAACTCCCCCTTACTATGTACACTTAATGCTCCCCCTTAGATGATTTCCTCATTTTTCACTGCTTTTCCTCTCCCCCTTTGACATCAATGGCAAAGGCTGGAATCTGCATATCAAAATTCATGTAAAAATTTTATGTACACGGGTCAAAACTCTAAGTATATACTTCCGCATATGAACACATAGTCCTTAAGCCTTGTTCATCAGCAAAAAGATATCACCAAAAATGTTTTTCAACTGTGATAATTCACTATCCTAGTTCTTCTTTATGCTTCCCAAAATAGGGTCAGTAGGGTCACTAGTAGCAGCAACAACTTGGGATTCTGCCAATAGATCATACATAGTTTCTAATTTGAGGGAAATTAGTCCCCGGAGCTCATCCAATCTACCCAAAACTTTAACCTTTTCTTTCTCTAGGTCACTCAATTCATTCCGCAAACTCACTACTTGGCATTCTTTGGTAGATACAGACTCAGTTAAAGGACTATATGACTGAGAAATGTTAAAAAATTTGTGCTCTAAGTCCTTAATCTTCTTCTCAATATCTTCAACAACTTTAGATTGGTTTAAGCAAAACTTATAAATCTTTGCTCCTTCAGATAGGGCATTTTGAATACTCTTTACACTAGTATCAAGCCCCGATCTATCATAACTAATTATTTTCTTTATTTCAACAAACTTCTTCTCATTAAATTCATTTTTGACTTTAACTTCTGCTGACTTCTCCAAGGTTTCAAAATGAGAACTTACAGAGTTTATCAAACTTTTCAATTGGCTAGAGGGAGATGTTGATGAGTCCTTCTGAAATGTGGGTATGATTTTCTCCAAAATCTCAGATGCAAGACCAAGCAACTCACTATATTCTATATGAGACTTTAGGATTTCTTCTCTGTCCTTAGCTTGTGCAGTAGAGACCAACTTTATCTTCTGCACCGGTGATAAAGTATCAAAATTGATTGGTCCTTGTATTATATCTTGATCTTCTTCAATTTGTTTATCTCTTTCCAAAATTTATTTTACTACTTCTGCAATGTCTCTTGCCCAATATGATGTTACAGATTTAAGCTCTTCAGGGCCTCCATCTTCTCCATTTTTGGAGTCAACCGCATTGTCTTTCTCATCATTTTCATTTTTTTCTCTACTTCTGCCTTCTCTGCATCATCATCAGAAACATTCTTTCTTTTATCTATCTCAGAAATATCTTCTACATTCTCTTCTAGAGGATTTGGTGTATACTTAGTGGCAATATTATGAAATTCCTCAACATCCAGAGTGGAGGAATCAATTCCATCATTAGTTTCTTTTTCTTGATCTTCATTCATCATTTCTTCATCTTCTTTATTCAATGTTTCTTCTTCCAGAATGGAGACATCATCTATTTCAGTTTGTTGCTCATTTTTCTACAGCTCTTCATCATCCAGAATTGATGTGTCATCAGTATCAATAGGTTCTTCTGTAACCACATAGAACTTGTTCTTGTCTAATGCTTTCTTTAGAATTTGTTTTGTTTCTTTAACAATTTCATCAATGTCTCCAATCATCAGCTTATTCATCCTTTTCTTGCTTCTGAATTCATTCTTGACTTCTTTAAGAATCTTATCTGCTTCTTTTCTAGAGATCACTGGACACAGACTAGACATTACATGTTCCCTTAGCTCCATATCCTTTGTTTTGGCAGCTTCTTTTCTTATTTCTAGAATGTCTCTTAAACTCTTAGGAACTTCTGACAAAATCACCACTAGTGCTCTGTTGAATACATTCAAATATTTTACAATAGCATCCTCCAAAATTCTTTTGTCAGCATCACTGTAATGATCATAGAATTTAGTCATTGGTTTTAGGTTTCCATCTACAGTGATTGTCTTAACGATGTCCTCCACAGAAGGAGTTGGCTTCTCAACATCAGCCTCTAACTTATGCCTCTTACTTGGCTTTTTTCTTCTAGAGGGATTCTCCTTAGACACTTTAACAACTTTAGTACTTGATGCCTTCAACTCTTTAACCTCATCATCTGAATCAATCTTTTCTTCATCCTCCTTCTCCACACTAGCATATGACCTCTTGGCCATTGCTTTTGTTCTTTTTCCTTCCTTACCGGTAGGTTTTTCTTTGGATTTCTCTACAACAAGAGAAGGTGATGCACCAAATGTTGAACTAGAACTCCTAGTACTCCTTGACTTAGGAGGTTCTGCCAGAACACTTTCCTATTCCCCGTCCTACTTCTCCTTCTCAACTTTTTCTGTTCTTTCCCTGATTTGCCTCATAGCTTCCTTAGTAAGACCTAGATTCTTAGCCAACTGCTCAACTTCTTTCCTTACACTCCTTTTGATTTCAGGAGCCTTGAATTCAAGATGCAGTTTTAGTGAAATCTCTTTATATGTTCCAAATCTCTCTTTAGTCGGATCCCTAGGCTGACTTAACAAATGCTGTGTATACAGTTCCAACACACGCCCATCCACTTCATACCCCATGGGCATGATCCACACAACTCTAGGCTCTATTGCTTCCATTTTGTATTGATCAATAGTAACCATAAAATAGATTGTGTCCTTGTATTTTTCAACCACATCCCTAGGTATTCTATCCCTAGCTTGCATCATACTCTGGAAGTTTTTGAAGAATCCCCAAAGTGCAGTCTTTTGTGCATAATAACCACCCAAACAACTCAACTGATTCCTAATTTGGACTGCTACCAGTTTGTCATTTGACCAATAGATATTCTTGTTTCCTAGAAGCTCACTCAAGAAATAAAAGAAAAGACACAGAAACAACGTACCATATTTGAATGAGTACTTTTTGTCCCTCTTTATCTTGCTTAGGTTCTCCATGAGTTGGTTTAGCAACAATTCACAGAGATCATAGTTTGCATTTTCTTTCACCATCTGATATGCAATATAGATGGCTGTTCCGAACACTAAATTTTCTCTTCTAGAATAATATATCTTGTAACCTATCACCATTGATGCGAATCTCACCCCATGATCCTTTATATCATTTATAGTCATGGCTCTCTTGTCAAATTTTGATCCGGTTGCCTTTGTGACTTCTTGATTCTTCATAGCCTTCAATTGAGGCAGAGTACCGGTGGAATTCAGTCCTATAACTTCTCTTATTGCATCTTTTATGATTTTAAATGGATGATTCAACCATAAAAACTCATCATGAATACGACTCAGGACATACCGGACCCATTCGTCCTCTACGAAATTTGGAAACTCAACAACCTATATGAATTTCTTATCTTGCAGTGCTTTGTACTTCGGTTTGAGCTCTAAATCATCTGTCAAGTGATTCATGAATAGTTCACGAAACCTTGAACTACCATGCTCTTCTAGAGGCACATGAATGTAAGCCCTAATGTCTTATGTGTGCAAAACTCCATATGGAACACCAAAAAACACTCCCATCAAATTGACTTCAGTGGACTTGAAAGGGTGTTTCTTAAACTTTGGCCTAGGTCACTCAGTGATATTCACAACCAGAGGCGTAGCCATTTCTAGAGATTACAAATTCAAAAAGTTTCATAGAGAATACCTTGTTTCGTTGATTAGGGTTAACTGATGAATTCACCTGTCACACTTCGAATCTTTGAAATCTCAGCTCAAGCGCTCTTCTTCTTGTTTTCTTCAAATGCAAAGTGATTCAAATGTTGAATGAATGAATTTTTATGCTCCGCAAAACCTAATTGACCATTGTAATAAATGCTCTACCCTAATACATCTAGTTACACTGTTTCTGCATACAGTCAATCTTCAATTGCTCTGCAATCAATCACATTAGCTTCTTTTCTTTTGAAATTTGCTTCAACATATCTGCAATAGGCTTCTTTATCTTCATTCATCATGCCAGATTCAGGCACCCACTTATTGGTAGGGGGAATTAGATTTTCAATGTAGCTCCCCCTGAGCCAGAGCTCCTGTTTCAATTCATGGAGGAATTATCAACACTGGATTGTGGTGTAGACCCATTGTCAACATTCATTTCACCTTTCTTCACCCATGTTTTGTTCATTTAATTCTGGATCTCATTCACATCAACTTTTCCCTTGCCTTTGTCCAACTTCTACTCTATTTTTCCTTTACCTACCTGTGAGTTCTCCTTTTTGCTTCTGCAAAATTTAGCAATGTGTTCGGATTTGTTGCAGTTGAAACACACAATCATATTTTTCTCACAATTACATGTTGGAGCAGGTTTAGATTTGCATTACATTGCAATATGCCCAAACTTATTGCAAGTAAAACATCTTCCATTGAACACTTGTTTGTTCTTAGGAGGATTCCTTGATCCACTTCTGCATTCCTTAGCCTTATGACCTATCTTTTTGCAATTAAAACATTGACCGGAGAAAGATGATGCATTTTGATTTACTTTACTTCTGCATTGATTAGCTCTATGACCATACTTACTGCATTTGAAACAATTGCCATTGCAAGATGGATAGCTTTTAGCATTAGGTTGTCTTATTGGAGGTCTTCTAGGATTCCTTCTTTGATTTCTTGCTTCAAGATTTCTTTGACTGGATTTAGAGCTTTCCCCTTTATCAAATCCCAGACCATGCTTATCATCTACCTTTTTCTGACTCTTAAGCAGCACCTCAAGTTTGGCTAAGTTTATCTTAAACTTTTCTTTGTACTCATTTGCAACTTCTATGTCATGTTTGAGAATGACAATTTGTCTTTCAAGTTGATCCTCATTATCCCTAGTTTCTTGTAGATCAGATTCTAGATGACCAATTATTATGTCCAATCTGCAACACTCTTCTGTTCTTTCTTTCAGAGATTGATTCAGTTTTTCTTTAGTCTTCTTTCTTTTCTCAATTTCCTTGGTTAGCCTCATCACCCCGAATTCCATCTCATGTTTTAGGACAACTTCTTTTGCTAGCTTCTCACATTCCTTTGTTTTCTCCTTCAGGGCCTCATCCATGTCATTGTCTTCATTTTGATTTGCTAGCTGATGAAGTAGCTCCCTCCTCTTTTCATTAGATTTGCTCAGTTGTCCTTTTAAGGTCTCAATGAAATCTTCAGCATCTTTAAGGTTCTCTTGTAGATCTCCGATTTCTTCTCTGGACAGATCAAGATCTTCTAAGGCTACTTAAAGTTATTGATTGATACCATCAGAATGCTTGAATGAACCCATTGAAAACACCTTCCCAGATCTTTCTCAAGTTGTTAAACTTCTTCTAAGGAACTTAGCTTTGATACCAATTGTTGAAATTAAGGAACACTGAGAGGGGGGGGGGTGAATCAGTGTTCTGCAAAACTTATTACTTTGTTCCTTTATTAATTTACCACATACATCCAAAAGAAAGAAGCATGAACACAAGATCAAAAATAGCAAGATCACATCACATGAATACTGGGATTTTTACGTGGAAACCTGGTTAAGGGAAAAACCACGTTGGGGGTTAACCCACAAGAATTTATACTCTGTTAAAAGTATTACAAATGGGGAAGGCACATGCCTTCAGGAACACTGCCCAAAGATCACTGCTCAAAGGAGGCTCACTGCCTACAAATTGATTACAAGAGTTCACTAAAATTTTTGAACTGAAGAATAGCATCTAACTATGTAAAATAACAGTTCCGGTTAAGCTCAATACACTGACTTTACACACTTCATGTTTCTCTGCCCCGCTTTACTGTTCTACCATGATCTGAAGCTTAGATCTCCTTGCTTCACACTTGATACTGCTATACTTCACACTTATCCCTTCATATTCACACACCATCATCACAAAATACTCTAATCCATTGATCATATATATCCGCTACATGAAATTACATCAACTACAGTCGGCCTTAAGAAAACTTGGAAACTATTTCAAAACACTGTTCTGTCGGCTGAATCCATGCACAAATATTAATGCGGACCAAAAATTATGTGTTCAAGTCACCTCACATGTCGGCCAACACCACTGGATCTCATAAATTACTCGACCAACCACTTTTCTTCATCCGCACAAGGATCAAACACCTAGTCAGCCTGTTCTTCACCAGACTGAATTGTTTAACCAAAAACCCAATACTCAGATGCTTGTAACTTACAATTCCTTCATCACTAGAGGCTAAATTCTTAGATTTAGGTAGCCCTAACATCTCTTAACATTACCCCAGATCCGCAGCACAATGTGATTACCTGTGGAGAAATGCGGATTGATATGCTGAACCCTGTCAAATGCTCTGTTCCTGTCTATTTAGACTTAGATAAATCTACACTCTGACTTCTGGTATGATCAAATGATGTAATGCAGATATGTAAGATAGATTCAGTTGCCATCAATGACAACACCTGACACGCCTAGCAGTGTCTCTAGCCAACAGAATAAACATGGGAATTTATAACTACATTTGATTGTGAAAAATCTCATGCCTTAATGATCTCCTTGATAAAGATCAACAAATTATCATCAATTTTTAACATTGTCATTATAGCTCCATTGTATTGGCTATATTCTAGGATCAATTACAAGTATCTCAAAACAAGCGTGCATTTAAGAAATGCAATATGATCAAACTAGTTGTTATGCTTATTAAGGCTAATATGTAATCAAAGATCATAAACCTATTATAGACACCTAAAATTGACCATGTCCTTACAACACTTCTAACATCACCTAGACATCCACCTTGCGACACTTTCATCCTTGGACCCCTTCATGTCACCTTCCATTAGTCAAATTAATTAAATAAATTATATTTATTTAATTAATTTTATCCATTTTATCCTCTAGCCAAATTAATTAAATAAATTTTATTTATTTAATTAGTTTTATTCCTTCCACATCACTCCTATCCTATTATTAATTAAATAATTTTATTGTTTAATTATTCTTCACTTAACTTGCACAAAAATGTAAAAATAGCTAATTCTTTCATCTACACCATTCATTTTAAATTTCGCCTCTTAATCTTAGTTGACCATATGAGGATAGGCCCTATCCTTTTTAAATTGTCCTCTCATTTAATCTTGTCCATTCATACTCCTTTAATCTCAACCATTCATCCTTAATCCATGTCTCATCAAATCTTAACTATCCATCTTTAATCTAATCCTAGCCATCCATCCTATCATCCAAGATCATATAAATTTTACCTTCAATCAAGCCATTTAAACTAGAAAAGAAGAGAGAAGAAGGACAGAAGGTGAATGAATAATGAGAACATCACACAAGAATGCAAAGTTATGCTACTAGAGTGAGCAACCAATAATCAAATAATTATCAAGAGCAAATCAAGTGGAGCTATGGTGCACTCTACTACTCTATGGGAGAAGCAAAGTGATTTGAGGTGAAAGGTATTTGTGTTTATTGCGTTATCTTTATGTTATTTACCTCTTATCAATTTTCTTGTCTTCACCTATCATATAAAAGATCAAACTTACCTTGTAATAAACTAATTTACCTTACCATATTCAAACTAGATATTACCTATACAATAGATATTATATCTATATTTTTGTGGAATACTATATGATCATTGGAAAATAACAAACATATATTAAAGGTAATAATTACTTATGATCTTTGTTATTCCTGCAATAAGAATCAACTTTATTTGATTATTGTGTTGCCGACTATTCTAGTGATCCTATTAATAGGAAATCTACTTCAGGCTATATATTTAAAATATGGTGCAAGTGGTATCACATTGATGGAGTAATCCTTAGAATAACAACCTTCTATGGCTCTTTAATCTATAGAGGCTGACTACAAAGTTGCTACAAAAGAATCAATGTGGCTTAGGAGATTATTGGAAGAGATTTTCATCTTGGGTACTAATACAAGTCCCATTTTATTATATGATAACCAAAGCTATTTACTCTTACCAAAGACTCTTATTTCCATAAATAAAGCACATTTGAAGTTCATGGGAACTTAATTCAAAGGGAAAATCTTTCCATCATAAAATTACTTTCCAATTTTGCTAGATTGATTATCAAGTGGTAGATATACTATGTTACAAAAAGAACTAGGCTAGGTTCCCAATAATCACAAAAGAAAATTCTATATGCAGTATAGCACCAAACCTTTGTGCGGTATCAAATTATCTAAATTCAAATCAATGTTTGGCCATAAAGAGTTTCCATTAAGGTGTGCTTGACATTGGTACCTCTGATGTAAGACCTAAAAGGCATTAAATAAGACCTCTAGGCATTATATATGGCTAAATCCTTGGATGTAAGACCTAACAGGCATAACATAAGACCTCTAGGCATTATATGTATAAGTCCTTCCGGCATACTATAAATTCTTCTCTGTAAATCTTCCACTTGTAAAAGTATTGTATTATATAAGACCTATGGACACTATGTAATGAACCTAGGGGAGCTTTGTTTGAGGAGTCCTATTCTCTAATAATGACATTATAAGGCCTCATTTAAGCATCATTTTTTAAAACACTGGAATTATAAATTGTGACAAGATGACTTTCATGTAGTCCAAAATACATGCTCTTCATTTTGGCATAAATTTGTGTCCATGTTTATCACTGTCAAAGAAGACCTACATTATTGGGGTACTTTGTAATGCCCCAACTTTTACACTAGGACATTAGTTAACAAAATGGGACGAACAAAATTTTCACAATGCAATTGTAACACCCACATGTCACAATTGTACACTCAAGCACAAAAATCACCCAAGTACCACATAAGGCACTATAGATAAGGTGAAACAAGACACAAACTTCTCCAAATGGCAAGAACAACCAACATCAACAAATGGCCACAAGCCAAGCAATGTTGACAAATGGCTCACAAGCCAAAGGGAGAATTGATTATGATACCTTATAAGGATGAAATGTCCAACATGGAACCAATCACAAAGCATCTACTCACTAAACATAATCCAATATGCTAACCAACTCAAAAACATGAGAATGACTGAAATATTAAAAATATACATTTTCCAATATATGCAACATACATGCCAAATATAAGAAAAACCATATAGAATGCCACACTCGTTCGACACCAATGTCAAGATGAGCCAAATACAACTATGGGAATCTCAACCATAATGTGGGCACAATACAACCCAACTCGTAACCATAACATAATACAATAACATCATATATAAAATATGGCTCCAACATGCCAATTTAACCATTTTCAACCTCAAGATAGCTTCTCAACAAGCTAAATTCCATCCAGAACAAGGATCATTTTCCAACCAAATGATCATATAAAGTAACAACATCACCAAGTCTACTTCCCAAACATGAAAGGATCATAGTCCAATAATAAAATGATACAAAGAACAAATATACGTCAATAATAAGCCACCTCTAAGGTGCTCCAATAATCATGAATACAACACGATCATAAAATGAAATAGTGCACAAGGAACTCTTCCAGCTCCCAAGAGATCTTCCTATAGGACCAATGGGGAAATGTTACCCACCACCCTATTGTATTACCATTGTCAAGCACAAAAGATGTCTATGCCATTCTAGGCAACAAAAAACCTATCTTTTTATTATCATATTTTATTAATCTTAGGAACAATTTGTTGTTACAAAAATCTATAATATTCCTTCAAGCTCAACAAAATTGACAAAAAAAGAACCTCTAAGTTGACAAATCAATTTCAAAGAAGGATTTCCAAAAATAGAAAGTGTGAGTGGTACAACCGCATGTCGTATGGTTGGCACGTGGAACTAGTTGTCAACTACTTTATAGATGCTAGAATAAGAAATATGACTTCACATACCAACACTTATTTGGTTGGATCATGAGTATCACTATAAGAAGAGAGTTGATTACCCAAATCCTCCCAAAGATTTTTCCTTAAGACCCTAGTGTTAGGGGCATAAACATTAACCAGACTCCATCTAAAGGAAGGCAAAGAGAATTCAATCACCAAGCAATTTTTGTTGAAGAAAGAAAGTTTAACATGAAATTTTGAAGCATTCCACATAGTCACAATTCCCTCAGAGGCACCAACAACAGGGCTTATGTAGAAGGAAGCATTAGGCCAAATCCTATCAACAATCAGTTTGAAACCTCCTTTAGACATTTTAACTTCCTAAAGTAAAAGGATATCCACTTTGTGATCAAAAATACAATTTTTGACCTCAAATTGTTTTGAGGGGTTATTAAGTTCCCTCATATTCCATGAAAGGATTTTCATTTAAATAACTTTCTGGAGTGATTCTCTAGTGTCTTCTTCTTTCCACTAGCAATCTCCCTAGCTGCTTCTCTTTGCCTAGTTTCTCTCAATGAAGGTCTACCCTTCAAAGGATCTAAACCAACATCAACAATCTTTTTTGGTTTGTGACTTTTTTTCTGAGATGTCCACTCTTCATGGTCACTCAATGAAGTAGTAGCTACACCCGGAGAAGCTATAGAATGATTAGAATGCTTCTTTGGAGAAGGAGGAAATAATGATTTACCTAATTCTGATCGTGTCCTCTTTGCCTTTTATACTCATTGCACTATGATCAAAGTCTCTTGATTTTCTCACAGTATTGAGAGAAGTTTTCTGGAAAACAACTCTGCCTATTCCTTCTCTAGTCTCATTCAGTTTCACTAGTTTTTTATCATGGGTGGCGACAGGATTAGAACTGAACCGAACAACTACAGAGAATTTAAAGAGAATGCCTTGGTCTGGCATTACTATAAAGGAGGACAAACATATGTTGCAGCCATGTACTCTGCTTCTATAGTGAACAATGTGATTTTAGGTTTTCATTTTCTTATCCAACTAATTACACCTCCAAGCAAAGTAAAGACATAACTACTCATAGACCTCCTACAATCTAGATCACTAGCTCAATTAGAATCAACAAAACCCTATAAATCAACCATTTTTCCCACACCATTAGACCGATGATAACAAATGAAATGGTTAGACATTCCTCATAAATATCTAAAAACCCTTTTAACATTAGTCTAATGTTATTTACCAAAGTTTTACATAAACCTACTCAGAACTCCCATTGCTTGGGCAATATTAGGTCTTGTACATACCATAGAATACATGAGGCTTCCCACAACACTGAAAATAGAGACTTCAACATCTGTTAAAGATCCTCATCTATTTTATGATAATGTTTAAGAGAAAGCCTAGTTCCTTTCAAAGAGGGAATTCTAACTAGTTTACAATCTTACATGAAAAGATGCTACAAATAAGTGTCAACATACTTCTTTTGATTTAAGCATAATTTTCTATTAATTAAATCCCTACATATTTCCATACCTAAAATGTATTTTAAAACCCCTAAACCTTTAATAAATGTAAGATATAGCTAACCCTTAAGTTCCGTAATCATCCCCTTATCATTTCCAATAAATAACATATCATCAACATAAAGGAAAATGATTAGTAGTCGATCACCAATTAATTTAAAGTAAACACAATGATTTGCTTCACTTCTAATAAATTCATGATCAATATGAAAGCATCAAGTTTTTGATACCACATTCTTGGTGACTACTTCAAACCATACAAAGATCATTTCAACCTGCAAACCAAGTGCTCCTGTCAGTTCACCACAAAGTTGTTAGGTTGTTTCATAAATATTTCCTCATCAAGATCCCCATGTAGAAAAGTTGTTTTTACATCCATTTGCTCTACCTCTAAATCAAATGCAATAGCAATAGATAAAATTAATCTAATAGAAGTTAATTTATCCATAGGATAAAATATCTCACCAAAATCCACTCCCTTGACCTAGGAGTAACCCTTTGCCACTAACTAGGCCTTGTACCACTCCAACTTACCATCTGCTTTGAATTTCTTTTTAAATACTCATTTGCAACCAATGTCTTTTTTCTCCTCACAAAGCTCAACTAAATCCCACGTGTCACATTTTTTCCAAAGTTTTTATTTCATCTTTTATGGCCCCTAACTAGGACTCATACTCATCTAAAGAAAACACCTCCTTTATAGATCTAGGTTTGTTATTAGTACATGATAAAGAAAATACATCATTGTAATCAAAAGGACTATATCTTTCAACTAGATCATGTTATCTAGTGGACCTTTTGAGAGGTGAAACAAGATGATCCTATTATTCCTCATTGAAACTTTAATCAAAACCTTCTCCTTCCCCATTCTGTCCATCCTATTATTGTTGTATACGTGCATCTTCCTATTTAACATTCTTATTATCAAAAGATACTATTTTGTTAGGATTCACATGAAATTGTTCAACATTTTTAAATTTTCTAAGCTCATTGAAAAAAACATCCTTAGAATATAACATTTTCATTGCTATAGGATCCCAAAGCTTACAACCCTTAATGTTCTTTCCATAACCCATGGAATCACACTTGTTAGCCCTGAAATCAAGCTTAGAACATTTTTCTTTTGGAACATGAACATATGATTCACTACCAAAAACTTTGAAATGAGAAATTGATGGTCTTTTATTGTAACCACTCTTCTCAAAAGTAACATGCACCCCTGAATCATTCATTTTAAATACAAATATCAAGTTCCTAGCTCATGAAAATCAATTTTACCTCCCCTTGGACCATAATATTTCATGTGTTGTTGTCTCTGAGGAAAACATCCCTACCATTAGAAGTTGTATACACTACATACCACTCCTTGTGAAGAGTCATGTGGTAGGATGCATATGAATCTATCAACCAAGAGTCTCTAGAAGTCATGCTAGTATAAATAATAAAATCATCAGTAGCTTCATCATTAGAGGATTTATCTTTTTTTTTATCATCATTATTATTTTTCTTATTTTGACATTTATTTTTAGATTCCCCCTTTTTCTATAGTTCTAACACATCAATCTACACTTACCAGGTGTCTTGGACCTTCCTTTGGACTTATATCTATCCTTATACTTGTCCTTATCACCTTTCTTCTTGTCCTTACCTCTCTCTTTAGATCTTACCTACACATGCAATGTATCCTTTTACCCATCCAAATTCTTTCTCCTCATTTCCTCTGTAAGAAAGGTGTCAATGAGGGCATCCAACTTTGGATCATCTACCAAAGAACCACTAATTGCAAGGATCAAATTATCCAAGATTTAGGCAACGAACATAACAATAAAATACACTTATCCCTTGATTCAAGATTAGATTAAATGCATTTAAATGTTCTGCAACTGAGTCTCCTTCCTTCATTTTAAGAGAATACAATTTCCTTTTTAGAAATAATTTATTATAGATGTCACGTGCTATCAACTCCCAACAAACCCGATTCAGCTAAGGCTTGCATACAATTCAATGGATATCCTTATCCTCTATCAAGTAGCCTATTGAGTTATGATACACTACATTTATCTTATCAACCTAGGGACAATCTTCTTGGTATGGTGATAGTACTATATGTATAATAGTAGATTTTGGGGGATTGGAATGCTAAATTTATGTATAGCAGGGAAATTCTATTCTTTGCAAAATGAGAAAAGGAATATAATGTTGAAACATAGAAAAAGAAAGTCATTCAAGGAACACGAAGATGAATAAATGAATCTGTTATCCTCAAATTTAGCTACGCTCAATTTGTAAGATGACCCCTACAAAACTTGTTTGTTTCGTAGCCTACAACCCTAAGCACTTAGAATGAGGCAATCACATTTGCCCCCATGCATAATCTCCTAGCATCAGAATGTCCTTCTGAGCATTAACTTATGTCAATTTTTCAAAATTTGTGAAACAAGTCCAATTGATAATTTTACCTTTCTGAGAGTTAGGAAAATTTTTGTTAATGCAGGGTTGGCATTTTTTGCTGCCATTGCATGTTAAAGGAAATTTTGTGATGCAAGGTTGGAAAATTTTGCTAACCCTGCATATCCTTTTACCTAAGTTACACAGTCAGCAAAAAAGGCCGACCGTACAACTGTCTGTCCATACGAGTGCCATTAATGCATCTCGTTAATGGCATTTTTCAGGTTTTTAAAGTCATTTTTGTTTTTATTTTATTTTGTTTTCTTTCCTCTAGCTCTCATAATTCCTCCACGTCTTCAAAGAACCTTGAGTTTTCTAGTGTGTGGATATTGAGTGGATTCAAATGGCGATTCGAGCTAGGGTTTTGTCATTTTTTTGCCATTGTCACCAGGTATTCTTCTTTTCCTTTCTCCTTTGTTTGTCTTCATTAATAATACTTAGGATTCATGTTACTTTCCATTTTTCTTTTGGGTTTGTTTTATATGTTTGTGTTCCTAGGGTTCTTTTGTATCATTTTTCTTTATTTAGATCTTATAAGTTTATGTTCCTCCCTGCGTTTAGTAAGCACCTTAAACCCTAGTTTAGAGCACCCTAGATTTCTATTTTTTATTTATTGATAGGTCTCCTTTACCCACAAGTAGGGAGGGGGTTTGATTTCTAAGTTTGTTGTCAAATCTTCCCTAGGAGCGATGATGTTTGCTACAAGTACTTTAGATTAAAGTATTTCTACCTATGTGAAGTCGACAAAAATAACTGATCTTACGTCGATGAATTTCATTAGTCTTCACGTGTTCGGTTTTTAAAGCCTTGGTCTTATCTCCGTGCAGGGTTAATGAAATTCACCAACCATGCAAGATTGAGTTGTTTTTACCTCTATGCAAGGTCAGCGAATTTCGCTGACCCTGTAAGAATTTTGAAAGTTCACCTCGCAAGTCAGTTTTAAATATCATGCACAGGCGGTGAATTTCGCCGACCGTGCATATACTTGTTAGTTTACCCTTAGGCATGGTTGGTGAAATTCATCACCCATGACAAACACTTCAAAAGTTGTACTCCATGTAGGAGTAGTGAATTTCACTGACCATGCATATCCTTCCAAAAGCCTTGCTCTATGCACGATCGACAAATTTTACCGAACCTGCCAACTCTTGAAAATTTTACCCATATGCAAAGGCAGAAAAATTTGCAGACCTTGCATAAAACCAATACAATATCTCCAAATGCAGAGGCACCGAATTTTAGCGCTCTTACACTCATTTTCCCAAAATTTCTCTAACACTGGGAAATTTTCCCATTTCAACCAATTGCCCACTTTTGCTTAGTTTTTCACCTCCATCGTGCTCTAGCCCCTCAAAGTTCATGCCATTGCTCAAAATTTCCCCATCCTTGCATTTTCCAATCAAGCCAATTTTCCTAACACTGTGTGTTGCAGTCTCTTGTGCACGCATCTTAAGGTCTACATTTCAAAGGATAGTTGTGCTTCAGATGACAGATCCCTCTACGAGAAAGTCAAAAGCCATGTATAAATACCAAGGGGTCTTTCTGGTGACATCAGTGACATCCAATGTGGATGAAATAAAGGACACTAAGATCGATCATGTTGACATGGTTGAGTTTGTAGAAAGAACCAAACAAGAACCACTCAATCCAGCCATGAGGTGTGTAGTGAAAAGTAATATTCAACTGGTGGCTACCTTCCCTATAGCCACACACAATCTAGAGTTTGTTCTTCAAGTGGTGGCTAACTACAATAGAGATAACCAGATTGTCATTGATTCCAATGGGAATGTAATCATGAGGTTGGATGTAGAATTCTTCGATAAAGCTTTCATGTGTCCTAGCATTGATACATATGCAGATATTGATTTTGATTATGCATAGAAGGAGTATGACAAGAATCCTACGAATGCTAAGAAGATAATCAACAATAAGTGGTTGAAGACTGTGAGGCCAGTCTTTCAAGATGGCCTAAGAACTTTCCTCACAGTGACTTCATTGAAGAGGTCAGTGATTTGATCACTCTTCTAAGCAGAGTGAGGGGTCTGCCTACATCTTCTACCTTCAATGAATGGATGTATCTGTACATCAGGATCATAATGAGGAGGAAGTAACAAAAATTATGGGGATATCAAATCAGTAATGCCATTCATGAACAACTAATAAAGGTGTAGAATTCATTTAAGTTCTATATGACATCATATCTTGTCTATGTTGTTTCCTCAATAAGGAACTTTCCTAGGTTGACATCAGAGGGGGATAGAAGAATAGTTCCAGTTTATCGGTATTATCCTTAGATAACTCTTGATGGAAGTATTCATCACTTCAAGAGAGTTAATGATGCCTTTTTTGCTACTTTCTTGTTTTTATTTGATCCTTAATTGGAAAAGAAGAGGGTCTCTGACGAAGCATGGGTAGAAGTGAATAAATATGGTTTCTTATACCTTCAGTTCCCCACATTCATTTATTTGAGGGTTGGTTGCTTCATGGGGTATCCTTACATGCTTCCCAGGTACCCCAGTGATAAGATTGTGCTGATGGAACTGTGCAGACAAATCATGGCAGTGCATAGTAAAGAGATGGAGTCTAAGAACCCAGGTTTTAGATTTCCTCTTGAAATTGGCTGGTATTCAATTTCTACATCTCCAAAGGCTAAAGCTATAGAGTCTAAAATGCAATTGGTCACAATGAAATTGTATAGGAAAAGAGCCAATTTTGATTTCAAAAGGATAAAGGATAAAATCAAAAAGAGATCTTTAACCCACGTGCACAGAGTTGAGGATGTTTGGGTAGATTTGAGGACAGAAGAAGAGATAAGGAAAATGGATTATTGTTGGTTAACTTTGAGTCAAATTGAAGAACTTGACTTGGTATATATTCTTGAGGGCATGGTTGATGATGGAGATATCTTGGATCCCACCTATGTGATAGATAACATTGTAGACTCTCCTTTACCAGCCATACAATGGTCAAAGAAAGAGGTAACTTCTATCTGACAAAGGTTTCAAATAATTCTGGCTAACACCAATGTAAGGTTGGGAGGAAAAGGAATTCAGTTGAAAGACTTTGTAACTTGGTCAGAGGAGGAAAACCACGATCCCACTAGTAAGAACACAGAGTTGAGAACAAAGAATAAGAGTGATGTGCCAAGTTCAAGCAAAACTGCTAAGCCTAAAATCATTTTTTTTTCAAAGGGTGGAAAGGACAAGATAGTTGATGAAGATCCATCTATTGAGAAACCATCTTCAGAGGAGAAAGAAGAAATTGATCAAGAGGAAGGGCAAGAAGAGTAGGAACAACATGAAGAACCTAAAATGTCTCCTCATGAGAACATTTCAAAGGAGCCACATGTTTCTTCTTCCTTAGATACTTTGTTAGTTTCTACTGCTACTCCCACCATCACAGTCATTCCTATTGCCTCGATCAATATTCCATCTTCTGGTTCAATTTAGTCTGTGCATTCATCTCTCTCCTCTAGGACCACTTTTGATAGTCTTAAGCAAAATTTGGAATTTATTTTTGGTTCTTCCTCCTATTTGCCAAGCTTGTCTTCACCTTCATTTGATATAAACCCTCAATCTAATTTTTAGCAACTCATGACTGATTCTGGGAAAATTCCAAATGTAGATGTTCCTGTTGTTGTTTTCACTAATACTTCACCTATTGTAACTTAAACTTTTGTGAGTGCAATTTCTCCAATACAAACAATGGCTACTGGTTTAGATGCAACTTTGTCAGCACTTCCCCCCTGGCTCTCATCTCATACACCAAAGAGGAAGAAGGAAGCCATCTCCCCAGATGACTTTGACTTTGATAAATTGGCACCTACAAAGACCAAGACCAAGACCAAGAAGAAGAGAAAAACTCTTTCAAGGATATTTGAAGACAAGGGTCACAAGTATGCAGAGATAGCTCAGCCTCCCCTTGACGTATCTATTGAAGAGTTTGATATGAATGATTATTCCATTTCAAGAGTTGAATTGGGAAAGATCACTCATGAGAGTGCTAAAGCTGATGCTCAGTCTACTTTGAATTCTTTGATTGTGAAGTTTGATCACGAGAAGAAGATGAAAGATCATTATAAAGCTAAAGTAGAACATTTGACCTCGGTGCTTCAAAAGATTACTTTGTCTTCTAAATTAGTGGAACCTGTGGCTATCACCATGGAAGATCCTATTATTCAAAAGGTTGAAAAGATTCATACAATAGATAGAGTGGTTGGTGAATTCTTGGACAGGATGATTGCATAAGGATCAGAACTCTTAAAATCCTCTGTGGAAAAAATGGAGAAGATGTAAAATGTAAGAGCAGAGTTGGATAAAGTTGTTGATACTTTATCTCAAGAGTAGCAAGACTTGGAATGTAGTATGTAGGATTGGATCAAAATGAAGAAACTCAAGTTGAGCACATTAGTAGAAATTGGGATCATTCCCAATCGAGAAATGTTTGTGGAAATCAAAGAAATTATGATTCATAGAATAAGCATCATCAAGAGATTAATCAAGGACTTGCAAAATGTGCTTGAAGTTGGTGAAGATAATGATGTGAATCTTGTTAACAAGATTGAAGAAATTCCTTGCAAGTTACTGGATGACAACCAGAAGTTTCTTTCTACAGATGCAATGATACAGGAGTTCAACAACATGATCCAGATGGAAGTTGAGGATCAAACCTTTTCCATAGTTTCAATGGATATGTTGTTGGATATTCAACTGACTTTGGACAACCTCGAAGTGTTCCTAGGAAGGCATGAGAAAGCTTGTCGCATCGTGAAGGATTCTATAACAAGAGTTCTTTCCATTTCTAAACATACTTCAGGAACAGATACTGTAGAAATGCAATCAATGATGAAGAAGTATGCATATTTCATGGAAAAAGATGGTGGAGAAAGTTGAACATGCCTTAGTTTATTTTTCAATATTTTCATGCTTTTTGTATTTTGCTCTCGACATATTTACATGTATTTTCAAATATGTAATTACATGTAAAAATAGAGAAGTCCTAAATCAGTTTGGACTTTTGTGTTGAATAAGTCAAATTAGTTACAGTTTTCCTATTTTTGCTCTCGGCCTCCCACTATAAATAAAGAGGGCCTCTTTTGTAAATATTATCTTTTGTCTATTGAAGCGAAGTGCTGCCATTTTGAAGAGAAATTTGAGGCTTTGAGCTTATTTTGTAAATCGGTTTTCAATCAATATAAAGAAAGCAAGTTCGTATCCAATCTTTGTCTTGGATCAAATTTGTAATGTTATAGAATTGTTCTTATGTCCTTTCTATTGCATTATTTTGTATGTATGGTTGAATTGTGAGCATGGAAATCAAGTGTTTAGAAGGTGATTCAAATCTAATTTTGTAGAATTTGTGTTGCAATATCATCTTTGAGATTTGTGTTTATGTTTGTGAATGATAAGTAACTTGAAGACTTTGAGCTACAAGTTATTGTTCATGATCGTGCCATCTTATCTCGGCATATAGTGAAGACTTTGGGTTGCACTCTACTCTGAAATCTTTCATTTTTGATTGGCATAAGAAGCAACGAGAAACTTTATGTTTTCGTGGGTTTCTTGGTGATTAACACACATTGGTATCATTTAGTTATTATTTTGTGTAACTTAAGTGGATTTGGTTATTAATGCTCCAAGTTAGTAATGTGTAGTTCTTTGCATATTATAAGCTTTGTGGTATTATTGTTATCTTGAATTGTAAACATTTATTCTGAAAAAAGAGAATAGGATTATATGGAACCACCCCAAGGATAGTTTTTAGTGTACATAAGTCTAGTTAGTTACTGGTTGTTATTAGTTAGCAATAAGAAGGGAGCCTCCCCTTTCTAAGAGGAGAGATTTAATCTCATCATACTATGGTTGATATAACCATTTCATCTTCAGTTAGTTGACGATAAAATATTCACTCAACAGTTTTTGGTGACTCCGTTAGAGACCGAATGTGCAACCAAGAGCCTCTCGCCTTTGGTTGAAGTATACCGGCCTCATTGATTGTAATAATTTGTTGTATGTTAATCTTTTGTTTGTAACATTGCACTCTGGAAGAACGAAGGTATACACAAAGCAGAAGAGCTCAATGATTTGTAGATCCTGTTTTTGAATTTATGCAATAGAATAACTTCGATCTTCTCATTGCACTCATGAGATCACCTCTTTAGTGTACACAGAGTTTTCCTCCCATTAACGTAAGATCTCCTATACCAAGCGAAGCTTCTAGTGCTCCTAGAGTTCTTCAAGCTTCCAGTGCTCCTAGAGTTCTTCAAGCTTCCAGTGCTCCTAGAGTTCTTCAAGCTTCTAGTGCTCCTAGAGTTCTTCCTACTACAACATTTTAGAGGTTTGTTATTCCTCCTTTCAACCAAGGAAGAATGGCTACTCCAGGTAAGGTCGTTCAAGGTCCATGGGGTAATGCTTTTGGGTCATTGAATTTGGCTCAACCACTACATGAATTACCATGTAGTTCCCGTAAGAACTTTCCCAAGTTCTACAATGACAATAAGAAACATCCTAATGAACACATTGCAACTTTCTATATTGCAAGTGGTGCTATCAGAGTGGAACATGAAGATGTATCCATGAGGTTGTTTGTTAAAACACTTCAAGGAGTGGCTGCCGATTGGTTCTATCACCTTCTAGCAAGCATTATTACTGGTTGGAATGTACGTTGAACCAAGTTTGAAGCAAGGTTCAAACCAGTTGAAGATGCACACACCTTACTGGCTCAGCTTACCCAAATGAAGAAAGAGCTGCAGGAACCCATACATGAGTTCATAGAAAAATTCAACAAGTTGATAAATAGAATTCCTGCTACTGCTCAACCAATAGCTGAAAACCAAAAGTGTTTCTTCATTAACACCTAGTTGCCAGAGGTAAGCTTTCTATTACGAAGGGCTATTGTAGCTGACTTGGCAATTGCCCAAAGTCTGGCTACTGAGAATGAAGATGATCTAATCCTTGCTAGAAAAATAAGGAAAGATACAAATAGGTCCAAAGGTCAAACTTCTTCAAATGCAACTTCTACAAGTACCACGGATCCAATGGTACAAAAGCTAGCCAACGAGTTGTTGGCTCTCAAAAAATAGATGTCCTAAAGTTTGTCCATTCCCTCCTATAAGGACATTCCAAGGTAATGCTTCAAGGAATCAAAATCAAAATAGGCTTCCTCCACCACAAGGAAGACTTGCTTTGGAAGCACTACCTGTGAATGTAGCAGTTGGTTTCTACCCCACAAGGACATTCCAAGGTAATGCTTCAAGGAATCAAAATCAAAATAGGCTTCCTCCACCACAAGGAAGACTTGCTTTTGAAGCAAGACAATCTACCCCAATCAGAGCATGAGTAGGAAGATGATGCTAACTTCTTCACGGAGGGTGAGGAGGAAGTAGCTAGCGAATCTAACATTGGTTTCTTAAATTTTGAAGATGAAATGAAACAAGAAGAAGATGCTTATGGTGAATCATATACAATTTTTACCCGATCTCAAAATTAGTCTAATCAACAACAAGCAGATGACAAAGGGAAGTCGAAAGAAGATCCTCAACCTACAGTTACTATTGCTAAGAGGGGCACTCCTTTTCCTTTTCAATCGAAAGATGTGATGGGTAATAAGCAAGTAAGTACATTAGATCTTCTTGTTTCATCTTCTATTCCTAAGACTAGTACCTCAAATTCCAAACCTAAAATGAGAATGTTTTGTCTTCTATAGCTAGTCCTTATCAATCTTTTGATATCATAGACCATGCCAAAAGGACAAAAATTTAGATGTCAGAGGTTGAATACCTACAAGCTAATCCCAATCAATTTGATAGGTTAGCTGAATTTGTCAAAAGTAAGGCTGCCCCTAACAACTAGGATCTTTCCAAAGCTGCCCCTATTGTTCTTAAAGAAAGACCTACCCAGAGCAATGTAGTTTCTTCTCCCATGACCACCATAGGGAAAATAGAACCATTTTATATTTCCTTGCTTATTAACGACCATAAGCTTAGCAATTGTGTCATACAATTTTTACCCGATCTCAAAATTAGTCTAATCAACAACAAGCAGATGACAAAGGGAAGTCGAAAGAAGATCCTCAACCTACAGTTACTATTGCTAAGAGGGGCACTCCTTTTCCTTTTCAATCGAAAGATGTGATGGGTAATAAGCAAGTAAGTACATTAGATCTTCTTGTTTCATCTTCTATTCCTAAGACTAGTACCTCAAATTCCAAACCTAAAATGAGAATGTTTTGTCTTCTATAGCTAGTCCTTATCAATCTTTTGATATCATAGACCATGCCAAAAGGACAAAAATTTAGATGTCAGAGGTTGAATACCTACAAGCTAATCCCAATCAATTTGATAGGTTAGCTAAATTTGTCAAAAGTAAGGCTGCCCCTAACAACCAGGATCTTTCCAAAGCTGCCCCTATTGTTCTTAAAGAAAGACCTACCCAGAGCAATGTAGTTTCTTCTCCCATGACCACCATAGGGAAAATAGAACCATTTTATATTTCCTTGCTTATTAATGACCATAAGCTTAGCAATTGTGTCATACAATCAGGTGCTTCCGATAATTTCATGTCTGCCAAAGTAGCTAATGATTTAGGCTTGACATTAACTAAAACTTTTAGCCACTATTTTTCCATGGAGACAAAGCAAGTGCCTCTAATAGGGTAGATCAAGGATGCACAATTTGCATTCACAACTTTTTGAGAAAAGAGGATCAAAATGATAGTCTTGGTAGCTAATGTCCCTGCCTCATATGGGATATTACTGGGATGTAATTTCTGTAAGGACATTGGTGGGGAGATAAACCTAGATTGGTCAGAAGCTAGGATAGTAGTTAAGGGTATTATGGAAAGCTCCTTCCAGAAAGAGAGTCCATATACACTGTGACAAAATCTGATGAGCCAAAAGCTCAAATTTTGTTTGAATCATCTAGAATGGGAAATTATTTTCTGACAACTAATGAAATACCTGAGTCTTCTGATGAAGATTCAAATGAGGATCTCATGATAGAAGATTCTTCCTCTTCAACTGAAGAAAATCCAGATTTTGAAACTGCAAGAATTAAAGGTTCAGATGATGTCTGGACTTTAGAATTTGATGGTAGTTGTTCCTCCATTGGATCTGGAGTGAGGATAGTCCTTGAATCTCCCAAAGGAGAAATTTTCCCTTTTTCCTTCAAATTACAGTTCGACAATACCAACAACACCACTGAGTATGAGGCTTTGTTGTTAGGCATGGATGTTGCAAAGAACAGGGAATCAAAAATCTTCATGCATAGGGTGATGCTAAGTTTGTTGTTTTCTAGGTAAGGAACCTTTACTAGTCAAAGAATGAAAGACTAAGGCATTACCGCAATCAAGTCTGGGATTGTGTGGAAGATTTCGACGCCTTCAACATTGTTGTCATTTTAAGGGAATAAACTGATAGAGCAGACTCTTTGGCTATATCAGCTACTCTTATGGTCCCACATAAGGATTTCAAAGGGAGTAAATATACTATTGAGTTGGTCTTTCAACCAAGTGTTCCAGACAATTCTACCCATTGGAAAATCTTCAATAGTGATGATCAAAATCATCTCTTTCTTGGAGAATTCAGAAAATTTCAGCAAGTTGCATTTTGAAGGAAGTGACTCTCCTCCCCAAGAATCTGTTTCTGAAGTAGATCCAGAGACTGGTGAAGAAATACTGCAGCTAAAGGGAAATAAGATTCTAAAAGGTTTGGTTTCTCTTGAGAAGATTTTTGATAAACACGACTGCTACATCAAGCATCAACAACAATCTGGTTTAGAGACATCAAATGAAGTTGAGCAAGTCAATCTGGGCACAGAGATTGATCCCAAATTAGTCAATATTGGGAAATGTTGCATGCCAGAAGAAAAATTCAAGTTTGTAACACTCTTACATCAATACATTGATGTATTGACATACTCATATGCGACTTGAAATCTTTTCATCCGAAGGAAGTCCATCATGAGATTCCACTCAAGTTGGGATCTTCACCTCACAAGCAAAAGCAGAGATAGTATAATCCAAAAATATTAGGCACCATTCTCACTGAGATTTAAAAGATGCTAAATGCTAGAATAATTTTTCCCATCCATCATTCTACATCGATAGCAAATATTGTTCCAGTGAGGAAAAAGAATGGAGAAATCCACATTTGCATAGATTTTTGAAATCTGAACCAGTTATTTTAAAAGATAATTACCCACTTCCGGTGATGGATCAAGTCCTTCAAACAGTGATGGGTTCAGAAATGCTGTCTATATCGGATGGCTTCTTGGGTTACAATCAGGTGGAGGTTAGTGAAGAAGACCAACATAAAACTACTTTCACAACTCCATGGGGTACTTTTGCGTACTGTAGAATGCCTTTTGGACTAATCAATGCTGGCACTACCTTCCAAAGAGCAATGGACCTAACTTTTTGTGACAAAATGGGTAATTTCATTGTTGTATACCTTGATGATCTAACTATCTTTTCAAAGAATCGTTTAGATCATGCATATCACTTACAGCAAGTTTTGGAAAGATGTCGTCAACATGGTATCTCCCTCAATCCCAAGAAATCAATTTTTGGGGTAACAGAAGGTAAGCTCCTTGGACACATCATGTCCAAAGAAGGTACCAAGATTGATCTTGATCGGGTCAAATCTATCCAGGGTCTTACTTTACCCTCAAGTAAGACAAAAGTACACTCTTTCTTCAGGAAAGTAAACTTTCTACGGAGGTTTGTTCTAGAGTTTGCAGAGAAGACCCATCATATTGTTGATATGATGAAAGGGAAGTCTACTCTTTGATGGAGTTCAGAAGGTAACGAAGCTTTTGAGGACATCAAGAAAGCCATTGCACATGCTCTGGTTTTGGTTTTCCTAGATTACACAAAGGATTTTATTATGTATAGCTATGCTTTTGAATACACTCTGTCAACAATTTTGGTACAACGAAACAAGGAAGGTATCAAACCTCTGATTGCATTTATGAGTTGTCCTTTGAAAGCTTATGAACTCAAATATTTGACAATGGAGAAACATGCCTATGTTGTCATCAAGGCAGTTAAACATTTTAGGTACTACATCTTGAACTCTCACACCACTACATTGGTACCAGATTCAACAGTAAAATCTATCTTGACTCAACAAGAGTTTGGGAGTAAGAGAGGCAACTGGATTGCTAAAATCTAGGAATATGATCTAGACATCAAGCTCACCAAATTGGTACGTGGGAAAGGTTTGTGTCAGCTGATTGCTGATAATGTACCAAAAGAAACCAGTGATGAGGAAGAAGTAGAGAATGAGGTTGTTCCCACAGTTCTATTTGTTAGTACAACAGATGAATGGTACTCCAATATTGCACACTTCCTCACCTATGGCGAATGTCCTGAACACATGTCCTACAAAGAGAAGATGATGATCAAACTCAAGGTTGCAAACTTTGTCCTATGGGATAATGGTTTGTATAAAAGGAGTATTGATGGAATTTTTCTACGTTGTGTTGATAAGGCACAACAAGGTAAACTGTTGGATTCGTTTCACAGTTTAGCATGTGGTGGACATTTCTTGGCACTAGTGATGGATCACAACATCTTGCAAGCTAGATATTACTGGACCACACTTTTCCAAGATGCATACAACTGGGTGCATAAGTGTGAGTTGTGTCAATAGTTTGTGGGGAAACCCAAGTTGGCAGCATTACCCCTCAAGCTAGTATTGATCAAGGAACCTTTCTAGCAGTGGGGCATTGACTTCATTGGCGTAGTGTATCCACAGTCAAGTGTAGGGCATAGCTATGTTCTCATGACAACTGATTACTTCACCAAGTAGGTGGAGGCTATTCCAGTGAAGCATGCCATGTCTGAAGTGGTTTGTAAGTTTCTCAAGGAAAATATCATATCTAGGTTTGACATGCCAAACAAGATAGTAGCAGATAATGCTACTTGTTTTCTTCCCATGAGATAACTAGTTTCTATTTTGATTATGGGATCATTCTTTCTCACTCCTCTGATTATTACCCCTAAGGGAATGGTCAAGCTGAGTCTAGCAATAAGAACTTGGTTACTATCATTAGGAAGCTGGTTGATGAGAATCAAAGGACCTGGCACAAAGCATTGTTTGATGCATTGTGGGCATATCGTATTAGTCCCAAAAGAGCAATCGACATGTCATCATTTCAGCTTTTGTATGGATTAAATGTTTAAATACCAATCACATTGGAGTTGCTTGCTTTAAAGTTGGCCAAGGCCATTGAAGATGGAACTTTTGATAGCTCTATTGAAAAATGCATAATGTTCCTTTCTGAACTTGAGGAACAATGTGTAAAGGTGGTGGATCGCATTGTGAAACATCAAAGACGTCAAGTAAAGAAACTATTTGACAAGAAGGCAAAATTCCAGAGTTTCCAAGTCAGTGATCAAGTCCTATTGTGGGACAAAAGAAGAGAGCCGAAAGGAATGCATGGGAAGTTTGATTGCCTATGGAGAGGCCCTTTTGTCATTCATTAGTTGTGTGGTGAAAATAGTTTTCTTTTGGATTACCAAGATGGGACACCTTTTTTGTTGCCTCAGAACGGACAACATCTGAAGCTTTTCTCAACATAAAGCGACATATAGGTTTGTAAATATTTGTATAGTTTTGAGTCTTTTTGTTTTATGTCTTTTTGTTGAGTCACCTAACTCTATAGCCCAATGGATGGATGAAGGCACTTAGAGATTGGAATTCTTCTCCCTTTGATCATTTCAAAGGATGATCAAAGGAAGCTCCCTAGTTAGAGCCATATATTATCCTCAAATTTAGGTACGCTTAATTTGTAGGATAACCCCT
Organism: Cunninghamia lanceolata; assembly: GCA_027924645.1. NCBI lineage: Eukaryota > Viridiplantae > Streptophyta > Pinopsida > Cupressales > Cupressaceae > Cunninghamia > Cunninghamia lanceolata. The sequence continues at coordinate 10,776,079 of BSBN01000252.1, read as the reverse complement.
ACAAAACTTGTCTATTTCGTAGCCTACAACCCTAAGCACGCAGAATGAGGAAATCACATTTTCCCTTGTGTATAATCTCCTAGCATCGAAATGTCCTTCCAAGTGTTCACTTATGTCAGTTTTTCAAAATTTGCGAGACAAGTCCAATTGCAAATTTCACCTTTTCGAGAGTTAGGAAAATTTTTGTTAATGCAAGGTCGGTGTTTTTTGTCGTCACAACATGTTAAAGGAAAATTTGTGATGCAAGGTCGGCAAATTTTGCCAACCCTGCATATCCTTTTACCTAAGTTACACAATCGGCAAAAAAGGCCGACCATGCAACTGTTTATCCACACGAGTGCCATTAATGGATCTTGTTAATGACATTTTTGGCTTTTTAAAGTCATTTTTGTTTTTATTTTATTTTTTTTCTTTCCTCTAGCTCTCATAATTCCTCTACATCTTCAAAGAACCCCCGAGTTTTCCAATGCATGGATATTGAGTGGATTCAAATGGTGATTCAAGCTAGGGTTTTGCCATTTTTCTTCCTTTGTCGCTAGGTATTCTTCTTTTCCTTTATCCTTTGTTTGTCTTCGATATTAATCCTTAGGATTCATGTTACTTTCCATTTTTCTTTGGGTTTTGTTTTATATGTTTGTGTTCCTAGGGTTCATTTGTATTGTTTTTCTTTGTTTAGATCTTATAAGTTTGTGTTCCTCCATGCATTTAGTAAGTGTCTTAAACCCTAGTTTAGAGCACCCTAGATTTTTATTTTTTATTTTTTTGATAGGTCTCCTTTACCCACAGGCAGAGAGGGGGTTGAAGTTCTAAGTTTGTTGTCAAATCTTCCGTGGCGGCAGAGATGTTTGCTGCAAGTGCTTTAGATTAAAGTATTTCTACCTATGCGAAGTCGACAGAAATAACTGATCTTACGTCGATGACTTTCATTAGTTTTCACATGTTCATTTTTTAAAGCCTTGGTCTTATCTCCTCACAGGGTCGGCAAAATTCACCGACCATGCAAAGTTGAGTTGTTTTTACCTCTATGCAAGGTTGGTGAATTTTGTCGACCCTACAAGCATTTTGAAAGTTCACCCCGCAAGTCAGTTTTAAATATCATGCACGGGTGGTGAATTTCACTGACCATGCATATACTTGTTAGTTTACCCTTAGGCATGGTTGGTAAAATTCACCACCCATGACAAACACTTCAAAAGTTTTACTCCATGTAGGAGCGCCAAATTTCATCGACCATGCATATCCTTCCAAAAGCCTTGCTCTATGCATGATCGACAAATTTTACCGAACCTGCCAACACTTGCAAATTTTACCCATATGCAAGGGTGAAATTTTTTTCCGAACTTGTACAAAACCAATACAATACCTCTAGATGTAGAGGCACTGAATTTTAGTGCTCTTACACTCATTTTCCCAAAATTTCTCAACACTGGGAAATTTTCCCATTTCAACCAATTGCTTGCTTTTGCTCAGTTTTTCACCTCCATCGCGCTCTAGCCCCTCAAAGCTCATGTCATTGCTCAAAATTTCCCCATCCTTGCATTTTCCAATCAAGCAAATTTTCCTAACACTGTAAAAACCCTTGATTTTATGTTGCAGTTTCTTATGCACGCATCTTGAGGTCTGCATTTCAAAGGATAGTTGTGCTTCAAATGACAGATCCCTCTACGAGAAAGTCAAAAGCCATGAAGTATAAATACCAAGGGGTCTTTCTGGTGACATCGGTGACGTCCAATGTGGATGAAATAAAGGACATTGAGATCGGTCATGTTGACATGACTGAATTTGTAGAAAGAACCAAACAAGAACCACTCAATCCAGCCATGAGGTGTGCAGTGGAAAGTAATATTCAACTGGTGGCTGCCTTCCCTGTAGCCGTACACAATCCAGAGATTGTTCTTCAAGTGGTAGCTAACTACAATAGAGATAACCGGAGTGTCACTGATTCCAATGGGAATATAATCATGAGGTTGGATGCAGAATTATTCGATAAAGCTTTCATGTGTCCTAGAAATGATACATATGCAAATATTGATTTTGATTATGCATAGAAGGAGTATGATAAGAATCCTGAGAATGCTAAGAAGATAATCAACAATAGGTGGTTGAAGACTATCAGGCTGAATCTTTCAAGATGGCCTAAGAACTTTCCTCACTATGACTTCATTAAAGAGGTCAGCGATTTGATCACTCTTCTAAGAAGAGTGAGGGGTCTGCCTACATCTTCTACGTTCCATGAATGGATGTATCTGTACATCAGGATCATAATGAGGAGGAAGCAACAAAAATTATAGGGATATCAAATTAGTAATGACATTCATGAACAACTAATAAAGGTGCAGAATTCATTTAAGTTCTATATGACATCATATCTTGTCTATGTTGTTGCCTCAATGAGGAACTTTCCTGGGTTGACATCAAAGGGGGATAGAATAGTAGTTCCAGTTTATTAGTATTATCCTCAGATAACTCTTGATGGAAGTATTCATCACTTCAAGAGAGTTAATGATGCCTTTTTTGCTACTTTCTTGTATTTATTTGATCCTCAATTGGAAAAGAAGAGGGTCTCTGATGAAGCATGGGCAAAAGTTAAATATGGTTGCTTATACCTTCAGATCCCCACATTCACTTATTTGAGGGTTGGTTGCTTCATGGGGTATCCTTACATGCTTCCAAGGTACCCTAGTGATAAGATTGTGCTGATAGAATTATGCAGACAAATAATGACAATGCATAGTAAATAGATGGAGTCTAAGAACCCAGGTTTCAAATTTCCTATTGAAATTGGCCGGTATTCAATTTCTACATCTCCAAAGGCTAAAGCTATAGAGTCTGAAATGCAGTTGGTCACAATAAAATTGTACAATGAAAGAGCCAATTTTGATTTTAGAAGGGTAAAGGATAAAATCAAAAAGAGATCTTTAACCCACGTGCACAGAGTTTAGGATGTTTGGGCAGATTGGAGGATAGAAGAAGAGATAAGGAAAATGGATTATTATCGATTAACTTTGAGTCAAGTTGAAGAACTTGACTTGGTAGATATTCCTGAGGGCATGGTTGATGATGGAGATGTCTTGGATCCCACCTATGTGACAAATAACATTGCAAACTCTCCTTTACCAGCCATACAATGGTCAAAGAAAGAGGTAACTTCTATCTGACAAAGGTTTCAAATAATTCTAGCTAACACTAATGTATGGTTGGGAGGAAAAGGAATTTAGTTGAAAGACTTTGTAACTTGGTCAGAGGAGGAAAACCAGGATCCCACTGGTAAGAACACAGAGTTGAGAACAAAGAATAAGAGTAATGTGCCAAGTTTAAGCAAAACTACTAAGCCTAAAATCAAATTTGTTTCAAAGGGTGGAAAGGCCAAGGCAGTTGATGAAGATCTATCTACTGAGAAACCATCTTTAGAGGAGAAAGAAGAAATTGATCAAGAGGAAGGGAAAGAAGAGCAAGAACAACATGAAGAACCTAAAATGTCTCCTCATGAGAACATTTCAAAGGAGCCACGTGTTTATTCTTCCTTAGATACTTTGTTAGTTCCTACTGCTACTCCCACTATCATAGTCATTCCTATTGCCTCGCTTAGTATTCCATCTTCTGGGTCAATTCAGTCTGTACATTCATCTCCCTCCTCTAGGACCACTTTTGATAGTCTTAAGCAAAATTTGAAAACTATTTTTGGTTCTTCCTCCTCTTTGCCAAGTTTGTCTTCACCTTCATTTGATATAAACCCTCAATCTGATTTTTAGCAACTCATGACTGATTCTGGGCAAATTCCAAATGTAGATGTTCTTGGTGTTGTTTTCACTAATAATTCACCTATTGTAACTTCAACTTTTGTGAGTGCAGTTTCTCCAACACAAATAATGGCTACTGGTTTAGATGCAAGTTTGTCAGCACTTCCCCCTTGGCTCTTGTTTCATACACTAAAGAGGAATAAGGAAGCCGTCTCCCCAGACAACTTTGACTTTGAGAAATTAGCACCTACAAAGACCAAGACCAAGAAGAAGCCAAAAACTCTTGCAAGGATATTTGAAGACAAGGGTCACAAGTATGCAGAGATAGTTCAGCCTCCCCCTGACATATCTATTGAAGAGTTTGATATGAATGATTATTCCATTTCAAGAGATGAATTGGGAAAGATCACTCATGAGAGTGCTAAAGATGATGCTCATTCTACTTTAAATTCTCTAATTGTGAAGTTTGATCATGAGAAGAAGATGAAAGATCAGTATAAAGCTAAAGCATAACCGATGACCTTGGTGCTTCAAAAAATTAGTTTTAATTCTAAATTAGTGGAACTTGTGGCTATCACCATGGAAGATCGTATTATTCAAAAGGTTTAAAATATTCATAAAAGAGGTAGAGTGGTTGGTGAATTCTTGGATAGGATGATTGCACAGGGATCAAAACTCTTAAAATCCTTCGTGGAAAAAATGGAGAAGATGGAAAGTATAAGAGCAAAGTTGGATAAAGTTGTTGATACTTTATCTCAAGAGCAACAGGACTTGGAATGTAGTTTGGAGGATTGGATCAAAATGAAGAAACTCAAGCTAAGCACATTGGTAGAAATTGGGATCATTCCCAATCAAGAAATGTTTGTGGAAATCAAAGAAACTATGATTCACAGAATAAGCGTCATCAAGAGATTAATCAAGGACTTGCAAAATGCACTTGATGTTGGTGAAGATAATGATGTGAATCTTGTTAACAAGATTGAAGAAATTCCTTGCAAGTTACTGGATGACAACCAGAAGTTTCTTTCTACAGATGCAATGATACAGGAGTTCAACAACATGATCCAGAAGGAATTTGAGGATCAAACCTTTTCTGTGGTTTCGATGGATAAGTTGTTGTATATTCAACTAACTTTGGACAACCTCAAAGTGTTCCTAGGAAGGCATGAGAAATCTTGTCACATTGTGAAGGATTCAATAACAAGAGTCCTTGCCATTTCTAAACATACTTCAAGAATGAATACTAAGGAAATGCAAACAGTGATGAAGAAGTATGCAGATTTCAAGGAAAAGGATGGTGGAGAAAGTTGAACATGCCTTAGTTTATTTTTCAATATTTTCATGCTTTTTTATTTTTCTTCGGACATATTTACATGTATTTTTCAAATATGTAATTACATGTAAAAACAGAGAAGTCCTAAATCAGTTTGGAATTTTGTGTTTTATAAGTCAAAGTAGTTATAGTTTTCCTATTTTTGCTCTCGATCTCTCCCTATAAATAAAGAGGGCCTCTTTTATAAATATTATCTTTTGTCTATTGAAGCAAAGCGCTACCATTTTGAAGAGCAATTTGAGACTTTGAGCTTATTTTGTAAATCAATTTTCAATCAATATAAAGAAAGCAAGTTCACATCCAATCTTTGTCTTGGATCAAATTTGTAATGTTATAGAATTGTTCTTATGTCCTTTCTATCGCATTATCTTGTATGTATGGTTGAATTGTGAGCATGGCAATCAAGTGTTTAGAAGGTGATTCAAATCTGATTTTGTATACTTTGTGCTGCATCTTTGAGATTTGTGTTTATGCTTTGGAACGAGTAGTAACTTGAAGATTTAGGGCTGCAAGTTATTGTTCATGATCGTGTCATCTTGTCTCGGCATATAGTGAAGACTTTGGGCTGCACTCTATTCCAAAATCTTTTATTTTTGATTGTCATAAGAAGCAATGGGAAACTTTGTGTTTTTGTGGGTTTCTTGGTGATAGTAACACACGCTCGTATCATTTAGTTATTCTTTTGTGTAACTTAAGTGGATATTGGTTATTATTGCTCCAAGTTAGTAATTTGTAGTTCTTTGCATATTATAAGCTTTGTGGGATTGTTATCTTGAATTGTAAACATCTATTCTGAAAAAAGAGAATAGGATGATATGGAACCACCCCAAGGATAATTTTTAGTGTAGATAAGTCTAGTTAGTTACTGGTTGTTATTAGTTAGCAATAAGAAGGGAGCCTCTGCTTTCTAAGAGGAGAGATTTAATCTCATCATATTGTGGTTGATATAACCATTTTGTCTTCAGTTAGTTGACGGCAAAATATTCACCCAATAGAATCCTATTTAATTCTTCCATAATCCTTGCTAAAGGATAGATATCCATTGAACATCCTTTCTTTCTATTAGTGATATTCGTCCTTATCCACAGAGAAGAGATTATTGTTGCTAGATAGTTGTAGGTAACCACGAGCTTTGGTTGTAGGTAGCTGGGCCTTTGGATATAGGTATTCGAACCTTTGGTTGCAGGTAGAAGTAAGTTCCCACAAAAAATCCCTACTCTAAGATTATCATAAATAGAATAACATGCCACATGATATCAAAACTAACTATTTTAACACACAAACATTCATTAAACATATTACAACTAACATAGTACTTTTATCTAAATATTAATTAAAAGTCCTTGCTTAAAAGGTAGGACTGTCTGTGGAAATGTGTTCTTCGAGCAAGAAACATAAGGATTATAAAAGACAACTATGAAACCCATCACACCCTCCATCTTAGTAGGTTGCTTGTCCTTAAGCAATTATGGTCTCTCATTATACATGAGGGATATATTTCTGAAATATTATGGTTCTATTTGCCCCTCACACTACTTCAGATAGAATCCATTTTGATTCTTTATTCACTCCCATCTAGCATCCTCTTCGTATGATGTAAAAATCTTGTTTCTATGCCAATATGAGATAGGAAACCATAGGAGTAGTGGCTGGAATGCGAGTGGAAGCTAGGAAAGTGCATTTGCTCAAGCAAGGTTGATATATCTATGTGATCTACTGACTATTGCATGGAAGTTGTGCACTGAATGTGGCTCTTTCTTTTGCAACTCCTTTATTAGTTCCTACCATCTGACCTTGATAAATTCAAAGGATTCCTTCCCAATTTCTATTGCTACCTCCTTGACCATGGAGTGATTAGCCTATTGGTCTTGTTAGAACTTCCTAGCTAGTGAGGAGACATTCATCAGGAATATCCAATTTTGTACTACTTCATTAGGGTCCTTGGCTTCACCTCTAATCCATAGAAAAATTGATTTTTCTTGCTCTTTGTACCTCTGCATTTGTATTCCACTATTCTACTCATTCTATATGAAGGAGACTAATGCTTTAAGCTAGACATCTCCTATGTCCGGAATTGGATTTCATTATAGGTTCCATGGGACAACAAAATCATGAAGATAGAACTCACAAAGTTGACATTGAAGCTCAGTAGTATATTCTTGGTATATCTTGAAGAAGGATCTAGCTGTGCCGATTTTGCATGGGAGATCACAATAAACCTGCGTGAACTAGAAACTAGGAAGTTGTTCTTTGAGAAATAGGGCATAAACTCCAGCGAGAGGATGACATTATATAATCTATGTTATCAATCCTGCCATTTGTTTAACTTTCTTCTTCAACCTATCAATTTCAACATTCTTTTCTTCCAATTCTTTAGCAAATTTTTGTTCCATTTCTTTCTTCTCTTTTGCCCATGTTTTCTTCATAAATTGAATTTGTTCATCCCTTTTCCATAGTAACAGTTCAAGGGATGGTCCATCTATTTGGGTAGCCATTGATTGAAAATATTTAGAAGTACCTAAAGTAGAGGAGAGATTTTGATCTATGGATTGAGTGCTCATACATGCCTATTTTTTAGATCTCTTCTATTTCTTGTCAATCTCCTCTATATCCAATTGAGCTAACTTATCCAACTCACTTTCTTTCTACTCATGTACCCTAAGCTACATTTATAATTGCTCAATTATTTGTAGAGAAATCTCTAATTCATCACCTACCTCTGTCTCCATATGAGTTGATTCTTCCTCAAGACCTAAATCAACAAACTCAGAGGAAGGCATGGATTCTTTATCTGGATCAAATCCAAGGCTACTTGATGTATCAAAATGTTCCCTGTTAACAAATAGTTCTTCCAAGTTTAGAACCAGTGTCTTTTTCAAGGAAGACTATGTGGGGAGCTGAGGCAACGATGTTTGTTTTTGCCCCTTTCTCTTTAAGGCATTGTAAATGCCTTGGGTGAGCCTAGGTTGGAACTAGGGCAACTTTCTATTTCTTTTTGGTTGGATTAGAGATAGGATTTAATTTTTGTTTCCTTTTAGGTGTAGAGGAGGAAGGGATACTGGTGACCACAGGTTGTTTTGGTGGAGTGGTGTCTTCAAGAGGATGTGCTTCATGTACAAAAGAAGACACTACATGGACAAGAGATGTTGAAGACTCATAGGAAGATGCTACAAGCTCATGTGAGGATGCTACAGGCTCATGTAAAGATGTTGTAGGATCACATGAAGATGTTGCATGATCAAGGGAAGATGTTGCAGGCTCATGATAATATGTTGTAGGCTCATGTGAAGATGACGCATGCTCATGAGGAGCCACTACATGCACATGAGAGGACGTTGTCAGCTCTTCTTCCTCAATTTTATCCTTTCTTTCTTGTATATCCTTTATTTGAAGGGCCCAAGATTGTCTAATTCTTAGTTTTCTACCATGTGTCCCAACATCCATCCTATTTTTAATATTATGAAGTCCCAAAAATTCTTGCCAAGATACATCTGGAAATAGCCCATTTAAACTATTTTTAACTAGTAACTAAATGAGATAGTGATGGGAAAATGAGGCAACCCTACCCTTATGATATTCTTTAGCCATCTTATTCAATAAATTGAATAAGAAATTTAGAACATTGACCTGCCTACGATGACGAAGGTGGATCAACAATTTAAAATGTACAATGTATAGAAAAGATTGTCTACTTTTGCATGTAAAGTATTTTATAATGTATGTCATTGCTTGAGACCACAAAGGTGGTAATGAAATGTGTTTGGTTCCTTGTGAAGAATATTCAAACTTCTCCCCTTCTTGAGAAAATTCATTCCTTGTTGTAGTTGCATTGCCCCTTTCTAGGAATTTTTTGCTATCTATAGGAAGCCTTGAAACTTCCATTATGGCAGCCTTCAAAGAATTCATCCTTAACCCTGCTACAATTGCTTCATTATTGGCTAGGGTCTATGAAAATTGACAAGCAATTTCATCGTTCTAGCCATCCAACTTCTAAAAATAATCTACCCACCCTATATGTTGAAAGATGGGAAGGCATTCCTCATCATTTAAGAGTGTCGTATGGACAATGGGCTCCCTTCAAATGATGTCACCACCCATCTTATGCTTTGGATTTTTCAACAATGCACCCATGTTTTGTAGACAATTTTTTATCACTTACTTATGTTGCTTCAAAGCACTCTCCTTTGATAAACTGGCTCTCCTCTGATAAGTTGGGGTTTTGGTGTTTGAAATAATGTGAGTAGACTCAAACACTCTCAAGTTCAAATTTATTGCATGTGTATGGATTGTAGGGGTGAGATAAGGATGGAGTGAGGTAAAAATGGTGGCTCGTGTTGGTGAGCTAATACAAAATCATTTTGTTTTCCCCCTGAGCTAAGCATGTCACGTGTCCTCACGGGACATAATAGAAAGGAGAGTACATTGGTTGATTAGGAGTAGTAATGAAATGCTAATGATAATAATAAATGGAAGAAGCACCAGCTAAATGTAAAGTATAATAAATGTTGCATGTTAAACAATCATTATTCAAAATAAAGAGCATGAAATTCGTGTACAAAACCTTATGAGTGGGTGGAAGAGTCAGATGGTTGGTACAAAATGATGTTAATGGAGAGGTGCATTAATGATGTTGATGTGGGATGGTGTAGAGCCTGTAAGATCACTGTCAGATGCATTACCATATTTTATTGATGGTACTACTGTTGAAGGCACAAGACAACTGAGAGGGGGGGTGAATCAGTTGTATCAGAAATTTCAAACCCTCATAAACATAATCACATCCACATCAATTCACTTAAACCCTTAATCTATTATGAAGATTAAACATGAAAAGAAGATAACATAAACTTAAACACATCAACATCATGCACAAGAGAACACCAAATTTTTACGTGGAAAACCCTAAAAGGGAAAATCCACGGTGAGGATTAGCTCACAATATAAAGTAGTATCAATACTGAATTACAAGAGGCTCACTGTCAAAGGGCTCACTGCCCACAAAAGAAAGGCTCACTACCAAGGACTCACTATCTAGAAGAAGAAGAAAGAAGAGGCTCATTGCCAAGGATGAACACACTTATAATCAAATAATTCATTTTCTTCCTCATCTCTATAATTAATTAAATAAATTTTATTTAATTAATTAATTTTCCTTATTCTTCTATTTTCCATCAATATTTAAATTATTTTAAATTATTTAATTATTCCATCTTTCTTCTAAAAAATAAATAAAATCAATATTTTATTTATTCCCCCATCATGCACATAAATTAAATAAATTTATTTATTTAATTTATATTTATTCCTTCAACATTTTCTCATATCATTTAAATAATAAATTAAATAAAGACATTTGTTTAATTTATTATGCATCTCTGCTGATAAGGGCGTGGTTCGGTGGTTAAGTTGCTTGGTTATAGTGGTGGCCACCAGAGTTCAAACCCCCGCTAGGCCAATGAGCTCACAGGCTTTATGCCTTCACTGGGCCAACGAGCTCGCGGGTTTGAAGTGTTCTTGCTAGGGGATGAGGTCCCCTGTGTTGTGGCCTCACTGGTTCATTGCTCCGGGCAAAAGCATTCATGTGGAGCCGGAGGGCGTGTCGCACCAGCGTTGCCGGTCACGTTAAAAAGTTTACCAGGCGCATTTTTCAAAAAAAAAAAAATTATGCATCTCACCACTTCTATTTTGTTTATCTTTTTCTTCCAAACGTGCAAGTGGGCCTTTTGTCCTTGAAATAGGAAAAAATCAAATATGGGAAAGATTTAATAAATTAGAAAAATCAATCATCTCCACCACTTAATCCTCAAAACAGTAAAAAACATCCTATTTTGAGAAAAAGCGTCTTATCCCCACTAACTACTTACCAAAAATCTTCAAATAAATTCCTTTTCCATGGACACTTGTCACACGCACGTTCATCCATGTCTCTCGAATATCTGCAACTGTTGATTTCTTCTTTTATTCTCCACCGTTGATCATCTATGCTGCAAGTCTATAAATACACCCTCTCACCTCATTCCAAACCCTGAATCCCACACAAACTAATCTAGCTATTATTTGCACTATTGTCATATGAATACCACCTCTTGAGCATTTTGAGCACATCATGGAAGCTTCGTTGAATATGGTTGTTTACTTGGAGAAGCAATCCACATCCAAACTAAGGTATCAATTCATCTAGGTGACCTCGTTTTAATCTGCATGTTATTTCTGTCATTTAGGTTAGATTTCTTGAAGGTGGTAGGGGTTAGATCTTGTTTTCATTCCTTGATCATGTTAACTATGGTTTTTTCCTACTCACACAAGTACAAAAATGTCACAACATGATGAGAAAGAGCCCCAAAATACAAGTTCAATATGTGGCACTTTATTTTAGTGTATTTACAAATCAAAAAGTGCATTCAATAGATGTTTACAATGTCCAAAAATGATCACATACTGAAAATAAATTATGCTAGAAGATGAGAGGAAATTGATAGCACCACTATGAAGTACATGAAATATACACTTTCCAAAAAAATAGACCCAAAAAGAAGTCCATATGCAAAAGTTATGGCCCGTCAAGTTCCCAAAATGAGAACTACATAGCAAGATCACTGAGAAAATTAAAATTTTGAAAAAATGAAAAGTCCAAACTAAAAATTACTTCCACCATTATGAAGAGCATGAAATTCTATCCCATTTATAAAAAAATTGCACAAAAAATATCTTTGTATGGCCAAGATATTATTGTCTGAAGATCAAGTCCAAAAAAGAGAACTGCAATGGTGAGGGGGAAGGCTAGGAGGAAAAAAATGATTCATGCTGATGAATAGATGACATTAGCACAACCTTGACAAAATATTCACCTAGATTGCTGAAATATTCCTCAGGACTGCAAAACCACTAGTGAATTCTAAAAATTTCTTCTATGTCTGTAAAACTACCTGAGTTTTTTTAGAAACCATCCTTCTATTTTTAAAAACCACTAATTAGTCATTTGGGTGTTATTTAGGGAGGTAGAAGTTTGTTTTGGTAGTCAGTGGAGGTTTTTCAATGGTTTTTTGAGTGGGCTATAGAGTAGAGGGGTCCGTGAGGGGGTTAACCCCTCCACATAGCCCTTTGGAGCCACGGGGGCCTGAGAGGGACTTTGCCCCTCCATGCAGCCCTATATAAAGGGGTAACAAATAATAAAGGTCTACAAACCTTATATGGTGCAAGGGCCTGTGCCTTAAAAGGCACCCCCACTAGCTGGTATAGGGCTCAAGAAGTGGTTGTGTACATAGTACCTTTTATTTTAATTTATTTTTTTTATTTTTCAAAAAAAAAAAATTGTTAGGAAAACAAAAATAAAATCTAGTAAAATATAACTTTTACCTAGTGATCAATCAACAAAGCCAAGGAATATGTTGATGCCTGCTTGCATAGGTAGAATATTTTTCCAAATATTCTGTTGTGTAAAGAATATTCTCTATGGTACAATTTGTACGGTTGAGGAGGTAAAAAATTTCTTTGATGACCTGAGGAAAAAGTGTCTAATTTTGATGAATTGATAGTTGATCCTTAGGTTCTTAGGCCTTTTGGACATGATGGCAGGGTTAGATTTGACCCAGAATGCACCAAAAATACAATTGACTTCCATATATGGCAACCACCTCCCAACTTTAAACCCTTGTAAATATAGCCTTTAATGTCTAATTTGGACAAAATAAAAAGCTAATATGATTTTCTTGGACACCCTGAACTCAATGGCGAGATCAGATTTGTACCAAAATACTCCAAAATAAACCTGCAATATAAAGCCACAAAGAAGAATCCCCCTCTAGAATTTTCTATTTCTCTCAACTATTCTGAATCTCCAGATCATCCAAGGATGCAATCGAAGAGCATACTTGCTTTCAAGAAAGAAAATAAATCACAATCCTAGATCTTCTAAAAAAATTAACTCTAGACAATCTCATGCTCTAATACCATGTTAGCATTATCTATGGATGTAGCTATCCCAAGATCAAGATGCCTAAGAGCTAATCACAAGAACCAAAGAAGATCAACATGATAGAATAACAATAATCTATACAGATGATGCAATATAAATGTTGTAATAGTACAATGAGAAGCCTTGGTTATATAGGCTAAGGCGAGACATAGGACAACATAGGATTATGACAAGTGTCATAATCATATGATATGAGACACAAAGAGATAAGTATCTTATGTGTACCCTAAAAGTGCCCTAAGTAAACTTAACAACTAAGTGTGAATAGATGCTAGAAGGGAACCAATTAGGAATAACCCTTTTCACACCAAGAGTGATAAAGCAAATAACAAATTAGAAATTATTCATAAGGATGTGTCTGGACTATGGATAATGATTCTTGTAGAAAATCTTAATATTTTGTGACCTTCATTAATGACATTTTAAGATATAAATGGATTTATTTTATGAGGGAAAATCTATAGTTTTCACTAAATTTAAAGAATTTAACTTGTCTTAGTAGAGAATCAATCAGAACATAAGATAAAAGTATTGAGATATGACAATGAAGGGAATATTTCTCTAAGAAATTTGTTGAGTTTTGAAAGCATGTGAGTATCATAAGACAAACGACTACTTCTTACACACCTCAACAAAATGGAGTTGTAGAAAGGATGAACCAAACTTTAATGGAAAGAATTAGAAGTATGTTAAGTGATGCATAGTTGTATAAATGTTTTTGGGTAAAAGTTGTTTGTACCTCTTGTTACTTGATCAACAGATCTCCTTGTAAGGATCTTGATTCGATATCTTATGAAGTATAGACAGGTAAGAAACCTTCTATTTCATATTTAAGGGCTTTGGCTGTGAGACTTTTGTTCATGTGCCTAAAGAAAAGTGTTCTAAGTTGGATCCAAAAGAATAAAAATGCATCTTCATTAGATATGGTGAAAATGTTAAAGGTTATAATCTTTGGAATCCTCTAACCAAGAAAGTTGTCTATTCTAGAGATGTGATTTTCAAGGAACTTAGAGCTATTTCTGATCCTAAACAACCAAAAGATAAACAAGGGGGAAAGATAGTGCATTTTGAATTGAAGCAAGAAGATGCACATAAGGAAAAAAAAATGATGGATTTGAGGATGGAGAGGAAGAAGAGGGTTCAAGCAGGAGTTATGAGTAGGAAGAATATTAAGTTACAAAAGAGGTTGAGCATGTTGAAGAATAAGAGGAAGAGTCCCTTAATCCACCCTTGAGAAGATCCATAAGATGACATAATCTAGTTGATAGGTATATCCCACTAGATTTTCATTATGTATTTACTTTATTAAGTATCTACGATGAAACTAGATCCTATAGGGAAACTATTCTTACATATGATAGTGAGTCTTGGAAACAAGCAATGCAGGAGGAGATGATGGCTTTAGACTCTTGTGAGACTTGGGATCTTGTTCATTTGTCTAAAGTAAGGAAGTCCATTGTGTGAGGCCTACACTTTTTCATTTTCATACATGTGACTATTTAGCTTACTGTTGTTGGTATTTTTATATTTATGGGACTGTTGTTCTCAGATTTTCAAACTATTAAACCTTATTATGTTAAAGGAAAATTAATTGGGTGATGTTAGTTAGATGTTTGCTTTAAGAGAAAACAAATTAGGTGATGTTATATAGATGTTTATTCTATTAGGAAAACTAATTGGGTGATGTCCGATTAATGTTTACATTACAGGAAAACTAATTGGGTGAGGTTAGATAGAAAATTGTCATGTGATTTCATTATCTTTATAAGAACTGTGGTATGCTTTAGAAATGCATGTATTAAATTTGCTTCGGCTATGATATGTATATGTGGAATTAACTTTGAGATTGAGTGTGTAGGTATTTCTAACAAAACCATAGATACAGGAGATTATTCCACACCTTATGTCATAATCCCTTGTGAAGCCAATCTAGTTCCATGTGGAACCAAAATCAACTCTGTGTTTGGTGCAATGTTGTAATGTTGTAATATTGTTATACATGAGGTTGAATGGGTTAGGTCTACCCTTTTGTAAAATTGAATTATGATTTGTGTTGTAAGAATTGTATTTGAATTTCATTTATTTAATTTAAATTTTTGAGACCCTTTTCTTATGTCCTAACTTGACCCTGGGTGTCCTAACTAAGTTTAAATTGACCTTGGGTTATACCCCATGGGTCTAGGGTCACTTTTGACTTGGGTAACCCTTAGTTAACCTCCGTATGGTCACCTTAACTTCACAGTGAAGTTAAGTGACGAATTTGGAGGCATGGGAAGGATAGGATGAGTGGGATCAACACTCAAGCCCATCCTTTCTCCATTTCCAAGGCTTGAAATGACTCCGTGGTCCACCAATAATGGAGGGGCTTAGCTTCTTGTCCTCTCACTTTTGGTGAGAATCCCCATGAAGTGGTGTGGTCCTTCATGGGTGGGGATATTTTTTTTAATTCCACTTGGGATAGTGGAAAAAGGAGTGGGGTTATTTAAATATTACAATCTTAAAAAATTCATAAATATTACAATCTTTAATTCATTTTTGTCCTCACATGTGAATTTAAAATTCACAAATAATGTGAGCCCTTGATGTCATAATCCACTCTTCCCAAAAAAATGAATTTTTAATTCATCCACTATGAATTTAAAATTCACAAATAATAAGAGCCCTTGATGTCATAATCCACTCTTCCCAAAAAAATAAATTTTTAATTCATCCACTATGAATTTAAAATTCACAAATAATGTGAGCCCTTGATCTCAACTCTTGATCCTCACCTTCCATTCCCTTTTTAGAAAATCTATAAATAAGACCCTTCTCTAAGCAATTAGAGAAGACTTGATTTTTGCAGGGGAACTTGATTCTTGCAGGGGGACTTCATTCTTGCATTCTTATCATGTCTAATTTCCTCTAGGAAATCTTCTTCTGGCATCCTCATAATGCCCAATTCCTTCTCTATTCTCCTCTTCATAGCCTCATAATGCCGAAATTATTCTAGCCATCCTATATCCTCCATTCATTATCCCTTGCTTGTGATCATAGAGAGATTATTTTTTTTGAGAAGGAGAGATTAGGAGAAGAGACTAAGTGTGGAGCTCTTCATCAACTTCATCCATTAAAGGGCTTTTTAAGGTTGGATTTCATGGCTTTTCCTTTGTATTTCTATTTGTTGCATGAAGGATGTGCGAAAATTATTTATTTGGATTTCATGGCTTTTCCTTTGTATTTCTATTTGTTACATGAAGGATGTGCGAAAATTATTTATTTGGATTTCATGATTTTTCTTATGTATTTCTATTTGTTGCATGAAGGATGTACGAAAATTATTTATTTGTTTCATGAAGGATGTGTGAAAATTATTTATTTTGCTTGTGTTGTAAATTTTGTTATTGTGGAAAAATTTTATTAGGTTGTTGACGGAGCTTCTTCCACTTGGGAGAAATGCTCATCAACTGTGGGGTGTTGACAGAGCGTCTTCCACTTGGGAGAAATGCTCATCAAGTGTGGCGTAAGGGAGGAGTGATCCTCCTCGAGTGCATGCCTTGTTTATTTTGAGATGTTGTAAGCCTTGAGGGCATTTGTGTGAATTTGAAAAAATTGGTTATATGGCTTGAGAGCCAAATATGATATTTCTTGAAATCTGATGATCTTGTTTAGCTTGAGGCCATGAGAAAAATTATGTTGAATTATTGTGAAGGGTGGTACTCTAGAGTTAAGTGTGTCCACTCTCTTACCCCTCTGTAAACTCACCTTTGTTGAGTTTTTGTGTTGTGTAAATATCCATGGGTGTATGTGTGTTCCGATGTGTTGTTTTTTTACCTGTTGTGAAGTGGATTTGGATTCCCTAGGTGTGTGGATAATCTCCCTAGTTCAGGGGTGACCCTCTTGCGGGTCTATGGTAGGGAGGAGAGCAGCTTGTGTGGTGTTTCTTCCCTTGTGTGTTATGCAAGTATTCTTGGAGCTATTTGTGAAGTTTGGAGAAGTTTCTTGTGTTGGAAAAATATTTTATTTTCCTTTACTCTTAAGGATTAGTGATTGCATCCTGGTTGATTCGTCAAAAGGAGAAAGTTATCTCCCTATTGTTGTATAAATTGGTATTTTGAAGTTGGGAAGAAATCCTCTATTTTTGGGTTGATGTTTGTATTTCTATTGTTCATTAAGTTTTACCATTGTAAAATGAGGAAAAGAAGAGAAAATTTGTTTTTAAAAGGATATTAGACTCGTCTAGTTTCTTATTTTTCTACTTGCAAATTTGTGAGTTAGTTGATGTTTTAATTAAGTTTGTAAAAGTATTATTTCTATGCAAGCTTAGTAGAAATATTAGTTTTAAATTTTGTTATAAGTCAAGTTGTAATTTTGCTACCATGAAAGAAATGAAATTTGGGTTGCAGTATTGCTTTTGAAATTACCGCCACCTTGAGAGTCTCTTCCTAGGATGGGGACCATTTTACTATTCACTTTTCACTATTTACTATTCACTATTCATTTTTACTATTCACTATTCACTTTTCACTATTCATTGAAGGCAAACTATATGTAGTTTAAAACATTTGACTTGAAATAGAAATTTTAATCAAGGAAAGTGGGATTTATTTATGCATAATGTATAATACGAATTGAATAGATGTTTAAACTCAGAGTTACAATTTAGAAATACATTATTTATACAATTACAATTTAAAAAGAGCATAGGTAAATATATTTTAATTTTAAGGAAGAGTTTCTCGGAAGTTTTAACAATTATCCTAAATTAAATGACAGGAAAATGAAGAGGAAAGTATGATCCCTTCATTTACAAAGGACACTGAAAATAAACGCAAACAAGCCATCATAGGCATTCCATGAGTGGCCATTTTAAACTCAACTGTAGATTTAGAGAATAAAGGTCCAATTAAAAAAAAATGAGAGAAAGAGAAAGAACAGCTAACCTTGGAAAACAAAGAGGAGAAAATGCGCGGCATTTCCGAACAGAGCTAAGAGAACTAAGTAAGTTTAACCTACCATTAATCCTGTTTAGGAACAGGTTGAGTATTAAAATTAATTCAAACGCTGAACTAAAACCTAGAACGAAACCCTAGGGGGACTGAGTCAAAGGAAGTTAACCAACCCTGTGTAAGTGATCTAGTTTACCAAGAAATTAGGAATAATGTAAAGGATGTAGTGTTATTGTTGTTCGATAAAGAACGTGAAGAAAAAAAATAGGATAACATAAGAAGATCTTGCACAACGGGAAGGGAAATGAGATAGAAATATAATCAAAATTAAATTTCAGAGAAACGGTAAAATGAATGTGATAGAAATACAATCAAAACTAAATTCCAAGAAAAGGAAGAGAGGGCAAATGAACGGGCTTGGTTGAAAATGCTAAGTCTGAAGGAGGAGAAATTAATATTAAATTCTAGAAAATGGAAAGAAGAATCAGATGATCGTGCTTTGCTGAAAAATGATCTATCACCTAAAACAATTGTTGTTCAAATATAATTCGTGAGATTAATCTAAGTCAGGAAACCACGCGTTTCCTTGCGTAGGGTGTGCGCACATGTATTTGGTATGCCGCCGACAACTGTATTATTTTCACCTTAAGCGTATGCCGCCGAGCACGCCTACACGTGCGAGGGGATTTTTAGGTAAAAGTGGGAAAATTTTTGGTATTTCGTGTCATGACCACATGGCGCATGTGGACATGACACGTGTGATGCGTGTTGTGACCGCATGGGAAATGTGGGCATGACACATTGGATGCAAGTGGGTCTACAAGAAAAAAAATTGGAGTAGACGATTCACTGAAGAAGTACAAGGCTAGACTAATAGCTAAGGGCTACTCCCAAAGATATGGAATTGACTTTGGTAAAATATTCTCTTCTATTGCTAAATTAGCTTCTATTAGATTTATTTTACCCATAGTTGTTTCTTATGATTTTGAAATTGATAAAATAGATGTTAAGACTACATTTTTATATGGAGGTATGGAAAAGAAAATTTATATACAATAGCCTAAAGGTTTTGAGGTAAAAGAGAAAGAACACTTGGTTTGTAGATTAAAATAGTCTCTTTATGGTTTCAAACAATCACCGTGGATGTGGTATCAAAAATATGATTCTTTTATGATGAAATTAGGTTTTTTGAGATGTGAAGAGGATCATTGTGTTTACATTAGATGTACTGATGATCATATACTAATTTTTGCCTTGTATGTGGATGCCATGTTGTTTTCAATAACACCAAGGGGTATGATTAGTGAATTACAAGCTCAACTTTTAGGTGCATTTGAGATGAAGGATCTAGGGGTAGCAAGGTACATATTGGGAATGGAAATCAAGAGAGATCAAGGTAACATAAAGATTTGGTTGTCACAAAGTAAGTATGTGAATACTATTTTGCATAGATTTAATATGCAGGACTGTAAGCCAATTAGAATTCCTTTACCAATTGGCACTAAGATTAATTTAGATATGTGTTCCAAGTGTGAACATGATTTTGAGGATATTCAAATGTGCCATATGCTAGTGTAGTAGGATGTTTGATGTATGCAATGGTTTGTACTAGGCCAAATATTGCCCTAGCAGTGGGAGTATTAAGCAAGTTTATGTCTAACCCTAGTAGAGAGCATTGAAATTATGTGAAGAGGGTGTTAGGATATTTGTGTGGTACTTTTGATTATTGTTTGGTTTATTCTAGTACTAACAACGTGGATAAGACATTGGACATATAGGGTTTTGTTGATGCAGATTGGCCAGGTGACTTGGATAGTCGAAGGTCCACTAGTGACTATGTATTTACTCTGTATAGAGGAATTGTGAGTGAGATAAGTAAGAGGTATTCCATGGTTGATTTATCCACCACTGAAGTAGAGTATATGGCTACTACCCATGTCTCTAAGGAGGCATTATGGTTATAAAGATTGTGTATAGGTATTGGTTTTGATTGTAGGACAATTCAGATTGGTTATGATAGCCAGAGTGCAATCTATTTAGCAAATAATCCTATGTATCATGCTTAAACTAAGAATGTGGATGTTCAGTATCACTTTGTTCGGGAAATGGTTGCAAATGGATAGATTAAGTTGAAGAAGGTTGACACTCATGAGAAGGTTGTAGATTATCTTACCAAGCCTATGAGCATAGAAAAGTTCACTTGGTGCAAGGAGGCCATAGACCTTGTTTCTTGTTCTTAATTGATTTATGTTTTCTGATGGATGTATTTACAATATATGATGTCAAGTGGGAGAATCTTAGGATTAAAGTGCCATCAGCCTTGTAAATCCTATATATTTAAAATTATTCCCAATATTGTTTGTAAATGCATTCATAAGGGATGGAGGATTCATCAATGGTAATTTTATTATTAATGGTATGGTAATTATTTATTTATTGGAAATAGTAATTAACTATTTACCAACAACGGTTAACGATTTACTATTTACCAATATTAAAGTATCTTATGTATTAGGATTGAAAATAGGGGTATTTATGTAAACCAAGTGCCTAAGTTGGTGGAGTTTATTCTTGGAATGACTATTAATAGGTGGTTATGACATAAGGAATCTGTTATTATTGGCCAACTATGACAAGGTGGGCATCCAAGATAGTCTGTCCATTATTGGTGATTTACACAAGTTGTAAGAAGAATTATTATTGACTAAAATTAGCTTGGTGGTGGGATTCCCTATGTGGGGCATTGAATTTTTTCTATGTTAGGCACTTCACCTCATGTATTCTCATATAGCATGTATTTTCTATAAATTGAGAGCTTGAGAAGGTAGAAGATATAGTATTTTGCATGGGTACACAGAAGTTGTTAGAGTGGATGCAACAGGATTGAAGTGATTGTATTTTAATCTCTATTGAAGATAATATAGACTTGGCCTCTTTTCCTAGTGGAGTTTTTTATATTAAAGGTTTTCTCCACATAAATCTCTATGTTATGTGTAAATATCTCAAGTTTGCTAATTTTATCTTTTGTTGATTTTACATGCTTTAATCTCCTTTTGGAATTTTACGGATTAAATTTTAGATTTGCAATATAATTTTAGATTTCTATATTGTAGTGGTTTGCCTTCATTTCTAACACTTTCACACTCTCTTTTCTTGTATTTTCCTTCCATATTTTTTCTACCATTCGCTTGGTTCTCATTCTTCTTTCGTCATTTTTATACTCACATATATACATATGTACATGTATATATACATACATAACTATCTACATGTATGTGTGTGTGAGTATGAATATATTCTTTTATTGTCATTCCTATATACATATACTTATTTTCATTTTTTTATATTCATATATTTTTACATATCTATATTCAATTTTTCATATATATTTATATTCTTATTGTCATATATTTTTTCATATATACTTATTTATATTCATATACATCTATTTACACACATGTATTCATATATTTATGTATGCATTTATAAATATAACATAATATATATAGGTTGATATCTATGTATGTATGTATTTATATAGGTATGTATTTTTATTCATATGTAATATATATGAATTTATAACCCAACATACATTTACATATATACATATTTACATGCATATATTCACTCATATATACATGTTTACATATTTTCTTATTCATTTATTTATTTATATTTTTATATTCACATATTTTCTTACATTCATATATTCATATTGATATATTCTTAGATTTTTATATATTTATATTCATATTTTCATAAATATTAGTATTTATATATAATTCTTGCTTAATTTTTGTATTCATATATTCACACTTTCTTATAATTATATGTTTATATTCATATATATCTATATATTTGTATTTATATTTTCATATATTGTTTTATAAGGAGTAAAATAGGTTTTCAAAGGACGTAAAACATTTTACAAAGGTAAGGCAACAACTATCATACAAGTTGCACAATAACACAACTACAACGAAGTTGTCACAAAGAATAACCCAACAACCCACAAAACTAATAGGTCAACATCCTATACAATGTCAAACCATGTCCTAGCAATTCACACACCCTTGGCCCAGGTATGGGATTTCGATACAGATTTAGGAAGACCTCTCTTCGTTCTTTGAAAAATCATCCAAGTCACACCATTATCTAAATTCTCAGATCAAGGAGAAATAATAAGAATATCCTCACCCTTTACCTTAGCCAAAGTCACCTCACACAATGTAGGAGATGTCTAATCAAAGATGCTAGATGCTAAACATAAATTGTAGATAAAGCAAGAGCAGAGATCTTACCACAACCTACCATAGGGGGGAATGGGATACAATGAAGGAGCTACCATAAGAAGTCACTAAAACTATGCCAACACCAAGGGGAACCATCGCAAGAGGAACTGCTAGGGCCTCATCATGGCCCATCACCAGGTAAATAGGAGGAGAAGATCCATCATCCTTAGAATCAGAACCATCAAAATAATCAATTGTCAAGTGGTCATGGAGGCCATTCTACCACCATGTAGTTGATCCCACATTCTTACAATGAGAATAGGGGAAATCAGAAGCAAGGTGTCCAATAGTGAAGTGTCACCTATGATGGAATGGGAGACCCTCATAATCAAGAGGTTGGGTCTAAGGCCTATCCCCCACCATTAGGACAACATCCCCTAGGAGAGCCTTGGAGATGTTAATGTCCACTAGAAAATGAGAATAAGTAATGTGGATGATATCAAAAGTAACTGAATCAACCTTCAGAAAATACCCAATAGTATTGTCAGTAGCCTCATAATAGGAGTCATCCCAAAAGTGGAGAGGGAGATTGGGTAGTCTAACCCAAACTAGCATGATATGGAGAGATTCTATAAGAGGGTTGAAAGAAGGGAACCATGGCTTGAGCAAGAGGGAATGCTCACACCACATCTATAACCTACGATCAAGCACTAGCTCATTGCCGTCATGAGAAGAAAAAATCACAATAAAAAATTTCCTAGCACAAGGAAAAAGCTCAATTTTTCCCTCAATGAGAAGCCTCCAAGACTCCAACACCCACTTATGCAAGTCAGGTAGAGAATCCCACAAGCGGTTAAATCTACAAATCAAGGCACATTAAGTGAAATATATTTCATTGTCTATTACATCCTATCCAAAACCCATGATAGGGGTGGATTTAGAACATGAGAGGGGCAAAATTTTGTTGCATAAAGGAGGGTGAGAAGAACTAGAAGGAGTTCCCTATTAGGATTTAACTTCCATTTACCATGTAAATCCTATATCATTTTACATGGTTCCAACATCCTTGGAAAGTGTCTCTAGGCACTTAAGGTGTTATTCAAAATTAATTAAATTGTAATATATAATCCCACCTATTATTTGAAATACATTCATAAGGAAGGAGGGGTCCATCGATATTGGTAGAGATGACTTGTGGAGACAAAATTAATGAATTAAAGTTTCACCTCCAAGTGGAGTGCTTAGGAAAGAGTGGATGAATCTTTAGTTTCAAACTTGTGTATTTTGGCATTCCCTAGGTTGGCTACTTGGGAGAGTGAGGACCAACATTTTTGGGATACATTTGTGATGACCTTTCAAATTCTGGGAGGCAATCCAAAGGTTGGGGTGTTGGAAATGGGAAGAGGCATTTTGGGCTTCTCTTGTGTTTCAATAACTCTATAAATTGGTGCCTTGGATAGTGGTAAAAATATGAATATAGAGAGGAATGGAATAATCAAGTTGAAGAGGTTAAAAGAATGAGATAAAGAGTTGGATGTGTTGAGATTGTTCAAATTTACATAGGTGTTTCCAAATTGGAGGTAGAGAGGAGAATGTAAGTATGATTGTATTGTAATCTTGTTTTCAAAGTTAATACATGCTTTTCCTCTCTTATTGGTGGAGTTTTTCTGAAAGGGTTTCTCCATGTAAATTTTGTGTTATGTGATGCAATAATGGTGTTTGTTGATTTAAGTCCATTAAATCTCTTCATGGTAATTCCAAGATTAAGGACACTTAATTTCAGATTTACATATAAAGTTCAAATTTCCATATTATAGTAGTTTAAGCCTTGTATCTCACTTCTTGGTATCATAGTTTGATAACAAAGTCTTGATGTTAAACCATTGGATTAGAGATTGAAATTTCCCAACATATGGTGTCAGAGCATTTGGACTTCTAAGAAGGGGATTTTTAAGTTTCTTGGAATGTTGGAGGCTTGTGGGTTGCAGTGAATGTTTTGTGTGTTAATATTGTTTTGCAAATCTATGAGATTGGAAGCCATGACATTTAACTCTTGGATGTATATTGTCAATAGGATCTATGTTGGGAACTAGAAGCTCATGGTTATGGATCTTTATTTTCATGGAGTTGGTCATGTGTTTTCTTCTTTCATGGTAGTGGCATGGAGCTCTTGTTTGGCAATATGTGACTAGCCTCTTGCATGGTGGCTGTGTTCCTTTACTTTTTGGTCATTTGCAGTGAAAGGGTGCTCATGTTGGGTGGTTGCTTTTGGCACCTAATCACATGGGAAAACATCTATTATTTGGACTACTGTTGTAACAACCTCCAAAATGCAACCTTAAAATTCTTAAGTATTAACCAAAACAAACAACCCAATGCTAACAAAAGGGTACAAGATAAACTTCCAACAACTTCCATTAACTTCCATGATATAATATTATGTAACAATGTGTAAAATGTGTAAGAGATATCCAAATAAGATCCACACAATATATAACTCTAACTCATTAAATATAATTCCAAATAAGATTCACACAATATATAACTCTAACTCATTAAATATAATAAGTACAATAATAAGTACATGTCACGTGATATGAAAGTCTCCCAAGTACATATAGATAGTACTCATCAATGAAGATAACGTAATTACATAGCCAACATATACAAGGGGTCAAAAACTACAACCCTCATCAATGATACTGAATAAAATAATCCATCAACCAACCACCATAAATATAAGTGGTCATGTAATGTACATCATGAACAATATTTGAAGAAATCCAAGCTCAACTTTGCAAGCTAATCCTCCAAGCTCCCATGTTATTGTTGTTGATTAGGGAAGGTTTTGAACCCACCATGATGTCCCTTTCCTCTCCATCCATCAGTCAAGGTGAAGAAGAACTATCCATAATCCAAAGGTGTGGTACAATACAATACTAGTGATTATCTTATTTAGTCCATTTCCTTATTAACACATAAGCATACACATGAAACCGTAGATCAAAACATCTCAAATATATGGAAATAGTTCTTTTAATGCACATGAACACATCATTTATTGCATCTAATACACATATGAATGCAAGTACACGAACAAGCCAAATATGGCCATCAATGGTAAGCACAAGTCATTTTAGCCCTAAAAGGTTTGACTTAGAACTATACATCCAAGACCATATCCAACATCCACATGAATTTCTACTCACATTGCATACTATGAAAGCTCTCTTCACATGATGCTATATGTCTTACTAAGAACACATGCCCAAGGAAGGACCACATGCATCTCATACTACATGCATCCTAACCTTAATAAAACATAAGTATCCAAACATACATAAAATAACAATTGAAATACACAAACACACACAAGCAATAGCATACAATAAAATACAATCCAAACATTCAAAATTCAAATACACAAGTCACACACATAAAACAAATATAAAATACAAGCACATCATACATTACATGATTGCAACAACAAGGACACCCATATAATATAAAAGCACACAAAGAATCTACAACCATGACGCACACACTTGGTCCCCAAAACCCATCAAGAAGACATCTCCTAACTATGTAGAGTACCCAAGTACCACTACCTCACATAAGACAATAAAGTTAACTATACCACCACAAAGCACTCTACCCAAACCCCTTAGGGTAGAACAACATGTACATTAATAAACAGACCACAAGTATTATCCTTAGAGATCTCTTAACTACTGGTGATGGATAGAAAAAACAATGCATAAACAACCTATCGACCTTTTGTTATCAAGAGTACTAGAGCTTCATGTGATGTGGTGCCTATAGAAAGAAAAAGCAATCTTGATTCCTTGGCAAAAAATTTTAAGGGGACAATGTCTCAATGTGTTGGGATCGAAATAGAGAAGATGATGCTAGGGTGTACATGTTGTGTATAGGTAAAATCGAGCTTAGGATAAATCAAAACAATGAAACTAAACTCAATCCTATAACATCAAGATAACGATCTAAGCAATAACCAAATAATCAATGAATAACACAAAACAATGAAAGCTTTCACCTAGATTGTATTGTTATCTTGGTCGAATGTGGATTGCTCTATCAATTGTGAAACCATGTTTGCAACAAGCGAGTGTAGATAGTAATAAGTGTTCAAAGATTGTGTAGTATGTGCTCAACGATGCGTGATAAAAGCTCAAATTGCTTAAAAATGCCCAAAGCTTAGATGATCGAAGAGGATTTATGAAAGGATGAAGGGGGTATATATAGTTTTCAATCAAGATCGATCAACGGTTGAAATAAATCAATGGAATGAATGGTTGAGATAAATCAAATAACTCATGATGAATGTGCACACGACATGTGTCACTCCAAAAAGGTATTTTTATTAAGATAATTGCTTTTTTGCTAAAGATAGGATTTGATTTAATAAATTAGAATATTTTTTCCAATTTATGAGTTGATGATAAAAATAATAATAAATTAAAGCCAATTAACTTAACTTTAGATTTGCTTTTTGAAGTTCTAAAAATAGGACTGATTGTGCACGAGTTAAAATGATATTTTTAGAGGAATTGGAGAATAATTGAAATTAAATAAATAAATTTATTTAATTGATTGTGCATGACTTGAAGATAAGAAGATTTAAATAAATTAAACAAATAAATTTATTTAATTTATTTTGCATGATGGAGGAATATAAATAAAATATTAATTTTATTTATTTTTAGAAAAGTCAACTTAAATAAACTTGAATAATTTATTTAAATTTAGAGGAATGATTAGATTAATTAAATAATTAAAAATTATTTAATTGTGGATAAGAGGAATTAAATGATGAATTAATTAAATAATTAGATTTATTTAATTAATGTGGATTTAAGAATTGGAATAAGATAATGATTTAATTAAATAATTAAAATTATTTAATTTTGGAAGAATATAGAGGAAATTAATGAAATTAATTAAATAAATAGAATTTATTCAATTAATGTTCAAAATTAGAGAAATTATACGCAATTGAGGAAATTAATTAAATAATTAGATTATTTAATTAACACTAAATGCATGTGATTTGACAGATTAGGTGAAATGCAAGCAATCTGCGAAGGGTCATTTTTAGGCGTCTATATTTTGCCCCTCTTTGAGATGGTGTTGTGAAGTAACAACGTTTCAAAGAAATTTTAAACATAGTGTTTGATTTGGTAGAAGACAATTGATTTAGAAGAATATTGATTGGATTAGAGATAGTGATGCCCTAGTCACTCAAAAGCGAGGGTGACAAGGAAAGATAATAAATAAGTTGAATGATGATGATGATTATTATTCAAAAACAAACAAGGTATTGCCCCTGTCAAGTTGTAAACCAATGATTAATTGATGATGGTTGATACAGATAGTGTCTGGGTTTAGAAAGGAAACACCTCGTATAAGACGCCTGGTCTGGTTTCGAGAGTGTGACAATATGTATAAGACAATTGATATGATTGATTGATTGGTTGATTTGGTTTAATTGATTGATTTAAAACAAGATTAGGGTTAAGACCAAGGAAGTGATTGGATAAATTGACTAGATTGATTAGCTAGATTGGTATGGAAAGGATGAGGTATATCGATAAGATAAATGATGATGATGATGCCCCCTCAAGAGGAAAGTTGGGTTCAAAGAACATGGGTATGCTCTTGAAATGAAAGGAGGATAAATGGAAAAAGAATAGAAGAATTGATATCATAGAATAGAGAAATGATGATTGATCGATCGACATAAAAGCTAAAAATTTTATTAGGATGCATAGGTGAGATGGATGAGATGAAGTGTTTTGAGGATGTTTAGGTGAAATGATGATATCTTATGTACCTAAGTACTAGATACTTCCTTCATATTCCAGACCACTTACATACCCATATCCATGGGATCAAGGTACCTTAAGATTGAAATGAGATGATATGTAGTTCTAGAAGCGGGATGAGATGGAGTGATGTTGCAATGGTTATGCGAATATTTATAAAGAGCAATCCTTATTTTGATATAGCATGTGGATGTTATGTACCAAGGTATAGAAGACCAAGGTGACGATGTATCCAATGCATAGGACATTGACTCTACAAACAAACAGTTTGAACTTATATCTACTAGACATAATAGAACCTTGTTGGAAACATGCATGGAAAATAGTCTTAACGTAGAATGATCTTAATACACATAAGGCCTATACAGAACCATAGATGCAAAAGATATTAATAGTAATCTCATCCCACAAACACAACAGGCGAAAGCAATGACTATGCCCCAATCCATACTGCATCGCAACATACTAAGATATAGATAAATCAAGGCAGTCTTGAATACGTAATTAGAAAGGAACAAAAGATAAACCAAAAAGAAATTGACTGACTGATAAAGTAAACACAGCCAACATATTCTCTTTCCAAAGAGGTTGCTTAGGGTAGATTGGTAGATAAAGCCTTATTGTAGGAATGACATATCCATTAAAGGCTATTGATCTGATCTAGGATAGATGGATTGTTGTAGCAGATGTGGCAAGGGGTATGCGATACAACATATGGCTTCATGAGTAGTCGTTTTGTTTTGGGTTTGATAAGTACTTTAGCTTTCAGAAGGATGCATAGTTTTTTTTTGCTTGAGTTAGTCAAGTCTAGGTGGATGGATGGATTGTGATAAGATGGAAGACAAGAAATGGAATAGTTAATGGATTGGGATGAAGAATGATGATTTATGATTGTTTTTGGGAATGTTTTGATTTTTTTGGATTTTTCTACTTTTTGAGTTTTTGGATTTTTGAAATTTTATGATGGTTGAAATTTAAAATGTTGTGGGATGACATTTGATTGCGTTTGGATAGCCTTAAGTACTAGATACCGATGACAAGGGAAAACTAGGTCTAGATGGAAGGAGAAAGATGGGATTAGATAAGTGAAGAAAAGGATGGGTGATAGCAGATGAGATGGAAGACTAATGATAGAAGGATGAATAAATAGGCAATAGTGGATGGAATGGATGAGGTGGTGTAAGACGGATGGAAGAATTCAGGATGTGATTACCAAAGACTATGTTGCATAGGAATAACATGCCCCATTCTAGGGATAATGCTTTGGATTGTACATGACAAAGCTTATGACGATAGGATTGATTGGATTGGTGGGAAGTATGAGGTAGATCAAGAGATTTTCAAAGCATGTTTCAACATTTTGTCTCTATCTTTATCAAGATCAAAAAAAGGGGGGGAAAGGAAGAGGAAATGAATCAATGGGCAACATGCCCCCAAGTGTGACGTGCATAGACAATCAATCTACTCATGACACCTATTTGTCTGGTTTTCATCATGGTACTTGTCCAAGGTGCTTGTTTGCCAAGTTTTCACCATTGGACGAAGGGATTTCTCTTTACTATTTTGATTTTTTTTTTACTTTTGTTTGGATGGGATGGAGGATGAGGACTCAAGCATCTATTTCCAATAGCAAGGTAGTATGTTAGCAGTTTAATGTGTGTTTGCACATGGACTATATCAGGTAGCATTACATGCATGGATGTTGGTAGATGTGGGAAGATGGAAATGGAATGGATGGTGGATTATGATATGGATGATGGATGGAGATGGAAGGATTATGCAATGATGGATGGGTATGGAGGGATAAATGGATGATGGATCAAAATCATGGACCATAGAGGTATGATGGGGAAATATGAAGGATAATGGATATAAGATGAGGGGATATAAGTATGTGAAAATGGCATGGAATGGCGGGGAACCAAGACCAATGGTTGCACACATTATCATAGATTTTGAAGCTTTTGACTAGGATGAGAAGTGGGAAGTAATGGGATTCGGGATAAGGGATTTGGAAATCATCGATTTAGGATTTTAGGAATCCAAATGGACTTAGGAGCTACATGATTTTTTAATGGAGAACAAGATTTTTAGAATTTGGGGATAGATTGAGATATGGATTCTTCTTTTGGGATATTTGCTTGTTGCTTGGGGACCCACACCTTTTTCATTTCTACTTTGATGTGTGTGGGTATATGTAGCTTTTGTGTAGCTTTTGAGGTAATTGCATGTTGCTTGGGGACCCACATCATTTTCATTTTTACTTTGAGGTGTGTGGGTGTATGCATCTTTTGAGATGGATTTGGCTTTGCATTTGCATTGATGCCCTATGGCATGATATTCTTAAGGCTTTTGTGGATATTATGCTATATATATGGAAGCATCCAAGTTTTTATTTTTGAATCTCATGGGATTTGGGATAGCTTCATATGGGGCCGATTTGTGCATTCATTGGCCATGTTTAGGAATGATAGGGGATTTGTGGATGGAGGGATTAAAAGTGGATTTGTGGATAAATGGATAAGGAGATCTATGGATGGGGATATTAGGCATTGGGAGAAGTGAAGGTAAAGTGGATGAAGGGATATTAGGAGTTGGAAGGAGTGGAGGAAGAGTGGATGGAGGGAGATGTATGGTCACATGATTTTGTGAATGGTATGATGATGGAGGAGGGATCGAGACATATGAGTGAGAGGTGTGATGAGGTGCACTGGGATATGGAGTGGAAGAAGGAGCTGAAGGAGGCGTAGAGGTGGTACCAACATCTTTGGATTGTTTATCTTGGGATGAAAAACCAAGGCCATGTGCTCAAGGATAGATTGCAACATGGATGGGCTCTAAGATACCTTGTTCATGAAGGCCTAAACCTTTGCCTTGATAGTTCATGTTTTGGAACATACGATATGAAATGGAATGTTTGTTTTGGAAACAAGACGTGAGCCCATTATGTGATGGGGATAGTGAAGTGGGTTGCTTTGTGGAAGATTTATAAATTCTAGACTGATTTTGCTGATTTGGATAAGGATTACCATTCACGGAGGTAGTCTTTTGACCCCAATGAAGGCAGATAGTTTTAATAGCATAAACTAACTCAAGAGAAGTTTATTCTCTAAGCTCATAAAAACCAATAACAGATACTAGTTCCTCTTTCAAAAAGACCCAAGAGATGTGATCACTCTCAAATCAAAAGATAAACTATGGGATTTGATATGATCTAGAATCTATGGTGGAGACCAAATTACTCAACTAGATAGAAGTGTGGGTAAGGATTTAGGTCTATTTGGCAAAACGGAGTTGATGATAGTAATCTCAAGAGGATCAATGGTTTGGAAAGTCCAAGTTTATGCTATGACAATGGATGAAATGGTCTGATAGTTTGAGGCAAAAGTGTCTGATAGTTCTATGGGATGCTAGCTCAGAGGTTTGGATGATCAAAATTTTGAGTTTTGTTGTATTATGGGCTAAATGAATGATTTGTAGTTTAACAGGGACTAAAGGAGCTTAGTTGTATTTCAAAGGTGCTTAACTGTGATAACAAAAGCACTTTAATGCTGATCAAAGGCATTGGATTGCATTTCAAAGGCGTTTGACTGTGTTTCAAAAGCGCTTCAAGATTGTTCAAAGGTGCTGAGATGGTATTAGAAATGTTGTAAGGCAAATTTTGATAGATTTTTTATTGAATTTGGATTGAATTTATTTTGACAAGAGAACACACAGTAAACGAAAAAGGCTCAAGACTGACACAATAGATAGTGTATGTTCGAGGCTCACGAAAAAGCCCAAGTTTTCATGGGTATAAGACAATTGCAAAGAAATCAAGCACTTTTTATCCCTAAATACATGGATTCATTATGGTACATCAGCTCACAACTTGAAATCTTTGTCGACCAAATGTCATTCCATGTGGTGTTGTATATTTGTGTCTTTGTGAGAGACGATACGTAGGGGTATCTCACCCTTTCCTCAGAAAGCTACAAGTAGGCCATAAGAGCTAATTCTAGCTGAGGATTGCTATCTCTTCTCAAGGGAGGCAATGGTGAGTAATCTTGGGGGTTTATATCGATTTCTCTTGCACTAAAAATTACCACAATGTTCGGAGGTGAATCAGGTAGTCTCTAGCTAGGGGGTTCTTAGTTACTTTGAGAGACCAATGCCTTGTGAGCATGCGGCAAGATACTAAAAGCTTTGACCAATCCTACTAAGAGTATCATATACCTCACACAATGCAAAAAATATTTTCACAAAGTGTTGGTATGCATCTTTTTGATTTGGCACCATAAGGCAAGGCTAACGTTGGTTAGGACTTGGCTTTCGCCTTATCTAATTTATATAGCAGTTCAAAGGGAAACTCTGCTTAGGGTCCTCCCTTTTGGATGAAGTGCAATCCAAAATAAGGCCCTTCTAAATGATAAACTGAAAGTAAATGATAGATGAGTCTAGTTTTTTTATCACCCAAGATGTTGCAAGGGTCGAGCATATACCTATCACCTTTACAAGCACAGAAAATAGGTGTTCATTTTATCCTATTTAATAAGAAAAGTAACTAGGTGCAACTACTTTAACCACTCAAGATTGCAAATTATAGATGTTAATTTTCCCTTAAGATAGCAGTTGTTCCTAAGACTTAGATTGTAGAAAGATCATTCATGTCCATTGTCCCTTAAGATAGCAATTTTTCCTAAGACTTAGATTGCAAAAAGATCATTCACGTCCATTGTCCCTTAAGATAGCAATTGTTCCCAAGACTTAGTAAAAAAAGAGATTGCAATTATTCAACCCTCATCCTGCAAAGATGTGTTAGAAAACCTATTTGCTCTGTTTGAGTGATAAGAAGCTGCAACAAGTTAGTTTAGTTCCACAAAACTCAAATAGTTAGCAAAAATAAATCAATTGACCAAAAGCACTTTACTAAGTTTCAAAGGTGCTCTAGAAAATACCAAATGCACTTTAATGTGATACGGAGGAGTGTTGTTATTGACCAAAGGCGCCTGACTGTCCTGTAAAAGCGCTTCACTACACTACAACAATGCTTGACTGCTCTAAAAAAGTGCTTGACTGTCACAGACTTTAGAAAAAAATAATATTTCATCAAAAAAATCTAGATCAAAAGATGATTGAATGGTTCCAAGATGATCTAGAATGGTGATAGATGAGAGATATGTAGCCTACAATCAAGAATGAATCACAAAACTCCACGAAATGATAGGTTAACTCAAAAACACAATATACTCCTAAATAACTCAGCTTAGGAAGTATGTCAGATGATTGAGAGACAAATAAATCAGCTTGTCTAAGAATTTGGATCAATATGATGAGAAAAGAACCCTGCAAATCTGAAAAATTAAGTCAGAAACCCTAATTAACCAAAGGCGCTTTACTGTTATGCAAAAGCGCTTTACTGTTGGATGAAAGCCCCTTACTGCACACCAAAGGCACTTCACTATCGCCCAAAGGCACTTTTCTGTAGACCAGAGGTGCTTTTCTATGTTTGGTTGCGCTTTTCCGTACTGCACTTCAAAAAATCAAATTTTCTAAAGAAAAAGTGAGGTTAGTGGGTCCCATTGGGCATGCCAGAATGTGTATAGGTAAAATCAAGCTTAGGATAAATCAAAACAACGAAACTAAACTCAATCCTATAACATCAAGATAATGATCTAAGCAATAACTAAATAATCGATGAATAACACAAAACAATGAAAGCTTTCACCTAGATTGTATTGTTATCTTGGTCAAATGTGGATTGCTCTATCAATTGCGAAACCATGTTTGCAACAAACGAGTGTAGATAGTAATAAGTGTTCAAAAATTGCGTAGTATGTGCTCAACGATGCGGATAAAAGCTCAAAGTGCTTAAGAATTCCCAAAGCTTAGATGATCGAAGAGGATTTATGAAAGGATGAAGGGGGTATATATAGTTTTCAATAAAGATCAATCAACGGTTAAAATAAATCAATAGAATGAATGGTTGAGATAAATCAAATAACTCATGATGAATGTGCACACGACATGTGTCACTCCAAAAAGATATTTTTATTAAGATAATTGCTTTTTGGCTAAAGATAGGATTTGATTTCATAAATTAGAATGCTTTTTCTAATTTATGAGTTGATAATAAAAATAATAATAAATTAAAGCCAATTAACTTAACTTTAGACTTGCTTTTTGAAATTCTAAAAATAGGACTAATTGTGCACATGAGTTAAAATGATATTTTTAGAGGAATTGGAGGATAATTGAAATTAAATAAATAAATTTATTTAATTGATTGTGCATGACTTGAAGATAAGAAGATTTAAATAAATTAAACAAATAAATTTATTTAATTTATTTTGCATGATGGAGGAATATAAATAAAATATTAATTTTATTTATTTTTAGAAGATAAAGTCAACTTAAATAAACTTGAATAATTTATTTAAATTTAGAGGAATGATTAGATTAATTAAATAATTAAAAATTATTTAATTGTGGATAAGAGGAATTAAATGATGAATTAATTAAATGATTAGATTTATTTAATTAATGTGGATTTAAGAATTGGAATAAGATAATGATCTAATTAAATAATTAAAATTATTTAATTTTGGAAGAATATAGAAGAAATTAATGAAATTAGTTAAATAAATAGAATTTATTCAATTAATGTTAGAAATTAGAGAAATTATATGAAATTGAGGAAATTAATTAAATAATTAGATTATTTAATTAACACTAAATGTAGGTGATTTGACATATTAGGTGAAATACAAGCAATCTACGAAGGGCCATTTTTAGGTGTCTACACATGTCACATATAAATATAATCAGCCATGACATGAAGGATGTCACATAAATATAATCAACCATGACAAAAGGATGTCATATAACTGTAATCAACTCCCTAAGGAGTTAATACATTACCAAACCAAGTTAGATTTGCATGAGTAAAAACAAGATAATCACATCCTACACATACAATCAATAAAGCATTGTACAACATAATAACACTATCCCAACAAAAAGATGATCTCCACCCAAACTAAGTTGGGAAAACAAATAAAAGTAACAATGGAAGTCAAACATTCCAACCATGACACCAAAACTGTCATGTATAAATCCTCTAAGGAACTCTCAAATACAAGATCACTATATTTATATGTATGGATAACATGTGGAATAAGTTTCAACTCATGCTCATACCCTCATAAATAGTATCCACATAATAATTTTAACATACTCAATAAGAAGTACAAACTCACCAAACCATGTTGGGAGATCACACACACCAAACATGACTTTTATGCTAGTAGTTTGTATCTAAATTGCATAAAACTAGTTTTCACCAAAAAAACCATAACTTTCTCAAAACATAACTTTTTAGAACTTATAAAATATGTTAAAAACATAACACATGGATATACAAAACCCAGAAATTATTTCTACAATAAATCTCTTTAATATATTTTTTGAATGACAATATAATCACTACTAAAACATAATTTTAAAAATAGCAGCACAAATACATAGTCACTAATCCAACCATATCTCATAATTGGGAAACTGGGTACATATGATTTATTTTGAGGATTTAACCAATTTGGTTGCACACCTTCCAAAAAAATTTCAACGAAACCTAATTCCTAAAACTAAAGTTATTTAAGATGTAACAGACTATTTTTTTTCTCATGATAGTTTTACTACTTTATAACTTTTTCTAAAAATCTATTTTGAAATGGAGTTCAATAACAAAAGACACATCAAGAAAAACATAATTGTAATCCTCCTAATATATAAATTCAATCCAAAATCAGATCTATGTTTGAATTCCATAAATCACATGATTCTTCTAAATTTCACTAGGTTTCTTCTTCTCTAAACAACCCTAGTTTTCAACCTACAACAACTAGTCTCTTTCTAAGTTGAACATTGTGAAACCTAATTGTTTTGATTCAGATTTTCCTATTATTTTTAAAAAATAAAATATAGTTAACAAATAAATTCATGTTCATCAAAAAACTTAAATTCATTGATTAACCAAAGTAAATATTTATTAAATGCTTCCACGACAAGAATCCTACCTCAATCCTTGTAGCAATTTGGAAATTAATGGAGATGAATTCAAAAACAATCCACAAACAATAGCAATTTTTTAATTCTTCATAAAAAGCACTTCCAAATCCTTAAGCTTCAATAACATGTTTTTTCTTTTCTTTTAAATTACATAATAAAAAAGAATGGAAATAAAACTAATCTCTTATTTTAGTAACTCTTCCTTTTCTTTCCAAAACTGAAAGGAAAAATACAACAATAAAGAATATTTCCACATAACCCCATGAGAGATAAATATGCAAACAAATATTAACCAAAATAACCAAAATCCACCATACAAAAGAATAGACATACCACAAGGTGACACAAGATATACCTTGGGAAAACCCTCAAGAAGGAAAAACCCAACCTCTAAAAGCATCCACACTCAATGTATTATTCAGAAATAAAACATTGCAATGCACTTATAGAGTCTCATAAATACTTCTGAAACATCAAGCTCCTCCAATGCATCCTCCATGTGTCCAAGCATGTAACCACACATACCATGTCATACTTCACATATGCACTCACAAGAGAAACTCAATACAATGATAGACAACCCAGCCACCCAACCCAAACCACTAACCATGTGCTTATTTTTATAGACTCAAGCTCACACAAATACAACTTGTGGTATTGGCAAAACCATGAGAGCACAAAACCATTGAACCCCTCATTTAATTCTTGATATTAAGTTTTTCAAATATTAATTAATTATTATATGTCTCCCACACATAAAATAACTAACCAATGTTACATACAACTTTACAAGTGGACACAAGTAAATATTTAATGTGGCTACACACATCTCCTAGATGCACCACAAATAAATATTTATTTTACATAATTAAAATATTTCATTACTTGTGCAAGGTGTATGACATCCTTTTCCTAACAAAAACCTAAAAAGCAAAATATAATACTATAGTCTTTATAAAAGTAAAATAATATTAAAATATCTTTATTAAACTTCATGCACATTCTTTTTGAAAAAAATAATATTAAAATATTACCTTTTCCAATTCTATCCAAATAAAAGAACCCACTTAGAACTAATATTAGAAAATTATATTTTCTAATTCACAATATAAATAAATAAAATTATTTATTTTTTAAATTCTTAGAATAATCTTGCTCATTAAATATTAGTTTTCTAAATAAAAACTAGAGATAAAAATATTTTATTCTTTTCTTTTTCTAAATTGAAATAAAATATAATTATTTATTTCTAAATTCTAAAATAAAAAATTGCACATAAAAATCTATTTGAATTATAATAATTAAATAATTGAAATACAAATTGCATTAATTTTATTTTTAAAAATACTAGATAATTAATTTAAAATAAAATCTTAGCATCAAATAAATAGTTAAAATAATATTAATGCTTTATCTATTTATTTCATTTTCTAATTAACCTTAAGGATTAATTATCAAATAAATAAATGGAATTACTTCTATGCACTCAAATAAATTAACTAAGCGACTAATTAATTTATTTTCAATTAATTATTTTTATCTTAAATTATTTTATTACACATAGTTATACCATTTCAAGACACTTCAACACCAAGACCTAGTTCACCTTCCCTAATACATGTATTTGTAACACATCATAATCTTGCCACACATACCTTAGTAGCATTATTAGGAATAATATAATCATGTAACCACCTTTATACAATTAACCATGGAAATACAATCACACATTACGCACAAAATACTTTAAATCAACACTTTACACTTGACATAAGTCAATAAAGCTCATCTAA
This sequence comes from Cunninghamia lanceolata, assembly GCA_027924645.1. NCBI lineage: Eukaryota > Viridiplantae > Streptophyta > Pinopsida > Cupressales > Cupressaceae > Cunninghamia > Cunninghamia lanceolata. Next base: position 10,738,186 of record BSBN01000252.1, on the reverse strand, counting down.
TTTTACCATAGAATTGAAATATCATAGACTCACAAAGAAACCAGAAATGAGGGATGTTACAACTATACTAGATGAAGTGCTTATGTTACCTTCATGGTTTTAGCCCTTGGTTACATGAAAGCACTAGATGATTAGGCAATGGTTGCATATGGGTTGTGGAGTTGGTCTATTTTGTGACCTAAAGCTCCTGGACAACCTTGTTCCTTTGTCTGTATGTGGGTTCTGGAGTTGGTCTATTTTGTGACCTGAAAGCTCCTAGCCTACCATATTGTTGGAGTACATGACCACTGAGAGGGAGGGTGAATCAGTGGTCTATAAACCATAAAAACTTTTTGCACCTTTTAATTCACTAAAAGAAAAAAATACAAGAGACCTCAAGGTTTCATTAAACACATATACACAGGAATAATGATGATAAGAATGAACAAGACCATCATAACACAATCATTAAGACATGCAGATAAATAGAATCATAAATCATAACACTAGTTTTGATGAGTGGAAAAACCCATAAAAGGGATAAAAACCACTCTTAAATTCCTTCACTTTATTAAGCCTCACTAGCAAAAATGTTTCTAGGAGCTCCAATAACAAATAAGAGCACCAACTCAAAACACCAACAAGAGCACCAACACCAATATCAATAGGAGCACCCACTCCCTGACATAGCCTCACTGGCAATAAGTTTGCAAGAGCACCAACTCTCTGCATACAGAAATAAAAAAAATTTAATTTATGGGATTACCCTAATTCTCTACAGCACAAAACCTTATAACTCCTTTTGTTTTCACTCAACAAAGTCTTCTTCAATTACAAACTATTCATACTTATTTTAATCTTTGAAACATGTGCCAATCTCTGCAATAAACAATTCATTTGTATGACCAATCATTAGCAACTACACTTCTTTTCTTGTATAGAAGATGACCTATAAACACTAACTAGTCTTCAACCTTCAAATACTGCAAATATCATGATATCTTGCATAAATCTGATCAATCCTCATGTAGACATGTAGATATTCCTTTCAAAAACTCATATCAATGACCAAAATCTCTAAAAATCACTCACAATTTTCATACACAAATTTCCTGACCCTCTACATATGAATAGACCTTCAAAAATCTACTTTAAGCCTTTTATATCACTCTACACGTCAAATTTAGCCAACTGTGAATGACCGTTGGCATTCAAAAAGAAATTAAAAGGCATCCACCCGATCTTCTTTCACGCAATTGAAAACTTTTAATCTTTGTTGTTCAATCACCTTTGGCACTCATGTTCATCCAACGACTTGGTGTCCCCGGTGCCCCTAGGAAGTTGGGCCCAGTCACCCTACATTGTAAAACCCCTTAAAACATAACTTATGTTATAACCGATAGAGCAGGTCAACATTAAAATAGAAATGAAGTGACGACGGGTGACTTAGGGCATTATATGATATGCCTTAAAACCTTTAACTTAGGGTTTTTGTTCCCTTGGCACTATCAACACATCAAACCCTAATAGGAGAAATGATGAAATAATCATCTTAGACACATCAAAATGAATGGTGATGATTCTGCAAAGACCGCAATGACTTCAAAGAGATTATATCAAAGTATGATAATCAGTTTATACCTGTCCAGACTTGGAAGAAACAATAGGGCACAAAGTGTCAATAGACACTAATCAAAACATAAGCTTTTTATGCAAACACATCACCCGCCCACAATATGCCATGTCTTATGAAGCTTGTGGGATGAAGATCAACATCAAACACTATCTTATAAATCTTTGTCATACTTTGCATGAATGTCAACATTATACTTGACATATAAAGACACATTGTGCACTTGAAGACATATTATGAAGAATTTCATTTTCCTTGCATTGTCAAAGACATTCATACTTCTCAAACCAACCTTGTCAAACATCAGCATTAAACACCTATGGTCTTGTATCAACATCACCATGTATGAGCAACATCACCATGAGCAACATCACCAACTGTCCTTTTGTCATCAATGTTTTGTCATCAAGGACAACCAACACAACACTTATTCCTCCATCTGCATATGGGTTGTGGAGTTGGTCCTTTTTGTGACTTGGAAGCTCCCAGATAATTTGGTTCCTCCTTTTGCAAATTCATGTTATTTTGTATTTGTAGGTTTTGCAATTTTCCTATTTAAAAAGGTTGTAGGTTTGTAGATTTGTGATATTCCATTGTTTCAAATGACATATTTGGTGTTGTTCATAATTGTGAATGTCTAGATGTTTAAGTGGGTTCATATTTGATTAGAGGGTTTTGCAAATTATACATGTTAACCAAAATCTATGGTTTGTAGATCTATGAAAAGACTGTGTTCAAGGTATTTTGGATGGAAACACTTGCAGATTTGTATGTTTGCTTATCGAGTTCCTAAAATTGTGGTTACACTAGTGTGGATTTGTTTGGCAAATCAGGTATGGTGTTGATCTAGTGTTTGAGTCTCAGAAATCTACATGGTATCTCTTGTTGCCTTTGTTCTGCATGTTATTAATGTGGTATTGAATCTATTTATTCAATTATTTGAGATTGGAGCACTGGTCATGCTTTTCTCCTTTTTGAGATGTTGCATGTGTGCAAATCTTGTGAATTATCTGATGTAGATTATGTTTGGTTGAATTTTCTTGGTCACCTTGTTGCATTGGTATGTTTATTGCAATGAAGCAAAGAGATGGTTATTTGTAGTACCTGATATAGTTCTACATTGGGACTTGTAGTAGTTGGCTATGGTGCATGAGAAGCTCTATTGGCTATGGAGCTTTGGCAGTGATGTTGGTCATGATTCCATGCATAGATCAATATCACTTTTAGTGGGAGCTTTATGTAGTTACATAGTCAATTCTATCTTCTTTCTTCAAGATCTTAGTTCTTCTTTCAAAGTTGTTGGTATTGTAGTGTATAGTTTAACCATGAAAGAACCATGGATGTTTTTTATTAGGATATTTTTATCACAATGCCATGTGTAGCTTAGTATCACTTTCAGTGGGAGATTTGGCAGTGATGTGGATCTATTAGTTTAGATGGATCATCTTTTGTAATGGTTGTTGGTGTCATGAGAAGCTCTTGGATTCTTCCTCTTGGTTATAGTGAGGGTTCATTGACATATTTGGTTCTATTGACAGAGGATGCTTATCTTTATATGTTTGGAGATGTTAACATTTTGTTTTCATAAAGGACCCTTGGAGTCTTCAATAAAGGTGTTGTTTATAATCTCCCTTTGCGGGGATGTAGTTCTCTTTGGTTTTGAGTATTGATCATTTTCTTGGAGCTTCATGATTTTGCAAGTTGTATTTGATGTTGGCATAGATTGATGGGTTGGATGCTCATGGATACTATAGAGACTTGGGTGAGGTTGGATATCTTTTGTACTTAGAGATATGTGTTGGAATAGTTACTCCTGATGAGGTTTTCAACAAAAAGACCAAGGAGCCGCCTACACTTAGATATGGATGTGAGTCCATTATGGACCTGATGAGAAGGTTTCCCTTTGTTTCTTTTATTGTTTAATGTTGTATGGATAGGACAATCTTGTATCCCACTCCTGGCGTACTTGGAAACTGAATGATTAGAGAGGTGTTGCCTGCCTAATTTGAATATTTTATTCTCATGTGCATTAGTGTTGATCTTTGTTAGTTCTAAGGGCTTATTAAGAAGTAGATGCATGGTTTTAACGATTTCCATTGTTCTCCTTGTGCATTGGTCTTGAGCTATGGTAATAGTTCTGAGGAATTGTTTGGAAAGGTACATGAAGTGGTTTGTGGCTTTGGGCATACTTCCTTTTTTATGGGAATGATTGGTTTGTTTGATCTACCTTTAGTTTGAGAGGTTTACATCTATTGCTAACATGTTTTTCACTTTGAGTTGAATGGTTAGATGTTGATATCCTTTCAGTTTGGGAGTGTTGGAGGAGATATTAATTTGCACAACTTGACACATATTAGTGTTGGTACAAGGACATGGTTTGATTAACAAGTTCTCTCCTCCCTAGTATATTGTCTTCTTCCTAAAGGTTTTTATGGGTATGGAGTTGATGTTTGTATGAAGTCAAGTGTTGTTTGTACTTCACTTTTTTTGGCAATCGTTCAGTAGCTTCTTGATCTCTTTCTTCATTAGTTTGGAGGACTTGGGAGAGTTTTTTGTAGATTGGTAATGAGAGATATTTTACAATTATGCATTTTGCATATCATATTATGTTTCCTTAACACTATGTGATAGAGAGGTTAGCCACATCCTCTATGTAAGTGTTATAGGTGGACTTCTTAATGCCTTGATCTAGTTTTTAGATTTGACATTACCCATGCTATGGGAGTTTTGGAATGTATATGTGCTCTATATGAGGGCTCTCTTGGTTTGATTACACTTTCCGATAGTGTTAAGATGCTTTAGAGGTTTTTTGTCGCATGTCTATATGTGTTGTTACCTTGGAGATCTCTTTTTGTAGGATAGTTGATATACAAGGACTTGATTGTAGATTTTGGATTAATATGTTGATAGCATGGAGTTCTACCTATGTTGGATTGTATACCCTAGTTTGAGGTATGGATAGACTGGATGAGCTAGTAAATTTTTATGGTTGTTATTCCAGCTAGTATGAGTGTGGCAACCAATCAAAGCCTTTTGTTATTGTTGACATATTTTACCCAATCGGGCTCAAGTAGTCATCAAAGATCTAGAAGTTTGTAGTAATTTTAAGGTCTTAAATCTTAGTTTGAAGATTTTAAATTTTGTTTTCAAGGTAATAAGTTAAAATCTTGTTCATTTTGGGGTGCCTTTGAACCTTTAAATCTTTGGACTAAACCTTGTTAATGTAAAACAAATTGTTTTGGCAAGTATGCATATGACAAAAGACTTTATCCTTGCAAAAATTACAAGTTTGGAGTGGCTCCTCAAGTTGTAAAAGAGCAAAAAGAAAGACATTTTCCACATCCAAAAGGGGTAAATCCCACTTTGCATGTAAGAAGATTTTGGTCAACAGTCTTTTATTAAGGGTTTTCACTTCCAAATAACCTTAAAATCTCTAAATATCCACGTACAAATGTTTGTCATAGAAGAAAGTAACGTTTCCTTTGGAATATTCAAGCCTTATGTTGTTGTTAGGGTTTCCCATGTTCGTTTAAGGTTTTTTGGACTAACATGTAGGTTTCAGTGATAGAATGGAGATATACCATAGCCCTAAGGATTGAAACTCCATGGAAACTAAGTGGCAAGCATAAGGATTCAAGGTACAAACATATCAAGCCTATTGCTTTCATCTTCATGTCTCTCTACAATGAAAGCCTTGAAGTCACAGATCCAGAGCAGGAGGAATGTGGCAATCCATTGATGATGGTGGAATTGAAATTTGAGAAGCTTAGACAACTCTTGTAGCTTAATGTGTCTCTCCATGCAAAGGTTTGATTGATCTCTAAATCATGCTGAGGTTTTCATGATAGTTTTCAGGGAGTTTTGATAAGGTTATGGATGTTGAAGACTATAAAATAGTCAAGGGAGATCACCCACATCAAAAAGACATCCTTTATACCTATCTATATGCTATCAAAGGGAGTGGGTGTTATGCAGAGTTTATTGAGATTGAGGGATGAAATGGAAATGGAATAGGGAAGTTTTTCAAGAGTGTTCAAGGATGGATCTATGAAGATGTTGAAAACTTATTTGGTGACAGTGAGGAGACAAACATAGATAGTGATAAAGATGCAGAGGAAAAAGAGATCATTGTCCTTGGAAAATAGTTTCAAGCATGAAGCATTGTCAAGTTGTGAATAAACAATGATAGGGGGACATAGACAAGAGACAAAGTCATTGTATGAAGAGGAAACAGAGGTACCATGAATACAATGTCAAAGATCTACAAGGATTAAACAGCATAGTTAGCAGCAGAAGACATGAGCAAGCAGAAAACATATCTATGCATAAAGAGTTAGAGGTCTAAGGGCCATTTTTCTTCTTTCTAACCTGTATCTCTATCTCTTGTATATTGAAAATGTACATACAAGGATCAAAGTGGGGTCTATAACATGGTAGGGAAATCATAGATAATCTAAGTATTCATCTAACCCTATATATGCATTCTATAGTCTACCCCTATGCATGCATTCTAAACCTGTCAAGACAAGTGATTCAAGATCTACAGACATAAGGGTCTATTAGTTTTTTCTCTTATAAATGTATGGCAACTCTTGTAAGGTCTGAACCTTTTAGGAAGTTTGTATGCCCAGGAGGAAACCCTGTCACCAAATTGACAAAATACTTCCCTATATCTATGCATAGTATGTCCACTCAAGACAGTCAATAAAAAAAAGCATACATTATTGACTGTCCAAAAAAAGGTAAAATACAATCATGGTTATGACTATCCAAGACAGTCAGCAACAATCACAGTCATTTTAGCTGTCTAAATCAGCAAAAAAATAGTCATTGTATGACTATCAAATTTAGTCAAAAGCATCATGGTTATGACTGTCAAAACAGTCACAAAACTGTTAGATGACATTAGAATAAATTTTTCACATGCACCAAGAAGAATGTCATAGAGAATAAAGGATTGTTGCAGTCTTTGTATTCCATAGTAGCCAGAAATTTGTAACCTACTTCAAAACCAAGCACACAAGTGTTTTTTTCTCAGTTCTTTTTCTATTTTTTCTTTGCTCACAATAAGAAAAGATTGTATTGTAACTAAAAAACTAGAATCATTCATGGTTGAATAGCAACAATTTTGTGTATTTTCAAATTTTTTTCAGACTTGTATAATAGAAAACTCCTTTTATCAATAAAAAGCAGCATCTTGCCTTCTCAAAATTTATGTATTAAGTGATATTATGAGTGATTTGATGCAATTTTTTTGTGATTTTAAACAAATCCTTCAATTGTATGTCTCATTCGAAGAAGCTTAATACAGAAAACAATTGATTCATACAGGTCATAGGTTGTGTTCATCACTTTTAGTAGGTTGTAGTTCTGAAAACCATTAGTTTTCCTTCAACAAATAAGAAAACTCAAACCTCCCTATGAAATATTGATGTATGAATATTGTTTAGATTGATTTGTGTAAAACAAAAACCCCTTTTGAGAGAAATTGTGAGTTGAAACAACAAGAACAAGTCTTTTAAACCTCAGTGCATCACCTCCTAGGATCTAGAGTTTAGTACATAGCAATCCTTTTATCCCTTTTCCTCATCATAAAGAAGATTCAAGAGGTCTATCAAGGGAACCAACCCTCTTTGGAGGTTCAACTTTGTTATAGGCAACCCACAGCTTGAAGGTGATCCCATGTTTCACGGGATAGCTAAGTTTCACACTTAGTCAAGGTGTAATCCTCGTGACAATAGTTTTTGGTATGCTTGGTGGGACCAATTGGACTATTACAATCCATAAGTCTCTATTCATTGTTGATATTTGGTGTGTATATCAGCAGTATCAAGCTTTGGAGGTAATATTTCACACACCTGATGACTCTACAAGTTCAAACCTCCTGGTTCAAGCAGTACGAGTGCTCAAAGAATACCAAGGATCAGTTTTGGTGACTATGTTGGTATGTACACAATTTTCTAAATCAGACCTAGTTTTTCTTGCTCTATGGAAAGTTTTCATGAAATCCCAACTCATTTGAATGTTCTAGCATGTCAAGTTATCAAGGAAAGTATGCCTTTTCCCATCTCCCTTGTCAAAACATAGTTTATGAGCCTTTATATCATCCATATCAAACTGAAAACACTATTGGTTTCATCTCAAAGAACCATGTAACAACAATGTAATGCCCCGCCATGCAATCCTAGAGATAAGTTCAACTTAAGAAATAAAAAGCAGATTTTTTTTTTCTTAATGGAAATAATGTTAACAACACATAACGTAGTTTGATAAAAACAAGTTAAACTAACATCTCTAGGGATAACATGACTACATTATTGAAAATTAAGCAATATTCAACTACATACATAGCTCATGCAAATAAATCAAAAGAGTCAACTAACAACTTTTATTACATCAACGGATAGATACATCATCCTTTCAAAATAATTGCAAGTTCAAATAGTGTATCCTACAAAAGGAATTACATAATTTTCAATGATACATAAGCTCTTTCCTGAATACATCGATTTACAAAATGATTTCCATTGATATAAAAATCCAAGTGTAAGTAGTACAATGTTTGTCCTCAGAAATAGATGCAAAACTGGAAACATGAGAGATACATCCTCAAGCCTCGACACCAAAGAACCAATTGAATTAAGCACAACCACTCGATCATGTGGAACCTTGAGGTCCACCCCCCATGCTAGGAGATAACAATGAGGTCTCATGACAAAACATACAAGATACAATGGACTAACTAATGCAAGACTATCCCAGACTAACCCAACTCAGTTATGATGAGCATCACCATCAATACATCTAGAGGCAAACATAAACAAATGACACAAGGTTGGGTATGCTAGATCGCAGTAGGATGGAGTGTCATCGCATGGTCCTACATGGGTTACCCTGACAGTCTCTCACTAGATGCTGGCCCCCATCTATGGTTACCCTGACAGTCCCTCACTAGACGTCGGCCCCATAAGATGACACATGCAGAATCAACAGGTCATCTCATCCCATCCTTAGTCTAAACTAGCACCAAAGGCATGGGAGAGGAATCCAGTTATCTTGTTACTGTGAAAGACTACCCTCCTCCTAGATTTATTATTAGGTTATCACTTGTTAACTACTTCCAATGGGTTACCCTGACAGCCACTTTGGGCGTCATCCCCACATTAAAAGCCGATCCCCTAACTACATCTAGATAACCCTATCAACTAGGCAAGAATCATCATTTGGACAAGTATAAATTACAATGCAAGGTGTCTCTCCTCTGGCAACATTACAATCCATTGACTCAAATGTCAATACTCAAGGCACCAAGACCTCATACTGAATAGGAGATATTACTACTCATCCACTTTACAACATTCTATAGGATCAAAAATACCCTACGCCTTTGGAGCAACATAACTCAAATTAAGGGAAATCAAGAACCCAAAGAAAACATATCAAACCTATTGACTCAAAATCACCCTAATGATTTAAATTTAAATTTAAACTATAAACAAACATAATTCAGTGAACTAATCAATTTAACAATTATATATATATATATCATTAAGTAAATAAAATTAACTACATTCCAAATAATAAATTAATGTATATTTCCAATATTCTTACAAATAAATTAGAAATATGTATAATTTTCCAAAGAATAGATTACATACTATAATATAGAATAATAATTATGACTATTGTATAAAGCATATACAAATATTACATCTGGTAATTAATTTCTTACTATCTACTTCAAATTTCAAAGATCTAAATCAAATAATCTTTTATAATTAATCCTATACTTAGTCCACTATTACAACTTTAAAATTATAAGGTAACATTCAAACTAAACACCTTAACTTGACCCATTTTAAATTTATCAACTTAGTATTTACATCTAGACTTTAAATCGATTAGGTTTCAAAACTACCTATTACATAGATTTACTTATATTCTTAAATAGATTTAAATATAAATTGTAGTCCACAGATAAATATAAATAAATCATTGAATCCTATTAGATGATCAATTATTCCTATCCTGCATATATAATTAGAAATCGATTTATCAAAGTGATTTATTAACAATTTAATATTCCACTCATATCAATATAGCCCGAGTTTTCAAATGGGAACTTTCCTTAAAATCGTCCACACTACTCAATACTAAAAAGGCAAGTTACTAATAATTAGAGGGTTGGATTTAGGCAGTTTTTATATGATTTAATACTGATCTCATTACATTACAGAATTCATTGAGATGACTAAAAATTCAGGTGCTCCATCTGGTAAGAGTCTACCTAGAATAAAAGTTCAGTATGAATTAAATTTTTGATGATGATATATCTAATCATTTCCTTGGAAACGTACAAACTACTCGTTGAAAGATTGTCTTAGGAGGATCGACTTCATTCAAACGCCAGTGAGAATTGACTAGCTATGGATTAGAGGTTGAAGATTGTTATTGCTAGGTAAATTACCCTAGTCACAGCCGTACAATGGCTCTACAGGAGAAGTCAGGAGGTGAATGAGCAGCAAGACATTTTAGGCTTAAAGATCCTTTACGAATGGAGCTTGATTATATGAGATACAACGCTCGGCTCAGGTTTTCTCTCAAGCATTTAATAAATCTAATTTGAAGATTATACTTGCATATGGGAAAAAAACATTGCTTTAGTGGTTTGAATGCCTCCAGAGAGATCGACTGGCAAGCTTCTAATTTCATTTTAAGAATGATTACAATTTTTCCTTCAGGTGCTAAGTGAATTGGGTTTAAGAACCAAGTCTTATTTTATAAAAATGCTCTATTCTACACACAGAGGAGGTTGCCAGAGGGCGCAGGTCTGAACATTGACGCCCCAGGAATCGACGTTGCTCAAGGTAAAAATTACAGATCATATGCGCTGGGTCTAGCATACCATTTAATTAGATCTGGATCTGGATTTGCTAAAAAAAATCATTACCTGACATCTAAACCATTTAAAGTAAATACTCAAGTGATCATAGCCAAACACAAGATTAGAAGAAAGCCCCAAATGGTTTAAAGGGAATAGCTCAGGTGATCATAACAATTTGAAATCAGGTTGAAGCATTAACTCAGGGGAGTATTTCAAATAGCAAGCAGCTAAGGTAAACATCTCAAATGAGTATATCAGATTACAAGATTTGTGAAGAGCTAAAGGGGAAAGTGAATAACAATTATAAGAATCGTCTACTAGTTAAAGATGAACCTGTGATTTCTGAAGGTTCATCCTAAAAAAAACAAAAAGAGCTCATAGCTTTTATAAGATGACCCTTGTTTTAATAAAGTGAAAAAAATAGAGTAGCTCCCATAACTGAAATAAAGTGAAATATAAGAAAAAGACAAGTGAGTAAGAATCGAGTAGGAGCTAATGCTATAATATGCCCTATGCCCTCATATCCAAAGCTCAGGAAAAATGAAGGAAAAGAACAAGTGGGAAGAAATAAAGGAGAGAGATGGCAGAATGAGAGCAAGGGTTGATGCTTGAAATAGGGTTGATGATTGATTAAATGCCTCTAGGAAAGCATTGATTGCTAGGTTAACTTTATCTAAAAAGATATTTACAAACTCGTCAAAGATGATAAAAGAATGTGCTTTGTTACTCTCAGCAGGAAGAAAATTGATGTGGTGAAGTTCTAAAATGATCAAAAGAGTTGTTATAGACAATCAACTGAAGAGAGAGGGAGTTACACAATCAAAGACATAATTTTCACACCAATATTATTTTATTGACATAGCCAGAATTTTTATCTTTGAGTCTTTGAATCCTCTATCCTCTGGTTTTCCTTTCTCCTTCTTGTTCCTCTTCTGCAAAAATTCCCCAATTCTTTATGTTTTTCCCAAATCCCCCTCAAATATCCCCTCTATCACAAAAATAGCTAATTCAATAAATCCCCACTCCATCATATCCCCGTTACTCAAATCCACTATCCTCCAAATTAATTGCATTAAATCTCCACTTCCCTGAAGATTCGACCCAACTGAAAAATTTTACGACAATACACTAAAACAAATTAATTCATGATTGCAAAAATAGTGTCTTACAATTGCACAGGAAGAACTTATTCTCAATATAAAATATTAATTATTTATAATTTTATCTATTATTATTACTATTGTTGTTGTTACTATCACTTATTATAATTGTTAATTTAATTCCTAAATAGATTAATAATCTGCTTAATAAAACGATAGACCAACAAAACAACTCAAAGACTGTGTACCAAAGAGCAACAAGGACTCCATAATCATGCCCATCCGACCAACTGACAAAATCCAAGACTAAGAACTCATCCTCATCGAGGATGTGAACAAACTAAGGAACCCCATGTTATCTCCCTTTCACAACATCCATTGGTATGAAGACATGCTCAGACCTGTCAATTCAGGTGGAGTCGATGCCTGGTACCTGCAACCTACAGCAAACCAAAGTGTCAAATGCAAACATATATATATAATCATCCAACAAACACATTGTGACAGGGAATTGCAGTGTAGTAGGGTACTCAACATGAGTAATACTACATTGTCCCTTCACAAAACACATCATAAATATCCACATTAAATAGTTTCATTGATAACTAAACAACCAGATATCATATCGTCAGATCATAATAAAACTAATCTACATAATCATTTAACCCATAACTGATCATATCAAAAGCACCATGTACTAATCATAAACATCAACAATATCACCAACATAAATGAGTGTCATCAAAATAGTAAATCCATCATCAGTATCTGTCAAAATATCTAGCAATAAAGAAATAGCTACTAGTCCAACAGAAAGCCAAAATGAGGGGCACTACAAACAGGATATCAGCATGCTCATCATGTTTGCCTCCCACCCACCCCTACTCAGCCTTCTTGGTAGCCTAGCCATGCCTATAATCAGCCCCAGGAAGGCTATTTTTCTCCTGACCAGCATGATTACCCTCCTAGCCAACCTCATGATGTTGATAACATGAGCATTCAAGATATTGTGTTAGATTTTCAAAAACAGTTGGATGCTATTGAAAGACAATGAGAGTATAACATGCAACAAGAAGAGATTGCTTTTCAACCTATCTCCAATAGTAGGAAATGGAGGCATAAGTAAGGTATGAAGAATGTTTTGTTAAACAAGTTGCAGAAAAAGAGGAATAAATGAGGCAACTACTTGGCCAAATCCAAAGGATGGAATCTCAGTCAATATCCTTTGTTCCCTGCTTCATACAAGCTCCTCTTACAACCATGGATCAACCCTTAAAAGAGGAGGTTTCAGGGTTCAAAATCCCAAGTTTCAATCATGGAAAGCTTTCTAAATCAGCAAGTAAGTCCTCTCATTTTAAGATTCCAAGTTTTAAAGGTTCACATCCTTTGCAAGAGCCCCTACAAGTACAAAATCAGTCTATGATCTGTCAGGAGTAGCCCATTCAAAAGCCTATTCTTCCCCATGCATGTGTAGAGGATGTTGGTTCATGCTTGACACTGAATCCTTTACATTTTGATTCATTTGATGGTTTTTCTAATGTTGATCATGAGATGAATGAAAGCAGAATGCAAAGGCTACAAGGTGAAAATCTTCAGTTGCAAAGACAACTTGTACAAGTTTCATTGAAGAAGAAACCAAATGAAAAGGAAATTTTGGTCTCTTTGTTTGATCAGCTACCTGGTTTTTTCGACAAGGATGAGGAGAGCATGTCAATGCTCACCTTACTAGTTGATTTGGAGCAGCAAGAAGACATTAGAGAACATGACATGTTGTTGGTTCATGAAGACAAGAATGAGGATTAAGTCTCAATCCATATGGAAGAACAAAAGGACAACCGTGTTTCTGAGGCTAATGAATTTGTTTGGCATGAAGATGCTTGTTAAGTTAGGCAAGAAACCAAATAAGAACATATGTTTCAAAAGGATGATGTTGATCCTTTATCAAACCTTCAAGAAGGCTACTATGATTCCAAGGTGAGTCCTCTTGTGCAAAAAAGTAAAGAGGATGTTGAAGAAGACTCTTTTTGGGATGAACTATAAGTTTTTTGCTCGAATTTGGATACCAAACCAACATCCCCTTATAAAGAGGTTTATGAACAACATAAACAAAATGAGGTCATTTTTCCAAAGCACTTTGATCAGCAAGATGATAGAGCAATAGAATGTAAACATCAAACCAGCACTGTGTGTTTGAGCATGGGTTTGTCAAGAGGATGTCCTATTCGATATTTAATCCAGTTGGAAAGCAACAAGGAGAAGCCATTATCTATCATGCTTGTTTCAAATCATGAAGATGAGCAACATGAAGAGAAGAATCAGCTCACTTGTCCACCTCAAAGCAATTGTTTCTTCAGTCAAAACAAGTGGATATGTGTTTTTGTTCTCTTTCTTGAAGAGGTATTACATAAGTTTATTGGATACCCACCCTTTCCTCACCCCTTGTTGGCTGCTTACAAGCATGGAAAGCATTCTTAGCTGATCAGAAAAGGAAGCTATTTTGTGGAACTAGTTAATGGCTTTCTTAACAGCATGTTTCATTTGTTTATTTTTAGGTAGGTAGGTCATGTAAGTCTTTTCCAATAAGTGTTGATGCATAGTTTGTTTGTCCTGTTAGAGGACCATTTGTGTCGTTCTTTCTATGGTTGTCTTGTGTTGTTGTTTCTCAATGTTTCTAAAAGTTGTGTTGCAAGGTTTTTTGAGTTATCTTCAAGGTCTACTCTTGACTCTATTGCCCGATGATATAAAAGGCAGCTGCTCCTATGAGTTTTAGCAAGCAAAACATGAGTAGAGGTTGCCAAAGATGTTGACATATTTTACCCAATCGGGCTCAAGTAGTCATCAAAGATCTAGAAGTTTGTAGAAATTTTAAGGTCTTAAATCTTAGTTTGAAGATTTTGAATCTTGTTTTCAAGGTAATAAGTCAAAATCTTGTTCATTTTGGGGTTCCTTTGAACCTTTAAATATTTGAACTGAACCTTGTTAATGTAAAACAAATTGTTTTGGCAAGTATGCATATGACAAAAGACTTTATCCTTGCAAAAAATTACAAGTTTGGAGTGGCTCCTCGAGTTGTAAAAGAGCAAAAAGAAAGACATTTTCCACATCCAAAAGGGGTAAATCCCACTTTGCATGTAAGAAGATTTTGGTCAACAGTCTTTTATTAAGGGTTTTCACTTCCAAATAACCTAAAAATCTCTAAATATCCACGTACAAATGTTTGTCATAGAAGAAAGTAACGTTTCCGTTGGAATATTCAAGCCTTATGTTGTTGTTAGGGTTTCCCATGTTTGTTTAAGGTTTTTTGGACTAACCATGCAGGTTTTAGTGATAGAATGGAGATATACCAAAGCCCTAAGGCTTGAAACTCCATGGAAATTGAGTGGGAAGCATGAGGATTCAAGGTACAAATATCGAGCCTATCGCTTTCATCTTCATGTCTCTCTGCAATGAAAGCCTTGAAGTCCCAGATCCAAAGCAAGAGGAACGTGGTAATCCATTGATGATGGTGGAACTGAAGTTTGAGAGGCTTAGACAACTCTTGTAGCTTGATGTGTCTCTCCATGCAAAGGTTTGATTGATCTCTGATGCATGCCGAGATTTTCATGATAGTTTTTAGGGAGTTTTGCTAAGGTTATGGATGTTGACGACTATAAAATAGTCAAAGGAGATCACCCACATCAAAAAGACATCCTTTCTACTTGTCTATATGTTATCAAAGGGAGTGGGCATTATGCAGAGTTTATTGAGATTGAGGGATGAAATGGAAATGGAATAGGGCAGTTTTCTGAGAGTGTTCAAGGATGGATCTATGAAGATGTTGAAAACTTCTTTGGTGATAGTGAGGAGACAAACATAGACAGTGATAAAGATGCAGAGGAAAAAGAGATCACTGTCCTTGGAAAATAGTTTCAAGCATGAAGCATTGTCAAGATGTGAATAAATAATGATAAGGGGATAGAGACAAGAGACAAAGTTATTGTATGAAGAGGAAAGAAAGGTACCATGAATATAGTGTCAAAGATGTACAAGGATTAAATAGCATAGTTAGCAGCAGAAGACAAAAGAAAGTAGAAAATAGATCTATGGATAAAGAGTTAGAGGTCTAAGGGCCAATTTTCTTCTTTCTAACCTGTATCTCTATCTCTTGTATATTGGAAATGTACATACAAGGATCTAAGTGGGGTCTGTAATAGGGTAGGGAAATCACAGTTAATCTAAATATTCATCTAACCCTATACATGCATTCTAAACTCTACCCCTATGCATGCATTCTAAATCTATCAAGACAAGCGATTCAAGATCTACAAACATAAGGGTCTAATAGTTTTTCTCTTAAAAAGGTATGGCAACTCTTGTAAGGTCTGACCCTTTTAGGAAGTTTGTATGCCCGGAAGGAAACCTTGTCACCAAATTGATAAAATACTTTCTTATATCTATGCATAGGATGTCCACTCAAGATAGTTAATAACAAAAACATGCATTATTGACTGTCCAAAAAAGGTGAAATACAATCATGGTTGACTGTTCAAGATAGTCAGCAACAATCACAGTCATTTTGACTGTCCAAATCAACAGAAAAATAGTCATTGTATGACTGTCAAATGCATTCAAAAGCATCATGGTTATGACTGCCGAAATAGTCACAGAACTGTTATATGACATTAGAATGAAGTTTTCACATGCACCAAGAAGACTGTCATAGAGAATAAAGGAATGTTGCAGTCTTTGTATTCCATAGTAGCCAAAAATTTGTAACCTACTTCAAAACCAAGCACATAGGTGCTTTTTCTCAGTTCTTTTTCTTTTTTACTTTGCTCACAGCAAGAAAAGATTGTATTGTAACTCAAAAACCAGAAACATTCATGGTTGAACAGCAACAATTTTGTGCTATTTCAATTTTTTTTCATACGTGTATAACAGAAAACTCCTTTTATCAATAAAAAGCAACATCTTTCCTTCTCAAAATCTATGTGTTGGTGATATTATGAGTGATTTGATGTAGAATTTTTGTGATTTTAAACAAATCCTTCAATTTTATGTCTCATTCTAAGAAGCTTAACACAGAAAACAATTGATTTATACAGGTCATATGTTGTGTTCATCACTTTCAGCAGGTTGTAGTTGTGAAAACCATTAGTTTTCCTTCAACAAATAAGAAAACTCAAACCTCCCTATGAAATACTGATGTATGAACACTGTTTAGATTGAGTTGTGTGAAACAAAAACCCCTTTTGAGAGAAATTGTGAGTTGAAACAACAAGAACAAGTCTTTTAAACCTCAGTGCATCACCTCCTAGGATCTAGAGTTTAGTACATAGCAATCCTTTTATTCCTTTTCCTCATCAATATAGAAGATTCAGGAGATCTATCAAGGGAACCAGCCCTCTCTAGAGGTTCACCTTCGTCATAGGCAACCCACAGCTTGAAGGTGATCCCATGTTTCACGGGATAGCTAAGTTTTACACTTTGCCAAGGTGCAATCCTCGTGACAACAGTTACCATTTGAATTTGGTGCTTGTGTCCATGTATAGATTGGTGCAGGATTTAGTGATAGTTGGTATGTTTCACCTTGGTATGGTGCTTCTCCTATCATGGCTTGGCATGATGGAGGATGAGAGTTCTTGCCTAAGATGGTGGTTAACTTGGTTGTTATTGTAGGTATCTTTTGAAGCATAAAAGCATGTTCAAGAATCGGGTGGTACATGGTTGGCTAAGGGTTGTTTTTCCCTTGTTGGTTATTACTATGGATGTATTTACAATGTATGATGTCAAGTGGGAGAATGTTAGGATTTAGGTGCCATCTATCATGTAAATCCTATGTCATTTGGCATGGTTCCAACATCCTTGGAAAGTGTCTCTAGGAACTTATAAAGTTATTGGAAATTATTTTTTAATATTTAATCCCACCTATTGTTTGTAATACATTCATAAGGAAAGAGGGGTCCATTGGTAGTGGTAAATATGACTTGTGGAGACAAAATTAATTAATCAAAGTTCCACCTCCAAGTAGGGCACTTGGGAAAGAGTGGATGACTCTTGAGTTCCAAAATTGTGTGTTTTGGCATTCCCCAAGTTGGGCACTTGGGAGAGTGAGCAGAAAAACTTTTGGATGCATTTGTGACAAACTTTCACATTTCAGTAGGCAATCCAAAGGTTGAGGGCATTGGGAATGGGAAGAGGCATTTTGGGCTTCTCTTGTGTTTCGATAACTCTATAAATTAGTGCATTGGATAGTGGTAAAAATATAGAGAGACGAATGGAATAAACAAGTTGAAGAGGTTGCAAGAACGGGATAAAGAGTTGGATGTGTTGAGATTGTTCACAAGTACACAAGTGTTGCCGGATTGGAGGCAAAGAGAAGAATGGAAGTATGATTGTATTATAATCTTGTTTTTAAAGTTAATACATGTGCGTTCTCTATTCTTGTTGGAGTTCTTCCTGCAAGGGTTTCTCCACATAAATCCTATGTGATGTGATGCAATAATGGTGTTTACCAATTTTTCCATTTGCTAATTTAAATCCTTTAAACCTTTTCATGGTAGTTCCAAGATTTAGAACACTTAATTTTATATTTGCATGCAAATTTTAGTTTTCCATATTGTAGTAGTCTAAGCCTTGTATCTCACCAATTGGTATCATAGTTTGATAACGAAGTTTTGATGTTAAACCATTGGATTAGAGATTGAAGTTTCCCAACATTCCCAACCCAAGCATATCTACAAAGGATTTTGACTCACCGTTCAGCACCTTTGCACTACCAAGATCTAAAGATACACAAGCAAATGAAGTCACAGTATGAGACACATTTGACAAATCTATGTCGCAACCATCCTTGTTTGTACCAAGGGAGGCAGTTGACCCCTCAACAACAACTAAAGAGGAACAACATGGAAACCAATGAAAACTCTATTGCTGAAAATAATGTTGCCACCAAGGGTCGTAGAGAGTAGCAGAAAAGCATTATTTGATTGCAGAGGTAGGGTTTTGGTAGCAAGCGAGAGTGACATTGTAGCCAATTTTTATTTTTATATATATTGTTATTCATAATTTCATACATATTTAAATATCTATATTCATGTATTCATTTATTCACATTTTGATATTCTTACATTCATATATTTATTTTCATTTTTAATTATTTTTTATTGATAAGCTATGGTCATAGTGGGTCACTCCCATTGCACTAAATAATAAACAGAATGACCAACTTGAGCAGCTCAAAAAGGGAGCCAACTCAAAGCATCAGACCCTACACAGGGGTGCATACCTAAGAATCTTAAATATCTAAGTCCAGCCATCAACTGTTAGAAGCAATTTTTGAATGAGAGTGTAGGAGCATATTTTGCCTAACATCAATACCTCTGTAGGAGACTTTCTTTTTCTTTTGAACCACCTCCCAGTCATCAAATCTCCCATCTTGGGGAGGTTGAGAAGTTTTAGGGGTTGTTGTGGATTTCCCACAACTAACCGTGAGAGTTTGTTGACCATTTCCTTGCACAATTGGTGGATGCTCTTCTATTTTTCCTTTTACTTGATGTGAATCATGTTCACCTGAGAGATTGTCTTTGGCTTTTGAATGCTCACTTGAAGTCTCTTGTGCTCTTACTGTGCTCTCAATAGTGTAATGTTGAGGTGCAACTTCTTTCCACCATGAGGCAGGGCACTCTGATTTAATCTTGGCGGTGGAACAATTTGTAGCCATGTGACCTGTTTTATAACATCTTCTGCAGTGAAAAGGCAATCCTTCGTAATCCAATGGCTGGGTCCAGCTTCGAACATGTACCTTAAAAACAATTTTTGCCGGGAGGTCTTTGGATGTGTCTAAATCCACCAAGATGTGGGCAAAAGTTGTATGCATGTAATCGAAAGAGTCATTGTCTATTGGCAAAAGTTGGATGCATGTAATCGAAAGAGTCATTGTCTATTGCCAAGAACCTGCCCAATGTATTACCAATGGCTTCAAAGCATGAGTCAACCCAAAAGTGAAAAGGAAGGTTAGGAAAGCGAACCCATATAGGCATAACAATAAAGGATTCAGTGGCAGGGTTGAAAGCAGTGTGCCATGGTTTTAACATGAGAAAATGTTGTCCCCAGACCTAGAGAGAATGGAGAATGGTATTTCAATCTTTGGTATTGTCAAAAACCACCACAAAGAACCCTCCTGTGCAAGGATAAATTTCAAGATTTTCTTTCAAAATAGACTGCCAGGATTTAGTAATCCACCAGTGTAGATTCGAAAGGTTGGGCCATAAGCAATTGAATCTGCCAATCAACCCATTCTCTGTAAAAAAAAATCATTTCTCCTATTTCTTTTTTGGCCTCATCACTTAGGGTTATTTCTAAGGGCTTTTGAGAACATTGGAGATTTTTGCTAGTTTGGTCACCATGCTCCTTGCGATCTAATGAATCATTCCCACTGATGTTATCCTCCAAATATACCTATGTATCCAGGGCATCTTGCTCCATGGCCTCAAGGCTATTCCCGGTTGTGCCAGAGGTAGAAGATCTATTGTTCCTGCGAGTAAACTGAGGAGAAAGGAGGGTGGAGGAGAAATTTGGGCACTTGAGCCCATAAGCTGAGCCTAGGCGCCAAGTGCTGCCATGGCTCGTTGAAGAATCATCCTTCGCATGGGAAGGGAGACCGCCCTCGGTTATAGGAGTCGCATTAGTGTGAGTTTCTGACCTAGATGGGCCACTCGTGGGGGAGTTCAACCTGTGAGGCCAATCTTTGGCTGACGTCTCTGCTAAATTCTTCCCTACATTGAAACCATCACCAATCCTAAAACATTATCGAAGCTCCTTCAGGGTTGATGTAGTCTGTGAAACCCTAGTTGTGGGAGTTTGCGAGAATGCGTCATATTAGAAGCCTTCTTTTCATTTTTAATTATATATTCATATATATTTTTATATTTTTATTGTTAGTGTAGGTTTTTATTTCCTAGTTGGGATATTTATTTTCCTATATTCCTAGGTTTTTCCTACACCTTTTATTAATCTTGCTTAGGTTCATAAAGCATTTTTTATTTAGGGGATTATGAGGTGTAACCATCCTACAAGGAAGCACCCATTAGCTATCTTGGGAAGATAGTTTGTTATCTTTAGACTGATAGATGGTTGCTTCCTATTGGTTGGTGTTGCCACCTCCACCCTCTCCCTTTTCTATATAAACATGCTACCTAGCTTGTATTAGGCATCTTTTGCTTTTGCATCCTCATAATGTTATTTTGCTTCTATAGCATTTGCATTACTCTCGTGGAGACTAACTCTGTGTTGTTATTTTGATCTTGTATCATTTGCTTTCAAAGTTTAATATCTATTCATTTGCACTAGTTTTCTTGGTTATTCATCTTTTCAGACTTTAACATGGTATCAGAGCAGTTCTAGTGCAGAATAGATTTTAGTTTCCTTTTTGAGAGATTCAGGGGGGACTAATAAGATTTGCTTGCAGGTTTCCTGAAAACCCAGTATGCTCTTCTCTTGCATTTTCGGATGATCTGGAAAATCAGAAAAGTTGACAGAAATATTTTAACCTCTAGAGTTTTGCATGTGTTTTGTGAGATATGGGTGATTGTAGTATTTTTGGTTATACTGGCAATATTTTTGACTGTTCCAACGCATCCAGGAGGCTCGAGAAAGTCAGATCTGGCTTTCGTTTCACTAAAATCGAAGATCGTTTGACACAATTGCAGAATGGGGGTTTTTAAGCTCGAATATGTAAAACAAATTTTGTTTAGAGCATTTTTAGACCAAAAGGACCTTGTCATTGCATCAAGGAGGCCTCATAGATAAATTTTGACATATTACATGTCATTTTTTGTTGTTGGAGACTTTGTTTTGCATTAGATCCACATCTTAGGCACGTCAAAAAGAAAAATGTTTTCTGAGTTTTGTTTGCCACATCAAAAAACTATCTGGGTATGTGTTATTTTTCTCATGAAGCAAATAAATCATGTGTAAACTTAATTAGAAAGTTTTAGCAGATCCCCTCTCCATTGACAGTTACAAATTTAAAGGCGGTTTTCAAAGGCTCCGTTCTACCTCATACTGGCTCCATTTCTCAAGAAATTTTTTTATTTGGGTTATTTTTTCATGCGTCTTTGCACTAGTGCAAACGTTTTTTTTAATTTTGATGCAAAGATTTTTCAAAAATTGTAGATTCTCACTCGTGACACTAAACAATTCTCGTTTTGGGAACTTCAGAGAAGCATAACTTTTGCATATGACCTCAGATCAAGGTAATTCTTTTTTTGAAAGTGCATGTTTTTTTGTGTGCTTTGCAATGGTGTTGTTAGTTTCACTTGGTTTCATTCCAGTATTGTACTTTCATCATACAACTATTATTGAGAATTTTGCAAGCATCAAGATCAAGACCACTAAGTAATTCTTGCTAGTGGCAGTTGTAAAAACACTAAATTATAAAGTGTCAGATCATATTTTCTTGGGGGTTCTTTGATTGAGTGAAAAGGGGGGTTGTCCTTTGCGTGTTCTTTTCTTTTCAACACTTTTTTTTGCATTTCTTCATCATGGATCAAACTACAGTACCCATATTAACTCCTTACAACTATTTTGAGTGGAAATCATGTATGACAATCCACTTAAGGAAAGTCGGATTACATAGAATAATAATGGGACTTGAAACTGAACCTGCTAAAGATGAAGATAAGCCTAAGTGGTTTAATAAATGTGATGAGGCCTATGGAACATTGTGTTTGTTTGTTTCTCCTGATTTGATCTTCCACATTGAGTCTTTAAATTCACCAAATGAAAAAATCTGGACAAAGCTAGAAACACTATTTGGCACACAAGATTCAATGAGGGGTCATATGTTGGAAGGTGAACTTACTAGTTTAAGTCTAGGCAACTTCAACACAATTCATATTTTTTCACAAAATTGAAATCACTAAGGCTGCAGTTAAAACAATATGGAATTGAAAAGAAAGATGAACACCTGATTCTTAGTATTTTCTCTAAGCTAAGTTTAGAATATTCTGTATTTGTTTCTACCTTCTATGCTACTAAGGGTGCACTTGGTACTCAATTCACCATGCCATCTTTATCTATGGCTTTGCTATCTCTCTCACATGAGAGTAGGATAAGCTAATCCAAATGGGCACTCTTAAATCCTCCAAGTCACATGCCTTGGCAGCCAACCAAGACACAAAATAATAGAAAGGACAAAGTAGTAAGAATAAGGATAAGAAACAAAAGAATAGCAAGGAGAAGAAGGATAAAAAAACAATTGCTTCAAAAGTAGCTAATGAAACCCAATCTTCTAAGGGTGACAAGCCTAAGAAAGAGAAGGTCCAATGTGCCTATTGTAAAAGACCTAGTCATAATGAACATTAATGTTTGAAGAAACAAATTGATCACTTGACACACATTCTTGAGAAGAATAATATCAATGTTCCTGATTCTATAAAACAGAGTTCTAATGAGGGGTCTAACAAGGTAAAAGAAAATAGAAAGGGGAAAGGAAAGGGCAAGGCCCTTGTAGCAGTTGCTTCACAACAACCCACTTAGGTTCTTGATTCAGGTGCTTCACACCACATGGCTTCATCTAAGGAAGAACTTGCATCTTTGGAGTTGTGTACTATGCCTTCTATTTTGATGGGTGATGACACTCATATTGAGGTGTGTGGGAGAGGGTCTGTTGATGTGTGGGATGGCACATTTTATGATGTTCTTTGTGTGACCTCATTATCGACTAATCTCCTGTCAATTTATCAAATCACTCACATAGGTTCAGGCAAGCGAGTTGAGTTCACTCTTGATTCAGTGGAGATTCGTGAGTTGCACAGTGGTTCTACAGTTGCAGTTGGGAGAGCAAATCATCAGTCATGGCTCTATTTGTTTTCTCACTTTGTTCCTGATCCTCCTTCAATTATTTTTCTCACTCATTATGATGATGTAAGTTATGGCATGAGCGGTTTGGCCATCTTAACTTCTTCTACTTGCAGTAGCTCAACCAACAGAGCATGGTCACAGGGTGACCTTCAATTTAGTTTTTAGGTGGTGTTTGCCAAGGTTGCATTCTTGGTAAGCATCCTAAGGAAAAATTTGACAAAGGTAAGGCATGGAGAGCTTCACATATACTGGAGTTAGTTCACAATGATTTGGTTGGTCCATTTCCTCGTCCATCCTTCAGCAAGGCTAGATTTGTTCTAACTTTCATTGATGACTTTTCTTGATATACTTGGGTGTACTTTCTCAAATAGAAGTCTAAGGTATTTGATCACTTTCAGGACTTCAAAAATTTTGTAGAGAAGCAATCCGGGAAAGCCATCAAAGTTTTGTGCACTAAAAATGGTGGCGAATATGTCAACCATCATTTTGAGTGGTTTTGCACTTCAAAGGGGATTGATTTGCAGAATTATGTTCCATACACTCCTTAACAAAATGGTGATGCAGAATGGAAGAATAGGTCCTTGAAGGAAATGGTGAACTGCATGATACACTCTAGATCTCTTGCACCATAATATTGGGCAGAGGCCATTAACTATGCTTGTTATATC
Organism: Cunninghamia lanceolata; assembly: GCA_027924645.1. Taxonomy (NCBI): domain Eukaryota; kingdom Viridiplantae; phylum Streptophyta; class Pinopsida; order Cupressales; family Cupressaceae; genus Cunninghamia; species Cunninghamia lanceolata. The sequence goes on along the minus strand of BSBN01000252.1, from coordinate 10,714,078 downwards.
CAAAACCATGTTCCTCACCGAGCCTTGAAGGGAGTCACTCCTTTTGAAGCTTGGAGCGGTCAAAAACCATCAGTTAAGCACTTTCAAGTTTTTGGTTCTCATGTATGGGCCCACATTTCTGCAGAGAAACATAAGGCTTTGGATCTACAGAGTAGGCCTTGCATATTTGTAGGCTATCCTAATGGTGTGAAGGGTTATCGATTGGTCCACCCTACTACACATGAGTTGTTCATTGATAGGAGTGTTCAATTTGAGGAGGGTTCTTCGAGATCAACTCCTATCACTCCTCCACCTACTACTTTGATATTGGAGTCACTTGGGCAATGTGATAGATCTTCTAATGAGTTAGATTCACCTGAGTAGATTTGTGATGATGATGAGTCTTCTACCTTCACTTCCGATGCTAAGAGCAATTCAGAGGATTCACCTCCTTCCTCTCCTAATCATCATTCAGAGGGTGATGGTTCTCCTCCACATTCTCTGACTTTTGGTCCACTTTGGGCTAGACAGACCTTGTAGTCTATAGGTGATTGGGTTGGGGATCCATCAGACACCAGATGGACTCGTTCATAGTTCCAAGAAGTTCTACATGTCTTCATTGCTACTGTCTCTAATCCATAGTCCTTTCGAGAGGCTTCTGGTATTCCTAAGTGGGATACATCTATGCAGGAGGAGTATAGTTCCTTGATGAAGAACCACACTTGGGATCCTGTCCCTCTTCATAAGGGAAGAAAACTTGTTCGATGTAAGTGGATCTATCAGACAAAGTTTGCAACAGAGGGGTCGGTTGGTAAGCATAAGTCTCGCCTGGTCTCCAAAGGATTCTCCCAAGTTCCTAGGATTGACTAGTATGAGACTTTTGCGCTAGTTGCCCGAATGAACTCCATCCGACTTGTTCTTGCCATTGTTGTAGCCAATCATTGGGAAGTACACCAAATGGATGTGAAGAGTGCTTTTATTCATAGTGACCTTTAGGAGGAGATTTACATGGAGCAGCCATAGGGTTTCATTTAGGATTCTTCACTTGTGTGTTGCCTTCGGAAGTCTCTCTATGGCATCAAACGGGCTCCTTGGGCCTAGTATGCCAAGATGGACTCCTTCCTTCTGATAGTTGGGTTCACTCGGTGCCATTATGATCCCAATGTCTACATTTTGCAGTAGGATGATTCACTCCTATTTCTAGTTATGTATGTTGATGACTTGTTGATCATAGGGAGTTCTTCATCCACCATTAGGGTAGTCAAAATTGCCCTTCATGAAAGGTTTTTGATGACTAACTTGGGCTTGTTGCATTACTTTCTTTGGATTGAGATCTACCAGTCTACTTCTGGGATCACCATCACACAGTCCAAGTATGCTCTAGATTTGCTCTCACAGTTTCATATGGCTGACTGTAAGCCTGCTCTGACTCCCTTTCTTTCTAGAGTCAAACTTGAGGCTCAATGTTCTTCACCATTTGTTGATGGCACTTTGTACTGGCAGCTTGTTGGGAGTCTCAATTATCTAATTCATTCGAGACCCAACATTTCATATGTTGTAGGCATGATTTCTTGATTCATGCAGGAGCCCCATGAGCTACACTAGAAAGCAGCCAAGTGAATCCTTCACTACATTTAGGGTACTCATAGTTTTGGGATTCACTATGTAGTGGGCATTGATCTTGACTTGGTGGGCTACACAAATTCAGATTGGGCAGGCGATTCTTAGGATCGCAAGTCTACTTCAGGTTATAGCTTCTCACTTGGTTCAGGTCTTGTTTGTTAGTCGAGCAAGTAGTTTGCTATTGCTCTATCTTCTACTGAGGCTGAGTATTGGGGGGTTGTGAATGCCGCCATTGAGGCCATCTGGCTTCAGAATCTTCTCACTAAGTTTGGTAGCTATATCATACGTCCATTAGTCATATTTTGTGACAACCAAAGTGCCATTCAAATCTCACAGAATCCAGTCCATCATCAATAGACCAAACACATTGAGGTCCATATGCACTACATCTGTGATCTCATCCATGGCCACATCATCCACCTTTGCTACTGTTCGACTTCTGAGCAGGTTGTTGATATCTTCACCAAACCCTTCACTAAGAGCAAGTTCCTTCATTTGCGAGCTTTGTTGGGGGTGTGGGAGGCTTCATCTTCTGGGGGCTTCATCCTCTCACTCAAAGTCCTAACTCTCTACTCTAGGGGGTCTCTTATCTCTCTATTTGGGAGGGCTATTGTCTCTTTTCTAGGGGGGCTTCTTCTCTTTGAGGGGGATTTTTATGTACATGGGTACCTCGGCTTGATTTTTCAGGACCCATCTTCTTACCCACCTAAGTTGCGCTTAAGGGGGGGTGTTAGTGTAGGTTTTTATTTCTTAATTAGGATATTTATTTTCCTATATTCCTAGGTTTGTCCTACACCTTTTTATTAATCTTTCTTAGGTTCATAAAGCATGCTTAATTAAGTGAGTGGGTTATGAGGTGTCACCATCCTACAAAGGAGCACCCATTAGTTATCTTGGGAAGATACTTTGCTATCTTTAGATCAATAGATGGTTGCTTCCTATTGGTTGGTGTTGCCATCTCCACCCTCTCCCTTTTCTATATAAACATGTTACCTAGCTTGTATTAGGCATATTTTGCTTTTGCATTCTCATAATGCTATTTTGCTTCTGCATCATTTGTATTTATGTTGTTATTTTGATCTTGTATCATTTGATTTCACAGTTTAATATCTATTCGTTTGCACTAGTTCTCTGGGTTATTCATCTTTTTAGATTCTAACATTTATATATTCATATTTTTATTTTTATTTATATTCATATATTTATAAACATGCTACCTAGCTTATATTAGGCATATTTTGCTTTTGCATTCTCATAATGCTATTTTGCTTCTACATCATTTGCATTACTCTCGTGGAGACTAACTCTATGTTGTTATTTTGATCTTGTATCATTTGATTTCACAGTTTAATATCTATTTGTTTGCACTAGTTCTCTGGGTTATTCATCTTTTTAGATTCTAACATTTATATATTCATATTTTTATTTTTATTTATATTCATATATTTATGTTTATGTTTATATGTATACGACTAATTGTTTATCTTTGCATGCACGTTCATATGTTTGTATTATGTATATATATTGATATACATACATAAATATATACATGCATATATGAATATTTGTTTATTTTGTAGATTTGCATATTTACTTATATACATATATGTTGATTTGTGTTTATATGTGCATATATGATATATGTATGTGCGCACATATAGATATAAATTTATTGATATGGATGTTCGGTTATTTGTTGGTATAGGTATATACATACATAGGAATGTATATATGCATGCATGTATATATATTTATATTTATATATATGTTTCTCCCCTTGTTTGGTCTTCATTTGTTTATTAATCTTATTTATTTGGTTTCTCCTTTTTATTCAATTCTTTCTTAGTAGGTTGTTGTAGGTTTCTAATTTTGTTTTTTTCTTATTTTCTATGAGCTCTCTTTTGTCTCTTGGTTTCCGAGTCTGCTCACTCCCTTACTCTATTTAGTTAGTTGTGTTATGTAATTTACCATTTTCCATTCTCTTATCTTGCTCTCTTCATCCTAGTGATGGATTGTGAAGTGTGACCTGAAATGTTGATGATAAAAAATTATTACACAATTAAAATCTAGAAACACTTATATCCAATATTATGGACTATGGAAACTTGATGTCTTTAATTGTGTTACACCACAAGAACTCGTTCATTTACTCACAATGTAATTATTATTATTATAGTTGTGATTGTTGTTTCTACCACTATTGTTTTTCCTAGGTGAAGCATCTATGACCCCATCTATTGTGGCATTTTTATTGTTGTTTACAATTTTATGAGTGGAGGGATTGTTTTTGTTTGCATTTTGGTTGTTACACTAGTTCTGAGAGATCACCCTTCTATTAGCACCATATTTTAACCTTCCATTATTGATTACATCTTGATCAATCCTTGATGCCCTTTCAACAGCCTCTTCATAGGATTTGTAAGGGAGTTTCTAGACTTCCTCTAGTGTGTCCCTATTTAAGGCATGCAAAAAGAGATCGCATAGTTCATTGTGATCCATGTGTGACGTGCTTGTTGATGAGTATAGAACTTATCTACGTCATGTTATAAAGTGAGCTATTGATTTATTATGGTCTTATTTAATGCTCAAGAATTATTGGGTTCTTTTCTTTACTAGCTTGTTAATATCAAATGTTGCAACGAACTTGCTAATGAGTTGTTGTAAGGAGTGTATTGATCCTTTATGTAGTCAATAATACTAATATGGTGTGATCCCTTCCAAGGTCTTAGGAAAAATGTGTGACTATTGTGTTCCATGGAAGCAGTTCTCAAACAAAAGTTGTATATGCCTTGATATGAGTATTAAGATCTTCTCCCTTAAATTTGGCTAAGTGAAGGAGAGGTCTTGGAAAAATAACATTTCATATCTCAAGATCCAATGGTTCCTTCAAATTTTCAAGGTAGGTCTCTAAAAAGGGATCATGCACAAGGGAGATGGTCACCCGAAGATGGGTCCTGGAGTAGGTGTTTGATAGTTTGACTATGGTTGAAGCTTTGATTAGGCTTTCTAAAACCAAGGTTTGGATAATTTTTCTACAGAGGGGCAGGTAATTGAAATCCAAATGGGGTGTAGTTGTAGTTTGGGTTGGTGGAAGAATGAAGGCTTTGTCACTCATTTTTTGAGAATATAAGTTTAAATATGGGTGGTTAGGAACCCCCTAGTTTGGATCATTTTGGGTGGTAATAAAAGGATTAGAATGGAATCGTCATCTTGGAGACTATAGTCTCGTGTTTGTTTATGTTAAGGTTCAGAATAGTTTCTCAACACCCCTAGCCTTAATATTCTAATTTGTTGGACCAAGTTGGTGATAAGAGCCTCGTAGGTTGTTTTGTTTATCTAATTAGCATCTTATTCTCTGCCACTGTGAGGTGGGTTTTGTTGATTGCCTTGATGTGGATCATATGGTGGGGATTGAGTTGCCCCATTTATTATTATCTCAAGTGTATTTTTTGGCTACATGTGTTACGAGGAGGCTTGGTCATTCTAATAAGCTACATTAAGGGCCTCTCAGGTTGTTCATGCACTTGCTAAGTCCTTTCCAAGTTGACCCATTTCATTGTTGATGTGGATAGCTGTGACTCTGTAGGCCACAAAGTTAAATTCCTACCTATGAATCTCAAATCAAACCAACACATGTTGGACCCTTGAATGGTTTGTATTCAGTTGAAGGATTATTCCTCAATATGGCCCCCATGGGAGATTGTCACAAGTACTATATTCTTGATTGTGTTTCATGTTTTGTTCTAGCTCTTGATTAACATTTTTATGTTGCAAACAAGGCAAATAACTGAGAGGGGGGGTGAATCAGTTATCTCAAATATCTTAACTTTCTTTTTTTCTTAATAATTAGTGCAGCATCCAAACATATAAGCATATATGATCATAAGAATAGAAATAAAATCATCACACATAACACAAGGATTTTTACGTGGAAAACCTTGTTAAGGGAAAAACCATGGGGTGACTAACCCAAGATTATATTCTCTGTTAAAAGAATAAGAAGTACAAAATGGCACTTGCCAATTAGGGCTCACTGCCCGAGCACACTGCTCACAAGAGGCACACTGCCTACAAGAGACTCACTGTCTACAAAACTTACAAATGGTAATCAGGTGTTTGAACTAATGAGAAGCATCTATAAATGCTAGAGTTCAGTTTCGGTTAGGCACAATATACTGATCTGATGCACTTCATTCTTCCTCTGCTCTAGTGCTACTGCTCTGTCACATACCGGACTTGTATTGCTATTTCCACACTTATTTCTGCCTTTTTTCGCACTTTATTTTATCATATATGTACACACACACACCTACATACTGGAATTCATCTGGTATATATATCTGCATCAAGGTTTTCAACAACTATCTAGTCGGCAACCAGAATACTTAAGATATTTACAAGTTGCTACTCTGTCAGCTGAATTCATGCATGATTTGTGATGTGTATCAAAACATAGACATAGAATTCATTAATCATGTCGGCCAACAATGTATGATCCCTCAAATAGCTTGATCAACATCAATTACTCATCCGAATTGATATCTGATACTCTGTCGGTCAGTTCTTCCTCAGTCTGCTCTGCCTGTCTAGAACCCAACACTCAGATGCTCATATCTTTTCCATGTTTTATCACCGGAGGCTCAATCTCTGGAATATAATAGTCATGATACTCCTCTTGACTTGTCCAAGTCCGCAACTTGTTGAGTTACACCATCTGAGAGATCTGGACCTGATTGTTGGACCTTGTTGCATGCTCCGTTCTTGTTCACCGGACCAAAACAATCTTCAATCTGACTTCCAGTATAGGCATACTATGTGTTGCGGATGTGTGGGATAGACTTTGTTGCCATCAATGACAACACTCATGAAGACACACAGTGTCTCTTGCCAACAATTTCCCCCTTTGGCATTGATGGCAACACTTAGGGAAAAATAACTTAAGTGTCACAGCAAACTCCCCCTTGGCTGATGCTCTGTCTTATGCACTATTTTACCGGAGCTCCCCCTTAGCTGGATTCCACATTTTTCACTATTCCTCACTCCCCATTTAACATCAATGGAAAAGGGTGGAATCCGCACACCAAAATTTGCAAAAATTAACCTATACATAGCTGCATAAGTATGTATATACATGTTATACTTACATATACTTGAGTATATCCACAAAAGTGGCCTTCAACTGTACAAACTCTGTGGCCCAGCTCTGCTTCATCCTGTCCAAAATGGAGATGTGACCACTCAACAAAAATGCATATGCTTCTACCCTTCTTAAGTCTGCCAGATCACTGGTCCGGGCTGTGATCTGAGCATCTGTTAAGGCCTCATGCATTGCCTCTAACTTAGGGATAATTATCCCTCTGAGTTCACTCATCTTGTTTATTATATTCTTCTTTTTTTTGTCCAGCCTCTTTATTTCATTTATAATGACAATAGCCTGGCATTCTTGATTCATTATGGATGTAGTGAGGGGATCAAAATTCTGAGATAAACTTGACAGTTTACCTTCTTGTTCTTTCACCTTCTTTTCAATATCCTCTGTCACTTTAGACCAAGATAGACAAAATTTGTACATGTCCCCACCATCTTTAAGAGCATTTTCAAGGCTCTTTATCCCAATATCTAGGGTCCTCCTATCATTAGCAATGAGTCCCTGTACTTCAGTGAATCTTTTTCCCAAAAACTCTTTTCGGACCTTTTCTTCTGCCGATTTCTCTAAAGAATCAAAATGAGTGCTAACAGAATTTACCAGAGATTTCAAGTTACCAGATGGAGAGGCCAAAGGATCCTTTTGAAAGGATGGCATGATCTTCTCCAGCATTCTGGATGCAATCTCTAACAGCTCATAGTCTTCCATGTGAGATTTCAGAAGTTTTTCTTTTGCTTTAGCTTGGGCAAAAGATGTTATTTTCATTGTCTGGACTGGAGAGAGGGAATCAAAGTTTAGTAGTCCTTGGAATAGTTCTGGTTCATCTATCTCCATCATTTCTTTGTTCAAGAAGTTCTTTACTGCTTCTACAGTGTCTCTTGCCGGTGACTGAGTCTTCTTTTCTTTTGGGATCTCAGAACTATCATCAAAGATCTTCTCTGTTTGTTCTTCTTCTTTTCCCTTTACCTCCTCTTCTTGACTCACTTTCTCCTCTTTTCTTCCTTCAGTTCCTGGATCTAGAATGTCTGCAGTGGGATTCGGAGGAGAGATATTAACTACTTCATGAACTTCCTCTTCCGGAATAGAGGAATCCAAGTCCTTAGACTTCTCTTCATCTACCTCTTTTGACCCTTCTACATTTTTGTCAGAAGATTCTTCATTGGATGCATTTAATCCTTCAACATCCATGGTAGAAGGTTCTTCTTTTGATTCCTCTTTAATAGGAAGATTGAATCTTTTGAAGGCATTCCAGAGGATGTCTTTTGTTTCTCTTGCTACTTGATCAGTTTCTCCAAGCATAAATTTGTTCATTCTTGCTTTGCTCCGAAATTCATCCTTACAGTCCTTAAAGATCATGTCCATTTGCTTTGGAGTAATAGAAGGATAGAGCTGAATTGCAATCTGTTCTCGGATCTCTAAGTCTTTTTCCTTTGCATTCTCTTTTCTGAGCTCAAGTACCTTCTCTAGACTTTTGGGAATTAATGAAATAATTTCAATGAATGCTTTATTATAAATATTCAGATGCCTGACTGTAGCTTCTTCCAAGATCCTCTTGTCAGTATCACTATATTCATCATAGAATTATGTGACTGGTTGCAGATTCCCATCCACAATAACTGCCTTAATGATATCATCAATGGAAAGAGTGGGCTTTTCAACAAATTCTTCTGCCTTATCTTCTTTGTTTTTACTGGCAGAGGATTCCCTAGATGTTTTCTTCTTCTTCTTCATTTTCTTAATTTCCTCATCAAACTCTATTTCTTCATCATCCTTGTGACTTGTGTAAGACCTTGTGGCTTTTGTTTTCGTTCTCTTTTCTCCCTTTTCGGATGTCTTGACTTCCGGTTTGGTGACTCTTGAGCTCTTAGGAGTGGCAGGTGCAGAGCTCTTGGAGGATCTAGTCCGGGAGGAGGCTTGAACCGGAACACTTCTTTTTTATGCTTCTTGTTTCTCTTTCTCAGCTCTTTCAACTCTCTCTTTGTTTGCATCTACTGTCTCTTTTGATATGCCATATCTTTTGGCAATTTCCTCAACTTCCCTTCTAACTTTCCTCTTTATCTCCGATTGTCTTAGCTCAACATGTATTTTTACACTTAGTTCTTGAAAGGTTCCAAACCTTTCTGCCTCAAGGTCCTTAGGCTGGCTCAACAGGTGTTGAATATGCAGCTCCAAGATTTTATCATTGACCTCATATCCCATTGGCATTATCCAAACTATTCTTGGCTCAACTACCTCCATTAGGCATTGATCAGTATCTACCATAAAACACACTGTATCCTTGTATTTCTCTACTATGGATTGAGGTATCCTTTCTCTGGCTTGCATCATGTTTTGGAAGTTCTTAAAGTAACCCCAGAGTGCTGTGCTTTGAGCTTTAGCATCACCAAGTCCATACATATAATCTCTAATCTATATTGCAACCGGTTTGTCATTTTGCCAAACCCAACCACTTGATCCGGGCAGCTCATTCATGTAGTAGAAGAATACACACAGTATTAAACAACCATACTTGAAGGAGTTCTTCTTATCCTTCTTGATTTTCTGCAAGTTTTCTAATAGTTGGTTTAAAAGATCACATAGGTCATAGTCTACATTTTCCCTCAACATCTGATATGTTGTATATATTGCAGTCCCAGTTACAAAATTCTCCCTGCTAGAATGATAGATCTTATACCCAATTATCATTGAGGTGAATTTGGCATCCGGATCTGTGATGTCATCTATGGTCATTGCTCTCTTGTCAAACTTAGATCCGGTAGCTTTAGTAACTGTCTGGTTCTTGACAGATTTGAGTGCAGGTAACCAACCGGATGAGTGCAGTCCAGTTACTGCCCTAATGGTATCTTTTGATATCTTGAAGGGCTTCATTAACCACATGAAATTATCATGTATTTTGCTAAGGACATACCAAACCCAATCATCTACTGCAAAACAGGGAAAGTGGATGCAATGTTCGAAGTGCTTATCCCGGAGGGCCTTGTATTGAGGTTTGAGTTCAAAACTTTCATCTATTAACTATTTATGATAGATGTCCATCAACTTAGATTTTCCAAATTCCTCAATGTTGGTGTGGATGTAGACCCTAACATCTTCTACGTGCAAAACCCCATGCGGAATGCTAGAAAAAGTGCCTAAAGGATCAACTTCTAGGGATTTGTAGGGGTGTTTCTTGAATTTTGGGTGCGGCCTATCAGTGATCTTAACAACCATTGGAGTAACCATTTTTGCAAACGATTCAAAGAGAGATATTCAGAATGGAAGTACCTTTTTACACTTTAGGGTTTGAAATAAGAGCCGGAACAAATCGCTGGTTGAATTGGATTTTGTAGTTGATCTTTGAGAGAGTTGTAGAAACTTGATGCAGAGCTCTTCTTTTCTTCTTCTCAAATGCAAATGTGGAAATGATGAGTGAAAGAACTCTTTTATTCTTTCGCAAACCCTAATTTCCTTTTGCAATAAATGCACAACTTAAGTTATCCAGTTGCCTTGTTTTGAGAGAGATCTTTTCGAATCACTGTGTTGCACTTAGAATCATTTTCAGTGATAATTGACAATGTATCTTCTTTCCTCCAATCATACCATGGATTCGCAGATCAAGATATTTCAATTTTGAACCATACCGGATCTGTCTATGAAAATCCTGCTTTACCGAATGGCTGTCAAACCAGATCAATCTTGGATGATTAAACTCTTACAAAACTCTAGGCGGATCTTTCATATTTTTACCAAGGGTTATTTGGATATTTTTCTGAGAACCCTTTAATCCGCAACATTCCATGTGCTAAATTTAGGCACCAATTGACACCAATTGACTGGCTGGGGGAATTTATTTTTCTTTGTGACTCCCTCTAAACCAGAGCTCATCTGTTTAGTTTCCGGAAGCAATATCAGCACCGAATTCCGATGCGGATCCATCCCCAACATTTTCTATACTTCTTTACCCAAATCTTGTTCATCTCACTTTGAACTTCATCCGCATTCACTTTGCCTTTTCCCTTATCTTGTTTTTGATTACGATGCACCAGACCCCTTTTATCCTGTTTTTTACTTTTGCAGAATTTGGCAATATGACCGGATCTATTGCAATTGTAACAAATAACACTTCTTTGCATATTTGACTGATATCCTCTTGATCTGCATTGATTAGCCATATGTCCCATTCTATTGCATGCAAAGCATCTACCATTGAATGAATTGTTTATTTGCATATTTCTGCATTCATGAGATTTGTGACCATACCTTTTGCAGTTGAAACATTGTCCGGAGAAGGATGGATCAGTTTGATTCATTCTCCTTCTGTACTGAGCTGCTTTATGACTGAAGTTGTTGCAATTGGAGCAGTATCCATTGAAGGATGGATATCTTTGAGCATTTGGTTGCCTTACCGGAGGTCTTCTAGGCCTGTTTCTTTGATTTTCTGATCCAAAGTTCTTCTGACCGGATCCGGACCTTTCACCTTTCTCATATCCCAGGTCACGCTTGTCATCTACCCTCTTTTGGCTTTCAAGAAGAACTTCAAGTTGAGCTGAGCTTATCTTGAATTTCTCTTTGTATTCATTTGTTGTTTGTAGATCTTGTTTAAGAGTGTCTATCTGATTCTCAAGTTATTCTTCATTATCTCTAGCTTCTTCAAGATCAGATTCAAGATGCCTGATTATTCTATCCATTTTGTGGCAGTCCTCTATCTTCTCCTTGAGGGATTGTTTTAGATTATCTTCAATTTTCCTTTTCTCTTCAATTTCTTGGGTGAATCTCATAACCCCTGATTCCATCTCATGCCTTACCATAATGACCTCTTTTGATAACTTCTCACATTGCTTGTTTTTCTCATCCAGATCTTCATTAGTATCATTGGCTTCACTCTGACTTGCTAATTTTTGAAGTAGTTCCTTTCTCTTTTTCACAGAGATACTCAGTTTTTCTTTTAGCTCATTTCTGAAATCATCAGCTTATTTGAGTCTTTCTCTCAAGTTAATAACTTCAGAGTGAGAGTGTTCAAGATCATCTAGGGCAGACTGAAGTTGTTCCTTCATACCATACATATCCATTGAGATTCCCAGATCTTCCTTAAGCTGTTAGGCTCTGTTTAGAGGAACTTAGCTCTGATACCAATTGTTGGAAACAAGGCAGATAACTGAGAGGGGGGGTGAATCAGTTATCTCAAATATCTTAACTTTCTTTTCTTCTTAATAATTAGTGCAGCATCCAAACATATAAGCATATATGATCATAAGAATAGAAATAAAATCATCACACATAACACAAAGATTTTTACGTGGAAAACCCTGTTAAGGGAAAAACCATGGGGTGACTAACCCAAGATTATATTCTCTGTTAAAAGAATAAGAAGTACAAAATGGCACTTGCCAATTAGGGCTCACTGCCTGAGCACACTGCTCACAAGAGGCACACTGCCTACAAGAGACTCACTGTCTACAAAACTTACAGATGGTAATCAAGTGTTTGAACTAATGAGAGGCATCTATAAATGCTAGAGTTCAGTTTCGGTTAGGCACAATATACTAAGCTGATGCACTTCATTCTTCCTCTGCTCTAGTGCTACTGCTCTGTCACATACCGAACTTGTATTGTTATTTCCACACTTATTTCTGCCTTTTTTCGCACTTTATTTTATCATATATGTACACACACACACCTACATACTGGAATTCATCTGGTATATATATCTACATCAAAGTTTTCAACAACTATCTAGTCGGCAACCAGAATACTTAAGATATTTACAAGTTACTGCTCTGTCAGCTGAATTCATGCATGATTTGTGATGTGTATCAAAACATAGACATAGAAGTCATCAATCATGTCGGCCAACAATGTATGATCCCTCAAATAGCTTGATCAACATCAATTACTCATTCGGATTGATGTCTGATACTCTGTCAATCAGTTCTTCCTCAGTCTGCTTTGCCTGTCTAAAACCCAACACTCAGATGCTCGTATCTTTTCCATGTTTTATCACTGGAGGCTCAATCTCTGGAATATAATAGTCATGATACTCCTCTTGACTTGTCCAAGTCCACAACTTGTTGAGTTACACCATCTGAGAGATCTGGACCTAATTGTTGGACCTTGTTGCATGCTCTGTTCTTGTTCACCGGACCAAAACAATCTTCAATCTGACTTCCGGTATAGGCATACTATGTGCTGTGGATGTGTGGGATAGACTTTGTTGCCATCAATGACAACACTCATGAAGACACACAGTGTCTCTTGCCAACACTTTAGAGTTGGTGTCATCATAGTCATACATGTTCTTTATAAGGGCCATTAGGTCTGGAGGGATATTACTATCAAAGGAAGGGATAATTGGATCAACAAAGGGAATTTGCCCTTGGGTTGTTGTTTGTCCGAACATATTCAGGGGTACCTTAGGTACCAAAAAATAAATGGGAAAAGACAAAGCAAGATAGGAAATGAGATTAAATAGAGAGAAAGGTGATAGAAATTGTCCCGAAAGGATTTGTTCTTCATGTTAAGTTCACCAAAATATGTACTCCAAAGTCAAGTCATGACTACTGTGCATAAATTTTAAAATGGTAAGCATATGCATTGTACATTTGTGGCTTGTGTATGAACAAATCACTCCTGCTCATGTCGTAAAAAGAACATGGAGCAAAGGAGCATCTAGAGGACTACCTTCCTCATGAGAGAGAAGTGCCCTATGAGTTTCAATGATTCTTTGTCTTTGTACAAGTGTGGTTGTGACAATTGTAACATTGGCATTTGTGATGGTATGTATGGCATTGAGTTCTTGGCACATGTTCTCAATGAAGAGATCAAGACGATGAGTTTCTACTTCAAATAATGCATCAAGGTGTGCTAGCTTAATGGCTAATTGTTGATTGTTCTCTTGTTGAGGCTATTGTATGGCTTGAGAATGATTCTCTTTAACAAGTTTGGGTAGGGATAAGTTTTCTCCTAGTTCTCGAAGAGTAGTTCCAACTTGATCCTCCTTAACACCTAGACACATGAGCATAATAATATGTTCAGTATGCCCAAGGTAAAGGGGATATGGATGCAAAACACCTTTGGGATTGCTAAGTGGATGGTTTGTTGACTTTGACTTACAAATGAATGTTGAATTGCTTGTGTTTGTTTTTGTTGTTTGATTGATGTTTGGATGTTTACTTGCTTGTTAAGTGTGCAGGTGTTGAGACTAAGTTTTGGAGTACTTGGCTTGATTGTGCAAGAACCTAAGTTATTGTGTAAAGGTTTGCTTGTTTTGGTTGTTTGTATTGGATGCTCACAATTGTAAACTAAATTAAATATTGAAATAAATGATGACAAATGAAATAAATTGAGACTAACCTATATTTTTGCATTATTCAATGTGCAAATAAGTAACAAACTATCTAATAATGAATACTAGGGTTTGTCTGAGTGTAACTATTATTTTTGTTCTTTTGTTGTCTTAAATGATTTATATGCAAACTAAGGTGATTTAAACCAAATACTTGGATGAAGTAACATGCGAGTTTGCAATTTCTATTTATCTCTTCTTTTTGTTTAAAACATGTCTTTGAACAATGCTTTAAGAATTGATGAATAATAAAAAAAATTGTATGCTCCCATCACTTTTCTTTTTATCGAGAGTTTCTTTTACAAAATGAAAACAAATAATATTTAAGTTGCTGATTTTTGAATGGTGTTGGAAAATGAATTTGTTTCTTCTTGTTTTGCAAGTGCTTATCTTCTGAATTCATCTAGTAACTATTTGCTTGTTGTATGTTTGTGATTGAGTGTGTTGGTTTCCTAAAAAAGTATGTTGCTATTGTAAAATAAAAACTTGAAAACAAACTAAACTAATCTAATTAAATAAGCTAACTATTTTAATTTCTACACTACATCTAGAAATTACAAAAGAATGCTACAAATATAGAACAAAGTAAGAACCTATCTATTCTATCTAATCTATGAAATTAAGGTATTCTAATGAAAACAAATGTAACAAAGGAATCCCCACACCTAGGAATTGATGATCCAAGATGCTAGAGATTGTAGCCAATATAGCAATAGTGTCCTCAAGGACCCAAATTTGCCTTCTTTTCCTTCCTTATCTATTGGTAGTTTTCCTTCAATAGTAGGGAGAAAACAAAAGGAAAGGTGTATAGAGGATGTCAAAGTCCAAAAGAGATTGTTGTGAGGTGAGCTTTGAAGCTACTAGTAGCTAAATAGATTTCTTGGAGGCTATATAAAGATAACAAATTGCAATGGTGTTGTAGGAATTGTTGAAAACTCGAAAGGAAATTGGTAATTCCCCCCTTAGAAATGGCTAAACAAAGAGGTTGTATTTGGTGTTGATATGAGAGCTTATGTTGAAAGAGGTAAAACTAGCAAGGAGAACAAACCTTCACAATAGAAAAAATTCATTTATTAATAAACTTAGATCCAAAATCAATGAGTGGAAGTGGAGTTAAGAAAGTTGGGCATAGTCTAAGGCTGAGTGATCATGAGTTTAAACACCAAAAATAGTGCCAAGATGGATGCATGCAAAAAATTATGCACACAAATTTAAATAGCAGAATCATTGGTTTTTCCAGTATGAAATCATTAAGGTGATTGCAAAATCACCTAAGTGATTACAAGATCGGCAAGGGTGATTCAATTAAAAAGGGGTGATTTTGTCACTTAAAGGCCAAAAAGCAAGTTGAAAAGGCAATAAAGCATGAAGGTAAAATAAATGATCAATGAGCATCAAACAAAAGGCAAAGGGGGTTCTATGAGCTGACTAAGAACTTCTATAATAAATTCATAGTCATGCCACATGGGCCGTGTGTTGGGCCATTGGGTTATCATCAAACTTTCCATGTATGCCTATCCATTTTTAGACACTTACAAGGACAAATAGTTTGTGATAATCAAGAACTGCCAAAACTAGAGTGGAACACGGTGGCTTTAAGGGTAGGAAACACCATTTCTATTTTGGTAGTACATACAAAAGAATTTGTTTGAACAATGTTGTGAGAGGTCTTACAATTTTTTTACCATAATTCTAGACAAACTTGTGATAGTACCTAGTCAAGCCTAAGAAACCCCATAGACTCTTGATGGATTTGGGTTTAGGCCCCTCCTGCATTGTCCCAGTCTTTTTTGGATCTAGATGCACTCCCTCTTGCAAAACAATGTATTCAAGATACTCCATTTGTCATACCCCAAAGGCACACTTAGAGCACTTGGTGAAACAACAATAAACTTTTAAAATCTTGAGTGTTATCTCCACATGCCCAAGATGATCCACCCAACTACAATTGTTAACGAGAGTGTCATCAAAAAATACCAAGTTGAATTTACAAAGGCAACCTTTGAACACCTTATTCATGAAACTCTAAAAGGTAGAGGGAGAATTAGTCAAGTTGAAGGGCATCAATAAGAATTCACAGTGACCTTCATGTGCCCTAAAAGTTATTTTGGGAATATATTCCTCCTTGATTTGATATCCAAAGTGAATATCTATCTTGGTAAAAGATATTTCCCGTAAGAGCTCATCTAACAAATTGTCTATGATTGTAATAGGGACCTTTGTCCTTGATGATCAACTATTTAGTTCGTAGAAATAAGGGCACATCCACTATCCACTATCTTTCTTAGGAATCATCACCATAGAGGATGAATAAGGAATTAGATTGGGCCTAATGACACCTGTCTCCGCTAGCTACTAAACCATCTTCTCATTTCCATTCTTTTGTTTGAAACAATAGCGATAAGGTTGAATATTTGAAGGTTGATTGTTGGGAATTAAGGGAATGGCATGGTCATGTGAGTGTTGGGGAAGAAACCCTTTAGGTTCCTCAAAAACTTGGCTATGTTGATCCAATAACCCCTAAAATATGGAGGAAAAGGATGTGAGGGAGCTTGAGCTTTAATAGAGTAGAACTATGTAATAATACAAGAATACCCTTTCTTTAACAACTTCTCCATGCAGTGAGAACTAACTAGTCAAACATCTACAACCTTCATACCTTGTAAATTATATTCCTTGCTTTATTGACTAAATTTCTTCCAAAGTTGGGAATAATCACAAGTGAGGGGAACTAATGTTCGCATCCATTTCACTCCTAACAATACATCAACACCATCCAAGGAGACAAAATTTATCTCAAAGGTCATTTGATATTCCCCCATACTGAGTTTGTCACTCCAACATTTGCCACCATAGGACATGTGGTATTCCCATTAGCCACCATAATTTGGAAATTGTTGTAAGAATGCATATATCAAAGGAGTTGGTTGACAAGTTTCATGCTAACGAAGTTATAAGTGTTACCACTACCACTTAGGACCACAAATTATTGGTGCTTGATGTAGCAAACGACTTTGAGGGTTTAGGGGGAAGAGAATCCTACAAAAGCATGAATTAATATGTGAATGTCCTCTATTGACTCACTATATGGTAAAGATGTTTTTATTCCTCTTCTGAAGATTCCTCATTGTCACTAGGCACCCTTGTGGAATCAATGAGTTGGTCTTTCTCCCATTTTTTATCACAATTAAATGGATTCCCTTGGCATTTTTCTTAGCTAAATAGACCTAAGATAACATGTGGATAGTAGTAGAAGTATTTCCTCTATCTATGGCAATCTTCTTTTGCATGAATGATTGGGAAGGGAATCCCAAAGCTTCTTTGTGGGGTATGAGTTTGTCTTCGAGTAGTCAAACTATGGTGAACATCTATCATAGATTATGGGGTATCATCTTAACCTTAGCTTGAATCTCAATTTTTAAGATAGAAATAAATAAATTACAAAGAGGACCCTAAGAGGCCTTCTATCAAATTGGATACCTCGAATTTAGTAATCTAGTCAATAATAATGTCTATCTAGACCAACTTGAAGAGCTTGTCTTCAAGGCCTTCATAGAGGCCCCATCCAAAATGGGCTAGAAGAGCTTTGGAAAATTCAAGCTAACAAGATATGTCAAACCAAGAGTGTGTATGCCATTGATACCATTGAGCTACCACTCCTTCTAAAGCAAAGCTTACCATCATGACATGCACCACAAGAGGTACTTAATGAACATCAAGGGAATACTTCATTGTTCTTAACCATGTGCTAGCTCCTTCTCCATGAAATTTAGGCATTTCAATTTTAGGGCTTGGTAGGGGAGCCCCATAGGCTATCAAAAACATTGTTGATGAAATGAATGGCAATTGGAGTGAGTATCATCCAACTAATTGAGTGTAGCATGCACCTGTTGAAGGTCTGCTT
Organism: Cunninghamia lanceolata; assembly: GCA_027924645.1. Classification (NCBI taxonomy): domain Eukaryota; kingdom Viridiplantae; phylum Streptophyta; class Pinopsida; order Cupressales; family Cupressaceae; genus Cunninghamia; species Cunninghamia lanceolata. Next base: position 10,696,105 of record BSBN01000252.1, on the reverse strand, counting down.
GGCCCATGTTAGCAGTGAAGTGATTCATTAGATCTTCGAGGCAAACCAGTTGAGATTGGATGTCTTGTATCTTAGCTTTTATCTTGGGATATGCCAGGGGACATTATACTACTGTCAAATGTGATAATTTGACCTAATTGAAGTTATATATCAAAAAGGTCAATACAAAGAGATGACCACAATGGGATAAAGTCCTAGATGAAGTGAAATTTACTTGGACTAAGCAAAAAGGGTTCCCAACTTGTTTTATACCAAAATGGGTTTTTTCACAAATAATGCCCTATGGGGAAAATTTTCAAATAGAATAGTCAAATTTCTTTTTGTTTGGATGAAACTTAGCCCATGAATGGATAGATTGTATATGATTTGAAGATTATTGATGCAACAAACACAAAACAAAGACTATCATCTAGTTTCTAAACATTGTTACATGTTGTCCAACTAATTTACTATAATAAACTTGCTTGGATTAGTTTGGATTTGCTTAGATGTACAATGAGGGGAAAAAGGGGAGATACTAGGTTAGGGTGTGTTTGGCATGTAAGCTCTTAGATATACTTGTCTCATTCATAAATAGTGAACTGGACCAATATTTCATAGCTCTAACTATGGACTCCATCATCTCGTAGATGCACTATCCTATATTTGAGGTATGATGAGAGTAACTTCTTGGTGTTAATTGTTAACTAATGCACTACAAAATACAAAAAGGGCAATGGCTTCTCTTAATGCTAGGTATTTTGATATACCAAAAGTTACGTGGAAGCTCAAATCTATCTATAGATGTTGTCTAACACTTGGATATTGGAATATAAGCACCCCTCACCTCACTAGATTCTTTATGGGGAATCTAGCTTAGCAACAAACAACACTCTACAATATTTCAAAACCCCTAACATAGGGTTTCTAAACTAAACGGCTACTTCAAAAAGAAATTGTAGAAAAATAATTAGCACCCCACTAATTTCACCACTTTTTGATCAAGATCCCTTAAGGGGGAGGTGGGAGCATATGATGGGTAGTTGCAGTAAGCCACTAATTTCATACTGGTGTAACAAAACACGACCCTGGTAAGAACATTCATACCACTTGCATGGAACATGTAGAGAAAATAATAACAATAGACAAATATACATAGAAAATAAGACCAAGAGAATGCTTGTATATTATGTCCATGGTGCACTTTGAGGGGGCAATCCTCCCAATACAGCATAAAATCCAATTACAATATCCAAGATGCATTACACTTGCCCACTCATTACAATATATAGAATCTAGCTAAAGACAACTAATGCTATCCCATGCATGTGGGATAATTACTTTTACTCTAGTTTAGCATATTAGGTGACTTACAAAGCATGTGCACCCAAGCTAATACTAACTATTACCAATGAATATATTAGAATCAAGGTTCCTAATAGAGGTAAAAGGGAACTTGTACATAATTCAATCTAAGTTATCTTTTTCAAAAGGTAAATGGATCGCTCTAGCTAGTCATGCCCTAATTATTCAGTCCTCTTTGCAAGTTGACTCTACATACATGATATCCCACTTCAAGGCCCCAAGAAAGATTTTGTATGTTCTAGAGTCACTTAAGAGAGAATTTGTATGGAATGGGAATAAAGAAACAAAAGAATATATGCACAATTACTTGAAGGTACTCTTACCTAAAGCTAGTTCAATCATGAAAAAATCTCTTGGCACAAATTTACTCTAGTGATTGTATGTTGAAAAGGGAGTATTTTGGAGTATTTTACAAGGGTCTTAATTCTCCAACACTTTTGTGGAACTCAACTTAAGATCCCTTTTCTAATAGTTTTCAAATATAGAATTTTATGAAATTATATAGAAACTTTATTCTACTTTTGTTAGATGGAAATTTGGGGATGACAATTTCATTTTTATTTCTCTTAGATGGAAGTATAGTTTGGAAAATTGATTATTAGGAAATACTTATGGATAGATTAAAATCATATGTATTAGTAAGAATAATTTAGATTTCTAACTATGAAATATAATAAAAGGTGTCTATCATGAGTAATTATGTCCCATAAATGAATAACTTCATGAACTAGCAATAGCTAGAATGGCTACTTAAGTTCAACAATGAAATCATGCATAAATTAAAGAGAAATCCTGTCCATTTTACAAATCCATTTGCAAAGGAGACTCATATGTTGAATTTATTGCAAATCTACATAGAGAATTGCCTTAAAATCCTTTAATCATATAATTGTATTCCCTAGTGGAACATCTAGATTAAAAAAGGGTATGCCTAAAAAGCTAATATTTTCTTGTGAATGACATCTAAGGTACTTGGCACAATTACTTGAAGGTACTCTTACCTAAAGCTAGTTCAATCATGAAAAAATCTCTTGGCACAAATTTACTCTAGTGATTGTATGTTGAAAAGGAAGTATTTTGGAGTATTTTACAAGGGTCTTAATTCTCCAACACTTTTGTGGAACTCAACTTAAGATCCCTTTTCTAATAGTTTTCAAATATAGAATTTTATGAAATTATATAGAAACTTTATTCTACTTTTGTTAGATGGAAAGTTGGGGATGACAATTTCATTTTTATTTCTCTTAGATGGAAAGTATAGTTTGGAAAATTGATTATTAGGAAATACTTATGGATAGATTAAAATCATATTTATTAGTAAGAATAATTTAGATTTCTAACTATGAAATATAATAAAGGGTGTCTATCATGAGTAATTATGTCCCATAAATGAATAACTTCATGAACTAGCAATAGCTAGAATGGCTACTTAAGTTCAACAATGAAATCATGCATAAATTAAAGAGAAATCCTGTCCATTATACAAATCCATTTGCAAAGGAGACTCACATGTTGAATTTATTGCAAATCTACATAGAGAATTGCCTTAAAATCCTTTATTAATCATATAATTGTATTCCCTAGTGGAACATCTAGATAAAAAAGGGGTATGCCTAAAAAGCTAATATTTTCTTGTGAATGACATCTAAGGGAGGATATTAACTTATGATGGATTAATCTATAAATGTCATCATGTAGTCAATCTCTCCACTCTACTAAAACAATGGAGAATCAAGTAATATTCTTCTTCACTATTCATTTGCATGGAAAATTTGAGCAATTTTCTTTGAGAACTTGGGATAGAAAGGGTATTAAAATTCACATTATTGGATAACATTATGGACTGGGACTATCCCATCAAAACTAAACTTTGTTCTTGCTTATGTAACCTAGGACCCTCAATAACCATGTGGAATATCTAGTTGTGAAGAGAACAAAACATTTGATAATGTCAACACCTCTCTAGAAATAATTTGTATTAAAACAGATGTTGGTTTATCACATCTATCAAAGATAATAAATTCTTAGAAAAAATAGATGTTGAAATTAAAATTCATGTAATTCACTTGTTCTCTTATTGAAAGAGTATTTGGTGACTTTTTGTCAAACACTCTCTTAATATTGGGTCTTCTTGTTAAATGCTCTTGATAATAGGTCTAGACATATAATATTTCCTAGTCAATAGTCATTATTTGGGAACCCTTGCCTTCTAGGTTGGTTAAATTTTAATTTGATACTACATATAAATGAGTCTAGATATAGGTATTGGGAATCTCTTTAAACTTTAAAGAGATGAGCATTTCTAACCTACACTTAATTCTACCGATGTAGAAGACAATTCTTAAAATACTACAATATTAGTACTTTGAAGGGACTTTGAACCGCATATCTACAAATCCATAGAATAGCTTGATATTCAAGAGGGTTCCCCAATCACATCAATACATTAAAATGAGGAAATATTAGATCTTGGTATCTCTATTTAATTCTTAAAGAAACCAACTAGATGACAATGAATTTGATGTCATGTCCTTCATATTAAAAGGCTAAGAAAATGATAAATAATCTTGTATATAAGAAAAGTACCAAGGACCATTATTTTTCTTTTGATTCCATCTTTTCCAAATGATTTTTGAGCCACAATACTAAAGAATCTATTACACTTATATCAACCTAACTCTAGGCCCCATCATCCTTACCCCTCCAAATCCATCCCATTTATATTTACCCTCACTTTCCTCTCAATATTTAGTTTTTCTAAGAGATCTTATGATTTTCAAGAGGTTAGAAGAGAACATGGATGACCATTTTGTAACTCATTTTTTCTTTTGCACTCATTCTCATGTTTTTCTCTACTTCTCATCTAAAAGCATGATAGAGTTATTAGATATTTTCATGATTTTTCAATGGTCAAATATAAATATGGCATGCTAATGGGGAGAGAGAAATTAATGAATGACTACTAAAGAGAAATTGTTGAAAGATTTTTTGGGAGAAGATTCTTCCCCTTTTTCTAAAAGGCGGAAGTAGTTTGTGAGAATGATTACTAAATGGAAGGGAATAATAATTGATAGAATGTGAGAAGTTTAGTGAATATGTAACATAATTTGTACTATCATTTTTTAAAAATAGTTATTTTTTATCTTTTTTTTTTAATTAAAAGGTAAAACAGGTTTTGAAAGAACTTGAAACCTTAATACAACCAAAAAGGTATCGGCAACACAACATCTAACCAACAATGAGACTGTAGCAAAGATGCCAATAATGACAAGCACAAACTACAACTTATAAAACCAACAAGCTATTAATTAACACAACCCAAATCATGGTGGTTTGAAGTCAAAACACTCCAAAGAGCTTTAAATCAAGGATACACAGGGACGCGTCCCCGACCCTCACAGACACATCCCCGTCCTCAGTGGCATTTCTAGGACGAGGGGATGGCAGGGGATGTCCCCTAAGCATCCCAGAAAAAAGGAAACCTCCCCAACTGCGTCCCCAAATTAGGGGACAGCGGGAAATGTTTAGGGGACGACCAAGCGTCCTTGATGGAAATTTAAAAAAAAACATTGGTTTAAAAAAACACCTAATTTTTACAATAAAAAAACATTTTAATAGGGGTGTGGGGGTAACACAAACCCTCCCACGCCCCTTTTTTACCCTAAAGACAAAATCAAACTATTTTTTCATTCCATATTGATGTTGGCTATGCTTGGAGAGGAAACCGGTGGCTGCAATTGGAAACCCTGTGCCCTTGCTGCTGAAGTTTGACTTCGAACCAGCGACCATAGTGCCTTGTATTAGACTTTAAGTTGAAGTTTTTAGTTTCTATTGTTGAAAAGAAATAGTGAAACTCAAACTCAAGGCTAAAAATTGAAATTATCTTTGATTCACCTTGTAGGTTTTTTTTCTCTTTTTTTTAAATATTATAAATGTTAGAAGATTTCAAAGTTGTAATTAGTTTTAAAAAAATGTATTTCAATTTGCTCATTGCTCTCAACACCTCAAGGCTCAAAATATAAAGCTCAAAACCTCTCAAAGTCAAACATAAATAATGAGCAATTACAACAAAGGAAAATGTGAATGAGGTGAGCGGTGAAGAAGTTGATGTTGAAGTAAACAAAGTGGAACATTCTGAAAATCAAAACACAACTACAAATTCTATTGGAAGTGGAACTCCAAAAGACCATTTTACATGTCCTTCATCCTCTCTTCAACAATATGCAAAAGGCCCTTTCAACCACAAAAAACTCTTGCTTCAATTGTCCACCAATTTGACCACTAATAAGACTAAAAATTCAAGCGACAACAGGCATTGGTTGTGTCATGTTTGCAATATTGATTATCATGGGAGTTATAGCAAGGTTGAACATCATTTATTGGGTGAGAGTGGCCATGGGGTTAGAGTTTGTAAAGATATAAAATTGGAAGAACATATTGAAATGTTAAAGTTGGTAGAGGAGAGGGAGGAAAAACATGCAGCTACTACTACTAAGAGTAAGAAGTGTTCATCTAGAACAATGCATCTATTGAAGAACATTCCAATCTATCAATTAGTGAGCATTGTGATAGAGGGAAGAGGAAGGCAACTTCGAGTATAGGTGAAAAAAATATAGTGGTAGGGATGATAATTTTGCAAAAACGTGAGCAAGCCAATGATTCAGTGGCAAAGTTTTTTTATATCCATGCCATCCCTTTTCATTTGGCAAGGTCTCCTTATTTCAAAAAAATGTTGAAAGATGCAATAGCAATTGGATCCTCTTATGTTCCCCCTAGAGAACATAGATTGTATACCTCCCTCCTTGAAAAACAATATTCAAAGGTGAACATATTGATGGAGGAGATGAGACAAACATGGATTAGGACTGGTTGTTCCATTGTCATGGATGGGTGGACTGATATTCGACATCAGCCACTCATTAATATTATTGTTACATGTTTTGTTGGTTCATATTTTCTTAGAGCTATTGATTGCTCTGGGAAACGTAAGGATGTTGATTACCAGTTTGCCTTTTTGAAAGAGGCCATAGAGAAGGTTGGGTTATCTAATGTTGTGCAAGTTGTTTGTAAGTTGGCTGAATTGATGGTTGAGAGTGCTTACAAACATATTTTTTGGACTCCATGTTGTGTACATGCTTTGAAAGACATTGGCAAAATAGATTGGGTAAATATAGCAATGGCCAAAGCTAGAGAAATACAAATGTTTGTATGTGACCATCAAACTTCACTTGCATTATTGTAATCATATTCAAAGAAAAAATTCCTCAAACTAGTTGAGACTAGATATGCTAGCTATTTTATTTTACTCGAGAGGATGCTAGAGGTGCAGGATGCTCTACAATCCATGGTGGTTTGTGAGGAGTGGAAAAAGTGGGCTCCATCAAAAACAGAAGAAGGGAAGAAAGTGAGAGTATGGGTGCTTACTAACACTTGGTGGTCCAATATCAGGTAAGAAATTTTTATTTATTATGTTTCTAACTTTCTACTTTGTTTTTTCTTTAAATTATTAGTAGTGTTAAATTGTTAATGTCTTACAATTTTTAAATGTTGTTTATAGATAATATTTGCTCTATCATATCACCTATTGTGGGGGTGATCAGGTATGCAAATACAAACTCTCCTAGCCTTGGAGAGATTTATGAGACTTTTGATAGCATGGTTGATCAAATGAGGCAAGCAATTTGTGACAAGGACCCTGAATTACAATTCTATGAGTAGCATATTAAACATATTTTCACAAAGAGGTGGAACACAATGAACACCCCTCTTCATATGGTTGCCTATGCTCTTAATCTAAAGTGGTATGCACCTAGACCTGGTTGAAATATTCCTTCTAAGGATGATGAGGTAATGGAGGGGTTTATGACAACCCTTCGTAAGATGTATAGCACTGAGGCAACCATACTTTGAGAGCAGTGGGTTCAGTTTTTTGATCTTCAAGGTCCTACATTCAACAAACCAGAGGCTAGGATAAATAGGGCCACTATTGCACAAAAAACTCTATTGGATGGTGGAAATTTCATGGGAAGAACACGCCAGAGTTGAAACAACTCGCTATTCGTTTACTCTCACAAATTGCTAGTTCCTCTGCTATAGAGAGGAATTGATCAACCTATGGCTTCATCCACTCGATCAAGAGGAACAAGCTTACCTCGAAACAAGTAGAAAAACTAGTTGTAGTTCATAGTGCCTTGAGACTTCAAGATCCGCAGACTACTGATGATCGACAAACTCCAACATGTTGGGATGTTGATCTTGAAGATGTTAAGAAGATTGACAAGGAGGAGGTGCAACCAAGAATGGTCGAGCTTCCATTGGATGTTCCACTTCAGGCACAGAGTGACGGTAACATGGATAGTTCTTTTGATATTGATAGCCCAAATGAGGCATAAATTATTCTATTTTGAAGTTTGGGAGATTGAGTTTAACTTTAATTATTGAATTTGAACAACGAAATGCTTTAATACTATTGTCATGAATCTCATGATTAATTTTATTGTTGTTTATACTATTGTTATACTACTATTGTCATAACTTATTCACATATTGATATTGTTGTTATCAATTATTGACATATCTCTCTTTCTCTCTATATATATAATATATATTGAAAAATCCATATATCGTCGCCCCCCGCTACCCCCAAAAAATGGCTCTCGAACTGTCGTCCTCGAAACACATCCCTTGTCCCCCCATCCCCATCCCAAAAACACTGTGGAACATAGCTTTGAATACATATGCCAGGCCTAACCACAGAATCAATGCTTGATTCTCCTTAACCACCTTCCCCTTTTTTATCACTCTTGAATTGAGAGACCTCTCATCCAAAGGCGACGTCCTTTTTCCCTTGCATTTAGAGGGTGAAACTAGCGAGGTACCAACCATGTCCACATCCACCAAATTCTACTCTTGATTAGCCAACTCGACACCCCTCCTAACAGAGTCATTTGCAACATCACTCGTCACAGGTACCACCTCTAAAGGTTGACCCAGATCTAACTTTTCTTTTTTCTTCCAAGAGTAAATTGCCTTCCTAATGGTCAACCGTCTGGCATTTTTTGCACAATATAGAAGAATCTTCATAGACAATTTCTTGCTTCCACTCCCCAAATTTTGAAGACAAACTTATAGTAGACAAGAGTACTAGATCCACCTTAGCATTTACACATAATCTAGCATACAACAACTGTTTTCAAGATTTGGTCACCTCATTAATGGCAATACCTGCCAACACCTCCTCCCAATAGTCCATCGGTGATCTCGAGACCCTGACCTAAACAAGGGCCCATTTGATGCACTCCTTAGGATTGAAACCGTGTTCCCATTTTTTCAAGAAGAGACTCAATCTGTCTAGAAACCATGAACCTTGCAAGATTTGAGCACAATCATCATAGGTCGAGAAAGAGGTCAAGAAAAAACCATTTCTCATGGTTTTTATTTCGAAATGGCCACATAAATTCCACTTTCTCTTAGCCCAATCCCTAAAGACATCAATATTTGTCCTAGCTCCAAGAAATTTCCCAATGAGGGAACACTTCAACTTGGAGGAGGCCCTATCCACCAGAGAGTCAAGTATCTATACCATAACCCCCTCATTCAAAGAGGGAAAAGTAGAGGGACCCTGCCCATCAAAAATTGAATCTACCTGCAAAGGCTTAGCTAGCAGAATATTCAAACCTTCCATGCCATTAGAAGCAAGAGGCCCTAAAGCACCCACTTCAAGAGCAACCCCCACTAGTGGAATGGATGCCAAGCCAAACTTAGCACAACCAATGTCACAGACCCATCCTTCTCCCCAAGGGAGTGAGTATGTACATTCGAAGCTACAACCTCCACAAGATTTTTGAGGGGAGCATCCACCTTAACACCACTAGATACATCCCCAACACCACCTGGAATCCACAAAACAACAACAAAAGCTACACTACTTTGGGCTTATGCACAAGGGTTGGGAGAAGAAACCCACGTTTTAGACCCTTATAGTCTAAACATGAGCCAAGATCCACAACCAACCACTCATTGTGCGACACAAGGAGCGCTTTTCCTCACATCCACAGATCTGGCTACCAAAGCCTACAAATGAGCTTCATAACAAAGGTCCAACAATAGCTCTTCATGCTCATCAACGTAAGCTCCACTCCCTTCATCCTCTTCCTCATCATCTTCACATCATCTTCCATCAATTCTCCTATGTCTACTACAAACCCTACTATTGAAGTCAATTTCCTGCTCCTGTTCATTTTAAAAAGCTACAATAGATATTCAAATATATTCCTATTACAGCTATCCAAGATTTTGGGTTTACTATAACCAACGCTTAGGATTATTTTGTTGTTTCGTCTTATTGTTATTATTAGTGACTTATGTGTTTTATGAATTATGACAACATTTTAAACTCGTAATAATTGAAAGGGTTCAAAAGAATATTTCAATTGGGTGTTATATGTTCTCCCTTACTGACAATTTTCTAAAGTTAAATGTGGATGGAGCAGTCACAAAATATTGTAGAGTCTTCTCCACAAATAACCATTCTTCAATTATTAAGCTAAATATCCATATTCACTTATTTAAGTTCAATAGCTTAGCACTAATTGTTCAATTATTCAACGTCCCAATTATCATTATTTAGTGTTAGTTAATTATGTTTATGTATACACATGTTATTAGATTAGCCTGGATTAAGATTAGGGAATGTTTATCTCTCTTTACAATACTATCAATATTATACTTATAACTATTATCAATTACCTCACACAAACTAATTATTATCAAACACTTAACCAAATACTAATTTTCAAACATATTGCAATAATAAAGATTAGTCACTACACAACCCTTATGAGTTTATCATTATCATTTTCATTATTCCTACCATTATCTTCATCACCTTCATCATCATTGTTTCATTATCACTACTAGAAATTAAATACCCTCATTAATAAGATAAATATTGGATAGGAAAATATTTCATTTTGGTCTCAAATCTTTTTTTTGGGCAGTTATAGGGTGACCTAGATGGAGAGCAAGGTTTAATAAAATGAAAAATAATGGTTCTTCCCTATAGGTATGGTTAAAGTGCATAGCTCCAATTCCAGGTGGACTATGTGAGATCCATAACAATTTCACTTCCTCAAAGTTGTGTTTATGTGTGTTTATGTTTTATGAAGGACATTTTAGTGCGTGGAGAGTTTTTGCAAATATATGGTAAGGTATAACCCAAAAGATATAGCCCCCTCCAATGGCTAGTTTACTAGAACAAATCAAAAAACTAAAAACACTCAAGTGTAGAAAGACTAGATCAATTTTGTATCAGGTTTAGTCTTTTTTAAGAAAATTTAAATAAACAGAGAAGAATGAATTTACCATAAAGATTTGTTAGAAGCTTTGGCCCAATGCTTAGAATCTACTATGGACCAACTAGATCAATAGAAACAAAAATACGTAATAATGCAGTTGAAAGAAGTGGACATGAATACAAATTTTTTCCATAAAATTACATTAGCTAGACCTTCGCATAAGTAGTTACCCAATATTATTATCCCTTTACATAGAAAGTTAAACTACACATCTTAGATACACAAAGGAAAACAATATGTATTTTTCATCCCTTATGCAAAATATTAATATTTTAAGATTGCTCGCAATGAGATATAAGGTTCTAATCCCATGGCTCGTATTCAAACTCAAATAAAAAATTGACAAATGCATTTACTATGGTTCAGTTGAAACTGTTGTCTATAAGATGTAAAAGGCTCACATAGACTTATGATACTAAATTAAATTATCTATCACTACTAGTTCTTAGTGAAGGATGAACTCAGAAATAATTAAGGAAAATGTTCTTATGTAAAATTATATATATACGTGCGCGCGTGTACATGTATATATATCCAACCAATCAGTTAGATGCGATTATTTTTGAAAGAGCAATTTTACATGAGAACTCAGAAAAAGCTCAAAAGACTTGTGCATATTAAATTAAATTATCTTTCATTACTAGTTCTTAGTGAACGATGATGGAACTCAGAAACCATTAAGGAAAATGTTCTCATGTAAAATTGTTCTTTCAAAAATCATGGCACCTAACTGATTGGTTGTGTGTATACATGTGTAATTAATTTAGTATGCAAAATCAAAAGATTTTTTAGAATCTAAAACCAATCTCTATCGGTACTAGTGTGTTACGATTGCATATGGTGTGTATATATAAAACACAATTGCATATGGTGTGTATATATATATTGCAAAATCATAAGATTTGTTAGAATATAAAACCCACCTCTATTGGTACTATTGTGTTACAATTACATATGGTAAAACTTGGGACTCTGTCATCATGTAAAGGTACCACACTCCTTTTATTTGGAAGCTATCTATATTAGTAAGCCTACTTTTATTTAAGGGCCTGCGAATGTAAGGTATATTAAAAGTAATATTGGGATATGTTCCTTTACTTGGTTTACTTTTCGTCATTTTATGTGTATGAATGACAGAAATAAAAGCAAAACCTCTCACCATTTTCATCCAATTCATTTTATTCCACTTCTATATTACAAAAGTTATTCATCTCTTGGTAGCCTTTCGATACCTCCTTGCATTGGTATATTACGAAACGTTGGTCATGGCTCGAATTTACTGTGTAGACCAGTTGTGGACAAATTCTGTCTTTTCTTTTTTGTTTTGAAGCTGATAAAGCTAAAAAAAATTGAGACTGAGGCTGTATGGGCAAAGAGAGAAAAGAGGACCTAACGAGGGCATTTCAAAGATATTGGTTTGCTGAAGCAACAAAATTCATCATGCATTGATGGTGGGATGAACATCCTTTCTATCCTTAAACATGAATAGTGTTTGTTGTTGATGCTAATAAGTCAGAGCCATTGTGGGAGAGTTGGAAATTTAATACCCTGAGATAATTTAAGCAAATTGGACTGCTTCCACCTACACTACCATGCAGAGTTTAAAGTTTTTTTTCCAAATTTATCATGCAGTCTAATGTCTGGTGGAAGTTAACTGAATTAGAAAATTCAGGAATATTATCCTCTAAATTTCACTTAGTGCAATATGGTGACTGGTAATCCAGAAGGGTGCTAAATGTTGTTTTCGAATAAAGTATACTGTAAAAGTGCATGGTGATGCATCTTATATTGCCTCTAAATGGGGTTTGCCAGAGGACTAAGGGCTTGAGAATTAAGTACTGAAGGTCTTCACATGGAGATGTTTTCTATATCGATATAAAAAATACTAAGTACAAATACATACCAAGGGCAGGTTATAGTTCAAAGCGTAAAGCAAAAATTGGGTTTACAATCAAAATTCGAAAACCACAAATAAGCTTCATTAATTTTAGTAGTCATAAAAATGGCATGATATTCAAAACAAGAACTTAAAACTCCTATTTGATCAACTAAATGAAGGATTTGGACATAATCTCCTCAGCTCCTGAGAATCCTTTTTGTCTGCTTTAACATCATTATCATCCAATTTACTCCAAGAGACGAGGATATCAACTCTGCCATTCACTCCACATCTTTGGCAATAGTTGTTCATCTTCATGCTTACAGAAAAGAACAAACATTGCTATCTCTAACTGGGGCTATAGCATCACACGTTGCCTCAATTAAATTAGCAACAGAATCAATATTCAACAAAATAGCAGCAGTATTGATTTCATCAGCAAACCAGCACACAACATCTATCTACAAAGGAGAGTATCACGACCAATCACACAAGACTCTAAATTGCACTACCACATCTGTGATGAGGCAGAGAATGATCCTTCTGCTCTGATCAATCTCTATATAGGAAGCCATTACCATCACAATCAACCTATTAAGTAACAGCACCCGAAGCCTGCTTACAACTCTAATAAACTTGGCTCTACTTCTACCTCCAGTTCGTTCTCTTCCACTCCAAGAACCAAAGTTGAGAAACCTTTGTAGATCACTCACTAACTGGAGCAACCAAAAAAACCTGTGAGATAATCAAACAGAAGCAAGTGAACTTCTTGTTTGAGACCTCTAAAATATATGCATTTCTTTCCCAGATGCCATTAACATTCAGAATCATTAACGTTTTGTAACTGTCCAGTCTATATGTCAACCCAACATTTTTGGGTACATCCAGCTAGGATACTACTTCAAATAACAACAAATAAATAATCAATACTGGTATAGTGAAATTATTCGGGTAGATTACAGAAGTTACAGCTATCATTCAACATTAGGCAACATAATTTATTCCCTATAAGAAGCCATCTATAACAATTTTTTTAGGCTTTAAAGAGAACACCAATTTCTATAAAGCCTGCTAACATGTGCCTTACAAGAATCCTTAGTGAACTAAATATCATTAAGTTCATTAACAATAGAGGGAGATACAAATAGAAAGAAACTTAAAAGAGGCTACAGAATTCTCATACCCCAAAACTACCTACTAATTAAAGCAAGACCGGGGGGGATAGATTTCAAACCTTTTTGCAGCAACCATTCCTTTGCTTTGTATTCAAATTTGTGTTTGTTAATTGTGTCCACCCAAGAAGTCACCCACCTCCATTCTTATTTAAAGAAAGGCATTGGTGGCCATTTCATCTTTTTTAAAGCATGGCATTCTCCCTTTCCCCTTCAGTATACAGTATAGTTACTAGGAGACGCATACCCTGGCCCTTGGTACTTGTCCCCCATACAGGAAATGTGTTCCCATCTTGGAGACTCATATGGGGACATCTCCATACATCAAGAGATTTCACATGAAGTTTCTTTGCATCTCCATATCTCTCCTAGAAGCATCCCTTGAAAATTAGGAAACTTCCTCAAGAGGTTTCTCAAATAAATCATATAAATTACAGCGGATTTTCCTATAATGTAGATAAGCAGTTGACAAAAGCTAAAAGACTTAAAGAAATACACTAATAAACTTGTAATTTTCTATTTTGTGCATTAAAATTTACAAGATTTTTGTGGTAAAAAATTTTCTTATCAAATCCCAAAGAAGTAATAGTACAAAGAGAAACAATAATAAGGCTTAAGATGTATACATGCGTTTAAGTTTTATCAATTGATTGAAAATATAATCATCTTTGGAGGACCGTAATTCCATTTTTTAAAATAATGGCATTCCTCTCCTAGTCTCTTTCTGCCATCTCCAGGTGATTATGGTTTACAATAATTTTTTATATCATCATTGATGATTTTCAAATATCAATACAATTAATCTAATCTTTGCTTTTGTTGACATCGTTTTCAATACTTTAATATTTTATTTTTAAGCATCTTATTATTTTACAATCTTTAAAGTTGCATATCCTTTGCATGATTATTATTTTCTAAATCTTCGATGAGAGGATAAACAACCTGAATCTTTTTAGCAACCCATTGGTATTGAGAGCACAATTGTCTCAACTGCACGAATAATTGACATTTTTTCAGCTTAGTGTATTAACGAGTGTCTGTCCCATGGAAGTCAACCGGGGCACGATATCAACCTCATCCCTTTAGAGCATCAGGGCTTTGCATTCAACAAGACTTGATCCTTGGTGGGCCTTTTTGTGAGCCATTCAAGTTCACCAATAGACCAAGGGCCACTTGACATTATTTTCTAAATTTAAACTACATAAAACAATTTTTATATATTTTTGCCATTTCCAAGTGTACCGTCTCCAACTCTTCTTGAAAATGGCATATTGTACCCATTACTGTCTCTTGCACTAGTACCAGTCCCCATCTCCTTGTAACAATGGTTTATAAGTTCAACATGGTAATCTTATATCAAAGCATATATTTCCTCTTAAGAGGATACACAGCATTTCCAATCCAAAATGACTCTTTTTCCATGTGTTCCATATGGAATAAAAGAATTAAGGTACCAAGGTCCCCCATAAAAGGTAAAAATATAAAGGTTATATTTTAGGTTGCAACAAAGCCATGTCATATGAGCCCTGTCTTGTGGGGGTCCCAATGGGGATTTCTTTCCATTTACCTTATATATTGTTCAAATTTAGAACCCCATAGGCAACCTCATTACCAAGCTCAGGAGTAAATGAAGTTTATCAATCCACCTATACTTTCGGATGGAATCACCCCATTCAAATCAAATAAAGGAAGATAATTCCATTCACATGTGAAATGGTAGAAACTGAATGAATTAATTATTTACAATAGAGCAAAGCTCTATATAAAGAATACAAAGTAGATGTTTCTAAAAGATACAACAGCTAATAAAGCAACGGAATTAGAAACAATCTAAACTACAGAAATAGAAACTATTGTTACAATATTGACCATTAATAAACTATCTAAAATATTATTTTAACACCCTCCCTTAATGGTCAATCTATCAACTACACCAAGGTGCCCCCTAAATTTGACAAACTTATCCGGGCTCAGGGACTTGGTGAGAATATCTGCAGTCTGGTCCTCAGTTGAAACATACTGCAACACCACTGATCCGTCTTCGACAAGCTAGCAAATGAAACGACAATGAAGTTCAACATGCTTGGTCCGTTCATGGAAGACTGGATTTTTGGCAAGTTTCAGCACCCCTTGATTGTCAGAGTACAAGGGTGAAGGACCTACTTGAGACATTTGCATGTCAAAAAGCATCCTTCGAAGCCAAACTACCTCACAAGCTGCTTTAACAATTTCCCGATATTCAGCTTCAATCGAGGAAAGAGCCATTGCCTGCTGCTTCTTGTTGGTCCATGTAACTGCACATGTGCCCAAACTAAAAACACACCCAAAAGTAGACTTCCTGTCATCAACAGAACCTACCCAATCTGAGTCTGTAAAGCCAATCAGCTTAGGATCTTTGCACTTGCCATACAGAATGCCAAAGTCGGAAGTGCCTTTCACATATCTCAACACACGCTTTGCTGCAACCCAATGTTCAACTTTAAGGGTTGTCATGAAGCGAGAGATGTAGCTCACTGCAAAATTGAGGTCAGGTCTAGTAGTAGTGAGATAGATGAGGCTGCCCACTAGTTGCCTGAACGTTGATTCATTCTCCACAGGTGAATCTGAATTGGTTGATAGTTTCAGCCCTTTCTCCATAGGTGTAGATGCAGGTTTGCAATCATTCATCCGGAAATTATCAAGCAAACTTCGAGCATACTTGGATTGAGAGATAAAGATGCTATTAGTTGTCTGCCAAACCTCAACACCTAGGCAATAATGTCAAAGGATTGACTGAGATTATGTTTGATCTCCTTAATCAAATGCCCTGAGCTGTGTAATGTCCCCTTCTAGCAAGTCAAAAAATTTCACAACCTTGCACCAATTTCAACTTGTAAAAGAGAACATTAGTATTCAATTCTTCTTATATCAATATCAAAGTTCATATACTTTTCACTTTTCCATTTAGGGTTAGTAATCTCATGATCATAAACTATAATAAATTCCATTTCTTAAAGGGTATTCCACATACACATTTCTTTCTCATATAACTTGTCCATGATATATCTCGGAAGGGACATCACCTAGACTTGAACGTTAACCAACTCTACGTCACCACCCTATGAGTATGACTTCGTTAAGGCGCTAGTGTAACCATCCCATACGGAGGCCCAAAGGCTTCACACAACACCCAGTGTTCTTCGCCATTTGGCTCAAGGGACTTCATGCAACACCCGGCATTCTTCGTCCAGTTGAGGGTCACCTACCGTAGAGCACATTATAAATAACTATGCAAGTTATAACCTTAGGCCCAAGAGCTTCAAACTACACCCGGTGTTCTTCGTCTCTTGGCTCAAGGGACTTCATGCAACATCCGGCATTCTTCATCCAGTTGAGGGTCGCCTAGGTCCAATATACTACCCTTCCTTAACTTACATCCTACTCAAATGGTGATAGAGCGGTTAAAGGATAAGTCCGGTTGTCAGCTCCTGAGTATATCATGGATTTACTTATCATTATTGTTTATTCTTATCATTGCCGTATTTACTTGTTATTACCATCTCGTGATCCTCAAGGATCACGAGATAGTACCATTCCTTACTGTCTCATTTATCTTCTATTCAATTGGCATCACACTTGCCATAATCATTTATATGATATTCATAATGTGTTTGTATGGTAAGTCATTCTATTTATCATATCTATGCATTTGACTCATCTATTTCAGCTATGCTTACATGACTTATTCTTCATTCATTACAATAACATAAGAATGTCTCATTCCATTTACATAAACTGAATTATTCTTATTCATGATAATCACATTAGCCTTTCTATTCGATCTATGAATTAGATATAAACAATATTCAATCACATTTTATACTTCACATATATCATAATTTAAGGTGCATATTCAATAGCATTATCGATACTAGTTCTAAAGAGAATCATAAGAGTTTAGTTATAGCGTACCTTTAATATGCTGCACCTTGATAATGGATAATTATCTGAATATTTCTTCCTTCAATGATATTGACAATGATGGTTCGGTGGTTCTGTTGTGGCAGATTGGATTGGATATATAATATTACCAATCGCTGTGATCCTTGTATGATTGATAAGAAGCTATCGAGGGTATTGTTGTGACCAAATCACACATCGCCCCATTGCAAATGGGGACCCCCTTTTTTTGAGCTCTGATGCTTTGCATGTAGTCTTGATGATGTCTTAGGTCCATTTCCTCTGCCAATCCAACAATAAGTCTCTCCTAGAAGATTTTGCTTTATAACTGGAGGTCTTATCTGGAGGATGAACTTGCAGTGATGAAGACTTTTGATCAAATTCCATTCAAGTAATGAATATTGAGACCCATCCTGAAGTATGTTTGAGATCCTGAAAAGACTAAGTCTGATAGCCTGAAATCCTGAAAATCCTGAAAAAATGGCTAAGTCTGAAATCTGGTGAATCCTCCAAATTCTAGATTTTGCATGTTAAATCCGGTGGATTCGAGACCTATCTCAAACATCCTGAAAGGTATATTGAAAAATATCAACTTATACTTAAATATATTTTTCAATATACCTTTACCCTCAAGGACCCTGAAAAAACAAAATTTTCTGAGAGGGCGCAAATTTCCCATCTAGTGCGACAAAAGCCAGAGGAAATCGAATCCTTGAACCAATGCACCGATTTGTAGAAGACCTCGCAAGTGTGAAGTAATGCGCCAAAAGAAGAGGAAATTGAATCCTTGAAGTAATGCGCCAATGTCTAGAAGATTTTCAGCTCTCAAGCCAATGCGCTAGTGATGAGAAGAAGACTTTAAAACTATCCATCTGTTGCGCCTAGATCAAAAGGACTGATAGAAGAAACTTCAAGCAAAAAAAATCAAGATCCTATCCCATGCGAGGCCTTTTGGATGAAGTCAGATTTAAGGTTGTTGAAAGCATTTCAAGGAGATTTCAAAAACCTGATCCAATGCGCTAAGGGTGAAGGATAAATTGTAAGTGTTGGAAGTGTAACTTTCTCATGTTTTAGAGGATCTCTAATCCTTGATCTCCTGCGCCACCCTCCAGAGGAATTCATTTACCTTATCTAGTGCGCCAGACAAGAAGAAAATCAAGAGGATTTCGGAATCCTTATCCAATGCGACTTATCTAGTGCATCAATTCTAGGAGGAACCAAAACCTTTGTCTAAAGCGCCACCTTATAAAGGCAAGTGTTGAGGGCAAGCTTTAGAGGCTTATCAAGGAGAAAGTCCAGAGGAATTCATTTACCTTAACCAGTGCGCCAACAGCCTTAGAGATTCCGAACAATTGATCCAAAGCACTCAAGGAAAAATAGCTAAGTTTCAAGGAGATTTCAAAATATCTATCCAATGCGCCACATGTAGAATGGACTTGATAAGTGTTGAACGTTTATCTAAAAGATCTTCAAACACCTCAACCAATGCGATATAAGTAGAAGTGATTCGTCAAGACTAATTTGCAAGGATACAATATACATTTTAAGGAAGATATTGAAAGCCTTAACCGATGCGTCAACCCCTTGAGAATGTAAAAGTTTGATCAAGACATATATTTCAAGAGGAATTTAAAGTCCCCATCCAACGCGTCACATGTAGAGGGAAATTGTTAGATGTTTGAAAGTCTATTAAAGAATAATACAAACACTTGAACTAATGCGCCAAGAGTGATGAAGGAGAAAAAGTGTAAAGATTTAACTATCCCGCCACCTCCTAGAGGAAACCAAATACTTGAACCGCCGCGAAAGGAAGTCTAGTGAGGAAGATTTCAAGGTCTTAGACCAATCCGCCAAAAGTAAATCCAGAGGATTTCTAATACCTCAACTAATGCGCTTATAACAAGAAGATATCAAATATCTCAACCGGTGCGCTAGCTTTGGAGGATGTGCAAATTTGATCTAAGGTGTATGCATTTCATTTCTTTTAGGAAGACCTTGAATACTTCATCCAATGCACCTAGAACAAGTAAAAATAGTGCTTTAGAGTGAAATTTTAAGTAAAGATTTAATTTGCGATTGGCTGGGAACTGAATGAAGTGATTCTTATATGTTATAAATCAAGTATTATCACGTTTATCAAGAAGATTAATATTATTTCTTTTGTGTTGCAGGAGCTAAGGAGTCGTTAGAGGAGCAAATGTCTAGAACCACCTTCATGCTAGGAAAGTCATCAAGTAGCTGTTCTAAGAAGTCACTTCAAGTATCAACTACTTCATCTTCATCAATCAAGACTTCCAAAGGCATCCACTTTACTTTAAGGAAACCTCATGTCATTAAGCTTCAAGTCTCCTTGGGAAGTTAGCTGCTCTATCATAAGGAAGGTGTTATCATCAAGTTGGAGCATTTCATATATTCATCTTCATTCAAGATCATCTTCCAAGAAGCATCATTCTAAGAGATCTATATCACTTCAAGTATCAGCTGGTTTCTTCATCAGTCTACTAGATCACTTCATCAACTTCTGCATCAAGCAAGGGCATTCATCTATTCAACTTCAAGTTCCTCTTGAAACTTCAAGTCCAAGGGAGTCTCCTACTTCTACATGAAGGAAGCATCATCATCTGCTCTCTACTACATCACTCTTCAAGAAGATGCATCTAGAGAAGAACATCATGTATCCTACAAGAAGAAGAAACATCACAATGTTAGTCAAATGGAGCAACATCTGTCATACATCCAGTGTACAATTCAAAAAACAAGGCAAGATCAACAAGTTACATCCCCAAATTCAAGTGTTCATCATCAAAGTAATCACATCAAAGACATCACATTGATGATACAATTTTCAAGATATGCTAAAGTGGCACCTACATGGCAGACACGTCATCATCTAATCATATCAGCCACATCATCTTAAATGCATTAAATATATCATTTAATAAAAGAAGCCAAAGGGATTCCTATGTGGAGGATATTTTAAATGATTTCACCTTATCCTTATCACATTGGAAAATGTGCCTTCATTGCCTCTCTCTTTTTTGCTAAAAATAGCAAGTTGTTGTATCTACCTCTGAGGTGGCATGATCTAGACCCTTGGCTATTGAAATGATCTAAGCCTTTCATTGTAATTTGGAGCACTATATAAAGGCCTTGTTGCCTCATTTGTAAGGAGATAAGAGTAGTAGAGTAGGCAATAGTTTGTAGGAGTAGAATAAAAGAGACTCGAGAAATTTCCTGAGAGGACTTGAAATTGTTGTAAATATTTCTCAAGGTTAATGCAAAAAAACATTGGAGCTTTGTTTGGTGTTTAAGTCTTGTCTTGTGGAGTAACATGATTTCTAGTATCTTGAATTGAATGGAGAGATGTTTCAAGTAGATTAGATGTAGATTAGAGCTCATTGTTGTAATGTATGTATGTATTGAATATTTGATCAACTCCTAGCTCATGCTTTTAACATTCATCGCTAGTGAAGTGTTGTGTAAAGCTAGTATGAGCTTAATTTGTTTAAGTTCGATTGTGGATGCTTGTTTGAGCTGCGCCGTTCAAAGGGTGCTTGTCTGAGCCTTCATGATTTGAAATCCATTCGCGTAACCTTAGGAGATTGCACCAACTTCATGTAGTTGTAGGCATTCTTGGCGAAGTGAAGTTAGGTTAAATCAGGGGTTTGTCTGTTCAATACATTATCATTCCTTAATTGACCTTGGATTAGTTTTCTGAACCCTTACCTTTTGTTTTTTCTTTATCATTGAAATCCTGTACATATGTCATCCACACTGGAGGAGGAATAAGTTGAATGAAAGAAGAAATAAATCATAGAAAGGAACCTTGGAGTTACTTCACTGGATCACATAGTTCAGCCTTTGAAGAGCTTTATTCAAGAGAGAGTGGGATACTCTAGTGTTTTACTCTATTGTTGACTTGTCCAAAAACAAACATCAACAGGTATATTATTTCAGTGCTGCAATTATACGATTCCAAGCGATGATGCTATTAGAAGTGAGCAGATTACACGATGGTCTGATATTCCAAGTGATGATCGGTGAGTGGATGATGATGTGATCCACAATGCTAACCCATGCTTTTATAATTCCGAAGGGTTGTGATCCTTTAGGAGTCGCCTCTATTAGGAATCGATGCCTCCATTCAGCGCACATACTTAATGATAATCGTTGCCATTTGTTTATGATCGGTCTTAGCTTGAGGAACTCTAATTCCCCTATGATCGGCGCCACATTAACAATTGCTTATTGTTTCTTGTATATTGTCTTAATCCATTTTCTTGTCCTATCTGCCAAGTCAGCATTTGTCTTATTCACATATTGTCTTTTGCTTTGCAATTAACTTGTACTTCGGTGCCTCTCATGGATACTTGTTTAACTCTTTGCATATAATGTGAGAATGATGTGGGTTGATCAAGGCACTAAACAAGTCTTTCCAATCTTTAATTGGAAAGTGAGCATCGAGACATGACAAGCTGCCAGTAATGATCAAGTCATCAACATAGACAACGAGCAAAAGAATATCATCACCACACTTTTTGACATACAAATTAGAATCAGAAGGACTCCTGTAAAAACCATGATCAATTAGGTACTTATCACTTTTCATGTACCATGCCTGTGGAGCCTGTTTAAGGCCATAGAGTGCTTTCACTAATCTGCATACCTAGTGTTCTTTATCAGCAACCTTGAAGCCAGGAGGTTGCATCATGTAGACTTCTTCTTGTAATTCCCCATTGAGGAATGCACTCTTGATGTCCATTTGATGGACTTTCCATCCAAACTAGGCTGCAATAGTGAGGACAAACCGAATGGTACTCATTTTGGCTGTGGGAGCAAAAGTCTCCTCATAGTCAATGCCCTATGTTTGTGAGAACTCTTTGGCTACTAACCGAGCCTTATACTTATCAAGAGTTCAGTCAGCCTTATACTTAACTTTATACACCCATTTGCAGCCAATGGGCTTCTTCCCAGGTGGAAGATCAGAGAGGACCCAAGTATTATTCTTCAGAAGACTATGATGTTTAGCTTCCATAGCCTGTTCCCACTCAGGTATGCCTTTAGCCTCTGAATATGTCTGAGGCTCAGAGATGTTGTGAAGGTTGGCCATAAGAGCAAAATTAACTATATTTTGTTGCTTGCTCTTTTTTCGAGCAGATCTACCCTCAATGAGTTCATCATCATGAATATGACCTATGGTCTTTTCCCACCATTTAGGCCGGAGAGTAGAAGTACCAACATCTAAAACAGGAGGAACAACATCTGCTGGGGTGGCTGGAACAAAATCAGCTGAATGAGGATCGAGATTGTCCTGAGGGGCAGGTGGTGGAACATTCTGTTGAGGTGCCTCCACAACTGCAAAATCCCTCTCATCATGTGGAGCTAGGGGAGGTGAACACCCAAATCAGAAGCCTTCAGAGGCTGATCCTCAGGGCTCACAGAAGGAGAAGATAGATGAAAGGGCTCAGTAGCTTCATCAACCACAACATCACGACTGAAGAAGCCTGTATGCCTTATGATTTTCACTGTAACCAGTGAACATGAGCTTTTGGCTTTTGGTATCCAGCTTGGTGCACTTGGCATCTGGAATCCATACATGAGCAGTAGAGCCAAAAACTTTCAGGTGGCTGACCTTGGGCTTTCGTCCAGACTAGGCTTTTTCAGGAGTCATCTTCTTAACGATATAAGTAGGAGACTGGTTCAGACGATAAATTGCAGTGTAGACTACTTCAGCCCAGAACTTCTTAGGGACATTTCTATGCTCCAGCATAGAACGGGCCATTTTAGTAATGGTGCGATTTCGACGCTCAACGAAACCATTTTGTTGAGGGGTGTAAGGTGTGGTAAGTTGACGCTTAATGCCATGTGTAGCACAGAAACTGAAGAAGTCAATAGAACAAAACTCCCCCCATTATCAGACCTAAGAGTGACTATCTGAGAGCCTGACTCTTTTTCAACTAAGGCCTTCAACTGCTGAAATATAATGAACACCTCTAATTTATTTTTAAGAAAATACACCCACATTTCCTACTGAAATCATCAACAAATAACAGAAAATACCTACACCCAATAACTGAAGGAGTATTCATTGGTCCACATACATTAGCGTGAACCAGCTGTAATACTTTGGATGCTCTTCATGAATCACCATCTGAGAATGGAGTCTGATGTTGCTTTCCAACTTGACAAGCTTCGCATACTCCATGATTCTGAGTCTGAATCGCAGGTAGACCAACAACCAGATCATCTCTAGATAGATGAGAGAGATAATGCATATTCAGGTGCCCATAACGTTGATGCCAAAGGTTGCTGATGGAAGTGCTTCTGGCTGCCATCTCGTGCTCTTGAGAATCACCTAAATCAACAAGTCTATACAAACCATGATCCTCAAGTCCCTGAACAACTGTAGTGCAAGTCTCTCTATCAACAATGTTGCATGTGTGCATGCTGAAAACAATATCTAGCTGAGGAGAGTGACGCATGATCTGACTAACTGAAAGGAGGTTCAACTCCATGCCAGGTAAGTATACATTGAAAAATATTAAATTTCTCCCTCCAGATTGAATCTGTACGTTGCCCTTTCTAACAATAGTATATTCTTCGCTGTCTCCAAAGATAACAGAATCTCTGAATGACATGTACTCCGTGAACCAATCTCAATGATGAGTGAAATGTCGAGAAGCCCCTGAATCAATATACTAGGCAGAGGATTTAACATGATCTGCTGGTCTCTTGGCCATAAAAGCATAGAAAGCAGACTCCTTCTGCTCAGTGTGCTCTGCAACATGGGCTTTAGGCTTAGACTCTCCTTGCTTGGACTATTCAAAAGCCAAGTGTTTCAGAAAATCTTTCTTCATGTGGCCATACTTATGGCAATAGTTGCACTGAATGTTCTTCTTGGAGCTGAACTGGGATTGACTTTGGTTGGTCTGCTAAGAGGGTTGACCTTTGCCCTTATTCTTCTGAAAGGCCTTGGCAATAAATGCCTGTTCCGTGGAGGATGTTAGTTATGCCTGTTCTGTGGAGGATGAACTAACAAGACTTCTAAACTGTTGTTTCCAACGATCTTGCTACAGAAGTTTGTTGCACAGCTAATGAAACTTCAGGTCAACATTAGTTGAGGTAATGTTGAGTGTTTCAATAAAGTGCTCATAAGACTTTGATAGACTCTTCAAAGTGATGACTGCCATATCTTCCTCCATCTTCTGACCAATCGCCTCCAACTGATCACAGATGTCCTTGAATTTTTGTCAAGTGCTCCTGCAGAGTTGTCTTCTCATCCATCATGATGGAGAACATGTTCTTCAAAAAGAACGCTCGACTCTTGTCGGATGTTTCATGTAGGTCCTTCAGATGATCCTAGATTTCTTTATCAGTTTTGCCAAACGGCCCCTGAGGCGGCTGGTCATCGGTGACCAACAATTTAATAAGCACCAAGGCTTTCCGATTCTGCTCATCAAAATTGTCCTGATCTTCACCCACCATTGGAGGACGTGTAGTTTTGCCCAGAACAATCTGGTCAAGGCACCAATACTCAAATATGGTCATCATACGCTGCTTCCAGGTGTTGTAGTTGCAGTTGTTGAACTTCTGACTACCTTCCAACATGATGTTGGACAAAGACGCCATTCTTCACGCTTTTTGAGGCACGAAAAACAAGGTTGACACAGGTGGATTAGGCGCTTGAAGCATTGGTCACAGGAATCTCGGGCAAATGACCGTGGACAAACGGATCTTAGACTGTAGGAGACGACCATTGGTCACAAAAGACCACTGGTGACTTAGGCGCAGACGAAACTGTGACAAAAGGCGCCAAAAAAAAATGCAATCAGAAACTTGAAGCCGCCGGACTGCTGGAGCTAGCGGTGAGAGAGCATGGACAAACGCCTCCACAAACCCACCGATGGAAAGAGAAACAACGAACAAACAAAGGTAGCACCAACCAGAAAAATGCCAAGGAAAACAGATGAAGGCCCTGGAAATCGTGACCATAGAGAGGGACCTCTGCCGATCACAATAAAAGACACCACAGGTGCCAAGAAAAAAATGCGACCCAAAATGCTTCAACCGGAACTGCGTCCATAAACGGTGACCCTGCCAAAAATGTCGACCAACCAACTCTGGAAAAGACAACCACGAAAACTAAAACCGCCAAAGAAATACAAATCGCGATCAAAAACAAGAAAATCGCAACCAAAAACAGGAAAATCGTGAGCAGAAACAAGAAAATCGCAACCCTGCCAACCTAAAAATCGTCGAAACCCTTCAAATGTCGATGCAAATTCTTTAGACCGTGACTCAAATCGCATCCAAAACACAAGAATTATTAACGGCGATCAAAACACCTGCAAAAATGCCTTCAACAGCGATCAAAATACGAAGACACCTACAGAGGTCGAGAAGAGCTACAGACATACGACGCCATACGGAACTGTATGGCCGCATATGGATTTCAGAGAGCACAGGGAAAAAAAAATTCAAAAAAATACGTTTCCCGCTCTAATACCATGAAATGGTAAAAACTGAATGAATTAATTATTTACAATAGAGCAAAGCTCTATACAAAGAATACAAAGTAGATGTTTCTAAAAGATACAATAGCTAATAAAGCAACGGAATTAGAAACAATCTAAACTACAGAAATAGAAACTATTATTACAATATTGACCATTAATAAACTATCTAAAATATTATTTTAATAACATGCTCCCTTGGGATCCCCTAAAAAATATTGTTCCTCAATGTCATGTCCCCTCCCCTATGAGTCGACTCAAGTTACAAATTATAAGAGTCTTATTTAATTCTGTAATAAGCTTTTTCAAAATTAAAACATATAACCGCATATCATATTATAAACCTTCCAAAATTAATTAATGTCATATAATCATAACCCTACAGCCCTGCAACTGGTAATAAATCTACTCAAAACTGTCTGTCACTATCAACCAAGGCCTTGGCAAGAATCTTGCTGAAAACATTTAGTGAGGCAATAGTTCTCAAATTCCTGATTTGATTCCCACTGACTCCTTTTAAAATTAATCTGACTAATTGTTTACTATTATATACCTGATTTTATTTAATTTATATATTTATGGTTTAGGGGTTTTGACCAATTTCAGTTTACCCTCTCTTCCTTTGTTCATTACTTCGGCTTTTGAGTGTTTGGTTTCTTTCACAGCCTAGGGTTATTTTACCCTAGTTCTTCTCTATTATAACTGTTACTTTCAAGTCCCATTGGCCTACTTTAGTCATTTTGGGGACATTTATATAATTCTCAAATCGATGAGTATCAGCATATTATTAAAGGTCTCTTTATACATGTTTACCAGATTATTATTATTAAGGATTTCATTAACCTCATAAATAAAGCTGGAATTCCAGATTAGTCCAGCAGTGATTCATTAGCCTTAATTCTTGAAAAATAAGGCTAACATGCATTGAAAAGGAACTTTGAGTCCAGTTTGTTGGAGGCGGTATGCCCATGTAGGGATCTAGAGCCTAAGAACAGATGATAGTTTATTGGTGAGCTTCCATATGTATCAGTAACTACTAACTATAGAAAAAGGTGTCAGGTCAAAAGAATTTAGTTTGTTGTTGAGAGTTTGTCTCCTAAAAAGGAGTTTATGTTTTGAAGATAATTTTTTTCTGTTGTGAATGTAAATCCCAATGGCAAGTTTAATTTGAAAACTTTTTTAATCATTTGTGAAAAGAAAATTTACTTTGAGAAGTTTTGAGCCGAATGTTTTAAGTCAGTGTTATGTCAAGCCAGTGCGAAGGCATAAAAATGCCATTGAAAAACTAGACTATAAATTGTCAGTTGTGTCAAAGATTTATGAGTGAATTATGGTTTGGAAATGAGTTTTAAATAATAGATGAAGTGACGCTTTGTCAATAGCAAATTTCAATTTTAAGGTATTCCATCCAAAACATATGTTCACTTTCCTGTGGCAGGTTTAGCTAACCTATCATTGAAGCAATTGAGCAACTAAGTTGCCAATTCAGGTTAGGGTTTGACCATGCGGCAGATTTTTTTCCCAAATATATATATACTCATAATTTTAAAGAAATAAAATATTCACAAATCATTGATCCAATGTCAAATGTCAAATCAATATAAAATTACAATCAATAATCTTCATATTGCTCTTTATCGAGAGCATCAAAGTCAACATTTGGTTTGTTTGAACCACAAGCAGCCGCAATGCCACTCTCGCTAGCCACGTCACATGTAGATTATGACGCATCTAAAGAGACTAAGGCAAGCTATGTAATAGAAGGGTCTAAGTTGGCACACTTAGGGATTACATCCCAATTCCTTGCTGCCCTTCCTTGTAATCAACTTTCTTATGTGACAAGAGACACAAGTTGGAATACACATAGACCAACTCTGCTTTTTTGAAGCCAACAAAGTGTGCTTAACTGAGTGGATAAACGAGTATGTACTCCAATTCCATTCAGTTGAAGAACTCGCAGCTTATTCAAATTGTATACAAAGTCAATACAACATTTGCAATTATAAAACATAATATATAGTTGCCAAAGAAAAGTAAATAAGTTAAAAAATTAAAAATACATACCTAAGAGAATATTAATTGCAAGAGGTTGCCAATAAATAGCCTTGGCCATGGATTTACCACCATCCATGAATGTCCTTGTACTTGTCTTGACGAGCATAAATATCATGATTCCTTGAAGATATAGAGTGGCCAAACTCACCCGAGACAATAATCAGAACATCTGGATATGGGAACATTCTTCTGACTGTGGCCTTGTACCCACCAGCAACCTCTTGATCTCTGTATGGTGCCACCACCCTCAGCAAGGAAAGTAACTCGATGTTGTAATATTTTGGGGACAAAGCAGATGGTAAGAGGTGCATGAGTGTAGTCATCTTGTTCCAACGCTCAACAATGATTCTTTGCAGTCTTCTGAAAAATGCTTATGTGGAATCATTCTCTTTGGCTTCTATTATGGTCCTTATTTTTTCAACCATGGAGTCCATGCCATCATAAATTTCACCCAAACACAGTCAATCCGTATCAGCAAACCTAATCATATTCATGATGGGCTTGATAAAAGTCAAAATATAATCCACATAAGCCCACCAATCATCATCCAAGATAAATGCTTCGACCTTTTGGACTATATCTGCATTTGATTGCCACCATACATTCCAAAGATTGTCGATGACCATGGTGCTCAATGGCTCTAACACCTTCATGAGTTGTCTCAACTCGATGTAGATTTTTTTGACCCACTCAATCTATGTGCCACTATTTTACATCACCAAGTTGAGGGAGTGCACAACACATGGTGTCCAAAAAATGTCCATATCCAGCCTCCATTGATAAACTTGCAACCCTACAAATTTTAGCATTGTCCGTTATGACTTGGACAACATTTTTGGGGCCCGCCATCTCAATGAATTTTGTAAGCATGTCAGCAATGAAGTTTGCATCCTTCACTTGCCACTCACAATCAATTGCCTTCAAAAACATCACCCCTTTAAGGCACACTGCAATGACATTAATAAATGGTCTATTTTTGCAATCCTTCAATCCATCAAAAACAATGGACACTCCTATTTCAACCATGTTTCCTTGATTGCTTGCAGTGATGTCTTTGCAAAAGCTTTTTCCTTGGACAATAAAGTGGTGTAAGCCTTTTCATACCAAGATTAGCATAATCAGTAGATGCATTACTAATTGTCGTCACCATTTCTCACCAATATGGTGATCTCAAAAGGTTGAAAATAAGCCCATTGGCATAAATGCAATAAGTAATGCACTAATCTGCAATCTGTGTAATGTCCCCTTCCTGTGATTGCCCTAAATCTTGCCCTAGAATCACAAGTTTAATATAGTTAGGGTTATAACTTACCAATTAAATGCTTTAAGCAAGATAAATCCTGGTTTAGGTCCTGCAATCATGTTAGATAATATTGGAAATATAATTCATATGATCAAAACATATATAATAAATATATTATCTATTTAAAGTTTAAACTATGTAAGATACATAACTATTTCAAATCTATATAAACTACACAATATCTATAGTGCATGATAGAAGATCAGCCATAATGCATAGTGGAAGTTTAATCATAATAGGACTTGGATGATAAACATGATAAGTCCACCCAAAGCTATCCATGCTAAGCCCAAGAGTGGATATACCATCCCTCTTGGCCCTAAGTGGTAGACACACGGCCATCCAACATGGGGTGGGCTACTTAGTGGATAAACTTGTTGCTTTCCTTATCCATGCTACTTTATCCATCCCTCTTATGATTGAAACTCCTTGAATCCATCCCAACAACCAAACCATGTAGAGATTAAGGAAAAGCTACAATAGGAGGCTCGTAGATTTACTTTTCTAAGCCCAAGGGCAGACACTCACCCCCTTGGCTCCAAGTGGCAGACACACAGGGATCCATCATGGAGTGGGGTACTTAGAAAGGAATCTAGTATCTGCTCACCCTATTGGTATTTCCCACTCTCCTCATGGTTGCTTGATGAGAATTATAAACACTAAATACATCCAAAATCATAGAGGTTGTACAATCATAAAGATATTATTATACACCATAATCATGATAGAGCATACCACAATATCTATTAAAACATAAGACTGTTGTATTCTCAGAAACAAATGTATTGACTGTTGATGCTGCCCCTGTCTACTAAGTGGAGATATAATTCTCAATGTAATCTGATTTCCTTCATCCATTCATTGCTTGACTTATTTACATTCAGATTTTTTTATATCTCTTCAATATAGATGTCCTTTGTGAAGTGATGTATTTCTTTTGCAATGGTTACAACTCCTTTGTTGAATCGCACCTCCTCATAAATCACTGCCTTTACACACCTTATCTTATTAACAAATCGCAGCTCCTCATAAAGTCGTTGGCTCCTATAACAGATCGCTGCTCCTATAACAGATCACACCTCTTGATAAACATACATCGCTTATTTTCATTAATATTGATTGTTGTCTAAGAATGTTTACTTATATATCGCATGTCTTCGCTTAATAAACAGTATGTTATTATATTTAAATAAGTCATCCTTTGTCTTATATGGCGCTCACTTATGAAGTTGGCCTCAATACTATTTTGTCTTTTTATCCTTTACAAAGGATGCTTTATGGAGTATCGGCCCTTTTAATTTAAATATAATTTATTAAATTCCTTTCAAGGGTGGCGCCAATAAGAGAGGGTCGGCCAGCAAGGAGATCACTAAGGTCGGCCCATAGGAGAGGGGACATGACAATCTGCCTTGCCTCATTTTGTAAGGCCTTTTCCAATGGGTCTCTTTTATGAGAAATAGAGGGGGTATCATCTTCTTGGGAAGACGGTGGAACAAAAGGATGTGGGGCAGCCGGTACTTCAGGGCTAATAGGAGGATTGCACAATCCTTTCTTGGATAGACGATGTGATCTTTTTTCTACTCTCACTTACACTGTCGGTATCTTCTTGTTCTTTGATATATGCCCTAATTTGATCCTTTGCCAACTCTTTTTTGTTTGGCCTTGGACAAACTCGGCTATACGAGCTCATATGCTCATTCCCACATTGACTAAAACACCAACAAAAACCCCCACCTCCAAGAAGTTGCTCGATCATGGTCACATGTCGCCAAAGAGGTGACGTTGGGTCAATTTTGAACTGTCTCTATGTCACTAGGCCTACTGAACTAGAACTAGTAGCCATTCTATACGAATAACAAAACAAACAAAAAAACATTACAACCCTAGGGTACGATAATTTAAGAAAAATAAAACAAGACAAAAAAAGAACGTTATAACCCTATAATATGTTAAAAAGATTCAAAAAAACATTTTAAACATTTCAAAAAAGAAAAAGAACTTGGAAAAAATTTGGAAAAACTTGAATTTTTTCTCAAAAAAATGAAAAAATCACAAAATAAATTTACCTTTGATTGATAAATCTCATAGGTACAGCTATTTCTTATTAAGATAATATCTAAGTTTAATGGTCACGCCTAGTTCGCTCTTAGTTTTGTTTCGATTAAATAGGTTTTTTCCGTTTTTAGCAGTTTTGCTTTGTTAGGTGTAGCTTTTTGCAAGCTTTAAGGCTTTCTTTGTTTGTATCTTCTATATAAGAGCATTCACTCTCTTTTGTATTAGCACATTCAATATAATATATCTACATTTTATTCAAATCTGCTAACATGGTATCAGAGCATAGGTTTGCAATTTTTGAATTTTTTTAGGTACTCTGGTTATTCTGTACGACGTACGGACGGGGCCATTTCTGGCTTCCTGTATCTGAAGGTCGCACGAGGTTTTTTGAAATCACATCTTTCTTCCCTCTATAATGATTTTTTATTGCAGTCGCGATTCCTCTACTAAAATCGCATTCTTTTCTCTGCAATTTTTTGGTCGAAATCTGAAAGATTTTTCTGGTCGGGATTCGTTTTTTCCAGGTGCACTTTGGGTCGAGTTTCTTCTCTATTTTGTGGTGTTGGCGTTTTTGGAGTTTTTGGAGGCGCATTGTTTGCTGAAGAGCCGCGATTCTTTCACACTCTTCCTCTTCCACGATTCCTTAGAGGCGCATTGTCTATAGTATGAGACGTGTTTTGCCTTTCTATGGCATTTTCTGAAGCCGAGCTCACTTTGTGTTTTTCCTCTGAATAAAGGTTTCGTGATTTCTGGGTGTTCTGAGTTCGAGCGCGGGTTCTGGCGGAACCTACAAATCTAGTCACAATCTGGAAAAGTTTTTAACTTCTGCTG
The DNA here is from genome assembly GCA_027924645.1 of Cunninghamia lanceolata. Taxonomy (NCBI): domain Eukaryota; kingdom Viridiplantae; phylum Streptophyta; class Pinopsida; order Cupressales; family Cupressaceae; genus Cunninghamia; species Cunninghamia lanceolata. The sequence goes on along the minus strand of BSBN01000252.1, from coordinate 10,663,658 downwards.
GGTTCTTTTGATTTGTCTTCATCGCATTTTTTTCATGGTCGGTCTTTGTGAAAACATTTTCTGCATTCTGAGATCGTGGGTGGGCCAGCGATTATCTATGCCAACGATTTGTTTTCTTCTAATTGGCAGCGCTTTTGGACACTTCTGTTTGCCATTTTCCTCCATGACTGCTAAGTATTCCATGTGGTAGTTGTTACTCTTTCATTGGCTGCTATTTCTAGAGTATCTTGCCTAAGTCGCAGATCCTGGTAGCAGACAAGCGCTTACAGCGCTTCTTTTAATTCAGCACGTGGTGTGTGGAGGTGTGATCCAGCAGACATGTAGAGTTATTTTTGCCTTGCAATCCGTGTTCAGATGTTCTGAACTTCTGCCTTCCGTATTCTCGAGATCAATATCTTGAAATCCGTGTTCAGATTTATCTCGAGATTCGTGCCTCTGTATTTGTATCTCAGTTTTATTCCGTGTTTTCAGAATCTGTGCTTTGTAACCTGTGTTGGGTTCTACTTTCCCTATCAGTGCCGTCTATCTGCTTCGGTATCTATGCCAACTGCTTATAATTTGTTTTTTTCGTGTTTCGAAAAACATGAAGTATGGCATCTTTGACCAACATCCTGTTGGAGAGCAGTCAGAAGTTCAACGGCAAAAATTACAACCCCTGGAAGCAGCGCATGATGACTATCTTCAAGTATCGGCATCTTGACCAGCTAGTTCTGGGGAAAACTACATGTCCTCAAATGGCAGGTAAAGATCAGGAAAAATTCGATAAGCAAAATCGTGAAGTGGTAATGCTTATCAAGTTATCAGTCACCGATGATCAGCTGCCTCAGGTTCCGTCTGGGAAATCTGCGAAAGAAATCTGGGATTTGTTGAAGGATCTTCATGAAACGTCTGACAAGAGTTGTGCGTTCTTTTTGAAGAACATGCTCTTCTCGATCATGATGGATGAACAAATGTCCCTGTAGGAGCATCTCACCAAAATCAAGGACATTCGTGATCAGTTGACGGCGATTGGTCGTGACATGGCCGAGGAAGACACAGTAGTTATCACTCTGAAAAGTCTACCACACTCTTACGAGCACTTTATCGAGACACTTAACATTACTTCGACTAATGTTACACTACAGTTTTCAGATCCTTGCAACAAACTTTTGCAGCAGGATCAATGGAAACAGCAGTTTGGTAGCAGTGCTACTTCCTCCTCAAAACAGGCATTTACTGCCAAGTCCTTTCAGCAAAATCAAGGCACCAATCAGTCCTCTCAGCCATTCAGTCACAGGACCCTTCCAAGAAGTACAACATCCAATGCAATTACTACCACAAGTTTGGTTGTATGAAAAAGGATTGTCGGAAACGCTTGGCTACTGAACAGTCCAAGTCTGAAGCATCAACACCATCAGCACATGTCGCAGAGCATACTGAGCAGAAGGAGTCTGCTTTCTACGCCTTCTAGGCCAACTCTTCTACCTATTCTTTCAGTTGCTTGTGGACCTGTCTACCTCGGTTTCAGTTGTCATCTTTTAGGGGGAAACTTGGTTTAGTTAGTGGATTGACCATTATGGGGGGTATTAAGATAATATCTAAGTTTAATGGTCACTCCTAGTTCACTCTTAGTTTTGTTCCTATTAGATAGGTTTTTTCCGTCTTTAGCAGTTTTGCTTCGTTAGGTGTAGCTTTTTGCAAGCTTTAAGGCTTTCTTTGTTTGTATCTTCTATTTAAGAGCATTCGCTCTCTTTTGTATTAACACATTCAATATAATATATCTGCATTTTATTCAAATCTGCTAACATTTCTCTCCTGTAATACTTAGCAAACACGATAGAATCCCTTTGTCAATCCTTCACCTTTGAAAAAATAACCGACAAGCTTCAAGGATGAAAAATAGTAGCTTGAAGTTAAAGTGGATGTTTTGGTCTCTTGTATTTGTCAAATGAATGTTGTTTCACTTTATGCCAAATTAAGGCACTTTTGGTCATATTATGAATTTAAAACATGTTTTTTGGTTTTAAAAAAAATGAGTTAAACACCTTTTTCCTACAAGTTCGCAACAAATACACTAGTACAACATCAGTTTGCCCAAGGCCCGGCCTAGGAACCTAGGGTGCCCAAGCCAGACCCTGGGTGAACCCAAGGTCATCCTAACGCCAAACCCAAATCAAACCCATCCAATATGGCACTCAAATCTACTGAACCTAACTTCATAGCTAAGTAAAGAAAACATAAGAACAAATGAAAGATGAAAATATGTGTACAACCATTTTTGTAATTTCATTAGTAAAAGTAGTTAGATTCAAAAGATCAAGGTGGAACAATGAAGGGGGTGGAAGTCCACTATCGAGTCAAATAAAGTTTGAGATATGAAGTTTGAGTTTTCAATTTTCAACTTGTTGAAATTGTCATAAAACATGAGGCTCCTAAGTCAAAATCTGTATTACACCACAAAAAAGGGTTTATAAGTTTCTTCCACCAAGATAACACAAGGAAGTAGTTATATGGAGGTCCACGAATGACCAAAGTTGGTCAATGATACTCGATGGTACAGCTAGTAACAATAGATTGTGAGAACCAAAAAGGAGCTCCAACTCTAAAAGAGAAAAATAACCACAAGCCAAGAGCAAAAAAAGAGATTTTTAATCAACTAGGTTGGGTGAACCCTCAACATATCAGTGTACTATGACTTAGTACACATAACATCACAAATTCTAAACATTACATGTAACCACGAATGCAAGTCCTGCCTTCAAATAAGAAGATATGTCCCATGAAGACTTGGGTAAGATATGAATATGATCCTAATTCCTAACCTTTATTAAACAAAGATCCAACAATCTCATCGACCATTGTGAAAGAGCCAATACAAGACCTAATAATGTCCATAAGAGAATGACTAGCAATCCTATTACTAGGCAATGAAATGAACTATTACTAGGCAATCCTTGCGGGAATGCAAAAAACATCTTCCAACAACTATCTTAACATATGTGGTATGCAATCTTCTAGTAGTAGGGGGCAAGCTCGCATCTAACTATATCTCTTGGAATGCAGGTGGGGAGAAGTAGACCTTCTAGGGAAAGGAATTGATCCACTACATTAGGTATGAGAAAAGGAGGAACAAGATGCTTAGTAACTATAGCATCCGAAGGGCACTTATCACTACCAACCATTGAAACAAATTAGGCGAATGAGGTATAATTTGATAGTCCTCAAAGTACTTTGCAAAGCCTAATGCTTAAAGGTGATCGCTTCACAAAAGTAAAGGACCAAGCAACACCAATCAAGATAGCAGAAGGTAGTGAAAAGTCCCCCTGAACCTTTACACAAAGGTATCTCCCTCAAATCTTGCAGTGAGATGGACATTTGAACATAAGTGTTCCTTTGTCTCCACCCCATGAAGAGAAAGGTGACAGATCGTATCCCCTTGAAGAACATGGTTGTGAATATCAGTCTGCAAATGGTGAGAGCAAACCTTTAGTTGCTCGAATAGAATTATGAGGCCATTAATTATATGGCACTAAGATATTCAATATAGATGATAATACCATCAACAATATGAAAAAAATGCTCAACAAAGAAAGTGATTCTTATAAGAGGAGAAACCAAGTGGTTTGGATATGTTACTGGCATTTCTTTCCTACAAAATTTATTAATCATCCACTTGGGGAAGGAGATGGGGTGAGGCAGTTAAAAAATCAAAAAAGGAATCAAGGGCAAACTCACATAGGACAAAAGAAAAGAAGTCATATTTTGCACAAGCTGAATCAGCCACAATAATCATTCACAAACCAAGCATTGAAATGAATCATGGGATGGTGGGGGATGGTAGATCTCAAAGGAGGAAGGCAGAAAGGTGACAAAGAAAAGAAGAAAGCAAAAGCCAAGAAAACCTGATCAAAAGAGGGAGTTCACTAGAGGCATGAAAATCTCGAATGTGGGGAATCAAAGACTTTCTAGCAAGAACATAATCAAATCACACCTCCACCACATGCAGAGTAAGTGAACCCTCTAAAATTTTGAAAATATGGAAGACTATTAAGAATTGAGGGAGTATGTGAAACACATTTAGATAAAACTTTCCCATATGGTATAATCAGACTCTCCCATCTACTAAGGCTCTACATAACTCAAGATCCTCTAGATCCAACTCAAAAAGACAAAGCTCGTCATCACTATGACAATAAAAGACCAAGAGGTTGGAGGAAAATAACATACTATAATGAAGGTGTCTCAAAGTAAGGGCAGGCCCCTTCGGACACAAAAACATGTACCTAGAACATTGATCCAAAGCAGCCAAGAAAACCACAGAGCAAAGACAAATGCAAATGAGGCAATCAACACCACAAACACTAACTAATCTACGTGCCTCCTATTTGAAAGTTGAGAAGCAAAAATAACTAATAACGTAAAGAAGGGTCTATTTTCAATTACCATGGGTCTTAGTTAAAATAATAAAATCTTGTGCATAGATAACATCTTGAAAAAGTACTCATAAAAGACCACATTGTACTTAGACAATCCTAGTATTCTAGTAGGCGACAGCATACTACCACTACCTACTAAGACATGTGACCACCTTCATAAAAAGTATTTAAAGAATAAGGTTGTGATTGCAAGAATTGTAAGCACAATGTAAGTATAGAATTGATGATTTTAAAAAAATGCTATTGTGGTTGAAACACAATGGTGTGAGTCATTTGAACTAAATTCTAGTCCATGATAATTCTTTCAGGAAAATTGAAAAAGCGACGGTTTGCTGGATGGAATGTTGGTATGTTTTGTGTCATGATTGGCAAAGATCCTGTTGGGTCCCAAAACCGCAGGTCCAAAACCCTAGAGTATGTTCTTCACCATCCATCCCAGGGGTGTCGTTAAGATGGTGGAACAAAGGGTCATCCACAAGTTGAGGATGATTAAAGGCCAATTGACGAGAGTAGGTATGCTCTCCTACACTTCAGGCTCAACTAGACTCAGGAGGGTATTTCTAGAGGTATCAAATAAAACACAAATAATCACAACCATACCCAATGCATGCTTGACCCATATATTTGTCACTATGCCAAGACTAATTGGCTGCATAAAACCTCTTATAAAACTAATTATTGCTCCATGCATATGCACCCATCGATAATAACATGATATCCCACAAGATGAATCCACTTAACTTCTCATCCACAATTTGCAAGGTGCAGGCATGCAAGAACATCATTCACAAATGATTTTGAACAATTTTAGGTTGCATAAGATTAATCCCTAGTTGTAACACTAAATCATAAACAGCATGAGAAATCTAATCTACTCCTAATCCTACTCTTACAACTACCCAGGAGAGGATGATTTAAAAGAGTGCTAGCCCTTCACCAATCTGGACCAGTGCCTACTCCATTAGGCGACAGAGTCATGAACAACAAAGAAGAGAGAGATGCATCCAATAAAACATCAATAGAACCAGATATGCATTTACATACAAATCAAAGCTTACATCTTATACAATGGACATACTTAATAATCCAAAACGGAACTGCAACAACCCATATGCAACAAAGGAAAGACCAACACAAAAGCTTTGTATTGCATGATGTCATACATTTATCTGATCTCTGTTACATTTGCACCAACAAGTGTGATGAAAGAAAACATACAACTACGACTATACATTCCCCTGAGTTGTTACAAACGGCCATGGAGACATACCACTACATAGATGTGCATTACAATTTCTTCCTATGTTGTACCAGATACATTCCCTCATTTGCAGGCAAGATTGGCCTTGCTTGATTCCCTAAATTCACTTGAAGCACTTGTAGACCCAAATTGGCTCAGCGACCAACAACAATAACATCTTCTTTTATGAATATATAGCATTACATTCCACTGTTGTAGTTTGGGCAGGAATCATCTACCCCACCTACCTCTGTACTTGTTGCATTAAATCATACCTACCTCCCACCTGCTCATTCTAGGCGTTAATCGCATTCTGAGCTGTAGGCAGACATTCAAACTAGAGAATCCATGCAAAACGCATTTAAAACACGTTATTGGTATTGAGAAATGCTTGTCAGAGTTCTGGGACCTTTTAAAACCTTTCGGCAATTCTGGAGGTTCGCGAACCTTTGAAATCGCCGAAAACCATTTCTATGCTCATCTCTTAATCCTCCCTTTTCAGCTTTTTGGCACTTTGGTGAACTTGAAAACTCTTTCGGCCTTTTGTCTTTTCTTCTCCTTTCCTTCTTTCTCTTTCTTCCTCCTCTGTTCAATTCTTTAATAATTAGACTTCTCATAGAAATTCTAATTTTCTGACCTCCAAAATACAAAAAAAATTAGTGAGAATTCAGAATGTAGATTTATATTTCTTCAATTTATATTCTGATTTTTTTTTCAGGTGTAGAGTCCCTGTTCTATAGTTTAAAGCAGTTATAGAAAGATCAAACTTGGGCTCATAACATCATGACATTGTGATTTATCCCAGTTTTGGTTACATGCATTCTAAGCTTTACCTCCTCCAAGAAAATATTTTTCTTAAGAAAGTATTTTAATCTACCTTACATCTAACCAGGTTGCTGTATATATTAATGTTGAGGCATTATCTTGATGTATCTTTGAAAATTTCAAGTTTCAAACTTAAGTGCAATCAATTTCAAGGTTACAAGGATCTGAATCAACTAATCCTAGCAATGCGGATCTCCATCTTCTTATCACTGCAGAAATTGTGAAGTTAGAATAAAAGAAAATGCAAAAATTATCCAGTCCATAACAGAGATCAAAAGATAAGCATTAGCAATCATCTAAGCCATTAACACTAATCTATCAGTTTAGATATGATATGAGCTCATCTAAATTACATGTAAAATGTCCTGATATTATGAAAAAAGCCACCTTGTCACAGCATCATTACTCCAAAACTTGCCAGAATGTGTAAAGTTTCCAGCTCAGTTTAGCAAGTACTCTCCTCCAATCTGAACTTATGAGTTGGGACAAATTTTATATCTTGTGTTTTGTACTACACTCTTTAATTCAAAGTAAATATTTGAGCTCATTTTTCAAAGTTAATTTTATATATCTACTTTTCATAGAAAATAATAAGACTGAAATGAATACTCATCGTTATGCCCAGATAAAACCATTTAAATGCTTAAGAACTTTTTGTTCTCTCTCTTTCTTTCAAGTTTTTTATTTCTTTTGTATTGTCAAGTTTTATGGGGAGGACAGTTATAACAGCATGCATCCACCACGGCCAATGCCAAAGTACAGCTCAACTCTGTTGATTATCTTTTGTGCTATTTTGTCATCCACTGAAATTAAAACCTGTTGATAAAGCAATTGGTAATAATATTATCTTTTGTTACACTTTACAAAACCTTTAAGAGTCCAGATAATTGTTTTCACGTTGTAGATTATAACACGAAAATCTGACTGCTCCCTATTGATTTGTGTTGCTGTAATATTTCATGTTTTTTTGGCCAACAGTCACCAGGAGATATGGGTACAAATACAAAAGTGCATGGTACATCTCATGAACACACATACATATTTTAAAATTTTAACAATTAAAATAAAATGCCCTTAATGTTTGACCGTGCATGAAATGGGGTTGTTCCTGTCAGCTGTCTTGTGCTGTGTGAGCATATTCCTTGCAAATACACGCTGTCAAAACCTACACTTTTTTTTCTCTCTCCTTTACCTTCAAAATCCTCCCAACATGTTTGACATGCTCTCCAAATTTCACGCTAACTTCAATGAATGCAATGTGTGAAAAATAGACTGAGTCTTTACCTTTTAGGACTTACAGTATTTATATTTATATACATACTCATTTGATTGTAACGAGAGGACCACTGAGGTCTCAAGAGACATCAAGAGATGCCCCTTGTGTGCTAGAGACTTCTCCTGCTGTGGCAAAACATTGCTATCTTAAGACACGTACATGTTAGCGTTTTAATTTGTCTTTTGCAAGACAACACAAAACGGAATAGTGTGTGAGGATAAACCTCTCTTCAAATTGTCAAGAGAAGCTCCGGGAGATTTATGCTAAACCTAAACACAACTAAATTGACACTAGACAACATATACAGTTAACAACATTATACAATATCTTCTTGGGGGTTTTGCATTAAAGAAATGATTACTTGTCTATGTTTTTGCCTTGGATCCAAGCACCCGACTAATAACAATCATGTCTTGCAAGCAAGATTTTATAGATATTATGAAAGAAAACAACCTAATCTAAAATAATAACATCAACACCTTACTGGCTAAAATATAGACCACCATTTCAATGCACACAATAATTGGAAATAACAACACAGATGACACTTGATTCCAAGAATTAAACAACTAAGTTGTATTCAAAGCCACAACCTAAGTAAAACAGATAACCTCAATACAAAGTTTGACAGTAAAATCTACTTTCAATTCAATCAACGAAATTACAAACACCATTAACTAGCCTAAATAACAATTTTGGCAGCATAAGCGTAGCATTATCATCATTCCAAATGTCTTGTGCCCAAAGCACTTATTTATAGGTTACAAATAACACTCAACTTTAGGGGTTTTAGAATAATTATTATTTATCCCAAAAATCAAGTTTTAAAGCAAAATGCTAAAGCTATAAAAAAAGTAGGAAACAGAGAAACCTTAAAACAAAACTAATCTAAACAATTAATAAAATGAAACAGCCTAAAAATCAAGGTTGCACAGAGACGCGCACCCTGACCCCTAGTGCGCACCTCCAAGACTAGGACGCGACTCTCATCTCCGAGACGCAGGAGAGACGTCCTGTCATCTCAGGAGACATCAAGCCGCAGACACTGCAAGACTCCCAATACTCCCACGCTTTTTAGGGCACTTCAACACATAAAAGGTGAAAATAAAACTTTTCTTTGTTGTTTTCATTTTGAGATTTCACTTGCACTACCTCCACCCACGACGCCTCATCCCACGATGGCTCCCATGCGCTAAAAGTCCAACGACAGCTCCCTGCTCCCAACTCCCACGATGCCATTACAAGTAAGGTTAAACAAAATTTATTTGATGCATACAAAATCGGAATCCAGAGCCAGATTTGTTTGATGCATACAAAATTTCAACCTGCTATACAGTGTATACATATATATATCAGATTTCTTTGATGCATAACAAATTTTTTTGACTGTATAATTTTTTTTACTGTAATTTTTGTATAATGTATATATTTTTTTAATTGTATTATACTATTATGGTATATTTGCATTTTTTTTTACTGTATAAATTTTTTTTACTGTAATATTTGCATAATGCATATTTTTTGACTGTAATATTTTCTTGACTGTATTTAAGGTCCTAACTCCTAGGGTTTCTGATTTTTTTTTAAAAAAATTTCACTGTTTTTTTGACTAATTTTAATGTTCGCCTTTGTCTTTCTAATTTTGTTGCAGATTGAGACATGTCAAGTGGGGGAAAACAAGCCCTCTACCCCCTATGGAAGTATTACGATCGCATTCCAGGGCCGAAAGGGTTGGGTGGAACAGCCACCATTACATGTAAGCTTTGTGATATTAAGCCATATCAAGGTACTTACACGAGGGTGAGGGCTCATTTCCTTCACAAACCTGGAAAAGGTGTTGATCCTTGTAAAAATGATGTAGAACGACATGGAGTTGTTAAGGAGAAAGAAAGGGTTGATGGGAAAGTGTCTCATTTCAGCTCTCATGCTTCAACAACAAGGGCATCTGCTGCAAGTCAATATCAGACTAGAGAATCAGAGATGGATGTGTCTCGCAACAGATCACACATTGGCAGCTCAAACCCCATTGGAAGATTATTTGATGTGCAAGGTCGAGAAGCAGTTGATAAAGCGATTGCACGCTTCCTTTATGCAAATGGAATACCATTTAATGTTGCTCGCTCACCTTTCTACACTGAGATGGTCAAAGCCATCAACAATGGACCATCTGGATATAAACCACCTGGATATCAAAAGCTTCGCACTACTCTAATTGATAAAGAAAAAATTTGATTAGAGCAACATACCGCACCAATGAAAAGAGTGTGGTCTCTAGAAGGATGCAGTATTGTGACGGATGGGTGGACAAATGCTAGAAATCGTCCACTACTTAATATCATGGTAACATGCAGCAAAGGGCCTTATTTTTTGAAGGCAATAGATTGTTCAGGGCTAGAAAAAAAAATGCAGAGTTCCTTCATAATCAGCTATGTGAGGGCATTGAAGAGGTGGGGGCATCACATGTAGTCCAAGTTGTTACAGATGCTGCCACTGTTTGTAAGGTAGCAGGCATGTTGGTGCAGAAAAAGAATAGGCATATATTTTGGACACCATGTTGTGTGCATTCGTTGAATAATGCACTCAAAGATATTGGTAAGTTCCAGTGGATCTCAGATATCATTGAAAAGGGCAGAAAAATACAGATGTTCATATGTAACCATCACCACACACAAGCCATTTATCGAAAATTTGCCAAGGTGGAACTTCTCAAACCTGTTGATACACGGTTTGCTTCTTATTGTATTCTTCTTGAGCGTCTCCAAGAAGTCAAAGGAGCTTTGAGTTCCACAGTAGTTAGTGATGCATGGGCAGCTTAGAGACAATCTACATCAAATACTGCAGTTGAGGTGAGAGGTATGGTCCTTGATGCCAATTTTTGGGTTGATGTTAGATTTGTTGTGGACTTTATTAAGCCCATATGTGAGGTGATCAAATTTGCAGATTCAGACAAGCCATGTTTGGGAGAAATTTATGAAGAAATAGATTCCATGTGTGAAAGAATTAAAAAAATAACAGATGCAAGAGATCCTTCTCTATATCCCTTGCTAGAAGAAAAGATACATGGAAGATGGAACAAACTTAACACACCCCTTCATTGTGCTGCCTATGCCTTAAATCCTAAATGGTATGATCTACAAGCAACCAATAAGAGGGCTCCATATGAGGATAGAGAGGTAATGGAGGGATTTTGGGCTGCAATAAAAAAGATTTATGGCCAAGGTGAGGATGCTTCAATTATGAGGACTCAATGGAATAAGTTTTCACGTGGGCATGGTGAGTTTTCTTCCATGGAAGCCATATATGATATGCATGCAAAGAAAAACCCTATAGAGTGGTGGTGGAACCATGGAGGTGAAACCCCTAAATTGCAATCATTTGCAATAAAATTGCTCTCACAAGTAGCCAGCTCTTCATCTTGTGAGAGGAATTGGAGTACTTATGGTTTTATTCATTCACTGGAGAGGAACCGGTTAGGGTCAAAGAAAGCGGAGAACCTAGTGTACATTCATAGCTCACTTCGCCTTCTCTCTTGTGTAGAACCTGGGTACAAGGAGGGACCTTCAGCAAAATGGGACCAAAGTCCACCTGATGGAGAAGTTGCAGCCTTGCTTGATGAAGTGGTTGAAGCAGATGGCCTCAATGATTTACCCCCAATTCTACTACCATTAGAGGAACCTGAACCTGAGCTTGAAAGTGATGAGTATTTGGAGAGCATCATAGCTGAGGACCTAGAGATGGATGACATAGAATGATGACATACATTTCTCATTTCTGATTTTTGTTTTCTATATGCATATCAGCCTACCAAGCTATGAACATTTTTGAATTTCAATATGTAATATTGATATGTAGTATGAAACTCTTTGACATTTGTGTGTTTAAACTTCAAAGTTAATGTTAAACTTTACCAGTTCTCTTGTTTTGAAAGTTCAATGTCATGATATTTTCAATTTTAATGTTCGCATATTAATACATTTTTAAAATTATTAAATTATATTAAAAAATGGCGTCTCCAAGTACCCCCATCTCCTATTTTTCAAAAATAGACGTACCAATACCGATACCAATCTCCCGTATCGGTACCAGTACTAGTCTCGGTGCAACCTTGCTAAAAATAGGTTCTCGTCTCTTCACTCAGAAATAGAACATTACCAAAATAACAACCACCAAAATGGCAAAATAGCTATTGCTAAAAATAGCAAATTGATGCATAAACACCCTCTGTGATTTTAATGCATTTCTTCATTCCGATACTTGACAGCTCTTTGCCCGCAAATTGATGGATCTTCTGAAGAACACTGAAACCCTAAAGCACTATGAGACCTTGCCAATTAATCTTGATGGCTTGAATACTCAAATCTGAGACCCTCTCTGAAAGCAAGGAAAATTTAGAGTTCTAAATCCATGGTTTTGTGCTTGTCAAGTTCGAGCACCATGATTAAATCTTTCAACGAAGATATGACAATTGTCAAATCCAGAACCCTTGTTACTGAAGAAACAAGTTAGAAACTCCTTCCATTGCTTGTTAAAAACAGATCTGCAAGACATTCAAAACCCTAGGCAGCTGAGACAAGACAAAAGCACGATTTCTTTCTATTGACCGACCTAATCCTTCCTTTCAAGCGATTTTAACCTCTTGACTAACAGACAACCATGTATGGGCATGATTGAGAGTGTTATGTTGGCTAAGAATCCTTGGGAGCACAATTTCCTCTTTAATACCAACTGATGACAATCTTATCATGCAACTTAGCCACTCAGGCTGACTTAAACTTGTTTGTAGCACAAAATACCCGTTGTTGGCAACCTTAAACCTGTCTGTCACGTGAATCAGACCTTTATGACACTCCCATTGGCAACCTTAAACCTGTCTGTCACGTGAATCAGGCCTTTATGACACTCCAATCCTGCTTTTGTCACGCTCATTAGGGTTCATTACCGGTATATCACTGACTGATCACGCAATTTTATTTGTTTCCTGCTGGAATGTTTCCTCCTGTCATGTGATTCAATGCTCATCATCACTTAGTTGCTCTTCTGTCGCGTGATTCAGTGAGCATTGCCACTTAACTTGAGTCTAGTGGCTCCTTTCCATTCATTCTGCCAGCATCAGGCTTCCAGTCGCGCAGACTTATGACTTTTGCCATGATCCATCATTTGTCTGTTCTGTCCCATGATTTGCATTGTCTTGCCACCATTTCCAGCTTCCTGTCACACGATTATGATTTATAAGGCATTGCCACTCTTACACTTGGATTGTAGGTTTAGAGATTCTTGCCAACCTTGGAGCCTGAAATATGCAACTTAAACTGCTATTTGCATTTGCAAACTCTGCTCTAACTGCTACAGGTGCCTTTTCTCTGCCATTTCACCAATTAGAAGACTGCTGCTGCTTCCCAAACACCCTTTTTTTTGCTTGTCATCTAAATTGTTTACAAAGTCTGCACTTTGACTGCTGCTGCGTATAATTGTGGGTAAAAAATGACTAGTCTTTGTGTCTAAATACGCAAATATCCCTGTGAATTAATAAAATCAGGTCGGCCCTGATTTAGGCCTAAAATGCAGGTCATCCCTATAAAAGAAAAACATTTCGAAATTTGCAGTGGTGTAACAGTACCCTATTCCTAGGTCTAGGTTTCAGTGCAGCTGGACCGTTTCTTGGCATCTGACCCTCAATTCGTTTGCCATTGTTGTTTCATGTTTCCTTCTTAACAAAGAGCAAGGAACTCGCAAAATACCTAGTGTTTGATTATTCAAGTTCACGGTCATTAATTCAGGATAAGGAAAATGAACAAAGAATTATTTAAGTGACCAGATAAACAACAGATGTCAGAGGGACTGCCAAATACACCATGAATAAGAACAGCAAGGAAGTAAACAAGGCATCTTCATCTGTGCTAAGATTACAATAAACAAAGCGCAAAACTGCAAAATGGTATTCGGTGGCTTCAATGCCACAGAAGTCATTGAAAAACTTGTCATTGTACATAAAAAGAAAACCCAATTATCAAGTCCCACAAGTTTTCAGAGCAGGCCATACAAATTTTCAGAACAGGGTATTCTCTTCGATTTCCCTTCTAAGAATTTGAAAAAAAATCTCTCTTTCAGAGGAGACACAGTACAAAACTGAATACCACAACCGCACACGGGTATGGAAAAAAAAATCCATTCTGTATCTAGCAAGTTTGGATCTCTAACCTGCTATGACTGACTCCGAGGAGGAACCCCTAATCTTCTTCTAATACTTTCTCCAAGTCGAACCATATCATCCACCTAGCGTTCAGAAGCACAAACCGCAAATCATTGAACATGTCTTTACTTCCACAAAATGGGCAAGCAATAAAATTGGCTGCAACGAGAGAAAACGAAACTTTAAGGGATGGCATACCTGATGAATCCCAGAGTGATGGAGGGCTCCTCCAAGAGCACAGGCGCCTGCTCCCACATACAGAGATGCAACCCCAAATGCTTTTACAGGCATCAGCGCATCGCCGCATCCCCTTCTGTATGCAACCGTTGCTACTGCCAGTTGCGCCACTCCCCCTGCCACCCACCAAAACCCCCCTCCTCCTCTTCCTCCTCCTCCTCCTCCCTCCGCTGCCTCTTTCTCCATTAATATGCAATGCACTATTATCAGCACATCGCTACTGCGCTCAAATTGTGATAATGGCCGCCATGGGCATTCTCATTCGTCTGCATGCAAAAACCATTTGGGTTTACATTTGAACACGGAAATGTTGATGTATCAAGAGCGAAGATTAGATCTTCTCTTCGAGTGCAGCAAAATTTAAACTATTCAATTCGGTTATGTTGATAGAAAAGGACTCAATAGCTTCCATGAATTGAATTTGAATTTTTTTAATTGTATTCACGTCATTCTAATCAAATGGGTATTCACTGAAGGGGCTCAAATTCATTGTGAAATCCAGATTGAACGAATGAAGGATTTTAATATCCTTGGCCAGACTCAGCAGTCAATGGGACCAAGAGAAGCAGTAAAATAAGGGTGTCTTAGGCTGTAGTCTTATAGGAGGGGCAGGGCTTAAATTTGACAGTTGTATAGCTACAATCAAAATTCATAGAAGATTATGATGATATATATTTAATTTATATATATATACTTATACTAAGACATTTTATAGTATTTGAAGGGCACCATTGAATAGATAATTGTCATAAAAAAAGGTGGACTGTCAAATTTAAGCCCTGGGAGGGAGCTTCATGTTGAAATTAAGAACATATTAAGCTAATAGCCCCATGAATTTTGTAGTGATGAGTAAATTAAAAAATTTATGGTCTCTTAGGTTTTTTTTAATAATAGTTAATGCCAAATAATTTAGCCTATATTTTTTAGGAAGTTTGTGGTCTTATGATAAACTTAAAAACTTGCCTAATAAGGGGCTAGTTCAATAGCGCGTGTGAAAGGGTACGAAGATATGATGAGAGGACAAACAATTGATGGTTGTTCTTCTTATGATGTGGGTGTGGCCGGTTGTCTGGGTGGGTTTCTCGTGGGAAGCTATGATCATTTAAGATTGCTTCCTTCCTTACGCATCCGCATTTTATGTTTTCAAGATGATAGCTTAGTGGTGTGTGTAATGGCGTCTAACAATGGTTGTAAAGGTGTGAAGGGGGCACTAAAGAACAGAGTGGGTGTGAAGTCGATGAAGGTTGTCTCTGGGGTACCTAGACGACAATTAAGAAGGTATGCTAGCAGCCGGTTTGTTGGTGGGAAGAAGGTGGCAGAGGAAGTATTGTTGGATAGGAAGAAAAGGTCGAGGAAGATGGAAAAATGGATCTCTTGGAAGGAAGTTATGGTGGGTCTCATCAATGAGGTGGAGGATGAGATTCAGGACCCTACTTTTGCAAAGCCAGTTGGTTAGAATTTTGAAGTTGGCTAAGAAAGTTGATGGTGAGCCTGGGGTTCATATTCACGTTGCTATGGCGGATTTGATTTTAGATCTAGGCAATACTCAGAGTTGGTGGAAGGTCTACAGTGCAGCTCAATCACTTTCGTCGGTGGCTATGCTTTTTGTTGCAACTTGTTCTATGCTATTGCATGATGATCTGGTGGAGGTTTCAAAGTAGGTGGAGTCTCATTTGCATATGTTGTTGGATCACATTCATGACATCTAGAATAGGCAGTCAAATTTGAGGGCGGTGCTAGAGCACGTGGCTGCGAAGTTGGAGGTGGCTCTCCCCCAGTGACCGTTCTCCTCTTGTTGTGGGTGTGATTCTGACAATGATGTTGTTCTAGATGGTACAAAAGCGGACTAGGGTATGTTAATTTGTATTTGGTTTTTTGGCTTGTGAGTTGGGCCTGTGTAATTTGCCCACTCCAAGTACAGACTTAAATGACTCTATGAATAGGGTAAAGGGTATGGTTGACACTAGGAAAGATGGGTACCTTTAATATAGCTATGTTTTGGTTATGTCTCATTAACAACTCATACTATATGCTTCTCTGGACTTGGGGCAATAGCCCAATTTGGGGGTTACATAAGACAGAAGATTCCAGAGCCTAGTGATGTGTAGTTGCAGTGTGTTGCAGCCTGTGGAGGATTGATTCCTTTGATTGTAATTGAGCTTCTGTAATGTAATGAATTGCCCAAATCAATAAAAGAAAGTTCTATTTTCTATGTTCAATTTCTGTTGTGTGTTTTGTGATTTACCCCCTTCATCAAGTGGTATCAGAGCAAGGGTCCTGAGTGTGTAGACAGATTGCCGACCGTGAGGCAGTTTGCGCCAGGACCTGAGGTTATGGGTTTGCTGTGGGGATTAAGATGCCTCCATGAAGAAATCATATTGGGAGGAATGATTTGACAGAAGAGGGTTTTAGATCCCTACAAAGGCAAATCGATGCATTGCAAAAGGAGCTACGAAGAGGGTTTGAGCCGAGAACAAGAGAAGAAAGCAAAGATGAAGCTGAAGAAGAGCTATCTGAGGAAGAACAAGAAGCTGCAGGAGATCCTACAGAAGTTAGGTTGTTGAGTGTAGACACCCTAAAATGACCAAGTCGTCGCACTACTCGCATTTCGTCATTTCTTCCTAAATCACCTGCATTTCAACATTAATTGAATAATCTAATTATTTAATTAATTTCATCAAATTCTTCCAAACCTTCTAAAAATTAACATTAATTAAATAAATTCTCTTTATTTAATTAATTAAATCAAATTCCTCTATTATTCTTCCACAATTAAATAATTTGTATTATTTAATTAGATAATTATCTTCTTTCTAAATTTCAAGTCTCCATTAATTAAATAAATCCCATTATTTAATTAATTCATCACAAATTCCCTCTTATCCAAACAGTTAAATAATTCCTAATTATTTAATTAAATCTAATTCATTCCAAATTTGAATAAATCAAATCAAATTTATTTAAATTCTCTCAATCTCCAAAAATAAAATATAATCAAATATTTTATTTATTCTTCCAAATCATGCACAACAATTAAATAAATTTATTTATTTAATTTGCTTTCTTATTTACAAATATCTTTCAAATCTTCTAAAAATAAGTTTTTTTTCTCCATGCACACAAAATTTATTATTTAATTTCTCTCAAATCATGCAAAAACAAATCTTAAGTTGAGTTATCTATTCACTCAACCTTGTTTTTATCAATTTCTTTTAAATTAGAAAAAAAAAAAATAATTTATGAAAAACATGTCTTATCTTTAAAAAAAAAAGTGATTAACTTAAATAAAACAACTTTTGTGTGACACATGTCTTCTTCTTATTCGTTGCACGTTCTTCAACTATTCTCCTCCGTTGATTCTTCTGAATTATCTGGACCGTTGATCGATCTCTGTTGAAACCTATATAAACCCCCCCTCATCTTCTTCACAAATCCTCTTCGATCACTTATTCTCAGGCATCCTTTAACAACGCTTTGAGCATACATCGCATCGATTGAGCAATTTTACGATCTTTTGACATTGATCTTTGAGCAACTTTACGATCTCTTGACATTGATCTTTGAGCACTTTACTTGCTTGTTGCAACCATGGTTTTGCAATACTATTGAGCAATCCACATCCATTCAAAGGGAACAATACAAATCTCGGTAAAAGCTTTCATGTTTTATTAATTATTATTAATGGCTTTTATTTAGATTCGTTCTCTTTATGTTATTGGGTTTTTTTATTTGTTTAGTTTAATTAGTCAATTTTCCTCATACACATTCTGGCACGCCCGGTGGGACCCATTAATCCCTCTTTTTCTTTGAGAAATTAATTTTTTAAGTTACAGTACGGAACAACGCAAAAGACACAGAAAGATGCTTTTGGCAGTATCCTTAAGCACTACTAGAGGCACAGTACAGCGCCCTCGAGCGATACTGCGGCACTTCTGGTAACACAGAGCGACGCTCTTGGTAATACAGAATGGCACTTTTGGTAATATCGTTCAGCGCTTTCGACAAAATAGGTTTTCTGACATTATTTGGTGTTTTTGCAAGGTTTTATTCATATACATATCTTTGATTTGTCTGACAAGCTGTTGTATTTGTCATTCAACTATCTTTTGATACTTCCTAAGCTGACTTATTTAGGGGTATGTTTCGATATTTGAGTTAATCTATCTATTCGCGACACCTTTTTAAGTCTGATTGATTGCAGGATACAGATCTAGTAGATATTACTTCTCAGAACATTATATCAATCATGAAATCTTGTCTGAACCTAGTTATGTTGACAAAGTATAAACCTTTTTTGATCTAAGACAGAACAACGCTTTTGGTCACGCAGTACCGCGCGTCCAGTACCACAGTATCGCGCTTCAAGTTATGTTTCAGCGCTTTTGGTAGCACAGTGTGTCACTTCTGGTCTGCA
Source organism: Cunninghamia lanceolata (assembly GCA_027924645.1). NCBI lineage: Eukaryota > Viridiplantae > Streptophyta > Pinopsida > Cupressales > Cupressaceae > Cunninghamia > Cunninghamia lanceolata. Next base: position 10,645,061 of record BSBN01000252.1, on the reverse strand, counting down.
TCATAGCGCTATTGGTAGAACATTGAGGTGCTATTGGTATCACAGTAAGTCGCTTTAGGTGTTACAGTAACAACGCTTTTGGTCAGATTGATTTATTTCTGCTAACTTGTGAGTTTTTGTGGAACTAATTGACTTGTTGCAGCTTCTTATCACTCACACAGAGCAAACAGGTTTTTCTAATATGTTCATGCAGGACGAGCATTGAAGAAATCTTGATTTATCTCACTAAGCCTTAGAAACATATTGCCTTCTTAAGGGATAATTGAACAAATCATTTCGGCAATCTAAGTCTTAGGAACATACTGCCTTTCTTAAGGGACAATGGACATGTATGCAAAAACACCTCAATTTTTTAAAGGACAATGGACATGAATGCTAAGCACTTCAATTTCATAAGGGACAATTGACAACTACAAACATGTGTGTGCCTAATTTAGTTGCACCTTATTTTTCTTATAACAGGACAATTAAACCTTTGTTTGACGTGCTTGCTCTTACATTTCAGTATTTCCTTTAGAAGGGCCTGCTTTTGGATTGCATTTCATCCAAAAGGGATGACCCTAAGCGGAGTTTTCCTTTGAACCACTATATAAGAGGGATAAGGCGAAAGCCAAGTCCTAACCAACGTCAGCCTTACCTTGTGGTGCCAAACTGAAAAGAGGTGTACTAGCTCTTTGTGGAAACGATTTTCACATTGAGCGAAGTGTTTGATACTCTTAGTAGGATTGGTTAAAGCTTTTAGTAGCTTGTCGCATTGCTCGTAAGGCGTTGGTCCCTCAAAGTTACTAAGAACCATTCTAGATAGAGACTACCTGACCTACCTCTGAACATTGCGGTAATCATCAGTGCAAGGGGAATCGATTTAAGCCCTTAAGATACTCACCATTGGCTCCCCTGAGAAGAGATAGTATTCCCTTGGCCATAAAGCTCTTGTGACCTACTTGAGCTTTCCAAGGGGAGGGTGAGATATCCCTACCTATCGTCTCTCACAAAGATACAAAATATCTGACACCTTTATGGAATGATATTTTTATCGACGGAGTATTAAGCTGTGAGTTGATCTACTGCAATGAAACCTTGTCTCTAGGGATAAAAAGTGCTTGTTATTGATTGCAATTGTCTTATACCTGTGGAAACATTGGGCTTTTTCGTGAGCCTTGAACATACACTATCTATTGTGTCAGTCCTTTTTTTGACCACTTGTTTGTTGTGTTTTCTCTTACCAAAGACATCTAATCAGAACCATAACCAAATCTGTCAAAATTGCCTTTAAAAACATCAGACACTACTTCAGCGCCTCTGGTATTACAGCAGCTCACCCTTGGTGGTATAGTAGCTCGCTTTTGGTCACCGTAGCTCGCCTTTGGTATAGCAGTGCCTCACCTTTGGTAGCTCAGTCCATTGCCTTTGGTATTACAGTAGCACGCTTTTGGTTGCATAGTCCTGCACCTCTGGTCAAACAGTATAGCGCCTTTGGTCCAGTTAATAGTACATCAGAGTTTGTCTTTTCTCAAAACACAAGCAGAATACCAGCATTATCTTTTGTCCTAGTGTATTCCATGGTAACCACTAGGCTCCAGCAAACTATGAAGTCCAAGCAAGTTGTCCCTAGGAAGCGCAAATCGCCTCCTCACACACCGCAATCAGGTCGTCTCAACATTACTCCCAAGGTTACTCCTAGGACACCCGTGGCAAAATCTACCAATTCTCCCAACATGCTGCACCTTGACCAACCAAGCAATTCTCAAGAAGGTAGGGTCCCGTTGGTAAATACACCCCACTATACCACCGTCTTGCCTCCGGATTTTGTCCCACAAGGTCATATTGCCAATCCGGTCCCGTCTCAGGAGGAAAGAGTTCCTTTGGTAAGTACACTTCATTACACCACTGGCTTGCCTCCCGATTTTGTCTCACAAGGTTATACTGCCGAGCTAGCCCCATCTTAAGAAGAGCGACACTTTGAAATGGGTCAATCCTCTCAAGAAGATGGGCAAGATCTTGATGAATTCATACAAGATCCTAGAGCTGTACCCGCCTTTGACAAAATCCTTAGTGAGAACCAAGATCATTTCTTTTGCTTGCTTGCATAGTAAGGAGCCAAGTTACCTCAGGATTTTAATCGTTCCAATCTCAAGGAGACAAACAACAATCTAGACACCATACAAGCGGTGCAAACCATGTCAACAGTGACCACGCCTTTACCTGAACTAGGCTTACAAGGAAGAACGATTAAGAATCCCCTTTATCAAAACCCTACAAGAAAGAGGGCCATTTCACTGCTTCTGACTCCTATGGAGATCTACAAAAATCAACAAGAAACTCTCCAACGTCAAGTAGAGCTAGCTAAGCAAGCCACCTTAGCTCAATCAAATATACAACACCCTCCTAAAGTGTTAGCACCAATTGCAAGTGAAATTTTGGTTACTCCTTCACGAATATGTTTCCCACCCAATTACAATCCAGGGAACAACTATGTAGCCATGCAACAAGGGTCTCAACACATACCACCTCCCATATCATCAAATCTCCATGTCTCTCAACCAATTAGAGTCATGCAGTTCCCCCCACAAAATTCTTCTACACTCATCCCCAATCAACCATTGCAAATCACTTCTACCTATGTCCCTCCTCCACTACATTCATCAGCGCTAAATTTCTTTCACACATTGCCTAGCCACCCTCAACTTCCCCAACATCAGGTTTCCCAAAGCTATGTGTCGCCATCGCAACCTAATCCAACTCACTTTAGCTTTCCTCCACCCAATTCTTTTCTTCAACTATCACAAAGCCAACATTCTTACCTAGCACCACCTCCACCTCTTCCAAATCAAAACATCCAATTTCAACCCAATCTGAACCCAACGTACAACGTGTACGACCCCAACCAATCTTACGACCCTTATAATACCAGCTCTCATGGCTTACACTACAATCTTCCATATGGGCAGCAACAACCACTTCTAGGACAACAGGAGATGTTTCCAACCCCTCCCACAGCGATGGAGCTAAAAATCGCAGAAGTTCAACAACAGCTATCTGATCTTACGTTTGGCCACACCAAGAAGACCTTCTCTTTAGAAGAAGTGTGTCCTTATCCTTTTGATCGGTCATTACCTATTATCCCTTTTCCTCAAAATTTTACTATTCCTAAGTTTGATAAATACAAAGGAAAAGGTGACCCAAAAGACCATCTTAGGGAATTCTATCTTGCTTGCTTCAAGGTCTCACATAACGACACGTATCTTATGCATCTCTTTCATCGCAGTCTTGGAGGTCAAGCTATAGAATGGTTCTCACACTTGCCTATGGGTATCAAGTCTTTTAACGAGCTAGCAGAGAAATTTGCCACCTATTTCTCCTACAACGCAGAGCATGAAATCTCCATGACTGATCTATGCAATAACAAATAGAAAAATGGTGAAACTTTCATTTCTTTCCTTCAACGATGGAGATAAATGGCTAGCAAATTCCCTTTCAAGATTCTGGAGAAACAGCTTGTTAGCATATTTGTGCAGAACCTCAACCAAGAGTTAGGTTTCCATTTGTAAATTCTTAGTGCTACAACCTTCGACGAAATTACATACAAGGGAATCAACATTGAAAAGGCCCTTATTGCTAAGGGTGTGGTCAAAATCTTCAAAGAAACGAAAGACAATGCTCCTCATCAACAATCGAGCGATAAACCCAAATATTGGAACAAAAACAAAAACGTGGTCAACGATGGTGTGGTCGATTCTAAACATGTCCAAACTTTGCAAACGCCGTTGCAGCTTTCCAAACCAAGTCAAGCTCCACCTCAACAACAGCAACAACAAAGGCAACCTTATCAAAACCAACAACAACAACAACATGAGCGACCTCAACAAGATTACCCTCTGCGGTGTCAATTCACTCCCTTGGGAGAGCCCATAGAATCTGTCCTACAAAAGATTTTACACAAAGGCCTCATCACCTTACCCGATGCTCCCCCGTATGGTGAACCTGTTTACAAAACTGCGTGGTACAGAGAAAATGAATACTATGAATTCCATAGGAGCAAAGGGCATAGAACTGCATCATGCATGAAGCTCAAGCACCTAATCCAAAATCTCATCGAAGGCAATCAAATATCTCTACAAGATGATCCATCGGATCAGCACATGAACAAAGACCTCAATATGTACAAGGAAACATTCCCTCATCATGGTCCACCTCCTCCTTAGGATAGAGGTAAAGGTATCAATCATGCTTCCACTTCCTTTGATTCCATTGTAGGTCGTTTTGAAGAGAGTCGCGTGTCTACACTCACAATCACAAAAAAATCTACAGATTGTACTGTTACAACTCGTCGTGGTCGTGTCACCATTCGTGGTCCTACACCCAGTCTTCCGGCTCAATTTGATTATAATCTTGTCAAACATCTAGGGAAAATGCCAGCACAGATCTCTATCTTGGACCTTCTACGGTCATTGCCTGCACATAGAGTAGTGTTAGAAAAAGCCCTCCAAGAGTCTTCGGTTCCTAACAACATAGCAGTCGCAGATTTCCAAGCTATAGTAGGTAACATTGCTTCGCCCTACAATGTGGTCTTTTCTGAAAAGGACCTCCCTTCCCACGATCCGTGTCACAATGATGCCCTTCATATTGAGGTTCTCATCCATAAGCGCAAAATCAAACGTATACTCATACATGGTGGTGTTGGTCTCAACATCTGTTCTTTAAAGTTACTTAAGCAATTGGGATACTCTGAGGATCATATCAACATTGATTAAAGTATTACAATCAAGGGATATGATGATGTTGAACGTCGTTCAGAAAGTGTTATCCACTTGCCTATACAGCTGTGCCCCGTCATGCTTGAAACCAGATGTCAAGTCCTTGATATTGAGCTGCCTTACAACATTATCCTAGGCCGCCCTTGGATCCATGCAATGAAAGCTGTTCCCTCCACGTACCATCAATCTCTAAAGTTCCCATACAATGGTACGGAGATAACTATCCCAGGAGACCTTAATCATTTCTAATTATGTCGTGTCTTGCAAGGCAGTTATAAGAATTGCAACCAAGTGCCTAAAAATGACAAAGCCCTTGAATCTCCACTATATGTCGATCTTGAAACTCTGACACAAGCCTCTACAAGTGAACCTAATCCTCTTCCTGAAATCAAAGCTCACATTCGTGATATAGGCTTTGGAACATATGATATCTCAAAATCTTGTTGTATAGGGTAGATGCCTTTATCCCCTAAATCTTACGGCCAACTGCCCATTGCCAAAGCAACTAAAAAAGCAGCTATTCCTCCCCCAGCATTCCTAACCCAATTCCAACAGGGAAAATTATTGGAAGAGGAAACTATTGAGGACATTTCTTCTTGGCTCTATAAAGAGAAGGAACCAGTTACTGTACCAGTCAAGCAATATGGCAATGGCTTAAGGATAGTCAAAAACATGGGCTATAAAGGCAAAGGTGGCCTTGGGAAACAAAATCAAGGAACTATGGAACCCATTATTGTGACAAAGAAACTAAACAAGAAGGGATTAGGATTTGGTAGAAAGGTACCCTACGCCTTGGACATCGAGTATATCCTCGACGAGGTAGCCTAAACTTTTCCCGCCGATTCAACGTCTACTAAGGATATCATTGATGACTCTTCCCTCCATATGACCGACTTATTCACCGAATCCTCTGTCTTTATGCTATCATTTGTATCCTTAACCTCCACCACAAACACCCAGAATGTAACACTTGTCTACCCTAAACTTATCGATTGGGACCAACAAGGGTCCCCCATTATAGATGTATTTTAGAATGACGAAGCTTTAGCCCAGTTCATGGGACTTCGGGAAGGTATCCCTCTTGGCGATCATAAAGCAAGTTTTGTAATGGAACTAGAGCCAACAAACTTATTTTGATGAGAATGCCAAATCCTCTAGTCGCAAAAGTAAAAATAAAGAAAGATCTCTAGGTGAAAACCACAATGTGGCACCTCCTGATCACAAAATAGTAAAAACAAAGGATGTATCCAAAAGTGAAAACCCAACTGTGGCACCTAAGGATGGAGGATTTGACCTTCCCCTACCATCTAAGTATCAAGAGAAGTCATCTCTCCTAGTAGAAGATTCTACAGAGATAAACCTTGGCACAGAGCAAAATCCAAAGACCACATTCCTAGCAACATCATTATCAGAAACAGAGCACAGGAATCTTAACACATTCTTCTTACATAGAACCATCAACTTTGCATGGACCTATGCTGATATGCCAGTGTTAGACCCTAAGCTAGTTGTTCACTATCTCACAGTTGATCCAAAAGTTAAACCGATCAAGCAAAAGTTGAGGAAGATGCACCCACAGATAGCTCTCTTGGTGAAACTGGAAATACAGAAGCTGTTAGATGCAAAGTTCATCTGACCTATTGATTATTCAGATTGGGTATCAAAAATTGTACCTATGTCTAAACCCAATGGGCGCATCTGTATGTGTAATGATTTTAGAGATCTTAATAAGGCATGTCCTAAGATGACTTTGCACTACCAAACATTGATATTATAGTAGACTTGACAGCAGGTCATGAAATGCTTTCTCTCATGGATGGATTCTCAGGCTACAATCAGATAAGGATAGCAGAAGAAGATCAACATAAAACAACCTTTACTTGTCCTTAGGGCAACTATTGTTGGTGTGTCATGCTGTTTGGTCTAAAGAATGCAGGAGCAACCTATCAGAGAGCAATGACAGTGATATTCCACGACCTCTTTCATCATATCATGGAGGACTATGTTGATGACATACTAGCTAAATCTTCTAGCGAAGATCACATACAGGTTCTAGGATAGATCTTTGACAGGCTTGAGAAATATCAAGTGCGCCTCAATCCAAAGAAGTGTGTCTTTGGTGTAACATCAGGAAAGCTATTGGGATATATTGTATCTCGCAGAGGTATCGAAGTAGACCCTGCGAAAGTCAAGGCTATAGTGGAGATGCCTCCACCAAAGAACCTCAAAGCATTAAGGAGCCTTCAGGGAAGGTTCCAGTCCATTAGGCGTTTCATCTCACAGCTAGCAAATAAATGTCAACCATTTCAACACTTACTCCGGAAGGATGTCTCATTTCGATGGGACGATAAGTGTCAAGCAGCATTTGATCAACTTAAAGAGTATCTAGCTACACCTCCTGTATTGATACCACCAGTGGCTAATAAACCTTTGATATTATACATCTCAACTACAACTTCGGCCCTAGGGGCCTTGCTAGCACAACATGATGAATCAGGAAAAGAGCATGCAATTTATTATATCAGTAGAACCTTGGTGGGATATAAGCTCAATTATTCACCAATGGAAAGGGCTTGTTTAGTAGTAGTGTTCGCTTCCCAAAAGTTGCGGCATTACATGTTGAACCAACACACAAATCTTATAGCTAAAATTGATCCCTTGAAGTATCTATTTGCAAAAGAAGCTCTTACAGGCAGACTAGCTAAATGGGTCATGATCTTTAGTGAGTTCGACATTGAGTATACAGATCGTAAAGCAATCAAAGGACAAGCTCTAGCAGATCAACTAGCAGAAGCACCTATGACAGATACACACCCTATGGTAGCTGAATTTCCATATGAGAATCTATTCACTCCTTCTAACTCAATAATGTGGAAGTTATACTTTGATGGTTCCTACACACAGCATGGATCAGGGGCGGGCATCTTATTTGTCACACCTCAGAATGACTATATTCCAAAGTCATATCGGCTTGCATTCCCTTGCACCAACAACATTGTTGAATATGAAGCACTCCTCATCGGTCTTAATATAGCAGTTCAATGGGACATCACATAATTACAAGTATATGGAGACTCACAGCTAGTCATTCACCAAGTCACAAATGAGTACCAAACAAAAGATGAAAAGTTGGTCCCCTACAAGCAACTAGTAGATGCTTATAAACCACACTTTTCCAGCATCACATTTGAGCAAATTCCAAGAGAGCATAACAAAGCTGCAGATTCTATGGCTTCGGTAGGGTCACTGATTGACATGCCTGCAAATACACAGAAATGCAAATTCTTGATTGAGCAATTATTGATACTAGCCGTCGATGTTCCTGTTACTGAAATCATCTGCGAACTTGTTGGTCCCAATTCCCCATGGTACAAAGCATCTATGAATACCTTAAACACAATACCTTTCCCCCTAACCTATCATCCACCCAATGCAAAACCTTTATCCGTCGATCCTCCCATGACACCATTCTGGGTGATACACTATATTGCCGGAGTCTCGATGGTATCCTCTTACGATGTCTTAATGTGGAAGAAGCTGAAACTACCTTACGAGACATACACGAAGGTGTCTGTGGCACACATTCTACCGGTCCTAATCTCACTAAGAAGATACTGAGAACAGGTTACTACTGGCCTACAATAGAGCAAGATGCTGCACAGTTTGCAAAGAAGTGTCTACAATGCCAACAGCATGGAGATTTGATTCACGCACCAGCTCACGAACTACAACCTGTGACAACTCCTTGGCCTTTTTCTCAATGGGGTCTTGACCTCGTAGGACAAATCCACCCATCCTCATCCAATGGCCACAAGTTTATCATTACTGCCACTGAGTACTTCACGAAGTGGGTCAAAGCCATTCCCATGACCTATATCACCGGTAAGCAAATAGCCAAGTTTATCCTTAACTACCTCATATGTCGGTATGGTATTCCCCAAGCCATTATCACTGATAATGGGAGACCATTCAAGAATCAAGATGTCCATGCCTTATGCACACAATACAATATCTAACATCGCTTTTCAACTCCCTACTATCCACAGAGTAATGGCCAAGCTGAGGCTTCCAACATGACGATTCTCAAGATCCTCAAGAAAACAGTCAATGAAGCTGGTCGTGATTGGCACTTGCAACTCAATCCTTCCCTATGGGCCTACCACACTAGTATCGAAACACCAACTGGTGCCACACCTTATGCCTTGGTCTATGGCTCTGAAGCCATCCTACCTATAGAGGTCGAGATCCCATCCCTCAGAGTATCCATGCAGGACCTGATTGGCGGAGAGGAGTATCGCACTTCTAGATTAGCTGAGCTTGAACTACTAGACGAGAGGCACCTTGCCACGCTTAATCATCTCCATGTCTATCAAAATAGCCTCAGCGTAATTACAATAAAAAGATCAAAGAAAGATGGTTTCAAGTTGGTGATCTTGTACTTAAAGAGAATTAGAGAAATCAAGCAAACTGAGAAAAGAAGGGCAAGTTTGAGCCTAATTGGTTAGGTCCCTTTATTATCACAGCAGCATATGGATCAGGAGCTTATACTTTAGCTACACCTGATGGCATTCCTTTGGTTGAGCCACTTAACAGTGTTCATCTTAAGAGGTTCTATGCCTGATCCTCAGAGTATTCCCAAAAAAAAACACAAAAAAAAAAACAAACAAAAAAATCCAAAAAAATTTGTCCTCTGGTGAAAATTTGGTAAACAGGTGCCTTGGATAAGTACCATAGTGAAAACCTGGCAAACAGGCGCTATGTGTAGAGTCAGCACCCATCATCTATCGAGTCCTATCCACTCCATGTCCAGTTCACAATGCACTGCATCCATCCATCCATAATAAAACCATTGACTTTGTTTGCATTTCCATCCCCTATCTAGTATAGCTTGGAAATTTGTCAATGTCCATCGTCATCATCCCACATCTTGATCTGTGTCAACCGTTTGCACTGTCTTGTCCTAGGTCACATCTTTCTATGTCTTCCTCGGCAGTCACCCATGCAAATTCCTCTACTGGAATGGGGGCAACTCTTTCCTTAACTTAGGTCTAGGATTGGTTCCTTGTCCGTGGTTCACAACACACTCTTCAATCTTTCTCCTTTCCGTAGATAGCATCTTTTAACGAACACATCGCTCCTATGATAAGGCTATTATCTTCTCAACGCGCTTTTCCTACATCATCACAACCACCAGAACTACATATTATCATCTTCTCAATCTTAAGGTACCTTGATCCCATGGATATGGGTATGTAGGCAGTCTGGAATATGAAGGAAGTATCAAGTACTCAGGTACATAAGATCTCCCCCTCACCACCTTGACCCATCTCATCACTCTATCTAGAACTACATATTATCACTTTCATCTTTCATCGTAATGTGCCTTGATCTCGTGGATACAGGGTATGTAGGTAGTCTAGAATACGAAAGATGTATCTAGTACTCAAGAACACACGATCCATCATTCTCCACCCACCCCAATCCATTAGTGTGTCACCTTTCTGGTCTTCCATTTATCAAAATCCATTCGCCTCGACCTGACTAACTCAATCAACAAGCTAGCGCATCCTTTCAAAGCAAAAGTCTTTAATGAAGCTAAAGCAAAGAGACCTATTTCCGAGTTCATCTACTGTCCTGCATACCGATTGCCAACATCTGCTAAATCCAGCTTAACTAAAGCCCTAGATCAACAAAGCGTGTCTTCTGCGAAGTGTTCCATTGTCGAGACCAACACACGTGTCTCCTGCGACATGTGGCATTTCCTGCAGCGAGACATTATTTTTTAGATAGATAGCCCCCTTTAGCAGACACATCGCTCCTACGATAAGGCTATTATCTTTCCTATCCAATCTATCCTGAGCAACCTCTTTGACAAGTGAATATGTTGGCTATATGTTTATTTTGTAAGTCAATCAATTTGTTTTATGGTTTATTTTTTGTTCCTGTATCCATTACCTATTCAAGGCTACCTTGATTTATCTATAATCTTGGTGTGTTGCGATGCAGTACGGATTGGAAGCATAGTCATTACTTTTTGTGTGCCGTGTTTGAGGAATGATCTTTAGCATCTTTCTTAGCATTATATTTATCTTGTGTGTGTTACGACCTAGCATCTTACATATTAATAATTCTTCTTGCATTTGCATGTATTGAAGTTTATTTTATGTTCAAGACTATGGCTCATTCACATATTCCAACGAGGTTATATTATGTTTAAAAGGATCTAAGTTCAAACCGCTTGCTTGCAGAGTCAATGTCCACGTACTCGGATATTACTGCACCTTGGTCTTTTATACCTTGGTGGCGAACTATCCATGTGCTATATCAAAAATAAGGATTGGTCTTTATATACAAATGTGAAACCATTGCAACAAGCCCATTCACCCATTCGTTCACCTATGGCCTTATATCATTTTTCAAAACAAAGATCGATCAACAGTCTCTGTCTTCCATCTCCTCCTCTTCTTCTCTCTGGTGTATATCTGCAAAACCCACATGTTAGATATCACTAGTCATAACATCTATATCATCATACATCTATAAGCATCATATACACAAATATACATCATCACATAAATCCATAATCCTACATACATATCATCACATCCATGACATCAGGCAGTGCATACATACAAGTGATAATATCAATGAGAAGAATAGATCATCATATATCTCCTGTGAAGGTCATCATAAAATACAAAATGTACGTGTCTACATCAATAGGCCATCTCTGTACATCAATATAATACATTAAGGCTATCAAGAGCCCGCAAAATATACATCAGAATGCACATAGGCATCTGTCCAAAATGATACATAATGATACAATATACAAATATACATGCTCTAGTGGGTAGAGCTGCCCTCCTGCTATGGCCCCTGTCCTCCACTTGTACTCGGTGCAGGTCCCCCGGATGGTCCCCCTGCTGGTCCTCCTCCTCCTCCCCCTGGTGGCACAAATGGTCCTCTCACTGAGGATAGTGACTGCCCTGTCCTGCGAGACCCTGATGCTCCGAACCTGCTCCTGTCTTTGTAGCTCGGCTCTCGCTGCGCTGCTGGCACCGTACCTACGTAGAGCGCCCTGTAGTACTCTGCCTTTCTGCCAGCTGATACTAGCTCTCCCTGAACTTGGATGAGCTCACTGTATAGGGTCCTCTAATCTGCACCCAGTGCACGGCGCGCCTCATCTCTCTCTCGCCTCACTCTATGGAGTGTGGCCTCTGCTATCAGCCGTAGCTGTACCTCTGCATCTCTCCCTTGTCACCTGGGCTAGCTGCCTGTCATCTGTTGCTGGTGCGACTGGCAACTGTATTTGTACCTAGGCCTGTGCCTGTGCCTGGACTTGTAGCTGTGCCTGTGCGTGTGCTAGGGCTGTCTGTGCTACTGCTACTACCTGTGTCTGCACCTGGGCTAAGGCCTCAGCCTGTCTCGCCTCAACCCTCGCCGCACCCCTATCCCTCCTCAGTCGTACCATCCAGAGCTCTGGTCGAGTCCTCCAGGCTGTCCCCTCCTGTAGCAACCGCTTAGCCCTCTCCAAATTGGTCTCTACAGCTGGCTCCCCCTCCTCTGCCATCTCCACATCGACCTACTGGCCGTTGGCCTCTCCAACTGCCTACTGTCTGGCCTCTCAGGCATGTCACCTCATCCTGGCCTCTACACCTAAGACTAGTACCTCCCCCACTGCCCCTGCCACACCTGGTGTCATCAATCTCACTGGCTTGTGTGTCTGCCAATACCTATCATACTCTGGCAGTGTACCTGGATCTGCTAGTCCTGTGTCCCAATCCCATCTCACGGGGACAAGTCCCCGTACCTCTGCTAAAGTTGTAGCCACTAGAATCTCTGCATCCTAGTCGCTGACCTCCCGCTGTATCCTGGCATGTGTCACCTCCCCCACTGGTAGCCCCTGTGGTAACCCAAACTGTCTTAGTACCCGCTTTGGCAGGTATCTCTCAATCGCGTCTGTCCGTCTCCCAAACAGATACTGAGCCTGTCTGTAATACATCAGCTGCTCATGCTCGTCCTCCCACTCCTCGCATAGTAACCACGACCTCCAAATAAAAAGGTCCATCTCGTCGATCTGTCACCTCTAGTGGCTGACAAATCCCAGCCTCCGATGTGTAATCACTCCCTCATATAGGAATGCGTATGGCTCTCCCCTATCCCGATGGCGCTGTGTCATGGGTCAGATCACTGGTATATGCTCCCACGCCCACACTTGTAGAAGAGTCACCCCTATTGAGAGACTCCTGCCTCTCCTGTACACGCAGTGGTACATATCATGGTACAACTGTCCCAGCACACATGGGCCCCATGCATACTAAATGCCATGCGTGAACATCCCAGATAGTACAGTACCCCAGCAAACTGATAATCCTCTAGATCTCCTATATGGGCAAAGGAAGCCACCAATCAATGAAGACACTATCCACCTGATCCTATCGCAGAGTCTCGGGACGTTTGCCCACCGAATCTCTCCATCATCTATCTGCAAATCCTCTGTGCAAAATACCTCTACCATGCCTGCCTCTCCCCGCGCCGGGTTAAAGTCCACTCTCTCCCCATCAATCTGAATCCTCAGGATGTGATACACATCCTCCAAAGTCACTGTCGCCTCCCCTGTCAGAAAGTGAAATGAGCTTGTCTCACTGCGAAATCTCTCCACCACTGCTGTCACTAGGGCGAGATTCACCCTAATGTGTGTCAAGTGCACAACGTGCCATAATCCCGCATGCTCTAGGAACATATCCTCCTCCCACGTCAGTTGTACTACCTCATGTGCTATAGCGTGGTCTCGCTCTCTCGACATCAACGGAGGCATAATCCTCTGCATCCATAAGCAAACCACTTGTCAGTTTTTATGTATCATATCCCCCAACTCCTATCTACTTCTATTCTATCCAACCCCTTTTCTAAACTAGGGTTGTCAACCCTTCGGTCAACCTTAACTAGGTTCCTCTTCTTAGCTAACCAAAAGTGCTTTGTTTCACACAAAGGCGCTGTCATGTTCTGCCAAAAGCGCATTACTGCTTATGCAGTAGTGCCGAACTTCTTATACCAAACGCGACTTGATTTACAAGTGCGCCTTACTCTGCAGCCAAGCACGCCTCACTGCGCTGCTAGCCGCGATCTGATTTCTTGCTAACCCTTCCAACCGTGCCTTACTTCCCCAACAACCGCACTATAGTGTACAACCAGAAGCACTGCGGTGCGGAGCCCTAAAACCAAAAGCACTTTGTATTTGCCAATAGTGCTAAACTTACCTACCAGACACGCTGCAGCGCGCCAAAAGCACCTTAATCGACTACCCTAAAGCACTTTTGGCAAAACTGAAAACCCTACCTAGACCTAGCCCTACACCGCCCTAAAACATCAAATTAAAATGAAGTATTTGAACACTTACGGCTGCTAGAGCTCCTGCTGGCCTCCCGTATGTCTGCATTAACTCCGCCCGATGCCTGTGCCCTGGAATTGGCATCTCTCCTCGCTGTCAACTCCTTCCACTCAACTCTCTCACCCTAAGTTTGGAGGCTCTACTCTCTAAATTTAGAAACTCTTAGGGTGCAAATGAGGATTGTGGTCCCCATGGGACCTATTTATAGCATCCCTCCCTCTTTCCTCTGTCTTCCCCACCCCTGCTACTTTTTCTTCTAACCTCGTCACCCACTCTTCTAGTCAATCGTCAACCCAGTCCTTCTACCGCTTCCCTGTCTTCCCGCTTGAGGGGGCATACGCTGGGGCAACTACCTACACTGGGGCATAAAAAATTGTATCATGTCTTCAACAATCATTTTCTTTGACGCAACGCTGTAAACTGCATTGCATCAAAGAGGGGCAAAATGTAGACACCCTAAAATGACCAAGTCGTCGCACTACTCGCATTTCGTCATTTCTTCCTAAATCACCTGCATTTCAACATTAATTGAATAATCTAATTATTTAATTAATTTCATCAAATTCTTCCAAACCTTCTAAAAATCAACATTAATTAAATAAATTCTCTTTATTTAATTAATTAAATCAAATTCCTCTATTATTCTTCCACAATTAAATAATTTGTATTATTTAATTAGATAATTATCTTCTTTCTAAATTTCAAGTCTCCATTAATTAAATAAATCCCATTATTTAATTAATTCATCACAAATTCCCTCTTATCCAAACAATTAAATAATTCCTAATTATTTAATTAAATCTAATTCATTCTTCCAAATTTGAATAAATCAAATCAAATTTATTTAAATTCTCTCAATCTCCAAAAATAAAATATAATCAAATATTTTATTTATTCTTCCAAATCATGCACAACAATTTATTATTTAATTTCTCTCAAATCATTTCTCTCATGCACACAAAATTAAATATTTTATTATTTAATTTCTCTCAAATCATGCAAAAGTAAATCTTAAGTTGAGTTATCTATTCACTCAACCTTGTTTTTATCAATTTCTCTTAAATTAGAAAAAAACTTTCTAATTTATGAAAAGCATGTCTTATCTTTAGAAAAGAAAGTGATTAACTCAAATAAAACAGCTTTTGTGTGACACATGTCTTCTTCTTATTCGTTGCTCGTTCCTCAACTATTCTCCTCCGTTGATTATTCTGAATTATTTGGACCGTTGATCAATCTCTGTTGAAACCTATATAAACCCCCCCTCATCTTCTTCACAAATCCTCTTCGATCACTTATTCTCAGGCATCCTTTAACAACACTTTGAGCATACATCACATCGATTGAGCAACTTTACGATCTTTTGACATTGATCTTTGAACAACTTTACGATCTCTTGACATTGATCTTTGAGCACTTTACTTGCTTGTTGCAACCATGGTTTTGTAATACTATTGAGCAATCCACATCCATTCAAAGGGAACAATACAAATCTCGGTAAAAGCTTTCATGTTTTATTGATTATTATTAATGGCTTTTATTTAGATTCGTTCTCTTTAAGTTACTGGGTTTTTTGATTTGTTTAGTTTAATTAGTCAATTTTCCTCATACACATTAGGGCCATTTTAAAGATCGAAAAGAGGCCCAGGACCAAAGTTTCTACATATTTTGGAGATTTGAATCCGAAACAGCTTATTGATTGGATCAATGACATGGAGGAGTATTTTGAGTATGAAGATGTGGAGGACCCAGATCGGGTCAAGTTTGCAAAAACAAAGTTGAAGGGCCACGCCAGTATTTGGTGGAAGGAGGTCCAATTAGAGAGGAACAGAAAAGGAAAGGGAAAAATCACCAGATGGGATCGGATGGTGGAGAAACTGAAGAAGCAGTTCACTCCTGTGGACTATGAGATGGAGCTGCTAAAGAAGTTGCAAGGACTGAAGAAAGGCAACAAGTCTGTTAAGGAGTCTACATAAGAGTTTTATAAGATTACTATCAGAACCGGCCATGCAGAGCCCAACAAGGAGAAGGTAGCCCGTTACATTAATGGGTTGAGGCTGAGTATTCAAGAGGAGCTGAGCCTGGTCAGAATGAACACCATAGAAGATGTGTACTAGTTTTCCCTAAAGGTGGAAGAGAAGCTGAATAAAAGATTCGATAGCAAGCAAAGGGTAAGAGGTCAAGGCAGAAGGACTGGTGGAAGACCCTATGGAGGTTGTAGTGAAGATCAAAAGAAAAGTGAAGAAGCTGGCACCACTCAAAATCAAAGAGGGGATAATGCCTACCGCCCTCGTGACCAGAATAGTGGTTAGCAAAGAGGAAGAGGAAGAGGTAGACCTGGGCAAAGACCCAGAAGAGGAGGTTTTAGAGGAACATGTTTCCAATGTGGAGAAGAAGGGCATCGAGCATACGAGTGTCTGCAACATCAAGGAAGGACAAATAGAAGACCTGAAGGTAATGCACAAGTTAGACATGTAGATGAAGATGCGCACTTTGAGCGTTCTAAAGATGTTGAAAGGGGAGAAACCCTAGTTATTAGAAGAACTTTGTTGAATGAGGAGAAAGAACCCAATCAAAGGAAGAGTCTATTCCGCACAAAGTGCAAATGTGAAGGTAAGTGTTGTGATATTATTATTGATAGTGGAAGTACTGACAATCTTGTTTTAGAGGAGATGGTTGACAAGTTGAAGTTGACAAGAAGAAAGCATCCGCATCCATACTAGATTGCATGGTTGCAGAAGGACCATAGAGCTTTGGTCAATGAGCAGTGTTTAGTGAAGTTCAAGATTGGTGACTACCATGATGAGGTGCTGTGTGATATCATACCGATAGATGCACGTCATATGTTGTTGGGAAGGTCATGGCAGTATGATAGGAGCGTTGTCCATGATGGCCGTGCAAACACATATTCCCTAACAAAGGACAACGTCATAAATTGAAGCCCTTGAAGGAGGTGGAAGAAAAGGTATGTAGTACTGCCAGAATCTGCATGGTCGATGGTAGAAATTTTTTGGAGGGTATGAAGCATGAGAGTCATTTCTTTGCATTGATTCCTAAGATTAGTCAAGAGAAATGTGAAGATGTACCACCAGAAGTTTCAGACATGTTGGAAGAATTTTAGGACATTATCTCTGATAATGTACTAGAAGGTTTACCACCAGTGAAGAAGATAAGTCATCAAATGGATTTGATACCAAGAGCTAGTTTGCCAAATAAGGTAGTCCACAGAATGACTCCAGCAAAGAATGAAGAGTTGAACAGATAAGTTCATGAGTTGTTAAGAAAGGGACTGATAAGGGAGAGCCTGAGTCCATGTGTGGTACCTACAGTACTAGCACCAAAGAAAGATGGAGAGTGGAGAATGTGTACAAATTCTCGAGCCATAAATAAGATCACTATCAAATACAAATTTCCATTGCCAAGAATGGATGACATAATGGATTGTTAGAGTGGAGCCAGGTACTTCACGAAGATTGACCTGAAGAGTGGGTATCACTAGATCTGAATCAGAGAGGGAGATGAATGGAAGACAGCCTTCAAGACAAAGGAGGGTTTGTATGAGCGGTTATTCGTGCCATTTGGGCTAACCAACACACCGAGCACATTCATGCGACTCATGAATGAGGTACTGAAAGAATTTTTGGGAAGTTTTGTTATTGTTTATTTGGATAATATTTTGATTTTCAGTAAGACTTGGGATGAGCATCTTATGCATATCAGAAGAGTTTTAGAGAAGTTGAGGGAGGAGAAGTTGCTGATTAATATGAAGAAATGTAGTTTTGCAAAGAAGGAGTTGGTATACCTGGGATTTGTTGTCTCAGAGGAAGGTCTTAAGATGGACCCAGAGAAGGTAAGAGCTATCCTTGAATGACCTACACCAAGAAGTGCCACAGAGGTAAGATCTTTTCATGGTTTGGCAAGTTTTTACAAAAAGTTTATCAAAAATTTTAGTAGCATTTGCACACCCCTAATTGAGACAATGAGAGGGGATAGAAAAGAGTTTAGATGGACTAAAGCAGCGGACAAAAGCTTTGATACATTGAAGCAGAAAGTCATAGAGCAACTTGTTTTGGCACTTCTAAATTTCAATAAGGTATTTCAAGTAGATTGTGATGCTAGTGGTAGTGTTATAGGAGCTGTCTTGAGTCAAGAAGGTAAGTCCATTGCCTATTTTAGTGAGAAGCTTAATGATGCCAAAAAAAAGTATTATGTTTATGATCAGGAATTTTATGCAATAGTTCAGGCTTTGAAGAAATGGAGACATTATCTGTTTCCAAAAGAGTTTGTTTTATATACTGATCATCAGGATTTACAATATCTTAATAGTCAAGGAAAGTTGAATCAAAGGAACTTAAAATGGGTTGAGTTTTTACAAAGTTATACTTTTGTTTTGAAGCACAGGAGTGGGAAGTCCAACAGAGTTACAGATGCCTTAAGTAGAAGGCAAAATTTGTTGACATAAATAAAGATATAGGTTGTTGGGTTTAATGAGCTCAAAAGTTTGTATCCTGAAGATCCAAATTTTGCAGAGGCTTGGAAAGCTTGTCTAGAACTTGTTACTTTGGACATGACAAAATGGTTGGATTTCATAATCCAAGATGGCATGTTGTTTAGAGGAAGCCAATTGTGCATTATGAGGAGTTCCATGAGAGAGAACCTGATTAAGAAGAAGCATTGTGGGGGATTAGCTAAACACTTTGGTCGAGATAAGACCATTGCCATTGTCGGTGAAAATTATTATTGGCCACAGTTGCAACAGGATGTGAGGAAATTTGTGCAGAGTTGCAGAGTGTGCCAGATGGCAAAAGGAACAAGTCAGAATATAGATCTATATCAGCCATTACCTATACCGGAGAAGCCATGGGATGATATTAGTATGGATTTTGTTTTTGGTTTACCAAGGACACAGAGATGACATGATTCCATTTTTGTGGTGGTAGATAGATTCTCGAAGATGGAACATTTCATTCCTTGCAAGAAGACCAATGATGCTGTTCATATTGCTGAATTATTTTTCAGAGAGATGGTGAGATTACACAGTCTACCAAAGAGCATAGTTTCAGATCGAGATACCAAGTTTGTTGGTTATTTCTGGAGGACATTGTGGAAGAAGTTGAAGACAAATTTGAAGTTCAGTTCTGCACACCATCCACAGATGATGGATAGACAGAAGTGGTGAATAGGAGTTTGGGTAACCTACTACGATGCTTAGTAGGAGATAAGCCCAAGGGATGGGATTTGATTTTACCACAGGCAGAATTTGCTTACAACAATTCTGTCAATAGGAGTACTAGTAAATCACCATTCCAAATTGTATATAGTAATAGCCCAAGAAATGCTTCTGACTTAAGGAAGTTGGACAAAGGAGAAAAGACAAGTGCTGAAGTTGAAGACTTTGCAGAACATCTGAAGAATTTGCATGAAGAGGTGAGGAAGCACATTAATAAGATGAATATTCAGTACAAGGCTAAGGCAGATTAGAAGAGGAGATATAAGGAGTTCCAGGTAGGAGATGAAGTCATGGTTCACTTGAGAAAAGATAGGTTCCCAATTGGAACATACAATAAGTTGAAAATGAAGAAATTTGGACCGTGCAAAATCCTGAAGAAGCATGATTCAGGAAGTGCATATGAGGTAGAGCTGCCAAGTGGGATTAATATTTCCCCTATGTTCAATATTGTTGATTTAACAGAATATCATGAAGGTGGCACAAAGGATGGACCGACATAAGAACAGTGGAGTATTCCGGCATCTACTTCAATGGAAGAGATAGAAGAGATCTTGGATAGCTGTGTGGGAAGAAGTACTCGGAACAGGCAATATAATATCTAGTGAAATGGAAAGGAAGGCCTATTGAAGATTCTTCTTGGTTGTCTAAGGCAGAGGTTGATCGTCTGGGTTTTCCTCAAACAAACACCTGAGATGTGGCAGGGTCACTTCTCAAATTACCCTGGGTGTCTGATGCAGGAGTATCTAATGGTGTAAGGGCAATCTTACATCACCCAAAAAGAAGTTAATTCAAAATCATTGTAGTTGTTTTCATTTCTTTCCATAATTAGTGTTTCTGGTTCCATAATATTCTGAATAATGATGTAGGACTTTCAGTTTTTCCAAAACTGCTAAAAATAGCAAACTACCAGTTTTAGAAAGTTTACCTGCCATTTTAGGAAAGTTTGCATTTGGGCACGAATTGAAGCAAAAACTTCCAGAAAGCTTCATAATGGAAATATAAGACCTTTAGCAAAGGAATCAGGCAAAGATCATTTGTGAGCTAAAAGATATTAAAGTTTTTGTTTTCCGAAAAGCCTCTAAAAATTTCTGAAATGAGATATGAGGAACTAAAATATCCCATAACATCCCAAAAAGTTGACAAAAATCTATTTACAAATTTCTGGCGTGATAGTTCACATCGTAAGCTTTCCAGAACTTAAAACAGTTTGTCAATCGGACACCCGGATCAAAAGTTATGCTTCCCATAAGTTGACCTACTTTTGGAGGGAGTTGCAAATTTTAAAATTTAGCTGGAAGCTGCCAAAAAGTGCTATTTATGACTATTTTGGGAACCCTGGGCGGTAGTAGAGTTAAGGGGGGAGTGTAGAGTCAAGAATGGGCAGGAAAACAGAAACCCTAGCTGATTTGGGGGTTACATAAGGCAGAAGATTCCAGAGCCTGGTGATGTGTAGCTGTAGTGTGTTGCGGCATATGGAGGATTGATTCCTCTGATTGTAATTGAGCTTCTGTAATGTAATTAATTTCTCAGATCAATAAAAGAAAGTTTTATTTTTTGTGTTTAATTTCTATTGTGTGTTTTGTGATTTACCCCCTTCATCATAATGCTTGCTTCACTCTTTCATAATGCTCATCCCCTTGAAGATTCTGAATTACTTCCTGCTTCAAATTGGATCTCGTTGTGACCATGGCAGCCAGATGTCTTTTTCTACTAAGAGCATCTGCTACTCTATTCTCCTTTCCTTTCCTTTTATATACTCAATTCCAAAGTCATAATCACTAAGGAATTCTAACCACCTTCTTTGTCGTGCATTAAGGTTAGGTTGAGTAAAGATATACTTGAGCCCTAAATGATCTATCTTTAACTCAAAGGGCTTACCTAGAATATAATGCCTCCACATCTGAAGTGCATGAATTATGGCTGTTAACTCAAGATCATGCGGCACATAGTTTCTCATATTGCTTTAACTTTCTTGACTCATATGCAACCACTTGCTCATTCAGCATCAATACTCCTCCTACTCCTTCTCCCGAAGCACCAGTTATAACTATAAAGTGACCATTAGGATCTGGTATAGTCAAGATAGGAGTAGTTGCGAGCTTTTCCTTTAGCACTTGGAAAGCTTTCTCACACTTTTTTGTCCATTCAAACTTCTTACCCTTCTTTTGTAGCAAGGTAATTAGTGTTTCTATAGTTGAGAAACCTTCCACAAACTTTCTATAATAACCTACAAGTCCCATAAAACTTCTGACTTCTGTTACACTTTGCGGTGTAGGCCATTCCATTATCGCTTTAATCTTCTTAGGATCAACTGCAATCCTTTCTGCCGAGATCACATCACCAAGATTGTGCACTTTACCTTGAAAGAATGTACACTTAGATAGCTTACCATAAAGCTTCTGCTCTCTCAAGCATGGTAAGACAATCCTTAAATGCCTTTCGTGCTCTTCCACTGATTTAGAGTATATCAATATGTCATCAAGGAAGATGAACACAAAATCATCTAAACAATCACTGAAAAAGGCTATTCATCAAATTCATGAAGGATGCTGGAGCATTAGTCAACCCAAATGGTACCACTATGAACTTGTAGTGACCATATCGAGTCCTAAAAGTTGTTTTAGAGATGTCCTCATCCTTAATCCATAATTGGTGATAGCCGGATCTAAGGTCTATCTTTGAGAACATCGTAGCTCCCTTCATCTGATCGAAGAGCTCATCTATTCTCAGGAGTGGGTACTTATTCTTTATAGTAGCTTTGTTAAGCATCTTATAATCAATGCATAACCTCAAAGTACCATCCTTCTTCTTTACAAAGATAATCAGTGCACCCCATGGTGACACACTAGGTCTAATAAACCCTTGATTTAGCAACTCCTGCAATTGTGCTTTAAGCTCATACAGTTCTATAGTAGTCATCATGTAGGGTGCCAACTTAGATTGAGGCTCAGTTCCTGGTAGCAAATCAATTGAGAAGTCAAATTCTCTCTTCGGTGGTAACTCTGTCAACTCCACAGGGAATACATCTCGAAAATCTCTAAGGATTAGGTAGTCATTAAATGTTGGTTCTTCTTTGTCAAGGTCCTTTACTTGGACAACATAAATGACACACCCTTTCCTCTTGGCTTTCTTCAATTGCATAGCCGAGATTTGTCTAATCTCTAAAGGTCTCTTAGATCCATTAATTTCCACTTGATTCCCTAGGTCATCTGAGCATCTAACAACTTTGTCTTCATAGTTTACTAGAGACTTATGTTCAGCTAACTAGTTGATTCCCAGAATTATATCATAAGACCTTAAAGGTGCTACATACAGATTAACTTGCATCTGAAAACTTGGAAGCTCTAACTCACTACATGCTAGACATGAGTCTACTCTTTTTTCTGCTCTATTGCCATATTGTACCATCCAAGAGTTTTCCATATGCCTAGGTCTAATAGATAACTTAAATACTACTCTAGGATCTCCAAAACAATTTGTGGCACCAGTATCAATCAAAATAGAAATGGGTAGTCCGTAGAGCTTACCTTGAAACTGTATAGGTGCTCCCTGAAAGTTAGCTTGTCGATTGTCCACTGCGGCATGAATCTGATGTTGAGGTGCTCCTTGTTGATTTCTATTTCCTCTTCCTGCTGATCTATGGGGACATGAATTAGCATAATGCTCTCCTCCACAAACATAGCATCCACCCTTAGGTGCTTTCGGTCCTTCAGTTCTTTCCTGCTAGTTGTTATTTCAATTGTTATAGCCACCTCTTTTGTTTCCTCTATGCTAGTTTCCACCAGAACTGCATGTTGCTCATATTGTGAAGCACCTTGTAATTGTTCTTTTCTTAGGGCTTCTCCAATTTGGCGTTGTGTGTGGTGTCAATGCTTACTGCACATTGAATGTCATGCAAACTTGAGCATTGAATTAGATGAAATTTGTGATTTGGGTCCTTTGAAAAGGCTCATTATATCCCCACTTTGTGTGAAAAACTTAGACAATAAGAGCATGGGAGGTGGATTTTTGAGCTCGATCACTCATGGAGCAAATGAATTAGCATCCTCTGTGTGAGGAAAAGCTAGGAAAGGACACGGAAAGCTAAGCGTGCAATTGAGTCATCCCTTGATAGCAAAAATAGTAATAATATTGGGGATACTTGCATGGATAGCACAGGAGATTCACATCCAACAAGCAATGGATTAGCAGAAGTGTGCGGTGAGTTCAAGTCTTCCCGCATCCCTATAGCAGTCAAAGTGATTGTGTGCAGGTAAGTGGTAAAATTAAAATGATTCCTCGCAATCCCGCAAGTAAACCCTAAACATGGGGTGGATGGCGGGTAAACTCAAGGCTTTTCTCATATCCCTGCAAGAGCCCAACAATAGACATGCGGTATGGTGGTGGAGTCATAAGACAATATTTTATTGCATTCAAATGCGGTGAATATTTTTATACTTATTGAGGATTATTAAATCACAATGATGAATTTATTTTGTTGAAGTGTAAAGTTTACCGCTGGCATGACTTGAAGAATGTGTGGGAGGTCAGACATAAGAAGGTTTTTATTTATTTTTGGTGAAAATGTGTGCAGGATCTATGTGTTTGAAAGGTGATAATATAAAAATATTTTCACCAAGGGTGATGAGGAGTGGGTAATTATTTTACTCGGGAAATATGGTGAATGTAAATGTGAAAGAGGGAATATTAATAGTCATTCTAACTATTATTGCAAAATATATGGGTGAAATAATTATTCACGGGGATGCAAAGCAAAAGGTGATAAAATAAATATTTTTATTACAAAAGAATATGAAAGGTTGCACCAAAAGGATATGTGAAGTGTCATAACCCTTGGAAATGTAAAGTATATATGATAAAATCAAAAAAGAAAAAAAAAGAGGGGGTAGGACAGAACAAGATGATGTACAGGTGAAAACTTGGGAAGAGAATGTACAGAAATGTATTTGATCTGAAAATGGCTTCAGCTGTTTATTGATTTTGATGAAAATAAATTGTGAGACTGTCTCCATATTATTTTGTTTTGATCATATGAATCAATTTGGCAATTTCTTATTGATTTGTTGTTGCATATTAAATGCTTCTGTGTGGTATGTTTAATGGGTTCTATCAAGTAGGGATTAAATTCTTTGAACATGTTACTATGATTTAAAGAATTTAGTTTGGATTAGAAAGAATGGTTTTCATGGTTGAATTACTTGCATGTTTATGTAAGCCATAAATAGAAAAAGTGATGAACAGTTAGAGTTTAAGGCCGTTGGATGAGCAAAACTCATTAAGACTCCATAGCCCAAGAAATAAGACATCGATCAAATCAAGCTCCAAAACAAATTAAGCCATTGTTTGTTTTGATTTCTAGTTGTAGGAGTAGGATTAGGAGTAGTGGATAGAGTAGTTGAATAAATCCATTTTCAGATTTCATGCCAGTTTGAATGTGGTTGAAAAAGATGCTTTAATTGGCAAAATTGTATATAATATGCTCAATCATCACCATTCAATCTTGAAGTGTTAACATTTCGTGGTGATAAAAAGGTACACCCACCTAGGCGAAGCAAAGCCTAAAGTGCAGGGAATTCCAACCATCTTGGTTGATTCTGTCAGTTGGCCAAATCAATTGTAAAACCTGATCATAAAGCATGGCATCCTTTTAGGGTTTTGCAATCTGCAAATTTGAGAACCAACAAATTGGCAACTCTGCTGGGGAGTTGAAGTGAAAATCAAATCATGCCTTGGAGTCTCTGGTGAAGTTTTTGCCCATCTAAGTCACCAACAGATTGATGACTCTGCTGGGGAGTTGAAGTGAAAATCAAATCATGCCTTGGAGTCTCTGGTGAAGGTTTTGCCCATTCGAGTCACCAACAAATTGGCAACTCCACTGGGGATGAATTGAATGAATCAATATGTGAATGACTCTACTGGAGAAGACCCAAAAAATGGAATTCATTCCTCTTTGAAAAGAGGTGGCAACTCTGTGAAAAGAACCTGATGAGAGAATGACCCAAAAATATTCACATCATAGGCCTGGTGAGCAAACACCTAAAATGGTAAGATTCACTGATGCCCATGTTGTCTCTACTTCAACAAGAGAACTGACTAATCAAGAGTTAAAATAAGAAGTGAAACAATTACAAGCACAAGTTGAAAGGAAAAAATGATAAGGCAAATGAATGAATTGGAGCAAGAGCTTCTTCAGTTGAGGGATTAGACTATTTCAAATGTACCACAATACAAATCTTACTGTAATTAGCCTTTTGGAGGTGCTTACTCTTTTCCCCCTGGTCAAGGAGGTGTGAAAATTCAAGATCAGTGATATAATCAACATATAGGGCAATATCAAAATTAGTATCATGCTCTTCATCAAAATATACAAGGTAATATGTATTACCATGGAGGTGTTAACCAATATATGCATCAATAATATCAGCAACAGGGATATCAATATCAGTAATATCAGCCTTATCAAGAACAAAATCCATTTGTAAGAAGAAATCCTGAAACTACAACATTTCCAGCCACTTTCGATCAACCAATAGAGGAAATATGTGCAAGTGAAGATTTGAATGAAGATGAAATTGTGGAAGGCCAACTCTTCACCTTGGAGGAGGGTTGCAATATTGAAGACACTATTGAGGACACATTGCATGAGGAGTGCATCATCAATGAGGCAAATGAAGGAGCATGTCCACCTTGCAGCGAACAAGAAGCACACTCATTGGCAGACACAATTAGTGAAGAAGATGTATGTATATATGAGAATGGTTTCCAAATTTTTTCAAACCCATTGTATGATGAAATGATAGAAGAAAATCAAATGATATTTTGCCAAGGTATGTCAAAACATGATTTTCATGTGTATTCAAATCCATTCTATGATGAGGATGAAGCATTCTCAGATGATCAGGATGTTGCTTGTGAAAAGAATAATTATGTTGATAAAAAGAATACATCTCATTTGTTATTTCCTGAGTGCTGTTGTGATGATGGAAAAAGTAAAAAATATATCAGCAAGGAGGTGAATGAAGAGGCATGTTCACTCAATAGTGAACAAATTTTAGATTTGCTTACTATTGAATATCATAGATACACACATAAAAATGATTCTAAAATTTCATGCCCAGCACACATTTGCTTTGACGGTGAAGGGATGTCTAGTGGTTGTGAAGTTCATTGTAGTAGTGCTTCAAAAATGCATTCTTCTATTGAATCGTTGGGTGTTGATGATTCAAGCATGTCAAATCTGCTAATTGTTGAGGAAATTGATGATGGAGTTTCATGTTCACAATTGTTGCAGAATGATTTGTTATTCTTTCCAGTTCTGTTAGAGAGTCATCATTTGGTGAATGACAACAAGTATGATGAGACAGGGTACCTCATAAAGTCTTGATCTAATGTGCTTGATGGTTGTGATTTCTCCTTGTCATATGATGATACAAATTTTTAGAATATACCTAATTTTTAGATGCAAATTGAGGGAGAATGCACTGACATGAAAGATATCAACATCCTCCATCAAGAAGATTTCAATAATATTTCTAGGTTGGTATTACTGTAGGGTGATGAAAATCAAGTATATGACATAGGTAAATGAAGGCCTTTTCTTTTCTGGTGGCCTTGTGCCATCAGCTGTGGTGTGATTTTTCAAATCATACCAGTTCAGGGTAGAGAAGGATTTGGACTCTATTGCCCAATGGACAAAATACTCGGTCTACTCCCCAGAGATCTGAATTCTTGTTATGCCCGCAAGGGGCATACATCCCCAAATAGAGCCACTGTTGGTACCTCCAAATTTTGGCTAATTTTGAAGTGCCCATGATGAAAAATTTGGTTGCAACACTCAGAAATGTATTTGTGAAATTTGTTCTAGAAGCCTACTTTGGAGGATCATAATTGGAAGACTGTTCACTTTTATGCCAAATCACTTGGTAGGCACATTAATTTACCATATGTAAGTATGTATGTTTGATTTCAACTTCTTGTGATAAGATTTGACAGGGTTTTGAAGCACCAAGTTGGAGGATTCTGGAGGAGTTTGATGTCTGCACATTGTTACATCTGCTAGAGTGGTCAACTTTGGAGGCAAATATTTACAAGATGGATGATTTTCATGATACACCAATTGGTGTTTCAAATTTTCCCCATGTTAATATACTTTCATGTCCATTTTCAAGGCCCAAAGCTTCAATTTGATATTTTTTCAAAGTCAAAAGAAAATGGAGTTTTTCATATTTTGACATCTGCATTTCTAGAAAGTTTCAAAGGGGTCATCTTTGACCTTTAATATCTTGTGAAGAAAGTGGATCAAAGTAAATCCCTTTTGCACACATGTTCAATGGACCTAAATGAACTAATTTCTCTAATGGTAGCCTCCCAGGAAGAGATTTAGTATTTTTTCAGGGTGGTGACTTGGTGAGCTCCAATTGGTCTTTTGACAGGTGCAGTTTCAGAAAAGGCTAAGTGTGCTACTTTGAATATTAATATCTTGCAATCTTGATGGTGTTATGCAAATACTTTTGATGAGCATGCTCCCATATCATCAGTCAACATATCTGTGCATTTCATGGCTCCAGGAGAATGTTTGATCAGTTTTCCAGGGTGATTTTGGAGGCTACCTAACTTGTTTTGGCCACAATGCAAAGATGTCAGAAAACAAATTCTAATGACTACCCACTTAAATTTTTCAGCTCAGAGGCATACAAAAGCAGTCTCAGGTCAATTCAAGATGAAAATTATTTCATAAGGATTTTTTTTTAGTCGGGCCCACAAGGGGACCCGACATGTGTCACACAATTATTGTTGTTGATGAGGCTTATAACAGAGTTTAGAAACACTTTTCTCATTCCTATTCTCTTCTTGCAATGAATAAAGTGGATCAACAAACGAAGTTCTTAGGTCTTCAAATATTCAAAGGTAATTTATCCTTATGGAGAATATGGATAAGGAGGGCATCATGTAGGAGGATGGTGTCATATGGAGAATGTCAAGAGTCTTGGTCAAAATGTTTGTATCAAGAGTTAGGAAGGTTTGTATAGGTCATGAGAGAATTTGCATGTAGTCAAATAGACCATACAAAGTCATAAAGCTTTGTCATAACTGTATAAACCCTTGAAGATTCCATGTAACCATTAAGGGTTTATGAAACTCTCTAAGAATTCAGTGATCATTGTAAGGTTTCCTAGTATGCATTCATATCATTGTGGTTTGTATGCCCTTCAAGTTCAGTCAAGCTAATAGGATTGAGCAAGCTAGTGTTGAAGCAACAAAAGGGAAAAATATAACATCAACACTGAATGATGTCCCAGTTTCAATAGCAAGGATTGACATCTGAGTGGGCCTTATCACCAAAGCTCAGAGACATCCAGATGTAGATTCATTGTATGTGGAAGAGATTGATGTTGGAGAACCTTCTCCAAGAACTGTTGTCAATGGCCTTGTTAAATATATCTCACTTGATGAGATGCAAAATCGAAAGGTGTGTATACTATGTAACTTGAAACCTGCAATAATGAGGGGGATAAAATCACAGGCCGTGGTGTTAGCTACTTCCAATGAAGATCGTACAATTGTAGTATTGGTATCTCCACCTGAGGATGCTCCTATTGGGGAAAGGGTGACATTTTCAGGATTTGACAGAACCCCAGATGAAGTGTTGAATCCAAAGAAAAGGTTTGGGAAGACTATATAGTTATGGTCTCGGTAGCAAAGGTCAATGAGTGTGACTCTATTCTAAGGAGGTTTGTGCTATGAAGTTCTATGCCGGATTGACCAAGTGCATCCGCACTTGCTCTGGCACTGTTGACTAAAAATGCACAAGCCCGTAATGCAAACAAAGTGGCCATGGCTGGTTCCAAAGAGCTATTACATCACCGGATACAAAGATGAACAGAAATGGAGGATATTCCTAACAGAACTGCATGTTGCTCATATTGTGAAGCACCTTGTAATGGTTCTTTTCTCAGGGCTTCTCCAATCTAGCGTTGTGTGTGGTGTTAG
Organism: Cunninghamia lanceolata; assembly: GCA_027924645.1. Classification (NCBI taxonomy): domain Eukaryota; kingdom Viridiplantae; phylum Streptophyta; class Pinopsida; order Cupressales; family Cupressaceae; genus Cunninghamia; species Cunninghamia lanceolata. The sequence goes on along the minus strand of BSBN01000252.1, from coordinate 10,615,696 downwards.
CGCTTACTACACATTGAATGTCATGCAAACTTGAGCATTGAATTATATGAAATTTGTGATTTGGGTCCTTTGAAAAGGCTCATTATATCCCCACTTTGTGTGAAAGTCTTGGATAATAAGAGCATGGGAGGTGGATTTTTGAGCTCGATCACTCATGGAGCAAATGAATTAGCATCCTCTGTGCGAGGAAAAATCAGGAAAAGGACACGGAAAGCTAAGCGTGCAATTCAGTCATCCCTTGATAGCAACAATAGTAATAACATTGGGGATACTTGCATGGATAGCACAGGAGATTCACATCCAACAAGCAATGGATTAGCAGAAGTGTGCGGTGAGTTCAAGTCTTCCCACATCCCCGCAACAATCAATGTGATTGTGTGCGGGTGAGAGGGTAAATTAAAATGATTCCTCGCAGTCTCGCAAGTAAACCCTAAACATGGTGCGGGATGGTGGGTAAACTCAAGGCTTTTCTCGTATCCCCGCAAGAGCCCAACAATAGACATGTGGTATGACATTGGAGTCATAAGACAATATTTTATTGCATTCAAATGTGGTGAATATTTTATACTTAAGGAGGATTATTACACCGAGAGGCGTTCCTACATTCACAGCACGGATGGGAGCTGAAAGATTCTAGAATTTCTATGTAAACTTATAAGATTCCTAGAATCTTTATTAAATTTTTTTTTTTCTATAGTCTCTTTGATTTTCTCACTTTTTTTTCCTTTTTTGTTTTTGTTTTTTAATATTTCCAATTTCTTTTTTGTCTTTATTTTTTATTTTTTCCATTTTCTTTTTTGGTTTTTATTTTTTCCAATTTCTTTTTTTGTTCCTTTTTTTTTTGTGATTTTCTCTACCTTTCTATCCTTCATGGTTTTTATTTTTTATTTTCTCCAATTTCTTTTTTGGTTTTTATTTTTTATTTTTTCTAATTTCTTTTTTGTTTACCAAACTTTGTTGATTTTATTTGTTATTTGTACAAAGATAATTTCAAACACTTATCATAACCCTAAGTTACTCAAACCAAATAATCATGATCTAAATGATTTATGTGAACAAATATTATTCTTATGTGTACAAGTACTAGGGTTAGAAAAAGAATTAGAGTTAGAATTAGCGTTAGGGTTAGGATTATGGTTAGAATTAGGGGTACAATTAGATTTAGGTTTAGAGTTAGGTATGAAATTAGGGTTAGGATTAGGGTTATGGTTACAATTTATGTAGGGTAAGAATTAGGGTTAGAATTAAAATTAGCATTAGGGCAGAATTATGGTTAGGATTAAAACTAGTATACTTATATTAAAAAAAATATCTAAAGTATACCAAGAGATATGCTTACGAGGCACCTATTTCCATCTATGTGTGATAAATTGATTAAAAAAATAGGCCCCTTAGAAGGATATCTCTCGGCATACTTTAGATATATTTTTTTAATATAGGTATACTAGTTAAATTACAACGATGAATTTATTTTAGGAAGTGTAAAGTTTACTGTTGGCATGGCTTGAAGAATGTGCGGGAGGTAAGACATAAAAAGGTTTTTATTTATTTTTAGTGAAAATGTGTGCGAGATCGGTGTTTTTGAAAGGTGAGAATATAAAAATATTTTCACCAAGGGAGATGAGGAGTGGGTAATTATTTTACCCAGAAAATATGGTGAATGTAAATGTGAAAGAGGGAATATTAATAGTCATTTTGACTATTATTGCAAAATATATGGGGGAAATAATTATTCACAGAGATGCAAAGCAAAAGGTGATAAACTAAATATTTTTTATTGCAAAAGAATATGAAAGGTGCACCAAAAGGATATGTGAAGGGTCATAACCCTTGGAAATGTAAAGTATATATGATAAAATTAGAAAAGAAAAAAAGAGGGGGTAGGATAGAACGGGATGATGTATAGGTGAAAACTTGGGAAGAGAATGTATAGAAATGTATTTGATTTGAAAATGGCTTCAACTGTTTATTGATTTTAATGAAAATAAACTATGAGACTATATCCATATTATTTTCTTTTGATCATATGAATCAATTTGGCAAGTTCTTATTGATTTGTCGTTGCATATTAAATGCTTTTGTGTGATATGTTTAATGGGTTCTCTCAAGTAGGGATTAAATTCTTTTGAACATGTTACTGTGATTTAAAGAATTTAGTTTGGATTAGAAAGAATGGTTTTCATGGTTGAATTACTTGCACGTTTATGCAAACCATAAACAGAAAGAGTGCTGAACAATTAGAGTTTAAGGCCATTGGATGAGAAAAACTCATTAAGACTCCATAGCCCAAGAAATAAGGCATCGATCAAATCAAGCTCCAAAACAAGTTAAGTCATTGTTTATTTTAATTTCCAGTTGTAGGAGTAGGAATAGAAGTAGTTGATAGAGTAGTTGAATAAATCTATTTTCAGATTTCATGCCAGTTTGAATGTGGTTAAAAAAGATGCTTTAATTGGCAAAATTGTATATAATCTACTCAATCATCACCATTTAGTCTTGAAATGTTAACATTCGGTGGTGATAAAAAGGTACATCCCCCTAGGTGAAGTAGAGCTTGAAGTGCAGGGAATTCCAACGATCTTGGTTGATTCCATCAGTTGGCCAAATCAGTTGTAGAACCTGATCATAAAGTCTAGCATCCTTTTAGGGTTTTGCAATCTATAGATTTGAGAACCAATATGGCAAATGGATTATGGTTTAATAAGTAAATGGTTTAAGAGAATAATGATTCACCCCCCTCTCAGTATTCTGGTTGTTCAATAGTTGCATACATATCAAAAACCCCAAAATAGAAAAAACATTAGAAATTAGAAAAAGACAAACCCTTGATTAGATCATGAGGTAGGATTCAACAAAACAAGTGTTCACGAACTCTTCAATTTCATCACAAGGTCAAACAGTCAAGAGAACCCACACAAAGCCTTTGATAACATCACTAAGTCAAAAGTCAACTCTTAGTCAAACTCAAGTCTATTCTCTCTATCCAAGCATACCGATGTGCCTTGGAATTAGAGGTGAACAAGTGAGGGCTATGCTTGAGGAGATTGAAGAATTACATCCTAGGCCACAACTAGCACAACAAACACAAGAAGAACAAGAACACATGCTTAGGTTGATTCAACACAGAGAACAAATACAAGTTTAAGCCATCGAAGAAAGATTACAACATACTAGGCTCATCAACGACTATAACAAACATCCATTTAGACGTTGGAACACTAGAAACCCAAACAGGAGATTGATAACTAGTGACTCTTCAGGTCATATTATTATCTCCACCACAATAGTCATAAAACAACACATAGAAAACCAAAACAGACACCAGGACCGACTGACCGCTCTTTGCGATGTTCTTCTCCCAAGAGAACAAAACCACCCTCGGGTCTTACCTTCACTTGACTAGCTTTTTCCATGAGAGTGAGAGTGACGTGGAGGTCACCCAAGGAAAGGAGAGGGTCCATGTGTTGTGTCAAAGTTGACTCATTCGTGCTTATGCCTAAGTCACGTTTTGAGAAGTACAATCACATACTTGCTTTTCATAGAAGTATTATTACACTCAATAGTGTATGCATCAAGCTTATACAATGTGCCAAATATGACACCTCTAGCGATCACCATAGCAACCCTAACGATCTTGCATCTTACATTAGAAAAGACTACCTGCACACCCGCATCTATTAGTTTGCTCATAGATAATAAAATTTTTGCTAACCTAGGGATATGCTACACACCATTAATCTTTTTTACTCCACTATTAGGAAATCTAATTTTAACTTTACCATGACCAACAATATTTATATAAGAATCATCACCCAAGTACACCTTAGCTCCATCAAATTCTTCATATTTAGAAAACCAATCTCTATTAGGGGTCATATGGAAAGATGCACTTGAGCCAACTAACCACGCATCATTACTTGCATGAGTGGCCAAAGATGTAATGAACGCATCACCATCTTCCTTCTCAGACTCAGAATCAGAATCAAATTTCTTCTTTTTCTTCTTTGCACTCCTTACGAAAGTGTCTATGCTTACCACAATTCTAGCAAATAACTTTGGACTTTCCAGAAGATTTGGATATCCCATTAGACTTGGATTTGTCACTCTTCTTTCTCTTCTTATCTTTTTATTTATATCTTCCATAAATATTCAAGGCCTCCTTGGCACTAACGGATGCCTTCCTCCTCATCTCTTCAGAAAGAAAAGAGCCTGGACAATATCTTCAACTTTCAAGAAAATAGAAGTACTCCCAATAGCCATAACAAGAGAATCCCATGAATTAGGCAAAGAATAAAGTAGGATTTGACATCTCTCCTCCTCATCCATTTTTACACCAACTGATGCTAATTGAGAAACCAACATATTGAATTCTTTCAGGTGGTCTACAATTTGTCCACCCTCTTCAATTCTCAAGGAATACAACTTCTTCCTCAAGAAATTCTTGTTCACTAAAGATTTGGCTTGATATATCTCACCAAGTTTCTTCCATAGTTTCTTTGCAGAGGACTCTTCATGGACATTGATTAAAATGGAGTCTATCAGGCACAATTTGATTAGACCCTTGGCTATATAGTCCATAACATCATATTGAGTAGCCAAAGTAATTTATAGGCCTTAAAACATGCTCATCAACATCATCCTACATATCTCAATCAATTAACAAATATTCTATCTTTAGCTTCCACATCTCAAAATTGTTACCAAAAAATTTATCTACCTCTATTATCTCTGATGTACTCACCATCTAAAAATTCTTGCAACAAGATCACAAAGTATTATTTTGCACAATCTCCCACTCAAAACTAGATTAATTTAAAAAACCGAACAACCCACAACTGAAACCAAAGGTGGTCAAGCTTTGATACCACTTGTAAAGGAAGCTAGGGTAGCGAAACAACTTCCTACACTAATCTTGAGAGGAGGGTTATGCAAAACTTTTCAAATCTTTACAATAGTTACAACAATTATACATAAATAAACATAAATATCAATCATACCACAACATAGTGATTTACATGGGAAAAACCCTTTCAAGAGAAAAACCCCACACTCTAAAAGTAGTCCAATATATTATTCAGAAATATTAACAAGATTAAAACATATTTGTAGAGCAAGATTTCACAAGATTATCACCAACCAGAAATCTGGAGGTAACTTAACAACATCTATAAGACTCTTACACCCAACCTCGATCTCAAGCACTTAATATATATGAGATACAATACATGAAAGATCGTCAAACGATGATTGCAAAACCATGAGCCAAAACCACTCAAAAGTGGTGCTCAAATTCTTAGGGTTCTATTATCTCAAATCAAAGATGCCTTATGATGTACACATCATAAGTTAGTCAACACGTGTAACTCCTCCTTACATCTCTTTTCTATGTCCAACACATTTTTACATTTTCCAATACTGGAGGCCCTACTTTCGGAGGCCATAATTTTTTATTTGGGAGGTCGATTGGGCCTATTTTTTTAAAATTAAAGAGCTCAAAGTGATCTACACACCAGGCACCCTTGATGGTAGTGCCGAACAACACAATTTTTTTATTTTGGCCAAAAACCAACTCTATAGCCCGAAAATTAAGTTTTTCTATTTTTATAACAAAAAAATTGCACTTTTTGTAATTGCAAAGTTGAGACATCTTTCCTAACACTAATGTAGTAAACCATTATTCTCTCAAGACAATATTTGTTGCACCCATGGAGACATCAAACATTGAGCAATCAAGACAGTAATCTCCCATGGACAATTTAATGCTATGACATTTCCCTGAACAATTGATAGTACTCCATCTACAATGAGAACCTAAAATTTTAGAACTGGATATATAAAATAATTTAAACAAGTAGCTAACTTCTTGTTGATGAACTTATGAGTGCTTCCTAAGTCTATCAACATTGTTACTCTCTCTTTCTTCAAGAAACCCACTATCTTGAGAGTCGGTGGGGTGCTAATTCTAGAAAGTGCATGACAAGAAATGGTTGGCTGGGTATCTCCTGATTCCTCATCTATCTCATTGTCACCCTCTAATATTGTTTCTACCTCCTCTTCTTCCTCACTCAACCCTTCAATGTAGAATAATTTATTTTCACTACATTTATGTCCTCGACTGTATTTGCTATCATAGGTAAAACACAACCCTTTTGCTCTCTTATCTTTAATTTTTTTTGCAGAATTAGTCTAGTAGGTTGAGTGAGTGATTATGTAGGAGTGCTTCTATCTCTTATGTTTAAAAACCCTTGTTGTCTATTGGCCAAATTTTTTTCATATACCGACCTTACCATAATCATTGTTTGGGACATAGAATTTGGATGGAACATGCATACATCATATTTGATGTGACCCTTTAAACCCCCTAGAAATAATTCCTTCAAATTTTCCTCTATAACATGATCCACTCTTGAAGACAAAGTTTGAAATTGTTGAGTATCATCCTTGACCATGCCTATTTTCTTTGATTTAGCAAGCTAGCTAAAGTAACTATCCATAAGATTGTCATCATAACGTGTAGTGAGTTCCTCTTAACAAATAGATCACCTGACAACACATCCCTTGTTTTCTTCTATTCACATAGCCAAAAATACAAAATTAATTGGTCTAGTTACAAGTATAAGGATGCCATTAGAGCCTTTTGTTGGCATTAAACATGATGAATATCAAAGAACTGTTCCATTTGGTAGAGCCAATTTGTTGGATCCTTGCCATCAAACTTTCACATATCCATCTTTTGTGTGAAGTGCCTATCCATAGAATTATTTGGTTGATGATCCATCCTTAGATACGAGTCAAAACCAAAAGCATCATGTCCCTTGGAAAACAAATTTTCATCCCAAGTCTTGTTGAGTGAAGCTTCATGACCCCATAAACTCTTGAGGGAAGCTATTTTTGTTAAGATCCCTTGGATGTGCCCCTCTATTTTTGACCTAATTTCCTTTTTCATATTGTTGGTTTCTTCCCTTATAACATCCATGAATATGGTATCCATCTCCTCTATTGATGAATCACCTTTGTTAGGAGTCTTTCCAGGAGTGTAGGAATGCTTGCCCTTGCCTCTAGTATGTGGTCCTATCATGTTAAGGCTTGATAGTGACAAATCTAATTTTTGTTGTTAAACAAACTCCAAACAACTCCAAATGACTTCAAATCAAGACTATAGGTGGATCACTGTGCCCTTGTTCAAACCTCTAGAAATTAGAAAAAAAATTATTATTTTGCAACACTAGGAGTGAATTTGGTGGAAAGTCTAATTTCACAATAACTCCATCAAATCTACTCCAAATGACCTCAGATCTAGACTATATCAGCTTAAATATATCCTTGATCAACCCTCCAAAAATTAGAAAAAAAATCTCCAAATTGAGAGAGAGATATTTCCTTCACAAATTGACCTCCTGACTCAAAAAAATAGCTTGTTTCTTGCCTTCTAGGTGCCAAGATCATGCTTTGATACCACTTGTAATGAAATAACTTGCACAAGAGAAGAATATGTAGGAAATATGTTGCAAATTCTTGATAATACTTGAGAATAATAAGCCACTTCAAGGGGGAAAACCTCCAAAATACTCCAAGAAGAACACAATTCACAATATGATGATAATAAACTAACCACCAACTCATATATATACCATACTTATGCTTTAGATGCCACTATGTTGATTTAACTACTTATATAAGACTATATTAATGATCATATAACTTAATTAAGAGTTAAGGTAACCACAAGATGACTACTTATAACCCTATGCACACTCTAAGATTGAGGGCATAGCAAAATCTAACTTAGCTAACTACAATAAGGTTGAGCAAATTCATTTTTTCATTTTAAAATGATTAAGATATCTTCAACTTTTCTTGTCTAATAGAATTTAAGGTTGCAACTAGGTTCATTTGCACATTAATCATTTGCGCTTCCAATTTAATCAACTTTTCATCATTCAATTCTTCCTTATTCAATCATCGTTCCATTAGAGCATACTCTTTTTCATGGTGTTTCATACACTCCTCTTCATTCTTAAGTAAATGTTGTTCCTTTTATGCACTAATTGAAGTGTTCTTATAATAAATGCTCCTTGTTTGTGAATGATCTTTCAATGAATGCTTGATGATTCTAAGATGTAATTCAATGTCTAAATGAATGTCTTTAAATACCACTATATAGCAATAATCATGAAAAATGTGTCTCGAGTCAGCTCTTGGAGCGAATAGAACAAGTAAGAGCTAGAATTTATTTTGAATTTGAAAATTTTAATTTAGGGTTGTATTTGTGGGTATGAGATTGATCCCACACCTACTAGATTGACTAAAGATAAAGAAACAATAATATCTAGGAAGGGAATGAATGTATGGATATGGGGAGTAGTAATAGGTGAAATAAATGTTAGATATGTGGAAATGAATGAGGTAAGGCCAAATGCATGAGAATGTGTGTAAAGGGTAATGGGTGAAGGATAAGGGAATGAGCCCAACTTTTCACAAGATTACATCATTTGTTGATATGTAATTGTATTAAGACATTCTCTTAAAATGGGACCAAAACTAAATGGGAATTGACATCGGTATGCATATTTCACCATTACATCATGCCCCCACTTTGAGGTGCATGTGTACCCTAAAATGATCATGTATCTCAAAGTAAATGAGCACTCGCAAACATACATGAAAGTATATACTTAGACATAAAAAGGATACTAGGTCCATATAAAGTAATGGACCCCACTAGATATCTCTGTGTCCATTGTCTTTGGCATTTATGCTCCATTAGAACCTACAAAATAGAGAAAAATATGTGCAATTAGTGCCTTTTGTCTCACAAATTAAATAAGCCCAAAATACAAACTTGCTTAATTGTATAGGAAATAGGAAATAAGGAGTAGGGTAGGAAATTCCCTCTTTATGGAAAGTGATATGGTGTGTTGCTATGTGGCATATGGAACAAAGCCATGTCATGTGATAAAGACCCATCTCAAAATAGTGACGAGTCTCTATGTAGCATTTGTGACAACCTAAAAGATCAATCATAGGAATATTAGTGATAATATATGCCCCTCTGCAATTGGTTGCATGCATCATATGCAAGGAATTGGAGGAGATGAAAAATGATACATGGAAATAAATGCAATCTAAAAAATAAGCATTTAAGCACTTGAATCATGTAAAGTAAATGTCAAGAATGCATCATGTAATAATTAGATAGGTGTGTATCAAATGATAGATATGAATATCATATAAATTGATGATAGACATAGAGTAAATCAAGTTGCCCCTAGTATGGGAAAATAGAAATGGTGATGTGGTCCTCAATGGCTAAAAACACTTGTGTAAGTACATAGGGCACTAGGATAGGCATATGCCCCTAATGTGGCATCTAATAACACAAGCACATAATGGTTGAGGTAAGGAAAAGTGACCTTAGTGGTATCATAAATCTAGGAATTTAATCTCAAGGAAAAATGGGGGAAGGTGTGATGTCCCCAATGTAAAAGGTAAGCAATGATATGATAAGAAAAAGAGAGGAAGGCAAGTTGGCCCCTAATATAAAAATATAGCTCTAGGAGAAAGCTAATGTAGTGGAAGCATAAATAGCATGGGGAAGGCATGATGGCCCCTAATATAAATATATGACAATAGAAGCTCAATTTGAAAAGGGGAAGGAATGATTCCCTCAATTTAATATGATAACTCTAGGAGTATGATATGGCAATGTAGGCTCATGAAAGGTGATAAGATAAAGCATGAGGATCATAAGCATGTGGTCCCAATATGGTAAGTGTGCAAACATGACGATTACACGTATAAAGATGTATAACAAATTAGAAGCAATCAAGCTAAAATTGTAAATCAAAATGGTAAGTTATGGATAATTTGATTTAAATGCTAAGCTAGGAAATTAATTGTGAAGGAGAAGTGCACCTAGCTTTAGAACTAGTATCGCAAATGAGTAAACCTAATGATGCATAGATCTGAATCATTTTGATATAGAAACATAGGCAACTTGGGTGTGCTCACTGTTTAGAGTTTTGTGTTGAACTGTTACTATCTCTGAGTCGATCCGACATATATATCCTGTGGTTATAAGATTTGATCTTGTTGATTCACGCGTATGTTCTTTGGTCCACTTGAATCTTTACTCCTTGCTAGTTGTCAAGGATTGGTGGTATTTAAAAATCGCTTCAGACAAGTTCTCTTAGGTCAAACCCTTGGAGAGATCGATTTTATAATTGTGCTAAGTATTAACAGGCAACAAGCAAGCATGCAAATACCCTAGATGATGATTTTGAAATAAATGTTGTTCCTTTGGTGTACCAATTGAAGTGTTCTAATAAATGCTCCTTCTATGTGAATGGTCATTTAAAGAATGCTTGATAATTCTAGGATGTAATTTAATGTCTAAATGAATGTCTTAAAAGACCACGACATAGCAATAATCATGCAAAATGTGCACCAAATTGGCTCCTAGTGGGAATAGAATGGGCAGGAGTCAACAAAATTTGAATTTGAATTTGAGGGTCAGATTCATGGGCACGAGAGTAATCTTGCACTTGTGGAGTTGACTTGAGATAAGGGGAATGGTAACATCTATTGAAAATACAACACACAAAGAGCCAAAGGCTCGAACACAACAATTAGTCATTCATCTTCAACACTCAAATGATTCATTCTATGGCTTTATAAATCCATTCAATTTATTAACTACCAAAACCACTAACTACCAACTAACTCATAACTAATAACTAACTAAAAGCTAGCATCTAATAAATTAACATTAACATGTTAATTTATTATTTCTTACATTATTCTATGTCATGCACTAATCAATTCCTAACAATATCTAGGGAATGAATGAATGTCCAGATATGCAAGGTAAAAATAGGCACAAATTATAAATGTTAGATATGTGAAAATATGTACAAAAATAGATAAAGTAAAGCTAAAAATACAAAAATGTATAAATAGGAATGGATGAAGGACCAAGGAAGAAGCCCAACTTCACACAAGACTACACCATTTATGAATATGTAATTGCATTGAATTTTTTTGTGAAAATGGGCCCAAAACTAAATGGAAATGGGCATGGGAATTGCAAATTTGTGGCAACTTCATTTTTTTTTTGATAAATAATCCTATTAAACTTTATATTAAAGATAAAAATAGTACAATATTCACAAAAAAATGTTTGGGTGGTGAAAAACACACTCACAAAATCTATTGCGATGGTCGACCTTGCCTGTCAAGCAATTTTTTGTGACGGTTATTCATTCAAAGTTGCCCTTCAAATACTAAGAGATACCTTATTTCAAATAATTCATATACAAACTAAATATATATATGAGAAAAATCTTATATAAATTTTGAAAGTTTGTTCAAAATCTCCCCTTTCATGTGATACAATCTTCTTAAAATAGTTGTATTTTACAGCAAAAATGCCTAAATACGGCTATACAACCATCAAATTTAAGCCTTGGTGACCATACCACACCAAAAAAACACATAAGGACCAAACCCAAAAAACACTGTGCAACAACTTGAATTTTTCAAAATGTTAATTATTTTTTCAATATCAATCTTGCATCTGTGGACTTGACTCGAGATAAGGGAATGGTAATATCTAGGAAATGAATGAATGTCTAGATATGCAAGGTAACAATAGGCACAAACTATAAATTTCAGGTATGTGAAAATATGTACATAAATAGATGAAGTAAAGCTAAAAATACAAGAATGTATAAATAGGAATGGGTGAAGGATCGAGGAATAAGCCCAACTTCACACAATATTACACCATTTACAAAAATGTAATTGTGACCTCTCAGGAAGTCCCAATGCTTCACCCTTGTGAGCATCACCTAGATGCAATGAGTGCTAAGTGGATCATTCATTCTCATGAGAGATGGGTTCATGTGAACCACTACTCATGAAATATAGGTCAATGAGTTTGAGTCAAAAGATTAGGCAGATGAATCCTAAAATAAATATCATTATTACGTCGAGAGGCGTTCCAGAATCACAGTAGGGGTGGAGTTGAAGAGCTGGAAGATTCCAAGGTTCCGTATAATTTTATAAGATTCCAATCTAAAAAAACAAAAAAAAAAGATTTAGTGGCGTTTCATTATGATCCTCTATTTTAATAATCTCATGCATATAAATTAGAAGATATCTTTCGGGTATTGTAGATATTGAAATATTCTTTGAAAATGGGCCCAAAACTAAATGGAAATTGGCATGGGTATGCAAATTTCACCACTCTTTCGCTAGTCATAGAGTCAATAGCAATTTTTCACCTCAACCACAGCGAAAAGTGGTGAATATTTGTCCTATTTTTATTGCCCAAAATTGACCTTTGATTCTTAAAGTGGACGATGGTTAAGAAGAGCCCAAATTTCACCATTAGGACGTGGTTGGGTGGTCAAGCCGCTTGGTTGTAGTGGTCAAGTCGCTCACTAATCCAAAAAAAAAAAAATCTCATGCATATAATTTAAAAAAAAAAAAAAAAAAACCCAGAGGTATCCCCTAGCCCTGCCCCCCGAGAGAGACAGGAGCGTTGTGACTCCGCCCAGCATATAAATTGAAATATTCTTTGAAAATTTCATGCATATAAATTGAAATATTCTTTGAAAATGGGCCCAAAACTAAATGGACACTGACAAGGGTATGCAAATTTCACCATTACATGAATCATGTGGCAACTTGAATTTTTCAAAATGTTTAATTAATTAATTTAAATCTAGTGGGTGGCATTGTGAGATAGATGATGATGAGATAAGAGGCCAATTTTGTGGTGTGGGGGAGATTTCGCTTATCCATTTCAGACACCTCCTTTACAAAGATGGGTATGATTGTTTTAGACTATTAGCCCTTGTGCCAGAAGACCCAAGAACAGAGAGACAAGACTCAGAGAAATGGCAGGAGTTTCGGTTCCAACAGGCCTAATGAAGCCCTTAGCGGCAGGGAAGTCATTGGGCTACAGAATCCCCAGTCGGGGAGAAAGGCGAGTGATATGCTCAGCATCAATCAGCAGGGGAGAGGAGGAATCGAACAAGGGAATGATCACATTCGGGAAGAAAATGTCGACGGCACTGGCATTAGCAGCTGTGATGACGAGCGGAGCGGCTGTAGGAGCGGCACAGGCGGACATAGCAGGACTAACTCCCTGCAAGGAATCGAAGGCCTTCCAGAAGAGGGAAAAACAGGCGATAAAGAAGCTGGAAAACAGCCTCAAGGTTTATTCCCCAGATAGTGCTCCTGCGCTCGCCATTAAAGCCAGTATCGAGAAAACAAAGCGCCGTTTCGACAATTACGGCAAACAGGGGCTTCTCTGTGGCACAGATGGGCTTCCTCACCTGATTGTGGACGGTGATCAGGCTCATTGGGGCGAATTCATTACTCCAGGTATTCTTTTTCTTTACATTGCTGGTTGGATTGGATGGGTTGGGCGATCCTACCTTATTGCTGTTCGGTCTGATAAGAAGCCTACCCAGAAGGAGATCATTATTGATGTTCCCCTTGCGTCGAGGATTATCTGGCGGGGATTCATCTGGCCTCTTTCTGCTTCTAATGAGTTTCTCAGTGGCCAGCTCGTTGAAGATGAAGCCAACATTACTGTTTCTCCCAGATAATTTTGGTTTCGCCCCTCTTTGTCTTGAAGAACTAGTCTTTTCTTTTCGACGGACATGATAATGTTTCTGTTTCTGTGAATGTTTGATACCATGTATTCTGTAAGATTTGAAAATGTGTATTTCGCTTCTTTTATGCTCTGGTCCTGCAGTACTGTATCTGAATTTTACCTATACATGTTACATTTTGTTTGACTGTAAACTCACAATGTCTACAGATTTTTAGCATTTTTGTTTCTTCCCTGGAATTTGGTTATTAAACAAATAATTAAACCAAAAAATATTATATTATAACAAAATTGTAATATTCATAGTAATGTGATTATTAATTTTGATTCATTGTATATATTATTTATAAACTTGATTCTGTAAGATTGTAAGATTTGAAAATGCGTATTTGGCTTCCTTCATCTCTAGCCTTGCAGAATTTTACCTATATATGTTACATTTTTTGTTTGATTGTAAACTCACCATGTCCATAGAGTTTAGCATTTTTGTTTCTGAGTCAAATTAAGTTTTGAGTGGTTAAATTCATTTTTGTTTCTGAATCAAATTTAGTTCTAGTGGTTAAATTCTTGTTTAAATTTGGTTATTAAACAAATAACATTTTTGTTTTTGAGTCAAATTAAGTTTTGAGTGGTTAAATTCTTGTTTGGAATTTGGTTACTAAACAAATAATATTTTTGTTTTTGAGTCAAATTAAGTTTTGAGTGGTTAAATTCATTTTTGTTTTTGAGTCAAATTAAGTTTTGAGTGGTTAAATTCTTGCTTGGAATTTGGTTACTAAACAAATAATATTTTTGTTTCTGAGTCCAATTAAGTTTTGAGTGGTTAAATTCATTTTTGTTTCTGAGTCAAATTAAGTTTTGAGTGGTTAAATTCATTTTTATTTTTGAGTCAAATTTAGTTCTAGTGGTTAAATTCTTGTTTGAAATTTGGTTATTAAACAAATAACATTTTTGTTTTTGAGTCAAATTAAGTTTTGAGTGGTTAAATTCTTGTTTGGAATTTGATTACTAAACAAATAATATTTTTGTTTTTGAGTCAAATTAAGTTTTGAGTGGTTAAATTCATTTTTGTTTCTGAATCAAATTAAGTTTTGAGTGGTTAAATTCATTTTTGTTTCTGAGTGAAATTTAGTTCTAGTGGTTAAATTCTTGTTTGAAATTTGGTTATTAAACAAATAACATTTTTGTTTTTGAGTCAAATTAAGTTTTGAGTGGTTAAATTCTTGCTTGGAATTTGGTTACTAAACAAATAATATTTTTGTTTCTGAGTCAAATTAAGTTTTGAGTGGTTAAATTCATTTTTGTTTCTGAGTCAAATTTAGCTCTAGTGGTTAAATTCTTGTTTGAAATTTGGTTATTAAACAAATAACATTTTTGTTTTTTGAGTCAAATTAAGTTTTGAGTGGTTAAATTCTTGCTTGGAATTGTGTTACTAAACAAATAATATTTTTTTAATGTTACACAAAAAATATTATATTATAACAAAAATTGTAATGTTTATATTAATATAATATTCATATTAATGTGATTATTTAATTTTGATTCATTGTGTATATATTATTTATAAACTTTGATTCTGTAAAATTTGAAAATGTATATTTGGCTTCTTTCATACTCTTGCCTTGCTCTGAAGTACTGTATCTGAATTTCACCTATACATGTTACATTTTGTTTGACTGTAAACTCACATGGTCACAGAGTTTAGCATTTTTGTTTTTGAGTCAAAGCATTTTTGTTTTTGAGTCAAATTAAGTTGCGAGTGGTTAAATTCTTGTCTGGAATTTGGTTATTAAATAAATAATATTTTTTTTAGTGTTAAACAAAAAATATTATATTATAACAAAAATTGTAATATTTATATTAATATAATATTCATATTATTGTGATTATTTAATTTTGATTCATTGTATATATATTATTTATAAACTTGATTCTTAAGATTTTAAAATGTGTATTTGGCTTCTTTCATGTTCTTGCCCTGCCCTGCATTATAGTACCTGAATTTCACCTATACATGTTACATTTTATTTGACTGTAAACTTACCATGTCCAGAGGGTTTAGCATTTTTGTTTCTGAGTCGAATTAAGTTCTAAGTGGTTAAATTCTTGCTCGAATTTAGTTATTAAACAAATAATATTTTTTTTAAATGTTTCAGTGTAAACTCATAATGCCCATAGAGTTTAGCATTTTTGTTTTTGAGTCAAATTAAGTTTTGAGTGGTTAAATTCTTGCATGGAATTTCGTTATTTGTTTATGCCCATAGAGTTTAGCATTTTTGTTTCTGAGTCAAATTAAGTTCTGAGTGGTTAAATTCTTGTATGGAATTTGATTATCTTTTATGTCTACAGAGTTTAGCATTTTTGTTTCTGAGTCAAATTAATTTATGAGTGGTTGAATTCTTGCATGGAATTTGGTTATTTGTTTATGCCTACAGAGTTTAACATTTTTGTTTCTGAATCAAATTAAGTTTTGAGTAGTTAAATTCTTGAATTTTGTTTCTGAATCAAATTAAGTTCTGAGTAGTTAAATTCTTGCATGGAATTTGGTTATTTGTTTATGTCCAGAGAGTTTAGCTTTTTTGTTTCTATGTCAAATTTATGTCTTCACACCTCTTTATCATTTTCATTTTCTTTGTTCCTTTTAATAAAACCAAGAGATTAGTTTTCCACTAGAAGTTTGACCGAGTTTCTTAGATTGATTGCAAGAACACCATGATATTCTTTGTGAGGATTCCGAACATCTCTCAACGTTTTTTTGATACATGCAACTTTAAATTGTTTTGATTAGGCAAATATGGTTCATTAATAGAAGCTTCATAATCAAATCATTACACCCTTCGTAGTCAACAAATGAAATAGGTTTTAGTCTTTTACATGTATTTTTCTATCAACTCATTTGTACTCCATCATTATTCATCCATGCTCTCACTTTAAATAGAGGTCATGTTCAATTTTAATTAATTAAATAATACCAGTTAAAAGAATTGTTCAATTTATTAAAAATTAATAAATTACATCTTCTTGTTAAATAATTAGTAAATTTAATCAATGGAGCTTTTTAATATTGTAATCTTAACATTCAATTTGAGTCAACACTACCTATTGAAAGTATCCTTTATCATGAGATGAAAGATTTTTTTACATCTTGCAAACTCATAATGAAGAAACTCTACACATGCTCATTTCATAGCCTTGTAAACTTGATCTTCATGAGGGCAATTTTGCATTACAATAACAATTTTTTTTAATCTATAGGCCACTTATTGAGCTCTATAATATTGTGCCTATTTCTTTAGAAATGTTGAGATGCTTTTGTCAAATACCCTTACATCGGTTTTCAATCCTGACACTTCCCAATGTTGTCATTTCTAGTTTTTAAGCAAGCAAAAAGATCCACAAATTGGCATTTCCAAAATTCGATTAGATAATCTAGTAATGAACCACTATTATCAATGTTTAATTCATGATGGAAATCTACATCTAGGATTCCAAAAGGATTGAATAATTGCAAAAATAAGACAAGGGAGAGAAATGATAATCCAAGAAGGACAAAAATGGAATGACTTAATTTAGAGTTTAATAAGATCAAGTTTTAAGATATATGAGCTAGAAATAGATGTAAATAATTTAGGGTAGTAACAAGTATGCATTTCTTAAAAACGTTGTCTACTTTAATGGACAATCACCTATAGAGGTGAAAGTCATGGGTGCTCAATTTTCTCATTGCCACCTTCACCTTGAATATTTATAAACCTCATATTGTATCTTTCAACATGCTAAAAGTTCCTCCTCAAGGATGAGATCCATATCCATTTGTCTTTTGTATATAATCTTAGATGATGTTACTACCATTTGGGGATTAAGAGATCCAATCTTACATTTTTTGAGTTTTCTAAAATTTGAAGTAAACTTTAGTTTCATCATGATGTTTGTCTAGGCAACAAAATGTATAAATATGCCTTTCCTAGACAAGGCTATTTCTAAGGCTTTCTAATCTAGGTTTTACAAAGAGGAAGAATGTGCAAAGATGCTAGCTTCTACATAGGTAATTGATACGACAAGCTTTGCCTTCCTAGTTACCAGATTTTAACAAAAAGTGAATCACAAATCTTATTTTTGTTGCCATTTTTGTCAAATACAAAAATATAAACTTAACACAAAATTCAGCCAAGAGATCATACGGATCCAACCTCCATTGCTTCTTATTTCTCCAAAGATTAAAAGTTAAAAACCTTGGCTTGAACTAGAGTTAATAACTTGCCAAATCTCACTAGTCATCCAATATCCCTCTAGCATAGTTACCAAATAGTTTGGACTAGTAATCCAATATCCCTCTAGCCTAGTTACCAAATAGTTTGGACTTATGTTTGCAACAAATTTGGAACAATAATCACCAAAATAACAAACATAAAGAATCTTAGAAGTGAATTTGCAACTAAGGCCACTATTGTAAGTGAGCAAATTCAATTACTTTTTCTATGTAACTTTACTATTAAATTTAATCAATAAAACTTTAAATAGGTAACCAACATGACAACAATAGTCTACATCATCTCTTAATGTTAGTCAAAGAAAGGGAGCCTAAACATACTAAGTGAATGTATTCTCTTAAGGAACCATTATTAGTGATTTTCCTTTATGATCAAAGTTCTTTTATAATAATGTGAATACATTATAGAGATTCATATACTTGGAACAACGTCCTTAGGTTTATTAATTTTTGAAATGAAATTATAAATAGGGATAAAAAATATTCAACTATTGTAAATGCTCATAAGACTGGTACAACTATTGTCATAGGAATGTGCAGCTGTAGGGGTAAATGTTGGCACACTAATGGTTTGTTCAAGTAGTGTTGACTCAACATATGTTACATTTCTACCAACAAAATAATTGTACATTTCCATTTATATTTTGATAATATGAACCATTGGAAGGGCAAGAGATATGGCTCATAGGTTGAGAATCTATATTTCCTTCATGCACTATTAGAAAAGATTGATAATTTGAATTTTGACGTAAGAGGTTGGGAAGCATTCATAGTGTCATGTGATGAACACAACACCCAATATGAATACACTACACCCAATTGACCACTATAGGCATCTTGGGGTCTTCTTGGCACAATATAGTAGTCCATGATGAGTATACAATTCAGTTGCTTTGGGAATGGTGTGAAAACTTGTGGGGATCGAGAATGAAAACCGTCTCTTTGATTATATAGAGCAAAAAAGGATGGAGGTGGTTCCATCTTACCTACAAAATAATGTTGAATATTTCTTAGAAATTGTGACAAAGGTTTTGGTTCTGTTCCTTCATCTGGCACTAACCGTGTAGAAAATTTTGGCTAGCTTGCATGAGAATTTTCTTGTTTAAATTGCTTTGGAGGATATTGACAAGTAAAAAATTTAGTGTTAATATCACAAATAGGTAAATGCCATCCACTCTACCCTTTGAAGTTAAAAATCTTCTCAATCTTAGTGTGCAATCTTCAACAAAGACAAATCCAACAATAACAATGTTATAGGAAAAAAGATATCCAACCTTGACACTAGCAAAAAAGCCAAGCAATTAATGTTTGAGAATGCTCTAATGCACCATATGCCAATATCTCTAGTTTAACGAGAGAATATTAAAAATACAAAGAATTCAAAACATAAGAAACATATACCAATATGAAGCATTCATTTCCACTAACCTACAAATCTACAAATTCAAAAAATTTGGAGACATTAGATCCTCTTCCTTCAACTATTTTTGCATGAGGCGTGATGGTTCTATTTTGGGTTTACAAGCTAGTCTAGTTCAGGGCATAGAAACTAAAATTACTCAACTTCCTCTCCTTGCCATGTCTCTATCTTATGACATTTATATTGGCATCCAACATGGTTGGGTTGTCCCCTTTTCTTTCTTTGCCCTGATCATGATTCTTCCATATCTATGTGCAAACTAATGGCATTCCCACACTTTAAACAAAAAACTATCCAACAAACAAACTTTATAAATACACAACATTTACACTGCACTTATCTTGTACTCCTTCATATGCCAAGAATTCTCACTTGTGCTTGATTCTGAGACTTTATTTCCATGGAAATGACCCTATAGTTATGGTATTCCTATGAAGATAAAACTATATCCTACCAAATGACAATCACTCTAAGTCACACTTGGCACCCATACTTCGCACACATATTTAATCAATCTTGCTTGAGTTGGCCAATTTCATATCCATGGAACTAAGCCTCTATTCATGTTGCATAATCTATTTCTTACAAACAATATTGAGGCTATACTTAAAGTAAAAACTTTCCATCATCCTTACCTAGCATTCATAAGCCATTTGCATCATTTGGCTAAAACTGAAGAGTCTACCCAACCAAGCTCCAAAATCTCATGTTCCAAACCAAGTCACTACTTGAAAAATGTGTTCTAATACTTTATCCAATTAGAAGAGATATAACTCTCAATAGTGCAAACTAAACTACAAATGAGGGTTTCCTTACATGTGTTAGAAAATATAAAAAATCATAGTACCATTCAATAATTTGAAGATGATATAATTTGCAATTGTATGATTCCTCCCCTTTTGATTTATATAAGCTATTATTAGGGTTAAATTAAATTAGTGTTTGATAAGTAGACATCTACGTATTCCATATACTTCAATAAGGAAACCAATAGAGCACTAGTTGTTTTGGTCTATTACTTTCCAAAGACCCAAAAAATATATTAAAAAAATACATATATGAATGTCACAAGTTTAAACCTAAAGAAGAAATGGTATAAACTATAACAAAAGGGAATATACATTGTGCATAGAATGTCTTGTGTTGAAAACATAAGGAAAAGTATCACCTAAGATTTTGAAAGCAAAATATTAAATAGGGTAGAGCTCTGAGCTCTTTCTTTGAGCTCATAATTCTAAAAATAATGAGGAATTGCCTCCACAATTTTTTTTGCATTATCCCTTAAGCCTTGATCCTTGATTATTGCCCTTTGCTTGTGATCCACCTTCACATCAACAAATAATTAAGGCGGTAGAGGGATGGTAAATCTAAATAAAGAATGTATTGGACCATAAAGCTCATGCAGTCTATAATAATGAAAATTGTATACTTTTCAATTCCCTTTACTATGTTTTGCACTCATCTTAGTGTTTCCCTTTCTTAGGTGTTTTAGCCCCTTGTTTGGCTTCAATTCATTAGTATCCCTTTCCTTTCGCCTTTCCTATGTGTTTTCCTCTTTTCTATGAAGCTGCTTAGCTCTTAAATCCCTTTAGTTATCCTTCCCATGTAGTTAGTATCCTTTCCTAACCCCCACATTTAATGCTTGTGGCTATCCTCATGTATAACTTAGTGAACCCTTCTCTTCCCATTTCTAAAATATTTCTTTTCATAGATTATCTTGAAATAAGATCACTACCCTTTATGTCCCTCTCGTCTCTTAGCCTTCCCTAGAAAATTGAGCCTCCTTAGTTGTAGGATCAATGCCACGCCTTTGAGGGTATAGGGTGGCAATCTTGACCTCATCTCCTTTACCTCTAAAATTAAATGAAAGATTCATTTATTGATAGCTAATATGTTTTCATCTTCCTCTTGGCCAACTATCATCCAAAAACCTATAAATATCCATCTCTTCTCCCTCATTTAAAACAATATGCAAGCTATCAATTTTCTTATTTCTTATTTTGTAGTGAATTTTTCTCCTACATTGGTGTTCTTGGAGCAATAAATCTTTGAAGCAGTGTTGTGGCTTCCCTTTGAAGCTCTACAATAATTTTTGGAGGCTTGTGGACATTGTTGCAAGTGTTTTTCTCTCCCCAAGTCCCTATTTTCCCTTCCCTTCCCATTAGGTTTTACCCTAATTTTACATATTCCTTTTCATTCTCCCTCCTCTCATCCCTCTCCATTCCCAATCCAATTCCCATCCCTTTTGTTGTCATTTTATATTTTTTTCTTTCTCCCCATGTCTTTTTTATCTTCTAGTTCCTTGTTTCCATTTCCATATCCAATTAGGGTTTACATTTCTATGCCTTGGATTTGCATGCTTTCATAGTATAGATATGATTTTTAATAAAATTACCATTATCATGTTTATATGGATTCATGTTTGAATACATACAAGGGGACTGATTGAGCTAGACTCCCCTTGAACCATTCTATTTTGAAAGGTTTCCATATTGAATTTATGTTTGTAAGTCATTTGTGAAACATTTTGTGCATATCCATATTGAATTTATGTTTGCTTGTGTCCCCTGTTTTTACAGATCTGGGAACACCTTCTCATTAAATACCACTTCATGACTGCAGGTAAAATTTTTGGCAATTGGATCCCAAAGACAAAAACCAAATTGTTCCTCACCATAATCGATGAATATACACCTTTTTGATTTGGGATCTAACTTCGTTCGCTGCTCCTTTGGAACATGAACAAATGCTTCGTAGCCAAAGACGCGTAGGTGATTGTAAGAAATTCGTTTCCCGAGCCATCTCTCCTCTGGAATATCAAAATCCAATTGAGATGAAGGGGCTCGATTGATCAAATAGATTGTTGTATTATAAGCCTTTGCCCAAAATTCTTTCCCCAATCTGGCATTAGAGAGCATACACCAAGCTCTCTCAAAAATAGTTATGTTCAACCTCTCAACTGCACCATTCTCTTAAGGATGAAATGAACTATCTTAATCCTACGAATACTATTATCTGCACAAAAGCTATCAAATTCTGGAGAACAAAATTCTCCCCCATTATTTGTTTTTAAACACTTCATTTTGTGCCCAATCTGATTTTTAACAATGGATTAAAAGTTTTAAATTTTGAAAGCACTTCTGATTTTCTACTCAACATGTAAATCCATACTTTTCTAGTACAATCATCAAGAAAAGTAACGAAGTAATTAGCTCCTCCAATGGAGGTTACCTTCGTAGGATCAAAAACATCAGACTGCACGAGCTGCAAAGGTGTAGATTTCTTGTCATGACTGGTTATCAAGAAGCTGGTTTGACTTTGTTTGCCATAGAGGCAATGCTCACATAACTCCAAATCAATGGATTTTAGACCTGGAAGTTGATCCCTTTGAAGCATGACTTCAAGTCCCCTTTTGCTCATGTGTCCGAGCCTTTTATGCCAAAGCTTCGAGCCGCTATCCACAACCACCATTGCATCTCCCACTTCAGCCTTATTCTCTCGTACATATAGACTACCTAATTTGTTTCCTTTTGTAATCACCAAGGCTCCCTTGGTCACATTCCATGAATCTAAGGAGAAATTTATGTTACACCCTTGAGCATACAGCTGGCTTATGGATATCAGATTTCTTTTCAGTGTGGGAACATGTCTTACATCCCTCAAAATCCATTTGTTTCCATTTTCTATTGCAACAACACATCACCTTTGCCTATTATTTCACATGCTTTGTTATCACCAAGATAAACTCTTCCAAACTCACCTTCTTGATAGTTTGTGAAAACCTCCCGGCATGGAGAAGCATGGAAAGAGGCACTAGAATCCAACACCCACGAATCCGCAGTAGTGTCACTTGTTGATAAAACCAAAACACCTTCATCTTTGTCATATGCAGTGTTGGCTTCGCTGTCATGTACCTTTTCTTGTGCCTTTTTGTAATGCCAACAATTCTTTTTTGTGTGACCCGCTTTGCCACAAAACCAACACTCACCATTTCTTCCCCTGGACTTCAATCTTTTTGCAGATTTGGACCTTCTTCTGTTATTATTTCTGCCTTTATCTTGACTCCTTCCCCTATTGACAACAGTCAAGGTGTCTCCGGTTGTTTTGTTTTTCCCTCTTCTCCTACCTTTATTGAGAAGTGTAGTAGCAACATCATCATACCTCAACATTGATTTTTTTTTATCCCCTCCTTCTTGGGATCTCCTTTTTTTGGATACTAAATTATTGATTGTCATTATCACACTATCCCAACTATCGGGAAGAGAGCATAAAAGCAACATGGCTTTCATTTCTTCTTCAAAATTGACATCAATGGAGGCTAATTGGCTAATCACAACATTGAATTCATTTAAATGGTTTGAGATGCTATTACCTTCTTTCATCTTTAAACTGACCAATTTATTCAACAAGAAAACTTGATTTGTTGCTGAGGCTTTTTTGTACATATCACACAGCTTATCCCAAATTTGTTTTGCTGTTGTTTCCGTGGAAATGTTGAAAAGAACATTGTTGGACAGTGAAAGAATAATAGTTGCATCTGCCTTTCAGTCCAAAACATCCTAGTCATCATCCAACATCTTTTCTGGCTTCTTTGTCTTCTCTTGCAGCGCAATAGCAAGATCCTTTTGAACCAGCAAAGCATGAATTTGTAGCTTCCACAAACCGAAGTTCTGTCCCAAAATTTTTTTGATCTTTCATTTATCTGCTTCCTCCATCTTTCCAAAAATTTGTCACAAGATTTCCAGACAGCTCTGTCACCGAGCTCTGATACCAATTGTTGGAGAAATAACAACAGATAAAAACACAAGAATGCAGATAATAAAACAATCACACAGATTCAGAAGAAAGACACAAGTTTTTAATATGGTTCACCTTATAGGCTACGTCCACAAAGTAGGGGAATATCTTTATTAGTCTCTATTTTTTCTGTCATACATTATGCTATAGCACTTACCATCTTCAGCAAAAGTATATTTTATGTATTACATAGTTTGAATGAATTCACCCAAATGAGGGAATATCAAAAGACCAAAGAGAACTCCAACGAGAGAGATTGAAATGTCAAAAGAGAAATGGAATAGACAAGATGTCCATTGGGCTTCCTATACCCAACACAGATTGGATGTGATGAGCCTAGTTATTACCCTGTTTTCTTCTAGTTTTATGCAAAGTTGAAAGACATTCCTAGACACTGTTTTAAGCATATTTCTATGTTATGTTATCCTTTATGATCATTATGCAGACTTGAACTTGGTTAATTAAGTATATGGAGATATGATTATGATATGATGAAATTGTATGTTATATGCGAGAATTTATGGATTATTGAGAATGTTTGTGTTGATTATGGTTGTTAGTATTTTGTACATGTTCATGGACTAACCTTGCAGCTAAAAAAAAGGAAGGTCTATCACCCACAACAAATATAGGGTGCAGTCCGTAGCCACAACATTTCCAGGCGTAGAGCAGGGGAGATTCCAGTCTTGACTAAGTGCAGCAACCACGGCCAAGGACACTTAATGGAGAGAATTACACATCGTGATAGGTGATCAATAAAGATGATTGGAATCTTGGAGGACTCTGTTACAACTAGAAGACTAATGAGACTGATTCAATTGATCCATATTCCCTTGTTTCAGCAGAGAGTTCTAATTTTGTTAGGACACTTCCTTCTTTTCCTGTCGTTGTTAGCATTCATTACACTCTAGTTCATGCAGAGTGGTGTTTTATGTTTACAGTTAAGATACCTATTTGAATAACTCCCTCGTGCCTATATTATGGTTCAATGGTTGAGGTAGAAGTAAGTTAAGTTCAGTTTAAATAAGTTTTTGTGTTACCACAGATATAGCTTTGAATCTTTTCTGGATTATGCAGATAATGTTATTTGCTTATGTGTTATGAATATTACAGTTTAGTGAGATTTTATATGATTTGAAGAGAGTGTGCAAATGTATGTTAGAATCAATATGATTGTGTTTATCTAAAAAGAGTTAGATTTGAGTTTAAGCAGTAAGGCAGTCACCTGAGCAAGGGCCACTTAGGATAACTGACCTTCACTTTATTTCTTGTATGTTTTAATTGTTGTAGCAGTTAATTTATGAATACAAGATCAATTATATTCTTAGAGTTGCTTAGTTCAATTAATTTGTGATACTTCAGAGGATAGGAACAGTTGTCATCAACGAATTGGAATTCGTTTCTTAATTAATCTGTTGTTACAGTTTTACATTGAAAAGTATAATTACTTTCCCTTGTTAATGAGTAGCTTGATGTAGTAGATAAGCTAGATAGTTGATCCCTAAAAGCACATACAGTGCAAGTGCCATCACAAGTCTACAAGCCTTGGTTGACAATTTGATGACGTCTTTTCAAGAAGTTATAGTGGACTGTTCAGTAGGAGATTCGTCTGAATTGAGTGATTACCACCAAGTTTACCTAGCATTGTAAAGACACTACATTTTTGGTGTTGTTGCTAGGGATGGTGCTACTTTCAGAGATTAGTTCTTGTTAGTTTTCATCTTTCTTAGTTACATTCTACTTTCAAAAAGATAGGGTACTTAGGTTCTACCTCACCAACCACCAGAAAGGTTACTAACATTGTGCATGATCCATACAAAGTTATATACATTGTATGCGGAGGTAGAGAGACACTTTGGGAAGGTTCCTTCCATCAACCCAACAAGCTACAATAAATATTGGTGACTATAGTGATTAGAGCGAGGGTATTACTGAAGAAGAATCTTACCTCTCATCAACATCTATTGATAATGTAGAAAGAACTTTCCTCACCATGGCTGATGCAGTGGATGATCCCCCAGGACAGGTGACATTTGAATTTCCTATCACCAATCAGGAAAGGGTTATTGCTCTAAAAAATATACCGCCTTCAGCATTGCCTATCTTCTATGTCTTGGTGACTAAAGATCCAGACACATTCTTGTTTGAGTTTGATGTCCCGTGTAGGAGTTATGACTACACCACTGATCCTCATAGGCTCAAGCTATTCCCTACCACATTGAAGGATGCTGCTTTAAGATGTTTCATGGGACTAGGAAGGGATGCTATCCCAGATTGGGATACAATGAAGACAAAGCTCTTGGAGAAATACCAACACTATTGCAGAGGGGTTGACAGAAGAAGTGATGATATCTTCATAATGACCCAAAAAGAAGATGAGCTATTGGAATACTATGTAGAGAGATTCTAGTTCTGTCTCAAGAAAAATCCACAAAATAGACTCTTAGATGAATCTTTGAAGCTTGTATTCTTTAGAGGAGTTAATGATGACTGCATGGATGCCCTCAATCTTATGGGAGCAAGATATATATCCCAACTATCCTTTGAGGATGTCTGCAAGGTTTGCAGGAATTACTCAAGGACTTTCACCAAGAGGACCAGGGGAGAGAGATCATCTACTATTGGAAATGTATCTAATTCAGTTTCAAGGGTGGAATTGAGCAACCTATTGACCAACATGAAAGAAGATATCATCAGTTGTCTAGCCACTCAACTGGATACTCTACACTTGAAGAAGCAGGAGGCTGATTCAATACTCACTGAATACTGTCCAAATTGTCGACAAAGAAAAGCTAATTACAAATGTAGAAGAGTGTCCAGTATTGCAGAAGATAAGTCAGAGAAACCTCACTTTCAACCTGTTGAAGGTGAAGATGGATAGCTATACTATGTTGCACAAAGGAAACCATGTCAGCAAAGACAAGGTATGCCACAAGATCCTTTAACTTTTAATACATCATTTCCAGTAGGTCATCAAAATTTCTCTGGTTGGAACCCTCAACCATGGCCAACTAATCAAAACCAATGGAAAAACCCTCAACAATGGCAAACTCCTTAGCCAAACTGGAATCAATAGCAACCCATTGTTGGCCCTAGCAAAACTTCCAAGGATCTAACTACAACCCTCAATGGCCAATACAACAAAACCAATGGCAACCATAATGACAAAACGGATAGCAATGGCAAAACCAAAACATGAATTATTCACAACCCTTACTGCCTCCTCAGCCTCAACAACAAGCCATTATGCCAAATTCATCTAGTCCTACAACTCAGCCACAAAGAGCACCACAAATACCTGCCCAACCTGCACCTAACCCCAATAACAAGCCTATTCAACAAGCATACACTAACGAGGCTATTCAATACCCCACTTATGGGGTAGAGGTGATTGATGTCCACCTCAGGTTAGGGAAAACATTAGCTGGACCTTCATCTCCCCAAATCACTAAGGTGGTGGATGAACAACCTATAGAGGAGGCATTAGACAATTCACCTCTGGAACTTGAATCAAATTAGGTAAGTTAGACTATCTCAAACTCAGAGCCTGCTTTCCCTAAACGACTAGCCATTTCAAAACATCAAAACCAAGCAGAGACAGACTTATTGGGTCAAATTAAGAATGTCAGTATTAAGATACCCCTCATTCAAGCTATCAAGGACATCCCAATCTACACCAAGACCATGAGAGACCTTTGTCTTAAGAAACCAAGGAGAAAGAAGGACCCTCAGACAGTCCATGTCCTAGGAAACCTTGCTGATATCATGTTAGGGAACATAACTATCCCTAAATATACAGATCTTGGAAGTCTAGTAGTGGATGTTAAGATTAATGGAACTCTCATAAAAAATACCTTGATTGACTTGGGGACAGCCGTCAATGTCATGACTAAGGAAACAATGCAACTACTTCAACTACCAAAATTGAGGCCTACACCAACTGTTTTACAGTTGGCAGATAGGTCAAAAGTGAAACCTAAGGGGATCATTGAAGACATAGTCATAGCATTAGACTCATGGGAATGCCCTGCAGACTTCATAGTTTTACAGCCAAAAGTCAATCTTGCAGGTTATCTACTTATCTTAGGCGGACCATGGTTAGCAACAACAGATGCATTTATAGGTTGTAGGTTTGGGAACATGATAATCTCAAATGGGACTGTCACAAAGAAATTGGTCCTTTATCCCCTAGCTCAACCTCATGACAATCTGGAGCAAACCATATGGCCTACCTTAGAAGAAGAAGAAGAAGACCACTATTCCCTACAAACTCTCAAGATAATAGAACGCAACCCTTTGTTAGCAACTCAAGATGAGGAGGACTTAATTGACCACATTATACAGAACCATTGCGGTAGGGACTTGCAGCATCAAGACTGTCTATCATGTCTGCAAGATCCATTACAAAATGTCATACCTGCCCATTCCTTAGATGAATTATCCCAACTTTTCCACTCTCTACTACCTTAGGAATGTGTTCCCAACATCAGTGGATGTGACCTTTCATATGTCCATCTGACTTCTAAAACATTGGAAATCATGCCAGGCAAAATGCTGAATATTAACAATGCCCTAACTGAAGAACAACAGACTTCCTTGCACACTATATTGTAGGCACATGCATCAGCTTTTGCATGGGATTATAATGACATGAAAGGAATAGATCCAGATTTGTGCATGCCTAGGATCTACATAAATGATGTTTCAAACCCATAAGACAACCACAAAGAAGAATGAATCCTACCTTAAGGGACATAGTTAAAACTGAGCTCCAGAAACTCCTTGATGCTGGTTTTATTTACCCTATTTCTAATAGTGAATGGGTGTCACCTTTAGTTATTGTCCCTAAGAAAGGGGACAAGTGGAGGGTGTGTATAGATTACAGGGAACTTAACACAACCACTAGAAAAGACCATTTTCCACTACCCTTCATTGACCAAGTACTTGATTCTCTAGCAGGTAAAAAGTACTCCTTCTTAGATGGCTTTAGTGGCTATAATTAGATAAAAATAGCTCCAAAGGACCAGGATAAGACCACATTTATCTACCCTTAGGGTACCATATGCTTATTATGTCCTTCCTTTTGGGTTATGCAATGCCCCAGCCACTTTCCAAAGGGCAGTACTAAGTATCTTTTTAGATTATGCTCGTGATTCTATGGAGATCTATATGGACGATTTCACCACTTATGGAGACACATTTGAGACAACACTCAGTAATCTGGAGAAGGTACTGAAAAGATGTCAAGATCATAATTTGTCATTGAGTCATGAAAAATGCTTTATGATGATGACTTAAGGAGTTGTTCTAGGACACTTCATATCCGGTGATGGTATTCAAGTGGATCCTAATAAAATTGAGATAATTTCTACACTACCTGTACCACAGAAGCCAAAAGATGTCAGAAGCTTTCTTTGCCATGCAAGCTATTATAGGAGGTTTATATAGGACTTCAGCAAACTAGCAACACCTTTATTTTCTCTACTCACAAAGGACATGGAATTTGACTGGACCATTGAATGTCAGCACTCTTTTGACACACTTAAGGCAACTTTGACAAAAGCACTTGTCTTGAGAAGACCAAATTGGACATTGCCCTTCCACATACACACTGATGCTTCTGATTTTGCTATAGGGGCAATATTGGGATAGAAAGAAGGTAATAAAGAGTATGCTATTTATTACATCAGTAAAAACTTACAAGGAGCAGAGCTCAATTACACTGTCATAGAAAAAGAGATAGTTGTTGTCTATGCTATCAAAAAGTTTAGACATTATATAACTGGTTACTAGGTATTTATCCACACAGATCATACTACAATCAGATATTTAATGAATAAGCCTGTGGTTGGGGGTAGACTAGTCAGATGGTTGCTCTTGCTACATGAGTTTGATATCACAATAGTGGATAAACTAGGAAAAGCTAATGTGGTGGCATATTTTCTATCTAGATTGCCTACACAAATGAAAGAAGATGTGGTGGATGACTCTTTCCCAGATGAACATTTGTTTGCTCTTACTTTACATACACCATGGTTTGTTGATATTGCTAACTATTTTGTAGCATGGCAGATCCCATCACACTTCTCCCCAAGAGAAAGAACACAATTAGTGCATAAAAGCTTTCCATATTCTTGGATTGCTGGTTATTTGTTCTACATTGGTCCAGACCATATTATGAGGAGGTGCATAAGAGAAGATGAGGTCTTTGACATCCTTAAAGCTTGTCATGGTGAGCCCTGTGGGGGACACTTTGTAGCCAAGAGGACAACATTCAAGATATTAACCACAGGTTATCATTGGCCAACTCTTCATTAGGATGCAATCAGGTATACAAGGAGTTGTGACCAATGTCAGAGAATGGGCAGACCAACAAGATCAGATGAGATGCCTTTGCAACCCCAAATAGCACTAGCACCATTTGACAAGTAGGGGCTAGATTTCAATGGGCCAATCTCACCAGCTTCTAATAATAAGGAGTACATTTTAGTTTGCACTGATTATCTGACAAAGTGGGTTGAAGTCAAGGCGTTCCAATTTGCCAGAGATGGGAATGTAGCCAAATTCTTGTATGAAGAAATTTTCACTAGGTATGGAGTACCAAGAGAAATTGTCATTGACCAGGGTCCCCAGCTCACTTCTGAGCTCATTTCAACACTGGTCAAAGAGTATGAATTTAGGCATAGGAAGTGCACACCCTATCACCCTCAGGCCAATGGGCAAGTGGAAGTTACAAATAGAGAAATTGAGAATATTCTGACCAAGACAGTGAATATCCACAGGAAGGACTGGGCAGCCAGACTACCAGAGGCAGTATGGGCATATAGAACCACATGGAAAACAACAACTGGTTTCACACCTTATGAGTTAGTGTATGGTAAAACAATAGTTTTACCAATTGAATTTGAGTATAAGACACTAAGGACTTCCCTAGAACTTGACATGGATCTGACAACAACATAATGAGAAAGACTCCATATTCTCAATGGATTAGATGAGATTAGAATGACAGCTATGTACCACACAAAGATTGTTCAAAAGCAGAGAGCCAAATGTCATGATCAATATATTAAAAGAAAATAATTTCATGTAGGTGATTGGGCTCTATTATATGATTCAAAGTACAAAGATCATAAATGCAAATTGCAATCTAGATGGTTAGGACCTTATGAATTTCACCAAGTGTTTTCCAATGGAGCTATCAAACTACAAAAAATAGATGAGGTTAGATTTTCACTATTGGTTAATGGACATCAATTAAAGCTCTATACCAGGCCAACAAATAGAGATGATTTTATAAATCAATGCTCTATTCCTAACCATGAGTTAGATATTGCTATATCATCATCTAGCAGTAACATAGAAGAAGACCCTGTTGGTTATTACGGTGACTTAGCAGGTGAGCTACATAGCTCACCTCCTGAGGTCACTAAGGTATAATTTCTTTCCTTTCCTCACATGCACACACAACACCGATGCCGATATCTTCATGAAGACCAATTCAATAAATCGTAGGGACCTGTTGAAGACCACAACTCCACGTTGCCATCATATTACATTGGGACCTATTGGAGGTGAACATGCAGCAACTATCCATCCACTCACATGTAGTAACTATCCGTCCGTTAATTCAAATTTCACACCATGCATTCCAATTTTTGAGCACATGCAGCCGCTGTTCGTCATCGCACCGCATGCAAATTACATTAGCTTGTTCAAACGTACCAGAGTGTCATTCCACCATTCTTCATAATAATAAGTTCTATCTCATCAAACTTATGCTGCAGACACATTTTCTAATGCCCCGCTTGCGTGAAGTCTAGTTCATCTCATTCCAACAGGTACAAATATTAACTTGCTAATTATTGACGCAGATATTTCAATATTTCCTTATATGCTCACATTTAATAATTCAAAATTATCATTTGTAATCGTATATCCATATATTGTTATCCTTCTCCTTACCGTACACAACCTTGAATTGAGGTCACTTCAAGAATTTAGTTGGGGAGAGGGATAGTGTTTTTGTTCAAAACAATGATTGTTCACCATTGTCAGTTATACAACATAATATACAACCTCTTTTTCATTTTCTTTATGATTGCTCTGCTAATTTGTCTGCTAAATTGTCTGCTATGCTTTCTATGCTAAAATTCCCAATTTCCCATAGTTCTGAGTCGATTTAAGATGGTTTGATAGTTCAAGCTAGTATCATATAGCAAAGGAATATACATGGGGTTATTGGAAGAGTGGGTTATTGAAACTAAAGAGTAAGCAAATATACATAAGGGTTGTAGAAAGGGGTTGTGGTGAATTTAAATTCGGAATTAGCAATATGGGAGGAGACATCATCAGACGAGAACCTACAGTGCATGATATAGTACTGGAAGATCAATTAACATTACCAATCTTAACACAGGCAGGATGGATTGACTATTTCTTGAAACTCGTAGAATTTGATGAAGGTATAACAAGGTAGTTTGCAGCCTCACTTTACCATGATGAAGCCACTATAAAATGACTGATTGTAAGGTCCGTAAAATCTCACTTACTAAAAATAGTATCCTAAAAAGCATTACTCATTCCCAAATAAGGAAAGTGAATCATTTATAATAATCAAATATCCATAGTTGCACAAGAGAGAGAGAGAGAGAGAGAGAGAGAGAGAGAGAGAGAGAGAGAGAGAGAGAGAGAGAGAGAGAGAGAGAGAGAGAGCATCGTGGTGATATCCACCCTGCCATGAAGCATTAAGCTTCCCCATGCTACCCTACTGGGGAGCCCGACCCATCACGAGGGGTCTAGCAAACTAGGGCAGCTTGTGGGAAGGAATCTAGTGCAGTCAGGATTTACGGTCTGATTTAATGTCAAAAAATACTATTACAAAGTTGGACTAACAAGCATTGTCTAGAGAATCATCCATCAAGTTTCTTTTTCAACTCATCATAAAAACATGCAAGGATAGAAAATACATTCAAGAGATATATACACTCATTGTAAAAACATGCATCTTCCAACAATGCATCATGCAACGTCATACACAATCCAAAAATATCCATAAAAAAACACTTATCATTTGCCGATAGAAAATGTTATACAGAATACAAGTCTCCCATAAATAAATTACATAGTTCCAAACCAACAAAGGAAGTTAATAGTATTTCCATCACATAATTGAATTGTATTATGTAAGGCTTATCGATCTCTTTATTTTCTAACTAGGCAATATGCAAGATGATTTTATAAAATCATATTATTCCTCTTAGCTCTAGATTATTTCATAATTTTCAATTTAAAGAAAAGTATTTCTTTTAAATATTTAAATGTATCCTTATATCCATATTATTTCTATTTTTTAAAAAGAGGAAAGAATAATTCTAAAAATTATCATTTTAGAAGATTTTAAAAAGGCTTGCTAAGGAGTTAAGATTCGTTTATAATTTCTTTTTCTATAAAAAGCTAAAGATAAGATAAGTAAGAGTTACCATATATTCAATGAAAAAATCTTCTAAAAATATTCTAAAGGCCTTCTTTTAGGGGAGAGGACCCAGTAGTGGTGCACACCTTAATTTTAGGCCTCTCAAAATCATACATGGCAATTTCGAATCACTCTAAAATTTTTACAGTAGTTTATTTGGCAATGCTCCTGCTTATAAGTTTCAGGGCCACATCATCAAGTATGATGCCACATCAGCATGTTTTTTTGTTGAGGTGGCAAATAGTTCCCCCCAAAAAAGGATGGACCAATAGGTATGCATAAGTCATGTTTTGTTGGTGGGCTGATGTGGCATCACATAATTAGTTGCTTTTTAAATCTAAAGGGCACATTTCATTCAATTATTAATACTTATAGTAACTCTTAACAACCTTAAAGTCACAACTACTAGTACTGAACTTCAAAAAATATTGAACCTTAAATACACATATACTATCTCAACCATGGGAACTATCGAGTCTTTTCCCCTAGTCTAAGTGTTTTTCTTCGAAAGTTCTCAAACGGTTTAAATGTTAACTTCATGCGTGTATCATAATTTATATTCACCATTCGTTGATGATTTGCATTTTATTTATGCATTTGATTTTAGAATAACCCAGCAATCGCACTGTAGTGTGCAATGGTACCTAGAAATGGCCTTAATTAGCCGATTGGCTTTAGTGTGAGCTTAGGTGCCAAAACAGCCGGGAATGTTTCTCACGCTGTAAAAAAAAAACTCAGGTAGATAGACAGGGCACGCGAACTGTTTTGGCCAAATGCCTCAAGAGATGTCATCTTATGGAATACAAGAATTGAAGAATATGTGAAATAATAGTCATTTCTAACTAAGGAGTATATCGGGAAGCAGAAGTTATTTAGATAACAGCAAAAAGTGGATCCAAAGACAATGCAAGCATACTGTTTGGCAAAAGCTTTTGAAAATATGGTTCGCAGAAATACTCCAAATGGATTTATCAAAAAGGCTTTAGAAACTTACATGGTGCACAATAAGGCAGTGAAGAACAGTCTCAGATATGAAATGGTTATAGGTTTGAGGATAAAAAGATTCTTGGTGCCATAGAAAAGAGAAATGCATTCATGGAATACAATGATTGTGCAGATCAATTTTCATAAATCATAACAAATTAATCAGGAAAAGAAAATTTCAGGCATAAAGCCGGATCCAAAGATCTTACCGGCATCATTCATGGAATGGGTGATTAAAACTAGTTTTAAGGCTTACGAAAAATTTAAGTAGAAGAAAAAAAAAGATAGAGATGGAGTCAAATTCCATGACCCGCAGCCAAGAATAAGATGAAAGCTTGAGAGTAAAATTTACCATAAAAGTTATAGCAATTTCCTAGGAAAGGCATATGGAATCCTTCCAACTGTTATGACTAAAATCATAGAATGTTGTCCTACAAAAGTGACTAAGAACTGAAGTATAAAAATCCTCATAGAACCGCAACTCCTACACATGAAGCAATGATCACTGGACTTGTGCTTAAGAGGTGGTCAGGAATTAAACTTTGGATGGCATGCAAAACTTAAACAAGTTCATAACCCTTAGAAAGATTATCTCTGTTGAATGAGGCTTAAGTTTAGATAAAATAACATTCAAGGAAGATCCGGGCACGTTATCCGTTTGACAAAAGCCCGAAGAAACGTATCTACTACAAAGATTGCAGGAACTGTGTATATAAGAAACATTGTAAATGCTTAAGAAACTTACCTGCAAATGTCATTGCTAAGTGATATGCCATAGAGGAATTACATACACAATGTATCATAAAAAATGACAGACATAGCTCCATTCTGAGATGTATAATCGCTGAGATTCTTTGATGAAGAAATCTAAGACAAAGCACCGTAAAAGCTTATTCCCCTCCTCCTTTTAATATTATTCTTGCTATAATAGAGGCTTGCTTTCTTTCCCATTGTTTGCTTTGTTTCTATTTTCTTTATTTTCCTTTCTTTTTGTTTTATTTCTCAGTTTATGTCTTTCTTTTTTTATCATTTTATCTCTATAGTTATGAAAAGAGAATAAATATTCTAATTTAGTTTTCTTTTTCTATTGTTTTGCTTTATTTCTAATATTATTTGTTTTATTCTATTCATACAACTTGTCATTATCCTAAGGAATGATTTTCTTTTGAAGAGAATATATATATATATAATCTAAAGTAGATAAATAAATAACATTTAAAAGAAATTTTCTTTTCTTCACAATAAAAATAAATATATATATGTCAAATAAATTTATTTTATTTTCATAAAAAACATAACTAAGATATTTTCTATCGCACAGTTTATCGACAAAGAAATTATTCGTGAATGGTAAAATGCAAATGTAATGCAATTATGATGCAACTAGGTAATTCAGTCTAATCTGCAAAATTAATTATGAAATTATTTCACACACACAAATACATATATCAATGTAATTTAATCTACGTGAAACTACGTGGCGTGTAC
Source organism: Cunninghamia lanceolata (assembly GCA_027924645.1). Lineage (NCBI taxonomy): Eukaryota > Viridiplantae > Streptophyta > Pinopsida > Cupressales > Cupressaceae > Cunninghamia > Cunninghamia lanceolata. The sequence goes on along the minus strand of BSBN01000252.1, from coordinate 10,579,638 downwards.
AGATTCCTTTCACCACCAGTCACCATCAATTGGCTAGACACCCCCTCCTCGACGATTCTTTCTGTCGAGAGTGTATTCCTATCACGCACATGAGTCAAACTTAGTCAATGATCCTTAAAATGATAATATTTAAAATTAAAATTAATTATTGAAATTAGGGGTTGTGACACTGATAGTGGATGCTTCGGAAGTAGCAGTTGCTGAGGTATCGGGTTTACCCAGAAATGGTGAAGAGTTCCCCATCAAAGAAGATGCAATAGCTGCACGAGACAAATTTAGTGAGGAAGGGCAGCAGCTGTAATCTACATCACAAGGAACTAAAATGCTATCACTTCTAGAATTGTGGGCTACTTGCGCCGTCCATATTATCAAATACCTCACCTCTGATGGTAGGCAATCTATGTTATACACTGTCCATTTCAAATTGTTAAGCCATCTTCGTCATAATATGGTAGTTAATGTGCCTAATTTCCTATACAATTTCTTAAAAAGAATGGGCTGTGAATATCAAAGGAAATAAAAAAGATCATCATTGTCCCATGATTGCCTGGTCACTCTGTTAGTTAAGAGAAGTCTTAGGATGCAATATCCAAATGTGCCCTGGAAACGATTCTTGAAATTCAGAAATATCAATGATATCCTTAATGAGCTAGCATCACCAGAGAATTCACCTGCTGCATTCTTGAGAGAAAACCCTATTTCACCTGTTGCATCACCTACCCACAACATAGAGGAGATAGGAGAACAAGATGTGCCAATTGTGCCAAATGTAATATCTAATCAACCTATACTGGGAGAAGAGAATCAAACCCCAAAAGAAGAGGCCAATAAGGCCCCATCCTCTAGTAAGACACCTAGCACCAAAACACTGAGAGCTAGGAAAAAGAAGAGTGGTTCCTCTTCTAAGCCTGCAAAGAGGTCAAAAGAGAAATCCACACCAATAAGGTGTTCACATCGCCTTAGAGAGAAAGGTGTTATGGGGAGTTTTCTTGAGAAACCTGGAAAAGAGGAGGATGTGGTAGCAGTAGAGAGTGACCATGAGCTAGAGGATAATGTGACCAAAAATATACAAACCCCCATCAAAAGGAAATAGTATGTGTCTAGTACCTCTGAATATGAATTAGAGGACATCTTTATTGCTAAGAAAACTAGGATGAAAACCCCAAACCCCGATAATGAGGAATACGAGTGTACAGGAGGTAGTGATGAACAATTTTCAAAGGATGAGGAATTGTTGCTTGAAGACATGAATATAAGAAGAGAACTGTAGGAAGCTATTGCTAGAATAAAACAACTGGAAGAATTGATTAAAGCCTATGAGCAAAAGGACAAAAAGAGGGAGGCAAGGATACATGAGTTCGAAGAAAGGGTTAACACCTATGGTCAGGGATCAAAAATGGATGCCCTCATAGAGCTAGCCATAGTAGCTGCAGGGAACAAGGAATTAGTGACCAAAGAAAAGAGAATCCACGTTGTCAAAACTCCAACTTGCTATACAATTGTATCCTTAGGATGTCAATTATGGAAGGTTACTCAGGAATTCTCTAAACAGAAAGAAGAATGGAAAAGAGAAAAGGAAACCATGATTGAAGACCACATTAAGGCACTGGAAAGGAAGGATATAGAGTTGCGGAAGTTGGCAGTTAGAATGGGGGAAGTAGCAAATAAGGCTTCTCAAATTGTCAAATGTAGACCACTAGCTATGACCTATGCCTTGTTTCTTCAAGAAAAATTTCTGAATTTCTAGTTTAGCAGATTGATCATCAATAAACCAGTTGACATGAGTGAGAAAATGGCCTTCCTCAAAGTTTTTGCTACTTCCACACTTGATGAGCAAGATTAGCTATGTGAATTTTATTTACATAATTATGTTGTGTCTGGAGATACTAAATGGAATCCATTAATCTATGTAGGGGATTTGCAGGTAAGAGCACTGACCTCTTCCTTCAAAAATGAGAAATTGAGAGGGGATATTATACAAGCTTACACAGAAAGAGAGAAGTCCATTGCCCTTCCAATCAGAAAGGAATATGAAATCCCTAAGTTTATCATTGTAGAATGGAATTATCTTTTAGAGCACAAGGGTGTGGGGAGAAAGATTATGAATTTGAGGCTACAAGACTATGACAAGATTCAATACTTGATAGTAGGGCTCATCCATCATTCTCACCAGCATGTACAAGACAGGTGGAATAACTTGACTCCAGAGTTACAAAAGAAGGAACCCCATTCTGTCTAGAACTTCATGGCCATGTTTGAAAGGGTCAAGAAATATATGGACATTACCAAGGGACAAGCACTGAGCTGGATACCACTTACTTTTCAGCCCCCTATGCATCTATATCTAGTACCACATTGGGCTTGGAGGAGGAGTGTAGAGTGAGAAAGTAGAGGTCTCCAGGATGAACAGGTTGGCACATAGTAATGGCTTCTATTTGGAGCAGACTCAAGGAGTAGGCACTGTTGCAGATCTCAGGGAGATCACCCTATATTACAACCTATAGCCTTAGTGATTTGCTTGAGGTTAAACAAAAGGATAGTTGGGGGGTGTGATGAGCCTAGGTATTAGCCTGTTTTCTTCTAGTTTTATGCAAAGTTGAAAGACATTCCCAAACACTGTTTTAAGCATATTTCTATGTTATGTTATCCTTTATGATTATTATGTAGACTTGAACTTGGTTAATTAAGTATATGGAGATATGATTAAGATATGATGAAATTGTATGTTATATGTGGGAATTTATGGATTATTGAGAATATTTATGTTTATGGTTGTTAGTATTTTGTACATGTTCATGGACTAACCTTGCAGCTAAAAAAAGGAAGGTCCATCACCCGCAGCAACTATAGGGTGCAGCCCGCACCCACAACATTTCCAGGTGCAGAGCAGGGGAGATTCTAGTCTTGACTAAGTGAAGCAACCACGACCAAGGACACTTAATGGAGAGAATCACACATCGTGATAGGTGATCAATAAAGATGATTGGAAGCTTGGAGGACTCTGTTACAACTAGAAGACTAATGGGACCGATTCAATCGATCCATATTCCCCTATTTTAGCAGAGAGTTCTAATTTTGTTAGGACACTTCCTTCCTTCTTTTCTTGTCATTGTTGTTAGCATTCATTACACTCTAGTTCATGTAGAGTGGTGTTTTTATGTTTACAGTTAAGATACCTATTTGAATAACTCCCCCGTGCCTATATTATGGTTCGGTGATTGAGGTAGAAGTTAGTTAAGTTTAGTTTGAATAAGTTTTTGTGTTACCACAGATATAGCTCTGAATCTTTTTTGGATTATGCAGACAATGTTATTTTCTTATGTGTTATGAATATTACAGTTCATCCAAATTTTATATGATTTGAAGAGATTGTGCAGATGTATGTTAGAATCAATATGATTGTGTTTATCTAAAAAGGGTTAGATTTGAGTTTAAGCAGTGAGGCAATCACTTAAGCAAGGACCACTTAGGATAACTGACCTTCACTTTATTTCTTGTATGTTTTAATAGCTGTAGCAGTTAATTTATGAATACAAGATCAATTAGATTGTTAGAGTTGCTTAGTTCAATTAATTTGTGATACTCCGGAGGATAGGAATAGTTGTCATCAACGAATTAGAATTCATTTCTTAATTAATCTGTTGTTATAGTTTTACATTGCAAAGTATCCGTAGTAGTTGTAGTAGCATTACTTTCCCTTGTTAATGAGTAGCTTGATGTAGTAGATAAGCTAGATAGTTGATCCATGAAAGCACATACAGTGCAAGTGCCATCACAAGTCTACAAGCCCTAGTTGATAATTTGATGAGGTCTTTTCAAGAAGTTATAGTGGACTGTTCAGTAGGAGATTCCTTTGAATTGAGTGATTACCACCAAGTTTATCTAGCATTGTAAAGACACTACATGATGCAATCCAAGCATCATACATGTTGGTAGGTGGTGACTGATCAGGAAAGTACTGTACACTAGCCATGTGTCCTTGCCAGGGTTCAGGGGCGCAGCCCCCGAGAATTTTTTTTTGAGCCGACATAAAAAAAATCCTATTTTTGTGACCGACATAAAAAAACCCTATTTTTGTAACCAACAAAAAGGCTTGATAAAAAGTGGCTAAGGGTTAGGGTTTTGATATATTGTATTGTAGCATTTGCAGTGGTATTGAGTTGCAGGGATTGCTGGTTGTAATCAGTTTGATTTACTGGATAATAATATTGGACTCTTTGTTTGGTGGATGTAACCCGAGTTTGGGTGAACCACGTTAAAACTTGTCTCTCGCTATTATTAATTCTGTGTATTTTCATTTCTCTGTTTAATCTTTATTTGCATTTAATTGATATCTTCTGCCGGCTAACCCTAACAAGTGGTATCAGAGCGGGTTGTGTTCGATTATCGTCTGCAGGAAGGTCTCACCGTTCAGTGGGAGCAATGGCGGATGAGGAAAAATTGAATGGGCAGAACTGTCAGTTATGGAAGATGCAAATGGAGGATTACCTCTATCAAAAGGATTTATGGATGCCGTTGGAAGGAGTAGCCAAGAAACCGGCAACAATGTCTGATGAGGATTGGAATCTTCTTGACAGAAAGGCACTGGGAACCATTCGGTTGTGCCTGGCACCATCGGTGGCATTCAATATAACGGAAGCGAAGACAACAGATGGTCTGATGAAAGCTTTGGCTAAATTGTATGAAAAACCCTCAGCCTCAAATAAGGTATTTCTCATGAAGCGTTTGTTTAATTTGAAAATGGTTGAAAGTGGATCTGTGACAGGTCATTTAAATAAATTTAATACGATTGTCAGTCAATTAACTTCTTTAAATGTAAAATTTGATGAAGAAGTTAGAGCTTTCTTGATATTATGTTCATTGCCTGAAAGCTGTGATAGTTTGGTAATGGCAGTTAGTAACTTTGTTTCTGGTTCAAATACCCTGAAATTTGATGATGTTATTGGTGTTATTCTGAGTGAGGAAATTCGTAAGAAAAGCTCAGGTGGATCCACATCAGGCAGTGTTTTGAATGCAAAGAGTAGGGGCAGACCAAAGGAGAGAGGAAAAGGTTCTGGAGGTCATGGGAAGTCACGAGGAAAATTAAAGGACAAAAGATCCCAAACCAGAGGACAAAAAGATTGCTGGTACTGTGGGAAACCAGGTCATCTGAAGAAAGATTGCTGGTCTCAGAAAAATAAAGAAGGAGACAAACAAGAAGGCAATAAGGAGGCAAATGTGGTAAGCAATAAATCTGAAGATGATGATTTGATTCTTTCCCTAGATAATGCTGATGATTCATGGGTTTTAGATTCAGGGGCCTCATTTCATGCTACACCCCATAGAAGTTATTTTCTTGATTATGTCCAAGGGGATTTTGGGCTGGTTTATTTGGGAGATAACGAACCCTATCAGATTGTTGGAAAGGGAAGAATCAAGATTAAGTTGCAGAATGGGAATCATTGGCTACTACAAGAGGTAAGGCATGTTCCAAGGCTCAGTAGGAATTTAATTTCAGCAGGGCAGTTAACTGAACAAGGTTGCACTGTTACATTTACTGATAAAAAATGGAAGGTTTCAAAAGGTGCCTTAGTAGTAGCAAAAGGTGTGAAAGTAGGCACCTTATATCTTTGTACAGGTCATACTGTTCCTTCTACTTTAGCTGTTACAGAGAAAAAACAAACAAATTCAGGAACAATTACTGTAGGTTTGCAGGAAGAGACTGGAAAAGTTGCTGCAAGTTCTGAGACAACATTGTGGCATAACAGACTTGGGCATATGTGATGCAGAGACATGGAGGATTCACCCAAAACTCAAATTTTCACTATGCTTTGATGAGAGCAGCAAATACGGTAAAAATGACATAATTTTCAGAATACAACTCAAACCCATGATCTAAAAACTGATTTGGATACCCATTACCCTCTTACACAACATATCTCACATGTAACATAGGTTGTTTTTGAAAGTATGCTTAAAAAATGGACTGTTATAGAGATGGAGACCCTAGTAGATTGTAGAATTATTAATAAAAATTGCCCAAACAAAAAGAATATGAAACTAGACTCATGCATACATCTTTTCCCATTGGTTTCAGACCTGTACTTGATCTATAAAATCCGTACCATTCTAAACAAGATGACAGTTACAGTAAACAAAATTGGAAGTGTTTATCACTAAAATCATCATAACTTTTACACAACATAATAAAAATTGATGCAACCAACGCCAAAAGAAAGAAGACTCTGAGATCTTTCCAGAAAATCTAATTTTATGCCATTTGGTATTCTGTACAGGGCCATACCAGCCTCAGGAACAGCAAAAAATAGTCAAAAAAATGCAGAAAATTAAAACTTTTATTTCATTTCTCTTCTCTAAACTTTATCTCTCCTTCATCTCTGCCTCTTGCATGAATTTCAAAGCATAAATATTGTCTTTACATCCATGTTTCTTTTTCCATCACTCCACTCTCTTTTACATGCAAAAAGAAGAGGCTAAAAATAGCCAAACCACTAACACTACTCAACTTAGAAAGTACTAAACTTGAGCAAACTTAAAGCTTCACTACCTAATGACCTCTAAATACATAAGAGTGGTCTTACATAGACCTTTATTACAACAATAATGAAATAAAACTCCTCAAATGTGAGAAACTACATATTAAACTCCCTATGACCCTTCATATTCCTCTTTTGTTTGCCCTTTTTTTGCAAATTTGACAATTTTACAATTTTTGCAATCCTTTAAAAAAATAACTCCAAATCCCACTAGAACTTAATCAAATGCCTCTAATACATTTCCAATAGTCAATTTATGACCTTGTTACATCATTAAAACACCAAAATTAGATAAAAACCAAAATTTGCCTCATGGAGGCTTAAAGCTGGCAAGGTGCTCCTGCACCAATATGTGAAAAAGGTATGAAGGTACTTCATTCTAAGAAAGTTTTACCAGGTCTGAAATGTATTAATATGGATTTCTGTGAAAGTTGTGTGTATGGAAAATAAAAGAGAGTCAGTTTTCTCAGAGATGGGAAGCAAAAGAAAAATGAAAAGTTGGAGCTTGTGCATATAGATGTATGGGGACCAGCTCATGTATCTTCTCTCGGTGGCTCTCGATATTATGTTACATTCATAGATGATGCAACTAGGAAGGTATGGATTTATTTCTTTAGGCAAAAATCTGATGTATTTGAAACGTTTAAGAAATGGAGAAGCTTGGTTGAGAATGAGACAGGTAAAAGATTAAAATGTCTCAGATCTGATAACGGTGGTGAGTATTGCAGCAAAGAATTTGAGGATTATTGTTCCTTTAATGGAATTCATAGGCAGAAAACGGTTCCAGGGACTCCACAGGAAAATGGATTGGCTGAACGCATGAATATGACAATAATGGAGCGTGCAAGGACCATGAGATTGCATGTTGGGCTGCCTTTAAACATATGGGCAGAGGCTGTCAACACTGCTATATATTTAATTAATAGAGGTCCTTCAGTTCCTTTGGGCTGTGGTATTCCAGAGGAAGCATGGACAGGTAAGAAGGTGAGCTATTCTTTTCTCAAAACCTTCAGATGTGAAGCATTTGCACATGTAGATTCTGAAAATAAAACCAAGCTGGATGCAAAATAAAAAAAATGTACTTTTGTTGGATATGGCATTGATGAATTTGGTTATAGGCTTTGGGATTTTGAAAATCAAAAAATTGTGAGAAGTAGGGATGTCATATTTAATGAGAAGGTATTGTACAAAGATCAGTTGCAGCAGCATGAGAAGAAAGCAAAAGATTATGTGGTGCTAGATGATACTCCAAATAGTGATGTTCCAGTGGTTCCTTATGCTCCGCAACAGCAACTAGAAATACCACAAACTCCAGTAAATGTTAGACGGTCAACAAGGCTAAGTAGACCTCCTGAAAGGTTTTCTCCCTCTTTGTATTCTATTTTGTTAACAGATGCTGGTGAACCAAAAGGGTATGATGAAGCTATGCAGGTGGATACACAGGTTTAGTGGGAGCTTGCTATGAAAGAAGAAATTGACTCCTTGCTAAAAAATTAGACTTGGGAATTATGTAAGTTACCTGTAGGTAAAAAGGCTTTACCAAACAAATGGGTTTACTGGCTGAAAGAGGAAGATGGAGGTAAGAAAAGATTTAAAGCCAGGTTAGTAGTAAAAGGATTTGCACAGAAACAGGGCATTGATTTTGATGAGATTTTTTCTCCGGTTGTCAAGATGACTTCTATTCGTACTATTTTAAGTATTGTGGCTACTGAAGATTTGCATTTGGAATAGCTAGATGTGAAAACTACCTTTCTCCATGGTGATTTGGAGGAGCAGATATATATGGAACAGCCCCAAGGATTTGAGGTCAAAGGTAAGGAGAATCAGGTGTGCAGATTGAAGAAGAGTTTGTATGGCCTGAAACAAGCACCTTGGCAATGGTATTTGAAATTTGATAGTTTTATGGCTGAGCAAGGCTACAACAGGTGTAATTCTGACCATTATGTTTATTTTAAGAGGTTGGATAATGACAGCTACATTATTTTATGTTTATATGTTGATGACATACTTGTAGCTAGGTCTAACATGGATCACATAAGAGAGTTAAAACAACAGTTAACACAGTCATTTGATATGAAGGATTTGGGGGCACCAAAACAAATCCTTGGTATGAAAATTTGCAGAGATAGGAAGAACAGAAAATTGACTCTATCTCAAGCTGCTTATGTTGAAAAGGTGTTGCAGAGATTCCATATGGAGAATGCAAAAGCTGTCAGCACACCTTTGTCTAGTCATTTGAAATTGACTAAGGAGATGTGTCCTAAGACACAAGAGGAGGAAGACAAAATGTCTAAGATACCATATGCTTCAGCTATAGGAAGTTTAATGTATGCCATGGTATGCATGAGACTGGATATTGCCCATGCTGTAGGAGTTGTTAGCAGATATATGAGCCATCCTGGTTTGGAGCATTGGAATGTGGTAAAATAGATTCTTAGATATTTAAGAGGTACATCCAATACACATTTATGTTTTGGGGGCTCTAATACTGATTTAGTAGGCTATGTAGACTCAGATTTGGCAGGGGATATTGATACCAGGCGGAGTACTACAGGTTATGTCTTTACTGTAGGTGGGACAACAGTGAGTTGGATCTCACGGTTGCAAAAGGTGGTTGCTTTATCCACCACAGAGGCAGAGTATGTAGCTGCAACAGAGGCAAGCAAGGAGATGATATGGATGCAATCTTTTATGGAAGAATTGGGCAAACAACAGGCTAACAGTTCTTTGTATAGTGACAGTCAGAGTGCCATAGATCTTGCAAAGAATTCTGCCTTGCATTCAAAGACCAAACACATACAGTTGAGGTATCACTTCATTCGGTCGGTGTTGGATAATGGACAGTTAAGGTTGGAAAAGATACATACAGATGAAAATCCAGCGGATATGTTTATAAAGGCAGTGACAAGGGAGAAGCTGAGCTCCTCTTCAGCTTCGGTTGGTCTTCTAGACTGAAAACCATAAAACAGAATAGTAGAGTCTAGGGTGCTTATTTCCAATGGGAGCTGCATGTGCAACGATGTCGTCCAGGATCAGTCTCCAAGTGGGAGATTGTTGGTAGGTGGCGACTGATCAGGAAAGTACTGTACACTAGCGCCATGTATCCTTGCCAGGGTTCAGGGCCAGGCCAGGCCCCAAGTGGGGGTTCAGGGGCGCAGCCCCTGAGAATTTTTTTTAGAGCCGACATAAAAAAAATCCTATTTTTGTGGCCGACATAAGAAAACCCTATTTTTGTAACCGACAAAAAGGCTTGATAAAAAGCGGCTAAGGGTTAGGGTTTTGATATATTATATTGTAGCATTTGCGGCAGTATTGAGTTGCAGGGATTGCTGGTTGTAATCGGTTTGATTTACTAGATAATAATATTGGACTCTCTGTTTGGTGGATGTAGCCCGAGTTTGGGTGAACCACGTTAAAACTTGTCTCTCGCTGTTATTAATTCTATGTATTTCCATTTCTCTGTTTAATCTTTATTTGCATTTAATTGATATCTTCTGCTGGCTAACCCTAATAATACATTGGGATTTGAAGAGCAGCAATAGCCTTCTTGACAAGGAAATAAGGGCAAAGGTTTCTGACTTTGGGCTTTCAAGATTAGCAACAAATGGAACAAGTCATGTATCAAGCATAGTCCAAGGAATTGTTGGCTACTTGGATCTTGAGTTTTATGTCTCTCAACGATTGTCTAAAAAAAACAAGTGATATTTATAGTTTTGGTGTTGTACTCTTGGGAATGCTATTTGGTCAAGAAGCCGTATCTAACGAGAGCTTTGGGGTTGAATTCCACAACATAGTAAAATGGGCAAGAATCCATATTGAGAAAAGAGATATTCAAAGGATTATAGACCCACCCTAGGAACAAATTTCAACATCCTGTCTGTATGGAAGATTGCAGAAAATGTAATGCTTTGCATTCAACCATATGGAAAACTAAGACCAACAATGTTAAACGTGGTGAAGGAGATACAAGAGGCAATTAACATTGAGAAAGAATATGAATCTTTAGATGAGGAACTTTTTGATATGATGTCAAGACATTCAAGACACTCTTCACTTATCTCAAATACTCTTAATTCTATTGTCTCTGACCCGTCACTCTTTGAATGACATCTCATTGAAATGCAAATGAAAAGAACAAAAGGCCATAGCCTAGTTAAAAATATGCAAAGTATTTTAAAAAAAGAAGCGTTATCTTATATGATTGTGGTATATGTACCAAATGGTTTTGTTGAAAATGTTTTAGAAAATTTCATGATGTAATCGATAGGTGTAAATCCAGATCTTGCAAGCTTTGCCAACGTCCTCCCTGCCTGCCAAAAATAGGGGATTTTCACTAGATATTATAGTTGGAAATGACCTAAAGGATATGCATGCAAGGTGTGGAAACATAGACAAAGGCCACAATTTTGAGTTTAGAAATGAAATATTATTTCATTGCATTTAATGGTAAGATGATTTGCACAAAATGGATTTGTTGAAAAAGATTTAAAAGTTTTCAAGCAAATTCAATTGACTAGTGTAAAAGTCACAACCATTGCCATTGTCCTCCTACACTAGGTTGAGATTCTTCAAATAGGGTATGGACCTCCATCAAAGCATAATGAAAGGGGATTTTTGTCAAATATATGATTGGAAATGCATCTATAGACATCATCGTACATGAAGCAAATGCTAGATTATGTGATCCAATCCATGGTTGTGAATGATGAGCCTTTGATGTTGTTGCAAAGGCCAAAACATATCCATCAACCTTCTCATATGGTCCAACCAGATTGGAGTTTGTATTAGTACACCTCAAAAAATGTCCAGATTGGAATCTCCTATCATGGTGGTTATGGAGGCCGTGGCTATGGAAGAGGTGAGTTGGTAAATGGAGGCGACTTTGGTAGTTGTGGTCGAGCTTCTGCATCAAGGTGTGGAGGTGCCACTGAAGGATACCGGAGGGCTGATCAAGTTGGTACTGTTTCTAAGGGTCTTGTAAGAGATGATGGGACTGTTAGAACACACGCAATCTATTGAGAGGGGGGGTGAATCAGTAGGTCAATAAAACATAAAACTTCAACCCTCTAGTATTCAAAACAAATTAACTTTCAATGTAGTAAAATCAACACTAATAACGCATGTACACATTAACACCAGATATACATGGAAACCCAATGTGGAAAAAACCATGGTGAGAAAATGCTTCTAGGAACTACCATCTTAATCCAGCCTCACAAATGAAACCATCGGTTACAATATTTAAGAGCACCAACTCTAAGGAATCTTCAAATCCCTGATTTAAGAGCACCAACTCTAAGGAGACTACAATCCCCTGATCTGGGCACCAACTCAATCCATCAGAGGCACCAACCTCTAAATCTTTAAAAATTCAAATATGCAGACATTTGGTTCTTATTCTAACCTCATATGCACCTCTTCAAATCATTCATAAACTACTCTTCTTACACAACACACTCTTCTATAATACACGCTCAAATTGTTATTACCTCCCTTGTTCTCATTAACAATATCACATAGCATATGCACATAGAACTTCTATGTTCAACTCTCTTACAAAACAATGCAACACACTCTAAATAACATTCGTGTGAGAAGAAACTGCTTAACAGATTCTCAACAAATTCTACATGAGAAGAAACTGCTCAACAAACTCATAACAATACATTATAGACAAGAAACTGCACAACAAATTCTGAACAATACTTTGATGAGAAGAAACTGCTAAACCAACTCATAACAATACGTTGCTGAGAAGAAACTGCATAATGAGTTCATAACAACTCTATGCAGAGAAGAAACTGAATCACTAACTGAATCACCAATAGAATAACCTCTGAGACATGGCAGTTGCAAAACCTGTAACATGTTGGGAAAACTGGAAGCATCAACAAACACAACAGAGCTACCCAACAAAAACTTAACTGATCTATCCGTTTAAACAAATTATTGATTTCCTTTTCAAACGACCCTTTTACCATTTCTCAAACTTTGGCTTTTATTGCTTCTATCGGCAAAAGTTCATTTCTCTGAACTTTTGACACTTAGCCCTTTATCGGCGATTTCTCATTTTCCCGAACCATGGTCAATTTCCACCTTATCGGCGAAAGTCTCTTTCGTCGAAACTTGGTGTATGTCTACTTTATTGGCAAACTGTTCTTTCTACGAACTTTCCTTCTTTATCACTTTTTGCCTTCTATTGGCAAATTCTCTAAACTGTAAACTTTGCCTTGCTCTTGCTTTTTGCCTTCTATCAACAAATTCTCTAAATGATGAACTTTGCCTTGCTCTTGCTTTTTGCCTTCTATTGACAAAAGTCACAAACCACGAACTTTGCTTCTATGAGCCCTTTATCGCCTAGTTGACGAATCAGAGAATATCCGAACTCCTGAACTAGTTCAAGAAAAATGAACTTCCCCGACTAAGTCTTTTTCTTCAACACTTTCTCTCTATCGGTGAACTGGTCAAACCATGAACCTTTGACTTTGTGAGCCACTTGTTGCCCTATTGACGAATCGGTGAAATGCTAAACTTTTGAACTAGTTTCACAAAATCAAATTTCTTTCACTAAGTCTTTTACTTTCCTCTAAGTCTTTATTGAGAAAGACTTCCCTCCTTCTGATCTGTCAGCGAATTGCCAAATCGGTGAACCGAAAAAAATTGAAACTAGCGAACTACTGAAGACTTAAACTCTTTCTTTCAAGTCTTTATTTTCTTCTAAGTGTTCAACAAAAACACTTACCCTTCTCTTTGACGGACTTTGAGCTTTTGATGTTTCACCTTCTTAAGCAGGCTTCAGACTTCTGTCATTCCCTTCTCTTCAGCGGACTTCAGACATTTGATCTTTCCTTCTCTTCGGTGGACATCAGGCTTTTGCCCTTTCCTCTTCCTCTTTCTACAGAGGTAAGGAGACACTCCGCTTCTCCAAACTCTGATCCTCTTGCCTTTGTCGGACTTTGCTTCATTGGACTTATCTTCTTTCCGGCTCCCTTATTGAAATGAATTAGGGCTCACCTCCGAACTCTGATACTCTGATTTCTTTTATACTTAGCAGATTTTTGCTTGTCAAACTTTTCTTCGTCGGACCTTCCTTATTGAATTAGATCAGAGCTCATCTCTGAACTCCAATACTCTGATTCCACTAGAAACCCAAGTCACTTAGTCAGATTTAAACTTTTGGTCATTAGACTCATCAAATGACAATCCTTGAACAATTCCCTTTGACATCAATAACAATATATCAAAAAACTCCCCCTTTGTCATTGATGGTAACACTTATGCATAATCTGATCTTTGTGCTACTCTCTTTCTTCTGCTATAATGTTGCCCTGTACTATTTCTTCTTCATTTGCTCTAGTGTTGCTCCTACACTATTTCTTCTTCATTTGCACTAGTGTTTCTCCCTCTTTGTCATCAATGGCAAAGGGAAGTAAACAACCTCCTAACTGACAACAAAAACTACCATTTATCAACCTGCTCCCCCTGAGAGGTAGTCACTGTCCAAAACAGGGATTTAAAAGCTATGCCTTGACCTATTCTCCCTGGACAGATGTCATAGCTTCACTTCTGCTTGTGAGCAGAAAGAGCAATAACTCCTAGCTTTGTCCTGAGATATTCAAAGGTATCCTTTGGAAGTGGCTTGGTGAAGATGTCTACAATTTGTTCTTGTGTGGGAAGATACTCTATCTTGACTTCCTAATCTGCAATTCTTTCCCTCAAGAAATAGTATTTAATGGTGATGTGCTTCGTTCTTTAGTGCATCACAAGATTCTTTGAGATATTAATTGCACTTGTATTATCACAAAGAATGGGAATAGGATCATCAAACTCTACCTTTTTATCCTTGAGTGTCTGCTTCATCTATAAAAACTTGTGTACAACATGACACAACAACATATTCTGCTTCAGCAGTGGACAATGTCACTGAATCTTGCTTCTTGCTAAGCCGAGATACTAACCTATCACCAAGGAAGAAAGCTCCACCACTAGTGCTTCTTCTGTCATCAGTACTTCCTGCCCAATCAACATCTGTATATGCTATCAAGGTAAAATCATTATTTCGAGGATACCATAATCCATAATCCTAGTATCTTTCAGATATCTAAAGATTCTCTTCACAACTTAAACATGCGATTCCTTAGGAGTAGCTTGAAATCTAGCCACCATGCAAACTACTTGCATGATATCTAATCTGGATGTTGTTAGGTACATCAAGCTACTTATCATTGATTTGTACAGAGTCTGATTTGAATCTGGTGATTCATCATTCTTGCTCAATTTGCATCCCGTCATCATGGGGGTACTCATAGACTTACAATCTTCCATCTTGAACTTCTTAAGCATCTCCTTTGCATACTTGGTTTGAGATATAATTATACCTTGGCCTTTTTGTGATATTTATAAACCAGGAAAGAAAGAAAGTTCTCCAAGCATGGACATTTCAAACTCTTTCTGCATCTGATCAACAAATTCCTTGCACATATTGTCATCACTACCACCAAAAATAATGTCATCGACATAAACAACAACAATTAACATGTTCTCACCTTCTGATTTGAAGTACAAGTTGTTGTCTACACATCCTCTTCTGAATCCCTGCTGGAGGTAATCATCCAGTTTAGAATACCAAGCCCTAGGGGCTTGTTTTAGACCATACAATGCTTTTTTTAGTCTACAAACATACTATTCTTTCTCTGACAACTGAAATCCTTCAGGTTGCTCAATATAAACCTCTTCATTAAGATTACCATTGAGAAATGCAGATTTGACATCCATTTGGTAAACTTTGAAATTCTTATAAATAAAGAATGCTAGAAACATTCTAATGGCTTCCAATCTCGCAACAGGTGCAAAGGTTTCTTCAAAATTTATGCCTTCATCCTGTGCATATCCTTTACAAACCAACCATGCCTTGTTTCTCACAACTTTTCCATCTTCATTCAACTTATTTTTTGTTAGATTTCTACCCAAGAATGCAAGTGATTGATTAAAAGCAAAATAGAAATTAGATATGAGCCAAATAAATTGTATTCAACTCAAGAGAATGCAAAGCAATACAATAGAATGGGGTTGCTCATATGAGATCAAGAGGTGGATATATAAAGGATATTCCACCCAAGAGATTCAATACACAACCAATGTGGGATAAAGTGAAAAAGTCCCTAAGTAAACTTAACCTAATGTGAAAAGAGCTAAAGTGGAGAACAAACTAAGAAAGAGCTAGATAGCAAAGTAACCCTATTCACACTAACACCCCCCCATAAATGCAAATTAGGAGAGAAGATTGATATGCAAATATGCAAAAAGATGCAAAGATGGGTCCCGGCTACTAGGCCATGTTAGGTACCCATGTACAAATGCAAATGAAATCTCTAACAACCGGAGAAAAGGAGAAAACCCAGTGGGACAAAACTCCTCCCCAAAAGAGAGATGAAATACAACAATGATATCCATCACAAATCCAATCAATCTCTATCCATAGAAGCCCCCCACAAATAGAGAGAGAACACCCCCCCAGAATAAAGAGAGAAGAGAAGAACTGAGAAGCCCCCCCTGAAGTGAAGCATATGTGCCAATGGTGGATGCTTGGAACTGGATGGAGAAGATGATCCATGCTTGCTGAACAACATTTCTCCCCTTGGGAAGAAATAAAACCAAAGGTGTATGAAGAATGTACTCCCATTCCTAAAAGGAATATGAAGGAAGAAAGCTCAAGATGTATGAAATCTCTGAAAAATGCTCATGTGTCTCCATGTCGATGCTGAAGGATGCCATGACCAAATCAAGAGAAAGTGACAAACCAGAACTAAGTGGAAACTGAAATAGAATAGGATCCAAAGATGAAGGTATCTCCTCTGAAGAAAAGGATGCCTCCTCCAAACGTTGCTCAATGATCTCTAAGCCAATGCCAAACTGTGACAAATACTGATATAGATCAGGTACCATCAAAGATGCTAGCACTTCTGCAGAGGATGACAACATGAATGATGACTGAGTTAGATGTGTGGACTCATGAGTATCTGCAGAAATTGTCACTGTAGAAGAAAATGTAGGCAAAGAAGGAACAAGAGGGTCTGAATGTGCCCTCAAAACATCTGAAGAAGAATCAACTCCATCAAAGAGAAGATGAATACAATCAATAGTGTCTCCCAAATCTATAATGTGGGACTCTACAAACAAAGATGAAATGTATGGTAGGAATATGTCCCAAGCAACTATCTTTGGAAGACCAATGTGTGCCTCCTATATCACTGCAATGCTGATAACTAAAGAAACATGAGGAGGAGAAAAAACACATGGCTCAAGAACAGGATTAGATGTGAGAATACCTAAGTTCAAGTAACCAAAATTCTCTTCAAAATCAAATGTCACACTAGGAGTGTGATCAACAGCCAAAGGACTAGAGCCATCATCAGGTGTCAAGTCTGAAAAAGAGTATAATTGAGATGCATGATCAACCATACCAGTAGCAACAATCTCTCCACTTTCCAAGTCTCGAATGATAATTGAATCAAGTGTAAATTCCACAGTCTTCCTTGCTCCACCACGAGTGATCTGATAAATGGAGAGAAGATTGTTTGATAAGTGAGGTACACACAAAACATCATTGAAAGTGCCATCCCCAATACCAATAGATCCCCTCCCAATTACATTCATGTAAGTGTTGTTTCCCATTAGAATAGGAGGCATAACACAAGGCTCAAAACAAGAGAACATGGACTGTGAAGAAGCCATATGGTGAGATGCTCCAGAATCAAGAAACCATCTCCCTGATACAAGACCTGTAGAAGCATAAAGAGCTTTACCCTTATTTTTCTGTGACTCAGAAGAAAAATCTGCATGACCTTTCTCTGTATTAGATCTTGACTATTTGGAATGTGAAGAAAAAGAAGAAGAAGAAGACATTATAGAAGGTAAACTGATATTGTTCCTTTTAAGAAGATGTTTCAGTTCATCAATATCCTTCTTATAACAAGAATGTTATTCATGTCCAATCCTCTTGCAATATGCACAAGTAGACTTCTCCTTCTTAGATGAGTCTTCTATTGAAGAGGATTTGTTTTGTGCTTGATCTGTGTGTGGATTTTTCTTAGATTTCTTTTGTTTCTTGTCAGAAGGACCTGACTCTTTCTATCCCTTAGGCTGATTAGCCAATAAGGCCTGACTATGTGAAGGCTTAATTATACCCATAGAAAGAAGTTTTTGTTGTTCATGCAATAATATCTCAGAAAAAGATGCAAATGAAGGCATAGTGTAAGCAGCTCCCATAGTTAGCCTGTGAGTGTGAAAGCTAGAAATAAAGGCAGCATATTCAGGACCAAGTTTGTTCAGTACATTATAGATTAACTGAATGTCCTTTTTCTCAATACCACAAGATTTACATTATGCTCTTAGATCATTAACCTTAGTTATATAATCTTGGATGTTGCCAAAGTTCTTAGGATCAAGGCTCATTAGTTCATTGTCAATCTGATAGCCTCTAACTTCATCTGTTTTAGCATACAAAGATTTTAAATTTTTCCAAGCATCATGTGAATTTGTACATGCTTCAATCTGAAACAAGAGATCAAGGGAAACAAGGTTACGAAGACATCCAAGAGCATTTGTATGTTTAAGCATCTATTTTATCTTTTCCTTATCATTTGTGGGTTCAGTTACCTTTTGTTCAACATATGGAGTATACCCAAGTTGCATTAGGGCATTCCATGCATGTTGATGCCATGTTGCATAATTGTAAGGTGTTAAAAATGGAACCTTAGATTGATCCATGTGAAGGAAAATAAGAGCACAAGTAACCAGATCAAAACCAAGAAACTCCCCCCCTTTTCACTCAATCAAGAATCCCCCCAAACAAAATATGATATGGCACTTTATAGATCAGTGCGTTTACAATGCTGGAGTTGAGTTTTCCAGAGTTTTTAAATGTCTAAAATAGACCCAAATAATAAAAGTATAGAAATATCTCAGAATCAGAACCTTAAAATAGAACCATTGTGTAGTTCTCAGAAAAATATCAACTTTCAAAAAAAGAATGACCTCGATCCAAGATCATATGTGAAAGTTATAGCTGTTTGAAGTTCTAAAAACTGAAACTACCTGTCAGATTTGATGAGAAAACAAAATTTCTAGAAAATTCATGCACCAAATCAGAAATCATCTAAACCAACATGTAGAGCATGAAAAATTAGCCAAAAAAAAATGAATCTCGCAAATTGGAGGTCGGGAACCCAAGTTATGGTCTTCAGAAGTTGAACTGCAATTTCCAAAACGCTAATGGAGAGGGGGTCTGTTGTATCTTTCTGATGTCGTTTCTACAAAACACATAAGCTGCATGCAAAAACTAACAAATACCCAGATAGTTTTTCGATGCTACAAACAAAACCCAGAAGGCATTTTTCTTTGCGATCAACACAAGATGTGACTCTAATGTAAAAAAAAATGTCTTTAGCACCAAAAAATGACCCCAGCAACCAAAAAATGGCATGCAAAAATTGAATCAGCTACCTAAGACAAACAAAGGCATGCTACAACCTACAAGATTGATCAGAATAAATAAAATGCAAGCCAATTGTTAGATTTGAGCTCAAAGGGTCTCGAGGAAGCTCTGAAAAAACCTGTAACTGACAAGTCAAAATATGAACCCCCTAGAAACTAGAGTTTTCTCCACACTTTTCTATTTCTCCAGAACATCAGAAGATGCAAGAGAAGAACATATTCATGTGCTTCGAAAAATAACTCTACACTCTCAGATTTCTAAAAAAATGCTAACCCACAACTCACAACCGCTCTGATACCATGTTAGATTTCTGCCCAAGAATGCAAATGATTGAGAGAAAGAAAAATAGAAATCATATATGAGCTAAATAAATTGTATTCAACTCAAAAGAATACAAAGCAATACAATAGAATGGGGTTGCTCATATGAGAGCAAGAGGTGGATATATAAAGGATATTCCACCCAAGAGACTCAATACACAACCAATGTGGGATAAAGTGAAAAAGTGCCTAAGTAAAATTAACCTAGTGTGAAAAGAGCTAATTGGAGAACAACCTAAGAAAGATCTAGATAGCAAAGTAACCCTATTCACACTAACATTTTTAAACACCCATTTTGTGCCTATCACATTCTTATATGCAGGTCTTGGAACCAATTCCCAAGTCTAATTTTTCACTATCTGATTTAGCTCTTCATCCATTGCATTGATCCATCCTTCATCCTTACTAGCATTAGTAAATGATTTAGGTTCAATCTTAGATAGTAATGAGAAATTTACTTGTTCATTTGATTTATCCAGCCTTCTTCTAGTTTAAACGCCTTCATTCTTGTCTCATGTTATCTGTTGTTCAGGATGTTCTTTTTGAACATACCGAGTAGGTGCTTTACCATTTATCCTTTCAGGTTCTTCAATAGTAGTCACATCTCCTTCTTCTTCTATTATAACTGGTTCTTCTGAACATCAATCCTTGTCTGTTAGATGCGGTTGATCCTCATCTACCTTGACATTAGCACTTTCTATAATTCAGTACAGTTGCTTGTTGTAGTGCTTATACGTTTTGGATCTGCTAGAGTATCCCAGAAAAATGCCTTCACCACATCTAGAATTGAAGCTTCCAATGCCATCTTCATCCCTTCTGATGTAGCATCTGCTACCAAACACCTTGAATTATTTGACAGACGTAGTTTTGCCATACCATAATTCATACGGTGCCTTAACAGTGTTAATTCTTAACTGTACTCTATTCAAGATATACACTGTTGTGTGTACTGCATCTCTCTAGTAGACATCAGGTAACTTTACTTCATTTAACATAGTTCTTGCCATCTCTTTTACTGTCCTATTTTTCTTTTCCACAACTCCATTCTCCTGTGGAGTTCTAGGTGTATAATATTATCTTTTTATGCATGTCTTTCACAATATTCCACAAATTCATTTGAGGTGAATTCTCCTCCTCTGTTCGATCTTAAGCATTTAAGAGTCAGACCACTCTCCTTCTCAACCATAGACCTAAATGTCTTAAATCTCTCAAAACCTTCTAATTTATCCTTAAGAAAGGTTACCCACGTCATTCTTGAGAAATCATCAACTAACAACATGAAATATCTCTCACCTTGTACTCCTTGTGTCCTGGTTGGACCACATAGATATGTATGTACTAACTCCAAAAGTTTTGAAGTACAATATTCTTTTGTTTTGAAACTAGACCTTGTCTGTTTCCCATGCTGACATTCCTTACATTTAGTATTTTCTGGCTTGATGATTTTAGGAATGTGCCTAACTGCCCCTTTTGAGCTTACCTTCACAAGGTTGTCAAAATTAATGTGTCCCAATCTTCTGTGCCACAACCAACTTTCATCAATCTGTCCCATCAAACATCTTTTACCATGCATCTCCTTAAGATGATAAAGATTATTCTCTATTCTGCTTGCTTCAGCCACTAACATCCCAGAACTTGCTTTCCTGATTTCGCAACCTTCTGCATTAAAGGTTAAACTGTATCCATTGTCACACATCTGACTCACACTCAGCAAATTGCGTTTCATCCCTTCCACATAGTAGACATTTTGTGTCATTGCTTTTCCATCAATACAAAGAGTTCATTTACCAACTATCTTGGTAGATGTATTGTCACCAAACTTTACTGAACCTCCATTCCAATCTTGTAGGCATATAAACTTACTTTTTATCTCATGTCATGTGACTGGAACAATCACTGTCTATTACCCATGGATTTTGTCTCTTGGCATGAAATGCAGTCTGCACTATTAGAGACTCTTCTTTCCTCTGATCGTCCTTCTTCTTCTTCCAAACTTTCATAGTTGTCATCTCCTTATTGACAAGAGAGTATAACACATTATCCTTCTTAGGAGAAACATTCTCCTTTCTTTCTAGTTTGTTAGATTTTACAAAAAAATTTCTGCAATATTTTGCAATGTGACCGTAGTTATTGCATTTGTAACAAACTATTCTAAAATCTCCTAGAGGTGCAAAAACATTTTTTCTAATGAAATCAGTTCTTCTCCTAGGAATAATTCTACAACTAACAACCCTATGACCATATTGATTACATGAATAATAATAACCATAAAAGGATTGAGGAAACTTGATTTTAGCAGAGTATTTTGTAGGAGGGGGTCCTTTGAATCTTTTCTCCTTTAGATCTCTGACTTTTGTGAAGCCATCATCTTCCTTCTTCTATATCTTCTCTTTAGTCTCATTAGGAGGATTACTGGTCTTTGAATGTTGACCTTCTTCAAATCCTAGACAGGCCATGCTCTTTGGAAATCTTTGATTGTTGATCATCTCGTCCAGTATGTTACTACTCTTTTCAAATTTTAGACTTAGGCCAATCTTATCCTTAGCCTTTTCTAATTCTTTTCTTAGAGATATCACTTTGAATTCCAGCTTCACACACTCTTCTAATTTAGCTTTCAATTCAAATTTTGTAACCTCTTCTATTCTTCTGGCTTCTTCCACTTGTGTCTTCAACTCAACAATCAACACTTCTAATTCTACAAGTTTCTCAAACACAATATCTTCTCGGATTTGCAGCTTCAGTTTTGAGTTTCAATTCCTAAGTTTCTCAATTTCTGGTAAGGCACATACTAGCTCTCCTTCCAAGTCTACTTCACCTTCTTCTTCATTCTTATGGTCTTCCAGATCAGTAATGTTCTGATCTTTAACAATAGACTCTACTGTCATAAACAGGAATTCATTTTCTTCAGCCTTAGAACAACCTTCGTTGCTGTCTTTTGAACCTAAACTTTCTTCAGAGGATCATAGTCACCTTTTATGTAAAGGCTCTTTTTGTTCTTATGAAAATTCTTCTGATAGTTCTTTTGAAAGTTCTTCTTCTTTGAATAGAACTATGTGTTACTATTCTTGCTATCATGTTCATCACTTTTATCTTTTCTTACAGATGGACATTTAGCAGCAAAGTGACCAACCTTTCCACAATTAAAGCATTTGAAAGGTAGCTTACCTCTATACTTTCTAGATCCTCTCCTCAGTCTTCTTAAGAAGTTGGCCTCTTCCATGTTTGTCTCAGATTCAGGCTCTTTATTCTTTTCTTTCTTTGATGCCTTAAATGCAACTTATCTCTTGGAGCTCTCAGTACTAGCTATCCTCATTTCATAGGCAGTAAAAATACCATGTAGCTCATCAACAATTATCTTATCAAGATCTTTTACTTCTTCTATAGAAAAGACTTTAGCATCATACCTGGTCGGTAGAGATCTAAGTACCTTTTGAACAATCACTTGCTCTTTTACTTCTTCATCCAGTCCTATCATAGCATTCACAACTTCATAAACTCTGAGCAGGTAATCAACAATCTTTTCTTCCTCTCTCATTTTCAGGCTTTCAAATGTTGCTTTAAAGGTCTGTAGCTTGGCTTGTTTCACCTTTGTATCTCCTTCATATATGCTTTGAAGCTTCACCCAGATTTCTTTTCCAGACTTGCATTGCATTACTTTCACAAATTTAGAGTTAGCTAAACCACATAGAATTGCATTCTTGGCCTTAGCATTATTCTCACATTCCTTCTTACCCGCTTGGTCCATTAGAGGAGTTTGAGGAGCGCTATAACCATCCAGAACAGATTGCCATACATCGTACCCTATTGAGATTAGGTAAGTCTCCATCCTTATGCTCTAGAACACTTAATTTGTTCCATCAAACAATGGTGCTTTGTTTGAGTGAGATCCGTCTTTACTGGCCATGTATTCGATCTCCCAGATCAACCTTTAGCTGTTAAGCCTCTTCAAGGAACTTGGCTCTGATACCAATTGTTAGAACACACACAATCTACTTAGAGGGGGGTGAATTAGTAGGTCAATAAAACATAAAACTTCAACCCTCTAGTATTCAAAACAAATTAACTTTCAATGCAGTAAAATCAACACTAATAAAGCATGCACACATTAACACCAGATATACATGGAAACCCAGTGTGGGAAAAAACCATGGTAAGAAAATGCTACTAGGAACTACCGTCCTAATCTAGCCTCACAAATGAAACCATCGGTTACAATATGTAAGAGCACCAACCCTAAGGAATCTTCAAATCATTGATTTAAGAGCACCAACTCTAAGGAGACTACAATCCCCTTATCTAAGCACCGACTCAGTCCATTAGAGGCACCAACCTTTGAATCTTTACAAATTCAAATATGTAGGCATTTGGTTCTTATTCTAACCTCAGATGCACCTCTTCAAATCATTCATAGACTACTCTTCTTACACAACACACTCTTCTATAATACACACTCAAAGCGTTATTACCTCCCCTGTTCTCGTTAACAATATCACATAGCATATGCACAGAGAAATTTTATGTTCAACTCTCTTACAAAACAACACAACACGCTCTAAATAACATTCGCGTGAGAAGAAACTGCTTAGCGGATTCTCAACAAATTCTACATGAGAAGAAACTGCTCAACAAACTCATAACAATACGTTGCAGACAAGAAATTGCACAACAAATTTTGAACAATACTTTGATGAGAAGAAACTACTCAACCAACTCATAACAATACATTGTTGAGAAGAAACTACATAACAAGTTCATAAAAACTCTATGCAGAGAAGAAACCAAATCACCAACTGAAAAACCTCTGAGACACAATAGTTGCAAAACCTGTAACATGTTGGGAAAACTAGAAGCATCAACAAACATAATAGAGCTACTCAACGAAAACTTAACTGATCTAGCCATTTAAACAAATTATTGATTTCTTTTCAAATGACCCTTTTACCATTTCTCAAACTTTGTCTTTTATTGCTTCTATTGACAAAAGTTCATTTCTCTAAACTTTTGACACTTAGCCCTTTATCGGTGATTTCTTGTTTTCCCGAACCATGGTCAATTTCCACCTTATCGGTAAAAGTCTCTTTCTTCGAACCTTGGTGTATGTCTACTTTATCGGTAAACTGTTCTTTCTATGAACTTTCCTTCTTTATCACTTTTTTCCTTCTATCAGCAAATTCTCTAAACCGCAAACTTTGCCTTGCTCTTGCTTTTTGCCTTCTATCGACAAATTCTCTAAATGGCGAACTTTGCCTTGCTCTTGCTTTTTGCCTTCTATCGACAAAAGTCACAAACCATGAACTTTGCTTCTATGAGCCCTTTATCACCTAGTCGGTGAATCAGAGAATATCCGAACTCCTGAACTAGTTCAAGAAAAATGAACTTCCCCGACTAAGTCATTCTCCTGATTGTCTTTTTCTTCAACACTTTCTCTCTATCGGTGAACTAGTCAAACCATGAACCTTTGACTTTGTGAGCCACTTGTCACCTTGTCGACGAATCGGCAAACTATCGAACTGGTTTCACAAAACCAAATTTCTCCGACTAAGTCTTTTACTTTCCTCTAAGTCTTTATTGAGAAAGACTTCCCTCCTGATCTGTCGGTGAATCACCAAATCGACAAACCGGCAAAAATCAAAACTAGTGAACTATCGAAGACTTAAACTTTTTCTTTCAAGTCTTTATTTTCTTCTAAGTGTTCAACAAAAACACTTACCCTTCTCTTCGGCGGACTTTGGGCTTTTGATGTTTCACCTTCTTAAGCAAGCTTCAGACTTTTGTTCGTTCCCTTCTCTTTGGCGGACTTTAGACATTCGCTCTTTCCTTCTCTTTGGCGGACTTTGGGCTTTTGCCCTTTCCTCTTCCTCTTTGTATAGAGGTAAGGAGACACTCTGCTTCTCCGAACTCTGATCATCTTGCCTTTGTCAGGCTTCGCTTCGTTAGACTTATCTTCTTTTCGGCTCCCTTATTGAAACAGATCAGGGCTCACCTCCAAACTCCGATACTTCAATTTCTTTTATACTTAGTAGATTTTTGCTCATCAAACTTTTCTTCATTAGACCTTCCTTATTGGAATGGATCAGAGCTCACCTCTGAACTCCGATACTTTGATTCCACTAGAAACCTAAGTCACTTAGTCAGATTTAAAATTTTAGTCGTTAGACTCATCAAATGACAATCCTTGAACAATTCCCTTTGACATCAATGACAATATATCAATAGGGACGTGAATAATCTATGCATAACTTGCACACCCATCAGATTTAGGTCGGCTTAAACCATATGTGAATAGGGTGTAAGTTGAAAGCTTTGTTCTTACTTAAATTGAGCTGTGAATACGCTGCATGCATAAATTATTTGGAAATGTTCTAATTGCTTCTTCATTAATATCTGGGAGACTTGTTTGGCAGCTAAGCTCTGAGAAACAGACACAAGTGGCACCAATCCTATTCTATGTAAGTTAAGATATGTTTTTCTAGCTCCAATGGGACGTTCTATCTCCATGGTTGCTGCATTTATTAGAGACATTGAGGCTCTATTGACAACACAATATTAAATTTTCTTGGATGAATATAGCAGGGACCAAATAGAAATTCTTTTAGTATCTATGGGAAAAATCCATAGGGAAGCATTTTGCAGTGTTATAGTTGATGGGGCTGAATTAGATGGAAAACAAAAGTGTAGGATAGCTATTTGTGATGGCCCTCCTACAAAAAGACTTCACCGAGACTATGCCAATGCTATGGCAGATGGAAAATGCATGTCAAGGATTCCTATGATATGCTCTATTCATTAACAAGTATCTCGGTCAAGAAACAATCTCCTGGACTACGTTGGGGCCAATTGTGGATATCGTGACAATGAGAGACCATTATATTTGTAGAATGTATTACATGAATTAGAGACAACATGCTGTTGGGGCTTGAGACTCAACAGAATGATGTGAGACAATTACTTATTTAATGTGCAAAGGCTATTGTTGATGGTGATACGGTTAATGTAGAGAAGTTTATTGCAACACTAATTCGATGTAAAGGTTAGAAGCATACATGGTAGGTCTTGTAGAGAGATTGGCTTCTTCTGGTGGAAATATCTACAAAAGTTTACAATGCAAAGAACCTGCTAGTCAAGATCTCCTTTCCCACATGTAGATTCTATATGAAATCTATCCATACTCCAAATTTGGTTATTCAGCTACAAATGGCGCCATTGTAGAAGCATTCAAGCATGAGAATAGAGTACACATTGTTGATTTTCAGTTTGCACAAGGTACCCAATGGGTGACATTGATTCAAATACTTGCAGCATGACCAAATGGTCCACCTCATGTTCGTATTATAGGTATTGATGAACTTGTAACAAAGTATGCTCATGGTGGAGGATTACGGTTAGTTGTCCAAGATTGTCAAAACTTGCTGAAAGCCACAAGGTCCCATTCACATTTCATGTTGTGCCTATGTTTGGACCTAAAATTTAGTGTGATATGCTTGAGGTTCGTTTTGGGGAAAACTTTGGCTATGAATTTTCCATTTCAACTTCAACATATGCTAGATGAGAGTGTCAACACAAGTAACCATCGAGATTGTCTCTTGTGTATGGTCAAAGGAATGTCTCCCAAGCTAGTTACATCGGTGGAGCAACAAGCAAACAGAATGTGAAGAAACAAATGTCATCGGGCTTGTTGGAATTCTAAAGGTCACCTTTTCTAAAAGTGAATTTGCAAATAAATTAATAAGGAGGTTTTTCAAGAAGCAGTTACTAGAGAGAAAAAAAAGTGTGTCCTATTTGTAATTGGGGGTCTTTTACTGCCCTGTTGATCGGAGAAGCTTTGTAAAAGGGAAAAATAAGAAACTTTGTATTCTTGGTTCATTTTAATAGAGGATTGGTGTTCTTATGTCTTCATTCCTTCTGAAAGTTGATTATTCATATGTCTGATTAGTTTTCTTTGTTTTTATATCCTCATTCTCTGCTCTGGCGTACAAGTGTTTTGGGAAGACTTTGTGCTTTCGTAGTGGGTTTATTCTTTCTCTCTCTTGGAGATTTGTGTTGTATTTCTTAGGTTTGCAGGCAGATTTCCTCCCTTTTCTTATCTTTTTCTCTTTCCTTCCTTTTTATACTTTCTGGTTAAAAGTACTAAAAAACCCCAAAAACCCCATCATAAGAGGGAGTTGTCCCTCTCAAACATAGAGGAGAATCGTTGACCTCACAACGTTTTCTCCATTTGTTAGTGCAATTTGTCGCTGCTCGTTGGGCGAGTCTATAATTTATGCAGCGACAAAATTGTTTACTAACACACACATGTGCACGCACATACACACACACACATAACAGGGTTAAATAAAACAATACTTGGATCCAACATTTTTACAATGTCATCTACCAGAAATATTTTGAGCCCAACTAATCAAATGTGTATAAAAATTAATAGGGATACATTTATTTTTTGTAAATGCTCATATATAGAGAGATGCAATTTCTATATATATAATTGTATATCAATCCAACATACGGGTAATCCGAGGCCTTCTTCTGTGGGAGGTATTATAAGAAATGAGAAAGGTAATATTATTGAATACTGTGCCAAGGCCATAGGAAGGGCTACAAATAACTCTACAAAGGCTTATATGCGTTATGGATGGGTCTTCAGAGAATCCAATCCAATGGCTTTCACTAGGTTGAAGTTGAAGGTGACTCAAAGGTCGTTCTTGATCTTGTTGCTAGGTCAACTAATATACCTTGGGAGTTAAGGGATTATGTGGAGGCTATTCAAAATTCCCTTTCAAACATTACTAATGTTAGGATTCAACATCTGTTTAGGGAGGGGAACCAAGTTGCCGATAAAATTCCAAACTTGGGTTTAAATTTAAATGGGGAGTGGTCTACCACCTTGTTCGAAGATCTTCCTCAAGGCATTCAAGAGACTATATCTAATGATAGCAAGAGTTAAGCCTAACCTTTACATTTTTATGATTATTGGCTGAAACATTTGGGTTGATCAGAAGATGCAGTACAAGGAGAGATTTTTAAAAGGGGTGATGATTAATGATTACTTCATTGCTTGTGCGAATAGGAGTAATGCTTTGAAGTTAAATAATGATACCTGGTATGACATGTATGCATCTATTACTCTCGACCATCAAAGATTATTGTTTAATGGGCTGATAATTGTTTTAACTGCTGTGAGGTTGTAGAGCTGGTTTTTCAGGGAGAGCTTGGTTATCAGGGTTTTCTTATCTATTCATTATGTGAGTTGTGTATCATGGGGGGCAACTGTTGAGAGTGGAACATGCTTCCTATGCTGGGCTCAAAAAGAACTCACATATTTGGGGGATTTTTTAAGAGGGAGGCATAGCTAATTATGTTAAATCTATGAGGGGTTATGATCACTCTGTAACAGAGCAGTTTGTTAACACTTGGAGGAACAGGGAGGTGACTGTGAATGGTATTTCCTTTACTGTGAATGAAGACCTTATAACAGAGGCTATGAGTCTGTCTGTTGGCAGTTGAAATGTTCAAAGAGTTGGTAATGGGGACTACAAGAGTTTCATCGACAACTTTTTTGAGGGCAAGGAAACCCTAGTCAGACATTAAAACGACTATCAAAGAATGGAATTACCTCCTCCCTAGGGGATTGTGAGTTATTACATCATGAAATACTTTACTCTGGAGGGAAGGTATGAGACTATACACAGATACCACTTTCCTTTGTTAGACCACCTTAGACATGGTAATTTCATTAGCTTTCCTTTTTATATCTTGTCTTCACTCCAGAAAAACATTATCAAGGGTGCAAATCCCCTTTTGCATCAGGGATTGATGTTGGTCTTGTATGAATTTAATGTTATGTTGAACCCCCCAATTCCCCATGCTGTAACAAACCCTAATATGGTTAAACAGGGGAAGGGTAAGAAAGTTATAACTGACCCTAGCTTTGGCATGTCAAAGGAAAACCCTGACAACATCCATAAAAAGAAACTGAAGACCAAAGGAAATAAGAAAGATCTTCACACTTGCAGAGAGAAAGATCTGGGTGCTAATCCCTCCCTTGAAACCCCTATGCTTCATTCTACTAAAACCACTGGGAATAGGGATAATGACTCCCCTGAAAGAAAAGGGTGGGAAATCCTCAAAGGGTTCGGGATAGAAAACCAAAACTGTCAAGATTAAGTTTGATACTGCCAAGATTAATTTATCTGCTAGGTTTGTTGATAATGAGGATAAAACCTACCAAAATATTGTTGCTACAGAGAGAAGATCTGCAAGGTTGGCTATGGCAAACATGCAGAAGAAAAACAAAAAAACTAAACACAAGAAGAATGTGGATGTCTCTATAGAAGAAATTGTGTTTGATACACTTTCTGAGGATAATCCTGATTTGTTTGATGAGATGGAAGAAGAGTTGGATGTTGATCAGGTTAAAGAGGCCCAGATTGACAGGGATGAAGGTGATAGGGACCATAAACAACAGATACAGTGTGAAGAAAGGGAGGTAAGGGCTGAAGAGAATATCCAGAGTGACCAATATGATAAATTGGGGGGTAATTCCTTTGGGGATAATTGTTTTGAGGATGTTCATAAGGATTTAGGGACCTTTGAAAAAGAACTCAATAATTTTGATAAGAACACAAATGAGTATACCTGTTCAGACTTTCAAGATCTGTCAATTAGATTGGAGAGAATTGAGGAAGTTTTTAATAGAAGAATGGAATGTTCAACTTGCCAGAATAGCTGGACAAATATGTTTGACATGTTACAAATGTATCATAACAGGATTGTGAGGTTAGAAAAAGGTCTGAAAGATCTAACAAATTTCTCTAATGATATTATGAGGAAGATTGCTTCTGAGGTTAAGAAAATCAAGAACCAAATGAAGAAACATAAGACTATGCAGGTTAAGCAGATAGAGTTTGGGAAAAGACAAAATTGACAAAGATACTTCTTCCTAGGAGGAGATGATGAATAAGATGCGTAAGGATTGGAGCACCTCTCATTCTTAGTCTTTTGTTTTTTGTTATGTATTGCCTTTTAAAAACTGTTGCTCTCTTGCTATGTTCTGCTTGTACTCTTGGCCTATTCAGGTTATTATCAGGGTGGTCTATTTTAATGTTACTTAATACTTCTATAATTCTGGGTTACTATTGGACTTGGTTCCCTGGCCCTTTATGGGTTATTATCATGGAGGTTCATGTTTTGGGGGGCTATTTTTTGTGGACTAATCTTTGTTTTGCTTACACCTGGTTCTGAAACTATTTTTGCTATAGTGGTTGTGCTCATGGTACCCTAGCCCTCTATGGGTTATTATCAGGGTTTAATGTTGTAATGTGGGATTGATTAGACTTGCTACTTTGTATGAGACTGGGACCCTTTTCCCAGCTAAACTTAATAAAAAACATACAGGTACAATGATAAATTATTATCTTTTTATCAGGAATATATATACAGATTCATATAAATTACTAAATTAAAGGTTTATACAAAGATGTATGAATTATATAGAATAAAAGAATATGTAAGATTATTTATTATACAAAATCATGGTTATTCCAAAGTAATGCATATATAGGAATAAGTGAATATGCAGAAAAGAATGATCATACAAAAATAGTTGCAAATACATAAATAGTTGAGTATACAAAAAGAAGTGAAAACAAATATAAGTAATTTTCTTCTAGCTCGATTCACATTTTTAATGCTTGTGTGTGTGTGTGTGTGTGTGTGTGTGTCCAACTACAACAAAAATCCATAATAGGGTTAAATAAAAAAGAATACTTGGATCCAACATTTTTACAATGACATCTAGCAAAAATATTTTGAGCCCAACTAATCAAATGTGTATATAAATTAATAGGGATACATTTATTTTTTGTAAATTCTCATATATAGAGAGATGCAATTTCTATATATATAATTGTATATCAATTTAACATACAAGTACAATGAGAAATTATTATTATTTTATCAGGAATATATATACAGATGATATAAATTACTAAATTAAAGGTGTACAAAACTGTATGAATTATACAGAGTAAAAGAATATGCAACATTATTTATTATACAGAATCATGGTTATTCTGAAGTAATGCATATATAGGAATAAGTGAGTATGCAGAAAAGAATGATCATACAAAAATAGTTGCAAATACATAAACAATTGAGTATACAAAAAGAAGTGAGTAAATAGATTTATATAAGTAATTTTCTTCTAACTCATTTCCACAAGTAGAAAGGATATACATACAAAAATTATTTTTTTATATATGAATAACTATCCTAAGGTAGAGCTCATGTTAAACCAGTCATACAGAATAAATTTTCTGTTTGTAAAATCGTCTGTTTTATAAATCACACTAAATTTCTTGGAAAGCAAATTTGAGATTTTAACCACTTGCTTGCAACTAAACAAAAAAAAATTGAAATTAACTTTATCATTCATTTGTTTCGGATTATATTCTTTCCCTTTTTTTTTGAAAGGTACACATATATAGCAGCTTTTCCTTTCAAATAATAAGACATAAATCAAATGGAACAATTTTCCATTTACAACTTGCTTTGACTTTTTTTTTTGTCACAACGAAGGTACCAACACAAAATGTATAAGATCACACCACCCATTTACAAAGAGGGTTTGTACATAAAGTAGAAGGTGAGTTTCCTCGTCTCCTCAAGAAGATTTTCTCTAAGAACATGTTTAAATTTTTACAACACAACAAAACACAAGGCCTTACATGACCAAAGCTAGCTTGCCTCCTAACAAGAAAACCAGTATCACGACACAAAAACACACACAAACACCCACAAATAAGTAAACCACCTATTTGACTAACACACACACACACAAATGGATCTTCTCAAGATCCATAACAAGGGGGAGTCAAGGGGACTCACTAACCTCTTGGGGAAAAGAATGAAAATAAAATATCTATCTCTGCCACTCAAAAGCCACATCTCTGATAACTCCACAATATTCCTCACCCAAAACATATAATCAACTCAATACAAATATACCATAATATATATTCTCTATCTCCACAATATTCTTTATCCAAATACATAATCAACTCAACACAAATATACCCTAATATATATACTCCATCTCCACAACCCAACCACCACAACCACATAGGCACTCATGGCAAACACATACAATATATTTTTTTTCCTAAGAGTAGGTCCTATAATCTCCTTTTTGATGAAATAATGAGAGCAATGAGAAAATTGTTTATTGAGAGCAGCCAAATATATATATATAAAGTGGTTGAATAACCACATAGTCAGACATACCCGACTAACTACCAACCAACTATAACTATTAAATAGTTATTAGTTGGAATATATAATGATGTAATAGTAAATATTAAAAATGTTTTAATACCCCCCCTTATTACATCATATGCCTAAGAGACGAAAGCATGAAAGTCTGGAAAGCTTTGAACTTCACTGTTGCAAGTGATTTGGTAAAGATGTCAGCACGCTGCTCTTGAGTTGAACAAAACTAGAGTTGAATATTGTGCTGCTGAACATGCTCACGGATATAATGGCACTAAACCTCAATATGCTTGGTACACTCATGAAAGATTGGATTATGAACAAGCTTTAGCACACTCTGATTGTCGCAGAACAAAATGGTAGGACCTGTATCAGGAACACCTATACCTGTCAAAATGCGACATATCCATATCGCCTCACAGACAACCCCCTGCAGCGCAATATTCTACCTTTGTGGAAGAGCGAGCAACAGTGGTCTACTTTTTGCTCCCCCAAGAAATTGGACCAGATCCCAAAAAGAAAATGAAGCCTAAAGTAGACTTTCTATCATCCATTGAACCTGCATAGTCCGCATCCATGTATCCATACAATGAAAAATCTACATTCTATTTGTATTCCAGGCCATATGCCACTGTACCATGGATGTATCTCAAAACCCTCTTTGCTACCTTCCAATGAACAACCTTAGGTTCCTGCATGAACCTAGAAAGATAGCTAATAGCATAGCTAATATCTGGCTTGGTATATGTCAGGTAGATGAGACTCCCAATCAATTCTCAATAAAGAGTAGCATTCACCTGATCAGATGGATTGTGGCGGGAAAGTTGCAAACTTGTCTTTATGGGATTTGACAGCGGTTTGCAATCTTCCATATGGAACCTCTCGAGCATTGTCTAGGCATACTTCATCTGTGAAACATAGATCCGATTCTTTTGTTGCCATACTTCAAGTCCAAGACAATAATGCAGGAGCTCGAGACCTATCATGTCAAACGATCGTTTGAGATCATTCTTTGTTGCATCAATCATCTGTGGAGAACTCCTCGTGATGACCAGATCGTCGACATAAACAATCAAAATGATGATCTTCCCCCTTGTTCCTTGAGGTAGAGATTGGGATCATATGGATTCCTGGTGAATCCATGATTAAGGAGATGCTCATCGATGTTTATGTACCAAGCCCGAGAAGCCTGTTTAAGACCGTAGAGGGATTTGATGAGTCTGCATACTTTGTACTGCTGCCCAGGGGTAGTGTATCCCTCTGGTTGAGTCATGTAGACTTCTTCCATGAGATCCCTATTAAAGAAGGTGCTCTTGACATCCATCTGGTGAACTTTCCACCCAAACTACGCTGCCATAGCCAATACCATACAGATAGTCTTGATCTTTGCTGTAGGGGCAAAAGTCTCTTCATAATCAATGCCTTCCTCTTGTACTTAGCCCTTAGCCACAAGTCGGGCCTTATACTTGTCAATGCTACCATCTGCCTTATATTTGATCCGAAAAACCCATTTGTAACCAATAGCCTTCTTCCCTGGTGGAAGATCAACAAGTTCCCATGTATTATTCCTTAGAAGTGCCTCATATTCAGCATCCATAGCATCTTTCCAAGGTGGTGACTCAAGAGCTTGTTGCACTGTTTCAGGTTCTGAACTTTTCATAATTGTACCCATAAGAGCTATGTTCACTTCTTCACAAGACTTGTTGCGAGTCTTAGGCCCTTTGAAAGATGTGTCAACAACTGTATCATCTTTAGCATCCTTTATGGTGGCTTTGTACCACTTATGTAGCTTTTTGTGTACATGAAATGAAGATTGAGGTGATGATAGAGGGGGAAACTCATCCAATGGAAACAAAACCTCATTAGGAGTCTCTTCATCAATTTCCTCATCTTTAGGATCAAGAATTCTAGGTGTTTGGGAACAAACAGGTGATGGAGAGGATGAGGTGTCGCAACCAGAATCCTTATCAAAGACAATATCCCTGCTTATGTACACCTTCTTTGTGATGGCATCCATGAGCCTATATCCCTTAGACTCTGAACTATACCCAAGAAAAATACACTTCATAGACTTATCATCCAATTTTGCTCTTTGAACCTTGAGGGCATGCATAAAGGCAGTACATCCAAACACTGAAATGCGAAATAGAGGGCTTCTTCGCAGTCCAAGCCTCTTCGGGTGTGATGTTATCTAGCACTTTGGTGGGTGCTCTATTCAACAAATACACTGCTGTATGAACTGCTTCAACCCAGAATGCAGAATCAAGACCTACATCCTTCAACATACATTGCACCATTTCCACTATAATACGATTTCACCTCTCTGCCACACCATTTTGTTGAGGCGTATATGCAGTCGTCAACTGTTGGTGAATTCCATGTTTTTGCAAATAGGCTACAAATTCCTTACTTGTGAATTCCCCCCCTCAATCTGAGAGAAGGGCTCTTAGAGTCTGACCTGATGACCGATCTGCAAGGGCTCTAAACTCCTTGAATTTCTCAAAGGATTCACTTTTGTGAGCCAAATAGTAGACCCACATTCTTCTGTTGTAATCATCCACAAAGAGAAGGAAATATCAGGCATTCTGGTGGCTAGATGGCATCGGTCCACATAGATCAATATGCACCAATTCTAAGGGACTAGTGGCTCTATTTTTTGTAGCAGGAAAAGGAGCCCTATGTTGTTTCCCTGTAAGACAATGTGTGCAAAGAACTTTTGTTTTCTGAATGGGGGGAAGTCCTTTCACCATATTTCTTTTACT
The DNA here is from genome assembly GCA_027924645.1 of Cunninghamia lanceolata. Lineage (NCBI taxonomy): Eukaryota > Viridiplantae > Streptophyta > Pinopsida > Cupressales > Cupressaceae > Cunninghamia > Cunninghamia lanceolata. The sequence goes on along the minus strand of BSBN01000252.1, from coordinate 10,544,261 downwards.
CAATGCTAGAAGATAACCAAAACTGAGGTGGCCAAATCTCCTATGCCAAAGAGTTGTGGATTGATTGGTTTTTACTGCAAGGGCTTGACTTCTTGTGAAACATCCATTAATTGGAACATTTTTCCTACCCCTGATGCATGAGCTACAATTGCTCCATTGCGATTTTTGTCTTTGATAAGACAAATTTTCTCACCATTGTTTTGATCAAATTCAACTTGCAAATTGTGCTCAAGTAACTGACTTACTGAAAGTAGGTTCTTAGTGAGCCTAGGTACATATAGAATCTTTGTAAACTGACATTTGTGAGTTCTAAGTGGAAGGCAAATTTCACCAATTCCCTGAACTTCATAGGAGGTATCATCACCCAATGAAACATGCCCATAGGATGTGGATGGTGTGAGATCATTGAACCATTCTTGTTCCTCCGTCATGTGTCTGGATGCACCAGAATCAACATACCAGACTGAACTACTCGATGTGGAGGTCTTTGTTTCTACAGCATATAGGTATTCTTCGTCATCTGAATTACCTGTTGAGGCAACATTTCCTTGTTGCTTATTTGGCTTTTTCTGCCGATGAGGTGGCTTTTTCTTGTCCCCTTGAGGTGGTTTATGTGGCTTCTTGTGACTAGACTCACCATTGACTTAGGAGTTATACCAACACTCTTTGAGTTCATGACCCTTTTTACCACAAATTTGGCATTTCTTTTTCTTGTGTGAAGAGTTGTCTTGATTCTGTTTAGACTGTCTTGATGGACCACTCTGATGCTCAGGTTGTTTTCCCTTTTGCTTTGCTGCTAGGGCCTGATTGTCTTGAGATTTAGTCTCACCAAATATTGCTTCTTCTTGTTGAAGCACGTTGACTAGTTCTTCAAATGAAGGGGTTTTATTAGCCACATTTAAGCATGTGACAAACACTCTAAATGAGGGGGGTAGTGCTCTCAGTACAATGGGTACTATTGAGTCATCTTCTACTTCTTCCCCTAACTCTTGTAGAGCAGTTCTTGTTTCGGCAACTCTTCTAAAAACAACTTCTACCTTCTCACCATTTTCCATTTTGAGACAATGAAGTTGACGCTGCAAGTGGAGGATTTGGTTTTGCTTTTTAGCCTCATACACAGTTTTGAGGCGATTCCAAGCATCTTTTGCAGAGGTGGCGATACGAATGTGAGGTTGAACCTCATTAGTCACACCAAACAAAATGATCAATTTGGCCTTTTGATTGGCCTTGTCATATTTATTCTGATCTTCACCTGCTTGTTCAGGTCTTGTTGTTGTTCTAGAGACATCCCAAAGGCCCTCAAATTCTAACTGGGTTTAAACCTTGGTTTTCCAAGCGGCATAATTGTCGCCTCTTAGGAATTGTGAATCTGGTAGCATGATTTTGGTTGCACTAGGAGCCATTTCTATAATAGGAATTTCCTTATTTCTCTAATTTGAATTTTAGAACTTAATTCAAATTTCAAAAAAAAATGATTTTAATGCAAAAAATCAATTAATTTGCCCAATTTTGATATTTTCTAAAGTTAAAACTATAGAAAATAAAAAGTATTTTAAAAATAAATGAATATTTTGGAAAAATTAATAAAATACTTTTTATCTCTAAAGTTCAACTATCCAAAATATTTAGGGCTTTTTCAAAATCAAGAAAAATACCGTGCACCTTTTGGTTTTCTCCCTCAAGATGTTGATTTGAATCTTCTTGTCACAATTTGGATTCACAGATGCTTTGCAGATCCACCAGCACCAATTCTCACCAAAAGATAATTCTTCAACCTCTATTTGCAATGTAAGTTTTTAATCAGCCTATCAATGAAGAATTTCATACGCCTTTCAGTACCTTCACTACAATCTGCAACGCCTTCTTTGGAATCTGCAAGAGATCGTACGACCTCAAACGGGTTGTAATTGCTGAAGTTTGGATGCCTTCTGTTCTCCAAACACCTCCAGACTCCTCTTTTCAATATGGATGACCTGTTTATTTTATTCAATGTTGCCTCTGATTTGTTTAGGCGCCTTTCAAACACCTTTTACAAATTTCAATCACCTTTGATGGCAAACAAAATGACACGTGAGTTTTCCCACAGGCGACATCAGTATTCAAAAGCTATTTTTCAACGTTTATAGACTCTTCTTCAAACGTACACTTCCAAATCTTTCATACATGGTTCAACCTCCTCTTTAACTTTGCTCTGTTAAATTTCATGTGAATTGTTACTGCCAAACTCACATGTACAGGCACATAGATCTCATTTGCTCTGATACCATGATGAAATAATGAGAGCAATGAGCAAATTGTTTATTGAGAGCAGCCAAATATATATACATAATAAAGTGGTTGAATAACCACATAGTCGGGCATACCTGACTAACTACCAACCAACTATAACTATTAAATAGTTATTAGTTGGAATATATAATGATGTAATAGTAAATATTAAAAATGTTTTAATACTTTTCACCCAAGTAACATTCATTTACCGGAAAGTTATTGTTTTCTTAACAACTATAAAGTCCTTTTATAATATTTAATGTACTTTAAGGCAAATTATTTGAAATAGAAATAAATTAATCTAATTTCCACATTGAACAACCAAATATTTCATCAATAAACTTCAATAACATCAATTTGCAACAATAATTTAATCAATTCAACATTTGCAACATTTCCTACACACATATATATATATCACTTATCTGTGAAGCACTGAGATGATGTTATACGGCACTCGGAGGAATAATCATAAGTCCCAATTGCTCCCAACAAAGAAGCACCCCCGGAGGAGTCGGTTCTTCCACAGAGCCAACCATGCCTCACGGCATAAAACAAACACAGCCCTGGCCAAGACACTCTCGGGTGTACGTTGTACCCCGAGTTGGACACACTCTGTGTGCCCCTTCTCTAAATGCTCAATGCCCAGCCAATGACCCTAATCCTCACTCCTTTGTGCCCTCTGATTCCTGTATACTTTATTTTCACAGGTTTAAATATTAACCCAAAGGGTGGCTTCCAACCATCACACCCAATCTTTACAAAATAAGGAATATAATTATTATTTTTATTTTCACTCTTCTCGTAACAATCATTTAAATAAGAGTGTTTTTATTTTTATAAGGTTCTTTTAACCTTTTAACTTCTTTTTAACTTGAAAGTAACTTTCTTTTCATTCTTTTGTTTTACACGCCTCCTTTACTATTAAATAATTTTCTTTTTTTTCTCACTTTTTATTCTTTAATAACGTTTTATAAACTTTATTTATTTAATTCATTTCTCGGGGAAAAAGTCCCATAACAAGTCCACACCCCTCTCAATCCCAACACGTGGGTGGCTCTTAACCCAAGTGGGAGGATCCACACCCGACACAACCCCTTGTCTATATATATCACAAATGGAGTTTTTACACACAAAAATAAGAAGATTCTCAAAAAAATTAGAAACTATATTTCTTTTATTTTAACTATAAATAACACTACTACAATCTCAAAATGACATAAAAGCCTACTTTTATGTTTCAACCAAGTTAGGTGAAGCCTTGATCCAATTTCTTCTAACTTCTCTCTTCTCCAAGCTCCCAAGATCTTCTCATCTTTCCTCTTCCAAGCCCTTATTTCTCAAAATAGAAAACTTCCCAACAATAGAAAGCCAACCTCCAAAACAAGTTTCAAAAAGAGAATAAATAAAATAAAAATAAAACTAGAGTTAAGTTTTGACATGCAATTTAAAATTAGGTTTTGCTTTCCAAAAATTCATCACCTATCATATAAGGCACTTTTCAAGCCTCTAGATCATAGTTGGCAGACTTGCCGAAAACTCGACGAGTCTTAAAAATACTGAGAGTTTTTCTTGAAAACGAGTTTTTTCAACTTTTACTTGCCGATTTTTTCGAGGGAGTCTGCCGAAAACTCAGCGTACTCGCCGAAAACTTGGTGAGTCTGAGCAAAAAAACTCGCCCAGAATTTACAATTCCCTATGTGACAGTATATTTCAATATATATTTAAGTATAAGTTTGTATATTGAATTTCTTATACTTGAATTATTTTGAAATATATTATCAGGATGTTTGAGATATGTTTCGAATCCATGAGATTTAACATGCAGATTCTAGATTTTGAAGGATCCATCAGATTTTAGACTTAACCAAATTTTCAGGGTTTCAAGGTTTTAGACTTAGCCAAATTTAGGGTTTCAGAAACATGCATCAAGGTGAAAGAACAAGGACCCCTTAGTAAAAGGTTGTGGAATTTGACATGATTTTACAATTCTGAAGCATGGAAAATAGGAATCCCAATATGACACATCGGTTGCGCACAAAAATAGTAGAGGACAAATCACTGGATCCTATTGATTTGGATGAGATAGATCCTTACAGTGATTGGACAGGGTGGGATGAGCAACCTCCATTGCTTACCACGGATGAGATTGTTGATTTTGAGAGACAGGCAATGGAGGATGTGGGTGCAACAAGAGATGTAGGGTTGGAGGACATTCATGAGGATGATGAGGAGTCAATGCTAGAGCCAGATATTTCCAGGATGGTGGTCGAGCCTCAACCATAGCCTTCCATGCCAATCAAGGAGCCACCGACACTGCATAATCGCAGGACTAGAGCATCTACCTCTTCCCTAACTTTGACTAAATTAGGGAAGAGGAAGGTGTAAAATGTTGTATTTAGTATTTACTTCTAGTTTTACTATTTTCATTTTCAGCTATCTATTGTAATTTGTATCAAACTATCAGGCTTTCAGCCATTAGGATTTTGCATGAGAATGCGATTTTGTAATCAATTTGCATTAAAGTCAATCAAATTTAATAGAAAACACTTTTTTACTCATTTATGGACTCATTGGATTCATCTTGTTATTGGATTTTGCAAAAAGAATGTGTTTCTAATGAAATTTAAGCAATGTTTTAACTTCCCGAGTTTTTTGCCAAGTTTTCGGCTAGTTTTTTTTGACTCGCCAATTTTGGGCTTGGCAAGTCAAGTTTTCCAACTATGCTCTAGATACTTCCAAAATAGTTTTTGAACATTCAAACATGGATCCCACTCATAGGTTATCACTATAGAGGTTTAATTTTATACAAATAATAAAGAAAATAATATTTTATGACCCTAAAACTCTTTTTTAAGTTCAAATATGAGATTTGACACTTATGAGAATTTGACCTCACCCAACATAAAATAATAAAAATATAATTAGAATTTTAATAAACACACTCACACCCAAAACACTTTTACACAAGAAGACTTTATTTCTCTCTTAGGATAAAACCTAGGTACACTAGAGAACACAATAGTTGTTTCTTGGGGAATCTCCACGATTTTTCCATTGGTCATAGAATTTAACCTACACACTTGCACATAACCGTCAATATATCTGAGATAATAGCCAAGTGATGTTTATCGTTAAATTAATTACACAATGTGGATATATCGTAATTAAGAACATTATCATGATTTAAGGAGATCCAAATAACAAGTTTAATCTATAATCTAAATCACATTAATATAGAATCGTATAAGCACATAGGACTTAACTAAAAATAGCTTAGATTCATTGCACACAATTATGTTCAATCAAAAATCTATCCATAATGATAAATTACAGAAGTTATGAACAATTCCATAATCATAAATTAACCAAACCATCATCAATAATCCATAAAATACTATTTCATACTTTTCTTTCCAAATCCCACAATAATTGAAATCATATTAAATTAAGATTCATCATCACCTGATTAAATCCATACTAGAATCAAATCAAAATGACACAATGAAATATGTACTTCTAATTCTATCATATAGACGGTGTGAGTAAATCATAGTTACTAACTAATTAAATCAGTGTAACAAACTGATAAAAGCCACTAATTTAACCATAATGTTTGTATCCACACAAACCCATGATCATAATAAAATGAGAAAGTCCCTGAGTAATCATAAACAAAGCAGTCATATCCAAATACATATGTAGTCACAATGAGGAATGGGCCTCACATCTGTGAAAAATCTATTGCAGCTACTGATTATTAATTTCCTATCTTAAGTAGATTATTTGGTTGCCGAAAAATAACTTACAGCAAATATTAATTAATAACACAGCTGCAATTTCACGGAAAAATCATGGAGACAGAAAAATAAAATCAACACAATATTTTGGACAAATTGTCCCTGGAAAAAACTCCGAAGGGAAAACCAGTACTGCAGATGAGGAATTTATTAAATCAAATCAAGAGATACATAAACTGCTTGCCTCTTACTGACAGAGCTCCGGCAATGTTCTCCTCCGGAAATTCTTCTCCCAATTTCTCTTATAGAAATTCCACTACTGCTGTCTCGAACGCTATCGCTGCGCCCTTGCTCTCACTGCAAATCAATTTGCTATTGCTGCAAATTTATTTATTTTCTATCGCTACAAATACTTCTCGGATCTGTCCTCTCCAAATGCCCATTGATCCTCTTTTATAATCCCCTCATTGAAAACCAATGGCCATGATTTAATCTAAATCAATGGCTAGGATTAATTAGACTCTAACAAACCCTAATATCTAGAAGTCTCTCGAGAAATCAATTTTCTAGGTATAGAGAAAAATATTCTGGCTGTGTTTCCAGCCTCGTAATCACCACCTGAGACTAGAACACCTGTCCAAGCTACATTTAAAATTAACACTCCCTCTTAGCGAGGAAGGTGTTCTGCATAACACCCAACTTATCTCTGAAGAAGATGAATTTCGCCTTCCCCAATGCCTTTGTCAAAATGTCTGCTACCTGCTGATCTGTAAGTATATACTGTAGCTGAACAATCCTCTGTTGTACACAATCCCTAATGAAATGATACCTGATGTCTATATGCTTAGACCTATCATGAAACACTGGATTCTCAGATAATCTGATGCAACTCTGATTATCACAGTGTATCATGGTAGTCTCAACCCTCTGACCAAACAAGGCTACCAGCACCTTCCGAAGCCATATAGCCTCACATGTTGCCATACTAGCTGCTATGTATTCTTCTTCTACAGAACTCAGAGCCACGGACTTTTGCTTCCTGCTGTACCAAGAGACAACTCCTGATCCCAAACTAAAGCAGCACCCTGAAGTGCTTTTCCTGTCCACTATACTGCCTACCCAATCTGCATCAGTATAGCCTATCAACTTAATACCATCACCTCGAGCATATCTGATCCCATACTCGATTGTACCACGCAAATACTGCAACACATGCTTTGCTGCTATCCAATGCACTCTCTTCGGCTCAACCATGAACTGACTAAGAGAGTTTACTGCAAAGGATATATCTGGCCTAGTGTTGACCAAATACATGAGAGATCCAATCAACATCCTGTATAAGGTGGGGTCTACATCCTTTTCCTTGGATGCGTCTACCTTCTTCCAATTCGTGATCATAGGTGTAGACATGGCTCTGCAATCTTGCATCTCAAACCTCTTCAAGATTTCAATGCAGTATTTCCCTTGTCCAAGGAAAATCTCTCCATCTGTCTGCCACACTTCCATGCCTAGAAGGTAGTACAGAAGCCCCAAATCCTTCATCTCGAACTCTGCTGCAAGGTCCCTCTTGCACTCCTCTATGAGACCCAGTGAACCTGTTAAAAACAAGTTGTCCACATATAGAACAAGAATGAGCACTTCACCCCCAACCATCAAGTAGTAGAGGTTAGCATCCGCCTCACTCTTCACAAAGCCTATTCCCTGCAAGTATCTATCAATGCGCTTATACCACGCCCTGGGAGCCTGCTTGAGTCCATATAAAGCCTTCTTCAATCTGCGCACGTGGGTTTCACTGCTGTGTGCTACAAAGCCCTCTGGTTGTTCTATGTATACCTCATTTGCCAATTCACCATTAAGAAATGCCGTCTTGACATCCATTTGATGGATCTGCCATCCCATATGCGCTGCAAGTGAGATTACGGCTCGTATAGAAGTATACCTGGCCACTGGAGCGAATGTCTCCTCATAGTCTATTCCCTCCTTCTGAGAGAACCCCTTGGCCACAAACCTTGCCTTGTATTTCTCGATGCTACCATCTGCACCATGCTTAACCTTATAGATCCAGCATGATCCAACCACTGCCCTATCTGTCGATCTAGGCACAACCTCCCACACATCATTCTGCATTATTGAGGTGTATTCCTCAACCATCGTATCTTGCCACACTTGTTGCTGTGCAGCCTCCTTATAGTTGGAAGGCTCACTATCTACCAACTGACTAACCAATGCCACATAGTCATTATACCTGGCTGGTTGTTTCCGCTGTCTACTACTCGTCCTAGGAGCTCCCACAAACTCCTGAGTATCCCTATGTGTCTATTGAACCTCACGGTTCCTCCTGCCAACTATAGAGGATGAAATATCAAACTCCATATCTTCTTGATGCATCTCTTGGATTTGCTGTATTTGTTGCTCCATATTCTGCGAAATCTCAGCACCTGAGCCTGTGCTTGTACTAGTAACTGTACTCGTGCTTCGCTGCCCCTGTTCTGGTTGAACAATCCTTGGAGCTTCTGTTGGCTGCTCATTCTGATCATTTGCTGGCAAATCTCTAGACCTCCTATATGCCTTGTCCTCCATGAATTTGACATCACGCCTGACTATAATCCTCCTGGTCCCTGGAATAAATATCCGATATGCCTTTGAGGTCTCGCTATACCCCACAAAGTACCCTCTCTCTACAGTCTGATCTAACTTGGAACGTGTAGCCCCTGGAATGTGACAAAACACCAAACTCCCAAATATTCTGAAGTGACTGACATCTGGCTTCTTCCCTGAAAATGCCTCCTCTGGTGTCATTTTGCCCAATACCTTATGTGGAACCCTGTTCTGTATGTATACTGCTATACTGCATGCCTCTGCCCATAAGTAACGTGGCATATCTTGGTCATACAACATAGCCCTTGCTGCCTTCGATATAGAACGATTCTTCCTCTCAGCAACCCCATTCTGCTGTGGGTTGTAAGGAACGGTCCACTCTCTCTTGATTCCTTCCCTGGTACAGAACTCCTGGAACTCTTTCCCTTTCTACTCGCCTCCATTGTTTGACCTAAGAACCTTTACCTTCCTGCCTGTCGAATTCTCCACGAGAGCTTTGAACTCCTGGAAGTGACTGAAGACCTCATCCTTGGTCTTCAAGAAGTATAGCCAGGTCTTCCTAGAGAAATCATCAATAAAAGTAACAAAGTACTCATATCCTCTGAGAGACTTCATTGACATTGGTCCACATATATCTGAATGTATTAGATCAAGAACCCCCTTGGATCTGGTGTCACTCCTTGGAAAAGCTACTTTCACAAACTTCCCCAATACACATCCCTTACATACATCATCATGCTCTGTGCTCACCTCTGGAACACCTGTCACTATCTCACGAAGCAATTTAAGTGCTCCATGATGTATATGGCCCATCCTCCTATGCCATAGCTCTCCTTGATCTCTAGGATTACTGCTGCTCACTAGTGCCTTAGGAGTATCAAACTGCAACCTATAAAGTCGACCGCTCCTAACTCCAATAGCTATGGGTGATTTCCAATCCTTATGCTTGATTAAAACATGCGCCCCTCTAAAGAGTACATTATAGCCTTTATCCTAAAGGACAAATACGGAAATTAGATTCATGCCCAAGCCTGGCACATACAACACATCATGAATGGAAATAGGCTTGCCATTCTCCCTCTGAAATAGAACAGTCCCTCTCCCAACTGGATCGCACTTGGACTTGTTCCCCATCTAAATCTGGAATCTGATGTCCTCCTCCTTGTAGCTGGAGAAGTACTCTCTAACTCCTGTCATATGAAATGACGCCCCACTGTCTATATACCAAACACCCTGTGAGGTTGAGCTAGTCAGGCAAGCTATGAGTGCAAACTCATCTTCCATTCTACTAGAAGGCTCATCTACACTTGCTGAAGCTACTGTCTGCTTCTTGCCTTTCTTTTCATTTTTCTTCCTTTGTGGGCAATCGCTGACATAGTGGCCGAACTCGTGACAGCCATAGCATTTGACCCTAGACAAGTCCTTCTTCTTCTCACTTTTTGGATTTGATCCTTTGCTAGACCCCTTCTTCGCTTTCCCTTTTCCTGCTAGGGCAACGTTTTCCTGTTCCACCTCACTTTTCTGACTATTACTGCTAGTTCCACTGACAAGACTTAGTCTAAGCTCCTCCTGAGTGAAGTCACTCCATAGTCGATCCCAACTTGGTAAGGTGTCTCGTCCATTAATAACTTGAACAAAGACATCCCATTGCTTAGTAAACCCATTCAGGGCTATTCGTACTAGCTCATCATCCTTTGGTTTGTCTCCAACAGCTGCCAATTCATCCTTGACAAGTCTAAGTCTGGTGAGGTAACTTGTGACATCTTCTCCCTTATTCATCCGGGTATTCCTTAACTTTTCTCTGAGAATCAGCTTCCGGTTAAGGGTAGCATTCTGGTACAGATTCATAATGGCATCCCACATCGTCTTTCCTGTATCTAACTCTGCAATATGCGGAACAATATGATCCTTAACACCGTCAAGAATCAGCCTCCTCACCTTGGCATCTTCCTTCTTATATGCTAAGAGCTGTGTTGCATCTGTAGGTACAGGTACAACAGTGGTCACATATTCCTTGATACCATTCTCTTCTAGCAATAAAGAAATTCTGGCTTTCTAGACACAAAAATTTGAGGCTCCATCCAATCTGTCCTGATCTCTTAAACCTGCTGAGGCCATCTCAAAAGAAAATAATAATTTTGAAGAGGTCAAACTGGGTTTTATAAACCCTAGATTTTTTATTTATTATTTTTCCTTTCTCACTGTGCCTGGTTTGCCCTCAGATCCGCTCTGATACCATGTGAAAAATCTATTGCAGCTACTGATTATTAATTTCCTATCTTAAGTAGATTATTTGGCTGCCAAAAAATAACTTACAACAAATATTAATTAATAACACAGCTGCAATTTCAAAGAAAAATCACGGAGACAGAAAAATAAAATCAACACAATATTTTGGACAAATTGTCCTTAGAAAAAACCCCGAAGGGAAAACCAATACTGCAGATGAGGAATTTATTAAATCAAATCAAGAGATACATAAACTGCTTGCCTCTTACTGGCAGAGCTCCGGCAATGTTCTCCTCCGGAAATTCTTCTCCCAATTTTTCTTATAGAAATTCCACTACTGCTGTCTCGAACGCTATCGCTGCGCCCTTGCTCTCACTGCAAATCAATTTGCTATTGCTGCAAATTTATTTATTTGCTATCGCTGCAAATACTTCTCGGATCTGTTCTCTCCAAATGCCCATTGATCCTCTTTTATAATCCCCTCATTGAAAACCAATGGCCATGATTTAATCTAAATCAATGGCTAGGATTAATTAGAGTCTAACAAACCCTAATATCTAAAAGTCTCTCGAGAAATCAATTTTCTAGGTATAGAGAAAAATATTCCGGCTGTGTTTTCAGCCTCGTAATCACCACCCGAGACTAGAACACCTGTCCAAGCTACAGTTAAAATTAACAACATCCTCCCCCCAGGAGTAGTCTTTCTCCTAGAAGTCCTCAAGAGATGAGGATAGAATAACTCGCTATTGTGACAAAGTGTCAAGGTAATGGGGTTCCTAATCTAGGTTGTGAAGGACTAAGTAACTGAGATAATCAACAAATAATCAGTACCTTAGATGCTATCTTTCCTACGAATGCAATCATACCCCTACATATGTTGAACAAGCAATACATCATACCTCTACATATGTAGAATTTTAAGCAAAAGAGGAACCTTACCATCTTCTCCTACTGGAGATTGTTTAATGAAGTAGCCATCTCCTCATCCTTCCACTTTAGGCCTACCCTCAAATCTCGCTGTTTCCGGAGCTTCCTCTAGTTCTTCAACATTTAGTGCATCTTTGTAAGATCTTTTTTCATTCCTTCTATTTGTATCACCCGACTCTTCAATTTTATCTCCCACCTCCTCCATAAAGGCTCTGTCTATACAGCCATCAAAATGGCTATGTGGCATATATATGACCATGCCTCATGTCGGTAAGGGAATGTCAGTACCGGGCATATTACGGATAGCGGAGCCGTATAAACCTTGAAAATGATTATAGCAGAACTGTATAAACCTTGAAAATGATTTCGCACGTAGCTTTTACCGTTTCCGTTGCCGCGTTCAGGGTGCCGTCGCTGGCAATCGTGTCAGAAGAAGTTCCTTTTTTAAAAGGAAAAGGAAAGGGAGCGATCAATCCTGCGCAGGAATCGATACAAGGCGATGTAGGGAATCTTTTATTTTTATGAAGGTATTCGCATCAGTTCTTTGTTTTTCTAGTTACGAAGGTATTCGCATCACTTCTTTGTTTTTCTAGCACATAGTAAGATTTTTCAAAAAACATTTAAAATTGGAGCAGCAAACAAAGATGAGTTTGTTAAAAAAAATTGTAATTTAAAAACATCTTCACTTAAGAAGTCATATTCCAGCACCCTCAACCCAAAGCAAATATTAAAAGCAATACTATTTCCTAATACCTATAATTAATATATTATTCATAATCCACAGTTTAATAATTTTAGTATATTATATTATAGTTTTAGATGTTATAATATTTATGATAATTATATTAAAGTCATAATATTAATTATTATTATATTATTAGTACCTTCTATCAAAAGATATGATTATTTTTCTTGTCAGGGAAATTTGATTTAAATTTGTATTTTTCCTATGTCAATATGATAAATTTGTACTTTTCTTATGTCAACATGATAAATTTTTAACAAAAAATTATTGAAAAATGATTTCTCTGTATTGTCATTGGTTGAAAAAAATGACCTCTTCTCTGCGCACTGGAGAGTGCAACAACAAAAAGCTATAAATGCGGAGAGAATTTTGGTTTGAGGGGAGGATGTGGCAAGTAAACAAATTATGAACACAAATTTTGTCTCCCACTAGTTAAGTTAAACAAATTGTGAACACAAATTTTGTCTCCCACTAGTTTTTATGAATTTAATTTTTTGATTCATTACTAAACTAAAAATTACTTTGACAGACAAAGTTATAATATTAATAATACTATTAAAAATATAGGATTCTACACAATTTATTTTATGAAATTATATTAATTTTGGGATTTCAATTTTATTTACTAAAAGCAGACATTTCAAATCTCCACATAATACAAATATGCAGGGTTTGTAAAGTTTAGTTTTATAGTTAAGAAAATATTTGTGTTATTTAATAGGCTTTGTAAAGTTTAGTTTTATAGCTAAGTAAATATTTTAGTGCTCATAAAATAAAATGTATTAAAATCCTAGATTTTCAAGTCTTGAGTAAATAAAATTGAAATCCCCAAAATAATCTAATTTCATAAAATAAAATGTGTAGAACCCTAACCCTAGTTGGGTGTGGAAAGATTTGAAATGTCTGCCTAACATATTAATTTTATCAGTCACTTAATTCTTTATTTAAATAATAATAGTAAGTACTTTTAGAGAACATGATTTTAATTATTTTAATTAATCTAATATTGTGGTTTAGTAATAATTTTTTGTAAGAATTGTTTATCATTTCAAATAAATTTGTAACTGTTATATTTTCAGAACTAAATTTATAAGGAAATTATATTTCCAGAAGGAAAAAAATTATGTGAACTCATTTTAAAATGTCTTGGTAAATAAAATTGAAATCTTAGAAATAATTTATTTTGGTAAAAATAAGATTTTTAAGAATAAAATAAGATTTTTAAGTCTTGAGTAAATAAAATTGAAATCCCCAAAATAATCTAATTTCATAAAATAAAATGTGTAGAACCCTAACACTAGTTGGGTGTGGAGAGATTTGAAATGTCTGCCTAACATCTTAATTTTTTGTTTAAGTAATAATAGTAAGTACTTTTAGAGAACATGATTTTAATTAATCTAATAAGTATTTTTAGAGAACATGATTTTAATTAATCTAATATTGTGGTTTACTAATAATTTTTTCTAAAGAGAAAGAATTGTTTATCATTTCAAATAAATTTGTAACTATTATATTTGCAGAACTAAATTTATAAGGAAAAATTTATGTGAACTCATTTTGAAATGTCTTGGGTAAATAAAATTGAAATCTCAGAAATTTTGAAATGTCTTGGGTAAATAAAATTGAAATCTCAAAAATAATTTATTTTGATAAAAATAAGATTTTTAAGTCTTGAGTAAATAAAATTGAAATCCCCAAAATAATCTAATTTCATAAAATGTGTAGAACCCTAACCCTAGTTGGGTGTGGAGAGATTTGAAATGTTTGCCTAACATATTAATTTTATATTAGTCACTTATTTTTTTGTTTAAGTAATAATAGTAAGTACTTTTAGATAATATGATTTTAATTATTTTAATTAATCTAATATTGTGGTCTAGTAATAAGTTTTTCTAAAGATAAAGAATTGTTTATGATTTCAAATAAATTTGTAACTTTTATATTTCGAGAACTAAATTTATAAGGAAAAATTTATGTGAACTCTTTTTGAAATGTCTTGGGTAAATAAAATTGAAATCTCAGAAATAATTTATTTTGGTAAAAATAAAATAGCACTAAAATATTACTTAGCTGTAAAACTAAACTTTACAAAGCCTATTAAATAACACAAATATTTTCTTAACTATAAAACTAAACTTTACAAAGCCTGCATATTTGTATTATGTGGAGATTTGAAATGTCTACTTAAGATATTATAATGTAATAATATTAATACTATTGTAAAATGTATTAAAATATTGTATGTTTGAACAATAAAATAAAAATGTAATAACATTTTTTTAGTAAATAAAATTGAAATATTAGATTTTTAACTCTTGAGTAAATAAAATTGAAATCCCAAAAATAATTTGATTTCATAAAATAAAATGTGAAGAATCCTATATTTTTAATAGTATTATTAGTGCAATGAGTTCACACTTATTTAGTTATTAATCTATTGATTGTAAACCAATCTTTTGAATTATTTATTGAAAAATGATTTATTTGTATTGTCATTGGTTAAAAAAAATGACCTCACAAATTTTGTCTCCCACTAGTTAAGTCATATCTAAATGGACGGCGATTAATTTTTTGCTTCATTACTTAAAAGTAATTTAATTTTAATTTAGTTTTTAGGTTTAACACATTTTATTTTATGTAATTAAATTATTTTAGGGATTTCAATTTTATTTACTCAAGAGTTAAAAATCTTGGATTTCAATTTTATTTAGTCAAAACTTTAAAATCTACATTATCATGAAATTTATTACATTTTTTATTTTATTCTTCAAACTTACAATATTTTAATTAATGTTTTAATCATTATAATCATTATTATTATATTATTTAAATATTTAATAATTAATTTTAAAAATTTATATTTAAATTTTAAGTGAAAATATGAACATTGAATATTTAATACATAGGAAACAACTTCTATTATATTAAATATACACCCTAATAAATTTTTTATAAAACAATAGTGATTTGCTACTTTGCTTGTATTTAATTGTTTTCTTGTTGTTTAGAGAATTTTTATTTACCTCTTAATATGGTTAACTGTGTTAAGTTTGAAGACCATTTGACCTCACATTATATGAATTTTTAAGTAAAATATATATTTATATTAATACTTTAAACCCCATCTAATGCCTACCTACAATGGCATGCATTAGTTGAGTAGGTAAATAAAATAAATGAAAGTAGTACTCAAAAATAAAGATTAAAACTATAATCTTCCTCTTTGTTTCATAATAAAACAATAGTGATTTGCTACTTTGCTTGTATTTAATTGTTTTCTTGTTGTTTAGAGAATTTTTATTTACCTCTTAATATGGTTAACCGTGTTAAGTTTGAAGACCATTTGACCTCACATTATATGAATTTTTAAGTAAAATATATATTTATATTAATACCTTAAACCCCATCTAATGCCTACCTACAATGGCATGCATTAGTTGAGTAGGTAAATAAAATAAATGAAAGTAGTACTCAAAAATAAAGATTAAAACTATAATCTTCCTCTTTGTTTCATAATATTCAGTTGAGTCAAAATAATATTTTTATAGTTACATATCAAATCTTATAATAATTTATCAAGATTTAACTATGTAATATCTATGACAACACTAAATAGGAAATATCATAGCATGTTAGTCCATAATGGGGTATTTGTTATCGAAAAATAAATAAATATATTGTTGGGTATTAAGTGTAGAGAGGGTCATTATATTAGTGTCAAATTTATACCGTGATAATAAATATATATTTATATTAATACCTTAAACCCCATCTAATGCCTACCTACAATGACATGCATTAGTTCAATAGGTAAATAAAATAAATGAAAGTAGTACTCAAAAAATAAAGATTAAGAATTCAACTATAATCTTCCTCTTTGTTTCATAATATTCAATTGAGTCAAAATAATATTTTCATAGTTACATATCAAATATTATAATGATTTATCAAGATTTAACTATGTAATATCCATGACAACACTAAATAGGAAATATTATAGCATGTTAGTCCATAATGGGGTATTTGTTATCTAAAAATAAATAAATATATTGTTGGGTATTAAGTGTAGAGAGGGTCATTATATTAGTGTGAAATTTAAACCCTAATAATAAATATATATTTATATTAATACCATAAACCCCATCTAATGCCTACCTACAATGACATGTATTAGTTGAGTAGGTAAATAAAATAAATAAAAGTAGTACTCAAAAAAAAAAAAAAGATTAAGAATTCAACTATAATCTCCCTCTTTGTTTCATAATATATCTATAATTGACTTGTAAGAAAATGTCCAAAACTCTTTCAACAAAAGCTTCCCTTGGTGTCCCACCTTATCCATTTGTTGTTAAAATCAAATATGAGTAGTGCAAAATCCTCTTAAACACATCTCATAATATTTGAATTTAGGAAAACCATTATTCCTTATAAAATACTTGTGTATCCAAATACCAAGAATAACCATATAAATTATTAGATGATCAAAATTATCACTATCTAGATGGTGTGTTCTAAAAAATCATCTATTTCCTCAACACAACATACCAACCAATAATTTGTTTGCTCTATATTTTCCTAAAGTGCAACCAAAATATATAGGTCATGTACAACAAGACAATGACTAGTATAGATTAGTTGAGTCAAAATAATATTTTCATAGTTACATATCAAATCTTATAATGATTTATCAAGATTTAACTATGTAATATCCATCCAATGACAACACTAAATAGGAATATCATAGCATGTTAGTCAATAATTATCAAAAAAAATAAATAAATATATTGTTGGGTATTAGGTGTAGAGAGGGTCATTATATTGGTGTCAAATTTAAACCCTAATAATTTTTTTATAAAACAATATTGAAAATCCCAAGAAGTTAAATTTCCAAAACAATAGGAAATTAACTGCATAAAACCCTAGACAAATATGAAATAAAAGATAAAAGCATATTTAATCATTATAAACATTATTATTATTAAAATTATACATTAATTAATTTTTTAATCATTATTATTATATTATTTAAATATTTAATATTTAATTTTCAAAATTAGAAAATATGGACATTGAATATTTAATACATAAGAAACAACTTCGTATTATATTAAATAGTTGATGAATTGGCCACAAGGTAGATAGATTGATTGGAAACACCCAATGCCCATATCTTCAAAGTCAATGCTCCTGATAATTTAATTTCTATATGACGCTATATGATGATGAGGATGAAACTCTAGTTGCTCCAAACAAGGTTTTAAAAAATGAACCATCTATTGTTCTTGCATCAATGGCGGAACACTTGTGTCCATATTAGGAAATATAAACTTTATTTAGTATTACATTAATATGAAATGGTGGTTCTATTTTTGTGTAGGGCTTAGGGGGATTTGAAATTTAGACATGGTTAGATGCAGAAATTTATTTAGTATTACATTATTTTTTTTTTAAAAAAAGAGGGTAAAAACTTTATTAATCAAAGAGAGCAGTACAAAGCATAAAAGCAGTAAGAGGCCCAAATAGGCCCAGAGACAACAAACAAGAAATCAAGAAGTGGTCATGCAACATCTCACATCCTCCGTGACCAAATCCACCAAATCCTAAGCAAGATCCCCTGGTAAACTATCCCAATCATCCATCAGCCAGGTCCCATTCTTCTCAAAAGCCCATTTGGCCAACCCATCAGCCACCTTATTCCATTCCCGAGGGATATGAGAGAAGGTGATAGAATCAAATAATTCTCCAAGACTGGTGATTTGCTTAGCCACCACCACAAGCTGCCAACTAACATCATCAAACTGCCTTCTATTTATCAAGTCTATCACCCCCTGAGAATCCGACTCGCAGATAATCTTATTCCAGCCAATGGCATATGCCTTTTTCAAAGCCAAAAGAATAGCCAAGGCCTCCATTAGATTATTAGAGTGCAGCCCCCTATATTCCGAGAAAAAAAACACAACCACCCCAGAACTGTCTCTGCCCACCCCACCAATGCCAGCGTGCCCAGGGTTACCCCTTGCAGACCCATCAGTATTGATTTTCAAGACTCCAGTGGGAGGGGGTAGCCAATGCCCTTCCCTAGAAACCTTCCTTCTAGAACACCTGCTCTGCCCAATTTTGGGCCTTCCGAGGACCCCAACAAGAATCCCTAGATTACGAATCACTCTAGTATCACCAAGATCCACTGGGGCTGACAGATCACATTTAGCATATAAGGTCTCCTATGAAGCCCCAAGAATGCGAGACCAAACTTGACCCACCAGCAACTTCTTATCCAGAAAGACCCTACAGTTCTGCTCCAACCAGATGTGCCATATAATCAGACTAGGACCAATTGGCCATGCTATGTGCAGAAATGAAGTCCTCATCGGAATGGGCCCAAAGTTCCACCAAAACTCCTCCATAGAAGAAGGGTGCATGGCACTACAAACTCTAGGCCCCCCACCAAAAATGCCAAATAGTCCTAGCAAAAGGGCACTGGAAGAAAAGATGTGAAACAGTCTCAACATCTTTTAGGCATAAGAAACATAATGAAGGACCTTGGAAGCCATGCTTACAGAGGTTATCCCAAGTCAAACACTTGTCAGAAACCACCAGCCAAGAAAAGAAATTGCATTTTGGCCAAGCAAATTTATTCCAAATATTTTTCCACCAAGGAACCTCAGCACTACCCCAGGCCTGTCTATCCAAAACATGATATCTTGAAGCAACAGTGAACTTCCCTTTAGGATCCAGACCCCAAGCCAACACATCCCGCTCTGGAAGAGAATAACAGACTGTATCAGCTAAAATGGAGGACAACTCCCTCCTATCCTCCAAAGATCGACCCATGGGCCATTCTTGCATATCCTTCCACTGGTAAACAATAGTCTGCCCCAAAGCCTAAGGGGCTTTGAAATCCATCACTCTACTCCAACCAGTCTGAATAAAAATCCTACATAAATCCCCCAAGTGAGGGTGCGAGGAGAGGATAGGTGGGAAGCCATCCCAAGAGTCATGCCAAAAAAGAGCACCAGAGCCTCTATTGCATATCCAAAATAGGCTTTGTTTAACCAGTGTAGCCCCCCTCTTGAGAGTATCCCAGATCATAGAACCTCTCCCCGAAAGGCTAAAATGAGGCACCTCAATGCCCTCCACCTCCCCAAGGTACTTGAAGGTAAGGATCCTGGCCCAATACTAATGCTGAGATGAACACCATCTCCAATATAGCTTAGCAGCCAAACCCTGACCATTCCAATCTGTCCTATGCGAACCCAAACCACCATCCTGCTTTGGCCGGCAAACAACTTCCCACTTAATTAAGCTCCACTTCTTCGAAAGGAGATTACCTAACCAAAGAAACTTTTGACAGAGACCCTCAAAATCTTTGATAAAACTTGAGGGAGCAGTCAACACAAAGCACCTGTATAAAGGAAGGGCCTGCACCACGGACTTCAATAGAGTAACTCTTTCAACCGCAAATAACCATCTATAGGTATAATGACAAACCAACCCACAAAATTTATCCATCACATCTTGCCCAAAACACCTAGGAAGTGGGCGCACATCCAGAGGCATGCCAAGGTATATAAAGGGAAGTTTCCCCACCTGAACCTTAAGATCCTGGCAATACACTGCTGAATAAGCCTGGGGGTATTAAAGAAATAAATGCAAGACTTACTTTCATTAATGCTTTGACTTGAGGCAGCCAGCTAACAATCCAAAATCTAATGCAAAGCAACCGCTTCAGCCACCTTAGTAACACCCATCAAAGCCGTATCATCCACAAACTGAAGATGAGTTTGAGGAGGAAGAGAATTGCTCCATTTCCATCCCTGAAAGAGCCCATCCATAACACGAGACTTAATGAATCTCACCAAGCCTTCAGCCATCAAGATGAACAAATATGGGGATAAGGGGTCTCCCTATCGAAGACCTCTAGAAGCACCAAACAAGTCCGAAGACTCCCCATTTATGAGAATAGAAAATGAGGAAGTCCTCACATAGCTCATAACCCAATCAATCCACTCATAACTGAACCTGAAGGCTCTGAGAATTTTGATCAAAAAGCCCCAGTTAACTTTGTCATAAGCTTTAGCCATGTCCAACTTTATAAACATAGCCTTTTCCTTAGAAGAGTCCATAGAGTGAATAGTCTCAGCCGCAATAACTACTCTGTCCAAAATCTATCTACTCGCAACAAAGCCCCCTTGTTCCTCCGAGATCAACTTATCCAGAAATGGCTTCAAACATTCAGCAATTAGCTTTGTAATGATTTTATACACCACATTGCACAAAGCAATTGGTCGAAAAAGATCCAGAGAATCAGCACCCTCGCGTTTTGGGATAAGAGAAAGAAACATGGCATTCATGGCTCGCAACATTTGTTTATTCCTAAAAGATTCCTGCACCACCTCCAATAGATCAAGGTTGATGACTTCCCAAAATTCCTGAAAGAACTTAGCCACAAACCCATCAAGACCAGGAGCCTTCCCTTTTTTCAAATGAAACACCACATCCTCCAACTCCTTCAAAGAAATAGGTTTAAGAAGAGAAGCATTCATATCCGTAGTCACCAGAGAGGGAATACAAGCCAGGATAGAAGCTTCCTCCTCACTAGTAGGTGGGGTATCTTCAAAAAAGAGAGCAGAGAAAAAACAAACTGCCTCACTAGAGATCCTCGAAGAGGAAGAAAGAACAGAACCCTTAGGAGAGTGGAGAGAAGAGATACAGTTACCTTGTTTTCGAGCCTTCATTGATTTATGAAATAAGGAAGTATTCATGTCCCCTTCCTGAAGCCAATCAACACGAGCCTTTTGTTTCCAAAAAATTTCCTCACGAAGCTCCCATTCCTTGAGGTCTTTAACTGCACTAACCTAAAGCCTACTTAAATTCGCATCCAGACCTTGATCTGAATCTGCCTGGTAATAGAATCCAAGCACTCCTGGACAACCCTTTTCCACTGAAACACATTGCCAAACTGATACTTATTCCAATGTTTCAATTTATACTTCACAAATTGAAGCCTCTTCACAAATGCGTACATAGTTGTACCAAAAGCAGGTTGTCCTTCAGTCCACCATCTAGAAACCAAGTCCAGAAGACTCTCCTCCCTGAACCACATAAGCTAAAATCTAAAAGTTTGTTTCTTAGGACCACAAGCCAAATGGGTAGAAAATTTGATCGGCCAATGGTCTGATCCTCGCCAATCTAAAATTTTAGAACTTGATAGCCATGTTAGACTTAGGGCACACAACTGAGAGGGGGGGTGAATCAGTTGTGCAAAACTTTCTTTAATTTACACACTTAAAACTTCTTGGTGATTAGCAGTATATTAAACATGAAACATAATGCATTCAAATCAAAAACAGAAACTCATCAACACATAAGACACCAAGATTTTGACGTGGAAAACCCGATTAAGGGAAAAACCATGGGGTGATTAACCCAAGAATGTATTCTCTATTAGAAGAATAGAAAGAACAAAATGGCACATGCCAATTAGGGCTCACTGCCCGAGCACACTACTCACAAGAGGCTCACTGCCTACAAGAGACACACTGTCTACAAAGAAATAAGTATCACATACATGAACTGGAGAATAGCATCTTCACCATGCTTGAATCAGTTCCATTAAGCTCAATACTTCTGCTCTACCTTTCGCTCTCTTCTTTTCTACCACACTCTCATCTCCACAAGACACACTTTGGAATGACTTCACAATCCCTTATTTATACAAGGCCTCAACTTAGGAACAATCATCTAAGTCAGCAAACACCTACAAGAACATCCGCAAGACGTGTAATACACCCGGTTGGCCAATCTCAAGAAGAACACCAATATCTGGTGGTTATTCTTCAAATGCAAATTCTAACTTCAATGCGGACCACCAACATGAACTGGGCATGATCCAAAGATCACCACAACCTTTCCTGAATCACTAAGAACATCTGCACTTCATCTGCTTACTGGAATTCTTCTCTCCTTCATCCGGAACTTCAAGAACACAGTCTGTCATCACTGTCACAAAGTAATCAGAGTTTCCGGACATTCAAACCACGAACCAATCGAGTTGACACTTCACAAGGACTTCCTCAACACTCCCTCAAATCCGCAGAACGGGATAATGCATTTCCGGATCTGACCGGACCTATCTGTGACACTTTGTCACCTCTGAACACCTACCAGAATCGGTTCTACTTGAGCGACCATAACTTCTTCAGATCTTCATGCGGACCTCTGAAAACTTGACTGGAGCATCTCAAGACTTATATCTACAAACCCTTTAAATCACATCCTCTGATCCTCAACCTATTGTGGACTTTTACCTTCTTGTCATCACTGTTCTTCACTGTTCCTGATTGAGACTAATTTTCTCAATATCCTCAGCACACAGCTCATCCAATCCTTCTCATTAATGCAACATGAGTATGTTGACATCAATGACAACACCGGTTAGGCCCATACTTGCAACAATCTCCCCCTTGTCATTGATGGCAACATATGATGTGAAAAACCATCAAGACAAGAACTTCTCCTTACTATCACAACTCCCCTTATCGGCAACAACTATTCACATGTCTTCTCTTCTTTTACTGCTCCCCCTTTGATCAGCAACCACTTGTTTTTCATATGTCTTCTCTCCCCCTTTGACATCAATGGCAAAGGGCTCATACTTGCAACTCCAATACTTCAGAATCATACCTGCTGCTCCCCCTGAGTAGCAGCTCCCATCAATCCGGATCACAAGATATGACTGTGATATCCACCGGACTGATGCACCTCAGTGCACCCTAGTTCATCATCGGAGGGGCAATAACCCCTAACTTCTCCCTAAGATATTCAAAAGAGTCCCTAGGAAGAGGTTTAATAAAGATGTCTGCAATCTGATCTTTGGAAGGCACAAACTCCAGTCTGACTTCATCTTTGTTCACTTGCTCTCTCAGAAAGTGAAATTTAATAGATATATGCTTAGTCTTAGAATGCAACACCGGATTCTTAGAAATATTTATTGCGCTTGAATTATCACAGAAGATTGTGATAGACTCCTCATACTCTACTTTGATATCTCTTAGCATCTGCTTCATCCACAAAACTTGAGTGCAACTACTTTCTACTGCAATATATTTTACTTTAGTTGTAGACAGAGATATTGCCTCTTGTTTCTTGCTTAGCCAAGAAACCAATCTTTTTCCTAAAAAGAATGCTCCACCACTGGTACTCTTCCGGTCATCCACATCTCCTGCCCAATCTGCATCTGTATATGCATGAAGAGAGAAATCATGATCTCTAGGATACCACAACCCATACTCAACTATCCCTTTTAGATATCTAAAAATCCTCTTGATTGCCATGACATGAGATTCTCTGGGATCAGCCTGGAATCTAGCCACAAGACCAATAGCCTGCATTATATCTGGTCTAGTTTGAGTGAGATACAACAATCCTCCAATCATTGATCTGTACTTTGTCTGGTCTACTTTAGGAGAGTCATCATCTTTGCTCAACTTACATCCAGTTGCCATGGGAGTATTCATTGGCTTTGAATCTTCCATTCCAAATTTCTTTAACAATTCTTTCACATATTTGGTCTGAGAAATAAAGATTCCTTTCTTTGTTTGAGTAATTTGCAGACCCAAGAAAAAAATTATTTCACCAAGCATAGACATCTCAAACTCACTTTTCATTTGATTTGCAAAAGTTTTACACATACTATCTCTTCCTCCAAAGATGATATCATCAACAAATACTTTAACAATCAAGATGTTTTCATGATCAATTTTAAAATATAAGTTACTGTCAGCAGTACCTTTGTTGAAACCAATCTTCAAAAGATGCTTGCCCAATCTTTCATACCAGGCTCTTGGGGCTTGCTTTAATCCATAAAGTGTCTTCTTCAATTTGCAAACCATATCACCATGATCAAACAACTGAAAACCATCCGGTTGCTCTATATATACTTCTTCTTCCAAGTCACTGTTTAGAAAAGTAGACTTGACATCCATCTGATATACTTTGAAATCCTTGAAGGCAGCAAAAGCAAGAAATAATCTAACTGCTTCAATTCTTGCCACCGGAGCAAAAGTTTCTTCAAAATTAATTCCTTCTATTTGAGAGTAGCCTTTGCAGACCAATCTGGCTTTATTTCTAATTATTTCACCAACTTCATTTAGTTTGTTTCGGAAGACCCATTTGGTTCCAATCACATTCTTGTTTCTAGGTCTGGGAACAAGATCCCAAGTGTGATTTTTCTCTATTTGCACCAGCTCTTCCTCCATTGCTTTAGTCCAGTTTTCATCATTGCAAGCTTCATTCACTATCTTAGGTTCAATCTTAGAGATCAAACAATACTCTTCTGAATCTTGAGCAATTCTCCTTCTTGTTAGAACTCCTTTGCTTTTATCACCTATGATCTGATCTTCAAAGTGGTTCAGTCTTACATACCTGGGAACTTTGGGAGTTTCTTGCACTTCTAATTCTTGATCAGGCTCAGTATGATTCATCTCTTCTCCCTGAATTACCGGATCTGTTTGATTCTAAGTACCGGAAGGAGTTTGGGCTCCTTGAGTCAGAACACCATTCTGATCATCTTCATCATATTCATAAAACCTTGAAGGTTTCTCAATTCCTTCATCAACCTTCACATTTGTACTTTCTATCATCTTTCTTAGTCTCTTATTGTAACACCGGTATGCTTTGCTTTGAGTGGAGTAACCCAAGAAAATTCCTTCATCACTTCTAGCATCAAACTTGCCTAGATCTTCATCTCTTTTAATGTAACATTTGCTACCAAACACTCTGAAATACCTTATAGTAGGAGTGATGCCAAACCAAAGTTCATAAGGAGTCTTACTAGTATTGCTTGTGATTTGAACTCGATTAAGAGTATAGATTGCAGTGCTGACAGCTTCTCTCCAATAGATATGAGGAACATTGGCTTCCATCATCATGGTCCTAGAAGCTTCCTGTATGGTCCGGTTCTTTCTTTCCACCACTCCATTTTGTTGTGGAGTCCTAGGAGCAGATAACTATCTCTTTATTCCATGTTTCTCATAGAACTCTATGAACTCACCGAATGTGAATTCTCAACCTCTATCAGACCTCAGACATTTCAACTTCAATCTGGTTTCATTCTCTACCATAGCCTTGAATATTTTGAATTTCTCAAAAGCTTCTGATTTCTCTTTCAAAAAAGTTACCCACATCATTCGGGAATAGTCATCTATTAGTAGCATGAAGTATCTATCACCTTAAATACTCTTGGTTCTTGCCGGACCACAAAGATCAGTATGAACTAAGTCCAATAATCCGGTAGAAGACAGTTCCTTGCTTTTGAAGCTGACTTTGCTCAACTTACCCAACTAACATTCCTTACACAAGCTGTTAGTAGGTTTTACCAATTTTGAAAGATCTCTTACAGCTTGAGTATTGCTTATCTTGATGATATTATCAAAATTCACATGACACATCCTTCTATGCCATAACCAACTTTGATCAACTTGAACAAATAAGCAGCTTTTACCAGTACCAACCAAGTGGAAGATATTACCTTTAGTTTGAGCACCGGATGTAATCTCTGTTCCGGAACTTTCAAAGATTTTGCATTTTCCATCCTTGAATCGGAGATCATAGCCTTTGTCCACCAACTGTCCAACACTAAGAAGATTGTGCTTCAAACCTTCAACATACAGTACATTACCAGTTTTGTTTCTTCCATCAAAAGAAATAGTTCCTCTTCCTCTAATTCTACCAGCAGAATTATCACCAAACTTCACCACTCCTCCTTCATACCTTTCCAAATCTATGAACTTATTTTTGTCACCTGTAATATGGTGAGAGCAACCACTGTCAATGACCCAATCATCCTTTTCTTCAACTTGGGCAGCCAGAGCTCTTTCTACAACTTTATGATTGATAGATACAGAGGATATTGGTTCTTCTTCCTTAATGGCAATGAACACCCATTCACTTCTAGATTTGTTTCCTGTCTCTGATTCATCATCTGTTGCTCCTTCATTATCATCTTCTTCATGAACATAGTAACAATTCTTTTGGAACCTTGATCTGTTAGGATTTGGTTTTGAAAATCTTTCTGGACATCTTGAGGCAAAATGACCAATCTTATTGCAGTTAAAACACTTAAAAGGCAATTTTCCTTCATACTTACCCGATCCTCTTGGCAGTCTCTTTGCAATGAGGGCTTCAAGTTGAGCAGTTTCTACTTCTTCTTCCAGGTCTTTTCTTGCTTTCTCATACCATGACAGTTTCCTTGATGAGTTCTCTCCCGGATCAAATCTTTGTTTACCTTTCATAGAGGCACTGGCTTTGAATGCAGATTCAGTCTTGGGGGGATCATCTCCAAACTCTGTCATTTCAAATGCAGCCAGTTTGCCAGCCAATTGATCTCTTGTTATAGTTGTATGGGCTCTGAATTCATCAATGGCAGCAACCTTGATTTTGTAAGAGGTAGGAAGGGATCTGAGGATTTTGCCAACAATCTCATTTTCATCCAAGACTCCACCAGCATTTCTGATTCCACAAACCAGCTCATTTACTCTTGGCATAAAAGTAGTAATATTTTCATCATCTCTCATCTTCAGTCTTTCAAATTTCCCTTTTAGACTCTATAACCTTGCACATTTAACATATTGGTCTCCTTCATGCAAAAGTTCCAGTTTATTCCAAATTTCAAAAGCAATTGGCAGGTCAATAACATTTGAGAGCTCTAAGTCAGATAATGTGCTTAGAAGAGCCTCTTTGGTCCGTAGATTGTTTTCAGCATCTGTGATTTCATTTAGGGTTGTCGGACCACCCTGTGAAGGTACATACGCTTTTGTAACCATGGACCAGTATGCCATTCCCATACACTACAAGTGACATTTCATGCGACCTTTCCAAAGAGCAAAGTTGGTTCCATCAAACTTTGGACTATCCTTCTTGTAAGACGACATCCTGGATCTCCTCAAGCGGTTAAGCTCTTTTTAGAGGAACTTGGCTTTGATACCAATTGTTAGACTTAGGGCACACAACTGAGAGGGGGGGTGAATCAGTTGTGCAAAACTTTCTTTAATTTACACACTTAAAACTTCTTGGTGATTAGCAGTATATTAAACATGAAACATAATGCATTCAAATCAAAAGCAGAAACTCATCAACACATAAGACACCAAGATTTTGACGTGGAAAACCTGGTTAAGGGAAAAACCACGGGGTGATTAACCCAAGAATGTATTCTTTGTTAGAAGAATAGAAGGAACAAAATGGCACATGCCAATTAGGGCTCACTGCCCGAGCACACTGCTCACAAGAGGCTCACTGCCTACAAGAGACACACTGTCTACAAAGAAATAAGTATCACATACATGAACTGGAGAATAGCATCGTCACCATGCTTGAATCAGTTCCATTAAGCTTAATACTTCTGCTCTGCCTTTCGCTCTCTTCTTTGCTACCACACTCATCTCCACAAGACACACTTCGGAATGACTTCACAATCCCTTATTTATATAAGGCCTCAACTTATGAACAATCATCTAAGTCAGCAAACACCTACAAGAACATCCGCAAGACGTGTAATACATCCAGTCGGCCAGTCTCAAGAAGAACACCAATATCCAGTGGTTATTCTTCAAATGCAAACTCTAACTTCAATGCGGACCACCAACAGGAACTAGGCATGATCCAAAGATCACCACAACCTTTCCTGAATCACCAAGAACATCCGCAATTCATCTGCTTACTGGAATTCTTCTCTCCTTCATCCGGAACTTCAAGAACACAGTCTGTCATCCCTTTCACAAAGGAATCGGAGCTTTCGGACCTTCAAACCACGAACCAATCGAGTTGACATTTCACAAGGACTTCCTCAACACTCCCTCAAATCCGCAGAATGGGATAATGCATTTCCGGATCTCACCGGACCTATCTGTGACACTCTGTCACCTCTGAACACCCGTCGGAACCGGTTCTACTTGAGCGACCACAACTTCTTCAGATCTTCATGCGGACCTCTGAAAACTTGACTGGAGCATCTCAAGACTTATATCTACAAACCCCTTAAACTACATCCTCTGATCCTCAACCTATTGTGGACTTTTACCTTCTTGTCATCACTGTTCTTCACTGTTTCTGATTGAGACTAATTTTCTCAATATCCTCAGCACACAGCTCATCCAATCCTTCTCATTAATGCAACATGAGTATGTTGACATCAATGACAACACCGGTTAGGCCCATACTTGCAACAAGCCACTTGTCACCCACCCAAAAATAGGAAACAAGAAACTTATCTAGCCATTCAGAAATGGCATCATCCCCAAGCTTCCTATTAGTCCAAGTAAACATGCCATTCGAAGGTTTGATATCTACAAGCCGAAGCTGAGCCAAATTATCCCTTAGAAGATCAGAAGAGGGGTCCAAATGAGGTACACCCCCCTTTTCTCCTCAAGGGAGGCAATTGCATTGAAGTCACCTACCATAATCCAGGGGAGGAAAGGATCCAACGATCTCAGAAGATTGATATGAGACCACAGGAGAGTCTTACTAGGGACATCTATCGGAGCATAAATGTCAGAAAGAAGAATTCTTTCCCCCGTCTCCAAACTAATTACAACCAAAGAAATGAAAAATCTACTAGAGATCCACCAAACAGGAGAAATTCGCTAAGGATCCCAGAGGCAAGCAAGACCCCCTGAGCTGCCTTGCGCACCCACACACTAGGAAAACCCTCTGTTCCAAATCTTAGAAATAGACTGCATCATACCATCCACAGATAACTTCGTCTCCTGGAGGAAAACCACATCCAGAGAATGAGCACTAACCAAGTCCTGAATAGCCTTTTGTCTAGGGATGCTATTCATACCCCTTACATTCCATGATAACACAATCATCGCGAAGGGTGAGAGAAGTGAGTATCCAATGTCTTCACCGACCCAGATTCCACCAATGTCTCTACAACCATCTTAACTTTCTCTTGATCCTTCTTCCTCCCCACCTTCTGGGGCTTATCAGGAGCACACTTTTTCAGGGATTTTTGTTGTAGACCCAGAGTGGGAGAAGAAGAGAGGGCTTTTTTCTTACTAGAGTCTTCCAAACCTGGTCCATTGGCTAAACTCACCCTTTCATCTGAAGAGGCCAGGGGGGTTTCCACCAAACCACAAGAGTCCCCAAACCTAGCATCGGGAGGAGGAGCAACTGAATCCATCACCACCCCGGAAGCCACCACAGGAACTAGGACCATGGTAATGACAGGCAAAGACTTAGAATTATGATCAACTAAAGGAGAAGCTTCAACATGCATGTCAGAAGAAACCCCCTCCTCATGGACTATTTCATCCAAAGCCTCAAACTTGTTAAAAGTCTCCTCCTCTTGACGATCCTGAAGAGTCCTCTTCTGACCCCGATTCTTGTTTCGTGCCTTAACTAGCACAACGCCATCTTTATCTGGTAGCACCCCCTGCATGGGGGCTTTACCCTTTTCCACCCTTGGATTAGACGGAGCCTTCGCATTATTTGAACCACCAGCACCTAAGGCATGAGGGCACCTCCTTTGAAGATGGCCATACTCATGGCACAACCGACACCTAAAAGGTAAAGTCTCATAGTCTTACTATTGAGTCCAGGAGCTAGACCCAACAGTCAAATCAATAGAATCTGGTAGAGGTTGGCTCAGATCAATCTCCACACAGACTCGAGCATAGGAAAAAATTTGCTTCTCCAGAGTTTGCTGAGACGGGCCAATAGGCTTCCCCAGCAGCAACACAATTGATTGCAGAATATCTTGTCTCCAACATTCCAACGGCAACCAAGGAAAACAAACCCACACTGGCACCTTTGAGGGCAGCTCCTCCGCCGAGTTAAAGCCTGCATGCCAAGGCTTCATGAAAAGGCCAACTTGATTATAAAAGTAGGGCCCTCCCTCAAAAACCTTGTTACGATCAGAGATACATGAAAAAATCACTAGAAAGAAATTATTCACAGCTAGCAAGATTTCAAAATCACCTTCAGGATTCCATGACTTGAGAATCCAGGGTTTCAAAAAAGGCATCAAAACCCTCAATCCCATAAATTTGCATATTAAAACATATTTGCTATAATACTCCAAGTCCTCAGCTACCGCCTCTGTTTGAATCACCATCTTCGGACGAACTTGAGCTCTTTCCAAGCATCTATATATCTTGTGCAATTTCAAAGCACCAGTGCTAAAAATCCCAACATCAAGCGGGGATGGATGAGGAAACCCGTCACCAATCTCTGCCATAGAAGCATCCCTCGACGTCTCGCCCAAAGGCACAGATCCTGCCATTAGAAAAACCCCTCAAGACCTCACGCCCCACACCTGCACCGAACAACGCACACACTCAAGAAACCCCCCCCCAAAGCTAAAAACCCCACCCCTTGCTGAAAACAACCCCACAGAGCCCGATCTACAAAGAAAAAATGCATGCAACACCGAACAACGCACACACTCAAGAAACCCCCCTCCTGAAAGCTAAAAAACCCCACCCCTTGCTGAAAACAACCCCATAGAGCCCTATCTGCAAAGAAAAAACACATGCAACAAAGAACAAATACATGTAGACCGCGACCTGCTACAGTTGCAAGACTGCATAGAGCTCCCGCGCACACACTCCATATGTTCCTCAATTTATTTAGTATTACATTAATATGAAATGGCAGGTTTTATTTTTCTAAAGGGTTTAGGAGGATTTGAAATTTACAAATGCCCTAACGCTGAAATTTAGTTTTGATTTCTAATGATTTTGTTGTCAGTACCTATAATTGAAGGTTTGTAGTGAGTTTATGGGCTTGATATTAGTTTCCTATTTTCTTGCTTTGGTGTGAGGGTCTGCAAGATACCAGGGCTCATCATTCGCGTTAAAGTTCTTTATTAATACAAAAATCTTCCTCCCAAATGTAGGAATTATTTTCCCCAATTTTCTAGTATTACATTTTTTATTTTATTCTCCAAACATCCAGTATTTTAATGTATTTTAAATTATCATAGTATTAATATTATTCCATTTGAATATCTTAAGCAGACATTTCAAATCTCTATAGACTCAACTAGGGTCAGGGCTCTCCACATAAATACAAATATGCAGGCTTTGTAGTTTTATAGTTAAGGAAATATTTGTGTTATTTAATAGTCTTTGTAAAGTTTAGTTTTATAGATAAGAAAATATTTTAGTGCTATTTTATTTTTACCACATTAAATTATTTTTTACCCAAGACATTTCAAATAAATTTTTCCTTAGACATTTTAAATCTCTCCACATCCAACTAGGATTAGGGTTCTACTATTTTTGGGATTTCAATTTTATTTACGGAAGAGTAAAAATTTTAGGATTTCAATTTTATTTAGTCAAAAGTTAAAAATCTATAGTATCATAAAAAATATTTTTCCATGTTATTACATTTTTTATTTTATTCTTCAAATTTACAATATTTTAATGCATGTTAAATTATAAAAGTATTAGTATTATTATATTTTAATATCTTAAAGAGACATTAAGAAAATATTTGTGTTATTTAATAGAATTTGTAAAGTTTAGTTTTATAGTTAAAGAATATTTTAGTCCTATTTTATTTTTACAAAATTAGATTATTTTTGAGATTTTAATTTTATTTAGCCAAGACATTTCAAAATGAGTTCACATAAATTTTTCCTTATAAATTTAGTTATAGAAATATAATACTTACAAATTTGAAATGATAAACAATTCTTTTATCTTTATAGAAAAAAAATATTACTAATCTAAGTGTAAATTCAAATCCACCAAAATTGGAAGCAAAAATGGAAATTTGTGAGGGACTTGCCACTATAAACACTTTTCAAAAATTAATTTTTCAATTATTGGAATGCAATTTGTCTATACAACCAATAGCTAATCAACAAAAAAAAAAATTATTAAATTCATAAAAACTAGTGGGAGACAAAGTTTGTGTTCATAATTTGTTTAACTTAATAAATGGGAGACAAAATTTGTGTTCATAATTTGTGTAACATCCTCCCATCAAACCAAAATTCTCTCTGCATTTATAGCTTTTTGTTGCACTTTCGACAATCCACAGAGAAGAGGTCATTTTTGCATTCTAATAATTGAAAAAATAAATTTTGTATAGTGTTGAAATGTCTTGCGTAAATAAAATTGAAATCTCAAAAATAAGCTAGGACTAAAATATTTCCTTATAATTTAAAATGCATTAAAATATTGTAAGTTTGAAGAATAAAATAAAAAATGTAATAACATGGCCAAATATTTTTCATGATATAACTTTGTCCATTTGACAAAAAATAATTTTTAATTTAGCTAATGAATTAAAAAATTAAATTCATAAAAACTAGTGGGAGACAAAATTTGTGTTCATAATTTGTTTATAAGCCACATCTTCCTCTCAAACCAAAAATTATCTCCCCATTTATAGCTTTTTATTGCACTCTCCAATGTGCAGAGAATAGGCCATTTTTTTTCAGCAAATGCCAATACAGATAAATCATTTTTCAACAATTTTTTTGTTAAAAATTTATCATGTTGACATAGGAAAAATACAATTTTAAATCAAATTTCTCTCACAAGAAAAATAATCATATCTTTTGATAGACAGAGACTAATAATATAATTATAATTATAAATATTATGACTTTAATATAATTATCATAAATATTATAACATCTAAAACTATAATATAATATATTATAATTATTAAACTATGGATTATGAATAATATATTAATTATAGATATTATGAAATAGTATTGCTTTTAATATTTGCTTTGGGCCGGGGTGCTGGAATATGACTTTTTAAGTGAAGATGTTTTTAAATTACAATTTTTTTTACAAACTCATCTTTGTTTGCTGCTCCGATTTTAAAATTTTCTTGAAAAATCTTACTATGTGCTAGAAAAATAAAGAACTGATGCGAATACCTTCATAAAAATAAAAGATTCCCTACATCGCCTTGTATCGATTCCTGCGCACGGGAAAGCAACACGCGAAATCATTTTCAAGGTTTATACGGCTCTGGTATCCGTAATATACACGGTACTGACATTCCCTTACTGGTATGAGGCATGGTCATATATGTCCCATAGCCATTTTGATGGCTGTATAGACGGAGCCCTCCATAAAAGCATGCAATTAATGCCTCATACCATACGTCAATATTGACCCCCAGGAGTATGCCGCCAGATAAGGCAAGGGCAAAAAATCCCCACCAACCTAGCCTATGAATCAGGTCAATAACTAAAAAGACCAAAAGGAGGGAATATCACCAATTTAAAAATTCAAAAACAACAATAACAAAATGAACAGCCAATCAACACAAAACCACCACAAAAGGCAACCAAAAGCAACAAAGGAAAAATGAGAAACATAAGAAAAAAACCAAGCACAACAAAGAGCACTAATCAGAGTTGATTCCAAGAAGAATGAAACCTCCAAGGCCAACAATGGAGGATCACTGTTCATCTTCCTCACCAACCTCAAAGCACTTCCTCCTTTTCCATGACTGTATTTTAGACAATATGTAACATTCTTCTAATTTACATTTTATATACACCATTTTTTTGTTTTTTTAATGATATTAAATAGACATATCAAGATGCATACCTGCAAGGTTTTAAACATCCAATGTCCATCCACAATGAGGAAAACATTAATGTAACATTCTTCTAATTTACATTTTATATACACCGTTTTTTTGTATTTGTAATGATATTAAATAGACATATCAAGATGCATACCTGCAAGGTTTTAAACATCCATCCACAATGAGATGTCTTCACGTGGGAAATGGCCATTGTAGATTGCCAAAGGCATGGCCCTCCTCAAGAGGCATTAACACTTTACACTTTCCAAATAGAGTAAACAGGCATCCAGCCTGAGCAAAGTCCACCATCCTACCAATGATGATGACGATGATTGTTATTATTATTAAGAACCACTACCACCACCATTATCATTAGAGTTATTACCAGTAATGTGATTGCCACCATTGTATGGAACTTGGACCATAATGATGTTTGAGAATAGGTGAGAGAGAGCTTAGTCAAATGAAAATGAGATTACATACTATGTTATCAAGGAGAAATATCCGGTAAAACCTGCAAATACTAGTATTTTGTCAATCACCCACTATAGGATTTATAAATGCTCCAATTTTCATATCTAAGAAGGTGCAACACAAATATCAAGAACGTATACCAGCATAGTTCTCGTCAAGACCATGGAAATATTTAGATCCCTTAGAATGTTTCTTTCCAATAATTCAGACCTCTTTCCAAATAGTAGCCACCGAATTTTATGATTCTGAATTTATTGAAGTTCTTGAGTCTTTCCTAACAGAATGCGCCTTCTGCTAGTTCAATTCCTGGACAAAGTTCTCATCTATTTTGTGACATGAATGCTTAAAAGGCATATAATACATAAACAAAAATAAGAGGATCTCAAAGTCTTAACCATAAGTTTTCCTTGCTTCCTTTGGAACTACATGGTAATTACGATGCCCTTGAAAAGTTCCTCATTAGGATACGTAGCCTTTCAATCACATATAAATGCTTCTCTATCAATCCAATCTTGAATCTGTATATGGATTTTGGTGGTATTAATACAAAGCTGCTCCAACTCTTTCATTCTGTCCAGCACGAGCTACAAGCAAGTCATAATCCTGTCCAGTTTTCAATCAAGCTGCAATAAGTTGATTTGATAGTTCACAGTTCACAGTGCACACACATGATCAACAAAGCGAGAATAACTATAACCATCTTCATGATAGACAAAGCATCAGATATAACATTAGTGACTATGATTCCAACGGATCAGGTTAAGGAAAATCAGGATAGCTTTGGAATTAAGAAACTGCCCTCCATATGATTTCAAATCATCAGGCGAATAGCATGAGAAACCTTATCTAACTGTTTTAGCCTATAGTAAGTTAGTAACACACCTTATCATATTTCTATGGTATACCATAGATACGAAGAAAATGTAAAGTTGATCTATGGCTTCCATTACAAATGCATGGCCATCATTGGATGGAAATCACAAGACTTGGAATAAGCCTGGTCAGCAAAGGTTGAGAGAGCACTATAACAGAAGAATGAGCTCATTTAAGAATAACATTGTTCTTGCATTTGCATATAAAATCTTGAGAACATATAGAATATTCCCATTGGCAAACAGGGAAAAGAACATGTGGAAATAGATAGCAAAGGGCAATTCAACCTTGTAACAAAAGATTGATACAGCTTACATTTTCATAACAAATCAATAAAGAATTATATTATTTTAAATATAGACATTTACATGACATATTAGTTTCAAGCTATGTTACACAGGGATGCGTCCCCTTACCTCTCCTCTCCCCCACAAAAAATAACCCCTATGGGCCCATCCCCTAAAGTGTTTGTGATACACAGGGACAACAGGGTTCATCCCTTGGCCATCCCCTATCCCCAAGAATTTTAAAGACACATCCCTTTGGAGACCTTGGAAATTTCAAATATGTAACATCCCTCGACTGTCTCGTGGATGTCTAGATGTCCCCAAACTTTCTTTTCTTTTTTTTTTTTTTTGGGTAAAATAACAATGAAAATTAAAATTTAAAAAGTGGAGGGGTTGGAGGAGGAGGGGATGGAGCAGATCATGCCCTAAACCCTCCTATGAATAACTCGTGCACTCACTTGCTATTCACAATTACTGCAATTAATATGCATTTTGCACTTTCAGCTGTGAAGAGGGAAGGAAAGAATGGGCCCTTTGTCGTAATGAAAACAATAAAATTTCAATTTTTTATTTGCTGCTTAACTTGAATCAATTAACATTTAATATTAAATCTTGAGTTTGATGCATTATGTAAATGCCTAAATTTAAATCTTGAAGTCATGTACATAAAAAATTGTAAAAATTTGGATTTCCATATATATATGGCCTCTTGTATTGCCATCCCCAAGACACATCCCACCATCCTTTGCAGTCCTGATCCTGGAAATGCCATGGAACATAGGTTTCAAGTCTTCAGATTTACCAGCTTTCTGCATTATCATCGCTATAGCAGTCTAATACAAAAATATAACAAGGTGGACCAAGAGGAAGACCCATCATCACCTAGATTTAGGATGCTTCGAGCACCAAAAGTTCTCAATACTATAACTACTACTACTGAATTTTAGAAAATCATATGATAATCAAGCTTCTCACACAAAAATCCAAAATAAAACTAAAGTTAATCCAGTCTACAAAATAAAAAATAAGCCTTTAAGCCATATCACTGGAACCACCAATCAATCATCAGGAGAACCAAAAATCAGCATGAGTGGGCACCTGCCAATTCCTAAAACTTCACTGCAAACCTGTAAAAGATAAATCATTAAAGGATTTTTCCACCAACATTCTGGTTTTCGAGACAGCTGAATTCCATATCCACACTCCCTGATTCACATTAAGGTTGACGTGCTAAAATCACCTACCCGACCTATTTTGGGCCCATTCTCATCCAAGTATGGCTGCACGACTGAGTTTTCAGCCAGTCCAGCATAAAAATTATCCATCTCATCTGAAGCCTTTCCCAGTCAAACAGTATCATGGATGCAACCTATACGAAATATTTTGTATCATCACTTTTCAAGCTTAATCCTTGCCATTTCTTCAAGTTATGAGTCATGCTTCAAACTAAGTAGCGGAACTGGCGGGTTTACCTGGCGATTCCGAGTACGTACTTCCCGGAATCGAGTACGGCCCGGAAACCCTGCGTAATCGTCCAGGGTTCGGTTTTTTGAACCCTAAAACGTCTTTGCGCGACTCTCCCATTTCCACCCGTTTTGAACGTTGACGTGATGTTTTTCAGACGATTTTGGTGGATTTTTCGAAGGCATTTTGAGTTTTTTTTGGATTTTTTTAAAACGAAACCCTAAAAACTAAAAGTGAATACCTAAAACTAAAAGGCGGAGTTATTTTTCATTATTATTTCAACTTTCATGTCGTGAGACTGCCGCCGAAGAAACCTCTGTGCCGCCTACGAAGGAAACCCCTATGACTCGTGACTCGTGACTCGTGAGTGTGCGCTACATACCATGACGAGCCAACGACCTGCAAACTTGCATTCAAAAGGTAAGTTATGGACTATTTTTTCCTCCTTTGAATAAACTGTAAATTTATAAAGTCGTGTTTTAAAGTTTTTTTTGTATGAATAAACTATATACTATAATTTATAAATTGTAAAGTTGACTCACGACTGTTTTGAAATTTTAAAGTTTAAAGTTAAACATTGTTTTTAATTTTAGACTTTTAGATTTTTTATAGTTTTATTTTTATTATTTAATATTTTAGAAAATTAAAAATTATATAATATATACAGTATACTATTTTTAAATTGTTTTAAAATTTATTATTATATAGTATTTACTATTATTACTAAATACTAATGGTAAATATTATTATAGACTGTATTTTATTTTAAAATTTTAATATTAAGTTATTAAATATTTCAAAATTTCAAATGATTTAATTTAAATAATAATTTATAAATTTAATTTTATAAATTATTAAATACTAATAACTATTTTAAAATTTTATTAATTTAATTATAATTTATAATATAATAATAGTATTTAAATTTTTAAAATTTATAAATTTAAATAAGTAACTAGTAAGTGTATCATTAAAATAATAAATTTTAATATTATAATATACTTATTTAAAAATTTTAAATATTTTAATTTATATACTCCAAAATTAAATTAGAATTAAAAATATTTATTATTAAACTAATTTGTTATAATAATTAATAATTTAAAAAATATTAATTTTAATTTTTATTTTTGAATTTTAAATAGCATGTAAATTCAAAATCAATTTATTTGTCAGTTGTTCAATGTTTGTTTTTTGAACTTGTTGTAGATAGGGCATTGGTACAATGGTAGTCAGTACTAGCTCCATTGGTCGACCCACCTTAAAAACCGACCCAAGTTCACTTTATGGAGGCATGTACAAATGATACAACATATTCAAGGTGGTGGGACATTTGTTTGGATATGCAATAACTAAAAGGCGAAGTATACTAGCTCATATGAGTGAAAGCCCATTTATGTGCCATTTCAAACATGGGAATCAAAGCATGTCCAAGAAAGGATGTCAAGGTTTGCCACCTCATCAAATAGAAGAATATATTAGAGAGTAGAAGGAAGCGAAGGCAAGAGTTACCCGTAGTGCAAATCATCCTTTAAGGAGGGGAAGGGGATCACAAAGGCCCCCTACTTCTCCATCTTCTAGTGCCTTCCTTGATGTTGTGGTAGAGAGCCACCCATTTTTGGGTAGGAATGAAAAAGAGCCCGTTAATGTGAAGAGAACGAGGGGGGCATTAGAGAGGGCATTTCAAAATGATGCTAGAAAGATTGCAGATCAAAGTGTTGCAAGATGTCTCTATACAAATGGTTTGTCGTTCAATGGTGGTTCGATCACCATATTGGCAAGATATTTTGAGAAAGGTAAATGAGGCTCCAAAAGGGTACACGGGCCCAAGTTATGAAAATGTGTGTAGCATATTACTAGCAAAAGAGGTAAAAAATATAGACAATTCATTGGCTCCCATTAGGAATTCATGGAAACAAGCAGGGGTGTCCATTGTTTCTGATGGATGGAAGGATACAAGAAATCGACCGTGAATTGAAGTGATTGCAATGTGCCCTAAAGGGGCAATGTTTTTGAAAGGCATGGACTATGAGGGGTAGCTGA
This sequence comes from Cunninghamia lanceolata, assembly GCA_027924645.1. Lineage (NCBI taxonomy): Eukaryota > Viridiplantae > Streptophyta > Pinopsida > Cupressales > Cupressaceae > Cunninghamia > Cunninghamia lanceolata. Next base: position 10,505,041 of record BSBN01000252.1, on the reverse strand, counting down.
AGATTCCACAATTTATTGCTAACATCCTTATATAGCGCATTCAAGAAGTTGGTCCTAAAAATGTTGTCCAAGTCATAACAAATAATGCGAAGAATTGTAGAGCAGTTGGTATGTTGGTTGAAACACGGTTCTCACATATATTTTGGACACCATGTGTTGTCCACTCACTTGACCTCATGCTACAAAAGTTGGGTAGGAAAATAAATTGGATCAAACAAGTCTATGCCGACGCTGAAGAGATCCAAATGTTCATCACAACTATCACATATCTCGAGGCATTTTTAGATCACTCTCACAATTGGAGTTGCTGAAGGTAATTGAAACACTACACTTTTTAAATTTTACGTTTCACTTTAGTAATTATTGATTAGTAATTAATTTCTAATTAATTTTTTAAAATTTATTATTTAAGTATGCTCTCCTCTTTGTTTTAATTTTTTTTAATAGGTTCCTAAGACCTTCATCCAACACAATCGTCTTGAGATGACTTGTGAAGGTGCGGGAGCCACTTTCTAGCATGGCCATCAGCCAAAGTTGATCCCTGTGGAGGCAATCCAATAGTGATAGGGAAACAAATGTAAAGCGGATGAGCCTAGATGACACTTGGTGGGACCACATGGAATATCTTCTTAGTTTCACCGAGCCCATCATGAGTATGATCCATTTTACTGACATGGCTAAGCCATGTTTGGGAGAGGTATATGATGGCAATTGGCATCGACTCAATGATTGAGAAGATCAGGGCCATCATAAATGAAAAAGAACAAGATCCACAAGAAACTTTCTTCAAAGAGGTGCAAACAATTTGTGATGAGTGTTGGAACAAAATGACCACCCCACTACATCTTATTGACTTTGCATTGACTCCCAAGTTTTACAACGATGAGATTTTTGCTATGCCATCAAGGGTGCCACCATACAAAGATCCAGAAGTCAACGAAGGGTATAGGAAAGCACTTACTAAACTCTTCCCCAATCCTAAAATGGAGGATATAGTTACAAATGAGTTTGTTGATTTCGTAGCTCCAATGGTCAAAGTGTTTCTGCTCTTTGTGACAAGTATAGGAAGGATGTTCATGCTTGGTGGTACCTCAATGGCCATACATCACCACACTTGCAAACTCTTGCGATCAAAATTTTATCGCAAGTTTCTTAATTTTTATTGCACTCTCTAAATTTGAATTGTTTTTAATTTTCATTTTTAAAATAATAAACTTATTGGTTTTAAATTTGAAGTTTGATTTACAATTTTATAACTGTAACTCTCTCACCTTGCCTCAATAAGTTGCTAGTTCCTTTTCATCTGAGTGGAATTGGTGTACATACTCCATCCATTCAGTGAAACGCAACCAATTGGCAACAAGTAAGGCAGAGGAGCTAGTTTATGTGCATTCCAACTTGCATCTTCTTACTCATAAACAAAATGAGTACAAGGAAGGGGGCACAAAGTTGTGGGATGTAGATCCAGAGTGAACTGACTTGGATTTTTTAGCTGCCACACAATCTTCACTTTTTGTGGACTCAGATAGCTAGCATACTTTTAGTGATAGTGTCAATTTTGCATGTGGTTCTTCTCATCTACCTGGATCATCATTAGACAATGTCAATGATGATGCTGATGTTGGTCTTCATGATGACCCATATGATGTTGATTAGTGATTACTACTTGTATTATTTTAATATTGAACCAATGAACAATAAATATCTATCATGACATTCAAATTTTGACAAATTATCATTGATATCGAATTTGGAATTAGTATATTATATTTCAAATGTGTAACATTTATAGTAGTTTTGTTTAGCATATGCATGATATATCATATTTTGAATTTAATCCTTATTTTTAGGCTGCAAATATGTATATATTTATGATTTTGTTTTTGGTATAGACGTAACCAACCCCCAAAACAATTTTTGTCATACCTGCATATTGTACTTGCGTACCCATACATGTACCTGATTCGGCAACTTAGGTTTCAACATTGTCATGGTCGTCCATGTTTTTCTTGTCCCTTGTCTATCTCTTTGCAAGGAAAACAAAAAGAGCTTTCCAACACATACAACAAGGCAAAGATTGATGTTCGAATGATGGAAAAGTGGCAAAAATTCACTAAGGCATAAAACTTCAAGTTTCCCAGTTAGAGGGCATGCACGCTATTAAAGGAACATAAAGCATGCATAGTAAAGTTTGCAAGACTCTACAATGGCATGTGCCATGTTGGTTTCCAAAATAACTACAACTTGAAACCCTAAAACATTTCACAATCACCTAGGCTAGGGGTGTCATCAAGGTGATTGGAAAGAGGTTTGTCAACAAGTTTAGGGCAATTTTGGCCAACTTATAGGAGTGGGTAGGCTCCTCTACACTTTGAGCTCAGCTAGGCTCTAGAGAGATATTCCAAGGGGTATACCTTAACAGGTATTGAGCTCAAACGGGATGAACAACTAAAAACCAATGAACAACCAAACCCATCCCGTTATCTTGATCCCAAAACTGTCATAGAACCAAGAACAATTGGCTATCACAAACCCCTATATCGCTGATATAATTGTGCATCCATAACCCACATGAAATAGATTCATTTTATATTCAATTGAGATAATTCCCTATTTATACTGACAGTTAAGGATGCACAGAATTAATGGTTCCTCCCCTAAACCACTAGTTAATGTTTTTGTTTGTTTAAAAGATGTGAGGCTGAGAGGAATGGCTCCAAACTAGTGCCTAATCTATGGGCAACAAAGTCATAGTTCATTAAGAAAACAACAAACTGAATCCAAAAGGACAATGAGCTATGTATTTGCATACACCACAGAATATGAGATCTTGAAACATAACATACTTAGTAATCCAAAACATAACTGCACATACCCATATATAACATGAGATTATTACAAAGTTTGCAATATTTTCAAAATATTGTCACATTCATCTAACCCAGTATTACATTTGTGCCATCAAACATGGCAAAGGAAAATACCCAACTGCGACTGAGAAATCTTCTTGGATACATACCTAATGACCTGGAGACATTCTACAACATAAACTATATACAATATCAACTCCTTTGACTTCACGGGTCTGCACTCCTTAATGAGTTGAACTGGTGTTTCAATGGCTGCCCTGCAACTTTCTGCACCTGTAAATGTCTTTTGGAGACCATACACAAAAGACCAACCTCCTTTTGAAATGAGTTTCAAACTTGTATTTATAGCCTTTGCAGCTTGGACCTGATGGAAAAATGGGAGGGAAAACCCCAACAACTCCACCTAATGAATAAAAATAGCAAATTCAACCACCCACTTTGTATTAACGACGATCTAGAGAGTTGGCGGCGCATTTTCTGTAATGTCCCCATTTGGCGTTTAACCAAGTTTGTGATTGATAGCTTATTCCCTTGAGCTTCTGTAGGCTATCTGGGTTGGTTAGGGAGCTCTGTGTGTTGTGAAGAGCACAGGTTCAATTATTTGTGATGTTTTGCCTTGGCTTTGAGCTCAGCATGTCTCGGGATGGCTATGCAACTTTCAAATGTTTGATTGGGCTCCCAAATTGCTCTCCAAGATTCTTGGAGGAGTCGTCTATTTTTTGAAAGTCACCCGAAAGGCATCGTTTCACATCCTAAACTCTACAGAGCATATTGGTTCAATTTATTTCGCAGTTGGGTGAAGTTTGAGATTTTTCACAAAAAATGATATTTAAAGAGCTATTTTAATTATTATTTTCACTTAAGCTCCTAAGGGTGAACATAATTAAAAGGTACCTAAGTGTTATAGTTCATTGAAAAGGTTATTAAGTGTTCTAAATGATAAACACTTAAAAAGGGGCCTCACACATAATATATTTTTATTATTTCAAAAAAGGTCTTTTTGAGAGAAGAAATATGAAGAGGTAAAAAAGAAATAATATTATATTCTTCTCAAAAGGTTATAAAAAGGGGATGAGAGCTCATTTGGAAGGGTTATGATTTTGGAATTGATTTTTATTTGCCAGATTGAACCTTGAGTTCTTCCATAATCTCTTGAGGACGAAAATCCTCTTGCAGATTAGGTGTGGTTTCATACAGGAATCACCATTGTGCTAAAGACGGATTTGGAGCAAGCTCATATAGAGTTTGCCATTGTTCTTTCATGGAGTTATGGTATATTGTTTGGTGTTGATCAATTGAGTTTGTATTGGTAATTTTGAATGGATTGTATTGAAGATGCTAATGACATGTTTTGAAGTTTGTGAAGAAGAGTATTTATTGTTTTGGTCGTACTATCAGGCCCTACCTAGGCAAGGGCGATTGATCATTGCTGTGTATGGAGCTATGGATTGGGACTGAAAGGGAGTTTAAGGGTTGAGAATAAGATTGGCGACCTTCATTTATGCATTTTAAGACACCATTGAGGCAGATTTAATCCTCTCCTTACCTGTTGTACAGACCAAAGGTGTCGTACCATTGCATGGGAAGGTGACTTGTTTGAATCAGATTTATCAGAGGCTAGATGGCATTAATACTTGGTCTTTATCAGTCATATAAGGATGTTCCTCTTCCACAAATCTCTGTGTCTTTCATTGTTGGTCTTTCATAATCTTATGCTGTCCGTACATGGGCGCCGTATAGCAAAAGTTGGGGTTTGTGTAACCTTTTCAGCTTGGATTTAGGACTGTCATGATTGTCATTTGTTGGGCTACTTAGTTAGAAATAAGAACTGCATGTTTTGATAGTGCTTTGAGATTCATCATTGCATGTTCTGTGATACCATACTTTGCTGAGCCATCCTTCCTTGAATGTTGGGCGGGAATCCCTTTGAGTGTGATGCTCAATCCATGGTCCTAACTTTCATTGATGTTGCTGGGATATTTCAAAACAAATGGAGTCCATTCTGGGTTAGTGGTAGTCATGGGTGATATTGTGTCAATATTAAATGCTTTCCAATGGATATTGTGGTCCATTGGAAAGCATTTAATATTGACACAATATCACCCATGGCCAAGGTCCAAAATGAAAGTTTGACCCGAAACTGCATAAAATACTTAGCCTCAACTTCAGTAGCCTCAACCTTAGGACTCTCTGCTACAATGCTCTCATGTTCATTTGCAAGGTCTCCTAACAATCTATCAATCATTCTTAGCTCATTCTTTAGTGTAGTGGCATCTTCAAGATCTTCATCAAATGAAGGACTTGCAAAGTCTAACACTTCTGGCTCATTAACTTCATCAAAGCAAAGCTCAGCTTCACTAATTTTTGCTGTAGTCTCCCAAATCAGCTAGCTCCTCTTTGCATGTCTCTTGATTAGTGACCTTGTCTTCATCATACAAAGGCTCAAACTCATTTACTTTAGCTATCAAGACTTCATCTTCTCCATTTTGGATTCCACAACATCCATTGGAAAGCATTTAATATTGACACAATATCACCCATGAGCAAGGTCCAAAATGAAAGTTTGACCCGAAACCGCATAAAATACTTAGCCATTTTCTCAAAAAAATTCTTTCAAACTTGAATTTTTGCACTTTCAAATTTGACTTGAAAATTCAGGGGGGTCTGGAAAGATTTGGGACTTAAAAGATCTTTAGCTGGCTGGTCGCAGGGTCACGGAGGAACCCGAAACTTTTGGAAAAAGTTCAAAAGTTCCGGCGGGTCCTGAAGTCTTGTAGGAACCTCGTGCAAAAGTTCCTGTAGGTTCGGAAATCCCACAGGAACAAAATGGCAGAAAATGAAAAAGGAAATGACAGTATATACATAAAATAAACATTTAGGTATAAGTTGGTATTTACCTTCTATACCTTTCTTATATTTTAAGTTATATTTTATGTATATACTGGACCTTTCTAATACTTCAAGTTATATTTTATGTATATACTGGCAAGGTGTTTGAGAGTGGTTTCGGATCCATAGGAGTTATAATGCAGATTCTAGAATTTGGAGGATCCATCAGATTTTGGACTTGCCAAATTTTCAGGGTTCTAAGGCTTCAGACTTAGCCAAATTCAGGGGTTTAGTAACATGCATCAAGGTAAAAGCACAGGGACCCCTTAGGAAAATTTTGAGGAATTTGACAAGATCTTACAAATATGAGACTTGGAAAATCTGGGTGCCAACACACATATAATAGGTAAACAAATTCCAAAGGTAAAAATTTGCAATGGTATTCACTAGCACACACTCATGGGAAGAGTAGAAGATTTTTTAAAAGGCTTAAAATGTCGACACAAAAACAAGTGCGTGCTCCAAATAAAGAGAACATGTACGTTTTTGAAGAACACAGTGTTCCATGAAGTCTTGGGACAGAGGGATCAAGGGCCTAGATTTGGGGACAACATCAATACGACGATGCAAATATATACAATACTTAAAAAAATGCACAAGGAATAACATATGAAACTTTGAAATACTCAACATATTGCATTGAACAAAGAAAATGTCAAATATCAATATATTTATATTATATTCAAAATGATGATTACATTCAAAATCCAAATATAATTGGCTAATGGCCCAATGCCTCAAATCATCATTCATCCCCAAAGTTCGTGCCAAAATCCTCATCACTCGAATTGCTGGACTCCTCAAGGTCAAGATCCTCCAAACCAATACCAACCAACCTTGTCTATGTTGCATCTTCATCAACCTGTGTTGGCTCCTCTAGCTCTACATCTCATCAAGTTGTTGGACTCTCCTTGTATGTAAGCGTGTTGCAGTCAATGAGATGCAAGGCGCTATGTATGCAAAAGCTTCTCCACCCTCCGAGAATTAAGTTAGTTCCTCTTAACAAAGTGGATGAAACTATAAGTAGGCTGGTTCCTCTCAATAGCAAAAGAACTAGAAACCTGAGACAACAGATGAATGGCTAGTATGGTTGTCAAAGAATTAGGCCCATGCATAGTCCACCATAGAATTAGATCCTCTTGTGCCATAGTCTCCCTATCCATCTTGGCCTCCTCTGAATATCCCCTAAGACTAGCAAATTTTGTCCACTCAATACAAATGATGCTACACTGTATACAATCATACATCGTCAAAATGACCTTCATGAACCCCACCTTCACCTCAACATCTTGTATAGGGGTAACTTTGCCAGACCTTAGATGCCTATTTATAATTTTTTGAGACTACTTACAATGTGGGTGGGGCCCATAGACCATTAGGGCTAGGGTTAAGGTTAGTTGCATGAAGATCCAAAAGCTTTTTAATTAAAATAAATGTTTTGCCTTAGTTGTTGCGAGGGCCGCTTGGGAGTCTTGGTGTGGTTGGGAGATGTGAGAGAGTCCCCTGAGGGTCCCAAGGACATTCGGGTCTTGGTGGCATCTCCAAAAGAGGGGGGAGTCCCAGAAATGTCCCCTCTTTGAGGGAGACATCTTGGAAACATCCCTGGGTACCTAGTGGTGGTTGCGGGATGGCAAGGAGACATTTCCCCGTAGTCCCCGCGTCCCATAAACGTCCCCATCCTGAAAATGTCCCCTCTTTGAGGGAAATGTCCTAGAAAAATCCTTGGGTACCTAATGGCAGTGGTGGGACGACATGGGAACATTTCCCCCAAGTCCTTGTGACTCAGAGACATACCCATCCTAGAAACACCTATTTTTTTTTTGGGGGGGGGGGGTGAGCGGGGGGGGCACGTCCCCATGGAACACTGGCCAAAAACATATAAGGCATACAAAGACGTGTGCCCTTCTCTAGAGGGACATTGTTGCAGAAACAAAAAGTTGCTGTTGATATGCACCATATAGTAAGTGAACAAGTTTTCTTCAAGTTAAAATTTATAGGTGTATTGAACAATGCGCACCATAGTATAGAGGAACATTGTTTTATCAAATGAGAAGTTGCATTTGTATAGACCATAGTGTGCCTTTGTATGAGGCCAATAAGAAATGTTTAAAGATCAAAAGACCACCTATTTATAGGCACATGCCATACTCAGGAAAAACATACTTTTGAAATGAAAAGGACAGATCATCTATTATCAGGCATAACTTGTAAGAGAAACTCGAATTTTTGATCAAAAATCAAAGAATATAAACAGAGACATTATAATTAGACAATCCAAGGAAAAGCAAGGCCTCAAAATAGCTTGTGATCACTCATAAATAATTCTCCATTCTCCATTCTTTCTTCATATTGTTCTCTTCCAAAGTTTGGCAGGATACCTGATTTCAGCTCAGAGGTGTTTAATTGACAGCAGCAGTTTCAGCTCAGAGATTTCATCATTTTCCAGCAGTCTCCATCAATCTACAGCAGTAATTTTCTTTCAAAGGTGTCTGATTTCTGCAAGGTCTTCATATTTAGCAAGGGTTTCACCTCCAAAAACTCAGATTTATTCATGCAGCACCTAAGATTTTTGTGATTCATTTTCAGTCCTCATCTTCATCAACACTCAGTTGTTCTACTTCTACCAATTCAAATTGCCTGAAATTCAGTCATCATTTCAGCAGGGTTTGTGAATGGATATCAACAGTGTAACAGCAGTCGTATTTGCCTTTCAAGAGGTATTTTTCCTTGTTTTTATGATCAATTTTCAAGGGTTTTGATAGCTGTTCATCATCATATCATTTCTACAACAGCAGTGTGAAAGTTTTGTTCAACAATTTCATTCATCAAAACACAAAATAGCAGCTAACTATCAAACCTAGATTTTCAAAATGCAATATCATTTCCAATTAGTGGAGGTTTCATCAATTTTGGTCAATGAATTTCCTCAAATCAGAGAAACCACCTTGTGCCATGTGAATGTAGAGGAATTGAATTTGGATGAGAAAATTAGAAATGGAAGCAAAATGGCAATTAGGCTACAGGATAGCAGTCTTATTGAAGTGACTTCTTTCCCGATTTCCATCCAAAGTCAGGATTTTATTTTTGCACGTGTGAAACACTACGATCCTAAAAAGTGAGATAAAATTAGTAAGTGGTCAAGTTCTTTGCAAACTTGATCCGGAGGCAATAGAGACTTCTTTCACTTTGCCTCTCTATGAGGAAACATAGGGAGTTGTTATTGAAGAGTGTGAAAAAGTGTGAAATAGTAGTTTACTTGAGTGTCAAAAACATATTGGCTAGAAATGGATCAAGGAAAAGAAATCATAGAGTGCCCAAGATATTGAAGAGAGGTGAATTTAAAAATGATTTTTTTATCATGATCACCTTGCTCAATCAAGTTATAAAAAAAGATGACGAGAGGACTTTTAGGCCTTGGATGTTCTACCTTATGAGCATCATATATGAGGAGACGTCTATTTTGATTGGGCTATCCTGATTAGTGAGTGTATAAATAAGTAGTTGTCAGAATTTGAGCAAACTCTTAAGGTTTATATGACTTTCTATATAGTTTTCTAATGGCACATAGGGGAAGATTTTCAGGATTAAACATTGTTGGACCTCACTAGACCACATGCATCTTCAAGCACTTGCCACAAATAGAGTATACCGAGTCTTTGAAACATTACAGGATAGTGAATGATGCCTTCTTCATGCACTCAGTAAGAAAGATGGATGAACAAATATATGTGTACATTTCAAAGCATGCCAAGGCAATGATTTCAGATTGGGCTGATTGGTATATTCAATTTCCGACTTTCACTCACACTAGGTTATTCATTTTTTTTTTCTCATCTATATATGTTGCCAAGGCATCCAAGTGATGAGGTCATCATCATGGATTACCCACGGCAGATTTCAAAGGTTCCTTTTTTTTTGAGAGGGGAACATAAGTTGGGGGTTGGTTTTCCAATCAAACTTGGCATATATAAGTGTAAGAACACCCTCAACTCCAAAGTCATCAACGGTGAGATGTCTAGATTCAACTTCAAATCTTTCTATGAAAATACACATATGATCTGAAAACATAGAAAATACACGTATGATCTGAAGGGTTTCATGGTTGATAGATTGGGAGGAAAATATAGCCATCTACCAAATGTTGAACACCATTGGGCTAACTGTGCATATGAATTTGAAGTCAAACAAAGAGAATATAGTCTGATGACTATTAGATAATTTGTTGATCTAACTTGAGAGGAGGTGCCTAAAGACCTTTGAGATGATGAATTCAAAACTTTATCTCCTCGTTTTGTGACAGCTAACATTGATCAGAAGCCTGTATCTTCAATGAACTAGGGAAATAAGGAATGTACTTCAAATCAAGAAAGGGCCCAGGTCATCCTAAGTCAAAGTAGATTTTTCTTACAATAAAAAATGTCTAGAAAAGCTTTATGGCCAACAAAAAATAAGAATCAGATTCTAGAGCTGCCTCAAGTAAATGTGCCTCTTCCTTCCTCTTCTTCAAGAACAATAACAGATGTTATGATTGCAAAAATAAAGAAGAAAGGAAAGGAAAGGGTGAAGAAAAGGTAACAAATGATACAGATGCAGCCCCAAAGGTTGGCAAGTTGAAATCAGTTGCTCAGAGTAGTGTTGGTATTTTTCCTATTATTCATGAACCGTAGATTATGTCCTCTACTCCTATGTTTCCTTCTACTTCTCCTAGGTCCCCATTCCCATCATCTATTAGACCATGTTCTAGTGACAAACCTACATATGTTGCCTTAACATCCATTCAACTGGAATCTCATATTCCTCCTCCCATTCCATCTCCACAACGTTCCCAAATTCCACCATCTCCCATTCATATCATTCCTTCTAAACTACCCTCCGTCATTGAAATCCCTTCTCCTTAACATCCATTCAACAAGAATCTCATATTCCTCCTATTCCATCTCCACCACATTCCCAAATTCCACCATCTCCCATTCATACCATTCTTTCTCCCAAACTACCCCCATCTTTGAAATCCCTTCTCCCATTAGAAATTCCCCAAGAATGTACGAAAAAGGGAAAAAAGGCTCTAGAGTGGGTGAGATTTGTGGTTAACAAAAAAATAAATAAAATTCATCTTATCAAATCAACTTTACTACACTCTCTTCCATCATTTCAGAATTAGAGCCAAAGAAGCCCAAGAGACAATCTAGGGTGGAGAAGACTACAGATGGTCATTTGGTTATGGAGACTCTTATTCCTCTATAGTTGAGCCAGCAGACTTTCAAATAGCTGAGACTGATTTGGGGGTTAGTACACACCATAGTGAGGTTAATATGATGGAGGTAGTCATTGAGAATATCAAGGAAAAAGTCCTCAAGGATGGAGAAGACAAGGCATCCTTCAAGGCTGAAATCAAACAACTCCAAGGGTTCATTGCTTCCCTCTTGCAGCCTATTCCTAACCCTACAAGAATTGTGCCTCAAATTCTAGAGTCTATTGATGAGCAGAGGCAATTAGATTACCTAGTCACACATGGAAAAAAGACTGAGCAATAGATTGATGAAATATATCAACAAAGTACTAGGGTGTTGGATATGCTTTGATAGCCGAGGCAAAAGAGGTAAAATGTGAAATGGAAAAAGGTATGGGTAATAAACTTCCAATTTATGAACAAATTGAAAAAAAAAGCTTAACCTACCAACATCCTAAGATTAACTAAGCTGCAAGAAAAACAGGTTTTACATGGAAAGGGCAATACAAATTTTTGATGAGAATGCTTGATGAGGTTGTTTCTACTTTATATGAACAGAAAAATAAATTGAACGAAGTTGAAGACCTTGTTTCATGTTTCATGACTGCTATCCCTTGTAAGTATTCTAATGAGGATGACATGACGATTGATCTGGATGAGTTACAGGGTGAGTTTCAATGATTAGTGAAGGATAAATTTGAGAAAGCCCAACAAATGAGTAACATGTATGAGTTGGCTAAAATCACTATACGCATCTAGAAAGGCAAGGAAGATTTGACATAATTAAAGGCATCAGTATCAGAGGCTTCTATGGGCTATAGATGCAGATTATGCAAATGGATTTAATGATAGTGCCTAATGAATTCAGAGTTGATGAGTTTCTTCAAAGTATCCAACATGTTGCTTCTAGACCAAGACCATTAGGAGGGGTTGATGGGTAGCTCTTTTTAGCTGCCACTATTTTTGGACAGATGTGCTTTTTGAGGTTTCTCCTATTCTTGGAGTCCTATATTTATATCTCTTATTTCACAAGATGTGAGTTTTAGGATCATTATCTAGCGATTTATTTTAAAGATAATTATCTTATCAAAAATTTATTTCTGATTTTATATTGTATATAATAAGAAAAATCTGTATTTTGGGCTTGCTTTGTGTGCAAGAAAACTTCTTGTACCCATAGAAAAAATTTCATTTGTTGGTATATCTTATAAACCTTGATTCTTTACCCCTTATAAACGCCATGTCTTTTGTGATTTTCACTAACATTGTAGGTATTGAAGAAAGAGGATTTTGAGAACATGAAAATCAAAAGAATGCCCTATAAGTGAAGTGAGCGCCTAAAAAACGCAGAAGTGCGTCTAGAGTCCAAAAAGTGCATCTAATCATGAAGAGGCACGCCAAAGTAAAGAAAAGCGCACTAGGAGCAATTAGAGCGTGCCCTCAGGACAAGAAGCGCGCCTAGAGACCCAGAAGCACGTCCAGTGGAGATAAAACGTGCCTGGAGCCCGACAGGCGTAGTTGGAGCTCCAGGCACACCTAGAACCCATGACGTGCGCCTGGAGCCAGGGAGGTGCGCTTGGACCTAGGAGGCGCGCCTGGACCGAGGAGGTGCGCCTTGGAGTCATAAAGTGCTCTAAAGCAATGTGGAAACGTGTTCAAAGACAACATAGGGCATTCAAACCAGTGAAGGAGCGCCATGAGGAAGTCTGAAGCGCTCAGAAGAAGATTGGCGTGCCTAGAAGCAATGAGACGTGTCGAGAAACATCAAGAAGCGCCTAGAAGCAGATAGGCACGCCCAGGAGTAGATAGGCGCACCCAGGAGCAGATAGGCACGCCAAGGGCAAGATTGGTGTGCTTGGAGACAAGGAAACACGTCGAGGGAACATAAAAGCGTGCCTGGGCCAATCAAAACACATCAAGAAGGAAAAAGATGCTTCCATTTGCAATGAAGAGCATCTAAGTATAGACAGGTGCTTTCCAGGCATATCCTTTTTAGTTCAAAACATCTAATGTTGATGAGACGCATCCTACAAAACGGAATTGCGAAACATTTTCAAAGATTAAGTCCAAGCACATGCTCAAAGGTTTTGGAGATCCAAAAGTCATTGAGGCGCGTCAAGGATAAAAAAGCGCGCTAGACACATTTCAGGTGCGCCAAGCACATTCTAGGCGCGCCAAGGATCAACAAAGCGCACCAAATAATGGTTAGGCGTGCCTAGAGCAATTTAGACGTGCCATCTGGATGAGACACACTTCATGGAGATCAAGCGCGCCAAAGAGGAGAAACATGACGCAAAAAGGAAAGGATTGGCGTGTTTTAATTAAGTTTGGAGCATCCACGAGTAAAGAAAGCGCACTACACGTTGAAGAGACACGTCATGAGCAAGTTAGGCGCACCTGAGTGAGAAGCGCATTTCAATCCAAAAAGGCGCGTCAAAAGAGAGGAAGGCGCACTCACCAGTTCTAAAACGCATTTTGTTTCAAGTGTGGAGTGCTCTGATGAAGTTGGAACGCATCCAAGTTTGTAGGAGAGCACTAAAAGTGCATATCAATTGCTAAAGGACTAATCATGTTGAAGGCGCTCGAAAGAAAAAAAAAAAAGAAGAGATGTGTTTAAAACTTGGAGGACGCATTTTGTGATTAGCGCATCCGCTGAAGAAGGAAGTGTGCTCGAGAGGATTCAAGTGTGCCTAGAAAGGCTCAGACGCGTCTAGAGGCAAGCAGGTGTGCACAGAGCGCACAAGGCGCATCAAACAAGTGTTTTTTTTGTGTTGAAGGTGTCTTTGAAGCGGCGCGTTCAATGGAGGAGCGACACGCTTAGTGGTAGGCACATCCGCCTATAAGGAAGTGCATCCACCTTCAAAGAGGCGCACTTTCCTTTTTTGAATGCCATTTTTAGCCTTTCTCAAACAATAGTCATGCCAACTGGAAAAGCGCATTCAAAGAATAGAGATATGCTTCGTTGAGGAGGACGCGTCTGTTTGAAGATAGGCACGCCAAATCAAACACCCACACAAATTAGAGGAGAGCGTCAAACTCAGAAGAAGAGCGCCAAGTTTGTAAAGAAAAGCATGTCAACAAGCAGGCGCGCGCGCCATAAACAAGACGTGTCCACCAAAATTGAGGCGTGTCCTGCCTTTTAGACACGCGCTTTAAAGTGCTAAATTTAGCTCATTCCAAAAAAACAAAGACAACTTCAATTAAAAAGTAGGCCGACTTGTGATAAAGGCGCACCTTCTTATTCATGCAAAGCTCATGCCTTTTCAGAAGGCCATAATTAGGATGCTTTTATCACGCAATTAATGGAACTATTTTTGTAATAAACATGCAATAATTAGTTTAGCTGATTTTTGCATGGCTTTAGGATTATTTTATTATTTGTTTTAGTTGCAAATAAGACTTGCATGCATGCAAGTCCAGTTCTAGAGTGAAGAGTATTGGTTAAACTCTTCTTTCCCTTTCATGCATTTGCTTTGTAGTAGTATAAATAAGTGTTTTTGCACAAGCACAAAGGATATAGATTTTAGAATTAAAATTCATTATTAGTTAGCTTTTTTCAAAGCTTTAGAGATTTAGCTTTTCCAAGCAATTAGCTTTTTCAGTATTTAGTATCTAGATACTAGTGTTGTATTCAATCAGTGAATAGAAAGCAATGGCAATTCTCATGCCTACATTATGCTGAAATTGTTATTTGTCCAATATTCATATGATTGTTATTTTGTTCGTTTAATGGGTTCCATTATGCATGTTTTGCTTCTAAGTATCTATTGAAGTGTGTTGTCTCCTGTGCTAAGAGTGAAGTCGATTCGATAAGCTTACGAACTTTGTGTTGCAAAAGAAGTTGAAAGTATAAGTTATATCTTTGCATTGTCTTGTACGTGATTTCACTATAACATTCGTAATTACGTGTTAATCAATCTGAGCCATGTGTACTTGTCTCATTCAGCCTCTGAATTTAGCTGAATAAGCACAAACGTCTACCATATAGTGTTAAGTCTTGATTCTAGTCAAAAAGCACAAAATCTTTGCTTCGCCGTTGAATGTGCATTTTTGCCTTTCGCAGGTTGCAAACCCAAAAAATCACAAATTTCCCTTTCATTCAAAATAAGTATGAAAAGCCCCTAAAAACATTGTACATACTATGTAGTTAAGTAGTTTTATTTTACAGGGAGCTTCCCCTTCAAATTTGAAGAGCAGTTCTACGGCACATCTATCCATTTTGCTTTTGCACTGAAAGGTGCAAAATAAAATGCTAACAAAACTATTCAGAGCTTAGAAGTTCTAATTAGCTTTTTATTTATTTTCATGCAATGTTTTGTAAACCTTATAAATAAGTGTCATTTGCACTTTGATTTTTAATAGTATTCTTTATGCCTACTTGCTATTGAAATTGTTGTTCAAAGAGTCTTTATTTCCATGTTCAATTGTTTTGTGAGTTAAGAATAATTTAGTAATTTTTGCAAGTTTTGTATTGTAATGTTTATTTTAAAAAGTTTGTAGTTTTGTATTGCAATCTTTATTAAAGACAATTTTGTAGCTTTCTATGCAGCTCTTCATATTTAATTCATAGCTATTCGCATATTGTTTTATTCAAACCAATCACATTTTACTCGTAATTTTCAGTCTTTACATTTGGCTGAAAAGTGTGAGTTAAATAGTTGTTATAGGTCTTTTTCTGTAGTAGATAGAAAACATAAAAATATCGTCTTAAACAAAAGTGCTGAGTCGCCTTGTGCCCTAGCTTGAGAACAAAAAGGCAAGTTTTAATTAAGTTTGTTTGTATTGCATACTTAAATCGCCACTAATTCTAGGTTTTTATAAATTTCAATGTTAGGAAACATGTCATTTCCTTCACTCTTCTTACAAGGGAGCTTCCCCTCACAATTCAAAGAAACGTTTTATCTTACATGCTGTTCCATTTTGGGTTGCACTGAAAGATGCAAATTTAAACACTAAAATTCTGGGAAACTAAAAATCATGTCAAACAAATAAAGCTTTTTTACAAGCATGTGTCTTTGGAAGAAAATGCAGACATCCAGAAAGTACATCAGAATATAAGCTTTATGGCTAAACTATTGAGGTAAAATGCTTAAATGCACCAAACAAATGTACAAACATTATCGACATCTTTATCCATAACACTTTGTTTGGAAGAAGCTTGGTTATTTCTATCAGTAATCTCTTCCTCAAGATGTTTGAATGTTGGTAGAGAAGCCTCTCATTGATAAGGGAAACAATAACTTGACAATGTCCACCATGAGTTACCTCGCTATAAGGTTTCTCCACTCCATTCTATTGTTGAACCCAAAAAATACTGCTAAAGCCAACATGTTTTTCCCAACACATTTCAGTAGGGAGTCTATGTAACAGAAAAATCTCACCAATGAAAATTAATCTACTAAATGTCAACTGGCTATACAATTGTTTCTGGCTAGTATTCTATTGACACACGACAGGATATAGATTGGCTCTACCGAATAGCTTATTACCCACCAAGGTCGGCCTGTAAGAGGCTGTGAATTGTGGTATGCTAATAAGTTATTTTAACCCACTAGAGTTCTAGGTTATCCTAGGGCTGGCTTAATCTTGTTTAAATTTTATAGAGGTCTATAGATGTCCTGATTTCCCAAATTTTCTGGAATGCACCCTTATAATGTTGTTACCCAAGAATCAAATACAGGTTTTTTCGCTAAAGTGGGATATCCCTACAATGGGATTTTGTTCCAGATTAATATTCTCCTGTTACAATAAAATAAAATAAAGCCTATATCAACATAATTATAATTTCAGTTATGTTACAAAAACAGGTATAATTTTGAAAAAGGCTGTAATGGCTGATATGGTTTAAGTGTAATAGCTGATACTGTAAACCATATCATCCACCATTACACATATTGCAGAGAGAGGAATACCCACAATAGTAACTACAATTTTCTTGTGAGCCTTGAGAGAACACTTCCCCAAGAAATCGTCCAACATGGATGCTTAATTTATATAAAAATTCAGAAGGCTTTCTTCCAAGTTCTAATTTTTTAAGTCAATTAAAATTTGAGTCATTGCTGTCCAGCTGATTGATGGACACAAACAGAATTTTAGGTTGGGGAGGATATATTTGAGCTTCAAGTGGTGCCCAAATAGAGTACATGGAACGGGAGATGTCCATGATAGAATTCTCAGAAAAGAAAAATGAAAGTCATGTATTACTCCATTTAGAGAAGTGCATTGCTATTATCCTGTGGGCATTATGAGTCTATTATTTTAATTTCAGTACCTTTCCCTCAACCTTGAAGAATTTCTGTTGATGTCATAGTGAAATGTTTCGTCAATTGAAAGTGTTACAAAATAAGCAGAAAATAAGTCTGCTGCTAATAAGAAGTGACTAAGAACACTAATTCAACATGCAATTCCAAACTAAGATATGCCAAACACGATCCAAGATTCTTATCCATATTAAAATTGTTAAACAAGATCTTATCGAAACTTTAAAAAATCAACATGTAATTCCCAGTGATAATATCAATAGCAGAAAATAGTAAAAATAGTGAGGTACCTCCAAAATAGCCTGTGCACAAAGCTTCCCTGATAGCACGGCACCCTCCATGGATGCTAGATATTTTTGTTTGGTGTAATCACCAGCCAAATAAAATCCTTTTATGGGTGACCTCTGTAAAGGACGACAAGGCTCACAATTGGGTATTGTCTTGTAGACAGACCTGGAGAGGCACATGCAGGTTAAACTTAGGATTAAGGAGAAGGAATTACTGAAAAAAGTCTCAGTACAAATGGAGTAGATGTAAGCAGTTTCATACTTGTCAACAATAAAAGAAACACACTAATTAATATTTTTGTTCAAGATATTGACTTCACTGGCGAAAGGAAAATCCTTATAAACTGACTCCCAGACAAAGGTATTTTAGTATTCATGCAGAATTTAAAAAAGAATTTGTTTGATAAAAGTTTTGAACAAGGAGAAGACATATTTCGTGGGAAGTTAGAGGAAAAGATTTGAAATATACATGAGACCCCAATCTCTCATACTTGTAATTTCATAGAAGAGTCTTGAAATATATATGTGCAGGTGAGAAGTTTTACTTGCAATGTACTTGATGCATTCTCTACGGCTTACTTAAGTTTCTACACTCTACTTAAAACATCTAAATTTTTATCCATGCACTCCAAAAGAATTTTAGTAACCTCACTCGACCCGTACCACCTAGGCATATTTTGCACATGGTTTTAGTGTTAAATTACAAATTATAAACTATATATCACAAGATGCACAAAGCAGATTCAGTACAGTCTACCTCCATTAAGAATTGGGAGTGTGCAGTTATTTTTCACGTCCACAATACCTTTCTATAGAGAATATATACATCCCAACAAATGAAATTAATCCAACTCATCAATCCTGTTACAAGGAATTTTGGGCAAAGATTCCTCTTATGGTCGCTTTTATCAAATTGAGGATACTTGTTCTAATCTTACTCTTTTGTCATTAGTGAGAAACTAAGATGTAGTTTAGGGCAACTAACTTGTAATCCATGACCCAGCTATGTTTGGAAAAGAAGAAGAAAACCATAGAACAAAAAAAAGAAATGTTGAAATCTAACATCAACTCGTTAGAATTCCCAAGATCATTGTAATGTCCCCGTTTTTGGAATGGTCACCATTGGAGAGAGATTGGGCTAATTCCCACACTTCAGGATTTTTGGGAGACATCTTGAGTATTGGAGATGACTTGTCATATTTTTCTGATGTCTTTGATGTAGTTATCTTGGATAAGATAATTTGTCTTCCTTGGAGCGAGCTACTTGGGAGAGTCACCATCATGCTGAGGGATCATATTGTGTTGTGTGGATGCCATGTTGACATAAGGAGATGCTTTCATTCATGCCAAGAGAAGTATGAGTGTCTTGCTTACGCCTTCATTCATGGTCACATTGTACTTATCATTATGGAGGTCATCATTATTATCATCTTGGGCGACTTGTGAAAGAAGATCAAATATTCTCTAACACCTCATCTTGGCGCCCAACAGAGAAATAAAAATATAATATTCTTTGTATTTATGATGGTGCTTGAAGGAGAGATAAAATAATAAACAAATCATATCTTTAATTTGATTTGTTCATTAGGGAAACTAATAAATAAAAGGCATTTATCCTATCTAGGTCGGCCCTAAGGAGTTGGGCGCCTAGGATTCTATGAGGTCGGCCCTAAAGAGGGGAAAAAGACATTAAATAATGCTAGATCGGCCAGCATTGAAGGGAAATGGAAACATGTATAAATACAAGTTGGATTTGTGGCATTTCAATCATCATCAATCATTCATTCATTCACCTTTTGGGAGTTTATCTCTTGAAGGAGATCTTGGGATGAAAACCTCAAGCATCTTGGAGAAGTTGGACGAAAACCAAGCTCTTCTTGTGGAGGATTCCATGACGGGAGTTCACTTGCACTTCATTGTTTTGGAGCAGAATTGCAGATCGGATTTGAAGATCATTTTGGAGGACTTCACTATCATTGTTTTTGCATTATTTTTGGTATGTACAACCTTAGGGTTTAGGGCATATTTGAGCTGGGCTATTTGTCTTGTTGCCCATGCTTTTTGGATGAAATTAAAGACTTGTTCAGTTCTGATTTTTATAGCAGCAGACTTCTGAATTATATTTCAGTCATTTATGATTGCCATTTGAAGTGATTTAATTGCATATTGTGTGGTAGAATTCAAATAGAATATTGGAAATGTTGTTGGCAATTATATTATGGTGATTTGGCATATTTTATGGAGATTGTATGCAATTGTTTAAGTCTGATTTTTGGAGCAGAAGTTAGGGTTAGAGCAGAAATCTAAAGTGCAGAAAATTAGGGCACAATTCAGAAAATTAATTTGGAAAGACGTAAATCCAAATTAGGAGAAAAATATCCCCATTTGGGATATTACAATCATCCACTCTCACAGAAACTTGACACGGGAGCAACAATTTGACACAATAATAGACAATTAACAGACTATTATACTGATAAGTAAACTAAAATATATACAAGAGCACCCTTTATGTGTAACATCAATAGAACAGAGGTGGAACTGGGAGTGATAAACTGTTAAGCTCCCAAAGTAGAAGAGATTCTCATAGTTAAATTTAATAAACTCAACTAGGAGTTTATCTATGCAAATAGAGGACTATGTAGATGATTAGAGCTAATTCTATTTTAACTTGGTCTCACTCAAATTTATCTAAGACGACTCTTGTCTAACTCATGATGTGGATCTCCAAGGAATTATCCACAATTACAATATTTTATTTCTATAATTTAGAAACCAGTAACTTAGGAAAATATTTAAAACCTAAGTTTTAAATTATATGGGTCTAAGGAAAAGTCTATCTGTTGAGCACACTCAATACTAGGAACATTAGGCTTTGACCAAGTGTAAAAAATATATGCAAGAGTGCAAGTTCCTTCTTAAATCTGAGTATCCTATATGAAATGCAGATTTAATCTAATTGTGGATCCATGATAGACAGAAGAAAATGACAACATCAGAAAAATACTAGATCTACTTGCAAACTGGAAGGAAATTACTGCAGATTAATCAAAACACTAAATTGTAACCCTCTAGAAATTAAAACAAAACAATAATAATCACAAAAATCTTATCCAAATCTGAAATATTAATTAAATAACACACAAACAGAAAATAAACCTAAGCTAAACACCAGTCCTCACAAGCGGGCCCTTTCCTGATCCAATTGATACATGGAACACAAACTCACTCCTTAAACAAGTACTTCAATATTAATATAATAAATAAGCCTTTCAAAATGAATGAATTACTAAGTGCTTGCAGAGATACTAATCTGAAACTCTAGAATAATGTTACTATTTGCCTATGACCCTAAGGCTATATAGATACTAGCAATGGCATCCTTTTAGAACAAAATCTAAAACAGTAATGCCACCTTTACTAAGAGACAAACAACTCTTAAACAACCTAACAACAACTTGTTACAACAGATTTGTCCTTTATTGGTCTTCAATTCAGGTGGTTCTTCTCCTTGGTAGCTACCATACAAACATCCTAACAACCACTTTGAATCTTGTGCAACAAGTGTAACCTCCATGGTATCTTACTTTGTAGCATACCCATTTTGGAACACTATTGTTATAGACAACTTGTTTGACATGTCATTCAACAAAGTGGTTACTTTGCACAGCAAAATGGTTATTTTGGACAGCTTGGCAAATACCTTGCACAGCAAGATTGTTCTGCTAAACAAATTTGGCCTCTTGTGTAGCAAGTTCATTAGCTTGCAAGATAAGATGTTAGCTTGCACAGCAAAGTCTTAGCTTGCACAACAAAGCCATTGGCTTGCATAGAAAAGCCAACATCTTGTGCAACAAATAAACTGTCAAAATTGAATGTGTCTTGGGCAGCAGCTCCAAAACGTCTTGCATACAAGTTTATTAGCTTGCACAACTAGGCGTTAGCTTGCACAACAAAGCCATGGGCTTGCGTAGCAAAGCCATTGGCTTGTAAAACAGTAAAACAAAGTTGTTGGCTTGCACAACAAAGCCAACACCTTGTGCAACAAAACAAACTATCATAACTGAATGTGTGTCTTGCACAACAACTCCAAAACTTTCAGAAATACATAAAAAGTAACTATGCAAAACATCTTAAACAAACCAACAATCAGTTCATTCTACCTTTCCTACTTAAAAAGCAATCAATTCATGTACAATAATAATATAAGACTGAAATCATTTCGTAATATATTTATGAAAAAGACGTTTGTTGGGCTAGTTTTCAGATTCAAAAAGCATTATTTTAGGGATGCAAAAGGATGTACATCAGTATATATTTCTAGGGCTCATCATCAGCCCCCAGTTCAAGATATTGCATATTCTCATGCAATCTTAATCACTCTACCCAGAATGGCATGCCATGTCAAAGAGATAAACTATACTGAAGTCATATGGTTTTGTGTGGGGCCTCCTCTATAACATGGTAGTAACCCCGATTTTTTTCAATCTTTTCCTTGTTCTATCGCCACTCATTTTCAGTTCTGCTCTGCGCACAATTTGATCCTTGATCTTTACCGACATGAAGAGAAATCTTTCTCTAGGTATTATAATTTTGACATAGTGGGGTCCTCAGTTTTGTGGCAATGGAGCATGGAACCAAGAAGAGGATGCAAAGGTTGGACTGGTGGAGCAGCAGATATAGGGCACGTAAATATTTTGACAGAATACATCATCCAAGGAAGCATCATGAAATGCATTGATTGCAAGCTATGCAAGGCATGGCTAGTGACTGCAATATTCCAGATTTAGGCAAATTGTGGCCAAGGCCACAGTCAATCGCTCAATAGATCGAAGACTGGGAGGGGAGAAGACTCCACCAATGAAAAGTTGAGGAATGAAGGGCCTTTAGGCTCTTCAAGGAAGGGAAGAGGAGAGGACCACTGACTGAAGGAGGTTGAGGTGCTTTGCAAAATTGAGGGCATTTAGGCCCAAACGTTAAACCAGTAGATTGAAAGGTAAGCAATAGCAAACCACTCATCTGATGAAAGGAAAGGAGGATGAGGGTGAGAAATAGCAAACTACTTGATTTCTTTTGGCTTGCTAAACTCAAGGACCTTTAGGCTCTTGATAGATAGATAGAGCGGTGAGCAATAGAAATAGCGAATTGCTTGTCCAAAAAACAAAAGAAAGCATACATAAGACACACAAATCCTATTACAAACTGCAGCTAACAGGTGTCCATCCAGATAGATGCAGGCTGTAGAACTGAATTTGGAGATCAGATATAGAAGTTCTGGACTGATGTAGTATTCTAAGCAAATGCAGTTTGCCAGCAGGTGTAGGTGCAAAGCTTGATTTACATATTTGTCATTGTGAAATCTTTCAGAAAGCAAGTTCACTTATTGGGTAAAATGCCACAGTGAATTATGGTCTTTTGTCAATGGGATGACTCACATCAAATTGTGATCCCTTGGATTGCAATTGGTGATGTATATGCCCAAACTGAGCTTAATTCAAAGTTATACCTTTATGCCTTGGAGAGTTTCCACCCAGCTAGTACCAATTGAGTTGGCTATGGATCCACAGAAAACCAATTGGAGTATCTTAGTTTGAGGAGGCTGTGATTGCTAGGATTGACATGTATGCAAATAATGCTATACAGAAAGGGCACATGACGCTGCAACAAGATGTGGCCTTTTGGTATGCAATCACAGCTGGTTTTGCACAATATAGGCTTTTTAAAGCCATATTTTCATCCTTCGCTTGCATTTGCCCAGCCTATGACAAAACTTAGTGGTTTTGAACTGGAATGAAAATAGAACAGAGGCAAGTTGTTGTGTTTGGAAGAAAGGAGGCTGGTAGTGAATCCAGTTCAGGTGTGCAGGCAGAAATTGAAAGAGAGTAAGGCTGCTGGTCCCCCCAGTGTCAGTCTTTGTATGGAACTTCTAGTAGCCGATTTTTGGTATAGGATGAGCCCAATGGGAAGTAGAAAGAGCTGCATTGCAATGTTTGGTCTTATACTGTACTCAGAGTCTCGATAATGTAAAACACATCTTGTCAATCTTCTGATTGTTCTAGGATTTGATCCTGAGTGGAAGACCAATTTTTTCTCTTTTATTTTTATAGAGTGGAGGACCCATTGGGAACCCTTCTTCATCTAGAAAAAGAAAAGTTCAATTTTGAAATCCTAAATAATATATTAATTCAATTTTAAATTCAAATTCTAAACTTATTATAAAGAATTTAGATTTCAAAAATATTTTAGAAAACAAAACTTAAATTCTGATCTCTATTTTAGAAATTTAGGTAGCTTAAAAGATCAAAACTCCAACTTATATAAACTCAAAACCTAATAAAAAACCAAGTTTAATTAAACATATATTAGATATAAATTTAATAAAGCTCAAGTTATATTGAATTTCAAATAAAAAGTAAATGGTTAGTTTTCTTATTAATGTTTAATAGATACTAAAACTTCCTAAGCTAAAATTCCTTTAACCTAACGATTATCTGAGCAAAAAAATGACTGCTGACATGGATGGTGGGCTCTGAAGATCACTTAGAGTCTAGCTATATGCAATGAAGGGAGGCTATCCAAAAATGTAAGGTATCACAAGGTATCAAGAAAAATGCCCAAACTATGCAATCTGGAAATTCTGTGAGATGGCAAATAAGTTCTTATAGTATGTTGTAAGGAATGACTGAGCCAAAGATATGGATTATACCATTTGAATGGGGTAAGCTCAAATGGTCAATGCATGGCACTTCAATCGGGAAGACCTAGGTTCAAATCTCTAGGAGACATAATAAATTGTTAGAACTGTATAAAATACCACATCTAACTTGCTAGGTGTGTCGTACCCCAATGGATGAGGTTGTGTACAAGTCCAGATGAATTTATTGGAAGTGATACCCTTGCTCACAGTGCATGGGCTGAAGGTCACCCTCGAAGAAAATTTACTGAAGTGATAAAAATGATATGGATTTTACCTGCTGAAAATCCTATAGCAGAAATTTAACCCTCAATTTCCAAAGAAACATACAGACTTTGGGATATTCAATACAGCTTTGGGATAAAATCAGTGAATTTATAAAGTTTCTATTTGCAGCAACGAAAATCATCAAAAACTAAATCTCCAGTTTTAGATTCAGCAAACGCTGTGAGTCTGTGACATAGCACTTTTTGTAAATGAGGTTTTTATTTTCTGTTTTTGCAAACTCGAGTTTGTGTTGAGACTAGGGTTGCAGTGTAATATCCCCAATGGGATCTGCCCTAAAATTCTGAAAATAAATTTCTGAATTCTGCCCTAATTGTCTGCACTTTAGTTTTCTGCTCAAAACCCTAATTTCTGATTTTATTTTCTGAATTCAAACATGTAAACACAGCGAACATATATATGCCCAAACATGACAAATAAACACGGCAAATGATGCTACAAGTTGATATCCATAACAAACATGAATTACACCATGAAATACACAAGGTAGGGCAACCACTTGCAACAACAAATCTGATTTTTCTGTAGAAAACTCTTCTGCTACAAATCTAAATATTCTGATCTGATTTTTACAATGATTTCTAGGGCACAAACATGACAAACAATGCCCAGATTTCTGCACTACAAATCAGACCTATAAAATATATTTGTACATACCAATCACATGCAAAATAGAAGGCAAATGACCAACCCTAGATGGGTGAATTCTCCATGAGGTGCGCCTAGTGTTTGCTGCTTCAAATCGCCCTCCAAAACAAGTGAAATTGCCCACAAAGATGGACGCTCCAAATCTGCCCAAGTGTGGCGCTCAAAATAGGGTGAAACCCTAATGCAACAAGCTCCAAAATGCCACCAAAATGCTGCTCCAAAAATGTTCTTCAAATCTGAATATGCAATGAAGTTCTTCTCCTCCAAATGACACCAATAAAGCACAATTGTGACTCCGTGATGAATCCTCCACAATGATGAGAGAGGGTTTCGTCCAACTCACCACATTCACAAGGGTTTTCGTCCTTGGAATGAAGGCTAGCAATATTGAAGCCAAAGAGTATGAAACTCAAGAAGAAATGTGATGTGAATGATGATGAAATGACTTGCAAATGACCTTGTATTTATATACAGTTTTCTTCCTCCTCCAAGCTGGCCGACCTCATCCACAAGGCTTATTTTATTATCCTTTTTCCTTCCTCTCATAGGGCTGACCTCATGCTAGGCGCCCAACTCAAATAAAATATTTTATTTTATCTTCTCTCCTTCACCTTGGCCGACCTAGACAAGGTATTTTATTTTTCTTATTTTCTCTTTCCATTCTCCAAGTGGGGCGAACCACTTAGGCACCTCATACATCTTGATGTTGACCTCCAATTAGGTCATCCACCTCCAAGGGAAATTATCTTAATTTATTCTTATTTTTCCTCAAAATCTCCAAGGCATTTTCCCTCTTTTCTTCCTTCTTTTCAGTTTTCTTTTCTTCCCTTGGTTGCCCATCTCTAGGGAAAATTGTTTTAATTACTTTGACTTCTCCAATAAGCTCACAAAAATACACAAAGTCATATCACATCATCAATTTGCCGAAATAAAATTGACTAAGTATGAAATCTAGTCAATTAGGCTATTCCCTTAGCCCTCCAGCTTAGCCTACGGGAATAGGATAGGCTAACCAACTCCACTAGGTGATCACTCAGAAAATGGGGACATTACATGCAGGGAGATGCATCTCCCACCCCTTAGGACATGTTTCTAAGACTAGGATGCATCTCCCATACCAAAGATAGGTACAGAGATGTCTCCAGTCATAGGAGACGTCCTACTCATGTCTCTTTTCAAAAAAAACCTTAAGTTGCAGAAGCTGAGTTTCTGAGTTTCCACATTTTTTAATCATTCTGGCTATGCTTTCCATGTTTGTATGCCTCCCGTGAATCACTAAATAACCTCCTGTTTATGCATTTAGGATTGTCGTTTATGTTTATGCTGGTGAACAAAAACGAAACAATGAAAACATTATACGTTTAGGTCTATGAGTTTAGGTTTGGCCTTCGGTGAAAGGAAAACAAAACAATGAAAACATTTGGAAATTTGAGCCACTTTAGTGAATGCCTTGTTTTTATGTGCCCCCTGTGTTTGCCATGCTTTAGGTTTGGCATTTAAGTTTTGATTTTAAAATTTTATATTACTGTTTATAATATTATATCATACTTGAAAAACTCGGACTCGGCAATTACTCGGCTGACCCAAAAACTTTAAAAACTTGGGACTCAGCCAAAAATTCGTAGATTTATCAAACAATAAAAAATACATAAATTTTTAAAAATATTCTTCAAAAACGCACATATTACTAAATTTACAGAACATATTGTTTTCCTTCGTATATAAAAAAAAAATAGAGTTCAATACTATTCATAGACCAAAAAATGAGTTCAAATTTTCAACACATATGAACTTCAAGTTTCAATATCAATAAAAATTACAAATCACAAATTTCTTCTATGACTAAAACTCAGACAAGTCTGCTGCCTTTGTGTGGGTATCATGGAAGTGGATGGTATAGCTGTTGAAGCTTGAAAATCACAGACCTGCAAAGATGCAGTTGGAAAATGAGAGGTTGTAAATGCAGAGTCACAGCAGACCCGTGAAAATCCAAACACGGCCCTCAAATCTGTTCACATTAGTCTCAAATTGTGCCCTAGCCATCGGCCTAGCCGTCCATCAAAGAGTTCATTCACAAAATGAGGAAGAAAAATGATTTTCGCATCACATTTTTGCACTTTAACCCCAGCTGAGCTTTCTGAAAAAATGCAACTTATGGCAAGTTTTGTGCAATTTTGGCAATTTTTAGTGCAAAACCCGCTGCTATTTTTTGCTAAAACTTAAGGCTGAGTTTTATTTGTGATTAGTCATTTCATGTTTTGGCCAGCAAGTACTCGTGAGTCCTACAAGTACTTGCAGGTTTTTTCAACTATGGTTTATATAACTTTTATTTTATTTTTTAAATTTTGTTATTTTTTAATTTTTTAAAAGTTAGGTTTAATTTAAGTTGCTAACATTTAAAAATTAATATTTAATATTTATAATTCATTTTTTTTTTAAATTTAAGTTCTACTTCTTAATTTTTTTTTTATGTCTCCAAGTATCCATTCTTTTTTTTTAAATGACATACCAGTATCAGTACCTCTCTCCTGTACCAGTACCAGTGTCCTAGAAACTATGGTTGGGACTCATGAGTTTCTGCAGACTCATTAGTCCCCAACAGTAAAGCTCACCGAGTCTTTGAGATGGGTAGTTGGGGCTCACCTGGGGTTACTTGGCATGCAAATCTAGTGGGCACTACTACAAATTTCACTTCATTTATACATTCTCAAAGTGTTTGCACTCTATTTTCTTTAAAATCTATGCTGTGGAAAACCTAGAAGATAGGTTAAGAAATTTCCCTAGAATATTAGTTCTGTATGAGTCAATACTTTCTATGTAGTTTCTAAATCTGCTATTAGTATGGTGATCTTGTAGACATTGGTAACATTTACTTCTTTTGTTTTCCTCATCCGCACCAGCAGCATGAATTGAGTAGAGAAGAATACCTTTATAGTGCTCCAATGCACCAAACACAAAAGAAAAGAACGAAATAAAATAAAGGACAAACACTTACCGTGGGGTTTTAACAACGTGATACTTCAAAACCTTTGCTTTGCTTCCGTCTATTGCTATTTCATCAGGAAACAGTTTTGAAAGTTCCTTAAGAGTAGCCTCAAGAATGTCAGTATCACTGCGAGCAATCCATTCTTCTGCAGGTGCAAATACAAGCTCTAGCATTGATCGATTTGGATCATAGTATTCCTACACAACAAA
Source organism: Cunninghamia lanceolata (assembly GCA_027924645.1). NCBI lineage: Eukaryota > Viridiplantae > Streptophyta > Pinopsida > Cupressales > Cupressaceae > Cunninghamia > Cunninghamia lanceolata. The sequence continues at coordinate 10,476,683 of BSBN01000252.1, read as the reverse complement.
ACAAAAATTTGTCATGAATATGAATGGGGACTACAAAAACCAAATACAAGCAACTTCTCTTTTTTTCCTGATTTCTTAAACAATTCAAATGATACTGAATGATTATAATAAAATCAGCAATGCAAGGTATATCCATGAATCGCCAACGTAGGATTCTTTCAAGCAGATCTCACCTGCATTCCATGCCACAATTTTATTCTCCATCTTCACTCAAACTTTAAATTTACCACAATCCTAGAAATAAAACAGTACATTTCAATTTTGAGACATGACACAATCCCACAGCTGAAGGGCCACACAATGCAGAGTAAATGCATGGGAAAGAGCTAGAAATGTCATACAGGATGCTGACATGCTAACAAACTCTAACAGAACTCAAGAAACCAAAACTTTACAACTTGGACTTACCCGACCATTTCAGCTTTTAAAAAAAATGAAATTTAAGGAAGGCTCGCAAAGCCACCCATAAGATCAACCAATTGGATGGTTATGTCCATAGTTATTGGCAGCATTTACAGTATTAAGCTCTCGATGGGTGGTGTAATGACAAGGAGTCTGATGGCCAGGGAATGAATATAGACTCTTCTACATGGAGTTTTTTCTCTCAAATCCATTCACAAACTAATTATGGTATTGAATAAATATTTAATTATGGTAAAAGCCTCCAAGCATGGTAAAGAAAACCTAGGTATGTAGTGTCGTGCAAATACAAAAGTGTGCCTTAAACAAAATGATAAAAAACTCTGGTATAAAAGTGTTTTCAGACCCCAACAACTCCCATGCCTGTATGCTAAGAGTCTCTGGTGACAGTGTCTTATGAGGAGACATTGGTGAGTGTCTTATGAGGCACAAAATGCATTAGCATACAACTCTAATGCTTACTAAAAATATAGAATCACTGTACAGTGACTGTCTTCAAGAAATCATAAACCCTTGGACTGTAACATGTAAAAGCAAAATCTAATAAATATCAATACACACTCTTTGACTACTGACTTCTTTAGGCGAAGGGTTGTTTATTTCTTCTTTCCATTATAATCTCTAAAGATTCGAATCTAAACACTGAGAATCTTTATACACACCACACCACAAGGAATTACAATTAACAACTTGATAATCTCATAACATCAATTTTTCAAGCCTTTGATAGCAGATTATGCTTTTTAAAACATTTAGTTAACAGAGAAGTATGCATATGAAGGGAAACCTATCAAAAGTGAAAATCCCTTGCCATTTAAGGTTGCGGGGTTTCATGCACATACTGTTTACCTTGGGTTATTTATTTGTCCTGTGGGGCATGAGACAATTGAAATTGAGACGAGTGACTGATAGTTTTAAGACCCCTTTCTTATCAAAAAATCTATACACAGTATACGACATTTTTAGCTTCAATTCGCATATAAATCATGTTAGCACAGGGGACGTGAGGACAACTTATGAAGAGTTATGACCATGTGAAAATTGGTCAATTGTCAAATAAATTTGTGTTTTCAAGTATAGTATCTACAATCATCTGATCCTAATCAACTAGTGAAAATGACCCTTATAAGACATGCCAATCAATCAATAACCACATAATATATTAATTGCTCATTGATTGAATTAATATATTATGAGGTCAAGTGAAATTTGCTCATTGATTGAATTAATATATTATGAGGTCAAGTGAAATTTTTTCTAATTGTTAGAACTCAGACCATGGTAACCAGATTCTGCACTCAGAAAATAACCTAATCAGCAAACTGAAATATCAATCAAAACTGTTGTCTTCTAAGTAAATTAACCTGAAAAACAAATCAGCTGAAAGTACAAAACCAATGAATAAAATGAAATTAGAATTATATGACTTGCAGTCTGAATATTTTTCTTATTCAGAATTTTCCTGTATTAAAAGGTGAGCGCCCATGGTCATTAAATAGACCTGCTGATTTGGGCACACAAAAATAGAACTAGAGGAACGGAGTTTCAGCTGAGCTATGATACGAGGTATGGAGGTATTGCTATGAGGATGTTTGATATTGAGTCACTAATGCTTGTATTTCAGCTGGGCCATGGCTTAGGGTTTGGAGATGAGCATGAAGATATTGGTGTTCCAGCCCTAATTCCTGAGTTACTACTTCAAGCACGGAGGAGATATGGCTGCTCTACATTGTTACACATGGATTTCATAGGGGGTACTTGGAGGACAGCAGCTGATTGGGTATTTTGGAGAGGCTTGGATCATTCCTTTATCATTGGAGGATGGCGTATGGATGATACTATGTCATCATATGTCATTAGAGGTATTATTTACAGCCCTATAGGTTTGATTTCCAGTTGGGAGGTTGCTGTTCTGATCTCCACCAGCAACCTAGGAGCTGATATGCATTTTCTTGTACCTATGATGGGAGTTTTGCACATCCATGGGAGGTCGACAGGAGTTGGAGGATGGTTTGATGTTGCTAGCACTTTGAGATACTTCCATCCCTTCACGATTGCCGAATGTGATGCTAGGATGATTTGGGATCCAGGTGGAGGTACGTTTGGTACACCATTTCATTGGGGTGTTGATGGGTTGCTTCACAACTCATGGAGCATCGTCGATGATTATATCAGAGTGGCGCAACGGAAGTTTGGGGACTTGTGGTTGTGTTTCAGGGATCACACTCTTCACCACTTGTTCTTCAAGGCTTCGGATTGGACCAGCTATTGCTTCTCGAGGAGTGGCACCTTGGGAGCTTTAGGGTTTGTGGCACTTGTGGTTGTGGGCATATTGACTGGAGAATGGTGCTCAATTGGACTCGGGAGTGTATGGTTTCAGCTGTTGGAGTTCACTTTGCATTGCATTCTTCCATTTCTTCTTGGAGGATGCAACCACCAGTGGATGATTTGTACGGCCATCGGGCATGCACACAGATGGAGATACATGTCATTTGACACTATCTCATAGTATACACACTTGCCATTGCTTGAGGGCAAGCAATTCCGGGAAGGAACGACTGTAATGTCCCCATTCTGGGAATGGTCGCCATTAGAGAGGAAGTGGGCTTATCACTTCACTCCGGAATTCTTGGAGGATTTTCTTCCTTGGAGTGAACCACCTAGGAGAGCTACTCACATGGAGATATGCTATGAGATATGGAGCTTTGACATGATCTTGCCAAGAGATGATATTGTTTCATATGGATGCCACTTGGATGTTTGGATAAGTGATATAATATGTTCTTCATGCATAGAGATGGATGACCTCGAGGTTGTACTCTACATACCATCACAAGGAGGAGATCACTGGATGCTTGGCGCCCAATGGAAATATGGAAACATAATACTACTTGCATCTATGATAGCGCTTGAAGAGGAGAGATATAATAATCAAATCTTTAATTTGATTGGAGTGCTCATAAGGAAAATAATAAAAGGCCTTTTATCCTGTCTAGGTCAGCCCTCATCTATCCTGCCTAGGTCGGCCTCTATGAGGAAATTTCAGGTAAAAAGTGCCTAGGTTGGCCAACATCTATTGAGGGCGAATTTCATGTATAAATAGAAGGTGTTTTGGCATTCCAAAGGCATCAATTCATCACTCATTCATTCATTGGAGTTTATCTCTAGCATAAGGAGCTTAAAAGGAAAACTTTGGGTTCCTAGGAGGAGTTGGATGAAACCCTAGCTCTTTCTTGTGGAGGATTCTGTGACTCACTTGCACTTCATTATTGGGAGCAGAATTATATATCTGATTTGAAGATCACATCTAGGCACTTCTTTGGTGTGGATTGTCCATCATTTGAGGAGAAGATTGCCCTATCATTGGAGCGCCACCTCTTGGAAGGAGATATCTTGCATATTTGGGAGTTGTGTTGCTGATTAGGGTTTGGGAAGAGCAGATTTTGTAACAGCAGCAGAGCAGACCTGTTTTGCCCTAATTGGAGATGATTTCATTGGTGGTTTGATGCGCCTTTGCCTAGGGTTTGACCCTATCTCTTGAGCGCCACCTTGGAGGGTTGTTTGTGGTGATTTGCTACATCCTTGGCATCATCCGTCATCACCATTTGGAGCAGCAGACTTGGAGCAGATCGGAGGAGCAAACCTAGGTCATTTCCATCAACAATTGTCTTTGTTTGTCATCATAATCAAGCTGGCACAATTCGCCCAGCTAGGGCTTGTATTGGGATACATCGTTCAATGTATTTGTGGTATGTATTAATCCATTGGAGGTCTGATTTATAGCAGCAGAAGTCTGCCCTAAATATTTAATATATATATTGCATTCTTCCAGTTCAAAAAATCAGATTGGTTTATGCATTCACATTGTGTAATTCATGGTGGAATTCATGTCTTTGATGAATATTAATATGTAGTACCATTTGCTATCAATTCTAGCCATGTTTGGATATATGGATCAGACTTAGGGTTTCGTCAGAAAACTAATCTCGGGCAGAATTCAAAATAAGAGTCTCCAAGGTTTAGAAGTTGGGAAAGCCCGAAAATCCAAACTAGGGCAAAATATCCTCATTTGGGATATTACACAATCAATTTTGCCTATGTCCCCCAAAAGAAGGTCAAGGCAATAAAAAAGTGTTGGATGCCTCTTTTGAAGCAATCTTCCACCCACCACATATGTCGTTGCATTGTCAGTAACAACATGGACAACATTTTGTATGCCCACCTCTAAAACAACCTCCTCCAACATCAAGCTCAAATTTTCTGTATTCTTTATTTTGTTGGAGCATCAATTGACTTTAAAAAAATTAACTCACCATTTGAAGCCACTAAAAAATTGATGAGGGTACGGTTCCTTCCATCTGTCATGTCCCCATTTCTGGAGTGACTTCACATGGAGTTGATGATTAGCCTATCATCCATTCCCATAGGCTAATGCATGGGTAAGGGAATGAATTTCTAGTTTGAGCTTATTGTTACACATGGAGAACGGGAAAGTTAGTATGTGTCTATACATGGAGATTCAGAATGTTAGCTCAACTAGTATGTGATCAATGAAAAATGCAATATTGAAATTGTATTTTTATTTTCATTCGATGGATTTTAGAAAATGAAATCTTTAATTGCATTTTCTATAATCGATTTCTATGGAGTTGTACATATGAATAAAGGTGATGTGCTCACCAAGGAGTTATAGGTCCAGACCAAAATCAAATGCAAAGGATAAGGGATCGATTGGCATATATTGTTTTGGTATTTGAATTGCATTGTTCAAAGAGCCAACGGCTATCTAGAGGATCGCCCACTTTTGTAGAGCATTCACATTGGTCCAAGCGTCGAATTCCAATGCCAGGATGCATTCGCCCATGCCTTGTGTTGAGCGATTGGTATTGATAGAGGTTGGTTATTGAAATTTAATGATTACATTTGACTCATAGCTAGCCGCCAAGCATGAAGGAAAGATATTTTAAATGCAATATTTATTTATTAAATATTTGCATTGGATCGATGGCACCATGAAGGCGATTAGGTTTGTGAATATTAAGTGATTGCATTTGGTTAGTTATTGAGATTTGAAAGATTTTAATTGCTAAACGCCTATGATGAGGAGGTTCGCTCAATGCCAAGATGGATATCCATTGCAACAAAAATATATTAAATGATTGCATATGATCGGCCGCCGCCATTAGCAAGGGAAATTCAATGCAAAGAGAAGTTGTAAATGATTGTTAGCTCCAACACATGGCTGCCGTCAAATAGACAAGGATTCCACTTCATAGAGGATCGATTCACTTGCAAGATAGATGTAGTTCATTTAAACAATTAAAGATTGTTTTAAATGATTGCATTTATTGATGTCATTCATTTACTTTTGTTCAAGACTCTTAATTTTGATTGATGGATTCCAAGTTTCATTCCACTTTGACAAAGAGAAGGGATGCCTATCCTTGGAGAGGATAAATAGAGCTCTTGAACTCCAATTTGCAACTAATGATCATTTGGTAAGCTTTTACATTTTGTTCTTTTAGCTGGAAATTGCATTTTCTAGGTTTTTTTCAAGGAGATGTTCCTTTGAATGTTGTGGTGATGTTCCCATGACAATTTGTGAGATGTTATCATTCAGATTTCATCATTGGACTTGAATTTGCAGGTTATTTGAAAGAATTTAAGGAGTATTTGACATCATAATGGAACCCTTGGCGTATGGGAGTGACTACCAAGGTAGTTGATTGAGCTTAGAGTGAGAATTGAGTGACTTTTGCATATTTTTCAAGGTCTGATTTCATATCAGCAAAGTCTGATTTTTTATGACAGTGAATTGTTTGGACAATGACAGGGTTTTTGAAGTGGATTTGACAAGGGCTTTCACATTTGAAGAGTTGCATTTGATAGAAGACCAAACTAGGCATCCATCGCTTGGGTTTGGAGGTGGTTTTCATGAAATTTTCATTGATACAACTTGGCTGGGCAAAATCATCACTTTCAGCAGTCATATCAGCGTACAGAAATTTTATATCAGTCATATGTTATTGTACTTTTAGGACTGTTATAGCATCATTGGATAGCTATCTTTGTTCTAGAGTGTTTGGGCTTTGATCTTATGAAAGATTTGATGTATTTGGATATTTTATAAGCATGTAATAAGGTCTGATATAAAATCAGACATTGACTGAAAATCATATCAGCAACTTATCATTTTTGTATTTCACATTTGATAGTTTCAAATAAGCAAGTATGATGTGGATTTGAAGTTCTATTATTGCTTTGTTCATTGGTGATGTTTATTTGTTGATTTGTGCAAGAAATCTTATCTAAAAGTTGGCAAAAATTTTCAGTCATTCTAGAAGGGTATATTTTACAAACTCTAGCCATTGCTTCTTTTGATCTTCCATAATTAGAGCAACCTGGAGCAATAGCATCTTGGAGCAACCTACCACTTAACTGATTTGGAGAGGGTGCCTTGTACCCTTTCCCTGCAACTGTCAATGTTGTCACCAAACACTCCCAATATGGACTTCTTGCCACGTTGAAGGGAAGGTTGTTGAAATACCAAAAATTTGCACGTGCCTTATCTGCTTCTTTGTGCACCTCTATGTTCCACCCTATAGCTTCCAATGAAGGTTGTGTTCCTGATACATTTCTAGGCACAAAAAAACCATGTTTGAGCTCTACCCGAGCTAGTAAGGTGGATGAGGCACATATGTGTGGACCGCGACTAGAGCCCACAATGCCTTGTGTATCTACATCGGATTCTCTTGCCAAATTAGGAGCAATGGTTGCTTGAGCCCTGGCCCTCTCCAATTTCTTTTCATCCAGTGATGCAAGAAGGGCCATCATCTCTCATTTCACCTCTTCTGGGGCTGTTGGACATGGTTTGGAATCACAATTAGGAATGCCTGCAAGATGGTATTTGAGGCAATTTATGCCTCCACTAAGCTTCTTCTGGCACTAGGTACAAATCACAGACCCTGGTACTGGTCTCATTATGCCATGTTTCCGCAAGGTCACGGCTTATAATGGGTCTAGTTCCAATGGGATGACTTACACTTGCTAAGTCAAAACCAAATGTAGAACCGAAAGCCATTGTGGTTATAATTTATTTATTAGCCTATAATATCAATAAGAACGAAAAAATAGTGAGTAAAAAAAATATAATGTTGGCGTTTCAATTCGCACCTCTGGAATGCAATTTGGAAACAGACAGCTATGCATAGATAAACTGCTCTCCTATTGGAAGGGAGAGTTCCCTTTTCACTGATGTTCGCTGAAAAGATAATAAAATAAAACTTCGCCTATCTTCTTTTTGATTCTCAGCTGCGAGCACAAGGTTATAAAACTCTAAACGCTGCAGAAGAGGTTTTTTCCTTTTTTTAAAACTTCCACTACAACTAAGCATAGACTAATGACGCTTTCAATCTCCTAAGTAAATTCAGAGCAAAGGAAATTAAAAGTGAACAAGGAATGATTGTTTTAACAAAAACTTAATTAGATTTATATCACAAGACTTATAGTACTTTAATGATAGAAAATGAAATGAAAGCTACAAAAGCCACACATCTGACGACGAAAACTTGATGAATCGAGATGGAATATCAGAGCAAAATAAGCATGAGACTTCTATTCAATATCACAAAGTTGGTACAACTCCAGGACAACAATGTTGCAGCAAAAGGCAGGCATACAGCAAGCGATAAACACCGAAGAACAGGTTACACAAAGTGAACAGACACTTGGAATATCAAGATTTGCAGGCTAGAATAGGCACAACCAATTTGCTATCACAATTACCATTACATACAATGGGCAAGGATGCCCTTATTTATACTAAAATCAAAGGAGTAGGGAACCCTAAAATCTCCTTGATTAACCCTAACTTGCCAACTCACAAGCTTTATTACTATTCTAAGACAAAGATACAATAAACAAATGCTTTAAAGCAATTTGCTTTAAAGCAAAGAAGATTCCAACTATCACAAAGTGATTTCTTTTCTAAAAATAGAATGGATGAGCTTAGGATGAAAGCAAATGCTTTAAAACAAAAAGCATCTGTTTTAAAGCTGCTTTATTTTGAAATGCATCCTCATCAACATTCTTGCTTTTTGATGATGTCATCCGTTGATATTCTGGGAAACAATATCTTCTAAAAAACGAGTGACTGCATCTTTACCAGGAACACTGATACTCTCTAGTATGATATTCTGATTCTCTAACATTTCTTCACCACTGGCAACCATCTAAAGAAATTCATGAACTTCACCCACAGCCTTGTCAAACTTTACTGTCATTGCGGCAAAACGACCCATCTTGCCGGCACTCATATCATCATTAAAATTGCTACAGACGAGAGTTTGGAACTCTGCTTGCACTTCTCTGAGATCATACAGGGTACCATCTTCTCTTTCATATGAACATGGGATCTAAGAGACAAAAGATCTGACGAACTTGAGGACGTTGACTACTTTTTCTTTCCATTCTGTCAACTCTGAAATTATACTATCATAAGTTTTTACTGTGAAAAGGTATTGCGCCTTCCAAGTAGAAATTGTCTTCTTATCATCGGCTTAATCAACAGAATCAAGTGCAATCTTCAAGTCGGAGATAATGATCTCAAACACCAGTCTATTTTTTGCCATGGTCTGCTGCAACCCCTGTATGCCTTGGTGTAAATCATGAGCGTTGTACTTTAATTGATAAAATTCTGAAAGTACAACTCTCCCTTTAGTCACAAATTCTTCCACCCAACTATTCATGTGCCTCCCATAGAGAACCAACTGATTGAAATGCCACTGATCGGCTGGTGATTCCAGATTCGGTGAAAGTTATAAATCAGCCTGTGATGTGCCATGGAAAAGGTTGGAAATGTATTGCCGTAGCTATCTGACTTCAGCTTTGAGAGCTATTTTGTCTTCTCCATCTTTCAACACCCTTTCCTTCAAATTATCCGCTGCAACCTCGATGAGATTTACATCTGTATGGTGGGTACTTCTACCAAGGTTAGTTTTGACAACCGTGAAGTCATCAACCTCGACATCATCAGCACTTCTATCCTCTGGCGGTGTTGCAGTTTCAAGGATTATTTCTCCATCCGCATTCTTCTCAGTGCGAACCTGCTTCTTCAGTTTCTTGTCTGGTGTGTCTTGGTAGACGCTTTTAAGCTCTGTTAAATCTAGCTGATATAAGGGTTTTCTCCTCTTCCTTCCCAGAATGTTTTCAAGCCAGGATGAGCCTTCCTCTCTTAGGAACTCAGTTCTAACCTCATCAGCTCCTAATGAATCAATGTGTGCATCAGAGTTACGAACTGGCGAATTTGGCTCTGAATCTATGTGGATAGGAGAAGTGATCGGTGAAGAAGGTGGAGAGACATGATCTGAAGGTAACGCTTCAACATGCAGCGTTGGTTCAACAGGAACTTCTGATTCAACTGGTGGTTGTTCTTGCTAGACATGAGCTGGAGACTCATCCTTTTTCCTCTTTAACTTAGCCATTTTTGTTCCTTCTGGAAGAACACTCATAGCTTTTACCCTTCGTTTCGGCTTGGAAGTGGAAGGCTCTGATGGTTGCACAACTGGCGGCTCTGCTAACGGAATATCATCCTTCTGCTTATTCTTCGAGAATATCAAACTGTTTTTAACCACTCGACTTGTTCTTTCTTCAATGGAAGTGCTCTCTTTTACTGACCAATTAACTGGTGGCAACGGTTGTTGCTCAACTTGGTCCCTGAAATACGTGGGAAGTAGAACTTCACCACTCTCTGTCAAACCCTCTATATCTTCTGATAGGATATCAGACATCTGCTGAAGAGTGAACCTGTTGTAATTGTGTTCTCGCACTTCAAACTCATTAGCACAATTAGCCTAGAAGTCTTCAACCGCATACTTGTGCGTACAATTTTGACCAAGATGTGATGCAAAAACACCACGAGGATCATATGAAGACCTCCTGTCGAAAAACTTGAGACCATATCTGGATGATTCATTACCAATTGCCTTGGCATCTGCTCCAGATCTGTATCTGTAAATACTCATCCCAAGTGGAAAATTGAAAGCTGCCTTGCGTCTGCTACGCAAAAATGTATGAACTTCATAGGCTTGCCTCAAAAATTTCATAAATGCTATTTCATCTGTAGGATATCTCGACAACATGGTTGGCTCTCCTGAGAAGCCATATACTCTGATGTAGGAAAAAGTGGGAAATTGGATAAACCAATCAGCCCATTCTGCCATTGCTATTCTGGCATCTGCTGAAAACCGTATATGCAACTCATTATCCATATCTCGCACTGCATGCATTAGGAATGCATCATTCACCCGCCTATAATGTCATTCAACTTGAGAAATTTCTAACTGTGGGAAATGATGATACACATGCTGAATACCCAGAGTTCCAACAACATTCAAACCTTTGAATTGACCTTGAAAAGCCATCAAAAACACAAGGTATGACATCATGTGGAATTCATGAGCCCTTTGAAAATCAAATATTTGTTGGTGGGGACTATCACTGATGAGTGCCGACCAGTAATAGAATTCGGTTCCATCAACAATCTGAGACATAATGTAAAACATCCAAGGCTGGAACTTGTTAGCATTTGCTTGACCCGTGATCCGGCTTAGCAGAGTAATCATTATTGCATGTCCCTCCTTGAATTCTCCACATCCAACGTTCATTGGCATGACATTCTGCTTTTCTTTTAACCACCTCTTACCAATCTTTTTTCGATATTTTTCTTTATCATTGTTCCAAACCCTCTTGCATTCTTCAATTGAAACTATTAAGTTTTCTCTCCAGATAGGTATTGTAAAACACTTCTCAATGTCGTTCGGCCTCAGGCTGCAGAGCACACGTCCATCTTTTGACTGGATTTCTCTTGTGACCAAATTGTAATGCGTCATGCAAGCAATCACAAACTCGATACTTTGCACTGTGATGGGAAAGGATGCCGCTGCAAGCAAACCGGAGTGTCCTAGATTCCTGATAGCATTATTTCCTGCATCCTCCAAAGAATGTAAATTGATTACTGGAAGTACTTTATGCAAGTTTGTTTCACAAGTTCTCAGGCAATCATGAACCAACGCCATTTTGGGCATGATTTGTGTTGAAGAGTACTGCATATTGAAAGATTTGAAAATTGACTGTGAACACGCCTATGTTGGAAAAATCTTAGACAAATGGCTGAAAATAACTTGCTGATTTTTAGAAAAAAGCAGAGTGTGAGCAAAAAAGCTAGCACATGGGTTTTGTAGGCAATTCTGTTTTGAAGCAACCCAGATTGTCGGATTTTGAAAAAGCGGAGATTTTCCCGAAAAAGCAGGAAAAAAGTAGATTCCTGAAAAAAGCAAAACTCCCAATCTTCAAGAGGACGAAATACTGGATGGACCCATCTCGACGAAAACTGAAAAAACTCCAATCCAATTTCTGAAAAAATGATCCCCTCAAAACAAGGACCCTGAAAAAGCGAGCCTCCCTGCTTCCTCAACTCGAAACTATGAAAAACGCTGAAAAAACACTTCGTTTGGGTCTTCAAATCTTCGTTGAAAAAAAAATAAAAATCTTTCCTCTGGATGCAACCTGCAAAAGATAATGAAATAAAGAAGCCAAATGCTTGTCTTTATAGATCTTTAGGGCGAAAAAGCAACTTTATTTGTGAGAGAATAAAACTTGGACCCCATCCATGAAGAAAGCAACTTTTAAAGCATAAATCCAAGTGGATGTCTTTGAATAGGAAGAATCCCTATTTTGTAGCTGCCTATGGCTTCATATGCAAGATGACTAAAAATATCTTCTTTTGATGATGTTATCGAACACGCGAGTTGAAAGAAGTGTTAGCCAATTTTTCTTCGTTTTCGACACTTCTACACTCGTTTTGACTTAAATATGGTCTGTCCCAACTTCAAAAAGGTGGCAAAATGTCACCATTAACTGAAAAAGCTGACTGATCCTGACATTTTGGAGACCCTATCAACTGAGATTCCATCTCGGGCCTTCGATTGACGATCTGACATCGTTTGACCAAGTTTGACCTCTTGAAAACTGCCAACGGGCGAAGATTAGGAAATAACTGCCAGAAATCACTGTCAGATCCGGAAATTTTCTAACTCTGGGCAAGTTGGGCACCCCAAGTCACCTAGGGCGGCTGGATTCTCTAGCCTTAGTCATTTTTCTGAAAATTGCAACTTCTTCAATTTTTTGATTTGCGTGTGTTTCCGATGGCTGAGGACCTCTGTTTGGCTGTCGATTTCTGTCAGCTGGGACAAAACTGAGTCTGATAATCTGGCAGATAGGCAGGCCTGATGAAAATTGAGTTGACTGTACTCTTTATCTGCCTCGAGAAATGTGCCAAATTGACCTGCTCTAAACCGGACCAAGCTAACGGAGGGAGATTCACATTTTTCGAGGAAAACTCAAAAAAATTCGAACTCTGGTGAGTGTGGGCGCCCCAAGTCACCTGGGGCGCCTATCTTTCAATGCCTTAGAAAATTTTCTAAAAAACTAAAATTTTATACCATTTCTCGTTTTCCGTGCCAACAACCCCTGTTTGATCTTCATTTTTGACTGTCCGGACGACTGTCGAGGCGGGACAGAGGGTGATCTGAGCAGCCTAAACATATCTGTGATGAAATCCCAGCTTTGACTGATGTTTGAGCAAGTTTGACCAACTAGAAACGGGCTGACGGAAGCATTTTTGACATTTCTCGAAAAACATGAAAAAAATCTAACACAGGAGAGGTTGGGCGCCCCAAGTCACCTAGGGCGCTTGGTTTCTTCATACTTAGCCATTTTTCTGATTTCCAACCCTCGTCTGCAACTTGCTCCGTTTTGCGTGCCATCAGCTACTTCGTACTGTCGATTTCGACGATTCGTCGATCAACTGCCACTGAATGGTAAATGAACTGCATAGCCTGGATACATCTGATGAATTTTCCAGCTTTTCAGGATCTGATGATCAAAACGACTGCTTTTATGCCCCCCAGAACTGATCGACGGACACAGTTCTCGCATTTTCTCGAAAAACACGAAAAAAATCTATCACTAGAGAGACTGGGTGCCCCAAGTCACCTAGGGTGCCTGAAATCTCCAGACTTAGTCAAATTTCGTGATTTCCAGATTTTCACCTCACCTCGAATCCATCCTGCTCTGTTTTGTGTGCTTCGTCGAGTGGATGACTGTTCGTCGGTTCTGCGTCGTTGGAACAGCGTTGAAAACTCGAAAACGAGCTCTGGCAGATGAACTTCCTCTGTTGACGACTTTAGAGCTCATGCTTCGCCTTTCGAAAAAGCAGAAATGACCCAGTAGAGAAAACTTGACCGTTTGCAGATTTCGTCTGGACCACGCTGATCGCAAAGCAAAATCGACCAATAAGAATCAAGAGCGACACCTGAGTCAGAGATTCTATTTTTAGAAACTTTCTATTTTTAGAACGTTTTGCCGGCATCCATATCTCAAGAAACCCAGAAAACCTAATTTGACGTCTATTTTTAGAAATTTTGCTTTTTTGACTTTTTGCGAAAATTTTTCTAGACTTGTTCAAAATGCCTTAATGAAGCAAAAATTTTGGTTGGGTACAACATATAGCAATTTGAAGTTGAACATGAAATTTTAAAAAAAATTTGTTGCTGAATCGGCCGGTTTACCTGGCGATTCCGGGTACGGAACGTCCTGGAATCAGGGACGGCTTGGAATCCCTTCTGAATCATCCAGGGTTCGGTTTTTTGAACCCTAAAACGTCTTGCCCACTCTCCCACTGACGTGGCATTTTTTAGATGAATCTGATGGGTTTTTTAGGGCATTGTGATTGCGATATTTTTATTTATATTTTTTAAAAACGAAACCCTGAAAGCTAAAAGCCAATACCAAAAACAAAAACGTGAAGTCAATTTACATTTCAAATTTCATAAATTCCGATAGGCATTGGACTGGCCAGACATGACGACTGGGAGGAAATCATTGAGGGGACGGGGAGTCTAGCATCCCCGACCATTGGTTGAACAGTCGATCAAGAGTGAGTCGTGTTTTAAGGATTCTCTTCCCATTCTTCTGCTTCGTCGGTCTCTCCGTCGAACTCCCGTCCGTCACTTTTATCGTCGCCATCGCCAAAGAAGCCTCCTATGAGTCGTGTTTTAAGGATTTGACTTTTTTTTTTTGTATGAATAAAAGTCTCACGACTATTTTAAAATGTAATAGTTTAAAGTTAATGTTGTTTTAAATTTAAAGTTAGATTTTTTAAGTTTCACTTTTATTTTGATATTTAATATTTATAAAATTAAAAATTCTATAATATATAGAGTATATTATTGTTAAATTGTTTTAAAATTTATTATTAAATAATATATAATATAGTGTTTTAATTTACTATAATTACTAAATATTAGTAAATACTATTATAAATTGTATTTTATTTTAAAATTTTAATATTAAATATATTAAATATTATTATATTTCAAAATTTCAAATGATTTCCATTTAATTTAAATTATTTTTAAATTTAATTTTGTAAACTATCAAATACTAATAACTATTTTAAAATCTTATTAGCATTCTTATTTTAAAATTTTAAAAATACTATTTAAAAAACTTATTAAATTTTATTAATTTAATTATGATTTATGGTAGTTTTGTTTAGCACGTGCATGATATGTCATATTCTGAATTTAATTTTTGTTTTGAAGTTGCAAATATGCAAATATTTATGATTTTTTAATTTTTTTGGTATTGACGTACCCAACCCCCATTTTTTTTTCTGCCGTACCGACGTACCCAGGTACCCGTACCCGTACCAAATTCGGCAACTTAGAAAAAAATATGTAAAATTTAGATGCATTTAAAAATTTTAATTGTAATACGATAATATGGAAAATTGGTAATTGAATAATTTGAAATTAACAAATTTCATAAAAATATCATCGTTTAACCCTAAAATGTCAATTCAATCCAATAAAATATGTGAATTTGTGTCATGTCCCTATAATGATTTATAATTGAATCATTTATTTAAATAATAAGTTAGCCTTATATAAACTAAATATATAATATATTTATTTAAAATATATTATTATGTATTATTTAAATAATATTATTAATTGGATATAATTAAATATCTTATAAATATAAATATTTAAATATTATAAAATGAAATATATAAATTAACTAGATATATTATAACTATAAATATTTTAATATAATAGTTATATGAATAATTAATAAGATATATTATTATATATAAAAATAAATATTACAAATATTAATGAAGACTCTTATCCATTAAAGCTTGAAAGTAAAGTAATTTAGAATAAGACAAAGTAACATATAAAGATAAAAGAAGTAAAGTAATTTAGAATAAGACAAAGTAACATATAAAGATAAACCCACCATATTATATGCTTGTGAATAAAATAAGATAAAATAGCTCCCATACTTAATAACAAATGTATTTATTTTAACTATATATATTGTATAAATAATATACTTTAAAAAGATTAAGGGGAGGCCGAAGGACGATATTTATAAGTGCAATGATTAAGTTGGTTGACACCAGCGATCACATTAATAAATAATATATTATAAATATATCTAATAATAAAAATACAAATATTATTATTATCTTATATTGTAATATAAATATAAATAATATACTATAAATCGTATATCATTTATTATGATATAAATGATATAATATAAAATAAATAATTTATCATTTATTATAATGATATAATATAAATACAAATAATATAAATAAACATTTTTTAACCTATTGTCTTATGATAAGGGAGTTACGTATGGTTAGAACTAGTTTTACCACAAAAGGGAATTAATATAAAGTAATAAAAATTATAAGAGGGTAAGTATATCTTTTACCACCAAGCATAATAAGAGATGTATCTCTTCGAACATATCCCTTGAAAGGGAAATAAATAAAGGTTGTGAGATAGAAGGAAAATATCATCAGAAGAAAATATAACTTATCATAAATTAATACATAGAGATATGTACATCAGCAGTAAAAAGGTGGGAAATATATATTATAAAATATAAAAACGGCAACAGCAATGCAATAAAAATTATATTACGACGGCATAGGTAAGGACTCCCAAGTAAAGCTACAACAGGTAAGTAAGTATTTATATTTATTTATTCAATTTATGATTTGTAAGAATTTATATTTACTTGTTCAATTTATAACTTGTATGATATAAATGATAAGGTTATTAAGTAGGATTTGATATATGTGTTATGTATGAAAATGAAATTAAATGATAAAATGTGTACATATATGATTTTAACAATAGACATTATGACAATGATTGATGATAGAATAATAGATTGATCTTAGATATGTGATCATGAATATGCATAGAAAGAATAGATTGATATGATAAATGAATATGATTATACATAAGAAATCAATGATGATGAGAATGGAATATGATCATGTGATATATATTATTGGCCAATTATGATATAAGGCCAAGATGACCTATTTATAAGGCATCATGTGTGAAATGTTAATAAGGACTTAAAATCATAGGATTGTGCCATATCCGAAAGGAGGATTAGCCTCATCATTAATCATCTCGCCATCCTAGGTGTATGGGTAAGTTAGGAGAATGTTATTGGACCTAGGTAACCTCAAGAAGATGAAGTACCTCCGGGTGTGAGGCGAAGTCTCTTGGGCCAAGTGTTGAAGTACCTCCGGGTGTGAGGCGAAGTCTCTTGGGCCAAGTGTCGAAGTACCTCCGGGTGTGAGGTGAAGCCTTGGGCCTATGATATGATGAGCTCATCAATGTGATTTGTGCCCTACGGTGGGTGACTCTCTAATAGATGAAGTATGCTCGGGTGTAGCATGAAGTCTTTAGAGCCGATTGGTGAGGTGGGAAGCCATCGGGCCTTCGTATGGGATGGTTAGTGTCTCCTTAACGAACCATGCCTATGGAGTTAGAGATGGATTAATGATAGGGCGTCACATGATCCTCTCGAGGATAGAACATAAAGCCTATGTATATGAATCTGAATATGAATATGAATATGAACATGAGTATGAATATTGTTATGAATATGAATGATGTGATTATGGGATTATAAGTTCAAGGATAAATGTGGAAAGAATATGGATTAGTGAGTTCTAATTATGATATAAAAAGGAAAAACCGAATACTAATGTTTCCTTTTTGTAAGTTGAAAATGTGCAAGGTTGAGAACAATTTGAGCTTACTAGAAGGGGACATTACAATTTGACATGTTAAAAAAATTAGAAGTGATTTACAAATTTAAATGCTTGTAAAAAAAGGAAAAAAGAATTGAACTCACCCGATGCAAATCCAAAATTGCAGAAATTTCTTCTTCAAATCCCCTAAAAATTCTTCCCAATTTGGTGTAGAATGCTTGCTTTTTGTTGCGTGTGGTGAGGAGGGGCGAATGGAGCTTTTAAAGACCAAAAACTGTGTTTTTTATTTTGTGTTAAACCCGCATTTTTGGTGTGTACACAGGCGCGGTGAGTTTCCCGCACGAACTTGCCGAATTTTGGCAAGTTCTAGCGAGTACTCGACACGAGTTTTTGCAAAAAATCGCCTGAAATACTTGGTGAGTTAAACTCGAAAGTACTCGCCGACAAGAAAAACACGTGAGTACTTGGTGACTTGTCGAGTACTTGTCAAGTATGTGAACTATGATTGCAGTGTCCCCTAAAAGGGCAATGTTTTCTAAGGCAATTGATTGTGAGGGGCAAGTGAAGGATGCAAACTTTATTTCCAATATCCTCATTGTGTCCATAGAGATGGTGGGTGTTGAGAATGTAGTCCAAGTCATAACAGACAACACAAAAAATTGCAGGACAACAGATGCTTCAGTTGAGTAAAGGTACAAGCACATTTTTTGGACACCAACGTATTGTCCACTCCCTAAACTTGGTGATGCAAAAGATTGGCACTCAAATAGAGTGGATGAAAAAATATGCACTAAGGGTGAGGAGATTCAAATGTTCATAACAAACCATCAAATATCAAGGCATCTTTAGGACAACCTCCAATTTGGAGTTGTTGAAGGTAAGTTCATGAAATTTCAATATTTATTTTGAATTCAATTTATATAACATATTTACTTCGTTAAATTTTAATTTGTTATTTTTTACACTACATTAGGTTGTTAAGACTTGATTTGCATCACACAATCGTTTCGAGATAACTTGTAAAGGTGCAAGAGGCATTGAGCACCATGGTGATTAGATAACCAATGGAGTGTGTGGAGGCAATCAAATTCACAAAGGGCCCAAAAGGTCAAATCATTGATCTTAGATGATGATTGGTGGGCTCGTGTGGACTACATCTTGAGTTCCACTAGGCCCATCATGTGTATGATCATGTTTGCTAATACGAATCAGCCATGTTTAGGAGAAATATATGATGGCATGGACTCCATGATAGAAGAAAATAAAGGCCATAATAGCAAAGAAGGAGAATAACCGTAGAGAAACATTTTTCCTAAGGGTGAAAAAATAATTGTTGATTGCTAGAACAGGATGACCACACCCTTGCATCTCCTAGCATTTGTATTGTCTCCCAAATACTACAGCACGAAGATATTTTCTTTGCCTAGGTGAATGCCACCATATAGAGACATTGAAGTTGCTTGAGGGTACAAGAAAGCATTCCAAAGAATCTCCACGAATCCAAAAGTGGAGGATAATGTCAGGACCAAGATTGGCAAGTTCATCTCGTCTAAGAATCATGGTATTAGTGCCCTTCAAGACAAGTACAAGAATGCTCATACATGGTGGTACCCTCCACAGGGAAAGTTATATGTACCTCCAACCCTTGCAATCAAAATTTTGTCACAAGTAAGCATTTTTTTAACTTTCTTACTATTCTTTCGCATTTTTTAATTTTTAAGTTATATTGACTTTGTCTCCAATTTCAATAGGTGTTGAATTTTTCTTCGGCTAAGAAAAAAAAATTGGAGTGCATACTCCTATATCCGTTCAGTTCAATGCAACCAATTGACTGCAAACGAAAAAGCAAATTTGGTCTATGTCCATTCCAACTTTCACCTCCTATCACAAAAGGATGTTGACTAGAAGCAAGGGGTGTCGAAGAATTGGGATATAACCCCTGAGTGTGCGAACTTGGATGCATCTATTTTAGAGCTTGTTCAAGTCACTTTAAATGATGATGAGGCTCCTACACATGATGGAGCTAGTGGGAGTGGCACTGTAGTTGCTTGTGATTCAAATGAAGTCGAACCAACTAATGACCTAGACTTAGATGCTTTGGATGGATAGCTAGATGCGGATTTTTTACTGTATTTACTATTTTGTAATGATTTTCATTTGACATATATGATATAAAATTGAAGTTCAATTATCAATTATCTTTATCACTATCATACTATCAAGTATTGAATGTGTTTCAATTTTTATTTTTATTTTTTACAAAATATGGGTATTTTAATGTATATATAGTCATACCCAGTCGTACCGAACCCAGGGAGGTGGGGGGGAATTCACCATACCAGCATAACTAAACCACAAACCTGTAACCAATCTCATACCAGAACCAGCAACTTAGAAATTATCTCTACTAGTGGCCCTCCAAGCTTGTTGATCTCACCTGCCCCTACCCACCTTGATTACCCCAACCCTTTTAATCTTTTGATTATTTAGTGGCCCTCCCAGCTCATTCTTATCACCTGTCCCATATCTCGTCAATTGCCCCAACACTTAAAATCCTTTGATTATTCTTCTCTCTAGTCCCTACATCAAAAATTATATGGAATCTCTCTAACTATGTTGTTGTTTTGGGTTCAGGTTTGGGTTTGGGGTTTGGAGTTATTTGAGGGGGGCTCATTAAGTCTACAGGGGATATTTTATTAGATTCGCTTTGAAATCTTTTTTTAAGTTGTATAAAGTATATAATAGACCTTAGGTGGGTTAGACTTTTGCTTTTATATTAAGAATTTTATTACTTTTAGGGGGGCAGAAATTTGCTTTTATGTCACTTTATTGTCCCAGAACCACATTCTAAGGGATTTCTCTGGAGCTATACTACCCCTGCTTTGGGGATCACTGGGGGACTGGCGGAAGTTCTGTAGTTTTTAATTTGAAATACGTAAAGTTCTTAAAATAGGATTTGAACCTCTAGGCTATCACTAGTACTACTCTACTGCCTAAAGTTTTTTAGTAAACTTGATCACTGTTTAGAAAATGCAACACATAAATGCACAGTCAGCATTCTCATGTATGCCACCAGACCACAACTGAGCATCTGAAGATTTTCCAGCAAGATGATAAAGAGTTACAATGTATCTAAGGCGTATTTCTCTTATTTAAATATTTTCAATGCATATTAATTCACATATGTAAGCTCTGTATTGAATGTTCCTATAATTCCAAAAAAAATCAAACTTCAAACGTATTTGTATTTCAGCAACTTCCAGATACATCTAGACCTGTTTCATGCTACTTAAAAATGCTTCTGTATTCTAAAACTAGGACCTGCAGCACCCATGTTGAAAAACATAGGAGTATTTTGAATGTTTCATTTTTAGTTACTTAAAAATGACTTTGCTATTAGTGAATACAAAGGATAAAGAACCTATAGGTGTGCACCTTGCAAGTAACAGACATATCTGCATAGACACTAAGGAGAGAGCTCCTGCATAAGAAACAGGGTAAATTTCTCTTAGTGATGTTAACAAGCTACCAGATATACATCTATATATGCAAAAATATAGCCATGTTGTATCTCTTTTGTTCTTAAATGATAACCATGGGTACTGCAAGGAAGAGATACAGACAATACATCAACTGAAAAATATACTAAAATGTTTTGAAATACAAAAAATATTAAGAAAAAATTCAATATATGCATTATAAAATATATGATATCACAAGAAAGCCAGAACCTATGCCTCAACTGAAAAAGGAAGCTGAAGTGTGTGACAAATCTAGTCCTGCATACGTGAACCTGATTTTGTAGTATGAGTTGACTATACAGAATAAGCTTTGAATTTTCTGCTTACTTGTATGTACCCATTTCACTCTTAATATTTTAAACCGCTTGTGTCAAAATGAAAGACCCACAAGGGTTTCCATAAATCTCCACTCAACCAAGTGATCCTACTCCCAGAATTATGAAATAGTTTATTGCTATGGCCAAGGGATATAAATGCATTTGAAATTGGAAGAGATTTACTTTATATAAAAATAAAACCTAATCTTATGACATTATTTAAGGCCACCTATGATTAATAAATGCGGACTGCAAATACCTGCTGAATAGTAAATGGTCGTATGTGTTTTTCAGTTTTCGATCAAACCTGTGAACAAAACATAGAAGTGTCAAAGACATAGGAATCAACAATGCCAAATTACCAAATTAAAATTCAGAAAATATCAAATACAAGCATAGCCCTGACTGAGAACCATGTTCAAAAATCATTGACAAAGCAAAAGAATAATATTAATAAAGAGGCCACTGATATTGAATGTAGAGATAATAAACCTTCAATTGATGATTTACTTAACCATGCACCACTATTTTTTCTGTATTGATAGTACAATGAAACATGATACACCAAGTCATTTATACTCCAATGAACTAAATATTCTATGCATTAAAGGAACTGCAACTGACCAAATGTGAATGTTGATTACTGGAACTCCTACTAGCTTTTCCAGTTTGTTGAAGTAGGAATCTTCCTTCCACTCTTCAGGTAAAAGTAGCTTGAGGATGTCAACTATTTCATATACAAAAACAAGTTCCTCAAGTCAACAAAAGGAGACTAGAAAGAAGAAAAGAGATTGCATTAATGTCCACGAATGACCATAGTAGGTCAGTGGGACTCCAAGTACAACAAGTTACAACAGATAATCAAGAGTGTTAAAAGGAATAAAAGAAAAAAGTAATTACTGCAAGTAAACTGTAAAACACACACCATCTACTCTTATCATAGAGTTTTGCTCTTACCAGGCATGGCTGATACATAAACATCTCCTTCAACAATGTTACCATTGGCCAGAACAAAGTGCTTCACTGTGCCATCATGATTTAGCTCAATCTTTTGTAATCGAGAATTTATCCGAACCTCACCACCTAGTGACTGGACATGATCAACAATTGGCTTGCATAGCCTCTCCGGCGGATTTCCGTCTAGAAAGGCCATCTTTGACCCGTGCTTTTCCTGTTTCAAATATGCAGCAAATTATTAAAGCCCTGCCTCCTGCATTTCTGCAGAGTAACTTTTCTTATATTTCCATGGCTAGTCTCTTTTCATACATCAATATTTTTTGCATCAGGTTATGCCTTCAGGATTTGCAAATGCCCTAGCAGAGTTTCCTGTTTGTTTTAATGTCTATTTCAAATTTGACGCACAGAATTTCACAGTTTTAACATAATCCAAACATCTGAGGAAAGTTGTTTAGCAACTATTCCCTCAAAGAAAGTTCAATGTTAACATTACAATAGTCATTACTCATCATATGTATGGTTTAAACTGTTTTTATTGGAAAAAGAAACTGTGATAATAATAAAACAGAAGAAATTTACAAATTATAATAAATGTTAAATCCAATTTATCTTGGGCATAGATCACTATCCACAATAAAATATAATCTGAGCAAAGAATCAATTAACAACTTACAGTACATGCCATTATGCCCAATCTTCAATAAGGAAAAGACAAAGTGAAAAGAAGCTGAAAATGTATTTATAGACCTGAAGAAAACGATTCAAGGCTATAAGAATACACTGCATTGAAAGCTCCTCAGGATTAATAAAGTTTAAAGCTTTCGACATAGCTACAAATACTTCATCACTGACTCGATCAGGTACACCCTGCAATACCCAGAGGAAAATATTAACATTACCGAAGAAAAATCACACAGTGAATGTAAATTATGATATTAATTTTAAACCTTCAGATAATCCTAAATCTCACAATCTGCAGTCCAAAAACAACAGAAGCTAAAGCAAAACTAACAGATAAGACAATAAGCAGACACCATCAATTCAATGACCCTTTTTAATACAGTTCCTAAAGGCAAGCACAGGATCTCTTGAATGAGAAGCAAAACAACCTGAAAAACAACAAAAACATCTCTATGTTGGTGGCTACCAATGTGCGTTATAAGCCAAACTTCTGCCTCCATGGGCACAAGGAATACAGAAGAATCTGAAAATTGAATGACAAGCAAAACCAGCTTTGGAATAAGCCCATACCTAAACGGTAAACCTTGATGTTGCAAAATAGGTACCATATAGTTTGTGCATTTATTACAGGTATGCCTTTTCCAAATTGCCAGAAAGAATCAACTTCACATAATTGGTTGCAATGGTACTCTTTGTCTCCTTGATCACATCGCCATCTCTTAGCATGTTTTGATTCAAACCTCTTATGAATATCATCTTTTTTATGTTATTTTCATGCCTACCATGTTTTCTGAATCTGTTGCCAGCCATTTGTGCCTTTTTTGTTTAGCTTCTTGGATTTCACACCGTGAAAAACTCTCGAGAGAAGGCTATGATAAAACTTTAGGTTACTGTTTTAGCTTGCCTGTGATGGACTCAGCCTTGCATGCAGGAACAAGAAACAGGGGATGGGGAGAATGGAGTTATCATTAAAGGTGATTTGCTTCAAGCAGAGAGTGGTAAGAATCCTTCAACGAAGATTGATGATTTTCAAAACCTTAGAAAAACATTTAAACAAGCCCTCAAAGTGGAAAAATCTACTTTTGTCCCTGAAGGAGCAAGGTTTTCAGCAGTGGTTGAAGATAGAAAAGTGCATGGGCACTCAGAGGAAGCATATGGCATCAAAACCACCAAGGTAGGAAACTGTAAAGTATCGGAAACCTTTCAGGGATGCCTCTGGGACATCCCCAAGCCATCCCCCCAAAAAAACATTTGCCCCTGCACAGCTCAGAAACACCCCGAAAATGGAGGGACATTTAGGGGACGGCCAAACGTCCCCAAGACGGTTGGGAACGTCAATGATGTCCCCTAACCATCCCAGGGACGGTCAGACATCCCCACAACAAAACACTTAATTTTTCTTTTAAAAGCCCCAAATCAATCAATCATTATTTTAATTTTTTTGTGGGCCCCCACACTACACTTAGCCCTAAATGAATAAAAAAAGTCTCCCTCTTCCATTCTAATTTAGTGAGAAGAATTGGAACTACATCATTATCTTGAAAGTGATAAAATTATGAAAAATGCCATATGCCTTGAAGATTTGTGTCGCTCGACCCCCATAAGGGGCACTGCCCCTCAACCCCAGTTACAACTTCATATACATCTAGTTAATCAAGAGGAATTGGCTCACCACTTGACAATTAGAGAAGTCGGTGGTTGTGCATAGTGCCTTGCAACTTCAAGATCAACATGGTCCTGCGTATTGTTGGACTGCAACCACATGTTGGGATGTTGATCTCGAAGATGCCACATAGGTTGATAAGGAGGAGGCACAAGAGAGATTGGTTGGGATTCCATTGGATGAGGCAGTGTCTCATAGTGGTAGTGACTTTGACTGAAACTCTAGTTTTGATGCAATGTTAGTAGATGTTGATTAGGGGCAACAGCACATTTTCTATGTTTTTTTTTTAAATTTTGTAATTGAAACTTGCAGCCTTTGGGCATTTTGTTGTAATTTTTATATAATATATATGCACATTGACAATCAAAGCAATTAAATTTTGTTAATTTGTTTGTCCACTCTCATCTGAACTCTCAATTTAACTCTAATGTTATGTATTAAGGATCTATAATGTATATGATGAATGCCTTATCAATGTTATCATATGAATATTTGAAAATTTTCTATATTTTTAAAATTTTCCCTATTTTTTATATAGCCGTCCCCTTTGTCTGAAATATCCCTAATGGATATTGGACTGAAATTTTATAGCTCTGATACCACTGAAAGATCCCCTACCAATTCTGATCTGTTTTTTTATATTTTGATCTCAAACAGTTGTTGTGCAAACTAATGAATTCTGATTTCTTGATTGTTGTTCTGATTTTCTGAGTTTGTTATCTGATATTTGTGTGGATATGAAATGGTTTTGATTGCAATATTCACATACAGGATGAAGAGAAATATACCTAACAAATAAACATTGCAATACCACACCAAAATAAGCTTTATTTCTCACTAAACATAAGTCTGATTACAGTTTCAGAGGTCTGATTTCCACTAAATCAGACTGTAACAACACTATTAAACTCAATACATATGAAATAATTGAATACCCAATATGGTAAACACATACCCGGAAGCCAACGCTTAATTTATGGAACATGAAGTTGCTGAAATCCTAATTCCCAGCTAGGATTTGATTGGAAATGACTCCTGTTTTGAACAGCCAGCTGGTAAAGGTACTGAAATGAGGATATATGCTGATAAGAAGACCCAATCTACCATTATACCCTGATTATCCACTGCTGTAATCACTCCAACAGCAATATCAACCTGAAATGAAGTCCAATGAAGCCCAAATGGAAACCCAGAGTAGATTTCCCTGTTTTGTGAACTGGGTTTTCATCCAATCCACTGTCCTCTAAGGGGTTTCGTCCTTAGAAGAGCTGCAATTTGTTGAAAACTCTATCCAGAGCTCCAAACCTGCAATTGTGTTTTTAGAAAATGATAATAGAATACCAAAAGAGAGCCCAATACATTGCTTTATATCCTCCATCCTCCTTAATGGGATGCCCACCTTAATAAAATATTCCCTCCATAATGGGATGCCCACCTTAATAAAATATTCCACCTCCATAATGGGATGCCCACCTTGAGGGTCTCTAGGATGGGGACATTTTCAGTTTTACTCCTCACTTTTCACTCTTCACTTTTTGCTATTCATTTTTTACTATTCACTTTTACTATTTACGTTTACTATTTATTTTTCACTATTCTGTTACTATTCACTATTCACATTAAGGCAAACTTTTAATATTCTCAATTTAACTCCTGTATTCATCATCTAACATCAAACTGAAGGCTCGAAAGACTCCCAGCAAAGCTCCACTGCCCCTGGATAGGTCCCCTAACCACTCGCTGACCTACGGGAACCCTGGTAATAGGCCAACCACTGCTCATCTATGTGCTGTCTAGGAAGCGGACATTACAATCCTCCCTTCCCGGGATTGCTTGCCCTCAAGCAATAACAAATTTGCATATTGAAAATTATTGCCCAATGACAAGAGTCTCCATCCAATCATAACCCAAGTGGTTCCACATGTCAACCACACAATATAGATGAACAAATGACAAAAGATGTCATCTCGAAAATGTGTCCATCCTACCAACATACCCGCTGCTCCACTCTGATGAAACCAATATCGTACCACAAGCCATAAAACAACTTCGATGAAATCCATGTGAAGTAATGCACCAATCAAATCAATACCTGGATTCCATACAAAAATATAGAACCTGTTGTAAATGATGAAGAAGAGATATCTCATCCTATCACCATGAAGAATCCATCCATGAAGAATGTCCAGCAAAAAGATGTATAAATGAATTGTCACATGCCAATACATCAACACATGAAGTCTCTCAACATTGCTGATGTAACCCAGGCCAGCGATAAGAATGATATCATAGGTCTCACCAAACCAATGAAAACCAAAGAAATCTATCTCATACTCCATGTCCATCCAAAAGACATACCTCCACACACTCCTAGACTGCTGAATCGCTAATGTAAACCATGAAAAATCAGGAAGTGCTATATGATTCCAACTAGGACAACCACTAATCCATAAGGAGTCTATGAATATGAAGTCACCAATCAACAAATAAATTGCTGCCATGTCATGAGAAATAGGTGACAAACCCAAGGGTGTAGCATAGATGCCATCAACACTCCTCAAAGACAACTTAGTAGCTGTTACAGACCATGCTAAATCTGAAAGTGAAATGGAAACCCAAATAGGACAACCACTTACCAATGAAGAATCCATGAAGATTATGTTGCCATCATACCAATGAACAACTATCATATCATTGGGAATATGTGACAACTCTAAAGATATATCATAGATGCCTTCATCACTAACCAAAGATAACTCATGAGTGGCTGATCCACTATAAATGTCATCAATAAAATCAACATCTCCATCAACGAAATGATCAACATCAACTGCAATTTCAGAACTAGAAGACCTTTGCTTATCATCTTCCATGGAGTGGTGAGTGTCACTAACTTGTTGAAGATAAAGCTTGGCTTGTTGTGCTATCAGTTTAGCTTCCCTTGCCTTGTCAAGCCATCCTTCAATCATTTCTTGGGACTGTTTTATCTCAGTTTCTCCAAAGTGTCTAAGATCAGTCCTATAATGAGATGCATCATATAAAATACCATGACCCATGCATGCATCTTTTGTACCAATCAAAGTAGAATCAATATCACTCATTTCCCAATAATTAGCAGCCGCAATATCATGAGAAAGTGAGGATATTCAAAATTCATTAGTTTGCACAACAATTGTTTGAGATCAAAATATAAAAAAATAGATCAGAATTGGTAGGGGATCTTTCAGTGGTATCAAAGCTTTAAAATTTCAGTCCAATATCCATTAGGGATCTTTCAGTGGTATCAAAGCCATAATCCTCCCAGCCTGTTGGGTAATGATTGCATTCAATTGGTGTGTATCAGTTGTGCACAAGTCAGTTTGGATTTGGTTCTTAGTTTGGGATAGTGAAAAAGGTCATCATGACAAAGTTGTTCAGCAACAAACAGGCGTGGAAAGAATTTGAACAAACGCAATACAAGATCATACATACATTGGAGCGTTTAGATGATTCATTTTCTAAGTTTGGACGTTCTAAAGGATCATCTTCTTCTACTAGCAAGGGTAAAAGGCCACAAGCAAGGAAGAAATATCATACTATAGTTGATGAACTGTTTACACATAGAATGGATAAAGAATCTTCACATATGGGTGATACAACTCTTCATGAGAATGATTTAGTGTCTTCAAGTTCCAATAAGGTATGCAAAAATTTATATTATGAATTTGATAGACATGCTGATTTGACTCAAGAAGACATTAGGACAGCTTTGGGTAATGATTTGTCTACATCTTTGCATGAGGTTTCACTTGAGGCTTCTACATCAGAGGCTAGCATAGAGCATGTTAGTGATTTGGAAAGCAATGGTATGGATTCTTTGTGTGTTCTCAAGGCATCTTCTAGTGTGATAGTTGATTCCAATAATGTCACATCACTTACACATTAAGAAAAATCAAAAGATAGCAAAGAAAGCATTGGGAAAATTAGAGTTGTTACCATACCATTTTGTAGTCCTTTTATCTTTCTCAAAGACCTTCATGTTCCATGATGCATGCTCTTCATCAAATGCTGGTCCTACGTGAGACTCTCCATGAAATGTCTTAATGTTGATCCTCTTCACTACCATATCATGGTGTGGCATAGGGCTGTCATTATGCCTCAGAAAGTCAGACACGTCCTCATACTCAAGTGAGTTACCCTTCACCAATTTAATCATATCTTCTCCTATGAAAGGATGGTTATCAACAAGGGCTGATCCACAAATTGAATCCTGTGTACACTCAATTTTTCCTTCTATCTTCATTACTTGAATCCTTGAAGCATTTTCAAACAAAGACAAACCATGATCCTTATGATACAAATCAGGTGTACTAAAATTTTCAGACTTGTACCTCTGTTCTTGCTTAGCTAAATCTGCATCTTTGTCTTGCTTGCTTGCTTCCATGCACTCTTCCTTTGGAAGGAACAAAGATCTCAGGTGTGCTTCCCTCTGTCTTCTTGCTTGCTCCAGCTGTTCACATTTTGCCTTGACTTCTTGAAGGTGCTGTCTCGCTTGGGCAGCCACTGATTTTGCTTCTCTTGCTCTTTGTACCCAGTAGTTACACAAGACTTGTGTCTTCTTCACATCTTCCACAGTATGGTGAACAAAATCAGGACCTTTGTGGCTTGAATACACAATAGATATGTCATGTGTAACACTCTCAAATTGAGCCCCAACATAGGAAGACTCACTAACACTATTACCTTCATGTGAAATGGATGCTACCTCATGATTAGAACTGTTATAGCCTGTATTCTTTCCAAACTTACCACCTTTAGTGCCCAAATTATGAGTGCCAATAGTAGAGGGTTCTTCTACCTTCTTCTCACCATGTATGTTAACTGCCATCTCAAGAATCTCATTCCATTGAGTGAAGTCAACATTAGGCCTGGACAAGGGGTCTTCATCAAAGTAGTGAGTGGAGTCTACTACTCCCATGTGTGACTGAACTTCAAATAGTGTTGCTTCTTCTCCTTCCATAGGAATAGCTTTGATGGATGGAATGTCCAACATATCTTGATCACTTCCCTTTTTATGAACAAGTCCATCTCAAGGATACTTACCCTATTATTTGATTCCATGCCAATAAGATGTAGAGGGAATGAAACAATATTATCTAATGAACTCATACCTTGATGAACAATAACCTTTGTGGTGGCATGTTCTTTGTCCATATGATCATGGTGAATGTGATTCTCCAATGAATCTTCTTCATCACTAAATGTCACAAGGCTGCAAGGTACCTCATTGTATGATTCTTCAATCCTTTTCTCAATTTGTTCAACTCCTACATCATTTGCCTTGTCATCTTGTACCCAAGGAGTAGCTGCTATAAAGGACTGATTTTCTAAATTATGCAAGGAATTATTGGACATACTCAAAAGAAGACAATGATCAACAATCTCTTTATCTTTTTCTTTCACCAACTTGACAGCCATGTCTCTATCTCTAAGCAATTGCAAGTAGTCATCTCCCTTCATCATTGAATAGTCTTGCAATTCTTCCCAAGTCTGATATACAAAATCAGAATTCATATGACTTGAATTCACCACACAAATTCCATTTTTAACACCCAATTTTTGAGCACCATCTATAGAGAACTCTATGGTACTATCATCCTTATGGGAACTTGTTACCTCATGGAGTGAAGGAATATGATTGATGTTATAAAAATCAGAATACCTGTCATATTCTTGTACCATGTTTTCAACATCTCTAATAGGCTGATCCATGACTGTAATCTCTTCTATTGTGTGATCAACATGAAGACTCAATGGTGTACTATGTATCTTCTCTTGATCCAAAGTTTTTTCTTCTTGTGTAGGTGATGTGACATTATGGGAATCAACTATCACACTAGAAAATGCCTTGAGAACACACAAAGAATCCATACCATTGCTTTCCAGATCACTAACATGCTCTATGCTAGCCTCTAATGTAGAAGCCTCAAGTGAAACCTCATGCAAAGATGTAGACAAATCATTACACAAAGCTGTCCTAATGTCTTCTTGAGTCAAATTAGCATGTCTATCAAATTCATAATATAAATTTTTGCATACCTTATTGGAATTTGAAGACACCAAATCCTTCTTATGAAGAGTTGTATCACCCATATGTGAAGATTCTCTATCCATTCTATGTGTAAACAGTTCATCAACTATAGTATGATATTTCTTCCTTGCTTGTGGCCTTTTACCCTTGCTAGTAGAAGAAGATGATCCTTTAGAACGTCCAAACTTAGAAAATGAATCATCTAAACGCTCCAATGTATGTATGATCTTGTATTGCGTTTGTTCAAATTCTTTCCACGCCTGTTTGTTGCTGAACAACTTTGCCATGATGACCTTTTTCACTATCCCAAACTAAGAACCAAATCCAAACTGACTTGTGCACAACTGATACACACCAATTGAATGCAATCATTACCCAACAGGCTGGCAGGATTATGGCTCTGATACCACTGAAATATCCCTAATGGATATTGGACTGAAATTTTAAAGCTCTGATACCACTAAAAGATCCCCTACCAATTCTGATCTGTTTTTTTATATTTTGATCTCAAACAGTTGTTGTGCAAACTAATGAATTTTGATTTCTTGATTGCTGTTCTGATTTTCTGAGTTTGTTATTTGATGTTTGTGTGGATATGAAATGGTTTTGATTGCAATATTCACATACCGAATGAAGAGAAATATACCCAACAAATAAACATTGCAATACCACACCAAAATAAGCTTTATTTCTCACTAAACATAAGTCTGATTACAGTTTCAGAGGTCTGATTTCCACTAAATCAGACTGTAACAACACTATTAAACTCAATACATATGAAATAATTGAATACCCAATATGGTAAACACATACCCGGAAGCCAACACTTAATTTATGGAACATGAAGTTGCTGAAATCCTAATTCCTAGCTAGGATTTGACTGCAAATGACTCATGTTTTGAATAGCCAGCTGGTAAAGGTACTGAAATGAGGATATATGCTGATAAGAAGACCCAATCTGCCATTATACCCTGATTATCCACTACTGCAATCACTCCAACAGCAATATCAACCTGAAATGAAGTCCAATAAAGCCCAAATGGAAACCCAGAGTAGATTTCCTTGTTTTGTGAATTGGGTTTTCGTCCAATCCACTGTCCTCTAAGGGGTTTCGTCCTCAAAAGAGCTGCAATTTGTTGAAAACTCTATCCAGAGCTCCAAACCTGCAATTGTGTTTTTAGAAAATGATAATAGAATACCAAAAGAGAGCCCAATACATTGCTTTATAGCCTCCATCCTCCTTAATGGGATGCCCACCTTAATAAAATATTCCCTCCATAATGGGATGCCCACCTTAAAATATTCCACCTCCATAATGGGATGCCCACCTTCTCAAACAACAATAAAATATTCTCCATAATGGGATGCCCACCTTAATAAATTATTCCACCTCCATAATGGGATGCCCACCTTGAGGGTCTCTAGGATGGGGACATTTTCACTTTACTCCTCACTTTTCACTCTTCACTTTTTATTATTCATTTTTCACTATTCACTTTTACTATTCACGTTTACTATTCATTTTTCACTATTCTGTTACTATTCACTATTCACTATTCACATTAAGGCAAACTTTTAATATTTTCAATTTAACTCCTGTATTCATCATCTAACATCAAACTGAAGGCTCGAAAGACTCCCAGCAAAGCTCCACTGCCCCTGGATAGGTCCCCTAACCACTCGCTGACCTACGGGAACCCTGGTAATAGGCCAACCACTGCTCATCTATGTGCTGTCTAGGAAGGGGACATTACATTGTCGTCCCCTGCCATCCCCGAAACGCATCCCCCATGTCCCCTACCGTCCCCGTCCCAAAAACTTGGCGTAACAGACGTAGATATCCTTCCTCTTTAAAAGAAATTGTGACATGCCCTAATTCAAAATGAATGAATTCACCAAAAAAGAATAAACATTATAGATTCTTGGAGTATTTTGTGTTTGTCTTAATCTAGAGATACCCCACTTTCCTATTGTTTTATTGATGACTAGTTTAATTTGGAGCAAGAAAGGTTTTTTTTAGATCTTCTTAAAACCTAGTAGTATGCAAAAATGTTTTGTTAGAAAGCCGTTTTGGAATATGTATGGGTAGGTCAGTTTTCAGAGCCCTACCATTGAATCCTAACCTTGATGCTATGGATGTTGTGCTTCAAACAGCTCCCAGTTAGGTTGAGATTAAAAATATCCCTCTTCACCTTTGGTCCCTATTGCCTCCTGCTCTCAAACCCTTAGGAGAAGTTTTGGAAGAGGATGAGACAAGGGTTACTCTTCCACATCTCAAAGTTAGGGTTTTGATTTCAGTTAAACCTGTAGATGAATTTTCCAATTTCAAAGGAAAGTGTATAAATGCGAAATTGTGGGACTCAGTCGGCTCAATTATTGTTTTGTGTAAAAACAAGAATCTTCATAAGAATTGCCCTAATAGTGCTAAGAATAAATTAATCTCATCTTCTAATAATCCTGATGAACACATGATAGATGGAGAAGTATTGTTACCAAGTTTGATAATTTGTTGTCTCAAGAGAATGATAGTAATGTAGAAGAACTAAATGTTTTCCCTAGGAAAAACCCTATAAGAAGAATTGATTTCTCTACTTCAACAGAATATGATGTTATTTTGGCCTCCAATGATCCTCTGTCTAACCCTAGTGGTTACACTTCCTCGAAGTTTGTTGATTGTTCTTCTGTGGATCTCCCAGCTAGTAAAAAGGAATATAGTTGAAATATCCCTCCTAATTTCTAACTGTTACTGGTTTATTTAGCTAGGTCAAAATCAAATCCTTAATAATTCTGATGACATCTCTATACTCTTTAGGTAATTCAAAAATCAAATCTGGAAATAAACTGGGCCATATGTAGTTTGTCACAAGATATCACGACCTCTGCTAAAAGTAGGGATTTGCCTTTGAATATTGACGCTACTCTAAGGTAATCCCTAGATGATCTGTCGTCCACTAAGGCTTACTAAGTAGGTTGTGAGTGTCAACTATGCCCGCCTTCAGTCCATGCTTCCACTACGCACTCATAGTAGCCAATCCTCCTAGATGATTTCCACTTTGGTGAATGCAAACTGAAAGATTGTGATTGAAGATTAGCTTCGCTAATGAAGCGACTATGATTGGATCTACACCCAAATATGATCACTATTCCAACGACTCAATATGTCGATCGCAAATGATTAGGATATGGCTGCGAGTTGGTTACAACTCAACCTGAAACTTCAAAGTGTCCTCTTTGCACCTTCTTCAGTCTTCAACCATGAGGTGGTGTACTTAGAAGAGGATCATCCAGCCCTTCCTTGTAATCCTCATCATTCCTCCTCATGGTTGCTTGATGAGAGTTACAAACATTAAATACATCTAGATTCATAGAGATTATACAACTATAAATATATTATTATACACAACAATCATGATAGAGCATACCACAATATTTATTTAAACATAAGACTGCTATATTTTCATGAGCAATTGTATTGACTGCTGATTCTGCTTTTGCCTGTTGAGTGCATGTATATTTTTGAATATGTTCTGCTCTTTTTGTATTCCTAATAATTAATTAGTCTTGATCGATCAATGCCTGATTCCTCCCTTGGTGATTTCCCTTTTATATCTTCTTGTATCTTTGCAAGGATGTGTCTCCAACGAATAGGTGTGACCTTTTATTAATAAAACTCCTTCATAACAAATTGTGTCCCTGGGCACAACTTTAACTATTCGTTGTTCCTTTTATATAGAATGGTCGGCCAGCATTTAAGGTGGTCGGCCTTGATTTAGTTTATTTAAAATATGTTTTATGAGGTCGGCCTCATAAATTAAGTCTTCAAATCAGTGATCCCCTTATTTGTCTGACGAGGAATATCACAATCTGCTCTTCCAAAAGATTGCTTGTCCTCAAGCAACTTCAAATTTGGATGATCGAAGACTTCAACTCCTTCCCATGTAGCATCCTCTGTGGGTAGTCCTTTCCACTTGATCAAGTACTCTTCAATTGTTTTATTTCTTAATCTTCTTTCTCGCATATTAAGGATGGTCTTCGGTTCCAAAATCAACTTGCCTTCATCAACTAATGGTGGTAACTCTGAACATGGGGTAATGTGTTGTCCCAATTTTGAGGCATGACACATGAAACACACTGTGAATCCTGCTACTTATGGGCAGCTCCAACTCGTAGGCAACTTCTCCTATCTTTCTCAAAATTTTGTATGGTCCATGGAATTGGGGTTTGAGTTTCTTAACTCCACTAGCCTTGATTGAAGATTGTTTGTATGGTTGTAACCATAAGAAAACCAAATCCCCAATTTCAAATGTCCTCTCAATTTTGTTCCGGTCGGCATAAATCTTTTGCTGATTCTGTGTGTGATGTAGGTTATCTTTGAGTGTGTTCATAATATCCATACTTTGTTGTACAAAATCTCTAGCTCCTGGCACACGACTTTCTTGAAGGATCAAACTTTCGAATGAGGTTGCCTCATATCCATATAGAGCCTTGAAGGGAGTCATCCCTATTGACATGTGGTGTGTGGTGTTATAGCAATATTCTCCAAGATGTAACCACTTGATCTATGTGTTCTGTTGCCCTGTGACATAGTTTCTTAAGTATTCTTCCACCCATTTGTTCACAATCTCAGTTTGCCCATCTATTTGGGGATGATAGCTTGTACTAGGTGTGAGCTCAGTCCCTGATAAACGGAAGAGTTCTTGCCAACATACTTTTGCAATATGGGAACAACAAACTGGGTACACAAACAACAAACCAGTAAAGACTTGTTTAGCAAAATCCTGCGTTTTTTATCTGGAACACTGAATTTTTTGTTAGTCTAAATTTTTTATTTTCCAGCAAGCCTCCAAAACTCTCAAATTTTTTGAAACTAACTTGTGAACCCTAGTCATAGAAAGCATTCAAAATCTCATTCTCCCTAATGCACAAAAGTTATCTAGCCAGAATTTTAATGTTTGGAGTCACAAGATACTCATCATTATTGAGAATCGAAACTATGACAAGATAATTCTAAAAACACAAACCAGACCCTTTTCAAATTTGAATGATTCTAATAAACACCACAAGGAACCTCTTTTGTTGTTAAAACTGTCTATTTGTTATGACTTGACCCCAAAGTCAACAATGCCATGTCTACTGGTGGTCTTTGGGAAAACCTTTAGAAAAAATCAAATCTCGGAAAAAGATAGTCATTGTATTTGAAAAATCTATTGTTTTCCACAAATTAAGTGAGGGTGGATCCCTATCAAAGCACCTTCTTAAGATGAAAGACCTAAAGGTCAGCTCTTCGCCATAATATATATATAGCCATACCTGTATCCAGGCAAAAAATATTGCCATACCAGCATAACCGAACCCTAAACCCATACCCGTCCCCGTACCAAGATCAACAACTTAGGGTTGATACAAAAATGATTGAAAATAGACAAGCTTGTTAATACCTATGCTCCCCGGAGACACGTCCCCTACCAAATTTGACCCCATCCCCCATAAGGGACGTTTTGAGGACCCGAGGATGGGTAGGAAATGTCCCCACCTTGTCCCCAAATTTGCAAGAAAAAGGAAACGTTTTGGGTACTTTTTTTTAGGAAATGCCTAGGTACGTTAAGGGATGGCTAGCCATCCCTTACGGCCCAAGCATGTTTCAGTCACTTTTTTTACTCCATACAGCTGGGATGAACCATCACCCTTCAACATTAAATGTAAATACATATCTTATTTTTCATATGACAAGTTTGAGGGCTATTGTAAGAGGGAGGAACACACATCAAAAGATAATTTTAGGATGTTGATTTCACAGCCCTTACCTTATTGATGTTGTCACAAGTTTGTATGATACTACTAGGCTAAGTTGCCAATCCTAGTACGGGTTCAGGTATGGGTTCGCGGATACGGCATTTTTTGTGGCCCAGGTATGGTACGACAACATATATATATATAAATATGTATTTTTAATAATTTATATATAACTATATATAATATAATGTATTTTAATTTTATATATAATTATATGTTTTAAAATTATTTGTGCTTTTAGAGGTTTTTTTGTATAAAAAATGTAAAAAACGTTTTTTTGTTTAATTTGGGTGCCTAGGCGCTGCGGGTCCCTCTGGGTTCTACTGGGTTTTGCACGGGTTCTCCCAGGGTATTGCCTAGGCACCCCGGGTTCCCTGAGGGTCCTTTGGGGTGCCTAGGCAATACCCTAGGAGAACCCAGAGTCAAACCGGCCCAGGACAAGTACCCAGACCAGACCCATACCTATACCAGGGGTGTTCCTAAGGAACCCGATAACATAGCTGCTAGGATATGGAATCCCTTTAATCAAATTTAGTAGCAGGACTATTGTACTTGTAGTTGTATGAAGGCCTTTTACTAGCATAGTGTTGGTGTAAGAGAGAGTTAAGCCCTAAAAGACACTTTTCATGTTATTGACATCTCAGTCCATATAGGTGATTTCCTGTACGGTACATCTAGGTAATGGGAAACCTCACTTCTTGTGTTAGAGGGTTGATTGCAGGTTCAACCCAGCTATACTAATTTTCTACAGCAACAAGTATATCAGCAATAAATGATCATAAATGTAGAAAATAAATGAGTAATTTCAACATTAAATGTAAATGCATACCTTTTTGTTTAATATTAACAGATTTTAGGGCCAGTTTAAAAGGGAAAATTCAGAAATATACTTCACAAGATAACTTCAAAATGTTCATGTCATCAATCTACGCACCTGCTGACATTTTCATATTAACAGATCTTAGGGCTAGTTAAGAGGGGAAAATACACATCAAAAGATAACTTCAGGATACTCATGTCATCGGTCTATACACATGCTATCGCATGTCTGTACAATATAGCTTGGAGAGGGAAAACCTTTGATCAAGTTTGGTGTCAAGACTGTTGTAATTTTTATATAATATATATGCGCATTGACAATGAAAGCAATTAAAATTTGTCAATTAGAATCTAATGTTATGTGCTACCGTTTTATAATGTCTATGATGAATGCCTTATCAATGTTATCATATGAATACTTGAAATTTCCTTATATTTTGAAAATTCCCTATTTTTTTAATAGTTGTCCCCTGCAAACAAGCACAACCTGCTGGACCAGCCTCTTTAGGATCAGCTGGTGAAAATGTACATCCAACTTCCAAGGACATCTTCTTCCCTAGCTCTTTTGTGATATTCTCTAATTTCTTGTAGGCTTGTCAGATGAGATTTCAACTTTTCTTTTTACATAATTTTACATGTTATTCTTTGTCTAAGTTACCAGTTCAGGTTCAGGTACATCTGTACGGCCAAAAAAAGGGTCTGGGTATGTTTTAACTTTTGGGCATGTCAGTACAACAAACAAATAAAAAATCATATGCATATTTCACCTTGAAAACAGGAATTAAGTTCATATAACCACATATACACGTCTTAAGTTGTTTGAGGTTCAATTTAGGTTTTAGAGTTAGGTTTTAAGGTTGACTGGTCAACCTATGAAAACCAAAAAAACTGAAAAAAAAAAATCAAAACAGGCCCTGCCCATACCCAGAGCGAACATAACCCAAACCAAAACCTAGAACAAACCAGATCTGGATGTGGAGGTTTTTCCCAGCGAACTGGTAACAAAGTATTTTGTTAATACTTGTACGACCTGCTTTTTTTGTTATCTAATTGTCAGCTAAAGGTAGTACATTAACAAATAGTTTATAAACAGTTACCTAGCAGTCATAGTGGCCCTTCAAGTAGAATTGCCACAGTCAGGGAAGTGTGCTGATGTTTATGTATGGTCCTCCCTGAACTGCATTCTCTTTAATTGAAAACTACCTTCAACGAAGTATCAATTGTTATATTCTCGTACAGTCAATTTTGGTATGAACTGTTCCTTTTATTTGTATACTATTGCATTGGTAGCATAGCATTTAAAGTGGTTTACATGTCATACTATAAATTTCCTAGTTTGGTTAGTTAACACCAACTGGGAGTTGTAATCTAAGCCAACCAAAAAAAACACCAAAAGTATCATACACTTAAGCAGGAGAAAATAATGATTTCGGACCTGCTTACGCATCCATTCTTTGACAGTTAAGCCATCTTGGGCTACAACATAAGCTTGACCTCCAGCAATTGCTGGTAAAAGTCCAATTGCAAATTGTATTTTTTCTGGCCACGTCAACATCTCATTGTTCTTTAGGATCGCCCAAATTCCTGAAATCAATGAACAGAAAAAACCCTTAAAATGTTTTGAACAGATGACTGTCAATATAAAAATACATGTGTATGAATGAACTAATATTAGAAACACTTACAAGGATTTCTGACATATAATTTAAAAACAAATTTATTATTATATGAAGTTTATCTGAAAAATCACATTTCATATTTGGAATCTTATGGTGCATAGTTGTTTTTAAATTCTTTGCAAGATTCTGTTGAAAACAAAACATTTCAGAACAGAATACTAAATACTCCATGATCAGTCAGGAACCAAACTGTAAGAAAAATGTTCCTCAATGCCTGGCACTTGTTTCATGTGGAGAAGAAGATTCAAGATTATATGTTACAGAGATTTTGAGAAGATGGAAGGATAATCTCCTCCTCCAGCCTTAATTTGAGCAAACTCTTGATGTCTAGAGCTGATTTGGCTGAGAATATCGTTTCTGGGATGGATGCATCTAGGAAAGATATTGAGTCTTTACAATTAAGAGCAAAGCTCATATGCTGACCGTTCTTGGCTACATTAGTCAAGGGTGTCAATGTTTCTGGCAAGCCTGCATGTGCTTTAATACCTCTTCTTATTTTGTTTTGTAATTTGATATAAGATGCATGCTTCTAAAGAAAGAAGAAACAACTTCATAATACTTAATCTTTTCTAGACTGTCCAGAAGTATATTTACAATGAACATCATAAACTCTATGAACATTGTTGATATTTTTTTCTATGAATAAAAGGTTTATAGTATATACTATATTAAAGAAAGATGGGCATCTGAATAGATTTAGAAAGTCCCCAATTCATCACTGATTAAAACTGGTAAACCAGACCCAGAACCAAAACAGGGACCAGGGAAGGTGTATCTGTTATGTCACTTAAAAAGCCTCAAAGATACAGACGTATACCTACTGCTATAATTTGGACTTAACATCAATATTCTGAGGTCATTAAAATAGAATTGGAAAGCAGACAGAAGCATGCTGAACTAAATACTTAATAACAACCTTGAATTCAATGATACTATCAAAATAACAACCTTGAATTCAATGATACTATCAAAAAATCAACTCATTGCTTTCCTAGGGAGAACCTCCTCCCCCTTAACAGTGCCAACAAGATATCCAACCAGAGCTGGCTAACCCTAAACTCAGAAAAATCTCAACAAATTCTGCCATCCCCAAACCCTAAACCTCTCAACCCTACTAAACCTATTCCCCAATGGTATGACCCCAGCAAATCTAGTTGGTGGCATACTAACTAGGGCATGCACTTGAGAACTATAGAACTTCAGATACTTTGAAACAGTTTTTATCCTTGGAAAAGATTCTGACCACAAAGCAATGTCCAGAGAAAGATACACTCAGTATTTACAAGCTCAACATCAATTCCTATCAAAAGATGCACAAACTTTTATAGCTATCTAATCAAACCACTGTCCCAAATGGGGAAGGCTATCCCCATTGCACCTGAGCCAAGCAACCTGGCCCAACCACCCTTGACTCTCAACAAACTTGAAACTCGTCATAATACGCTCCTAGACACTTTCAACAAAATCACAACTATTAAGACTACCAATCTCTCAATAAAATCACAACTATTGAGACTACAAATCAACCCGTACAAAACAACTCATCGAAGGACAATACCAACAACCTCATAGGGACAATCTCCACAAACTAGAACAACAAAATTTTAATTCCCATATTCATATGGTTGAATTGATTTCTTTATATAATGATAACAATGTTCAACTATCTTCACACATTAAAGATTTAAAACTCTATTACATCAGATATTGTAACTACAAACTGGGAAACACCTTCCACCACAATCAATTGTGCTTCATATGGACAGATTTCTGTTCCAACAGCTTCAAATTTTAATGATCCGAATACTGTCTTTTTTCTTTGTAGCCGTTTTATTGGGAAATATGGACATC
Source organism: Cunninghamia lanceolata (assembly GCA_027924645.1). Classification (NCBI taxonomy): domain Eukaryota; kingdom Viridiplantae; phylum Streptophyta; class Pinopsida; order Cupressales; family Cupressaceae; genus Cunninghamia; species Cunninghamia lanceolata. The sequence goes on along the minus strand of BSBN01000252.1, from coordinate 10,435,757 downwards.
ATTGATACTGATAACAAACAAATTGAATTTTATATATGTACTATAAATAAGAGTACCACTATGGCCAGTGATTACAACGCGATCAACAATAATTGCAACCTGCAACAGAATCACTGCCGGTCATTTGGACTGTAGAAACAAAAATTCTCTAACCCATCAGATCTTTCTTCTCTATTTACATACTATTCCTCAACCCAGTTTGTTGTATTTCTTTTACCCTAATCATTGCCAAGAAGAAAAGGAAATTTTGGACATAAAAGGAAAAAAAAATGCAAATAAATGCAATAAATTACCTCTATGTAGGTAATTGGCAGTTTGTTTTGGTCTCTATCACTCTTCTCAGCTCTCCTTGGCCCTAAAAATCAGAAATTGAAATGATGCAGCTTTTGGGATGAACGGGGGTTTGTATAAGTTGTAGATTCCTAATCAGGTTTATATGTAGTTTTCTACATTTTAGGTTTTTTTTAAATTCTAGTTTAGTTTAGTTCAATGGTCCACGGTAACACATTGTCACCCCTCAGCCCCTCATCACCATCCAACATACCCATGCTATTTTCCTATTCAAATATCATTCCAAAGATTTTGGGGATATTTCCAGCCATACCCTTTTTGAATTCCTATGTTTCCTTATTTCCACAGTTCCCCTTGCCCCTTCCCACCAAAGAAAGGGCACCTAGTGGAACATACATTCAATTTAGTTTTTCTTCCTTTTTTCAGTTTAAGTGGCGTTTTGTCACTTTTTAAGACACAACTCCATTTTGGCAGCAAGTTGTTGCAGCTTAAGTGACAAGAACATCAATTAAAATGAATAGAGCTAAAATTAAACCAAACTAGAACCAAAAAGATAAAACCTAATAAACTAAATTTCCATAACTCCATGCTGAACCTACGCTCCTCAACCCAAAGCTTAGTCAGTTCCATTTCTGATTTTTGGAGTTGAGGAGATCAAAACACGCCACCCATATTACCTCTATGTAGGAAATGGACGTGTTTTGGTCTCCTTTGACCCCAAAATAAAGAAATGGAAGTGAGGCAGGTTGGGGTGGGGTGTGGATAGGGGCGTTAAGATGTAGTTGCAGACTCCAAAGCAGGTTTTACTTTTTTTTTTAAGCTTACTTCAATTTTAGTTTTTGTTTTACATCACGTGCCCTTATTATTCTTGGGATTACTTGGGCAACTCTTGGAATTCATTTGGAGCACTCTTGTGTAACATCCCTCACTTTTTAGTTTATTTGTGTTATCTTGGTTGAGATTATATGGTGAATGATCATGGTTTATTGCTTTGATATTTGTGTGCAAACTATTGATTTAATGTATTGTGGATAATATGTGATCAAAGATGTTAATGATTAATTAACATAGTTAATTACTTATACAATGATTATATTATTATTGCAATTGTTATTATTGGCTAACAATGCTACTAAGGTTTTGTGGCAAGTTTATTATTGTGTTCTAGGTACAATTACTTGGGGAAGGTGAACTAGGTCCTAGCACTGAAGGATACCAAGATAATCCATTTGTGTGGGTAATAAATAGTAAAACTAGATTAAAATAAATAATTTAAAGGAAATAAATAATTATTTATGTTTAATTATTTATTTGATGTTTGAAAATTATAGAATTAATAATAATAAATAATTATGGTGATCAATTATTTATTAATACATATATTTTTATTTATTAATTATTTAGCTAGAAGATAATTATATTTATTTCATGTGTGAAAAAAAAAAAAAAAATGTAAGAACCCTTGCAAAATCTGATCCAATTTTCTGATTCTAAACTGAGTTTTCTGATTTTGTTTTTGTTTGTTTTCAATGGTTTTTATGAGTTTTCAATGTGGGTATGCATTTGTTATGTTATGATGCCAATATAGAACCATTTTTATATGAAATATCAACAAACTAATGAACTGAAAACATACATCAGAGATCTGATATAACTCAGAACAGCAAGGTATTCTTATTTCAAACTGAATATTTGAATAAGAGGATTGTTTACAACATACCCAATTGGATCACACTTGTTCTAGATACAATATGGAACCATACAAAGCACATAGAAGACTGATTTAGATGAGTGTTGTTCGCAATTAAGTCTGATATAGAATTTGTTGATGTTGACAATGATCAACTGCTCCAACTAGCCACGAATCTCCTCCAAATGTTAGCACTAGAGTCTCAAGATGGAGCGATCAAACCCTAGGTACCAATGCATGATGAAAATGCCACCAAAAAGACATTATTTCCAATCTGATGTGTCTGCAGAGTTCTGAAATTGAAATCAGCTTACAAAATGATGATGAACAAACCCTCAAAATGTGGTGCCAATTCCAACAAAGCCCAAACCCTAGGCAATGGGAAAATATGATATTTCTCCCTCAAAAACTCCATGATCTGCCAATGTAATCGCCCAGATCTGCAATTTGTCCTTATGATATCAATTGTTGTATAAACCCTAGCGGCCAGCAATGGTTCAATTCAGATCTTCCTTCAAAATGGATCGATTTCTTCACAAAAACCTCATGATACCAATGCAAAATAAGTCCTCAATGACCTATAATCGATTACCCTTCAATTATCCCATATCAAATTGATAATTTGGCACAAATCATATCAATTTGTCCTTCAAACCCTAGCTGATATAACCTGCAAAAAAAGATGTCCTTGTAGCTCCAATATGATGCAAAAACCTGCAAATATGCTCAATAGTAAATCCCGTATGGATTTACCTCTCAAGTGGCATTGGGTTTTCCTCCAATCCACTAATTTTCCGAGGATTTTCGTCCTCAGAAAATGGCTGAACCAATGTTGCAGCTCAAAGGAAAAATCTCCAATATCAAATGTCAAATACACAATGATGAAAAATGACCTCCAAAGCCTTCTTTTATGATGCCCAAGTGGAATGCCCAAGTGGAGCGCCCAAATTTGCTTTATTTTATTTGCATTTCATGTCCACCGTCATAATAAAATAATATTTTATTTTATTTTATTTTTCCCTTCTCCAATCGGGACGTCCAAGTTGACAATTAAAATATTATTTTATTTTAATTTCTTTTCTCCAAGTGAGGCATCTAATTTGACAATAAAATATTATTTTATTTTGTTATTTTATTTTTTAATTTCTTTTTTCCCTTTTAAAGTGACTTTCCATTCTCCAAACTTTAAGTTATTTTGCCAACTTTCCATTCTCCAAACTTTAAGTTATTTTGTCAACTTTCCAAATGTCAATGTCACTTTGCAACGATGGCTCAAAAAGGGGACATTACAGAAAATAATATAAAGATTTTTATCTTTAGTTGTAAATAGGAAAAGATTATTCAATTGTTATATTTAAAGATTATATGCTTATTTTGGAGATTTCATGAGATAGGGTTGAGAAAAGGAAAGAAAGAAAAAGAAAACTTTGATTTGAAATGTGTTTTTTGTTTTCTTATTCTTTTTATTCTTTTACGCATTCATTCTTTCATTATGTAATAAGAAATTATTGATTTTTGGAAAGAATAAAATAGATACAAACTTATAGGAAGAAGAATTAAGAGTGTGGCTAATTAGTAATTTCACTTTGGGGATTGGAGTTTCAAGATCTTCGCCAAACTTAAAAATTATACAAGAGTATTAAAGGTAATATTGTAATCATGAAAAGTTGTAGATAATATTTGGTTCCCCTGGTAATTAATAAACTTGGATTTATTTAAGAAAGAATTGAATTTGATCACATTATGTATGAATTAGAAACTAGTTGTCTTGAAAAGAAAACAAGAACCTATGTTAGTTTGCTCATATTCCGTACATAGTGAACTACGTATCTTGGAATTTTGTTTATAAAGTTTCCAACTATGGGATTAACATTCCCTATGACTCTTATAATTTCATCTTACACAATTCTTGTTTTGTGAATTAAACAAGTTGACTGAATTTTTTTATTAAAACTGGTAAAACTATCTTGAAGAAAAGCAATCAGTTGCGTCTTCAATAAAAATTGTTTTAGAAACTGGGTTTTCCTAAACATTTTAGGAACAATGCGTCGCTAAGATTATTAAATCATATAAAAAAAATTAGCGATTGCCACATTGTAGATTTCGAGATATAAAAGAATTTGTGACTGTATGTTTGTGTTGTTGTAAAACTGTCTTGTTAAAAAAAAAAATAGCTAGGTGCATCTTCAATAAAAATTGTTTTAGAAACTAGGTTTTCCTAAGAATTTTAGGAAAAGTGTGCAGCTGAGTATATTAAATCATATAAAAAACAGCAAAACCCAGATTCTAGATTTTGAGATATAACAACTTTTGTGACTGTATGTTTATGTTGTTATGAATTGAGAGGTGGGTGTTTCTTGGGTGATTCCATTGACGTCACCACCTCTATTTTTTTGTCCATCACACTTAAATATTGTCTCCTTATAAGTAAGACTACAAAGAGATTAGCAGATGCTTTTCTCACATTAGACACATCACATATGTTCTAGTGCTCTGAATGGGCAAAGGGTCTCATAGGCTATGCAGATGCACAAGGTGCAAATGCCCATTTTATCACTAGAGCTAGGAAAACTCTGACTAAGACCTGTGACCCAACTTGATGTATTGTATCACTAGATGGTGCAGTACTCTATGTCTAATAAAAAGTCCAATTGCTTACTAGTGTGGTATTTGGTACAAATGTGCTTTACCAATGGGAGATGCATGCCCTTAGTGTGCTATGGTACTTTAAAGTAAATGCTTTAGTAAAGATCTTTGAACATATAATTTTGTCTTGGTTTTTATTTTGATTTGTTCTCTTTATTGTATTTTTTATTATTAATGCATTTGATTTTAAAAGTATAACAGTGTGAAGTGTTGTATCATTTGCTTGTTTTGATTGATTCATTTCTATGTGTATATCTTGTGAAAATGTATTGTGAATTTATCTCTTGTTTGTGTGTTTGGATTTTTAGATTCATGTGTATGTGTGTGGGTTAACAATTTGAATTAAAGAAAGAAAATAAACACTAGTAATGTAATGATTCACACTCTTGGATTATGGATGGTATTTCCTTGCTTTGACTAATGGATGGGGAGGAAAGGAACATCCTCATGGTGGGTTCAATGCCTTCCCCGATCAAGTACAAGAGCATAGGAGCTGGGAGGAATTGTGAAGACTCCAATTGAAGACTAAATATATCTCTATTACTACTTGTATTTGTAAGACCACTTGTCTGTGTGGCGATTTGGCTAATGTACTAATGTATTCATTTGCATATTATTAAGGGGTTGTAGTTGACCCAATGTACATTTGAATATTATGATGTATTTTATACTATAAGTGATGAATGTTAGTTGATATTCATTGTGATGATCTTTTATTACTTGCATAGTTTTGCAACTTGTTATTATAATGATATAAATGAAGAAATTTTTCTTGTCACATTTTTGGGGCTGTTACATCTTGGAATCTCTCTTGCTGTCTCTTAAAATCCCTATGGATGTGTCTTGGATAGCATATAGATGCTACCTATGGGACAAGCTCCTTTTCACTCACAAGAATACAAGCAAAGGTTGTGCTTCAATGTGGCTTGCTTGGACTATTGCAGTGCTTCCAAGCGATATTTCAAACCCTCAACACCTTTGTATTGAAGAGAGGAATGAGTTGCTTTCTTTCCCATGCCTTTCAAGTGGTCTCTTTGACCCTTTGTCTTATTAGGCTCGTCATTCATTTTTTGTTTCTTTTCATATTTATTCTTTGTCCTTTTTAACCTTTTTTGACTTAATCCATGGAATCTACCCTTCTTTTTTATTCACTTATGATTAGATCTATAAAACATAATATGAGAAAATCTAGGAGAGTTGTTTTGCACTTATAAATACTGAAAAACCAGGGGATGTAGACCAATTAAGGTCATCCCATTCATTGATCGGTTTCCCCACCAACCTAGTTACACGCCACAGAACACAGTGCAGTATCCATCACCAGATCATGTAGCCCTCTGATCGACCCTTCTTCCATCACTTGAAGGAGAAAAGAAGTGGATAAATTAATTCTAAATGACTATTACAGAAAAAGGTTGTTAGTGTGAGTTAAGATCCTAGTCAAGTACACAGTAGAATTGGTGGATATTTATCCACAGTTGTTCTCCCTCTTTTCCTTATAGATCTAGTTCAAAATGATGATTTATGTTAAAACACAAACTACGCATGAAGAAGCTTCAGTTTAGTGACAAGCAAATCCACTTGAAGATTCAAATTAAATTTGTCATGCTATGAAATTGCACATCAATGGTCAAGAATTTAATGTGGAGAACCTCCAGTAGGCACATGAATGATAATTTACCAGATGCATATCTTTTCAAGGCCGTAATCCTATACAATGCATGAGAAAATTGGTGATTTTCTTCAGACATAAGGTTTCCCACCAAAGATGTCCCATGAAAAAAGTAGGAAAATTACAAAGAACGTTAAAGTTGTACAAGATTAATCCCAACCAGATCCTCAAAAGGTGTTTGCTGCAAGGGTAGACAGAGTCTTTTCAGGAAGCACATAAAGATGCTGCCAGAGATTATCTGGATCACCATGTCACGGTACAGATGGGTGTGCTAGTAAGATGTTGCAGCCAACAATGTTTTTGCACATAAAGGAATGGGTGAAGAACCTGTGAAAAATCGCCAGCAAGCAGGGAAACTTTTGCAGTCAGATTTCATGTTCTTGCATCTTACAAAGCCTCAAAAGTGATTTGATGAATATGGTTGGACGTTACAAGTTTCTTCAAACAGCAAACCAAAGAAGGATGATCTAAGGGTACACCATAGTTGCTAGAGAGTGAATGATCAAATCAATAAGTTAAGGCTTAGACAAAGAAGAAATTAACAAACTGTAAATAAGTTTTCTCTGGAAACATCATTGTTTCAAAATTCTTCAGCTTACCTTTATGTACTTTGAAACTTCACAAGTTCTTCAAATCCCAAAGAGAAGTGGAAAAATAGATAAAGAAGCAGCAGATGCATGTAGTTTTTATAAGCCTTGGGGTTTTCTCAAATTGAAGAAAAACTATCATACCATTCAAAGGCGCTGGAAGAACTTCCGGAAAATCAAAACGGCTATACTGTCCAGGTTTGTTTGGCATAGCAAAGATCATAGAATGCTCCTTCCACTGCAGTCTATCATTGATCCCAAGCTCTCCAAACAAGTTTTGAACATTGGGATAAGCTCCGACTGGATAACAACCAATAGAGGAGATGATCAAACAAATTTTAAAAAGTAACAAGACTAGATGCTCATCTGTAAACTAGTTACTAAAAGCATTGTCTTTCATCTTTTTAAGAAATTTGGAGTATTTGGACCTAATATAATATAGAGAGAATATGCTTTGATAAAATGAATGGGAATTGAGACCTTTTAACAACATCACAGAATCTTTCATAAGTAAAAATGTCACTAAGAATTGCTGTGAAGAATACTACACAGGTCATAGTGTGATTATTTATATGCCACAATCTGTGACAACTTAACCATAATGTACAGCTTGTCAAATTTTTCTTATGTCTGTCAGACTTGTTGAATCACTGCATGAAGTTTGAGTCATTTGTTGTCTCTAGGCATGATTCATAAAAATCCATTATTTAAATGTTCCATATATGAGCATCACCAGACATTTACACTTACTAATATAATCTTTAAATCAATAAGCATTTCAATAATTCATATTCCTTATTTCTCCTAAGGGATTAATTTATTCTTGTGAAAAAATTGAATGACCTACAATCAATCGTTGTAACTAGATAATATCATATTTGAGTTGCTAACAGCACATATTAATTAATTTTTAAGTAGATTCTTGTGAATTTCATGTGCTCATGATAACCAGAGTGACATGATATTATTGACAAATCTTGTATAAACCAGATACCTATGCAGTTTTTTTAGTGTCTAAAAAGCAAGCTTGGAAAAGAGGTATGCTGCAATCTTGCACATTTTCATAAGATTTCACCAGGATCCACCTAGCTGCAATCCTTCTCCACTTACAGATTCAAGAGATTGACACTGACAAAATTTGGACAGACAATAATAGATTAATTTATTGCCATGGTAATCTGTCAATCAATGGCATGAATTATAATACAATGTCATCCTCTATTTATAATAATGAGCTAAAGGAGATAATAAAATTCCACTAGTTGAACTTCAAGAAAGGCAAGCAACTAGGAGAACGTAAGTACAAAAGGATACACCATAGTTCCATGGGGACGCGTCCCCCCTGAAAAAGGGCCGTCCCGGAGACAGGGACGTTTCCGAGACGGGGAGATGTCAAGGAAACGTCCCCCCGCTGTCCCCCCACTGCGCCCCCCGTCCCCCCACCGAATATGAAACGTCTCCCTTTGCGGGGGACTTTTGGGCGTCCCCGAGACTTCCAGGCATCCCCCCCGAAATGCATTAAAAATTATTTTAAAAATTATTTTTTTCAGATATTCATATTTTGTCAGATGTTGTTGCAACTACCCAGGTAGACATGTATGCAAAATGTGGAAGCATAGACAAGGCACGTGAACTGTTTGATAGAATGCCTCAAATAAATGTGGTCTCGTGGAGTGCAATGATTGCAGGATATGCACAAAATGGATTTGTTGAAAAGGCTTTAGAAATTTTAAAGCAAATGCAACTAGCTGGTGTAAAGCCAAATTCCACAACCATTGCCAGCATCCTCCCTACCTATGTCAAAATGGGAGCTTTGGAATAGGGTATGGACATCCATCAAAACATAAAGGATAGAGGAATTTTGTCAGCTGTTGTAGTTGCAACTGCCCTGTTAGACATGTATGCAAAATGTGGAAGCATAGACAAGGCACGTGAACTGTTTGAAATGATAAATCATTGCAACGTGTTTAAACTCTAAACTTTACTTATTAAGCTATTCCTTAGGCTTTTGCAGTTATACATCTTTTTATAACTAATTTTTCAAGTACTATATGTATTTCAGCGCATCACTCCCCTGCCGCACCCAAAATTAGGCCCGCTTCCCGTCCCTGAAATGTGTCCCCCGCCGTCCCCCCGTCCTTGTCCCCGAAACTCCATGGAACTATGGGATACACAGAAAAATACTCCAGGGGTGATAACGAAAACTAACTCTAGTCTAACTCAGGTTATGGATATTCATGAATTCATCCACAATTACATTGTATTTGAATTAAAATGAATGTAAACTAAGGGAAATGAAATAAATTGCACATCAATGGTGAAGAAATCCATGCATGTAAGCTATGGAGAAGGGTCCAACGATTCGTCAAGATGAAAATGAGATCAAAAGGAATGTCTCTACTCTCAATGGAAGAAGTGTTATATGTTGTATCCTTAGAGCACAGCTAACTCCAAAGAACATGCATGGGCCGAGAAGAATTGGAAAACAAATGGAGAATACGAGATGCACACTCAACCAAGAGGATACTTACATGCTATCTTTGCCAATAAAAACAATAGAGACATAATTTTTTGAGGGACATATTCCTTTCAAAATGTTGGCCGTTTCATGAAACATTGACACCAAGGCTTTTAAGCTTACAAAGGAATTGCCATCAACAACACTTTTGGTCATGGACTTTTGATTCGATAAATTTTATGGGGATATTTGCTTGCCTAGAAAGATATTTGACAAATTTGTGTGATTTGTATACAAATACAAATTTGGAGTTATGGTTATAGAGTTTACAGGACAAGAGGAATTTGCAAACTCTGAACTGAACTAGAAGTTCAATAAGAATCATTATTGGATATACATGCAGAAATAGAATAAGGAACAGCAGGTCAGATCACTATCGACTGTCAATTATCTTTACTTATTGCATATCACTGTCATATATTAAAATACATAAAATTACTGCAATAAACTGTCAACATGGAGAAGGGGGGGAGGGGAATATGCACTATGGGAGAACAGCTAAAGGCACCCTTACATTGACAGGTATGGAGAACAGCTAGTAGGGCACCCTACTGTCATGTAAAAGGGAGAAACGGATAAAGGCACCCAAGGGCGGAATTCTCTCCCTAATCCCCATGTTGAGGGTTTATTGGCACACTAAGATTCACCAAACAGAGAAGAATGGTGAGGGGACTGCTTGGAGGGAGAACTACCATCAGAAGGCACCCTGCCATGTCTCCCTATACCTCCTCTTTTATGGCTGAGTGTTGTAAACAAACGGGGTTATCTGCATGACAATGAATGTATGATTTCTCAAATAGTGATATTATTTATGAGTTTGAATACAGTGTAGTTTGACTAACCTTCATGATTGAATACATACATATATCTATGCAGAAAATTGTATATGTTGATTATGTTTTGACTACAGGATTCCAATTCAGAATCGCATTTTTCAAAGCAATATTTTCATTGGTAAGATGTAACCCTAACCCTAATTTGTTGCAATTGTAATTTTAGGGCAATTTAGGAAGGGGACATTACAGAAAACTTTCTTTATCCATTTGTTGGAATGTTGCTCTCAACAACAAACTTATTTGGCAACCTTCTACTTCTTTTATGGGAACATTGTTTTCAACTACAAGATTAATTGTTGGAATGAATGTAATAGGAGACTAATGACACTTAAATCTACATAACATTGGGTTGGACACTTCAGCAATCTTCTAATGCAGAAGCATCCGAGTCCACAGGAAATCCTGCATCACCAAAAACATTAGTAGGTTGTGTTTCTAGTTTTCTTCAGTTTTGGTGTGTTTATTGTTTGGTAGCTTCATGTCAACTTGCCTTCTTGGAAGTTCTATAGGAAGAATGCAGTTTTATTATATGTTTTAATCCACTTGTAGTTGTGCTACAGGATACCTACAAGTTGCTTCAAGCCTAATTCAATTTGCTACAAGTCGATTTCATGTATTTTTAAGCTGCTACAAAAAGGCAACAGGGACTATATTTTCTGCTATAGGACCTATGCATTAGTTCGACAAGAGGATTGTGTGTTTTAAAGCATAATGCCTTGGCAATGACTTCTTATTTCTCAAGGCTGCTATAGATATTAATGTTGAAGTTATATATGGTGTTGATTAGATGAAATGATTATTATTGCTTTATGCAATATAATTGAATACAAAGGATATATCTGAACTCCTTCAAACCGCCAGCTATCAACTTCTAAACAAAAGATGCTTTCTGCTTTTTTCTAATCTTAGTGGCAATGAGGTTGATTTAATTCATGCAACTATTATAGCTGAAAGTTATATAGTCGTTATACCATAAATTACCTCTCTAATTTTCTTGGTGATTGATTTACACCTAGCGGCTGAGTAATGGGGTCGAGCTTTATTTTTCCTTCTATTTTGGGCAGCTCATGATTTCTCACATTCTTTCTTGGTGGTAATAGTTTTGTTGCTTGCATGGAATGATTTTTGTTTTTTCTGAGTGTTGCAATGGTTATCCCAGCGACAATGTGACATGCTAACATCCATTTTCTGGGTCGTTGAAATCTGATATCGTGGATTCATCTTTGTGGCCACGTGCTGTTCTAGCAAGCTAAGGACTGGGGACATTTCCTTTTATGTTGGGTTGTGATTTCCCTGTGGCACCATTTTTCTTTTGGCTTTCTCCAAATGGCTGACAAATTCCTTGGTTGTGAGAGTTCTTCCTTTTGCTGCATTGAAAGCTCTAGTTCATTCCTTATCCTCATGGCATTTGGCAATCTTTGCATTGGCCGTTTCTCTCATCTAGAGGCTCAGGTTTTGCTCTGTGGACAACGTGGAAACATTTTAAGCTTTCCTAAGTTGATTCTTTCTTTCCTAAAGGAGACATTTTTAACCCTTAGTCGTTATCCATTTGTTGTCATCGTTCCCCTAGGTATCCATTCTTCCTTGAGGTGGTAGTTACACTCCAAGCCATGGTTGTTCTTGTCATGACTTTTCTTTGCTACTGACGACAGGATCTACAGCAATTTTCTTGGCCAAGCAGCAACTACTTATTTGATTATTTGTTGAGAAGAAAAGGTCCCCAGTTTGGTAGGAGACAATCTTTGGTTTTAGACAAAGAGCAAAGGGGTTTGAGAAGAGCAACCTCTATGGAGAAAGAGGGAGAGTGAGACTTTATTAGGAGAGTTATAGGGTATGAAGACCTTGAACGTGAATAGGGGATTGTAATGAGAGAAAGGCTGTAAGTAGCCTCATTGTGAGGGGAGAGATAGGCTCCAAGAACTGTTGTAGTTCCCTACAGCTCAATGTTATTTTGTAAGCAAGTTGTATGCTGCTATAGGCAGCCAATAAAATTTATGGTAGCATTTTAAAAATTGCTTCTGTTGTGCGTATATGTGTGTGATATTGTGTGGGCTGCTAGATTGGGTTGTCGTTTACTAGACCCCCTAATCCAGACTGTCATCTTTGCTGCAATATTTCAATCTTTTGTGGCTATTCTCCATCTCTAAGTGCTTCTATAGCAGCATTTCCAATATGGCTGGTCCTTCTTCAACTGAATTATCTGCATGAAGGTCAGACTAATTGATAGAGTTTGGGGATTTAACTATGGAAACCTTGACAAAGAGGGACACAACAAAAATTTAAGGAGATGATGCCGAAGACCCATTATCTCCGAAGGGGGGCAATTTGCTACTAATACTCATGACAACCATGAACAAAACCAGAGAGATGATCAAGAGAACAAAGATGTGTTACTCAGCTTTTACAGGCTCCAATACCAATATCCCTAAGGGCTGCTCTAAGGTGCCAAAATCTCAACCAGAATATTGCTAGATCTCCTGATGATGATGTTGATTTATCTCAGCCTGTTGTTGGAGAAGTTGCTTCTATAAACTCTCAAGAAGGAGGTAAGATCACCCATAATGTTGAAGATAACCTGTTTGACACTGGAAACTGGATGTAGATTTTATGTGCAAATAATCAAAGGTAGAAGAGTTCACTAGCCACAAAGAGCTTAATTGTCCTCATTTGCAGCAAAACAACACAGAGCCAAACGTTAGAAATGAAGATAATGGATTGACAAAAAAAAACTTTGGACGAGGAGAAGGTATGGTGAGAACTCTGAAGAAGAATTTTAGTCCTTCTTCCCAGAAATTGCTTCTCAAAATAAGGATGAGGACACCCTGCCAAATGCCCTTTTGCCCCTCCTGACAACAATTCAATAAAATGTCAATAGTTTGGGCAGGACTCCAAAAACTGAAAGATACAAAATGAGCCAGGAAAATAGATGAAAGGAAAAAGGAGAGTCCTCTAGAAATCCCATTAATGAGCCCAACTCCAAATACTCTCATGATAAGATTTATAGATACAGTGATGACATGTAATTGTGAGAGTTGACAAGGTAAAGATGCATCATCTCAGAACTCATACAGCAGAGCATAACAGCCCTTTCCCATCTGTTGTGGATTTGCCAGGTGCTCTCAAGAATGTCTACTCTAAGCTTGAAGAGAGTAAAAAAAAAAATTAAGATCATATCGGGATCCTCAATGTCATGAATAAACATCTTGATCTAAGCCAGCAAGAGATGGTTACCTTCTGTAGATAAATGCAATCCCAACCTGGTGAACTCAGACAGGTGTTTGAAATGCAGAGTACAATTCTTAGAACTCTCAATGACCATCGGAGTTAAAATTGCATGGAGATCACTGCCTTTCCAAGAGATCTCCAAATTAAACTGAGGGGATTGAGGGCATTCACAAAGTCAAGAAAAATGCCGAGTCCATCCTGGAAAATCTGAAGATTCTGAACAGCAAAATGGAGAATATGAGAGGTCACATACACCTTGCAGTCTGTAATGTAGTTCGTTTCTCAGATGATGGAAACTTGGGCAATGGTACTGACTACTGATGAGCATGATGATGAACATGAAAAGTCTGATGAAGATTCTGAGATCTTTTCCCTCTATGGTTTGCTGGGTTTGGTTTGTTCTCTACTTGTCTCTTTGTTTTCTGTTCCTGGTGTTCAGATCAATAAAATTAGGATAGTAAACTTCTTTGGGCAGTTGGAATATCCATCCAACTCACCTAGTGATTTAATCTCTTGGTTGTAGTTTCATAAGTTTTCCCCATATGATTCATACAATACTTTTATTTAGCCAGAAAAAAATAATAATAATTGTCTTACAGAAGATATGTAAGCCTGTCTCGTACCAGTCTCCCTCGTCATCCTTCCATGCTGCTACCTTCCATGTCACAAAAGATGAAAGTATGTTGAAAATAAATCAATATAATAAGAAATAATATATATTACTCAACATTATCACATAAGTCCAAAAAGATACAATAACCAGTACAGACCACAACATAGTGTCTAAAAATGGCCTACAACTGACTGACTAACTTAAGATAATACACGCTACTTCCAAGTTTCAATTCTTATTTAAAGTAAATGCCTGCATCGAAAATTTCTATTTTTTAAAGTATCTCAAAAGTGCCTTCTTTCCTATGGTTAGCAATAGCTAATGTTCATTAATATTGTACAGTTCTTTGTCATGTCCCCTCTCCTATAGGCCGACGATCATCAATTTGAAGAAGTCGATGTAATGTTTAAATTAAAGATTTAAACATCATGATAAACGATGAAATTGCTTTCTGGTGTTTGTAACGTCCCTTCCATCATCAATATGAATGATAATTGCGTATGTATAAAATATTTAATAAATAATATTATTATATAAATATTTTTTTAATATAATTAAAATATAATATATTCATTATATTTATAAATAATAAATATAAATACACATATATATATTATCAATTTAAATATTATTATAATTATAAAACTAATATAAACATAAATATATTTAGAATTATAAGAATGCCTTCATGTAAGACAAGTCTTATTTAAAGACCCATAAGGCAGCGCGTCAAGACAAAGGAGCGCTCTTCATTTAGTAAAACAAACCATTGTAAATATGATAAAAGATCAGCGATTCTATTTATGTTATAAGCAGCGATTAATAATTGTTTGTGAAATTAGATTGCAGCGGATGGTATGAATATGAGACGAACAATGCAGGGAATGATTAGTAAGAGGGAACGATTAGTAAGAAATAAGTTTAATATGAATGCAGCGATGAAGCATAGTAAAGGCTGCGATTGTCACTTATAAAATATAATATGATCTGTTTTATTAAAGAGGCCACTAAATATCTTGGGAAAGCAGCAATCCATAGAAGTGTTGTGATTAAGAAAAAAAGACAAAACGGTTTGTTAAGTTTTAAGAGGTATGATTAATAAGAGTTATGTCTTTTCCAAACAGCCACACACTTTTGGAAAGGCATCTCTTTGAAAGATATAAATCACACATTACAAGGGGATATAGAAACATATCTTCGGAGTTCAAGAGGAGATATATATTCAAGGGAATATATATATTTTATATATATAAGAGCAGACATAAATCTGATATATACATGTCCGCAAGAAAATAAGAGATAACTTAGAGTTGGAAGAAGTATATAAAACTACAGTCAACACTAAAGAAAGGAATACAATCCTTAGATCTCCAAGGATACAAAGGTAAGAATTATATGCTTGGTATGATGTATCTAACCCTATGTTATTATGATGAATGCCATGTGGTAAGTAATGACAAATGCATATAATTGAAAGATTATCATTAGCATCATTACACATGCATATATAGGTATTGTGAATCTTGCTATGAAATATATAAGGGAAAACATCAATAGAATTCACAACACATTGAAGTAGTGGTATGTTCAAACTCAATGCCTATTTATTTATGTTGCCTCCAACCTGTGAGTGAGTGGTGTGGGTTTGTTAGGGAGGGGCAGAGTAATTCCATCCCAATGAGATTGGATATAGTTTAGCATGCCCTAGACAAGTAATTCCCCATCCATGGTTGAAGATTAGAAAAGAAATAAGGATTGAGACTTGAACATACCCAATACAAAATGTGCTATGAATAAATATGATCATTTGGTATGTTGAAGTATATCGAAGTATGTTCAAGCTAATACTTAGTTATTTCTATTGCCTCCAACCTGTGAGTGAGTGGCGTGGTTTTGTTAGAGAGAGGCGGAGTAATTCCATCCCAATGAATGGAGATGGTTTCATCGCGCCCTAGACAAGTAATTCCCCATCCAAGGTTGAGGATTAGAAAGGAAGTAAGGATTAAGACTTGAACATAGTCGATACTGAATTGTGTTATGAATTGAACTAAATGTGGATTATGCTATGATGATTTGATCTCATTGTTTATGTTATGTAGTATTGTTCTCATTATTAATTATGCTATTATAGATGAGTTTAATATGAATGATAGATGAATTTAATATGAATGATGCTATGAATTGAATATTATCTTAATTTATTGATCTTTAATATTTCTAATGTTCCTTTCTAGCGACCTTATTGTATGCAAGTAAAGAAATCAGGAATATCCTAAAAGGGGACATTACATTCTTCTAAGTGTAAATGTGGTATCTCAAAGCCAAGCTTTAAAAAGTGAAATGTTGACCAAATCAGTTAGCAAAAAAATCACCATCCTTTCTAATGGGGACATATCTCTCTAAATTTCCAAAATCACAAAGACAATATGAAGCAAGGTTTGCACTAAACCCTTGGTGTCATGACAAAACAAGACCAACACCAAATGAAAAGAAAAAATTTGCAAAACTAAAAATCTCAATATAAAATGATGTCATTCAATGTGAAAGTATGTGTCATGTCCTCTTTTTCCGAGTCAGTTCCAACATGTTCGGAGCATTCCAAGATTCTTGGAGGAGTCCACAAACCTTGGAGAGCACTATTTTTAGTGGTTTTGTATTTCCTGCATTGCTTTAGTTATTAGTTTTTGTTGAAATAATTTAACTAGTTCATTTTGGTATTTTCTGTAGTTGTAGTGTGTGAATGGGAAATAAATTAAAATAATAATTAAAGTCGATCTTAATATTATTTATCAAAGCTTTGTAAAAAAGACACTTTATTACTATTATTCAAGCCGCCTAAATGGGGCAATAAAGTCTTTTGTAATGTTAAATTAATTCTTTCTAGTTGGGCGGAAAATTACAAAAAGTAATTAAAAATTAAGTTCAGTTAGGGAAAAAAGTAAATATTATTATTTTATTTCCCTCATGTGCCTATAAAAGGAGGATGAGGGCTCTTTTTGATGGGATTCCATATTGTTACAAACTTATTATCTGAATTTGAGCTAATTTGTCCCCAACTTCTTCCCTGAAGAATGAAAACCCCAAAGGCTGCCCTAAGGACAAAAACCTTGAAGGCATATGGGATTGAGGACGAAAACCCTCTGTTCCTAAGGAGAAATTCCATACAGGGATTTAAATTGAGCTATATCTACATTGTACTTTCAGTTTGCCATTGGTGTGAAGATTTCCTTTGTTGGTGTGATTTTATATATTCAAAAAATACAAAAATATAGTGTTGTTCCAGATTTCCATATATTGTGATTTTCGTGGTTTTGGAGTGAGTTTCCAGATTTGATGTTGATAACTATCCATTTGCCTACAAATCCTTATCGAAATATATTTGTTTTACTGCTATTCTGTTAATTCTAGCAGGCTGTACCAAGTTGTTTATTGCAGGCCATACTATCCTCTGTTGGCTGGTTGTACTATTTTGGGGAGGCATTTGTAGCTCTTGTGGCTGGCCATACACTTGCATAAGGAGGGCGATTGAATATATAAAGAGTTGCAGCCTGTTTTTAATGCAAAGGTTTGTCCATTGACCAGGCCGTACCACTATTGTCATGAGTCGTATAGTTTGAGAAAGTGAACTTCATTGTTATCTGTGGTTGTACCCTCATTATCTGGCCGTACATACTGCTGCAGGGATCATTAATTGCTGCTAACTACTGTCTCACTTCAGTATTTCAGAGGTATGTGTTTAGTTTGTTGTTGAATCAGTCCTCTAATCAGCCACCATTCTTGGGAATTGGCACATTTACTTTTGCATATTATAATGTGTTTGTTGTAGTACATTTCTGCAATATAATCAGCTGATTGGTATTAATATTTATTGTGCTTTTGTGCGGTTTACCACCAACTTGAGTGGTATAACATTTGTAATAATCCGGAAGGTCCTCCACCAGATTCATTTGATTTCCAATACTTGCATTGTAATCAACATTTGGATGGCGTAGCCACCAATGTTTGCATTTCACTATCCGTCATTTTGGCGTTGATCTAGATTGGCTTGTAGTATGCCATTTTGGCATTGACCCAATCTGTAGTTCTAATCAGCCAGTTTGGCTTGGGCGTATACGCATACTTGTCCGTCAAAGAGGTGTTGATCTGGTTGGTTATGCTGCATGTATGCTCTAGTTGGCTATGCTGCCTGTTGGCACCCAGATTTTCAAGCCTCATATTTGCAAAATCTTGCCAAATTCATCAAAATTTTCCTAAGGGGTCCCTGTGCCTTTACCTTGATGCATGTTGTTGAACCCCTGAATTTGGTTGTCTGAAACCCTGAAACCCTGAAAATTTGGCTAAGTCTGAAATCTATTGGATCCTCCAAATTCTAGAATCTACATTATAACTCCTATGGATCCGAAACCACTCTCAAACATCCTGACAGTATATACATAAAATATAACTTAAACATTTATTTTATGTATATACTGTCGGTTCTTTTTTCATTTTCTACCCTTTTGTTCCTGCGGGTTTCCGAGACCCGTAGGAACTTTTGCACCAAGTTCCTACAGGACTTCGAGACCCGCCAGAACTTTTGAACTTTTTCCAAAAGTTTTGGGTTCCTCTACGACCCCACAACCCGCCAACTAAAGATATTCGAAGTTCAAAATCCTTCCAGACCCCTTGAATTTTCAAGTCGAATTTGAAGGTGCAAGCATTCGAATTTTCAAGTCAAATTTGAAGGTGCAAGCATTCAAATTTTCAAGTTCAATTTGAAGGTGCAAGCATTCGAATTTTCAAAAATTTTTTTGAGAAAATGGCTAAGTATTTTATGCAGTTTCGGGTCAAACTTTTATTTTGGACCTTGGCCACTTTTGGTTTCAACTGGCCTTCGAGACCCGTCGGAACTTTGGAACTTTTTTCAAAAGTTCCAAAGTTTCAGGTTCTCCCGCCACCCACCGAGGGCCTAGAAATGCCCAAAAACACAGGAAAACACGTCACCAACTCTCTAGATTGTCATTAATGCAAAGTGGGTGGTTGAATTTGATGTTTTTATTGCATTAGGTGGAGTTGTCGGGCTTTTCCCCTCCCATTTTTCCACCAAATCCGAGTTGCAAGCCTATAAATTGATGGAAACTTTTTTCAATGGTTGGTCATTTTGGCATTTTTCAGACAATTGGTGCAGTGCGACTAGGGTTTCTATCATTGTAAAAGTTTCAGACCTTCAAGGGCAACTTTTTGTAAATCATATGGATGAATCGATGCAAAATTTGTGAGTAGAATCATTTGTCTCCATTGTTGCAGATGCTCATTTAGGGAATTTCTGATTTTTTACAGGATTCCTCTTGCCACGATTTGTGGTGTGATTGTAATCTTCATTTGAAGGATTTGACAGGTCCATAATATATTACATGTTGTAATAGTCATTTAAGATTGCATATGAATGAATGTTCTCTAAGAAGGGATCAATAAGCATGTCTGGTTCTATTTTCAAATTTCATGCATCTGGGTGTTCCAGTTAGGTAACTCACTATCATTTCATTGTTGTTCTTCCTTTTTGATCTATAAACCCTGTAACCCATTGAAGGCACCAGTCTGAATGGTGTTTTGATCACCTAAACATTTTATAAATCAAACAAATCAACCTAGTGTGAGGTAGAAGTAATCAGATCTGTATGTCATGTGTGATTTGCATTATAACCAGGGAATATAAATTGTGAACTATTTTCAAACCATCTCTAAAACAAATCACCTGTGCATCTCAGCAACTTGCAGTCATGCAAGAATGTTTCCATCAGCTTAGAATGAGGTTCAAATGTGCAGCAAGTGTGTTTTAATTAGTGACAGTTTTTTGGGATTAAAACAACTGTCTGGGTATTGCTGCAAAGATACAAATCTGAAGATAAATAGTGTGTAGTTTTACGCCCCTATTAAAGGATATCTCAGAATTACCCTCCTAAGCCTAGCTAAGCTTGAAGTGTAGAGGAGTTTACCCACTCCTGTAAGTTGGCCAAAATCACCCTAAACCTGTTGATAAACCCCTTTCCAATCACTCTGATGACACCCCTGTCCTGGGTGATTGAGTAATGCTTTAGGGTTTTGGGTTGTAATTTTGGGAACCAACACCGCCTATTTACTTTTTGAGCATTGCAATCTTCTAGATAATGTTTATGAACACTGTATGCTCTCACCTTGCCCACATCAGGATCTAGGCGATCAGAAAATGTGAGGGCTTGCATTGGCATCTTTCTATATAGTAATTTTTTTTTTAAAAATTAATTGGGGACATTATAGTGGTATCAAAGTTGGTGATCTTGCCAACTTGTGCAGAAGCTAACCATTTGATGTAGAGCTATATTTCATACGCATCCCAGTAACAAAGCAAATAGATATTATCAAAGTGAAATCAGAAAGAGATTCCAGTTTCCTGAGAATGAAGAGATTGAGTTTTCATCTTCAAATTTGGGTGCAAGAGAGACTAATATGACCAAAAAAGAGAAGAGAACTATGGGAGAAGAAGATGACAGAGCACTGCAGACAGAGAAGAAATTCGATCTAATGATCAAAATGATGGCACAAATGCTTCAAAAGATGAATAGCACTATGGCCACTTCAAATAATCACAATGGAGAATCAAGTTCTTCGAGAGCCAACAATAACAACAACAAAAACAAAAGTGTTGACAATAACACTCAGAGAACGATGATTGGATCTGTTAATAGACCTCTCTAACCCAACTTCTTACAACTAGAAGAAGCTCCTATGGCAGAAGCTCCAAGTTCAATGGAGGAAGATATCACTGCATGTTATGCTGAATACAGAAAACTTCCACTAGAGATTCAAGAGGCAATGCCTCTCACAAATTTAATGAATATGAAGAAAGCTAGAGTTGTAGTTAGACCGAAGCCAAGACCTCAACCGAGGCAGAAGGATCATCATCATTTGGGGAAGTTGACACTTCCACCTATGATGGATCCACCAAATGTACTACTCGTGTGTGGTTATAGAAGTTGGACACATACCTATCACTCAAGCCTATGATTGAAGATGAGGCTATCAAATTTGCTACTTTACATCTAGAGGGTACTGCACATGAATGGTGGTATCATGGGTTGGTTACTCAAGGCCATAGATTCATCAACTCATATGATGAGTTCTGCAGAATATTGATTGAGAGGTTTGATCGAAAGGAACCAGAATTTCATTTTAGGGAGTTGGCCCAACTCAAACAGTACGGTTTAGTGGAGAATTGTGTGACAAAATTCCAGAAGCTGTCTGTTATGTACCTGATATCACAGAGAGGAGGTTGACTATGCTCTTCATCAAGGGACTAACTGAGTCTTTCAAGGGTTTGGTCAAAGCCTTTGAACCCCCTTCCCTACAAGAGGCAATTGAGAGGGGCTTAGCACTTGAGACTTCTACGCCAAAGAACAAGTTCCAGAAGAAGACTTTCCCTCCAAACAGGTCTTTTCATAAGAATGTACGTCAACCGAAGAACCACCCACCAAGGTAAGATGTGGAGGCAAAGAATGAGTTAAGAAGGAAGAAGCTATGTTTCAATTGCAAAGAGCCTTGGTCGCCAAGACATAGATGTCTTGGAAAATGACAAGTGCACTACATTGAGGTAGTCTCTGAAGATGAGTTGGGCGTTGAAGAACCTGAGCCACAAAGCAAAGAAGAAAAACTTGCATTGGAGATCAAATAAGAAGAAAAATTAAAAGAGGAAGGAGAAATCTTATGAGGCACCCTTGCTAAGCTCTCTAGCACTCCAAAGTACAATCCTTTCCAAGTCAGTGGAGTCTTGCAAGGACAAAGAGTCACTGTACTCATCGACACTGGTGCAACTCATAATTTCATAGATGAGGGATTGGTGGCAAAGCAAGGTCTCAAAATAGAAGACTTCAAAGGTTTCAATGTGATGGTTGTCGATGGTTTCACCATCCAATGCATTAGAAAGATCTCTCAATTGAATCTTACTTTGGGAGGATATGATATTAAGTATGACTTCTATGTGGTCGGCATAGGAGAAACAAATATGGTTTTGGGTATTTAGTGGTTGCATTCATTGGGAGAGATCACATAGAATTTTCAAGCCATGAAACTGTTATTTTTGGAATAATATGCAAATATTATTAATGAATGAGATCATTTACAATGTAGAGCACAACTCTATTTAAAGAGGTTTACAAAGAGTTTCTATAATGAGCATAGGAGTTTCACAAGGAAACTACAGCTAATAAAGCTAAACAGATAGAAACAACCTAAACTGAAGACGGAATTAGAAACTGTCTAATAGAGAACTAGATTGACCATTAAATAACTAGATATTATCTTAATACCCCCCGTAATGGTCAATGTACTAACTACTTCAAGATGCCCCCTAAAACAGACTGCCTTCTGAGACAGATGGATGGCATAAACAGAAAAAAGAACCCGAGCACAGGTGTTGAAACACAAATCCCAAGGGATCTAAAGAAGCAGAATGGCCGCCTGCCAAACACAAATGTTGACCGCTGGCCTTGCTGGTGACAAGAAGGGGCTAAGCGTTGTAAGCGCAAATCAATGAAGCCCTCAAAGCTGTAAACCACGGCAAAAAAGGCAGACCAAAATCTCCAAAAAGTAGCGACTAGGCACAAGTTCCCGAACAAGGAAGCCGCCGATCAAAAAAACAAAACCCCATTCAAAGGGCTACGAAACAGGAACCCAACGCTAACGAGATCTTGCAGAAAAACACCGACAAAATTTTTTTTTGCTGCCGTTGAACTTCTAACTGCTTTTGGACCATGATGCCATTTTTCACGTTTTTCAAGGCACGAAAAAATAGTTAACAAACTGATGGCACGAATACTGAAGCAAATAGATGGCACAGATTCTGAGATTATAGAACCCTAACACAGGTTATGGAATACACAGGCTCAACAATCTGAAACATGGATTTCGAGGCATAGATCTTGAGATAAATCCGAATCATGGATTTCGAGGCACAGATGTTGAGATTATGAAAAAAAATTCTGCATGTCCACTGGCACGTATTTCAAAACTCGAATCCCAAGTTTTGCAGATGAAGAAATACCCAGAAAATGACAACCAAAGTCATTAAAAAATGCCTGCCTAGACAAAATGAAGCCTCCGAACCACAAGTTGCCCATTAGAAAAGGAAAGAACCTTGATTTAACGGTTGGGCGCTTGAATAGAGAGGGGCCCACAAAAGATTCCCGTCGAGTAAAGAAGAGACCCACTCAAAAAAGAGCGTCATATAAGGAAAGATACCGCTTCAAACGAAAATAAAAAATACAGAAATAGAAACCGTCGGGCCTTCTTTTAACATCAAACTTTGACCAAAAAGAAAACTTGAGCAACGACAAGTCACAAAGAAATTTTGCAGAAATCACACGACCTCAAAAATCCGAACACACGGAGAGAATCGCGAGCAATGAAATCGTGAACGTGACCTACGCAAGGATGTAAGTCGCAGACAACAAAAAACCTACGACCACCAAATATAATGGCCGTTAAGCAGGACAAACAATTGCGAAGAGGCCAAAACGGCGTGCAGAGATGAAGAGGCGACCGCCAAAGAAGATGCTGCCAGATTGCGAGTTTAACCTAAACCCACCAAAACCATGAAACCTACCAAAAAAACCCACGTGAATCATGGCAAATACAAAACACGCCAAAATAAATATAGGATGTGACTACCAAAGAGTCCAGAATCAGCGACATGAAGGAATCGTGACAACCACGAATTCAAAATGCCCTTGGAAACAAAGAAAACACAATCACAAATGGCATCAATAATCGCGATTTTGTAAAACGCAACTGCAACAGAAGATTAAGCACCAATCGTCGCCTCAGACAGAAGAGACAAAACCTGTGAAACCGAAACGCCAAGGAGCCTTCAGATCCTTACGAAATGCGAAGAGCCCAAGAAAAATTTTCCCACTCTGATACCATGTTATTTTCAAAATAATATGCAAATATTATTAATGAATGAGATCATTTACAATGTAGAGCACAGCTCTATTTAAAGAGGTTTACAAAAAGTTTCTATAATGAGCACAGGAGTTTCACAAGGAAACTACAGCTAATAAAGCTAAATAGATAGAAACAACTTAAACTGAAGACGGAATTAGAAACTATCTAATAGAGAACTAGATTGACCATTAAATAACTAGATATTATCTTAATAGAAACTAAAGTTTCAATCTAAGGGAGAACAAGTGGTACTTCGTGGAATGACGAATGGAGTACCAAGGATCAATGTTGCATGAATAGGGATACGGTATCCAATACGGACATGGCTATTTTTCAAGACCCCTTAATATGGATATGGCTAGATATGGCAATCATATATATAATTAATAAATAATAGATATGAATTTAAAAATATTTTGTTATATAGTGTATTGTTTTATTATAACATATACAATTATTAATAAATATTAAACATATTAAAATTATATATAATTATTTTATTATTTTATTTTATTATATAATGTATTATATTAAAATATGATTTATTATTTTATTATAACATATAATTATTAATAAATATTAAATTTAAATATTAATATATATAATTATAATACATATTAAAATTTAAATACATATTATATTTAAATATAAAATTTATATTTAGGTATTTGTACAACAAAATATAAATATAAATATAAGTTTTTAATATAAAATCATAAATATAAACATTTTAAGTTTAATAAAATATAAATAGAGTTTAAACTTCAAACATTTTAAACCTACAATTACCTGAGCCACTAGTTGCATTGGAGCTAGAATACCCGAAAATGGAGCAAGCGACTGATTGACATTCACAGGGACTAAGAAGAAAAAAAACACTTCACAACAACAATAGTTTGGTGTGTGCGTTGACATGAAAATGTTGGCCCATTGGAAGAAAATTTGCAACAAAGGTATGGAGCACACACCATTATGCGATGAAGATAGGATTTATTTTAAGTTAAAAAAACACTCAAAAGAATTTGCTCATGTTGGAAGCAAACTTTAAAAAAAAGGTCGCGCTACAATTTATAGCCAACTCCCTACGAATTCCACACATTTTTTTAAATATGCTTCCCTACGAATCCGGCACGGCTGGAAAAATAGAAATTTTAGGGCATGGGCAGGTATGATATCCAAGCCATATCCGCATCATACCGTACCCAAATCTGTACCGAGTACTCCGATACGTGTGCCTGTGGAGGGGGTGGCGTGTCATGTAACCTTGCCAAGGATTGTATCTACAAAGAGAATGGAGAGAACTTTTCATCATGGACAAGTAGCTTGGGGAGCACGGTGCTTGGTATCTGTGACAAACTCTCCAAAAGGCAAGAAAGTGTACCATGTGGATGTATAGAATGTCTTGGATAAGCACAGTAAGGTCTTCAATGACATTCCTTCAAGGAAACTGTAATAAACAACCCCAAAAATTTTCCAAAATATTGAACAATGATAAACAGTGTTAGCACAACTAAACTCCTCCGCACTTCTGATCACCAAGATCCCAATTTGGGCAAGGTGAGAGCATAATGTGCTTTAGATTACAAATTAAAACATTGTGCAAACAAGTAAACATTCATCTGCATATGCATGCATCCACAAGTTGTGGGGATTCACCACTCTTAGTGGGTATGAGAGCAAGAAAGGAAAATTACAATGCCATCCACTTATTCAATGGGAATACTCCACTTATGCAGTGGGTAGAAACAATAAAGAAAAGTTCATTTATCCACACTGGCGGTAAAACCATCCAGGGGTTACAATATGTTTAATTGTTCTTTCCTCCACACTGGCGGTAAACCATCCAGGGGCCTTAATGTGATTCACAAGAAAGATTACAATGATATCAAATACAATGTAAATCAAGTCTTGTTTGGACTTATTAAGAATCTTGTGAAGATAGCATGACCATACCCTGCAGATTTCTTGAATAGATGAATGATAATGTAGTATTTATTTGCTGTCCGTCACTGCTGCAACCTGAAATGATACATCAATTGCTCTCTACACAGACCATTGGCATCCAGGGAAGTATAATATTACAAGACTAAACCCAATGTTTGACAAAACAAGTGGTCCCTAAATGATCTATCAATTATATGTACTGAACACAACAGAGAGTGATAGACTATAAAATGACTTCTTCCAGACTAGTACGGCACCTTCCCAGCATAGTACGGACTGCTGAAAACTCCCAAGAAACTGCCCACACTTAACAATATTGTTTCCCACTCTAAAAACTACGCTAATACAAGACAAATCCAATGTTTCCCATGCACTAAAGATCAGTTAACAAAAACACTTCACAAACTATGCATTTCCCAGGCCGTACGGCCAGCAGAAGTACGGCTGCTCATAAAAAAATAAACAAAGCTTCCCAACCACTCACTATGAATCAGATTGGGGTCGCCTAAGGAATATATTAATAGTGCAAAAAGATTTAGACACAAAGAACTTCTCAATTTTATTTTTGCAAAACTCTTTTTCTGCCTGTACGGCAATATAATGGTACGGACCAGCAATATGACATTAAAACTATACAAGGCATAAAAAATCTGCTTCTAACTTCATTCTCATCTGATTGCCATGATATTTAATGAACTCTAATCCAAAAACTCTAATCCAAAAACATATTCAGCTCCATGAAAGCTCACTGGCAAACTCTGGATAAGTTTGCTCAAATCTCTTCTTCAGCACAATGGTGATTCCTGTAGTGAAACCACACCCAACCTCGAGGGTTTTCGTCCTCAAGAGCATTCCACAAGAGGGTTTTCGTCCTCAAGAGAATATGGAAGAACACGCAGGTTCAATCCAACAGAGTAACAATACAAATCCAAGCATGCCTAAACAATGAGCCCAACTCCTCTTTTTATAACTTTTTGAGGGAAATAAAATATTATTTCCTTTATCCCTTCATATTTCTCCTCAAACAATAAAAAATAATTCCTTAAGTGTGCACAACTTAAAGTCGCCACTTTTAATTAAAAGCTCTTTTTAGCTCCAAAGACCCCTTTATGGAAATAAATGAAATATCTGCTTCGCAAGGCCCCAAAATGATGCATCCATGATTTAAAACTTTTCTTCCTCTTTCCAACGAGCTATAACACTTAGATTTTTATTAATTATTTTCACCCCTAGGAGCTTAAGTGAAAATAATAATTAAAATAGCTCATTAAATATTAAATTTTGCGGAAAATCCCAAATGACCTCCGAAAGCAAAATAAATTGAACCAATATGCTCTGTAAGGTTTGGGATGTGCAACGATGCCTTCCGGGTGACTTTCCAAAAATAGAAAACTCCTCCAAGGATCTTGGAGAGCAAACCAGAAGCCCGATCAAACTTTAGAAACCATCAATGTTACCCGGAACATCAACTGAGCTCAAAACCAAGACAAAATTATCCATTTACAAAAGGAAAACCCAATTAACTGTTCTACAGACTGAACTAAGACCACTCCAAGAACATTGGAGTTCTTCTCAAACATGTTGGATAGCCTCCAAAAGACTAGGAACAAGCACAAATGCCCATAATAATCAATGTGCCAAAAATGGAACATTACAGTCCTCCCTGCTCAATATTGCTTGTCCTCAAGCAATTCATGCTATCCAACCAAGATACCTGCCTGATTATAGATAATATACCTGGATCCCAAATCAATCTGAAGAATGCCCTACACCAATTCTGCTGCTCTATTCTGATATATCTGTGAACTGCACAGCTGGTATTCTGATTACACTTTTGAAATATTCTTCCAATCACATAACTATTTGGATCCCAAACATCACTAATTCCAAAATTGAAAGAGTTAGCAATCATCAATACAATCATGCAACACGAAACAACTACTGGAACCCAAAAACTGTAGTGCTCTCCCGATGAAGAACACAAATCAGCTTGATAACAAGCTGGAAACAACTCATGACAGCCATGAATCAGCTGATTCTCACTCTCCAAAAGAGCATTAGTAACTGTAACGCTTGTTCCTTTCAGCTGAAAACTTTTGTCATCTTCCCATAAAAGGCTAAACACAACAAAAAGATCAATCTCATGGCTACACAAGTCTGAAATAATCTCATGAAAATCAGATTTCAGTGATCTCAAAGTGAGATAGCAACAACAAAACTGAAATCTTTTGAGAACAATAAGAAATTTAGGCCATCTACAATTAAAATATGTCAAAGTTATGACCAAAATTTCTCTCCAATCAATCCATATGTATGCAATTGAACACCTATGATGGCTGATGGGAGTAAGGACAGCAACTTTATAACTAAAATTCAACTCCAAATTTATCCATAAAATAATCTTACCAACACCACTATCCTCCATGGAACCTTGCAAATAAACTACATTGCAAAAGTAAGCCATCATTGAATCTAATCCCTTGCATACCTGAACCTTATGCCCATCTTTAACAACTGCTGAAAACTTCCAGTTGAAGAAGTTTTTGTACAAATGAACATCACATGAGTGCACTTCACCCGGATCCCATATCCTGTTATTGTCCTCCTCCGTGCTACTCACATCAGAATGGTTCTCATCATTCAACATCAGGAGAAGATTATCATGAGTTAACTCAACTTCCATCATAAAAAGAGTATTATCAAATGATTGGAAATTAGTTTTACCTTCATGTTCAAACAATTCATCAATTGACTCCCACTCTGCATTTGCATACTTAGGAGGCTGTCCTAAGTCAAAATCTCCTTGGAGCAAACCAAGCTCTTTAGTCTCCATCTTGCTTTCATTGGCTCTAGCAACTCCTACTTGCTCCTTGAATTGGTGTACATCTACAAACTGACTTTCAACTTCTAAGAGAGCCATTTGGGTACTCTCTAAAGAATCCATAGTTGTTTTAAGCTTAAATATAAGCTTATCAATTTTAGCATCTCTTTCCTTCAATGCATCAAAAATTCGGTCAGCATACTCAAGGACATGATCCCTATCAATAAGCAAGTTCAAATAATCTGATTTCAAAGTTTCCAATGCCTTCCTGACTACACACCAATCTTCAAGTGAAGATCTTTTTTCTATGCCCATTTGTCTCCTCTCAACTTGAGCTCTCCAAATGTGATCTTCAACAAGCTTATGTGAGCTATCCAAATGTGTTAGAACTTGCACAACCTTATCTTCAGTGACTAACAATTGATTCTTAAAATCCAAATCAGCTGCACACAATAAATTTTCTGTCATATCGTTAGAAGAATGATCCTTGAAGTCAACTGTTTTAGAGTTATCCTCTTCATAGCTACTTTGACTACAAAAAGTAGTATCACATAAATTCAATGTTGAGCCAACCTTTGAGGCTAATCCAAATCTTCCAACAAACTCTTCATCAACATGCTCATCAACTGACTCTTCTGCAAGGATACTAAGTTCTTCAAATTGCATCGGAGTTGAATCTTCTTCATCACTTAGATCAAATGAAATGGCAGTCTCATAATCAAACATTGAATCATCACCAATAGCTGATTTAAAGTCTTCATCAACACATTCTTCGTCAAAGATCTTTGAAGAATCTAACTGCTCTTCTCTTTGCATGGAACAATCCCACACATAATCAAGACTTCCATCACTAGAATGGTGGAAACGCTCTTCATTAGGTGTTGTTCTGAAATTTGCAGCAGCATCAAACTTTTTATCTTTTGTGATTTCATTGTCTCCCATGTCCTCAACGAGACACATTGCTTCAATCCTCTCAGGCTCACTTGCAAAGTCACCGGCAAGCAATCTATCGATCATCTTCATCTCCTCAAATGTAGTGGCATCTTCAGCATCTTCATCAAATGAAGGACTTGCTAAGTCCAACACTTTTGGCTCCTCGTCAAAGCAAGGCTCAATTTCACTAAATTTTGTTGTAGACTTCTCCAATTCAGCAAACTCCTCTATGCATGTCTCATGTTTTGTGACTTTGTCTTCATCATACAGAGGCTTAGACTCATTTCTTTCAACAAACAAGTCTTCATCTTCACCATTTTTAGATTGCACATCATTCACAAAGGAAGAACATGTGGTGAAGGTTGCTGATTCATCTTTTATTTTCTTGCATTGGTGGTTAGGCTCCCAAGCATCTTTGCATATGAAACAAAGACTTCTTCTCCTGAGCTCATTCTTGTTGACCTCTTTCTTCCTCGAAATAAGAGGCTTCTTATTCGGTGGGCTGGAAAATGATGACTTAGAAAAATTCTTGGTGCTTGCCTTTGAAGTCGTTAACTTAGGCTTGCATAAAGACATTGTCTTCATCTCCTCTTCCTTCCTTATCTTCTGGATGTATTCTATAAATCTCTTTTTGTCAGGATTACCTTCTTTGATGATTTCCAAGAAAGCATTCCAAGGGAGTTGCTGCTTATAGTCATCTGGTAGTTCTTCATACTCATCAATAATCTTAGTGGCCTCATGATGATACTTCCTTCGATCCAATTTCTCTTGAACAACTTTTTCTAATTCATCCAGAACCTCTGTCTCACTTCTTTTCTGCATAAGAGATGCCATGATCTCCCAACACCGCTCAAAATCTTTCAACTGCCCAACTCTGAACACACATGCAAGTGCTGATCACTCACAAGCAACGCTGAAAACTGACTTGCTCAACTGAAAGATCTGCAACAAATTAGCTTCCCAACAGGCTGGCAAGAACATACCAGCTCTGATACCACTGTAATAAACAACCCCAAAATTTTTCCAAAATATTGAACAATGATAAACAGTGTTAGCACAACTAAACTCCTCCGCACTTCTGATCACCAAGATCCCAATTTGGGCAAGGTGAGAGCATACTGTGCTTTAGATTACAAATTAAAACATTGTGCAAACAAGTAAACATTCATCTGCATATGCATGCATCCACAAGTTGTGGGGATTCACCACTTTTAGTGGGTATGAGAGCAAGAAAGGAAAATTACAATGCCATCCACTTATTCAGTGGGAATACTCCACTTATGCAGTGGGTAGAAACAATAAAGAAAAGTTCATTTATCCACACTGGCGGTAAAACCATCCAGGGGTTACAATATGTTTAATTGTTCTTTCCTCCACACTGGCGGTAAACCATCCAGGGGCCTTAATGTGATTCACAAGAAAGATTACAATGATATCAAATACAATGTAAATCAAGTCTTGTTTGGACTTATTAAAAATCTTGTGAAGATAGCATGACCATACCCTACAGATTTTTTGAATAGCTGAATGATAATGTAGTATTTATTTGCTGTCCGTCACTGCTGCAACCTGAAATGATACATCAACTGCTCTCTACACAGACCATTGGCATCCAGGGAAGTATAATATTACAAGACTAAACCCAATGTTTGACAAAACAAGTGGTCCCTAAATGATCTATCAATTATATGTACTGAACACAACAGAGAGTGATAGACTATAAAATGACTTCTTCCAGACTAGTACGGCACCTTCCCAGCATAGTACGGACTGCTGAAAACTCCCAAGAAACTGCCCACACTTAACAATATTGTTTCCCACTCTAAAAACTACGCTAATACAAGACAAATCCAATGTTTCCCATGCACTAAAGATCAGTTAACAAAAACACTTCACAAACTATGCATTTCCCAGGCCGTACGGCCAGCAGAAGTACGGCTGCTCATAAAAAAATAAACAAAGCTTCCCAACCACTCACTATGAATCAGATTGGGGTCGCCTAAGGAATATATTAATAGTGCAAAAAGATTTAGACACAAAGAACTTCTCAATAATTTTATTTTTGCAAAACTCTTTTTCTGCCTGTACGGCAATATAATGGTACGGACCAGCAATATGACATTAAAACTATACAAGGCATAAAAAATCTGCTTCTAACTTCATTCTCATCTGATTGCCATGATATTTAATGAACTCTAATCCAAAAACTCTTAGCAACTTCAAACATATTCAGCTCCATGAAAGCTCACTGGCAAACTCTGGATAAGTTTGCTCAAATCTCTTCTTCAGCACAATGGTGATTCCTGTAGTGAAACCACACCCAACCTCGAGGGTTTTCGTCCTCAAGAGCATTCCACAAGAGGGTTTTCATCCTCAAGAGAATATGGAAGAACACGCAGGTTCAATCCAACAGAGTAACAATACAAATCCAAGCATGCCTAAACAATGAGCCCGACTCCTCTTTTTATAACTTTTTGAGGGAAATAAAATATTATTTCCTTTATCCCTTCATATTTCTCCTCAAACAATAAAAAATAATTCCTTAAGTGTGCACAACTTAAAGTCACCACTTTTAATTAAGAGCTCTTTTTAGCTCCAAAGACCCCTTTATGGAAATAAATGAAATATCTGCTTCGCAAGGCCCCAAAATGATGTATCCATGATTTAAAACTTTTCTTCCTCTTTCCAACGAGCTATAACACTTAGATTTTTATTAATTATTTTCACCCCTAGGAGCTTAAGTGAAAATAATAATTAAAATAGCTCATTAAATATTAAATTTTGCGGAAAATCTCAAACGACCTCCGAAAGCAAAATAAATTGAACCAATATGCTCTGTAAGGTTTGGGATGTGCAACGATGCCTTCCGGGTGACTTTCCAAAAATAGAAAACTCCTCCAAGGATCTTGGAGAGCAAACCAGAAGCCCGATCAAACTTTAGAAACCATCAATGTTACCCGGAACATCAACTGAGCTCAAAACCAAGACAAAATTATCCATTTACAAAAGGAAAACCCAATTAACTGTTCTGCAGACTGAACTAAGACCACACCAAGAACATTGGAGTTCTTCTCAAACATGTTGGATAGCCTCCAAAAGACTAGGAACAAGCACAAATGCCCATAATAATCAATGTGCCAAAAATGGAACATTACAGAAACCGCTTGACAAAGGCTTTGAGCATGTTATTGAGTTTGAGGAGGGCACCAAGCCCGTCATTACAACTCCTTATCACCATCCCAGGAGGCATAAGGAGGAGATTGAAAAAACAATAAAAGAACTATTGCACATGGGGCACATCAGGCCTAGTTCAAGTCCTTTTGCTTCTTCTATAGTCCTTGTGAAGAAGGATGGTACAATGAGAATATACATCGACTACAGAGCATTAAACAAGAATATCAAAAATTGATACCCAATTCCCAGGATCGATGAATTGATAAATGAGCTTCATGGAGCAATCTATTTCTCAAAAATAGACCTTAGGTTGAGCTACCATCAGATCCGAGTCTAAGAGGAGGATATCCACAAGACGGATTTCAAGTGCCACAATGGGCACTATGAAATTGAGGTCATGCCGTTTGGTTTGATAAATGCTCCAGCAACTTTCCAGTCGTGCATGAACCAAGTGTTCAACAAACAATTGAGGAAGTGTCCTTGTTTTCTTTGATGACATTCTTATCTACAGTAAGACATGGGAGGAGCACTTAAGGCACATTGATGAGGTGTTAGGAATTTTGGAAGCATAGACTCTTTTTGCAAAAGAGTCTAAATGTGAGTTTACAATGATAGAGATTTTATACTTGGGGCATGTCATGACTCATCAATGCAAAGGGAGTGCAAGTGGATATGGAGAAGATCAAAGCTATTTTGGATTGGCCTCCCCCAAAGACTTTGACACAACTGCGAAGATTATTTGGCCTTTGCAGTTACTACAGAAGATCATTAAGGGGTTCTCTCAACTGGTCACCCCCTTAATGTGACAACACAGCGAACTTTTGACAAAATGAAGGTGGTAATGAGCTCATGTCTTGTGTTAGCTATTCGTGATTTTTCCCTTCCTTTTGTTTTGGAATGTGATGCATCTAGGGAAGGGATTGGAACAATGCTTATGAAGAATAAGCATCCCATTGCTTTTGGGAGTTGTAAACTTGAGGTGGAAAGACGATTCTCTATATATGATATAGAGATGTTGGCCATTATGCGTGCATTGACCAAGTTCGGGCAATCCTTGGTAGGTGACCAATTTGTGGTCAAGACAAATCACAATAGCTTCAGTATTGTAATGTCCCCTTTTAGGATGTTCCTAATTTCTTTACCTATATACAATATTAATCACTAGAAAGGGACATTACAAAAATTAAAGATCAATAAATTTGATAATAATCAATTCATAGCATTATTCATATTAAAATTCATCTATCATTCATATTAAGTTCATCTATCATAGCATAATTATTAATGAGATCAATACTTTATAACATAAATAATGAGATCAAATCATCATAGCATAATTCATAATGAGTTCACTATATATATTAACAAGCACAAAGTATACACGTCATACACAAAGTAGACATATAATCATTTCAGGGTTATTCCCAATGGTCAACCACATAATGAAACTCTATGAGAAAGCATATAGGGCATCGGGAGCCTGGTACACCTCAACCAAGCCCAAGGGTTGTTACATCCATCCCAGATAAACACCCCCTTGGCCCACAAGTGATAGAAACACCTGTCCATCCAACTTGGGGTGGGCTACTTGATGAAGGGACCAGTGCTACTGCTTATCCCCTAATATGCATTTCACATTCATATCAAATGTATGGCTCATTGGGTTAAAAGTACCTCTTGATGGATTTCAAGTTTGGTTCAAGGATTGTAGTATATCCTTCTTTGCTATTAACTCTTGTTGCATAGCCAATATATATATATGACTTCCTTCCAATGAAGATGACTTCCTTTGATTGCTAAGTGATATCTCGGATATTTGCTGATTTGATTGACTCGATAATAGACTCATAGAATGATAGAATGATAGAATAATAGAAGGATAGAATAAAAGGATGATATAATAATAGAATGATAGATTGATAGAATAGAATGATATACTTATTACTAATAGAAGGATAGAATGAGAGAATGATATAATAATCGAATAATAGAATGATGGACTAATAGAATGAGAGGATTGTTATAGCATGATAGAATGGCTGCCATACATAATTCTCTGCTGTTAACAATTATTACATATATATCACTGCTGATGTATGCCTACAGATTTATCTCTCCTAGAATATATATTTCTTTCTTTTGTTGTTATGCTTCTGATATCTGCTCTAAATCAGTTGATAATACATTCCATTTTCTCTCCTCCAAGTCTCCTATCTTATTGTCTTTTATAAGTCTTCTACAGATTTATCTCTCCTAGAATATATATTTCTTTCTTTTGTTGTTATGCTTCTGATATCTGCTCTAAATCAGTTGATAATACATTCCATTTTCTCTCCTCCAGGTCTCCTATCTTATTGTCTTTTATAAGTCTTCCATGAAGGTAAAAGACATACCTTTCATAATGTCTATCACCAATGGATACAACTCTTCTTGAACAACCTACCTCTTCATACAGTCACAACTCTTCCTAAATTAAATTGCTGCCTCTTCACAATAAAACAAAACCTCTTAATCTAATCGCTGCACTTTGTATTATTAGATTGCACCACTTTTTGCTTGAGCGCACCTCATGATATAAATTAATATCTTCCTTGTCTTATGACTTAGAGCGCTGCACTTAGTGGGAGGTCGGCCTCTCTAAAGATAGTTAACTTCAATTTATTTTTATTCCATGAAGGTCGGCCTTAGGAGGAAGTCGGCCATTTTGGTCTCGTTTTAGTTTTGGCGTCATATGATAATTAATACCAATTCTTCTTATAGCGCTCAATGTAAGTCGGCCTCCTTATGAACTTGATCGGCCAGCATGAAGGGGAGGGTCGGCCTTAAGAATATTTTATTCCCTTAATTAATTCGTTTCCCTTTTAACATGCAATCACTTTCCTTCATACCAATTCACATCATTCATATCTTTTAATACTTGCTTTTAAAATCTGTGTGCTTCACTTTGGATCGATCATATTTTGTATGCTTCTATTACATGAAGTCGGCCTCACTATTATTTTTAAATCTTTAAACTTGAAACTTGGTGCTCATGTATGAGGTCGGCCAGCATAGGTATATAATGTTAAATCTTTAATTTAACATTAACAATCTTCTCCCATCATCTCAATCTTTCCAACGGGAATGTCCCTACAAGTAGGTAAGCAAACTTCAAGCATATGATTTTGACATTGAGTATGTTAAGGGAAAGAAAAATGTTGTTGTTGATGCTTTGTCTAGGAAGCCAACCTTGTGCTCAATGTCTTACATTTCAGCTCATTGGAAGGCTAAAATCATAGTAGAATATGCTATGAATGTGTTTGCTACTGATATTTTGGAAGGGAAGTTGTTGGATGACAAGTACATTATGTCCAATGAACTCATTCTTTATAAGGAAAGAATCTATTTGGTGCCAAAATCAAGAGTGAAGGGAAAGATTCTAAGAGCAGTTCATGACACTCCCTTGGCTGGTCACCACGGTTACTTCAAGACTTATAAGCAGATCAGGGAGAGTTTCACATGGAAAGGACTCAAGGATGATGTCCTTAAGTATATCATAGAGTGTCTTGTTTGTCAGCAGAACAAAAATGAGCAAACATTTCCTGTTGGTTTGCTACAACCCCCTATTCATTCAAAATCAGAAATGAGAAAGTATTTCAATGGATTTCATCACCGGACTTCCCAAAGTTCAAGGTAAGGACTGCATTTATGTTGTAGTGGATACACGAAATACACATATTTCTTTGTTATTTCTTCATATTTTAAGGCACCACAAGTTGTAGATTTGTTTTTCAAAGAAGTGTTTAGGCTCCATGGACTACCTAAGAATATCGTGAGGGACAGAGATAGTCGATTCTTGAGCTTGTTTTGGCAAGAGCTCTTTCATTTGACAAGAACTGAGCTCACTCCTAGTATTAGCTACCACCCCCAAACTAATGGTCAAACTGAGATTTGAGGAATTATGTTGTTCATCATCAAAAGGCATGGATCAAACAGCTCCATCTAGGGGAGCATTGTTATAACACTACTTATCACATGTCTATTGGGATGATGCCATTGATGGCTTTGTATGGCTATGAAGCCCAAAGTTTTGTTGATCTTGTTTCGTTCGATAGCAAGGTCCCTGGAGATACTGATTTAGTCAAACAAAGCCAAGACATTTTGAAGACACTCAAGAATAATCTCCAACAAACGTAGAATCAACAGAAAATATATGCAAATCGTCATAGAATAGAGAGAACATTTGAGGTTGGAGCTATGGTGTTTGTGAGATTGCAACCATACAAATAATCCTCCCTAAAGGCAAGTGGATCTGAAAAACTCAAGCATCATTTTTTACAAGCCTTACAGAATTTTGAAGAGGGTTGATGAAGTTGCCTATGAGTTGGAGTTGCCTAAGGGAAATAAGATTCACAATGTGTTCCATGTGTCTTGTCTCAAAAGGCCACTTGGAAATCATATTACACCTTCTGTAGAGTTGCCTCTATTAGATGAAGAAGGCAAAGTGATTTTGGTTCGTAAAGTAGTTGTGGATGTAAGGGAAAGGAAGCTAAGAACAGAAGCATCACAGAGTATTTGGTTCGATGGAAGAATCTTCCCGTAGAAGATGCAACATGGAAAGGCCAACAAATATTGGAGCATCCAAATTTGCAACTGCTTGAAGACAAGCAATCTTGAGTGGGGCAGACTTGTCATGTCCCCTTTTTTCGAGTCAGTTCCAACATGTTTGGAGTGTTCCAAGATTCTTGGAGGAGTCCACAAACCTTAGAGAGCACTATTTTTAGTGGTTTTGTGTAACCTGCATTGCTTTAGTTATTAGTTTTTGTTGAATTAATTTAACTAGTTCATTTTGGTATTTTTCATAGTTGCAGTTTGGGAACGAAAAATAAATTAAAATAATAATTAAAGTCAGTCTTAATATTATTTAGCGAAGCTTTGTAAAAAGGTCAATTTATTATTATTATTCAAGCTACCTAAATGGGACAAATAAAGCCTTTTGTAATGTTAAGTTAATTCTTCCTAGTTGGGCGGGAAATTACAAAAGGTAATTAAAAATTAGGTTCAATTAGGACAAAGAGTAAATGTTATTATTTTATTTCCCTCATGTGCCTATAAAAGGAGGATGAGGGCTCTTTTAATGGGATTCCATCTTTTTATAAACTTATTATCTAAATTTGAGCTTTGTGCCCAACTTCTTGCCTGAAGGATGAAAACCCTAAAGGCTACCCTAAAGACAAAAACCCTAAAGGCATATGGAATTGAGGACGAAAACTCTCTGTTCCTAAGGAGAAATTCCATACAGGGATTTCCATTGAGCTACATCTGCATTGTACTTTCAATTTGTTGTTGGTGTGAAGGTTTCCTTTGTTGGTGTGATTTTATATATTCAGAAAATACAAAATACAGTGTGTTGTTCCAAATTTCCATATTGTGTGATTTTTGTGGTTTTGGAGTGAATTTCCAGATTTGATGTTGATAGCTATCCATTTGCCTGCAAATCTTTATTGAAATATATTTGTTTTGTTGTTGTTGTATTAATTATAACAGGTCGTACCTTGTTGTTTATTTCAGGCCATACCATCCTCTATTGGTTGGCCATACTATCTTGTGGAGGCATTTGCTCTTGTGGCTGGTCGTACACTTGCATAAGGAGGGTGATTGAATATATGAAGAGTTGCAGCCTGTTTTTAATGCAAAGGTGTTGGCCCAGAATTGTCGTTAAACCAAAAGGTCGACCTTTCAATTTCCGATACAAGCGCCAAAGTTAATGAATCCACGAGAGGCGTGAAATATCCCAAACTATACTTATCCATTTTTTTTGCTTACTTTTACTTCTTACTTCAATCAAACATCAACATCACACATGAAACATAACAACATGAATGAACATCAAGGAAGCTGAGATATCTTATTTCAAATATCAATTCAATGCCTTATTACATGCAATAGATGCTTAATAGCATCATCAATGTTCACTTATTACAATGATCTTATATGAAAGGCCTTGCGCTTAGATTGAACAATGAGTACAATCAACTACAAGTATCCAGACTTCAACTCTCAAGTGTCTACAAGATACAATCTCATCTTCAACTCTCAAGTGCCTTCAAGATGCGAGTAGCTTGATGATGTATGTGTCGACTTCAATCCTGCACAATGATGATAACTGAAGGTTAACACCTCTCAAGAGATAAGGGAACATCACCTTATCAAGGGTTGAGGGAGCTGTTGTGACCAAATCATACATCGCCCCATTGCAAATGGGGACCCCTTTTTTTTGAGCTCCTGAACTTTGCATTTAGTTCTGGATGATGCCTTAGGTTCGTTTCATTTGCCAATCCAACAATAAGTCTCTCTCCTAGAAGGTTTTGCTTTATAACTGGAGGTCTCATCTAGAACATGAACTTGCAGTAATGAAGAGTCTTGATCAAATTCCATCCAAATAATGAATATTGAGACCAATCCTGATGTATGTTTGAGATCCTAAAAATGACTAAGTCTGGTAGCCTAAAATCCTGAAAATCCTGAAAATTTGACTAAGTCTGAAATCTAGTGGATCCTCCAAATTCTAGATTCTACATGTTAACTCCGGTGGATTCGAGACCTATCTCAAACATCCTGAAAGGTATATTGAAAAATATTTAAAGTATAACAACTTATACTTAAATATATTTTTCAATATACCTTTGCCCTAAAAGACCCTGAAAAACGACCAAGTATCCCAGAGGATCCAAAATCTTGATCCGGTGCGACGGGATATTAGAGTGGCGCAAAATTTTGATGAAGTGCGCTTTCAATCAAAGCTTGGAATGATGATCCCCTGCGCCAGAACCAATGCGCCCTAGCATTGCGCCAATTTTGGAAGGCAAAGGTAAGTGAGTTTTGAAGAAATGTTGAGGAAAGATCAAAAACTTGATCTCATGCGCCCAAACTAATGCGCCATATAGCATTGCGCCATCTCTTGTCCGATCTTCAAGGTAATTTTAAGAAGAAATCAAACCTTCCAACCAATGCGCCAGCCATATAGGAGACATCAAAAACTCAATCCAATGCGCTTGAGGAAGGAAAGGGTGTTCAATCACGAGTTTCAAGAGGCTAGAGGATTCAAGAATCCTATCCAATGAGTTTGAAGGTGAGTAAGGTTTCTATGATGATCAAGATACAATTGGAGATAAGGATTCTAAAACAAGGACTGCTGCACCTGATGTTATGCACCAGCCTTGACATTTTTAAGACAAACTTTCAATGAGCAAACTAATCTCCCATCTGCTGCGCCTAAGGTCAGATAGGAGAGTAAGGAAATGAGACTTATTTAATGAGGATCCAAACCTCAGTCTGCTGCGCCATGTCCACAAGGAGGACTCCAAGGTGTGACTTAATGTGCTTAACCTCAGTCTGATCTAAAACCTCAGTCTGCTGCGCTCATATGTTACAAATCAGTCCTTCAGGTAAAATGAAGACCTCAAGACCCTCAATTGCTGCGCCAGGGGTTAATAGGAGGATTGGAGTATGTTAAGATTGTTAAGAAGAACTCAAAGTCCTCATCCAAAGCGCCCTTATAGAGATAGAAGAAGATCTCAAACTCTTCATCTGCTGCACCAGAATGAGAGGATTTTGATCATCAAAGAGGAGATCTACTTCAGCATCTAATGCACCATCATTGAAGGAGGGCAGATTGCAGGTTCTTAACACTCTTCAAGAAGATCCTAAAAGTCTTATCTAATGCGCCAAAGGTGGAAAAGCTGATCTATTTTGCAAGAAAATGAGTTTATTTCAAGGAAGATCCAGAGATCATCATCCAATGCGCCTGATATGTTTGAGTTTTTATTGAATTTTTTTTGACAAGTTTTAAGATAAAAAATCAGGATCTCAGTCTGTTGTGCCATGTTTACAAGGAGAGAACTTGGATTTTTCAAGAAGAAATCAAATCTTTTATCTAATGGGCCATCCTTAAAAGAGTTTGTAGACATGAATTGATAAGTTTTGGTTTACTCTCAAGGCGGATCCTAAATCACAGCACCCTTTGTAAAAACCTATCAACAAGAACTTAAAGTATAATCCATTGGCATCATTTCAAGAGGAACCTAACATCTTCATCTAATGCGCTTTAAGTCTTAAGGATTTGAAATCATCAAGTATTGCGCCAAAGTCAAGAAGAACTCAAAGTTCTGATCCAATGCGCCCAATGAGGAAAATTTTAAAGTTTTTAATAAGACTTTGATGAGGATCCAAAGATCATCATCTGCTGCGCTGGCCTTAGAAGACTCCAAAGTTGACTTCTAATGTACTAAATGTTGATCTAAAGTATGAAAATTGCAAACCTTGGGAGCCTTTCAAGAGGAGAGTCTTGGAGGTTGAAAATCAGATTTTAGAACCTTTCAAGGAGGATTCAAACTTGTGAACCATTGCGCCACATATGGGGAAGGTGTTGACTGGCTTTGATATATTTACAAGAAGATCCTAGACATTTATCTAATGTGCCACTATAAAATGGAGAAGACTGTTTCAAAGGGAACTCAAAATTGTTATCGAGTGCGCCCAAGGTAGGTGATCCTTCCTTGATGATCAAAATACAAGATGAAGACTCTAAACACTTGATGTTATGAGCCCAAAGCCCAAGGGTTTATGAGGTAGAGATCAAGATCTTATCTAAGTTACAAGTTTAGACGAATTTCAAGAAGATCCTAAACCTTCATCTGCTGCGCCATTTCATGTAGGATTAGTTCAAAATTTGTGAGGGCTGTTCAACCAGGATCTTAATTCCACATCTAGTGCTCCATCTTGGTGTGAAGTCTAGTTAAAGTTTCGACATCATTTAAGCTAAACATCAAAGTCCTTAACTCATGTGCTTAGATTAAAAATGTTTGTAATGATTCTTATGTCTTATGTGTTATCAAAAGGGATTGATGCTGTTTCTCATCTAAAGATCCAGTGATAAGAACCTTTGACAAGCAAGGAATGAGAAAAGAATAAGGCATCATGTAGCTGTTCTAAGGAGTCACTTCAAGTATATCCTATTGGATCACTTCA
This sequence comes from Cunninghamia lanceolata, assembly GCA_027924645.1. Classification (NCBI taxonomy): domain Eukaryota; kingdom Viridiplantae; phylum Streptophyta; class Pinopsida; order Cupressales; family Cupressaceae; genus Cunninghamia; species Cunninghamia lanceolata. Next base: position 10,393,841 of record BSBN01000252.1, on the reverse strand, counting down.
AGATCAACATGCTTCATCAATTGTATCATGTTCGCAAGACAAGGCTTTCATCCACTTTTCTTCAAGTTCTTTCAACCTTCAAGAAAACATCATGTAGCTGCTCCAAAGGATCATCTTTATCAAGACTTCTATAGGCATCTATAAACCTTCAAGTACTTCTGGTGCATTCAAGTCTCTTTGTGAAGTCAGTTTCTCCATATACAAAGAAGCGTTTCATCATCTACATCAAGTTCAAGTATGCATCATCATCCAAAAAGCATTCATCCATGGGATTACACTTCATCAAATCATTCCAAGGACACTTCATCCATTCAACTTCAAGACTCTTCCAATCTTCAAGTCCAAGAGAGATCCTACTTCTAATCATGAATCAAGTATCATCATCATCTACTCTTACATGATGAAGGAAGCAGCATCATCATATACATTATTCTTCATGAAGATGCATCGAAGAAGATCATCAACCTACCTACAAGAAGAAGGAACATCACAGTGTTAAACAAATGAAGCAACATGTATTCATCCAGTTTACAATTCAATGAACAAGGCAAGATCGACAAAGCATTCCCAGACATACAAGTTCAAGTTCAAGGGAATCACATCAAAGACATCACATACAGATGATATAATTTGGGAGCATCCTGAAGTGGCATCTAGGTGGCGAGTACACCTTATCATCCATCATAATCAGCCACATCAATTCAACTACATTCAATGTATCATTTAATAAAAGAAGCCAAAGGGACGCCTATGTGGAGGATGTTTTAAATGATTTCATCTTATCCTTATCACATTGGAAAACTTGCCTTCATTGCCTCTCTTTTGTACTAAAAATAGAAAGTTGTTGTAACTACCTACTGAGGTGGCATGATCTCAGCCATTCATTGTAAACCTAGACTACTATATAAAGGCCTTGTTGCCTCATTTGTAATTTAGTAGTTCAGTTGATAGTTTTGTAGGAGTAGAATAGGAGAGACTCTCGAAATTCTCTGAGAGTGCTTGAAGTTGTTGTAAATATTTCTCAAGATTAATGCAAAGACATTGGAGCATTATTTGGTGTGAAGTGTTGTCTTGTGGAGCAACATGATTTCTTGTATCTTAATGAAGTGGAGAGATGTTTCAAAGTAGATTAAAAGTAGATTAGAATCTCTTTGATGTAATGTATGTTTGTATTGGATATTTGATCAACTCCTAGCTCATGCTTTTAACATTCATCACTAGTGGAGTGTTGTGTAAAGCTAGTCTAAGCCTTATTTGCATAAGTTCGATTGTGGATGCTTGTTTGAGCTGCGCCATTCGATTGTGGGTGCTTGTGTAAGCCTTCATGATTTGAAAACCATTCGCGAACCTTAGGAGATTGCACCAACTTCATGTAGTTATAGGCATCCTTGGCGAAGTGGAGTTAGGTTAATCAAGGAGTTTGTCTGTTCACGCATCATCATTACCTCATTGACCTTAGATAGTTTCTTTAAACCTTATCTTTTTGCCTTTTCTTTATCATTGATGCCTTGTATATAAATCATCCACACTGAAAGGAGGAATAAGTTGAATGAAAGAAGAAGCGTCTAATGTAAGTCCCTTTGTGATTATCAACAAGATCACATGTAATCACTGAGTTAACCCATCACGAATCATAAAAAGGAACCTTGGAGTTACTTCACTGGATCACATTGTTCAGCCTTTGAAGAGCTTTATTCAAGAGAGAGTGGGATACTCTAGTGTTTTACTCTATTGCTGACTAGTCGAAAAACAAACATCAACAGGAGCATCACCCCAACTAGCATGAAATACGCAGATTTCACGAAAGAGCATAAAGCTTACCATAGAGAAATTCAATAGCCAAAAAGATACAAAATGAAGTCACTCTCCCCCTTTTATAGTGCTCCTTCTCAAAGGTAATGAAGGCACGCTTTTCAATGTAAAGAAGGAACCAAGGCATGCTTCCCTAGAGCATATTCCAAGGGGTGTATTCCATTTGATGACTCACTCTAAGTTGGCAACCTTGTCCAATGAGCCGGAATGGATCCCAATGCCATCACTTGAACCAATAGGAGGTTAAACACTCAGGGCACTAGAATGATGCTCCACAGGCACAAAAGTGCGCCCAATCATCATTGTTGAGTACTTCCAAGGTTAGGCACCAAAACAGGATTATGGAGGAGTGAAACTCCGCCTTAGGAAGGTGTCTGAACCCTAGGCGCCAATTTGAGGTTGTAGAAGCATAGATATGCGCCTAGTGAAGTTTGATGATTCCATATGTTTTCAAACACTTAACAACATCCAGTGAAGACTCTTAGACTTGGATTGAAGACTTAACAAGATTAAGCACTCAAATGAGGTCTCTGGAGTCTAGGCGCCATCTGGAGGTTGGAGAGAGGAAGATTTGCACCTAACTTGCTTAGGCGCACTTTTGAGGTGATGGAGACCAAGAAGTGCGCCTTCATCATCTTGGCTTATTTCTTGACAACTTAATGACTTAGATCATTGAGCAACAACTGAGAATGGTCCCCTTCTTCATGATGCAAGTTGATAGATCCTCCTCAAAGCGCCAAATTGGGTTTCTAAGGTAGGCGCATAGTCATGGTGGAACAAGATGAAAAGTGTGCCTTACTCTCATAACACTTCTCTAGCTATGGATGATGATTTCAACTAAATGGAGGGTCTTTTCAACAATCTTGAATCCTTTAATGATCAATTCAACCCTTCCAAATCATTTCCTTGCCAAGGCGCCATCTCAATGTTGCAGAGGACTGTTCTAGCGCCTAGGCGCACATTGTGGATTGTCTGATCAAGAAGTGGCACCTTGATCCTTAAGCGCATATTTGATGTGGTAGGAGAGCAATCTAGCGCCTAGGTTTACTTGGGCAAATTTACGATCCCAAACCCAATTTGATACTCCCAAATGCTCAATTGGGGGTCCAACACTCTTGATATCATTAAACTCTGCCTTCTCAAGTTAGGCGCTCTTTTGAGGTTGCACAAAGGGCAAAGTGCCCCTAAGGCAATTGCGTAATTCACTTAGACAAAAATCATCTTAGGGACCAATCAACCTTTCCTACCAAGGCGCCCTGTTTGATATGATTGATGTGCCTTATAACATGATGTTTCTATGCTAGGCGCAAATTGCAGTCTGGAGGAGTGAGGAAGTGCGCCTAACCCATCCTGGGTGTCTTCTGGACTTCAATTCCCCTTGTTAGGTGTGGAGCTTGCTCAAATGGTGTTGCTCTTAACATCTTTCACTTCCAAACCCTGGTTGAAGACTCCACATCCTTGGGCGCACATTTGGCACCAAACAGATAGGGAAGTGCACCTTGACTCTAAGAGTCAAGTTCTTGTCAGATTTGGCCTCCAGACTTAACCATTTTGGCTAGACTTGCCACAGATTGCTGGAATAGTTTTTGACTTTGTACCTGCAAAACTACAACACTGAAATAGTCAAAAACCAAATTCATTCCCTCATCATTGGTATTAGCCCACGGGAATGATAAATAGGCTAATCCATGCTTCACTGATGATCAAGCCGGAAACGGAGACATGACAGTCTCCACTTCCCGGGATTGCTTGTCCTCAAGCAATTGAAGGTTAGGATGCTCTAGAATCTTTTCTCCTTCCCAAGTAGTATCCTCCATTGGCAACCCTTTCCACCTCACCAAGTATTCCCTTATGCTTCGGTTGCGTAGTTTCTTCTCCCTCATATCCACCACACTTTCAGGTTCAAGAGCAAGCATTCCTTCTTCATCTAGTGGTGGAAGTTCGTCAGATGAAACCACATTCTGTCCTCGTGCCTTCTTGAGACATGATACATGAAACACATTATGTATGCAGCTTCTAGCTAGCAAATCTAGTTCATATGCTACTTCCCCTACTCTTCTCGACACCTTGTAGGGTCCATAGAACCTGGGTTTCAACTTTTCTGCACCTGACTTCTTCAAAGAGCTCTGCCTATACGGATGAAGGCGCAAATACACCATATCACCTACTTCAAAACTTCGTTCAACCCGATGTCTGTCGGCATACATCTTTTGTTGGTTTTGAGCCCTCTGCAAATTCTCCTTGATAACTTGCAAGATATCTTGTGTGTCCTGCATCAATTCCTTTGCTCTAGGAGCTCGGCTGTCATCCAAAGCCAGATCAACAAAAGAAACTACATCATATCCATACAACGCATGAAAAGGAGACATGCCAATCGACATGTGGAAAGTGGTGTTGTAGCAGTATTCTCCAAGATGTAACCACTTTATCCAAGCACGCTGATGATCAGATACATAATTCCTCAAGTATCCCTCAAGCCATTTATTGACAATTTTAGTTTGCCCATCAGTTTGAGGATGATAGCTTGTGCTTGGTGTTAAGTCAGTACCTGCTAGTCAAAATAGCTCTCTCCAAAACACACTGATGAACTGGCTATCTCGATCACTGACTATGGTTTTAGGAAGGCCATGTAGTCTGAAGACCTCTTGAAAGAATAACTCAGCTACTTGCAATGCTGAATACTCAATTGGTATTGCAAAGAAGTGAGCATACTTCGTTAACCAGTCAACAACTACATAGATACAGTCCTTTCCCTGCAAATTTGGAAGTCCTGTGATACAATCCATTGAAATACTCTCCCACTTATGTTCTGGAATTGGTAGTGGCTGGAGTAACCCCACTGGAAAATTATGTTCTGACTTGTTCTGCTGACAAGTCAAACACTCCCTGACATACTGTAGAACATCTTCCTTCAGACCTGTTGTGACCAAATCACACATCGCCCCATTGCAAATGGGGACCCCCTTTTTTTTTAGCTCCTGTGTTTTGCATTTAAGTTTTGATGATGCCTTAGGTCCGTTTCCTCTGCCAATCCAACAAGAAGTCCCTCTCCTAGAAGTTTTGCTTTATAACTGGAGGTCTCATCTGGTACATAAACTTGCAATAATGAAGAGTCTTGATCAAATTCCATCCAGTTCATGAACATTGAGATCAATCCTGAAGTATGTTTGAGACCCTGAAAGTGACTAAGTCTGGTAGCCTGAAGTCCTGAAAATCCTGAAAATTTGACTAAGTCTGAAATTTGGTGAATCCTCCAAATTCTAGATTTGGCATGTTAAATCCGGTGGATTCGAGACCTATCTCAAACATCCTGAAAGGTATATTGAAAAATATTTAAAGTATAACTTAAATATATTTTTCAATATACCTTTACCTCAAGGACCCTGAAATACGCCTAACTGCTCCAGAGGATTCAAAAAGTTGATCCAGTGCGACGGGATATTAAAGTGGCGCAAAATCGTGATGAAGTGCGCTTTCAATTAGAGAACAAGATGTGGATCTCTTGCGCTTGATCCAATGCGCCCAAACCAAAGCGCCATTTTGGAAGGTAAAGTGAGGCGAAAAAGTTAAATTTCTAGAGGATTCAACAACCTTGATCCAATGCGTCACAGTTATCTAGAGGATTTCAAACTTTGAAGTGATGCGCCAACTTGTAGAAGATTTCAGAAGTGGCATCCAAAGCGCCTAGTAGAGGAAGATATCAAACACCTCAACCAATGCGACCTAGGTAGAGGTGATTCGCCAAGATTGATTTGCAAGGATATAATATACATTTTGAGGAAGATTTCAAAAGTGTCAACCAATGCGCCCAAGAGGGGAGATGGGAAGAGGATCTCCAACTGCTGATCCAATGCACTTGGATGAAAGGTTCCAAGAAGAGGATAAGATAGAGATTTTAAGTGATACATCAAGAGGAAATTCACTTCTTTAAGTGATGCGCCGCTAATTTTGAGGCAAATTTCAAGAGGATTTAACACCCTTGAACCAATGCGCCAAGATTGAGGGGCAGGTTTTAAGTGTTAAAATGCAAGTTTTCTAATATTTCCAGAGGAAATCAAGACCCTCATCCAACGCGCCACTAAGAAGAAGATGATTTAACCTAAGTTTTAAGGCAAAAATGCTAAGTTTTTAGAGGATTTCAGATTCCTTAACCAAAGCGCCAGCCCTAGAGGATTCTAAACACTTGATCCAAAGCGCCATTTCAAGAGGAAATCAAAAGTGTTAACCGGTGCGCCAAACATGAGGGAGAGCATAAGGCTTTTAAAGAAGATTTCAAGGTGTCCATCCAACGCGCCACCTTATGGAGGGGAGTAAAGTTCAAGTTTTGAAAAGCACGTTTCTAGAAGAAATCAAAAACCTTAAGCAATGCGCCATATACATAAAGGGAATATGGAAGTTTTTCTAACATCATGAGGATCTTCAACACTCTAACCAATGCGCTAGGAGTCATGTGGAAATTTGTCAAGTGAAGGAGATTTCAAAACTTCAAACCAATGCGCTCAATCCTAGGGGATTTCAAAACCCTTAACCAATGCGCCAGAAGTAAAATTGACCAAAATGATTTAATGCTTTGAAGAACTTGAACTTTCAATCTGCTGCGCCAGGGGTTAATAGGAATTTAGGGTCAATCCATCATCTTCCAAGTATGATTTCAAGGAGAATCTAGAGTTTCAATCAATATGTTCATAATATGAGGATCTCAAATATCTTATCTAATGCGCCAATATTAAGAAGAAATTCAGACTTCTATTTGCTGCGTCATAAGGAAGGGTGAAGAGGCTGCAAGTTGTTATGATGTTTGAAAGACATGAGGATCTCAAAAGTCTTATCTAAAGCACCCAAATGGCATAAAGGTTTGATCAGATACACCGTAAGGAGAGATTCAATTTGGTAAAGAAGGACTTGTCCAGAAAATGTTGGGAATCAAGAAGGATTTAACACCTTGAAATGATGCACCAAAGAGTCAAGAAGATCCCAAATCTCAATCTGCTGTGCTAAAGGGTAAAAGTATATTCAATCTCAAGAAGAACTCAAATTCTTCAACCAATCCGCCAATTATGGAGGGGAATCTAGTTTAAGTTCTATGTGATCATTCAACTAAAGGATAGAATTGGCATCTCTAGTGTGATGCTTAGTTTGAAATTTTGTGATTGCTTTTAAGAAATCAAGTAGTTTGGAAACCAATGCACTTAGCTTAGAAATACATAAACTGATTCTTATATGTTTTCGAAAGGGGATTGATGCTGTTTCTTTACTTGTGTTGCAGCAATAAGGAAGAATCATCTAAAGATTAAGTGAAAAGAACCTTTGACAAGCAAGGAATGAGAAAAGAGCAAGGCATCATGTAGCTGTTTCAAGGGTATCCTTCATCATCCTTGTGTTGGAACTCTTCATCAAGTGGCATCATGTTCAAAAGACAAGGCATCTGTCCATCCAAGCTTCAAGTCAAGATCATCTTCAAGGAAGAGATATCATGTAGCAACTCTAAAGGAGCCTTCCACATTCATTCATGCCAGAGGCTTAAGATGGAAGTAATCACTCTTGAGGAAACATCACTTCAAGCGGTAGCTGCTCCAAGACATCACAGCTAGATATATCTCAAATCCTCTTCATTAATGACATCATGAAAGATCATGCTTCAAGTTTCAAGATTCATCAAGCTTCCAAGTTTCTTCTAGAGGTCATCAACATCTACTTCACATCTAAGGAAGGTGTTATCATCAAGCAAGGGCATTCATTCATTCAACTTCAAGACTCTTTGATCCTCAAGTCTAAAGAGAGATCTCCTACTTCTACTCCGATTCATGAAGCAAGCTTCATCATCTACTCTTACATGAAGGAAGTATATATCATTATCATCTACTCTATTACTCACTCTTCAAGAAGGAGCATCATCAAAGAAGATCATCATATCAACTTACCTACAAGAAGAAGAAAGAATCATGAAGTTAATCAAGTGAAGCAACAAGTATTATACATCCAGTCTACAAGAAGAATGAATAAGGCAAGATCTACAAGTTGTATTCCTAAACATTCAAGTATCAAACAATCACATTGAATCATCACCACATTGATGATACAATTTTCAAAGTATGCTGAAGTGGCACCTATGTGGCGAGAACACATCATTTTAAATACATTAAATGTATCATTTAATGAAAGAAGCCAAAGGGATTCCTATGTGGAGAATGTTTTAAATGTTTTCACCTTATCCTTATCACATTGGAAAATGTGCCTTCATTGCTTCTCTCTTTTGTGCTAAAAATAGCAAGTTGTTGTAACTACCTCTGAGGTGACATGATCTAGATCCTTGGCTATCAAATTGATCTAGGCCATTCAATGTATTCTGGAGCGCTATATAAAAGCCTTGTTGCCTCATTTGTAAAAAAGGTAGTTTGGTAGTCAGTAGGCAAGTAGGAGTAGAGTAGGAGAGACTCTCAAAATTCTCTGAGAGGGCTTGAAATTGTTGTAAATATTTCTCAAGAGTAATGCAAAGACATTGGAGCATTGTTTGGTGTTAAGTGTTGTCTTGTGGAGTAACATGATTTCTGGTATCTTGAATTGAATGGAGAGGTGTTTCAATTAGATTAGAAGTAGATTAGAAGCTCTTTGATGTAATGTATGTTGTACTGAATATTTGATCAACTCCTAGCTCATGCTTTTAACATTCATCGCCGGTGAAGTGTTGTGTAAAGCTAGTCTGAGCTTCATCATTTGCTTGAGTTCAATTGTGGATGCTTGTTTGAACCGCGCCATTCAATGGTGCTTATATAAGCCTTCATGATTTGAAAACCATTCGCGTAACCTTAGGAGATTGCACCAACTTCATGTAGTTGTAGGCATCCTTGGCGAAGTGGAGTTAGGTTAATTAAGGAGTTTGTCTATTCGTACATCATCATTGCTTCATTGACCTTAGATTAGCCTTTCCAAACTTTTATCTTTGTACTTTTCTTTATCATTGCAACCTTGTACATACTTCATCCACACTCAAAGGAGAGATAAGCTAAATGAATGAAGAAGTCTGCGTAAGTCCCTTTGTGATTATCAGCAAGATCACAGGTAATCACTGAGTTAACCCATCATGAATTATAAGAAAAGGAACCTTGGAGTTACTTCACTAAATCACATAGTTCAGCCTTTGAAGAACTTTATTCAAGAGAGAGTGGGATACTCTAGTGTTTTACTCTATTGTTGACTTGTCTAAAAACAATCATCAACAAGACCCTTCCAAGTGAATCTTTCCCTGATTTGTTTATAGGTTTTGAAATAACCAGGGTGTCCCGCAAGTGGAGTATTATGGTATATTTTCAAAATCTGGTGCTTGAGCTCCGATTCAAGAGTTAGGAAAATTCTATCTTTATAATAGATGATGTCATCAACCACTTTGTACCTATCATCCTGAATGACTCCATCCATGATCTCACAAGCAAACTTTGATTTGGAGTACTCAACTAGAAGCTGAGACTTCCAATCAACTAAAACTTCACTCAGAGCACAAATGGCAAGTTTCCTAGACAAGGCATCTGCTACCACATTCTTCTTACCTTTAACATATTCAATGTCAAAGTCATACACCTGTATCTTGGTAACCCACTTCTGCTATCGTTCATTCAGATCCTTCTGTCCTAAGAAGTATCTTAAACTGTTGTGATCTATCCTGACCAAAAACTTAGCTCCCACTAGATACTAGCAAAATTTAACCAAAGCATGCATGATAGCTAGCATTTCTTTGTCATATGTAGAGTACAGCCTTTTTGTATCCTTTAGCTTCCTGCTTTCAAATGCAATTGGGTGATGATCTTGCATTAATATTGCTCCGATGCCTTCTCCAGAAGCATCACATTCCAGGACAAAGGACTTAGTGAAATCTGGCAAAGCCAAAATTGGCGTCGTACTCATTACCTCTTTCAGCTTCTCAAAAGCTGCTTGAGCTTCCATTGTCCAAATAAAAGCACCCTTCTTGGTTAGATTTGTCAAAGGCACGGAGAGCTGCGAGAACCCCTTAACAAATCGTTTGTAGTAACTACAGAGGCCAAGGAAACCTCTTACTTCTGACACATTCCTGGGCACTGGCCAACTACGAATGGCTTCAATCTTCTCTTCTTGTACCTTCACTCCATTGGCACTGATTACATGGCCTAGGTATAGTATCTCTTTCAAACCAAATTCACACTTAGACATTTTTGCATACAAAGACTGCTTGTCCATTACACTTAAGACTTCGTCCAAGTGTTGGAGATGTTCTTCCCATGTCTTGCTATAGATTAGAATGTCGTCGAAAAAAACCAACAGGTACTTCCTCAACTGCTTGTTGAATACATGATTCATGCAAGATTGGAAAGTGGTTGGGGCATTGGTCAAACCAAAAAGCATCACCAAGAATTCATAATGCCCGTAGTGACACCTGAATGTTGTTTTTGGAATGTCCTCACGAACACGGATTTGATGCTAACCAGAGCGAAGATCAATCTTCGAGAAGAATACAGCTCCATGCAATTCATCTAGTAGCTCATCAATTCTAGGTATTGGATACCTATTCTTAATGGTCCTTTGATTCAATGCGCGATAGTCAATACACATCCGCATTGTTCCATCTTTCTTCTTCACCAACACAACTGAAGAAGCAAATGGACTAGATGAAGGTCGAATGTGTCCCATATCAATCAGTTCCTTGATTGTATTCTCAATTTCAATCTTGAAATGCCGAGGATGTCTGTATGGCGCAATGTTGATAGGTTTGGTCCCTTCCTCTAACTCAATCATATGCTCAAAACCACGATCCGGTGGTCATCCTAGAGGAATGTTCCCAAACACCTTGCTGTGTTTGTCCAACACAAATTGAATGTCTATATGATGTTCACCATCCGAAGAAGACTTAGAAGAAACATTGACTCGAGCTGCCCAAGCAATATCATCATGGCGAAACAATGCTTCCATGCGCCTAGCTGAAACAACTCTAGGCCTTCCATCTGAAATAGCCCTCAAAATCACTTTTCTTCCTTCATGAATAAACTCTATCTCCATCTTCTCCAGATCTTGTATATAACGGCGAAGTGAATGCAACCATTGCATTCCCAATACCACATCAATCCCTGAAAGTCCAACCATATAGAAATCATCTGTTAATGTATAATCCCTCATCTGAATGCTCAGTTGTGGTACCTTCTTCTGACAACTCATAGTGAACCCATCTGCTACCGCAACTGTGAATCCTTCAAAGTCCTCAACTTGTAAACCACGCTTCATAACTAAACCTTCATCAATAAAGTTATGGGTGGCTCCACTATCCACCAAACATGTGACTCGTTGTCCCTTGATAACAACCTTTATTCGAAAGGCATGATACCTAGGAACTCCTGACATAGTAGCAATAGTCACTTTTCCTTCTCCTGTATCAAGCTCTAATGTAGGTTGATCCTGATGATCCTCATCTGACACTAAATCCTCATGTACATCCCTATCATCATCTGAAATCACCTCAATAAGATGTGCTTTGCCTTTTCCAAGGCATCTATGACCTGGTTCCCAAGGTTGCTTACAAGAAAAACATAACTTTTTCCTTCTCAATTTGTCTCTTTCTGATGCAGAAGGATTAGTCTTCGGTTGAAATGGCTTTTTCTGATTAGAATAAGAACCCTTAAAGAAGTTTTTCTTTGGAGTGAAAGTAGGAGTAGTATCCAAATCAAGGGCTAACTCAATTGCCTCCTCAAGTGTAGTAGGTTTATGCACCTTAACCAACCCTTTGATCCTATCATTCAAACCTTCAACAAACAACATAGTGATTCTTCTATCTGTCATATTAGGAACCATAACCGCAATCTTTTGAAATTCATTGACATAAGTATCTACTTTACCAAACTGCTTCAACTATGCAAACTCACGGTAGTAGACCTCAACATTCTTGCGGTCAAACCTAGTTATGAGTTTTTGAACAAACTCATCATATGAAGTGATCCTGTTGTGATGTTGTGAAACAAGACCATGATGCCACCACTCATATGCCAAACCCTCTAAATGCATAGTAGCAAATTGAATAGCCTTATCTTCACTCATGGGCTTGAGTGTAAGAAAGGTATCCAACTTATTCACCCATGCTCTAGCACTTAGCTTACCGCTACCATCAAAACTTGGAAGAGGAATTTTGTTTAAGGCATCTTTATACTCCTTTGGTTGTGTAGGTTGAGCTCTTCTTTGCCTTGGTCGATTCACTCTACCTCTTTGACTGTCCCGTTTCTGGCTCATGTAGTTGTTGAAATTGATTCTATCCCTTACATGATCAGGAAGTGAATCATACTCATCAACCAAAGATATGACATTCTCCCCAAAAGGAACCTCTTCTTCTTCTTCCTGTGGCTGCTCCTCTTCTACTTCTTCTCTAGGAAGAAAAGTAGGTTGCATAGGCCTCTCAACTATAGGTGTCCTTGTTCTCTTAACACAAGGCGGTGATCTTCCAGCTACACTACCAGCATCCTAATTACCTGGATTATTCTGATTGTTATTATTCCTGTTACCCATCAAGGCTTGAAACATCCTTTTAATATTTGCATTTGTTTGTCGTTGTTCTTCAGTTGCCTCACGCTGTTGAGCTGCCATATCACGCTGATTTTCAACCATCTCCCTTAACATGTTGTCAATGTCATCTTGTGGATTACGTTGCCTTTTATCTCCCATTGTCCCAATTCTCTTTCGATAGTGTTGTGGCAAAGGATCAATGTAGTAGCTCATAACCCATAGGCTGGCAAGATCCAAGCTCTGATACCACTGAAATATCCCAAACTATACTTAACCAATTTTTTTGCTTACTTTTACTTCTTACTTCAATCAAACATCAACATCAAACATGAAACATAACAACATGAATGAACATCAAGGAAGCTGAGATATCTTATTTCAAATATCAATTCAATGTCTTATTACATGCAATAGATGCTTAATAGCATCATCAATGTTCACTTATTACAATGATCTTATATGAAAGGCCTTGCGCCTAGATTGAACAATGAGTACAATCAACTACAAGTATCCAGACTTCAACTCTCAAGTGTCTACAAGATACAATCTCATCTTCAACTCTCAAGTGCCTTCAAGATGCGAGTAGCTTGATGATGTATGTGTCGACTTCAATCCTGCACAATGATGATAATTGAATGTTAACACCTCTCAAGAGATAAGGGAACATCACCTTATCAAGGGTTGAGGGAGCATCACCCCAACTAGCATGAAATATGCAGATTTCACGAAAGAGCATAAAGCTTACCATAGAGAAATTCAATAGCCAAAAAGATACAAAATGAAGTCACTCTCCCCCTTTTATAGTGCTCTTTCTCAAAGGTAATGAAGGCACGCTTTTCAATGTAAAGAAGGAACCAAGGCACGCTTCCCTAGAGCATATTCCAAGGGGCATATTCCATTTGATGACTCACTCTGAGTTGGCAACCTTGTCCAATGAGCCAGAACGGATCCCAATGCCATCACTTGAACAAATAGGAGGTTAAACACTCAGGGCGCTAGAATGATGCTCCACAGGCACAGAAGTGCACCCAATCATCATTGTTGAGTACTTCCAAGGTTAGGCACCAAAACAGGATTATGGAGGAGTGAAACTGCGCCTTAGGAAGGTGTCTGAACCCTAGGCGCCAATTTGAGGTTGCAGAAGCATAGATATGCGCCTAGTGAAGTTTGATGATTCCATATGTTTTCAAACACTTAACAACATCTAGTGAAGACTCTTAGACTTGGATTGAAGACTTAACAAGATTAAGCACTCAAATGAGGTCTCTGGAGTCTAGGCGCCATCTAGAGGTTGGAGAGAGGAAGATTTGCGCCTAACTTGCTTAGGCGCACTTTTGAGGTGATGGAGACCAAGAAGTGCGCCTTCATCATCTTGGCTTATTTCTTGACAACTTAATGACTTAGATCATTGAGCAACAACTGAGAATGGTCCCCTTCTTCATGATGCAAGTTGATAGATCCTCCTCAAAGCGCCAAATTGGGTTTCTAAGGTAGGCGCATAGTCATGGTGGAACAAGATGAAAAGTGTGCCTTACTCTCATAACACTTCTCTAGCTATGGATGATGATTTCAACTGAATGGAGGGTCTTTTCAACAATCTTAAATCCTTTAATGATCAATTCAACCCTTTCAAATCATTTCCTTACCAAGGCGCCATCTCAATGTTGCAGAGGACTATTCTAGCGCCTAGGCGCACATTGTGGATTGTCTGATCAAGAAGTGGCGCCTTGATCCTTAGGCACATATTTGATGTGGTAGGAGAGCAAACTAGTGCCTAGGTTTACTTAGGCAAATTTATGATCCCAAACCCAATTTGATACTCCCAGATGCTCAATTGGGGGTCCAACACTCTTGATATCATTAAACTCTACCTTCTCAAGTTAGGCGCTCTTTTGAGGTTGCACAGAGGGCAAAGTGCGCCTAAGGCAATTGCTTAATTCACTTAGACAAAAATCATCTTAGGGACCAATCAACCTTTCCTACCAAGGCGCCCTGTTTGATATGATTGATGTGCCTTATAACATGATGTTTCTATGCTAGGCGCAAATTGCAATCTGGAGGAGTGAGGAAGTGTGCCTAACCCATCTTGGGCGTCTTCTAGACTTCAATTCCTCTTGTTAGGTGTGGAGCTTGCTCAAATGGTGTTGCTCTTAACATCTTTCACTTCCAAACCCTGGTTGAAGACTCCACATCCTTGGGCGCACATTTGGCACCAGACAGATAGGGAAGTGCGCCTTGACTCTGAGAGTCAAGTTCTTGTCAGATTTGGCCTCCAAACTTAACCATTGTGGCCAGACTTGCCACAGATTGCTGGAACAGTTTTTGACTTTGTAACTGCAAAACTACAACACTGAGTTAGTCAAAAACCAAATTCATTCCCTCATCATTGGTATTAGCCCACGGGAATGATAAATAGGCTAATCCATGCTTCATTGATGATCAAGCCAAAAACGGGGACATGACAAGGCAGTTAGTCCATGTCACGAATCCCACGGGGAGCGCTGACCATTTGCTAACAAACTCCCCCCCAGAGTTACCCGGGGGGATTCAAACCCATGACCTTTCACTCTGATACCAATTGTTGGCCCACGATTGCCATTAAACCAAAAGGTCGACCTTTCAATTTCCGATACAAGCGCCAAAGTTAATGAATCCATGGGAAGCGGTTAGTCCATGTCACAAATCCCACAAGGAGCACTAACTATTTGCCAACAAAAGGTTTGTTCATTGACCAAGCCATACCATTGTTGTCATGAGCCGTACAATTTGAGGAAGTGAACTTCATTGTTATCTGTGGTTGTACCTTCATTATCTGGCCATACATACTACTGCAGGGATCATTAATTTCTGCTACTGTCTCACTTCAATATTTCAAAGGTATGACTTTAATTTGCTGCTGAATCAGTCCTCTAATCAGCCGCCATTCTTGGGAGTTTGGCACATTTACTTCTACATATTATAATGTGGTTGTTGTAGTACATTTCTGCAGTATAATCAGCTGATTGATATTAATATTTATTGTGCTTCTATGCAGTTTACCGCCAAATTGAGTGGTATAACATTTGTAATAATCCGGAAGGTCCTCCGCCAAATTCATTTGATTTCCAATACTTGCATTGTAATCAACGTTTGGATGGCATAGCCTCCAATGTTTGCATTTCATCATCCGCCATTTTGGCATTGATCCAAATTGACTTGTAGTCTGTCATTTTGGCATTAACCCGATCTGTAGTTGTAATCAGCCAATTTGGCTTGAGCATATACACATACTTGTCCGCCAAAGAGGTGTTGATCTAGTCAACTATGTTGCCTGCATGCTCTGGTCAGCTATGCCACCTATTTACTTTCTGAGCATTGCATTCTTCTAGATAGTGTTTCCGAACACCATATGCTCGCACCTTGCCCACATCGAGATCTAGCTGATCAAAAAGTGCGAGGGCTTGCATTGGTATCTTTCTATATTGTAAAAATTCCCAAAAAAAAATAGTTGGGGACATTATAGTATGTATCAAAAATATGCCTATACTTCATGAAAATATGAAAGATTGCTTTTGACTAAGGATTTTTCCCATCATGTCCTATCATCATAATGATATCAGGCTATCATCAGCATGCCTGTATTTATGATATTGACATTCAATAATTCAACTCCTTTCATCATGGTCTGCATGTGATTCTCTCTTTTGACCTGCACATGAAAGAAGAGGAGAGTTTTGGGATTCGTCACTTCATTATTCACAATCCTAATGCTAATGTCACCAGCACTGCATGATGACATCATCAACACTGAAAAAGCTCATTACAAAAAGTTTTTGCATTGAACAGTTCAATTTCTCTCTCTTCACTGGAGGATTTCAGCAGCAAGGAAGAAGTAAACTAAAAGGCTTTTAGGGCTTGACAGCAATTTGGATGACAGAAGCAGACACAAAGAAAATTAAAGCAGTTTTAGCAACAAAAGCAACAAGAGTATGGCCAACATAATGGTAAAGCATAAACAAGCAACCATAGATAGCATCCTTACCTTTCCACCAAGAACATCTCTTGCTTCCAATAGTATAGGTTTGTGACCAGCATCAGCCAAATATTTTGCAGTTGACAAGCCAGCCAAACCTATACAAAAAACAGTGAAAATCACTAACTTCTGAAAACGGTATGCTATCTGTACCAAAGAAAATATGGTCAAGCTTTCCAAACAATTTACAGGTTGTCAACAAGATACTTTTGCCATGAATAAGCCAGAAGAACATTTTTAAGGCACCACTTGTATGAAAAATCAATCTAACCAAACTACAAAATCTTTACAGCTATTTCTGCAAATGTTCCAACACCTGTAAGACTTTCCATACTGATGTTCTCTGCGAGGAACTGATATTTAGAAAATATCTGAGCATCAACAGTTCCAATGCCCAGTAATTTCAGACTTATTCCATGCAGCCACCATATGGATTTCTAAGCTATCCTAAAATGTAATCCACTGAACATGGCCAGAAAATTAAGCTTTCTTACTATAGACAATACTAAAGATGTCAAGGTTCCAAAGGGGAAAATAAGCAAATAGATATCTATCTGAATGAAATCTTAGCTAGCAAATCACCCCTTATGTCCCTTCAAAAGCTTAAACGATGAAGTAAGAACGGGGTAAATACTACTAAATCAAGTATGAAAAAAACAAGATATACAGTGAACTATATTGATTTACCAGCACATGTAGGCATGATTACCAGTGATTCATTAGAAGACACAAAATTAAAGTAAACAAGTTAATGAC
Organism: Cunninghamia lanceolata; assembly: GCA_027924645.1. NCBI lineage: Eukaryota > Viridiplantae > Streptophyta > Pinopsida > Cupressales > Cupressaceae > Cunninghamia > Cunninghamia lanceolata. Next base: position 10,376,749 of record BSBN01000252.1, on the reverse strand, counting down.
ATGAATAACTCAAAGGTAATGATTTTTTCAATCATTCAGGTGGTGCAGAAAAGAAAATATGGGATGCATGATTTCATGTGAAACTGCTCATTTTTTGCATTTTGAGAAGCATACCTGACCCTGCTATCACAACCTCTAATGGTCTATTAGGACGTGGTGCACTTCCGAACGAAGCAGATAAGGCAGAAGCTTCCAGAAAATTGATTGTATTGTCAATATCTGGTCTTGGGTAGTCCTTGCATGTAACCTACATCATACATTGAATCCAAGAAGTTCAGATTTGATAGTTATAATGATCAGAACACACAGGCGATTCACATTGACAGTGTAGAACATGAATACAAGCATCAGACTACACACACAATATCTGAACAAATATATGATGGATTTGTAATCATCTGGTGGTGGAAATACATTTCAGCAGGTGTCTTAGATGCTCTCTCCCTTCCTCCTTCCTACCCTCCCTCCCTCGTCCCCTCTCCCCCTCCCTACCTTCCCTTTTTTCTCCCTCCCTCTCTCTCAACCATTAAGAGCAAAAACCCAGATGAGGAGGTGGGAATGGGGAGTGGTTCTATACAAACTGTGCCCTGTATATAAAGACTTGAAAGTCAGAGCAACTGCTCTCCAGTGCTAACATAACAATGGTGATAAAATTCTTAAGTGTCCATTGCATATGCACTTATATATGACTTAAATGTTACAACCCATTTAAACACTCGGATTCTACACTATGAAACATTGCCTATCAATAGAAAGATCTAGAAGAAAAATTTTCATTGCAACAAATGGCACTGAATTCCTAGCAAAGGATAGATATTTTTATGGTCATTTGAGTCAAATGGAATCATAACGGTGAAGTACCCTTAAGAGTAGGGCCAAACAGCCAATGAAAGGCATTAATGCCACTTTATTTCATGTATAGACCAATGGTATGAAGTAGAACTCTTGTGGAAATGACTTCATGGAAGGATGACTGTGGATTAGGAAATCAAAGACCAATTAAGCTTGGCAATGGAATTACTCTTTTTGTAGAAAAGGTTATTTTCTACGAAATGGTATAATGAAAACCAATCGAGGTTACACAGTAATGCACTGTATGAATAAAGACAGAAGCCAATGAGTCTTTGCCTTCCAAATGAGAAAATCCTTGGAACACAATAATGTGAATTACAAGGTTCTGATGTAGAGATAAGGTGGACAGATAAAATAAGATATATGCCGTGTCCATGGCACTGTGATGTACATGTATTACAAGAGTGGCTCTTATAGAGGTAAAAGAAAAACAAATTAGTAGAGGAAGTTAAAATTAAAAAGATATCTATATCTATTAATTTTCTATGTCCTTGTATTGTAAGCCTGTGAGCAATACAAAGTGCAACAGCCTAACTCATGCACTTTAAACAGTTACTTCAAGTTACAGAAAAACAGATTAGTAGAAGAAGTTAATATAAAGATATCTACATCTATTGATTTGCTATGTCCCTTTACTGTAAGGACGTAAGCAATAAAAAATGCAGCCGCCAAACTTACGCAATTTACACAGTTACTTCAAGTTACAGTTCACATTTATGGGTATTATATGACAGAGATTTCAGCTACTGTCAAAGAATGACATGAAACCGTGTAGAAAATATGGACATGTGTTTTAGTTCTATTAGAGGTAAGTACACTCGTAACATCACTTGAAAGCCAAACTAAAGAATCTGAGGTGAAGACCTGCAAGTGAGAAACCACTGGGCAGTTAGCCATTACAGACTGCTCACACACCTCTACGATATTTAGTACATTTAGAAAATATGTCAGATCTTAGAATGCACTGCAAAACATATTATGTATTTTCATTTGTTTTCATGGAAACAACCTTGGCTTAAACAAGAAAAACTTCAAATTTTACTAGGAGGAGCTCCTTCTTGAACAATAACATGTTTTCTGTTTACTTGTCAGAATTTGGTCATTAGTATTGTGGTTCAACTCTTAACCCTTGTAGGTCTCTTTAAAGTAGAGTTCATTTTCTTTCTTCGAAATCAGAAAGCGAAATTCTTTTTTGGACCGATTCAACAATTGATCTATTCCTCCCCCACAAAACTATTTCGTTGAGCTTACACTTTAAGATCTTACAAGTTACCTCTTCAAAACCTATGTTATCACATAGAGATTCGAACTATTGATTCAATATATCTTCAAAAAATTTGGGAGAACTGAAATAAATTTGGACTAAGCTCACTCATAAGTAATGCTTAGACATGCTGATTACTCAAATCAAAAATCAATGAAGAAAAATAAAAGCAGTGTAACTGAACGCAAAGAAAATAAATAAGTGTGTAATCAATCCAAAAAGAACCTAGGACCACCTCAGAGCAATAACCAACGAAAAAAACATTGGAAGTGTTAGGGCAAACAAGTTATAGTTTCATAATCTGGCGTGTAATCAGTCCTAGTTACCTGCAAAGTAATAATTGCCATCTTCAACGGACTAAAATTCTCCAAATTACACCGCTTTCAATTCACAACAAGTATGTCCTTATTTTGCAAAAGCATATTCTAAAATACTTGATTATCTTATAATGACATCAACACTACACTTCAAAAGGAGTCTCATAACTAACAATTCTTGCGAAAAAATTAAGTATTTCATTGACAGTGGTTTTTATGTTGTAAGCACCTGCAAAGGAGCTCCAAATTTTCTACCGGCGTTATTTCTTTTCCTGAAACAAGCAACACGAACAGCTCGGCCCAAATAATCACTCCTCCCGATCCCAAATGCCTCTTGACTGCCGCATTTGAAGTCTGACGCACACAATGTTCCACTCCGGGACTTTGAAATCGATGAAAAGCCAACCCCTTGCATTTCTCCTCCGATCTGCCAAAAGCTAACACTGATATCCCTGCTTAAATACTCTGCTAAAAAATGTAAAGCCACATGCTCCTACTCCTCCTACCGCTACTAATTTCAAGAGAAATTATCACAGAACATGGAGCAGAGGACTTGTTACAGCACAAGCATGGACTTAAACTCTAAATAATTCGGCCCCCGGGTATTCCACCAGAATCTTCAAACAATTTTAACGGAATCGAAGCCGCTAACAGTGAAGAATCATTCAAAATGTCAAGCTTCAATTCATTTTGTTTTTGGTTATGTTAACTATATTTCCTGGGCAACGCTTAAGATTCGAAGAAGCGATGCGTCGTCTCTGTGTAAATTGTGTTTGTTTTATCTTATCGCATCTGTATCAGGAGCGGCTGGCATCTTCGATTTGGCTACTCGACAATACAAACATAAAAAGGCTTTCGAGTAAGTGGTGTGGCCTGTTCAGCTAGGTGTCACCATATGAGTGGCAAAGCCAAACGACGGCCAGTCCATTATCTGCCCCTTAAAAAATTAGTGCTTCGTCTTTTATGGATAAAATAACATATATAGAATCCACAATTTGGCTTGCTGCGTGTAAGTTGGCTCATCACTCAAAATTTTATAAGAAAAGAAATGAAATGAAAGTTTTTAAGCTGCTCTCTATTTCATGTAGATCATTATTTTCTTGTTATGAATTCTATATGGGTAATCAGTCACTCTAATAATCTTCGCCTCTTCAAACAAGATCGTTAAAGACCCTACATTTAGCATATCCATGTATTTGATCCGGATGTCCTCGTATGTTTTACATTCCATGATGTAGTGTCATTCCATTTCCACTAAACCTGATGGACAGAGACAACAAATCCTATCCGCCCACTCCTCTTTGGACGTCTTCCACCTTTCCGTTTCGCATCTAAGATGGTGTGAACTACTTCTAAGTAGGGCCATTAACATTTTAGTTTTTCATTTGATAGTAAGTCTTATATAGTACTTTTGTTTGTGGTCACGTGTGGGGTTAAAATGTATGAAATAGTATTCTCTTTTTCACCCGAGTTGTCTAGTACACATGGCGACCTTGACTTTCTCTCTTACATAATTTTTTATTTCCATGTTTGTGTTTTGGCATTCATGTATGCTAATGTCCCACTTGTTCACCCACTTGATATTTTGCTTCATCCATGTATTTTTCATTTTAGTTAACTTTTCCTCTGCTACAATTTTGGGCCAACGATGTCCTTCCATGTTCTCAATTCTCTTTAGATAGCCTAATAACCAGGTTATTGCCACCGCCTCAATTGGAAAAGTCCTTGCTTCTGCTAATACAATCTCATATGGAACAGTGCTTTTGATTTTAAACTGCTTGTGATTAGATGCTTTTGTAATCTTTCTATTTGTCTCCATTTCGATACCGATGTATTGCTGCTCCAAACTTCACACCCATATAGTACCACCGACATGACTAGCAGCCCAAAAAGACTCTTCTTTGTTTTCCAGTCCTATAACTCAATTGATCTACATCTATTTTGCGGCATGTATAAAGCTTTCTATCCTCGTTATATCATTTTTGTTCTGCATGTCTCCCAACTGAGATTATTGCAGAAATCCAAAGCTAGATACTTGTATTCATTTACCACATGTAGGGAGCTATCTTCGAACTCAAAATTTCTTTATTTCTTAGTTCTTCTGAAAGTGAAGATCATGATCTTGGTTTTGCTAGTGTTCACTTGTGTTCCTACTTCTTGACAAAATAACTCTAGAGCTCTTAAGTGTTCTTGTAGACTATGTGTCATTTTTGCCATTAATATAAAGTTGTCAACATATAACAGTAGCTTCACCACATAAGTGGCCAAGTGGACACCGCCACCTCCCATCTTGTCTAACCACTCCTCTAAATTGTCTATGTATAGCTAGAACAAAGTTGGAGACAACGGACACCCCTGTTTGACTCCAATGTCACTTCCAAAATATTTTGATAGATTTTTTTTGTTTTGATCTTGGCTCAAACTTGCTTGTAAAGTCTGTGGACTACTACCTTAAGACATTTAATGACATCTATGACACCACGAGACCACGAGACCAAGCAGTCTAAGGGACCAAGAGCCACAACCTTCAAAGACATTTTCAAGTTCTTTTCAATGTCAGCTCTTCTACTATGAATCTTGATCAAGAAACCAACCATTTTGTGAAGCCATGCCTTCTCAAATAACTTGTTTAGACTGCCCACCTTCAAATTGTTTTCATACTAAATACAGATATCCTCATACGCTACGCATTCCATGATGAAGTGCCATTCAATTTCAACCACCTCTTTGCTGCAAAAAATGCAAGTTCTTTCTTCCCAATCTTCCTTTGGGACCGTCCATCTACCAGTCTCACATCTAAGATTCAATGCAACCCAATCCTCAATTGTGCAACTAATAGCTTAGCCTTTCCTTTAAGTGCAACCCGCAGATAGGTTTTTTCACCATGTTCCCACATGGGGTTTAACTCTTTGACATAATGCATTTTTTTTTCAACCAATCTGTTTTGTCCACATGGCAATCCTAAATTTTTCCAACACAAACTTTTTTATTTCCTCATTAGTGTTAGGACATTCTTGCAAATTAATGTCCCATTTTCTCATCCACTTACTATTCTGCTTCATTTACAACTTCTTCCTATAGTCTAATTCCTCCTCAAGAACTATTTTGAACCAGCGATGCTTATCTATGTTTTCAACCTTTTTTAAGTAACTTAGCAATAGAATTATCGTTGATGTCTCCATCGGGAACGTTCCTGCTTTAGCCAAAAGGATCTTGTAGGGGACTATTGTTTTGACTTTGAGACTACTAGTGATTAGATGTTTTTCAATTATTTCTAATTGTCTCCATTTGTGATTTGAAATGCTACGCCCCCAAACCTCACAACCATAGAGGACAATCGACATGACCAACAAACCAAAAAGAGTTTTATTGGTTTTCCAATCCCATAGCTCCACTTTCCTACACTTGTTCTAAAGTAGGTAAGATGCTCTTCATCCTCCTTGTATCCTTTTCATTTTGTATGTTTCCCAGCTGAGTCTATTGTGAAAATCAATTCCCAAGTACTTGTATTCTTCTACTATCTCCAACGAGCTTCCCTCAAAAATAAAATTAACCTGCTATTTCTTCCTTTTTAATGAAAAAATCATGACTTTGGTCTTGGTGGTGTTCACTTGCACCCAGGCCTCTTTGCAAAAGAGCTCTAAAGCCTTCAAATGTTCTCTCAAACCCTGGGTTGTTTTTGTAATAAGAATAAGATCATTCACATACAAAAGTAACTTCACCACATAACTTGCCAACTAGATACCCCCTCCATTGGTTTGGTTTAACCATTCTTCAAGCTTATCAATATATAAACCATACAGAGTGAGGGATAGAGGACATCCCTGTTTGACTCTGATGTCATTACCAAAGCATTCAAACATACCCTCTCTTATTATGATTTTAGCTCTAACCTGCTCATATAGCTTATGCATTGTTGTTTTATACTCATCTAAAATCCCAAGTTCCTCCATCCTATTCCAAAGTTTGTCCTTGGGTACTGTGTTAAAGGCTTTTTTAAAATCAACAAAGCAACAAAAAGCTTCCTCTGCTTGGGTGTCCCAAACTTTTTCAATGAAGTGTCTAAGAGTGATGCAGTGATCAATGGCAGAGTGCCTTGGTTTAAAGCCTACCTGCCATTTTGCTCTTTTTCCCTCTTTTTTTCCCAACTATTGATTTTGCATTCTATCATGCTCCCAAAAAATTTTCCAAGAAGATGATTGATCATAATAGTACAATAGTTAGAAGAATTATTGATATCTCCACTTTTGTACAGAGGGATAATGACACTAGTTGTGCACTCTGCTAGAAATCCACCTTGTGTGATGCCATTAAAATTTATTTTGATGTGTGGAGAAAGGGGCTCAACTCCCCAATTTAAAAATTCATTTTGCATCCCATCAATATCTTGTGCTTTACCACTTGCTAAATTCTTTATACCTTGTTTAATATCTTTCACCAAGAAGAGCTCGATTGATGTGTTAATTGTGGGAGGGTTACCTTTCTCTTGTGCCCATTCATAAAGGAACTTTGCATATTCTAACCATTGGGCATCCATGATATTATTTTCTATTTATTTTCTCTTTTGTTGTAACTCTCTCCAAAAGCCTTTGGGTTGTGTTTACCCAAAGATATTAATTCTTTCCTTCTTGAGATCACATAGCTTTCTTTTTTGGATTTTATCAATTTCTCATTTTTTTTACTTTCTTTGTTTGTCTCATTCTCTTTGAAGGATCTTTTTGCAGCCTTTCACTCTTTGTCATACCATAGGTTAGTCGAGAAAGTATTTGAGACCCCCTTCTTAGGCCGAGATCTCTTGCACACCTTTAATGCCTTCTGGATTAGAGGGATCAACATATTGTTGCGAATACAGTCACTTGCTTCATTGTTTTCCTTGCACTCTATGTTGTTTTTTTCTATCTGAAGGTGTTGTTCAAGTGCAACAGTGAAGAGCTCCCAATTTTCCTTATTCACAAAGATTTTAACTTGTGTATGAGCTTCCCTTTGTATGTGTTGGACCTGCCCTCATTGTTGGTTGTTTGTAAGAATGCCAAACTTAATGAGGAGAGGCATATGATCAGATTTCAACTCAATAGGGCAGCCCCCAATATCAAACTCCAACAACTTAGAAATAGATCTTTGAGAGCAAATCAAATAGTCCGCCACATTTTTCTCATTATATGTTTTACATGTGATACCCCCTAATTTCAGTCAAGTTCTCATTCCATTATAGATAACCATGGCATACAAGCTACATAGCCCTAGTAGTTCCATTCCAAAATGTATCACACTCCTATTTTCATCTTGTGATGCCCTTTCCCAATGTTGGTCCCCACTTTCCCCTAGCCATAGAGGATTGTTGTCCCCTCCTTTGCTATCCAACTGGAGAGACTGATTGTTTATTGTCCTTGCATTAAAATCACCCATTAAAACCATTTCCCCCAAAGTACTGAAAACATAAATATATTTTTTATGCAACATACGAGCCTTCGTTATCTAGATTTATCTTCTTGTAGAACTTTGAACCTTTTGGAGCAAAGTAACAAGTAGCAAACCAGATTGTTACCTCATTATCTTTTATTTTCAACCATATGAATTGCTTATTTGGGTCCTCTTTTTCTACTTTTACTATTCCACTCCACATTTCTCTTATTAGTATTATAACCCCTCTGTGTCCTTTACTTGTTTCAGTGTCTTTGTTCTAGACTAAGATTTTATTGTATCATTCAAAGTCTAGAACTTTGCATCCAACATGCTCATGTGTATCCATAAGAATAATAATGTATATCCCCTTTGCTATGGGCCCCAACCTTGGTCCTCTCCTCCATGGGTAACCTCTACAATCCCAACTTACCATGTGTAGATACTCCTATGGGGTCCCCAATCCCTATTTCTTGTGTGATAATCGCTCGTTGATTTGAGGTTTCCCATTTTTCATACATGCCCGCTTTCTTGCATCTCTTGTTGTTTTCTCTCTCCCACTCTTTCCTTCACTCTTCTTGTTGGGAAAATGTCAGGTCTTCATCTAAGTATATATGAGTGCCTCTAAGCAACCCTCTGTTCTTTAGGATCGCGTTCTTGTCTTCCATGTTTCTCAAGGCAACTCTAGACAAAGAGGACCCATATGTAGTACTAAAAAAGGACATATCAGCCTATAGTACCATAGGAGAAATTATTTTAATAGGAGACTTTAATGCAAGAACAACAGATAGACAAGCTCTCTACCTCACAAATGAGAAGGGAGTAGAAGACAACCCTTTATGGTTAGAATAGGAAGAGAATCAAAAGTGTGAAATAGACTCTCAAGACAAAAAAGGAGTTATCACGTAGTACGGAGAAGAATTGTTGGGGATATGCAACCTTTATGATTTGATTATATGCAATGGTATAAAAGCATGGTTGATCTCAAGGAACATTACGTGTCAAACTTACAATGGGCAAAGCATGGTGGATTGTGTTATTTGTTCTCAAAATCTTACGACAAGGCTAATAGAAGTAGAGGTGGGGTACTATCCTATAAAACTGAAATTTGATCACAATCTATTATATGTAAAGATCAGTATGCAAAAAGGCATTCAACATCAAGATAGATCACAAAAAAATAAAAGAAAGTGGCTCCTCAAGGTGCAATCCTTTTGACACATGAAAACCAAGAAATTTTCTGGGCAACACTTGAAAAATAATTACAAAAAATAGGAGATATCGGGCTAGCCAATATAAATAAGAGAATAATAGGTAGTGATAAGTTAACAACAATAATCCACAAAGCTCTCAACTCATGCAAAAGGTTTAGTTAGGCCTAAGAGAGGCAACAAAAATAGCTTTCTGGCAAATTCATGTTATGATGATGACTGCAAAGCAACAAAGAGAATGTTGAAAATCCTGGGAAATAAAAAGGATTGTGAAAAGCTAGTGAGATCAAAAAAAGAGGATTACATGCAAACAAGACGGAAAGAACTGATTTTTCTTGGGAAACACAACCCAAGAGGCTTCTGGAAAGAATTGCAACAAAAAAACACAACTAATAAGAATAGTATCATAGACTTCTAATGGCTAGAGTATGCAAAATTGTTGTATGAGAGAGACCAAGATAAAGACATCCCCCTAGTAATCAATTCAATGGCTAAACTCTTCTCCATGAAAGGCATTAAGGAAGGAATTAAAAAGATTGCAGTGAGTAAAGCATGGGACATACATGGCTTACAAACAAAGTACATAAAATGGGGCTTGGAAGCTCTCACACCACACACCAAAAGAATATTTAATGAGATTATTCATATTGGATTTCTAGCAAATTGAACTAGTGTTGTCATTCATTTGTTCAAAAGTGGAGATGTCAACAATCCATCAAACTACCACACTATAATGATCAATCCCCTTTTCAAAACACTCTTTGGAAGTATGATAGAGCATTAAATTAGTATTTGGGAAAAAAAGGAGGGAGAGAGTGAAAGGACAAACAGGTTTTAGGCCAAAACACTCTACAATTGATCACTGCATTACCCTCAGGCACTTGATTGAGAAGGTTTGGGATACACAAGGAGAAGAAATATTTTTCCACTTTGTTGACTTCAAGAAGGTGTTTGACACTGTTCCTAGAAGCAAATTGTGGGGCAAAATGGAAGAGTTGGGAATTCTGGAAATTTATAGGGTTGTTGTTCATAGGTTGTATGATCGAGTTTGGGCCAAAATTAGAACCAAAGATTATTAGAATGTTTTGAGAGTGACATTAGGGTCAAACAAGGATGTCTGTTATCTCCTACCCTATTTGGACTATACATTAACAAATTAGAGGAGTGGATAGACAAGTTTCATGGTGGGGGTGTTCACTTGCGCATTTATGTAATAAAGTTGCTTCTATATGCAGATCTTATTTTAATGGCAAAAACATTGCATGATTTGATAGAACACTTGAAAGCTCTAGAATTATTTTGTTAGGAGGTTGGGATACAAGTGAACACCAACAAAACTAAGGTCATGATCTTTACCATGAAGAGAAAGAAGGCTCAGATAGAACTTGTCTCTGAAGGCGGACCCTTGCAAGTGGTTAATGAATATAAATATACTGGCCTTAATCTTCACAAGCTCAACTGGGAGATGTGTAAAGCAAAAAGAATACAAGGAGGATGGAAATATTTATATTCATTGCAAAATAAATGTCGAAGAGTTGAACTATGGGATTGGAAAACTAATAAAATCTTTTTTGGGTTGCTTATGGTGTTGGTGGTGCTATATGGGTGTCAAGTTTGAGGTAGCAACATGTCGGCAATGAAGTGGAGACAAATATAGAGGTTACAAAAGTACATTTAATCACAAGTAGTTTCAAAACAAAACATCGATTCCTTACGAGATTACCTTAGCTGAAGCCGATGCCTTTCCTTGGAGGCATCGGCTTTGATTTGGCTGCTAAGTTATTTAAAGAGGCTAGAGAACATGGGGCTGCACCACTAGCCCAAAATAGTAACAAAAGAAAAATTAGATAGATAGAAGAGCACGTGGATGAAACAAAATGACAAGTGGATGAATAAGTGGGATATTAGCATGAAAGAGTGCCCAAATACTAATGGAGAAATCAAAAAGTGCATGTGAGAAAAAGTCAAGGTAAGCATGTGAACAAGACATCTCGAGAGAAAAAGAGAATACTATATCAATCTTTTCAATCCTTCATGTGACCATGCACAAAAGAACTATATAGGAGCGGAAATAACATTGGAAAGAAAAAATGTTAACAACTCAGCTAAGGACTAGTTCACACCAGCTTAGGTGTGAAACCAAAAGGTGGACAATGCCTAAAGAAGAGTGGGTAGATAGAATATGTTGTTTTTGTTCTTTGGGTTTAGTGGAGATGGAATGGCACTAGATCATGGAATGTCTAGCTTACAAGGATATTTAGATCAATTACATTGATATTTTGAATAGTGGGCTCCTTGATTAACCTGTTCAAAGAAGAGAGGATAACAAAAATTATAGATTATTTGATCAAGATCCATAGCAAAAGATCCAGGATCTAAAAGGAAAGAGAGACCAATTAGGCATTGTGAGGGTTGCCTACTTGTTTGGAACTTTTGTGCTTAGCAGTGTGGTTTGTTATCTAGTGGTCCCATAGGTTTTATCACCTCATGGACATTATTAAAAACCTTCATTTCATTTCATTTATTTCCCTTTGAGCCCTAGTTGGGTGTATCTAAGTTTAGTATGTTGGAATTGTAGAGGTTACCCTTGAAGGAGGGAACCTGAGTTAGGGCCTATTACAGAAGGAAGAGACATAATTTGTCTCATGGAAACTCATGAGCATAAAGGTTGCAAGACTCCTATTTTTGAAGGATACATGAAGTTTGCGGCTTGGAACAAGGCAATGGGGAATTGCAAAGGATACGGTGGATTAATGGTCTTAGTGAAAGAAACAAAGGAACATTTCATTCAATTGGAAAGAGAAGACCCAAATAAGCAATATATTTGGTTCAAAATTTTAGAAAATGGGAGTCACATAAGAGTCGCAACGTGTTATTTTGCCCCACAAATCTCAAAAACTTACAAAAAAATGGGCTAGATAGCAAGGATCCTTATGCAACCATTAAAAAAGATATTACAACATTTTCTTAGTAGGGAGAAGTTCTTTTATTTGGAGATTTCAATGCTAGGACAACAAATAAACAAGCCAACATTTCATGTAACAAAGAGGATCACAATCCTATTTGGATTAAGGAAGAAAGAAATCACTAGTGGGCAAGATGTTTAGAAGACAACATGAACAATAACCATTTTGGTGAAGAATTGCTTACTCTTTGTGGCACTTTTGACTTAATTATTTGCAATGGTATGGGTAGATGGAAGAAATCCAAAAAATTTACTTGCAATACCTACAATTGGGCAAGTGTTGTTGATTATGGAATTTTCTCTCAAAGATTGGTTGAAAGGATAGAGGAGGTCAAGATAGGTGATCACATTTGGAATTTAAAATCAAACCATAATCCAATCGGCTTAAGGTTATCTTGGGTGGGAAAAAGACAACAAATGTTGAAAATACAATCTCACTGACAACCACTTGTAGAGGGAAGAATTCTATTAATGCAAGAAAATTGTAACATCTTCAAGGAAACATTAGAGAAATTAATCAAAAGGGGAAAAGCTATCCCGCTAAGCCTCAACAATAAGGAGATAACAAGCTTAATTCAAGAAGCACATGTGAAATGCAAAAGTGCAAAAAATAAAAAGTTAGAAACAAATTGTTTCCCTATAAATGTTTGGTTTGATGAAGAATGCAAAATTTCAAGGAGAGATTTGAAAGATCTAGGTAAGGAGAAGATGAGTGTAAGCTTGTACAAGCAGATCATAAAAGCAAAAAAAGTTGAGTTCATGAACACAACCCAAGAAGAGCTAATCTACCTAGGCAAGAATAACCCAAAGTTATTTTGGAGGGAACTTCAACCAAGAAAGAAATAGATAAAGAATAACATCACGATCGCTTAGTGGTTTGTTTATGCAAGATAGTTATATGAGTAGGAATTAGAGGTTGAGCTCCCCCTTGGTTAACATGGCAATAAAGCTTTTCACCTTGCAAGAAGTTAAGGTTGGTATTAAGAAATTGGATGTCAAAAAAGCAAATGACTTTGTCAAGCTTCAGGTAGAGTATAAGTGGGGGGTGAAAATCCTCAAACCCCATATTGTGAGGATATTCAACATCATTTAGCATGGGTTCCCAAGTGATTGGACTACTAGCCTAGTGATACCTCTTAAATAAGTGGTTATGCTAATAACTCCTCAAATTATAGGACCATCATGATTAATCCTTTGTTTGTGAAACTATTTGGTAGCATGGTTGAAAACAAAATCAGCAAGTGGGTGGAGGAAAAAGAAAAGAGAGCTAAAGGGTAGGCATATTTTAGACATAAGAATTCCAGTTTAGATCATGGAATCACTTTGAGACACATCATTGAAAATGTTTGGGGCAAAAAGGAAGAAGCTTACTATTGTTTTGTTGACTTTAAGAAGGCTTTGACATGGTCTAAAAGGATAAATTATGGAGTAGAATGGAGGAACTTTGCATTCCAATACATTTTAGAGTGGTTGTTCATAGGCTCTATAAAAAGGTTTGTGTCAAAATCATAACTTCAATAGGCATTTCAACAAGTTTTAGGAGTGACATTGGAGTTAAGCAAGGGTGCCCATTATCCCCTACTCTGTTTGGTCTATATATTGACAAACTTGAAGAATGGTTGAATTTGCAAGGTGGAGATGGTGTCTATCTAGGGGAATGGGTGATAAGGCTTCTTTTATATGCAAATGACCTAATTCTTATTTCCAAACCAACGCATGGGTTGCAAGAACACCTGTTTGCCCTTGAACACTTTTGTAGAGTAGTGGGCATGCAAGTCGATACCACCAAGAACAAAATCATGATCTTTTCCAACAAAATAAAAAGACCAAGCATAAATTATATTTTGAGGGAAATACTCTTGAAGAGGTAAATGAGTATAAATACCTCGCGATTGACTTCAATTTAATGAACTTATTTAGGAACCCTGCATAAAGAAGATAACTTTGGGAGGATGGAAAGCATTGTATGCTCTTCAAAATAGATGTAAATAAAAGTTATGGGATTGGAAAACTACTCAGACTCCTTTTGGGCTATTGGTAATTCTAGCGATGCTTTATGGGTGTGAACTTTGGGCTAGTAGTACTTCAATTTCAAGGTGGAAGCAAATTGAGAGAATTTAGAAGTGCATGATCACAAGCAAGTTCAAAATAAAAAGTTTCAATTCTTTATGAGATTATGCTAGGTGACACAAGGGCAATTTCTATTGAAGCCATGGCTATGGTGTGTCTCATAAGATATATAAAAGAATGGAACAAATGAAAGTAGGTAGATGGCCTAAGGTTGTTTTCAATGACATCCTAAATGAGAGAAAGAAGACATGGTTGAACAATATAGTAAATAGAATTTTACTTGAACACTTGTCCCACGAATAGCAAAGAAATAAAGGCATTTGTCATTGATAAATTCAAAAAGATTATGTGGTAAAGAGCTAGGGAGAAGGAAGAAATACTATCTTGAGGAATTCAATCCCATTAGGTATCATCAACAAAAGATTTACATAGGGGCTAATATGCCTTGGAGAGCAAAGATTTTTATTGCTCAACTAAGAACTAATTCTCGTCAACATTGGTGTGAAACGGGGAGGTGGAAAAGACCAAAAGAGGCATGGAAAGAAAGAGTCTATAATTTTTGTACAACTGGGGTAGTTGAATCATAAAAATGCTTTATTTTGGAGTGTAATGCCTATAGGGACATCAGTGACTTGTATGCAAATACACCCCAAGAGGTGTTAACCACCTCACAAGGTTCCCTAAAAGTAAAGATTAAAACGTAAGAGGATCAAGAAAAAATATAGGAGGAACCTGAATGATTGACTAAAAAGGGGATACAAGTTTTCAAAAATTGAGTAGATGTGAAGAAATGACAAATGATTGGAAGGAACTTCCTATAAGAAAGAGGAAGAATGAATTGGCAAAAGAGCCATAGGTAGAAGCAACTATTAGGAGAGGAAATAATAGATAGGTTTGAAGAGGAAAAGAAATAATGCAAGAACCAAAAGAAGAGGAGGATAAATATTTGAATAAGAATAAGCATGATCAAATGGTGAGGGAAGCAAAATAACTAATGGAAGAAGAACAAAAATGAGAAGAAGGCAAAATTACCTATTTTAAAAATGTTGATGTTGAAGGGCTAAAGAAGATAGCTAATTTTAAAAAAATACAAGGGTTAATAGAGATATTAACCTAATCCTGCAAATATTTGAATAAGTAGGAAGAATATTAAAGAACGTAGAAAGTTGGAAACAAGAAGATGGAGAAAGAAGAAAATTATAATAGATATCAAAACAAATGGGGTAAAGATCAAACTGAATTATTAGATCTTATTGCAAATGTGAATATAATACCCAAAAAGACACAAAAGTTGTCTAAATCTATTAATCACCAATAAATTTGATGTAGAAGGGACATGCACTCTCAATGGACCAACAAATCCTTTATCAAGTGACCTAATGGCTATAATGTGTTACATTTATCATGTCAAACCAGGGAACGTATCTTCTTGGATGGTACCTGTATTGTATGTACAGTTAAGGATTCATGAGTCTCTCCTAGAGGTTGTGTATAGACTACTTATGACTGAAAAGAAATTCTAAATTATGAACTTTGATCATACAGTAGTTGCTACAGGTAGATTCACTAAACTACAGGTAAGTTCGTTAAGCTATAGGCATATGTTACTTCAACTTTTAATAATGACTGCTTTTATGAAACAAATTATCATAGTTAATCAAAACTACTATCAACCTAATTTAACAAGAGAACTACAGTTTACCTCAAGTGGGCCTTAAAAAGGGGATACAAGTTTTCAAAAATTGAGTAGATGTGAAGAAATGACAAATGATTGGAAGGAACTTCCTATAAGAAAGAGGAAGAATGAATTGGCAAAAGAGCCATAGGTAGAAGCAACTATTAGGAGAGGAAATAATAGATAGGTTTGAAGAGGAAAAGAAATAATGCAAGAACCAAAAGAAGAGGAGGATAAATATTTGAATAAGAATAAGCATGATCAAATGGTGAGGGAAGCAAAATAACTAATGGAAGAAGAACAAAAATGAGAAGAAGGCAAAATTACCTATTTTAAAAATGTTGATGTTGAAGGGCTAAAGAAGATAGCTAATTTAAAAAAAATACAAGGGTTAATAGAGATATTAACCTAATCCTGCAAATATTTGAATAAGTAGGAAGAATATTAAAGAACGTAGAAAGTTGAAAACAAGAAGATGGAGAAAGAAGGAAATTATAATAGATATCAAAACAAATGGGGTAAAGATCAAACCGAATTATTAGATCTTATTGCAAATGTGAATATAATACCCAAAAAGACACAAAAGCTGTCTAAATCTATTAATCACTAATAAATTTGATGTAGAAGGGACATGCACTCTCAATGGACCAACAAATCCTTTATCAAGTGACCTAATGGCTATAATGTGTTACATTTATCATGTCAAACTAGGGAACGTATATTCTTGGATGGTACCTGTACTGTATGTATAGTTAAGGATTCATGAGTCTCTCCTAGAGGTTGTGTATAGACTGCTTATGACTGAAAAGAAATTCTAAATTATGAACTTTGATCATACAGTAGTTGCTATAGGTAGATTCACTAAACTACAGGTAAGTTCGTTAAGCTATAGGCATATGTTACTTCAACTTTTAATAATGACTGCTTTTATGAAACAAATTATCATAGTTAATCAAAACTACTATCAACCTAATTTAACAAGAGAACTATTACCTCAAGTGGGCCTTTTCTTGGGTGGAAATTATTCTCACAAAATCTCAATCAAATATTTACTCAAATATTTTTGAACATCGACTGAATCTTGACAAATCTTTATTGAATGAAAAACATAATATAAAGTACTAATAATAAAATTCTTCTAGATCTCTGTTACACACATAATCTATTGCATATATAGACATACTATAATTTTCATATCTAAATTGGACTCTAAACAACTTTAATCTACACATGTCAACTCTCCCCTCAAACATAGGAAGAGGACTTGTTCTTATTCTAATAAAAATAGAAATAGAAGACTTGTTTATACATAATTTTTTCAAAAAGCATAATCCTACTATGACTTTCCAAATTATCATGAAAAATAGAAGTAATGAGAACATGCAGACCAAGGCGTAATTTGTGTGAACACTAGCCATGATCTACTAACATTATGAATTTTTTCTTATTCATCACGGAAGACATTATTGATGTTGGTTAAACCATTTGTGAGTGGAATGACTAATTGTGAAACCAACTCCTTTGCAATTGGGATCCTTCTCCTTTGGCTACAAACACTTGCTTCCTCAGTTGTAGATGATCACTCCTTTGGCTGCAGGTTCATAGCAACCTTTGTTGCAGGTATCTCCTTCCTTGCTACATAAGGGTTAGTTTCTTCCCACAATACTTTCATACCATAAACTACCATAATCAGCATAAATTAATATCATATTTTGAAGACAATCATCAACACACACAAAACATTTATTAACATATTATATACCAATCTTAGTGCTTTTAAACTTAAAAGTCAACATAAGGTCTGGATAATGTTTGAGGAAATGTTCTGGGAAAACATAAACTAAACATGGAAAATGGGACAATTTCAAGTCCCATCACACCCCTCAACTTATCATCTTTCTTGACCTCAAGCAACTCATGGCCTCTAATTGTATAGTAGTGCAGTCATCCTGTAATCTATTGGTTCTGTAATTCCCTATGCTTGTTTGAGATAAAACCCCTTTTGTGCATCTAGGCACTCCCACCTAGTCTACTTAACTGTTTCTTGTGAAGATCTCTATCATTGCAAGTGTGGTATTGGACATAAGAGGAGAGGAGGATGGAACACAAGGGGTAGCCAAGTGATTCCATGCTTAGTGTATGATTTGATGTACTTGTATGCCCAGTTAATTGCTACTAAATAATTGAAAATAGAATGGGGCTCTTTCTTTATCAACTTCTAAGTCAACTCGTTCCATCTATCTTTTGCAAACTTCAATGCCTCCTTACTAGTTCCGGCAGCTAATGTTCTAAACCTTGCATAATCTACTACCCTGCATTCTAGAATCTTGGCCTCTACTCTAGGGTTCTCTATCAAGTTAATCCATTCCATGACCACATGATCGGGGTATTTAGCTTTAACCTTAATTTTTAGGGGAATTGATTTCTCCCTTTCATGATATTAATGCCATTGAGTACTCCTATGATGTTCATTCTAAATAAATGATGCTAGGGATTTAAGTTGAACACCCCCCACAAATATCAAGGGATTCCAAGTGGTGTTGTATGGAATGGCCAGTTCATGTAAGTAAAACTCATAGAGCTGGTTTTGCATCTCTGGAGTATCTCTCTAGTATGCCTCCAAAAATGTGTCAGGTGTAAGGAGAGAAACATGGAGATCACTATATAATTGATTAAATTAAAAACTCAAAAATATATTCTTACAGAAACAGGGCATATACCCTAGTAAGAGGTATAGACCTCATGAGTTGTACTGTCATTGTGGCCATACTTTTAGTTTTCAATTTTAGTCTCTTTATTTCTTTATCCTTTTTATTGATGTCCTCAAAATTCTTTTTCATTTCCTTTATCTCCTCATTCATTTCTTCCAATTTCTTCCACATCCTAAAGCCAAATGTCACCAAGGTTGGTTGTGGAATCCCTATTGGAAGAATGTTCTATTTTTCCATCCTTGGATCCTTCCTGTCTATTTCAATGATGGCTATTTGAGCCAATTTATCCAACCTTGTTTCCTGTTGTTGATATTTCAACAAATGTTGTTCTAACTCCTCAATCTATCTTATTACTACTTGTAGCTCATCAACCTTTTCCTCTAGTTCCATTAGCAATTCCTTCCCTCTTGATTCAACAGAGGAGGTTGATATTCCCTAATCTCTTATAGTACTAGGGGATTTAGTTTGTCCTCTTATTACAAATAAATCCCCTCTCTGAATCTATGTCTATTTAAAAAAAAAGCACCTTCCTTGGCCCTGAATGGATCTTACCTCATGTGTCCTCTTTTTCCCTTAGGCAGTGTGAGTGCCTTGGTGGGTGAAGAGGTGCTTTTTGCTTCTTTGGTGCCTTGGAAGAGGTTGGTGCCTTGGAAGAAGAAGGAGGTTCCTTCCATTTATTAACTAATTTAGGAGGAGAAGGGGTGTCTTGCATCACAAGATTCTCAAGATCTGTAGGTGGTACGAGTTGTTGAGGAACAGAGGCCTTAGAAGCTACAGGTTGCATATCTTGAATTGCATGTTGCTCAGTAGGGTAATGAGTAGGTGATGGCACATGTTTCAGTGGAACTGTTTGAGTAGGTGAAGCTGCTTGTTTAAATATAGGAGAAGCTGTGTGTTCATCTATTTGGCTGCGATTAGGTGAAGTTGCATGTTCAAAGGAGGCTGCATGCTCATGCATTTCATGTTTTTCAAGAGGTCTACTGATAGGTGAGGCCATATGTTGAAAGGAAGTTGCCTGTGCTTCCTCCTGCTCCCCTGATTGTTCAATTTCTCCTTGTGCCCTATTCTCCTAGGTTTGTTTGTGCCTTAGGGGTCTACCACGAGGACCAACATCTGGTCAGTCACTTATATGGTTTAATTCTAGAAAAATTTCTTAGGAAAGGTCTGGAAATTGGGCATGCAAACTCTTTTTTACTAATATTACCACTAGACAATGGTGAGATAAGGCAAACTAATTCCCCTTTCTCTTATATTCTATTGACATTCTCTTCAACAAATTTAACAGGTAATTGGGAACATTTACCAACCTATTGTGATGAAGATGCTAAGAAATTTGAAATGAACCATGTATAACAATGACTATCTCCCATCATAGGTCAAATACTTGATGATATACAACAACAGAAGCCCATAACTAGGGTGAGGAAAGATGCTTAGTACCTTGTACTAAAGAATCTAGTTCCTCTCCAGGCTGAATAAATTCATTTCAAGTTGTTACAACATCTGAATGGATTGGAAACTCCTCACCTACTACAAGTAACCCCGTTACTTTTGTAATGGCCCCTTCTAATGCATCCACCCTTAATCCCCTGATTATTGCTTCATTATTCTGTAGTGTTCGAGAAAACTATTATGTCATGGATTTGTTAAATTTAGACAACCTTAGAAAATAATCTAGCCAACTTGCTTGCTAGAATATAGGCATGCAATCCTGATCATTAAGCAATGCTATATGATCAGTTGGTTCCCTACGAACTAGGTCTCCTCCCATTGCAAAATAATATAGACACCTTTCTTGGTTGGTGAAATTGCTCAGCTCAAAATTCCTACTATTATCCCCTCTATCTGTTGCTTCCTTCTCACTTGTATGTTTCAACCAGCTACCATTGATATTCATGCAACTTAACCCTTTGGTACTAATAGTCATGAAAGAACGTGCTTAATCATGGGGTTAAGTTGTACATACACAAAGATTAGAAGGTTTAAGCATGGGACTAAGTGGTACATACATAGGGATTATCATTACCCACAGAGAAAATGAATTCAAAAGGTGATGAAGTTTGATTAATCTCCCCCCAACTAAAGAGGTCATTTGTCCACAAATGCCAGATCAACGAGGAAGTACATAGAAGTAGGATTTTGAAAAGCACTTTTAAAGTATATAATAGATAATAAGTGACTATGTAATGATAATTAAAACAAAATAAATAGAAATAATGTTAATTTATGGAAGTTAGGGAATAAGTACCAAGATTATGGTTGCTGATAAGAGAGGTGGCTCATGCAAATTGGTTGGAACGACAAGTGAAATTAATGTGATTGAAGATGTTGGCATGGTGATGGGGTGTGACATGACTTGAGGAGAGTCTTATCTATGGTAAGTCATGTGAATGAAGATGCATGGTGCTGTAGAGGACATATCATACATATATTTGTGGCATGTACAGAGTGGAATGGTTGTGTGAAGAGGCGTTGTAGGTAGAATGTGTATGGCTATATTTACTGATGCCATGAGGTGTGAGATAATAACTGCAAGTAGCTATATAATGGTTCCCAAGGCCATATGACCCTTAAAAAGTGGTGGTGGGTGGAGATGTTGCAAGTCCTTTAGAGAGTGGCTGCGGGTATAGATGCTACAAATCCCTCAAAGACTGGCTACGGGTGCAAATGCTACAGGTCCCTCGGAGAGTGGCTATAGGTGTAGATGCTACAAGTCCCTCGAAGAGTGGTTGTAGGAGCAGATGCTACAAGTCTCTCAGAGAGTGGCTGCAGGTGTAGATGCTACAGATCACTTGAAGAGTGGTTGTGGGTGCAAATGCAATAGGTCCCTCAAAGATTGGCTACGGGTGTAGATGCTACAGGTCCCTACAATGTCCTCTATTTTTTTTGTTTTATTGGTTGAAATAAAATCATACCTACAAAACGACAACAGTTGAGTTGTTGGCCTTAGGTACTGATGTGAAATTTGGTGGCATTATGGGGCCATGTTCTTGTGTAAGGTGTTGTAGGAAACTATCTTTATCCATGGCTTTTAGTAAAGTTTTAATCAATGATCATTTACCATTAGTGAAAATCTAACTAGATCAATTGTTTTCATCTTCACTACACCATTTGAATAAACTTCTTTGATTTCGTAAGGACCCAACCACTATGTTTGCAATTTACCTTTATGGTCCTTATACTTGGAATAATATAATAATGCCCAGTCTCTTGGGTGAAGTTCCTTGTTTTAATATATTGGTCATGCCATTCAATCCTTTGCTTCTGGATGATTTCACTGTGGTGCATTGCTTCCATTTGTAATTCATCTAGAGCATTCAATTGATGTAGTCTACCTTGTTGTGCTGTAGATAAATCCATGCCTAGTTGAATTGTTGTTCTCAGTGTTTTATACTCAATTCAACAAGAAGTATAGTCTTTTTTCCATAGACCAATTCATAGGGTGTAAACCTTGTGGTCATTTTCCATGTTGTTCTATATGCCTAGACTGCTTCAGGTAATCTAGCTGCCCAATCCTTCTTGTTTAATGCCACTATTTTGGGAAAAATTACTTTAATTTCCCTAATTGTAACTTGTGGGTAATAAGGATTGGATTTCCTATGTCTAATCTCATATTCCTTAACTAGATTAGCAATCAGTTCAGATGTGAATTGTAGTGGGACTGATTAGTGACTATCTCCCTAGGTACTCCATAACGTGTAAAAATCTCTTCATATAGAAATGTGGCTACCTTGCTATCTCTGGCAAAATGTCAAGTTTTAACTTCAACCCACTTTGTCAGGTAGTCTATATAGACTAGGATGTATTCCTTGTTGTTACAAGGAGGATTTATGAGCTGAATAAAGTTGATGCCCCATTTGTCAAAGAGTGCTATGACCAGTTGTGGTTGTAGGGGCATTTCATCACTTCTTGTAGGGTGGACCATACGCTGACAACAATCACATCTTCTTGTATATTGAACTACATCCTTGTGTAGCGTTGGCTAGTAATAACCAATGTTTAAAATCTTAAGTGATGTTTGTTTAACTGCAAAGTGCCCATCACAGGGATCATCATGGAAAGCCTTGAGTATATCATAAACTTTATCCTCATGGATACACCATTGCATCACATTGTCAAGTCCTTTGTAAAAGAGGTAACCAACTATCCATGAGTAAGGAAGGTTTCTTTCAACCAGATGGCCCCTTTCTCTTGGTGAGAGATGTGGAAGTGTTTTTCCTATAACAAAATAATTGGAAATGTCTACATACCAATGTGTATGCACTATTAATGCAAATAAATGCTCATCAAGAAAAGTGTCATTCACAATTGGATCATCTCCAGTAATAGTAAGTCTAGAGAGAAAATCAATAACTACATTTGCTCTTCCAGGCTTGTCCACAATAGTGATGTCGAATTCCTACAACAATAGCAACCATCTAACAAGTCATCCACTAACCACTGGTTTGTTCATTAGATATCTAATTGATGCATGATCAATATGGATGAAAACTGGATAACCAATGAGATAGTGTCAAAACTTGTCAATAGCATATATGACAGCTAACATCTCTTTTTTGGTGATAGTGTAATTCACTTTAGCAGCTTGGAGATTTTTTCTTACATAATAGATAACATATTCCAAAGTTCCTTCTTTTTGTCCTAACACAGCTCCTATGGAAAAATTAGAGGCATCAGTATGGATGTGAAAGGAATGGTCCAATTGGGTTCTCTTAATACATGTGTCATTGTCAAGGAATCTTTAAGAGTTTGGAATTCTTCTTACTAAAATTCAATGTCCTTAGAAAGCAGGACAAACAAAGGTGTTACTATTTTGCTAAACCTCCTATAATAGCTTCCATGGCTAAGGAAGCTTTGTACATCTTTCTATTTTTGTGGCACAAGCAGAGTTGTGATGACTTCAATTTTTATTGGGGTCTACCTGAATACCTCTTTTTGATACATAATGACCAAGGACTACTCCCTCTTCCATCATCATAAAACATTTCTCATGACTGAGAGAGAGAGAGATTGTGATCCTGACAACACTGTAGGAATTTCTCAAGATTGGCCAATGCTTCTTCATAGGAATTATCGTAGGTTGTGAAGTTGTCCATATAAACTTCCATATAGTCATGAGAAAAATCAGAAAAGGAGCTAAAACAAACCCTTTGAAATGTTGTAGGGGCATTACATAACCCAAATGGTAGAACTGAAGAGGCATAGGTTCCCCAAGTACAGGTAAAGGTTGTTTTGTCTTGGTCTTCGGGGGCTATTTGAATTTGATTATAGCCACTAAAACCATCCAAGAAAGAAAAATATTTCTTCCCAGCCAAGGATTCCAAGACCTAATCAATGAAGGGAAGAGGGAAGTGATCTTTTCTAGTGGTTGTATTCAATTTGTGATAGTCAACACATACACGCCACTTGCCCCCTTTCTTGGGTACTGTTACTAATGGAGAGACCCACTCACTGTCTGATATAGGATATATGAATCCTGCATCCAAGAGTTTTTGTAATTTAATTTTCACTGTTTCTTAGACAACAAGGTTAATCCATCGTTGTGGTTGTCTAATGGGTCTACATCCTTCATTGATATATTCTATGCATACAGAGATTGGGGTCTGTGCATATAGAGATTGGGGTCTATGCCTTTCATGTCATGGTAAACCCAAGAAAATTTTGTTTGGTGAGTCTATAGCATGGTGAGTTGTTTAGATTGTTGGGATGCTGTCAATTGGTTATTGAAATTAAGTGTTCATCCAAGAGAAATTTCAATTAGTGTTTCTAATGTCATGACATAGGCAACATCTAAACCTAATAGGTTAAGACTACAACTATGTGGTAGTAAATGATGGAACATGCGGGTAGTAGAATCATGAGCTGTGGAGTTTGTTGGAGGCAAGATGTTATACAATAAGTAGGTTAAGCATACTAAGCATTGGTCTTGCTACAGGTCCATCCCATAATTGTTTTGCATTATATTAAAAATAACTTCATTTTCATCCTAAGCATCTATCAATGGGTTATGTTCAATGGTCATGAGTCTCTATAGGCAATATTGGTCATTATCCTTCCGATCTGGCTGAAAAGGCTATTCCAAATTAGTAAAATGTTACGCTGGTGGATAGAGGACCAATTTATTGGTTACGTTTCTATTGAAAATAATCATATTTATTGACCTGCAGCTGATGAAAGCATCTATTGTTGCTAACCATGGTCACCCTAGGATGAGTGGATATCCACCTAGGTTAGCTTTTGGTTGTAGGGCCATGAAATCTGTAGGGTATTCCCATGAGTCTAACATGATGACCAAATCTTCAATGATTCCTTTTGGTTTAATTGTTGATGTATCTACCAATTGTAATACTATGGGTGTAGGCCTTAAGTCTACTAGTTGTAGATTTTTCATTGTTTCTTTGGTCATCACATTTATAGAAGCACCCAAATTGATTAGAGTATTCTTTATCAGGGTGTTGTTGATGTGGACATCCACTATAGGGCTACCAGGGTCTGCATATTTTGGGACAATTGTCTTCCCCAACATAATGTCAACAAGTTGTCCTATGACATGAACAACCTGTGGATCCTTACGTTTTCTCCCTAGTTTCTTAAGACACAGTTCCCTCACAGTTTTAGTGTAGATTGACACATCATTTATAGCTTGGATCAGGGGAATTTTGACACAAACTTTTTTTAATTGACCAAGGAAATCAAAGGTTTAGGTTGAGATTTTTGTGTGTTTAATCTTTCTGGGAATGTAGGTTCTCCGTATTGTGATTCCTATCTATGTTTGAGCTTGTTTAGTGTGTTCATTCTAGTTATTTAGCTAGTTGTTAGCATCAGTGAATGGATCCTCATCAGAAAGTTCAATAATAAGTGGAGAGATTGGTCTAGAAAGCATCTTCCCTAAACGTAACTAAACATCACTAACCTCGACTGCATAAGTCAGGTATTGGATAGGTTCATTAGTATAAGCCTGTTGGACAAGATTGTTATTTGGATTTGGTGAAGTTTGAGTAGGTAGTTAAGTTGCTCTAGGTTGTGTAGGGGCTGGTGAAACAATGTGTGGCATAAGAGTCTGCTATTATGGCAAGGCTTGATGTGGTTATAGGTAGCTTACATTTGGGTTTTTCCAGGGTTGGTTTCCTCTCCATTGTTGTGGCCATGGGTTTTGGGGTGATTGCCACTGTTGATTGTAATTTGGAGATTGATATGGGTATTGTTGTCACATCCCCTACTGTGGGGTCTAGTTAGAAGGTGGCATATTTGACCAAGACTGTGATGGCATATTATTCCAAGGTGTATTATACTAATTAGGAATATTTAGAGTAGAACCTGGAAATGAAGTATTAAAAGATAAGAGATCTGGAGTAATATCTTGTCTTTGTTTCCAGGGCTTGTGTTGTGTGATGTAAAACACCTGACCCTCCTTATCTTCCAAGGCATGGAAATTTGGTATCCCAAACTTTTCTTCAGAAATGCTAGCAATCCGCTTGCATTTGCAATTGATCTTCTTTTGCCTACAGTGTGGGAAATATTACACCAAAGCTACTTCTACCTCCTCTTGCTTTTTTTTACATGTAAGGTGTCAAGTTGACTTGCGACGTGACTAATGATATCTTGCTTCATATCTTTTAGGAGGCTACTGAGTTCTACTCGAGAGATTCCTACAACAATCTTGGTGGTTGATAGAGCTCTGAGGCCTCATGTCTTCTTCATAGTAGATCTCAAGTAGTTCCTACAAGCCTTGCAGACATCATCAAATGATAGTTGAGAGACATCACCTCCCCTTATTAAGTCCAGGGTATCCATACAATCCTCATTAATTCCTCTTAGAAATACCAACTTTAGTGACTTTGGTGAAAGTTATTTTACTGAGACTTTTGTAGGAAAAATAAGAATCATTCCACATAGTCTTTGAGGGGCTCATCTTCCTTTTGTGATATTCTAAAAATGTCATCTCCTCACATGTCTCTGCCCCGATAGTAATTTTGGTACTTCTGTAGGAACTTTTCCCTCATAGTCCTCTAGTCAGTCACTGCATCTTTGCCTTCCATGAACCATATCAAAGAAACATCCTTGAGAGTGGCTAGGAAGAGCTTCGATTTGCGTGCATTAGTGGTGTAATCATAGCTATGATAAAGGACATTGAACTCAAACAAAAACATGTTTGGGTCCTTTGCAATAAGACCATGAAAGTTTGATAAGGCTAAAGAAGGGATATTCTTCATGGTGGCTGTCCATTCCTGGTCAGCAATTTAGGGAATTCAAAAGTGACTAGTTCGGTAGGGTTCTCCACTTCTTTGTCAGTGATCACATTTTGAAACCAAGTGGCTATTTCCTCCAAGTCTATAGTGTCTCCTATCATGGCAAATGTCTCAACTTTGTGACTTGCCTCTGAACTATTCTCTTCATTGTTCTAATTTGATGGAAGAAATCTCGCTAAAGCGTGTCTATGCCACCGCATGCAATGGTGTTGAGCTTAATAACCTTCTCTTTGCACCAATGTTAGTAGATAGTTTGAAATTGGATTGAATATTTAATAGTCCTAAATACTGAAGGAAATGCAATTCATTGAACTAAAAAAATGAAAAAACTAAATTAAAAACTCAAAAATTCTAAACCTTGGCACCATCCTCGACAACGACACTAAAAATATCTAACTCCATTATTCACCAATAATTATAATGCAGAAGGGACATGCACTCTACTCAACGGATCAATAAATCCCTTATCAAGTGACCTAATGGCTATAATGTGTTACATTTATCATGTCAAACTAGGGAATGTATCTTCTTGGTTGGCACCTATACTGTTTGTATAGTTAAGGATTCCTGAGTCTCTCCTAGAGGTTGTGTATAGAAAGATAACTGCTTATGACTGAAAAGAAATTCCAAACTATGAAATTTGATCATACAGTAGGTGCTACGGGTAGATTCACTAAACTATAGGTAAGTTTGTTAAGCTATAGGAATATGTTACTTCAACTTTTAACAATGACTACTTTTATGAAACAAATTACCACAGTTAATCAAAACTACTATCATCCTAATTTAACAAGAGAACTATAATTTACCTCAAGTGGGCCCTTTCTTGGGTGGACTGTATTCTCACAAAATCTCAATCAAATCTTTACTCAGATGTTTCTGCACATCGACTGAATCTTGACAAATCTTTATTGAATGAAAAACATAATATAGAGTATTGATTATAAAATTCTTCTAGATCTCTGTTACACACAAAATCTACTGCATATATAGACATACTCTAATTCTCCTATCTAAATTAGACTCTAAACAACTTTAATCTACACATGTCGACTCTTCCCCTCCTCAAACATAGGAAGAGGATTTGTTCTTATTCTAATAAAAATAGAAATAGGAGACTTATTTATACAAAAAATATTCAAAAAGCATAATCCTACTATGAATTTCCAACTTATCATGAGACACAGAAGTAATGAGAACATAAGGTCTAGATAATGTTTGAGGAAATGTTTTGGGAAAATATAAACTAAACAAGGAAAATGGGACAATTTCAAGTCCCATCAAGAGCTATTGGGAAAGGCATCACTATATGAAACTACCTATGATATAACCTTAGTATATGGTACTCCATGGAACACATTGGGCACATTATCAAACAAAGAGATGAATTTTATGGGTATTAAGAAAAGGTGGACTTTGGGGTGATAGATGTGAATGAGACAAGTTGAGAATCACACCAAGTATTGCTAGATTTGAAAAGGTTTGTGGATTCTAATGGCATATTTAATTCAAGAGCCAAAGAAGTCACATTCCAAAGTAATTGTCTAACTGTACATCTACTGCTTAACATTGCCATGACAACAACATGGGTTGAAGACAAATGGGAAGATACAGATGAATGATGATAGTAACTTAAGGAGTATCTATGCTATCAGGAATACTCTCAAATTGAATAAAAAAGAGGAGATGATTTATAATGGGAGATTACATTGGATAGTGAGGTGACTGAATCAAAATTGAAGGATGATGTATGTGGCTATGAAGATTGGTCACTGGCTCAGAAGTCTGAGGTGACAAAGGAAGGATTCACGATGAAGTGAAGGAGGAAGGCTAAAGAGTACCCATTCAGGATTCCGTGTTCAACGAAGGATGGTTGTTGGTCATGTACTTGTTGTACGTAACCAAAATTTTTGCTTCATTAATGCATTTTGAAACAAGTCTAGAAATTTTTTTTGTCAAAAAGTCAAAAAAGCAAAATTTCTAAAAATAGAAATTTCTATTTTTAGAAATTTCTAAAAATAGACGTCGAGTTAGGTTTTCTGGGTTTCTTGAGATATGAATGTTGGCAAAAATATCTAAAAATAGAAAGTTTCTAAAAATAGAATCTCCAACTTAGGCGTTGCGCTCGATTCTCATTGGTTGATTTTGCTTCACGATTGGCATGGTTCAGACGGAATCTTCAAATGACCAAGTTTTCTCTACTGGGTCATTTCTACTTTTTTAGAAGGTGAAGCATGAGCTTGAAAGTCATCAACAAAGGAAATTTCACCTGCCAGAGCTCATCGACAAGTTTTCAACGTTGTTCTAACAACGCAAAACTGACGAATAGTCGTCGACTCGACGATGCATGCAAAACGATGCAAGATGGATCCAAGGTGGAATGAAATGATGGAAAATCATAAATTTGACTAAGTCTGGTGAAACCAGGTGCCCTAGGTGGCTTGGAGAACCCAAACTCTCCTGTGTTAGTTTTTTTCACGTTTTTCGAGAAACGTTGAAAATGCTTCCGTCAACTCTTTCTCAGTTGGTCAAACTTGGTCAAAAGTTAGTCAAAGCTAGGATTTCATCACAGATATGTTTAGACTGCTTAGATCACCCTCTTTCTTGCCTCGACAGTCGTCAGAATGACTAAAATCGAAGATCGAACAAGAGCTGTGGGCACAAAAATTGAGAAAAGGTACAAAAAGTGAATTTTTCAAAAAAAATTCTAAGTGTTGGCAAACTAGGTGCCCCAAGTGGCTTGGGGCACTCAAACTCTCTAGAGCTAGTTTATTTTTGAAGACTTTCTTGAAAAATGTGAATCTCCTTCCGTCAGCCCGGTCCGGTTCAGAGTTAATTAGTTTGGCACATTTTTTGAGGCAAATAGAAGGTACAATCAACTCAATTTTTATCAGGCCTACCTATCTGCCAGTTCATCAAACTTAGTTTCATCCCAGTTTATAGAAATCAACAACCAAATAGGGGTCCTGTGCCACTAGAATGCGCATGCAAACCAAGAAATTAAAGAAGTTGAAAATTTTGAAAAAATGGCTAAGTGTTGGGAAACCAGGCACCCCAGGTGACTTGGGGCACCCAACTTGAGTAGTGTTAGAATATTTTTCATGTCCACAGTGTTTTCTGATAGTTTTGTGCCCAATCTTCGCCTGTTGGTAGTTTTCAGGAGGTCAAACTTGGTAAAACGATGTCAGATCGTTAGTCGGAGGCAGGGGATGGAATCTTAGTTGATAGGTCTCCAAAATGCCAGGACCAGTCAGCTTTTTCAATCAACAGTGACATTTTTCTGCCTTGTTGAAGTCAGAGACAGGCCATATTTAAGTCAAAACGAGTGTTGAAGTGTTGAAAATGAAGAAAAATTGGCTAGCACTTCTTTCAACTCACGTGTTCGATGACATCATCAAAATAAGATATTTTTCATCATCTTGCACATGAAGCCATAGGCAGCTACAAAATAGGGATTCTTCCTATTTGAAGACATCCACTTGGATTTATGCTTTAAAAGTTGCTTTCTTCATGGATGAGGGTGAAGTTTTATTCTCACACAAATAAAGCTACTTTTTTGCCCTAAGGATTTATAAAGACAAGCTTGTGGCTTCTTTATTTCATTATCTTTTGCAGGTTGCATCCAGAGGAAAGATTTTATTTTTCTTTCAACGAAGATTCGAAGACCCAAACCAAGTGCTTTTTTAGCGTTCTTCATAGTTTCGAGTTGAGGAAGAAGAGAGGCTTGCTTTTTTAGGGTCCTTGTTTCAAGGGGATTATTTTTTAGAAATCCGACCAGAGCTTTTTCAATTTTCATCGAGATGGGTCCATCCAAATTATTATCCTCTTAAAGATTGGAGTTTTGCTTTTTTTGGGAAAACTGCTTTTTTCCTACTTTTTCGAGAAAATCTCTGCTTTTTCAAAATCTGACAATCTGGGTTGCTTTGAAACAGAATTACCTACAAAACCCATGTGCCAACTTTTTTGGCTCACACTCTACTTTTTCTAAAAATTAGCAAATAATTTTCAGCCATTTGTCCAAGCTTTTTTTGACATAGGCGTGTTCACAGTTGATTTTCAAATCTTCCAATATGCAATACTCTCCAACACAAATCAGGCACAAAACGACATTGGTTCATGATTACCTGAGAACTTGTGAAACAAACTTGCATAAACTACTTCTAGTAATCAATTTACATTCCTTGGAGAATGCAGGAAATAAAGCTATTAGGAATCTTGAACACTCCGGTTTGCTTGCAGCGGCATCCTTTCCCATCATAGTGCAAAGTATCGAGTTTGTAATTGCTTGCATGATGCATTACAATTCGGTCACAAGAGAAATCTAGTACAGGGATGGACGTGTGCTCTACAGCTTGCAAATGACATTGAGAAGTGTTTTATAGTACCTATTTGGAGAGAAAACCTAACTGTTTCACTTGAAGAATGCAAGAGGGTTTGGAATAATGATAAAGAAAAATACAGAAAAAAAAAGATTGGTCAGAGATGGTTAAAAGAGAAGCAGAATGTTATGCCAAAGAATGTTGGACATGGGGAATTCAAGGAGGAGCATGCAATAATGATTACTCTGCTAAGTCAGATCACGGGTCAAGCAGATGCAAACAAGTTCCAACCTTGGATGTTTTACATCATGTCCCAGATTGTTGACGGAACTGAATTCTATGACTGGTCGACACTCATCAGTGATAGTCTCCACCAACAAATAATCAATTTTCAAAGGGCTCATGAATTCCACATGATATCATACCTTGTGTAGTTGATGGCTTTTCAGGGTCAATTCAGAGGTTTGAATGTTGTTGGAACTCTGGGTACTCAGCATGTGTATCATCATTTCCCACAGTTAGAGATCTCTCAAGCTGAACGAGATTATAGGTGGGTGAATGATGCATTCTTGATGCATGCAGTGCGAGATATGGATGAGTTGCATATACGGTTTTCAGCAGAGGCTATAGTAGCAATGGCAGAATGGGCTGATTGGTTTATCCAATTTCCCACTTTTTCCTACATCAGAGTATATGGCCTCTTAGGAGAGCCAACCATGTTGCCATGATATCCTACAGATGAAATTGCATTTATGGAATTTTTAAGGCAAGCCTATGAAGTTCATACATTTTTGCGTAGCAGCCGCAAGACAACCTTGAATTTTCTACTTGGGATGAGTATTTATAGATGTAGATTTGGAGCAGATGCCAAGGCAATCGGTAATGAATCATCCAGATATGGTCTTAAGTTTTTCAACAGGAGATCTTCATATGATCCCCGTGGTGTTTATGCATCACATCTTGGACGGAATTGTACGCATAAGCATGTGGTTGAAGACTTTTGGGCTAATTGTGTTGATGAGTTTGAAGTGCAAGAACACAGTTACAATAGGTTCACTCTTCAACAGATGTCTGATATCCTATCAGAAGACATAGAGGGTTTGACAAAAAGTGGTGAAGTTCTACTTCCCACGTATTTTAGAGACCAAATTGAGCAACAACCGTTGCCACCTGTTAATTGGTTAGTAAAAGAGAGCACTTCCATTGAAGAGAGAACAAGTCATGTGGTTAAAAATAGTTTGATATTCTTGAAGACTAAGTGAAAGGATGATATTCCGTTAGTAGAGCTGCCAGTTGTGCAACCATCAGAGCCTTCCACTTCCAAGCCAAAACAAAGGATAAAATCTATGAGTGTTCTTAGAGAAGGAACGAAAATGGCTAAGCTAAAGAGAAAAAAGGATGAGTCTCCAACTCATGTCCAACAAGAACAACAACCAGTTGAACCAGAAGTTCCTATTGAAACAATGTCGCATGTTGAAGTGTTACCTTTAGATCATGTTTCTCCACCTTCTTCACCGATCGCTTCTCCTATTCACATAGATTCAGAGCCAAAATCATCAGTTCGTAACTTTGATGCAAACATTGATTCATCAGGAGATGACAAGGTTAGAACTGAGTTTCCAAGAGAGGATGGCTCATCCCAGCTTGAAAACATTCTAGGAAGAAAGAGGAGAAAGCCCTCATATCAGTTGGATTTAACAGAGCTAAAAAGCATCTACCAAGACACACCAGACAAGCAGCTGAAGAAGCAGGTTCGCATTGAGAAGAATGCAGAAGAAGAAATAATCATTGAAACTACAACACCACCAGAAAATAGAAGTGCTAATGATGTCGAGGTTGATGACTTCATGGTTGTCAAAGCTAACCTTGGCATAAGTACTCGCCATATAGACATTAATCTCTTCGAGGTTATAGTGGATAATTTGAAGGAAAGGGTGTTGAAAGATGGAGAAGACAAGGTAGCTCTCAAATCTGAAGTCAGACAGCTGTGGTAGTACATTTCCAACTTTTTCTATGGCACTTCACAGGCTGATATACTTCTTCCACCAAATCTTGAATCACCAGCCGATCAGCAACATTTTAGTCAGTTGGTTCTCTATGAGAGACACATGAACAGTTGGGTGGAAGATTTTGTGACTAAAGGGAGAGTTGTGCTTTCAGAGCTTTATCAGTTGAAGTACAACACTCATGATTTACGTCAAGGCATACAGGGATTGCAGCAGACCATGGCAGAAAATAGATCGGTGTTCGAGATCATTATCTCTGACTTGAAGATTGCACTTGATACTGTTGATTCAGCTGAAGATAAGAAGATAGTTTCTACTTGGAAAGTGCAATATCTTTTCACAGTAAAAACTTATGACAGTATGATTTCAGAGTTGACAGAATGGAAAGAAAAGGTAGTCAACATCCTCAAGTTCATCAAATCTTTTGTCTCTCAGATCCCATGTTCGTATGAAAGAGAAGATGGTACCCTGTATGATCTCAGGGAAGTGCAAGCAAAGTTCCAGACTCTCATCCGCAACAAGTTTAATGATGATATCAATGCCAGCAAGATGAGTCATTTTACAGTAATGATAGTGAAATTTGACAAGGCTGTGGGTGAAGTTCACGAATTTCTTTAGATGGTTGCCAATGGTGAAGAAATGTTAGAGAATCAGAATATCATTCTAGAGAGTATCAGTGTTCCTGGCAGAGATGCAATCACTCACTTTTTAGAAGATATTGTTTCCCAGAATATCAACGGATGACATCACCAAAAAGCTAGAATGTTGATGAGGATGCATTTCAAAATAAAGCAGCTTTAAAACATATGCTTTTTGTTTTAAAGCATGTGCTTTGATCCTAAGCTCATCCATTCTATATTTAGAAAAGAAATCACCTTGTGATAGTTGGAATCTTCTTTGCTTTAAAGCAGATTGCTTTAAAGCATTTGTTTATTGTATCTTTGTCTTAGAATAAATAAAGCTTGCAAGTTGGCAAGTTAGGGTTAATCAAGGAGATTTTAGGGTTCCCTACTCCTTTGATTTTAGTATAAATAAGGGCATCCTTGCCCATTATATGTAATGGTAATTGTGATAGCAAGTTTGTTGTACCTATTCTAGCCTGCAAATCTTGATATTCCAAGTGTCTGTTCACTTTGTGTTCATTGTTCTCCAGTGTTTGATCGCTTGTTGTATGACTGCCTTTTGCTGCAACATTGTTGTCCTAGAGTTGTGCAAACTTTATGATATTGAATAGAAGTCTCATGCCTATTTTTCTCTAATATTCTATCTCGATTCATCAAGTTATCGTCGTCAGATGTGTAGCTTCTGTAGCTTTCATTTTCAACTTTCATCATTAAAGTACTTTTAGTCTTGTGGTGTAAATATGGAGGAAAATTACTTAAGTTTTTGTGTTAACAATCATTCTTTGTTCACTTTCAATTTCCTTTGCTCTGAATTTACTCAGGAGATTGAAAGTGTCGTCAATCTTTGCTTAGTTGTAGTAGAAGTTTTAAAAAAGGAAAAAAACCTCTTCTGCAGCGTTTAGAGTTTTATAACCTTGTGTTCGCAGCTGAGAATCAAAAAGAAGATAGGTGAAGTTTCATTTAATTTATCTTTTCAGCGAACATCAACAAGAAAGGGTACTCCCTCTTCCAATAGGAGAGTAGTTTATCTGTGCATAGCTGTCCATTTCCAAATCGCATTCTAGAGGTGCGAATTGAAATGCCAACAATACTATTGCGGTTGGGAGTGAAGGATCATAGTCGATCATGAACTCTTCTGTATGAAGTGAAGGTGAAAAGTGACCCGACAATAATAAAGGGGGAGGCCCCTCTCGGAGGGGGTAGATTAATTGGTGGGTGGGAGGAAGGTAATATAGACCATCAATGAATTGATCAAAAGTTGTTGGCGGAGAAAAAGGTTTCTTCTTTATCTAGAGAATCATCTAGAGGTCGGGTTAGATGCCATTTACAAAATAGTTATAGTCGAGGTAGATTAATTACAACATCAATGGTGGGATAAATCTCTTACCTATGTTACATGGCTCCCACCCAAATATGGCTCTCATGATATCGGGAGGAGGCATAACCCCCCACCCATCCCCACACACGAGCAAACCCTTAGATTCAAGCCCTAGCATAATTATTGGGTTGAATTAATGCTAAAAAGATTTTCCAAGTCGAGAGGGAGGACCAGACAATTCTAATACTAAAAAGATTTCGTGTGTCCACCAGGTCAAAAGATTTTATGCGTCTTATCATCAGTACAAATCGGTTGAGCAAGTAAAAAGATTTCAAATCTCATCATACAATGTCTGAACAAATCTTGTCCACCAAAGAGGGAGGATAATCATACAATCTATCGAGCAAATCTTGTCCAAGAGAAAGGACCACCACTTTGAAAAAAAGAGAAGGTACCACCACTTCGAGAAAGAGAGAAGGGACCATCATTTTGAAAAGAGCAACTCAAAAGAAGCTACCTATGTATAGTCAAAATCTTATATGCCCTAAGCGGGAATTCAATGGATGGATAGGTAGAAAGTTTTGGGGTGCAAAATTGGTGGAATTGTGAATTTGGGAAAATTTCTGCATGATTGCCGAAAACTGGGTAGTTTTACCCCTCAAAATGGAGTCCTAAAAGATTATCCATTTCTCCAAAAAATAGTTTCATTTTTTCTGCAATTAATTCAATTAATTCTAAAGAAAGAAGTAGGCCTATTCATATTACGTATATAATCTAGCAATGTGGAAGTGAAGGTTCCAATAGTGCTACTACAAGCATCAAGACTATACCACATACAACTTGTATCCATATACAAAAGGAAACACCAAAACCAAAGAACATAGCTAAAAGATTCAAAAACAAAAAAGAGGGGACAGATAGTTCGTGCCAATGTAGATTTGAGAAGATAATTTAGGAAAATACGATGCATGATTGATAGCTAAATTTGAAGAATATTAGAGAAAAGAAGCAATATTGGACATAGTAGAAGCATTAAAAATTTGATGATTTATTACAATGCCCATTCATTGATAAAATAAAGGCAAAATAAAAGATACCTCTATTGTTTGGGACATGAAGAAGTTTGTACAATAATTTATAGTAGTAGGATAGATAGAAGCATAAAGGAGAATTGTAAGACATAACCACATAAGTAAAAATCAAGCATAAGGAAATCAATACAAATTAAACGATAACATGTCATATAAGCAATGATGCCTAGTGAAGATTTCCACCGATGCAAATGAAGACTTGTAGTAGTAAAGACCATCTCAATCAACCCCTTTGGAAAATGATGATTTCAGGATATTTCACAAAGTTGTCTTGAGGATGAGACAAAATTAAGAGTGCTAAGGGGAATGATGGCAAGAGTTATGAGTAAATCTAAATCTCATGTGTTGCAAAGGTCTCAGTGGTATTGCAAAGATGATTAACAATAAAATGGACAACATAGATGACGTTGTGCGGTATGTGAGTCCTACTCTAGACCCATAAATGAGTTATATAGTACTTAAATATGTTCAATCACTCATTATATGGGTAAATAATTCATATAATGTGATAAAGATAGTAAATAAAGAGAATGACGTGGGAAGAAGATTAAAAAGAGTTATTATGAAAGGATATCATGAAGAGGTATAAAGAGGATATAAGAAAGATACTAATGTGAGATAAGAGCATGAATAAGTAGATGAATGATGTATGAGTGAAAAGCA
This sequence comes from Cunninghamia lanceolata, assembly GCA_027924645.1. Taxonomy (NCBI): domain Eukaryota; kingdom Viridiplantae; phylum Streptophyta; class Pinopsida; order Cupressales; family Cupressaceae; genus Cunninghamia; species Cunninghamia lanceolata. Next base: position 10,340,015 of record BSBN01000252.1, on the reverse strand, counting down.
TAAAGGATATGAGAAGAGAAGAACATGTGAAGATGTAGATGAATATATGGATATACAGTGCCCATTTCATTTTAATTGTTATATACTAACTAAGCATATAAATATATATTTACATTTATCTCATTTGATTACATTAAACCAAGACTTCAAACACTTATTTATAACATATTATTAGTCTCATGACCTAATTGTGATCATCTTGTTAAGTTGATTATTTTGATATAGAATTTTGGTACACCTTCTAGGCACCCTAGGTAACTCAAAATGGTCAATGGGTGTCAATCTCAAGACCTAAATTTCAAAAAACTTGACTCTAAACTCAAGCTCAAACTCAAGGAAATCAAGGAATCACTTCAATCCTAATAATAAATGAACATGGTTAATAATCTCACCAAAATTAAATCTTGCATTATCAATCTTGATAGTCAACATCTTACACTACAATTGATCATGATAGACATGCAAGGACAACATTATGGTTACCACAACTTCTCTATCCAAATTTATAAGCATCACAACCTTTGAGGCAAAAATTTTTGGGGACCACCACAACCTTTTCTTAAGTTGGATTTTCCTCGATTTGATAGAGATAACCCCACCATCTAGATTTATCAAGAAGAACAATATTTTACCTTATATCAAATCCCCATGTGACGAAAGGTCTCCATCACCTCATTCAATCTAGAGCATGATGCCGTATAGTAGTACTGATCATTTGAGAAGAATAATAGTGGCACACTAACTTGGGATGCATTTTGCACACATATCCTCACTTATTTTGGCCCTAGTTCTTATGATGGCTTCACTAGAGGATTGACTGAACTATGCCAAAACTATTTTTTTTCCATAAGTACCAAACATAGTTTGAACATTTGGCCAACTAGACCACATGACTCAATTGTCCAAGTTGCATGACCTTCTTACTAAACATGCCTTAGTATTTTTAGAGCGACATGTATTACTTCTTAGAATTCCCATGATCATGCAATCTAGTTGATTCTAGGTATTACCCCACCCAATATTAAGCATACTTATACCCTTTTGTACAAAAGACATTAAACAAATAGTGCAAGAATTGCTTGAGGTTGGGGTTTCTCACCTTACTATTAACCCATACTCTTCTCTAGTACTCCTTGTTTAAGAAAATAATGATTAATAACATCTATGTGTGGATTTTTTGATATTAAACAAAATCACAATCAAGGATAAGTTCCTAATACTATGATTGATGAAATACTCAACAAATTGCATGGGGCCTGATTCGTTTCCAAGATATATTTACAATCTAGATATCACTAGATCTACCTGCATAAAGAGGATATTCCTAAGACTAATTTTTGCACCCATAAGGGTCACTATGAAGTTTTGGTTATGTTTTTTGGACTTACTAATGCCCCTTTAGTTTGCAAGAGACACTGCTAGGCATGTCAAGTGTTGTCATTGATGGCAACTAAATCTATCTTACACATCCGCGTTACATCATTTGATCATACCGGAAGTCAGAGTGCAGATTTATCTAAGTCTAGATAGACAGGAACATGGCATATGACAGGGTTCAACATTTTGGTCTGCATTTCTCCACCGGTAATTATGTTGTGCTACAGATCTGAGGTAATGATAAGGGATGTCAGGGCTACCTATATCCAAGATTTTAGCCTCCGGTGATGAAGGGATTGTAAGTTACAAGCATCTAAGTATCAGGCTTTGGTTAGACAGTTTAGTCCGGTGAAGAATAGGCCTACTAGATGTTTGATCCTTGTGCAGATGAAGATAAGTGATTGGTCGAGTGATTTGTGAGATCTAGTAGTATTGGATGACATGTAAGGTGACTTGGATATAGAGGTTTTGGTCTGCATTGGTGTTTGTGCATGGATTTAGCTGACAGAACAATGTTCTTAAAAAGTCTCTAAGTTTTTCTTAAGGCCAACTATAGTTGATGAAATTTCATGTAGCAGATATATATGATCGATGGATTCAAGCATTATGGAGTGTGAGTGTGTGAATATGAATGGTGAGGTGTGAAGTAGAGTAGTATCAAGTGCAAAGTAAAAGGACTTAAGCTTTGGATCATGGCAAAGTAGTGAAGCAGGGCAGAGAGAGATGAAGTGTGCAAAGTCAGTGTATTAAGCTCAACCAAAATTGTAATCTTGCATTGTTAGATGCTATTCCTTAGTTCAAACATTCTAGTGAACTTTTGTAATTAATTTGTAGGTAGTGAGCCTCTTTGAGCAGTAAGCTCTGGGCAATGTGCCCGAAGGCATGTGCCTTCCCATTTGTAATACTTTTAACATAGTATAATTCTTGTGGGTTAACCCCCACCGTGGTTTTTCCCTTAACTAGGTTTCCATGTAAAAATCTTGGTGTTCATGTATTGTGATCTTGTTGTTTCTGTTCTTATGTTCATGCTTCTTTTCTTTGGATATATGTGATAAATTCATAAAGGAACAAAGTAATAAGTTTTCTAGAAGACTGATTCACCCCCCCTCTCAGTGTTCTTTAATTTCAACAATTGATATCAGAGCTTGGTTCCTTAGAAGAAGTTTAACAACTCAAGGAAGATCTGGGAAGGTGTTTTCAATGGGTTCATTCAAGCATTCTGATGGCATCAATCATCAACTCCAAGTAGCCTTAAATGATCTTGATATGTCCAGAGCAGAAATTAGAGATCTGCAAGAGAACCTCAAGATGCTGAAGATTTCATTGAGACCTTATAAGGATAACTGGCCAAATCTAATGAAAAGAGAAGGGAACTACTTCATCAACTAGAAAATCAGAATGAAGACAATTACATGGATGAGGCCCTGAAGGAGAAGACAAAAGAATGTGAAAAGCTAGCAAAAGAAGTTGTCTTAAAACATGAGATGGAATCTGGGGTGATGAGACTAACCAAGGAAATTGAGGAAAGGAAGAAGACTGAGGAAAAACTAAATCAATCTCTGAAAGAAAGAACAAAAGAATGCTACAGATTGGATAGGAGAATTAGCCATCTAGAGTCTGATCTACAAGAAACCAAGGACAATGAGGAAGAACTTGAAAGACAAATTGTCATTCTCAAACATGACCTAGAAGTTGCAAATGAATATAAATAGAAATTTAAGATAAGCTCAGCTAAACTTGAGGTGATGCTTGATAGTCAGAAGAAGGTAGATGATAAGCATGGTCTGCGATTTAAGAAAGGTGAAAGCTCTGGATTCGGGCAAAGAAATCCTGAAGCAAGAAATCAAAGAAGGAATCCTAGAAGACCTCTGGTAAGACAACCTAATGCTCAAAGGTATCCATCTTTCAATGGTAATTGTTTCAAATGCAATAAGTATGGTCATAGAGATAATCAATGTAGAAGTCAAGTGAATCAAAATGCATCATCTTTCTTCGGTCAATGCTTTAATTGTAAAAGGATAGGTCATAAGGCTAAGGAATATAGAAGTGGATCAAGGAATCCTCCTAAGAACAAACAAGTGTTCAATGAAAGATGTTTTACTTGCAATAAGTTTGGGCATATTGCAATGTAATGCAGATCTAAACTTGCTCCAACATGTAATTGCCAGAAGAATAAGATTTTGTGTTTCAACTGCAACAAATCTGGACATATTGCTAAATTTTGCAGAAGCAAAAAGGTGAACTCATAGGCAGGAAGAACATAGTAGAAGATGGACAAAGGTAAAGGCAAAATAGATGTGAATGAGATTCAGAAAGAAATGAATAAAACATGGGTGAAGAAAGATGCAAAGAATGAAGGTGATGGGTCCGCACCAGAATCTAGTGCTGATAATTCCTCTGGGAATTGAAATGGGAGCTCTAGCTTAGGGAGAGCTACATTGAAAATCTAATTCCCCCTTCCAATAAGTGGGTGCCTGAATCTAGCATGATGAATGAAGATAAATAAGCCTATTGCAAATCCGTTGAAGCAAATTCTAGAAGAAAAGAAGCTAATGCAATTGATTGCGGAGCAATTAAAGATTGACTGTATGCAGAAATAGTGTAACAAGATGTATTAGGGCAGAGAATTTATTATAATGAAGAATTAGGTTTTGTAGAGGATAAAAGGTTATTCATTCAAACACTTAAATCACTTTGCATTCGAAGAGAACAAGGAGAAGAGCACTTGAGTTAAAATTTTAGAGATTTGAAGTGTGAAGAACGAATTCGATAGCTAACCCTAATTTTGTGAAGAAAAAGGTATTTCTCTGCAAAGCTTTGAACTTGTAATCTTTTGAAATGGCTACTCCTCTAGTTGTGAACATCACTGAGTGGCCTAGGCCAAAGTTTAAGAAGCATCCTTTCAAATCCATTGAAGTCGGTCTGATGGGAGCATTTTTTGGGGTTCCATATGGAGTTCTGCACATAGAGGATATTAGGGCTTATATTCACGTGCCTCGAAAGGAGCATGGTGACTCAAGGTTTGAGCATTTATTCATGAATCACTTAAAAGGTGATGATTTTGAGCTCAAACCGGAATACAAAGTCCTGAAAGACAAGAAGTTCATACAATTTGTTGAGTTTCCATGCTTTGCAGAGGATGAGTGGGTCTAGTATGTCTTGAGCCATATCCATGATGAGTTTCTATGGTTGAATCATCTGTTCAAAATCACAAAGGATGCAATAAAGGCAGTTACATGACTAAATTCAACTGGTACCTTGCCTCAGTTGAAGGCTGTGAAGAATCAAGAAGTCACCGAGGCAACCAGATCAAAATTTGACAAGAGAGCCATGACTATAAATGACAGAAGATCATGGGGTCAGATTCGCATCAATGGTGATAGGATACATGATATATTACTCTAGTAGAGAAAATTTAGTTGTTGGAACAACCATCTATGCTACATATAAGATGGTAAAAGAAGGTGCAGACTATGATCTTTGTTAATTATTGTTGAACCAGCTTATGGAGAACCTAAGAAATATAAAGAAGGACAAGAAATACTCATTCAAATATGGTACGCTAATCATGTCTCTTTTCTTCTATTTCTTGAGTGAGCTTCTGGGAAACAAAAATATAATTCGGTCAAATGACAAACCAGTAGCAGTCTAGATTAGAAATGTTTTGAGTTATTTGGGTAGTCATGATGCACAAAAGAATGCACTTTGGGGATTCTTAAAAAACTTCCAGGGTATGATGCAGGCTAGGGCTAGAATACCTAGGACTATTGTTGAAAAATACAAGGACACCATCTGTTTTATGGTTACTATTGATCAATGCAAAATGGAAGCAGTAGAGCCTAGAGTTGTGTGGATCATGCCCATGGGGTATGAAGTGGATGGGTGTGTGTTGGAACTATATGCACAACATTTGTTAAGTCAGCCTACAGATCTGACTGAAGAGAGATTTGGAACTTATGAAGAAATTTCACAAAAACTGCATCTTGAATTCAAGGCTCTTGAAACCAAAAGGAAAGTAAGGAAAGAAGTTGAGTAGTTGCCCAAGAATCTAGGCCTTACTAAGGAAGCTATAAGGCAATTTAGGGAAAGAATAGAAAAGGTTGAGAAGGAGAAGCAAGACAAGGAACAAGAAAGTGTTCTGGCAGAACCTCCTTCCAAGTAAAGGTCTACTAGGAGCACTAGTTCAACCTCCAGTGCAGCACCTTCTCCTGTTGTAGAGAAATCTAAAGAAAAACCTACTGGTAAAAGAACAAAAGCAATGGCCAAGAGGTCATATGGTAGTATGGAGAAGGAGGATGAAGAAGAGATTGATTTGGATGATGAGGTTAAAGAGTTGAAGGCCTCAGGCACTAAAGCTGTTAAAGTGTCTAAGGAGAAGCCCTCTGGAAGCAAAAAGCTAAGTAAGAGGCATAAGTCAGAGGCTGATGTTGAGAAGCTAACTCCTTTTGTGGAGGACATTTTTAAGACAATCACTATAGATGGAAACCTAAAACCAATGACTAAATTCTATGATCATTACAACGATGTTGACAAAAGAATTTTGGAGGATGCTACTGTAAAATATTTGAATGTATTCAACAGAGCTCTAGTGGAAATTTTAGCAGAAATCCCTAAGAGTTTAAGAGACATTTTGGAAATAAGAAAAGAAGTTGCTAAAGCAAAAGATCGGAGCTAAGGGAACATGTAATGTCCAGTCTGTGTCTAGTGATCTCCATAAAAGAAGTAGTTAAGATTCTCAAAGAAGTCAAGAATGAATTCAAAAGCAAGCAAAGGATGAATAAGCTGATGATTGGAGACATTGATGAAGTTGTTAAAGAGACAAAACAAATTCTAAAGAAAGCATTGGACAAGAATAAGTTTTGTGTGGTTACAGAAGAACCAGTTGATACTGAGGATGCATCAGTTTTGAATGATGAAGAGCTACAGAAAAATGAGCAACCGACTGTAATAGATGATGTCTGCATTCTGGAAGAAGAAACATTGAATAAAGAAGATGAGGAAATGATGAAGGAAGATTAAGAAAAAGAAACTCATGATGGAATTGATTCCTCCACTCTGGATGTTGAGGAATTTGACAATACTGCCACTGAGGATACACCAAATCCTCCAGAAGAGAACACAGAAGATATTTCTAAGATAGATAAAAGCAAGGATGCTTTTGATGATGATGCAAAGAAGGCAGAAGTAGAGAAAAAGAATGAAAATGATGAGCAAGACAATGAGGTTGACTCCAAAAAGGGAGAAGATGGAGGCCTTGAAGAGCTTAAATCTATAACATCATATTGGGCAAGAGACACTGCGGAAGCAGTGAAAGAAATTTTGGAAAGAGATAAACAAATTGAAGATCAAGATATAATACAAGGACCAATCAATTTTGATACTTTGTCACTGATGTAGAAGATAAAATTAGCCTCTATTACACAAGTTAAGGCCAGAGAAGAAATCCTAAAGTCTCATATATAAGATAGTGAGTTGCTTGGTCTTGCATATGAGATTTTGTAGAAAATCATGCCCACATATCAGAAGAACTCATCAGCATCTCCTTCCAGCTAGTTGAAAAATCTAATAAACTTTGTAAGTTCTCATTTTGAAACCTTAGAGAAGTCAACAAAAGTTAAAGTCAGAAATGAATTTATTGAGAAGAGGTTTGCTGAAATAAATAAAATAATTAGTTATGATAGATTAGGGCTTGATACTAGTGAAAAGAGTATTCAAAGTGCCCTATCTGAGGGAGTATAGATTTATAAGTTGTTCTTAAACTGATCTAAAGTTGTTGAAGATATTGAGAAAAAGATTGACTTAGAACTCAAATTGTCTAAAATTTCTTAGTCATATAGTCCTTTAACTGGGTCTGTATCTACCAAAGAATGCCAAGTAGTAAGTTTGCAGAATGAATTAACCTAGAGAAAGAAAAGGTTAGAGTTTTGGGCAGATTGGATGAGCTCCAGGGACTGATTTCCCCCAATTTAGAAACTATGTATGATCTATTGTCAGAATCCCAAGTTGTTGCTGCTACTAGTGATCCTATTGATCTTCAAAAGGCAAAATCATAGGCATTTCTAATTAGTGGGCATATATCTGTTTTGGGAAACATAAAGAAGAACTGGGATAGTGAATTTTCACGGTTGAAAAACATTTTTGGGGATATCTTTTTGCTGATGAATAAGGCTTAAGGACTGTATGTTCATATGCAGAAGTATATACGTAGAATTTTGACCCATGTATAGAAAATTTTTGCATGAATTTTGTTATGCGGATCCTAGCCTTTGCCATTGATGTCAAAGGGGGAGAGGAAAAGTAGTGAAAAATGAGGAATCCATCTAAGGGGGAGCATTGGAAATCACAAATGTAAATAGTAAGGGGGAGTTGTTCTAACACTTAGTCATTTTTCACTAAGTTTTGCCATCAATGCTAAAGGGGGAGATTGTTGGCAAGAGACACTGCTAGGCATGTCAGGTGTTGTCATTGATGGTAACTAAATCTATCTTATACATCTGTGTTACATCATTTGATCATACCGGAAGTCAAAGTGTAGATTTATCTAAGTCCGGATAGACAGGAACATGGCATACGACAGGCTTCAACATTTTGGTCCGCATTTCTCCACCAGTAATCATGTTGTGCTGTGGATCTGAGGGAATGATAAGGGATGTTAGGGCTACCTAAATCCAAGATTGTAGCCTTTAGTGATGAAGGGATTGTAAGTTACAAGCATCTAAGTATCAGGCTTTGGTTAGACAGTTCAGTCTGGTGAAGAACAGGCCGACTAGGTGTTTGATCCTTGTGCAGATGAAGATAAGTGATTAGTCGAGTAATTTGTGAGATCTAGTAGTATTGGCCGATATGTAAGGTGACTTGGATATAGAGGTTTTGGTCTGCATTGGTGTTTGTGCATGGATTTAGCCGATAGAACAATGTTCTTAAAAAGTCTCTAAGTTTTTCTTAAGGCCAACTACAGTTGATGAAATTTCATGTAGCGGATATATATGATTGATGGATTCAAGCATTATAGAGTGTGTGTGTACAAATATGAATGGTGAGGTGTGAAGCAGAGTAGTATCATGTGCAAAGTAAAAGGACTAAGCTCTGGATCATGGTAGAGCAGTGAAGCAGGGCAGAGAGAGATGAAGTGTGCAAAGTCAGTGTATTAAGCTCAACCAGAACTATAATTTTGCATTGTTAGATGTTATTCCTCAGTTCAAACATTCTAGTGAACTTTTGTAATTGATTTGTAGGTAGTGAACCTCTTTGAGTAGTGAGCTCTGGGCAGTGTGCCTGAAGGAATGTGCCTTCCCATTTGTAATATTTTTAATAGAGTATAATTCTTGTGGGTTAACCCCCACCATGGTTTTTCCCTTAATTGGGTTTCCACGTAAAAATCCTAGTGTTCATGTGTTGTGATCTTGTTGTTTCTATTCTTATGTTCACTGTATGTGATAAATTAATAAAGGAACAAAGTAATAAGTTTTATAGAACACTAATACACCCCCCCTCTCAGTGTTCCTTAATTTCAACACCTTCTACATTCTAAAGCTTGATGAACAAGATTTTTTGGTCATTCCTCTAAAAGCATATTCTAGCATTCTTTGATGACATTATCATCTACAACATAACGTGGGAAGATCACCTCCTTCACCCAAATCAAACCATCCAATTTATTTCAAAAACTAGTTTTGTGAAAATCATTCCAATTATTCTTTTGTCCAAATAAAGGTTGAATATATAGTGGATATTGTATTAGTTGAAGGAGTTAAGGTCAACCCTAAAAATTGAAGCTATGAAAAATTGGCCAAAACCCAAAACTCTCAAGATTCTTTGGGGATTCTTGAGTCTCATTATATATTACAAAAAAATTGTTAAAGGCTACAATAAAACTATTTCCCCCATCAACTTCCATTAAATAAAAATGCATTCATGTGGTCGGAAGTGCCATAAAAGGATTTCAAATTCCTCAAGCAAGTTATGTGCACTATTCTAGTCCTAGGACTCCTAGAATTTTTTAAACCTTTTATCATTGAAATTGATGTTTTAGGTAGTGGTATTTGATCCATCTTAGTGTAAGAAGGATGAACATGATGAAAACTTTCTTTTCCTAGTTGGGAATTAGCTGGGAGGAATCTCACCAAATCCACTTATGAGAGGGAGATGCTTTTCATTCTCGATGTTGTCAATAAATGAAGGCTATATCTAATGGGTCGACATTTTATATAAAAATAATCATCGTAGCCTCAAGTACTTCTTATAATAATGTCTTCTCTCTAGAACAACAAAAGTGGGTCACCAAATTAGAAGGCTATGATTATAAAACTTTGTACAAAAAGGGGAAAGAGAATGTGGTGGTTGATGCCCTATCTTGATAATTCTATGATCAAGGGACCTTATATGTTATATCCTTTTTGACCCCAAATTGGTGACAAACAATCCAATAGGAATGGTAGTACAATGTGACAACTCGACAACTTCATCACCAAACACAAGATGGATCCATAACTAAGCCTAGATACACTTGGGATGCTAGCTACTTGCATTATAAAGGGAAAATTATTCTTTTTGCAAATTCTACTCTTTGGACCCCACTATTACAAGAATTATATGCATCCCCTTTTGCAAGGCACTCTTGGTTCTTAAAGACATGAAAAGATAAAACACACTTTTTTGGGGTTGGCATGAAAAATGATAAAAAAATGTTACAAATTGTAATACATGCCAATGACAAAAAGGATAAACTATCTAGACTTCAGGCACTATACGACCATTACCCATTTTGATTTCCATATGGACTAAAATTTGCATAGATTTTATTGAAGTATTAGCTGAGTTATGTGGCAAGTTAGTCATTCTGGTGATGGTGGATCATCTCTCTAAATATGCCCACTTCTATTCCTTGGCCCATCTGTATCACACATCTAATATTGCCCATGTCTTCCTTGACCAAATCTTCCACCACCATGGTATGACCACTTCCATTGTTTATGACCATAATCCCACATTCACCAATAAATTTTGGTAAGAATTTCAAGCTATAAGTAATGCAACTTAAGATGAGCTTAGCATAACACCTATATCCTGATGGATTTTTCTTTATTTTAGAACAATATATGGCCAAATAGCTACCCCTTCTATAATGGTGGTATGACACTTCCTATCATTCTTCTAGCAAGATGACACCTTATGAAGCTATGTATGGCCCACTCTTACTATCCCTTGCTTACTACTTTCTAGGTACTTCCAAGGTGAAAGTTGTTGACTCTACTCTCAGCAACCATGAGTATATCCTTTGCACTCTCAAGGACAACTTAGCCTTGGCTGAGAAATATATCAAACAACAAACCAAGAAACATTATTATAAGCACACATTCTCTATTAGGGACATGATTAACTTTCATTTTCATCCCTACAAGCAAATGTCCCTCAAGGTTTCTATTAGACAAAAGTTAGCTCTCAAATTTTGTGGACCCTTCTAAATATTATAGCAAGTGGGTGAAGTGGCCTAAAAGTTCTATCTTCCTCTATCCTCTAAGATACATCTTATTTTCCATGTCTCATATCTGAAGAAGGTCCTTGGACAACATGTTCACATTCCATTTGCAATTATTGAATTAAATGATGAAGGATCTATCATCCTTGAGCCAAAGTTTATTTTGGATCAACACTCGTGATCACTTAATAAAAACACCAATCACATAATTTTTGGTTTAGTGAAGAGGGTTAAAATAGAATATACCACTTGGGAACCTCTCCACTAGCTTCAATAGTAGTTTCCCTAGTTCAATACTTGAGGATAAGGCTTCCCAAAGGGAGAGGGTATGGTAGGACCCTCACGTCCTAACCTTGTACTACTTTGAGTATTGTAATAGTCATACTATAGTTTTGATTAAGATAATCAAGAAGGGCTTGAACCCATACAAAAAAGCCAAAAAGGCCAGCAGTAAGAGTCTTACAAGACGTAAAACATAACACAGTCCAAACATAACACTAATCAGAAATTACAGACACGTAACCAACAACAAAAGGAATGACCACCCATGAACTAATAGAAAGAACCCTACTGATTGGAAAGAAATTTGAGGCCGTTGATGGCCTTCGACTTCCTGATGAGGAACTCCAACTTGTCCTCAAAGGAATTCTTCTAAACCCTATTGTCATGATCATCTGAGGTCTCCATGTCAACCTCTTTCCCTTTGATGTTCTTGCTCTCAGCCCTAGTTCTGTTGGTAGGCCCCATAGCGACCAACTGTTGAATGTTGGCTCTCATAGTCCCAGAATTGCCCCCTCTAGTAGCTTTTCTCTTTTCCATTTCTACTTGGAACACATATAGAGTGGTAGCTAAATTTTTAATAGTTTCCCTGCTAAAGGTAACAATTTCCTCCATGTTCTTCATGATGGCCTCTATTTTTTCTTAATCTTATTCATCTCAGCTTCCATTTTCTCCCACCGATCAAACATCTTAGCTAAATTCTCCACCTCCTGCCACAGCTCATCATTATTCCCCTTGGGCCAATCTGAAGTCTCCAGCTAAGTGACAACCTCTAGGTAATGAATCTTCCTCTTGGTATGATGCATCTGGGCTAATTGTCATTTCAAGACCTAGTTTTGAAGATCTAATTCCTAATACAAGGTTGCAACCTTATCTTCAAGCTAGTTGCAAGACTTACACTTGTTTTTCTCTAAACCAAGGGTTTTCTCCCCATTAGGGGGCTACTAGGAGGAAGAATAGTCTAGTTGTTAATGGGAGGGGTGGACTAATTCTAGGAAAAGGGACTCAACTGGGTTGGAACCTCCAGGACCTTCCATTTACCTTCATCTTTGGAAACATTAACTTTAGGGGACAAATCTCAATAAATAGGGGAATCCTCCAGGACCTTCTGTTTACCTTTGTCTTTGGTAACATTAAGTTTAGGAGACAAATCTCCCTGAATAAGGGAATCCTCAAGGTGATCATGAAAGGTCACCTTCTATTGTTTCTTTCCATCGGCGGGCTAGGTGGGAGTCTCAACAGAGTCCTTAATAGGGGTAGAGTCAGTCAAGGATGAGGGTTTAGAAAATTTGGGTTTCTTGTTGGAAAGTAGGTCAGTAGGGATGTGCTCAACAAGGGAAGGATTGTAAATCCTAGGCTTGAAGGCCAGAGCCAAAGAGAGGGCCAAATCAAATTTATAAATGGCATATATTAGCCCCTGATGGAGCGAGATGGTTTTCTCACCAATCAAAATCTTCTAGACCGACTCCTCTAAAGAGGTGAAGAGCCAATATGGAAAATAAAGAGCAACATTTAGGTAGAAATGATTCAGTAATGGAAAGAGATAAGCATGAAAGCATTTGAAGCGACCTTCAAGAGTTACATACCTCATCAGAACCCCCACAACTCTTTTCCACACCCCCGAGAGATTATCATGACAATACCCATTCGTAATCTATTGACCTTTTCACCTTATTGGAGAAATCTCTGCATATCCTCTTGGTAGTGACCTTTGACTTTTTTAGGGAGGCAGACCCCTTCCATTTTCAACTTAGTGACTTTAGCTATCAGTTCCTCCGTCACTCTTAAAGAAATCCCCCTAACATAAACCACACTGGCTTTCCACAAGATAAAAAATTCACATGAAAGAAGGGTATCAAACCCGTTCATGGCTTTAACTTAAGAGGTGAATTGCCCCCTCTCTAGCACCCCCCATAGCTCAGTGTCATTTTTGAAATTCTCGTTGTTGCTCGGATCAGTCTAAATCAAATCCCCTCCCATTGTGGAATTCTTAGTCTTAGTAATGCAAATGATGAAGGTAATAATGAATGGTGACCATTCATACCAAGAAAGGTTGAAGTGAATGCTGATGCATAACTTAGCATTATTACCATATCTCTAATGAGTTCTCTCCCCTATGTGAGGAGTCCTCTTAGTAGAAGAGGTGTTAGTTTCCATAAGTGGGTTTAAAGACTTCATTTCTAATGATAGAGTTAATGTGATCCGAAATATTTTTCCATCCATCCAACTAACCATATTATCAACATTGGTGCCTAGGTTAGTAAGAGCGTCCACCGACCCATTGCCCTCTCTAAATATGTGGTGAATAACAACCTTTTCAAATTTTAATACAATATTACTACTAATATCTATTAAGTCTTTGTAGGACTAGTTGGGATTTGCCTTAAGCTCAAGCATATTTAGGATGTTCTTTGAATCCCCTTCAATGACAATGTTCTTGATCCCTTTATCAATTGCCATGTTAATGCCTTGGAGAGCAGCACTGGCTTTGGCAAAATTGCAAGTCTGAAAACCAAGGTTCTCAACGTAGGCACCCACAACATGACCCTTACTGTCCCTTAATAGACCACCCCCCCGCCTGACCTGGGTTGCCCTTCAACGCCCCATCGAAGTTAAGTTTGAACCTTCTAGCATCAGGGGGGACCAATAGTCATACTATAGTTAATTAGTTAATATCACATTGTATGGATTTATCCCACATTGTTAGTATTTCATAATTCACTCTTTGTGAGGGATTTAAATTGGTACATTGTAATAAAGAAAATATAATCTTGGAATCCCATTTTATAATAAATCTTTGCTCTCAAGAAGGCCTATGATTCTTGTTATCAATATAAACATCTTTGTATCTATCTTCTGAGAATTGTGTTCTTTTATTATGTTACTATTCAATTTGATAATAATTTATAGATGAAGATCCTAAAATTTTCTTTGAGGAAGCCCTATGATTAGTGGCATGTGAGGAGACTTAGGAAGTATATCTAGATGAAAGTGAGGAATGATAACAAGACAAAGTGTTAGGGAAAATTTAGAAACATTGGCCAAAGGAAGAAAAGAGGGACAACAACCTTCCAAAGGTTATGAGAAGGAACAAATTCAAAGAAGACTTCACAATCATGATTACTGTGCTAGATCAGGTTACAAGACAAGAGGAGTCCTAAACATTGACAACATGGATATTTTACATAATGAACATAATTTGTGAAGGTAAGATATAATTTGATTGGGTTCTCTTGATTAGTTAATAAATTCATAAATAGATATGCGAATTTGAGCAAACTCATAAATTTCACATGGTCTCCTACCTAGTTTATGACATGTTGAGAATTAGGTGTTTTGGCCATTTGATTAAGGTAGGATGGTGTGATATAGTTCAAATTTATAAGCATCACTTGCAAATGGAATATAGTGACATAATACACTATAGAAGAGTTGATCCTTTCTTCATGTACTCCATAAGAACCCTAGATTATTTATTGCATGTAAGAATTTTAGCAGAAGCTAATGTTGTGATTTTAGAGTTTATGGTTTTAGAGGCTATGGTTTTAGAATTTCCTACCTTCTCGTATACCATAGTTTGTGGTTTCACATCATACCCATATGTGTTTGCAAGATACCCAAGCGAGCAAGTACTCTTGATGGAATATTCGCAAAAAATGTCAAAAGTTCATTTTATTTTAAGGGGAAAACATAATACAATTGTCTTTTTCTCTATTAAAACATGAATCTATAGATGTCCTACTACCAATGATGCCAAATATATGGATTGAGAAATATTATTATATTTTAATATTTCTATGAAAAGAAAGTGTATGATACAAAAGGTATCATGGCAGGAAGGTTTGGATGCATATAGTCTCATATTCCTAAAATAGAAGATTATTGGGCCAAGTACACCAATGTGTTTGAGTTCAAAAAGTGGGAACATAACAACATGACACTTATGGATCTAGTTGACCTCACCATTGTAGAAGTGGCAGAAGAAGTTTTTAATTTTGAAACAAAGGTAAAGTCTCGTAAGCCTATAATGACATAGATGGATCATCAACCCTTGCCAAGTTAATAAATTGGTCTATCAAAGAAAAGACCTTGATTGAAGATGAAACTAAATCAATCATGAATGCAAGTGTGAACTTTCTTTAAGGAAAAATATAAAAAATGTTATCTAGTACATCTAAGGGAAATAGTTAGGGATCTTCAAGTAAATCATAGTTAGGTTAGGGAAAAATGGTCTCAAAGATCATCCATATTTGGTAATATCATATCCTGGAGCTATCAGAGGAAGTGGAGGAGATAAATAAGAAATAAGAAATAAGAAATATATTGAAGGCTACTTGTAAGATTAATGCCCCTCTTAAAATAAGAAAAATAAATTTGGTTACAAATAAGAGTATCAAGTCTTGTCCATTGTTATAATCAACCTAGATCCTTCTTGCTTTGTTTCCCAAGCTTCTACTCCCTCTTCCCATCATTATCTCCCACATTCCAAGTCATACTCACATCATTCTTCATCGCCATCATAAAAAAACAACCCTTCTTTTGTAGCATCTAAAAAACCTTCTATATTGTATCAATCTCCCATTCATGCTCATAAGTCTCTTTCTTCTACTCCTTCAATTCATTTTCCCCCTTCTTTAGCCATGTGTAACCATTACATTCCCTAGAAGGACTTATCTTGGGAAAAAAAGTATATATAGAGGAAGCATTAGATTGGGTAAATACCAAAATTGTAAGAAAGAGGGGAATTATGCCATCAAATTGTAATGAAATTACTTACACAAGATAAGAATATAATAGGGAATATGTTGCAATACTTGATAATAATAAGCCACTTCAAGGGGAAAACCTCTCAAGTCTTAAATAAGAATAGAATTCACAATATGATGATAATAAAATAACCACAAACTCCTATACACCATATTTGTGCCATGGATGCCACCCAGGCTAACCTAACTACCTATATAAGATTATACAAATGATCATATAACCTAATTAAGGTTTATGCTAGCCAAAATTCAGCTACACATATCCCCCTACATCCTATAGGTTAATGATGTAGTATGTCTCCCTTCACACAAGATTTATCCTCAACACTGATCAGTTGTGGAAGCATTTGCATAAAATAATCATCTTCCCATGTGGCATCTTCAATAAGAAAATTATTCCATTGAATGAGATACTCTGTGATTATCCTACTCCTCAACTTTTTTATGCATGTTTGGAGGACTAACTCAACATCTAATTTGATTATCCTCTCTTCATCTTGCTTAGGTAACACTATTTGTGTAGGGATCCATTAACCAATAACCTTCTATAAGCACAAGACATGAAAATTTGGACGTATTTTTGTTGTTGAAGGTAACTTAAGATTATATATGATATTGCCAATTCTGTACAAAATTTGAGATGGACCATAATATTTAGGTGAGATCTAGTTATTCTTATTTTTATATTTTAGGGTCATTTTCTTACATGGTTGTAATGTCAAATATATCTAATATCCCACTTCAAAATTCCTTTCACTATGGTGGTAGTCAACCTATTGTTTCATTTGGTTTTGTGTCATGGCCAAATTCTCCCTGAGACCTAAAAGCACCTATTATTGATTATTCATGTGATCTTCCATAGCCTAAAATCTTGGTGTAACCATTAATGATGATGTGATGGATGGTATCCATATAATGTCATAAATGGGCACATTTTTGGCGCATTATGGAAGGAAGTGTTATACCACCATTTTTCTAGTGGTAGCCAAGCCACCCATTGGGACTACTTATCTAAAGTAAAGCAATGTAGATACCCCTCCAAGAACTTATTGACTACCTTAGTTTTCCCAGTTTACTAAGGATGGCATAAAGAGTCGTGAGCTAATTGAGTACCAAAAGAAGAGAATAAATCTACAAAGATTACTAGTAAATATGTTAAGATTAAGGTGCTATCAACATTGTCAATCCTATGTATTTAATTATTCTTGATATTATTTGTAAATGCATTCATAAGGGATGAGGGTTCCATTGACAACAATAAATATTTATTTATAGTGACGGTAAAAGTAAGTTTTATCTTGCTATAGGTGAAAGGTGGGCATCCAAGTTTAATAATGACTTATGACAGGTGTAAAAGCATCTTCTATTATCAGTGCCTTACATGTTGTAAGGAATCAATTATTATTTTATTGTCTTTGCATAGCATCTTATGACAATCTACAAGAAGGTGTGAGAGGTTATTTTTAGCCCGTTATTGACTATTCCCAAGGCAGGCATTGGGATTTGCATATCTTGGGTGTCATATCTTTGTACGAGGGTTATGACAACTATAAGAGGCTAATAATAGCTTGTTGACTATATTCCCCATATATGGCATTATATTTTTCCCATGTTGGGTGCCACATTCTCTATGCTCTTTTGTAGCTTGTATTTTCTATTTAATAGAAGCTTGAGGAGTGTAAAGTATGAGCTTAATGTTCATGAGTAGATAGGTGCAGTCAGATTAGATGCAAGGATTGAAGGAAGTGAATGTATTGTAATCTTTTTCAAAGATAGTACAACTTGGCCTCTTTCCTAGTAGAGTTTTTTAATATGAAAAGGGTTTTCTCCACATAAACATTATGTTGTGAGATTCTTATGTGTTTGTTGATTTCCTTGTTGCTAATTTTACATGTTTTAATCTCCATTTGGCATTTTACAAAATAAATTTTATATTTGTAATATAATTTAAAATTTATTTATTATAGTGGTTTGCCTTCATTTATAACATTTTCTATTAGAGCCTAGCCAACTTTGCTTCTCTGGTGGAAGATTGAAGGTTTTCTATGCTATAGTGGGAGTTCTATTTATTTTTTTCTTACAAATTTGTGTGTATGGAAGCCATGGATGCATCTACATCTCGGTGGATGTTGAGAAGTTCAATGGAACTAACTACAAGTTGTGGAAGTTGAAGATGGAGGATCTTCTTAAAGAGAGGGATCAACAGTTGGTTGAAACAAAGGAAAATAAATTAGACAAAATAGATCAAGATGAGTGGGATAAAATAGATAAGAAATCATAGGAGATAATCCAACTTTGCTTTGTAAATTTAGTTTTGTTAAATGTAGCTAAAGAATCCACTGCATATTCTCTATGGAAATATTGGGTGAGATCTACCAAGCCAAGAGTTTGGTAAATAAATTATATTTGAAAATAAAATTATTTTCTCTGAAAATGAAGGAAGGTGATTCTATTGCTGAGCATATAAATACTTTTAATTTGATTTTGATCCAATTAGCCTTTTTTTATTTTAAGATTAAGGAAGAAGAAAAATGCATTATGCTTCTTTATGCTTTACCTGAGTCATGGGAGAATTTTATTCTTGCTATTAGTGCTAATTGATGAGTGTTATAATTGTCTTTTTAATATCTGTCTTTCCTATTTCGAAGCCACATTCCTACAAACATTCCCATCTTTTTAAGTCAAGACTTTATTTAATATATGGACAAAGCACTATGTTATTTGTATTATATTTTAATGGATGTGTGCTTGATTAAAGTAGTTGTTTTTAAAATATAATGTGGTATGATTAGTTTGTTTACAATGATCTTAGTAAATGGAGATTTATCTAGGGCTAACTCTTTCTTGCAGCAACTAAGAATACTAACCTATAGATGAGACTATGGAAGTTCCTACAACCAAGACTATAGAAGTTCCTATAGCAAGTGGACCAGTTCATGTAGCTGAAGAACCTACCTCCTGCAACCAAGGGACTAGCTCCTGCAACAAAGCACACAACTACTTACAATTGCCCAGCAACAATCGACTATTTTGCTGATAAGAATAAGTTCCAGAATTGGTCAGGAAGGCATGTGTAACAAATGTAAAATATTTATGCCTCAATTAAGAATATGTAGAGATTGGTTAAGTTCAAGATAATCATCTCCATGTTTCTTGAATAAGCTTGATCATTCGATAGTCTTGATTGAATTTCTCCTCTTTGGTTGTTCAGTTTTAGTTTCCCAATTTTATTTTACTTCAAAAATAAAGAGTCCTTCCCCTGTATAATGGGAAGTGGATCGATTATGTTAATGCTCATAAATGCATGATCTTTTACTAGGTGTGTATATATCTTTCTCACCCAATGTATATAGAGAGTTGGATTTTTATTTATGATTGTATCATATTATTATTGCAGTCATGAAATAGAGTTTTTATCATATATTGTTTTACTATTATTCTTGATTGGTGGCAAATGAATTGATGAATTGATTTGATCAAGTAACTGATAAAGGAAAAAGGAAGTAGTCAACCCAAGTTAGGGCCCAAGACCTGAGCTTCATCAGCTCTTGCATTAGTAGCCATATAGTTTGTGATCCAGGCTCTCATGGCATCAATGCCTCATGTTCTCCACATCTTCAAAGTTATCAAAATTTACTAATGGTGGAGTATCAACTTTGTAAGACTGGATATTCTTAAATGGATCTACTAGATTGGGACCATTTGGATTAGCTCCATTTCCACGGGCCATTTGGAATTTACCTTTGGCTTTCTCATCATCCATGGTATCTTTAAGCTTAACGGTAGAGGGATCATATACCTTTTCAATTGCAGGTTGTTTAACTTATGTAGAGAGTTTTGGACCCTCATATTGTACTTGTAGATACCCTTTAGCACTTGATGGGAAGTTTATCATTTTTACAGTCTGTGGCTATTTAATTGTTAAGACTTTTGACTGAATATTGGTTGACTCCCTAGTGATAGAGTCACTTAACAACATCTGGGATTCTGACACAGACTAAATTTCTCTCTGCACTAATTCTACCTTACATTCAATATTCTTAATGTGAAGATTACAATTTGACAACTGAGCACCTAATACATCACAATCTAATTTTTGCTCACTTCTAACTTTTTGCAGCAATTCTCTTTGTTGTTCTAGAGCACACTGTTGGGAGATCCACCATAGTTCAGCATGCTGTTTGAACTCATTATATGAAGCACATAGTTCTTGGAGGTCTTTATTCATAGTATTCATCCATTCTTCTGTGAGACACTTCTCCAAGTGTTCAAGAGTAGCTATCATAGAATGGAGATTTTCCCGGACACTAATGTGGTGCTTCTCATGCTTAACTGCTTCAAGTTCTTGCTAGATCTTTCTATCCTGGGCAAGTAGCAGACTTTTCCTTAAACACAAGTTTGTCTAGTTAAGCAGTTTGCTTTGACTGAACCTTGGATTTCTCTAGCAAGACAGACATGTAAAGGCCATAAATCAACTTGAAACTTACCAGACAGGTCATAGAACATAAAATCTCTAAAGGGAGGAATAGTTCCTAGAACTATGCAAGGACCTATAGGTGTACCAATGGCTTGTTCATTGGTTTCTTTGATATCTTGCTTAGGAATGGTAGTAGGTTTAGTTGAGTACATTCTGATCTGGCCAGGAGGTGGATGAAACACAAACAAGCACTTTTCACACTTGAACAATCCATTGTCCAACTCAAAGTATTGTGCATGTGGACATGGAGGAGTACTAGAGGAACTAGCACCTGATGAACTACTAGCAACAGACTTATTAACAATAGGTAATTTAAACAAATCTTTAAAGCCTTTTGCAGGTTGCATTCTTACACTTTGTGATCTTGGCAACACAGACTAAGAAGGGTTATTATAATTAAAAGTTCATTCCGTTCTCAATGAAGGCATTCTGCCTAAGGAGAACCTAATAACTGCTTGATTGTCTATTTATTCTAAAGTGACTCCACGTAACTAAGGAGGTTTCTGTGGTGGAGGTTGACAATCCTTATCCCATAGGTCTAAAGCCCATTCTTTTGGAAGTTGGATGTCTTTATGACGGACTATCTTTGGGGCTGTCAACTAGGTGTGCTCATTGGTGGATTTTAAGATAGTGGATAAGCCTTCTACTCCTTGGGCTCTTCTAGGATTTAACATCAAAGGTATACCTTTATTATAGAGCCTGCAATGAACAAGGAATACTAGGGATGGTTGATAGACATGTCCTTCATGAATAAGTTCATTATTTTAAACTGATAAGTGAGGACATCATTCAGATTTCCATCCTTGAGGCTAACTGTGAAATCCAATAAGCAATCTATGTAAAGCGACCCTTCTGCCATGGAATCATAGGCACAACCAAGTAAAGCATGAGATAATTTATAAAACCTAGCATCTTTAAGCATCATGAAAATAATAATAGGAAGACCTTTCCTATAGTGACCTGTGATGCCTATCCTAATGTAGGAGAGATGCATAAACTAAGGATTATTAGGATTGGCTATGGCTTGCTTCTGAAACTTGCCAATTTCTAAATTTGAGAAAAGTTTCAACTTTCCTTCAGAACCACCTATAACAACATGTTGGATTGTGGCAACATGACACTTTTGCATAGATTTGTAACCAAGCTAATTTTTAAGACCCCTAGACTTATTGAACATTTCAACCAAGCTACTAGGAATATCATTGTAAATTTCTGATGGCTTAATCTTAGGTACTTTGAATTCTTCTTTCAAGAATCTATTTTGCGACATGTTTTCATTTAAAGCATTACCAGAATGTTCTGGCATAGAAAAAGTAGTTTCATTGTTAGCAAAGAAATTTGTGAAGCTAACCTTAGCATTACAATCCTTAGTATGGTCTTCGGGAGCCATACCCGATCCAAAAGTTGAAGCTCTATCCATGTTCTGCACTCGCATCTGCGCTCACACCTGCGCTTGAATTACCAGATTACCACATCAAGACTGCCCTAACAACGCCTATCCGCAGCTTAACAACGAGACTTATAGACAAGGACTTACAATAGAAAATTGACAGTAAGAGCAATATAGGGAGCCATACATAGAGCAATACAGATAAACATTTCTTCTAAACTCATGAATGGATATAGTTACACAAAAACTACAACTATGAATGCAACAAGAGATTAACTTATACAAAAACTATAACTATGAATGCAACAAGAGATTGACTTTCAATAAGCTCTGTTACCAACTTTTACACAGCTACAAGAGAGAATGAACAAGCATGATGATCATTTATATTTAAGTATAGGATTACAACATTCATCTCATATATTGCTTGCTGGAGACTATAATAGATATCATCAAAAAATTATCAGACCTATCTTGTAGGACTTCTGAGGTTCTGATTTCTACATAGTAGAAAGAGCATACTACTCTGATCCACAAGTTTCCTAAGACTCAGACTTGACTCATTCTAAGACTATCTAAGACTCTTACTATCTTGCTATGAGACTTCACTCACTCAAGACTCGTTGATCAAATGAGGTGGCCTTACGTCTTTATATAGAAGGCAAGGCAAATCTTTAACCTCATGTTCTTAAGTCTGAGATTGAAATCTGTCCATAGGAAGCAGACACATAGCAAACCTTCTTTCTGAAGGGTTATCCATATTGAGGATAAGATTCCTCATGGTGGATCCCAATAACCCATGAACAAGAAAGAAAGTGACAGACAAGACTCCTAAGGAATCTACTTTTTACAAAGCAACCTTTTGATCATGAGAGGGCTAACTCGTGCTTACTGTTAGGCGCGTAAGCTTTCCCCTTTTACTGTGGTGTGGACCACGTTTGTCTTTTGCCACGAAGGGATAGATTCCTTCGGTGGATGACAAGCCCATCCACTAACTTGTGCTGGGACCAGAGTCACTCATACTCACACATATTAGATCATTGAGTGGGTCATATGCACAATTAACGCACTCCATGTATGATGCATGTGGTGTACAGTTAGCACGATTGGGTGTGACATCTTCGGGTGGATCTAGTTCCTTCCAGATGATGCTCATAGTTTTTAATTTGTATGGCCCGTATATACCCTACTCCATTGCTCCGCGATCTATAATCTCCATTCGGTATGTTTTGGTATGAATCCAGATAGGAGTTTGTTGTGAATAAAAATGTCAAAGCTTGTTTTTAACTCCCTAGAATTTATAACGAGAGCTTGACCCAAGTGGTCCATATGTTTGACAAACATGTTTGCTTATCAAGTTTTCATTAGGGGAATCAAATGTTAATTTGAAAATACATCATGTGTAAATAGAGGTACCATTAAACTGCATTCCTTCGGCTGGAGGGTAAGGGCCTTGAAACATATCCCTATTAGTTCTTTACCTTTGTCTTCATTGAGCCAATGATCTGGTCGATGTACAAAAGGATTTAGGAATTTTACTGGTAAGGTGAAATCATCACACCAGTTCTAGAGGACATGACCAACATCTAGATGAATTGGTTCTGCTTCAGCCGAGAACTCAAAGAAAGGTCTTTGTGTCCACAAATCTTCATGTGTAAGCTGCATTTTTGTAGTAATCATTTTGTATCTGTTAAACAGAAAATCATTAGCCATCTGGAAATTATGGAGGTCCCTTCTTACAAAGGGATTTGTGCTCCATTTTGGGTAGCTTTTCTCATACCACCTTTTCTCTCAAACTTGGACGACTCTAACTTTCCTAGTCATTTCATGTGGCATTACAACAAGCAGATCATGTTCTACCTTTTCTGGACTGTGACCTTCTCTTGAGAGGAAGTCTGTGAAGATATTATCTGCTCTTGGTAGATGAACTATATCAAATTCAAAAGTGTTTAGAAACTGTGCCCATCTCAATAATCTACATCTGATTACCTTATCTTTGGATTCCTTCTTGAAGAACCCTCGCAGATTCTATAGGTCACTTTTGATCAAAAACTTTTTATACACAACATCTAAAAAACTTTCAGGGTATTTATTACAACAAGTATCTCTTTGTGAGTACTATGGTAATTTAACTAATTGTTTTTGAAACTGCCAGACACGTACTTGACAATTTCTTTACAGCCTTGAGGCATTTTTTCCTTCAACACACTAGCCCAAGCGGCTTTGCTCGCATCAGTTTCAACTATCTTAAAACCATCACCAAGCAACTATAAAGGAGGAAGGTTAGCACATTTTCTCTTAATCCTAGGGATTATAGCATCATGATCTGATGACCATGGAGGGAGATGCTTGCCCAATAACTTATTAAGTTCCAACCTATCTTCAACAAGCTTATAGTAGAATCCAACAATATAATTTACCAAACCCAAAAACTTCTATAATTCTTTGAGATTGGTTACCTAAAGATTTTGAATTCTGGTAAGAATGTGTGGCTGAGCCTTCATCTTCCCCCCAGGAGAAGCTTGATGCCTATAAAAACAATCTGCTCCTATGCAAAATAGCTTTTAGTTGGATTGACAACAAGGCCATGTTCCTGACAAATTGTTAGAAACTGTTGCATATGATTAAGATGTTGATTCATGTTCTGGCTAAACACAAGGATATTGTCAATATAAGACATAATGAATTTAGCATAAGGTCTGAAAATAAGATCCATCTTCTGTTGAAAGATAGATGGAGCCGTTTTGATTCCAAATGGAAGAACCTTCCATTCAAATAGACCTTGTAGAACTGAGAAGGCCGTCTTGTAGTAGTCTTTTGTCTTCAAGCCTATCTGCCAGAAACCTTTTGTTAGATCAAATTTGGAATATATGTGACTACCTTGAATAGTTTGCAAAATATGATCTTTGCTCAGTAATGGATGACGATTATCCAACAAGCATTCATTCAGCAGTTTATAATTCACAACTAACCACTTTTCAAGGAGTTCATTACCATTCTCATCAAATTTTGGAACATACATGGCATGACAATAGAATGGTGAACTGGAAGATCTAATGAGATCTTGCTTGCGTAATTCTTCTATTTCTTCTCTACAAATTTTAGTTTCTAAATTGCTCATAAGGAAATAATTTGCTTTAGCCTTAGGGACTATTTCCTTACCATCAGGATCCCGCTTTAGAGGAAGGCTACAGAATAAATTTTGCTTCTGCTTCTTTAAATCTTTGGTGAGCATGGTAGTGGCAAACTCTACTTTGATCTGTGCTAGGGGCTCCTGAGCTGCATCTATTTGTCTTGCAATCCAGACTGTATTTTTCTTCTCCTTTTTAGGCATTTCTATCTTGGAGGTAAAAGCTAAGTCTTGATGGAGTCATGGAACTTGAAATCTATTCTACAGAGTGATGAATGGGGAATCAATAGTAATTGGTTCCCAATGCTGCATGGCTCTGCTGCCTATGACTCAGTCGTACCCATCCACTTCATAATGCACAAAGGTCAACTCATCTATGAATCCATTGCTAAGATGTATAGGAACTTTACATACGTGTTTGGATTCATACTTGCCTTTACCGAAGATTAATTCTATGGAGCCTTCAATCCAGAGATCTACTAGAAAATAGTTGTATCTGGAAATGTTGACGTCGGTGCCAGTATCCCATAGAAAGGCTAGTGGATACATCTTTATTCCTAGGAAATGAATTGTGAAGATCACTCCAGGGCAGGTAGTAGTCACTCTATTTTTCTGATATGCTCTGACTTGATGGTGACTGCTTCTCTCTGCTTCATGGATTGTTTCTCCAAGATATGGTACTATTTTGCCAATTAGATTAAGCACAGGTTCAACTAATGTTTCATATCTTTCTGCTTCTACGACCTGATGCACCAAGGGGCTATAGGGTTTTTCTTCATAGTAGAGTTGCTCTTCTCTAATTGTGGTGTGTTGAGGTAACTGCAGAGAACTGGAGAAATTGAACTGATTAATATACTTATCCAGTCCCTGAGATCTTTCCATCTCATCAACAAGCTGAATGTTTTCTTCATCATCAATTTTAGCTATCTCAACTTGAGCTTGTTGAATAACCTTTTCCAAGAATGCTTTACGCTGTCTGTGCCATAGTCTCCTAGCCATGCTTCCTGCAGCAGGGTCTTCTGCCATGCTTCTCTGAGCAATAGGTGTTTTTTTGCTGAGAATACTGCAGCATTGGTGGTCTTCTAACAGGAATCTTTGCAGGTCTTTCATTTTCTCATAGAAGAAAATGTTTCTTAGCTGTAAGCTATTCCAGCTTACTGGTCAATTTCTTCCAGGTTTCCTGACCCATATCCATTTTGTGCAGACGGGATTCTATTTGGACAATTTCTTCAATTACCTTGTCCAAATAAGCTCTTGTATCCCTACGAAGCATTCTACAAAAGAATGAATTTTTAGAATCATCTGATGACTCAGATGACAATTCTTCTTTTACCATTGTCTTCTCTTGTGCAGATGCATATTCTTCTTCACCTTTAGATTCTTCTTTTGGTTTTGAGAGAACAATATCCTCTGGTTCTGAAGGATAGTCATTGATGAATTCAAATTCATCATTATCATCAAGTCTAGCAACTTTGGCAGCTGGGACTTTTCCTTTGTTCTTTTTCTTGTTACACTCTAGACATTTGTTAGCATAGTGTTTGCCTTTACAAATGTAACATGTTGGTTCCCATTTCTTTGTTCCAGAACCCTTCTTGTCACATTTCCTGAAGTACCCTTTTTTCTTTGGGTATTTACTGTACTTCTTCTTCTTCTTGTAATAAGATTTGTCAGATCTGTCACATGAGTAACACTTAGAAGAAGATTTACCCTTATCAGGAAACTGATTAGATGGCATGATTTGATAGCATGCAAACACTGATAATAAAGGCTTAACCCTTTTCATTTCTTTCCTTTTCTTGGACTCCTGACAAATTTCTTCATTAATCTCTGTCAGAAACTATACTAGCTGTGGAAAGGTTAATTCCTTCATTTCTATGTTTTCTGCTACCAAATTCTCTAACACTCTTTTGTGGTAAAATTCTCCTACCACATCTCCAAAACTTTTAAGAAAAGTAGTGAACATGAACTCATGGTTCTGCTGACAACCAGATTGATAAAAGTTTTTATATTGCTCTTGGCAATATTCCTAGAAGTATTTCAGTTCTTTACACTTTCCTTTGATAAATTTGTTATAGGCAAGTTTTTCTCGTGTCTGTCCTTTCAACAAACAGACGCGTCAATTGTGCACACACTTGATCTGTTCCTCTATTAATTAGGTTTTCTCTAAAGGTATCCTCTAGATGATCCCAAACATTCCTAGCAACTCTAGTCATGGAATTGAGGGCTTGCTTTATGACCTGAACTTCATCAGCTTTGCATTAGTAGCCATATAGTTTGTGAAAAAATAGATCTTAGAGCTAGATTTGTTTGATTCTATTTCATTTTTCTATTTTGTCTTGGTTGAAAAGTAGTTATACAGATTACCCTCAAAGTTTATAAGATAGTTTCCTTGTTTTTAGTATTGCATTCCTTTCTTAGCTTGCAATAATTGTTATTTACTAGTTATACACAACTCCACATCCAAAAATCTTTATATGTACACATAGTATCGACACCATACCAAGAAACATGTCCTTGGATTGATAAATTAAATGTAGTATGTCATCACTCACCGAGTTGCTTGATCTAGGATGATGCCATCCCTTAAGTCATATGCAAGCCTTAGTTGCATTAGGTTTAGTAGGAATTGATAATGCTCCACACTAATCATGAAGATCCCAAGTTGGATGCTCTTTTTGTAACATTGTTGTCACATGAAATGAGAAAGAAAGCTATGGATAGCTCAACAAATGCTCTTAATGTTAGGGGAAGGTCCAAAGAAAGAGGTGGATCTAAAGGAGAATAGATTGGTCCTAAAGACAAGTTTAAGAGTAGATCAAAAACTCCTAGTAAAAAGAATAGAGTGAAGTGTTGGAATTGCATAAAGAGGGGACATGTTAAGAAGGAATGTAAAACACAAGAAGAAACAACGGGATTCCTCTATAGAAAAGTCCTGAAGATTAGGTGATGAAGTCTTGCTTTCTTCATGTAATATTATTTCTAACAAACGCTGGTTGGTTGACTCAAGATGCTTATATCACGTGACTCCTCATAAGGAGTGGTTTTCCATATATGAAGAATATGATGGAGGTGAAGTCTACCTTAGGGACAACAATTTCACTAGTTGGATGGGGCAAGGTACAATAGTGTTTTAGTGATGGGAGGATAAAAACCCTCCCTAGTGTTTTACATATTCCTGGATTGGCTAGAAATTTAATTTTAGTATCTAAGTTGAATGATTCAAGAATGCATGTAATGTGTGATAAGCATGGTTGCAGATTGGTAAGAGGGAACTTGGTAGTAGCAAGAGGGACAAGATTGGGAACTCTATTTAGGATAAATGCCACTACTTTATGTGAGTCCACCAATGTGACTAAAAAATCTAAAAATACATGTATGCTATGGCACCACAGATTGGGCCACATAAGCGAAAAAAGTTTTAAAACCTTTATGAATAAAATGTTGCTTGACAATTTTTCCTATTCCGATGAGTATTTTGATTTTTGTGAGCATTGTGTGTTTGGGAAATAAAATAGAGCATCATTTCCTTCAAGAAGTAATAAAGTAAAGAGTAAATTAGAAATTATTCATACAGATGTGCTTGATCTTGTGGATATTGATTCTATTGGAAAATATCAGTATTATGTGTCCTTTATTGATGACGTTCCAAGAAAAAGTTAAATCTATTTTATGAGATATAAATATGAAGTTACTAATTAGGGGAAATTGCATATAAAATGGGCCTCCTAAGAAACTCTTAAAAAACAAAATATATCTCAAATAATATAAATTACTTAATTATAAATAAATAAAAATTAGTTAACTACACGAGTTAAGGGAGTCACATATTTCTATTATAAATACTTTAAGAACTCAAGTTCACTTTTCTTTTTATATTATTTTTTAAAAATTTTCTTTTCTCTTTAAAAAATCTTTTATCTTAAACTTATGTTTCTAAAAGCAAAACTTTCTAAATTAAAAAAAAAAAAAACACTTCATACTTTAAACTTCATGCTTTAATTACAAAAGATTTTTTTTTTCTTTTAAGATATAAATATAAATGTTTTTCTTTTTAGTATTTCTTACCTTTTTTTTTTCACAAAATAGCTTTTAAATATTTTTCTCTTTAGTATTTCTTAGCGTTTTATTTTTCTTTCATAAAATTATTTTTTTATGAGTATTTGTTAGTTTTTATTTTATTTTATTCACAAAATAACTTTTAAATATTTTTCTCTTTAGTATTTCTTAGCTTTTTATTTTTCTTTCACAAAATAACCTTTTTAATGATTATTTGTTAGTTTTTAATTTTTTTTTTCATAAAATAATTTTTAAATATTTCTCTTTAGTATTTTTTAGCTTTTTTTATTTTTCTTTCACAAAATAACTTTTTTTTATGAGTATTTATTATTTTTTAATTTTTCTTTCTCAAAATAATTTTTTTCCTTTCTTATTTTAAAAATAATTTTGGAGGGAAAAGTGGGAAGAAATTAACATATTTATCTAGTAATTAGATCTATCATTTTACTATATATATACTTTTATTATATAATTAAAATTTAAAAAAATGTTGTAACATTTGTCTTTCGAATATCATTTTTAATAAACTCATTCATAAATTGAGATTTATTATTTTTAATATTTTTTAGCTTTAAAGGTTTGTTCTATTTTAATCTTTCTTTTATCTCATATTTATCCTTTCTTTTTTAGTTTCTATAATTATGAACAACTTGCTATATAGTAAAGATATTTCATTGTTACTATTTAAAATTTTAATTATGCTCAGAGATGCAAGGGCTGAGATTCAGATTCCCATAAACATTTAGATTCTATAAACAAAAATCATAAATTATTTAAATAAATAAATTCATGTAAATAAGATTCATGGAAAAAAATCCTTGTCCAATTTCTTTTTTGGTTCCATAGTTTTTGTGATTTTCTTATTTTCAATTTCTTTTTTGATTTTTAGTTTTTTATTTTTTCCAATTTATTTTTTACTTTTTATTTTTTGTTTTTTCTAATTTCTTTTTTGGTTTTTATTTTTATTTTTTTCTAATTTCTTTTTTGGTTCAATGGATTTTGTGATTTTCTTATTTTTCAATTTATTTTTTCGTTTTTAATTTTTATTTTTTCTAATTTCTTTTTCAAATAAACTATGGAAAAGAGATATCCATCACGTACTTTAGATATATATTTTTAAATATAAATAAACTAGTTCTTAACAACTTTCATAACTACATATTTTTATTATGATTCAATATTATTTTAAATTTATTTAGTTTTTATGATTTTTAATGTTATTAAAGAATAAGAAAATATTTTTAAGAAAAGATTTGTTGAAATATTTTTGAAATGCTTTTTATTTTTATTTTCTAAGAATGAAAATATTTTTTAAAAAACATAATAATTTCTATAATAGAACTTAAGAATATAAATCTAAAAAACAAAAAGAATATTTTATATTTAGAAAGATGAATGAGATAGAATATGATATGTAGTAATTTCTATAATAGAACTTAAGAATATAAATCTAAAAAATAAAAAAAATTATTTTATATTTATAAAGATGAATGAGATAGAATAGGATATGTAGAGTTAAATTAACCATCATGAGTTAATTCATAGGATTTTAGAAATTTTATTTTATAAAATAAATAAATTTATTTTTATTTTGGATGATGTCACACGTACAGGTTGATGTCATCTTTTAGTTGATTTTTGATAATTCAAAAAGCTAATGATGTCATCCTTAGGAGGCCCATTTTTAATGTAAATTTCCCCTAATAAGTTTAAATTCTTAGTATAGAACCATTTAGAATAAAAGATAAAGGCGTTGAGATCTGATAATGGAGGGGAATATTATTCTAAGGAATTTGATGAGTTTTGCAAACATGCATGTATAATAAGACAAAAGACTACTCACACACCATAATAGAATGGGGTTGCAGAAAGGATGAACCCAACTATAATGGAAAGAGCTATAAGTATGTTAAGTGGTGCATAGTTGGACAAATACTTTTGGGTAAAAGTTGTGAGTATTATTGTTTACTTGATTAATAGATCTCCTTGCAAGGATCTTGATTCGACACCTTATGAAGTGTGGACATGTAAGAAACCCTCTATTTCACATTTAAGGGTTTTTTGTATGTGAGAAAATACATCTTCATTGGATATGGTGAGAATGGTAAAGATTATAAGTTTTGGAATCCTCTAACCAAGAAAGTTGTCTATTCTAGAGATGTGATTTTCAGGGAACTTAGAGCTATTTCTGATCTTAAACAATCAAAAGATAAAGAAGGGAAAAAGATAGTGCATTTTGAATTGAAGCAAGAAGATACACACAAAGAAGAACAAAATGATGGAGAGGAAGAATAGGGTTCAAGTGAGATTTCTGAGTAGGATGACTCTGAGATTAATGACGAGGTTGAGCATGCAAAATAACAACAAGAAGAATCCCTTACTCCACCCTTGAGAAGATCCACATGACAACATAATCTAGTTGGTAGGTATAGCCCACTAGATTTTTGTTGTGTATTTGCTTTGTTAAGTAAATAACGACGAACCTAGATCCTATAAAGGAGCTATTCTTGTAGATGATAGTGAGTCTTGGCAACAAGCCATGTAGGAGGAGATGATGGCTCTAGACTCTTGTGACACCTGGGATCTTCTTCATTGCCCAAAGAAAGGAAGGTAGAATTAAGTGGGTCTATAAGAAGAAATCTAGAGCAGGTGGTTCCTTGGAAAAACACAAGGCTAGAATGGTAGCCAAGGGCTACTCCTAGAGAAAGGGAGTTGATTTTAGTGAAATATTCTCTCTTGTTACTAAATTATTTTCTATTAGATTTATTTTATCCATAATTGTTGCTTGTGATTTTTAAATTGAGTAAATGAATGTTAAGACTATATATTTCCATGGAGATTTAGAAAAGGAAATTTATATGCAATAGCCTAAAAGTTTTGAGGTAAAATGGAAAGAAGATTTGGTTTGGAAATTAAAATGGTCTCTTTATGATTTGAAATAATCACCGTGGATGTGTTATCAAAAACTTGATTCTTTTATGCTAAAATTGGGTTTTTTAAGAATCGAAGAGGATCATTGTGTTTACATTAGATGTATTGATGATCATATACTAATTGTTTCCTTGTATGTGGTTGACATGTTTTTTAATAATACTAAGGGTATGATTAGTGAGATGAAAGATTAACTTTCAAGTGCATTTGAGATGAAGAATCTGGGAGATGAAAGGTACATATTGGGAATGGAAATTAGGAGGGATTGTGAGAACAAGAAAACTTTAATTGTCACAAAATAAGTATGTGAATACTATTTTGCAAAGATTTAATATATAGGACTATAAGCTAGTTAGAATTCCTCTACCAGTTGGTACTAAGAATACATTAGATATGGGTCCCAAGTGTGAAGCTGATTGTGAGGATATGTCTAACATACCATATGCTAGTACAATAGGAAGTTTGATGTATGCAATGGTTTGCGCTAGGCTAGATATTGTCCAAGAAGTGGGAGTATTGACCAAGTTTATGTCTAATCTTGGTAGAGAGCATTGGAATTATGTGAAGATGGTATTAAGATATTTGTGTGGTACTTCTGATTATTGTTTGGTTTATTTTTATACTAACAGTAAGGATAAGACATTAGACATATAATGTCTTATTGATGCAGATTGGGCAAGTGACTTAGATAGTCGAAGGTCCATTAATGGGTATGTATTTACTTTGTTTGGAGGTGCTGTGAGTTGGATGAGTAAGAGGCAACCCACAATTACTTTATCCACCATTGAAGTAGAGTATATGGTTGCTACCCATGTCTCTAAGAGGCAATATGGTTACAAAGATTGTGTACGGGTGTTAATTTTGATTAAAAGACAATTCAAATTGGTTGTGATAGCTAGAGTACAATTTGTTTAGCTAAGAACCCTATGTATCATGCTTGGACTAAGCATGTGGATGTTTAGTACCACTTTGTTTGGGAAATGGTTGCAAATGGACAAATTAAGTTGAAGAATGTTGACACTTAGGAGAATGTTGTAGATTATCTTACCAATCCTGTGAGCAGAGAAAAGTTCACTTGGTGCAAGAAGGCCATGGGCCTTGTTTCTTGTACTTTGTTGATTTTTGTTTTTCTAATGGATGTATTTACAATGTAGGATGTCAATTCAGAGAATGGTAGGATTAAGGTGCCATTAACATTGTAAATCCTATGTATTTAATTATTCTTGATGTATTTATAAATGCATTCATAAGGGATGAAGGTTCCATTGATAAAAATAAATATTTATTTATAGTGATGGTAAAAAGTAAGTTTTATCTTGGGAGTTGTTGCATGTGAAAGGTGGGTGTCCAAGTTTAATAATGACTTATGATATGTGTAAGAGCATCTTCTATTATTAGTTCCTTACATGTAAGGAATCAACTATTATTGGATTGTCATTGCATAACATCTTATGACAATCTATAAGAAGGTTTAAGAGGCCATTTTTAGCATATTGTTGACTATTCCCAAGGTGGGCATTGGGATTTTCATATCTTGGGTGCCATATGTTTGTAAGAGGGTTATGACAACTATAAGAGGCTAATAATAGCTTGTTGACTAGATTCCCCAAATGTGGCATTGAATTTTTCCCATGTTGGGTGCCACATTCTATGTGCTCTTCTATAGCTTGTATTTTCTATTTAATAGAAGCTTGAGGAGTGTAGAGTATGAGTTAAATGTTCACAAGTACTCAGGTGCAATCAGATTGGATGCAAGGATTGAATAAAGTGAATGTATTGTAATCTTTTTCAAAGATAATACAACTTGGCCTCTTTCCTGGTGGAGTTTTTTATTTGAAAGGGTTCTCCACATAAACACTGTGTTGTGAGATTATTATGTGTTTATCCATTTCCTTATTTTTGATTTTACATGTTTTAATCTCTATTTGACATTTTATGGATTAAATTTTAGATTTGCAATATAATTCTAAATTTCCATGTATCTCCTATAGATTCTTTTGTTTGAGGGTGGAATTATTACATAGATATAATCTATCTTTATACGACAAGGAATCTCCTTTCCAACAAAACTTATCTAACCTACTTAGATAATTTTACAACTGTTAAATGAGATACCACGTAGCAACATCTTGTTGCCACTCTAATCTTTCTTCTTCAATCCAATCTACCTATAGTATTGAAATGACACATAATAATGTATCATATTTATCACCCTTTTTGGATAGTGCATTAGCCACTACATTCTCCTTCCCTTTCTTATATATGATCTTAAAGTCATATCCCAGCATCTTAGTGACTCATTTTTGTTGTTCTTTAGAGGATAATTTCTACTCTAAGAAATATTTTAGGCTATCATGATTTGTCTTTACTTTGAAGTGTCTACCCATTAGATATGGCCTCTATTGTTTGATTGCATGAATAATAGCTAGCATTTCCTTCTCATAAATAGGTTTGAGTTGATTCTTACCCTTCAACTAATAACTTTCAAAAGCAATGGGCTTCCTTTCTTGCATGAGAATTATTCCTATACCATTCCTTGAAGAACCACACTCCACAATGAAATTCTTGGTGAAATATAAATTAGCTAGAATTGGAGTGGTACACGTCACCTCCTTCAATCTCTCAAATGTTGTATTAGCTATCTCAATCCACTAGAAATAACCCTTCTTTAAAAGTGTTGTGAGGGGTGCTACTTGTGGCTATAATTATTTATAAATCTTCTATAATATATAATGATCTTAGGAAACCCCTCAAGTTCTTTAGGTTTTTAGGAACCAACCACTCCGCCATAGCCTTGATTTTATTTGGATTCACTTTTATTCCTTCATGAGATACAATGTGACCCAAGCACTCCACCTCTTTGATTCTGAAAGAACACTTAGAAGGTTTATCATAAAGTTGATGTTGTTGGAGACTTTGTAATGCCTAATCAACATGGTGCAAATGGTCTTCCTGTGTCTTTCTATAAATCAATTTATTATCAAAGAACACTAATATAAAATTCCTCCAAAATGGGTTAAGATTGAATTCATAAAACTTTGAGATGTAGAAGGAGCATTAGTAACACCAGATGACATCACCAAAAACTCATAATGACCCTCACGAGTCTTAAATATTATCTTGGGAATATCTTCTTCCTTATTCTAATTTAGTGATAACTTGATCTAAGATAAAGTTTTATAAAAAAATTAGCTCCATTTAGTTCATCTAAAAAATCATCAATGTATAGAATGGGAAACTTATGTTTGATGATGTACTTATTGACTTCTCTATAGTATAGATACATGTTCCAAGTGTCATCCTTCCTACATACCATCACCACTAGAGAGGAATAAACACTCTAACTATAATGGATAATACTTGCTTCTAACATCTCTTGTACTATCTTCTCAACTTCACTGTTTTGGACATATGGGTACCTATAAGGTCTAATGTTAGATGGCTATCACCCTAGAACTAGTTGAATGGAATGATAATCATCCCTTTTAGGAGGAAGTCCTTTTGTAATATCTCCAAAGACTACTAAATGTTTCTCCATAATAGCTTGTAGGTCTAGTGGTGTAGAGCCCTTTGTTGTTTGTGCCCCCAATGAAAATAATTGACCCACAAACCCATTCACACCCTTTTTTAGAATCTTCTACATCTAATGAGAACTTGCCAATTGTGGTGATGTTGGGCATAAGCCACATAGTTTAAACTTCCTACCCTCTTATTGGAAATACATGAAAAGATCTTGGAATTCATTTCAATCATCCCCAAGGTAGTTAGCCATTGGCCTCCCAAAATAATATTATCTATACTCATTGAAATAACACACATAGGACTATCTAGTTCATATTCTCCCATGGAGAGCCTAATATTATGGCATTTTCTAGAGATGTTGATTGTTCCACAATTTACAATCATGACTTGAAACTCTGGAGTTGGATATGTTGGTTCTCCAACCTGTTGTCAACACTTCTATAAGGAAATTTAAAATTACCTATGCTCAAGACAATTGGGGTTGGCCAATGAACATGAGAAGATGGAATTGCTTCTCCCCTACACTTTAGGATCTATAAATCCAAGGTGAGTATTCCTTTAGACACAATGGTTTGAACTGTATTCAATACTCAATCATAGTGTGTAGCATATGTGAAGGGTCATACAAATGCAACAAGGATTTATGAATGCAATTGCAATTATTGTCATATTTCTTACATTATAAATGTTTTACAATGATCAACTTCGATGGATTGGAGGGTTTCTTGTAGATCGGTGACATCCTATGGGTTCTCAGAGTCCATGCCCAATTCGTGTCTTATGATAGCTATGCTCCTAAAAGTTTCTTTATTTATTATTACCTTGCAATAGTCAAACCAGCTAACATAATTCTAGAAATTTAAAATCCTACTTAGTGATCCATTACTAATCTCAAAATCCTTACAATTAACAAGGAAAGACTTTTGTTACTCCTTGAATAACTATTAACACTGGTCATTATTAGACACAACAAATGTGTGCTAAGAAAATAATAATTCTTAATTACTTTGTTCCAAAAAAAGGTGAGATAAGTACATGGAGACATGTAACAAATTGAAGAACAATCTCTCATATTATTTATTTAGAAATAAGTTTTATAATGACATCAAATGACAGAGACCAAACACTGTGTATTTCCAATTGGTAACACCTTGCAATAGATTATTTCTCTCGTATTTCCCCCTTTACAATGTAAATATTACATCCTGTTATAGAAAAGGCTACAAAGAAAAGCTCTTATGGATGAGTGACACTTGTCACTTTACAATAGCTTCATAAATAACCTTTTACATTTTACTTGATGCTAACACCTAGATTCAGTTGGAAGGGGTCCATACTTCCATAGGTTGTCTGAACAAGTGTCTAGAAGATGACAAACTTCTAACCATGCTCTTGTTGAGGTGGATCAAGCAACCCATTTGTCTAGTTGATGTGGGTAAATTTTCCTCTTGCTATCACTAACACTGGTGATGAATAACCCTTTCTAGATGAATATCTTCTATAGACACTGAAGGAGAAGAAGAGAATAAATGGGGAGATGCTACCATCCATGTCTCACCAAGTAGATGCATGAGCATCTATCTTGCTACCATAGAAACCCAAGGTCAAAGCCAAGAGATCTGTATTGAGAGCCAAGGCGAGGCAATGTCAAACTGTAATGAAATAGGAATGAAGAAAGATAGCACCATCTTCCTTCCTCTATATGTCCCAAATAGAGGAAATTTCACCCCATTTTGGGAGTGTCTTCCTACAGATGCACTTCTAGCTTCTCTTTCTAGTGTGAGAGAGATAACTCTTATCCCAATAGGAGCATCTGACAACTGGTTGTTATCTTACCAGATCTTCCCATGCCTCATGAAAGAGTTCACAATAGTGGGATTCTCATCATCTTACAACAACTAGATCATTCAAGTTACTTATAACAACCTAACTAACTAACCATTCTAACTACTCCCCTAGGTGAATAAGATTGCATTTAAACTAAATAATTTTCAAAAGTGGCTAACAACCAAAATGTAACCTCAAATGTAGCTTTCTCCACTCCTTTTATAGCTGAGACTATTGATGATTAATTCCTTAATTATATTCTAATCTGGCTTATCATGATTCAAAACTCATTATCCATTTGCTAGAATATCCTTTCAAATCTAAAAAGTTCTAAGAAATAAATATGACACATGTTAATGTGTCTTTCAGATGCCAAAAGGTCACATTGTACCAAGCTCTAAGAATATTTCTACATCCAATTTGTAAAGTCCCCATTAGATGGCCAGGAATATTCAAGGACCTTTGCTAATTTATTCAAATGAGCTTGGTATCTTGCATCTAGTAGTACTTTAGTTCCTTTTACAAAACTGTTAAGGCCAGACTCCAATTTTAACAAGTTACCTAACCTTGCATTACATAAAATTGGATCCACTTTATCCCCGTGAATGAATGATATGACTAATGTTGTGGTGATGCCTTAAAAATCTAATTTCCACATATCTAATGATTTCATATCTGTTAGTGTGAATGGGGATATTACGTAACCAGTTATTTCCCTTGTTGTGTGGATAATTCATATTATTTAACTATTTATTAGTTAAATAATATTCACACACATATTCACATGTTAAGTTGACTTAGTGAGCCTTCTAGATGTTTCTAGTTGTGTCTAGTTATTGATAGTTGTCTTATAGTTGTCATATCCTACACATCAACTAGTTGGGATCTTACCCTCTAGTTGTCACATGTAATAGGATAATGACACTTGTCACATGACTACAACTTCTTATCTCTCAACTTTGTCTTTATAAGCAAGGTATCTCTTTTCATTTTGTAATGAATGTAATGAAGGATGGAGCTATAGTTCTCTCATAATGCTATTATGCCATTAGAGCATTTACATTATTCTCTCAGTATTATTATGCTGTTCATTTCATTTGCATTACAATTTATTAATTCTAGCTCTTTCAATTTGATTCTGGGTTATATTCTTTTTTTAAGATTCTAACAATATCTTCCTTGTGTTATGTAGGAAAAGTGGGAATAGGGTTGATTTGATGATATGCCTAGATCCTCCTTTCACTACACACATTCAAGGACATTTAACCAAGTTGAATCTCAACTTTTGCAAGAGGATTTACCTACAGGTTGGTTGTCACTTGTAAAGATAGGGAAATTTGAAATTTACTAATTAATGTATTAATTTAATGTTTGATTATGCTTAAAACCCTTATTATGCAAAATCATAAATAAACAAACAAATCCCAACAAATGCTCGCACATAGAGATATCAAATGAAAATTAGATACATACCAAATTTTGAGATCCAAGATGTGGAAAAGTTAGGGGCTAAAGAGCAGGTGCCCAAGCCTCAGGTATGAACTTCATGGATTTCTAGAACTTGTTCGCTACTTATCACCACTATCTTAGAGATTTTTTGCCCTGCAAATCCAGAGGGCTTTAGGGTAGGCGCCCAAGCCCTTATAGTTCTTTTCTTCTTAGATCTGGAACCAACACACTCTATCACAACCTTTTGCAACTCTACTCCGCAAGATATGACACCTGTCACCTGTAATCACAAGGAATGAGGTTGGGGGTTGTGGTGTTTAGGAGCTTGCCTCAGTCAACCCCCAGAATAACATTCAAGCCTTCCAACACTGTTGTTAGATAGAGAGTGCATATCCTTGCCAGACAGAGGCAAAAACAAATTGATAAATGATTGATTCAAACACAAATAGATATCACCTCAGAGGTGTAGCTTGCATGTAGATGAAGATCTTTCACATCATGAGAAGATGAAGCCAAATTTACATAACAAGCACAATAACAAGACAAGTCTGCTCTACCACAAC
The DNA here is from genome assembly GCA_027924645.1 of Cunninghamia lanceolata. Classification (NCBI taxonomy): domain Eukaryota; kingdom Viridiplantae; phylum Streptophyta; class Pinopsida; order Cupressales; family Cupressaceae; genus Cunninghamia; species Cunninghamia lanceolata. The sequence continues at coordinate 10,300,770 of BSBN01000252.1, read as the reverse complement.
AAATGCTTTGAATGCTCTAAAATCATAAGTTTTCCAAAAGTTCATAATCGTCTTCTGGTTTACAAATAAAACTGTTGGATGAATATTTTGTCTTCAACTAACTGAAGGCAAAATGGTTATATCAACCATAGTGTGATGAGATAAATTTCTCCTCTCAGCAAGGGGAGGTTCCCTTCTTACTATTTATTGAAACAAAATTACACTACTTTAAGCTAACAATATTTACACTAGCTCTAACCATGTAGGGGGTGTGTTACATTCATCCTTTTCTCTTCTTTCAGAAAAGATGTTTACAATGTTTCACAGTAATATTCAACAATGCTTCTACACTTCTAATATTAACCTAAATAGTAATCACCAATATTCTTGATTAAACATGTGAATAATCAAAGAGTACCAGTATAAACATGTGATAAGAGATCGAAAGACATGCAAAAGCACAAAGTCTTTTCACTGCCCTCAATGAGAGTTTTATAGTAACCAATGATGTAAGTTGAAGCCCAAAGTCTTTCAACTTACTTCACAATAAGATTCATGGACCAAGTGAACAATCTCAAGCACAAAGTCTTCAAATTATTCCTAGAAAGCTTTTAAAAGTGACCGTATCACCATTTGGAGCACAAAGTTTGTCAACTAACAATACCACTGATCCACGCTAATGTAATTGAAAATTATAGCACAAACTCTACAAGTCCTCAATATGATTCATATGCAAAGTGAACAACTACAAGATCAAAGTCTTTATAATCCTTCACCAAGAAATGCTTTCAACACACATAGATTCAAGGAAATAATATAACATAAAGTTTATATAACTTATCTTGAACGTCCTCCAATCATAATAACCAAATACAACTTTCTCCAATCAATCAACAAGAGAAATCAGCAAAAATGCCATATGTACATCCTCACTCATACAAATTCAATTCAACACAAAGTTTGATATCATGATTCACCTTCTTTATTGATTGTAATTGATCATGCAATTTGAACACAAAGTCTCAAAGTTGAGTCTCAATTTTGGTAGCACTTTGTTGCATAAGATTAAAGATGCCAAATTACAATAGGGGCCCTCTTTATTTATAGGGAGAGACCTTGAGCTAATCTAGGAAAAAGTCTAACTATTTTGACTTATTCAACAAAAGAGTCCTTTTTGACTTAGGACTTCCTTTGTTCCACATGTAATTACATTTTAGCAAAATACAAATGGATATGTTCAAAACTGATTACAAATTACATATACAAAAAATAGGAAAAATAAACTAAGGCACTGAAAAAAGAATATCAGCTACCACTATCATTCTTCTTTAGAAAATTGTGATACATGGCCTTTACTTCTTCCATCTCATAAATGTCCAGTCCAACTGTATTGTCTGAAATAGCATGAGCTTTGATGATTGTATCTTTCACCACCTTTATCGTCTTTTCATGCTTCCCAAGATTGTCTTTCAAATTATCAAGGGTATCTTGGAGTTTATCCATTGAAGCAATTGAAAATGATTCATCTTCAAAGTTCTTCTAAATCATCTTTTCAAAGGCATTGACCATCTCTTCTATAGGAAGAAACTTGTGATTTTCAACTGTTGCTTGCAGAAATTGTAAAAAAAGTCATGATCTTGTAGTTAGGAGAAAAATTGGCATTTTAGGGAAAACTACGTAATGTTGACTATGTTCACATGGACGAGCTTAAAATGGCTAGAGCACATGCAAGTCGAGAAATCAGGCTAAAGTAGGCCAAAGGCATCATTTTCAAGAATTTCCCAGTGTTAGGAAATTTTAGAGGAAGACATGCACGGGTGGTTATTTTGACCGCTCCTGTAGGTAGGCGATCTGATTTAGGTGTAAGGGCAGCCAAAATAACTGCTCCTACATGTGAAAAGATATGCAAGTTTTTAAAGTGCATGGGTGGTGATATTCCTTGACTCTGCATGTGTATTGAGATTTTCATGATGCATGGTCAGGGGTTTTGCCTGACTTTGCATCAATGAGTAGAAATCAACAAGTTGTTTGGGCAGGGTTTTTAACCGCTATTACATCTTGGTTATGTTAGATTCAAGACATACAACTGAGAGGGGGGGTGAATCAATTGTCCCAAAACTTTCTCTTATTAATCACTTACATCCTTCTTGTAATTCAATATAATAATAAATCAATCATGAAACATAATGCAATAATTCAAGAACAGAAACACATTAACACATATGACACCAAGATTCTAACGTGGAAAACTTGGTTAAGGGAAAAACCATGGGGTGACTAACCTAAGATTGTATTCTCTGTTAAAAGAATAAGAAGAACAAATGGCACATGCCAATTAGGGATCACTACCCAAGCACACTGCCCACAAGAGGCCCACTGCCTACAGGAGACACATTGTCTACAGAATAATAAATATTACATACTTGAACTAAAGAATATCAGCTTTACCATGCTTGAGTCAGTTCCATTTAAGCTCAATACTTTTGCTCTACCTTTCGCTCTACTCCTCTTTACAACACTCTCATCTCAGCCAAGATACTTTGAAATGACTTCACAACTTCTTATTTATACAAGACATTGACTTTGGGATAATCATCAAAGTCAGCAAACTTTACAGAGCAAATACACAAATACAACTTGACTAATTACAAAAGACTTCATGCAGATCACCACACTGTCGGCTACACAGATTTGAGACTTCAATCTTCTTTGAGGAACATGCCATGCTTCGTAGAACATCTTCAAGATCATCCACAAGATGTGTAACTCATCTAGTCGGCCAAACTTAGGAAGAAAATCATCATCTGGAAGTAATTCTTTAATTACGAGCTCAATCTTAAATGCAGACCACCAACATGAATTGGACACAATCCAAAGACCCCCACAAGCTTGCCTGAATCACCAAGAACATCCACACTACTTATGCTTACTAAAATCATTCCCTCCTTCATCCAGAACCTCAAGAACACAGTCTGTCATTACTGTCATATTGGAATAGATGCTTGTAGATCTCTAGCCCATGAACCAATTGGGTTGTCAATTTACATTGACTTCCTAAACACTCCACCAAATCTGTAGAACAAGATATTGCATTTCCAGATCTCACTGAACCTATTTGTGTCACTTTGTCAGCTCTAAACATCTGCCAAGATTGGTTTTACTCATATGGCCATAACTTCTTCAAATCTTCATGTGGACCTCTCAAATCTTTACTGAATCACCTTTGGACACATATCTACAAACCCTTTGATGCACATCCTTTGATCTTCATCTTAGCTGGGATATTTACTTCATTGTCTTCACTGTTCTTCTCTGTTCCTGATAAGACTAATTTTCTCAATATCCTCAGCATACAACTCATCCAGTCCTTGACATCAATGCAACAAGAGTATGTTGACATCAATGACAACACCGGTTAGGCCCATACTTGCAACAATCTCCCCCTTTGTCATTGATGGCAACATATGATGTGAAAAACTTTTTTAACCATCAAGACAAGAACTTCTCCTCACTGACTGACATAACTCTCCCTATCAACAACCATTCACATGTCTTCTCTTTCTTTACTGCTTCCCCTTTGATTAGCAACCACTTTTTTTTTTCACATGTCTTCTTTCCCCCTTTGACATCAATGGCAAAGGGCACATACTTGTATTACTTAGAATCATACCAGTTGCCCCCCTAAGTAGCAGCTTCCCATCATCAATCCGGACAACAAGATATGACTGTGAGATCCACTGGACTGATGCACATCAGTGCACCTTAATTTAGAACTAGAGAGGTAATAACCCCTAACTTCTCCCTGAGATACTCAAAAGAGTCCTTAGGTAGAGGTTTAGTAAAAATGTTTGCAATCTGATCCTTGGAGGGCACAAACTCTAATCTAACTTCATTCTTGTTCACTTGCTCTCTCAAAAAGTGAAACTTGATGGATATATGTTTTGTCTTTGAATGCAACACCAAATTTTTTGATATATTTATTACAGTTGAATTATCACAGAAGATTGTGATAGGTTCCTCATACTTCACTCTGATGTCTCTTAGCATTTGCTTCATCCACAATACTTGAGTGCAACTACCTGCTACTGTAATATATTTTGCTTCTGCAGTGGACATAGATATTGCCTCTTGTTTCTTGCTCAGCCAAGAAACCAATATTTTCCCTAAAAAGAATGCTCCACCACTGGTACTCTTCCGGTCATCCACATCTCTTGCCCAATCCACATCTATATATGCATGAAGAGAGAAATCATGATCTCTAGGATACCATAAACCATACTTAACTGTCCCTTTTAGATATCTAAGAATCCTCTTGATTGCCATGACATAAAATTCTCTAGGATCAACTTGGAATGTAGCAACAAGACTAACAACATTCATAATGTCAGGTCTAGTTTGAGTCAGATACAATAGTCATCCAATCATTGACCTGTACTTTTTTTGATTAGCCTTAGGAGAGTCATCATCTTTGCTCAATTTACATCTGGTTGCCATGGGAGTACTCATTGGTTTTGAGTCTTCCATCCCAATTTTTTTCAACAATTCTTTCACATATTTGGTCTGAGAAATGAAGATTCCTTTCTTTGTTTGAATGATTTGCAGACCCAAGAAGAAATTCATTTCCCCAAACATGGACATCTCAAATTTACTTTTCATTTGATTTGCAAAAGTTTTGCACATACTATCTCTTCCTCCAAAAATGATATCATCAACAAAAACTTCAACAATCAATATGATTTCATGATCAATTTTGAAGTACAAATTACTATTAGCAGTACTTTTGTTGAAACCAATCTTCAAAAGATGCTTATCCAATCTTTCATACCAGGCTCTTGAGGCTTGTTTGAGTCCATACAGTGCTTTCTTCAACTTGCAGACCATATCACCATGATCAGACAATTGGAATCCATCCGGTTGCTCAATGTAAACTTCTTCTTCCAAGTCACCATTTAGAAAGGCAGACTTGACATCCATCTGATATACTTTGAAGTCCTTGAAGGCAACAAAGGCAAGAAATAATCTGACTGCTTCAATTCTTGTCACCGGAGCAAAAGTTTCTTCAAAATCAACTCCTTCTACTTGGGAATAACCCTTGCAGACTAATCTGGATTTGCTTATGACTACTTCACCATCTTCATTTAGTTTATTCCAGAACATCCATTTGGTTCCAATCACATTTTTGTTTCGAGGTTTGGGAACAAGATCCCAAGTGTGATTTTTCTCAATTTGCATCAGCTCTTCCTTCATTGCTTTACTCTAGCTTTCATCATTGCATGCTTCATTCACTATCTTTGGTTCAATCTTTGAAATCAGACAATACTTTTCTAAGTCTTGAGCAATCTTTCTTCTTGTTTGAACACCTTTGCTTTTATCACCTATGATCTAAACTTTAGAGTGATTCAGTCTTACATACCTGGGAATTTTGGGAATTTCTTACGCTTCTATTTCTTGAACAGCTTCACTCAAACTTATCTCTTCTTCCTGATTCTCTAGATCAGTCTGGATCTAAATTTCAGAAGGGGCTTGGACTTCTTGGACCAAAACATCATTTTGATCATCTTTATCATATTCATAAAACCTTGAGGGTTTTTCAATACCTTCATCAACCTTCACATTTGTACTTTTTATAATCTTTCTCAATCTCTTGTTATAACACCGGTATGCTTTGCTTTGAGTAGAATAACCCAAGAATATTCCTTCATCACTTCTAGCATCAAATTTTCCAAGGTCTTCATCTCTTTTAATATAACATTTGCTACCAAAGACTCTAAAATACTTCATAGTGGGAGTGATGCCAAACCAGAGTTCATAAGGGCTCTTACCAGTATTGCTTCTGATTTGTACTCGATTAAGAGTATAGACAACAATGCTTACATCTTCTCTCTAGTAGATTTGAGGAATATTTTCTTCCATCATCATGGTTCTAGATGCTTCTTGGATGGTCCGGTTCTTTCTCTCCACTACTCCATTCTGCTGTGGAGTCCTTGGAGTAGACAATTGTCTTTTTATCCCATGTTTCTCACATAATTCTATGAACTCTCCGGATGTGAATTCTCCACCTCTATCAGACCTAAGACATTTTATGTTTAATCCAGTTTCATTCTCTACCATAGCCTTTAATATTTTGAATTTCTCAAGAGCCTTAGATTTCTCTTTCAAAAAAGTCACCCACATCATGCATGAGTGGTCATCAATTAATAACATGAAGTATCTATCACCTTGTAAACTCCTGATTCTTCCAGACCACATAGATTAGTATGTACTAAGCCTAACAATTTAGTAGAAGATTGTTCCTTACTTTTGAATGTGACTTTGCTTTGCTTACCCAATTGACATTCTTTGCACATACTATTAGTAGGTTTCACCAGTCTTGGAAGATCTCTTACAACCTAAGTGTTGCTTATCTTGATGATATTATCAAAATTCACATGACACATTCTCCTATGCCACAACCAACTCTGATCAATTCGAACAAATAAACAACTTTTACCAGTACCAACCAAGTGGAAGATATTACCTTTTGTTTGAGTACCGGATGCAATCTCTGTTCTGGAGCTTTCAAAGATCTTACATTTTCCATTTTTGAATAGAAATCATAGCCTTTGTCCACCAACTATCTAACACTGAGAAGATTGTGCTTCAGACATTCAACATACAGTACATTACTGGTTTTGTTCTTTCCATCAAAAGAAATGGTTCCTCTACCTTTGATTCTTCCAGCAGAATTATTACCAAATTTTACAACTCCTCCTTCACATCTTTCCAAATCTATAAACTTATTTTTGTCACCTGTCATATGGTGGGAGCACCACTATCAATGGCCCACTCATCCTTTTCTTCAACTTGGGTAGCTAGAGCTCTTTCTATCATTTTATGATTGACAGATTCAGAGGGCATTGGATCTTCTTCCTTGATGGTAATAAACACCCAGTCACTTCTGGATTTGTTTCATGTCTCTGATTCATCATCTGTTACTCCTTCATCATCATCATCTTCATGAACATAGTAACATTTCTTTTGGAATCTTGATCTGTTAGGATTTGGCCTTGAAAATCTTTCTGGACACCTTGAGGTAAAATGACCAATCTTATTGCAGTTGAAACATTTGAAGGGCAATTTTCCTTCATACTTACCGAATCCTCTTGGCAGTCTTTTTGCAATAAAGGCTTCAAGTTGAGCAGCTTTTGCTTCATCTTCTTCCAAATCTTTTCTTGCTTTTTCATACCATGATAGCTTCTTTGAGGAGTTCTCTCCCAGATCAAACTTTTGTTTGCCTTTTACAGAGGAACTAGCTTTGAATGCAAATTCAGTCTTGGGGGGTGCATCTCCAAACTTGGCCAATTCAAATGCAGCTAATTTTCTAACTAAGTGATCTCTTGTGATATTTGAAAAAGATCTGAATTCTTCAATAGCAGCAACCTTGTATTTGTAAGAAGAAGGTAGGGATCTAAGAACTTTGGCAACAATCTCATCTTCATCCAAGATTCCACTAGCACACCTAATGCCACAAACAAGCTCATTTCTTTTGGCATAAATGTAGTGATATTTTTATCTTCACTCATCTTCAAGTTTTTGAATTTTCCTTTCAGACTCTATAGCTTGGCACATTTAACATACTTGTCTCCTTCATGCAGAAGTTCCAATTTTTCCCAAATCTCATATGCAATTTTTAGATCTATAACATTTGTCAGCTCTGAATTAGATAAGGCACTTAGTAGAGCTTCTTTAGCCTGAAGATTATTTTCAGCATCTCTAACTTCATCTACAGTTTTTGGACCATTCTGTGGAGGAACATACTTCTTAGAAGCCATGATCCAATATTGCATTCCCATACATTGCAAGTGACATTCCATGCAACTTTTCCAAAGAGTGTAATTGGTTCCATCAAACCTCAGACTATCCTTCTTGTAGGAAGACATCTTGGATCTCCTCAAGTGGTTAAGCTTTTTAGAGGAACTTGGCTCTAATACCAATTGTTAGATTCGAGATAGACAACTGAGAGGGGGGGTGAATCAGTTGTCCCAAAACTTTCACTTATTAATCACTTAAATCCTTCTTGTAATTCAACATAATAATAAATCAATCATGAAACATAATGCAATAATTCAAGAGCAGAAACACATTAACACATATGACACCAAGATTCTAACGTGGAAAACCCAGTTAAGGGAAAAACCAAGGGGTGACTAACCCAAGATTGTATTCTCTATTAAAAGAATAAGAAGAACAAATGGCACATGCCAATTAGGGCTCGCTACCTAAGCACACTACTTACAAGAGGCCCACTGCCTACAGGAGACACACTGTCTACAAAATAATAAATATTACATACTTGAATTGAAGAATAACATCTTTACCCTGCTTGAGTCAGTTCCATTTAAGCTCAATACTTCTGCTCTACCTTTCACTCTGCTCCTCTCTACAACACTCTCATCTCCACCAAGATACTTTTGAAATGACTTCACAACTTCTTATTTATACAAGACATTGACTTTGGGATAATCATCAAAGTCAACAAACTTTACAGAGCAAATACACAAATACAACTTGACTAATTACAAAATACTTCATGTGGATCACCACACTATCAGCTACACAAATCTGAGACTTCAATCTTCTTTGAGGAACATGCCATGCTTCGTAGAACATCTTTAAGATCATCCACAAGATGTGTAACTCATTTGGTCGGCCAAACTTAGGAAGAACATCATCATCTGGTAGTAATTTTTTAATTACTAGCTCAATCTTCAATACGGACCACCAACATGAACTGGACATAATCCAAAGACCCCCATAAGCTTGCCTGAATCACCAAGAACATCCACACTACTTCTGCTTACTGAAATCATTCTCTCCTTCATCCAGAACCTCAAGAACACAGTATGTGATTACTGTCATATTGGAATAGATGCTTGCAGACCTCCAAACCACAAACCAATTGGGTTGTCAACTTACATCGACTTCCTAAACACTCCACCAAATCCACAGAACAAGATATTGCATTTCTAGATCTCACCGGACCTATTTGTGTCACTCTGTCACCTCTAAACATCTGCCAGAACCAATTTTACTCATATGGCCATAACTTCTTCAAATCTTCATGCGGACCTCTCAAATCTTTACTGAATCACCTTTGGACACATATCTACAAACCCTTTGATGCACATCATTTGATCTTCATCTTAGCTGGGATCTTTACTTCACTATCTTCACTATTCTTCTCTGTTCCTGATAGGACTAATTTTCTCAATATGCTTATTATACAACTCATCCAGTCCTTGACATCAATGCAACATGAGTATTTTGACATCAATGACAACACTGGTTAGGCCCATACTTGCAACAATTTAATGTTTTGGGAGTAAATATGCCCAGGCAGTCAAAATGACCGCCCTTGCATATTTCTTCAAAGGGCAGAACTCATGTTTGGATGGTGGGTTTATCTACCCAAATCAATGGCGATTGAAGGATTTACTCACTGAAAATGACAGTGAAGGGAAAACTTTTAGAAAAAGAAAAAGAAGTAAACAAATGTAAGAAACCCTATAACACGTAAGAGAAAGAAAATAGGAGAAATAAAAAGTTTAAACATAAACCTTACCTGACAAGGATTGACGCTGATGATGCTTAATCCACTAAACATGAAGTTATCCGCGAGTGACAGGAGGGTTTGAAGGAAGGAGAAATCGATTTGATGAATAACAAACAAGAAACATGGAGATAAACAAAACAAAATTGATTTAAAACACAATACTCGAGTGTATTAATTACACTTGGAGTTTGTAATTAATATGCGATAGCAGGCAAATCTGCCGCTAAAACACATTTGAAAAATAAACATGCTTCAGCAGTGGTTTCGATCACCTTTGCACATTAGACAAAGGAATATGTCTAGGTGATTATTTTGACTGCACTTACAAGGGAAATAAAAGCAACACCTGCATGAGCAGTTAAAACCACTACTTATGCGGGTTGAAACTTACACTTAAGAAACTTGCACGAGCGGTTAAAATGACCACTCCTGCAAGTTTAGGACCAAAACATGTTTCGACGATCAAAATGACTGCCCTTGCATGAGGAAGAAACAAGTTACATGTGGGGGTGGCAAAATCCACCGTTCGTGCATGTTAACTATTGAAAATTTTCTAACACTCTAAAAAGGTCAAAATTGATATTTTGACAAGCTTATAACCTATTCAATTTTCACAAATTTCAAGGAACCAACCTAGGAAAATGCTACAAGCCACTCTTAAGTGTTAGATGACCATGCATGAGGTCAAAATGATTTGCCTCGAAAAGCGTGCTTAGAGTGTAGGCTATAGAATGGACATGTTTCATAGGGGTCATCCTACAAAATGAGCACAACTGATTTTGAGGACAACAAAAACCCTAAGCATGCTTATATATGCATTCCTACTACAAATTTCATAATTCAAACTTAAGATGTCGGTAACAAAACCTTTTAAGGGTCACATAATTGACATTTAAAAATTAGGTCCTGACCAAATAGGGAAAGACAAGGGTGCAAGTGCCCAAGCCCTAGGCCCCATTTTCAAGGCAGGATTAAGTTCAATAATGTCCCCTAAGCCCCATTTGACATGGGTTTTTAGAGATTTTGCATCAGGAGTTAAAATGAACATGCATGATGAAAAACAAGGGACTTGAGAGCTAAACTTAGGATGTAAAAGTCTTAGGGGGACATTTTACGACATAAAATTTAGCCCCCACTTTAATGTATGTATGATCTTATGAACCATACATGCATTAAAGTATGGTCAAAACACAACAAACATGCCAGACACTTAAAGCTGATGCATACACAAAGATTGAGGAACTATTTCTAGCCCCTAGTCTTAGGTAGACATTAGAGAAAACATGCCGTAGACATGCCAAATACAGTGAAGACAATAACAGACACATAAAACATGGAGAAGACAATATTGAAGACATGCACAATACAATGAATATAGTGAATACAGTGAGTATTTCTTTTTCATTTTCATTTTCATGAATGAATGTAGATGCATGGAAAGTAAAAATGCAACACACAACCCCAAAATGTAGGAAGGGTATTTTACCACACTCTTTAGACTACATATGGGGGAGAAGACACGCAATATAAATCTCAAAGTGTAGGAGGGGTATTTCGCCACTCTCTTTGGACTACACTTGAGAATAAGCACACCGTACAAATCCCAAAGCATAGGAGAGGCATTTCGCTATACAGTTTTAGACTACACAAGGGGGAAAACACATGGAATACATGAGCACCGTGTTGGCAAGAGACACTATATGTATTCATGGTTGTTGTCATTGATGGCAACAAAGGTCATCCCACATATTCGCAAGTCATGGTGTGTCTCTACCGGAAGTCAGAATGAAGATTGTTGTGGTCCAGTGAACAAGAATAGAGCATGTGGCAAGGTCCGACAGATTGGTCTGGATCTCTCAGAGGAAGTGTCTTGGTACAGTGTAGATTTGGGGAAGTCAAGAGGACTACCTTGAGTAGTATATTCCAAGGATTTAGCCTCCGGTGATGGACAAGGAAAAAGATATGAATAGTTGAGTACCGGATTCCTGAGAGACAGTGAGAATAGAGGAAGAACTGACTGACAGAGCATCAGACTATTTTCTGGATGTGTTACTGTTGATGGTAAAGGTTGTGAAGGCATGAATCATGTTTGGCCGACATGATTAATGATATCTACAAGTATATGCTTGATCCGCATTGCTTGGTGAGCAAGGATTCAGCCGACAGAACAGAGTTTGTAAGAAAATAGACTGTTCTGGATGCCGACTAGAAAGGTGATGAAATTACTTGTGCGGATATATATATATAGAGGATGGATTTAGTAGTGAGATGTGTGATTGTATGATGGTGTATGCGAATAAGTGCAGAACAGAGCAGAAGTAGTAAGGAAGATTCGGTATGTGAAAGGAAAGCAGAATAAAGAACAGAGGAAAGATGAAGTGCAGCAGATCAATATACAGAGCCTAAACTGGAACTGAACTCCAGCATATATAGATGCTTCCAATCAGTTCAAGTATTGTATAAACATTCTTTTATAGACAGTGTGTCTCCTTGTAGGCAGTGTGCCTCTTTGTGAGCAGTGTGCTCGGGCAGTGAGCCCTAATTAGCAAATGCCATTTTGTAATTCCTTATTCTTCTAACAGAGAATAATCTTTGGGTTAATCACCCCGTGGTTTTCTCCCTTAACCAGGTTTCCACATCAAAAATACTGTGTCATGTGTTTCTCATTTCATGGTAATGTTTGTTTGTTTGATTCAATGCTGCTTTGATTAATAAGAAAGTTCAAAAGAAGAAATAATTAGGATAACTGATTCACCCCCCCTCTCAGTTATCAACAATTGGTATCAGAGCTAAGTTCCTCTGAATAGCTTGAGGAAGATCTGGGAGTTTAAATGGATGCATATGGTTTAAGGGAGCAACTCAAGACTGCCCTTGAGGATCTTGAACAGTCAAACTCTGAAGTCAATGAATTAAAGGAAAGACTCAAACAGGCTGATGAATTCATGAGAGAACTAAAAGACAAATTAAGTCTCTCTATGAAAAAGAGAAAGGAGCTGCTCCAACAATTGGCAAGACAAAGTGAAGAAAGCAATACAAATGAAGAATTGACTGAGAAAACCAAGTTATGTGAAAAGTTATCAAAAGAAGTCATTATGTTAAGACATGAAATGGAATCAGGAACTATAAATTTTACTCAAGAGATTGAAGAAAAAAGAAAAGCTGAAGATAATCTAAGACAATCTCTTAAAGAGAAATCAGAAGAATGCCACCAGATGGACAGGATTATCAGACATCTTGAATCTGATCTTGAAGATGCCAAAGATAATGAAGAAAAACTTGAGGATCAAATTGTCTCTCTCAAAAGATATCTTCAAACAACAAATGAATATAAAGAAAAATTCAAGATAAGTTCTGCCCAACTTGAAGTACTTCTTGGAAGTCAAAAGAGGACAGATGACAAGTATGGTTTGGGATATGAGAAAGGAGAAAGCTCCGGATCCGGTCAAAAGAATTTTGGATCAGAAAATCTAAGGAATAGGCCTATAAGACCTCCGGTAAGACAACCTAATGCTCAAAGATATCCATCCTTCAACGGATACTGCCACAGCTGCAATCACTTTGGTCACAAAGCTAATCAGTGCAGAAATAGAATGAATCAGACTAATTCATCCTTCTCCAGACAGTGCTTTAACTGCAAAAGGTATGGACACAAGTTTCATGAATGTAGAAATATGCAAATAAACAAATCATTCAATGGTAGATGCTTTGCATGTAATAGAATAGGTCATATGGCTAATCAATGTAGATCAAGAGGCTATCAGTCAAATATGCAAAGAAATGTTATTTGTCAAATCTGTAATAGGTCCGATCATAATGCAAAAGTCTGCAGAAGCAAGAATCAAGACAAAAAAGGTCCGGTGTATAATCGGAATCAAGACAAGGGTAAACAAAAGATGAATGCGGATGAAGTTAGGAATTAGATGAACAAGATTTGGGTAAAGAAAAGTTCAGAGAATGTAGAGGTTGGATCCGCACCAGACTCTGGTGCTGATACTCCTTCCGGAAACTAAAAAGTGAGCTCTGGCTCAGGGGGAGACTCATGGAAAATCCTATTCCCCCAGCCAATCAAGTGGTGCCGGATATGGCACAAGATGCGGAGTAAAGGGTTTGAAGATATAAGTCTTGAGATGATCCAGATAAGATTTCAGAGATCCGCATGGAGATGTAAAGAAGTTGTGATCGATCAAATAAGACCTGTTCCGGGAGATGCTCCGGAATAACAGAGGATTAAAAAAAGGATCCGGAGAGATCCGGAAATGCATTGTCTTATTCTGCGGATTGGATAGAGTGTTTGGGATATCCTTGTGATGTGTCATCTTGATTTATTCATGGTTGGAAGATCCGCATGATGTTCATAGATCAGGACTGATCTGGTATTCCAAGTTATCCGAATAAGGTAAACCGGAACAATGTAGGTCGAGCATTTATTGCAAACATATATTAGGGTTTGTGAAACAATATAAGGGATTTCTCAATAATCACTTGATCATTCCACACCCAAGAAGAAGCGAAAAGTGGAGCTCTGCAACAAAATTCATCAAGTTCACCGAAGATCACTTGTAGAAGTTACTACATACAGAAATCAATCCAACCACTCTGTATATCCGAAGGCGCATAAGGTATTTTACGTTTTCAATATCTCATTGCAAATCTTTGAAAAATGGCTACTCCGAATATAGTTAAGATCTCTGATAGACCTCGCCCCACATTCAAGAAACATCCATACAAATCTTTGGAAGTAGATCCACTAGGAGCCTTCTCCAGTGTTCCGCATGGTGTATTGCATACGGAGGACATTAGGGTTTACATTCATGCGAATTTTGAAGACTTTGGAGAATCAAAACTGATGGATATCTATCACAAACAGTTGATAGATGACTCCTTTGAGATTAAACCTCAGTACAAAGCCATCCGGGACAAACACTTTGCACAGTGCATCCATTTCTCCTATTTTGAAGAAGATGAATGGGTCCGGTATGTACTAAGTAGAGTGCATGACAACTTCCTATGGTTGAACAAGCCCTTCAAGATCACCAAAGATGAAATTAGGGCTGTAACCGGTCTGCACTCATCCGGTGGATTACCTGTTCTCAAGTCTATCAAAAATCAGACAGTTAGTGATGCAACCGGATCTAAGTTTGACAAGAGAGCTATGACAGTTGAAGACATCACTGAACCGGATGTCAAATTTGCATCTATGATAATTGGTTACAAAATCTATCACTCCAGTAGGGAAAATTTAGTACCGGGAACTACAATCTACACAGCTTATCAAATGTTAAAGGAGAATGCAGACTATGACTTGTGTGAGCTTCTTGTAAACCAACTTTTTGAAAATCTGCAGAAGATCAAGAAGGACAAGAAAAACTCCTTCAAGTATGGCAATTTGATCCTCTGTCTCTTCTTTTATTACATGAATGAGCTTCCCAGATCCAGTGGATGGATATGGCAGAATGATAGACCGGTTGCCATCCAAATCAGAGATTATTTGCATGGACTTGGGGATGCTAAAGCAAGAAAAACAGCTCTATGGGGATATTTCAAGAACTTCTAGAGCATGATGCATGCAAGAGAAAGAATACCCCAATCCCTTGTTGAAAAGTACAAAGACACAGTATGCTTTATGGTAGAAACAGATCAGTGTCTAATGGAGGCAGTAGAACCAAGAACTGTGTGGATCATTCCCATGGGGTATGAAGTGGATGAACAGGTAGTGGAGCTGCATGTTCAACACATGCTAAGTCAGCCTAAAGATCCAAAGGTAGAAAGGTTCGGAACATTTGAGGAACTAAGTATAAAAATTCATGTTGAACTCAGAGAACCAGAGATCAAGAGGAAAGTTAGAAAAGAAGTAGAACACATAGCACAAGGCCTTGGAATCTCCATGGAAGCACTTGATGCTCACTGGAAGAAGAAGGAAGGGGATGAGAAAGAGAAGAAGAGGGCAGAAAAGAAAAGTGAAGAAAGTGTTCCGATTGAAACTTCCACCCAGACCAGATCTTCAAAAAGATCTACACCTCCCACAACCAAAAGCTCAAAACCAGAAGTCCAGGCATCCGGTAAAAGATCTAAGACAAAAGCCACAAGGGCTTATGAAAGCCAAAAGGATGAAGAGGAAACTGAGTCAGATGAGGGAGTAAAAGAAATAAAGAAGCAGAAGAAGAAAGGATCCGGTAAACCCTCCATAGGCCAAGACAAGGAAGAAATGACAGAGGAATTTGTTGAAAAGCCCACCCTGTCTCTAGACAGTGTAGTCAAATCAGTCACTGTGGATGGGAACCTTCAACCAGTGGCTGAATTCTATGATGACTACAATGAGGTAGATCAAAAGATCCTGCAGGAAGCTACAATTAGGTACCTGAACATTTACAATAAAGCTTTTATTGAGATTATCTCCGAAATTCCTAAGAGTCTAGAGAAGGAATTAGAAATAAGAAAGAACAATGCCATGGCAAAAGACATTGAGATCAGGGAACAGATAGCTATTCAGCTATATCCTTCAATTGATCACAAAACAATGAACATGGTATTCAAAGACTGCAAGGATGAATTCAGAAGCAAAGCAAGGATGAATTAGCTTATGCTTGGTGAGACTGACAAAGTAGCCAAGGACACTGAAGAGATCCTCTGGAATACATTAAAAAGGTTCAACATTCCTATTGTAGAGGACTTAGGTGCAGAAACAGCTGTGGACTTGGAATCATCTGCTCCAGAAGAAGTGGCCCTTGAACAGAGTAACATCTCTCCTCCAGTTTCCCCTACAGTCTCTGGATCCCAAGAGAAATTACAGGAGAAAGAAGCAACAATAAAAGAAAAAGAGGTTGACAACACCAAGGATGCAGAGAAAGAGAAGATTCCAACAGAGAAAACCACAACTGAAAGTGGTAAGAATGTGGAAGGAGAAAAGACTCCAAAGAACAAAACTGCAGAAGAAAAGAAACATCTATCTCCGGCAAGAGACACTGCACAAACTGTTCAAAAATTTCTGAGCCAAGAAATAATAGAGATTGATGAACCGGAGCTTCTAAAAGGCCCATTCGACTTTGACTCTCTCTCTCCGGTACAGACGATGAAGATAGCTTCATTTGCAAATGCTAAGGCAAATGAAAAACTCCTAAAGTCTCATATGGAAGACTGTGAGTTGATAGAGGCTGCTTTCGGAGTGCTTGAAAAGATTATGCCATCAGTCCAGATAGATCCGACAGCCTCCTCTTCCGGTAATCTCAAAACCTTAGTCAGCAGTGTTGATACACATTTTGATTCTCTAGAAAAATCAGCTGAAGAAAAGGTCTGGAAGGAATTTTTGGATAAGAGATTTTCAGAAGTACTAGGATTAATCTCTAATGATAGAAGAAATATGAGTATTGGAATAAAGAGCTTAGAAAATGCTCTTAAGGATGGTGGTGACATCTACAAATTTTGTATCTCCTGGTTAAAGGCAACAATAGAAATTGATAAGAAAATAAAAGAGGAACAGGACAAACTACAAAGTTTATCTCAAAGTTTTGATCCTCTCTCTTCCTCCATAGTGAATCAAGAATGTCAAACTATTGCAATCACAAATGCAATAAAGAACTTTGAGAAGGAAAGGAAGAATATAACTAACCGGATGGGAGAACTTAGAAGGATTATAATCCCTAAGTTAGAAACTATGCATGAAGCCATCAGTGATGCTCAGACTACCGCCCAAACAAATGATCCGACAGATCTCAAAAGGGCAGAAGCTTTTGCATTTTTGTTAAGTGGTCACATTTCAATTTTGGACAGAATGAAGCAAAGCTGGGTTACAGAACTGGTCCAATTGAAGACATCCTTTGCAGACATTCTTCAGTTTATGTGAGTATGTAAATATACGGCTATGTATAGTAAATCTTTGAAAATTTTGGTGTGCGGACCCTACCCTTTGCCATTGATGTCAAAGAGGGAGTGAGGAGTAGTGAAAAATGAGGAATCCAACTAAGGGGGAGTTCCAGAAATTGTATATAAAGATAGAGCATCAGCCAAGGGCGAGCACAGTGTAAACACTTAGTCATTTTTCACTAAGTGTTGCCATCAATGCCAAAGGGGGAGATTGTTGGCAAGAGACACTATATGTATTCATGGTTGTTGTCATTGATGGCAACATAGGTCATCCCACATATCTGCAAGTCATGGTGTGTCTCTACCGGAAGTCAGAATGAAGATTGTTGTGGTCCGGTGAACAAGAACAGAGCATGTGGCAAGGTCCGACAGATTGGTCTGGATCTCTCAGAGGAAGTGTCTTGGTGTAGTGCAGATTTGGGGAAGTCAAGAGGACTACCTTGAGTAGTATATGCCAAGGATTTAGCCTCCGGTGATGGACAAGGAAAAAGATATGAATAGTTGAGTACCGGATTCCTGAGAGACAGTGAGAACAGAGGAAGAACTGACTGACAGAGCATCAGACTATTTTCTAGATGTGTTACTGTTGATGGTAAAGGTTGTGAAGGCATGAATTATGTTTGGCCAACATGATTAATGATATCTACAAGTATATGCTTGATCCGCATTGCTTGGTGAGCAAGGATTCAGCCGACAGAACAGAGTTTGTAAGAAAATAGACTGTTCCGGATGCTGACTAGAAAGGTGATGAAATTACTTGTGCGGATATATATATAGAGGATGGATTTAGTAGTGAGATGTGTGATTGTATGATGGTGTATGCGAATAAGTGCAAAATAGAGAAGAAGTAGTAAGAAAGATTCGGTATGTGAAAGGAAAGCAGAATAAAGAACGGAGGAAAGATGAAGTGCAGTAGATCAGTATATAGAGACTAAACTGAAACTGAACTCCAGCATTTATAGATGCTTCCAATCAGTTCAAGTATTGTATAAACATTCTTTTGTAGACAGTGTGTCTCCTTGTAGGCAGTGTGCCTCTTTGTGAGCAGTGTGCTCGGGTAGTGAGCCCTAATTGGCAAGTGCCATTTTGTAATTCCTTATTCTTCTAACAGAGAATAATCTTTGGGTTAATCACACCATGGTTTTCCCCCTTAACAGGGTTTCCACGTCAAAAATACTATGTCATGTGTTTCTCATTTCATGGTAATGTTTGTTTGTTTGATTCAATGCTGCTTTGATTAATAAGAAAGTTCAAAAGAAGAAATAATTAGGATAACTGATTCACCCCCCCTCTCAGTTATCAACACACCGTATAGTATGCCAGAGACATACTATACCTCTTAAACATGGCAAACAAGGTGATGAAGGGAACTTATTGCTAAGCCCCCACCATCTCAAGCACACTATAGGCACACCTAATGATTGGGCTTATGCCACAACAACCGCCAAAGACACGCTTAAGGGAGGATAAACCAACCTCACCTCCATAGAGGGCTTTGAATGAAAGGATATGCACGATATCCCACCTCCGTAGAGGGATTTATGAGTGCAATATAGAATAAAGATGTGCACTTGCGTTGGAGATACAACATCTCGCCTCCATAGAGGGCTTACAAACATCTTACCTTTTATATGCCCCCACCTTAAGGTGGTTGATATCGTGTACCAATATCAAGAACTTTAAGGTAGAGAGAAAACACACAAGGGAACAAGAGATCTCACAAAGCCCATGCCCCCAAAGGTGACGTGCTCACGATCGTCGAATGTTCCTACAAACACACACTTCTTAATCTAAGCAATGCATGAAAATAAAGAAGCCAAGGCTACACAAATGAGTTCAAGTTTGAGTATAGCCATTGGGCTTATACTACATGAATCTTAGAACCGAGCGTAACAACAAGATGAGACACCCAAAACAATCAAAGTGCATGGAGCAGATGCATTGTAATGATTTGTTAGCAAAATAAGACAACATCAAATATGACACAGAGTGATTCTACTAGCGAAGCGTTAGATATATAAATCAACCTCATCTTCATTTATGGACTAGGTCCATTTTTGATTTACTTGCTGAAGGGACACTTGGTCCATATCAATATTTATTATTTTTCACCATCTGCCAACTAGATAGAACCACTAGAAGAAGGTAAACAATAAATCAAGGGTAGAGAACAAGTGCCTTAGGGTCGTCACATAGGAAGGTGCCCCCAAGTCACCAATTGCAATGCTATGCCCCTAAGGCATGACACACAATAAAAAAATAGAGGAGAGGAGAAATATAGAAGAATGATGATACAAATAGAAGAATGGTCACAACAGAGGCGGTCTCCCAGTATCCTTGACCTTACAAGAGTATCAAGGGTCATCCTAAGAGGCCTAAACAACACATAACACACACGGGGGAACACAACATGAGAGAGAAATGGTTAGAAATACTTACCTTATACAACCCAATGTTAAGAACATACATATCTAGGAGGAGGCCACCCTTGAGAGCAACTATAATATTTGCTATTAGTGTGGCTTAAAGAGGGAGAAATATTTACTTGATTCATAGGGATATGTTCTGGCAGACAATTATTGTCTATTAACCTAGGATATCTCACATGTCGATTTGGTCTTGTTGATATTGTATTAACATTGAGTTTAGGATGATGAGAGGCTTTGGCGGGCTTCAAAGAGCGGTATCCAATACTAACTGTATAATTAATTCCAGCAACTTGTAAAGGTACTCCAATTCCTTGTTGATTTACATCACAACCATTTCCTACATAGTCACAATTGTTATAAAGGATTTTAAATCCTCGCCCATAGAGGGATGTTATTTATTTAGAAGATGGTGAAGCCTCATAGGTCTCATAATTTGTAGTATAAGTAAGGGTGTTGTCTTTATTTTCTACCAAAGAGACTTTAGGTTTCTTAGGTGTTTCCAAAGATTGCTTAGATGAGATCGATGCAACCTTTGATGTGTCGAAGTTATTAAGTTTATATTCCCCCGACCCGAAAGGAGTAAAATCTAATGAACCCTAATCGTCACCAAAAAGTGGATTCGATGTTTTAGAGTCTTGCACAACATTATACATGGCAAGAGGTGTTGATGAATCAACTTGTAAGTTGTTTAGACTCCTATGATTGTTAACTTGTTTTTGTGTTTCAATATGTAAACAATTATCTGGTTTAGGATCAGTTTCCACAATGTAGAGCTTGTCTTGATAAATAAACTTTATTGATCAATGAAGGGTAGATGGAACTACCCCCACGACATGGATCCATGGTCTACCAAGGATCATATTATATGAAATCAATCCAGGTATGACATGAAAAAGGGTAGATAATGCCATGGGTCCCACCTTTATAGGTAAAGTTATAGTACCCAGGAATTGTCTACCAACATTATCAAAGCCACAAATGCTAATCCTATCTGGTTTGATTAAAGAAGTGTCGATCTTGATTCTATGTAGTAAGTCCATGCCACAAACATTAAGAGTTGATCCATTGTAAATCATAACTCGCTTTATCATATCATGATAAAGATTATAAGAGGATCATTTTGAACTTCAACTGACAGTAATTCATGTTGTTGAAATAGAAAATCCATTTTTGTCACATGCATACAATCTAACAGAGCTGCTACATCATTTGGCTTAACATTAGGTGGTACAATCACATTTTGTAAAGCATCTTGGAGAATTTCATGGTATGTAGGTGATGTTTGTATTAAATCCCAAAGAAATATCTTAGCTAGAGTGGCGCAAAGCTGCTCGACAAGATCATATTCTTGACCACTTTTAGGAGTAAGACAAGGTGGCGGAGGGAGCATAGGTTGAGAACATGGAAGAGAGATGGGCACATGAGGTGCTTGCTTACTTTGTTTATTATTACAGGTGTTATATGTGTGAGCAATCACATTGTGATGTTGTTGCAACAAATTTTGAACACCTTGATTTCTTTGAGTGATTTGTCATGCATAGTTTAGAATGTAATCTGGGGGTCAAGGTAGTTTTCGATCACCTTGAACCATAATCACTATTTTTAAGCAAGAGGGTGCACTAGGTGCCCCATTCACAATGAGTTTAGGAGAATTCATATACTTATTTACTATCCCCTTAAAGGTTGAATAAGTCTATTAGTGATGATTGAATTAACATTATTTCTGCTATGATTAAACTTAACATCCATCCCTAAAGGATTTAATGTGAGAGACCTTTCCTCATCCACTAATGCTTCATCTTGGCCAGGGAGAACATTGGAATGAAAGAAAGGTAAAGTGTTGTTAGGAAGGTTAGGTGTTGTATCATTAGTGATGTCTAAGGGACTTGAATTTACAACCACAATAGAGCTATCCGTAGTCTTCTTATCTAAGGTTCTTGGACATTCAACTAAAGGAGAAGTAGGATAACTTATGGAATCATCAACATCATCATATTCTTTAGCTATCAATTCCAAGGCATTAACGAAAGAGCAATTTTCACACTTATCTTTCTCATGAGAGTTCTTAGAGATGAATTTGGTTAAATCTTCTAATATCAAAGGATATGATCCTATGAGTAATGTGAAGCTATCAAAATCATGTATATAACAAAGTAATTTAAGCTCATGTGTAGAACATTTAGAAACATCCATATCATGTACACATGCTATGTGTTCCAGAACATGAGGGTTCTCATTAGTGAAATTAGACAAATATTCAAAATCCAAGATATACTCATGCAAATATTTCCATGAATATGCCATATTGAAATGTCTTGTAACATTAATGTCCAATGAAACCTAGTGAGACAATTCATGCAAAGTTTTATGATGATTAAGGTACCATAGATGTGTGACTATGTCACTCCTAAACACTTGTTTAAGGAAAAAGGGCTAAAAGGACACACAATTCCACAACAAACGCAATGGATAGGTGGAAAATAGTACAGCACAACAAGGCCTAACTGATGATTTTATATATTTAGATTGAATGCAATGAAACCACACAAATTATGCTTGTTTATGCACCTAAAATGTTCACTTTTTTCACCTTTTTTCAATGCAAATGACTAAAATATGAAGTGTTGTAATGGAATTGATGAGGGGAAGTGAATTATAACCTTAATATCAGTCCAATAATGTAGTAATATCCTTCACAACACACCTATAATGCAAATCTAGGTAGATGACAAGGCAAAATCTAGTGAAAATGCAAGGTTTTCAAACCCTAATTGTGAAATTAAGATATGAATATATGAAAAATTATGTATGAATGAAATCTAATTAGATTTAAGAAGTGAAATAGCTTATCTCAGATCTGAAAATGATTTTAAAGTCCTACAATGCTAAATGCAAGTTCAATTTTAAGGATGAATGAGTGAAAATGTTAGTTTTTGTTGAAATTAAATATGTGTAAATAAAAAATTTTGAGATATAAATGCAAAAACACACAAGAATGCAACAAAAAAAAAGAAGAAGATTTGAATGAGTGCCTAAGATGAGTAGTAAAATTTGAAACAAGATTTTAACTACAAACCTTAGTTTTTGAAATCACTAGGTTATGAGAGAAATGCAAAATTTCAAACAAACCCTAGCAATTTTAACATGAAGATGCAATGCAAAAGATTGTAAGAAGATGAATTTCTGTAATTTATATCAGATCTGATTTAAAAATCAGATATTAGATAAATGCAATGAAATTGATGCAAACTATGCCTTAATGCAACCCTAGAATGCCAATTTTTTTCAATTTTTTCTAAATTTTCAAATGTAATAAGATGAAAATGAAATGAATGAATGTAAATCTAAAGTACAACACTTAGCAAGGTGCAAAATTCAATTAAAATATGGGTTCACCAAAATGTTTTGTAGGAAAAGTGGGAATAGGGTTGATTTGATGATATGCCTAGATCCTCCTTTCACTACACACATTCAAGGACATTTAATCGAGTTGAATCTCAAATTTTGTAAGAGAATTCACCTATAGGTTGGCTGTCACTTGTAATGATAAGGAAATTTAGAATTTACTAATTAATGTATTAATTTAATGCCCGATTATGCTTAAAAGCCTAATGATGTAAAATCGTAAATAAACAGACGAATCTTGATAAATGATTGCACATAGAGATATCAAATGACAATTATATACATACCAGATTTTGAGATTTGAGATGCAAAAAATTTAGGGGCTAAAGAGTAGGTGCCCAAGCCCAAGGTAGGAACTTCTTCAAGGATTTTTAGAACTTGTCTACTACTGATCACCACTGTCTCAAAGATTTTCTGCCCTACAAATCTGGAGGACTTCAAGGTGGGCACCCAAGCCCTTACAGTGCTTTGCTTCTTAGATCTGGAACCTACACACTCTATCATAGCCTTCTGCAATTCCACTCCACAAGATACGACACCTGCCACCTACAGTCACAATGAATGGGGTTGGGGGTTGTGTTTAGGAGCTTGCCTCAGTCAAGCCCCAGAATGGCATTCAAGCCTTCCAACACCATTGTTAGATAGAGAGTGCGTATCCTTGCTAGACTGAGGCAAAAACAAATTAATAAATGATGGATTCAAATACAAATAGATATCACCTCGAAGGTGTAGCTCGCATGTAGATGAAGATCTTTCTCATCATGAGAAGATGAAGCCAAATCTGCATAACAAGCACAATAACAAGACAAGTCTACTCTACCTCAATGAATGCTTTGAGTGCTCTAAAATCATAAGTTTGCCAAAAGTTCATAATCATCTTCTAGTTTACAAATGAAACCCTAAACATGCTTATATATGCATTCCCATTACAAATTTCATAATTCAAACTTAAGATGTCAACAATGGAACCTTTTAATGGTCACATAACTGACATTTAAAATTTAGGTCTCGACCAAGTAGGGCAGGACTAGGGCACAAGCACCCAAGCCATAGTTCCCTTTTTCAAGGCAAGATCAAGTTCAACAATGTCCTCTAAGCCCCATTTGACATGGGTTTTCAAGGATTTTGCATCGGGAGTTAAAATGAACATGCATGATGAAAAACAAGGGACCCAAGAGCTAAACTTAGGAGGTAAAAGTCCTAGGGGAAATTTTATGAGATAACACCTTGGTTTCCACAATTGTCAACAACTGACATTCCTCCAGGGCTTTGAAATTTTCAAATTTCTCTTTGATCATTAGCTCAAACCTTCCTTGGGAAGAAGAAACATCACCTAAAAGATTTTCCACCTCATAAGTACTTGATATCTCCTATGGAGCATTAAGACTAAACTTTACAACACTTTGAATGACATTGAGTGATGATAGCCTTGGAATCCACATGCTCAATAATTTATTTCAATGTTGACTCCTACCTGATTTGGGTGTCTCTTGCCTTTCACAATTTGTCAAAAAAATCCCATGCATCATTAGCTTTTCCCAAGATTTAAGATATTCTATGGTAAAAAATGTTCCTCATCATCTTAGATGTATCTTTCATTCATTTGGTCTTTGTAGCAATCTTTGCCTCTTTGATTTTCTTTAATTCCTTCTTCAGGTCTTCAATTTTAAGCATGAAGGTATCCTGTCCTGCCGAAATATTATACTCAAAGAAATAGGAGGTGGCACATGCTCTATCAAGGTGATCTTAGGTTAATCAACCATTGATTTAACCTTGTCATATTCTTACATCAACTTAGTGTATTCAACTTGTAGCTTCTTATGATCTACCTGTAATTTCTTGGTTACAGATTCACTAAATAGGGCAATACTGACCACTAAGGAGGTGGCTTATTAGGCTGTTGTGTCATTCTATCTTTTAACAATCAAATTTCCTTTCAACTCAATAACATCATTGACAACTTGAGGTTTGTTATGTTCATGTGCCACAACCCAAATGGCTAAAGTCTCATGTTTGGCACTAAAACCAAACCCAAAATAAAGATCCTTGACCTATTCCCCATACACCAAAATATCTTCATCAGTGTTTTTACTCTGAATGGTATCTAGGGCTATATAAGAAGCTATACCCTATCCTAACAATAATAAACACTCACTCTCCTTGAAATTCGTTCTTCCTTCCTCAGATGTCATCTTTGTCATATCAAATTCTATTTGTTTTTGGATGCTTTGTATGGATTCTCCTTCACTGTCTACCTCCACTTGTTGAGTCACATCCATTTTCATTTGCAACTTTGCATTTACCTTGCCCTTAACCAACAATATTTTTTAATTCTTGAGTCTTGATGAAGGCATCATTAGAGAGGAACTATTTATAGACTAAAGTTTTGACATCTTGGACCACCTTTCACCTTCTTCCAGTTTTAACAATGTTCTCTCATGGGAGAGATCATTCAACCTTGGCCTCCAAGGGGAAGGGACTATATGGAATATCTCTTGATACTCAACATTTCTTTCACCAGTGCACTCAGTGACATCATAATCCACCAAGGGTTGAACCCTTCCTTGCTACTCAATTTTACTAGGGCCCCCTCTTTCATCAACTTCCAAAGCACTCATAGCTAGAACCTGCATAGATGGGGCTTGAACAGATGGAACCCAAAATAGTTGGAACCTGTGGGAGAATTGGCATGATATCCATCATATTTTATTTATGCATTTCCCCTAGAATGTCCACACTGCTTATCATGAATTCCATTCTAGTAAGTTTGTAGTGGTATGAAAGGCACCTTTGTAAGTGGGACAAAACTCCTTTTTCTTTTCACACTCTATAATCCTATTCCAGATTCTTCTTCTCCTTGCAATTTCCTTCAAGGTCATACAATTTATAATTAAATCCTCAGATAGGTTGAATTGATGATTATAACTTGACCTACACACTGATCTCCTTACTTGATCAATATAACATTCAGGATCACATCTTCTCCTCATACTAGACTTTAATCTGTAGCCCATCAACTTTGATCCTATTTGATCAAGGCCTTCCCTAGTAGTGACTAGAAAGTCTTAAAAGTTAACAGTAGAAGATAAAAATGATCCTTTCTTTTGATTTCGTAGGTGCATCTTATTTGATTCACTCATCTACCACATTGCTTCAAGAAATGCAACTCTTTCTAACACATACAGAGGCAATAAGTTTGTCTCTACCTCAGCTCCATAGTTTTTGATAATTGTATAATCTTTGTGGATGAACTAGTCCCCCAAATTGTGCTCCCAATTCCTCTTTGGCTCCATCTACTTAGGTCTCAAGAATCAAGCATGAAAGTAGGAGACAACCTCCTATTCTCATAGCCAAGAAAATCTAAAACTCTATACATAAAGAATCTTTCAAAGATGCAAAAATTAGATGTTTAGCAATGTGAGTCACATATGTAAGTTCTCATATGAATTGGCATGGGCCTATTGTTTGGTGTCTTAAGTTCTATTCTTAGGGCAGGGTGCCATAGATGTTCCCTTGATACAAAAGGATATGACACAACATTGAGTACCATCTATAGTAGGAGATGTCATTTTTTTTAGAGCTTTCAACCCTTGATGGATCTTGTTTGCTATAAAGGAGCCATAATCAAATGGCCTATTGATCTCTCAATGCTAGATGTTAGCAACCATCATCATCAGATGGATATTTGTATTTTATAATCTACCTCTAAAACCTACCATAAAGCCATATATGTGTACCTAAAATAATCTATGAATGGGCCAACAACCAATGGTTCCATTTTATTTGGGCAAACTTTCTTGATTCCATCATTGTCAGGTTTTCTATGTTGGGATAGCCACTTTACTTTGTATCTACTTCTATCTCTCCTATACTTCAGGCATAATTTATCAAAGTCAATTTTGATGTTGGTACATGGGTTCAAATTGAAAACCTTCACAATCAATTCTCTATTCAGTGTGATAAATTTATTATCCTAACTATTCCTTAATTGGCTAGTCTCTAGATCATAATGCCTTCTAACTATTGAAGTTAGGGTAGACAACTGAGAGGGAGGGTTGAATCAGTTGTCACAAAACTTTATCTTATGTTGCATTTAATGTTCTTTACCACTTATTAATAGATTAATGATATAACCATGAAAGCATGAATCAACAACCCAAGAGTAGAAACATAATCAACACACATAACACCAAGATTTTTATGTGGAAACCCAGTTAAGGGAAAAACCACGGTGGGGGTTAACCCACAAGATTTATTCTCTATTAAAAGAATAGAAAAATGGGAAGGCACTTGCCTTTGGGCACACTACCCAGAGCTCATTGCTCCAAGAGACTCACTATCTACAAAAATATTCACATGGTTAACATTGAAAGGTTGAACTGAGAAACAACATCTTCTCCATGCAAAGGTTCAGTTCCATTGAAGCTCACAACACCTCTGCTTTGCCCCCAAACACTTCTTCACTACCTCCACATCTTCACACACATTCCCTCATTTACACGACTTCATTACACTTATTTATACATGACATCAACTTTGGAATGAACATCAAAGTCAACCTTACAATCATCTATCTAGAACATTCTCCAAGATAGGCATTACAAGTAATTACAATCACAAGACTTGACTTAATACAAAAAGCTACATGTGGACCACTACACTATCATCCAAACATAGCTGGGACTCAAATCTTCCTCGAACAACACACTACGCTACATAGAACTTCTCTTATATCATCCGCAACATGCAAAAAGCATCCAATCAACCAAGATTGGAAAGAACAACAACACCCAAGGAGAATTCTTCAACTACGAGCTCAATCCTCAATGCAGACCACCAACATAATAGGCACACGATCTAGAGACCTCCACAAGCACAATGAAATCAACAAGAACAACTGCACCACCTCAAATCACCATAATCACTTGCATCTTCATACAAGAACTTAAGAACACTAACTATCATGACTGTCACACTAGAAAGATTGCTTGCGGACCTCCAAACCACAAACCACTTGAGTTGAGGATACACACCAAAATCCCAAACATACCCCTAGAACTGCAAACCATAATATTCCAATGCGGAGTAATCTGGACCAAATTCCTATCACTCTGTTACCTTTGAAGAACTGCAAAACCTGGTTCTACTTAGTTGTCCAAAACTTCACCAATCCTCCATGCGGACCTCTCAAATCTTAACTAGAGAAACTTTAGACAATCCTCTACAAAACCCTTTAATCCACAGACTCTAATCTTCATCTCACTGGGAATGTAGAGCAATCTACTTTACTCAACTGCACTGTCTTCACTGTTTCTGACAAAGAGATATGTTGACATCAATGACAACACATCATAGGCACATATTTGCAACACTAACTACACATACCAACCCAGGGCTTACATAGACATTAGGGGCTATCATATTGCCTAAATCAAAATTCCATAACTTTGAAATTGGGATCTGCTCATCAATGTGAATGCAGTAATATTTGAATAAATTCTATCCTGTCATAGGTATAGCAGGTTCCCTAATATCCTCCTTTTTATCTATCAATCTTTGAGAGAGGATACGTATTTAGCCCTCTTTGAAGAGCTAGGCAATAGATCAAGGATATCTTGATATAAACCCCTTTTAGACCTACCAAACTTGAATGATATTTGACACATGGTGGTAATCACAATTCTTGCAGGACAACACAATTTTAACAACTAGTATTCTTGAGAATTCCTTTCACAATATAAATTTTACTCGACCATTATCAAGCCAAACTGAAATAACCCTAACCCTCTTTGGAAATAAGAAATTCAGAGAGTTATAGAGGTTGCACCTCTTTGGTACACCTGAGAAACATACAAATCTTCCCGTTCTCACTACAATTCTCCATTAAAGATATCAATTGTCGATGGTGGCCACCCACACAATCATGTGTATACAACTTAGGGAAAATTGTGTGAAAAAGCCTTTTGGAACAACAATTCAATTCATAAAAAGATTTTTCTAGCTTTTGAATTAATGCTCATGCGTGCCTCAGATTTCAGGTGGCGCAACTCTTGTCCTTTTGTAAAATTTTGAATTATAGTTGTAGATTTATAATCAATATAATGACTCTCATAATATCCTAAGGCATTTGAAAAGACATTTGATAGGCATCAAATTCTAGCCTGGGCTATGACACGTTGGTCCATTTGGCCTGACAACTTATACATGGCCTAATCAAGCTTTGACAACATGAACCTAAATTGTGGGCCACCTTTTCTTATAAAACAACCATCACACATCACATTTGTACAAGGAAGAAAATTTTGAAACATACAATGCACTAAGGCTACTAAGATGCAATAAGCATTGACCATGTGTATTCCAAGTCATAAAGTTAAAACCTCATGGCCAGATATTGCACATTGCAGATGTGAAAGTGGGCCCACCTTTTAAAATTATGATGCAAAGGAAGTCAGTGCTACAACGAAAGCTCACCACTTGGCATAAATTGTTACTTAATGAATAAGGGATAATAAACAACCACATTTACATGCGTCTGAAGTGCACAAGTGGTGCAGGAGCACCTAACAAATCATGCTTTGTGTTTGTAATAAGGTCTTTTTGACTAATGCATTTTCATTTCAGTTTGTCTCTAGGTTCTTTAAGACCTAGAACCAATTTTGTAAGTCCCAAGTGACTTAGGACACATTTGTCAAATTGTAATCACATAGTGACAAAACAAGGCAGTAGGATAGTTTGAGGCAATTTTTTGGATCGGTTGGTCTCCCAACTATTTACATCGGTTGATTTTCCTCAACTACTCTGAATTAGTTGGCCTCCCATGGCAGTGGGTTAAAAAAACATAGTAGAATGAACATTTGGGTGGATATGTTTTGTGTCTTGTTGTGTGTTCGTTTCTAGAAGTATGTATAAATTGTGCTGAAGAACAATAAAGCTTTGTTCTGTCCCCTTTTGTGTTCATGTTCTTAGATTCAAGGATTTTGTAATTGTGCTTAGTAGATTCTCATTTTAGTAGTTTGTTGCAGAATGGTTCATTGAAGCATTCCACTGGTATGATTCTTGTCGAGATCAGTGGAATGGCTTCATTATATAGATATGTGTTTTTGTTTCCTATTTTGTTTTCCTATTCGACGGCGCAGAGAACCCAAGCAGAGTGTCTTGCACAGTAGATTGCCTAGCATCTCCATGTGCTAGGGTTCAGTTAAAGAGTAGACAAATTGTAGGGTTGTAGAGATGCTGAAGTCATTATCGGTTAGACTGAGGCCATCAGCAAAATATTTCTCTCTTAGAGTGATAAGGATAGTCTAGTCAAAGAGAGGTTCAAGCCGTTGAAGGGAAGTCATGGTCTAAAGATTCATATCAGGATGACAAGGTCATCGGGTAGATAACTTGGTGTTGGGCCGATAGCATTGGTCTTACTGATTGAGGCATATTGAGGTGATAAGGGATAAGTGATACCAATGGGAAATCCATTGGTGTATCAACCTAGTGAAATTGGGGTTCACCGATAGAGTTGAGTCTCAACAGACTTGAAGTCAGAACGCATCGACATATCGAAGACACAAAAAGGAAGTTACGCTGAAGAGTGGTTGGTCCATCAGCGCATCGGCCTAAGTTTGTAAGTGTTCACTGATGACAAGGGTCACAACGAAGACAATAGTCATCGGTGTATCAGCGAAGCAAATCCTATTGGGGCTGATAGTAATTGTCTTACCGATAAGTGAAAGTCAAAGGTGACGTTAGAGTGATTGGTGAATCGGTCGGACGGGTATCCAAGTCTCATCGAAGACAAATGCCATCGGCGCATTGGGAGACAAGTTCAAAGTTCCACTGATAGAAGTAAGTCTCAGCAAATGAGGTTTCATGGTCACATCGGTGTAAGTTTGATCACGGAGAGACTTAAGAAAGTCATTCCGATCGACGGTTATCTGCCTGATCGAGGTGTATTGGTGGCCAGTAAGTGGAGTCTTGATGACAGAAAAACAAAAATTGATTTTGTCGATGTTATCACTATTCACTCTGTTGACATTTCTTCTGAATCAGCATTAGGATTTGCCACTTCTAATGCACAGGCAGATTCAGCCAACTGAATACAGGAGGTTGCGTGAGCTCCTCCCCTTCACTTCTGGTTCTGCCGCACCAAGGGGGGGATCCCTATAACTCAAGATGTAACCTTGACTAGCTCAAAGATAGAAGGATCTAACTTGACAACAACAGGCAGAATACTCTCATGTATGGACCAAGATCTGCATGATAGATCACAAGGCTGGCAACATTCTTGGACATGATGTCTGGTTGGGTATGAGAGCATGCAGGGGGTTCCTAATACTACTCCTACAACTAATAGGTGGAGGTATGAAATGTTTTGATATGAATTTGGATGCAAAGCTGGACATGGTGTATAACACAAGAACACAGCATGATTGGTGCCTATCCAGGGCTTGGAGTCGGTAGACATACACCTGTGAATGATCAGCATGAATAGCTAAAACTGGACTTCAGGGGGATACACATGATATCTGCCTTACAGATATCTCCCAATGAAGAGTGTTAGGTTATCTCTACTTATGGCATCCCTACTGCAGTATACCCTTCCCAATGTTCAACCTGAAAACAGTTTAATCTGCCCCTTGAGCAGAAGTTAAAAGATCAGACATTCAACATAGGAATTCTATGCTCTAGAATCTAAACATTACGCAAATATCCAGATCCAGAAGAAGAATACATGCAATACTGGAGACAGAATTAACACAACACATGCTAAGATAGCATTACTCATATAAGATCAACCATGAAATCAGTGGATTCATGCCAAGTCGCACAACAGGAGATACATAAACTCACAAGTTAAAGCTGTACAGAGCAACCAGATCAGCTGGTTTTGGATTACAGAGCCAAAAATCCCTAACTTTCAACAACCTCGAATGAATAACACCGTCTGCATTATATAGTAGGAGGGTGTATTCAGCATTAACTACCAGGTTGACCAAAAAGCCCGCCAGATACACAGTATCATAAAAATGGCGCTCAAACATGAATGCAGTAGGTAGGGGAGGAGACAGGAAGATTTCTTGAGCCCTGCGCCACTGATGTACACCTTCCATCGGGTACCAGATCAGCCCACGCCATCGCCCATACCTCCGCAACAATCGCCATTGATGGCGCACCAACCCGCGGCCTCGAGAAGAACATCAATTCAGTCGATCGCAACCACTTCCCGCCGAGATTCATCATCATGATATTTCGAAAATGCAGGATAACATTATCCCACATGCACCCCGCAGCAACCTCATTAACACTTTATATACTAGGTCATGAGCATATATCATGTCGGCGCTTTTGCTCCTGACGACACTAGTATAAGACTTCATCATCATCATCCTCCAGCAGCATGATATCCTGTTGCCCGAAATATCACCCTGACGTCAGCATCATATTGCAATATAACCGCATGATAATCGCCTTCATCGGCACAACCTGATCCATCGGAGAAACATCCTCCTGCTGAGCCTATACCAAAAGTCTGGCCGATGAACATCCTGATGACATCATCATCATATCCTGCTGACGTCATCATCATATCTGCCTACTACACACCTCCTCATATCCGGATGACGTCATCATCATGTTTGCAAATATCAGGAGATCTCCTCAAGATGATCAGTGCTAGAAATATGACCCCCCCGGGACCTTGATGACGTCATCATCATATCGACATCAGGATGATATTCGGAAGACAACCGGATATTTGGAAATATCATCCTGATGCACGAAAATCATGTTGCACTGTAGCTCCGCATTAAGATCAGGGTGAAATATGAATATGATGATGCTTGAAAAGATCACCCCCACTAGATAGCGCATGAAGCCAGCAGGCGGATATCTCCTTGATATCAGCATCATCATGATGCTGGAACAAACACACTCGAGTGATATGAAAATATCACCCCCTCCTTCGGAAATATCATGATGCAGATAGGCAGAAAGAAAGATATCACCCTGATATATGGATGACGTCAGCATCATCAGGATGACAAAACAACGAACAAGAAGTGATACAACATCATCAGGATGATATTGACTAAGATCATCCTGACGTTCAAAATATGATGACCCCAGTGAATATCGGGTCGCACTCAGAACTCTTCAACAACATCATCAGGATGATCATAACCAAGATCACCCGATGATAAAAATATCACCCCGGCGAGATATCATGATGCAGATAATATGATGACCACCGCAAGCAACACGGTGATAAAAGGAAATATGATGATGATGACGACGACCCTTAGGAAAAAACAGGTCAGGTCGAACAACTTAGAGAATAACCCCTTTAGAATAACGGGGCAACATCATCATCATGTCTGGGCAAGGTGATAAATGGAAGATCACCGGAGACTTTGAAAAATCACCCTCGCAAGCAGATCAGGGCGCACTGTAGCTCATCAGCATCATCAGGATAAAAACCAAACATCACCCGATATTTCAATATGATGATGACGATGAGAAACCGGTCGACGGAGAACATGATGATGCCGACCACCATCGAAACAAACATGATGATGATGACCTCCTCCTCAAGAAAATATGATGATGTAGCTGAAAAATGCTGAGGAGGTCCATTACTTGGAACATTTTTTGGATACTTAGGGAGAGCGCCTGCATGAGAATTGCTCAAAAAACTGCCAGTCAATTCAGGCGCTAACACACTCCTCATCATATTGGTATCAGAGCCTATAAAAGGTTCTGTGGTTGATCTTGTATATGTCAGCAAAGGAGAGTGAAGGAGAGGCTAGCAATATGCCTCCAAAGGGGATGACCACCAAAGTGGTAAAGAAATTTAAGGAGATGGAAGAGAAGATCAAAAATGGAGTCAGGGAAGCACTCCAAGAAGAATTGAAGGCATTGAAGATAGGAAAAAGGATAGAGAAAGGTTAAGATGAAGAGGAAGAGAATGAGGAAGAAGAAGAGGAACAAGAAGGGGCAAAGATACTGGCTGATCAAAAGCATTTCCTGGAAGCCATTAAGGCTATTGGCAAGGACTCTTTGGAGGCTTGGATACATATCCCATGTTCAATGGAAAGATGAATGCTGATGAAGTAATGGAATGGATTGAGGCTCTGAACAAGTACTTTGAATACAAGGAAGTTCCTGAAAGTAAGAGAGTTAAGTTTACAAAAACTAAACTCAAAGGTGCTGCCCTTACATGGTGGAATTACAGCCAAGGAGAAAGGGTAAAGAATGGGAAGAGTATGATCTCTTCATGGAGCAGAATCCTGGAGAAGATCAAGTCCCAGTTCCTTCCATCTGACTATGAGGTGCAGATTTATAGGAAAATGCAGAACCTCAAGCAAAAATATATGGATGTAGCTACTTACACCGAGGAGTTTCACAAATACACTCTTCGCTATGGGTACATGGAGGAGGAAAAAGATAAGGTGGCCAGGTATATAAATGGTCTGAGGTTCAATATTCAAGATGAGATAAGTTTATTGATCCCTAAAACTGTGGAAAAATACTTTCAAGTAGCATTATGAGCTGAAGAGGAAAGGTGAGCAGCAAGGTAGAGGAAGAGGTGGCAGAAATTTTAGAGGCAGAGGTAATTTTGGAGGAAGAAGTCCTAACCAGAGGCCTAATGGTGAGTCTAGCCAAGGAGAGCAAGTTGGGGACTCAAGTAGCAGAAGAGGCTATTGAGGAAGAAGGCCTAATGGAAGAGGTTGGACAAATGGATCAGGTAGAGGATCCAAGTTCTCCAACATGAGATGTTATAACTACAATCAGATAGGGCACCTGACATACAAATGTCCAGAGAAGGCCTCAACTTCTCATGGTGGTGAGAAGAGAACCACTTTGATTCAAGAGGATGCAGGGAGTGTGACATCTCCTGAAGTGAATCTAGCATTAGAAATGGGAGAAAATATGATGATCAAGAGGACGCTGCTCAAGGAACTAGTGCAGACTGAACTGTCTCAAAGAAGGGCTTTGTTTAGAGTCAATTGCAAGATCCAAGGTAAGGTTTGTAAAGTTATTATTGACTCTGGTTCTACTAACAATATTATATCTTTGGAAGTAGTAGATAAATTGAAATTAGAAAATATACCTCATAGCTATCCATATAGGGTTAGTTGGTTAAACAAGGGACAACATATAGTCATCAATGAACAAGCATGGGTAGAATTCACTATTGGGGGGTATAGAGACAAAATTTTGTGTGACATCCTTCCAATGGATGCTTGCCACCTTCTGCTGGGTAGACCACGATAGTTTGACAGAAAGGCTCATCATGATGGGGAAAAGAATGCTTACTCATTCTAAAAGGATGGTGTAACTTATAGGATACAGTCATTGGTAGAAGGGGATCCACAGTCTGTAGGATCTAGTGTAATTCTGGTAGGAGAAAAAAAATTCATGGATACACTAAAGGAAGGTGGTGGAGTAGGTTTTGCTTTGATTGTGAAGCCTAAGGGGGAAAAGAAGGAAAATGTGAGAGAAGTAGGGCCTTAGGAGGTCAGAGATTTGCTTGAGAGTTACAAAGGAGTGATTGCAAAAGATATACCTAATTCCCTACCACCTGTCAGAGACATTAGCCATCAGATAGACCTCATACCCGGAGCAATACTTCCTAATAAGGCAACATATAAAATGACCCCTCAGCAGAATGAAGAGATAGCAAATCAGGTTCAAGACCTCCTAAACAAAGGACTGATAAGAAAGAGCCTTAGCCCATGTGTAGTCCCTACTATTTTAGCCCCAAGGAAGGATGGGAAATGGAGGCTTTGCACCGATTCTAGGGCCATCAATAGGATAGCCATCAGGTATAGGTTTCCTATTCCTAGAATAGAAGATCTAATGGATTATTTGGGAGGTGCTACTTATTTCTCCAAGATAGACTTAGAGAGTGGGTATCACCAAATCAGGATAAGAGAGGGGGATGAGTGGAAGATGACATTTAAAACCAATGAAGGATTGTATGAGTGGCTTGTGATGCATTTTGGTCTTTCAAATGACCCTAGCACTTTTATGAGGCTAATGAATGAGGTGTTGCATAAGTTCATAGGGAAATTTGTGGTAGTCTACCTTGATGATATCTTGGTGTTTAGTAAGAGCAAGGAGGAACACTTAAAACATTTGGAGATAGTCTTGAAGAGGTTGCAAGATCAGAAGTTATTGATAAACTTGGAAAAGTGTGACTTCATGAAACAAGAATTGGTGTACCTAGGTTTTGTCATCTCTAAGGGTGATTTGAAAATGGATCCTTCCAAGGTAGAGGCTATTTTGAATTGGCCTACACCTAGGACAATAGGAGAGGTCAGAAGTTTTCATGGTTTGGCCACATTTTACAAAAAATTTATTAAGAACTATAGTGATATTTGTGCACCTATGTTGGAGACCATCAAGGGTGGCGGTAAGGTGAAGTTTGTGTGGACAAAAGAGGTAGACCAGAGTTTTGAAAGTCTGAAGCAGAAAGTTGCCAAGTATCTTGTCTTAGTACTTCCTGATTTCAATAAGGTTTTTACCATTGAATGTGATGCAAGTGGGCTGGCCATAGGAGCAGTGTTGAGACAAGAAGGTAGACCAGTAGCCTTCTTCAGTGAAAAATTGAATGAAGCTAAGAGGAAGTACTCCTCTTATGATTTAGAATTGTATGCCTTGGTACAAGCTCTGAAAAAGTGGAGGCATTATTTGCTTCCCAAAGAATTCATTGTGTACACTGACAATCATGCTCTCAATTTTTTAAAAGGAAAGGAAAAGCTCAGTCATAGACACATGAAGTGGGTGGAAAGTCTTCAAGCATACACCTTCACCATCAAGCATAAGAAAGGAATAACCAATAAGGTTGCAGATGCTCTAAGTAGGAGGGTGTTGACAGTGCAAGAAGTGCAGTTGCAAAGCATGGGTGTTGAGGCACTCAAAGGATTGTATGAAGAGGACCAAGATTTCAAGGAGATTTACAAGGTATGTAGTGAGTTTGCCAATGCTTTCCATAGTGAATTTTCAGATTATACATTGCAGGATGGACTTTTGTTCAAAGGAAGTCAACTATGTATCCCTAAGTGTTCAATGAGGGACAATATAGTGAAGGAAAAACACAGTGGTGGTTTAGGAGGACATTTTGGACTCAATAAGACTTTAGATTTGGTAAGAAGATTTTACTTTTGGCCAAAGATGCAATCTGATATCAAAAGGTTTGTTGAGAGTTGCATGGTATGTCAGAGAGCAAAGGGGGTCTCAACCAATGCAGGATTGTACCAACCTTTGCCCATACCAAACAGACCTTGGGAAAGTTTGAGTATGGATTTTGTGATGGGGTTACCAAAGACAAGGACATGTTGTGACAGTGTGTTTGTTGTGGTAGATAGATTTAGCAAGATGGCTCACTTTATTCCTTGTAAAACCACCAATGATGCTAGTTACATTGCAAGTTTGTTCTTTAAAGAAATTGTCAGGATTCATGGATTGCCTTTAAGTATTGTATCTGACAGAGACAACAAATTTGTGGGACATTTTTGGAGAACCTGTGGAAAAGATTGGGTACAAACTTGTCTTTTAGCTCAGCCTACCATCCTTAGGCTGATGGCCAAACTAAGGTTGTGAATAGGCCATTAGGCAATCTGCTGAGATGTTTGACAAGAGAACATGGAAGTAGTTGGGATGTGGTACTCCCACAAGAAGAGTACGCCTATAATGATTCTACAAACAGAAGCACAGGTTTAAGTCCTTTTGAAGTTGTCTATGGTAGTCATCCTAGAGGACTTTTTGAATTGAGAGATGTTTAGGGTTTGGAAAGGAGGAGTGGACATGCTGATACATTTGCAGAGGCTATGAAGGAGATTCATCAACAAGTTAGAGATACTCTACACAAGAATAGTCAAAAGATCAAGGCTAGAGTGGATCAAAGGAGAAGGGATGTGTAGTACCAAATCAGAGATCTGGTCATGGTTCACCTTAACAAGAACAGACTGCCCAAGGGAAGCCACAACAAGTTGCTGATGAGGAAAATTGGACCTTGTCAAATTTTAGAAAAATATGGTCCTAATTCTTACAAAATTGAACTTCCTGATGATATTTCCCTTTCGCCCATTTTCAACATTGGTAATTTGACATTGTACAGAAGTCCTAATACAGGGGAGAATGCTGAAGACCCTGTCCAAGAAAATGAAGACTAGCTGAAGCACTTACCTTCTAGGGAGCCGCCAAAAATGGAATACATTTTGGAAAGCAGAGAAGCCAGGAAGACAAGGCACAAAACATACTTTGAACATCTGGTTAAGTGGAAAAGGCTTCCAGATTCAGAAGCTACATGGATGCTGGAGGAAGAAATTCTAAAACAAGGTGGAGATGTACAAGAATTGGTCTCTAAGAGGACTTGAGACATTTTTCTTCTGGGGAGTATGGTGTAGGAGCACGTAACAAATCATGCTTTGTGTTTGTAATAAGGTCTATTTGACCAATGCATTTTCATTTTAGTTTGTTTGTAGGTTCTTCAAGACCTAGAACCAATTTTATAAGTCCCAAGTGACTTAGGACACATTTGTCAAATTGTAATCACATAGTGCCAAAATAGGGCAGTAGGACAGTTTGAGGTAGTTTTTTGGATCGGTTGGTCTCCCAACTGTTTACATTGATTGATTTTCCTCAACTGCTCTGAATCAGTTGGCCTCCCACGACAGTGGGTTAAAAAAACATAGCAGAACGAACATTTGGGTGGTTTTGTTATGTGTCTTATTGTGTGTTCACTTCTAGAAGTCTGTATGAATTGTGCTGAAGAACAATAAAGCTCTGTTCCATCCCCTTTTGTGTTTTACTATTCTTAGATTCAAGGATTTTGTAATTGTGTTTAGTAGATTCTCATTTCAGTAGTTTGTTGCAGAATGGTTTATTGAAGCATTCCACTGGTATGATTCTTATCGAGATCAGTGTGTTGGGTGAATATTTTGTCGTTAACTCACTAACAACAAAATGGTTATATCAGCCACAACTATGATGAGACAAAGTCTCTCCTCTCAGCAAGGGGAGGTTCCCTCTAGTTGCTTAACTATTACAAACAAATAACTTATGAAACTTATGTACACTAAACACTATATTTGTGGTGGTTCCATTTCATCTCATTCTCTTTTTTCATAATAGATGCTTATACTTCAAGATGATGATTTCAGTGAAAGTAATATTAATGAACTTATAAACTATCACAAAACCACAGAAACACAAAGTTTTCTATTGCCTCACTTACAAATTACAAATAAAACTATTTGAAGTTGAATGCAGCCCAAAGTCTTCACTCTTCTCCAAGATGACAGAAGTAGATTGAATATAACAACTTGTAGCACAAAGTCTTCAAGCTATTTTATTCTCACAAACATAAACACAATCCTCACAAATGATTTGATAACACAAAGTCTATCACAATCAAATTAAGAACGATCTTTAATCACTTGAAACAATCTCCACACTTCAATTATTATCAAAGAAGATTATGATAGTAAGACGTAAGAACAATTCTATCATAACACAAATAATTCTAAAACAAAGATTGGAATTGAACTTTCTTTCTTGTATTGATAAATATTTGATAATCGATTCTCACAAAAAAACACAAAGTCTTGATTTACTTTTCAATTTGCTAGAGTTTTCTTGCAATAGAAAAAAGATAATATTTACAATAGAGGCCCTCTTTATTTATAGGGAGGAGCCTTGAGCAAAAACAAGAATTTACAACTACTTTGACTTATTCAACAAAAGAGTCCTATTTGACTTGGGACTTCCATTGTCTCACATGTAATTACATTTTGGAAAATTACATGTGAAAATGTCCAAAACAAAATTCAAATTACATATCATATACAAGAAAAATAAACTAAGGCACTAGCTTCCTCCATCATTCTTCTTTAGAAAATGCTAGTACATAGCCTGTATGGATGCCATCTTGCATGCATCTAGTTTTGCTGTGTTTTCTGAGATGGTGCGGGCCTGAAGAATTGCATCTTTCACTGCTTTTATTGCCTTTTCATGTTTATCCAGATTGTCCTTTAGGTTTTCTAAAGTTGAATGTTGATCATATAGGTTATCCATGGAAAGCACTGAGGGCACCTCCTCTTCAAATTTCCTTTGGACCATCTCTTCAAAGGAACTTACCATCTCCTCTACTGAGAGGAACTTGTGATCTTCACCTATTAGGGTGCATGGAAGTTCTTCTAGCTGATGTAGAAGTGTGACATCACTATCTTCACTGGCTTCTCGGGCTTGACATAGATCTTCAAGTAAACCCTTTATTATGTGGATTCAATGAACCAGAGTCTCCTTGGTCTTAAGATATGATTCCTTGTTTGCAATGACTCTGATGGTGATCAGGTTCTTTATCTTAATTGTTTTCATATCTACCCACTCCTCCAAGATCTCTTCTTGATCTTGTAGCTCTTGTGAGAGTAAGTCAACTAGGTTGTCCATCTTAGCTTTAGCTTTATTCATCTTCTCTTTTCTTTCCACAGTGGTTTTTAGTAGGATTCACCCTTGAGCTAATAGGTATTCCACTATATCTCCTACCACCCTTCCCCTAGCTTGTACTTTTTCAACCTTCTGAATCAGGGGGTCTTCTACCGTCACTGCCATGGGTTCTACCATTTCTGATGACTTTACTATCTTTTGAAGAACAACAACAAGTTGTTCTGCTTTAGCTTTATACTATTCCTTCTCTTTCTTGACTTCATCATAGTTTTCAAGTAAAGTGCTGGCAGTAGTTTGAAAATCTGCCTTTATAGCCTCATGAGTTAGCTTGCCCAACTTAACCCTTGAAATGACATAATCATTCATGTCAAAAGTGTCAACAGTGGCATCTTATGGTGGTTTAGCAATTTCTGCATATCTGATTCCTTTCTCGTCAACAAGCCTAGAAATAGTCGTAGGTTTCTTCTTTGCAATCCTTACTTTTACAAGTAACAATTTTTCAATATTAATCTCATCAGGTGAAATAGCTTGCTTCTTCCTCTTTGGAGTATATACAGATAACCATGGGGGAAGTACAGAAGTGCCAACAATCAGAGATGAGTCTATTACTTGTTTTACCAGATCCATGTTCATACCTATGATAGTCACAATAGGATTGGTGTTGGTAAAAACCACACCTATATTAGCAACCTTTCCTGAAGCATCCAGAAGATTCTCTAAAATAGATTGTTCACCAATGTCAAAAGATGGAGAAGATAAACTTGGAATGGAACCAAAAGAATAAAAAATGGTCCCAAAACTAGTTTTCATAGAAGCAGGGTATTATTAGAAGAAACAACAAAAAATGGTGAAAGGGGAACATTTGAAACCACTGGGAAACTACCAGAAACTGGAGTATGAGGAGGAGGTGTAGAAACTTGTGTCCCAGTGGGAAGATCTTTCACATGAGATTGAGGCAGATCATCAAGTTGTTCTACTTCTGTATCTTCATCTTCGCCTTGTTCAATTTCCTCTCCTTTATTAGATTCATCAAATACTTTTGTTTGTTGGGCATCCTTAGGACTCTGAATATTTTGCTCTTCAACCTCAACATCTTCAATCTCCATTTGATCAACATTAGTATCTTCAACATTTGACTTAGTGACATTGGAAGTTTCTGCAGTTTCCTTCTTCTTCCCTCCTTTGGATACAAACTTGATCTTTGGTATGCGTATCTTAGAAGAAGGGGCATCACTCTTGTTTTTGGTTCTATTTTCTGCCTTCTTGCCTGTCTGCTCCTATGTTTTAGCCTTTGACCCTGTGAGGAACTCTTTTAATTAGATCCCTTTACTTTCCAACCACACATTGGTGTTAGCTAGTATTGGTTGAAACCTTTTCCTGATGGATGTTTCTTCTTTGACTGACCATTTCACCTCTGGAAGAGGTGAAGCTTCAACATTTTCTATGTTATATTTTGGATCTAGGACATCCCCATCATCCTCCATTCCATCCAGAATATTAGCGAGGCCCAGTTCTTCAGTTTGACTCAGGTGAAGTCTGCAGAAGTCTAGCTTTCTGATCTCGTTCTGTCTCCTGAGATCAGCCCATATGTCTTCAACCATTGGTACATGGAAGGTTGACTTCCTTTTGATCTTATCTTGAACTCTTCTGAAGTAAAAATGGTCTCTTTTCTTGTAGGTTCTCATAGTAACCAGCTGTAATTTAGAATCAACTATTTTTGCTTTATTGGTTGATTGAACTGAATACCTTCCAATATCAACGGGGAACTTTATCCCTGACTTCTTCAATTCCATCTATTTATTGTGCACTACAATCAACTGTTTGCGTAGCTCCATAAGAACAATATGGTCACTAGGATACTGTGGGAGAATATAAGGGTAACCGGGATAATACCCTACCCAAAGATATGTGAAAGTGGGAAATTGCATGAACAAGCAACCAAAAGAATTCACCACCTACCAAGCTTCATCAAAGACCCTTTTTTGGACAAGTTCACTATCCCATAAGCACATGAATACTGAAAAGAATGCATCATTGACCCTTCGGAAATGATGAATTGATCCCTTTAGAGTTATTTGAGGGTAATACTCATATACAGGGATCGATCACATGTCTCCTACCCGAGTCAAACCTGGAAAGCTTCTCATGCTTGCAGCAACATATACAAGATATGAAGTCATATAGAATTTGAATGCTGTATTAACCTTTACCAGTTGCTCATGCAATGCATTACTGATCTATTCTCCCCAGAATATTCTTTGAGTACCTCATAGAATCACCTGAATGTAAGTGTACATCCATTCTTGGAACTTGGAAGAAGAGGGGAGTCCTCTGATACGACTCAAAAGAGTAATCAAATTGCAAAATTCCTCTACAAATTCACTCCTAGGAATATCCTTTGGCCATCTGGTTAAATTACTTCTAGGGATTTTCAACCATTTGTTGTTTATGTACCTTCTTGCAGCTTCCACATCTTTATCGTAATCCTGTTGCCCTTGAGCAAAGTCAATCCATCCAATATTTTCAATGGGTGGACACATGAAGATTTTGTCTAGGAATTCTGTATCCAATCTCATGATCACATTCCTGTGAGAGTTTGCCACAACTCTAGTGTCCCTGTTGTAATGGCTGGCTACCTGAAGAACAAACTCAGGATTGTGTGCAGAAACTGGAAATGATGCAACCAAATGAATATTACTATCAATGATTTTTTGCATAGGTCTAGAAGGATTTGTCTATTTTGTTCTTTCCACAAATTCTGCCATGTCCACGTGTCCAATTTATGTATCCCTAATTTTGTCAATATTTGACTACCTTGGACGGAGATGGTTTTGACATTAGCTCTGAAGAGAACTTTGAAATTGATGTCTTCCATGAACACTGGTCAAGAACTGTAAAAGGCCATTATCTCATAGTTAGGGGAAAAATGGATAAACTGGGATAATCATGATTCGATGATCATGGATAGGAAAGCATGCATTGAAGAGCTTGAGTGCACACAAATTGAGGCAAAGGCGAAAGCGGGCTAACAGGCCTTGGAAGATAAATTTTTCTAGTGTTGGAAAAAATTGAGGAAAATATGCATGAGTGGTCAAAATGACCGCTCTTGCATGAGGAAGAACTTGCACGTGTAAAGTCGGTAATTTCATCCGCTTGTACATGTGTTGGGAAGAATTTTTATTATCATGCAAAGTCGGTGGAAAACACTGCTACTGCATGTGATTTATTGGAAAAACATTTTACATTTAGGGACGGTCATCTTACATGTAGGTATTTTGCAACCTTTAAGGTATGTGCGTGGTGTGCAATTTCAACCGCTTCTGCATGTAGGTATTTACATGATGTTTTAGCGGTGAAAAGTGTTGACACTACATGTAAGGGGGAATTATAAGTGTTTGAGTAGGGGTTTCAACCAACTCTGCAAGTTTGGTATTTCAACCTTCTGTGTAAGGGCGGCAAAATTTGCTTCCCATACACCTTGTGTTTGGATAAACTTTAAAAGACTTAAGTGGTGAAAATGCCGACCTTGCATTTGCTCGCAAGCTTATGGAAGTGTTTGATCGACGATTGTGACCTTCATTACATCTTGTGAGCACATGAATCTCAATACTCTCATGAGATGAAAACTTGGCAAATACTTACATGAAAATATCAATCAAAGGGTTTTAAACAACAATGGGGTTTGTATGATTTGACACAAAAAAGAAGAAAGACATAAAACTTAAAGGTTTTGTTTTGACCAATATACAAACAATACAACCCTCGTAGAACAAAGGTTTGATCATTCTAACAAGGAATGAGAAATTTTAATAAGAAAACAATAAAGAAAAACACTTACCCGTTTAAACGGAGGAAACCCTAAGTGGGTCGACTCAACTGTAACTCGAAATCTGTTACAATCCAAAGGCGCGTGATCAAGTTGTTGAAGAAGGAATTCGTGAATCGACCAGGAGGTTTTGAATAGAGGAAATGATGAGAAACAATGAGTTT
The DNA here is from genome assembly GCA_027924645.1 of Cunninghamia lanceolata. Lineage (NCBI taxonomy): Eukaryota > Viridiplantae > Streptophyta > Pinopsida > Cupressales > Cupressaceae > Cunninghamia > Cunninghamia lanceolata. The sequence goes on along the minus strand of BSBN01000252.1, from coordinate 10,256,070 downwards.
AATAACACATTTAAAAGGTTGAAACTAATCCCTTAATGCGTGGCACGAGTGGCCATTAATGTCACTCAGAGTACAAGATCTCATAAATCTTGCTCAGGCGGTGATTTCGGCCAACCTTAGACGAGTCTTCACAAAAATGCAAAGGCGGGGAAAACTGCCAACTTTGCATGTGCACTTGAAAGTTTAATGAGAACATGTAATAGCGGCTAAAACTGCCGCTTAAGCATGTGAAAAAGGAAAAAAACATGTAAAAGCGGCATTTTCTGCTGACTTTACATAAATGAACAAAAAGGCATGTAAAAGCTGTGAATTAGGCTGGCTTTACATGTCAAGACTCAAAATTTCCCTAACATCCCAAAAATGACCAAAATTGGTATTTTGGTCAGTTTACAACCTAACCGGTTCGCACGAACTTCAAGGAGTCAATTCGAGGGAATGTTGTAAACAAGTTTAGGATATCATACAACTTCGCATGAGATGAAGAAAATCTTGTCTCGATTTGTGAACTTAGAGTGTAGGTCACGAAACGGACAAGTTTCGTAGGGGTTGTCTACAAAAACGAGCGTAGATGATTTTGAGAACAACATCTAGCTCTAACTGGGGAACTTCCATCAATCAAACTTTGAAATGATCGAAGGGAGGATAATCCAGTCTCTAAGTGCCTTCATCCATGCCATTGGGCTATAGAGTCAAGCTAAAAAGAAAAAGACACAAAAGACAAAACTAAAATACAAAAATAAAAACACAAAACTATACAAATGTACAAATGAACTTATCTGATACTTCAAGGATTGAAGTGCTTCAGATGTTCCCACTGTGAGGCAGTAAGAATGGTGTTCCATCCTGATACTCCAACAAGAAGCTATTCTCACCACAGAACTGATGAATGGTGAATGGACCTCTCCACAAGGAATCAAACTTTCCATGCATTCCTTTTGGTTCCCTCCTCTTGTCCCACAATAAGACTTGATCTCCAATTTGAAACTCACGAGTCCTTGCTTTCTTGTCAAAGAATTTCTTTACCTAAATTTGGTGCTCAGTGATACAATCCACTGCCATAGTTCACTGCTCCTCAAGTTCAGTTAGATACATGATCCTTTTATCAATAAAACTATCAAAAGTCCTATCTTCCATTGCCTTTGCCAACTTTAGTGCCGACAACTCCAAGGTAATTGGTATCTCCGCATTCAGACCATACAGAAGTTGAAATGGCGACATGCCTATTGCCCTTTTGGGGGTAATCCTATCTGCCCATAAAGCATCAAATAACGCTTTATGCCAAATTCTCTAATTCTCATCTACTAGTTTCCTGATAATAGTAACCAGATTCTTGTTACTTGATTCTACCTGACTATTTCCTTGCGGATAATAGTATGAAGAATGAGAAAGAATGATCCCATGCTCATAGCAAAATTTAGTAATCTCGTGGGATGAAAAACAAGTAGCATTATCTACTACTATCTTGTTTGGAACTCCAAACCTGGAAATAATGTTTTCCTTGAGGAAATTACATACCACTTCAGAAGTAGCATGCTTAACTAGGATGGCTTCCACCCACTTGGCAAAATAATCTATCGTGGTGAGAACATAGTTGTGTCCCGCACTCGATGGTGGGTTCACAGTACTAATGAAGTCAATGCCCCATTGCTGAAAAGGTTCTTCAATCACCACTGGTTTGAGAGGTAATGCGGCCAACTTCGGTTTCCCAACAAATTGCTGACACAACTCACACCTACGCACCCAATTGTACGCATCTTCAAATAGTGTGGGCCAATAGTATCTAGCTTGCAGAATCTTGTGAGCTGTCACAGGTGTAGAAAAATGTTCTCCACAAGCTAGATTGTGGAAAGACTCCAGAAGTCTACTTTGTTGCGTTTTATCCATGTAACAGAGAAATACTCCATCAAGGCTTCTTTTGTACAAACCATTATCCCATAGGACATAGTTAGCTGCCATCAACTTAGCAGTTATTTTCTCCTTATAAGACAGATGGGTAGGACACTCACCATAGGTAAGAAAATGAGTGATATTCGAATACCAGTCATCAATAGTAGTGACCAAAAGAACAGTTGGCGTATCCTCAACTTCTTCTTCGTCCCCTGTCTCTTTTGGTACATTATCAGTGATCAATTGACACAAACCTTTTCCATGCACAAGCTTGGTAGGTTTGATATCAAGATCAAACTCTTGGATCTTAGCAATCCAATTGCCTCTTTTTGTTCCAAACTCTTGTTGAGCCAAAATAGACTTGACTATTGTATCAGGAACCAAAATAACAGTGTGTGAATCAGAATATAGAACCTGAAATGCTTCACCGCTTTGACCACGACATAAGCATGTTTCTCCATATTTGAATACTTCAATTCATGAGATTTGAGAGGACAACTCATAAATGATATGGGGGATTCCACACCTTCTTCATTCTGCTAAACCAGAATAGCTGAAAGTGTATGTTCTGAAGTGTAGCTATAAACTACAAAATCTTTGGTATAGTTAGGACAAACAAGGACTGGAGCATGAGCAATAGCCCTCTTGATATCCTCAAATTCTACTTTGTCTTCCATAGTCCAACAGAAAGTAGCCTTAACCTTCATCATGTTGACAATGTGACAGGTTTTCTCTGCAAATTCTGGAATGAACCTTCACAGAAAATTCACCTTTCCGAAGAAAGAATGAACTACAATCTTACTAGCAGGAAGAGTAAGACTTTGAATAGATTTGACTCTTTCTGAGTCAATTTTAGTGCCTTCTCGAGATACAATGTGTCTGAGAAGTTTACCTCTGTAACCCCAAAAATTGACTTCTTAGGGTTGAGAGAGATACCATTTTGCCGACATTGTTCCAGCACTTGTTGTAAATGGTGCGCATGATCATGACGATGTTTGGAGAAAATAGTCAAGTCATCAAGATACACCACAATGAACTTCCCCATCTCATCTCTAAAGGCAAGGTCCATTGCTCTCTGGAATGTAGCGCCAGCATTGATCAGACCAAAAGGCATTTTGCGATATGCAAATGTGCCCCAAGGTGTAGCGAAAGCAGTTTTATACTGATCTGCTTCATTGACTTCCACTTGATTATATCCTAAAAAACTGTCTAGCATAGACAACATTTCTGAACTAGTTACTATTTGCAACACTTGGTCCATGATGGGTAGGGGGTAGTTATCTTTTAAAGAAGATTGGTTGAGATTCCTGAAATCAACACAAATACGAATTTCTCTGTTCTTCTTCCTCATAGGAACTATGTTCGCAATCTAGGTGGAATGATGAATTGGAAAAATTATCCTTGCATTCAACATTTTCTGAATTTCAGAAAGGATAGTACCTGATATTTTGGGGTTGTATTGCCTTTGTTTCTACTTATGAGGCAATGACCCAACTTTGAGGGGAATTTCATGCTAAATTTCCTTAGGTCTGAAAGACTTTAGATCATCATAGGAGTACGCCAAGACATCAATTTAATGGCAAAGGAGTGTAATGAATTTGAACTTTTCGTCAATAGTGCAACACTTCCCAATGTTGACAATTTTGGGATCTGCCTCTAAACTCAAATTTACTTGCTCAAATTCCATAGAGGAACTCGAATCCAGCTGTTGCTGTTGCTTGACATATCTATCATGCTTATAAAATACCTTCTCAAGGGAAACCAAACCTTTTGGAATCTTATTCCCTTTCATTTGAAGAAACTCTTCGCCAGTTTGTGAATCTATTTCAGAAACGTATTCCCGTGGTGGAGATTCACTACCTTCAAAATAGAGTTCGTCAAAGCTATCCATCTTTTCCAAGAAAGCAATGATTTGGTTATCACCATTGAACACTACCAATGGTCAGCATTATTAGATACACTTGGTCGGAAGACCAACTCAATAGTGTACTTGTTTCCTTTGAAATCTTTATGAGGAACCATGAGAGTGGCAGAAACATCCAATGAATTTGCACGATCATTAAACTCTCTTGGCACTGCAGAAATGTTGAAAGCATCAAAACCTTCAATGCAATCCCATACACGATTGCGATAGTGCCTCAATCTTTCATTTTTGGTTTGGTACAAATTTCTCACTTGACAAACCACTAATTTGGCATCTCCTTGAGCATGAAGAATTTTAACACCCCTAGCATGAGCAGCTTCCAATCCGAGCAACAATGACTTGTATTCGGTGGTGTTGTTGGTATTGTCGAATTGTAACTTGTATGAAAAAGGAAAGATATCACCTTGTGGGGATATCAAAACAACTCTAGCTTCATAACTGGTAGAAGAACAACTTCCATCAAATTCTAAAATCCAGACTTCATTAGAATTTGATTTTTTGGAATTTCTTTGATCAGAAGATTCGTCTTCATCAGTGAGGGAAGAATCTGGCATTACTATACCTTCACCTGAACTTTCATCTAAAAACTCACCTGATTCTCCATCTGAAATGTCTAAGATATCACCTAATGTACTCTCATCTGATGAACTAGAAACATCTTCGGTAGAAAGGAAATAATTACCCATTACCAAGGACTCAAACAAAATTTGAGCTTTGGGATTTGCCGTTTGGGTAACAATATATTTTGCCTCCTTCTTAGGAAGTAACTTCTGCATGACACCTTTAACAGGTATCTTTGCTTTAGATAGATCCATGTTCAACTCCCCACCTACATCCTTGCAAAAATTACGCCCAAGCAGAATGCCATAGGAAGCTGGAACATCAGCTACTAGGACTGTCATCTTAATTCTCTTGTCTGGAAAAGTTGCAAATGCAAATTAGGCATCTTTGATTTGACCCAAAATTGGTACTTGCTTGTTTTCCATGGAGAAACATCTCCCAAAAGTCTTAGTTAAGGTGAGGCCAAGGGAATCTGCTATCTTGGTGGGCATAACATTACCAGAGGCCCCATAATCTATTATGAAATTGCTCAATTTATGACCATTTACCAATAGAGAAGCATAGAAAGGTTCTATCTTTCCAGAAGCAACAAGGGGAGTAGTGACAAGATTATTTTGGGTAGGTTTGCTTTTTGAGGAATCATGGGCAAATTTTAGAAAATCTTGTCCTATAGGGACAATCTTGTTTTTGACGTATTTAGCTAACCTATCAAACTATTTAGGATTAGCTTGTAAATACTCAACTTCAGACATTTGGATCTTAGTCTTCCTAGCATGATCTATGATATCAAATAACTGGAATGAGCTAGAAACAGAGGAAGGAAATCCATCATTCTAATTTTTATTTGAGGTAGTATTGATCTGAGGGATAGAAGCAGAAGGTACAGGATTGTTAGATGTACTTACTTGCTTATTGCCCACCGAGTCCTTTGATTGGAAAGGTAGCAGAGTTCTTTATTTAGCAATTGAGATCACTAGTTGAGGTTCTTCTCTTGCTTTTCCCTTATTAACTTGCTGAGTTGACTGATTTTGGGATCTAGTGAAAACATCATATGCTCCATCATACACTTCTTCTTTTTTAGCTTCATCTTGGTAATTAAGAAAGTTGATGGTAGAGTCGCCAGCTAATTCTTCTTCTCCTTCTGCAAAGATATTAGCATCATTCTCCTGGTCCAACTTGGGTTGGAAAGAATGATCATGTTCGGCTTCATAATAGCCAACTACTGAGTTGACCGGTGCTACTTCAATGGAAAGATTCCCTTGTGTAGGTGGAAGACGATTAGGTTGCCCTTGATTTTTAGGAGCATTGCCTTGATATGAATTGTTTGGAAATGCCCTCCTTGGTATATCCCAATAAGGAGGGGAAGACATACCTTGGGACATTTGCCTTTTCAGAGATAGCAATTCATTTGCTAACTTTTGCACCATAGGGTCCGTGGTGCTTGTGGAAGAATTCTCAGTAGAAGAGGAACTTTTATTTCTATTAGAATCTCTTCTTATCTTACTTGCAAGGATAAGATCATCTTCAACTTTAGTAGCCAATATCTAAGCTGCAAGAAGATCTGTAGGACCATCCCGCCTTAATAGAAAACTCACTTCAAGAAGTTGAGTATTGATAAAGAAACACTTAAGATTCTCTGTTGCTGGCTGAACATTTGCAGGAATCCTGTTTCTCAACTTATTGAATTTAGCGATGAAGTCCTGCATAGGTTCATGAGGCTCTTTCTTCATTTGTGTAAGCTAAGCCAATAAGGCATATGCATCTTTTGTAGGTTTGAACCTAGCCTCAAACTTGGTTTTGAGAGTGTTCCAGTTAGTTATAGTATGATCTTGAAGATGATAAAACCAATCTGTAGTAGCACCTTGTAGTGTTTCTAGAAAAAGCCTTACTACTACATCTTCATGCTCAACACCTATCACACCATAGGCTATGCAGAAAGCTGCAATGTGTTCATCAGGGTGAACTTTCTCATCACCATAGAACTTGGAAAAATTCTTTCTTGAACTACGAGGTAGTTCATGCAATGGTGGGGTTAAATTTAGATGACCAAAAGTGTTACCCCAAGGGCCTTGGGCTGCCATGATGCGCTGATTAAAAGGCAAGATAACAAACCTTTGTGGAGTATGAACAGACAAAACTTTGCTAGCACTAGAACTAGAAGATTCACCTGGTATCTGCCAGAATGTAGTATACTTAACAAAATTTTGCAACAAATGGAAAAGAACTGAAAGTGCTTCAACTCAGAGCGTGAGGCTTCAAGTTGCGCGTTCCTTCCCCAATGGAGTCGCCAAAAAAACTATTGGGTGAATATTTTGTCATTAACTCACTAACAAAAAAATGGTTATATCAGCCACAGCTATGATGAGACAGTCTCTCCTCTCAGCAAGGGGAGGTTCCCTCTAGTTGCTTAACTATTACAAACAAATAACTTATGAAACTTATGTACACTAAACACTATATTTGTGGTGGTTCCATTTCATCTCATTCTCTTTTTTCAGAATAGATGCTTATACTTCAAAATGATGATTTCAATGAAAGTAATATTAATGAACTTATAAACTATCACAAAACCACAAAAACACAAAGTTTTCTGTTGCCTCACTTACTAATTGCAAATAGAACTATTTGAAGTTGAATGCAACCCAAAGTCTTCACTCTTCTCCAAGATGATAAAAATAAATTGAATATAACAACTTGCAGCACAAAGTCTTCAAGCTATTTTATTCTCACAAACATGAACAAAATCCTCACAAATGATTTGATAACATAAAGTCTATCACAATCAAATTAAGAACGCTCTTTAATCACTTGAAACAATCTCCACACTTCAACTATTACCAAAGAAGATTATGATAGTAAGACATAAGAACAATGCTATCATAACACAAATAATTCCAAGACAAAGATTGGAATTGAACTTGCTTTCTTGTATTGATAAATATTTGATAATCGATTCTCACAAAGAAGCACAAAGTCTTGATTTGCTTTTCAATTTGCCAGAGTTTTCTTGCAATAGACAAAAGATAATATTTACAATAGAGGCCCTCTTTATTTATAGGGAGGAGCCTAGAGCAAAAATAGGAAATTTACAACTACTTTGACTTATTCAACAAAAGAGTCCTATTTGACTTGGGACTTCCATTGTCTCACATGTAATCACATTTTGGAAAATTACATGTGAAAATGTCCAAAACAAAATTCAAATTACATATCATATACAAAAAAAATAAACTAAGGCACTAGCTTCCTCCATCATTCTTCTTTAGAAAATACTGGTACATAGCCTGTATGGCTGCCATCTCGCATGCATCTGGTTTTGCTGTGTTTTCTAAGATGGTGCAGGCTTGAAGAATTGCATCTTTCACTGCTTTTATTGCCTTTTCATGTTTATCCAGATTGTCCTTCAGGTTTTCTAAAGTTGAATGTTGATCATATAGGTTATCCATGGAAAGCACTGAGGGCACCTCCTCTTCGAATTTCCTTTGGACCATCTCTTCAAAGGAACTTACCATCTCCTTTGCTGAGAGGAACTTGTGATCTTCACCTATTAGGGTGCATGGAAGTTCTTCTAGCCGATGTAGAAGTGTGACATCACTATCTTCACTGGCTTCTCGGGCTTGACATAGATCTTCAAGTAAACCCTTTATTATGTGGATTTGATGAACCAGAGTCTCCTTGGTCTTAAGATATGATTCCCTGTTTGCAATGACCCCGATGGTGATCAGGTTCTTTATCTTAATCTTTTTCATATCTACCCACTCCTCCAAGCTCTCTTCTTGATCTTGCAGCTCTTGCGAGAGTAAGTCAACCAGGTTGTCCAGCTCAACTTTAGCTTTATTCATCTTCTCTTTTCTTTCCATAGTGGTTTTTAGTAGGATTCACCCTTGAGCTAATAGGCGTTCCACTATATCTCCTACCACCCTTCCCCTGGCTTGTACTTTTTCAACCTTCTGAATCAGGGGGTCTTCTACCGTCACTGGCATGGGTTCTACCATTTCTGATGACTTTACTATCCTTTGAAGAACAATAACAAGTTGTTCTGCTTTAGCTTTAGACTGTTCCTTCTCTTTCTTGACTTCATCATACTTTTCAAGTAAAGTGCTGGCAGTATTTTGAAAATTTGCCTTTATACCCTCATGAGTTCGCTTGCCCAACTCAACCCTTGAAATGACATAATCATTCATGTCAAAAGTGTCAACAGTGGCATCTTCTGGTGGTTTAGCAATTTTTGCATATCTGATTCCTTTCTCGTTGACAAGCCTAGAAACAGTCTTAGGCTTCTTCTTTGCAATATTTGCTTTTACATGTAACAACTTTTCAATATCAATCTCATCAGGCAAAATAGATTGCTTCTTCCTCTTTGGAGTATATGTAGATAACCATGGGGAAAGTACAGAAGCACCAACAACCGGAGATGAGTCTATTACTTATTTTTCCAGATCCATGTTCATACCTGTGATAGTCACAATAGGACTGGTGTTGGTAAAAACCACACCTGTATCAACAACCTTTCTTGAAGCATCCAGAAGATTCTCTAAAATAGATTGTTCACCAATGTCAAAAGATGGAGAAGATAAACTTGGAATGGAATCGAAAGAATCAAAAATGGTCCCAAAACTAGTTTTCATAGAAGCAAGGGTATTATCAGAAGAAACAACAACAATTGGTGAAAGGGGAACATTTGAAACCACTAGGAAACTACCAAAAACTGGAGTATGAGGAGGAGGTGTAGAAACTTGTGTCCCAGTGGGAAGATCTTTCACAGGAGATTGAGGCAGATCATCAAGTTGTTCTACTTCTGTATCTTCATCTTTGCCTTGTCCAATTTCCTCTCCTTTATTAGATTCATCAGATACTTTTGTTTGTTGGGCATCCTTAGGACTCTAAATATTTTGCTCTTTAGGCTCAACATCTTCAATCTCCATTTGATCAACATTAGTATCTTCAACATTTGACTCAGTGACGTTGGAAGTTTCTGCAGTTTCCTTCTTCTTCCCTCCTCTGGATACAAACTTGATCTTTGGTTTGCATATCTTAGAAGAAGAAGGGGCATCACTCTTGTTTTTGGTTCTATTTTTTGCCTTCTTGCCCATTTGCTTCTATGTTTCAGCCTCTGACCCTGTGAGGAACTCTTTCAATTTAATCCCTTTACTTTCCAACCACACATTGGTGTTAGCCAGTATTGGTTGAAACCTTTTCCTGATGGATGTTTGTTCTTTGACTGACCATTTCACCTCTAGAAGAGGTGAAGCTTCAACATTTTCTGTGTTATATTTTGGATCTAGGACATCCCCATCATCCTCCATTCCATCCAGAATATCAGCAAGGCCCAGTTCTTTAATTTGACTCAGGTAAAGTCTGCAGAAGTCTAGCTTTTTGATCTTGTTCTGTGTCCTGAGATCAGTCCATATGTCTTCAACCATTGGTACATGGAAGGTTGACTTCCTTTTGATCTTATCTTGAACTCTTCTAAAGTCAAAAAGGTCTCGTTTCTTGTACGTTCTCATAGTAACTAGTTGTAATTCATAATCAACTATTTTTTCTTTATTGGATGATTGAACTTAATAGCTTCCAATATCAACAGGGAACTTTATCTCTGACTTCTTCAATTCCATCTATTTATTGTGTACTACAATCTGCTGTCTGCATAGCTCCATAAGAACAATATGGTCACTAGGATACCATGAGAGAATATAAGGGTAACGGAGATAATACCCTACCCGAAGATATGTGAAAGTGGGAAATTGCAGGAACAAGCAACCAAAAGAATTCACCACCTGCCAAGCTTCATCAGAGACCCTTTTTTGAACAAGTTCACTATCCCATAAGCACATGAATACTAAAAAGAATGCATCATTGACCCTTCAAAAATGATGAATTGATCCCTTTAGAGTTATTTGAGGGTAATACTCATATACAGGGATCAATCTCCTGTCTCCTACCTGAGTCAAACCTGGAAAGCTTCTCATGCTTGCAGCAACATATATAAGATATGAAGTCATATAGAATTTGAATGTTGTATTGACCTTTACCAGTTGCTCATGGAATGCTTTACTGATCTGTTCTCCCCAGAATATTCTCTGAGTACCTCGTAGAATCACCTTGATGTAAGTGTACATCCATTCTTGGAACTTGGAAGAAGAGGGGAGTCCTCTGATATGACTCAAAAGAGTAATCAAATTGCAAACTTCCTCTACAAAGTCACTCCTAGGAAGATCCTTTGGCCATCTGATCAAATTACTTCTAGGGATTTTCAACCATTTGTTGTTTATGTACCTTCTTGCAGCTTCCACATCTTTATCGTAATCCTGTTGCCCTTGAGCAAAGTTAATCTGTCCAATATTTTCAATTGGTGGACACATGAAGATTTTGTCTAGGAATTCTACATCCAATCTCATGATCACATTCCCATGAGAATCTATCACAACTCTAGTGTCCCTGTTGTAATGGCTGGCTACCTGAAGAACAAACTCAGGATTGTTTGCAGAAACTAGAAATGATGCAACCAAATGAATATTACTATCAATGATTTTTTGCATAGGTCTAGAAGGATTTGTCTATTTTGTTCTTTCCACAAATTCTGCGATGTCCATGTGTTCAATTTCTATATCCCTGATTTTGTCAATATTTGAATACACTTCCATCACCGGAAAGACACCTTGGTACTTGTACTTCATGATTTTTGCCTTGGACGGAGATGGTTCTGACATTAGCTCTGAAGAGAACTTTGAAATTGATGTCTTCCATGAACACTGGTTGAGAACTGTAAAAGGCCATGATCTTGCATTTAGGGGAAAAATGGATAAACTGGGATAACTGCGATTTGATGATCATGGATAGGAAAGCATGTGTTGAAGGGCTTGAGTGCACGCAAATCGAGGTAAAGATGAAAGCAGGCTAATAGGCCTTGGAAGATAAATTTTTCTAGTGTTGGAAAAAATTGTGGAAAATATGCATGAGCGGACAAAATGATTGCTCCTGCATGAGGAAGAACTTGCACGTGTAAAGTCAGTAATTTCAGCCGCTTGTACATGTGTTGGGAAGAATTTTTATTATCATGCAAACTCAGTGAAAAACACTGCTATTGCATGTGATTTCTTGGAAAAATGTTTTACATGTAGGGGTGGTCAAAATGACCGCCCTTACATGTAGGTATTTTGCAACCTTCAAGGTATGTGCGTGCTCAGCAATTTCAATCGCTTCTGCATGTAGGTATTTACATGATGTTTTATCGATGAAAAGTGCCGACACTACATGTAAGGGGGAATTATAAGTGTTCAAGCGAGGGTTTCAACCGACTCTACAAGTTTGGTATTTTAACCTTCTGTGTAAGGGTGGTGAAATTCTCCGCCCATACACCTTGTGTTTGGATAAACTTTAAAAGACTTAAGCGGTGAAAATGCCAACCTCGCATCTGCTTGTAAGCTTATGGAAGTGTTTGATCGGTGATTGTGACCTTGATTACATCTTGTGAGCACATGAATCTCAATACTCTCATGAGATGAAAACTTGGTGAATACTTACATGAAAAATATTAGTCAAAGGGTTTTAAACAACAATGGGGTTTGTATGATTTGACACAAAAAAGAAGAAAGACATAAAACTTAAAGGTTTTGTTTTGACCAATATACAAACAATACAACCCTCGCAGAATAAAGGTTCAATCATTCTAACAAGGAATGAAAAATTTTAATAAGAAAACAATAAAGAAAAACACTTACCCGTTTAAATGGAGGAAACCCTAAGTGGGTTGACTCAACTGTAACTCAAAATCTGTTACAATCCAAAGGCGCGTGATTAAGCGGTTGAAGAAGGAATTCATGAATCGACCAGGAGGTTTTGAATAGAGGAAATGATGAGAAACAATGAGTTTAATAACACATTTAAAAGGTTGAAACCAATCCCTTAATGCATGGCACGAGTGGCCATTAATGTCACTCAGAGTACAAGATCTTAGAAATCTTGCTCAGGCGGCGATTTCAGCAGACCTTACATGAGTCTTCACAAAAATGCAAAGGCAGCAAAAATTGCTGACTTTGCATGTGCACTTGAAAGTTTAATGAGAACATGTAATAGCAGCTAAAACTGCCGCTTAAGCATGTGAAAAAGGAAAAAAACATGTAAAAGCAGCATTTTCTGTTGACTTTACATAAGTGAGCAAAAAGGCATGTAAAAGCGGTGAATTAGGCTAACTTTACATGTCATGGCTCAAAATTTCCCGAACGTCCCAAAAATGACCAAAATTGGTATTTTGGCCAGTTTACAACCTAACTGGTTTGCACGAACTTTGAGGAGTTGATTTGAGGGAATGTTGTAAACAAGTTTAGGACGTCATACAACTTCACACGAGACCAAGAAAATCTTGTCTCGATTTGTGAACTTAGAGTGTAGGTCACGAAACAGACAAGTTTCGTAGGGGTTGTCTACAAAAATGAGTGTAGCTGATTTTGAGAACAACATGGTGGAATGGCTTCATTGTACAAATATGTGTTTTTGTTTCTTGTTTTGTTTTCCTATTCGACAACACAGAGAACCCAAGTGGAGTGTCTTGCACAGTAGATCACCTAGCATCTCCATGTGCTAGGGTTCGGTTGAAGGGTAGATGAATCGTAGGGTTGCAGAGCTGCTAAAGTCATTATCGGTGAGACCGAGGCCATCGGTAAAATATTTCTCTCTCGGAGCGATAAGGATAGTCTGGTCGAAGAGAGGTTCAAGCTGTTGAAGGGAAGTCGCGGTCTAAAGATTGATATCGGAATGACAAGGTCATCGGGTAGATAACTTTGTGTTGGGCCGATAACATTGGTCTTACTGATCGAGGCATATTGGGGTGATAAGGGATAAGTGATACTAACGGGAAATCCATCGGTGTGTTGGCACTAATTTTGGTTTGGATCTGAGCGCAGATGTTGGAGGGTTTTTTCTTCTTGGGCCCTAAGTTTCCTTGTTCATCGCTGTGACTTTCTCTATCGGCGAAACTTCTTTTTGAGTGCTCAGATTATGATTGAACCATCATTTTGAACCACCGCATTAAACCCTTTTGGTTCATGGTTCAACGGTTCAAGGCTTTGTGTTTGTGTTCGGCAAATGTTCTTTTTGAAGTGCTCCGTTCGGCATTGAACTTCTCGGTTGAACCATCCGTTTGAACCGGTTCATGGTTCAAAGGTTCAGAGCTTTATGTTTTTGGTTCATCGGAGTGATCGGCATCATCGGCGAGCTATTTTTTGTTCCCTCCGATGTGTTTGGTTTGGCCGATGGAAATGCCATCGGTGTGATATTCATCGTCGGCAGGCTTCATTTGTGTTTGGCCGATGGATGTTATCGGCATGAGTTGTGTTGTCGGCAAGCGTGATTTTTGTTGTGCCAATGGTCTGTCTCTGGCTGACGAGGGTGTGTTTTGATGGCCATCGGAGAGACTTGGTAGATCAGGTGAGCTGTGGAATGCTTGGCCGATGGTCTATATCTTGGTGACAAGTGTGTTTTGCTTGGTCATCGGGGAGAGTTGGTCTATCGGCCAGGGAAGCTTTTGGCTAGTCCGATGGTAGTACTCTGGCCGATAGGGAATTGCGATAGGCATCGGAGAGACTATTGATGTCGGCAGGAGGATTTGGGAGTTGGCCGATGGCCTGGGTCTGGGCGATGGGCTTTTGGGTGAAGGAGCGTGTGTCGAGTGTGGCAAAAGCACTCGACACCTATTATGCAAGTGACTATGCTTTTAAACTACTAAGGTGGTCTCTGCACTATGCATGTGGGATTAATCTCCCTGCATTATTTTGAACCTGTGGTAAATGCGCTTTGGCAGGAATTTCTTTTTTGAAGTGCTGCGATGGTTTTCAAGCGGCCGCGGGTGGTTGAGCCATCAATGGCGACTGTAGCAGGGGCATGGGCGAGTTGTTGAATAGTCATGTACCCGATTTTTGGCATGAGGACTTCCAGATGGTGGCACAGGGCTCAAGGCCACCATTGTCTGCTTTCTATCTCTGCAGCAATAAATTCTGAGCGTCATTCCTTTGAAGGATCTATATCTGGCGGATTTTTGAAAAAGCCTTGTAATTAATTGCTGTGGTACACTTTCTGGCTAATATAAGCAGACTGTGTTACCATTGTTTTGGTTGTTGAAAGTTGAACATTTGGCTCTGTAATACAATACAGCTGATTTGGTTGCTCTGTACAGCAAAACCTGCGAGTTTATGTATCTCTTGTTGTACGTTTTTGCATGAATCCACTGATTTCATGGTTAATTTTATATGAGAAATGCTATGTTAGCATGTGTTTTGTTAATTCTGTCTCCAGTATTGCATATATCTTTCTTTTGAGTCTGGATTTTTAAGCAATGTTTGAGACTCTAGAACATAGAATTCCTATGTTGAATGTCTGATCTCTTAACTTCTGCTCAAGGGGTAGATTAAATTGTTCTCAGATTGAACATTGGGAAGGGTATACTACAGTAGGGATGCCATAAGTATAGATAGCTTAACACTATGTATTGGGAGATATCTGTAAGGCAGGTATCATATGTATCCCCCTGAAATCCAGTTTTAGTTGTTCATGCATATCATTCACAGGTGTATGTCTACTGACTCCAGGCCCTGGATAGGCACCGATCTAGCTTTGTGTTTGTGTTACAACCATGTCCAGCTTTGCATCCAAATATAAAATCAAAACCAAATTCTAAAACAACCATTAGGACAGTAGAATTAGTTTTAGGATCCAAGTCCTCTGTCTACAACTGCAAATAGGCCCAAAGCTAGCCCCTTTGCTCTTATCTTACAGTTTTGGTCTACTTACAGGAGGACTTATCTACTTTCTGTCAGCATCCCAGCCTTGTATGTATATCCTCATGGATGTTGAGTAGGGAATACCCCCCTAGGTTTTGCAGAGCCTGAAGAAGAAGAGGAGATAAAATATAGAGTCTATCTCCTACACTGTTGGCCCTTGGCCCAAAGATCCTGTTGATCATTGATGGCTACCTTGTAGGGAAATCTGGGAATAAGCATCCAGTCTGGGAAAAAACCAACAGAAATTGGTGACTTTGCTAGGGAGATCAATGTCATATCCATGAAAGTTTGAGTCTACGAGATTGAAGAATTAGGCCTGGATGTGTTTGTTGCAGTAGAGAAAAAGCTTGTATATGTGACTCTGCTAGTGGATGACCCAGAAAGAAAGAAATCAATTTGTAGCTTCAGCTTGTTTGAAGCTCATTCCTCTTCAAGGAGGTGGTGACTCTGCATCAAAGAACCTGATAAAAGAACAAAATCAGTCAGAGAAGAATTTGCAGCTCCTACAACATATCCAGGTATTTCATATTGTTTGACAGACTCCCTATTTGGTGAGATAGCACTGGTTAAAAGGGAAACATTGGTGAAAGCAGAGCTTGCATGCTTTTATTAGAACTTATTCTGTATTTCAAAGGGCATGCAATGTTGCTAAAAAGACTCATTTAAAGGACTTTAGGAAAGTTTGAAAAAACAGTCTAAATTTTGAGTGCCTAAAGTCATTGTTTGTAGAAAATCTGAGTAGAGAGGAGGGTTGCAAAAACATAAAGGATGTATTATCAGCCTATGCACCCTTGTGAAGTGTCAAGTGCAAAAATGTATAGTAGTCAGTCCCAACAATGTAATAAAAGAAGTTTCAACATAGACAGATATAAGCCCATAAATTTTAGTGGCATTTGTGGCTATCCAAATGCTCTTCCACCTAAAATCAGATTTTTTTGCCTAAATTTAATGATATAAAGGATGAATCAGCTGAGAGACACTTGCAACAGTTTATAAATATGATAGATGACTTTGAGATTGACCATGAGGATGTGGTTATGAGATTATTTGTTCAATCTCTAGATGAAGATGCAAGGGACTGGTTTTCCTACCTTCCAGCTCACTCTGTCAGCTCTTGGCATGGTTTTAAATCTGCATTTCTAGTACAATATGGTGAAAGAATCTCTGAATATGCAATTATTAGTAATTTTATGTACATCCATATTGAAGAAGGTGAGTTGATCCCAGCCTTTAACCTCAGATTTATGAGGGTATTGAATAGAATTCCAGAATGCATGAGACCTAATGATGCACTGTGCTTAGTTGTCTATTTGGGAGCTTTTGATAAGAAAATGAGTTACAGATTAAGAGACAAGGAGCCCACCACATTGCATTAGGCACATTAGTTTGCAATGGATATTGAAAACAATTGGAGGTATGGAATACAAAAGGGTTATTTTTCTAAAAATTTTTGTTGTCTTGCAGCCCCCGATGTTAATGAAAGATTTAATTCAGGAGTTGACAATGAATGTCAAAGTATTCACACCCCTGTTGTCCCAGTTTTTGCATCATTTCAAGTTGATGATGTTTCTGTTATAAAGGAGGATGTCTTGTTTTGCCCAACAAATGAAGTTGAAAACAATGGTTTTTCAAGTAATATTTACATACCCGCCCTTATCAAAGAGCCATCATGTTTAAATGATCCAGTTGTGCAAGGTTGTGATCATGTGGATCAACAGTCAGTATCAGTTTCATCAGGAAGTATTAGAGGGATGGAGAATGATGTAGATAGCTCAACTTTAGAATGCATTGAAATAGCAGAAATCTTGTATATGGGGCAATCAGTTGATAGAAATGATATCCATGATCAATTCATGGATCAGGTTTGTTCTTCTTATGACTCTGGATCTGATAGTACTAAAGAAGAATTGGAGTATCATGAAGAAGAAGCAGAGGCCTTTGCGGTGAGTGTTAATCCCCTTTATGATGAGTCTACAGATGCCTTTGATGCTGTGAATCTTGACTTTCAGTGGTGTAGGATTAATCCTCTTTTTGAGGATGATGATGAATATAAGGAGACTGTTGACCTTGGTGTTACATCAGTTTGTGAGTGGGGGGCATATGAATCAGATATCTTCAATTCTTGTGAAGATACTATGGATTTACAAACTGTGAATGATGGATGTTCATCATCACCTGGTTTAGATATGTGCAACATTGGGTGTGTGGATCAGGATTTGTTTTCAATATCAGTAGATATTGGGGGTCTCATTTTTTCTGAGTATTTTGAGTTTTTGGATCAGCTGGATGAGTGCCTGATGGTGTGTAGTAGCCAGATAAATGATGAAGACTGCCAAGAGCAGTATGATGTACCATCTAAAGAGTATAACATGCATATGTTGCTTAATGCTGAAGGATTTTTTAGCATGTATGGTTGCATGTTTGATTTTGAAATGCAGAGTGACAGAGGCAGTACTACAAGTGGCAAGCTATCAAAGGTGGTGGAATATCTAATTGAGCAAATGACCTTATGGACAAACTATGCCAATTTTTTCAGTTGGGATTGGGATCTTTCAGTTTGGAATCAGGCATTTGGCAGGAAAAAATTTTGGTTCTTCCTTTTTGGCTACCCGGGGCCACCCAAGTGATGACTAAAAATATAGTTTTTGTGCAGGTTGGTGCAATGATCGACTCTCTTGCCCAATAGATATGGCCCAATCTGCGAAACCAGAGATTCTGAGGTCCTCGCTGTAGTTTTGCACCTGCACATCCCTAGACAGAGCCAGTGTTGGCACTAATTTTGGTCTGGATCTGAGCGCAGATGTTGGAGGGTTTTTTCTTCTTGGGCCCTAAGTTTCCTTGTTCATCGCTGTGACTTTCTCTATCGGCGAAACTTCTTTTTGAGTGCTTAGATTATGATTGAACCATCGTTTTGAACCACCGCGTTGAACCCTTTTGGTTCATGGTTCAACGGTTCAAGGCTTTATGTTTGTGTTCGGCAAATGTTCTTTTTGAAGTGCTCCGTTCGGCATTGAACTTCTCGGTTGAACCATCCGTTTGAACCGGTTCATGGTTCAAAGGTTCAGAGCTTTATGTTTTTGGTTCATCAGAGTGATCGACATCATCGGTGAGCTATTTTTTGTTCCCTCCGATGTGTTTGGTTTGGCCGATGGAAATGCCATCGGTGTGATATTCATCGTCGGCAGGCTTCATTTGTGTTTGGCCGATGGATGTTATCGGCGTGAGTTGTGTTGTCGGCAAGCGTGATTTTTGTTGTGCCGATGGTCTGTCTCTGGCCGATGAGGGTGTGTTTTGATGGCCATCGGAGAGACTTGGTAGATCGGGTGAGCTGTGGAATGCTTGGCCGATGGTCTATATCTTGGCGACAAGTGTGTTTTGCTTGGTCATCGGGGAGAGTTGGTCTATCAGCTAGGGAAGCTTTTGGCTAGTCCGATGGTAGTAGTCTGGCCGACAGGGAATTGCAATAGGCATCGGAGAGACTATTGATGTCGGCAAGAGGATCTGGGAGTTGGCCAATGGCCTGGGTCTGGGCGATGGGCTTTTAGGTGAAGGAGCGTGTGTCGAGTGTGGCAAAAGCACTTGACACCTATTATGCAAGTGACTATGCTTTTAAACTACTAAGGTGGTCTCTGCACCATGCATGTGGGATTAATCTCCCTGCATTATTTTGAACCTGTGGTAAACGCGCTTTGGCAGGAATTTCTTTTTTGAAGTGCTGCGACGGTTTTCAAGCGGCCACGGGTGGTTGAGCCATCAATGGCGACTGTAGCAGGGGCATGGGCGAGTTGTTGAACAGTCATGTACCTAATTTTGGCATGAGGACTTCCAGATGGTGGCATAGGGCTCGAGGCCACCATTGTCTGCTTTGTCTCTGCAGCAATAAATTTTGAGCGTCATTCCTTTGAAGGATTTGTATCTGGCAGATTTTTGAAAAAGCCTTGTAATTAATTGCTGTGGTACACTTTCTGGCTAATATAAGCAGACTGTGTTACCATTGTTTTGGTTGTTGAAAGTTGAACATTTGGCTCTGTAATACAATATAGCTGATTTGGTTGCTCTGTACAGCAAAACCTGCGAGTTTATGTATCTCTTGTTGTACGTTTTTGCATGAATCCACTGATTTCATGGTTAATTTTATATGAGAAATGCTATGTTAGCATGTGTTTTGTTAATTCTGTCTCCAGTATTGCATATATCTTTCTTCTGAGTCTAGATATTTAAGCAATGTTTGAGACTCTAGAACATAGAATTCCTATGTTGAATGTCTGATCTCTTAACTTTTGCTCAAGGGGTAGATTAAATTGTTCTCAGATTGAACATTGGGAAGGGTATACTGCAGTAGGGATGCCATAAGTATAGATAGCTTAACACTCTGTATTGGGAGATATCTGTAAGGCAGGTATCATATGTATCCCCCTGAAATCCAGTTTTAGTTGTTCATGCATATCATTCACAGGTGTATGTCTACTAACTCTAGGCCCTGGATAGGCACCGATCTAGCTTTGTGTTTGTGTTACAACCATGTCTAGCTTTGCATCCAAATATAAAATCAAAACCAAATTCTAAAACAACCATTAGGACAGTAGAATTAGTTTTAGGATCCAAGTCCTCTGTCTACAACTGCAAATAGGCCCACAGCTAGCCCCTTTGCTCTTATCTTAGAGTTTTGGTCTACTTATAGGAGGACTTATCTGCTTTCTATCAACATCCTAGCCTTGTATGTATATCCTCATGGATGTTGAGTAGGGAATACCCCCCTAGGTTTTGCAGAGCCTGAAGAAGAAGAGGAGATAAAATATAGAGTCTATCTCCTACACTGTTGGCCCCTAGCCCAGAGATCCTGTTGATCATTGATGGCTACCTTGTAGGGAAATCTAGGAATAAGCATCCAGTCTGGGAAAAAACCAACACGATGTATCAGCCTAGCGAAACTAGGGTTCGCCGATAGATTTGAGTCTCACCGAACTTGAAGTCAGAATGCATTAGCATATCAGAGACACAAAAAGGAAGTCATGCCGAAGAGTGGTTGGTCCATTGGTGTATCAGCTTAAGTTTGTAAGTGTTCATCGATGACAAGGGTCACAACGAAGACAATAGTCATCGGTGTATCGGCAAAGCAAATCCTACCGGGGCCGTTAGTAATTGTCTTGCCGATAAACAAAAGTTAAAGGTGACGTTAGAGTGATCGGTGCATTGGCCAAACAGGTATCCAAGTCTCACTGAAGACAAATGCTATCAGCGCATCGGGAGACAAGTTCAAAGTTCGACCGATAGAAGTAAGTCTTGGTGAAGGAGGTTTTGTGGTCACATCTGTGTAAGTTTGATCACGAAGAGACTTAAGAAAGTCATTCCAATCGATGGTTATCTGCCCAATCTAGGTGTATCAGTGGCCAGTAAGTGGAGTCTTGCCGATAGAAAGCAAAATTTGATTTTGTCAATGTTATCACTGTTCACTCCTCATCAACAAGCCCATAAACTTAAAAAAGACCAAGCAAACAAGTATTCAATGCACAAAACATATGCGATGCAATAACATGTGAACATGTGGAGGGATGACTCAGAACCCATTAGAAGTTTAAAATATAAAAGTTAGGGCATTTAAAACATTGGGTTACAAGTGACAATAGGTAACCTTATCAAAGGGGTTGGTCAACAAATGACAATAGGGACATCAGAACAACTCAAGTGAACCACAATTGATCGAATGGGTCAATGATGAAACATAAGCATTCTCAGCAAAGACAAAAGATTTCGACACATGGAGGGTTTTGGACATAATTAGGATAAACCCTAGCATGATGCTAACACAAAAACCCTAAATAACAAAGCATAGAAAACTTTCAATAATATTCCTAATAGTGGCTCATGTTTGGAGATGTATGTTCTAGTGGGACAAAATGAGGATCTAAAATATTCAAGGCACAGACCAACAAGCCAACAAAACAAACAAACACACACATACACTTCACCATTGGTCATAGACAACCATGGTTGCACCAGACAAAAAGAAAGGAAAGAAAGACCCTAAGATTACCATGCATGGAAAATGAGCCCAAGCTCAAGAGAAACAATGCTTCAAGACTTTTTCATGCACTAGCATTTGCTGAAATTCTTTGACCAAACTCTTGATGAAGAATGAGTCTTCACCATATTGATTTTTAATTATGAAAGGGCCCAACCACATGGGATCAAACTTCCCATGTTTTCCTTTATCCTGTAATCTTGCGTTCCATACCAAGATCATATCTCCTTGTTTAAACTTCCTTGGACTTGCCGTTTTGTCAAACAAATATTTCATTTGTTGTTGTATCTTTAAGTTATTCTTCTAAGCAATCCTCCTTGGTTCATCCATCTCAATCAACTGATTTATCTTGTTTGTCATTGCATCATATTCCCTGGTATCAATCTTCTGAATGCATTTATAGATTGTGAGTAAGTTATTGATAGGCATGACTACATCCACTCTATAAACTAACTCAAAAGGTGACTTTCCTATAGACTTTTTAGGAGTCATTTTATCTACCTAAAGTGCTAGCCTAAGATTAGAATCCCATGCTTTCTTATTTTGGCCCAATAACCTTTTGATTACCTTCATCAGATTTTTGTCACTTGCCTCAACTTGTCCATTCCCTTGTGGATGATATGGAGATGGGTGAGAAATTGTAATCCTGAATTTAGAGCATACCTTGACAAAACTATTTGACCTGAAGCACATTGCATTGTCTACAATAATTTTGTTTGGTACACCAAATTTTCACAGAATGTGATCTAGGACAAAATCAATCACTACATTATTAGTTTCTCTCCTGGTGGGAATGGATTCAACCCATTTAGTAAAATAATCAATTGCCACTAGGATCCATTTATGTCCTCCACTTGATCTTTTAGTGATCTCACCAATAAAATAAATCCCCTACTATTGAAAGTGAGCTTCTATTGCCATAGGCTTTAGAGGCAATGAACCCGATCCTTTCAATTTGCATGTAAACCTTCGACATGAGTCACATTTTCTTACCAATTTATGCACATTAGAAAATAGAGTAGGCCACTAGTATTCAGCTCTGAGAATCTTATGAGCTGTAGTCTTTGCCATGAAGTGATGACCACATACACCATTATGCACTTATGACGCCACCTTCCTAGACTCCTCTTCATTAAGGCATCTTATAAGCACTCCCTCCTTCCCCCACATCAATATTCCATCAACAATTATGTATTTCAAGGCATGAAACTTTAAAGTCCTCTTTTGATTATCATTTATCCCACTAGGATAGTCCATATAAATAAGATAATGAACTATATCCTTGTACCAAGGAGAATGTTACATGTTGTACCCTTTTCCTTCAACTTCTTCCTCTACTAGATTGATTTTTGTAGCATTTAGATATGATTTGGCCATAAGACTGGCTAATCCTTGTTCTCTAACCAATTTAGTAATCTGCAACTCAATGTTGAACTCCTCGATTTTATTTATCCACCTGCATATTCTACCTGAAAACTCCTAATGTGTAAAAATATCCTTGAGAGCAGCATGTGGGACATAAATAATAATTGTAGCACCCACAAAGTATGGTCTAAATCTCTCACTACCTTTACTAGAGCATAAGCTTATTTCTCCATGGTATCATATTTCAGTTTTACAACCTAGATTGACTTACTGAAGAAAGAGATAGGTTGCTCAAACCCATCTTGGTTCTTATGTAACAATACAGAAGCAATAGTATGGTATGAGGCAAATGAAAAAATTGAAATGGCCTAGAGAAATTGGATAAGGCCAACACTGGAACTTTCTTGATTGCATCCATAATATCCTAAAATGACTAAATTGAATCACCTTCCTTATCACACTTTGCCCTTTCTTCAACATCTTGGATATGGATTTTGTCTTCTTAGCAAAATTTGGCACAAACCTTCTAACAAAATTAATTTTCCCAAAGAAAGATTGGATACCCTTAATTGTCCTAGGCTGAGGGATCTTGTCAATTGCAACAAATCTTTCTGGATCAGTTCTAACTCCATCCTTAGACACTATATGTCCTAATAGCTTTCCCTCTATGACACAAAACATGCAATTCTTGGGATTAAGGTAAATCCCATATTCTATACACATTTTAAAAATATGTTCCAAGTGACCACAATGTTCTTCTTCCTTCTTTGAGAAGGTTGTCAAATCATCTTGATACACAAGCATGATAACATTGATCAGACTTGAGAATGCTACATCCATATCTCTTTCAAATGTTGCCCCAACATTTGTGAGTCCAAATGGCATTTGAACATACACATATGTACCCCGAGGAGTTGTAAAGGTCATCTTGTATTGTTTTGACTCTTTGATTTTAACTTGATTATAACCAACGAAACCATCCATCATAGATATAAGTTCACTCCTGGTTACCTTTTGTAGCATGACTTCCATATTGGGCAAGGGATAATTGTCTTTTAGGGATAAGATATTGAGATTCCTAAAATCTACACATAATCTAATATCACCATTTTTCTTCGTCACTGGGACTAGGTTAGATACCCAAGTTGAATGTCTAATTGGGTTGATTATTCCTCCCTCTCTTAGCTTAGCCAATTCCTCTTGAATTTTTGGATCCAATGTAGGGTTAATAGGTCTTTGCTTCTACCTAAAAGGTTTGGCATCTATTTTAAGTGGGATCTCATGCTAGAAAAGATCTTCTCTATATGCCTTCAAATCATCATATGACCAAGCAAAAACTCTACAATACTTTATCAATAGTGCAATGAGTGTTTCCCTTACCTTTGGACTCATCTTCTTTCCAATGTAAACCCTTTTTGGTGTATAATTAGTCCCCACATTAATTTACTCCAAAT
Organism: Cunninghamia lanceolata; assembly: GCA_027924645.1. Taxonomy (NCBI): domain Eukaryota; kingdom Viridiplantae; phylum Streptophyta; class Pinopsida; order Cupressales; family Cupressaceae; genus Cunninghamia; species Cunninghamia lanceolata. The sequence goes on along the minus strand of BSBN01000252.1, from coordinate 10,232,082 downwards.
ATTTTTCTTGAGTAATGGAAGGTTTGGTTGTGCTTCTATCAACTCCACCAAAAACCCTTTCCAAGGCAACTAAACCCCTAGGAATTTTATTGGTCTTTAGTTGTATAACCTCATTTCCAAATATAGTTTTCTTACCATTAACATTTTCAACAAAATGTTGGAAGTCAATCTCCTGGCTATGATATTCACCAACACAGTTAAGAAATTTAAGAATATCCTCATCATTCTCAAACGCTTGCTAATGATAAATATTGTCAAGTACTGAAGGTCTTGTCAACATTTCTATTTTGGATATTCCTACCAATGAGATATCTTCTAATCTATTTTCTATGTTAGTCAAGAGATTTGCTATTGTGTTCTTTTCTCTCTATCCATTATATAGAAAAAGCATCAAAAGATTCAAAACTATCCCACATAACATTCTTGTATTGTTTAAGCCTCTAGTTCTTAGATGCATACCTTCCTCTAAGTTGAGACACAACAAACTCTAAGTCTCCCTAGAATTTAAGGTTCTTTATTTTGTGCTCGATGGATAGGTTCAACCCTATCAATAAGGCCTCATATTCAACAACATTGTTAGTGCACTCAAAAGCTAACTTAAAAGAGGACTTGAATATCTCTCGAGCTAGTGAAGGACAATCTCAACTCCTAACCCTTCCCTTGAGAAAGCTCCATCAGAAGACATATGCCATACATCATTAGAGGATGTTTCAAGAAATTCTACTTTGTGCTGGCATTCCTTAGCTTGTGCCTCTATCTTGAAACTATCCATGTCAATGTTAATAAAACATACTTGTCCCTCATGGCCTTCAAGCTCTTCAATGATAGAAGGTGCCTTTTTTCTATGTCCAACCTTACATCTTTACCATTTATGGGGATCATTGCATAGGAGGAATCCATCTGAATACTCCCTCCCACTGTAGATACCCATTTTCTTGATAACTACATTTCATACTAAGGAGGTGTATATACTATAAAATGCACATAAGAAACAAATCAAAGCAATATTGATCTATTTCATGCAAGTCCTAATTACCTTAGATTGAGCAAATAAGGAATGCATATAAGAAAGGAAACTAATCTAAGCTAGTTACCATGCAAACCTTGCTTAAGTGGATGTGCTCTTGATGTATTGATGAATGCAGATGGCTCCTCAAAATAGAAGCATAACTTAACAATTCATGAAGTCTTTAAAATGTTAGTATGGGTGGCTATTTATAGATTTTTTGGATGAGGATTTGACAGTCAAGATTGGATTGAAGGATCAATGGATGAGGTTTTTTTAGAGGCTTGGATGCATGATCACTTGCCAACCGACAAACATTGGTTGGATGAGAACGGATGTCCTTGGATTGAGAGGAAATCAAGGGTGGAAAATTGAATTAAATAAATGAAGGGATGGGATTGAATGAGGAGAAAAGGACTTTTGTACAAAGGACTTTGACTATATCTTTGTAAGAGACCCATGTGGTCTTGTATAAGAGGCCATGCCTTTGTACACATAGAAGGATTGAGGGTTTGACTAGGGTTATATTAGGATAATGGAATGTGCAAGTAGGAGGTTAGTTAATTAATTAGGTTAGGTCACCTAATAAAAAGTGTAGAAAATAGGGAATTAAATAAATAGATATATTTATTTAATTCATGGGATGGGGAAAGGGGGATTAGATAAATATAAATTTATCTAATGTTTGGACTATAGAGGAAGGGGATAAATGATTAATTAATCATTTAGGCTAGGGATATGTACGGATGCATGTACAGATGAATAGTGAAAAGTCCATGAATAGTGATTTTGACAATAAAATATTATAAAATCATGGTTTGAAGGGGAATTGATGTTGAATGCACAAGACAATTGAGAGGGGGGTGAATCAGTTGTAGCTTAAAATTTCAAAACCCTCACACACATTTAGATCTGCATAGATTCAATTAACACTTAGATTGTTATCATGATTAAGCATGAAAAGCAAATAACAAAAACTGAATCAAACAAACATCAAACACAAGAGAACACCAAATTTACATGGAAAACCCAAGAAGGGAAAAACCATGACGAGGATTAGCTCACAATATAAAGTAGTATCAACACCAAATTGCAAAAGGATGTCTGCCAGAGGGTTCACTACCTAGAAGAAAGGCTCACTGCCCAAGGACTCATTGCCTTGAAAGAAAGAGATAGAAGAGGTGGCTCACTAATAGAGTTGAACTGTTATAATTGCATCTAACTTATACAAGGAGTACAGTTCCAATGAAGCTCAAAGTATTGAACCAATATTCACCACAACATCAACATCACCTCCACAACATCACTGAAGAATTGTAGACACCTTTTGCTCACTGCATCTAGTAGTCTAACACATGAAGGCTTGTACTACACTACACATTCATCACACTATTATTCACATCACATCCATCATGCGCATACCCAATCACAATCCCTTGACACTCATTTATACTGTGTTCAACCTTGAGAGCATTCTCCAAGGTTAGAAAATCACCTTAACCTAGAAAATTCAAATCAAGTATGGACCTAAACATTCTCATGGTGGAAAGGAATAAAGGAAAACCATAACACATCTTATCTTGGACCTAAATTCATCCAAGCACACTACTCCACACTTTCACAATCACCGAAGCACCTCTGCAAATAGTGTAAACACCCAAGGTCAGCCAAACCTGTGTAAACACAATGAACTTTTAAGTACACGCTTCCTCAAACCCAACGATGACTTGCGGACCACATGTAAGGCCTCAACATAATATAGAGTATTCCATGAACATCCTGAAACATCTTGAAATCCAACAAATTCCTCTGCAACAACTTTCACCTGCTGCACAACCTTATCCTGTTTATCCAACATGCTTAACTATTTCTATCATACACTGTATCTCTAGAAATCAACTTCCGGAGCACCAAACCATGAAAAGTTTCAACATAAGAAATATATAAACCTTATAAGCACAATTCCATAATCACAAGACCTAAAACCTCTTTGCAGAGCAAAGACATTTCTCCCAGACACCTTTGCAACACTCATAAACATAGTCTTCATACTGCTGAACCCAACTTCCTCTACACAATGAACCAGAGCACCAAATTTAGAATATAACATCTATTGACACATCTAAACAACATATCCAAACCACAAAGATATATCTTCAACATAGAGGAAATGCAAAGCAAAACCAGAACACTACTCTGTAAGCTAAAATGCCACTTCAACACACTGTTTCCTTTATTAATCAAATTTTCTCAAAAGCACTTGGAAACCAACCAAAAGAAACATATTCTTAACATCTTTAGTACCTCTTCAAGGCAACCAAATCATCTTCAACAAAGCAACTCAACCAAACAACTCATACTATTGCAACAACCTCATCTCTACTCAACCAACCTCATACCTTTTCTCTGCTCAACCAACTTCATCTCTGTTCAACTAGTTGATACAATTGACACCAATGACAACACAAGCTTGTTGACATCAATGACAACACCATCTGCATATACTTGCAACAATATCCCCCTTTGTCATTGATGGCAACACATAATGTGAAAAACCATCAACACAATAGCATCCTCAATACTATGCTTCCTACCAACTCTTTTCCTTTTTCTTTCTCTCCCCCTCAGCTTGCTACTCTCTACTTGAAAACTGACTCACTACTTTATCTCCTTTTTTAGATTGCTCTCTCCCCCCCTTTGACATCAATGGCAAAGGGTTACACATCTCTCTTTCAATCTTACTTTTTAGACAACTGCTCACACTTGTACCTGCTTATTACTGCTCTGCAACATCATTTCTTTTATTGCTCTGTGTGCTCCCCCTTAGAAGCAACCAACAATAGAACTTACTCCCCTTGACTACCACAACCATCATGACCACTATGTGCTCCCCTAAGAGGTAGCCTTTAACATTAGTCTAGAATAAAGAATGAAACTTTAAATCCACTAAACTGATGCATCTCCTTGTGCATCTAGTTCAGTGGAGGGGCAATAACCCCTAACTTCTCCCAGAGATACTCAAATGTATCCTTAGGAAGGGCCTTGGTGAATATATTAGCAACCTGATCCTTTTTAGGCACATACTCAAGCTTCACTTCATTCTCTGCAACCTTCTCTCTCAGAAAGAGATACCAGATTGATATATGTTTTGTCCTTGAGTGCATCACTAGATTCTTTGAAATATTAATAGCACTTGTATTATCATAGAAGATAGGTATAGGTTCATCATATACAACTCTGATAGCCTTCAAGGTTTGTCTCATCCACAACACCTGTGTGTAGCAAGATGTTGCTGCAATGTATTCTACCTCTATAGTAGACAAAGATACTGAATCATGCTTCTTACTTAACCATGACACCACTGTCTCCAAAAAAGAATGCACCACCACTAGTACTTTTCCTGTCATTGACATAAATAGCCCAATCTACATTTGTATAAGCACTTAGAGAAAAGTTATCATCCTTTGGATACCACAAGCCTTGATCCAGAGTGCCCTTTAAATATTTGAATATCCTCTTCACTGCTGCAACATGTGACTCTTTGGGGTCTTCTTGAAATCTATCCACAAGACAAACTGCATGCATAATATCTGGTCTAGTAGTAGTTAAATATAGCAATCCTCCAATCATTGATCTATACCTTCTTTGATCAGCCTTAGGAGGTTCATCATTCTTTCTCAGCTTGCAACTAGTCATCATAGGAGTACATATTGGTTTAGAGTCTTCCATTCCAAACTTCTTCAACATCTCCTTGACATAATTTGATTGTGAAATGAAAATACTTTTATCTATCTGATTGATCTGTAACCCAAGGAAGAAGTTCATCTCACCACACATTGACATTTCAAATTCTTTCTGTATTTCATCTACAAAACCCTTACACATACCTTCATTTCCTCCAAAGATTATGTCATCCACATATACTTCCACAATCAAAATTTGATCTTCTCCTACTTTGATGTATAGATTGCTATTTGTAAAACCTTTATTGAATCCTTCTTATATTAAATACCTATCTAACCTTACATACCAAGCTCTGGGGGCATGCTTCAATCCATACAGTGCCTTCTTCAACATACAAACCATATCTAGTTTATCTGATAACTAAAATCCATCTGGTTGTTCTATGTATACTTCTTCTAGTTCACCATTCAAGAAAGCTAACTTCACATCCATTTGATATACTTTGAAATCCTTGTGTACTGCAAAAGCCAAAAACATCCTGATGGTCTCTATTCTTGCCACCAGAGTATAAGTTTCCTCATAGTCTATTCCTTCTACTTGTGAGTAACCTTTACACACAAGCCTTGCCTCGTTTCTTACCATTTCTCCATTCTCATTTAGTTTGTTCTGAAATACCCACTTAGTTCCAATTACATTTTTGTTTTTTGGTGTTAGGACAAGTTCCTAAGACTAATTCTTTTTAATCTACATTAGTTCTTCTTCCATAGCCTTGATCCAATACTCATCCTTGCATGCTTCAATCACCAATTTAGGTTCAACTTTAGAAAGTAAATATAGATTTACTTATTCTTCAATAGCTTTCCTTCTTGTTAGTACACCTTTGTTCTTATCACCAATGATTTGTTCTTCAGAATGATGCTTTTGCACATACTTGGGAGTTTTAGGAGTCTTTTCTAGAGCTTCTTCTTCTTCAATTTGTACTTCCTTTTCATCAACATTTTCTTCTTCTCTGTAAGATGACTCATCTGATTCATATCCATTGACTTTTGAGTTCTTTTGTAGATCTTCATCATCTTTTACATTTGCACTCTCAACAATCCTTCTCATCCTCTTGTTGTAGCACCGATAAGCTTTACTTTTAGTAAAATACCCAAGGAAGATACCTGCATCATACCTTGCATCAAAGTTTCCTAGATTTTCTTCATCCCTTCTAATATAACATTTGCTTCCAAACACTCTAAATTACTTGGTAGTAGGAATCCTATTTGCTCTTGCCTGCACTCTATTTAGTATGTAAACAATAGTATGAATTGCTTCTCTTCAGTAGACCTCTAGTAGGTTTGCTTCTTTTATCATTGTCCTTGCAGCTTCTTGAATAGACCTATTCTTTCTTTCAACCACTCCATTCTGTTGAGGAGTCCTAGGGGTAGATAAGTGCCTCTTTATTCAATGATTCTCACAAAACATGTTAAACTCATAGGAGGTGAACTCTCCACCTCTATCATACCTCAAACATTTAATTGATGTATCCATTTCATTTTTAACCATAGCTTTGAATGCTTTGAACTTATCTAGGGCTTCATATTTTTCTTTGAGAAAAGTAACCCATGTCGTCTTAGAGTAATCATCAATCAATAGCATGAAATACCCGTCACCTTGAAAACTCCTTACCTTGGTAGGACCATAAAGATTTGTATGCATGAAATCCAATAGTCTGGTAGAAGACTGATCCTTGACTTTAAAACTTCTTCTTGCTTCCTTTCCAATCCGACATCCTTATAGACAACATTGAGGGGATTTGTAATCTTTGGCTGATCTCTCACAACTTTAACTAAACTTATCCTTACTAGGCTATCAAAATTGATGTAACACAATCTTCTATGCCATAGCCAACTTTCACTGATTTGAGTCATGAAGCAATAACCATCACCACCTTTGAGATGATAAACATTTCCATATGTCCTCTTTCTAGTAGCTATCATAGTTCCAGAATCTTTTCTGATCTCACAACCACCATCTTGAAACACAAGATTGTATCCTTTGCTACACATTTGTCCAACACTCAAGAGGTTATGCTTTAAACCCTTAACATAAAGAACATCATCAGTATTATGCTTGCCATTAAAACTAATTGAGCCTCTCCCACATATCTTAGCAGTTGTATCATCACCAAATCTAACTAGTCCTCCATCATATTTTTCAAGTTTATCACTAGTCATATGATTTGAGCATCCACTGTCAATGACCCAATAGTTCTTTTCATGTTTGGTATGAAAAGAGGATATTAAATTATCTTCAGTATTAAGACTTACCTCCAGAGCCTTTTCCTTCAGACATTTCTTAGAGTTAGTAGGAACAACATCATCTTTTAAAGCTATGAATAGACATTCATTATCCTCATCATTTTCATAATCAGATTCATCATCAGATATACATGCATCTTCTCTAACATAGTAGCTCTTTTTAGGCACTTTACTCTTGTTTTCCCTATTCTTACTTTTCAAAATTCTTTCCAGACATTTTAAAGCACAATGACCAATCTTGCCACAACTGAAACACTTGAAAGACAACTTACCACTGTACTTACTGGTACCCAATTTCATTTTTATCACAAAGTTAGCTTCCACATCATCTAAATCCTCCTGATCTAATTCCACAGTCTTCTTAGATTTACCAGCCTTGAAGGCAGTCTCAGCCTTCGCACTACTTGTTCCAAATTATCTCATTTCAAAGGTAGTTAAGGTACTAATCAACTAATATTTGGTAAATTGATTCAAATTTTGTAATTCTTCAATAGCAAAAACTTTATGATTGTAAGTTTTAGGAAGAGTTCTGAGTACCTTCAATACTACTTCTTTTTCATCCACATCTCCACCAAGTTCTTTGATGCCATTGACAACTTCATCCACCTTCTATAAGTAGCTCATAATGTTTCATCTTCAGACATTCGCATGGTCTCAAACATGAGCTTCAAATTCTACATTTTAGCTTGCTTGACCTTATCATCTCCTTCATAAATAGTTTGTAACTTTTTCTAGATTTCATTAGCAGTTTTCAAATTCATAACTTTCACCAACTCATAATTAGTAAGATCACCTAAAAGAGCATACCTCGCTTTACCATTTGTTTCATAGGCCTTGATCTCATTTGCAGGACTTGGACCATTTTCTGGTATAGTGTATTCAGTCTCAATAGCCTTCAAGATCTCATATCCAAGAGAAATCAAATAACCTTCCATAATTATTTTCTAAAAACTATAACCTGTCCCATTGAACAAAGGATCATCCTTCTTGTGTGCCATCTCTAATCTACCTTAAGTGGTTAAGCTATCTTCCAAGGAACCTAGCTCTGATATCAATTGTTGAATGCACAAGACAACTGAGGGGGGTGAATCAGTTGTAGCTTAAAATTTCAAAACCCTCACACACATTTAGATCCACATAGATTCAATTAACCCTTAAATTGTTATGATGATTAAGCATGAAAAACAAATAATAGAAATTGAATCAAACAAACATCAAACACAAGAGAACACCAAATTTACGTGGAAAACCCAAAAAGGGAAAAACCACGATGAGGATTAGCTCACAATATAAAGTAGTATCAACACCAAATTACAAAAGGCTCACTGCCAGAGGGCTCACTATCTAGTAGAAATGCTCACTGCAAAGGGCTCACTGTCCTGAAAGAAAGAGATAGAAGAGGTGGCTCACTGCCAGAGTTGAACTATTATAATTGCATCTAACTTATGCAAGGATTACAATTCCAATGAAGCTCAAAGTACTAAACCAATATTCATCACAACATCAACATCAATATCAACATCACCTCCGCAGCATCACTGAAGAATTGTAGACACCTTCTACTCACTGCATCTAGTAGTCTAACACATGAAGGCTTATATTGCACAACACATTCACCACACTATTATTTACATCACATCCATCATGTGCATACCCAATCATGATCTATTGACACTCATTTATACTATCTTCAACCTTGAGAGAATTCTCCAAGGTTGACAAATCACCTTAACCCATAAAGTTCAAATTAGGTTTGGACCTAAACATTCATGCAGTGGAAAGGAATGAAGGCGGACCACAACACATCTTAGCTTGGACCTAAATTCATCCAAACATGCTACTCCACACTTTCACAATCACGGAAGCACCTCTGCAAATAGTGTAAACACCCAAGGTTGGCCAAACCTGTGTTAACACAATGAACTTTTAAGTACACGCTTCCTCAAACCCAATGATGACTTGTAGACCACATGTAAGGATTCAACACAATCTAGAGTATTCCATGAACATCCTAAACCATCTTGAAATCCAACAAATTCCTGTGCAACAACTTTCACCTACCACACAACCTTATCCTGTTTATCCAGTATGCTTAACTATTTTTGTCATACAATGTATCTCTAGAAATCAACTTCCAGAGCACCAAACCATGAACAATTTCAACATAAGAAAGATATAAATCTTATAACAACAATTCTAGAACCGTAAGACCTAAAACCTCTTTACGGAGAAATGCGAAGCAAAGACATTTCTCCCAGACACCTTTGCAACACTCAGAAGCATAGTCTTCATACTGGTGAACACAACTTCCTCTGCACAATGAACCAGAGCACCAAATTCAGAATATAACATCTCTTGACACCTTTGAACAACATTTCCAAACTACAAAGATAGATCTTCAACATAGAGGAAATGCAGAGCAAACAAGAACACTACTTTATAAGATAAAATGCCACTTCAACACACTATTTCCTTTACTAATCAAATTTTATCAAAAGCACTTGGAAACCAACCAATAGAAACATATTCTTAACATCTTTAGTATCTCTTCATGGCAACCAAATCATCTTCACCAAAGCAACTCAACCAAACAACTCATACTATTGCAACAACCTCATCTCTGCTCAACCAACCTCATACCTTATCTTTGCTCAACCAACTTCATCTCTGTTCAACCAGTTGATACAGTTGACACCAATGACAACACAAGCTTGTTGACATCAATGACAACACCGACTACACATACTTGCAACAATTGATGAATTAACTGCCTAAACATGTGTTTATCCAATTAATTGTGGAGAAAATGTAGATTAGGAATGTTTAGGGATGGTTTAGGGACGAATAGTGTTGAAAAAGAGGGATTTCGATGGTTAATTAGATAAATATGGATTTATCCAATTATAGGGTTAAATGATGGTGTGATTAGGGTTGAATTGTGTCAAGATGAAAAAGATGGGCAATTCTAGATGTCTACATTTTTCTCCTCTTTGAGATGGTGTTACAAAGTAGCATCATTTCAAAGAAAGATAAACCATAGCACTAAGTAGGATTAGAAGAATATGATGACATATAATGATGCCCCATCCACTTGAAGTGAGAGTGACAAGGAAGGAGGATGGTAAGGATGATGATGTGGATGAGGCCCCATCGAGAGGACAAGTGGGTTTGTAGAATGCAGGTGCACTCTCAAAAGGATGAAGATGGTTGGATTAGAAAGAAGAAAGTGGAATTTAAAAGACCACATGGATTGGAAGGATAGATAGGATAGGATGGATGCGGGGGATGGGAGGGAGGGGTGATGGGGAAGATAAAAGGATTGGGGGAAAAAATGGATGGATACAAGATAGGTAAGTGATAAAGAGGTTCAACCCAAACCTTCCAAAAAATATGTTGGATAGGAATTCTTGATGAGGGATGTATATTTTCAACCCAAACCCTCTTGGAAATAGCCTCCACAGAAATTCTCTGGAGAGACTCAAGGCTGTGATGCAGTGAAAATGGAAGAAAGGGATGGATGAAACATGATTCTTGAATCCATGAATTATGCATAATGTTGCACTGATAAATGAGATCCATCTTTATTTGATAAAGCATGAGATGTTATGCACCAAAGTATAAGACCAGGGTGACAATGTGTCCCATGTGTAAAAGTTAATCGATTACAAGCAACCCTATGCCGTATTGCCCTGTGATATGGAATACCATTATACCACTATGGAAGGTAGGTTATAGGGACCGTTACTGATGCAAGATAAAAATATAATGCACACACACAAGAAAGCATGCATGCACAAAAAGAAGGATGCAAAGACAAACATGATGTTGCCCTTGGTCAAGCTGAAAATCCAAAGATGGATGGATTAATTATGATGTTCGATTGTGTTGTTGATGATAAGAACAACACAAGGATTGGGAATGATATATCTTGATGATGATTATGGATGATTGGATCAAAGGCTTGCAACAAGGATCAGAACAAGACCATAGATGTAATTGGATGATTGTGTGTAGATGCTTAGCTCGAGATGCGCATTGATAAGGATTGTCTTGCGATTTTGGATTTTAGGGAGATTTGGATATATGGGGAATTTGGATAGTTAGGAGGGATGCATTGGTTTATGTGTGGGTACCCTTAAGCTAGATACCAATGATAAGGAAAAGCTAAGTCTAGCGACGAGGCATGAGAGGAAGATTTTGATGAAATGATAAAGGGACAATGGATAGTAGATGGGGAGTAAAAGGAAAGGATGCGGGGATGAAATGATTATATGATAAGGGGAGGAATAAAGTGCTCAAACTGTATTCAAGTGATCAAAACCACGGTCAAGGGGAGGATAAGATGGGGATGTGAGATAGGTGGATGGAGGATTAGGATAGCTGGATAAGGAAGGATCGAATTGGAGGAAAGGATAGGGGAGAGGAGGGATATGATAGGATACATGGATTTTGGATAGATGGATGGGAGAAGTGTGGATGAGATCTCCAAGGACTACATCACATAGGAGGAAGATGCCCCACTCAAGATGTGTGTCGCTCATGATGAGATGATGGGATGTGTCGGGATGGACATTTTTAGGATATGCCTAGAAGGGAGAGATGCCGAGAGGTGTCCAAGGCATGTCTCACATATGTTGCCCCTATCCTTATCAAGATCACAAGTAGGGAAAGAGGATAAAATGATGAGAGGATGGATAGGGAGATAGTATATGGGAATAAGGGATGGAAGATGATAGGATAGATGGATAGAGGTAGTGGATGGGAGGATGAGATAAGGATATGTGATGGATGGGAAGTGATAGGATAGGCAAGATTTTCCCCCAAGTGTAGGGTGCAAATGGATGGAGGATTACACATCACACTTGTAACCAAAAAATTTGGACAAAAATGATAGAAAAAATAATTAAATGCAATACTTTTTGACCTAAACCTTCTAAATAACTTAGATGCCTTGAAAGATTGATGAAAGTCTATTTGATTGCTTGAACGATTGGATGTTGATTGCTCAGATATGCAACATAACAATAGGATGGATATTGATGAGAAAAAGATAGATGTGAGGGCTAGAGGAATTTCGACAGAATGATGTTGCATGTGAGAGATGGGATCCCAAAAAGACTAGAGAAGGGTTTAATTTATAGGCAAAGGTGAGAGGATGTAGGGACAAAACTTCCATTTTGTGAGTGGTAGTGGAATTTGAAAGTTGATCATGCAACAAGAGAGAAGAAATGAAAGTTGAATGAAGTTAACTTGAGAGATAATTTGAGTCATCTTGAGAGATGGAAATGGAAGGTGAACTAATAATTTAAATAATTTAATATGATTTAAATCATGAGGAATGTGAGGATAAAATAAATAAAATTATTTATTTATTTATTTTAAGTGGGGAGACATAAAGTGATAAATTAAAATAAAATAAAAGATTTATTTTATTTAATTCAAGAGGAAAGGGGATTAAATAAATAAATAAAATTTATTTATTTGATAATGTGAAGGGATGGGATAAATTAAATAAATGTTAGATTCATTTAATTTATTAGAGGAAGTGCTAGGATGAAGAAGGGGTTATGAATAGAAAGGGAATAAATGAAATTAGTCAAATAAATAAGATTTATTTAACTAATTAGGCAGTGACATGGGTACCTAGGGTAAAACATGCTACACGATGCCTAAATGATGTAATGTTGTGACAAAGTATTGTAAGAGGACATTTTTGGGTGTCTACATTTTGCCCCTCTTTGAGATGATGTTTGAGATGATGAGATTTGTGTCGAGTAACATCATTTCAAAGAAGCTAAGGTACAGGTGGAGGAAAAAGGATGATGATGGAAAGATAGGATGAGGATGCCCCCTTGAGAGGATAGGCAGGTTGAACAAACATGGATAGGCTCTCAAAATGAAATGGATTGGTCAAGGAAGAAAGATGAGGGAATGGATAGAAGAAACGAATGATGTGTTATGCTACAATGAAAGTGAGCAACCATGATATTTGATATAGCACTAGACGTTATACACTAGGGTATAAAGACCAAGGTGACGATGTATCTCGTGCCCCAACATAATACAACCTTGTCTAGATACAAGATATGAATATTAGCTGGGAGTGATTCAGATTTGATGCAAATGCAAGATAAAAATGATAACACACACACACAAGCAAGCAAGCATGCACAAATGATACAAAAACAAACAAGGTATTACCCCTGTCAAACTGTAAACCAATGATTAACTATTGATTGATTGATTGATTAATTGATGATGATAATAGTGTTATCATGGCAGGGAACGATATATCCCTAGATCAACACAAGGATGTGGGAATGATATATCCCATTGATGATGATGATGATGATGATGATTGTTGATTGATGTGGCTTACAACAAGGCTAGGATCAAGACCGTTGATGTGGTTGGATAATTTGACAAGCTTGATTGACTTGATTGGTATGGATAAGGATGACTTACATTTGGATTTATTGCTTGGATTGATTTGACTTGAAGAAGTGATTAAAGAATTGATTTGAATGATTGAATGGATGAATTTGATAGATTGGATTTTAGATGTTTATTGATGATATGGGAGATATATGATAGAAGAAATGTGAGATGGATGAAGATGATGATTGGTAAAGATTGGAAGAAGGATGAAAGATGGAAGAGGTGTATCGCCTATGCCTGAATCTGAGTACTTCCTTCATATCCCAGATTGCCTACATACCTTGTATCCATAGGATCAAGGCACTTAGTGATATAAATGATATGTAGTTCTAATAATGTTTTGATGATGACAGTGGGATGAGTGATGAGTGGATTGATCAATCGAATTATGGATTGATTGGATTGGAAAAACTGAGTTGATGGATTTATTTTATTGCTTGGATTTTTGCTGGAGTATTTAATTTTTTTGTGTTATTGGGAATATATATATTTTAAAAATATTTTGACATGTTTTGATTTTTTTTTGGATTTTTGACATGTTTCAATTTTTTTGTGTTTTGACATATTTTAATTTTTTTGGATTTTGATATGTTTCATTTTTTTTGGATTTTGATATGTTTCAATTTTTTTTTGGATTTTTGAATGTCAATGGATTTACAATTTGTGCAGCCTTTTGTGCTAGATACCAATGACAAGGGAAAACCAAGTCCAAGTGCAAGGAGGTAGGTAGGATGGATGGATGAAAGGATGGGTGATAGTAGATGGGATGGAAGGCTCATGGTAGATGGATGGATAAGAGGATAGGCCATGGAACAGAAATCTCATGATAAATGGATAGATACAAGGATAAGCCATAGTGGATGGATGTATGCCTCATAAGGGAGCTAGGATGTGATCTCCAAAGACTATGTTGCATACGAATAAAATGCCCCCCATACTTGGTGTAATACTTAGGGTTTGACATGACAAGGCTTATGACCATGGGATGATAGGGTTGGATGGAAAGGATAAGGTATATCAAGAGGTATCCAAGGCATGCCAACATTTTTTGCCCCTAATCCTTATCAAGATCAAGATGAGGAAGGGAGGATGAATGGATGCAATGGGATAGGTGTATGTATGTGGAATGGATAAGGATGGTAGGAAATGGTATGGTAAGATAGGTTTAAAATGATATGGTGGATGAGACAAGGTGCCACCAAGTGTAGGTGACATAGAAGATCAACTTACACATGGCACCTGTTTGCTAGGTTTTCATCATGGTACTTATCCAAGGTGCATGTTTATCAGGTTTTCACTGTTGGATGAAGGGATTTCTCTTTACTTTTTGGATTTTTTTTTGTTTTTTTAACTTTGAATGGGATAGGTGGATATGGATGAAAGGGACTCAAGTGTCTAGTTCCATGAAAGGTGATAGTCCTGCTAGATGGATGTCGTCACATGGACCATGTCAATTGCTCATAGATGTTGGTAGGGATCTCATGAAAGTGAGAAGGATTAGACAGATAGTGAATTATAGTGTGGATCGATAGTGGATTATGTAGGAAAGATAGTGGATTATGAATGGGAGGATAGTGAATTATGAAAGGTTTATGCAAAAGCATGGACCATAGGAAGGTGATGGGTGAAGATATGTAGGAAAATAGGTGAAAGATGGGGTGATGGAGGTGTGTGGAAATGTTGTGGGATGGAAAGGAATCATGACCAACAGTTGGACACACCGTGATAAACATTAAATCTTTTGATGGGAAGGTGGTGTAGGGAGCAATGACGATATTTGCATAGAAGATGGATGACAAAGTGCTTTAGGTACCCACATAGACTTAGTATTTTCATGACTTTTATTTTGCTTGTGGTATGGAATATGAGATTCTTGAATGAAGTGGGAATGTGAGGTTCAAGTGGATGGTTGGGATTTTTCAATGGAAGAGGCTGCCTCTTTTGCTTTGACTTCTTTTTGCTTAGATACCCATACCATTTTAGTTTTAGCTTTTTCTTTTGGTGGTATAGGCTTGGATTGCTTTTTGGATGGATTGGGCTTTGATTCTTTGCATTTGTACCCTAAGGCATGAGGATCTTTAGGATTTTTGACTTTATGGGTAGAGGCATCCAAATTTTTACTTTTGAATCCCATGGGTTTGGTGGAATGAGTGGAAGCTTCACGTTTATACGATATGTGCATTTGTTGGCCATGGTTAGGATTTTTAGGGGATTTATGGATAAATGGATAAGGGGATTGGATGATAGGGACATTAGGTGTTGGGAGCAATGGAGGTAAATTAGATGGAGGGATATTAGGAGTTGGAAGAAGTGGAGGTAAATTAGATGGTGGAAGGCGTATGGTCACATGCTTGTGACAATTGTAAGATGATGGAGGTCGAATGTCAACATATGTTTTGGGGATATGATAGGATTCATGATGGAAACTGGACTTAGGAGGGATGGAGGAAGGACTTGTTGATGGTGTTTTTAGCATACAATAATGTAGGTATGATTGCTGGGATCACACCTCTCTTGAAAAGTATCCTACCCTAGGTAAGACTACTCCAAGGATAATACAGCTAGGTCTTAGCGTGCTTGAAATCTCTTAGTTGGAATATACTAGCTATTCCTACAAGGAGTCTTACATGTATTTTGACAAACTGAATAGTTTGGACAGCAATTCATGCAAAACCTTTATGATTTTAGCTGATATGACAATGGAAAATGCTGCTAAAAAACTAAACTAATAGTTGATTTTGAAAAAAAATATAAAAGGGAATAGGGTTTAGAAGATTCCTAAGTGACATTCACAATGTGAAGACTACTATAGGTAGATAAATGTTCTAAAATGAAACCAATTTCCTGAGTAACCAAGCTAACTAGTTGCTACAACACTACAGAAAATGATGCTTATCTTCAATGGAGATTAAATATTTTCAGATCACATTCATTCATCAAATACCCAAATAATGGTGTAATTTAACTCATGAAATGCAATTGAACTTAGCACAAATTAAAGCCCAGGCTAACTTTACATAGCCACTTATAGTCAAGAAGTAACTAGAAGTATGGACTTAGGACATTCATCAAATACCTTTCAAAAAATCATTAACATTGCAAAAGCACAATCTAATTAATGTAGATCATGAAGCGAAACATGAAACCAAATAGATAACACAAGTAGGAAAATTCTTAGAATCACTATAGAAACTTGCTTTGTATTAGTTTAAAATGGTAGAGCATCAACAATTTGGCATCAAGAATCTTACAATTGAAAGAAATGGTAGCCCTTTATATAGGATAGGTGCCATACTAAGTTTTTAAATGAACGGTGGAGATTAACTCGACACTGATAGTCCAGATTTAACATCATTATAATAGCTTATTACATTCCTGGATTATAATTTGTCTCTTATGAAAAGGATGAGACATGACCTCTAAACACATTAAACTTAGACAAATTGACTACCTATTTTAATATACATATAGAAAAGACAATTTTTGAGATAGAATAAAGATGAAATAGCATTACATGAGCTTTTAAATATAACAATACATATTTGTGATGGGATATCTCAAAATATTCAAAAATTCTATTGTTCCTTATTAGAATTTATTCCGTCTTGTTCTGCCTTCTTGTTCCTATATGCCACCCATGCTGATAGTGCTGGATTTATATCAGCGGGGTCTAGGTTTCTGAGATGGTCAACTTTGTATCTGAACATTTCTAGCTCCTACTTGTATTGGATATACATCTTTTCAACTTCCTTTCTTCCTTTATGAAATGTAATGAAGTCAGTTCATAGATTACTAACTTTATCCAATATGCCCACGACATACAATTCAATCTCCTCAAAGATTATTTTATGCAGCTTATCTTTACACCCTTGCACATCGTATGGAGCCAAATCATCACAACCCATTACAAGGCAGTCCTTCAATGAGTCATTTATTACATAGATAAAAGATAATATAATATTATCTACCACCTTATAAGTTTCCTTGACATTATCAAAAACTTCTTTCCTTAGTTTTATCTGTTGGTGCCATTTCACTGTTTTATGCAGTCTATTCGTTGTCAAGATTTATTTAGTTACCAGTGTCTTAGTAGGTAGTTCTCTTATTGATTGCACTTGAGGGAACACCTGAGTATAATACTCCAAAATGATCACATTCCTCATGTAATTCTTTTCAATGGTCCTATAATTTGTAGAAGTTTTTATGAAGTTCAGTTGCAAAGTCAATGGCTTCACATCCTTCTTGATATACCTTAATCATCCATTTTGAAGTTCCAGTAGCCATAGTCTTGACTTCATCAAGATTTGTTACTTCATCCTTGGATAGCAAGGTAGGGACTATCCTAGGCTCAGCTTCAGAATCCATGGGTTTTATTAAGAACTGCAAGCATGCTTTGAATTCTTCATTTTGTCACTTTATTTCCTTTTTGGTGAGTTCATCCTTGTCTAGTTGTTCTAGAATAGAAGAGAATGAGCCTTTGAATTCATCGATCTTTTGGTTCCTTGTAGTAGGTCCCAACTTAACAGTTGTTATGGTATAGTCTTCAACTCTGACATGTTGTTTATTTGCATCAGCCGGTGGGATAGCCACTTCTACTATTCAGGCTCCTGTCGCATCCCTATAGATTCTAGACTATACCTTAGCCTTTTTCTGCTTCTTCAGCTTCTGTGTCTATGCTAGAATGGCACTTAGATCCAATTTCATGATCTCAACTTGAGGCTCTAGGCAGGCAATCCTGCTTTGCATCCAATTAGGTACTATGGAGGAGGACTCTATAGTCATATCAAGATTTTCATTGTTTGTGCTGGGTGGCCCCTTGAGCAACTTTTGTTCTTGCTCCAGTTCTTTATTTGTATCTTCTTCTTCATCTTCAATATTTCTCTAGTTTACCAATATGTCTTTCTGGGTAGCTCCCAAGGCTATTTCTGTTGAGTTCTTTTCTGGAGGGCTATCAGAAATTTCTATCACGTCATTAATTTCTACTTGTGGGAGGGGTTCCTGAAGTGTATCCTTTTCAATTTCTGGTTCTTAAAGATCTAATCCTGCACATACCTTTTCTATCCAAGCAGTAATGGTACAGATAAGGTGTTTGATTCTTGAACTAGTATTGCTTGTGAACTTAGAACCAAGGATAGTGGGGTTGTGGCTAATGAAGGTAAACTAACCTATGCCAAGTTAACAAACAAAGGAAACCCCAAGATGGGAGAAATGGAAGAGGTTGGTAGGATAAAAGAAATAACAATAGGTGAAGAAATAGGAGAAGAAGGCATGGGAATAGATGCTGAAAGAATCAAGGAAATAGGTGGTAAGAAAAAGGAGGTGGATAGTGAAACATAAGATATGGAAGGCATGGTCATGGTGGAAATGGAAGGGAGAAAGGAAGCAACAATGGAAGAAATGGGGCTACTTGGAGTACTTGAGTCTGTTGTTAACGGGCACGAGGCTATTGAAATGGCAATTGCTGATGGGGAGACAGTACAGGTATCTTCTTGTATGATTACAATAGGGGAAGTGGCTAAAATAACAAGAGATGTAGTAGTTGAATCAGCAGAAGAAAGTGTGGTAGTACTTACAGTTTGGGCAGCAAGGGGTGTAGAAGTTGCTGGCAAATTTGTGCTATCTGGTGTTGCAGCAATGGAAGCTTCTATCATTATGCTAGTGGTCATCACTTTAGTTTTCTTTGTTTTTGAACCTTCACCCAGCCCACCAGGCATATCTCTCTTCTTCAATGCCCTTGTTCTTGTGGTAGGAGGCATGTCTTTCTTCTATGCATTAGGAACAACCTTTTTCACTTTCTTTTCTTTAGCTTTCTTTGCCAAGGGTACATGTTCTTCACTGTCTAATTTCTTGGCAGGTTCCTAAACTAGTTCTGCTTCATCTGTTATCTCTATAGGTATATCCTCTTCACCTCTGAACTCCTTTTTAGATTTAGGTTCAATATATGTGAGTTGCACTCCTTGTCTCTCCAAAGCAGCAACTTGACTCCTTACCCATGCCTTACTCAATCTTATTGGCTCCCTCATCACTTCATCAAAGGAACTTTCTTTGGCATTGGCCCAATTTGGTAAGGGAATTTGTTGGTGGTACTGTGCCTCCCAAGCTCCTCTATACATTACATTCTCATCATCTTCAAGTTGATTTGGGATTGCTATGATGTGGAATTTCCTTATGAATCCCAAGGACAATCTTGAATGGGCCCTCTTCATCACTTCATAGTCATCTATGCAATTGGCCCAAAAATCTTCTAAGTGCATCTTGTGAAACAACTTCTTGCTCACAAATCTTTCCATTACTCTATTTGGATCAAAATGATTTATCTTTATGTGATAATGGAGATTAATTAGTTGGAGCTCTATATCTGAGTGTTCAGCTGCCCCTAGGGAAACACATGCATAGTTACCCTTACCTAACCAGATAGGAAATTGAACATTTGTTCTATGTAGATGTTTCAGTCTTTCTATACAAGTTATTAACTACTTTGATAGTTCCAAAAGGACTACTTTGTCTATAGGGTAACGAGGCAATCTGTAGGCCATTCCTGTGAAGCCCTGAATTCTTATATAATTGAATTTCTCAAATTGTATGTACCACCTTCCATATTTTGTAACTTCATTCATGGCCTCAGTGGATATTTTGAAGGCTATGTTTCCTTATAGTAGTCTATTTATGTACATAGTGAAGGCATCATTCACTCTTTTGAAATGGATAAGAGATTGGGATAGTGCCAGTTGCATGTAACATTCATAAACTTTAATTTGATGTTGTTCATCATTTCCAACTACCCCAACCTTTGATAGTCCATCATATTCATTCTTCCTTGCCAATGCATATACCACATAAGAGGTCCATCTAAAAAATTGCTTATCTCTGAAATTACTAAATGCCTCATGCATGTTATCACTCAATATCTATACCCAATGGAATTTGGTTCCCTTCATTATCTCCTCAATTACCAGGAACATCCACCCTTCAAAAGTTGATGTTGTGGGAAGTCCATATATTCTGCTAAGTAAAGTCACAAAATCTCCTATTTCATCATGAAAATCACTTTTGTACAGAACCTAAGGAAGTTTGATAAGAGCAGACCTTTTGCTTTTCATCAAGTTTTCATTTATGTGTTTCTTACATGTGTCTGTATCTTTCTTATATGTGGCCTCTGCACCTATTTTGTTTGGCATGGTCATCACTGGGTGCCATGGGATCTCAAAGATTTTAGCTAAGGATGGTGGACTTAGGTTTGCTAGCACATCTCCATTGGGAGCCTGTATAGTCCTGGTCATTATATAATATCTATCATCACAAGCAACTATTAATTCTACACATTGGGCTAAAGTAGGGAAGGCAACAACCTCTACAATAACACTGTCTTTCACTTTCTTGGCCCTTGGGGTTGGATTGGGTCCAAATAATTGAAGTCTGAAGTCATCTACGTCAATGTGACCTAGATCAGTGTCTCCTATGTTTTTCCATCCAGTGGTGATCTTGGTTTCTGGAGGGATGCCTTTGAATTTGTACCTAATGGTTTGGGCTCTCGCAGTCATTTAACCTACATGACTGGACCTTATAAGTTTTGATGCATTTAAATGGTTTTCCCAACTCCTAAGTTTTAAATCCATGATTATCAATCCAACTGCTACATCACTAAGTCATGTTATGCTAAATGAGATTAATATCCATCCAACTGAGTGATAAATGCATGCCTATGAAATGCACAAATTTGAAATTTACCAGTCATTGCACTTATTACATGATGAAAATGATGAACAATATTACATTCTATACTAATACATGCAATAAATGCTCAAATGCTCCTCAATTCAAATCAAGAGATCTAAAATAATATAATTCTATTAATGTAGTATTCATTTCTTCCCAACGGATCATTTACCTTTTGAAACTTTCATTAGAACAATCATTTTGTAGGTTTTGCGCTAATATGAGGGTCATCCGACTTGTGAGGGACAAAGTGCTAGATCAGGGGTCAACCAACATTACATGGGATTTGAGCTCATCAGACCTAAAGGTCTTTTGTCATTTGATCTCTTAGTCATTTTGATGCCTAGCGTGATTTTTATGAATGTCTAACTTTGCGTGAGATTTAGGCTTGACCGACTCAAATGAGTCTTGAAGGTCGGTCAGGGGGGGTTAATGCAAGTAAGAGAAGGTGAGTTCTAGCATTGGGTAATTCTATTATACTCTATGCAGGTTTGAGGGCTGTCAGGCTTGGTGGGTTTTTCAAAGGTGTCCGACCTAAGTCAGAGAAGGCAAGATTTAGCATCAATTTGGATTAGAATGTATCCAATGCAAAGTGAGCATTGAGGCTCTTCCGAGTTTTTGAAGTCATCCGACCAAAGTTGGTCAAGGCAGAAATTAGCGTTGGGTCAGATGACAATGTTTTTAGTGGTAACTTCATCTAAGGTGTTGGCAGAAGTTTTTGGCAGTGCCGACTGACTTAAAATGATTACAAGGTTTTATAGGTCAGTCAGACATGTTTTTGATGCTTAATTAAAAGGGGTCAATTTACAACTATTTAATATCCCACATTTGTTTGAAGATTAATGAGGTGTTTGCATGAATTTATAGACGTCATTTCAATTTTGACACCAAATGGGAGTTTCAAATGGAGTTGCATTTAGTTAACCTCCTGGCTTGGTCTCCAACTAGGGTTTTGGTAAAAATTAATGCATAAATTGAAGAAAAAACCCTATTTTCACAGTTCTAACCCTTAAATCACTTTGGATGAATTCATTTTCAAAAAGATCAAAATTCAAATCTAGCCAAAAGAAACCCTCACTTTTTTAGTGACAAACCCTAAGTCACGAAGAGAACCCTAAGCTCTAAAACAGGGTGCTTACCTGGTTTGCTGTGGTGAATATGTGCAGGGGTGAGTAGATGGTGACACTCTTGGTTGAATCCACAGGCAGCTCATAATGAATTATTTCCAAATCCATTTTGAAGAACTCTTTGATCAATTTTGGGATGTAAAATGAACTCAAAATGGGGTAAAACACATTTTGTTCTTCACCACTAATTGCCATAAATGTCAGGAGTATGATGTACTACACAATGAGATTAGGGTTTTGCGCAAAAAAATAACATTACAAACTTTGCATGGATTTTGTGATCCTCTGACCTTGCGCGGTTTTGGTGAATGACGGACTAAGTCAATTGTATCAGATATTAGCATTTGGTCAGATGAAAGTCTTTTTAGCGCTTTGTGTCGATTTAGCACTTGTTGGGATTGCATGAGTTTTGGCTCGGTTTGACTTAGTTGGATGATTAGTTTCATAGCACTGAGTCAAATGACTAACATTTTAGTGCTTAGTCAGTGAAAAGGATCTTTGGCACAATGATCAGTCAGTTGAAGAATTAGCACTAAGTTGATGGATGGCGAAAATGGCTCTAAGTCGGTGGGTCATGAATCTAGCACAAAAGGGTAGTTGCAAGGGTTTTTAGCACAAAAGACATTTAGACTTGATTTCAATGAAAATGGATTCTTGGACTTAGTGGATGGGATGAATTAATGACATTCAATCTCCTTGGCATGGCAAGAAATGCAATTGACCATCTTTTGACAACTTAGGAAGTGAAAATTGGATTAATACTCTAAACCAAAATTTGAGAGAGTGGGTCCCTATTTCGCAAAATGGGGCGTGTGTGCAAGGCACAACAAGTGGCGACTCTACTGGGAAATGCTCCAGAGCATTTCAAAGATAAACTTTTAGTTTGAACCTAGAACCTCTATGTTTCCCACATGCTAGACAAGAAAACATGATAGCCCATCAAAGAAGCAAAGCTCAATAACTAGTACAACCATCCATATCCTGAAAACCTGAGTGTGTGAAATTGCATTCATACCCATCTCTTAGCAACTAAGCTCATCCTAGATCCTTTACATTAAGCTACGTGATTAGTACACACCTTATGAACTACCTGGACATTACCCCACTGCCAGCGAGTGTCTATAGCCTCGACGGGTTTGTCTCAAAATTCCACTCAAGTAGAGCCCCACTGCCAGTCAAGCATCCATAGCCCCAGTAGAGTTTACTTGATTGTCCATCTAACTGAGTTATGGTGTGTGTAAGTGTGATTTTTTTGTATTTCTTTTCTTGCATACTTTTGATGTTTCATTAAGCTTAAATTTGGTAGAGTATAATGCAATATCGCTACCTTTGTGATAACTCAGCTAGCTGGGTATGGACTCCTAATGGTGGAAAAGGTGGACTTTAGATTTTTCACTTAATTCAAGATAACCAAGACTCACTTAGCTACTTTAGGATTACTTAAGAGTGTGAGAGGTATATGGTTAGAAAATACTTCAAGTGCACTGAATAATGACTCTTTTCCCATGAATAGATATCATATCCCTTGGTGTAACAGTGGAACCCACAACAAGGCCTAAGTAAAACTTTAGCTTCTCAAAGAAAAACTTCAAATTATTTACCCAACAAAGAAACATCTGCAGGTCTACATAACTACCACCACATTCAGGAAACAAAGATCCCCAACAAAGCAAGTGCATCAGGAAAAAATAAAGCAGGAAAGAAACTAAACTAAGTGAAAGCAAACACCTAACAACTATGGGAAATAAAGTAGGAAAGCAAAGACTAATCTAAACAACAACCTAACCTAACCAAAGCAAACAAACAACCTAACTATATACACTAACAAAAGGCAAGGCTACCTCCTAAGCCCGTAAATAGTGCTTCAGGAACTGTTCGTTGACGGGCAATGGAAGCTCCTCACTTGTAAGGCTCTTTAGTTGACACATGTTGTCACCAAGAATCTCGTAAATCTGATATGTGTTGGCATTTCAATTCGCACCTCTAGAATGCAAGTTAGAAATGGATAGCTATGCACAGATAAACTGCTCTTCTATTATGAGGGGAAGTTCCCTTTTTGCCGATGTTCGCTTAAAAGAGAAATAAAATAAATTTGCCTATCTTTTTTTGTTTCTCAGCTACGAGCACAAGGTTATAAAACTCTATTCGCTGTAGCAAAGGCTTTTCTATTTAAAACTTCTAACTACAACTAGGCCTAAACTAAATGACACTTTTGATCACCTAAGTAAATTCAGAGCATAGGGATCAAAAGTTAACAGAGAATAATTTGTTTTAACATAAAAGCTCAAATAACTCATTCCAGATCACATCATAAGACTCATAGTACTTTAAGATGAAAACTAAAAGTAAGATTACATAATCCACACATCTGATGACAAAACTAGATGATTGCAAGATAGAGAATCAAAGCAAATGGCAGGCATAAGATTTTTATTCCCAATATCATAAAGTTCTTACAACTCTAGGAAAACAATATTGTAGAAAAAGGTAGGTATGCAATATGCAACAAACACTAGAAAATAGATAACACAGAGTGAACAAACACTTGAAATAACAATTTCTATAGGCTAGAATAGGCACAACAAATTTTTCTATAACAATTACCATTACTTACAATGGGCAAGGCTGCCCTTATTTATACTAAATCAAAGGAGTAGGGAACCCTGAAATCTCCTTGATTTTATTTTAACTAACTTGCCAACTCGCAAGATTTATTTCTATTCTAAGACAAAGATTACAACTAATAACCGCTTTAAAACAATTTGCTTTAAAGCAAAAGAAAGCTCTAACTATTACAAAGTGACTTTTTACTATTTTAAGGATGGGTAAGCTTTGGATGAAAGAAAATGCTTTAAAATGAAAAGTATTTGAGTTAAAGCTAGTTTCTTTTGAGTCACATCCTCATCTACATTCTTGCTTTATTGGTGATGTCATCCATTAATAGTTTGGAAATAATATCTTCTAAAAAGCTAGTGACCATATCTTTGCTAGGAACATTGATACTCTCTAAGATGATATTTTGATTTTCTAAAATTTCTTCTCCATCTGCAACCATCTGAAGGAATTCAAGAACTTCACCCACAACTTTGTCAAACTTTACTGTCATGGCAGCAAGACGATCCATCTTGCCGACACTGAAACCACCATTAAAACTGCTATGGATGAGAGTCTAGAACTATGTCTGTACTTCCCTAAGATCATACAGGGTACTATCTTCTTTGTCATATGAACATGGGATCTGAGACACAAAAGATCTCATGAACTTGAGAACATTTACCACTTTTTCTTTCCATTTCGCCAACTCTGAGACTATACTGTCATAGGTTTTTACTGTGAAAAGATACTGTGCTTTCCAAGTAGAAACAATCTTCTTATCTTCTGTTGAATCAATGGAATTATATGCTATCTTCAAGTTAGAGATTATGATCTCAAACACCGATCTATTTTCAGCCATAGTCTGTTGTAACCCTTGAATACCTTGATGCAGATCATGAGAGTTGTACTTTAATTGATAGATCTGTGAAAGTACAACTTTGCCTTTAGTTACAAATTCTTCCACCCAATCCTTCATGTGCCTCCCATAAATAACCAACTAACTCAGTTGCTGCTAATTAGCTGGTGATTCTAGAATCTGAGGAAGTAGTAAGTCGGCCTATGAAGTGCCATGAAAAAGATTGGAAATATATTGCTATAGCTGCCTAATTTTAGCCTTGAGGGTTGCTTTATCTTCTCCGTCCTTCAACACTCTCTCCTTCAGATTATCTTATACAACCTCGAAGAGATTTACATCTATGTGTCCGATACTTCTACCAAGATTAGCTTTGACAGCCTTGAAGTCATCAACTTTGATCTCATTAACATTCTTATCCTCTGGTGGTGTTGCAGTTTCAAGGATCATTTCTCCATTAGCATTCTTTTCAATGCAAACTTGCTTCTTAAGTCTCCTATCTATTTTATCTTAGTAGACACTATTAAGCTATATCAAGCTCAACTGATATGAAGGCTTTCTCTTTTTGTAACCCAAAATGTTCTCAAGCCAAGATGGGCCAACCTCTCTAGGAGGCTTGGTTCTAACTTCATCAACTCCTGATGAACCAATATGTGTCTTAGCATTATGAACCAATGAGTCTGGCTTTGAATCTATATGAATGGGAGTATAGCTCGATGATGAAGGTGGAGAAACATGAACTGAAGGCAATGTTTCAACATGCGGTGCTATTTCAGTGGGAACTTCTGATACAACTGTTGGCTGTTCCTACTGGCTATGGACCAGAGACTCAACCTTTTTCCTCTTCAACTTTGCCATCTTCCTTCCTTCTAGAAGAACACTCATAGCTTTAACTCTTGGTTTTGGTTTGGAAGTGGAGGGTACTGATGGTTGAACAACTGGCAGCTCTGCAACTAGAATGGCTTCTTTCCGTTTCTTATTATTCAAGAATATGATGTTGTTTTGATAACCTGACTTGTTCTTTCCTTAATTGAGGTGTTCTCTTTGGTGGACCAATTAACTAGTAACAATGGTTGTTGCTTGACTTGTTCTCTAAAATATGTGGGAAGTAAAACCTCACCATCATAATCTGACAAGCCCTCTACATCTTCTAACAAGATATCAGCCAACTGTTGAAGGGTAAACCTGCTGTAACTATGTTTTTGCACTTCAAATTCATCTACATGGTTAGCCCAAAAATCTTCAACTGCAGGTGCAAGTACAAAATTTTGACCAAGGTGTGATGCAAAAACACCATGAGGATCATATGAAGTCCTCCTTTCGAAAAACTTAAGACCATACTTGGATGATTCACTACCAATTACTTTGGCATCTACTCCAGATCTGCATCTGTAAATACCCATCCCAATCAAAAAACTGAAAGTCACCTTGCGCCTACTATGCAGAAATGTATGAACTTCATAGACTTACCTCAGAAAGTCCATGAATGCTACCTCATCCATAGGATATCTTGGCCACATGGTGGGCTCTCTTGAGAAGCCATATACTGTGATGTAGGAGAAAGTAGGAAAATGGATAAACCAATCAGCCTATTCCACCATTGCCAATCTCATGTCAGTTGAAAATTGTAAATGCAACCCATTATCCAGATCTCACACCACATGCATAAGGAATGCATCATTTACCTGCCTATAATGTCATTCAGCCTAAGAAAATTCTAACTGTTGGAAATGGTGATATACATGTTGAATGCCCAGAGTTTCAACAATATTCAAACCTCTAAACTAACTCTGAAAAGCCATTAAATATAAAAGGTATGACATCATGTGGAATTCATGGGCCCTTTGAAAATCAATTAGTTGATGGTGGAGACTATCACTTATTAGTGTTGTCCAATCATAGTATTTGGTTCTGTCAACAATCTGGGACATGATGTAAAACATCCAAGGCTAAGATTTGTTAGCTTCTGATTGACCTGTGATTCAGCTTAGCAGAGTAATCATTATTGCATATTCTTCCTTGAACTCTCCACGTCCAAGGTTCTTTGGCAAAACGCTCTGCTTTTCTTTCAACCACTTTTGAGCAATTTTTTCTAATACTTTTCTTTATCATTATGCCACACCCTCTTGCATTCTTCAATTGAAATGACTAAGTTCTCCTTCCATATTGGTATTGAAAAACAATTCTCAATGGCATTTGGCCTGAGGCTATAGAGCACATGTCCATCTGTTGATTGGATTTCTCTTGTGATTGAATTGTAATGATTCATATAATCAATTACGAATTCAATGCTCTGGACTGTGATGGGGAATGAAGCTGCTGCAAGCAACTTGAAGTGACTCAGATTCCTGATAGCTATATTTCCTGCATCTTCCAAAGGATGCAAATTGAACATTGGAAGCACCTTATCCAAATCTATCTCAAAAATTGTCGGGTAATTGTGAACCAACACTGTTTTAGGGTTGATCTCTATTGGAGAGTACTGCATACTGAAAAACTTAAAGAATGACTATGAACACGCCTATGTCGAAAATATTTTGGGCAAAAGGCTGAAAAAAGTTTGCTGATTTCTTCTAAAAAGCAGATTCTAAGCGAAAAAGCCGACACATGGGTTTTGTAGACAATTTCGTTCTGAAGCAACCCAGATTGTTAGATTTTGAAAAAGCTGAGGATTTCCTAAAAAAACAACAAAAAAGTAGATTTTTGAAAAGATTAAAAATTTCCAATTTTCAAGAGGATGAAAATCTAGGTGGACCCATTTCGATGAAAACTAAAAAAGCTTCGGCCTTGTTTTAGAAAAATGATCCCCTAGAAAAATGGACCTCGAAAAAGGGTGCCTCTGTGCTTCCCAATCCCGAAACTATGAAGAACACTGAAAAAACACTCTGTTTGGGCTCTTGAATCTTCGTGAGAAGAAAAATATGTCTTTCTTCCTCTGGATGCAACCTGTAAAAGTAATGAATAAGGAAGCCAAAAGCTTGTTTTTTAGAACTTTAGGGTGAAAAAGCAGCTTTCTTTGTGAAAGCACAAAGCTTGAAACTTATCCATCAAGAAAGCATCTTTTAAAACACAAATCCAAGCAGATATACTTGAATAGGAAGAATCCCTATTTTATAGGTGCCTATGGCTTCATGTGTGATATGATGAAAAAGTTGCTTCTTTGATGACGTCATCAAACACGTGAGGTTGCAAAAGTATTAGCCAAATTTTCCTTCGTTTTGAAACTTTTGCATTCGTTTTGACTCCAGTATGGCCTGCCTTTAACTTAAACAAGATGACAAACTGTCACCATTGACTAAAAAAGTTGATGAATCATGGCATCTTGAAACTTTATCAATCTTGATTTCATCCCCAATCTCAATCTGACGATCCGAGGATGTTCGACTGCAAATTTGACTTTTGGAAACTGTCGACGAACGGAGATTTAGAAAAAAGTGATGGATGTCATTAGCAAACTATGAAAATTTCTAACTCTGGTGATCCCAGGTAGCCCCAACCTCTAGGGGCGCTTGGGTTTCAATACCTTAGCCAAAATTATGATATTTTCAACTTTTTCAATTTTTTGTCTTCTGCGTACGTTCCAGTGACTATGGGCCCAAATTATGCTTTTGAATCTCGCCTGCCAGAGAAAAACTAAGATTGATGATTGGTCAATTAGACAAGCCTGATGAAAACTAAACTGATTGTACCTTCTACCTGCCTTGAAAACTAAGCCAAATTGATCTCTTGTGGATTTGACTGGGTTGACGGAAGAGGATTTATCATTTTCTAGAAAAACATGGAAAAATGGTTAAGGCTGGAGAAGATGGGCTCCCCCAGCCTCTAGGGGTGCTTGAGATTTCATGCCTTAGAGAAATTTTGAGATTTTTCAATTTTCATTCCATTTCTTCTTTTGCATGCCATAGGTCCCATTGGATCTTCTTTTTTAGCCATCTGGCTAACTACTAAAGTAGGATGTGAGTGATCTGAGTAGATTGAACATATCTAAGATGAATTTCTAGCTTTTACGGGCACTTCGACTGAGTTTGACTGATTTTACCACCTGGAAGTAGGTTGACAGAGACTTTTTTTTATGTTTCTCAAAAAATGTGAAAAATATTCTAACACTGGAAATGATGGGCACCCCCAGCCTCTAAGGGTGCTTGGGAAACTGTGCCTTAGAAAATTTTATGATTTTCAACTTTTGTTTGTAGTTTGCCTCGTTTCCCATGCTGACATTAGCTTTCTGTCTCTAATTTTAAGGATTTGTTAGATAACTTCCACTGGATGAAGGATAGAATAGATATCCTGGGTATATCTGACATGATTCCTAGCTTTTCAGGCCCTGTTGACCAACATGACTACTTTTCTGCACCTCGAAACTGATCGTCGAAGGCATTTTTAACACTTTCTTGAAAAACATGGAAAAACTAAGTCTGAGATGGTTGGGAACCCCTAGCCTCCAGGGGCACCTGGGGTTTCCAGACTTAACCATTTTTCAAAGATTTTTAACTTTTTCACTTTCTGGATCCATCATTTTCTATTTTCCATCTTTCGTTAATCATCAACTGTTTGACAGTTCTGCGTTATCTGAACAACCCTAAAAACTTGAAACTGACCCCTGGCAGATGAACCTTCGCCATTAATGGCTTCAAAGCTCATTCTTCACCATCTAAAAAAAATGCAAAATTGACCCAGTAGGGAAAACATGACCTTTTGTAGATTCTGTCTGGACCACCTTGATCATGAAGCAAAATCGACCAATTAGAATCAGGCATGACACTTGAATCAAAGATTCTATTTTTAGAAACTTTCTATTTTTAGAAAATTTTGCCATCATCCATATCTCAAGAAACCCAGAAAACTTAATTTGATGTCTATTTTTAGAAACTTTCTAAAAATAGAAATTTCTATTTTTAGAAATTTTGACTTTTTGACAAAAAACTTTCTAGACTTTCTCAAAATTCCTTAATGAAGCAAATTTTTTGATTTGGCACAACAATTGGCTCTATCTGGGGACCATGTCAAATACTTATGGCATAGGAGAACCAAGAATATCTGGACTTTTCTAGCTTAGACTAGTGCCTTGTCAGTTGGGCAATAGAGTCAGGTCATTTTCCTAATCACCTAGAACAAGACTTTTCCCTAAAAAATCACCTAAGACCAGACTTCTTGAAATCACCTAAGAGTTGGAACTTCCCAGAACACAAACAACACAACTATCACATTATGAAAAGGGGAAAAACATTATGACATAACGATCACATCATGAAAAAGGGAAACAAATTACGAGAACAAAAAGTTCACACAAATGCTCTTTACTCCACCATTGAAGGGATGAAGTGCTTTAAATATAATCCACTGTAAGGCAGTGGAAAGAGTTGTCCATGCAAGTGTGAGAGAATATAAGTATTCTCCCCTATGAGCTCGTGGATCTTGTACAGTTCCAGCCACAAGGAATCAAATTTTCCGTGCATTCCCTTGGGCTCATGTCTTTTGTCCCAGAGTAGGACTTGATCACTGATCTCGAAGTCTCGTTGGCGAGCCTTCTTATCGAATATTTTCTTCACTTGTTCCTCATGTTGAGTGATTCTATCTACAACCTCCACCCTTTCTTCTTCTAGCTTCATCAAATATAGGATGTGTTTCTCAATAGGATCTTTGAACTCATCATTCTCAACTGCGGTCGCCAACTATAAAGCGGACAATTCTAGCGTGATAGGTAGCATTGCCTCCGTACTGTACAAAAGGATGAAAGGTGAAGTACCAATGGCTCTCTTGGGAGTAATTCTATAAGCCCAGAGAGCATCATAAAGCTTCTTATGCCAATTCTTTTGATTGGAATCAACTAGCTTGCGTATAATAGTGACTATATTTTTGTTTGATGATTCAGCCTATCCATTACCCTGAGGGTAATAATCTGATGAATGTGATAACATGGTGCCATGATCAAAACAAAAATCCAGTACCTCCTCAGATGAGAAACATGTTGCATGGTCAGTCACTATCTTGCATGGTACCCCAAATCATGAAATAATATTCTCTTTCAAAAAGTCACAAACAACTTCTGAGGTAGCCTGCTTGGTTGGGATAGCTTCAACCCACTTTGTGAAATAATCCATACCTATGAGGACATAAATATGCCCCTTACTAGAATGTGGATTGATAGGACCAAGGAAAACCAATCCCCATTATTGGAATGGACCATCAATAATTACTGGCCTGAGGGGGATGGCTGCTACCTTGAGTTTGCCAACAAACTGCTGACAGATCTGACATTTTGACACCCATTCATATGCATCGCGAAACGTAGTTGGCCAGTAGAACTATGCTTGCAATATTTTGATGTGGTAACCCTAGATGAGAAGTGGCCTCCACAAGCTTGATTATGAAATCCATCTAACAGACGCCGTTGTTGGTCTTTTTTGACACATAACAAAAGGTTTCCATCAAGCCCTTGCTTGTATAGAATGTCAGTCCAAAGCACAAACTTTTGCACTTTCAATTTTAAAGTTCTCTTCTGTTGTTTATCCATGTGAATCAGACATTCTCCATAGGTCAAATAGTACATAATTTTTGTATACCATTCATTTGTAGAATCAACAAATAGGACCATATGAAGATCCTCTTTAGTTTCAGGTGCAAGATCACCATCAGCCTGGTGCTTCAGATCACCGTCTTTTGCCATCAATTGACAAAGACCTCTCCCACCGACAAGTTTAGTTGGCTTGATCTCCAAGTCGTAATCTTGAACCCTTGTGACCTAGTTACCTCTCCTGGTGCCCATCTCCTGCTGAGTTAGCATGCTCTTAACCACTAGATCAGTAACATACACTATTGTGTGAGCTGTCAAGATATAGAATCTAAAATTCTTTATAGCTCTAAGGACTGCATACGCATTCTTTTCTATTTGAGAATACCGCATCTCACTATCTTTAAAACTGCTACTCATGAAAGCACTTGGAGACTCGGTCTCTTCATTCAACTTCTGTGTCAATATGGCAAACATGGTGTACTCTGATGCATAACAATAAAGGATGAAATCCTTATTAAAATCAGGATGAACTAGCACAAGTTCTTGGCTGATAGCTTCTTTAATTGTGACGAACACCTTCTTGCCTTCATCACTCCACTTAAAAGCAGACGTTTTCTTCATCATAGCTAATATATCTTTTGTAAGATCTGAGAAGTCTAGTATAAACCTTCATATGAAATTCACTTTACCGAAGAAGGAATGTACCCCAGTTTTGCTTGTTGGTAGAGACAGATTCCTGATGGAATCAACTTGACTAGGGTCAATCTATGTTCCCTCCTTAGAGATGATATAACCAAGCAATTTTCCTTCCCTCGCCGCAAAGATGGAGCTCTTAGGATTCAAAGAAATCCCATGGTATCCGCACCTTTCAAACACTTTTACTAAATGTGCAAAATGGTCTCCCCGCATCTTTGAGAAAAATGGTGAGGTCATCAAGGTAGACGACAATCAATTTGTTCTTCAAGTCTCCAAACGTCAAATCCATAGCTCTCTGAAATGTAGCACTGACATTGATGAGGCCAAAATGCATCCTTTCATAAGTGAACATACCCCATGGGGTAGTGAAAGTTGTCTTGAACTGGTCTTCCTAAGCCACTGTGGTCTGATTATATCTAGAAAAACCATCAAGTAATGATAGGATCTCTGAACCGATGACTGTCTGCAATGTGTGCTCCATGATTGGCAGAGGATAATTATCCTTGAGGGAGGATTGGTTCAAGTTCTTGAAATCCACACACATTCTGATTTCAACATTTTTATTACGTACAGGAACTATGTTTGACATCCATGTTGAATGCTGAATTGGAAATATGATCTTAGCATCCACCATTTTCTGGATCTTCACATAAATTGTGTCTTGAATTCGTGGGTTGTAATATCTTTGTTTCTGCTTGAAGGGCTTTGCATTAGGTTTCAATGGAATTGTATGAGATAATTCAATGGGTGTGAAAACCTTCAAGTCTTTGTATGATGAGGCAAAAATGTCTCGATATTGTCTAAATAAAGAGATAAACCTCTCACTTTCTTCTGTACAACATTTGCCTAAATTAACAAGATTAGGCTTGTCTTCGAAACCAATGTTCACTTGATAATGTTCAGCAAAGGTCTTATCATCCACTCTCCTCTGATTTTGAATGTATCTATCATGCCTATCAAATATATGCTCCAAGGATACGAGACCTTTGGGAATCTTATTACCTTTCAATTGGATAATACTTGAGTCTACTTCTTCTATAGCTTTTGCATCCCTTGAAGCTTCTATTGTAGGTTCTTCAAACCAACCTTCAAAAGATGAGAAGAATGAATAAGATTCATCATTGTTCTCTTCATTATTTTTGATCTTTGTAATTGATTCTTTGAAAGGAGCCAAACTCCCCTCAAAGAATAGCCCTTTGAATTATCTTCCATGATGAGAAAGTCTTTGATGTGATCATTGTCATCAAAGATTTGCTAGTTGTCACAATTGTCGGGGATGACTGGCCTGTATATTAGCTCAATAGCAAATGCATTCTGACAAAAATTAGAATGAGGCATGAAAAGTGAAGCGGATACTGCAAGAGCATCTTCTTTTCTATTATCTGAGCATGGAATGTATTGGATGTCAAATGATTAGAAACAGTCGATTGCATTCCACACCCTATATCTGTAATGTCAAAGGCAATCTTTTTTCACTTGAAAATGTCCCCTAATCTGCTTCATGATTAGCTTTGCGTCACCTTCAACTCTGAGTAATTTAATACCCATGTCTTTTGCATTCTTGAGACCTAACAAAAGTGCCTCATATTTTTTTGTATTATTTGTACATTCAAACTGTAAGCAGTATGCAAATGGATACAAACGACCATCAGGAGAAATTATCACGACCCCTGCTCCTGAACCGACAGTTGAACAACTTCCATCAAATTGCATATCTTTGGCTCTTCTTTTGATTCGTCAACCACGTAAACAACCTCCTAATTCTCTTCGATTATTTCTGATAGCATAACATATGTACTAGGACCTGTTTCTTGATATAGCACTTGTGCTTGAGGATCTTGAGATTTCACCACCATGAACTGAGACTTGGTTTCTGGTTCCAATTTGAAACTACCTTTCTTTAAAGGAATGGTCACAGATGACCAATCCAATTGTATTTCTCCTGTGAGATCTTTGTAGAAGCTTCTACTTAGCAACATCCTGTAACTAGCTAGAATGTCAGCTACCAAGATAGTCATCATTATTTTCTTCTTGGGACAAGCCACTAACCGTACTTGAGCATCCTTCAATTGTCCAACCAATGGAATTGACTTAGACTCAAGCGAATAACATTTGTCATGTGTCTTGGTGCATGAGAGTCCTAATGCATTCATCACCTGCAAAGGCATGACATTGTCTTAGGCTCCTGAATCAATGATACAATTGCTCAATTTAAAGCCTTATATATACAGAGAGATATAGAAAGGCTTGGGCTTCTCTTTTGGTGGAACGGAGGATTCAAGCAATGTAGGTTGAATGATAGTCTCCTTCTTGACATACTTAACAATTCTATCTAGCTGATCTCAATAATCCTGAAGATATTCTAGCTGAGAAATCTACACCTTTGTCTTCATCATAGAATCTACTATATCAAAATTCACCGAAGACGGATCTTGAGCAGCTTTGACATTTTCATGTGGAGGCTTAACATTAGAAGTGGAAGCCACTTCCTTCCGTTTTTCTTTTGATCTTAGTTTATCCTCTTCTTTTTGTGCTTTGAAAGGCTAAGCACATGTAAACACAGGTGTCGAAAGATTTTCATAATTCACAGCAACAGAATATTGATGAAGATCCTCTTGTTCTTCCTTTATTAAAATGGGTTCTTTCTAGAAGTATCTCGTAGTAGAGTCACCATCAAAGTTGTCCATCTGTGGTAAGACAACATTTGCACTTGGGGAAGGAACAATGTTTGAAATGGGTGCAGCATCAGCATACCCCACAATCTAATTAATTCTTAAATTTTCAAGACATGTGGCACCAGTATGTGCATTGGTTTCATGAAAGGAACAAAACACTGCATTTTGAGCAGCATCAATGGCTTGTCTTGGTGGAGGTTCTGGAAACCTGGGCTTGTAGATATTAAAAGGCTAGAAATTGTTCCTCTTAGGTTGATATGGTTGTTGTAGTTGATATTGTTACTGCGGTTGCTATGGTTGTTGTGGTCACTGATACAGCTATTGTGCAGGTTGCCCCTGAGTAGGCAACTACCTCTTCATAATAGTTACTTCATTTTCTACCTTTTGTAGCAGTGGATCCATAGAACTCTAAACAAGAGGCCTGATTGAATCCATCTTCATCTTGCCAGAAGTAATCATGTTATCCTCTAACTTGATGGCATTTTCTTGTGCACTGGATAATTTTGTTTCATTAGCTGATCTTAAGAAAAAGTCTATTTCAAAAGGAAGAGTGTTCCTGAAACTTCTCA
Source organism: Cunninghamia lanceolata (assembly GCA_027924645.1). Taxonomy (NCBI): domain Eukaryota; kingdom Viridiplantae; phylum Streptophyta; class Pinopsida; order Cupressales; family Cupressaceae; genus Cunninghamia; species Cunninghamia lanceolata. The sequence goes on along the minus strand of BSBN01000252.1, from coordinate 10,195,906 downwards.
ACAGAATTTATGGAGATGGATTAAGTGTATGAGAAAGACACATAACTAGGCGATTGAACCTTGCTACAAACTCCCTCATCAATTCATTGTTTTCTATCTTTGAATTTGAGAGTTGGGCGAACAATCTATGTCCGTCTTCAGCAGGCTTGAACCTTGAGAATTTCTCGCTCATAGTTGCCCAATTTGTAATGATTCTTGGCTCCAGATGATTGAACTAGTCAGTAGCATTTCCCATAAGAGTCTCGATGAAGAGACGCACAGCAACATCTTCATGTGATACATACAAAATGGCACAAGCTATTGTGAATGCAGAGATGTGTTCATCAGGATGTGAGTCCCATTGCCGTGGAACCAAGGAAAGTGCTTCCTTGACCCTTTAGGTAACTCATGATGTGCTTACAAGACCAAAGGTCCAATATTATCACCCCAAGGCAATGGGGGTGGACACCTTTGATTCAGATTATCGTGATTATTATTATTTGCATTACACATTGCTCTAGGCTGGATTACTGGTTCCTCTCGAGGTTCTTCCTGCTTGACTTTAGGAACTAACTGGAGTTTAGGAACTATGTTGGATGCTTCTCCAACTTCTGTAGGAACAAGACCTTGGAAGAAAGGATCTATAGTACCATCTTTCCCCCTTCTTGTATAAACCTTGTGAGCCAGGATTATCTACTGCCACGCGGGAGGTGGTAATACTGGTCTTCCGGATGCAAGATCTGCTTTGTGTTCTTCTTTGTCAAGAATAGTAGTTGTGTTTCTCCACCGAGTAGGACTTTTCTTTTGTGCAAATATGAAACTCCTCAGGCTACTAATGATGTCCATTTGCTCTCCTGCCACGTGTTCAAGATTTTGTTGAAGAGTAGGTGGTATAAGATTTGGTTGTTGAACTGGAGCAGTAGGATGCCAGAGAGTTATTCTCATGACATAAGCTTAAGCTTTCTTGAAATTTTATGCCTTGTGCCCCATGATGGGCACCAAAAAACTGTTGGCATTTCAATTCACACCTCTAGAATGTGAGTTAGAAACGGACAACTATGCACAGATAAACTGCTCTTCTATTATGAGGGGAAGTTCCCTTTTTGTTGATGTTTTCTTAAAAGATAAATAAAATAAATTTTCCTATCTTTTTTTGTTTCTAAGCTGCGAGCACAAGGTTATAAAACTCTATTCGCTGTAGTAGAGGTTTTTCTATTTAAAACCTCTAACTACAACTAGGCCTAAACTAAATGACACTTTTGATCACCTAAGTAAATTTAGAGCATAGGGATCAAAAGTTAATAGAGAATGATTTGTTTTAACATAAAAGCTCAAATAACTCCTTCCAGATCACATCACAAGACTCATAGTACTTTAAGATGAAAACTAAAAGTAAGATTACACAAGGCACACATCTGACAACAAAACTAGATGATCGCAAGATAGAGAATCAAAGTAAATGGCAGACATAAGATTTATATTCCCAATATCATAAAATTCTTACAACTCTAGGCCAATGATATTGTAGCAAAAGGCAGGCATACAATATGCGATCAAACACTAGAAAATAGATAACACAGAGTGAACAAGCACTTGAAATAACAATTCCTACAGGCTAGAATAGGCACATCAAATTTTGCTATCACAATTACCATTACTTGCAATGGGCAAGACTGCCCTTATTTACACTAAATCAAACGAATAAAGAACCCTAAAATCTCCTTGATTTTATCCTAACTAACTTGCCAACTCACAATATTTATTTCTATTCTAAGAAAAAGATTACAACTAACAACTGCTTTAAAACAATTTTCTTTTAAGCAAAAGAAAGCTCCAACTATTACAAAGTGACTTTTTACTATTTTAAGGATGGGTAAGCTTTGGACAAAAGAAAATGCTTTAAAATGAAAAGCATTTGAGTTAAAACTACTTTCTTTTGAGTCATATCCTCATCTACATTCTTGCTTTATTGGTGATGTCATCCATTGATATTTTGGAAATAATATCTTCTAAAAAGCTAGTGACCACATCTTTACTAGAAACACTGATACTCTCTAAGATGATATTATGATATTCCAACATTTCTTCATCATCTGCAACCATCTGAAGGAATTCAAGAACTTCATACACAACTTTGTCAAACTTTACTGTCATGGTAGCAAGACAATCCATCTTGCCGGCACTGAAATCACCATTAAAACTACTACGGATGAGAGTCTGGAACTCTGTTTGTACTTCCCTGAGATCATATAGGGTACCATCTTCTTTCTCATATGAACATGGGATCTGAGAAACAAAAGATTTCACAAACTTGAGAACATTTACCACTTTTTCTTTCCATTCCGCTAACTCTGAGATTATACTATCATAGGTTTTTACTGTGAAAAGATACTATGCTTTCCAAGTAGAAACAATCTTCTTATCTTCTGTTGAATCAATGGAATTATATGTTATCTCCAAGTTAGAGATTATGATCTCAAAGACCAGTCTATTTTTAGCCATAGTCTATTGTAAGCCCTGAATACCTTAACGCAGATCATGAGCGTTGTACTTTAACTGATAGATCTGTGAAAGTACAACTCTACCTTTAGTTACAAATTCTTCCACCCTATCCTTCATGTGCCTCCTATAAATGAACAACTGACTCAGCTACTATTGATCAACCAGTGATTCTAGAATCTAAGGAAGTAGTAAGTCGGCCTATGAAGTGCCATGAAAAATATTGGAAATATACTGCTATAGCTGCCTAATTTCAGCCTTGAGGGCTACTTTATCTTCTCCGTCCTTCAACACTCTCTCCTTTAGATTATCTGTTGCAACCTCAAAGAGGTTTACATCTATGTGTTGGGTACTCCTACCAAGATTAGCTTTGACAACCTTGAAGTCATCAATCTTGATCTCATTGACATTATTATCCTTTGGCGGTGTTGCATTTTCAAGGATCATTTCTCCATCAACATTCTTTTCAATGCAAACTTGCTTCTTAAGTCTCCTGTCATTTTTTATCTTGGTAGACGCTATTAAGCTCTATCAAGTTCAACTGATATGAAGGCTTTCTACTTTTCTAACCCAAAATGTTCTCAAGCCAAGATGGGCCAACCTCTCTAGGAGGCTCAGTTCTAACTTCATCAATTCCTGATGAACCAATATGTGTCTCAGTGTTATGAACTGGCAAGTCTAGCTCTGAATCCATATGAATGGGAGAAGAGCTCGATGATGAAGGTGGAGAAACATGAACTGAAGGCAATGTTTCAACATGTGGTGTTGTTTTAGTGGGAACTTCTGATACAACTGTTGGCTATTCTTGCTAGCTATGGACCAGAGACTCAACCTTTTTCCTCTTCAACTTTGCCATCTTTGTTCCTTTTGGAAGAACACTCATAGCTTTAACTCTTGGTTTTGGTTTGGAAGAGGAGGGTATTGATGGTTGAACAAATGGAAGCTCTGCAACTGGAATGGCTTCTTCCCACTTCTTCTTATTATTCAAGAATATCATGTTGCTTTTGATAACTCAGCTCATTCTTTCCTCAATTGGTGTTCTCTTTGGTGGACCAATTAACTAGTAACAATGGTTGTTTCTTGACTTGGTCTCTGAAGTATGTGGGAAGTAAAACCTTGCCATCATCATCTAACAAGCCCTCTACATCTTCTAACAAGATATCAGCCAATTGCTGAAGGGTAAACTTGTTGTAACTATGTTTCCACACTTGAAATTCATTTGTACAATTAGCCCAAAAATCTTCAACTGTAGGTGCATGTACACAATTTTGACCAAGGTGTGATGCAAAAACACCACGAGGATCATATGAAGTCCTCATTTCAAAAAACTTAAGACCATACTTGGATGATTCACTACCAATTACTTTGGCATCTGCTCTAGATCTACATTTGTAAATACCCATCCCAATCAGAAAACTGAAAGTTGCCTTGTGCCTTCTACACATAAATGTATGAACTTCATAGAATTGCCTCAGAAATTCCATAAACGCTACCTCATCCTTAGGATATCTTAGAAGCATGGTGGGCTCTCCTGAGAAGCCATATACTCTGATGTAGGAGAAAGTAGGAAACTAGATAAACCAATCAGCCCATTCCGCCATTGCCAATCAGGCATTAGCTGAAAATCGTATATGCAACTCATTATCCAGATCTCGCACCGTATGCATAAGAAATGCATCATTTACCTGCTTATAATGTTTTTCAGCCTGAGAAAATTCTAACTGTGGGAAATGGTGATATACATGTTGAATGCCCAGAGTTCCAACAATATTCAAACCTCTAAATTGACCCTAAAAAGCCATTAAATATACAAGGTATGACATCATGTGGAATTCATGGGCCCTTTGAAAATTAATTATCTGATGGTGGAGACTATCACTGATTAGTGCTGCCCAATCATAGTATTTGGTTCTGTCAACAATCTGAGACAGGATGTAAAACATCCAAGGATGAAATCTATTAGCTTCTACTTGACCTGTGATTCAACTCAGCAGAGTAATCATTATTGCATATTCTACCTTGAACTCTCCACGTCCAACGTTCTTTGGCAAAATGTTCTGCTTTTCTTTCAACCACTTTTGAGCAATCTTTTTCTGATACTTTTCTTTATCATTATGCCACACCCTCTTGCATTCTTCAATTGAAATGACTAAGTTCTCCTTCCATATTGGTATTGAAAAACAATTCTCAATGTCATTTGGCCTGAGGCTGCAAAGCACACGTCCATCTGCTGATTGGATTTCTCTTGTGACTAAATTGTAATGCTTCATACAAGCAATTATGAATTCAATGCTCTGCATTGTGATGGGGAATGAAGCTGCTGCAAGCAACCTGGAGTGACTTAGATTCCTAATAGCTATATTTCCTACATCATTCAAAGGATGTAAATTGAACACTAGAAGAACCTTATGCAAATCTATCTCGAAAGTTCTCAGGTAATCATGAACCAATGCCATTTTAGGCTTGACCTCTATTGGAGAGTACTGCATACTAAAAAACTTGAAGAATGACTATGAACATGCCTATGTTAGAAATATTTTGGGCAAAGGCTGAAAAATGTTTGCTAATTTCTTCTAAAAAGCAGGTTCTGAGTGAAAAAGCTGGCACATGGGTTTTGTAGACAATTTTGTTCTGAAGCAACCTAGATTGTCAGATTTTGAAAAAGCTGAGGATTTCCTAAAAAAGTAGCAAAAAAGCAAATTTTTGAAAAGATAAAAAATTTCCAATTTTCAAGAGGATGGAAATCTAGGTGGACCCATTTTAATGAAAATTGAAAAAGCTCTGGCCTTGTTTCTGAAAAATGATCCCCTAGAAAATAGACCTTGCAAAAGCATGCCTTTGTGCTTCCCAATCCTAAAACTATGAAGAACACTAAAAAAGCACTCCGTTTGGGCTTTTGAATCTTTGTGAGAAGAAAAATATGTCTTTCTTCCTCTGGATGCAACCTACAAAAATAATGAATAAAGAAGCCAAAAGCTTGTTTTATAGAACTTTAGGGTGAAAATAGCTTTCTTTATGAAAGCACAAAGCTTGAAACTTATCCATCAAGAAAGCATCTTTTAAAGCACAAATCCAAGTAGATATACTCGAATAGGAAGAATCCCTATTTTATAGCTGCCTATGGCTTCATGTGTGAGATGATGAAAAAGTTGCTTCTTTGATAACGCATCAAACACGTGAGGTTGCAAAAGTGTTAGCCAAATTTTCCTTCATTTTGAAACTTTTGCATTCGTTTTGACTCCAGTATGGCCTGCCTTTGACTTCAACAAAATGGCAAACTATCACCATTGATTGAAAAAGCTGACGAATCATGGCATCTTGAAACTTTATCAATCTTGATTTCATCCCTAGCCTGAATCTGACGATCTAATGACGTTTGGCTGCAAATTTGACTTTTGGAAACTATAGACGGATGAAGATTTGAAAAAAAACTGACAGATGTCATCAGAAAACCATGAAAATTTCTAACTTTGGTGATCCCAGGCACCCCATCCTCTAGGGGCACTTAGGTTTCAATGTCTTAGCCAAAATTATGATATTTTCAACTTTTTAAATTTTTTTGTCTTCTGCGCGCGTTCCAGTGACTGTGGGCCTCAATTATGCTATCGAATCTCATCTGCCAGAGCAAAATTGAGACTGGTGATTAGTAAATCAGGCAAGCCTAATGAAAACTAAACTAATTGTACCTTCTGCCTGCCTCAAAAATTGAGCCAAACTGATCTCCTGTGGATCTGACTGGGTTGATGGAAGAGGATTTATCATTTTCTAGAAAAAACATGGGAAAATGGTTAAGGTTGGAGAAGGTGGGTGCCCCCAGCCTCTAGGGGTGCTTGAGATTTCATGCCTTAGAGAAATTTTGAGATTTTTCAATTCTCATTCCATTTCTCCATTTTGCGTGCCGTAGGTCCCATTAGATCTTCATTTTTAGCCGTCTAGCTGACTTCTGAAGAAGGATGTGAGTGATCTGAGTAGTTTGAACATATCTGAGATTAATTTCTATCTTTTACAGGCACTTCAACTGAGTTTGACTGATTTTGACCACCTAGAAGTAGGTTGACAGAGACTTTTTTGACGTTTCTTGAAAAATGTGAAAAATATTCGAACATTGGAAATGATGGGCACCCCTAGCCTCTAGGGGTGCTTGGGAAACTGTGCCTTAGAAAATTTTATGATTTTCAACTTTTATTTGTAGTTTGCCTCATTTCTCATGCCGACAGCAGCTTTCTATCTCTGATTTTGATGATTTGTCAAGCAACTGCCACTAGATGAAGGATAGATTGGATGTCTTGGGTATATCTAACATGATTCCCAGCTTTTCAAGCCCTGTTGACCAACATGACTACTTTTCTACACCTCGAAACTGACCGTCGAAGGCATTTTTAACACTTTCTCAAAAAACATGAAAAAAAACTAAGTTTGAGAAGGTTGGGTGCCCCTAGCTAGGGTTTCTAGACTTAACCATTTTTTGAAGATTTTTAACTTTTTCACTTTCTAGATCCATCATTCTACATTTTCTGTCTTTCGTCAATCGTCGACTATTCGACAGTTCTACGTTATCTGAACAACCCTAAAAACTTGGAACTTACCCCTGACAAATGAACCTTCCCCATTAATGGCTTCGAAGCTCATGCTTTTCCATCTGAAAAAAAAGTAGAATTGACCCAGTAGGGAAAACATGACCTTTTGCATATTCCGTTTGGACCACCTTGATTGTGAAGCAAAATTGGCTAATCAGAATTAGGCACGACACCTGAATCAAAGATTCTATTTTTAGAAAATTTTGCTAGCATCCGTATCTCAAGAAACCCAGAAAACCTAATTTGATGTCTATTTTAAGAAACTTTCTAAAAATTTCTATTTTTAGAAATGTTGAATTTTTGACTTTTTGACGAAAAAATTTCTAGACTTTTTGAAAATGCCTTAATGAAGCAAAATTTTTGATTCGGCACAACAATATGGACCTAACCAAAGTTTATCAAACCTACCATGATCACCCTTCTTCTCATGAGCTTTATCCCAGTACAGTACTAAGTCAGAAATGTGAAAGGATTTGACTTTGGCTCTCTTGTCTAACCATCGTTTCACTACCCCTTGGTGTTTGGCAAAATTTTCTATTGCAACGTCATGTTTCTCTTCAAGGTGCAATAATTGGGCTAATCGAGAAGACAACTATTCATCTAGTTCAAGACAATCTTGCATAAATTGCAACACAGGGATTCTCAGATGGATGGGGAAGATAGGCTTGGTACCGTAGACTAAGTGATAGGGTGATGTTCCTAGTGCAACCTTGTGTCTAATTCTATCAGTCCATAAAGTGAACCTGAGCTGAGTATGCCAGTCTCTGGGGTTCTTGTCCAGCAGTTTCTTAATTACCTCAAGCAAGTTTTTGTTCGTGGATTTGGCTACCCCATTCCATTAAGAGTAGTAATTAGATGAAAATTTAAGAATGATCCCATAATCAAATGCCCAATTAGAAAAATGCAATGAAGAAAAGGTAGGGCCATTATCACAAACTAAAGAAAACAGATAGCCAAACCTGGTAATGATATGTTTCTCAACAAACTCAATGACTACTTCTGTGGTGCATTGTTTGCAGGTTATAGCTTCAGACCATTAGGTGCAGTAATTAGTAGCGGTCATAATATACCTGTGGCCTGTAGAGGAAGGTGGATTGACCATACCGATAAAGTTGAGTCCCCACTGTGCGAATGGTCGTACCTCCAAGACTGGTTGCAATGGCATAGAACCATTTCATTCTCTAGTGGTAGCCGTCTAGCATGTATGACAAGTTCTTACATGTGAATAAGCATCTTTGAACAATGTGGGCCAATAATACCCAGCCCAGAGGATCTAGTTGGTGATCGAATGAGCTGATCCGTGACCTATCCCAAACTTCTCATGAAAACTTGTCAGGACCTGTTCTACCTCAATTTTATCTAGGCACATCAAATAAATCCCTTCATGATTTTTCTTGTATAACACAGACCCCTTTATCATGTAGCTGTTGCTTTTCAATCTGAGTGCTCTTCTCTAAACTAAATTCAAATGAGGTGGACACCATTGATTAAGAAGATAAAATACAATGTCTCCATACCATTCATCTTTAGAGATGTCTTCTAACATGTACTGCTGGGAGACCAATCCCGGACCAGCTTCCGCCATTGTTTTCGTCAATGCCTGCCATCACACCAATTTCATGGGTTGTATCTCTATATCGAATTCTTGCAAAATGGTAACCCATTTTCTTCTTCTTTCACCTAGTTCACTCTGCATCAACAGTGCTTTAACTACTACATCTGGCACAATGGCAATTACTCGGCTTCTCAAAATGTAGTGACAAAATTTCTTAACTGCTTTCACCAAGGCATAGGCTTGTTTCTCCACATTCGGATATCTTAGTTCTACGTCTTTCAATGGAGTGCTCATAAAAGTGATGGGTCTTTCATCATCAACTGCTCTTTTCTACGTTAGCATGGTTGCACAGGTATGCTTGGAAGAAATAGAATAAATGTAGAATGACAGTGAGTAATCTGGACTCACCAATACTAGAGCGTTGGCTATTGCTTGATTTCTGCAAATGCATCCTTAGCTTTCAGGGTCTAATATATCTTTGCATCTAATTTCAACATGGCATTTAACAGACAGACAATCTCAGCAAACGTAGTAATAAATTTATGGACAAAGTTGATCTTGCTGAAATATGACTTAAGTTACTTCTTGCTAGCTAGAGGCGGTATCTTGAGGATTGCTTGGACTCGGTTGGAATCAATAGATATGTCTTGTTTGGAGATTACATGTCCAATCAACTTTCCTTCAGTTACTCCAAAGATGCACTTTTTCAGATTGAGCGAGATCTCGTAATCTTTTCATCACTGCAACACTTTCCTTAGGTCTACTACATGATCTACCCACATTTTTGAAAACATAGTAATGTCATCCATATAGATGATAATACACTTCCAACTAGTCCTTTGAAGGCTACATCCATTGCACGTTGGAATGTAGCACCAACATTAATTAGCCCAAATGGCATCCTATGATATGTGTAGATTCCCCATTTACATGTAAAAGATGTCTTTAACCTGTCCTAATAGTCAACCATCACTTGGTTATAACCTAAATATTCATCTAGAAAAGACATCATCTGAGAGCCATTGATAATTTGTAGCACTTCGTCTAATGATGGTAGCGGATAATTATCCTTCTCGGAAGCTTGATTTAGATTGCAAAAGTCAACGCAAAGTCTGATTTCTCCATTTTTCTTACAAATAGGGACTAAATTTGCCACCCAAGTTGAATGTCTGATAGGGAATATAATTCTTATGGACAACAATTTCTATACTTCTTTAAAAATCAGAGGCTCCAACAAAGCATTGGTCAGCCGCTGCCTTTGTCTAAACGACTTCACACCGAGTTTAAGCGATATAGTGTGAGTAATGATTGAAGTATTGTAGGTCTTGAGGTCTTCATAACTCCATGCTATGACTTCATGATAATCTCTCAATGCATGGATGATACCTGCTCTCTCTTCCTCTATGCCTGCTTTTCTGATAAACACATTTTTAACTTGCAAGTGCTTTTGGAATCAACTGTGTATGTTTTTGTATCAACGTTTTAGAGCATACTCAATGATCCATCATCAGGAAGAGGATAGTTGAAAATTGGATAGCAGACTATATATATATATATATATAGTGTGTGTGTGTGTGCGTGTGTGTGTATTTTGTGTGTTAGTTTGTATTTTATAGTTTGTGTGCATGTTGGCTTTGTTCTTCCCTATATTTAATTGTGTGGATCTATTGTATTATTAATATTAGTGTGCATCTTATACATATATAGGCACACCCCTATATATAACTTGTATATTATACTTATATAGACACACTTGCTGACATATACATATACATATACATACATATATATATATGTATATGTATACATATACATATCTTGGTTTGTTCTCTATGTCGGATGTGTTTCTACCTTTTATTAATTGTTCAATATTTATGTGATTTTGGATGATAACTAGCTTTCAATATTTTGGTGATTTTGGATGATAACTAGTTTTACATTATATTTCCACACATATTTATTTTGTTATGTCATTGTTCTTTCGTTGATTTGTTGTTGCCTCTTCCTTTCATGGAGCACTCACCTTTTTCACTTACTCTTATTTTTCATTTAATGTATGGGTTGATCTTTCATTCGCTTTGGTTTCTTGTTTCATTTAGTTGTTCATTTCCTTCCATCTATTTGTCTTTGTTTATTGTGCATCATTCTTGGCCATGGGTTTATATATCATTAGTTGGTTAATTATTTCAGTAAGTGCTTGGACTATACTTTTGTATTCTATATATGGTTGCTTGTACTTGTATTAATATTTATGATTTTTACTTTATGTTTTGATTAGTTTGTGGATTTGTATGATGCCCCTATTCCCTCTCCTTGCTTGTACTTGCATTATCATTTATATGTTTTACTTTAGCTTACATTTGGTTTGTGGGTTTGTATGTTACCCCAATACCCTCTCTTTGATCACTTTCCTCTTTCCTTTAACCTTACTCTAATTTTCCCTCCTCATCTCCTACCCTTCATTTTTTGTGCCTTCTTCCTCTCTCACTCCTTTATAAAGTTCTAGTCTGCTATCCAATTTTCAACTATCCTCTTCCTAATGATGGATCATTGAGCATGATCCAAAACATTGATACAAAAAATATACACAGTTGATTCCAAAAGCACTTGCATATTTACTGTTATGGACTATGGAAAACTCATGCCTTCTACATTTTTAACTTCTTCTACTATCCCCAAATTGAAAGTATCACATTGCCCCCAGGGGCTTCTCCTTCTTTTCTCTGGGTTCCAAGCTTGTCTGAGTCAAATAATCATTCCAACTCTACCATTCCCCATGGAATCATTTTTGTTTTCAAATTAAGAACTCCTTCCAAGTCCATCTCAGTTGGTTCTGCTTCATCCTCATCTATTTCTAGGCAAAGAAAACATCTGATGAGGTGAGGAAATCAATTATGTGTTTGTCGTCCTTGAAAATCTAAAAATTGGTGACATTGTCTGATATCGATGGAGTGGCAACAAACTTGATAGTGAACTTTTTTAGGTTTGACATGGCAGTCAGTTCCAGGGTGCTTGGGGTCTATGATAAAGCATCAGTGACATGGTTTTGTCTTCGTGGAATTAGCTGAATGTTGAAACCATCAAAGCACTCAATTGAATCACATACTCAATTTTTGTAACTGTTCAACCTCTTATCGTTGCAAGAGTACTGCTTCCATACTTGTTTGACAACTAGCTCTAAGTCACCAAACACTTGAATAACTCTGACCTTTTTCTGAAGGGCCATCAACAATCCTTGTACTAAAGCTTCATATTCTGTCACGTTATTTGTGCAAGGGAACTATAACCTATGTGATACCAAACAAGAACTTTCTGTGGGGCTAATTAGTTTGAAACCTACTCTAGAACCTTGTCTACACCTAGATCCATCAAACCTCAGAGTCCAGAGGCGGAAGTCCTTACTGCTATCACCCCACCTTGTTTGCTTTTTTTCATTTGGAGATGGTTCAGAACTTACTTTATTTGTAACCATCAGATCTCCCTTTGGAACTGTTGACTTTTTCCCAGACTGGATGCTTATTCCCAGATATCCCTACAAGGTAGCCATCAGTGATCAACAGGAGCTCTGGGCCAGGGGGTCAACAGTATAGGAGATAGACTCTATATTTTATCTCCTCTTCTTCTTCAGGCTCTGCAAGACCTAGGGGGGTATTCCCTACTCAACATCCATGAGGATATGCATGCAAGGCTGGGATGTTGACAGAAAGCAGATAGTCCTCCTGTAAGTAGACCAAAACTGAAAGATAAGGGCAAAGGGGCTAGCTTTGGGCCTATTTGCAGTTGTAGACAGAGGACTGAGGATCCTAAACTAATTCTAATGTCCTAATGTTGGTTTTAGATTTTGCTTTGGAGTTTAAGTGTGGATGCAAAGCTGGATATGGTTATAACACAAAACAAAGCATGATTGGTGCCTATCCAGGGCCTGGAGTCAATAGACATACACCTGTGAATGATCAGCATAAACAACTAAAACTGGATTTCAAGGGGATATATGTGATACCTGCCTTACAGGCATCTCCCAATACAAAGTGTTAGGTTATCTCTACTTATGGTATCCCTACTGCAGTATATCCCTCCCAATGTTCAATCTGAAAACAGTTTAATCTACCCCTTGAGTAGAAGTTAAAAGATCAGACAGTCAACATAGGAATTCTATGCTCTAGAATCTAAACATTACTAAACATCCAGATTCAGAAGAAGAATACATGCAATACTGGAGACAGAATTAACACAACACATGCCAAACAGCATTTCTCATATAAGTTTAATCATGAAATCAGTGGGTTCATGCCAGAAACAAACAACAAGAGATACATAAACTCACAGGTAAGCTGTACAGAGCAACCAGATCAGCTTGTCATGCATTACAGAGCCAAAATCATCAACTTTCAACAACCACAAATGAACAACACAACCTGCTTATATTAGCCAGGTAGGTGCTCAGCAATTAATTACAACGTTGACCAAAATCTCGCCAGATACACGGTATCATGAAAATGGCGCTCAAACACAACCGGATTGGCGCCCAAACTTGAATGCAGCAGGTAGGGGAGGAGACAGGAAGATTTCTCGAGCCCTGCGCTCCTGCCCGCTGATTGACACCTCCAGTCGGGTACAAGATCGACCCACGCCATCGCCCATACCTCTGCAACAATCGCCATTAATGGCGCACCAACCCGCGGCCTTGGGAAAATCATCATACAGACCATCGCAAGCTTTTCCCGCCGAGACTCATCATCATGATATTCGAATATGCAGGATAACAATATCCCACATGCACCCCGCGATGACCTCATTAACACCTTATATACTAGGTCATGAGCATATATCATGTCGGTACTTTTGCTCCTGACGACACTAGTATAGACTTCATCATCATCATCCTCCAGCAGCATGATATCCTGTTGTTCGAAATATCACCCTGACGTCATCATGATATTTGAAATATAACCTTCATGATAATCGGCACAACCTGATCCTTCGGAGGAACATCCTCCTGCTGAGCTTATAACAAAAATCTGGCCGATGAACATCCTGATGACGTCATCATCATATCCTGCTGACGTCATCATCATATCCGCCTACTGCACACCTCCTCACATCCGGATGACGTCATCATCATGTTTACAAATATCAGGAGGTCTCTTCAAGATGATCAGTTGTTAGAAATATGACCCCCGCGGACCTTGATGACGTCATCATCATATTCACTTCATCATGATATTCGGAAGACAACCGGATATTTGGAAATATCCTCCTGATGTTCAAATATCAGGTTGCACTGTAGCTCCTCTATAAGATCGGGGCGAAAACTGAATATGATGATGCTGCTTGAAAAGATCACCCTCAATAGATAACACGCGAAACTAGCAGGCGGATATCTCCCTGATATCAACATCATCATGATGTTCGAACAAACAAACATATATCCGGATGATATGAAAATATCACCCCCTCCTTCGCGAATATCATGATGCAGATAGGCAGAAAGAAAAATATCACCCTGATATACGGATGACGTCAGCATCATCAGGATGAGAAACAAAGAACAAGAAGTGATACAACCTCATCAGGATGATATTGACTAAGATCATCCTGACGTTCCAAAATATGATGACCCTAGTGAATATCGGGTCGCAATTACAACTCTTCAACAACATCATCAGGATGATGTTAACCAAGATCACCCGATGATAAAAATATCACCCCGGCGAAATATCATGAAGGCAAAAAATATGATGACCTCCACAAGCAGCAGGATGATAACTGGAAATATGATGATGATGAACACGACCCTTAGGAAAAAACAAGTTAGGTCGAGCAATTCAAAGAATAAGCAACATCATCATCATGCTCGCGCAAGGTGATAAATGGAAGATCACCGGAGACTTAGAAACATCACCCTCGCAAGCAGATCAGGGCGCACTGTAGCTCGGCAGCATCATCATGATAAAAACCAAACATCACCCGACAGTTGAAATATGATGATGACGATGAAAAACCCAGTCGACGAAGAACATGATGATGTTAACCATTAAAGACAAGATGATGATGATGATGACCTCCTCCTCAGGAAAACATGATGCTGCAGTTGAAAAATGCTGAGGAGGTCCAACACTTAGAAAAAATGGGCAAGAAGATAAAGGCTTCAAATGAAGAAACCTCCTGATCATGATAAATCAACCCCTGGTCAAAATGAGTGTCAACAGGAACTATGGGAATCTTTAAGTGTTTCTGTGCTTTCTCTACTGCTTCTTGGCAAAGTAAACATGTAAACTTGGAATGAGATGCATCATGGACGTGGCACTAGTTTGGCAGCAACAACTCTTCCATCTGAATTTGCTTTCCCACAACTACTTGATCACTTATAAATTTAGCTACAAAGTCCCATAATCCTTCAAATATTCTTGGTTCTTCATCTTTTGAGGAGTTCCCTGAATCTGACTGCATATATGCTTCCATACTCTCTTGCCTTTCTACAAGCAGAGGATCATGAAATCTGTTACAACTTAGCATAAGATTCTCTTATGCCTGATCAACATGGGGAAGGTAGACTCTCAAGTCTACTTCTAAAAACAATATTTCATTGGTTTGATTATACTCTGTAATCATGTGCTTCATTTTTGGCCCCCTCTCAATGTGAATTTGATTTGCTAATTCCTTCCATGGAAGCCACATGTGGGAGAAGTCTGTTGCCATGTAACCGTTCAAAGTTCTAGACCAATCCCAACTTAAGAGCATGCCATATTGATCTAGAATATCCACTACCTGAATGTCTATGTATTACTACACTTTGGGATCAGAAGCCAATTGCTTATGTATTCTGTTTAATTCGCCCATTATGTTTACCTCAATCTTGTCAAATTGTGTGACCTTCTTGGAAGACTTTGCTAGGGTGAGACCTAGTTCCTTGTAAACTGACAAAGGCATCATGTTTGTGGAAGCACCTGAGTCTACTAAATAGTTGTGAAGATTCTTTCCAAATATTCTAAGTGTCAAGAGGAAGGGAGGATTTTCTCTCTTATCCTTGTACAAAGTGACCTTCTATTTAGCATCTGTCACATGAACTCTTTCCTTACCTTTATTAGTGTTATCCTTTATGGGAGTCTCCTTCTGAGAAGAATCTATTTTAACATTGTTCCCCATATCTTGAAAGAAGGCTGTCCTAACCTAAGGTACTTTTAGTAATTCATAAACAGACAAACTAACTTTCATTTTCTTAAGCTCATTTGCAACATACTATCCCAACTTAGCTATATCAAATCTTTGGGAGCTTTCAACAGAAGCTCCCTAATGCATCAACTGAGGTGTGGCCTTTGGGGGCTTGGGATTGTTGGAGGCTTTTGGATCAGGTGGGATCTGATAGTTATTTAGAGGAATGGAAGTGGTAAAATGCCCCTTGGGTTTGTTACTTCTCAATTTATATGGAGTCTTGTTATATTGTTGATAAGCATTTACTTCATCAAGCTCTTCTTCCTCGGGCTGGTTATCATCTTGAAATGGAAATGTGTAACTATCAAGAACCAGGGCAGTATCATATCTTTGAGATGGCACTAGTTCATACCCTATTGGTGGATTTTCGTGTGCTTCATCATTCTTGATTTCCATTTGGAAGATGTTGGATGCTATTTGAAACTTTGGGCAGTCTAACTCAGAGTGAGTATTTGTATTATGTAATATACATCATGTAGACAGTGCTGCTTCAACCAACATCACGTGGCTAGGTGGATGTGTATCATTATTCTGATTCTCTAATGGCGATGGTACTCCTCCGTTGTTGGGCCTAGTGTTCCAAGACCAGTTCAATTGCTAAAAATTCTAATTCTGATACTAATTTTAATTCTAGAACTAATTCTAATTTTGATTTCTTTGCTATAGATATGCATTTTGATTCCTTAGGTGGGTAACCTTTGTAGTGATCTTTTTCATTTGCTTAGCTAGCTCTCTAATGTCATCTCTGTCATCTCTTGCCTTAGCTATTTCAGCAGATTGAAGAAAGGGCATTTGGGCCAGGGGTAATTCAACAATAAGATTTCCTGGATGAACCACTAAATCTTGTGTTGCGGTGGGAGTTGGGATTTGGTTCATTACAGGGGTATGATTGGCTAGAGCTTGATTGATCATGGGTATTTGATTGGGCATTACTACGGGACCCATATGGTTCAACGGACCTATCACTATTTGTCCTAGCTAGGTATTTATAGTAACAACCTCAGTATATGCTTGAGCCAGATTATTAGGAGGTGGATTGGCTCTTCTCACAAACATAGATGTACATTTATCCAGGGTAGCATAATAGATTGGTAGAGCTACAACTTGACCTATGACATAAGGATCTTACAGATGACTAAAAGCTTTCTAGAATCAATTGTTAAAAGAACTTATCAACTCACCTTCGCCTCAACAAATTTCCACGAATGACTTGTAAAGGTCTACTAGAGTAGTTGGAATTTAGAAATGATCCAAAAATGCATTCTTCAAGGCTATCCATGAGTGTATGGAGGCCGCGGGGAGATTGACAAACCACTAGTAAGCCTCATCCTGCAAAGAATAAGGAAACAATAGGCAGATTATGTCTTCATGTCATACCTGAAGCATGAACATGTTACTTTCAAATATTTTGATGTGTTCGTCTACAGTTCTATCTAGATCATTAACTCAAAACTTGGAGCAGAACTTGTCAGGATTTTTTAGCATGTCATGATAGGCATTAAATTGGAATGGGGACTAGTTATTCACCATGAAGAAAGCCATGACTAGAGGATTGATTGGGGCTGCAGTTGTGTTCCTCGAGATTGATTAAGCTCTTGGGGCTCTTGGTATTCCCTGATCCCTTCTTGTTCTCTTGAATTTTGTCAAGGACAACAGCTCCTCTCCAGCTAAGTTGGACCTGGTATGTCTCTGCCTAGTTCCCAGACTTACTGATTTTGTGGAGGGGAGTTTAGATTGGTTTAGGCCCTCCTTCTAGCGCCAATTCTATTGATGGTGTTTTTAGCACACAACAACGTAGGTATGATTGCTGGGATTACACCTCTCTTGAAAAGTATCCTACCCTAGGTAAGACTACTCCAAGGATAATATTGTAGGAGTCAAGGACAACACTGAGAGGGGGGGTGAATCAGTGTTGTGTGAATTCTTACAATTTTTGCAAATTTTATCTTACAAGACAAATAGAAGGGAATACATTATTAAACACATATACATAAGACTACTGATAAAAGAGGATATAAAAAACACCTCATGAGTAAATCATACACACACACACACAAAGAAGATCAATATACAACATGATACAAGATTTACACGAGTGGAAAACCCTCCAGGGGTAGAAAAACCACTCCAAAACTGCCTCACTGGCTTTATAAAAAATCTCATCGATTACAATGTTTAGAAGCACCAACTTCAAGGAGCACCAACCCCTATACAAATAGGTCTCATTGACCACAAACTTCACTAGTGTACCATGCCTCACTGGCAAACACAATCACCATTATCAAAAACATCAAATTTTGTGTGCAAGACATGATTGCCATTCAATCTGATTTGCACCATTGTATACTCTATGTTTCATCATACATCCTTATACTTCCTGTTTGATTTTCAAATCAAGACCATCTTCTTTTATGCACTTCTACAAACAAGCTCCTCTTACAGATCTCTATAAACAATTATCTCTGCACATTCAATTTCAAACTATGCCATACAAGTTGTCTTCACATTAATTCACATTCATTACAACTGTATCATGCACTCATCTTCATCATTGATCTACATTTTATCCGCACATTTTCAAGGTGCATGTGATGACATAAAAATCAAGAAATTGAATATCCTCTCCCGACCTTTCACATACTTTATCTTCTCTAATTTTTAAATTTCACTGTGCATAAAAATTGGACCTTTCATATTCTTTGACATTTTAATTTGGATAATTTTTGTTATCAAAATTATCCCTTCAAACTGTAAAAAATAAATCATGTAAATCTTCTTCAAAAATCTCCAAACCTTTCACCTTCTCTGCACAAACAATTCATCTAAAAAATAATGTCATATAAAAAATCTTCAATGAAATCAATCAATGCCTTGTAAATAAAATGAAGTCTTGAACATTTTCATCTAAAAAATCTTTGTTCTTCAATCAAAAATTCATTTTCTTCTACAAAAAAAATCATCTAAAGAATAAAAAATCCTTGATCTTTCATTCTCTTTTCTCCTCTGTATATACAATTCATTTTTCTCTCTTGCCCATTCTTCATAGTTTAACCTGCAATAGGAAAATATTCTTCTATCTTTTCAATCTTTCATCTTCCATTCAAACTCTTCAATCTTTTGATATTCTTCAAAATATTGTCCCTTAAAAAACTTTATGTTCATTTGAAAAAAAATCTTCCAATAAAAACATTTGAGTCTTCTTATTAAAAGCCAATAAAATCTTCTTTAAAAATAATACTTTCAAAACAAAAATCTCTTTCCTTATTGGACATTCTGCCACGAGAGAAAAAAATTGAAAATCTCTCCATAAAATCTACCCTTTTTACAAATACTAAGATTAGCTTTATAAAGCTTATCTTGCACTCTTACCTTTTTGACAGTCAAAGGGACTTCAAAAAACATGCTCGGGAGTAAACCTTTCTAAATTAAATCTTCACCAATGATTCTAGTTTTCGCGCCCATCATGCTTTCAAACATAGTCCTTGATAAGCTTTTTCCTGCTTATAACATGTACATTTAACCTGAAAGACCGGTTTTCTTCGCCAAGGGGTTGGTCACCATATGAAGAGGACCCCCTTAAGTCTTCACTTAAGTGGTCGGTCACTTATGATAGTAGGTCAACTCAACATTATAATATAAAGTGCATGGTATGTATGATAGGCTACTAAGAGTTTAATACATGATGACAAAGGTAAGCTTAGGATTTAATAAGTAGAGACAAAACTTAGCTTAGCCTAGGTCTTTATTGAGTTTTAGTCTCTTAACAACCTTAACACAATAACACCATTAGAGACAGCTACAGACCATACTACAGAGATCTCAAACAACATGTAAAATGATAAGGCATGACCTATAACATAGTAAGAACATGAAGAAAACTCATGACATCATTTGTGGTTGGAGAACAAACTTTACATAGTAGACAATTCCTAACATGATTTATCATATGATCATCACCTTGCATAAGTACCTTATGATATATCTGCATTAGTACACGCTGTCATGATCAATCAACCATATGTAAAACATCAGTAACTCTATCATCTTATGACCACCAAACATCAAATGAGACCACCATAGTATGAAGCATAACAACATATGAGTGTCCTGATTCTCTCATGACATGATCATCAAGGCTGATAGAGAACATTGCAAATCCCATTTCCTTCCAACTGTGATAAATGAAGAATAACCATTGTCATGTACACCATGCATGTATATGTTCATAAACTTACTACATAACACTCTTGAAGCACTTGTTCCAACACTTATCTCAACATGACTCAACATGAGGATCATAAGAGCACATCATATCAACAACAAGCATAACCTTTGATCTGTGTTCCCCATGAAGTATCAATGAGTACATCTGCAAAGCATCCTACTTGACACCTTTTTGTCATCAATGACAATCAGTCACCATCAAATATAGCTAGGTCTTAGCATGCTTAGAATCTCTCAGTTGGAATGTACTAACTATTCCTATAAGGGGTCTTACATTTAGTTTGATAGATTGAACAGTTTGGACAACAATTCATGCAAAACCTTTATGATTTCAGCTAATATGACAATGGAAAATTCTGCTAAAAAACTAAACTAATAGTTGATTTTGAAAGAAAATGCAAAAGGGAATAGGGTTTAGAAGATTCCTAAGTGACATTCACAATGTGAAGACTGCTGTACGTAGACAAATGTTCTGAAATGAAACCAATTTCTTGAGTAACCAAGCTAACTAGTTGCTACAACACTACAGAAAATGATGCTATCTTCAATAGAGATTAAAGATTTTTAGATCACATTTATTCATCAAATACCCAAATAATGGTACAATTTAGCTCATGAAATGCAATTAAACTTTCCACAACCACTTACAGTTAGAAAGTAACTAAAAGTATGGACTTAGAACATTCATCAAATACCTTTCAACAAATCATTAACATTGCAAAAGCACAATCTAATTAATGTAGATCATGAAGTGAACCATGAAACCAAATAGATAACACAAGTAAGCAAATTCTTAGAATCATTGTAGAAACTTTCTTTGTATCAGTCTCAAATGGTAGAGGATCAACAATTCGGCATCAAGAGTCTTACAATTGAAGGAAATGGCAGCCCTTTATATAGGAGAGACACCATACTATGTTTTTGAATGAACGGTGGAGATTAACTCGACACTGATAGTCCATATTTAACATCATTAAATGCATTTATAATAGCTCATTACATTCCTAGATTACAATTTGTCTCTTATGAAAAGGACAAGAAATGACCTCTAAACACAGTGAACTTAGACAAATTGACTACCCATTTGAATATACATATAGAAAAGACAATTTTTGAGATAGAATAAAGGTGAATTAATGTTACATGATCTTCTAAATATAGAAATACATATTTGTGACAGGATTATATCTCAAAATATTCAAAAATTCTATTGTTCCTTATCAGAATTTATTCCGTCTTGTTCTACCTCCTTGTTCCTGTATGCCACCCATGCTGATAGTGCCAGATTTATATCGGTAGGGTCTGGGTTTCTGAGATGGTCAATTCTATATCTGAACATTTCTAGCACTTACTGTATTGGATATACATCTTTTCAACTCCCTTTCTTCCTTTATGAAATGTAATTAAGTCAATCCAGAGATCACTAACTTTATCCAATCTGCCCATGACATCCAATTCAATCTCAGAGATTATTTTATGCAGCTTATCTTTACACCCTTGCACATCATATGGAGCCAAATCATCAGAGCCCATTACAAAGTAGTCCTTCAATGAGTCATTTATTTCATAGATAAAAGATAATATATTATTATCTGCCACCTTATAAGCTTCCCTGACATTATCAAAAACTTCTTTCCTTAGTTTTATCTGCTGGTACCATTTCACTGTTTTATGCAGTCTATTTGCTGTCAAAATATTTTTAGATACCAGTGTCTGAGTAGGCAGTTTTCTTATTGATTATACCCAAGGGAGCACCTAAGAATAATACTCATCAAAAGGATGACATTCCTCATGCAATTCTTTCTAATGGTCCCATAATTTGTAGAAGTTTTTATGAAGTTCAGCTACAAAGTCAATGGCTTCACATCCTTCCTGATATACCTTAATCATCTATTTTGAAGTTCCAGTAGCCATAGTCCTGACTTCATTGAACTTTGTTACTTTGTACTTGGATAGTGTTAGGTCTCAAAAATGCAAGTTGCTAATCCTAAGAGGATGCCAGGCTCTATGTTTGGATTTGCAACGTTTTTGAACTAACTTGACGAAATCAACCTTCAAGGTTTGATGATTTCCTACACTTTAGGTCTTGCTACACCTAGGTGGGTGAACCTTGAAATATTAAAGCAGTGGATGAGTGGACTAACTAGATCTATCTATAATGGCATAGGATGTAAGATAGATGAAAAAGAAGCTGACTACTTAATTCTATGTATAATGTTTAATAAATGATTGGCAGAAATTGTATAAGCAATATCAAGGTTTTAAATAATGAGTTGAATGAGACTAGTGCCTTGTTGGGTAACAGAGTCAATTTGAAGGACCTAGACCAGTAGTTTCTTAATGGTAATAATTCTAATTGCTTGGCACAGTTTTGGTTTATAGCTTGTATAAACGTGCAAGGAAGTGATTGACAAACTCTTCTTAGTAATCCAACCGATATAATCAATTATCTTATAATTCACCAGAAGGTATTTTAATCCTTGCTTGAAGGAACCAAATGAAATGAATGGGCAAGATTAATAGATAATATTTTACTGGAGACAGAATAGTAATCCTAATTGTATGGCTCTACTTAGTAATCCTAACTTACTACTTCCAGGCTACTGTGACTAAATTAGAAGGGTTTAATTCCTCAGATGGACACCAACCAAATTAATCACACAGATATAGCAAGTGTGTAATGACAGATTAACTATATACTTGATATCTTAATCTAAATAACCAGGAAATGCAGAAATGGAGACAGCCACACAATTGAATATTTTCAACAAGCAACTGATACCAAAATAGAAATACTGAATCAGAGAACTTCAAATTTCTTCTTCAAACAAAATATGCAACATAGTCAATTTGAGACATTGTCTATTATGTATATATGAAATCTTCTACTGCTGATGATTTTTCAGCATCGATTGTTTAAACTTATATAGATATTTTCATGAAGAGATACAACTCTTCAATAAGTCTCTTGGGAATTTAACCAACATAAACAATAATTACATAAGCTTAATTAGGCTCTATTTAGCCATAAATAGACTTTTGCCAGATGATCTAAATACTCCTGCTCACGGTGAGAATCAGTAAGATCAACTGCGCTCCTGGTGATTATATCAAGGGTGACCATTTCCTCCAATTGTTTGCAAACTTCTTTAGACGCAAAGGCTTTATCTTTCAGAGCTCCTGTGGCTTTGTGCAATATAACTTGACAATCAACAGTCCACTCTTCTTTGCTCTTTACCTCTCCATTATCTTTAAATATCCTTGGCACTCCTGCATCTGAAGCATCAGTCCCTTCCTTAGCATTAGCTTTGAGTTTGTCATAATAATTCTGGTGCTGTTTGAGCAATGCTCTTGCATCAGAGATATTTGTACCATCAGTGGCACTTCTATTTTGTAACTCAATCACCTTTTCTTGTATCCTCTTATCAAGCCTTTCATGTTCTTTAACTGCTTTATGATTTTCTGAGTAGTTATCCCAAAACTGGTTTAACCATCGTACCATGTTTGCATACCTGCTCTGCAGTATTGTAACAAATGCATCTATTTGAATTTGTTTGGCCTGATCAGCGGATATTACTTGACTACCTTGTGAGCTCTCACCTTGAGTTATTCTTTTTGTAGTTTGGCCAAAGGTGCTCTTAACAGCATCCTTCAAGTAATCATTCTCTTTTGTTAATCTCTCACAATTCAGTTTATAAGCATCTCTTTCCTTGATCAACATCTGAGCTTGTGCTTTATTTAACTTTGCAACATTGATACCAATGTCTGCAGTAATTATAGGGTCAGTTTCACCTGCTCTGAAAGTCATAACATGGCCAAAAGTTTTTTCAGTGTCTATGATGGCCGTCTTCTTATGGGGAGGATACAATGCCCATATCATCAAAGAATTTTCATCATTATTGTATCTAGTTCCCATATATACTTCATTAACTCCTTCTGGAGTTAGCTTATACTTGTCATTAGCATTATTCAAAAAGCTATCAAAAACCAAAGCAGAATTTAAATCCAAACCAGGAAAAATCATAACCCCTGCATCCTTGAGCAGCTGTCTGCCTTTGCTTGGTGTCATGTCCTGCATTTCTTTATCCACTGTTTCCTTCAACATATCTAATAACTGTTTTTCATTGTCAGCAGAAACATCATCTACTGACTCTCTAATTTCTTTTCCTTTGTATTTATACAGGAATGACCTAAATTCCTTTGACTGAATGAATGTATCATCTGAAATGAAAGAATCATAAGCCTTTTGCCGTGGATCTTCATCAGCAGACCCCTCCTCATCATGTAGCACAACTGGAGGCTGATATTGTTGCATCTTCCTTTTGGACATTTCTATTGTTTTCTCTTGTGGCTGCTCCTGTTCTGCCAGTTCTTCATCTTCAGAGGATACCACTTCAACCTCTGCTAATTGCTTTTTCTTTTCATTTAACTCCCTATTATATTTCTCTACCACCAATTCGACTTCAGCTTCTTCCAAATTTCTAATAACATCATCATGTGGATAATGGATGTGCATGTATCCACTGAGATTTTGTTTTCTTCTTGCAGAATCAATGAAACCTTTAGGGTCGAACCCTTTCCTCACTTCAGCAGTCATCATATTATAATGCATTAATTTGTCCAAAATGAGATTGTATCCTTCTTTCGAAACCACAGTAAAATCTCCAAAGCACAAAGTACTGGGCATGAATGATTGTTTATCATGTGAACTTAGATGCATGACATTTGAACAATGCATTTGCCTAATTATTTCCAAATATGCAAGTCTGTCAGGGACAGTTTTAGGCAATATGAATGGAGCATCCTCAAAACCATAAACTCTGATCATAGTAGCATCCTCAAAACAATACCAATCTCCCCAATTATGAGTGACAGTAGGGGGGCCACCAAAATCTTTTGGTCTGAGGAATCTTTTTATTTCATTTGAAATTGAGTATTCACAGGGGTGATTGAAATATCTATACAGTACTTTTACACAATGCTCTTCAAATTGAGCATAGCTAGAGTTGGCATACCTGCTATCCCAGATTCTGGTCCACAGTTGTACAGGTATCTTTTCCCCTTTCTTATCTGCAGCAACAACTCAAAACTCACTTGGCCACAACCCTACTTCCTGGCCATAGTATAACACCATATGCATAAGCATTGAGTAATGCTCAAAAGAGCACGCTGGAGCATTGTTTTTTATTGCAGATAGACCAGAGTCTATTCTATTAGCAATGTAAGAAGCATAATCAAATTGTCTGGCATTATGACACTGGATATCAAAGGCTATGACCATCAGAGGAATAGTCATGAATTCAGGGACCTCTGAGCCAAGGACTTGACCTACAGAAAAATAAGTATGCTGTATATATGGTTCAAATATAGCAACATGAAAAGGAGGGCCATCATTTTCATTTAAGGGCATTACTTCTCCTTCAACCCTAGGCCTATGAATAGGCAACCTCCATCCATTGTAAGTTGTGTCCATTCTCCAATACTCTTTATCCAGGTCTTCATAAACGATAGGGACAGTGCATAAATCATCCAAATCAAAAACCTCACAAATAGCATTTTTTGATAAATGCACAATTGGTTCTCCCTGTGGGTTGCAGATGGCTTTCAGGTTTGTATTATAATATCTGGCAAGCAGTTGGAGGAGTTCTACATTCAAGAATACGTTAGGTACAACCAGTTTGCCTAAATTCATGTGCCATGGGTTTGACACAGGAGCATTTCTAAACCGTCTATTATAGTGAAATCTGAAAAGCTCATACCCCTGAATTGGGGTCCAGATATCTCCCAGGCGTTTATGTTTATCTTCTAGTTTTTCTACTTCTGCTCTGAGTTGGGCAGACCTCCTGGCCTTGGGAGTTGACCCAGGCAATTGATCAATTAGGTCCTGATTTAGTTTTCTATCCTTCACTTTCTCTTCAGGGGTTTGATCAGTTTTTTGCTTTTTTGGCTTACTGGTTTCCCCTTGGGACTTTCTTCCTTTTCCCTTTCCCGGAGTTTCCATTTTAAAAATTTGGCAGGAAATTCAAATACAGGCAATATAGTGGTTTGTGTATGTGTACCTGTCGTTCGATGGTTGGAATTGGAAGCCTTTGCTTTTGCCCTGAGAATTCCTCTGTATTCTGCTCTCGGACGATTTTTTGCAATTATAATGATCGTATGAATTTCGTAGCCGTTTGTATTAATTATCTGATCAATTCAATGTTCATCGCTGTGAAGTGTCACATCGCCATAACTCTTCTTATCGGCGTGATTTTTGAAATGTCTGGGCGACCTCAACATTTTTTATGGCGCGAACAGTCAATCGCCGTGACCCCTCAATTATTTTCCCGACGCTATGTAATGTCATATTTTAAGTGGGCAAGACCATCGGCATGACTTCCTTCATCGACAAGGGTTTTAGATCTCTCTGTGATATAGCGAGTCCCACCGATATGATTTGCTTATCGGGAAGATTGAGACTATCGGGATAATAAAATTATGTTCTCCCAATCTTTATTGTCTCGCCGATAATCATCTTCATGTATAAACTTTATCTTTGTCAGAATGACATTCACTATCGGGATAGCTTTCTCAAGATATCCCGATCCAAATCATCTCCCCGATGACCCTTTTCATATCCTCCATTGGGCAAAGTTTAGTAAAGTGTCACCAACACCTTTTGATCGCCGTGACTTGTGAATCGGCAAGACCTGGTTCTTTTGTTCCGATATGTCAAGTTATCCCGATAGAGGTGTATCGCTGTGAGTCTCACCGATGGCTATTTGTTTCGTTACCCCCGCATGCTGTTCGGTGAAACTCTTGCCGAAATGCTTTATCGGTATGATATATACCGTCGGGGCATCTTTTAAAAAGTCATCCGATAGATATCTGTCATACCGATCGGTATGACCACTTACCTTTCTTGCCGATGTAAAGTCATCGGTATTACTTACTCCATCGGTGACTTCCAAAATTCTTCTTCTGATCTCTATTTTCACGCCGATGGTTGTTTTCAAATGATTCCTTGTGTATCGGTGTAAGCAACACAACCTCTTGCCGATGGATTGATTTTGATGAAATTTGGCACTGCTCATCCATAGACATCTCGTGAGATACAAATTTTTTTTATTATGGTCTTTTTGGGATATTCTTCAGGATTTATTCAAATATGATGGAGTAAGGAGATAGTAAAAATTTCAAATTTTTACTGTGCTAACAGATAGCAAGGTAGGGACTGTCCTAGGCTCACCTTCAGAATCTAGGGGTTTTATTAAGAACTGCAAGCATGCTTTGAATTCTTCATTTTGTTGCTTTGGTTCCTTTTTGGTGAGTTCATCCTTGTCCAATTGTTCTAGAATAGAAGAGAATGAGCCTTTGAGTTCATCAATCTTTTGGCTCCTTGTAATAGGTCCCAAGTTAATAGTTGTTATGGTATAGTCTTTAGCTCTGACCTATTCTTTATTTGCATTAGCTGGTGGGACAACCACTTCTACTATTTGGGCTCCTGTCGCATCCCTATAGATTCTAGACTGTACCTTAGCCTTTTTCTATTTCTTTAGCTTCTGTGTCTGTGCTAGAATGGTAGTTAGATCCAATTTCATGATCTCAACCTAAAACTCTGGGTAGGCAATCCTTCTTTGCAGCCAATCAGTTGTTTGTGTTGGGTGGCCCCTTGAACAACTTTTGTTCTTGCTCCAGTTCTTTATTTGTATCTTCTTCTTCATCTTCAATATTTCTCTAGTTTACCAATATCTCTTTCTGGGCAGCTCCCAAGACTTTTTTTGTTGATTTCTTTTCTGGAGGGCTATCAAAAATTTCTATCACCTCAACACTTTTTGCTTGTGGGAGGGGTTCCTCAAGTGTATCCTTTTCAATCTCTGGTTCTTGAAGACCCAATTCTGCGCATACCTTTTCTATCCTAGCCAACAATGGTATAGACAAGGTGTTTGATTCTTGAATTGGTATAGCTTGTGAACATAGAACTGAGGACAGTGGGATTGTGGCTAATGAAGATAGACTAACCTGTGCCAAGTTAGAAAATGAAGGAAACCCCAAGGTGGGAGAAATGGAAGAGGTCGGTAGGATAGAAGAAATAAAAATAGGTGAAGAAATAGGAGAAGAAGGCATGGGAATAGATGGTGAAAAGATTGAGGAAATAGGTGGTAAGGAAAAGGAGGTGGATAGTGAAACATAAGATATGGAAGGCATGGTCGTGGTGGAAATGGAAGGGAGAGAGGAAGCAACAATGGAAGAAATGGGGCTACTTGGAGTACTTGAGTTTGCTGCTAATGGGCATGAGGCTGTTGAATTGGCAATTACTGATGGGGAGATAGTAGAGGTATCTTCTTGTATGATTACATTAGGGGCAGTGGTTAAAACAATAAGAGAAGATGCAGTAGTTGAATCAGCAGAAGAAAGTGTGGCATTACTTACAGTTTGGGCAGCATGGGGTGTAGAAGTTGCTGGCAAATTTGTGCTATCTGGTGTTGCAGCAAAGGAAGCTTCTAGCATTATGCTAGTGGTCTTCACTTTAGTTTTCTTTGTTTTTGAACCTTCACTTGACCCACTAGGCATATCTCTCTTCTTTGATGCCCTTATTCTTGTGGCAGGAGGCATGTCTTTCTTCTGTGCCTTAGGAGTAACCTTTTTCTCTTTCTTTGCTTTAGCTTTCTCTACCAAGGGTACATGTTCTTCACTGTCTAATTTCTTGGTAGGTTCCTGAACTGGTTCTGCTTCATCTATTATCTCTATAGGTATATCCTCTTCACCTCTAAACTCATTTTTAGATTCAGGTTTAGTATATGTGAGCTACACTCCTTGTCTCTCCAAAGTAGCAACTTGACTCCTTACCCATACCTTACTCAATCTTATTGGCTCCCTCATCACTTCATCCAAGGAACTTTCTTCGACATTGCCCCAATTTGGAAATGGAATTGGTTGGTGGTACTGTGCCTCCTAAGCTCCTGTATGCATTACATTCTCATCATCTTTAAGTTGATCTGGGACTGCTATGATGTGGAATTTCCTTATGAATCCCAAGGACAATCTTGAATGGGCCCTCTTCATCACTTCATAGTCATCTACACAATTGGCTCGAAAATCTTCTAAGTGAATCTTGTGAAATAGCTTCTTCCTCACAAATCTTTCCATAACTCTATTTGGATCAAAATGATTTCTCATGATAATGGAGATTAAGTAGTTGGAACTTTGTATCTAAGTGTTCAACCGCCCCTAGGGAAACACATGCATAGTTACCCTTATCTATCTGGATAGGAAATTGAATATTTGTTCTATGTAGATGTTTTAGTCTTTTTGCACAAGTTATTAACTACCTTGATAGTTCTAAAAGGACTACTTTGTCTATAGGGTAATGAGGAAATCTATAGGCCATTCTTGTGAAGCCCTAAATTCTTAGATAAGTGAATTTCTCAAATTATATGTACCACCTTCCATATTATGTAACTTAATCCATGGCCTCAGTGGATATTCTAAGGGGTGTGTTTCCTTGCAGTAGTCTAGTTATGTACATAGTGAAGGCATCATTCACTGTTTTGAAATGGATAAGAGATTGGGACAGTGCTAGTTGCATGTAACATTCATAAACTTTAATTTGATGTTGTTCATCATTTCCAACTACCCCTACCTTTGACAGTCCATCATATTCATTCTTCCTTGCCAATGCATATACCACATAAGAGGTCCATCTAAAAAATTGCTTATCTCTAAAATTATTGAATGCCTCATTCATGTTATCACTCAATATCTGGGCCTAATGGAATTTGGTTCCCTTCATTATCTCCTCAATTACCAGAAACATCCACCCTTCAAAAGTTGATGCTGTGGGAAGTCCATATATTCTCCTAAGTAAAGTCACCAAATCTACAATTTCATCATGAAAATCACTTCTATACAGAACCTAAGGAAGTTTGATAAGAGTAGACCTTTCTCTTTTCATCTAGTTTTTATTTATGTGTTTCTTGCATATGTCTGTATCTTTCTTATATGTGGCCTCTGCACCTGTTTTGTCTAGCATGGTCATCACTGGGTGCCATGGGATCCCAAAGATTTTTGCTAAAGATGGTAGACTTAGGTCTGCTAGCACATCTCCATTGGGAGTTTGCATAGTCCTATTCATTATATCATATCTATCAGCACAAGAAACTATTAACTCTGCATACTGGGCTAAAGTAGGGAAGGCAACAACCTCTGCAATCCCACTATCTTTCACTTTCTTGGCTCTCAGGGTTGGATTGGGTCCAAATACTTGAAGTCTGAAGTCATCTAAGTCAATGTGACCTAGATCAGTGTCTCCTATGTTTTTCCATCCAATAGTGATCTTGGTTTCAAGAGGGATGCCTTTGAATTCATACCTCATGGTTTGGGCTCTCACAGTCATTTAACCTGCATGACTAGACCTTATAAGTTTTGATGCATTTGAATGGTTTTCCCAACTCCTAAGTTTTAAATCCATGATTATCAAGCCAACTGCTACATCACTAAGTCATGTTATGCTAAATGATATCAGTATCCATCCAACTCAATGATAAATGCATGTCTATGAAATGCACAAGTCTAAAATTTACCAGTCATTGCACTTATTACATGATGAAAATGATGAATAGTATTACATTCTATACTAATACATGCACAAGTATTACTTTCATTAGAATAGTCATTTTGCAGGTTTTGCACTAGTATGAGGATCATCTAACCTGTGAGGGACAAAGTGCTAGATCGGGGGTCAACCGACCTTGCACGAGATTTGAGCTCATTGGACCTAAAGGTCTCTTGTCATTCGGTCTCTTAGTCATTTTGATGCCTGGCACATTTTTTATGAATGTCTAACTTTGTGTGATATTTAGGCTTGACCGATTCAAATGAGTCCCGAAGGTCGGTTGGCAGGGGTGGGGGGTTTTAATGCAAGTCAGAGAAGGTGAGTTCTAGCGCTTGGCAATTCTATTACACTATGCGCAGGTTTGAGGGATGTCAGGCTTGGCAAGTTTTTTAGAGGTGTCCAACCTAAGTCAGAGAAGGCAAGATTTAGTGCCGAGTCAGATTAGAGTGTATCCAATGCAAAGTGAGCATTGAAGCTCTACGGGGTTTTTGAAGTCATCTGACCAAAGTTGGTCAAGGTAGAAATTAGCACTGGGTCAGATGACAATATTTTTAGCGCTGACTTCTCTAATGTGTTGGTGGAATTTTTCGGCGGTGCCGACTAACTTAAAATGATTACAAGGTTTTACAAGTCGATCGGACATGTTTTCGACACTCAATTAAAAGGGGTTGATTTATGACTGTTTAAGATTCTGCATTTGTTTGAAGATTAATGAGGTGTTCGCATGAGTTTATAGACATCATTTCAATTTCAACACCAAATGGGAGTTTCAAATGGAGTTGCATTTAATTAACCTCCTAGATTGGTCTCCAACTAGGGTTTTGGTAAAAATTAATGCATAAATCGAAGAAAAAACCCTATTTTCATAGTTCTAACCCTTAAATCACTTTGGGCGAATTCATTTTCAAAAAGATCAACATTCAAATCTAGCCAAAAGAAACCCTCTCTTTTTCAGTGACAAATCCTAAGTTGCGAAGAAAACCCTAAGCTCAGAAACAGGGTGCTTACTTGGTTTGCAGTGGCAAATATGTGTAGGGGTGAGCAGACGATGACACTCTTGGTTGAATCTACAGGCAACTCGCAATGAATTAGTTCCAAATCCATTTTGAAGAACTCTTTGATCAATTTTGGGATGTAAAATGAGCTCAAAATGGGGTAAAACGTATTTTATCCTTTGCCACTAATTGCCATAAATGCCAGGAGTATGATGTACTGTAGAATGAGATTAGGGTTTTGCACGAAAAAACAACATTACAGACTTCACATTAATTTTGGGATCATCTGACCTTGTGCATTTTTGGTGAATGATGGACTAAGTCAGTTGTATCAAATATTGGCGCTTGGTCAGATGAAAGTCTTTTTAGTGCTTTGCATCAGTTTACCACTTGTTGGGATTGCGTGAGTTTTGGCTCAGTCTGACTTAGTTGGATGATCAGTTTCATAGCACTGAGTCAAATGACTAACATTTCAGTGCTTAGTCAGCGAAAAGGCTCTTTAGAGAAATCATCAGCCAATTGAAGAATTAGCACTAAGTTGATGGATGGCAAAAACGACGCTAAGTCGATGGGTCATGAATCTAGTGCAAAAGGGTAGTTGCAAGGGTTTTTAGCGCAAAAGGCATTCAGACTTGATTTCAATGGAGATGGATTCTTGGACTTAGTGGATGGGATGACTTAATGACATCCCTATCTCCTTGGTATGGAAATAAATGCAATTGACCATCTTTTGACAACTTAGGAAGTGAAAACTGGATTGATACTCTAAACCAAAATTTGAGAGAGGGGGTCCCTATTTCACAAAATGGGGCATGTGTGCAAGGCACAATAGGACCAACATCTTTAGATTGTTTACCTTGGAGAGTGTATCCAAGGCCATGTGAGTGTGGAGGGACCTTGACATGGATTGGCTCCAAAATACCTTGTTCATCAAGGCCTAACCCTTTGCCTTGGTAATTCATGTTTTGGAGCATACGGTGAATAATGGGACTAGGTGTGTTTTGGACACTAGATTTGAGCTCTTTATTGGATGAAGAAGGTGAAGTGGATAAAGGTTGTTGTGTTCCTAGGGAGGAACACTCATGGATGAGGGTGGTAAGACCAATAGGACATGATGGCTTTGAAATGGAGTCAATAGTGGATGATATGGAAGGATC
Source organism: Cunninghamia lanceolata (assembly GCA_027924645.1). NCBI lineage: Eukaryota > Viridiplantae > Streptophyta > Pinopsida > Cupressales > Cupressaceae > Cunninghamia > Cunninghamia lanceolata. Next base: position 10,163,114 of record BSBN01000252.1, on the reverse strand, counting down.
ATTAGGATCTTTATTATCATTATGTTCATTAAGATCTGAGTTATTGGTTTGACCTTTTATGTATGGTTGAGAGGCACATGTCTCATCATGCGAAGTGGAAGCTTGCACATCAAGGCTAGATGGAGGATGGAGGGATAGAGTGATAAGCTCCTGACCATGGAATGCATAAAGTGGACTAAGGGGATCATTATGGTCCTCTTCATCAGAAGAAGGATCTTGATTACATATGGGAGCTTGATCATGGATAGGATCAAGTGTGTTATTGGTAGGATCATTAGGAGGGCTTAGTTCTTGATTTGGATGAGGGAGTAATGTTTCCTCATGCTTAGGATAGTGCTCTTAACATACCTCTTGAGTTGCTTGAATAGAAGTGGAAGGCTCTTGGATGAGTTTGATGGGTTCTTGATATTTGTCCATAAGAGAGTATGATGAACTTTGACTTAGGCTCATGATGGGAGGCTCTTGAATAGGCTCAATGGCTTGTGGTTCACATGATGGGCTATACATGGCATTTGGAAGTTCTTTTATAGGCTCATGAATGAGTGTTTGATGGCATAGAGATTCTATATTCCTTTCTAGTAGCCATTGGATCACATATTTTGCAAGAGTATAGGTAGATGGATAATATAGTGGATGGATGATAATGGTAGATGGTGTGATAGGATTAGAATTAGGATTTGTGGGATGATTTGGATTGGACATATAGGATTTAGAATGGATGGAGGGATAAGGGGATTAGATGGATTGGACACATTAGGGTTTGGATTAGGGTTCGGATTGGATGAAGGGATAGTAGGGTTGGATGAATTAGGACTTGGATTAGGATGAGGATTAGATGAGGATGACCCATAGAAGGCATAATCTAGATTGGTATCTCCCTTGTCAAAGGATATTAGATCTTGCTCCAAAGATTGACATAAGGACACTTGGCTTATGTACAAAGGACCACTTGGGCTAGAATTAGGTGACACATAGGTATCTCCCTCATCAAAAGATATTAGACCTTGCTCCAAAAGTGGACTTAAGGACGTTTGACTTATGTACAAAGGGCCATTTTAGCTTGCATGTACCTCTTGTGAGGGCACTTGTTTGTCTTGGACATGGGTTTGATGATGAGGTGGCATGTTGAAAGGAGGAATTGGATAAGTTGATATGGTATTGACATTATAGGTAGATGGGTAAGGTTGGCATGATGGTGAAGGTGACATAATGTGTTGGGGTTGGGCTTGTTGTGGTATGATTTGTTGCTGTTGTATGATTAGTTGTTGAACATGTTGATGTTGAAATTGTTGGATAGGTTGATGTTGTTGATGTTGTTGCGGTTGAAGGTGTTGATTTTGTGTTGGATGAGGGATCACATATGATAATGGTTGTTGATAGGTGGATTGATATGGATAAGGGTTGAAATTGGAAGAAGTGTGATAGGTTGATGAAGAATTGATGTGACATGTGTATGGGTAAGGTTGACATGATGGGATAGGTGGCACATAGGTTTGATTTAGCATTGGTTGAGGATGTGCTTGTTGGATTTTACAAGTGTCCAAGAGGTGTTGGATTTGTACTAAGAGGTGTTGCATATGTGGGGATTGGCTTGTTTGTAGTTTTTGGATCATGTCATGGACACCTTAAATCATTTGTTGGCTTAGAGGTGATTGGCTTGTTTGAGCTTGGTGAAGTATGTGAACGAGATCTTGTGCTAGGTCTTCTAATGTTGGCATGGTGGAAAATGATGTTGATTGGATTAAAAAGATGATGATGTGTAATGATGAGGTTAGATGACTTGGATTCATTAGGATGTGGTGGATTGAATGACTAGGATGATTTGGCTTGGAATGATTGGATGATATGTAATGATTAGGATATGTGTTATGACAAGTAGGTTGATGATGATGTGGTAATTGTTTATTGGTAATGTTTTAGCAAGAGAACACAACAAAAGACACAGACACACAAGACAGTCACAAACATGTACAACTTAGGCTGGAAAAGCCAATATTTGTTGGATTCCCATTTGGATTGCTCCAAACGCACTTATTTAGAGCGAATAGCTTAGAAGTTTAGTAGCACTGCCCCCCCTTACATAACACACACTTCTCAAACATACCAAACTTCGAATTCCCAAAGAGAATTTGCTATCTCTACTTTGAACTATGAGAATGTGGGACAACTTCAGAGGTCTGACCTCTTGCTCTAGCAAATATAAGGATTTTGGCCAGTAAACAAAGGTTTTTAGTAAGGGCATTCATTTAGGTGGCCATACATGCTGCAATTCGCTTTGATTAGGAGGCCTCCTAGCTTGCAGAGGCTACGTTCTATAGGTTTTCATGCACCGCAAGGGTACTAAGGGAGACATTCGTTGGTATGACACATCTGCACCTATTGCTTATGACTTTTGTCACAAACACATTTTTAATATAGCGGTTTGAATGAGCTTGGCTTTAGCTTGTTACCGCTTGGGTCGTTCCCTCTCACAACAGGAGGCAGGCCTTCTAGAGATAACAATAATTTCTCTTACGCCCCAGATCCATTGGATAGGTAGGGGGAGAGGACACTCTTGTTAAATTAGGTTATAGACATGCACAACAAGAAAATGAAAAAAAGATAAATAGACATGGAGAATACAAGGTTCATTTTAAACACCAAATCTAAATATTCCTAATTTAATGAAAAAAAATATTAGACTTCGACTGATCAAACCTACAATAAACATGTCAGTAGTTTTTCAGATTCTCCATTCTTTGAAAAAATGATAAGATGCTAGAATGACAAGTGTTAGCTACCAAAGAAATCAATTTGCAACAGTATAAACCCCACCCTCTTTTAAAAATTTTAAGACTCAAACCCCCAAAACCTAAAGCTTAAATTATAATGTTAAATACTAAAACCTTAAGTGCTAAAGTTGAAACCATAAAAGGATACACCTAAATGCTAGGTCGACCACTTGGGTTTTGAGGTCGAAGTTGTGGTATGTAAGGTCGAAGGCTTTTTTTGAAATAAGACAGCGACAGGAGTTTATGGGGAACAACGACCAGAATAGATGGAAGTGACAAAAGCAGAGTCAACGTTGGAAAAGGAAAGCGACCAAGGTTCAGTTACTGCACGTAGAAGAGTGACAAAGACTGATATAAAACCATGACCTCTAGCACAAAAAGACTTCGACTCATGACAGTGATTGGGAGGCAATGAATATCAACCTAAGATTTTCGATGGGTGGCAATCGAGTGGTAGTTGGTGGTGCCGACTGCGGTTTCAAAGGTGCCGACGAAGCCTTAAACAAGGTAACATAGATAGTCAATAAGACCTCAAAAAATGACTAAGATTTCAACTTTGACTCACACTTGTGACTAGAGTATTAAAGACTGTGACAGAGATGATGAAGACTGTGACCATAAGTGTATAGTATCTAGACTGTGACTGCAGACTAGATTCCGACTGAGATTTAAGGTTATGATGACAAAGTTTATAAAAGGGGAAGGCGATCGTTACAGTCTAATGGAGATAGCACTAGGAAAGTCAACCAGGGTAGTCAGTAGGAGTGATAAGGGATTTTCCACAAGTCGACAGGGGGTGTATTTGCAAGTCGATAGAGAAACACTTGAAACTAGTGAGTTTTTTTCTTGCAAACAATGATTATTCTGCAAAAAAAATCAAACCTTAATCGAAAGCACAACAGGGAAATATGCAGATTTGACCCCAATGGTAGTCCATACTATATGGATATGTATGGATCCATACAATATGGATGCCAAAAAAAAGAAAAATTTCAAATTCTTACAAATTTTTTTCGCTTGAATAAAATATATCAAGTTTATAGTAAAAAAATATGGAAATGGCCTATTGGACGCGATGGTGAGGTAAGTTTTTGCCTTGGAGATCACTTGCACCAGATTCCCTTCAAAACTTGAGAAATGAGGGTTAGGTAAACGCAAATTTTTACAACAAAAACTTGCAAAAACAATCAAGAGAAGTGGGTCCCACCAGGCATGCCAAAAATGTAACCAAAAACTTTGGACAAAATGAAAGATAAAACAATTAAATGTTATACCTTTTGACCCAAACCTTTCAAATACCTCAGATGCCTTGAAAGATTGATGAAAGTCTGTTTGATTGATTGAACGATTGGATGTTGATTGCTCAGATACGCAACATAACAATAGGATGGAGATTGATGAGAAGAAGATAGATACGAGGGCTAGAGGAATTTTGATAGAATGATGTTGCATGCAAGAGATGGAATCCCAAAAAGACTAGAGAAGGGTTCAATTTATAGGCAAAGGTGAGAGGATGTAGGGATAAAACTTCCATTTTGTGAGTGGTAGTGGAATTAGAAAGTTGATCGTGCAACAAGAGAGAAGAAATGGAAGGTGAATGAAGTTAACTTGAGAGATGATTTGAGTCATCTTGAAAGATGGAAATGGAAGGTGAGATAATAATTTAAATAACTTAATATTATTTAAATCATGAGGAATGTGAGGATAAAATAAATAAAATTATTTATTTATTTATTTTAAGTGGGGAGACATAAAGTGATAAATTAAAATAAAATAAAAGATTTATTTTATTTAATTTAAGAGGAAAGGGGATTAAATAAATAAATAAAATTTATTTATTTAATAATGTGAAGGGATGGGATAAATTAAATAAATGTTAGATTTATTTAATTTATTAGAGGAGGTACTAGGATGAAGAAGGGGTTATGAATAGAAAGGGAATAAATGAAATTAGTGAAATAAATAAGATTTATTTAACTAATTAGGTGATGACATGGGTACCTAGGGCAAAACATGCTACAAGATGCCTAAATGATGTAATATTATGACAAAGTGTAGTAAGAGGACATTTTTGGGTGTCAACAACACCCATGAGGGGTTTTCATCATGGTACTTGTACAAGGTGCCATGAGGAGTGGTTTTCACCATTGGATGGATTTTTTATCTTTACTATTTTGATTTTTTTTCTTTTTTGAGTTTTTTTGCTATTTTTGGATTTTTTCTTTTTTTTGATATTTGGATGGGGTGGATGGATTTGGATAGAGGAAGTGATTTGGAGAAGGATGGGAACTCAAGTGTCAATTTCCATAGCAAGGTGATATTGTCCCATTTTGGATGGAAGTCGCACGTGGACCATGTAAAGGGTAATGATGCACATGTATGCTGGTAGATGGGTGTGAGAGATGGTGATAGAGGGAGGAAAGATGGATGGATGGTATATGAAGGATGGATGGATAGTGGATTATGCGATAGCATGGACCATAGGGAAGTGATGGGGTAGATATGTGGGATAGGGGATATATGATGGGGGATAAAGGTATGCAAGAATGATGTGGGATCAAGGGGAACCAAGACAAATGGTTGCACACACCGTAATGGATTTTCAAGCATAGGCATGGGATGGGGAGTGGGAAGCAATGGAAATTTGGGATTCATGATGGATTTGTAGGATCGGGATGGGGTATTTTGGGATTGTTGACTTGGGGACTTAGGATTCATGATGGATTTAGGATTATTTGGATTATTTGATGGGCACCAAGATTGTTGGGATTTGGAGATGGAATGGGATGTGGATGTTCCAGTTGGATTTATTATTTTTTGTTTAGGGACCCACACCATTTTTGTTTTTGATTTTGGAGGTGTGGGCTTATGTAGCCTTGTGGATTTTGGATTTTGCTTGGATTTTGTGTATTGATGCCCTATGACATGATAATATGTAGGCTTTTGTAGAGTTTTGGCTTTATAGGGGAAGACACCCAAATTTGCATGTTTGAATCCCATGAGTTTTGTGATAGGTTCCTGTTTAGGTGAGGTGTACGTTTATTGATCTTGATTTGGGATTTAGGATGGAAGGATTAGGGGATTTGAGGATGAGGATATTAGGAGTTGGGAGAACTCGAGGAAGTATGGATTTAGGGATGGGAGGATGTTTGGATTTATGGAGAGGATGATATGGGGGATGTATGGTTGCATGCTTTTTGGATTGATGGATGAAATAAGATGGAGGAGGGATGACGGCATATATTTTAGGGTGTGGTGAGATGCACTAGATTTGAGATTGGAAGAATGGATTTTAGAAAGAACAGGGGTAGTACTATCATGTTTGGATTGTTTTCCTTCGAATATATAGCCAAGGCCATATGCACACAGATGGATTTTGGCATGGATGGTCTCCAAAATGCCTTGTTCATGAAGGCCTAAGCCTTAACCTTAATAATTCATGTTTTAGAGCATACAATGTGCGATGGGACGTGTGTTGTTTTAGAAACAAGACATGAGTCCATTATTGGATGGGGGAGGATGGGTGGTGAAAAATATCAATTCTCTCCTATGAGAGAACCACCATAGAGAAAGGTAGTGGGACCAAGAGGATATGGTAATGGATTTGTGATGGGGTCAATAGAAGATGGTAAATGGGTGATGGGAGATGGTAAATAAGAGATAGGGGATGATATGGGATCAGGAATGGGATGAATTGGGATGATTGGATCGTGATTAGGAAGGGGTTAGATGTTTGGAAATGCTTTTGACTAGGCCCTTGACATAGCTAGATTTGTGTGGATGGTGTGGTGGGGGAGGAGCATGTAGCTTGAATAAGCTCCTCAGATTGGGTGGATGGAGAAGTGAGTGATTCTTTGGATAGGATGGAGGAGAAAGTTGATGTGGTTTTTATGGGTGACAAGGTCATCAATGACACACATGGATGGATTTGGAGAAGTGGGGTGGTGTGACTCCATAAGTTTGTTTTCATGATTTTTCTCGATACTCTTAGTGAGGAGTCCTTAGAGAAAATATGATTTGGATTTAGTAGGAGAATTGGATAGTGGAGTAGATGGTGGATTGGATGATGAAGTAGATGGTGGGGTTGGTGGATATGACATATTTGGATAAGGAAATGATGGATTTGGAGGATGTGGATAAGAGGTGGAGGTAACTAGGACCTCATATGAGAATGGATGTCTGGATATGGGTGGATGATTTGATGAGTTTCCCTTGTCAATGGTAGCATAAGGATGACCATATGATATGCAATTAGGTGTGGTGGCATAGCTTGTTCTAGATAATGCATGGTCATAGGGTTCTTGCATGTTTATGGATGGGCAAGAGTGATTTATGGCAAGCTTGCTTGCAATGATTTCATCAAGATTTATAATTTCATCATCATCAGAATGGTAGGATGGATTCATGATGTTTGATTTTGGGATGATGTGGCTTAGGATGACTTGATGATTTTGGTTTGGAATTTGGATTAAAAGGGATTTGGATTAATTTGGGATGATTTCGATTAGATTGGGATTGGTTTGATTTGGATCGATCAAGGTCAATAATATATGGCACTTGATACTAGGATGGATTTGATTGGATTTGATTAATCAAGGTCAATGATGTATGATGTTTGATCGTGGTTGGATTTGGATTTATTTGGGGTTGATTTGGATTAGGGAAAGGTTGTTGGATTGGATTGGATTGGATGATTTGGAGGAAAATGATTAAGTGTTGGATTAGTTTGGATGGTTAGTGATTAGGATTTGGAGATGGCTGAAAAAGATTAAGTCCTTAACCAATTTTGGATTTTCAAATGATGATTTTTGGATTAAGGATTGGGTTTGGATTATGATTAGGAATAGATGGATGAGTAAATGATGAATGGGTTATATTATCTTTGGATGAGGGATAATTGGATTAGGTAATGATTAGGATAGAATGGGATTAGATGGAAGAAAGGATTAGATTAAGATTAGAGGATGGATGATGGATGGGATAGTTTAGGACAATGATGAAACTGGATCAAGAAGATGGATTATGATAAAAATGGATGAAGGGTTAAGCTCAATAATGGGATTATGATTAGGGGTGATTAATGGATGAGATGATTAGACTATGATAAATGGATGAAGTGATTTAGGATTAGGGATGAAAAGATTTGGATTAGAAAATGGATGATGAAAGTGGATTATGGAAAATGGATTAGGATATGGATTAGGAAGATAATGGATATTGGATTAGAAAGTAATTAGAATGATGATGGATAGGATTAAACTTAAGGATGGGATTTAATTAAACTCAAATGATGGGATTGATTAGGGATAATGATTATGATTAAAAAGTGGATTGGGTGGATAAGAAGGATTAGGATTAGGACCTTGATTAGATTAGGCAACTTGATTGAGATTAGGGTCAAATTATGATGGATTAGGAGGATGATTAGGATGGTTTAAAAGATGATTAGGATGATTAGGAGGAAAATATATTAAGATAAGGTGGATTGGGAAGAAATTGGATTAGGATACTGTAAATTAAGAGGAAATTGGATTTGGATGATTTAGATTAGGAAGATGGATGATTTGGATTTGGATTAAGATAGGTGATTAGGAGGCGATTAAGGATGGCTAGGTCCTTGACCTTAGACAACTTTGTAAATTAAAATACACACACATAGATGCATAATTCTTGCAAAAAATGGGGATTTTGTATTAAGGGGATGCACATGATTTGACAATGAAGACACACCAAGCACATTAACACCCTAGATTATTCAAGTGGGATTGAATCCTAGTGTGGGCCCACACTCAATACCTCTTGAGAGTGAATAGCTAGGGATCAATTGGTTGGTGGCTCACCCTTTCCCTTTCCTTGGAGGCATTGATGCCTTTCCCAAGGAGCTTCTATCTCATCTCAAGGAGGTAGATGGTGTCATCTCCCATTCTAGGGTTGGAACCAATTTTTTTGAATTTGTAATTTTTTCAATGAAACCCTAGCTAAATTTTGATTTATTTTTGTAAATTTTAAATATGACTTCTTTAAGAATGAAAATTGAACTAATATATACAAATTTGATGATAGAACAACATAGATATCGGCACCCTTTTCAATATGAATTACATCATGAAATACACATACAACATGCCAAAATTATGAATGCAAGACTGCTACTCCAAATGTAATATAATAGAATGATATTACAAAAAATAATGCCTCCAATTTGGCCTTACAAGTATATATTAGACTGTTGTTTACAAATCATATCTATAACATACCACATTGGCTGTCAAAGGATGATGCAAAGGAGATGAAACTCTACCACTCAGATTTGAAGTAGAAGTGTCTTCAAAGATGGAGAAATGCTGATACAATCACCCCTTCATGTTGATCGTTGTTTCCCTAATATGGTTGCTGCCTCTAAGATGATTGTGAATTACCCTTGAATCTGGTGATTGCTGACTGTGACTGATCATTGTTCATGCAAATCAACCTTTTCAAGGATGTTTTTTATTATCAATGAAACCCTCCAATGATGGTGATGATCCTCAAAACTCCAGCCAATCTTCCTAGCAATGAATCATTACCTTCTTCATAGGAAAACAATCCACAAATTGGTGGTGGCTAGGAAGGTATAAATGAAGTTTCAATTCTACAAATAATCCTATAGAAATTGATGCTCCAAGCAAACAATTCAATCTCCTTCAAATCAATGCTTAATACAAAATGCAATGGATTTACAAAGTCCTCAAATGATATGCAAAAGGTCTTAAAAATCTAAATCTTCAACAATGGTCTCCGACCAAATCTTTGAGTGATATATCAATGAAGCTCAACAAATCTACAAGTCTCCAATGAAGTGCAAATGTGAACTCCATACGAATCTACCTTCGAGATGTAGTTGGGTTTTCATCCAATACACCTTCAATTCACAAGGGTTTTCATCCTTGGAATAAGTTGCAATAAAATTATAGACTACATGTAAAGTTTTACATTCCAAAAGATAACTCCAAATGATGTTAAAACCCCTTATTTATATACGCTTTCTTCCTCTTTTCCTTTTACTAGCCAACTCCCTATTTTTCTTGTATTGAAAATATAAACTAGGCTGACCTATCCTTGACCAGTTTGGGCCAACTTAGATAATGTTTTGGTGCCTCAAAACCATTTAAATTTGTTTGTCTTATTTTCCAAGGCTGACCTGCTTCTCCTTATCTTGGTCTACCACCTTCGAATTGACATGATACCATAAATTCAAATTAAAGATTTGAATTTGATACTTGTAATATATTATTGTTTTAGTATTGGTCTTCTCAAACTAAATATCTTCAAGGCTCTATCCAAGAATATGAAAAAGACATGAGAACAATTTCAAATTCCTTAGAATGATTTTCTCCAAAAGAGGGGAAGGTGACCACTCCGAAAATGGGGACATGACAATCCTCCCTTCCCAAGATTGCTTGTCCTCAAGCAATGATAAACTAGCTTCTTGCCAAATACAATCAAATGACAAGTATCTCCATCCAATCAAATATTCTATGTTTTCACAAAACCTCAACCTATGGTTGCAACTTCTCAGAAGAATACAAAGAATGTAATGCAAAGTGAGCTCCTATGATGAAAGCCATTCACACTCGAACTCAAATCAGCTCCATGTAATGCTATCAACCATAAACACCAAAATCTCCAAGTCCTAAGAAGCTTTGTCCTCAATGAGTGCTAAGTCCAACAAAGACCAAACACCATGCCAAACCCAAGCCCTGAAGAATACCATGCTTGTCAACAAGTGACGAAGAATGTGAACTCTGAAACATAACCAATTGTTACCAAGATTCCACTACTCCACACTGTCAAAAACATCATCCATGCTCCATGAGTTGTGAAGCAACTCATCTAGATCCCACATGTCAAGATTGTCACCACCTGGATCCCAAATTACCCTGTCATCGCATCCTACAAACATGAAGAATTGGAAGCATCCCAAAGTTCTGACAACACAAAACCAATCTCCAACTCCTGTAGATCTCCATGGATGTGAAGAATACAAAACATAGGAGAAAGAAAATGTATATTAGCTCCTCCTAAGTTGTTGATATAGAATAGAGCAACAACATCGTGACCGAAAATCAGACCCATGTGGATGCAATTAGCACTGCCAGGGTCATAGGGTAATTGAATATCAACCCTATGCCATTCTCTAATGGTGAGGAGATGATGCAACACCTCTCCAAACTCCTAAACAGTAGCTCTACATCCAACGTCATAGTCTAGCTACAATGAAAACATTCTTACCTCATAAATCATAGCAATGTCTCCATACCTAGGTGTATACGCCTAAAAATGACACGATTCATTCTAAATAAATATTCTAAATATTCATCCCATTCTTCTATCAATTAAATAAATATTCTAAATGTATTTAATCGGTTCACTATTCCATAATTAAATAAAATCGATTTATTTAATTAAATTCCCTAAATTCTTCTAATGTCTCACATAATTAAATAATCCTACATTATTTAATTAATCCAAATTCCTCTATCCTAAGTTCTAAATTCAAAAATCCACCTCACCTGTACACCTCACTTTTCCACCTCACCTTGTCCACCTCACCCTGTTGCACATGTAATTAAATATATTAAATATTTAATTATCTAATCTTCCCTCACCCACATGTCCTATTTCTTCTCCAATCAAAAGTGTTAACTAACTAGTCAATTGAGTTAATTCCTCAATCAATTTAGTCAATTCCATAATCCATTCTTCCAACTGACTAATCAAGTTTTTTAACTGAACAGTTAAAGGAGTTAACTCTCCAATCAATCTTGTCAAATCCCCTCTTTCATGATGGAGGTGGGACACTTGTCATATTTCTACTGGTTGCACATTCCTCAACCATTCTCAACCATTGATCTTCTCATCTCCTCTCAACCGTTGATCCTCATTCTTCTGAGTCTATAAATGGAACCTTGTTCCTCCATTCTATTCATCCAGGTTGTTTGTATTGTTACTCTGCAAAAATTCACCAGCGCGCCTTTGGCACCCCCAATACAATCTACTTGAGATCACCATTTGCTTTGAAGATCTACTTCACAGCATTATCTATCAACACAGTCGTTTACTACCGACATCCTACAACACAGCTAAAACAGTGCATTCAATGAGGGCCTACTTCATATCAGCAAGGACGGTTTTAATAGGCAAACAATAGAAGCTTTGATTCAAGGAAGGTTTGCATTGTATTTCTCATTGCTTCATTTCATTCAATCTTTCTTAATTTCATTATTCTATTGATGTTTGGGTTTGTTATTGTCCAATTGATTAAACCACATTTTACCCTAACATTTTTGGCACCCACCGTGGGGCCTTTGCCCCTTTATCTCATCAAAATCTGAGCTTTTTGAAGACAGGTTCCATACAGGTCACACATAGGCTACTTCAGCGCATTTGAACATTTCTGCGGCACATATACCCATTTCTGGGGCGCTTCTATTATTTCTGCGCATCTGTGTTTTCTTGCCGCACTTTTACGCACTGTTATGACGCTTTTGTTATTCCTACACATCTGTACTTTTTTACTGCACTTTTGCATACTATTATGGCACATTTGTTACTTCTGTGCTTCTGTGCCTTACTCTTGCACTTTTGCTCACTGTTGTAGTGTATTTGTCATTTCTGCGCTTCTATTCTTTATTACTGCGCATATACCCATTTCTACGGCATATTTATTCTTGCTGCACTTGTGTTGACTATTTCTGCGCATTTAGTCACTGAAGCTACGCTTCTGTAATAGGCAATGATTTCAGTACCCTTTTGAGAAAGTTTACTAATGCTAACATCTTCGCAGGTGTTTTCTGGAGCTATTTTGCAGGATAGGTTCGGGTTTAGTTCCATATAGTTGCATTTAAATAGTCACACTTCACTTTCTAAAGGGATAGTAAAACTGATATTCGTTCAAATCCTCATATAGCTCTAATTAGGAAAGAAGTAACTGGATCACTTGTTTTTGTGCATTGCAACATTTTCCAAGTTAGTGCTATCTGGTATTAAAACTAAACTCACCATTGATTTCTAGGTTAAAATTAAACTACTGCTATCTTGTTTGACCAAAATTTCAAAGTTAACTATTCATGCAACGTGGATTAAAACTGAACTCATCACTAATTTCTGGGTTAGAATTGAACTACTGCTATCTTGTTGACCAAAATTTCAAAGTTAACTACTTGCGCTACGTGGATTAAAATTGAACTCACCATTGCTTTCTAGGATTAAAACTGAACCAATGCTATCTTGCTAAAATCACTTCAAAGTTCTGTGCTTGCCCAAGTAGATTAGCCCATTCAGTTTTTCTAATTTTAAATAGTCTAGATTAATTAGTGTCTTCTGTGCTTGATGAATGACAATAGGCTTATGCTCTCCCCTTTACTGGGTGATCAAAGTGCCAGACTTGTTATTCCATTTGTTTAACCTTTAAGAGGGGCCTACCCTTGGATGCACGCTTGTCCAAGTGGGAACGACCCTGAGTGGAAACAGGCTAGACGCCAAGCCCGACGCCAAGCCCTACCAATCCACTTAAAATAAAAGTGCTTGAGGTGAAAACCTCCTGCAACAAGTGCTTCTATGTTACACCGACGACCAACCTCCCCCAAAACCCTCTAAGGTGCAACCCTTTGAGGCTGGGAGACTCCACAACGGAGAGTAGTGCCGCCGCATGTATAACCACTTGAACGGTTGCCTGCATTAAACACCTCTTGTTCTAGTGGCCAAAAACCCTTATAATCCATTTCTAGCCTAGGATCTTTGTGCTTGCTTTTGTTCCTGTTAGTCCAAAATAGAGTTAGAAAAACCACAAAAAATAATGAAAAACAATAAAATATTCTTTGTGCTTGCTGTGTTTTCTTGCTGTTAATTCATAAAATCAGATCAAGAAGACCTTTTTTTAGCCAAAAATACCAAAAACAATAGAAAAACTCCAAAAATTTGCAAAAAAGCCAGAGTTGCGCATCCATTCTTTCTTCCTACGCATTTATGTCAACTTGTTGCACATACATTTAGACTTGCTGTGCATATGCACACTGTTACTACACATTTATACTTTACTAGTGCGGTGCATTTGTGTCGACTTCCTGTGCATATGTGCATTCCTGCTGCGCATCTGTTTCAGCGCATCCACAACAGTGAGTACTTGTACTATTTTTGAGGAAACAATTTTGCCTGTTTTGAGTACCCATTTGAGCCTAGCTTCACATTCAGAGATCAGATTCAACCTTGCAGTTAGTCTTCGTCCATTTCACCCAAATGCCTCTCTTTCGTCAGTCATCCCATTCACCGTCTGTCAAAACCTCTCTTATCCCAAAGTCAGTTTATTCCATATTAGTTCGACATAGGTCCCTTTTTCATATCCTTTGTGAATTTACATAAGCCTAGTAGGTCACAGAACCTTGCTAGTAGTCTCGTTGCATGACTAGTCCCTAAACAGTAAGACAGGTATCGAGTACCCTTACTAGTGGCTACCATCTTGTGTCAACCATCTTGCTTGAAGTTATTGAGCGAAAAAGTTCTTTGTCCAAGTCTCTTCCTAGATATCCTATTCACAACAGTCTCAATTGGCACCTTGCCAAAATTTCTAGTCCTAGTCCACTTCATCTCATGTCACCTTGCATGGTTCTTACTAGATCTCAACATAATAAGCAACTTGAAATGGCTGGCTCATCCAATCACATCGTCACCCCTCACAATAGTGATGACAAATTTTCTCATGAAGATTACCAAGAACACATCCAAATTAGAAAATTCCAACGCATGTTAGAAAAGGTGCTCCATGAGGACCCTCATAAGTATTTCTATTACCTTGCTAATCTTGTAATTAAACTCCTCGCAGATTTTGATGTGCGCACAATCTAAGAAAATGTGAAAAATGCTCCTAAAAAAGGAAAGAAAACCATCGACTCAAACGTAGAGGATAGAGGAAAGAAAACCATGGACCAAAACACCCCCATGGAAGACATGAGGAAACAGCTTGAGTGCCTCAAACAAGAAATGTCAGATCTCAAGATGGGTACAAACACAAAAACTTATTCCTTGGAGGATATCGCACCGTACCCCTTTAACAAAAGTTTAAACATGACACCCTTTCCCTTCCAATTCAAAGTTCTGAAATTAGATAAGTACAAAGGGAAAGGGGACCCTAGAGATCATATTAGGGAATTCAATGCAGCATGCATGGAAGCAGCTCATGATGAGACCTACTTAATGAGACTTTTCCCTAGATCTTTGGGTAGTCAAGCTATAGAGTGGTTTTTGCGCCTCCCACCAGGCATCAAATCTTTTGATGAACTTGTCAACAAATTTATCCCGCATTTCTCTTACAATATCGAGCACGAGGTATCTATGCTAGATTTATGCAACACCAAACAAAAGAGTGGTGAATCATTCACCACTTTCCTACAATGATGGAGACAACTAGCAAGTAAGTGCTCCTATGATATACCTGAGAAATCGCTAAAGGAGATGTTTGTCCATAACCTCAATAACGATCTTAGCTATCAAATACTAATACAATGCCCTACATCATTCTCCAAAGTCATTGAAATGGGATTGTTCATTGAAAAAGCTATGATCGCCAAGGGGCAAATCAAATTATACAAGGACACACCTACCTCCAATTACTCAACGGATAAATCAAAGTTTTGGACCAAAAATAAGAATGTGGTCAATGATGGGGTAGTGGATGCCAAGGTAGCGGCTCCCAAGCAACAACCCATATTCACTCTTAAAGGAGAAACAAACAATAGTACTCTCAACAAACCACCCTCTCGGGAGCCCAGACCTTGGTTCAATTCAAATCCAAGGAGAAAATTCACACTGTTGGGTGAGTCTCAAGAGTCCACACTAAGGAAGTTGTTGGCTAACAATGAAATCTCTCTACCGCCAACAAGTGATTACGAGCCTATAGTCAAACCTCCCTATTGGAAGGATACAGACTATTGTGAATATCATCGAGGAAGGGGGCATACTACCAACAACTGCATCCACCTCAAAAATGTCATACAAGATGTGCTAGATCAGAACTGGGGAGGAACCCAACAACATACCTCCAATGAAACTCATGTAGCTTATCAGGATCCACTTTTGAATCACAACAAGCCATACAACAACAATAACCACAACGACAACAACTATAATGGCAATAACAATAACAACAACAACAATTGCAACATGCCAAATCAAAACAGCGAGACTAGTAATGCCAACTATGCAAGTGTGCCATTTGATTATACAATAAATTGCATTTCCGAGCAAGTCCCACAGGTCAATGTCATCTCACCCAACCAACAATCAGGACCTAATAAAACTAGTTGTAGTATAATTACCCACAGTGGTAAAGTCACACTCAATACCGCCCCTCCTAGGTCGTCCCCTTCTCCATCCAACTTCCGTCAATACAATGTCATCGACCAATTACAAAAAACCCCAGCTCACATTTCTATCTTGGAGTTACTGCGTCTATCCCCTTCTCATAAGGAGATCCTTGAGAAAGCCTTAGTGGAAACCACTGTCCCCACTAACCTGGCCCAAGAGAAATTCCAGACCATGGTAGACAATCTGACTTCCTCCAACACCATATCATTTACTGAGCAAGATGACCTCTCTGTATCTCAACCCCATAACACCCCTCTCCATATTGTCACCTTCATCCACAAACACCGCATCAAGAGAGTTCTCATTGATGGAGGTGCCAGTCCAAATATTTGCACATTAAAGCTAGTCCTTGCATTGGGGTTCTCTGAATAGGCAATTGATCCAAGGAGACAAATTACCATCAAAGCATATGACGAGGAAGAAAGAACCACAAAGGGAACAGTAGTCCTACCCATTCAAGTGGGACCAGTGATAAAAGATGTTGTCTGTCAAGTCCTTGATCGGGAGCTCACTTATAATATCCTACCAAGGAGACCATGGATTCATGCCATGAAGGCTGTCCCCTCAACCTATCACCAATGCATTAAGTTCCCACACAATGGCAAGCAAATCACCATACAAGGTGACCCTGACCCCTATTAGCATTGCAACTCTCTCCTTGCCAAACCAGAATGCATCATCCAGAATAATAGAGCGTATATATCCCTGATCCTACAGCTTGACCATACCGTTGAAGCCTCCTCCTCAAGGCCCAAAGAACAGAAAGTTACCATAAAAGAAACTGGAGTGGGGGAATACTCAATTGAGCACAGTCTCAATCTTGCCAAATTGCCCTTGTCCCTTAGATATTTTGGCCGACCCAAACATTTTCCAAAGCCATCTGCTCCTCCTATAACTCCCGCAACTCCCTTTGTAAAATGGGGGACCTTATCTGATGAAACAGAGGAAAGAGACCTCCTGCAATGGCTTTATGCTAAAGAAGAAAACACCCCCCAAGACCGCCTAGACTCCCAACAAAACTCTATGGGTGAGGTGAGACTATTCTACACAGAATGGGGTACAAAGGACAAGGCCCCATTGGCCTTAGAAAAGAAGGAATCATTGAACCTATTCAACCTTCTTCATCCTCATCTAGAAACACAAGTGGCCTAGGGTACAAAGGCAAAGGCAAAGCCAAGGAAAATGCTTGCCTTGTGGAAATGATCCAAAAACTCCAAGTGGATAGCGACACAGATTCAAATGAGTATGAGTGGGACGAGCTAACAGAGCACTCCTACGATGAGAAAGAGGTTGACACCATCCAAACTCTTAGCCCCTACCGTGAGGGACAAACACTTTCGAACAGACCACTAGAGTCTGATTTGCCCATCCCTGAGATTATAGCTTTCGAGGAAAGTTCAAATTCCATTGCAATAAACAACTTGGAAGAAAGTACCATCCTAAACACTACCCCCACCAATGCTTATAACATTTCCATTCACACCATTAATGAATCAGGTCTATCATCCGACTCCTTCCCCCTCGTGCACCCTGAGCTTATTGATTGGGATCTGCGAGGAACTCCTCAACTAGATACGTTCCAAAACGACGATGCTTACATTGATTATATGGAACTTAGGGACCACTTACCCAGGGGAGATCATAAAGCTAGTTTTGCTATTGAACTAAATATCGTGGTTTACTTCCGGGAGGGTGCCAAGCCTTCCTGTCGCAAAAATATCAAGATCAAAAATGGATTTGACAGTGAAAACCGCCTTGCAGCAATGTTAGATCCCAAAACAGTAAAAAGAAAGGACGCATCCGAAGGTGAAAACCCAACTGTGGCACCTGACGATGGAAAGATTGACACTCTCCCTAGTGATATGTACCAGGAAAGGTCACAGATTGTTGTGGAACTGACAGAGCCCATGAATATTGGAACAGAAGAACAGCCCAAGATCATCCACTTTGCCAAATCTCTTACACCACCAAAGAAAACCAGGTTTGTACTGTTCTTCAAGAAGAAGAGAGGCAGCTTTGCTTGGTCATATGCAGACATGACAGGTTTAGATCCAAACTTAATTCTGCATCATCTGCCATTGGATCCAAGAGTAAAACCAGTAAAGCAAAAGCTGAGAAAGATGCATCCTCACATAGCACTTTTGGTCAAAGAAGAACTCAAGAAATTGCTGGATGTGGGGTTCATCAGGGCTATAGATTACCCAGAATGGATATCCAACATTGTGCCAGTGTCCAAACTAGATGGCCGAGTTTGACTATGCAATGATTTTTGAGACTTAAACAAAGCATGCCATAAGGATGATTTTCCACTACCAAACAACGATATCATAGTCGACCTAACTGCAGGACATACAATGCTATCTCTCATGGACAGATTCTCAGGGTATAATCAAATCAAAATAGCACCAGAGGACCAACACAAGACAACTTTTACTTGCCCATGGGGTACCTTTTGCTGGAATGTCATGCCATTTGGGCTGAAAAATGCAGGTGCCACATATCAAAGAGCTATGACTATTATATTTCATGACATGATGCATATAACTATGGAGGACTATGTCGACGATATCCTAGCAAAGTCTCTCACAAGGGTTTCACACCTGGATGTACTAGAAAAAGTCTTTCAAAGATTGGACCAATTCCAAGTCAAGATGAACCCAAAGAAATGTGTGTTTGGGGTAACTTCAGGCAAACTGCTAGGCTTCATCGTGTCGGCAAACGGAATAGAGGTGGACCCTACCAAGGTCAAAGCTATAATGGACATGCCACTACCCAAGACTCTAACTCAATTAAGATCGCTACAAGGCAAGCTGCAGGCAATCCATAGATTCATATCACAACTGGCAGATAAGTGCCAACCATTCAGCCATCTCTTGCACAAGAATATTCCATTTCGATGGGATGAGCGGTGTGAAGAAGCATTCAACAAGCTAAAAGAATACCTTATGAATCCACCCATTCTCATGCCTCCGATCTAAGGGAAACTGCTAATTCTCTATATATCTACTACACCTACTGCTCTAGGGGCACTTCTAGCACAACATGATTATGAGAACAAAGAAAGAGTCGTCTACTACATCAGCCAAACCTTAGTGGGCTATGAGTTGCAATACTCACAAGTAGAAAGATCATGTCTCATGGTAGTTTTTGCTTCACAAAAACTCTGACATTACATGCTTGCACATCCAGTTAAACTCATTGCAAAAATAAACCCACTAAAGTATCTCCTCAACAAAGTAGCTCTCACAGGCCGCCTAGCAAAATGGGTAATGCTTCTAAGTGAGTATGACATCGAATATGTAGACAGAAAAGCCATCAAGGGACAAATCATAGCTGATCAACTAGCAGATGCACCATTACAAGACACCAAGCCAATGCAGTTTGAGTTTCCAGATGAATCCCTATTCAATGTGTCAACATCTTCCTAGAAACTATACTTCGACAGGTCTTACACAAACCATGGATCGGGGGCAGGCATCCTGTTCATAACTCCTCAAGGCGACACAATCCTGAAGTCTTACCGGTTGTTATTTCCATGCACAAACAACATAGCGGAATATGAAGCCTTGGTAATTGGTCTCAAGATGGCAAATGAATGGAAAATCCAAGAACTACATATCTACGGTGATTCTCAGCTTATAATCAATCAGGTCAACGATGAATACCAAACCAAAGATGAAAAGCTCATCCCATACAAAAGGATGGTCGACGACTTCAAAGAACACTTTGGGACCATCTCCTTCGAGCAAATACCCAGAATTGAGAATAAAGCAGCAAATGCAATGGCCACCATTGCCTCTCTTCTAGAAATACTTGAAAATGAGTCGCGGTATGAGTTCTTAGTGGAAACTATCCGGCAACTAGCTTATGATCTTCCTGAGACCCATTCCATATGCCTTCTAGTTGGATCTGATTCACCTTGGTACGGTAAGACTTACACTTACCTTACCTCAAGGACAACATTCTCCCACCTGACCTCTCTTCCAACCAAAAATGAACTTTTATACGACAGACCTCTTGCTACACCATCATAGCCGATACCCTATACTGATGTGGTTTCGATGGTACTTTGCTTCATTGTTTAGAACAAGAAGAATCCATAACTGCCTTGCAGGACATACACGAGGGGATCTGCGGAACACACTCTAGTGGTCCTTCCTTAGCCAAGAAACTCATGTGTTTGGGTTATTATTGGCCAAACATGGAAATGGATTCATACCAATTCATCAAAAAGTACAAACAGTGCCAAGTACACGGGAACCTGATCCATGCACCTGCTCAAGAGTTGAGACCCTTAATGACACCCTTGCCCTTCTACCAGTGGGGACTTGACCTTGTGGGAAAGATTCACCCACCCTCATCCAATGGCCACAAATTCATCATAACCACCACTGAATATTACACAAAGTGGATAGAATCCGTTCCCTTCACCACCATCACAGGTAAGCAAATTTCCTCCTTCATCCTGAATTACATTATCTGAAGATATGGCATTCCCTCATCTATTATCACAGATAATGGAAGACCATTCAAAAACCAAGATGTCTAAGAACTCTGTGAACATTTCAAAATCCAACACCATTTTTCTACTCCATACTACCCCCAAGGTAACGGCCAAGCTGAAGCATCCAACAAGACTATCTTGAAACTTCTCAAGAAGACAATCAATGATGCTGGCTATG
This sequence comes from Cunninghamia lanceolata, assembly GCA_027924645.1. Classification (NCBI taxonomy): domain Eukaryota; kingdom Viridiplantae; phylum Streptophyta; class Pinopsida; order Cupressales; family Cupressaceae; genus Cunninghamia; species Cunninghamia lanceolata. The sequence goes on along the minus strand of BSBN01000252.1, from coordinate 10,142,260 downwards.
ATTGGCATGTCCAACTCAATCCCGCTCTGTGGGCCTACATAACCAGTATACGCACTCCCATAGGTGCTACACCATACGCCCTTGTCTATGGTTCAGAAGCCATCCTTCCCATTGAAGTCAAATTACCATCCCTCAGGGTGTCGCTAAAGGGTCTCATATCAAATGAAGAATACAGGGTCTCCAGGTTACAAGAACTAGAGTTACTAGAAGAAAGGCGACAGAAAGCCTTCGATCATCTCAAAGCCTATCAACAGATGATGTCAAGAAGCTATATCACAAGGTTCGCCCAAGAATCTTTAAGGTTGGGGACCTCGTTCTCAAAGAGAATCCTCGCAATCAACAAGAGAGAGAAAAGAAAGGCAAGTTTGAACCTAACTGGCTTGGGCCCTATGTGATTGTAGCAGCTTACGGATCAGGGGCATATCAGTTAGCAACGTCAGAGGGTGAGCTGTTCAATGATCCAATCAATAGCATGCACCTTCACTGGTTCTATACCTAGGAGAACGCCAATGCAAGGGGGCACAAAAATACAAAAATAAAAAATAAAAAAAAGTTGAAAAAGAGAAAATGCAAAAAAAAAAAGCAGAAAAATTACAAAAAAACTCGTCCTTTGGTGAAAACCTGGCAAACAGGCACCTTGGATAGGTATCATGATGAAAACCTGGCAAATAGGCATCATGTTTACTTTCTAGCTTCTTTTGCAAATAAAAGTAAGTGATGAAAACCTGGTAAACAGGTGTTACTGCCTTCTCCATCTCTGGGAATCCAGTCACTTTGAGCCCACTTCTTCCTTCGCTTGCATCCCATTCGCCCATGTCTATCCCATAATAAACACCTGGTAGTTACCTACCATGGCTTGATAACTCTCCCTCTTTGTGGCCTTGTCAACCAAGGTTCTATCCCATATCGTCTCCTCAATGTGAGCCTAGCATAGTGTCTCTCGTCAGTGTCCATGGTCCAAGTCCCTGAACTACGTTGCCTCTGCGTCGTCACGTAGGCAAGGCCATTATCGCAATGCGCCCCCGAGGCCTTCCATTGTCCCATCCGTTCCATATCTTGTCCTTCTATCCAGTTGAGTCCACCTCCACTTTCTCTCACCTAGGTCTTAGGTCCATTAGGGTTTACCCCAAACTACGTTGCCTTTGTGTCATCACGTAGGCAAGGCCATTTAGCAATGCACCCCCGAGGCACTAGGTCAGTCCCTTAGGGTCCGTCTCACCAATAAGAATTGCAAGAAAATCTACTCACCAAGCAAGCAGGTACAAGCAGAGCCCACGCTCCAAGCAAGAATCTTGACTCCATGTAGTTTAACCTATTCAAGCACAAAGTGAAATACCCAAGGCCTTCTAAATGATTTTACTCGACTTACAGCAAGAAATAAACACATCTAAATGCAAGAATGTTTTGTGATGTTAAATCATGGTTAAGTTATAGAGTCTTGATTTTTCTTATCATGTCTTTCTATGCTACTCAAGGATGCCAAAAGCTAGAGATGCTATGATGGGGGCATGATCATTTTCTTTGTTTGCTATCTGTGGATTTTGCTTTAGTAATGTGACACCTTGTCTAAGGACATGATCGGCAAAAGATCATCAAGGACATCAAAGGTCTAACATGAATGAGGGCAATCTTTGTTTGTTAAATATGCAAGAAGTACTCAGGTCATCTCAGTTCAATTATACCTCGATGCTTGTATTAACTTGCTAAATCAAAATCCATGTAAGTAGTACTCAGCTCATCTCGGTTCAATTATACCTAAATGCTTGTATTAACTTACAACATTTCAGAAAAGTACCAAAAATAAATTGCCCAATGATGAAATAAAGCACTCCAAAAGCAAAGCATCCATCCTATATCCATACACACATCCATGCATCCGTATCCCATACAATAAACAGTACCTGAACTATGCAGAGTAACAATATCATGTGAAACTTCTAAGTATTTCTACATCCAGTCAATTCTTCTATCTATCATCCTGTCATTCTTCTGTCGATAAGGTACATTTGGACATCACAAAAAAAAATATAGAGCATATAGGTGCATATCATATTACATTTTGAGTTAGTCATGAACATGATTAAATCAATTACATACATACATAACATGCATTAGGTCATCCATATATCATCACCATATAGTATTCAAACAGCAAAAAAATAAAAAACATAGCTAAGTGCATCACGTACCAAAGTTGCATAATCACATAGAAATGATGTTGCATTTGCATACATTCAGAACATATCAGATTAAATACTCCCATCACATAGGCATTAGATCATATAGACATCACATAGCATCATATCAAAAGCACCTCATATAACATCAGATAGAACATCTAAATCTACACATGCATCGCATCATACAATAGGAGTGAATCATCATAAGATTCATAAGCACATAGCAAAAATCATAAAGCTGCATCATCATATATACATCATAATGAGTAAGTCCAAATGTACAATATAATAATTCCTGTCTCTAAATCAATGTTATATACAAAATGCATCCAAAAGGATGGTGATACATGTCCCAAAAAGTACAAAATCTGATCTAAGTTTACCCCTGCTGCTGTGGACCACCACTGCTAGCCCCTGACTGCTGGGGACCCATCACGGAAGCCCCTGACCATGATGGACCTGCTCTCTACGAAGCCCCAGACTGACTCCTGAAACTCGAAGCCCTCTGGCTTGCTGGCACTGCCCCATGGTATAGACCCCGGTAGTACTGTGCTTGTGCCTGTGCTCTGGCAAGCTCTGCCTGCACCTATGCTAACTACTTCTACAACTGGCCTACCTATGCCTGTGCCTGTTGCACCTGCCCAACCAAAAAAGAACTGGCTGCATCTGTCCCCATAGCTGCTACTACAGTGTCCTTCTCTACACGGATCACGTGTACCCGTGCGTCTGCCATATCTCTCTCACAGGTCAGCCCTGCGATGACCACTGCATCTGTCTCTTGTCAGCTATTGGCCCTCCTAAGCTGTGCCTGTAGCTCTCGAACCTGTCCCCTTAGGTTGGTTATGGCACTCTCATACACCTCTACTTGCACCAGTCCCTGTGAGGCCTCTGCCTATCCTGGCCCCTGTGGCTGGGGCACCTGTTGCTGTGCCACCTGCTGGGGTGGCAGCATCTGTGCCTGTTGCGATATCTACTGCTGGGCAGCCTGTACTGGCACTGCCTGCTCAGCCTAAGCTACCCTCCTCCACTATCTCAGCCTCTCTCCATCTCCACCACCCTGTCCTCCTCGACCCCATCCTCCTCTACCTCCCCTCCGCCCCCAGCCAACCTGGCCCTCCTGCTCTGAATCTGCCTCGTCAATATGAGGCACCAACATACCAGGCCCTGAGTACCTCAGAAAAGGATGTGCCGTCATCCAATCCTCGTAATCCTGTGTGATCCCTACGTCGGCTATCTCTATCCTCATGTCCCAAGCCACATATGGAGTCTGTAGAAACTCTGCCAGGGCCTCCTCATATGAAGCCATCGGCCCCCATCGGACCCTCTCTGCATGTGTCCGTGCGAACAGTGCCTGTCCCTACGACATACCCTACCTCCTGCTAAATTGCCTCAGTACCTGGCCCACCATCTACCTCTCTAAAATGTGTCGTGTCTGCCCTATCAGCCACCTTGTCTGAAAGCAGTAGGGCAGCTCATCTCCCTCATCGTCCCAAGGCTCGCAATCCAGATATGGTTGCTAGATGACCACATCTACACCATCCAGAGTGTGTCTCCAGTACTCTAGCTTACCCAGCCCATGCTGGGAAATCACTCCTGCATAGCCATAACTGTATGGCTCCCCTCGCTGCCTCGCAAACACACATATCAGCCTAGTCACCGCTATGTGCTCCCATAGCCAAAACTATAGCAGTAGTACTCCAGCCAATAGACTCGTGCTGCGATAGTACACCACCTGGTGCATGTCATGGTACAGGTGGGCCAATACATAGACACCCCATGCATATCGGGTGCCCTCTGTCAGCATCCACTCCATGATCCTGCCCCATCCAATGGGGAACCCATGCGATCTCCTGTCAGGGCATACAACGTCTCTGATCAATCCTACCACAATCCTAGGGAAGTAGTCATAGCAGTCATATATATCATGCCAAGGGATGACCTGTCCAACCAGCTCCGGATCATCGAATACTCGCCTGCACTCGGTGAGTCCTGCATCCCGCTGCGCGTCATACTCCACCAGCTCACCCTGAATGGGCAAGTGCAATATCGTATATACATCCTCTAGGGTCACAGTCATCTCTCCAGTAGGAAAGTGGAAGGTCCCATCCTCACTATGGAACCTCTCCGAAGCAACAGTCAACAATCCCCGGTTCGCCTGCACCTCGGGTATGAAGCATACATAGTCTAAACCCATGGCACCAAGTGCCTCTCTGTCAATCTCCATCAGCATGTATCTTTGCAATAGGGGCATGGGGAACGTCTCCCTAGACTACAGTGTGTCTCGTATCTCCTCTTGCAAGCACGCAAAGCAAGGCATCAATCCAAAGCCGCATATACCATACTCAACATATCTACTAAACTGTATCAACTAAAACTTAGCATTTCAAATTGATCAAAACAACACACTACATCTCTTGACTAGATTCCTGCAATCTCAGAGATAGCTCATCGATTGCCGCATTAAACAGGACGCTCATCGAGTCAATTTTTGCTAAGTAATTTGCTATCTATAGAAAATGCGCCACTACAGGTGGTAAAAGTGCCATTTCTTTACAGATGCATTGCTTCTGGTATATGCACCGCTACCATCGATAAAAGCACCGCCAAAACATGGATGCACCGTTAAAATGCATGTATGTGCCACTTCAGTGTATGCACCGTAACATTCTGCGTTTGTGCCACCGAATCATAGAAGCGTTGCCAAAATCCATGCATGCACAGCTTTAGCGTATGCGCCACCAAAATCCATGCATGTGCAGCTTTATCAGATGCGCTGCCAAACTCAGTATATGCACTGTAGAATGACAAATGCACCGTTTCACGCTGCATATGTGCCATTCTGCAATTTGGCGCATCTGTCTAACCTATTTTTTGCAAGCATTTATGACACCCTAATTCGACCCTAGGGAAAAATTTTTGAAGCACATACTGGGGGTCCTGCCTCTGCTAGCCGCCTGAATCGATGGACTCACTTGAATCGATGCTCCTCGCACGGAATATCTGTTGCTCTAGCTGCCATGCTGCTCCAAGTTTTCTCTAAGCTCTCCAACTCCAATCCAGATCAAGAAAGTGTACAAATGAATTATCTTGTGGACCTAGCTCATACTTATAGCTTGCAAACCCTAAATCTGGCTACGTGATGACTGTGACTCCTTCCTGCACCCGTTCTTCCTCCAGTTTTCTTCCCATTTCCCAGAAATACATCCTTTCCCTTCAAACCTAACCCACACCCCTTCATCTTCGTGAGATTGTCCATCTCAAATCTTTCGCCCTTTTCTCGTCCAATCTCCCGAGGGGGCATCCTATCGTCATTAAACTTGTACCAGGGCTAAATTGGGGCATGTATCACTATCAGACTATTTATTCTTTGAAGCAACGCTGTAAATTGCATTACATCAAAGAGGGGCAAAATGTATACGCCTAAAAATGACATGATTCGTTCTAAATAAATATTCTAAATATTCATCCCATTCTTCTATCAATTAATAAATATTCTAAATTTATTTAATCAGTTCACTATTCCATAATTAAATAAAATCGATTTATTTAATTAAATTTCCTAAATTCTTCTAATGTCTCACATAATTAAATAGTCCTACATTATTTAATTAATACAAATTCCTCTATCCTAAGTTCTAAATTCAAAAATCCACCTCACCTGTACACCTCACTTTTCCACCTCATCTTGTCCACCTCACCCTGTTGCACATGTAATTAAATATATTAAATATTTAATTATCTAATTTTCTCTCACCCACATGTCCTATTTCTTCTCCAATCAAAAGTGTTAACTAACTAGTCAAATGAGTTAATTCCTCAATCAATTCAGTCAATTCCATAATCCATTCTTCCAACTGACTAATCAAGTTTGTTAACTGAACAGTTAAAGGAGTTAACTCTCCAATCAATTTTGTCAAATCCCCTCTTTCATGATGGAGGTGGGACACTTGTCATATTTCTACTGGTTGCACATTCCTCAACCATTCTTAGCCATTGATCTTCTCATCTCCTCTCAATCGTTGATCCTCATTCTTCTGAGTCTATAAATGGAACCTTGTTCCTCCATTCTATTCATCCAGGTTGTTTGTATTGTTACTCTGCAGAAATTCACTAGCGCGCCTTTGGCACCCCCAATACAATCTACTTGAGATCACCATTTGCTTTGAAGATCTACTTCACAACATTATCTATCAACACAGCCGTTTACTATCGACATCCTACAACATAGCTAAAACATTGCACTCACTGAGGGCCTGCTTCATATCAGCAAGGACAGTTTTAATAGGCAAACAATAGAAGCTTTGATTCAAGGAAGGTTTGCACTATATTTCTCATTGCTTCATTTCATTCAATCTTTCTTGATTTCATTATTCTATTGATGCTTGGGTTTGTTATTGTCCAATTGATTAAACCACATTTTACCCTAACACTAGGCTCCTGAGCCAACTACATCTCCAAGGTATGCCAATCAATTGCAATTGTTTGCATCACAACTATCTAAAATAGAGCAAATCGATACTACAACAAAGAGTCATCAACAAGATGAGACTCATCACAATCTAACTCCTCGAGTGCTCCATGAATGATCAAAGACCAAAACAAATTTGCATCACTGATATCTCTATTCACTTATGTAGACATAACACTAGTGGCTAATCTACAAAGTGTATTCTCTTGCTATCCAAGTGTATGATAGGACCATTCAAATAGCTTCCCAAAAGATGTGACACCAAGTACCCATGAAGCAAGCTCTATGAACAAACAAAGAATTATGAACCATACCTCAAACCTGTTTGCTCCACCTGCTTGGCCACCATACAAGGCCCATTCTTCAAATGCCACATGTTCTGAATCTTCTTTGCCTCTACCACTAACTTGGTCCTCTAATGTCTTGGACACACAAATAAGACCTCATGTTTGTCTCCCAATTGAGTACCCTCAATAGAAGAGACCTTCTTACTGTCATCCTTATGAGTAGGATTATGCAAATCCCAAAGACCCCTGTTCCAAATCAAAAAATCAGAACAACTATCATACCTTTCCATAGTGTCTTCATTCAAACATGCGTACCCTTCTTGCTTGTTCTCCTCAAGGGACTTCTCCTTTGCATGCTCCACCACTACACCTTCTTCCCTTGGAAGAAATAGAGACCTAAGGTATGACTCCCTTTGCTTCTTTGCTTGATCTAGCTGATTACAATGTTCCTTGACCTCTTGCAAGTGTTGTTTTTCTTGGGCATCCAACATTTTAGCCTCCTTTACTCTTTGTAGCCAACCATCACACAAGTCTTGAGTTCTTTTGAAATCCTCCAATGTAGAGTGAACACATCTAGACTTCTTATGGTTTGAATCTTCCATATCTTCCTTACCCAAATCATAAGTGCCAACCTTAGAAGATTCATCAACCTTATTCTCCTCATGTGAAGTGGTTGTTATGAATGAAGGAATAAGACTGTTGTCATAAATTAGAAAATCAAACCCATTGTCAAACATTATCATTGATGAGGTTGAAGTAGGCTTTTTTAATGCATCACCATTTACTTTTATCAATCTGGTGGTGTCTAGAGCTATCTGTGATAAGACTTCTTAGAATGGGGGGTTTTGGTCGAGTGTTTTCATGAATGGGACTTGGTTTGTTGGTCTTGCCAGAATTGAAAGTACATGCAGAAATAAAGATCTATCTAAGTGTTGAAAAATGAACACACTTTACTGGGAAAGAAACTATCTTAAATTGCTAGAAAGCAAACTATCTTAAATTGCTGAAAACAAACACACTTTGCTGGAAAAGAAATTAATCTATCATGCTGAAAAAGTAAATGAAGATCAATTGAATCCACTGTTACTCTACAACAATGAAACTCTCTAAATATGACAATGCTGATAAGGAATAGAACTATCTCTTTTTGGTATTTTTAGGATTTTTAAGAACTAACTTGCAGGGAACAATTAACAACAATCACACAGAATATAAAGGAAAACTTAACAAAGATTAAAATAGAATTGCATAAATACCAAATAGTCGAGAGATCTTCCCTTAGATGGGTAAGCAGGCCCTACTTCCCCAACCGGAGATGATCCTCTTTCTCAACTAACTTCTTTCAACAAAAAATCCCTTTCATATTAAATCAAAGTCTAGAAAATGGATGGAATTATAAGCATGAGGAGTTTTCCTCTTGTTACAACGATCTGGCGATAACTACTATGAAACTTAAAAACTTTGAACTAACTAGAAAGAAAATGAATTGCTCTTACTTATATAGTCGAGCATTATTTGGAAGAAGAAAAATATCAATAAGTCTAACTAGAGTGAACTAGAACTAAGGCTAGTTGCATGGTTTTATTACATTTAGAATTCCTAAACAGAACTACATATTAGAGATTTGCATTAATTCTAACTACATGGTGAACTAGATAATTCTCCAAAAATGGTGTGACGCAAGATGGGAGTCACTTCAGTTGAGACTAAGGTTGGTTAACTAATTTTTCAGTTAGTCACCAAGATTGTGGTGTTGTGGCAATGTTAACCTTCTCAGTTGTGTGATTGAAGCATAAGTTATGTTTGCACTCAAGGATGGACTTGTGGCAATCATCGACTCGAGGGGAGGATGATCCAAGGGAGGGTTTTAGCATCTGGAGCTCTCTGGAGTTTAGGTTCTTCTCAGGACAGAGGGCTCCGGAGGGATCTGGAGACCACTGGTTGTTCATACCGCTGCAAGCCTTATAAAAACATTCACAACTTCGTACCGTAATTCATAAAATATGCACATTTGAAATGTAATATAGTAAAATAAAGAAAGAGATTTCATCAAAGGAAATGAAAACTAATCATGTGCATAATCTAACCAAAAGACAAACATAATTATAATATGTATTTATATATGCCAAAGTATCTGTGAAAGTTCTTAAGAGCAGAAATAACATGAAATAGATGAGTCAATTATATGGCTTATCAATCATGCCATCCTTAATCTCTTCAATTGCATCCTCTCCCTTGTCTTCATGTTCTCCTACAAGTGTAGTCCCAAAAGGTGACTCTATTTGAATATCACTTGTCTCCAAATGAAACCCAAGTGTGTCATGTGCCATAACATCTGTCCCATGGTTGCAAACTGAGTCATCATGTATATTTGTCTCTTTTCTCTTCATGTCTTCATCATAGGACACTTCAAGTCCTTCCTCCATGACTCTATTCTATCCTCTTCCAACAAAACTTATCTTGATGATCTTCTGACTCTCAATGATCCCTTTGAGTTCTCCTCAATATCCTTAAGCTTAAGGGTGAGCTTGTCCACCTCATCTTCTTTTATTCTCAAAGCATCCGAGTATATCTCACCAAGTGTGAGGAGATGATCTCAATCAACAAGTAAGTGTAGGTAGTTTGATTTCACAACCACCAAAGTTTCCTTGAGTTTTTGCAAGTCATCAAGAGATATACCTCTTTCAATTACCTCATGATCCATTAGTGCCTTCTAACACAAATCTGTCATCATCTTATGGATATCATTGAAGTGAGTTAGGGATTCCACAATCTAATTATCATTTGCCTTCAATTGCCCTTCCAAGTGATGTGACTTATGAGATTCAAAACCTTCATGCAACATTTTTGATTTGTCTTTATGACCATGCATCTCCAATTCAGCCTCCATCATGACAACCTCTTTACTATCCTCATGTGTGAAGGCTAGGTATTCAACATGTGTGCTCAAAGGATCAACATCAAAGTAATGAGTAGTCTTCTACATTCAGAACCTTTTCAATAGCTGATTTAGAGAGTGTATGAACAACTATATCCTGTAATGCCAAATCATTCCTATCCAACCCTATTTGTTCATTGTATACTGAAATTTATGAGTTGCCATCATATATGCGAGCAACATCACCTTCATAAAACTGACCATTCACTATTGGTTTCACACATTTTGTGAAAACAAACCCTTCTACCTTGTGAACATTATAAAGGCACGTGCTCCTTATTGATTGATGCAAGAAGTGAATCCTTATCCTGCTGACAACCTATGAATACATCTTCTTCAACTGTTGCATTCTTATCACTAGATCTCAATGTCATTGGTTCATTCTTGTATGTGAGTCCCATAGTTTCAGACCAATTCTAGGGTGTAATGTCCATGACAAACCATACATTATCGAATTGTATAATCTTCTTACTAGACCATCCCTTAGTTTTTATGTTTATCTCTTCTCTTGAATGTTTCTCATACAACTTCCATAAATAATCATCAAATGTGATAGGTATGTAGCTTTTCCTCATGAACATCCTTCCATACATACCCTCACTGACTATTCCAAAAGTTGTATTCTTCATCTCACAACTGAAATCTACCCTTTCATGTGAAAACCACCTCATAGGTGTGACGAACATACATGATTGTTTTCCTATTTTATCATCTTCTTCATCAAATTTTTGTTTTGAAGCTAGAACTACATCATCACCGGCAAGTTCCTTGAATTCTTCATGATGAGCTAGGTTCTCTTTCAAATCTGAAATGATGTTCTTTTCCACATAGCCATCTCCATCTTCTTTCTCAATCTCGAATTGAGCATTTCCATCATGCCATGCAAAAGGGATTTGATCCACTATACCCAAGTCATTTTTCTCAACATCTTCCTTGCCACTGCAATGTAGAGATAATGCAGAAATTCTATGCTCAAAGGATAGATCATTAGTAAAACTCATGTCTTCCTATGGCTGATTACAAGGAAGCACTTCTTTTACCTCTTGGACAATTTCAACATGCTCTTCTTCAACAGTTGTTCTAGCATCTTGTCCCTCTATAGCCTGATCAATGACTGCTAATTCACCATTCTCCTTGTCAAACTCATCATAGATACTTCTGGATATTTCACTTGTAGATGTAGATGAGTTGCTATAGTGCCTAGATTGCCTTGATAGGGAGTCTTTATACTGCTGCAAGCTACAAGCTAAAATCCTTTGTGACTGCATAAGATATTGCCTTATTTGAGTAAAACCATTCAAGATGTCTTCAACACTTGGATTCTCATGATGCTTCTTAGGCTTTTGTGCTTGTGTTTGCTTCTTTCTACCTAACAAACATTCCAAGTAGCAACTAAAGGATAGATTATTTCTAGCTTCTTACAGAAGTGCTAGAAAATCTTCATAAGCATCCAATATATCTGTTGATATGCCCCAGACAACTGAGGGGGTGGGGTGAATTAGTTGTCTCAAAAACTTAAACACTTCTGCAATTTAAACATCAATCACTTATCCACAATTATTATGATTTAACAATGAATGCATGAAATCAGATAGTTAACCATAGATACAACATCAAACACAAGAGACACCAGATTTTACATGGAAAACCCCAAGGTGGGGAAAAACATGGAGAGGATTAGCTCTCAATATATATTGGAATCTTGAAATAATTATGTTTAGGCTTGGTCACTCCACAGACCTAAACATATTGGCTCACTGCCATGAAGAACAACTAGGTCTAGCAGGCTCACTACCTCAACCCTAAACCTAGCAAGATTACAATAAGGGTTGTTAAACCCTTCTGGTGGCTCACTGCCATGATCAACATCTTCTTCATGTCTACGATTGAATAACTCCTCTACTCTGATCTGCCTCTACTTTTCTCTGCCTCTTCTTAGCTTTGCCTCTTCTCTGCTTTGCCTTTTGGACCTTTCTTATTATCTTTCCATTTTCGCTCAAGGACATCTTTTCCATAACTCAACTATAAGTATTTATACACTTCATCAACCTTGAAATGATCATCAAGCTCAGCATTATAATCATCAACCATTGGAAGAATCTCCAAGGTTAAAATTACAAGAATTCACAAAATATGTCTTAACCTATTACAATATTATGCAAAGAAAATTAAGTAAAGGTGTATGCAGATCACACCATGCCTTATCTGGGACTCAAACATGATCTTCCATGCCACAACATGCTTCCACAATCTTCAAGGAATCTCTACAATTACTGGAATTAACCAAGTCGGCTAAGACTGGTTACACGTTACACCATCTAGGAACAATCTTCAAACATGATCTTAATTCCTTAATGCAGACCAATGTCAAGATAGGAACATGATTAGGAGACATCCAAAAGCACATTATAATCATAAGGAGCAACCACACAAACCTTAACCACTTTATCCATAGGAATCTTCTCACTGGCACACATGAACTTCACTGTCTTCAGTTGACATGAAAAAAAGATAGCTTGCAGACCACCACAACATGAACCACTGCATTTGTAGGCACTTATCATCATCCCAGACTTATCTTTAGAACCTCAAAGAAAAATACTTTATTGCGGAAGAATGCGGAGCATAATACTTTCTCCTGGTCACCAGAGAATAATCAGAAAGAGCAGGCTTTACTCTAGTGAATGTAACTTTCTCACAACTTCACACCGGAGGCTCAAACTTAGGATTTATCATCTTTAGACATTCCTTTTAAATAAATTCCAATCCACAAACCAAGATCTTCATGCAGCAGGACATGCAGAGCAGTCTACCAGACTACTCTTCAGCATACAACTCTCTATCTATACTACACTTCACTATAACTCACTTGATTCTTCCGGAGAGGCCAATTTTCTCAATATCCTCAACACACAAGGCTTTTAAACAAGTAATAGAATAGAACAAAATTGACATCAATGACAACAAAGATATGTTGACATCAATGACAACACTGATTAGGCACATACTTGCAACAATCTCCCCCTTTGTCATTGATGGCAACATATGATGTGAAAAATTGCAACAACCATTAAGACAAGATTCTCCCCCTATCTCTTTACACACCTGCACTCTTTCTTTCTACAAGATTCTCCCCCTTTCTCTTTACACACTTGCACTCTTTGTCTATCTAATTTTTTCACATGACTTATCCCCCCTTTGAAATCAATGGCAAAGGGCACATACTTGCAATCTTTTGCTTCAGAACCAAACTCTTTCCATGTGACTACTCCCCTTACTTGATGCTTTCTCTGACTACAACTTTTGATCTTTCTCATGAACTTCTTCCCTTATTCAGTTATTCAAATCTTGCTACTATTTCCTTTGTCAGTAACACTGCAACACTTACTGTTCTTTATTAGAAACTCATATTGGCATTATCTATCTGCTTCCTCTGGTAGATAACCTCATAATCCTCTTTGTCTTCAGCAACAATCTTTGATTTCTACTTGCAATGCTACACCTTTTTCTTTTTACTAGTTTGAATAATCCCTCTTAGTGGTACACCTCATACTGTATTAAGTTCACATTAGGACCTTCACGTACATATCTTGTCTTCTCAAAGCCTTAGACTTGATGACATCTAACTAAGATGTTCCATCTTTTATCAACTTTTATGACAACTTATGAGAACAATGCATTTCCATAGATCAACATTTGTCTATAGCTTTTCCCCTACAACCTTCCCTGAACATCAATTACAACTATCAGTTCCCCATTAGTAGCTAAAACAATGTCTTCTTTGCCTTGCCAAAGTTTATGACATATCAATCCTGCCCTTTAAGTGCATGTGTGACCAATTCATCTCACATCATAACTCCCAATACAGACCATATGAGACTCTAGGATTCATGTCCAACATTCATCATTGACATCTTAACATACCTTCAGAACTGCAAAACAAAATATGCAATAGTGGAGAAATGTGGACCCTTGTACTCTGGTGCTAGACACTGTTCTTGACTTATCTTTATTCATTAGGACTTGGACAATTCACAATGTGACTTCCTGGGAAATATGTTCATCGAGTGTCTATAAACAACATACCTGAACCACATATAAGATTTTCAATTGCAGAAGCATACTAATCCAATCTCTGTTACTTACTTTGTATACTACTCATACTTAGTCTTTTAGGCTTCCGAACCAGAATTCATTCAAGCAATTTGTCATATCATATCTTTGTGTCAGATCTTAGTCCTAACTATCTATCTGGGGGATTTAGTCTTTTCAATACGGCTCCCCTTGAGTCATAGTCCACAATTTACTTCTTGGAGGAGGTATTTGTTCCAGAGTCTAGTGTAGACTCATCTCTTGCTTCATTTACTTCCTTCCTAACCCAAACCTTGTTCATCTTTTTTTCCACTAGTTTCCCCAGTTCTGATTGATTATCCTTCTTCATGTTCTTACTTCTATAGGATCTAGTAAAATGTCTAGGCTTGTTGCAATTGAAGCACATAGTATTTTTCTGACCATTGTTTCTTCCATTCATCCTTGACCTGCATAGGTTGGCCTTATGCCCAAAATCATTGCATGTATAACAGTAGCCACTGAAGGATTCAATTGTCTTATCATAGCCTTTTCCTACTTGACTTCTACACTCATTAGCCCTATGTCCCATTTTATGGCATGCATAGTACCTAATAGAATATTGACTTTCTTTACTTTTGCATTCAACAGCTTTATGACAAATTTTATTGCATGTGAAACACTGACTAGAAAATGATGGAACATTTTGATTCATCCTAATTCTACACCAAGTGGCCTTGTGAACAAAATTGTTACAGGAGTTACAATAACCTTTGAAGGATGGGTACCTTTGAGCATTTGGTTTCCTGACTGATGGCCTTCTAGGTCTATTTCTTTGATCCTAAATCTATTTGCTTTTGTCCTTTTCCTCAGCATTCTCTTCTTGACCTTCTCTAGAACCTTTATCTTTTTCAAGTCTCATGCTTTCTTTGTCTTTAATATTTTTCTGACTTGCCATTAGTCTATCATATTTGGCAACACTCACACTAAATTGATCCCATTGAGCCCATGCATGTTTTAGATTAGTTTTCAGATCCACAACTTCCTCTTCAAGCTTTATGCAATCTTTAGTTTTGTCTTTTAGATATTCCTTAATTTTTGCTTTTTCTTCATTGTCCTCTTTTAGTTTTTTTTGAAGTTGCCTGATTTGCTTTCTCAATTCTTCGATGTAATCATTTGCTTTCATTATATTTCCCTTTAAATCCATATTTTCTTCTTCTAATTTTTCAAGATTTTCAAGTACAATTTTGGAACTGTTATTGTCAATACTGACAATCAAGCAAAGATTCATTTGATTCACATCAACTTTGTGTTCTTCCTCATCACACTTTGTTTTGTCATTGATGGTCTAGGATCCTTCTTGCACTTCATTTTGTAGATCCTCATTGATTGAGTAAGAGTACTTTTGAATGTTCTCATTTACTTTGACATTTGTACTTTCAATGATCTTTCCCAATCTATTGTTGTAACAGAGGTAAGCCCTAGTCCAAGATGAATAACCAAGAAAAATGCCTTCCTCATACTTACCATTAACCTTTTCAGTTTTAATGAGGCACTTGCTTCCGAAGATTTTAAAATATCTCATAGTGGGTATTGATCCATACCACAATTCAAAGGGAGTCTTTACTTCTTTAGTTTTTACCTGGACTCTATTTAATGTATAGACAATGGTTTGAATTGTAGTTTCCTGAATAGTTCTACTTGCTTCTTCCATTATCTTATTTTTTGCAGAGAGCTATTTTTCTATCCCATAGGTTTCACAAAACATATTGAAATTGTTGGAGATGAGCTCTTCTTCTTTTCTAATTCTCAAATTTTTGATTTTCATGCTTAGCTCATTTTCAACCATTTCTTTAAAAACTTTGAGTACATCTAGAATCTCTATTTATCCTTTAAAAAACTGACCCAAGTCATTCTAGAAAAATCATCAATAAAAAACATAAAGTACCTGTCATCATGGAGGCTTGGTATTCTTGTAGGACCACAAAAGCTTGTATGAATCAATTCCAATTGTCCAATGGAAGATCTTTCTTTTTCCTGCAATATTTTTCTTGATGGTCTTTGACATTTCCTGCAAGTGATGCTGTTCGAGTAATCAATTGCTAGTAGGTCCTTCACAACTTGAATTGAGCTTCTTTTTATTAAGTCATCAAGATTTGTATGACAAAGTCTTTTGTGCCAGACCCAGCTTTCATTGGTCTGAGATGTGAACCCAAGAAAGTTACTTCTTCTGAGATGATAGAGATTCTCATCTGTTCTTTTACCAATTGCTATTGTAGCTCTAGACTTTTCTTTGATTTCAAGGGAATCATTCTCAAACACAAACTTAAAACCATTTTTGCATAACTATCCAATGCTTAAGAGATTTTGTTTCAAAATTTTTACATAAAGAAGATCTTTAGAAATTTATTTGTTGCCAAAATTTATTGACCCTATTCCATAGATTTTAGTAGTGCAGTCATCTCCAAACATAACTAGCCCTTCATTGCATCCTTCTAAACTTACAAACTTACTCTTGTCACTAGTCATATGGTTTGAACAACTACTATGAATAACCCAACAGTCTTCACTTTGAGACATGACTTCATCACTAGTGCATACTTCAGAAAATCTTAGATGAATCACTTCCTTGGAAATTTTTTCATTACTTGTTGATGAGCATTCAGGTGTGATGATAAGTACTTGTTTTCCTTTTGACTCCATCTAGGATCTCCTTTGAGTTGTTAGACTCTTTCCAAAGGAACTTGGCTCTGATACCAATTGTTAATATGCCCTAGACAACTAAGAGGGGGGGTGAATCAGTTGTCTCAAAAACTTAAACACTTCTACAATTTAAACATCAATCACTTATCCACAATTATTATGATTTAACAATGAATGCATGAAATCAGAAACTTAATCACAGATACAACATCAAACACAAGAGACACTAGATTTTATGTGGAAAACCCCAAGGTGGGGAAAATCATGGAGAGGATTAGCTCTCAATATATATTGCAATCTTGAAATAATGATGTTCAGGCTTGGTCACTCCATTGGCTTAAACATACTGGCTCACCACCATGAAGAACAACTAGGTCTAGTAGGCTCACTGCCTCAACCCTAAACCTAGCAAGATTGCAATAAGGGTTGTTAAACCCTACTGGTAGCTCACTGTCAGGCTCACTACCATGATCAACATCTTCTTCATGTATGTGATTGAATAACTCCTCTACTCTACTTTGCCTCTACTCTGCTCTACCTCTTCCCAGCTCTACCTCTTCTCAACTCTACCTTTTGGACCTTTCTTATTATCTTTCCATTTTTTCTCAAGGACATCTTTTCCATGACTCAACTACAAGTATTTATACACTTTATCAATCTTGGAATGATCATAAAGGTCAGCATTATAATCATCAACCATTGGAACAATTTCCAAGGCTGACATTACAAGCATTCACAAAATAGGTCCTGACCTATTACAATATTATGCAAAGGAAATGAAGTAAAGATGTATGCAAATCATGTTATGCCTTATCTGGGACTCAAACATGATCTTCCACGCCACAACACACTTCTACAATCTTAAAGGAATCTCTACAATTACTAGAATTAACCAAGTCGGCTAAGACTAGTTACACGTTACACTGTCTGGGAACAATCTTCAAACACAATCTCAATTCATTAACGTGAACCAATGTCAAGATAGGAACATGATTAGGAGACATCCACAAGCATGTTATAATCATTAGGAGAAACTGCATGAACTTTAACCACTTTATCCATAGGAATCTTCTCACCAGAACACATGAACTTCACTATCTTCAACTGACATGAAAGAAAGATAGCTTGTGGACCACCAAAACATGAACCATTACATTTGTAGGCACTTATCATCATCCTAGACTTCCCTTTATAACCATAGAGAAAAATACTTTATTGTAGAAGAATGCAGAGCATAATACTTTCTCCCTGTCACTAGAGAATAATCAGAAAGAGGAGGCTTTACTCTAGTGAATGTAACTTTCTCACAACTTCACACTGGAGGCTCAAACTTAGGATTTAGCATCTTCAAAAACCCCTTTAAATAACTTCCAATCCTCAAACCAAGATCTTCATCGAGCAGGAGATGTAGAGTAGTCCAGTGGATTGCTCTTTAGCATACAACTCTCTATCTATACTGTACTTCACTGTAACTCACTTGATTCTTTCAGAGAGGCCAATTTTCTCAATATCCTCAACACACAAGGCTTCTAAACAAGTAATAGAATAGAACATAGTTGATTCCAATGACAAAAATGATATATTGACATCAGTGACAACACCGATTAGGCACATACTTGCAACAATATCATTATCAACTTTAGAACCCATGATTCACAACACTGACTAGGTCAAACTTTTCACACATAACACCCGATTAAGATCAAGTCAAATCTCAACCCAATGAAGGAGGATCTAAATTCAATTCTTATGCTCAAGAATGATATTGGAATAAGTTTTCACTTTCGTCAATCCCAAATATACCCTCCAAGATGGAAGGATCCAATCTTTGATACCACTGTCATGTCCCATTCTAGGGTTAGAACCAAATTTTTTGAATTTGTAATTTTTTCAATGAAACCCTAGGACTAAATTCTGATTTACTTCTACACCTTTTAAATATGACTTCTTCAAGCATGAAAATTGAACTAATATATACAAATTTGATGATAGAACAAAATAGTTATTGGCAGCCTTTTTAATATGAATTACACCATGAAATACACATACAACATGCCAAAATTATGAATGCAAGATTGCTACTCCAAATGTAATATCATTGAATGGAATTACAAACAATAATGCCTCCAATTTGACCTTACAAGTATATATCAGACTATTGTTTACAATCAGATCTATAACATACCACATTGGCTATCAAAGGATGATGCAAAGGAGCTGAAACTCTACCACTCAGATATAAAGTAGAAGTGTCTTCAAAGATGGACAAATGCTGATACAATCACCCCTTAATGCTGATCATTGTTCTCCTAATATGGTTTCTACCTCTAAGATGATTGCAATTTACCCTTCAAGATGAATATGGTAATTGTTGACTGTGACTGATCATTGTTCATGTAAATCAGCCTTTTCAAGGATGTTTTCTATTATCAATGCAACCCTCTAGTGATGGTGATGATCCTCAATTCTCCAGTGAATCTTCCTAGCAATGAATCTTTCCTTCTTCATAGAAAAACAATCCACAAATTGGTCATGGCTGGGAAGGTGTAAATGAAGTTTCAAGTCTGCAAACAATCCTATAGAATTGACGCTCCAAGCAAACAATTCAATCTCCTTCAAATTAGCGCTCAATACAAAATGCAATGGATTTATAAAGTCTTCAAATGATATGCAAAAGGTCTTCAAACTCCAAATCCTTGACAATGGTCTCCGACCAAATCTTTGAGTGATGTATCAATGAAGCTCAACAAATCTACAAGTGAACTCCGTACGAATCCACCTCCGAGATGTAGTTGGGTTTTCGTCCAATACACCTTCAATTCACAAGGGTTTTCATCCTTGGAATAAGTTGCAATAAATTTGCAAACCACATGCAAAGTTTTACAAGCCAAAAGATAACTCTAAATGATGTCAAGACCCCTTATTTATACATCTTTTCTTCCTCTTTTCCTTTTGCTAGCCGACTCCCTATTTTTCTTGCATTGAAAATATAAACTAGGCCAACCTATCCTTGACTAGTTTGGGTTGACTTAGACAATGTTTTGGTGGCTCAAAACCATTTAAATTTGTTTGTCTTATTTTCCAAGGCCAACCTGCTTCTCCTTATCTTGGTCGACCACCTTTGAATTCACATGATACCATAAATTCAAATTAAAGATTTGAATTTGATACTTATAGTATATTATTGTTTCAAAATTAGTCTTCTCAAACCGAATCTCTTCAAGGCTCCATCCAAGAATATGACAAAGACATGAGAAGTTCAAATTCCTCATAATGATTCACTCCATAAGAGGGGAAGGTGACCACTTTCAAAATAAACCCTAGGACTGAAATCTAATTTTTTAATTTTTTCTCGTTCATTTATATCTTCCTCAAGCATGAATCAAGAACTAACATATTCCAAAAATGATTGATAAACAAATAGATACTAGTAGCCTTATCAATGTGAATTACAACATGGAATACACACTACAATGATGGCAAATCAAAATCAGACCTTACTATTACATGTATTAGTCATTGCAAGTCTTCTATTACATCAATCTATGGCTATATGACAACCAAAATACAAAAGCAAAGATGTAGTAAAATAGAGATGAAATTTAAACTATAACATACCAAATGTTAATCAATTACAAGGCAATGAAAGCAATAATATTGTTGTAGCAGACCGACTACCCTCTAGTACTAAGCACATCCCTTCACAAGATGATCACTGATCCTTAGTGCTAGTTGATGTCACTATGAATACAAACTACCACTAATTTTGTCTACAAAATAGTCTTTATGTAGATCGTTGTCCTTCAAATGATGTTCGCTACCCTTTAATGTTGTTAAATCACTTCCTTGAGTAGTTCAGCTTCATCAAACAATGCAATTGACCTCTAAGATAGATGCTAAGGGCTATGCTCAGGGTTTCCCAACTATTATGAACTCAAATTTGCAAGAAATATGCTGCCAACAACCCACAAACTCCTTCAAGATTGACACTTGAATATACAATATGATTTTCCCTCTAAATCGATGCTTAATGAGTGATATGAATCTTTAAATTCTTTGATCAAATTCTTCAATGATGTGCAAGGAATCTTCAAGCTTCAATCTCTAACAATGGTCTCTGACCAAATCTTTGAGTGATGTATCAATGAAGCTCAACAAATCTACAAGTCTCCAATGAAATGTAAATGTGAACTCCATACGAATCCACCTCTGAAAAGTAGTTAGGTTTTTGTCCAATTCACCTTTAATTCACAAGGGTTTTCATCCTTGGAATAAGTTGTAATAAAATTGTAGACCACATGCAAAGTTTTACAAGCCAAAAGATAACTCCAAATGATGTCAAAAATGCTTATTTATACATGCTTTCTTCCTCTTTTCCAAGTTTTGCTGGTTGACTCCCTATTTTTCTTGCATTGAAAATATTAACTAGGCCAACCTATCCTTGACCAGTTTGGGCTGACTTAGACAGTGTTTTGGTGCCTCAAAACCATTTAAATTTGTTTGTATTGTTTTCCAAGGCTGGCCTACTTCTTATCTTGGCCGACCACCTTTGAATTGACATGATACCATAAATTCAAATTAAAGATTTGAATTTGATACTTGTAATATATTATTGTTTCAGTATTGGTCTTGTCAAACTGAATCTCTACAAGGCTCCATCCAAAAATATGACAAAGACATGAGAACAAGTTCAAATTCAAGTGGTTGGTGGCTCACCCTTTCCCTTTCCTTGGAGGCCTTGACGCCTTGCCCAAGGATCTTTTATCTCATCTCAAGGAGGTACATGATGAGTAACTTCAAGGTTGATACTGACAGTTGCAACACACTAAGAGATCAGCCAAAAGGTCTTAGCTAGGATGAATAGGCTTCTAGGGGTATCCTTTATACACTCAAGGTGCATGAGGCCTATGTTTGTGAAATGAGGGGTATGTCTAATGGCATGGTGTGAGAGGGTAACCTTCTCTCCTCCTACACTTTGCAAGGTATAAAGTCATTGCAAGGTTCACCCAAATGACAAATGTCCCTCAATGGAAGAGTCTTTTGATTCTCTTCCAAATATATATACCTTGCCAAAACACGAGGGCTGAGGTCATCCCCTTGGTGATGAAATCCAAGGTAGGCCTCCTAGAGGAAAAAATCTAAGGTTTTTTTGATCTCTAAGATTGCACGAAGTGCAAGGAGAGAGAATACACACCAAGGACCTTGGGATTAAACAATGATAACAAGATTAGATCAAATCAAGGTTTTTGATCCCCAAGATCATGCAAAGTGCAAGGGGAGAGCATACACCTTGATTGATCTCAAACAAAGCAAAAAATGTTCTTTTTAACCCTAAAAAATAGATGTGAAGATAAAGGAAAAATGTGAAGACAAAACAAACATGAAAGAAACTCAAAAACACAAGATTTATACCTTCAAAGTCTTCAAATCTCCTTTTCTCCTTGATAGGGTGGAGGAGACATGCACCCAAGTCACTCCTAGCTATACCCAAACTAGGTATATGTGGATTTCTCTTATAAATTCAACTCAATATGGATTTGATGGAGGATTTGGATAGAGATTTGGTAGGGATTTTGGCATAGTAAGGATGCATAAAACTTGAGATATTATTTTAGCATGATAATGATGCAAATAGCTTAAGATGAAAATGGCTTGGATTATGCTTGTATTTATAGGCATTTTGGAAGGGATTTGAGATCAATGGTTGAGATTGAAAGTTGAAATCTAATGGTGGAGATGAAGAAATGAGATGGAGGGCTAAGATTTAATCAACAAAAATGGAGGGTTGAGATTATTTATGAATTTTAAGTTCACTTTGGGAAGGCTTTGTATTAATGAGGATTAAGACTTGTGAGTGAATAAAAAATTAATTTTTGTGGGAGAAGATGGAATAAAAAATTAAGGTTTATTGGTGAATGGGATGACATGTGACACTTGTTTATTTGGAAAACACATGTGTGAACCATTTTTATTAGAAAGAGCTCTTACATGGAAAAGGAACGGTGAGGTGGAAGAGTTATGTGACCCCTTTGAATAAAAAAATGTTTTTTATTCAAAGGGTGTGGGGGGATGGGTTAACCAAGGTTTGATCCAATTAATAAAGTGTTTAACTTAATTAATATAGCTGTTGGAAATTAGTGGGGGGATTAATTAGTGGTTAAAATTAATTAAGGGTTTACTTAATTAATTTGGGTCTAGGGGCTAGGCAGGTTAGAGTAACTAATTAAATAAATAGTATTTATTCAATTAGGCTAGGTTTAGGTCATAGGCTAGGGAAGATTAATTAAATAATATATTTTATTTAATTAATCTAGGTTAGGGAATGAGGGAATTTAATCAAATAAATATTAGAATATTTATTTAATCAATTAGGGATGATGTCTAAGGTATAATAATAAATTAATTAAATTAATTCATTACAAGTGAATAGTTTTGGATGAATGGCTAAGGATAAATGGATTATGATAATTAATTAAATAAATTGAATTTTTATTTAATTAATTTGGTGAAAGGGATAATTAGTAATGTAAGGATGCGGGAAAGTGGCTTGCGGGGTCAAGACATTTTCAGGTGTCTACATTTTACCCCTCTTTGATTTGGTGTCGTGACTGAGTGGGGAATGGCAGTAGATCAAAGAATTTCACCCCAACTGACGAGAGGAATGGAAATGGATTAGGGATGCCCCCTCAAGAAATCAGGTGAAAAAATTAATTTTTTGGGCGAACTCTCGAAAAGGAGGAAAAGGTTCAGGATGGCAAATGAGGTTGATAGAAGAAAAAATAGGTGAAAACAGGTAAGATTTGTGGCCTTCGGATAAAAAATAATGAACTAGGGTGCATGTGGCAATTATAGATAGGCAAAAGTGGGCCCAACATGCCACATTTGCACACCTAAGGTTACTGAATTGGAAAGAGAAGAGAGAGAGCAATAGCGCAACCATCATTCTCATGTCATGAGCATCGATTAGAGTGGGTTTAGGAGTGGCAGAGGATGCCGGAGGCTAGTGTACGGGTATGTTGACTAACCCTACTTTGTCATTTTTTGGGTTTTGGGGTATTTATGGTGCTTGAGCAAGGTAAGTTAGGGATTTAGTGCTAGCATACAACAACACAATGCATTAGGTTAGTGGTTTAGTACCTTAGGCTAGATTAACGCAAATGGGTAGAATGAGGGGATTCTAGTTTTAGCACCAAAGGTCAATGGATTGGCACAATTGTCTCGATTGGTGCCAGGATTATGAGGGGTTTAGTGCAATTATCTCGACTAGCGTAGACCCCTGTATATTAGTGTAGTCATCTTGATTAACACATGAGGTTAGTAGATTAGTACCAATGGTTGGATTAGCATCGAGTTTTAGGGTTTTTGGGTTGTCTAAGTGAATTAGCGCCTAAGATTAGGGAAATGGCGCAATCGTCTTGATTAGCACCGAAGGTTTATGTTGTAGAGCAATCATCTCAATTGTCACAAGGGGTAAATGGATTAGCACAATTGTTTGGATTAATGCTAGAGGTTAGTGGATTAGTGCATTTGCACTATTTTGTGGAAAAAAGATTAATTTTGTTGGTTTCTTGGATGTAGGTTACCTTGCAGACTATATAGTTGTGAGAGTGGTGACCACCAGTGATGGTATGTAAAGATAAGATTATGCAGGTGGAGTGGAACTGTATGCAAATGATTGGGCTTTGGTCTATTTCAGAGATGCCTCAATTGAGGGTACATCAATCTATGATGACAATGTTGATGGAGCACTGGAGAAGCAAGACCTGCACATTTTACTGCCCATGGGTGAGATGACTATACCCTTAAGAATGTGTGCAGAATCCTAAGGATCCCCATTCTAAGTGAGTGGGTTATATATGATGCAGTGATAGGATTGGTGATGCTTGGGCATGTATTCACCTCATCACAGGTGGCCATGGTGATGAGTGCCAAGTAGCACCCATGAAATACATCTTTTTACCTCTCTTTTCCTCCTTTCTAATTCCATCTTCTTGATGTATGCACCTGAATAGGATAGCAAGATTGTTCTAAATAATGATTAATAGGAGATGAATTATTTAATATCATGATTTTTTATTAAAGGACTAATGTGCATGGAATTGATGGAAATATGCAGAAAAACTTCTCTTTTTGAATCAACAGGTGCAAATGTTTGGGTTGGCAATTTTGTGCATCTCCGAAGGTAGTCCTAATGACCTCCAAAGACAATATTAGAATACCACAACATCAGAAGTTTTGGAGTAAAGAAGAAAGGCATCTCAGGAGCTGGATTGAAGTCTGGAGCATCTCTAAAGCTAAGAAAGAAGGCCACAATTACATCTCTGGAGCTACAGACAGAGACATACATCCCCAGCACCTATTTAGAGAAGCGCAGATTTCCAGCACAGCTATCGGTTAGATACTTTCAGTAGTTATCATGATACCCTTGATATTACTCAAATCATCACCTAAGTGATTAAGGGCAATCTATAGTTAACTATTGAGAGTTTTTATCTCTTTTTAGTTTTTGTATGAGTTACTGATGAAACTGATTTAATATCTATATTTTTAGGGCCTCGCTACCCAAATGTATTAAGACTAAAACTTAGATTTAGAGTGGACTTCTATTCCAGTCAATCTATTTTCATTGCATGGTTATTTTTCATAGTTAGACAACTAGTATAATAAAGAGATGGATGTCATCTCATAGAAGAACTGGTAGATAAGATAAGTGATATCTCATCACTAATTTTATATATACTTATAGAAGAAGCAGAAAAAGAACAAGCGATTATTTTTCCTTCTAATTTCTATAATCTCATTTTTGATATTAATGCAAAGTTGATAGAATTGGATTGAATTGATTTGTAATATCATTCTTTGGTGTTGATTCTTTACTTTAGTCTTCAGCCCTAAGGGTGTGGAGCAAGGGCCCACTCTCACCACCAAGGCAGAAGGCTAGTACTATTGTTGTTTTGTTGTTTCAGATTTTGCTTTACATAATATTTAATGTTTTCATAGATAGATGCATGTTTTAGTTTATAAGATTTGAATTAAGTAATTTACTATTCAATTATGTTTTCAGCATTCTTTGAATTCATTTAATAAGTAGATAGATTAATCTCTTTACATCAGCAAAAGTCATTAGAATTAGTTAGAGGAAACTAGTAACTATAGGATTCCTAATTGCAGATAGCCAAGGACATAGCCCTGGATTTGACATCTGAAATATGATTAAATGATGAGGTACAATGACCATTGTCACATGGATCAAGGGTGGTAGAAGATGCTTTGGGATGCAACTCTTAGTGAACATCTCAATGATTTTTAGTTGTACTTATGTGGGCCAATTGGTGGGGTACTGAAGCTAGATTGATGCTCTTGGGGGTTTCTCGTGGGATGGAGAGATTGCATAGAGTAGATGGTGGTTCATGGTGTAGTTTACACATGGGTGCCATGCTTATTGGCCCAGCTTTATCATGAGATGCATATGGTCATCTACCGACATGGGGCCAACTTGGGCTGTGGGGTTACACTTCTCCACGTGTGGGCATGGGAGCATATTGTTATCACAAGGCCAGTATGTCACATGTGAAGCCTTAATTTCAGCTGTGGGCTTTTGCTTATACTAGTACTCTTCAACAGCAACAGTTGGGGAGCATGTGTTTTTGGAGGCAGGAAATAGATGAGGTGATGATAGTGGCATGGTGACCCTACATAGGGTGTGAGCACTGGATAGATGACGATGATCATATCCTGTTTATATGGAAACCATGGTACCTCATAGGGAGGACTGTCCACATTTTGGATCGATACATCCCATCTTGGGCACTATGTTAGTTTGGGTTGCAGTAGGATGTGCTACAGGTGACAGCTATTTTTGCTCGTGTGTAGTGGGATTGACCACTGTGGCCACCAGAGATGGATTCTGGTATGGTGATAGCTAATTTTGATGGATTAGTTGTAGATGACTAGGATTAGCATTTTGCAGTGGTGGATGTGGGAACCACACCAACATATTATGCATATTAGGCGTAGGTGAGGCTAGTACAAATTACAATCCCAGCAGATTAGCTAGGTACAGATGAGGAGGAGGAGGAATACATTGTCAAGGAGGAGGTAGAGGAGTAGGAGGATGAAAAGGATGATGGAGATGATGGAGAGGATGACAGAGGAGATGGAGGGAGAGTTAGGGGAGATATCAAGGTTTTCACAGCAGTTGTGGTGGGGGCTACAAGCTCCTCGGATGCAAGTCCATCTACTTCTAGGTGCTGAGTGTCGAGGAGGGTGGAGATGTGGAGGAGGATATAGATACCCTAAGGGCTTAGGTGGCGAGCCTAGAGGATCAGGTTCACCAGCTACAGGAAGAGCTTGGCATGACTTGTACTGAGCAGGATAGTGCCTAGGTTGAGGTATAAAGATTACAGGGGATACTGGATGGAGGAGAGGGAGGGGGATATGAAGGAGGTGTGGATGGAGAAAGTGTTGTATGGCAACATGCCGAGCAATAGGTATACCTACTACAGGCACAAATTACTCAGCTACAGGGACAACACAGGCTCTACATTGGTAGGGATAGGTATATGGTGCGGAGCACCTACAACATCATGTTTTCATTTGTAATAAGGTCTATTTGACCAATGCATGTCAATTTAGTTTGTACCTAGGTCTATTTTGTAAGTCCCAAGTGACTTAGGGGACATTTGTCAAGTTGTAATCGCATAATGCTAAAAATAGCAATAATGCTAAAATAAGGCAGTAGGGTAGTTTGGTCAGTTGTCTCCTAGCCGCTTGGATTGTTCTCCCAACCACTTGGAGCTAGTGTGGTACTACTCAGGGTGAGTTGTTAAAAAGCCTAGAAGTATGAACTGAATGATCATCATTGTAACTAGATTGAATGTGATTGACTATGCTCAGGAGAAATAAAGCAATTATGTTCTGTCTATGTGATTTCTATTTCTTACAACTGTAAATCACACAACTGTAGTTTTCTTTCATTTGTACATTTTCCATTGTTGTCGTATGTCACTGTGAAGCATTCCACTGGTGAGATTTCTATCAAAATTAGTGGAATGGCTTCAATGTATCAATATTCATTTTGTTCTTTGTTTTGTTTTTCCTACTCAGTGTTGCAGAGGATCCTATCAGGGCATTTTGCGTAGTAAGAATGACCTATCATCTTCATGTGCTAGGGTTTGTAGGAGGAAGCTGTGCAACAATGGTTTTGGTGATTCGGCCTAAGGTTATGGGCATTCACTGACAGAACGCGTCCCTGCAAAAGTGAATGCCATCGAGCATTGGGGAATGATGAGCGACTTGGCCAATGGAAAAGTTTAGAAGCTCACATGTGAAGTTTTACTGATCATGAGAAATTAGGACATTGGTCTATAGCTTCCCACTATGCGCTCCTCATCATATTGGTATTAGAGCCTGAAATGATTTGGGCGGCAAGTCGAATTGATGATTTGCAAGATTGTTGGCATTTGGGTGTTGTCTGTGAATGTTTATGTCAAACAGAGACATTGACACAAAGGTAGAGAGGATGCCTCCCAAAAATATGTCACAGGACGCCGTCAAGAATTTGATCGAGGAGATGCTTGAATCCAAGTTGGGAGAGTTCAAGCAGTCCAAAGGCAAAGATAGAGAAGATGAAAGTGACAGCGATGAAGGAGATACAGAAATTGGTGAAACCAGTAAAAAGGCAAAGGAGATACTAGGAGACTAGAGGGCATTTTTAAATGCATTGAAGTCAGTCAATAGGGACACCATAGATGGGTTACCTATGTACAGTGGAAGTATGGAAGCTGAAGAGGTGATTGACTGGATTGAGACATTGAACAATCACTTCAAATACAAAGAAATCTCTGATGATAAGAGGGTGAAATTGGCGAAGGCAAGGTTGCAGGGATCTGCTCTTGCATGGTGGAATTATGTATAAGGAGAGAGAATCAAGGAGGGGAAGAATATGATAACCTCCTAGGAGAGGATGAAGGCCAAACTCAAAGCACAGTTCTTACCCCTGGACTATGATGTGCAGATGTATAAGAAATTACAGAACCTCAGATAGAGAGACCTTGATGTGAATGCATACACACAAGACTTTCATAAACTCAGTCTCAGATCAAAGAGATAAGAAGAAGAGTCAGAGAAGGTGGCCATGTATTTGAATGGCCTAAGGATGAACATCCAAGATGAGATCAGCATCTTAGCACCATAAACAGTGAACAAATGTTTCCAAATGGCCTTAAGGGCTAAAGAAAAGATAAAGAGAAAGAGTGAGCAAAATAATAGAAGTAGAGGTGGAAGGAATTTCAGAGGCAGAGGTAGTTTTGGAGGAAGAAGTCCTAACCAGAGGCCTAGTGGTGAGTCTAACCAAGAAGAACAAGTTGGGGACTGAAGTAGCAGAGGAGGCTACTGAGGAAGAAGGCTTAATGGAAGAGGTGGGACAACTGGATCAGGTAGAGGGTCCAAATTCTCCAATATGAGATGTTATAACTACAATCAGATAGGGCATCCGACATACAAATGTCTAGAGAAGGCCTCAACTTCTCATGGTGGTGAGAAGAGAACCACTTTGACTCAAGAAGATGCAAGGAGTGTGACATCTCCTGAAGTGAATCTAGCATTAGAAACGGGAGAGAGTCTGTTGCTCAAGAGGATGCTGCTCAAGGAACCAGTGCAGGTTGAACCATCACAAAGAAGAGCTTTGTTTAGAATCAACTGCAAGATCCAAGGTAAGGTTTGTAAAGTCATTATTGACTCTGGTTCTACTGATAACATTATATCTTTGGAAGTAGTGAATAAGCTAAATCTAGTAAAGATACCCCATAGCAGTCCATATAAGGTTAGTTGGTTGAATAAGGGCTAGCATGTGCTCATCAATGAACAAGCATGGGTTGAATTTAGTATTAAGGGGTATAGTGACAAGATTCTATGTGACATCCTTCCAATGGATGCTTTCCATCTTCTGCTGGGTAGACCATGGCAGTTTGACAGAAAGGCTCATCATGATGGAGAAAAGAATGCTTACACATTCCAAAAGGATGGTGTGACTTATAGGATACAGTCACTGGTAGAAGAGGATTCACAACATGTAGGGTCTAGTGTAATGCTAGTAGGAGAAAAAGAATTCATGGATACACTAAAGGAAGGTGATGGCATAGGTTTTGCTTTGATTGTGAAGCCCAAGGTGGAAAAGAAAATAAGTGTGAGAGAAGTAGGACCTAAGGAGGTTGGAAATTTGCTTGAGAGTTATAAAGGAGTGATTGCAAAGAACATACCTGATTCCCTACCACCAATCAGAGATAGTAGCCATTAGATAGATCTCATACCAGGAGCAGTACTTCCTAATAAGGCAGCATATAAAATGACCCCTCAGCAGAATGAGGAGATAGCTAGGCAAGTTCAAGAACTTTTGGACAAGGGTTTAATATGAAAGATTTTGAGTCCGTGTGTAGCCCCCACCATTTTAGCACCAAAGAAGGATGGGAAATGGAGATTGTGTACTGATTCTAGGGCAATAAACAGGATAACCATCAGATATAGGTTTCCTATTCCTAGAATTGAAGATCTTATCGATTGTTTGGGAGGTGCTACCTATTTCTCTAAAATAGATTTGAAGAGTGGGTACCATTAGATAAGGATAAGAGAAGGGGATGAGTGGAAGACAGCTTTCAAAACCAATGAAGGGTTGTATGAGTGGCTTGTGATGCTGTTCGGTCTTTCAAACGCCCCTAGTACCTTTATGAGGCTAATGAATGAGGTGTTTTAGGACTTCATAGGAAAATTTGTGGTAGTCTACCTTGATGATATTTTGGTGTTCAGTAGGAGCAAGGAAGAGCACTTGAAACATTTGGAGAAGGTCTTGAAAAGGCTGCAAGATCAGAAATTACTGATAAATTTGAAAAAGTGTGACTTCATGAAGCAAGAATTGGTGTACCTAGTTTTTATCATCTCTAAGGGTGATTTAAAAATGGATCCTTCCAAGGTAGAAGCTATTTTGAATTGGCCTACACCCAGGGCAGCAGACGAGGTCAAAAGTTTCCATAGTTTGGCCACATTCTATAGGAAATTCATTAAGAATTATAGTGACATTTGTGCACCTATGTTGGAGACCATCAAGGGTGGAGGTAAGACAAAGTTTGTGTGGACAAGAGAAGCATATAGGAGCTTTGAGAATCTAAAACAAAAAGTTGCTAAATTCCCTATTTTAGTGTTACCTAATTTCAATAAGGTTTTCACAATTGAATGTGATGCCAGTGGGTTGGCAATAGGAGCAGTGTTGAGCCAAGAAGGTAGACCAGTAGCCTTCTTTAGTGAAAAGTTAAATGAAGCCAAGAGGAAATACCCATCTTATGAATTAGAGTTGTATGCTATGGTACAAGCTCTGAAAAAATGGAGGCACTACTTGCTTCCTAAAGAATTTATTGTGTATATAGATAACCATGCTCTCAGTTTCCCAAATGGACAAGAAAAGCTCAGTCATAGACACATGAAATGGGTAGAAAGTCTTCAAGCATACACCTTCATCATCAAACATAAGAAGGGGATAAAAAATAAGGTTGCTGATGCTTTAAGCAGAAGGGTGTTGACAGTCCACAAAGTGCAGCTACAAAGTATGGGTGTTGAGTCACTCAAAGGATTGTATGAAGAGGGCCAAGATTTCAAAGAAATTTATAGTGTATGCAATGAGTTTTCCAATGCTTTCCACAGTGAGTTTTCAGATTATACATTGCAGGATGGACTTTTGTTTAAAGGTAGTCAACTATGTATCCCTAAGTGTTCAATGAGGGGTAATATAGTGAAGGAAAAACATAGTGGTGGTTTAGGAGGACATTTTGGGCTCAATAAGACCTTAGATCTTGTCCGAAGGTTTTACTTTTGGCTGAAGATGCAATCTGATGTTAAAAAATTTGTTGAGAGCTGTATGATTTGCCAGCGAGCAAAGGGAGTCTCAACCAATGCAGGACTGTACCAACCTTTTCCCATACCCAACAGACCTTGGGAAAGTTTGAGTATGGATTTTGTGATGGGATTGCCCAAAACAAGGACAGGTCATGATAGTGTGTTTGTTGTGGTAGATAGGTTCAACAAGATGGCACATTTTATTCCTTGTAAGACTACCAATGATGCCAATTACATTGTAGGTTTGTTCTTTAAAGAAAATGTCAGGATTCATGGGTTACCTTTGAGTATTGTATCTGACAGAGACATCAAATTTGTGGGACATTTCTGAAGAACCTTGTGGAAAAGATTGGGTAAAAATTTGTCTTTCAGTTTAGTGTATCATCCTTAGACTAATGGCCAAACTGAGGTTGTGAATAGGTCATTAGGCAATCTGCTGAGATGTTTGACAAGAGAACATGACAGTAGTTGGGATGCGGTACTCTCACAAGCTGAATATGCCTATAATGATTCTACAAATAGAAGTACGGGTCCAAGTCTATTTGAAGTTGTTTGTGGTAGTCATCCTAGAGGAATCTTTGAGTTGAGGGATGTTCAAGGATTAGACAAACGGAGTGGACATGCTGATACATTTGTAGAAGCTATGAAAGAGATCCATCAACAAGTCAGAGATACTCTACACCAGAATAGTCATAAGATCAAGGCTAGAGTGGATCAACGAAGAAGGGATGTGCAATATCAAGTAGGAGATATGGTCATGGCTCATCTCAACAAGAATAGACTTCCCAAAGGACAACACAACAAGTTAATGATGAAGAAAATTAGACCTTGCCAGATTTTGGAAAAATATGGTTCTAATTCTTACAAAATTGAACTCCCTGATGATATTGCTATTTCAGCTATCTTCAATGTTGTTGATCTGACCTTATATAGGAGTCCTGATATAGGTGAAGAGGCAACCAATTCTGTCCAAGACAATGCAGAGTGGGTGCAACATTTACCACCTGAGGAACCACCGAAGATGGAGTGTATTTTGGATAGCTGGATAGCCAAGAAGACCAGAAATCAGACATATTTTGAGCACTTGGTCAAATGGTAAGGACTTCCAGACTCAAAAGTCACATGGATGCTAGAAGAAGACATCAAAAAGTAGGGTGGTGATTTGCAGTAGTTAGTCTCTAAGAGGACTTGAGACAACTTTCACCAGGGGAGTATGGTGCGGAACACCTACAACATTATGTTTTTGTTTGTAATAAGGTCTATTTGACCAATACATGTCATTTTAGTTTGTACCTAGGTCTATTTTGTAAGTCCCAAGTGACTTAGGGGACATTTGTCAAGTTGTAATCGCATAATGCTAAAAATAACAATAATGCCAAAATAAGGCAGTAGGGTAGTTTGGTCGGTTGTCTCCCAGCCACTTGGATTGTTCTCCCAGCTGCTTGGAGCTAGTATGGTACTACTCAGGGCGAGTTGTTAAAAAGCCCAGAAGTATGAACTGAATGATCATCATTGTAACCAGATTGAATGTGATTGACTGTGCTCAGGAGAAGTAAAGCAATTATGCTCTATCTATTTGATTTCTATTTCTTACAACTATAAATCGCACAACTGTAGTTTTCTTTCATTTGTACATTTTCCATTGTTTCTGTATGTCACTGTGAAGCATTCCATTGGTGAGATTTCTGTCGAAATCAATGGAATGGCTTCAATGTATCAATATTCATTTTGTTCTTTGTTTTGTTTTTCCTGCTCAGTGTCGTAGAGGATCCTATCAGGGAATTTCACGTAGTAAGAATGACCTAGCATCTTCATGTGC
Organism: Cunninghamia lanceolata; assembly: GCA_027924645.1. Taxonomy (NCBI): domain Eukaryota; kingdom Viridiplantae; phylum Streptophyta; class Pinopsida; order Cupressales; family Cupressaceae; genus Cunninghamia; species Cunninghamia lanceolata. Next base: position 10,108,914 of record BSBN01000252.1, on the reverse strand, counting down.
TAGGGTTCATAGGAGGAAGCTATGCGATGGCGATTTTGGTGATTCAGTCTAAGGTTATGGGCATTCACTGACGAAACACATCCCTGCAAAAGTGAATGCCATTGGTCATTGGGGAATGATGAGCGACTTGGCTGATGGAAAAGTTCGGCAGCTCACATGTGAAGTTTTGTTGATCGTGAGAAATTAAGACATCAGTCTATAGCTTCCCGCTGTGCGCTCCTCGGTATAGTGCTATCAGTGCAAGAGGGATGAGGCTTGATAGGCTATGGGCCTAGGGATGGCAAATGTCCTGAGAGGGGTATAGCTGCATGTATATGATATCGGGTGAGAGGTGCAACACTATCAGACTTTGTATGAGTGCCTGGTTCTTGCAGGACATTGAGAGAGTTATAGGAGCCAGTCTGGGGCCTTTACTTCTTGTAGATCATGGCAGTCCAAGTGTTCCATGTAGTAGACACAGTCATAGTAGCAGCCTCTTGCTCAATAGCCACCATAGAAGTAACTGACAGGGCCACCTCAATCATGATCAGCAGGACCATCCCAATCAGGGACTTCTTAGAAGGATAGATCCTCATGTCTGCTTATACATTTTGTATTTTGATGGCTCTATGGAGTCTTATTGTATCATGACCATTTTTTTGTGTTTATGGATGTATTGATATGTTTTGATGATGATTATGATGCATTATGACGTAAATGTTTATGGATACATTTTGATTATGTTATGGATGTTTCTATGGGTATGATGATGTTATGGATGTTTTTGATGGATTATGATGATTTATGTGGATGATGACATTATTATGCATAGTTGTATTATGATGTGATGTATATGGATGATTATGGATTTATGATGATTTATGATGATGTTATGGATTTATGGATGTTTATGCATATGGATGTATTATGATGTGATGTATATGGATGATTATAGATGTTATGATGATATGATGGTTATGGATGGATGCATTATGTTGTTTTATGGTGGATTATGGATGTTTATGTCTTAATGGATTTATGGTAAATGTATGGATGTTTTTTTATGTTTATGGTTTTATGGATGTTTTTGTATATGGATTATGTGGATTATTATGGATGTATGATGTTATGATGATTTATGATGATGTTGTGATGGATTATGATGTGTATTATAATGTGGATAATGCGGATTATGATGTGGATTATGCATAGATGGATGGATGACCTATGATGGTGTATTAGTTATGTAATGCATATGGATGTTTGTGTATAATAATGTTTATGATTGTTATGGATCATGGTGAATGATATGTGATGATTTTGTTGCATATGGGTGTTGTTGATGGATTATGATGTGATGTTATGATGATTTATGATGATGTTTATGTGATGGGATTATGATGGATATTGATTATGTGATGGTTATGGGTATGGATTTATGGATGATGGATTGTTGTTTATCAATTATGGGATAGATGATGCAATATGGATAATGCTATGATGATGTGATGTGGTGACGATTATGATATGATTTATGATCTAATGATGATGTTGTGTATGTAGGATGGAGGATTTTGGTCATGATACATGTGATGTTACAACCATTTTGAGGTGTTGGGGGGATGTTGGATGTAGGGTTAGTGGATAGTTGGGGATGGTTGATGTGTATCCTTGGTCACTTGGGTTATCTGGGCTGTGTAGGTTAGAATCAGGTTGTAAACCTGATTGTCTTGGATGTTGGGTGGTTATGGGATGGGTTTATTAGGATGAAGGGAGTGGTTAGGTTCTTGCCATCATTAATGAAAAGCCAAGGTGACATTATTTCTATAAGAATCACATGGTTTGGTGGATGGGGGACAAGAGTTTATTAGGAGATGGGGGGATGGTTGGGATTAAATGGGTGATAAATTAGGTTGGGGGTAAGTGTTGTGTTGATATATATTTTTAGAGAAATCCTAAGTTTATTATAGCAAAGAGGATATTTTCACCAAGGTATGAAAGACCAGAGTGATGTTGTATATCCATCCTTTGCATGGACTAGACTTGCAACAATAGGATGATCTCATACATGCCCAAATTAGTACAACCTTGTTTAGGTGAACAAGGGGAATCCATAGCATAAACCCTTAGTACACAAAAGGTATGAGGAACCTTAGATGCAAAAGGAGATCAATATACTAGAACCGAACCTACAATTCATAAGATATGAATACTAACTTGGAGTAATGAGAATAACCCACAAGCACAACATACAAAAGCAATGATCATGTCCTATTCTAGATATTTCACTACATAACATGATATAGTGAGATCAAGGTAGATTTGAAATGATCTTTGAATAGAACAAAAGATAAAATCAATAACCAAAAAGATCAAATGGCAAAATAAACAACCATTGTATCTCTTGCAAAGATGGATGAGGATTGGTTGATTCTACCTATTGTATAAAGGATGCATCCATTAAGGTATAGATCTATTGTGTGGTTACACAACACGCCCCATTTTGCCTTAGCAAAACAGAGACCCAACTTTCTGTTGTTGCTTGCTTGTTTTCTTGCTTTGGGTAGTTTGGTAAAATCACTCATGTATATTATCTAAGGTATGTACACCACAAGAAGAGGTTAGTTGTCAAAGTTAGTGTTTGCTATCATAAACCTCATGATTGGAAAGAGTACAAAATTCTAAGTAGGTTTTCCTTTTGGATCACCCCAATATTGTTTAAGGGTAGAAAGTTATGTTGAGTCAAAGTTTGGTCAACCCTAATATTTCTCATAGGGGGTCATATTTCTAAACATTAGTCATATTCGCTAACATGACCTGGTCTTAGAAAAATGACCCAATAACCATTAGATACTTGATCTGTGAACGTCAAAATTAAATAAGAACAGGTATGTACCTGTCAAGAACCTCATGTATTCGCCAGGGGGGGTCATATTTCCTAATATCAGTCATCTTACCAAATATCACCCCTCCGTGAATATCACCCTATGCCAGTATGACTATGACATCATTCAGTTCCAACGAATGAAAGAAATTGCCTTGGTGATGATGTAATCATCTCACCTGACCAACGGAGGGTCATATATCCAAATATCCGTCATATTTCTCAATATGATGATGATGTCACCAAAACCTAATAACTAAAGAGCATTGATGGCATGATGATGTCATCGCAATCTAGCCCCAAAGGGTTCACATTTCGAAGTATCCCTAATCTTAATTTGATGACCCGATCTAGCTTCGTGGTCAAAGGTTGACCATATCACCTTGATCTTTAGTAAACAATTATCCCGCGCAAGAGGGGGGATCATATTATCCATTAGGGGTCATATTTTCAAATATCCTTGATCTTTGAAAGATCACCCTCTAACATTAAATGCACTCAAAATGGTAGATGCAGCCCTGCCAATTTCAAATACAAATTCAACACTTGGCAGCATCTATGAGTGTGATGCAAATAATCGATGGATTTAATTAGAACAGCACATAGGCCCTAATTCTTCCTATTGATCCATTTAAAAGTAAAATTCAAAGGTTATTTACATTTACCCTGTGACTAATTGAGAATTATAGAGCTCTAGAAGTCAAACCCTTCTCAGTCATTTGCTAACAGATTGTGACCCTTGACGTAACGGAACAGAATGGTTGACCTTGCACATCTACATTTCCCGTTATCAGTCATATAATCAAAAAAGGAAAAGCGATCAGGTAAGTAATTAAAAACCCTCTCTATTGTCATTTTCTGCAAATATCTAGGTAAAATGATTCTTTACTAGGTTCAATTCACATGATGATGCATGAAAAGAATTAAAACGATGAATAATAGCTAGGAGATGCATGATATTGTCGAATGTTTGTACAAACACCATAGGGTAAGACATGTATATGTCTATTGCAAGGATCAACGGTGGAGGTTAGAAAGAATAGATTTGAGGCCAATTTCTTGAAACTGATGTTCGTACGACTCAAAGCAGTGGAGTTCAGATATGGTGTTATTAGTGACACACATTAGGGACAAACAAACTTGGATGCATGGTCAAGGAAACTGGACGATGATACTGACAACCCTATACTGGAGAGGATATTTACAATAGGTATGTGGTATGCAATAGGATTCCCATATATTTTGGATGCCATTGAGCTGGTAGTGGAGTGTGCCAGAAATTATAAACTAGAGACTAGGAGAGTAGAAAAACATGACAGAGTATATGTAAACTTTTTAGTCAAGGGCATCACTGCTACATTTAACTTGCCAGTCGAGAATAAGATAGTAAGTGTAGACCTCAATAAACTAGAAAAGGAGTATAAAAAAATAAGAAAGAGGCTAGGAAGATAATATATCAGGGGAGGGTAAAGAACAGTACCTACACAATGTCAGCCAAGTTGCCAGTATACCTATACAAGTTTGATTTTGATGATGAATATTAGTATATAATTACCCTGTTGAGCAGGATGACCGATATACCACATGCTGGCAACTTTGAGAATTAGATGTTTGGAATTGTCCAGATGGTATTATACTCAGATAACAAGCCTCTCTGGGCCAAGATCATCATTGATTGCCTAGATGAGGGGATAAAGAAGCTAGGAAGTAAGGTATACATATTTTACATGACCTCCTATGTTGTATATTCTTATGCTTTCTGAGGAACATTTGATGCCCTAGAAATAGTAGGCAAAGTAGGAAACAACACTGGTGATGTGAATATTTGGGATCACTATCCCCAATTACAGAGAAAGGCATACCTCTAGGATTACAAGTTGGTAAATGATTCATTTTCTATGCATCTAGTCTGAACAATGGAGGAGGATCAAACCAAGAGATTGAGCATGGAAGCTCAAGAAGTTATTTACAAGTATGGAGTTTGGTTTATCCAATTCTCCACCTTTTCATACATAAGGATTGAAGGATTTGAAGGACAACCCCTCATGTTGCCAAGATACCCCACTGATAGGGTTATTTTAATGGAGTTTGTCAGACAAGTGTCCACTTCGGTTGAGGCTCACATGGAGAAGAAGAAGATCCCTCTTGTACTATTCCTAGTTTACATAGGCTGGTATTTATGCCCAGACAAATAGAGCATCAAGGATGCTATTGGAGGATTGAAACTCATGTACTTGTAGCCATTCCCTATTGCCAAGTCATATGACCCTTATGGCAGGATGCATAAGCTCTTAGGAAAATAGATACATCAAAATCATCTGGAGGACTTCTAGACTGACTGTGATGATGAGGCAGAGGTGAGAAGAAGAAAATAGCAAAGGCTCACCCTAAATCAAATCAGGACCTTTGATTGCATCGCAGTACTTGCACAACTATATCATGATGATGGAAAGATAATGCCCAATGAGTATGAGGACAAGAAGGTGTATAATGACACCATTTTAGCCCCTAATTTGACGCAGCTGGAGGAGACCTCCTTGGAGAAAATAATGCAAGGGGTCATTCAACTAACCCAAAGTTGGGTAGATGCAGAGATTATTAAGTTGAAGAAGAAGGACATGGCCCTCACAGTTGATAATAAGAAGAAGAGACATAAATTGTCAGATGAAGAGTATGATGATTTTCTCATTGAGAAGAGAAAATCTAATGGGGAGAGGCTACTTGCTGAAGAACAAAAGCTACCATCTAAGGGTAAGAAGATGGAAGATGAATAGAAAGGGGTGATTATCAAAAGGTGATGGGGCATCCACATCAGCCCATGCATCCACATCATAGCCACTCCTTGATAAACAAAAGACCAAGAGGATAGTGAGGCCTGTCACTGAAAATACAGAGAGGCAGATAGAAGGTGAGCCTCTACAAGATGAGTTAGAAGAAGGTAATCCCTTAGAAGGAGAACAATTGAATAAAGAGCCTAGGGATGATGACTTATTGATAAAAAGTAATAAAAGAAAGAAAGTGTTGTAGACACCATAGCCTAAGAAGCAAAGAACAGTAATGAGGGGTAATGTCAGCACTGAACTGCTCATGTTAAGGGGTGAAGGTGGTTTGACATTTATGAAGGAGTTGCAACGTGATGTTCCCATTCCTAAAATTATCCAGTTCAAGACTGAGAATATGGAAGAACGGATGGGGAAAGAAGCACAATTGGCTGGTAAGGGGTCTCCCTTTCCACTGAACAATATTGTTGAGTTATCAGATGATGAAGTAGTCCAGGATGTGACTTCTCAACGCATGCAGACCTTAGAAGTGAATACTAAGATGACCCCTCATGGGACCCCATTGGCTTAGATGAGGACAATTAGAGAAAAAGAGAAAAGGGATGAAGTAAAATAGGGAAATACTGAGGAGATAGCCCAACAAATAGGGCTTACTAATTTTATAGAGCAGGTGACTAGCCCTACGACAATTGATTTGACTTACCAGGGTGATATGACCCTAGATAAAAATAAAGAACAACCTTTGGAGCCTAAAAAGGTAGATAGTACAGTGCATATAGAGGTTGGTGGGATGACCCCCAACACAGATAAAGGTTAAGGCAATGTGCCCATGTAATAAGAAAAGATAGAATCACTCCCTCAAAATGGGGGTGATTAGGAGATGCTTGACAAAGATGCTGGTCAAGAGCAAAGTGTTTCATTGCCACATACTGAGGTGGGTAATCAGGGAAATAATCCTAAAACAAAAGAGAAATCAAGTGATAAAGACACCAGTTTGGAGAATGTCAGTGCAACTAAAGATGATGAACAGAATCTGACACATGACAAGGGTCCTCACAAAGAGATAGAGAATGTGATCAAGGGTGCTCTGGGTGATCTCCAAGGTCAGAATACACAATCTACTAAAGAAAACACGGTGCCACAAGATAAGCAAAGTCAAAGTGCTCTTGAGGCTCCCAAAGAATGTCTACAAAAGGAGGTGCAAGATCAATATGTACATACTTACAGGAACCCCCTCCACAGAAGGAGGCCCCTCAACAGGAGGTGCCTCAAGAAGATCTTCCTCATGAGAAGGTACGTGAGGAAGAAATCAAGAAAGAACATTCACCACAGAGGCTAGATTCCAACACAAGAGTACAGGACACCCAAAATGAAGAGGCTGATCATCAAGAACCTAAGGGTGATGTACCTTATTAGTTGCAACAAGAAGTACATCTACAACAGGTTGAGGAGGTACAAGATATTGACGTGTCTACATTATTTTCTGGGAGCATGATAAAACCAAGAAGAAAGGCAAGGCTAACGTCTGCAATCAAAAGAGACCCTACTACAGGTAGGAGAACTACACAAGTGGCCCTGCCTATAGTTGAGAAAGAGAAAGGCCAGATAAGCCTTGAAGAGTTTCAGATCACTGATGTTGATCTGGGTTTTGCAAATGAGGACCAAGAAGGTCAAGAAGGCAAAGACATCATTGACTCTCTAACACAAAGGGTGAAGAGAGAGAAAGAGAAGAATAAAAAACATAAAGAGTACATTGCTCAGTTACATTATTTTATTAAAGGATTAATTGATCCAAAGCATATGCCAGTTAGTGCAGCTTCTCCATTAACCATCATATCCCAAGAGGAACTTACAAGATTAGACCTAATGAGGCATAAATCACAGGTAATGGAGAAGTAGATGATGTCATCCATTTTTGAAGCCAAGGATGTGGTAAAAACCTCTTTGGAGAAGTGGAATTCTTTGAGTACCTTCAAAAGAAAAGTAGATAAATTTCAAAATGAAGTAGGTAGGAGGTCATTTAAATTGGAGAAGCACCTAGATGCTTTAGGTGAAATGAAGAGGATTGATACACATATATTGATAAGTAACAACATACTAGATAATAACACCTCCCAACTACTAAGTATCTAGTATGAAGATACCAGATTTAAATGTAATATATTGAAGAGATGTAGTGGAAATCTCAGGGACATAAGTGTCAAACTGCACAATCTAATGGCACATGAGGCAGAAACCCTAGAGGCATTGGAAGGGAAAGTAGAAGGGAAGATTGAAAATTAGGATGTAGATTTATCTATCCAAGCCTTCCATGATAATTTCAAGCAAGTTGTAGAGGACCCCCTAAACCACCTGACAGAAGAAGTGATGAACAAGGTCATGAGAATAAAGGTCAGGGTGGAAACTTATAATGAAACACTGAACAAAAGGAAAAGCAAGATGGATGCCCTTCAGGCTAGGTTCCATTCTAACCGGCATGTAGTAGTAAAGGCCAAAGTCCAAGATAGAGGTGAGATTGATAGAGTACTACAAGTATATGAATCCATCAAGGCACCAATGAAGGTACATATAGGGGATGATCTGCATCAAGATGATAGTGATAATGAAGATGAGGATGATGCAGAAAATGATGAGGAAGAGGAGAGTGAAGAAGAAGAAGGAAATGAAGAGTAAGTAAAGATGCATGATAATAGAATCATATGCATGATCCACTTGCATGCAAATAAGTCTTACTAGATAGTTGCCAGCTGGTAACTTGTGCCATGTATGAAGATGATTGACTAAGTCAATGAAGGATGTAGACCATTGATCTGAATAGATGAATCTTGACCGTCAATCATTTTGTAACCGCTTCCTCTCCTTATTCTATAAAAGGGGAAGGAGTGCACTCTTTTAGACATTAGAAACTTAATTGAAATTTGATTGCTAAAGAATTCAGGACTGATTTCAAGGCCATGTGAATGTACATGTTTTTGCATACTTAATGAAAGAGAAGCTATTTTGATTACAAATCATTGTAAATCTCGAGTAATCAGTGGATGAGATCTAGGATATATGCATTGATTAGCTGTGTCCCTTGGATTGCTTATCAGTCTACATGTATTGTTTCCATTCCTTGTTCCTTTGAAGTTAGCATTAGCCATACCTAGCTGTGGAACAACCTGGTGAATTATGGTTTGATTCCTTCTCTTCATGACTGTATCTTGAATGTATGTGACTCAATAGCTAAAGGTTCACTAAAATTAGAAGTATTTATTTGAATTTCATTACAAATCACCTCAATAATTGCAAATATCATACAATCTAAAGAAAATAAACATGAAATATGCCTATATCTCATAAATAATTGAACATACACAACATATTTTGAGCAGAAGCATGTCAATAATGACAAATATCATGCAAATACACATTAATATCCATGATGCACGTATGAATATCTACTTGTAGGCACATCATTTGATTTAATACAAAGCACAAAAGTATATACAGGTTCAAGAAAGTAGATGCTCAAAAGAATTGATCAAACTTATAAATATAATCATAATTTGTTGAGCATAAGGAAAATAACATCATTTGTGAAATGAATTTACAACAAGCAGGTATACAATCGATCATTCAAACAGTGTAAGACCCCTTGAAATAGAAAACAACATGTCACATCAACATCTGAGTAATGTCATAAGATTATGACCTAATCAACAGAGACTTGGAGTCATCAGTTTATTCTAAGCTGATCGTACTTGACAAGATAATAAAGGTTTGTTGTGCAAATTTTTATGTGTTTTTTATGACTAATAATCATCATCAACACAAATTGGTGCTAGAAGGTGGGCCACTACCTGATCTTGTTTGAAAGGTGAATTAACTGTATAAGTGTATTCCTGTGGCAAAAGTGATGTAATCTTCTCAAAGTTAATCATACTTGTTCATGCTTTGAGTATTCCTGCAAATATTTGCTTGTTCTATAGCAGTTCATGCATGTTCATCATATATATTTCAGAATTAAGCATAAATATCTCAAGCTTTGTAGTCAATCCTTGTAATCTCTAAAGATTGATTAGTTATTCAGGTCTCCCTACTAAATCTTCACTATATTTTGCTGGTGATGCTTGATATCCTAATATTCATGTCTAGAAGCACTATACTTGCTCACATTTGCAACATATCTACAAAGATTACATAAATATCCAGTCAGTAGAAGGCTTTGACCATAAATATCTCCTTTACTCAGGTAGTTCTATTGATCTTTACAGAAAACCAAGTCAAATTTCCATAAATTGTAGAAATCCTGGCTCTCAGGTCCAATACCAAGTCCAGATCTAGTGGACTCTTTGAGGAACTACCTATCCTTGGACTTAGACCTAGAACTATAGACAATCATCACACTCCTAGTTCTAGTACATCAAAATCTTTGCCAGGAAATACTCCAATAACCCATGTTGGATTGCAAACACCTACAGGACCACCTATAACACCTCAAGTCCAACCTCCACCGGTTACAATGTCATTCTTCACTACAGAGTCACCTTTGACCTTCACTGTATATCATCCTTTGCCTAAAAATCATGACAAGATTTGTCCTAAGTATCATCCATATTAGGATGCTGATGATCATATCAGAACATTCAAGGCAGCTTACTATAGAGCAAGGATTGAACATCAAGATGTGGTATGCAGATTATTTCCATTTTTCTTAGGAGAAGAAGCATATAATTGGTATATCAGTCTTGGTCAAGGTTTAGTTGGTTCATGGACCAACTTAGAGAAAGCTTTTAAGGATGGGTTTAAGATACCTATAGATCCTTCAATGAATTATCACTTGTTTGCCACAATCAAAATATTCAAAGGAGAGCCTATTGCTAACTTCAATGCTAGATTCCAAAAGATGCTTTCAAAACTAGTCATTCCTTATACTGTAACAAATGAAGCTACTAGGAGTATATAATATTCAACATTAGATCCTCTAACTTCTATGTTCATAAGGAGGACACATCCTAATGTCACAAATTTGGCAGGAGATTTTTGAAGAAGCCATAAAATTCAATCAACAATTGATCCCTGCTCCAACACCTAATATCACCTTCCCACATCCTGCATATCCTGCATACTCTTCTCAACAATAGATTAATGGAGTCATGATGCCTCCAACTGTAATGCCAAGTCCATTACAAGTACCTCCACTCAGCATTATGCCACCTCCAAATGGAAATGGTCAGATAGTGCAATATCCAAGACATACACAAGTACCTCAGGATGTAGGACAAAATAGTAATAACAATTGTTCTTCCTTTTTCAAACCTCAAACAGAGAATGTAATAGCTAGAGTTTAGGAAGAGAAGGAAGAAATTAAAGAAATGTCAGCACAGTTGAGAAAATTGACAACTGAAATCACTCATTTGAGAAGCCAGTATTTCTATTCTCAACCAAATCAAAATAGAGGATATGACAATGATAGATCTGGATATCCTGATAGTGGATATAACAATGATAGGAATTACAACAATAAAAATAACAAAAGTGGTAACAATAATGCCCTTGGATAGCCTAGAGTGTGGAATACTAGGCCAAATAATGGTTCCTTGCCATCACCCTTAGATAATCAGCCTCCTAGTGAACCTAAGTAGACCACTAGGGTGAACCTGGCAAAAGCAACCCTTACAAACTGGTGTAGGATACATAACACCAATGCTCATGCTGAGTTGGATTGTCCTCAATTTAGGATAGCAGCTAGCATATTTCAGGTTGAGGTATAAAATACTACAGATAACCCTCCTTTTGTTCAAGGAAATGATATTGTCCTTTGTGGATATGATTTCGCTCTTGTATTGGAAAGTTTTACCAACCATCCTCAACAACAGACAACTTCAGTTCATGAGAATTATACTCTAGCATGTGAGGAGTTAGCCATGGCTTTTGAAACAAATTATGTTTTTCCTTTTGAGAATGAGAATGAGCCATCAATTGAACATGAGGAAGTGCATGCTTACCAGTAGCAATATCAGGGTAGACATAATTACAACCTCGGGAATAGCTCAAACAGACCTACTGGTCCCTTGACCACATCTTTGCCTCTAAACAATTTTAACGCTCCTCATCCAAAATCAAGTAATAACCCTAGATTTCCTAAGGTTAATGCTCAATACTTAGCACCACATAATGCAGTGCCAAAAGCTAATAATCAACCTCTTGAATATGTCAAATTGGTTTCATATCTAGCAGATGAAATGAAAAAGATCAAAATCAGCTAGTCATTGTCAGAATTACTTAAAACCCCAGCTATCAAAAAGGCATTCATGAAATCTCTAGATGATCCTACACCAAAAGAAGATAGTCATCTCTCAAGCCAGACTTTGAATAGAGATCATGTAGCTAAGGATAATAATGTTAAACACAAAACTTGAGCTACTGTTCAAGCTGCTGAAACTTTGCACACAGCCCTTTATAGAGATAAGACTGAGTCACCTCCATTTCTCCTTACCATAAGGATGTTCAGTAAGAATTTGCATAATTGCTTAGTAGATTTGGGTGCTTCTACTAATGTAATGCCTTAGTGTTACATCCTGCCAAGTCACTAAAGAAGGTAACATAGTTGGATAAAACTGAGGTGAGTGTTGTAGGAGAGTTAACTCACATTCATATGTGATTAGCATCAGATCCAAGAATTCAATATTACATTGACATTCAGGTAGTAGATATCCCTGATACCTATGGAATGCTACTTAGTAGAGATTGATCAAAAACACTTAATGGATACATGTCCACTGACTTTAGTCACATGTGGCTACCTTAGAAAGGGATTCCTAATCAGATTAGGATAGATGCTGAACCCCAGATGAAACACATGATTACTAAATATAATAAAACCAATGAGATCATGTATGTGGATGTTGAACTTGGAGTTTATACTATCAGACCTCAAACAATTAAGATAGAGGAGATCCTCATGTGTGATATTCATGTTGGTAAAGATGATCTTCAGGATGATAAGATAATTATAGAGTCTGATCATAGTTTAGATGATAGTGATGAGTTAGATCATTTTAAGAACTTTGAATTGTTTTTATCCAAGGAAATGCAACATTACTGAATGCTAAATATGTCTAATGAAGATGTTTTGATCGAGGGATGGTGCAGGTTACATGATGAAGCACATTTTGAAAAAACTTGTGATGCTTGTTTAGACATGATGGAGTTGGAACAAGCATGTAGTGATAAAGGAATATCATCACCTAAGGTAAGTAGTACAGATAGTCATACTGATATTGACTCTTGTTCATCATTTGTAGGTATAGAAGAAAACATCTATCAGGGTGAAAGTTACATTCATAATTTAGAAGAGATCCTAGTGTGCAATGAGAATACTTCTAAGAGTAAAAGTAATATCATCCTAGGGACTGATTGCTTGATTGAATCAGATTATGAAGTATCTGATGAAGATAGAGAGAGTAATTTGACCAAGTTTGAAGAATTTTTATCAAAACAAATTCAGAGGATGTTGCTACAGCATACTTCCCCACATGATGCTCTAATTGAAAGTTTGTGCAGATTGCATGAAGCACCACACTCAGAGACTACTTGCTCATTATGCTTGCACATTTTGAATAAGAAATTGATGCTTATTCAAAGGATCATTCTCCTAATAATGAGAAAGAGAAACAAATATCAATTTCACATCAGTTAGATAAAGTGAAACTAGAGAAGAATGAGTCACCAAAACTGAAATGGATATCAGGTGGTGCAGCCGCTAGAGCTAAAAAGAAAAGAAGTCCTGATAAGCCTTTAACTGAAGATAAACCATGGATCTAAGACAAAACAAGGAGCTGGAGTAGGAATAGATCTCATTAATCCAGCTGGAAAGTCCTATTTAGCAGGATATAGATTACAATTTCCATGCACAATAATATGGCAGAGTATGAAGCTTTAATTCATGGGATATTGTTTTCACTCAAGAAAAAGTGAAAATTCTGCATGTCTATGGAGACTCAGAATTGGTGGTAATACAAGTAAGAGGCATATACTCTTGCAATTATAAAAGGTTGTCTAACTACAGATACAGGGTATGGGATTTGATAGAAGACTCTGATGCATTCAACATCACCCATGTGCCTAGAGAAATGAATCACAGAGAAAATGCTTTAGCTCAAGCTACAAGTACTTTGGAGCCATCATCCATATCTGGTTTGAAGAGGTTTTTAGTTGAATTGATATCAGTACCCTCTGTACTAGACAATGTCACCAATCTCCAGGTGTTTGATGATGATCAACACATTTTGGATTTCATATCAAACAGAGATGTGTTTGATGTGTAAATCATAGATGAAAGAAATGTGGAAGATCATACTTGTGAAGAAGAAGAGATCATGGATCTTCCTAGTAACAAAATTCCCAAGGGAATGATAGAATTAGAAAGAGCATTTGACCTAGATAATATGCTGAAACAGAAAGATCTTCCAAGAATTGATGGAGGAGAATATTTATCAATCAACATAGTGTTGGCAAGAGACACTGTGTGGCTTCATGAATGTTGTCATTGATGGCAACAAAGTCCATCCCACACATCCACAGGACATGGTATGTCCATATCGGAAGTCAGATTGAAGAGTATTTTGGTCCAGTGACCAAGAACAGAGCATGCAGCAAGATCTAACAATCTAGTCTGGATCTCTCAGAGGAAGTATCTCAACAAAGTGTGGACTTGGGGAAGTCAAGAGGAGTACCATGACTGATACATTCTAGAGATTGAGCCTCCAATGATGAAAGAGTGAAGAGATATGAGCACCTAAGTGTTGGGTTCCTGTTTGGCAGAGTAGATTGAGGAAGAACTGACCGGCAGAGCATCAGACCTTAATCCGGATGAGAAATTGATGTTGATCAAGTTTCTTGAGGGATAATTCATGGTTAGCCAACATGATTGATGACTTCTACAAGTATCTCTTTGATACGCATCACTTAGTATACAAGAATTCAACTGACAGATCAGAGTTTGGGAAAATATTGAGTATTCTAGATGCTGACTAGAAAGATGTTGAAATCCTTGGTGCGGATATATGTACCAGATGGATTTATATCTGAAGGTGTGTGTGGTGTGAAGAAAAGTAGGAAGTAGTGTGGAAGCAGCTATACAGGTCCAATATGTGACAGGACAGCAACACCAAAGAAGAGAAAGAATGAAGTGCAATAGATCGCTGTATTGAGCTTAACCAGAAGTGAACCTTAGCATATGTGGATGCTTCCCATCAGTTCAATCACCTTGTTACTTTCTTTATACCTTATAGATAGTAAGTCTCTTGTAGGTAGTGAGCCTCTTGTCAGCAGTGTGCTCGGGCAGTGAGCCCTAATTAGCAAGTGCCATTTTGTATATCTATTCTTTTAATAGAGAATACAATCTTGGGTTAATCACCCCATGGTTTTTCCCTTAACAGGGTTTTCCACGTCAAAATCATTGTGTTATGTGTATTGATTTTATTTCTACTTTCATGGTTATGCATGCTTATGAGATTTGATGCTGCACTAGTTGTTAAAGAACAAAAAAAAGTTAAAGTAATTAAGATAACTGATTCACCCCCCCTCTTAGTTATCAAGACATAGGATAGAATAAAGACGAAAGGAATGTCTTGATTGACAAAGTGTGTACAGAAGAAGAAATGGTAGGGATAACCCAAGCACTTAAGGATTACATCCATGTTATCACTTGGACTTATGATGATATGAAAACTTATGATACCTCAATCATAACCCATACTATACCGTTGAAACCAGATGTCAAGCCTTTTAGACAAAAATAGAGACCTGTTAATGCCTTGCTGGAGCCCATCATCTTTGAAGAAGTAAAGAAATTGCTCAATACCAGGATCATATTTCCTATCAGGCACTCCACATGGGTAGCAAATTTGGTTCCTGTGAGAAAGAAAAATGGCAATATCAGATTATGTGTAGACTTCATAAATTTGAATAGAGCTTCTAAGAAGGATAACTATCCTTTACTTTCACTGGATGAGGTCTTGCAAATAGTGAATGGTGCATAAATGATGTCATTTTTAGATGGTTTCTTAGGTTACAACCAAGTGATGGTAGACAAAATAGATAGATTGAAAACCACATTTACCACCAAGTGGGGTATATTTGCATACAAGTGGATGCCATTTGGATTGATAAATGTTGGAGCCATTTTCAATGTGCAATGGATATAGCCTTCAGGGGATTGATTGGCAAATGCATAGTCATTTATATGGATGGATTGACAATTTTCTCCAAGTAGAGAAGTGATCATATAGAAGACCTCAGTAAGGTCCTTAAAAAGTGTGAATAGTATGGTCTATCATTGAACCCCAAGAAGTGTATATTTGGAGTAACCACAGGAAAATTATTAGGTCATCTAATAACAGAAAATGGGATCATCATCAATCCTACAAGAGTAGAATCAATCATGAAACTATAGCTTCCAAGAAGCAAGAAAGAGCTTAAATCATATTTTGGTAAAATAAATTTTGTTAGGAAATTCATTGCTGGTTTTGTAGAGATTGTCAGGCCACTAAATGCAATGCTAAAATTGAGTGGACTCCTGAACCTAGAGTAGATTTTGAGGACATCAAGAAAGCCATATCTGATGCCCCTATTCTGATTAGTCCAGATTATGCAAGGGATTTTTACATTTATTCATTTTCTTCAGAGCATACATCTGCAGCAGTGTTGACACAAAGAAATGAGGCTAAAGAAGAAAAGCCAATAGCTTTTATGATCTGCCCATTCAAGGATGTAGAGTTTAGATACATGGATGTTGAGAGACAAGCTCTAGCTTTGGTCTGTGTAGTCAAGAAATTTAGACACTACATCCTAAGAAGTAAGATAATTAATGTAGTACCAGATGTAGTAGTGAAAATGCTCCTAATGCAAAGTGAGATTGGTGAGAAGAGGGCTAAATGGATAATAGTCCTTCAAGAATATGATATGGATATAATACCCATGAAATTGGTAAGAGGATAAGCCTTGAGCCAAATGATATCAGAAATTGACCCTAACATCATGAGCCAACAATATGTGATAAACACTAGAGAAACTGAAGAATGGTATTCATATGTCATGCATGTCTTGATTACTAGGAGATGCCCATCAAGATTGCAGGCCTCACAGAGGAGAGCCTTGAAGATAAGATCATAGAAATACATGATAAAAGGAGGAGTCCTTTTCAAAAGGAACTATGAAGGAATATATCTTAGATGCCTAGAAAGGTAAGAAGCAGATAAGGTGTTAGCAGAACTACATGATAAGTTTGGAACTACACATGGATCACATTTAGCTACTGCCCATGCTATCCTAAAAGTAGGATATTACTGGCCCACTATCTTCAAGGACACTGTCGAACATATTAAATGTTGTCATACATGTCAGGTTGTAGGCAATAGTGAGAGATATGTTGCTAATCCCTTGCAACCAGTGATGGGGATGCGCCCATTTGCTCAATGGGGGATGGATTTCATAGGACCCATCAATCCTTCATCATCTTCAAGCCATAGGTATGTATTGACTATCACATATTATTGCACTAGGTGGACTGAAGTTGTCAACAGTAAGACATGCAATGCATATGATGTGATCAATTTCTTAGAAGGCAACATAGTAACCAGGTATGGAGTTCCTTATTCTCTAGTATGTGACAATGGACCTACCTTTGCATCATTAAAGTTATCCAGTTGGGCTTTTGATCATGGAATCATTTTGAAGTTCTCTTCAAATTATTATCCTCAAGGGAATGGACTAGCAGAGTCAACAAATAAGAATTTATTGAATATCATAAAGAAATTGATAGAGAAAAACCCTAGGGAGTGGAATACCCTATTAAAGTATGCCTTATGGGTGGATAGAACCAGGATGAAGGCTGCATTAGGAAATTCTCCTTATCAGTTAGTATATGGGATGGATCCTATCCTCCCTATCAATCTGAAGATCCCCACATTGTAGTTTGCACAAGAGTATCTAGGCATAGATAGCAAACAAGAAGTCAAGTTACTTCAGCTCACACACATAGAAGAAAAAAGAAGTAGAGCAAATGATTAGTTTGCTAAACATCAAGCTATTGTCAAGTGTTGGTTTGATAAAAGAGCTAAAGTTAAGGCTTTTAGGATTTCAGACCTAGTCCCAGCATGGGATAAAGCACATGAAAAGAAAGGGGACCATGGTAAATTTGATAAACTTTGGATAGGTCCTTTTCAAATTTTAGAAATCCAATTAGACAGTGCCTACAGACTTAAGACTCTAACTGGTGAGGATGTTCCATTACCAGTTAATTGACAATTCCTCAAGCATTACTTCCTAGCCTGAAACAGGGTCATGTAAGTCATTTGTATTATAAATGTGTATATTGTATAGTTGTTTGTACAAATTTGTTTTAGTTTTGTGTGTTGGTTTGTTTGGTTTTTTGTTGAGTCTTTGTTTTGGTTAGTCAAGATGATGCAACTTATCACCCTAAGAAAACAACTAATTTGTTAGGATTTAAGTGATGAGAACAAGTTCATATATAGGTTATGACTCATTTTGATGAGTATCTTGGATCAGATCTGTGATACCCTTTTCATCATAGTGCCTTTTCTTAATTAAGGAGACTTTCACAATGAATCACCTAACAACCTTGGGTTTGTGGAACACATAAGTATAGGTATTAAGTGAAAAATCTAAAGGGACTTCCTTGCTACCAATACAATCTCCAACCTAAATCAGCAAGTGACCATACCTTGCATATTGAGCTTACATGGTGATATCATATGAACAAAAGAGATAAATATTGAAAATTCAAAAGAATAAAATTAGGCCATCTAAGTAACTCTACTGGGGCTATAGACGCCTACTGGTAGTGAGGCTCTGCTTAGGGGGATTGTATAGATAACATTATCGGGGCTATGGACGCCTGCTGGCAGCAAGGCTCTATCCCGATTGGCTATGAGGGATGAATTCCAAAACATGTAGCTTAACACCAGTTACTTATGTTTTCAACTTACTTTCAAGATGAGGATAATTAATCATTTGCACACACTTGATCCCTTGCTAGCAATTTTGCAATGATGAACATCATATCATTCGGGAAGGTCATAATACTTATGCTCAGAAAGAGTTAAAATGCTATGTTAGAATGTGATCACATCACTTGAATCATTTGAATTTAGTTGTTTTCTTTGGTGGCAAGTTGTTGTGTGGTTACACAACATGCCTCATTTTGCGTAAGCAAAACAGGGACCCAACTTTCTGCTGTTGCTTGCTTGTTTTCTTGCTTTGGGCGGTTTGGTAAAATCAATCATGTATGTCATCTAAGGTATGTGTACCACAAGAAGAGGTTAGTTGTCAAAGTTAGTGGTTGCTATCATAAACCTCATGATTGGAAAGAGTACAAAATTCTAAGCAAGTTTGCCTTTTGGATCAGCCCAATATTATTTAAGGGTAGAAAGTTATGTTGAGTCAAAGTTCGGTCAACCCTGATATTTCTCATAGGGGGTCATATTTCTAAACATCAGTCATATTCGCTAACATGACCATAACTTAGAAAAATCACCTGATAACCATTAGATACCCGATATGTGAATGTCAAAATTAAATAGGAACATGTATCTACCCGTCAAGAACCTCATGTATTTGCGAGGGGGGGTCATATTTCCTAATATCAGTCATCTTACCAAATATCACCTCTGCATGAATATCACCCTACGCCAGTATGACTATGACGTCATTTAGTTCCAACAAATGAAAGAAATCACCTTGGTGATGATGTAATCATCTCACTCAACCCACGGAGGGTCATATATCCAAATATCTGTCATATTTCTCAATATGACAATGACATCACCAAAAACTTGATAACTAAAGAGCATTGATGGCATGATGATGTCATCATGATCTAGCCCCAAAGGGGTCACATTTTGAAGTATCCCTGATCTTAATTTGATGACCTGATCTAGCTTTGTGGTCAAAGGTTGACCATATCACCCCGATCTTTAGTAAACAATTATCCCATGCAAGAGGGGGGGTCATATTATCTATTAGGGGTCATATATTCAAGTATCCCTAATCTTTGAAAGATCACCCTCTGGCATTAAATTCACTCAAAATGGTAGATGAAGCCCTATCGATTTCAAATACAAATTCAACACTTGGCAACATCTATGAGTTTCATGCAAATAATCGACAGATTCAATCAGAACAACGCATATGCCCTAATCCTTCCTATTGATCTATTTAAAACTAAAATACAAAGGTTATTTACATTTACCCTGTGACTAATTGAGAATTATAGAGCTCTGGAAGTCAAACCTTCTCAGTCATCTGCTAACAAATCCTGACCATCGACTTAACGGAATGGAGTGGTTGACCCTGTACATCTACATTTCCCCTTATCAGTCATATAATCAGAAAAGGAAAAGCGATATTAGGTAAGTAATTAAAAACCCTCTCCATTGTCATTTTCTACAAATATCCAGGTAAAATGATTCTTTACTAGGTTCAATTTGCATGATGATGTATGAAAAGAATTAAAACGATGAATAATAGCTAGGAGATGCATGATATTGTTGAACATTCGTACAAACACCATAGGGCAAGACATTCATATATCTATTACAAGAATCAATGGCGGAGGTTAGAAAGAACAAATCTGAGGCTGAGTTCTTGAAACCTATGTTTGTATGGCCCAAAGGAGTGGAGTTTAGATATGGTGTTATCAGTGACACACATTAGGGACAAACAAACTTGGATGCATGGTCAAGGAAACTAGACGATGATACTGACAACCCTATACTGGATAGGATAGTTACAATAGTTATGTGGCACGCAGCAAGATTCCCATATGCAATGGATGCCATTGATCTGGTAGTGGAGTGTGCCAGAAATTATAAACTAGAGACCAGGAGAGTAGAAAAACATGGCAGAGTATATGCTGACTTTTTAGTCAAGCACATCACTACTACATTTAACTTGCTAGTCGAGAATAAGATAGTAAGTGTAGACCTCAATAAACTAGAAAAGGAGTATAACAACAATAAGAAAGAGGCTAGGAAGAGAATATATCAATGGAGGGAAAAGAATAGTACCTACATAGCATTGACCAAGTTGCCAGTATACCTATACAAGTTTGATTTTGATGATGAATATTAGTATATAATTACCTTGTTGAGTAGGATGACCGGTAGACCACATGCTGGCAACTTTGAGAACTAGATGTTTGGAATTATCTAGATGGTATTATACTTCGATAACAATCCTCTCTAGGCCAAGATCATCAGTGATTGCCTAGATGAGGGGATGAAGAAGCTAGGAGGTAAGGCATGCATATTTTACATGACCTTCTATGTTGTATATTCTTGTGCTTTCTTAGGAACATTTGATGCCCTACAAATAGTAGGCAAGGTAGGAAACAACACTGGTGATGTGAATATTTGGGATCACTATCCCCAATTACAAAGAAAGGCATACCTCCAGGAATACAAGCTAGTAAATGATTCATTTTCTATGCATCTAGTCAGAACAATGGAGGAGGATCGAACCAAGAGATTAAGCATGGAAGCTCAAGAAGTTATTTACAAGTATGGAGATTGGTTTATCCAAATCTCCACCTTTTCATACATAAGGATTGAAGGATTTGAAGGACAACCCCTCATGTTTCCAAGATACCCCACTGATATGGTTATTTTAATGGAGTTTTTCAGACAAGTGTCCACTTCGGTTGAGGCTCACATGGAGAAGAAGAAGATCCCTCCTATACTATTCCCATTTTACATAGGCTAGTATTTATGCCTAGACAGATAGAGCATCAAGGATGCTATTGAAGGATTGAAACTCATGTACTTGCATCCATTCCCTATCGCCAAGTCATATGACCCTTATGGCAGGATGTAGAAGCTATTTGGAAAACAAATACATCAAAAGCATGTGGAGGACTTCTGGACTAAATGTGATGATGAGGCAGAGGTGAGAAAAAGAAAATATCAAAGGCTCACCCTAAATCAAGTTAGGACCTTTGATTGCATCCCAGCACCCACACAACTACATCATGATGATGGAAAGATAATGTCCAATGAGTATGAGGACAAGAAGGTGTATAATGACACCATTTTAGCCCCTAATCTGACATACCGGAGGAGACCTCCTTGGACCAAATAATGCAAGGGATCATTCAACTAACCCATAGTTGGGTAGATGCAAAGATTATTAAATTGAAGAAGGGCATGGCCCTCATAGTTGATAATAAGAAGAAGAGATAGGAATTGTCAGATGAAGAGTATGATGATTTTCTCATTAAGAAGAGAAAATCTAATGGGGAGAGGCTTCCCGCTGAAGAACAAAAGCTAACATCCAAGGGTAAGAAGGTGGAAGATGAATAGAAAGGGGTGATTATCAAAAGGCTTACATCAAAATATGATGGGGCATCCACATCAGCCCATGCATCCACATCACAACCACCCCCTGATAAACAAAAGACCAAGAGGATAGTGAGGCCTGTCACTAAAAATATAGAGAAGCAGATAGAAGATGAGCCTCTACAAGATGAGTTAGAAGAAGGTAATCCCTTAGAAGGAGAACAATTGAATAAAGAGCCTAGGGATGATGACTTATTGATAAGAAGTAAGAAAAGAAAGAAAGTGTTACAGACACCATCGCCCAAGAAGCAAAGAATAGTAATGACAGGTAATGTCAGCACTGAACTGCTCATGTTAAGGGGTGTAGGTGGTTTGACATTTATGAAGGAGTTGCAACATGATGTTCCCCATCCTGAAATTATCCAGTTCAAGACTGAGAAAATGGAAGAACAGATGGGGAAAGAAGCACAAGTGGCTGGTAAGGAGTCTCGCTTTCCACTGGACAATACTGTTGAGTTATTAGTTGATGAAGTAGTCCAAAATTAGACTGCTCAGCACATGGAGGCCTTAGTAGTGAATACTAAGATGACCCCTCATGGGACCCCATTGGCCTAGATGAGGACGGTTAGAGAAGAAGAGAAAAGGGATGAAATAGAACAGGGAAATCCTGAGGAGATAGCCCAACAAATAGGGCTTACTAATATTATAGAGTAGGTGACTAGCCCTGTGGCAATTGATTTGACTTATTAGGGTGATATGACCCTAGATAAAAACAAAGAACAACCTTTGGAGCCTAAAAAGGCTGATAGTACAATGCATATAGAGGTTGGTGGGATGACCCCCAGCACAGATAAAGGTCAAGGCAATATGCCCATGGAATAAGAAAAGATATAATCACTCCCTCAAAATAGGGGTGATCAGGAGATGCCTGACAAAGATGCTGGTCAGGAGCAAAGTGTTTCACCACCACATATTGAGGTGGATAATCAAGGAAATAATCTTGAAACAAAAGAGAAATCAAGTGATAAAGAAACTAGTTTGGAGAATGTCACCACACCTAAAGGTGATGAACATAATCTGACACATGACAAGGGTCTTGACAAAGAGATAGTGAATGTGATCAAGGGTGATCTCCAAGGTCAAAATACACAATCTTCTTAGGAAAACATGGTACCGCAAGATAAGCAAAGTCAAAGTGTTCCTGAGGCTCCCAAAGAAAGTCTACAAAAGGAGGTGCAAGATCAAGATGTACATACTTTGCAGGAACCCCCTCCACAAAAGGCGGCCCCTCAACAGGAGGTACCTCAAGAAGATCCTCCTCATGAGAAGGTACATGAGGAAGAAGTTAGGAAAGAACATTCACCACCAAGGGCAGAATCCAACACAAGAGCACATGACACCCAAAATGAAGAGGGTGATCATCAAGAACCTAAAAGTGATGTACCCTATTGGTTGCAACAAGAAGTACATTCTCAATAGGTTGAGGAGGTACAAGATTTTGATGTGTCTACATTATTTGCTGGGAGCATAATAAAACTAAGAAGACAGGCAAGGCTGACATCTACAATCAAAAGAGACCCTACTACATGTAGGAGAACTGTACAAGTGGCCCTGCCTATAGTTGAGAAAGAGAAAGGCCAGATAAGCCTTGAAGAGTTTTAGATCACTAGTGTTGATCTGGGTTTTGCAAATGAGGACCAAGAAGGTCAAGAAGGCAAACACATCATTGACTCTCTAACACAAAGGGTGAAGAGAGAGAAAGAGAAGAATAAAAAACAAAAAGAGCACATTGCTTAGATACATTCTTTTATTAAAGGATTAATTGATCCAAAGAATATGCCAGTCAGTGCAGCTTCTCCATTAACCATCATATCCCAAGAGGAAGTTACAAGATTAGACCTGATGAGGCATAAAGCACAGGTAATGGAGAAGTGGATGATGTCGTCCATTTTTTAAGCTAAGGATGTAGTAAAAACCTCTTTGGAGAGGTGGAATTCTTTGAGTGCCTTGAAAAGAAAAGTAGATAAATTGCAAAATGAAGTAGGCAGGAGGTCATTTAAATTGGAGAAGCACCTAGATACTTTAGCTGAAATGAAGAGGATTGATACACAGATATTGATAAGTAACAACATACTAGATAATAACACCTCCTAGCTACTAAGTATTTGGTAAGAAGATACTGGATTTAAATGTAATATATTGAAGAGATGTAGTAGAAGCTCAGGGACATAAGTGTCAAACTACACAATCTAATAGCACATGAGGCAAAAACCCTAGAGGCATTGGAAGGGAAGGTAGAAGGGAAGATTGAAAATTAGGATGTAGATTTTGTTGTCCAAGCCTTCCGTGATAATTTCAAACAAGTTATAGAGGACCCCCTGAACCACCTGACAAAAGAAGTGATGAACAAGGTCATGAGAATAAAAGTCAGGGTGGAAACTTATAATCAAACACTGAACAATAGGAAAAGCAAGATGGATGCCCTTCAGGCTAGGTTCTATTCTCATCGGCATGCAGTAGTAAAGGCCAAAGTCCAAGATGAAGGTGAGATTGATAGAGTAATACAAGCATATGAATCCATCAGGGTAACAATGAAGGTACATATAGGGGATGATCTACATCAAGATGATAGTGATAATGAAGATGAGGATGATGCAGAAAATGATGAGGAAGAGGAGAGTGAAGAAAGAAATGAAGAGTAAGTAAAGATGCATGATAATAGAATCATATGCATGATCCACTTGCATGTGAATAAGTCTTGCTAGATAGTTTCCAGCTGGTAACGTGTGCCACGTATGAAGATGATTGACTAAGTCAATGAAGGATGTAGACCATTGATTTGAATAGATGAATCTTGATCATTGGTCATTTTGTAACCGCCTCCTCTCCTTATTCTATAAAAGGGGAAGGAGTGCACTCTTTTAGACATTAGAAACTTAATTGAAATTTGATTGTTGAAGAATTTAGGATTGATTTAAAGGCTATTGTGAATGTGCATGTTTTTGTATACTTAATGAAAGAGAAGCTGTTTTGATTACAAATCATTGTAAATCTTGAGTAATCAGTGGATGAGATCTAGGATATATGCATTGATTAGCTGCGTCGCTTGGAATGCTTATCAATCTGCAAGTATTGTTTTCATTCCTTGTTCCTTTGAAGTTAACATTAGCCATACCTAGTTGTGGAACAACCTGGTGAATTATGGTTTGATTCCTTCTCTTCATGACTGTATCTTGAATGTATGTGACTCAATAGCTAAAGGTTCACTAAAATTAGAAGTATTTCTTTGAATTTCTTTACAAATCATCTCCATAATTGCAAATAGCATACAATCTAAAGCAAATAAACATGAAATATGCCTATATCTCGTAAATAATTGAACATACACAACATATTTTGAGCAGAAGCATGTCAATAATGACAAATATCATGAAAATACACATTAATATCCATGATACACGTATGAATATCTACTTGTAGGAACATCATTTGATTTAATACAAAGTGCAAAAGTATATACAGGTTCAAGAAAGTAGATGCTCAGAAGAATTGATCAAACTTATAAATATAATCATAATTTGTTGAGCATAAGGAAAATAACATCATTTGTGAAGTGAATTTACAACAAGCATGTATACAATCGATCATTCAAATAGCATAAGACCCCTTGAAATGGAAAATAGCATGTCACATCAACCTTTGAGTAATGTCAAAAGATCATGAGCTAATCAACAAAGACTTGGAGTCATCAGTTTTTTCTAAGCTGATCGTACTTTATAAGATAATAAAGGTTTGTTGTTCAAATTTTTATGTGTTGTTATGACTAATAATCATCATCAACATGATCAATGGATGATTAGGATAAATCAAAGGATGGGCAAAAAGATATAGGCCATAAGTTGTGGTTAAACTGATTTGATGGCTAATGATTTTTTCATGAAGGGATGATGCTTTGATAGTATGTGTACTGAGTAAATTGTGCAAGTCTAATCAACAAGCTCGGCGAATAGGGACCATCCAAGTGGGATTGGATGGTTGCATCTTATGTACCTATGTACTGGATATTTCCTTCATATTCTAGACTACCTACATACCCTGTATCCATGGGATCAAGGCACATTAATATGTAGGTGGTGATGATATGTAGTTCTGATTTGGGATGATGATGTGGGATGAATGCTTTTGGGGTTTTTAGATTTTTTGAATGTTTTTGGAGTTTTTGGATTTTCTAAATGTTTTTTTTTTCTATTTTTGGGTTTTTTTTTAATTTTTGGATTTGTGTTTTTGGATTTTCTAAATGGTTTTTGGGTTTTTTATTTTTTTTTATTTTTGGATTTTATAAATTTTTTTTAGATTTTTGGAGTTTATGATTTTTTTGGAATTTTGGATTTTCTACTTTATAAGGAGGGCATACAAGGATCCACTTATCTGGGAATCTGCCTTGGGTGGGTGATGAAGGGTGGGATGTTTGATGCTGAGTGTTTACAATACCAAGCTATGGGATGGAAGTGGTATGGAGTGATGATTGAGGACTTAGTAGATGGTGGAATTAGCCACTACTCATGGCACATGAGATAGGTTTTCACCATGGTACTTATCCAAGGAACCACCAAAGTGGTTTTCACCATTGGATGGCTTTATTGCACTCAATTTTTCTTGATTTTTTTTTTCTTTTTTTGTTCTTTTTTAATTTTTATTGGGATATTTGATGGGTTGAGCATAGAACTTCCTAAGATGCGATTCATTGGCTCATCCAGAGGCTAGACCTTAGTTGTTACTAGTTAGTAAGCTCCTAATCCGTAACTAACTATTATCACAAAGGGTCCCAACCAATTTGGTTCAAACTTGCCTTTCTTGTGCCGCTCTTGTAAATTTCTTTTGTTTTCCATGAGAACAAGGTCACCTATCTCAAATTGGCAGGTCTTGATTTTCTTGTTATAGCTTCTTCAGAGACAAATCTGATAGGCTTGCAAATGGTTGAGAGTGTTGAGGCACTTCTCATCTAGGAGTTCTAGCTCATTCAAACATGCAACCCGATACTCCTCCTCATTAATGAGATTCTACAATGAAATTCTGAGTGAGGTGAGCTTGACCTTGATGGGTAGGATGGGTTCAAAATTAAATACAAGGGAATATGGTGTGGCTTATATGGGGGTACGGATGTTGGTTTGATAGGCCCAAAGGGCAGGGTTAAGCTGTAGGTGCCAGTCCCGACCAACTTCATTAACTATCTTTTTAGAATTCTTAGGATAGTTTTGTTTGAAGCTTCAACTTGACCATTACCTTGGGGGTAATATGGAGTGGAAAGGTGGTGTTGGATATGAAACTTTTGACAAAGGGTGCAAACTTCTTAATTTTTAATGGTTTCCCATTATCAGTGGTGATGGTAAGGGGGATACTGTAATGACATATGATGTAATGGAGGATGAATTTGGCTATTTGGGTTCTTGTGGTGTAGGTGAGTGGAATGACTTCCACCCATTTGGTGAAGTATTCAGTGGTAGTGATAGTGAGCATATGTCCATTGGATGATGGCAGATGGATTTTTCTAACAAGGTCGAGCCCACATTGTGAAAAGGGTTATGGATTTGTAATGAGTTGTAATTCCTATGATGGAGCATGAATTAGGTCCTCATGTTGTTGGCAAGGTAGGCATTTCTTAACAAATTGGTTAACATCATTATCCATGGTCGGCTAGTAATACCTTGTTCTCATAATCTTCTTTGCAAGGGTATGTCCACTAGAGTGTGCCCCACAGATACCTTCATTTACCTCTTGTAAGGTTGTTTTAGCTTCTCGAGAATCAAGACACCTTAGAAGGGTACCATAAAGACTATTTTAATATAATGTGTCACCAATAAGGGTGAAGCGGGAAGCTCGACCGATGAATGTTTGACATTAGGTAGATGATAGGTCAGGTGGAATGATATTGTCATGTAGATAACGGTTAATGTCTTGATATTGAGGGGATAGGGGACCAACAATGTCACATACTAATTCAGATTGTGGAACATCATAAGGTGGCTAATGTAATTCTTCAATGAGGAATTCACACTGCTGGCTATTTTTCTGCATGTCTAATAGAGAACCTATAGTGGCCATGGCATCTGCTGCTTTGTTGTTGAGTCTTCAGACTTGCTCGAACTGGATCTCATGGAAATATTCCTTAAAGTCATCTACCATCCCTTTTTAGGGTAGGAGCTTGTCATCTTTTGTCTTATACTTATTGTTTACTTGCTTTATGACTAGTTGGGAGTCACCATAGACCATGAGTTTTTCTATTTTCCATTGGATAGCCATGCAAAGTATAGGGATAAGTGCCTCATACTCTACTACATTGTTTGTGCAAGGAAATTTTTTTGTAGGATTTTGGGATGCAATCTCCTTGAGGGGCCACGAATAGAATTCATGTCCCCAATCCATGATGTGTGTACAATCCATCAAAATACATTTTCCTTTCTAATGTGGGTCCAACTTTGAGGATGTACTCATCTAGAAATTATGAGAGTAGTGAATGTTCTATTGGGATTGGTGCGTTTGCTAGCTGGTCTGTAATGACCTGTCCTTTTATAGCCTTTCTTTCTATGTACTTAATGTCAAACTCATTGAGGATCATCACCCACTTAGCCATACGTCCTGTAAGAGTTGCTCATGACAATAAGTACTTTAGTAAATCGATCTTTTCTATGAGCTTTATTTTATGGTTAAGCATGTAGTGTCTTAATTTTTGAGATGTAAAGATGACTACAAGGCATGCCCTTTCAATAGATGTGTAATTGAGATCATATCCCACTAGGGTATGGCTAATATAATAGATGGCTCTTTCTTTTCCTTGGTCATTATGTTGTGCTAACAATGCCCTTATTTTTTTCTCTATTGTTGAAATATAGAGTAAAAGGTGTTGTCCTTGCTTTGGTGGTATGAGAACTGGAGGTGTAGTGAGATATTCCTTCATCTATTCAAAGATTGTATGATAATTAGAATCCCATATAAATGCCACATCTTTACGAAGGATATGCTGAAATGGTTGGCATTTATTAGCTAGTTGTTCTATGAAGCGTCTAATAGATTGGAGTTTCCCTTTAAGGCTATGTAGCTGCTTCAAGTTCTTTGGTGGAGGCATTTCAACTATTGCTTTTACCTTTGCTAGATCTACTTCAATGCCTCGTCGTGATATAATGCAGCCAAGGAGTTTTCCTGAGGTAACTCCAAAAACACACTTCTTTGGATTGAGATGCACTTTGTATTCTTCTAGCTGGTCAAAGATTTTAGCTAGCACTTGTAGGTGTTCCTCTCTTATTCTTGATTTTCCCAATAGGTCATCTACATAGTCTTCGATTATGTGAAATAGATCATGGAATATAACAGTCATGGCCCTTTGGTAGGTTGCTCCTACATTCTTGAGGCCAAAAGGCATGACAACATAGTAGTAGGTTCCCCATGGACAAATGAATGTCATCTTATGTTGGTCTTCTTCAGTGATCCTAATTTGATTATATCCTGAGAATCCATCCATGAGTTATAACATCTCATGCCCAACTACTAAATCGACTATGATGTCAATGTTAGGT
This sequence comes from Cunninghamia lanceolata, assembly GCA_027924645.1. Classification (NCBI taxonomy): domain Eukaryota; kingdom Viridiplantae; phylum Streptophyta; class Pinopsida; order Cupressales; family Cupressaceae; genus Cunninghamia; species Cunninghamia lanceolata. The sequence continues at coordinate 10,079,360 of BSBN01000252.1, read as the reverse complement.
AGTGAAAAGTCATCTTTGGGGCATGCTTTGTTGAGGTCTCTAAAATCCATACATATGTGGATGCCCCTAATGACTTTAGCTACAGGCATAGTGTTTGATACGCATTTAGGATAATCAATATGGTAAATAAATCCCACATCTAAAAGCTTTTTGAGCTCAGCTTTGACAAGTAATGCAACTTGGGGATTCATTTTTCTTAGCTTATGTTTAATTGGCTTTGTGTCAAGATGTATTGCAAGATGATGTACTACTAATGAGGGGTCCAACCTTGGCATGTCGACATATGTCCAAATTTGTGACTCCTTTGTTTGAAAAATGCCAAGAATATATCTTGTTCTATTGGTGTGAGCGAGACTACTTGAAAATTAATTTTTGGTGATTCTTTTGTACCGAGGTTCATCTCTTGAGATTATTCCACAAGAATTGGTGATCTTTATTGGTAGAGCTCTAGGACTTTAGGGAGGTCCATTCTCTCATCTCCTGGTTCCTCGAGGAGGTTTTTGCTTGGAGATATGTCCTTTATTTTTACTTGTGTATCATCTGAAAGTGCCACATAGTGGTTTTCACTAGGGGATGTATTTTTTATTTTTATGTTTTTGCGACTAAGAGGCATGGACATCTCCTTGAAGTAGGTGGATGTGTTGAGTTCCATGATATATCTAGTTTTGTGATCTCCCAAGGGTATATGGTCTCTAACACCCCATCAATTTGGCAATTACTTCATCATTTTGTGTGACATCCAGGACTAGAGCTCCTTGTTGGTCCCAATTGATAAGTTGGGGATAAATGAGTGGAAGATCATTGGATGATGATGGTGTGGTGGAAAGGCTATGGATGGTGCAAATGGATGTTTCAAATAACTCAGAGAAATCTACAAAAGAGTCTTGATAATCATCTTTGTTGATGTTCTCAATTACAAGAAAATCTTTAGCAACCTCACTTAGGATATATTCTAGCTCTATGGAGGTAGGCTCTTGTTTTCTGTACCCTAAACCTTGATGATAGGGATTCCCTGTTTCTTAGATAGGCTCAATGATTCCTTTATCATGAAGGCCCAGTCCTCCTTGTCCTTTGTAGCCCATATTCTTGAGAATGTTGAGACCTTTTCCATACTTGTCGATAGGTAGGATATGAGTTTTTGGTTCTTCATCTTCATCTCTATATAACCATGATAACACATCTTCAAGGATATCTTGTTCTAGAAAGTGTTTTCTCTTGAAGGTTGGAGACAACTTGTATTTGATAACAACCGTAGAGATTTATTATGACATGGGTTTGCCAAATACTTTTGGGGATGTTAGAAGTTGTCCTATAAAAAATACAAAATGTAGGTCATATTCGCCATATCCCATATTGCTATACTTGATCTTGATCTCGGGTGGTGGTGAGGGTTGAGAGGTGGACGCGATATTGGATGGATCAATGTAATTAGTGGAGTATTTTGGATTATTATTGGAGGTGGATGGTTTGATAGCATTATTATATAGGAAAAAGGTTTTGTCATGTCCTTCCAAAAAGTTGTAGTATTGGAAAGGACAGGGATTGACATATATAATAACCTCAATGCCATTGTATGGAAATTTAAGGCATTGATGAAAGGTGGATGGGACGGCCTGCATGGCATGGATCCATGGGTGTCTAAGGAGGATGTTGTAGGGGAGATCAAGATCAAGTACTTAACATTTTATCTCTAATATATTTTGTCCAACCTAGATTGGAAGTTTGATAGTCCATTCAGATAGTCGTTCGGTGTCATCATATTCTTTTATGGTTATAATTTCACTTGAGTCTAAAACCACATCAAAATATTCCAATTATTTTATTAGTTTGAGAGTGCAAAGATTTAGGCCAGAGCCACCATCTATTAAGACTCGTTTGATGGTATGTTCGTGGATGCAGAGTTTGATATGTAAAGATTCATTGTGAGATGTGCTGGTGGTGGGAAGATCTTTTTTAGAGAATGTGAGATGGTGTGGCAATGAAAGGTGTCCCACCATGGCTTGGAATTGGTTCACATTCAAGTCATTGGGAACATGATTCTCCATCAAAGCATTGTCAAGAACTTCTTTGTGGAGGGGTGATGTGTGAAACAATTCAAGAATGGATATTTGGGTAGGGGTTTTACCAAGGTGTTTGAGGAGGTTATATTTGTGGGTGGATTAGATGTTTGTTGGTGTAGATGTGGTAGCTTGGTCATTAGCTAGGGCTCCTCAAATAGATATGTGGCTGTGATGAGTGGTGATGATGCAATTGGGAGTTTTAGCTCATATGGTGATAGTGGCCACATGATTAGGAGATTCTTGTATGTGACCTACAATGGAGTCAAAAGAGGATGGAGAGGGATGACATGGTAGGATTGGTTGGATGTGGAGGCTTTACCTTTATTGTGGTCAGGAAGTGGATCCTTGTAATATTATAAGTTTTCATTAGGCGATCTTTTAGGAGGTTCATCAATTGTAATGTTCCCACGATCCACAAGGTCTTGGATGCAATTCTTTAACCTCATGCAATTGGATGTAATATGCCTTTGACATGATGATATTCACAATAGGAATTTTCATTAAACCATGAGGGTTTGAATTGGTTATCATCATAAGGACAAATAGCAGGTAGTGTGATTAGGTTAGTTTTCACAAGGTTTCTTAAGACATTTTTGATTGGTTCACCTAGAGGTGTGAATTTCCTCTTAGGTGCATTACTTTGTCTTGGTTGACCTTTAGGAATGCTAACATTGTTATTTCTTGTGGATGGATTGGATGCAAATGCCATTACCTTCATGACCCAACTCTTTTCCCAACCACCACATAATACACCCAACAACCCTAATAACCATTCACAAACATCTACCTTTACATACATGCAACCCCCTATTTCACAATCCCCACATCATCTTTGAAGGTAGAGGCAAAAGAGGATGGAGAGGGATGACATGGTAGGCTTGGTTGGATGTGAAGGCTTTACCTTTGTGGTCAGGAAGTGGATCCTTGTAAGATTATAAGTTTTCATTAGGTGATCTTTTAGGAGGTTCATCAATTGTAATGTTCCCACTATCCACAAGGTCTTGGATGCAATTCTTTAACCTCATGCAATTGGATGTAGTATGCCTTTGACGTGATGATATTCACAATAGGCATTTTCATTAAACCATGAGGGTTTGAATTGGTTATCATCATAAGGACAAATAGAAGGTAGTGTGATTAGGTCAATTTTCACAATGTTTCTTAAGACATTTTTGATTGGTTCACCTAGAGGTGTGAATTTCCTCTTAGGTGCATTGCTTTGTCTTGGTTGACCTTTAGGAATGTTGACATTGCTATTGCTTGTGGATGGGTTGGATGGTGTAAGAGTTTATACATTTTGTACATTTTAACATCAATGACACCATCATTGAGGGTGTTTTTGTTCTTTCCCCAAAAGTGAGGTTTCTCATATGATTGATTGTTGTTTGTGTTGGTGTTGTTGTTTTTTATATTGACCTTGTTGTTGTTTTTGTTATTGTTATTTTATCAATAGATTTTGATAGCTCCTTTGGCTATGAGATCTCTCTCAATCATGGTTCCTTTGTTGATAACCTCTTTGAAGGTAGAGGCAAATTGGATTTGAAGGTGAAAGCCCATTTCTTATTAAGTTTCGTCACAAACATAATAACTAATTATTTTTTGGGGATGGGCCATGGGAGCTTGCTTGAAAAAATTCTCCACCATTGCAAGAAGGTGATGAAAGATTCTCCATTTCTTTGTTTGGTGTTGCAACAATCTATCATGGACACTTCATGCTCAAAGTTGTAGGAGAAGTGATTGAAAAATTTCTCTACAAGTTTGTGAAACATTTTGATACCGGGGAGAAGATGTGCGAACCATTCGGTTGCTTGTCCTCCTAATATTCTAGGGAAAAGTCTCATGAGATATGTATCATCATAACAGACTTCTAAGAAAGTGATATAAAATAAGATGTTCTCTAAGATCCCCTTTCCCTTTGTATTTGTCAAAGTTTGGTGTTTCAAAATATTTAGGAAAGGGTGGCATGTGGATAGAACGATCAAAAGGATATGGGCAAATATCTTCAAAGGAGTATTGTTTTCTTTTATGCCAATGTTGCATATCATCAATTTTTTGGATCAATGTTTGAATAATGATTGATAAATCTAGAGTGGGTGGTTGTGGTATGTTTTGTTGTTTTTGTTGGATGATATGTTGGAGGAAGTTAGGGAATTGTTGTTGTGGTGGGGTTTGAGTTTATTGTTGTTTTTGGTGGCTAATGAGTTGTTGGATGCCATTTTGCGGTATTTGTTGTTGTTGATTTTGGAGTTGGTGGAGTTGTTGTAAGAGTGTTTGGTTGGTGTTTTGGGAGGAAGATGATGTGTGGATTGTGAAATAGGGGGTTGCATGTATGTAAAGGTAGATGTTTGTGAATGGTTATTAGGGTTGTTGGGTGTATTATGTGGTGGTTGGGAAAAGAGTTGGGTCATGAAGGTAATGGCGTTTGCATCAAATTGGGGGACATTTGTGGAAGTGTTGGTATAGGTTGTGTTGTTGGGTATGTTAAGGGCAATTTGTGGGATGGACATGGAAATAGTTGATGTAGATATGGATGTGGGAATTGCCATTGATGTAGAAGTGTGGGATGATGAAGGCTATGAGGTGTTAGGGACATTATTGGATGAATATGGTGTGGATATGTTGGTGGAGGGTTGGTTTGGTACCTTAGCACCATTTTAGATCAAGAATTCTAAACACTTATTGGAATCTGACTTTAGGAATCAGTCTAATAAATCCATGGAGTTGGCATCTTGCATAAATTATGTGATTTCTTGATCGGTGTTGTTGCTATTGGATGGTTGTGGTTGGTTTCCCCAAGGATTTATCATAGCATTTTTGTCTTAGGATGTTTTTTGTTGATTTATTATGACATTGTTTTGGTTAGTATTTGGCATTCCCCATGGCCTATGTGACTCCATTTCTTGATTCTTCCTAGCTTGGGACCTTGTTTGTGGCATACAATGAAGAAGTGTGGGTTGGTTTGTTGAACTGCACTAGACAACTAAGAGGGGGTTGAATCAGTTGTCCTAAAAAAATTTAACCAAATATGATCATCAACTTATCAATTACTTATATTCAGATATAAACATGAAAGAATTAAATGAGAATCTCAATACAAAAGCATACACAACACATGAGACACCATATTTTTATGTGGAAAACCCTAAAAGGAAAAAACCATGGTGGGTGTTAGCCCACAGAAATATATAAGTTATATCAATATTGAAAAATAGAGGCTCACTGCCTACAGGGCTTACTACCTAAATTGCTCACTGCAAAGAAAGGCTCACTGCCTATGGATGGCTCACTACCAAAGGGTTGAACTAAGATAACAAGATCTACTTCATGTCAAGGTTTAGTTCTATTGAAGCACAAACACCTCTGCTCTGTCTACTACCTTACTTCACTTTATCTTTGCATCTTCACACTTAGATATATTTTCACAATTCAGTTACAAGTATTTATACACTACATCAACCTTGGAATGATCATCAAGGTCAGCATTACAATCATTAACCGTTGGAATAATCTCCAAGGTCGGTATTACAAACATACATAAAATAGGTCTGGACCTAATACAAATTTAGCTAAGGAAAAGATGTAAGAATGTATGTGGATCATGCCACACCTTAGATGGAACTCAAACACAATCTTCCATGCTACAACATGCTATCACAATCTTTGATGCATCTTCGCAAGTGACGAATTCAACTAGGTCAGCCAAGATTGATATTAACACAAGTATTCTCAAGAACACACTTCATGCATGATTTGAATTACACCTTGTGGATCAATCTAAATGTAGGAGCATGATAAGGAGACATCCACAAGCACATTATAATCATCAGGAACAACCGCATGATCTCTAACATCTCTATCAACAAGATTCTTCAAACCAGAGCACAAAGAACAACACTACTAGCCACTATCATGAGTAAAAGATAGCTTGCAGACCACCAAATCATGAACCATTACATTTGAATGAATTTATCATCATCACAAACTTACTTCTAGAACTATAGACCAAAATACTTCAATGTGGAGGAATGCAAAGCAAAACACTTTCTCCCTATCACCACCAAACACACAGAAAAAGTTATTTTCACTCTAGTGAACATATCTCACTCAGTTCTTCATACGAAAGGCTCAAACTTAGAATATAACATCTTTAGATAGGCTTCTAAATAACTTCCAATCTGTAGGTAAAGATATTTATTCTACAAGAAATGCAGAGAATTTTTCTAGACTATTCTTCTGCATGTAATGCACTATTTCTACTACAACACATTGTTATCACTAGAGGGGCTAATTTTCTCAATATCCTCAACAAAGTAAGAGCACAATTGACACCAATGACAACATAGATATGTTGACATCAATGAAAACACTGATTAGGCACATACTTGTAACAATCTCCCCCTTTGTCATTGATGGCAACATATGATGTGAAAAATTGAAGAGACCACCAAGACAAGATTCTCCCCCTTTCTTTTTACACATTTGTATTCTTTTTCCCCTTGAGTTTTTCACATGATTTCTCTCCCCCTTTGACATCAATGGAAAAGGGCACATACTTGCATGCTACTTCTCTAATCCATTTACTTTACCATAAATATTTAGCTACTCCCCCTAAGAGGTAGCCTTCAGAACATCAATCCAAATCAAGGAATGACACTTTGAGCTCCATTGGACTGATGCATTCCTATGCATCTTAATTCAGGATAGGAGGGGTAATGACCCATAACTTTTCTCTAAGATACTCAAAGGTATCTTTAGGCAGAGGCTTAGTGAAAATGTCTATAATTTGATCCTTTGTGGACACATATTCTAGCTTTACTTCATTCTCTGTCACCTCTCTCAAAAAGTGATACCTTATTGATATGTGCTTTGTTCTTGAGTACATCACTGGATTCTTTGAAATGTTTATGGCACTTGTATTGTCACAAAAGATTGCAATTGGATCTTCATACACAACTCTCATATACTTCAAAGTCTATTTCATCCATAATACTTGAGTGCAACAACATGTTGCTGCAATATACTCTGCTTTTGTAGTTGACAAAGATATTGAATCTTGTTTCTTACTCAGCCATGAGACCAATCTATTACCCAAAAAGAAGGCACCTCCACTTGTACTCTTTCTATCATCACCATCTCTAGCCCAATATGCATCTGTATAAGCACTGAGAGTGAAATCATTGTTCTTTGGATACCATAAGCCATAATCTAGAGTACCTTTCAAATACCTTAGGATTCTCTTAACTGCCATCACATGTGATTCTCTTGGATCAACTTGAAACCTTGCAACAAGATAGACTACATGCATAATATCAGGTCTGTATTTTTTTTATTAGCCTTAGGTGATTTATCAACTTTTCTTAACTTGCAACCAGTCACCATGGGAGTACATCCTAGTTTAGAGTCTTCCATCCCAAACTTCTTCAACAAATCTTTCACATACTTAGACTGAGATATGAAGATTCCTTTATTTGATTGATTAATTTGCAAACCCAAAAAGAAATTCATTTCACCAAACATGGACATTTCAAATTCACTTTTCATCTCACTGACAAACCTTATGCACATACCTTCATTTCCTCCAAAGATAATGTCTTCAACAAAGGCCTCAATAATCAAGATCTGATCATCATTGATTTGAAGTATAGATTGCTATTTGTAGTACCTTTACTAAATCCTAATTGCAATAAATACTTGTCTAACCTTGCATACCAGGCTCTAGGAGCTTGTTTGAGTCCATACAATGCTTTCTTCAACTTGCATACCATATCACCTTGATTTGACAATTGGAGTTCCTCTGGTTGCTCAATGTATACTTCCTCTTCTAATTCACCATTCAAGAAGGCAAATTTCACATCCATCTGATATACCTTAAAATCTTTGTGAGCTGCAAATGCCAGAAACATTCTAATTACTTCAATTCGAGCTATTTGGGCAAAGGTTTCTTCAAAATCTATCCCTTCAATTTGAGAATATCCTTTACATACAAGTCTTGCTTTATTCCTTACAACTTTTCCATTTTCATTCATCTTGTTCTTGAAGACCCATTTAGTTCCAATAACATTTTTGTCTACAGGTCTAGGAACTAATTCTCAAGTTTCATTCTTCTCTATCTGTAATAGTTCTTCCTTCATTGCCTTTACCCAATTTTCATCATTATATGATTCATTCAAAGTTTTTAGTTCAATCTTTGAAAAAAAATAGTAATTGACTTGTTCCTCTACAGCTCTTTTTCCTGTTAGGACACCTTTGTTCTTGTCACCTATAATCTAATCTTTAGAATGATTGATCCTTACATACCTGGGAGTCTTGACAACACTTTCTAAAGCCCCTTCTTCATCCTGACTGTTTGCTTTCTTATCTTTCTCTTCAATTAATATAGGTTCATCTAGTTCATAACAACTCAGGTCTAATATTCTCTCTTGCCTTCATCTACCTTCACATTTGCCTCTCAACAATCTTTTTGAGCATTTTGTTGTAGCACCAGTAAGCCTTACTCTTGGTAGAGTATCCAAGAAAGATTCCTTCATCACATCTTGCATCAAAATTTCCTAGATCTTCATCTCTCTTGATATAACATTTGCTTCCAAATACTTTGAAATATTTTACTGTAGGAATTCTTCCATACCACAATTCATAGGGAGTTTTAGTACCATTACTTTCACTTGAACTGTATTTTGAATGTAGACAAAAGTGTGAATAGCTTCTTTCCAAAAGACTTTCGGCATACCTTCTTCCTTCATCATTGTCCTAGCAGCTTCCTAAACTGTCTTGTTCTTCCTATCCACAACTCCATTCTATTGAGGAGTCCTAGGTGCAGACAGTTATCTTTTTATCCCATACTCTTCATAAAAAATGTTGAATTCATTTGATGTGAATTCACCTCCTCTATCAGACCTCAAGAATTTGATCTTCAAATCTATTTCATTCTCAACCATTGCCTTGAAAGATTTGAACTTCTCTAGGGCTTCTAATTTATCTCTTAGAAAAGTAACCCAAGTTAGTCTAGAATAATCATGAATAAGCAACATGAAGTACCTGTCACCTTGTAGACTTCTCACACTTGTAGGATCACAGAGATCTGTATGCACTAGATCCATCAAACTGGTAGAAAATTATTCTTTGCTCTTGAAACTTGTCCTTATCTGCTTTCCCAACGGACATTCCTTACAAATTGACTTGGAGGGTTTCACAAGTTTTGGTAAATCTCTCACAACCTGACTTGAGCTTATCTTTACCAGACTATCAAAGTTTATATGACACATCCTTCTATGCCACAACCAATTTTCATCTGCCTGAGCCAATAAACAATAATCATTAGTTCCTCTCAATTGATAGATGTTACCTTTTGTCTTCTTACCGATAGCAATATCAGTTCTAAAACTTTCCATGATCTTGCACCCATTATCTTTGAATCTTAGATCATATCCTTTGTCACACATCTGACCAACACTCAAAAGATTATGCTTCAAACCCTTCACATATAGAACATTGTCAGTATTATGATTTCCATCAAATGAAATAGATCATTTTCCACAAATCTTACAAGTTGCATTATCTCCAAACCTAACCAGTCCTCCATCATAATTTTCCAAACTTACAAAATTAATTTTGTCACCAGTCATGTGATGTGAGAATCCATGTCAATAATCCATTCATCCTTATCTTTCTCAACTTGAATAGCCAAAGCACTTTCTTTTACTAGTTTTTCATCCTTCACACAGCTAGCAGAATTAGTAGACACAAGATCTTTAATAGCAATAAATAAGCATTCATTTGCACTAGTGTTAGCATCATTACATTCATCATTAGTCATGCCTTCATCATAAAATCTCTGACATAGTAGCATTTCTTTGGGACTCTAGGCCTACTCTCATGTTTCTTTGTATTTCTTTCAATTCTTTTAGGACATCTGGAAGCATAATGACCTACTTTACCACAAGAGAAACATTTGAAAGGTAATTCACCTTTGAACTTACCAGAACCTCTTTGAAGCCTATCAACAAAGTTGGCTTCAGTTTCATCAAAGTCATCATCCACCTTGTATTTCTTAGTTTTGGAGATCTCTGTTGAAGTACTAGCTTTAAAATCTTATTCAATTGTAGGCAGGGCATCACCAAATTATCTCATCTTAAAGGCTGTAAACTTTCCAAGTAACTGATCTCTGTCTATAGTTTTCACAGTCATGAATTCCTCAATTGCAGCCACCTTGTGACTATATGACTTTGGTAGTGATATGAGAATTTTCATCACAACTTCCTTATCACCAAGAGTTCCTCCCATACCCTTTATTCTAGTGACAAGTTCATCAAATCTTTGCATAAAAGATGTTATGTTTTCATCTTCAAACCCTCATACTTCACTTTCAGAATTGCAACTTGGCTTCTTTTACAGAATCATCTCCTTCATATAGATTTTTTAGCCTATCCCATACCTTATTTGTAGTTTCAAGGTCCACAACTTTTGTCAGCGCATAGTCATTTAAGGAACTTAGCAAAGCATCCTTTTCTTTGACATCCACCTCATATTTTTTTATTTCATCTTCAGTCATCAAGCCATTTGGAGGCATGGTATATTTTGCTTCAGTAACTTTACATAATTTATAACCAAGACAAAGAAGATGGATTTTCATTCGTGCCTTCCAAAGAGCATAATTGGTCCCATCAAAATGTAGAGCTTCCTTCTTATAAGACATCCTAGATCTTCCTCAAGTTGTTAGGCTTTCTTTAGAGGAACCTTTCTCTAATACCAATTATTGAACTGCACTGGACAACTAAGAGGGGGGTGATGAGCCATATAATTAACTCATCTATTTCATGTTATTTCTACTCTTAAGAACTTTCTTAGACACTTTGGCATATATAATTACATATTATTATAATTATGTTTGTCTTTTGGTTAGAATATGCAAATATTTAGTTTTCATTTCCTTTGATGAAATCTCTTGCTTTATTTTACTGGATTACATTTCAAACGTGCATATCTTATGTATTATGGTGCAAAGTTATGAATGTTTTTATAAGGCTTATAGTAGTAGAAACAACCAATGGTCTCCAAATCCCTCTGGAGCCCTCTATCCTAAGAAGAACTTGAACTCCAGATAGCTCCAGATGTTGAAAACCTTCCGAGGGTAATCATCCCCTTGAGTCGATGACCACCACAAGCCTATCCTTGAGTGCAAACATAACTTATGCTTCAATCACACAGATGAGAAGGATAACATCACCACATCAACACAATCTTGTTGACTAACTGAAATATTGGTTAGCCGACTTCAGTCCCAACTGAAGTGGCTACCATCTTGCATCGCACCATTTCTGGGAAATTATTTAGTTTGCCATATAGTTGAACTACCATAGATCTCTGATCTATAGTTCTGTTTAGGAATAATGAATGTAATAAACCATGCAACTGGTTCTAGTTCCAATTCATTCCAATTAGAATTGTTGTTAGTTTTCTTCTTCCAATAATGCTTGACTATATAAGTAGGAGCAATTCATTTCTCTCTACTTAGTTCGAAGTTTTCTAAGTTTTCATAGATAGTTATCACCAGATTGTTGTAATAGGAGGAAAACTCCTCATGCTTGTAATTCCATCCATTTCTGGACTATGATTTAATATGAAGGGGAATTTATGCTAAAAGAAGTTAGTTGAGCAAGAGGATCATCTCTTGTTGGGGAAGTAGGGCCTTCTTACCCATCTAAGGGAAGATCTCTTGATAATTTGGTATTTATGTAATTTTATTTTAATCTATGTTATGTTTTCCTTAATGGTCTATGTGATTGTTGTTAACTGTCCCCTACAGGTTAGTTCTTAAAAATCCTAAAATACCAATAAGAGATAGATCTGTTCTTTATCAGGGTTGTCATATTCAAATTGTTTCATTGTTGTAGAATAATAGTAGATTCAATTGATCTTCATTTACTTTTTCAGCATGTTATATTAATTTCTTTTATAACAAGTGTATTTGTTTCCAACAATTTAATTAGTTTCCCTTCCTGTAAGTGTGTTTCCTTAACCACAAATTAATATAGTTTCCTTCCATGCAAAGTGTGTTTATTTCTCAACAATTAGATAGATCTTTATTTCTGCATGCACTTTCAATTCTAGAAAGACTGACAAACCAAGTCCCATTCACCAAAACACTTGACCAAAACCCCCCATTCTAAGAAGTCTTATCACAGATAGATCCAGACACCTCCAGATTGATAAAAGTAAATGGTGATGTATTAACAAAGCACTAATTTGACCTCATCATTTTTGGTGCCATTGCCAGGGACTAATCTACAATCATTGTAGGTTTAAGGTGTTGATAAGACTTTTGATCCATTAGTTTATGAGAAGACCTAGGAACACCTTAGGTTGATTCAATAGAAATCCTATAGTAGATATATCTCTAGAGGCTAATTTGGAAGAACCTCCAGATCACATGATCAATCAAGAATCACCTATACTATCAGAGTCTCCCAATTCATCTGCTACATCTTCGATGGGCGATAATGTTATGAACCATGACAAACCAGCTAATAACAAAACATTCTCTTATCCAATCTCCATCATTCCTGGGAGAAATGAACCTCCTATAAAAAACATATCTCTTGCATTTTTACCTACCTTTAGGGGAAAAACTTTAGAAGATCTAGACTAATTTCTATTTGAATTCAAGGTCCTTTGCCAAACTTATGACTTCACTACAAATAACCATAAATTATAATTGTTTCCTTCCACTTTTAAGGAATCAGCTTTACGATGGTTCATGGGTTTGATTGTAGATTCTATCACCACCTGGGAGGACATGGAAACTATTTTTCTTGATAAATATTAGGATTATTCTAGAGTCAGGGATCGAAAAGATGAACTTTTCCGCATGAAACAAATGGAGGATGAAAATCTGGAAGACTATGTGGATAGATTTTTATTTGTCCATAGGAGGTGTGGAAACAACCTAGATGAAGAATTAAGTAAGACCATCTTTCGAAGAGGAATTGATGATGAGAGCAGAAGCATTAAATTTGATGGGTAAGGGAGATATTAATAAACAAACTTTTGCAGAAATTGTAGAAGTTTGTAGAAACCATTCTCGCACAAGAGCAAGAAAACAAATTTTAAAAAGGGGTAGTACCAATGACGTTACAAAAGTAATGGAGGAACTAGCAAATCTAAAAACTGACATCCTACTTCATTTGAATACCACTTTGGATGACATGCAAGCTAGTAAAAAGAACACTGAACCCTTAGCTATTTATTGCCCTCGTTGTAGAGAGAAACATCCACTTAGGGAATGCCCCTTAAATCAAACTAAGTTGTGTACAATCTGTGAGAAAAATCACCCTACCAATGAGTGTGGTCTGCTTTCTAAAATTAAAAATAGATTGAAAAAGGTTCCAGCAGATGAGGAAGAGCTAAATTTTATTGGCCAGAAACAACCTAATTATGGATTTAATTAGTTTCAAAACCAATATGCTCCAAGGGGAAACTCTTATAATGGCCCTTGGGGAATGCAAATGCCAGTGCAATGCGGTCCATGGCCTCAACAAGATTGGACAAATCAATCTTGGACCAATCCACAATGGTCAAATCAACAATAGTATCAACGACAATGGGCACCTTAATACAACCAAGGAATGAGGAGATTTCGAAACAAACCTCAAGCCTTACTCCTTGGACCTTCACAACCTGTGAATGCAAATTCCAATGAGCAGGTAAACTAGCCATCAATGTCCACACAACCAATTCCAAACCCCACAAACAATAGGCCACAACAACAGGGGTACAATATTGATCCAAATACAACAAACCTGAATGTAGTGGAGATCAATGATATCTAACTCCAATCTAGAAATATTCCTATAACTATTCCTATTGAGGAAGTCAAAGAAGAAGAAGTGAGTCCTAAAGATGATACACAACAATCCAATAAGAAGGCTAAAGAAAAAGAATCAAAAGAAATTCTGAAGGAAACCTCTGTTCCATTCCCAGAATGATTAAAATAGGTTCCTCCATAATCTAAGGAAAACTAGTCCTCACATGATGACTCCCAACTAATTAAGGAACTTAGAAAAATACACATTGAAGTTCCTTTGTTATAGGTGATAAAAGATATTCCTAAGATAAACTAGACCATTAAGAGTTTGTGTCTAAAACTTCCAGGCAGAAAAAGAAAACTACCCAACACTATCAAAGTGGAAGGAAAACTTGTTGATTTCCTATCAGGCAAGTTAATTCCACAAAAATATGGGGATCTTGGGAGCCCTGTCATTACAGTAGACATAAAAGGGGTATCAATTTCAAATGTTTTAATAGATTTGGGTGCTGCCATTAATGTAATGACATCAGAGACTGTAGAGGCTTTGGTATTAACACGTGTTCAACCAACATCAATTGTATTACAACTTGTAGACCTATCTATTACCAAACCAGAAGGAATTTTGGAGGATATCATAGTCATTATTGACACTTGGGACTATTCAATTGATTTCCTTATCCTATAGACAAGAAAGAAACGTTCAAGATACCCAGTAATCCTGGGAAGACCTTGGCTAGCTATAACAATAGCCCTTATTGACTGTAGATTTGGAAATATGACCATTTCGAATGGAAAAAGACTTAAGGAATTTTCTATCTATCCTCCTACCAAACCATTCATGCAATATGAAAACAAACCATGGATAGATGACTTGATGGATTCTAATGAAGAAGATGCCTCCTCATTGGAAATGGTAACAATCATAGAACACTTTGAAGAATGTAATGAGGAATATAAAGAGTTGGAACCAAATAGTGAAATCTCTTTATATAGTGCTACCTAGCAAGAGGTCTCCGAATGGCTCTAGAGAGATCTAAAAGGATCCTTCAAAGCATTTAACTTCCCATATTATGAAAATATTGCCTCACATGTAAGTTATCAACAAGCAAAAACTCTCCACCATGTTGTACCTCACCTTTGTCCATTAAACACACTATTAAGTCCTTATAGAGAACTTCTTTCTATCCATCCTAGCATGAAGAAAATCCCAGTCCAAACCAACAAACAACTTTCTATCAGTAGTTGGTTAATAGAAGTGGAAGAAGTTCGTTTGGCAAAATTGTTACAAAACCATACCTAGACCTTTGCATGGAAATACAAAGACATGAAAGGAATCCATCCTAGTTTTTGTATGCACCATATTTATATTGAGGATGTCCGACCTGTTAGGAAACCACAACAAAGGATCAACCCAGCCTTGAAAGACATAGTGAAGGAGGAAATAGAGAAACTATTGCAGGTAGGATTCATCTATCCTATTTTTGACAACCAATGGGTATCGCCATTAGTAATAGTGCCCAAGAAAAATGGAAAATGGTGAGTCTACATTGATTATAGAGAGATGAACAAAGATACAAGGAAAGACTATTTCCCACTTCTTTTCATTGACCAAATGTTGGATAATCTAGCTGGTAGTTGCTACTTCTCCTTTTTGGATGGATTTAGTGGTTACAATCAGATCCAAGTAGCTCCGGAGGACCAGGATAAAACAACTTTCACCTACCCATGGGGGACATTTGCCTATAGAGTTCTGCCATTTGGATTGTGCAATGCACCAACCATATTTCAACGTGTTGTTTTGGCAATCTTTGCTGATTTAGCAAATACATGTGTAGATGTTTATATGGACGACTTCACAGTGCATGGAAAAACCTTTGATGAAGCCTTGAATAGTTTAATAAGGTGCTTGAAAGATGCAAAGAACATCAGCTATCTCTAAATCATGAAAAATGCTTCCTTATGATGACTGAGGGAATTGTACTTGGTCACCACATCTCATAGGAGGGAATGAATGTAGATCCCAAAAAGGTTGAAATTATTATAGAAATTCCCCCTCCTCAAACTCAAACTAAGGTAAGAAGCTTTCTGGGACATGTTGGATACTATAGAAGGTTCATTGAAAATTTCATTCGAAAAGATAACCCTATGTTCACTTTGCTGAAAAAGGATTCTGAATTTAAATGGACACCAGAATGCCAATAGTCATTTGAGGCTATTAAAAATGCCCTCATGTCAACTCTGGTGATAAAAGGACCATATTGGGGAGAGTTGTTTCACATCCACACAAATGCTTCCAATCAGGCTATTGGAGTAGTGTTAGGACAATTGAATGAGTTTGGAGGTATGCATGCAATATATTACATTAGCAAAAACTTGAACCCTGCAGAGAAAAATTACACCACAATTGAAACAGAATTTCTGGCAGTAGTTTATGCTATCAACAAATTTTGCCACTACATCATAGGCTACAAAATCTTCATACATACTAATCATGTAGCCATATGATATCTGATGAATAAAGCTGTAGTAGGAGGTAGAATTATCAGATGGCTATTATTATTGCAAGAATTTGACATAACCATTGTTGATAAGCATGGAAAAGATAATGTTGTTGCTAACTTCTTGTCTAGATTGAATATGCAGGGAAATAATGAACTAATGGATGATGCATTTTTGGATGAACATTTGTTCGCTATCTCTATACAATCTCCATGGTTTGCAGATCTAGCTATTTATCTGGTTTTAGGGAAATGCCCACAACACTTCAATTCAAAATAAATTAGATGGCTAATTTGAGAAAGCTCCAGATACAAGTGGGTAAATGGTCTATTGTTTAAAAATTGTCCTAATCACATATTATGTTGGTGTGTGTAGGAAATAGAGGTGTATGGCATAATCCATGCATGTCACAATAAACCTTTTGGTGGACACTTTTCAACAATCAAAATGGGGCACAAGATCCTAGGAGCTGGATGTTTTTGGCTAACAATGACCAAATATATTCACCAATATGTGAAGCAATGTGATCAATGCCAAAGAATGGGACATCCAACTCCCACAACAGAGATGCCGCTCCAACCTCAAGTGGTTTTAGATCCATTTGAAAAGTGGGGAATATATTTTGTGAGACCAATTGATCCACCATCCAGAGGAAATCACTACATTCTAGTTCGCACAGACTATGCCACTAAATGGGTTGAAGCAAAAGCATTACCAGTAGCGAAGGAAAAGAAAGTTGTAGATTTTCTATACAAAGACATCTTGCAGCGGTATGGAGCACCCAGAACTCTTATTTCTAATCAAGGACCACAATTTATGTTTGCCATGATCAAAACATTCCTAAAAAGATATCAGATCACTCACAAAAAATCTTCACCATATCATCCACAGAGCAATGGTTAGGTTGAAGTAACAAACAGAGAAATGGAGAACATTCTCACCAAAACCATCTCGAGCAAAAGGACAGATTGGGCTGACAGAGTAACATAAGCTATTTGGGCTTATAATACTACCTGGAGGACAACAAATAACTTCACGCCATATGAGTTAGTTTATAGGAAGCACCCAGTGCTGCCTATTGAATATGAGGTAGAGACATTAAAAACAACACTTGAAGCTAGTATTGATTTGACCAAAGCATAGCTACAAAGGATATTGTAGTTAAATAGATTAGATGAGATGCGGATGGAGGCACTACAACATACAAAGTTAATTCAACACTAGAGGAAAGAGTGGCATGACAAGCGCATCATCAGCAAGCACTTTAAGAAAGGGGATTGGGCCCTATTGTATGATTCTACATACCAAGATCTAAAAGGGAAACTACACACCAGATGGTTGGGGCCCTATGAAATTCAAGAAGCCTTTAGCAATGGAGCTATTCAATTAGTTCCCATTGATGGAGATTGCAAAGTTTTTTTGGACAACGGACATAGATTGAAGTTGTATCATAAACCAGCCTCTAAAGAAGAATTCTCTGCAGAAATTCAGTCTTAGGTAGAACATTTTTTTGTGGAAGATCTTTCTTCCATGGGAATCATGCTCTAAATGATGATTCTTGAATAAATAAAGCATTTGAGGTTGAAAACCAAAAATGATGGTGTCTCCTATTAAAAAACACAAAAAAAAAAAGGTAAATGCTGAAAACTAGCAATGGCGGCTTTGCCTAGAGGAAAGACTTAAAACTAGTAATGGCGGTCTTTTCTTTGAAATTCCCTTTCCTTTCAATAAAATTCCTTTTTTGCAGATCTGCAGGTCGGCATGATAAATTAAATAGTGAGCTCTTGGCAGTTTCGAATAGCTCTCGACGGCTCTTGACAACTCCCGATAGCTCTAGATGGCTACAGATGCCTCTAGAAAATATTAGTGAATATTACCTGTCCAAGCACCATTGAGCACTATTTTCTATGCATCATGAAAATTGATTTAGTGAATAAAGTTAAGACAAAATAATTAAAGGTATGAGAATTTTTCAAGGTATATTCTTTCCTTAACACTTATATAATTATTTCAATATGTTTTGTATATGCCACGTGTCTCCCAAAGTACCCGCATGCAGTTTCACACTCCATGGTAGTTGCAACAATCATTGCAATCTAACAAGTGGCAATTGTAAGGTTATCCGAAGATCTTAAGTAACCCAAAATAATTAAAAGTATTGGGTGATCATTGCAAACATCATTTGAAATCAATGCCATAAAAGGGAATAAGTGCTGGACTGAGAAACCATCATAACTAGTACTTATGATTATTTATGGTAAGTACCATGACAAGCGAGATAGCTGGCGTCAGCTCCAGAGTCGAATGGAAACATAATTAAAGTAGCGGCTATGAAATTGCACTTCACACGTAGCCAACCTGGAGCATAACTCTAAAGTACACACCATGATGAATGAAAGGACATGTAGCATAACTGTCAACTTGTCAAATTCTCACACCATTAATCCTGTGCACATATCTGCAAATGACAACACAACATTCATAACTCTTTCCCATTTCAACCCAGAGTTTAAATATAAAGAGAAGAACAAGTTAAAATCCATTGTAAAAGCCACTACATAATCATTCACAGTTGGACAATTAAATGGGTCACAAGAAGAAGGTAAAACTAGAGAATCCAATCTTCGATGATGCAAGTGCGCAGATATTTCAGCAAGCAGGGTGGCTTGAATTCCTGCAAAAATTTGAAGGGTTCGAGGTAGAGTTGATTGAAGAATTTGTCACAAATTTCCATCGAACCTTCACAACCGTCAAAGGGGTAAGATTTCAAATAAACCTAACTGTCATCAGTCAACTTTCTGGTATTCCTGTTGTTAGGGTTGATATGTTTGCAAGTAAACCCTCCTATGAAGAGTTAATTCAGAACTTCCATGTTGCTCCGGAGCCCCTGCCTTGGTACATTGTAAACAAAGGAACAATGAAAGGTATTGAGAGGAACAGTCTTCTAGACCCATGGAAGACTGTAGTCCTATGGGTCATGAAATTATTTACATGTGAAGGGCAATATGGTATAGTCTTAGGCCCTAGTATAAGGTTGATAACCCATCTGAGGCATGGAGCTAATAACCCTCAGTATTTGATGAACATCCCTGCTTTGCTGCATGCCAACCTAGTCACCATGATGACTAAAAGAAGGGACAAAGAAGGACAAATCACTCACCTTGGATTAATGCACTTGATTATGAAGCACCACTTCCTATCATAGGAAGATGGTCAAATGAAGTGGGAAGATTTATTGGCCTTCCAACCAAGAAGGAAGAAGGTAAAGCACCAAGCCTCTATTGTATCTATTTCAGGTGACCCTGTCGTAGTTTCTTCACAACCTACAGAGGTTCGGTCCAGATGGCTCTGGAGAAGGATAGAGGAGAGTGCTCAAGCAAGTGCGGCTGCTGATACTATAATCTATCATCACTAGTTAATTATCTCTTTAGATGAAGAGGAAGAACAAAACCCTATAGCCATCGTAGAACAACATTCATCCCCTGCTGCACATCCAGCAGAAGAAGAGGCTTAGGAGGAAGAAAGAGTTGAAGAGGCTAGTGGCGGTGGAATACTAGAAGGAATTGGTGAAGAAAGCATCCTTAAGGAAATAGGGCAGGCTGGAAATGTCCCTGAAGAAACCGAACAAGCTACTTTGCAACACAGCCACAGAGAAGGCAAGGAAATCCTTGAAGAAGGTTTTGAAGACACTATTGCACAAGAAACAAGGTATGCCCTCAATCTTTCTAAGATTGAATTTGAGTTGAAATAGTGTAAAGCACAATTAGAGGCCATGGCCTTGCAATTAAAATCTAAAGATGAGGAATTTGAGAAAAAAATGGCAAAAGTAGAGGAATTGAAACAAGAAAAAGAACAAGAAATTTTTGCTTTTAAGAAAGAAGTTGAAAATCATAAAAATATGGTGGCCCAGAGGGATATATAGATTACTCAGCTTAGGCAAAAGATGACCCAACAAAACCTTGCACCTAGTTCATTAAAAATATATGCTCAAAATTCACAACTAGCGCAAGAGAACAGACAACTCTAGAGTGAAATTAGACAGCTCTAGAGGGAGCTAGAGACCATAAGGTAGGAAAAGTTGATAGTAGAGAAAAATCTAGCCCTAGCTTGTGAAACAGGGGAAACCCTGCTAGCTCAAAGGGCACCATCAGGTATATATGCCTTGTTCCTGAGGGAACAATATTTAAGATGGAAATTGTTAAGGATAAGTTGTAATCTTCCCTTCAACTTTGATAGTGACATGGAATTTGTAGTGTTATTTGCAAAACCCCAAGGACTAGCAAAATCTATTGTGTGAATTTTTCCAACATGGTCATATCATGGGTCATGTAAACACTTCAATGCTAAATTTTGTATGTGGGAGAACTTCAGATCAAGAGCTATCTATCTCTGCTCAATAACCATAGATTATGGGAAGATAGAATGGAAGAGTATAATGTTGTTGCAGGCTCCATTGGGTTATTGATGCACCATGAATGCCCTAAAACTACTTGGTTCACCAACACCTTCAAGGAAAATGTTTACAGGCAAGGTGTTACAGGCCAGTATTTGCAAAATTGAAATTCTTGTATTGCTGACTTTTTCGCCATTGTTGGATATCTCCCAAATGCAGCAGTTACAAGATACATAAATAGGTTTGAGGAATTACCCCAAGTTCTCAAAAGGAGAGAGCCTATTTCACCTACTAGTATTAGATGGACGACTGACAAGGTGTGAAAGATTATACCATTAATTCAACAGAAACAACAAAACTAGGTTGGAATGAGATTCAAGACTCCCTTAATTCTAATGCTAGCTCCTCGATTGAATCATCCACCAAGGCATGGAATGAGAGAATGAAAATTTAGAAAATAGTTTAGTAGGGTACAATAAAATGATGGGTTCTAGCCAAAAGGGAGACAATTGTCCCAGTATGACTATGATGAGGATTATGAATGCAACCAGAAAATGGAGGGAAAAAACATATTGGATGAAGTAGACTAAGCACAACCATGAGGACATGTCATATGTTCAGTAGGGGAGAGATGATGAGCCATATAATTGACTCATCTATTTCATGTTATTTCTTCTCTTAAGAACTCTCTCAGACACTTTGGCATATATAATTACATATTATTATAATTATGTTTGTCTTTTGGTTAGAATATGCACATGTTTAGTTTTCATTTCCTTTGATGAAATCTCTTGCTTTATTTTACTGGTTTACATTTCAAATGTGCATATCTTATGTATTATGGTGCAAAGTTGTGAATGTTTTTATAAGGCTTACAGTAGTAGAAACAACCAGTGGTCTTCAGATCCCTCTGGAGCCCTCTGTCCTAAGAAGAACCTGAACTCCAGATAGCTCCAAATGCTGAAAACCTTTCAAGGGTCATCCTCCCCTTGAGTCGATGACCGCCACAAGCCTATCCTTGAGTGAAAACATAACTTATGTTTCAATCATGTAGCTAAGAAGGATAACATCACCATGTCACCACAATCTTGGTGACTAACTAAAATATTGGTTAGCCGACTTTAGTCCCAACTGAAGTGGCTACCATCTTGCATAGCACCATTTCTGGGAAATCATTTAGTTTGCCATGCAGTTGAACTACCATAGATGTTTGATCTATAGTTTTGTTTAGGAATAATGAATGTAATAAACCATGCAACTGGCTCTAGTTCTAGTTTGCTCTAGTTAGACTTGCTGTTAGTTTTCTTCTTCCAATAATGCTTGATTGTATAAGTAGGAGCAATCCATTTCTTTCTAGTTAGTTCAAAGTTTTCTAAGTTTTCATAGATAGTTATCACTAGATTGTTGTAATAGGAGGAAAACTCCTCATGCTTGTAATTTTGTCCATTTCTGGACTATGATTTAATATGAAGGGGAATTTCTGCTAAAAGAAGTTAGTTGAGCAAGAGGATTGTCTTTGGTTGGGGAAGTAGGGCCCACTTACCCATCTAAGGGAAGATCTCTTAATAATTTGGTATTTATGTAATTCTGTTTTAATCTCTATTAAGTTTTCCTTAATGTTCTATGTGATTGTTGTTAACTGTCCCCTATAGGTTAGTTCTTAAAAATCCTAAAATACCAAAAAGAGATAGATCTGTTTTTTATCAGCATTGTCATATTCAGAGTGTTTCATTGCTATAGAATAATATTGGATTCATATGATCTTCATTTACTTTTTTAGTATGTTAGATTAATTTCTTTTATAGCAAGTGTGTTTGTTTCCAACAATTTAAGATAGTTTCCCTTTTTGCAAGTGTGTTTCCTTTCCCATAAATTAATATAGTTTCATTCCAAGCAAAGTGTGTTTATTTCTCAACAATTAGATAGATCTTTATTTCTACATGCACTTTCAATTCTGGCAAGACCGACAAACCAAGTCCCATTCACTAAAACACTCGACCAAAACCCCTCCATTCTAAGAAGTCTTATTGCAGATAGCTCCAGACACCTCCGAATTGATAAAAGTAAATGGTAACATATTAAAAAAGTACTACTTTGACCTCATCAAGGGGGGTGAATCAGTTGTCCTAAAATTTTTTAACCAAATATGATCATCAACTTATCAATTGCTTATATTTAGATTACCATGAAAGCATTAAATGAGAAGCTCAATACAAAAGCATACATAACACAGGAGACACCAAATTTTTACGTGGAAAACCCTAAAAGTGAAAAACCATGGTGGGTGTTAGCCCACAAAAATATATAAGTTATATCTGTTGGTTTTTTCTTCTGAATCAGCATTAGGGTTTGCCACTTCTAATGCACAGGCAGATTTAGCCAACTAATACAGGAGGTTGCGTGAGCTCCTCCCCTTCACTTTTGGTTCTGCCGCACTAAGGGGGGTATCCCTATAACTCAAGATGTAACCTTGACTAGCTCAAAGATAGAAAGATCTAACTTGACAACAACAGGCAGAATACTCTCATGTATGGACCAAGATCTGTATGATAGATCACAAGGTGGGCAACGTTCTTGGACATATATGTCTGGTTAGGGATGAGAGCATGCAAGGGTTTCCTACTCCTAATCCTACAACTAACAGATGGAAGGGAGAGATGGTTTGAAATGGTGTTTGGATGCAAAGCTGGACATGGTGTATAACCTCAACACAGAGCTAGATTGGTGCCTATCCAGGGCTTGGAGTCGGTAGACATACACCTGTGAATGATCAGCATGAATAGCTGAAACTGGATTTCAGGGGGATACACATGATACCTGCCTTACAGATATCTCCCAATACAGAGTGTTAAGCTGTCGATACTTATGGCATCCCTATTGCAGGAAGAAAGATACATGCAAAACTGGAGACAGAATCAGCATAACACATGCAAACATAGCATTATTCATATAAGATTAACCATGAAATCAGTGGATTCATGCCAAAACGTACAACAGGAGATACATAAACTCACAAGTTTTGCTGCACAGAGCAACCAAAACCAGTTGTATCTTATTACAGAGCCAAAATGTCTAGTTTTCAACCACCTAAACAATGGTAACACAGTCTGCCTATATTGGCCAGAAAGTGTACCTCTAGCATTAATTACATGGTTGACCAAAAATCCCGCCAGATACACAGTATCAGAAAAATGGCGCTCAACGCATTATCAGATTGGCGCCCAAACATGAATGTAGTAGGTAGGGGAGGAGACAGGAAGAAACCTCGAGCCCTGTGCCACTGTCCGTTGATGTACACCTTCAAACAGGTACCAGATCCGTCCATACCATCGCCCATACCTCTGCAATAATCACCATTAATGGCGCACCAACCCGCGGCCTTGGGAAATGCAGAAAACTGTGCGTCACAACCGTTTCCCGCCAAGATACATCATCATGATATTTGAAAATATGCAGGATCAAATTATCCCACATGCACCCCGCAGCAACCTCTTCAACACTTTATATACTAGGCCACGAGCATATATGATGTCAGTGCTTTTGCTCCCGATGACACTAGTATAAGCCTTCATCATCATCCTCCAACAGCATGATATCCTGTTGCTTGAAATATCACCCTGACGTCAGCATCATCATCGCAATATCACCTACATGATAATCACCTTCATCGGCACAACCTGATGCATCGGAGGAAGATCCTCCTGCTTAGCCGATACCAAATGTCTGGCCGATGAACATCCTGGTGACGTCACCATCATATCCTGCTGACGTCATCAGCATATCTACCTATTGCGCACCTCCTCATATCCGGATGACGTCATCGTCATGTTTGCAAATATCGGGGGATCTCCACAAGATGATCAGTGTTAGAAATATGACCCCCCCGGACCTTGATGACGTCACCATACATCAGCATCAGGATGATATTCGGAAGATAACCGGATATTTGGAAATATCATCCTGATGCACACATATCATGCTGCACTGTAGCTCCACTATAAGATCGGGGTGATATATGAATATGTGACTGATATTTGAAATGATCACCCCCATTGGACAATGCATGAAGCTGACAGGCGAATATCTCCCTTCGGAAATATCATGATGCAGACAAGTAGAAAAATAGATATCACCCTGACATAAGAATGATGTCAACATCATCAGGGTGATAAAACAATGAACATGAAGTGATAAAACAACATCAGGATGATCTTGACTAAGATCACCCGATGTTCAAATATGATGACCCCGATGAAGATCGGATCATACTTAGGACTTTGTAGCAACATCATCAGGATGATCTTAAGTAAGATCGCCCGATGTTAGAATATCACCCCAGCGAAAGATCATGCTGACAGAAAATATGATGACCCTCGTAAGCAACATCAGGGTGATGTCTGGAAACATGATGATGATGACCTCCTCCAAAGAAAATATGATGCTGATGTTAAAACATGCTGAGGAGGCCCAAAGACTTAGAACTTTTTTGGATTTTTTGGGAAGTTGCCTGCATGAAAATTGCTAAAATAACCGACAGTGAATTCAGGCACCAACAGTGGCTCTGATTGGGGACGTGCAGGTGCAAGACTGCAGCGAGAACCCCAGATCTTTGGGATGCAGACTAGTCCCTTATCCATTGGGCACAGAGTCAAATACTACACCGACCTGCATCACCAGACACACTTGATGGCCTAAGGCCACCAAGAAAAGAAAAACATGTATCTCCCTTTGTCAAACACTTTGTTTTCATCTGCATTTACTGGATCAAGCCTGGAGATACTGCCATGATCTGACCCCAAACAAACCTAGTCATCTGCACATTCATCCCTCTGATTTAGCTTGTCACTGTCATCCCTGTGCAGATAACCCTTAGCATCCGGCAACAAGTGGATGCAGAATGTATCAGGCAATGCATACTCAAAGGGAATATAACACATGTTATCATTTGTATCAGCATTATGCATTGCAAAATGATCTCCTAGATGGATTGAAAATTGAAAGCACTCGAAGTCCACCACACAACTAGGAAAGTTAGAGCTCATTTCATATGCTGGCCTCTCAAAAGAAAAGCTTTCAAATTCACAATTGTGCACATCATGTACACAACCATCTGGTACACCAAGCTGGAAAAGATCAGGCTCTGGCACCTCTTTACAATCAAGCACATTTTTACAATCACTTACCTGATGTATGTTGTTTCCTCTTTCATCAGGATGAGAAACAGAATCCAAGCCAAAAACAGTGTCTAGATCCTCACCATACTCAGATAGATCCTCATCACCATATGTGTCATAGATGGGTGACCCAGGTGCATCAGTTTCATCATAGTATGCCATTTGTTCATGGGCAGCAGAGCATGCATCTTCATCACCAATGGATTCCTTTTGTGGAGGAGTATCAGCCTGTGTGTCATAAGCAAAACAACCATCAATCAAAGAACAATCATGCTCTGCACTAGCACTTATTTCAATCTCTGACTGCTCTTCATGATCCTCGTGTTTGAAAGGAAGGCAATGGGTCACACATGGGACTGCTTCTCTGTTTGCTTATATCTTCTCTGTCTTGAGTACAATACTCATAATTGTCTCCACAGGTCCATTCCAAAAATTGCTCATTGTTGTCCACAACCTCATTGTTGTTTTCATGGTCAGATGCCTCATCATTGCAATGGGAATCCTCATTAGTCCTTTCACTGGCATCCTCAACATTCATCTTTTCATCTTCACATGATGCCTTAATTATTTGGTCATTTGCAGCTTCACAATGATTTCTCACACCAAAGCCTGTGGATAGGGGTTTCAGCAGGTGCACATTTCTGATTTTTTCTATCTTTTCTATGAACTTGTATGCCATCTGCATACTTGTCACCTTGAAATCCCTCAGTATTGCACTAAAGCCCTCCTCAAAAGCTTCAAAGAATATGCCAACACAGGCTGAAATATCAGGTCTGAAACTTTTAGGGACATGTGAAAGGGCTACTGCAAACCTATGACTGAAATCAACACGTGGCTCTTCATCTTGTTTTCTGATGTTCGACAATTCTGCAACAAGATCAGTAGGTTCTCTTGCAAATTCCTCTTTAAAACAGTTAGTAAGCTCATCCCAACAGGCAAAGGATCTCTTTGAAAAGCTCAAATACCAGTCTTTTTCTTTTGCATCAAAGGACCTAACAAAAAACCTCATCCACATATCCTCATCTCTGAATGAATGTTTTCCCATGAACTCATGAAAATTTTGGATATGTGCATTCCCATCACACACACTGTGACCACTAAATCTGGGCATCTGACAGTATATCCTAGCAGGCATAGTTTCTACTTTATAATCAACCCATGACAAATCTAGTTGGTCATACAAAGGATCAAAAGGGCTGAGAAGAGGTTTAGCCTTCTGACTAGCAGACACAACAGGGTTACTGCTTTTTAACTGGGCCTGCTCAGCCTCTAAGAATATCAACCTATTTCTTATCTCTTCTATTCTTTTATTCAACATTTCACCGCTGAGTATGGGATAATTCATACTTGGATTCATAAAAAACTTACTCTTAGACATCCTTTGTCTGCCTAAGACCTGTAACCTCCCCTGGCATCTAACCTATGCAGCAAAATAGTAAATATATAAAGGGGAAGGAACAAGATACCTTTTCTCATACAGATGCTGAAATATGAACAGCACATTTTTGTCACATCACATACATCCATCTTTCATGTGCATTTACATCTTTTGCAGAGTCGCCACCTCTCCAGAGAGGACAAAATTTTCAATAGCTGAAAGCTACTTTTCCAGGTTCATTCCACCAGCAGAGCATCATTTTGTTCACATGAAAGACTCCCCAGCAGAGTCGCCATTTTGTTCATTTTTTCTTCTGAATCAGCATTAGGGTTTGCCACTTCTAATGCACAAGCAGATTCAGCCAACTAATACAAGAGGTTGCGTGAGCTCCTCCCCTTCACTTCTGGTTCTGCCGCACCAAGGGGGGTATCCCTATAACTCAAGATGTAACCTTGACTAGCTCAAAGATAGAAAGATCTAACTTGACAACAACAGGCAGAATACTCTCATGTATGGACCAAGATCTGTATGATAGATCACAAGGTGGGCAACGTTCTTGGACATATATGTCTGGTTAGGGATGAGAGCATGCAAGGGTTTCCTACTCCTAATCCTACAACTAACAGATGGAAGGGAGAGATGGTTTGAAATGGTGTTTGGATGCAAAGCTGGACATGGTGTATAACCTCAACACAGAGCTAGATTGGTGCCTATCCAGGGCTTGGAGTTGGTAGACATACACCTGTGAATGATCAGCATGAATAGCTGAAACTGGATTTCAGGGGGATACACATGATACCTGCCTTACAGATATCTCCCAATACAGAGTGTTAAGCTGTCGATACTTATGGCATCCCTATTGCAGGAAGAAAGATACATGCAAAACTGGAGACAGAATCAGCATAACACATGCAAACATAGCATTATTCATATAAGATTAACCATGAAATCAGTGGATTCATGCCAAAACGTACAACAGGAGATACATAAACTCACAAGTTTTGCTGCACAGAGCAACCAAAACCAGTTGTATCTTATTACAGAGCCAAAATGTCCAGTTTTCAACCACCTAAACAATGGTAACACAGTCTGCCTATATTGGCCAGAAAGTGTACCTCTAGCATTAATTACATGGTTGACCAAAAATCCCGCCAGATACACAGTATCAGAAAAATGGCGCTCAACGCATTACCGGATTGGCGCCCAAACATGAATGCAGTAGGTAGGGGAGGAGACAGGAAGAAACCTCGAGCCCTGTGCCACTGTCCATTGATGTACACCTTCAAACAGGTACCAGATCCGTCCATACCATCACCCATACCTCTGCAACAATCGCCATTAATGGCGCACCAACCCGCGGCCTTGGGAAATGCAGAAAACTGTGCGTCACAACCGTTTCCTGCCAAGATACATCATCATGATATTTGAAAATATGCAGGATCAAATTATCCCACATGCACCCCACAGCAACCTCTTCAACACTTTATATACTAGGCCACGAGCATATATGATGTCGGTGCTTTTGCTCCCGACGACACTAGTATAAGCCTTCATCATCATCCTCCAACAGCATGATATCCTGTTGCTTGAAATATCACCCTGACGTCAGCATCATCATCGCAATATCACCTACATGATAATCGCCTTCATCGGCACAACCTGATGCATCGGAGGAAGATCCTCCTGCTTAGCCGATACCAAATGTCTGGCCAATGAACATCCTGATGACGTCACCGTCATATCCTGCTGACGTCATCAGCATATCTGCCTATCGCGCACCTCCTCATATCCGGATGACGTCATCGTCATGTTTGCAAATATCGGGGGATCTCCACAAGATGATCAGTGTTAGAAATATGACCCCCCCGGACCTTGATGACGTCACCATACATTGGCATCAGGATGATATTCGGAAGATAACCGGATATTTGGAAATATCATCCTGATGCACACATATCATGCTGCACTGTAGCCCCACTATAAGATTGGGGTGATATATGAATATGTGACTGATATTTGAAATGATCACCCCCATTGGACAATGCATGAAGCTGACAGGCGAATATCTCCCTTCAGAAATATCATGATGCAGACAGGTAGAAAAACAGATATCACCCTGACATAAGAATGACGTCAGCATCATCAGGGTGATAAAACAATGAACATGAAGTGATAAAACAACATCAAGATGATCTTGACTAAGATCACCCGATGTTCAAATATGATGACCCCGATGAAGATCGGATCATACTTAGGACTTTGCAACAACATCATCAGGATGATCTTAAGTAAGATCACCCGATGTTAGAATATCACCCCAGCGAAAGATCATGCTGACAGAAAATATGATGACCCTCGTAAGCAACATTAGGGTGATGTCTGGAAACATGATGATGATGACCTCCTCCAAAGAAAATATGATGCTGATGTTAAAACATGCTGAGGAGGCCCAAAGACTTAGAACTTTTTTGGATTTTTTGGGAAGGTGCCTGCATGAAAATTGCTAAAATAACCGACAATGAATTCAGGCACCAACAATATCAATACCGAAAAATAGACACTCACTACCTATAAGGCTCACTGCCCAAATTACTCACTGCAAAGAAAGGCTCACTACCTATGGATGGCTCACTACCAAAGGGTTGAACTAAGATAACATCATCTACTTCATGCCAAGGTTAAGTTCTATTGAAGCACAGAAACCTCTACTCTACTCTGCTACCTTACCTCACTTTGTCTTCACATCTTCACACTTAGATACATTTTCACAATTCAATTACAAGTATTTATACACTACATCAACCTTGGAATGATCATCAAGGTCAGTATTACAATCATCAACCATTGGAACAATCTCCAAGGTCGGCATTACAAACATACATAAAATAGGTCTGGACCTAATACAAATTTAGCTAAGGAAAAGATGTAACAATGCATGTGGATCATGTCATGCCTTACCTAGGACTCAAACACAATCTTCCATGCTGCAACATGCTATCACAATCTTTGATACATCTTCACAAGTGACGAATTCAACCAGGTCGGCCAAGACTGATATTAACACAAGTATTCTCAAGAACACACTTCATGCATGATCTAAATTACACCTTGCAGACCAATCCAAATGTAGGAGCATGATCAAGAGACACCACAAGCACATTATAATCATCAGGAACAATTGTACGATCTCTAATATCTCTATCAACAAGATTCTTCAAACCAAAGCACAAGAACAACACTACCAGCCACTGTCATGAGTAAAAGATAGCTTTTGGACCACCAAATCATGAACCATTACACTTGAAGGCATTTATCATCATCACAAACTTACTTCCAGAACCGTAGACCAAAATACTTTAATGCAGAGGAATATGGAGCAAAATACTTTCTCCCTGTCACCATGAAACACAGAAAAATTTGTTTTCACTCTGGTGAACATATCTCACTCAATTCTTCATATCGAAGGCTCACACTTAGAATATAACATCTTCATATAGGCTTATAAATAACTTCCAATCCATAGGTAAAGATATTTATTCTACAAGAAATGCAAAGCATTCTTCTGGATTGTTCTTCTGCATGTAATGCACTGTTTCTACTGCAACACATTGTTATCACTGGAGGGGCTAATTTTCTCAATATCCTCAACAAAGTAAGAGCACAGTTGACACCAATGACAACATAGATATGTTGACATCAATGACAACACCGATTAGGCACATACTTGCAACATGGTTTTGTGATGATAGGTAAGTGAAGGATATGACCTTAGAAATTGATTTTCAAAATTTTGGACCCAAAATGGATGAATGGATGGATGGTTTTATGATAGGATATGAGGATGATTTTTGGATAGATGATCAAGAGATACCTTGGATAATTTGGATGATGTTTTCAAATGGATGATTAAGGGATATGTTGGATAATTTTGATGATGGTTTTAGATAGATGATCAAGGGATACTTTGGATACTTGGGATGATGATGTTGGGTGGATGATTAAGGATACTTTGTATACTTTTGATGATGATTTTGGATGAATGATCAAGGGATACTTTGGATGGTTTTGATAATGTTTGAAAAGGATGATCAAATCAAAAGAGGGCTCAAATAAATCTAGATCTTGTTGATTTCAAAGTATTTTCCTCTCCTTACGTAAGGTAGACTAAGACACTTAAGCAAAAAGGGAATAGGGATTATTTTACTTGGGGTAGACAAGACCTCCAAGCAAAATAAGATCCTTAGAATTCACTAACTTAGGAGAAGTCTAAGCTCCTAAGATAATTTATTCTAAGGTTGATAGGGATAATTTATAAGAGAACTTAAGGTAGACAAATGCTTAAGCTTCTTATAAATTAGAGGATGAGGGATAAGATCTAGATTTATGTTTGCACTAATTTGATTTGAAGGATGATTAGGATGTTGATTTGATTTAATTTTGGGTTTGGTTTGGACAGTGTTGATTGTTGTTTGGATGATGTTGATTGGTTTGGCTTAAGGTTTGGATGATTTAGATTTGGATTGGATTTTGATTATGGCTTGGAGGATATTAGGATTTTGATTTGGGGGGTAGGGAATTGTGATGAAAGGTTTGGATGATCTTGATTAAAATTGGAATTGATGGAATGAGGATAAAGGCCCAAAGTGAAAATCAAGATGTTTTCTAAGATAAAATGGTAGGATATAGGGTGATGGAATTTTGACAAAGGATGGAGATGATGGATGAATTTGGGATGGTTTTAAAATGTGGCCACATCACAAGGGTAGTCAAATTATGCTATGGAGATCAAATATAGGCCAACTGATGATTGTTGGGCATGGGAACTGATTGCGCTAAGACATAAGCCTAAGGCACTAATAG
This sequence comes from Cunninghamia lanceolata, assembly GCA_027924645.1. Lineage (NCBI taxonomy): Eukaryota > Viridiplantae > Streptophyta > Pinopsida > Cupressales > Cupressaceae > Cunninghamia > Cunninghamia lanceolata. Next base: position 10,047,193 of record BSBN01000252.1, on the reverse strand, counting down.
GGGAACCATATGCGCTGAGGGATAAGATGAAGGCATTGATAGAAAACACTCTAGCACTAACAAACAAGACAAAGGCACTAAAAGAGAGCTCAATGGCACTAAACAAATAAACAAAGGTGCTAATAGTCTGTTCTAAGGGCTAAAATTGTTTGATTTTATGGAAACTTTTTGATCTTTTTTGGCTCCAAAACTCTTTGGCAAGAGATTAAACAAGCAAGAAGACACAATGGATTGACTTCAATGTATGGAATTAGTTTTTGGCTTTTTTAATTTTACGGGTTTTGACAAAGAAGACACAGCATTCACATGAACATCCTAGAAGTTATTCAAGTAGGAGTGTCATATCCAACAGACCCGCTCAAGTGCGACTTCAATATCCATTATTAGATAATGGTGATTTTCATCCCCTTGATACCATCTACCATTGCTTGGGTGGATAGGGAATGTAAGGTCATGGACCACCTTACACCCCTTACCTTGAGACAAAAGTCTTGCCCAAAGTTTACCCCCCTCAAGACAATGGAGGTAATAGCATGGGCTTTTCTCCTCCTATGATAGTGATGCACCGAAGATGTGATGCCCAAAGGTCTTAGCTAGGTTTTACAAGATTCTAGGGGGTGTCCCAATATATGCGAGGTATGGGGGACAAGTCCATGAACGGGGGTGTCTCAATCCACCCAAGTTCCAACCAACATAATTCTCGGCAAACTGACAGTCTTGGGATTTTTGTGAGAGGGGAGAGAGTCCTTCCTTTAAAGTGAGTCTTTCAATTCTCACAATATTTATATCCCGCACCTAAACACACAATTGAGGTCATTCCTTGGGGTGATGAAATCCCCAAGTAGGCCCCTTAAGAAGAAACTACTTCCCACTTTTGATCACCCAAGATCACACAAAGTGCAAGGGGAGAGCATACGTGGAAAAGTAACCCCTTTGGGATACAAATAACAAAGAAGTTTGCAAATGGAATTTTGATCCCCAAGATCACCCTAAGGTGCAAGGGGAGAGCATACATCCAAGAGCAAACAAAGACACGACAAACAAAGATAAATTTCCCCTACTTTAACCTTAATGTCTAACTAAATGCTAGTGGTAGAAATAAGACTTTGATCGTGAATCTACACAAAACAAGTCGGTAGTTTTGACAATGATACTTGGAAATACATTTTGATTCCTGCAAAAATGTGTTAGATTCCTGCAAAAACTAGGTGCAAACTCTGTCAAACCAAAAGTGCTAAAACAAAGACCAAATGTGCTGAAATAGAAGCCTAAGGTAGTAAAATAGAAGCCTACTATGCTAATACAAAAGATAATTGCGCTAATACATAAGCCTATTGCACTAAAATAGAACCCTGAGAAAACAAAAAATAAATTTATACCTACGGGCTGTTTGTCACAGAGGTCGAATGTGTTGTTTTGGGTGCTACAGGAGCTGATGCGATAGAGAGGGAAAAACATATACAAAATAGAGTTATCCTGCCACAAAATGGTCACAAAAAAGTGTTAATGCAAAGTCAGTTCAACAGTGTTAAACAATAGTTTGTAACTCAAAAATAGAGCCAAGGATATAAGATGTGCAAGGTTGTGTTAGCCCTAACTGTTCCTTTTAAAAGTGCAATAGATTAAGTGATATCTCAGAAAACTTAAGGCCTATAGACTTTGTAAAACTAGAAACTAAAAAGCCTACAAGTAACAGTTAGTGAAAAATGAGATGTTAGAAACATTTTTGAGACAAGAAAACTTTCTTCTGTCGTGATTAGATGCGCTAAAGCAGTGACTAGAGGAGCTAAAATGGATGATGCAAGATAGACTCCCACTGCTGCACATAACTCACAAACTCTCACAAACTCATTTCAAACACACTCATACACAAAGCTTTAAATAACATCAAATTCTTCTTTATTTCAATTATTTTTCTTTTAAGAAATCAAGTACATAAATCTGCAACCAAAATTACAAACAAATGGCCTTCATGGGCTATCATACCCACCACTGATCAACTCTCTCTCTATTTTATAGAAACAAACTTCTTTCCTCTCTATGTCTGTCTCATGGGAAAATTTCTCTCTGAAAACCCCTCTTCAAAACTTGGTACATTATGAGATTTTACAAATTAACATGCCCCCTCTCATGGGCTGATTCTTCTCTCAAAACTCTTCCAAAACCCTATCCACAATCCCTTTCACATTTTTCTTTAAAAACTTCCAAAAATGTGCATTGAAAACCATCAATAATTGCTCGAAAGTGGGTTTCCAACTCTCCCCTAGCATAGCTCTTCTTATTCTAGGTTTAGGCAGCCTTAAATGAAGCATATAAGCCTCCATTAACTCCCCCAAGCCTTATCTTTACTCATAGGGGCATTTTTTTATATTCTAGACATTTTAAAAACTACAAAATCTTGATTTTATATCTCTTATATATTTCAAACGCCAGGTCCAAATGGAAGTTATAATAAAATAATAAATAGAAGGTTGTAAAAGATTGTAAATTTATTACCTTAACCCCTAAATACTTTACCAAAATGAAATATTCAAATTTGACAACTTTGAATGTGTAGACCCAGGTGTTGGAAAGGGAAAAATTCAAACTTCTTTGAATTAAATGAAAATTGGCATGTAGGCTCAGAATGATGTCCAAAAGTTCCCTGCAAATTGGTTTTGCTCCAACTTTCAAGAATTTCAAAATATTAAACTTTCTGTGAATTGTCAACACATTTTTTACAAACTTTTGACATTAACATTTTCTATACCGTGAAAGATATTGATCTGATTCTTTTTGCACATTTGACATGGTACCTCCAAGAATGTCCCTGCAAAAGTATTCTTCTTTAGCTCTTACAGATTTTTGGGAATAAATTTTCAAAAACTACTTGTGCCTCTAAAACAGTGAACTGGCGAAAAAGTCAAAATTGCAAATTTGACCATAGGAGAGATTTTTGAATGCTGAGAGATATCATCAAAGCCACACACACACCAAAAATGAAGAAAAACAACTGCAATTTTTTTGGTTGATGCAGGATAGCCCATTCGCCTGGATGCTTCTTCATCAAACACGTTGGGTAGGAAAGATTTTGTGAGTAGGATTCACAAAATGGAGTTGGATAATTGAGTCACCCTTGTAGGTTGTATACAACCTACAAAAAACTCCATCACTGCATCAAGTTCATAAAAATACTGCTTCTTTCTCCTCTTCCAGCATTTGCCTAGAACACTTCTCATACTCCACCAACAACTCTGCTTTGCACTCCTCTTTCTTAACATAGAATCACTATAACCTAACCTCCTCCACCAACATGCATTTGTACTATCCTTTGCAATATCAGACCAATTTTTTCCTACATACAAATCAACACTAACAACATCCAAGTGTACTATCTCCTCTTCATTCCCTAATTCATCTTTTGCACTCACATGTAAATCATCCTTCACAAATTCAAATGAATACAATTTTACCTCTTTCACCTATTCCTCTATTGTTGTTGCAACATCTGTCTGCTCACTATCTATTGCAATCTTTTCATCTTCATACACTCTACTCTCATCTTCATCATAAAAATAAAACATATTATGTATTACCTCTTTCTCTACAACCTTTTCTTTGTCATTGTCTGCTGTCATATCTTCACCATTCTCATTTTCTACTACTGCAATCTCATTATCTGCACCAACTACATCCTTCTTCTCATCCTCTACAACCTTTGCTGTAATCTTCTCTTCATCCCCAGCCACTGCTGCACCTTCTTCAACCTCTTTCTCTATACTTTCCCTTTTCTCACTTTCCTCTTCTATGCCTTCATCAGGGCATACTTCTACAACCTTTTCTTCTTCCTACTCACCTGCATACACATAACCACTTGCAAACATATCTTTATTAGAAAAATAATAGGACTTCTTCATACCCATATTTTCTCTTCAACTGCTACACTTTTCTCTTCTTCCTCACTCTCTTTCTGCATGTCTTCCTCATGACATGTTGTTGCAATCTCTTCCTATTCATCCTTCTTTCCTGCACACATAGTGTCATTTGTAAATATATCATTACCAAAGAATAATGGAACTCAATCTCACCCATTTTCTTTTCCTCATTATCCTTCTTATTTGCTACAACTTCTTCTTGCTTATCTTGCAATGGAGCCAAAATAAATTCTTCCCCATCTTTCATTATGATGTACGTATTCTTCCTACCATCATGCACAACTTATCTATCCCAAAGCTAGGGTAAACCCAACAAGACATGACATACATCCATGGGGACTACATCACACACAATTTCATCCTTATATCTACCAATATGAAAATTAACAACACGTTGCTCACTTACCCAAATTTGATGATCTCCTCGCATCCAAGAAATACTATAAGGATTGGGGTGTTTTCCTCTCTTCAAATTTAGCTTCTCAACCATCTCCAATGACACCAAGTTGTCTATACTGTTGTTGTCCATAATAACCTTGCAACATTTTCCTCCTAACTTGCAAATAGTTCTAAACAAATTCCTTCTCTATTTAGGCTCCTGCTTCTCTTTCTGTGGCTTCAAAAATACCTTCATCATCATCAGGCATTCTCCCTACCTCCAAGACATTATGTCAAACACTTTTCATGCACACTCACAAAACCACTCTCTACAACCTGCACACACTTACAGGTACGCTTCAATTCAAAAAACTTTTCCAGTTATAGGTCCTCTTTCATACCTACAACAAAACTCTTTCACACACAACTCTCTATCTACAGCTTCAAGGTCTTCACTTAGCTGTAAATTGCTCATGACTCTTACATACTTGCAACAATTCTCTCGAGCTCTTTGACACAACCACACTCTCCACCCTTAGATCCTGGCATAGGCTGCCTCACATTCGGTGCTCTACCTATGCACTCAAGACCACTAGCTCTGATACCATCCAATGCAAGATAGACTCCCATTACTGTACATAACTCACAAACTCTCACAAACACATTTCAAACTCACTCATACACAAAGCTTTAAATAGCATCAAATTCTTCTTTATTTTAATTATTTTGCATTTAGAAAATCAAGTACATAAATCTACAAACAAAATTACAAACAAATGGCCTTCATGGCCTCTCATACCCACCACTAATCAACTCTCTCTATTTTATAGCAGCAAACTTATTTCCTCTCTATGCCTCTCTCATGGGCAAATTTCTCTTTGAAAACCTCTCTTCAAACCTACTATATTATGAGGTTTTACAAATTAGCATGCCCCCTCTCATGGGCTAATTCCTTTCTCAAAACTCTTCCAAAACCCTATCCACAATCCCTTTCATGTTTTTCTTTAAAAACCTCAAAAATATGCAAAAACCATCAATAATTGCTCGAAAAGTGGGTTTCCAACTCTCCCCAAGAATATCTCTTCTTATTCTAGGTTTAGATAGCCTTAAATAAAGCATTTAAACTTCCATTAACTCCTTGAGGCGTTGTCTTTACTCAGAGGGGTGTTTTTTTGTATTCTAGACATTTTAAAAAATACAAAATCTTGATTTTCTGTCTCTTTTATATTCCAAATGCCCTCCAGATAGAAGTTATAATAAAAGAATAAATAGAAGGCTATAAAAGATTGTAAATTTATTACCTTAACCCCTAAATACTTTACCAAAATAAAATATTCAAATTTGGCAACTTTGAATGTGTGGAACCGGGTGCTGGAAAGGGGAAAATTCAAAATTCTCCAAATTGAATGAAAATTGGCATGTAGGCTCAGAATGAGGTCCCAAAGTTCCCTACAAATTGGTTTTGTTCCAACTTTCAAGAATTTCCAAATATTAAACTTTCTATGAATTATCACCACATTTTTTATAAAACTTTCAACATTAAAATTTTCCAAATCGTGAAAGATATTGATTGGATTCTTTTTGTACATTTGACATGGTACCTCCAAGAATGTCCCTGCAAAAGGATTCTGCTCTAGCTCTTACAAATTTTTGGGAATAAATTTTCAAAAACTACCTGTGGAGCCTCTGAAACGAACTGGTGAAAAAGTCAAAATTGTAATTTTGACCATAGGGGATATTTCTGAATGCTGAGAGATGTCATCAAAGCCACACACATAACAAAAATGAAGAAAAACAACTATAATTTTTTTTGTTGATGCATGATAGCCCATTCGCTTGGATGCTCCTATATTAGTGGAGGCCATCTGTGCTAAAATAGAGGACTTATGCGCTAATACAGAGGCCTTCTGGGTTGAAACAAAGGCCATTTGAATTGACAAGTAGCCTAAATGTGTTGAACAGAGGACCAAATGCGTTAAACCTATAAAAAAGATTGTTAGTAAAAATAGAAGTTAGTGAAAACTAAAAGTGCCAACAGAGGTGTCAAAGGCGCAACTACGAGAGCCAAATGCATGACTACATGGACCGAATGTGTTGAAGCGACCTACATGACAGAAACCTTCAAAAACTCACAAGAAAATGATTACTAACAGGGAAAGGGATCCCACTGGGCATGCCAAATGAAGATGAAGGAAATATGTGAAGACAAAACAAACATGAAAGAAACTAAAAAACACAAGATTTATACCTTCAAAGTCTTCAAATCTCCTTTTCTCCTTGATAATGTGGAGGAGAGATGCACCCAAGTCACTCTTAGCTATACCCAAACTAAGTATATGTGGATTGCTCTTATAAATTCAATTCAATATGGATTTGATGGAGGATTTGGCTAGAGATTTGGTAGGGATTTTGGCATAGTAAGGATGCATAAAACTTGAGATATTATTTTAGCATGATAATGATGCAAATGGATTAAGATGAAAAGGCTTGGATTATGCTTGTATTTGTAGGCATTTTGGAAGGAATTTGAGATTAATGGTTGAGATCGAAAGTTGAAATCTAATGGTGGAGATGAAGAGATGAGATGGAGGGCTAAGATTTAATCAACAAAAATGGAGGGTTGAGATTATTTGTGAATTTTAAATTCACCTTGGGAAGGCTTTGCATTAACAAGGATTAAGGCTTGTGAGTAAATAAAAAATTAATTTTTGTGGGAGAAGATGGAATAAAAAATTAAGGTTTATTAGTGAATGGGATACCATGTGACACATGTGTTTATTTGGAAAACACTTGTGTGAACCATTTTTATTAAAAAGAGCTCTTACATGGAAAAGAAAAGGTGAGGTGGAAGAGTCATGTTGCCCCTTTGAATAAAAAATTGCTTTTTATTCAAAGGGTGTGGGAGATGGGTTAATCAAGGTTTGACCAAACTAATTTAGTGTTTAACCTAATTAATATAGTTGTTGGAAATTAGTGGGGGGATTAATTAGTGGTTAAAATTAATTAAGGGTTTACTTAATTAATTTGGGTCTAGGGGCTAGGTAGGTTAGAGTAGCTAATTAAATAATTGGTATTTATTCAATTAGGCTAGGTTTAGGTCATAGACTAGGGAATATTAATTAAATAAGTATGTTTTATTTAATTAATCTAGGTTAGGGAATGAGGGAAATTAATCAAATAAATATTAGGATATTTATTTAATTAATTATGGATGATGTTTAAGGTATAGTAATAAATTAATTAAATTAATTCATTACGAATGAACAATTTGGGATGAATGACTTAGGATTAATTAATTAAATAAATTAAATTTTTATTTATTTAATTTGGTGAAAGGGATAGTTAGTAATGTAAGGATGCGGGAAAGTGGCTTGCAAGGTCAAGACATTTTCAAGTGTCTACAAGATGTTCCTAGATTTAGTGCAAAAATAAGATAGGTCCTTCAACTTGCGTGCTACAAAACCACATGATTAGTAGTTGGATAATGAGTCTTTGACAAGCAATTTCAAGTTGCATGATGCAGAAGCACCCGGGCGTATATGCAATCCTGCATCACCCAAAAAGAATGGTTAATTCAGTTATGTTTGCTCTTAATTTAGTTTGTTGTTTTAGTTATATTTTTGAGGTGTGGCAGTGTTGTCATGGTTGTTGGAAACCACGCAACGCTTTCATTTTGTGTCGTTTATGTTTTATATTGGTGGATTTCAATTCACTTTTCATTGTCGTGACTATTTTGGTGGAGTCTTGGATCCTTTGTCGTATTTTCATTTGTCATACATTGTTGCAATTTGGGTTTGATGGTGTGTAGTGGTTGAGTGTCGGTGACCAATATTCATTGCCGTATGCTTGTCGAAGTGTTTCAAAAACATTGTGATATTGCTGGCAAAGCATTTGATGGAGTCATTATTATTTTCATTCAGCCATCTGGTGATTTTGGTATGAGTACATGTAAAACACACATGCACAAAAGGTAGATGTGGCTAGGGAGATTTAATTATACACATAGAAGGCATAAAATATATATACTCTCTTGAATTATTTTAGATTTTGACTGAAGATGGAAGGGCATGTTGACTCCATAAGAGTTCACCCTCATTTTAAATTCTTTTAAAAATTATTTTCTTTTCTTTTCCAATGAGGGGTGAAGCCTCATTTTTGTCTTGGCATTTCTTTAGAAACAAAACATCACAGAATAAAAGACCAGCAGAATGGTAAGAAATAGGGGTCGATTTTGTGAGTTTGACAGCTAGATGAGAGAGCCAGCGCAGCAATTTCAGAAATGCAAAATTTGATTGGAATAAAAAACCTCTAGGGTGTTGATTCACTAGCAAGAGGGTGACTATTTATTGGTCTTCTAGTTTTGAATAATATAAAAAGATAAATTGAACAAAGGATGGTGTTTGGCTAGCTAACAAAGGAGAGAAAATAGAAGTGTGAAGTGTTATCACAAGAAATCGATGGGAAAAAAGAGGTCGCTGCCAGCCAAGTGCATAGAATGTGAGAAGATATACATTTAGTTGTTGTTCCAGATCAAAACAATAGGTAAAAGGTACAAGTTTGGTGATCAAGGAGAATAAAATAATTGTTGAAACATTATGGAGAGATAAGCAAAGTGTTGGTTGCATAGTGAAATAGCACGATACAAATTTTGCTTGTTTTGTCAAACTAAGAGTGGAATGCAAAATTGGGGAAAAGGAGTTTTTTGTTGTTCAGATGAAAATCAAACATGAAGGAAAATTGTATAGAAATCAATCTAATATGCTTTGTTTGCTGTAACAACACATTTGAACAAATGAGTGTTGCTAATAAGAAATAATTTTGAGTTTGAGAGTATTGAATACCATGTTTGTGTATTGTATGGTTCATTGTTACAAATTATTTGGGATGGAGGATCAGTAATTTCATTTCTGCAACTGTTGGTATAAAATTCAATTTGGAAACTAGTTTAAATTGCCTGGCGAGCATTGGATTGTGTATTTGGTACTTGAATTAGCAGTCCCATAGGACCCCTAATTCTTGTCTACACCAATTGGTATTAGAGCAGGTTCATCATTGTGTTGGGAGAAGAACCCTAAGGAGATTATTGTGGGTGTGTGAGCAGACAACGAGACCCGCAATTGTAGAGGGTTTTGAACATGGTGCAAAGAGGGAATGGGCAAAGAGGACCATGTAATGTAGACCATGAGGTCTTTAGGGAGATGACGAGAGGCCTTGAAGCCAGGATAGGAGCAAGGTTGGAGGCAATAGAATTGATGCAGCAAAGAGGAATCTTAGTGGTGGATGTCAGTGATGATGAGGCTGAAGAAGAAGCATCAGAATTTGACATGGAATATAATCATAGAGATGAGGTGGAAAGAAGATTTTTTAAATCAATGGCTAGGCTTTGTAGTAAGCCTAAGTTGGACCCCCCAAATTTCAATGGCTATTTGAATCTAGAAGAGTTAGTGGATTGCATATTAGAAATGGAGAAATACTTTGACTTAGAGTCAATTAAGGACCCAAAAAGGGTGAAGTTAATGGATTGCATATTAAGGACCCAATTAAGGATCAAAAAATGGGAGAGGATGGTGACAAAATTGAAGGCAAAATTTATGCTTGCAGATTATCAACTCAACATGTTTAAGAGGCTGCAAAATGTTTAAATGAGCATGCTTTGGGTGACTAGTGTCAAAGAGGCATATTGATATGCATTAAAAGTGGAGGAGAAACTTGCAAGAAAATAACAGCATAATTCTCTTGGTAGAGGCAAATTTTCAAGAGGAAAAGGGCAAAATAGTGGGGATAGATGTTACCAAAACAAACAAGATGAGGCAAGTACATCTCATGTGGGTGTGCAAGAAAACAAGAGAAGAGGAGATCTTCTAGGGGAAGAGGAGATTATTCTCGTAGTAGAGGATACTTTGGAAGAGGTAGAGGAAGAGGGTTTTGAGGTACGTACTTCCAATATGGAGAGCTGGGGCATAGGGCATTTGAATACCCACAAATACAACAAAATAATGGCATAAGGAAGGAAGCAAGAATTCTTGTAGGCCATGCTATAAAATGAAAGTGTGGCTGCACCAAATCATGGAGAGGGACCTGAAGATGTAGAGTCTCTCATACTACGAAGAGTTTTGTTAAATCTTGAAAAGGAGAAGTTGGAGCCAATACAAAGAAGAAATATGTTTAGAACAAGGTGCAAGACGAGTGGCAAGTGTTGCAAAGTCATAGTGGACAACGGTAGCACAAATAATATTTCATCCAAAGAGATGGTGGAGAAGCTAAATTTGAAAAGATTGAAACATCCCAGCCTATACTAAGTTTCATGGTTGCAAAAAGATCACAGTTTGATGGTATGTGAGCAATACTTTGTGAGTTTTCAAATTGGAAACTATACAGATGAAATAATGTGTGATGTGATGCCAATGGATGCATGCCATCTACTTGTGGGAAGGCCTTGGCAATTTGATTGAAGAGTTGTTTAAGATGGATGGACCAATACATACGGAATCAAGAAATATGGCTAATAGTACACTCTAAATCCAATCAAAGATAAGGAATCTAAGAAGTGGAGAACATTTCCAAGGTTTGTTTGCTTTTGGTAAATAATTTTTTAAAGACTTGAAGGAAGGAGGAACATGTTTTTCCATTGTTCCAAATCTTGCAGTAGTTGGGACAGTGAAAGAAAATGAAGAGATACCAATGAAAATTTAAATTTTTTTGGAAGAATATGATGACATAATGATGAATGAGTTGCCCGATGGATTGCAACAATGAGGAGCATAAGCCATTGTATGGATTTGATTCCCGGTGCAAGTTTTCCCAACATAGTACTATATAGAATGACACCTATGGAGAATGCAGAAATAAATAGGTAAGTGCAAGAGTTGCTGGATAAGGGGCTGATTAGGGAGAGTTTGAGTCCATGTACTATTCCAATGGTGTTGACACCAAAGAAGGATGGTGAATGGAAAATGTGTATGGATTCAAGATCCACAAACAAGATAACTATCAAGTACTGGTTTCTCTTGCCACGAATGGATGATATAATCGATTATTTGAGTGGAGCCAAGTACTTCACCAAAATCAACTTGAAGAGTGGATACCATCAAATTCACATAATAGAGGGGGATGAGTGGAAGACCACCTTCAAAACAAGGGATGGATTGTACAAATAGAGGGTGATGCCATTTGGTTTGACAAATGCACCAAGTACTTTCATGAGGTTGATGAACGAAGTGTTGAAACCATACCTTGGTAATTTTTTCATTATGTATTTGGATGATATTTTGGTTTTTAGAAAAACAAAAGAAGAGCATTTGTAGCATGTTAGGGTAGTTTTGCAAAGACTCAAGGAAGATAAGTTGTTAGTGAATGTGAAAAAGTGCAGCTTCATGAAAGAGGAGCTAGTGTGTTTGGATTTTGTTGTTTTCAGAAGTGGTTTGAAAATGGATCCGAAAAAAGTAAAGGTAATTGTAGATTGGCCTTCACCAAAGAGTATGTTTGAAGTAAGAAGCTTCCATGGACTAGAAAGATTCTATAGGAAGTTCATCCAACAGTTTAGCAGGATTTGTGCTCCTATTATAGAAACTATGAAGGGTAATATGAAGGAGTTTGTGTGCACAGTTGCAGCTGAGCGAAGTTTTAAAATTTTGAAGGCTAAAGTGACGGAACAACATGTGTTAGCACTCCTTGATTTTGGTAAAGTGTTCCAAGTTGATTTTGATGCAAGTGGGATAGATATTGGAGGAGTCTTGAGTCAAGAGGGCAGACCAATAGCATATTTTAGCAAAAAATTGAATGAAGCAAAAAAGAAAAATTTCATGTATGATCAAGAGTTTTATGCCATTGTGCAAGCTCTTAAGAAGTGGCAACACTACTTGCTACCAAAGGAGTTTGTTTTATACACCGACCATCATGCATTGCAATTCATAAACAACCAAAGTAAGCTTAATCAAAAGCATGTAAAGTGGGTTGAATTTCTTCAAGGTTATTCATTTGTATTGAAACATAAAAGTGGGAAATCAAATAGAGTGGTTGATGCATTAAGTCAGAGGTGTTTGTTGTTGAATGAAAAGAGAGTAAATGTTGGTTTTGACTATATGCGAGAGTTGTATGATGATGATGCTAATTTCAAAGAGGCATGGACAACATGTAATAGTCCCATGAAAAGGGATAGAACTCCATGGCTGGAGTATTTTGTGCAAGAAGGTTTGTTTCTCAAGGGGAAGAGATTGTGCATACTTCATGGTTCAATGAGGGAAAATTTGATAAGGGAGAAACATAGTGGAGGTTTGAGTGGTCATTTTGGAGTGGACAAAACTTTGGCACAATTGAATGAGACTTATTATTGGTTGGGGATGAGTGTAGATGTAAACAAGATGGTGCAAGGTTGTCGGGTGTGTCAATATGGTAAAGGAGTGAGGCAAAATATAGGTTTGTATCAGCCATTGTCAATACCAAAAAGACCATGGGAACATATAAACATGGATTTTGTTTTGGGGTTATCGTGAACACAAAGAGGTAATGATTCTATTTTTATTGTGGTGGATAGGTTTTCTAAAATGGCTCATTTTATCTCATGTCAAAAATGTAATGATGCTTCCCACATAGCTACTTTGTTTTTCAAGGAAGTAGTTAGATTACATGGCTTGCTAAAGAGTATTATTTCAGACTGGGACACCAAATTTATTAATCATTTTTGGTGCACTTTGTGGAAAAAAATGGGACCAATTGGGGTTTAGTTCAGCCTACCATCCACAAATTAATGGTCAAATTGAAGTTGTGAATAGAAGCTTGGGAAATTTGTTGAGATGCTTGGTAGGTGACAAACCAAATTAATGGGATTTGACATTGGAACAAGTAGAATTTGCCTACAATAACTCAGTCAATTGAAGTGTGGGTAAAAGTCCATTTCAAATTATCTATGGGTACAACCCTAGGGGCATCAATGAATAGAGGGATAATGTAGATTTGGGTAGAATGAGTACTGTAGAGGAAGACTTTGCAGAATATATCCATGATTTGTACAAAGAGGTGAAGGAAAATTTTGAGAAGAGTGTCATCAAATACAAGGAGTATGTTGATATGCATCAGAGGGAGCAGGAATTTTAGATTGGAGAGTTGGTGATGGCACACTTGAGGAAGGAGAGGTTCTTGCAAGGAACTTCTAACAAGATGAAGTGGAAGAAGATAGGCCCACGTAAGATTTTGTGGAAATTTTCATCAAATGCATATGAGATGGAACTTCCAACAGGTATAGATATTTTTCCAATATTTAATGTCGTTGATTTGTATAAGTACTATGAAGGGGAGACAACTGGACATGGGAATGTACATTTAGATTTGCAGGATGCATATAAGTAGGTTCAACAGTTGCCTGTGAAGAAAATTGAAGAGGTAGATAAAGTAATTGATTCTCGTGTAGCCAAAAGGACAAGAGGGAAGGGATATTGGGAATATTGGTCTATTGGAAGAACTAAGCAGCTAATGAAGCTTTATGGGTCAATGCTATAGATTTGGTGAAGTTTGGGATTTCAGTCCTAGATTTTCTGAAATGCTCATGAGTTCCGCACTCATGAAGCATTTTTCCTACCCAACATGTTTGATGCAGGACCACCTAGGCATATATGCAATCCTGCATCGTCCAAAAAGAATGGTTAATTCAGTTGTTCTTAATTTAGTTTGTTGTTTCAATTGTGTTTTTGAGGTGTGGTAGTGTTGTCGTGGTTGTAGGTGACCACGCAACACATTCATTTTGTGTTGTTTCTTGTTTAGATTGGTGGATTTTAATTCACTTTTGATTGTCATGACTATTTTGGTAGAGTATTGGATCCTTTGTCATATTTTTGTTTGTCATGCATTGTTGTAGTTTGGGTTTGATGGTGTGTCATGGAAGAGTGTCAGTGACCAATATTCATTGTCGTATGCTTGTCAAAGTGTTTCAAAAACATTGCAATATTACTGACAAAGCATTTGATGAAGTCATCATTATTTTCATTCATCCATCTAATGATTTTGTTATGAGTACATGTAAAACACACATGCACAGAAGGTAGATGTTGCTGGGGAGATTTAATTACACACACAGAAGGTGTGGAATATATATACTCTCTTGAATTATTTTAGATTTTGACTAACAATGGAATGACACGTTGACTCCATAAGAGTTCACCCACATTTGAAATTCATTTAAAAATCATTTTATTTTCTTTGACACCTCATTTTTGCCTTGGCATTCCTTTAGAAATAAAATGTCACAGAATAAAAGACTAGCAAAATGGTAAGAGAAAATGGTCAATTTTGTGAGTTTGGTGGCTAGATGAGAGAGCCAACGCAACAATTTTAGAAATACAAAATTTGATTGGAATAAAAATCATTTGGGGCGTCGATTCACTAGCAAGAGGGTGACTATTTGTTGGTCTTTTGGTTTTGAATGATATAAAAAGATAAATTGAATAGAGGATGGGGTTCAGCTAGCTAACAGAGGAGAGAAAATAGAAGTGTGAAGTGATGTCACAAGAAATCGATGGGAAAAAAGAGGTTGCTACTAGCCAAGTGCATAGAATGTGAGAAGATATACATTTAGTTGCTGTTCTAGATCAAAACATGTCAAAGGTAGAAGTTTGGTGACCAAGGAGAAAATAAGAATTTTTGCAATAGTATGGAGAGATTAGCAAAGTGTTGGTTGCACATTGAAATAACATGATATATAGAGTGCTATGTTTTGTCAAAATGAGAGTGGAATACAAAATTAGGGAAAAGGAGTTGTTTGTTACTCAAATGAAAATCAAACATGAAGGAAAATTGTATAGAAATCAATCCAATATGCTTTGTTTGTTGTAACAACACATTTGAACAAATGAGTGCTACCAATAAGAAATAATTTTGAGTTTGAGAGTATTGAATACCTTGTCTATGTATTATATGGTTCATTGTTGCAAATTCTTTGGGGTGGAGAATGATCAATAATTTTATTTCTGCAACTATTGGTATAAACTTCAATTTGGAAATTGATTTAAATTTCTTGGCAAGCAATGGATTGTGTATTTGCTACTTGAATTAGCAGTCCCATAGGACCCCTAATTCCTGCCTGCACCACTGTACAACAAGGGGTTAGATTCCAAAGTGATCAAACAAAATGATTGTTAGCATTGAGATAACAATAAAAATTTTGGACCCTTTTATGATGCGGGTTTGGAGACCCAACCCAATAATGGGGGGTGCGGGGGGGGGATGAGACCCCTCACCAACAAGGCAATTTTTTTTATAAGTTGAAAGAGGGATAAAAACTATAAAAGTTTATACTAGAAGATCCACTAAAACATAGAATGCTTTCGCTAAAATAAAATGGATTCATCAAATTCCCAACTTTTCACAGAAAATGGATTTTAGTTAATAAAACAAGAAGTTAGTCCACTGAGATGGATACCAATAATGACATGGACAACATATCTCCTTATAAAATTGACCCCCTGTCAAAAATCTGAGAGCAAATATCAGTAAAATGATGAAAAACATATTCAAATAGGAGAAGAAACGTGAAAATCAGTATAAAATGAATCTATCAAAAATTAGGACGTATCTATCGATTTGGGATGAATCTTCTAAACTAGGATAAGGTGTTAAAACATGCAAGAAAATGATGTTAGATGTAGAACTTTGCAAGATTGAGCCAAATTAAGAATCATAACACCCTACTAGCTTAGCATCTTATCAAACAATGAGAGCACAATCAATCAAAATGTTAGAGGAAATGTTTGAAGGATGTTTGCAAGACTTTAGGCATATCCACCAAAACACATGATGTGTCCACCGCTCTGGGAAGAATCTACCGATTTAGGACCTACAACATCAAAACACTAAAAACACCACAAATGTGATTAGTAACTTAGGGACGTGGGTCCCATCACCCATGCCAAATGTGTACACTAGAAAATGTACATAAGAAACAAATCAAAGCAATATTGACCTATTTCATGCAAGTCCTAATATACCTTAGATTGAGCAAATAAGGCATGCATACAAGAAAGGAAACTAATCTAAGCTAGTTAACATGCAAACCTTGCTTAAGTGGATGTGCTCTTGATGTGTTGATGAATGTAGATGGCTCCTCAAAATAGCGGCATAACTTTACAATTCATGGAGTCTTGAAAATGGTTAGGATGGGTGGCTATTTATATATTTTTTGGATTAACATTGGATGGTCAAGATTGGATGAAGGATCAATGGATGAGGTTTGTTGAGAGGCTTGGATGCATGAGAACTTTCCAAGTGGAAAGCATCGGTTGAATGAGAAGGGATGTCCTTGGAATGAGAGGAAATTAAGGGTGGAAAGTTGAATTAGATAAAGTGAAGGGATGGGATTGAATGAGGACAAAAGGACTCTTGTACAAAGGATTTTGACCAAAACTTTGTAAGAGGCCCATGTAGTCTTATATAAGAGGCCATCTCTTTGTACACATAAGAGGATGTGAGGGTTTGACTAGGGTTAGATTAGGATAATGGAATGTGCAAGTAGGAGGTTAGTTAATTAATTAGGTTTAGGTCACCTAATCAAAAGTGTAGAAAATAGGGAATTAAATGAATAGATATATTTATTTAATTCATGGGATGGGGAAAAGGGATTAGATAAATAGAAATTTATCTAATGTTTGGACTATAGAGGAAGGGGATAAATGATTAATTAATCATTTAGGCTAGGGATATGTATGGATGCAAGTACAAATGGATAGTGAAAAGTACATGAATAGTGATTTTGATAATAAAATGTTGTAAAATCATGGTTTGAAGGGGAATTGATCAATTAACTGCCTAAACATCTGTTTATTTAGTTAACTATGGAGAAAATGTAGTTTAGGGATGGTTTTGGGATGTTTTAGGGAAGAATAGTGTCAAAAAAGAGGGATTTGGATGGTTAATTGGATAAATTGGGATTCATCCAATTAAAGGGTGTTATCTCAACAAATGTCCCCTTGGAGGCTTTTTCCCTCTTAAGGTTTAGCTCTTGGGTCCATAGAATTCATTTAGAGCATCTTGCATGTTAATTTTGAGTCCCAATGAGAGAACCCTGAAGTCTTATAGAAAATAGGACCTAGGGGGTGCTATTTCAATGATCCCTAAACAAAGATGAAGGGGTGGACTTGGACGCTAGCACCCTAGTCCTACCCTATTTTAGGTCTGCCCTAAATTTTAATGTTAGTTTTATGACGATTATTTAGGTCCTATGCCAACATCTCAAGTTTGAATTATAAAATTCTTAGTGGGAATCTTTGTAGTTGCATATATAAGCATGTTTAGGTTTTCACTTGTAAACTAGAAAATGATTGCAAACTTTAGGCATATTTGTGATTTCAAGATATTCATTGTTGCAGAGCAAAGCATTGTTATTGTGTTTGTGATTGTAGATTTGACTTCATCTTCTCATGTGATTGAAGAGCCTTCATTTATGTGAGATCTACACTACAAGGTGATATCTATTGTGTTTTTGATCATTTATCATTTGGATTTTGCCTCTATCCCGCAGGGATACGCACTCTTATCTAACAACGATATTCAGAAGACTTGAATGTCTCTATGGAGCTTGACCAAGGCAAGCCTCTAAACACGACAACCCCCTCCCACACTTCTTTATGATTGCAGGTTATAGGTACCAAGTTTCACGAAGTGGAGTTACAGAATGGAGGTTGCAAACAATAAGGATTCGAGATCTGAAAGAAAGAGGACAACGTTGAACATTTCAGGACAAGGGCGCTAGTGCTAGAGTCAACCATCTTTTCTAGGGTAGAAATGGAAGATACAATACATATTAGTGTCAAAAGGAGATTCAGGTTTCATGATGAAAACTGTACCTTAGACTAGGGTATTAGTGCCAGTGTCCCCAACTATTCTGCATTCTAGATTTTGAAAAATAGTGAGTTAATAATCTTTGTCCATCTCAGTCTGAAAGGATTTGTCGTAATTCATCAATTTGCTTACTGTTTTACATATTTAGGGTTTTAAGAGTAATTGAGCATTAAATTGAGATATTGTTTGATACATCTGAACTTTCACATTGTTCCAAGTGGCAGCCCAACCTAATAGGTGATTTCCCTTGCTTAGTGGAGATTCAACTCGGTTGATATGCCCTTGAATGTTTGCTGAGAAGGGAGGATTTTCCTTTGAAACCTAAACCAAAACACTACCCCCTTTTTTAACCATAAACATTTTGGTGAATATGTGTTTTTGGACTTTTTACACCTTGCTAAGTGTTGTGTGATAGATTTGCATTCATTCATTTCATTGCATTTGAAAAGCTACAAAAAATTGAAATTTTTTCAAAAATTCAAAAATAATTGCATTCTAGGGTTTACATTTTCACATAATTTGCATTAATTTAGTTGCATTTTATTTAATTTCTGATTTTTGCATTAAATCTAAAAATTATTTTTCATCATACTCTTATTGCATTTGAAAAATTACAAAATAATTGAAAATTTTTAATTTTTTTTAAAAATTGGCATCTTAGGCTTGTATTTTAGCATAATTTGAATTAAATGGCATTTAATTTCATTAAATCACTTTTATTTTAATTATATCTGATTTAAATTAGAGAAATTCATCATTTAGTATTCACTTGCATCACATTTTCATGATTAAATTATCAAAAATTGCTTGAAATTGTGCATTTTTCATAAAAACCTAGTTTTGCATTAGCTAGGGTTTGTAGTCAAAATCTTGTTTCAGATTTTACTACCCTTTTTAAAACACTCATTAGGACTTATTTCTAATTGTAGTATTGCATCATAGTGGTTTCCTTGCAAAATTTCATGTCTAGGGTTTGAAAAACTTGCATTTTCACTACATTTGGCCTTATTGTCTCTCTAGATTTGCACTACAAGAATGTTGTGAGGGATTTTTCTGCATTAATTGGCTATTATCATGGT
Source organism: Cunninghamia lanceolata (assembly GCA_027924645.1). Lineage (NCBI taxonomy): Eukaryota > Viridiplantae > Streptophyta > Pinopsida > Cupressales > Cupressaceae > Cunninghamia > Cunninghamia lanceolata. Next base: position 10,027,998 of record BSBN01000252.1, on the reverse strand, counting down.
TATTCTTTTCTAACCCTCCTCAAATTACTTACAACAACCTTTCTATTAGGCATTTGCATTGAATTTTTTTGAAAATTTGCATATTTTAGGTGTATTTTCACTAGGGTTTGACTTGTCAACTCACTAGATTGGCTCTATAGGCATGTTGTGACAGATTTTATGGCATTATATTATTTATATCACTGTTATAATCTACTTTCCATCACAAATTTTCTCACAACGCCCCTTCTTTTACTCATTTAGATTGAAAATTGGTGAAAAATCGCATATTTTAGCATATCATGACTTATCAACTCCTTAAATTTGCATCACAAGCATGTTGTGGAGGATATTTTTGCATCATTGGACTGTTATTATGCATATTATTTTCTCTCCCTCTTGAAATTTTTCACAACACCTCTTCTATCATTCGTTTGCATTGGAAAAAGTAAAAAAATCTAGCATTTTAGGTCATTTTCATACATACTTTTGCGGTTGTCCTTGCATAAGTTTTGAAAACTTTTGAAATCTAATTTGGAATTCATTTGAAAATATACACATGGCTTCTCAATACAACAATAATGCTAGGCTTCCTCCTAGACCTTATTTGAAAATACGAGCCCCTGAACTTGAAATAACATTTACACCTCATGACAAAGAAATGGTAGATACTGAAGGACCTCTTTACATTACAGTGAACATAATGGAAATACCTATGGATGGAACACTTATAGACCCTAATTGTATGACTAATGTGGTTACAGAAGAGTTTCTTCTTAAACATGATTTGGCACAAAATTATTATCAACCGTCAGATTTGAAAATTAAAACGCATAGTGGAGCTTAGATGAATACATTTAGAAAGATAACCTTATTGATCTTGGTTTATGATAAATTCGTAGAGCAATTATTTGATGTTATCCCCTTATCTGACCTCTTCCGTGTAAAACTAGTACATCCATGGCTTAAGGCTATGAATGCCATCCCCTCAACTATTCACAAATGCTTAAAATTCCCTTTGCATGCAAAGATCTGTACTATCTGTCATAATTCATATCAACCTCTAGCTAAGAGAAAGAACATCACTCTTGATTATTTTTGGCCTGAACCTAACATAGACTCTAAACCATGAAGAGACCAATCTTTCCTAAACTACAAACAAAACAAATCAAAACAACTAGCTAGAGTGGCCAGGCCTCCTTTACAAACAATGAGAGAAGAAAAACATGCATTTGAAGATCCCCTTAGAGAAAAAGGACAACGATAAAATGACTTAAGAATAACACAAGATTATTATGACTATGATGAGATAATTGGCCTGATAGATGTGGCTAAGGGAAAGTTTCATAACTCACCTCATCCATGAAGAGATGGTATCTATGCTGAGGTTCCTCCCCTGTCATCCTTACAAGGATCGATAGGTTTTCGTCGAAAACAAACCATTCCCTTGAGACCAATGAAATTTGAACATGGTGCTTCCTCCTCTAATGTGTAAAACCCTATGGAAAAACATGAAAATGTCTTTGAAGAGATAAGTAGTAAGACAAGAAGTAATAGACAAGCAAGAGAAAGGAGGAAGAGAAGACAAGCTTTTGCCCAACGAAATGCAATTCAACAAGAAAACATTCAACCAAACATTGAATCAAACTTAGACAAACTTAACACTGAATGACTTGAAAACAAGAACAAAAGTTGGGCTATGGTACCTTACACACCTCTTTCCTCTAGCATTTGAGATTGGGAAGAGGATGATTTGCTTGTCGACAACCCTTAGTTCAGTTTCCCTAAAAGTAAGTGTTTCTAACCCTTTACCTCCGTGTTGTGTTTCCCACCCTTTACCTTTGTGTTGTGTTTCCCCTATGATGTATTATGTGTTGTTTAGGCCTCCTAGGATGACCCTTGCTACTCTCCTAAGGTCAGGGATACTGGGAGACTGCTTCTGTTGTGACCCTTCTTCTATTTGTATCATCATTCTTCTATATTGCTTCTCCTATATTTTCATTGTTGTGTGTTTGTCTTATGGACACAACATTGCAGTTGGTGACTTAGGGGCACCTTCCAACATGACTGTCCATAAGGCACTTGTTTCTCCTCTCTTGATTTATTGTTTCCCTTCCTCTAGTGGTTCTATCTAGTTGGCGGATGATGAAAAACATATTATACTGATACGGACCTAGTGCCCCTTTAGCAAGAAATCAAAAAATGGACCTAGTCCATACATGACGATGGGGTTGATATATATTATCTGACGCTTGGCTAGTAGAATCATTCCATGTGTTATATTGATGTTGTCATATCACACTTACAAAACATAACAATATTGTTGCTCCATGCACTTTGTCTATCTTGGATCTTGCATTCCTCGACTTTCTATGTGAATGATTATATGCATTGTTGTTTATCATGATTATATGGATGCTAACACCTTTTCTTGCCAGAAATTGTGTGTTTGTGGGAATATTTGGTGGTTGTAAAGCACATGTCACCTCTAGGGAGCATGGTCTTTGTGAGAGCTCTTGTTCCCTTGTGTTTTTTCTCTCTACCTTAATGTTCTTGATATTGGTACACAATATCAACCACCTTAAGGTGGGGGCATATATAAGGTAAGCTGTTTGATTTAGATGCTAACAAAGTGTGTTTGTAAATCTTGAAATCTATTGCAATCACTTAAGCCATCTGCAGAGGAGGGGATGGTGTATTTCTCAAAGAGATTGTACATCTTGTCATTTTCTAAAAGTCCTCCGAGTAGGCGAGGAGCGGATCTGATACTATCCTAACCATTAAGCATGTCTTCTATGATTGTTGTGGTGAATCCCAATCATTGGTGTGTGCCTGTAATGTGCCTAAGATGGCTATGAACCTAGCAATGGGTTTCTTCCATCGCTTGTCTATCATGTTTTCTCTATGTTTTCCATGTGTGTGTATGGCGTGTTTGTTCCCAAGCATAGTTTCAAGACCGGTGGTGATGAGATGCTCCTATGCTTTGGGATTTGTATGGCATGTTTGTTCTCAAGTGTAGTTTCAAGACTGGTGGCGATGAGCTCCTCCTACACTTTGAGATTTGTTTGGCATGTCTGTTACCCCTTATGCAGTTTCAAGACTGATGACGATGAGATCCTCTTGCATTTGGGTTGTGTGTTTACTTTCCTTGTACTTGTATTTACATTTCATATATATGAGAAAATTAAAAAGAAATAATCACTACATTCACTGTATTCACTGTGTTTTGTGTGTCTTCAATGTTGTCTTCTTTGAGTTTTGTGTGACTGTAACTGTCTTCTCCAAGTCTTGCATGCTTGTTATTGTCTTCAATGTGTTTGGCATGTCTTCACCGTGCTTGGCATGTTTGCTATATTTGTTGATCGTACTTTAATGCATGTATGGGCCTTGCATTTATACATACATTAAAGTGGGGGCTAAATGTTATGTTAGAAAATATCCCCTTGGGGGCTTTTCCCTCTTAAGGTTTAGCTCCCAGGTCCTTAGAATTCATTTAGAGCATCTTACATGTTAATTTTGACTCATGACGAGAAAACCCTAAAGTCTTATGGAAAATAGGACCTAGGGGGTGCTATTTCAATGATCCCTGAATAAAAATGAGGGGGTAGACTTGGGCGCTAGCACCCTAGTCCTACCCTATTTTGGGTTTGCCCTAAATTTTAATGTTAGTTTTATGACCATTATTTAGGTCCTATGGCGACATCTCAAGTTTGAATTATGAAATTATTAGCGAGAATCTTTGTAGTTACATATATAAGCATGTTTAGGTTTTCATTTGTAAACTAGAAGATGATTGCAAACTTTAGGCATATTTGTGATTTCAAGATATTCATTGTTGTAGACTAGAGCATTGTTATTGTGTTTGTGATTGTATATTTGACTTCATCTTCTCATGTGATTAAAGAGCCTTAATTTATGTGAGATCTACACTACAATGTGATATCTATTATATTTTTGATCATTTATCATTTGGATTTTTTCTCTATCCCATAGGGATACACACTCTTATCTGACAATGGTGTTCAAAAGACTTGAATGTCTCTCTGGGTCTTGACTGAGGCAAGCGTCTAAACACCACAACCCCCTCCCACACTCCTTTGTGATTGCAAGTTACAGGTACCAAGTTTCGCAGAGTGGAGTTGTAGAAAGGAGGTTGCAGACAACAAGGATTTGGGATCTAAAAAAAATAAGACAACGGTGAACATTTTAGGACAAGGGCGCTAGTGCCAGTGTCCTCCATCTTTTCTAGGGAAGAAACTTGAGATATAGTGCAGATCAGTGTCGGAAGGAGATTTAGGTTTTGTGACAAAAACTGTACCTTGGACTAGGGCACTAGTGCCAGTGTCCCTGACTGTTCTGCATTCTAGATTTCAAAAAATAGTGAGTAAATAATCTTTGTCCTTCATCTTAGTCTAAAAGGATTTGTCATAATTCATCAATTTGCTTACTGTTTTGCATATTTAGGGTTTTAAGAGTAATTATGCATTGATACATTTAAACTTTTGCATTGTTCCAAGTGGCGGCCCAACTTGATAGGTGATTTCCCTCACTTAGTGGAGATTCAACTCAGTTGATATGCCCTTGAATGTTTGGTGAGAAGGGAGGATTTGCCTTTGAAACCTAAACCAAAACATTATCCCCCTTTTTAACCCTAAATAAAGGGTTAAATGATGGTGTGATTAGGGTTAAAATGTGTCAAGACAAAAGAGATGGGTGATTTTAGGTGTCTATAGGAGGAATGTCAAGCATGGTTATATTAATCTTGTATTCATTTTCTAGAAAAGTAGCCAATTTAAATTCTATGTATTTCATAACACCAATGACTAGGACCTCCCTTGAATCCACTGTAAATAATTTCCCATAAAATTTGGTTACCTTAAGTCCCAATTGATTCATCACTTGTAGAGGCATAATGTAGTGAAAGTCCTAGAGTCAATCATGAAATTCTTTATCAATCTATTACTCACAACCAATGTGACATAGAAAGTGTCTACTTGTGAAGGAAATTTATGTAATGTAGTCCCTAGATACACTTTTGGTATTTTAGCATTCATCTCTTTATGATTATTTACCACTTTATTTTCTTTCTTTGTCTACATTTCAGAGTTCAAAACCACATTTTGATGACTAAGTGATGTTTCATCAATAAGAGCTAACACCCTATCCTTGTGTTTAGTAATTCTCATCATCTCTAGCAATGGTACAATGAACTTTATTTGGATAAGGACGTGAGCCATGTCTAAGGGGATATACTTTGGTAAGGGGCTACCTAAAGTATCATTCACACCATTAGTAGGAACTAGTACAATATTTCTCTTTTCTTTTACTACAACATTCTTGGTAGTATCTATTTCCTTGCCACTAATATTCTTTCCATTGGGATCTTTTGTCTTATTTCCATGATCAGACTTAATTGCCTCCTTTTTAATTGAGGCTTGGTTATCCACCTTATCTTTTTATGTCATCTGGTAGAATTGTAACATTTTTGTCCTTCTTACTATTCCTTGATGAATATGCTACCTGCATTTCCCACAACATTGTTCTCATTTTGGATTTTTCTATTCCTCAAATTATAATTGCTCTTAACTTGAGCAATAGCAACCATAGTGAGGGATCTAATCTCCTCATCTGATGGCCTTCTTAGCTGAAACTTGCCTATATTTGATTCTTTTCTATATACATGATGATCTTCTTCTTCATCATCAAAAATGATTTACTAATGATATGAACTTTCCACATACCTTTTGTCATCAACATCAAGATTAGGACCACCTTCCTTAGAAAATTATTATTCATCACTACTTAAGAACCATTGTGATGACACCATATTTATGTTCTAATTTTCATGATCATCATGATCATAGTTATGACTAGGGCTATTGCACTCATCACAGGGCTCTTCTAAATCGATTATTGATAGTGACATTGCACACTATAGAGGAGAATGAGGCAATTGGCATGCTACACACCAGGGACTATCTTTACATTATGCATTCCTTTCTTCAAATGGTCAAGTATTTCCCTACTCATTTTTCCCTTATGGCTTGGATGAATAGGTCACCATTTTTCCAAGTGGTATTATACAGTTGGTCAGATAGCCTTGGCATCCACTCATGCCTATCATAATTAGGCTTGTCATTAGACACTCCCTTTTCATTCCAGCCACTTTTTAGCTCAATTCTTTTAATACATGCATCACTTGATCTAACTTATCATTTGGTGTAGGAGCCTTGCTACTTAGTACTTTATCATGGGGCAAGATTTATATATCACTCCTCTTATGGATTTTCTCTGAGGCTCTTTGGTTACTTTCTATATTTGATGCTATTCTTGTAAGCATCTCTCAGGGTCTAGGGATCCTTGTCTTTCAGTAAGTATCCCATCTTAGCATCATAGGCATTGCAGTAGAGAACAAGACATCCTCTTCTTCAATTTCAAAATCATCAGTTAGATTGTTGAAAGCCCTCAAATGATCCTCACTAGATATAACATTATTTCTTTCGAATTTCATAAGTTGAGACCTCACCTCAATAGGAACAAGGTTGGGATATCCAAGTATTCTTATGATATTTAGTTGTTTGTACCTTTCCAAATTGAGTGGAGGTCTTAAGGGTACTTGTCCCCCAATTTTCCTGCCATGTTTATTATCATATCCTTCAATATTTGCAAGCCTCTCAACCTTGCCTAAATTTCTAGGATAATCAATATTCATTAGGTTCTCTATCCTTTTTTGAAGATTGCCCATGCCTTTTCAGCTTCCAATCTAGCCAATTCAGCCTTAAGAACATCCAAATCATGAAGAAGTCTTTGATCCTTGGGGGCATAACCCACCTTTGGCTCTTCATCATCAATCTCTTCACCATCCTTCTCTTCATAATTATTTCCATAAACAACATTTCCATTATACCAATAGGGAAGTTCATTTGTCTTGGAAGGAGATGATGTGTGATCTTCAAATAATGCATTCCTCCATATATTTAGATTTGATGGGGTAGTTCTAGACATAAGGGCATCATTTGTTCTAGATTTAATTTATTTTCTCTTTTTTATTTTCAATTTCATTAACAATCTCGTGATATTTAGAGCCATACCACCTATCTTCTTCTCTAGAATTAATGACTCCAAATATAGATTTGTCATTATCCTTTGCAAGTTGGTGTTCATTATTTTCAAATTGATCAACATTAGGATGGGATGACTTACTTGTACTTTTCACTTTCCAAGTCTACTGCTCCTTTTTCTTCATGTCTCCAATGAGCTTCTTATTTGGGTTATTATAGTACAATGATCTACTCCCATTCATTGTGAAATAATTAAACAGAATCAGGTCCTGTAACAATAGTCACCACCCACAAAATGGAAAGATAGGAGTGCATGAAATAATAAAATAACACAAAGAATGGCTAGGATCTTTAATGCTTTGAGATATAGTCTTACTTCAAAAAGATTCACATGCACTTTGAGATGGTTATCTACAACAAATACTTTGACACTAACTCAAAGATAGCTACCACATCCCCAAGAGAGTCACCAATCTGTTAGCTCTCCAACCTGTTGTCAACACTTCTCTAAGGAAATTGAAAATTACCTATGCTCAAGATGGTTGGGGGTTGGCCAATGAACATGAAAAGATGGAATTGCTTCTCCCCTACACTTTAGGCTCTGCAATGCCAAGGTGGGTATTCCTTTAGACATGCTAGTTTGAAATGTATGCAATACTCAATCATAGTGTGTAGTAGATGTGAAGGGCCATACAAATGTTACAAGGATTTATGAATGTAAACACAATTATTGTCATATTCCTTACATTATCAATGTTTTGCAATGACCTAAACAATAATTTAAGACAATAAGTTATCTCTTGTCAGATTCTCTATGTTTGAACTTGGATGGATTGGAGGGTTTCTTGTAGATTGGTGCCATCCTATGGGTTCTTAGATTCCATGCCCAATTTGTGTCTTGTGATAGCTATGCTCCTAAAAGTTTCTTTATATATTATTACCTTGCAATAGTGAAACCAACTAATGTAATTCTAGCAATTTGAAATCCTACTTAGTGATCTATTACTAATATCAAAATCCTCACAATTAACAATGAAAGACTTATGTTACTCCTTAAATAATTGTTAACAATGATAATTATTAGACACAACAAATGTGTGCTAAGAAACTAATAATTCTAAATTACTTTGTTTCAAAAAAGATGAGATAAGTACATGGAGATGATAACAAATTGAAGAACCATTTCTCATATTATTTATTCAGAAACAAGTTTTACAATGACATCAAATGATAGAGAAAAGACACTATGTAATTCTAATTGGCAACACCTTACAATAGAGTTTTTTCCTCATATTTCCCCCTTTTGTAATGCAAAGACTACATCCTTTTACAGAAAAGGATACAAAGCAAAGCTCTTATGGATGAGTGACACTTATCACTTTACAATAGCTTCACAAACAACCTTTTATATTTCACTTGATGCTAACACATGGATTTGGTTAGGAGAGGTCCATACTTCCATAGGTTATTTGAATGAGTAGCTAGAAGATGACAAACTTCTAACCACTCTTGCTGAGGTGGATCAGACAACCCATTTGTCTAGCTAATGTGGATAAATTTTCCTCTTGCTTTCGCTAACACTGGGGATGAAGAAGCCCTTGCTGGATGAATATCTATTGCAAGTAGAAAAGGAGAAGAAGCAACTAAATGGGGAGATACCATCCATGTCTCACCAAGTATATGCATAATCATCTATCTTGCTTCCATAGAGACCCAAGATCAAAGCCAAGACACTTGCACTGAGAGTTGAGCCGAAGCAACGTCAAACTATATTGAAAGAGGAACGAGATAGAACCATCTTCCTTTCTCTTTATGTCTCAAATAGAGGGATATTTACCCCCTTTTGGTAGTTCCTTCCTACATATGCACTTCCCACTTCTCTTTCCAGTGTGAGAGATAACTCTTATCCCAATAGGAGCATCCGACAACTGGTTGTTATCTTACCAGATCTTCCCATGCCTCATGAGGAGTTCACAACAATGGGATTATCATTTTTCATCTTACAATAGTTAGATCCTTCAAGGTACTTATAACAACCTAACTTCCTAACCATTCTCACTGCTCCCCTAGGTGAATAAGACTACATTTAAATTGAATAATTTCCAAAAGTGGCTAATAATCAAAACTGAACCTTAAATACAACTTTCTCCACTCCTTTTATAACTGAGACAATTAATGACTAATTCCTTAATTATATTCTAATCTAGCTTATCTAATTCAAAACTCATTATCCATTTGCCAGACTATCCTTTCAAATATGTAAAGTTCTAAGAAATAGATATGACACATGTCAATGTGTCTTTCAAATGCCAAAATGTCACATCGCACCAAGCTCTAAGAATATTTTTTTCATCCAATTTGTAAAGTCCCCATCAAATGGCCAATAATATTAGAGTATATTTGCCAATTTATTCAAATGAGCTTGGTACCTCACATCTAGTAGTACTTTAGTTCCTTTTAAAAAATTGTCAAGGCCAAACTTCAATTTTAGCAAGTTATCTAACCTTGCATTACCTAAAATTGGACCCACTTTATCCCCATGAATGACTGATGTGACTAATGTTGGGGTGATGCCTTGGAACTCTGATTTCCACATATCAAATGATTTTCATATCTCCCTTGGTTTCCAAAATTGTAGGCAACTGACATTCCTCTAGGGCTTTGAAATTTTTAAATTTCTCTTTGATCATCAACTCAAACCTTCTTTGGGAAGAAGAGACATCACATAACATATTTTCCACCTCATAAGTACTTGATATCTCCTATGGAGCATATGGACTAAACTTTACAACACCTTGAATGGCATTTAGTGATGACAGCCTTGGAATCCATATGCTCAATAATTTATTTCAATGTTGACTCCTGCCTAATTTGGGTGTCTCTTACCTTTCTCAATTTTTCAAAACAAACCCATGTATCATCAGCGTTTCCCAAGATTTAGGATATTCTATGGTCAAAAGGGTTCCTCATCTACTCAAATGTATCTTACATTCCTTTGGTCTTTGCAACTGTCTATGCCTCTTTGCTTTTCTTTAATTCCTTCTTCAGGTCTTCAATTCTAAGGATGAAGGTATCCCTATCCTATAGGGATATTGTACTCAAAGAAATAAGAGGTGACACATGCTCTATCAAGGTGATCTTAGGCTAATCAACCATTGATTTAACCTTGTTAGATTCGTGCATCAACTTAGTGTATTCAAATTACAGTTTATTATGATCTACCTACAATTTCTTAGTTACAGCTTCACTGAAAATTTTAGTACTGACCATTAAGGAGGTGGCTTGTGGGGCTATTGTGTCAGTCAGTCTTTTAACAATCAAATTTCATTTTAGCTTACTAACATCTTTGATAAATTAAGGTTTGTTATGTTTAGGTGCCACAACCCAAATGGCTAAAGTCTCATGTTTGGCACTAAAACTAAACCCAAAATAAAGATCATTGACATGTTCCTCATTCCCCAAAATATCTTCAACAATGTTTTGCCTCTAAATAGTATCTAGGGCTATAACAAAAGCTATATCTCATCCTAGCAACAATAAACACCCACTCTCCCTGATAATCCTTCTTCCTTCCTCAAGTGCCATCTTTTTCATATCAAATTATATTTGTTTCTAGATGCTCTGTATGGCTTCTCCTTCACTATCTACCTCCACATGCTGAGTTGCATCCATTTTCATTTCTAAATTTACATACACCCTTCAGTTGACTAGAAACATTTTGAATTATTGAGTCTTGATGAAGGCATCATCAAAGAAGAATTCTTCATATGATAAAGTTCTGACATCTTGGACTACCTTGTCTCCATCTTCCAAATTTAACAGTGTTGTCCCATGAGGGTGATCATTTGATCTGGGCCTCTACGAGGAAGGGATGGTATGCAATATCTCTTGATACTTGGAATTGCTCTCACCAGTGCACTTAGTGACATCATAATCCACCAAGGGTTGAACCCTTCCCTGTGGCTCATTTTGTCTAGGGCTCCGTCTTTCATCAACTTTCAAAGCACTCACAATTGGAGCCTACATAGATGGGACTTGAACAGAAGGAACCTGGATAGTTGGAATCTATGGGAGAGTTGGCCTGATATCCATCATATTTTCTTCTAGCATTTCCCCTTGAATGTCCACACTACTTATCATCAATTCCATTCTACTAAGTCTATAGTGGTATGAATGGAACCTTTGTAGGTGGGAACTAACTCCTTTTTCTTTTCACACTCTGCAATCTTATCCTAGATTCTTCTTCTCCTTGCAATTTCCTTTAGGTTCATACAATTTCTAGTTAAATCTTCATAGAGGTTGAATTGATGACTATAACCTGACCTTATCTCTGATATCCTTGATCAATATAATGTTCAAGATCACATCTCCTCATACTTGACTTTAATTTGTAGCCCATCAAATTTGATCCTGGTTGATCAAGGCCCTCCTTAGCAGTGACTAGAAAGTCTAAAAAGTTAACATTAGAAGGCAAAAATGATCCTTTCTTTTGATTTCTTAGGTGCATCTTATCTAATTTATTAAACTACCACATTTCTTCAAGAAATGCAACTCTATCTAACACATACAAAGGAAATAAGTGTGGCTCTACCTCAGCTCCATAAATTCTGATAACTATAATCTTTATTGAAGAACTAGTCCCCTAAATTATGCTTCCAATTCCTCTTTGGATTCATCTTCTTTGGTCTCAAGAACATCCTGAAAGTAGGAGACAACCTCCTCTTCTCATAGCCAAGAAAATCCAATACTCTCTACACAAAGAATCTTTCAGGATGCAAAAATCATATGTTTGGCAATGGGAGTCCCATATGGAAGTTCTCATCTGAATTGGCATGGGCTTGTTATGTGGTGTCTTAATTACTATTCTTAGGGTAGGGTGTCATAGATGTCCCCCCTAATATAAAAGGATATGACATAATATTGAGTACCATATGAAGTAGGAGATGTTGTCACTTACTTTTAGAGCTTTCAACCCCTGATGGATCTTGTCTTCTATAAAGGAGACATAATCAAATAGCCTATTGATCTCTCGATGCTAGAAGTTAGCAACCATCATCATTAGATGGATAGGTATATGTATTTTATAATCTACCCCTGGGTCAGTGCAAGAAGTTGGGTCCACTTTTTGGCCAAAAAGTGGAAGTGTTTTCCCTGATTTTCAGAATTTGTCGCATTTGACCTTAAAATTTGAAGCACTTAGAAATGGAATCTTTAAAAAAGTCACTAAATATAAAATGTAGTACTCGGAGTCTAGTTTCTAAATATGTAATTCTTTTCAATACCTAGATGATACAAATTAATTTTCAATAGGCATTTCTAAAAACCACTATTTAAAAGTCACTTTTTTTTTACCATACCATGCACGTGTACGGCCAACATAATTTGATCTAAATAAAATTATTTTTCAAAATCCTTTTGGGAAAACATGTGTAGTACAGTGAAGTTTGATGAGGATATTTTTTTATAATTTTTTTCTAAATAATTTTTTTTTATTAATTTTTTATTAGGCCTAATTGGTACTTTTGAAAACCCCTCGTGTACGACCAACATAATTTGAGCAAAAAAAATCATAAAATTAATTTTTTTTTTTTATTGTGTAAATAATGATGTGTAGATTGATGACATATAATTTTTTTTAAAAAAAAATTAAAAATTAAAAGTTATAAAAAAAATACAAACACCTGTCATTTCAAGTTTTTGGACTAGTTTGCTTATAAATTAAATAATAAATAGAAGAACATGTCCAATAACAAAAAAATTATATATTTGAAAACTAGACAATGTCATCTGTAATGGGTTTTCATTTCGTAAAAAAATTCAAAAAAAAAAGCCCTCAGCCATACAGGTAAACTCAGTGTTTCTTCTTGTTTTGTACTTAGAAAAAAATTTGCAGGTCCAAGGCTCAAGGTCGGTCAACCATGCCTATCTCGAGCCTAAAACCCAAGCAAAGGTCAGGGAAAAAGCGGCAGAGATTTCTAATTTCAAATAACGGGTACCCGTTATAAAACGGGTATGCGTTACATAACGGGTACCCATTATATAACGGGTACCCGTTTTATAACGGGTACCCGTTTCTATTATACCCTTTATTTCCCATATTAGGGAAAAAAGTACTTTCCCTGTATCCCTGCAACTTGCAAGTCTGATACGTATGGTGCGACAGCGACAATTTCTGCATTTTTTTACTTACAATTGTTTTGTGGAATCTCTTAACAGATCATATTCTATTCAGATTTTGAAAGGAGTCAATCATATGAACAATTCTGAAGTGAAATCAAGTGAGCTATTTTCAAGAGGAATAAAGCAAGAGAGTTTTTGTTTTTACATCTACCTTTTACTTCAAAATCTATGGAACAAAGGATCTACATCTAATTCTACTTCAAAAGTTCAAATAAGGACATCAATTATGAAATTGGATTAAGTATCAATTGTTATTTTATCAAGAGGGCTTGGTAATCATGGGATCAAATCAACGTCAAAGAAAAAAACAAAGGAGGGTAATGACACCTCAAGAAATTGAAGCAAATAGAGAGAAGGAAGCCAAAAGGCAAAGAGATAGAAGAGCAAGGATTCAAGAGATGAAGAATATTGAAGCATCTAGTTCCATGAGAATTGAAGAGAAAGACATTCAAGAGAGTAAAAATGATGGGATGAATGTAGATGATGCAAATGTGGAAATGGTGAATTTGGAAGAAAATGTGTCTATAGAAACAAATGCATGTATGTCTTCAAACCCAACTTTCGAAGATATGGAAAATGTGACTATACAAACAAATCCAGGTATGTCTTCATAGCCAACTTTCAATGTTATGGAAAACAGGACTATAGAAACAAATCCAGGTGTGTCTTTGGAGCCAACTTTCAATGATATAGAACACACGACTATAGAAACAAATCCAGGTGTGTCTTCCTAGCCAACTTTCAATGATATGGAAAACACGACTATAGAAACAAATCTAGGTATGTCTTCAAACCCACCTATTGATGATATGAATGAGAATGATATCCCTTTTAGGAGTGAAAATGAAAATGTTTTATTTGAGATTGAAAGAAATGTCTTAGATAATCTTCCTGGTAAGATTTCTTGGAGGCAAATGAGAACTCATGCAAGTAGATTATATAAAGATTTTTTTTATAGAAAAAGTCTTGGATTTCAATGTCAACTTATGATGCAATTGATGAAGATGTGGAAATTGCGAAAAGTAATGAAAAAGTTAGGCATATTTGTAAAACCTAAAAAAAAAGATGAATCAATGAAACAAGTTTTATCTAGTGTTGCTAATGCTATTGATTCTATTGGTAAAAAGAGTCGATCTAAAGATAGCAATGCAGCACGAAGAGCTATAACAACTGCTTTAGTCAATAAATCGTCTTCTAATAAAAGAATGATAAGTAAGACAAGTGAAATTATAAAGATAAATCCTAAAACTTTGAGAAGAGCAGCAAAGAGAAGAGAATCTATTGAAAAAGATCCAATTAACCAATGTTGGAGTTTTAGTGGTAGACTCCCAAGGTATGACATGAAATTAAATAGTGAAATCAAATTTTTAATTGAAAAATATTGGCATGATAATACAAGGGTATCATCTAATGTTAGAGATGTTTTAAAATTACGAGTGGGGTCTAAAATTCGTGATCCTCATCCAAAACATCTATTAGACATGACTCAAACTGAATTATATAAAAAATTCTTAGATGATTTAGTGTTAGAACCTTTTAATATTACCATAAGCCAAAGATCTTTTGAGAAATGTAAACCTTGGTATGTGAAAATTAATAAACAGCGAATCTCTTGTTGTTGTAAAACTCATGTGCAATTTCGTTATTATTATGATCTTTTTCGATATATACGTTCCACTTTGCATACTAACGAAATTATGCAGGAATGTGGTATTAATATGCCACCTCAAACAATTAAGGAGTTTGTAGCAGGTTTGTTTTGTGAAACATCTACTGGATACTTATTTTATTCAAAAGCATGTATTTCTGGACAATGCAATAGATGTGGCAATTTTTCATTGTTAGGAGAATGTATGCATGAAAATATTTCACATGAATTTGGACAACAATTAGTGGATGTGAAAAGATTCAAGAATGTTGAATATTCTTTAAAAGATGGAAAAATTGGAAAGCGTTGTGAGTTAGTCACTGAGAAAATTTGTGTGCATGCATTCATCAAAGATTTTAAGGATAATATTGTATCCAACTATGTCAAACACTCCCAATATGCTCGGTGGCTTGATGGACAATTCCGTTCATGTAAAAACACCTTTCCAATTGGAACTATCCTATCAGTGGTTGACTTTGCAGAAAACTATACTCTTGCTCCACAAGAGGAAATTCAATCTCAGTATTATAATTCAGTGCAGGTGGCCATATTTGTTCATATTGTATACAGACATGCAGATGATAGTACAGAAGATAATAGAAAAATTTTGAGGGAGTATCATTTCTATTTGAGTGATAACCGGTTACACTCTTCAGAGTTTGTGCAATATTGTTTCACAAAATTTTATGAAAGTTTAAAAGAAAGAGGAATCCAGATGACACAACACTTCATATGGTCAGATAATTGTACAGGGCAATTCAAAAATGCAAGAATGTTTTATTGGCTATGTAGGGCTCACAAAGAAATCAATATCCAACATATGTGGAGTTTTTTTGAAGCTGGACATGGTAAAGGAGAACATGATGGAGCTGGAGCATGTGTGAAAAGAGCTCTTGCTAGAGAGCAACTAAAATTTGAGGATACAGCCAAATTTAGAGATGCACGTGCAATTGTGGATTGGTGTAATGAAAAGTTATCTACGGGATCAAGTCAGAACTCTACAATTCGACGATTCTTTTGGTTAGTTGAAGAAGAGAATATTCCTACTCAACTTGATTGTGAGACAATAACTAGATCAACAAAATGGCATTCATTTAAGAGTTCAAATGCAAGCACATGGACTATATGGACTAGGGAGCTTGCATGTTTTTGTCAATTTTGTATTACAGGTGATTGGGGAGCATGTGAAAATATAGAATGGGTTGAAGAATGGAAACAAAGATCCTTGACACGTACAGAAACACAAGATCAACTTGAAACAACAATTGAAGATGATAATCAAATGTTTGCATCAGATGACTATGATCGTGTTTCAGACCTTGTACAAGAAGGTACTTTTGTTTTCAATTTTTTTTATTGTCATTTTTTTGTACATCCTGTATATAATTAATTATATATGTATGCATCCACAAATTTATGTGATTTAGGTACATGTCACACTTTATTGAATTACATAATTTTTTTGTAGGACATGTCTATGCTGTTATTGCACCTAAGGGCAATGAAGAGGAAACCGAGTATTGGTTGGCTCGATGTGTTGAGACAAAACAAAAGTTGTTACATCCTAGAGTAGATGATGATAACATGGAGTATCCAACAGGTTCTGTGGTTGTTGTTGGCACTTGGCTACGAAAATATCTAATAAGAAGGAATGGTGTGCCTGCATTTGAAGATTATGAAACACATAAGAAGATCATACACTACTCACATTTGGTTGTGGCAACAAATATAAAACTAGTCAGATATCAAGGCAAACCTTCTAATAAATAGTTATTGACACTTTCGATGGAAGAACATGAGTCAATTATAGATGCATTACAAAAAAATGAGGATGCAGATGGTACAATGGAATAAATTTTTAGGTAAGTAAACAATACTCTTACATCCCCAAGTTAAATTCTTTCATTCTCATTTTAGCTTCTATATTATTCCCCTTGTCTTAAGTTTTGTATCGACCCATGGAAATATATATTTAATTTACTTGTACATTTGAACATTACTTTTTGCAGGTGTATCCTAGACAAGTAGTCAAATGTGCATGATTGTCAATAGAAGTTATCACCATACAAGTATGTGAGGTCAATTTTGTAGTCTTCAACTAAAAGTGAATGCAAATTAGGTAATTACACATATATATACTCAAATATTTATCATCCATCCTCTAAAGACACCCGCTTGTACATCCCCTTAATTCAGATGTCATCTTAGCTCCCCTTAAGCCATCCTCTTCCATCCCCTTAAGCCATCAAGTTTTATTTTATACTTTGTAAATTGACTAGTGTACATCTCTCCAAGTAAGCTATCCTCTTTTGTATTCCCTTAAGACATCCTCTTCTAACTCCCCTTTGAATTAATCCTCTTATACATCCCCTAAATCCATCCTCTTATGTATCCCCTTAAGACATCCTCTTAGCTCCCCTTAAGCCATCGTCAAGTTGTATCCTCTTTTTTGTTATTTAGTACATATTGCATTAATATTTTGTGTTTTTGGTACATATTCTTTCATTCTCATTTACATTCATTATTTCTTGCAGGTGTATCCTACAAGTAGATTTTTCCATGATTGCCACTACAAGATTTGATCATAATGTAAATTGTAGATCAATTTTGTAGTCATGTCAAACTAATGTTAGTCAAGAGGTTTTCACAGTAATTGATGATCAAGTATATTGTGTGGATAAGATTCAAATGAATTTCCTTAGATAGTTTCTTCTTTAAAAGAGTTCTAGTTTCTCTACAAGAATTGTTCATGCTACTTCTTGAATAATTTCAAATTGTGATAAATTTATTTGTATCTTATATTGTGTGGATAAGAAAATTGAATTTCTTTGTAGTTTCTTCTTTAAAAAAGTTAGTTTCACTACAAGAATTGAATACTACTTGAATAATTAAATCCAAATGTGATAAATTTTTTTGTAGCTTATATTGTGTGGATAAGATTTAAATGAATTTCCTTAGATAGTTTCTTCTTTAAAAGATTTAGTTTCTCTAGAAGAATTGAATGCTACTTCTTGAATAATTTCAAATTGTGATAATTTTTTTTGTAGCTTATATTATGTGGATACTTGATTTGAATTGAACCTTTTAGTTTCTTCTTGATTTGAATTGTTTGAGATTTGTGATGGAGGCTTGCAAAGAGCCATTCATGGTTGAACTTTGTTGAACATGCTTGGGCAAAGCTTAGAGACTTAATATAGGTATTGGTTGGTTGTTGCACAGAACTAGCTATGTGATTAGTATAGTGTTGGAGTCATTTAAAGTAGGTTGTATTAGACAGAGCCATACATGGTTGAAGTCCACAAAGAATGATGTCTTTTGGAGACAAAGCTTAGAAAAGTTGGTGGCATCTTGAAAGCAAAAGTGTTGATTGTATGTAGGTTGATACAGTTATTGAGAGTCCTTGATAGAGGTATAGATTGCAAATAGACCGGAGCCATGTTGTAAGTTTACAGTAAAGCTTGTGAAGCCGGTTGGTTGATAAAGATTCAAAGCGTTATGACTAACTAGATAGTTGATTATGGTTGGAAGAGAGGTTGCATGCAAAGTCAATTGGGATTGTTGCAATAAAATTTTGGACTACTATTTAAGTGGTGTTTGGAACCCATGCATGGAGCTCTCATCCTTCATTCTCCACCATTGCAAGAGGAGTTGTAGGTCATGATCCATTTTAGAGAATTGTGCATTTGGATAATTTAAGTCATGTTAAGGCTATGTAAAAGCCATTATATATTATGAATTAGTGTCATTAGAAGCATTGCTCATTTTTTTGAGAATTTTATGCCTAGTTGAGAGTTTCTCCCAAGTTTGAATTCTTGTGTTGTATACTATTTATTTATGTGTGATGCAAGTTTAAATGTTCCACATTTGAGATGTTGTCTTAGTCTTTTAATACACATTTTAGATATCCATTAGAGGTGGTTGATTGAAGGTAAAGGAAGTTGGAAGTATCTCATTTTTAAATCCATATGTGATGTATCGAAGTGAGGCATCTAGCTACGGTCCCGAGTTTATGGATTAATTGTCATTTGTTCTATACAATGTGTAGAGGTCTAGAAATGTGTCAACTTTCATGGACTAGAGAATGCAAAGTGTCCAAAGGTTCTTTTGGTGGAGCTTGTAAGTGTGTTTGGGAATGGTGTGCATAATAGGGCCTATGACAAATGGAAATCTCTCTATGAGGAGTGGGATGTTCGATGCATTAGGGAGTGCCAAAGCTCCCTCAAGATGTTGATGTGGTTTGGTGTTTTGTTTGTTTTTTAGCTTTCTATTAGTTGTGTTGGAATGTTGTGCTTGCTATATGTATTGGGGTATTGATATATAGTTGCATATGGGTAGTTTAGAAACCTTTATGGGATGTTGTGCTTTCTACTGCTATGCCTAGTCTTGGGTTGTTAGCACACTCATTTATATATGTTTTCTAAACTATTTAGTAAGGATGGGTCCCCTAAGTAGAACACCTATATTATAATTCGAAAAAATTAAACCAAACAAATATGAAATCCACACTAGGAACTAGGTATGTTGAAGATGTAAAGTAATTTTGAATTGGGAAAATATTCATAGGAATCTCTTCTTTAATTCCTTTCCTTTAGAAGAAACTATATGTGATTCAACTTCCAAAGGCCAAGGAAGTTTTGGCTATTATAATGGTTAAGTAAGAAAGATGATAACAAAGTCTCGATTGCAAATTAATAAAATTTCAAGGACTATACAAATGATATATATCAAGAAGGTTTTGTAATCAAAGGATGACCACAATCATTTAAAGGAACATGTATCTCAATTGAGGCTAACTAGGTGAGTCTAACATCCTTATCATTTTATCGTGATTTTGTAGGTTTATCCTAGGTAAATTACCTTGTTATAAAGTGCCCTAAATTTATCTATTAGATAATTGTAACACCAAATTTATCCATTAGATAATTGTAACACCAAACTTAATTTAGGTTTGTGAGGCAATTAATAGATTGTTCACTATGCATAATGATTGATACAATGGGAAAGGTGACAAACCTAAAATAGTCCAAAATTTGGGATGCATATTCACATTTAAGGAAGTCTCTGGACAATCATCATGTATTTCTGAAATGTGAATAATCCCAAATTTTGGACTATTTTAAAGAAATATGGTGCATTTAGGAACTTGGTGATTATTGGGGTAGAAGGTTAGGCTAAGGATTTCTATATTGCTACTTAGATAAATTCCACATCTTCAATGTGTGGCATGAGCATATGCACAAAGCCTTGGAGGATATTTCTACGATAATGAAGATAAACCTTCATCTTGATGCTAAATTGGATGATTCTATCTACTATGAGAATTAAGATGAGGAGGAGGTGACATAAATCCCTCCTATCAAATTTGAACAATGTTAAAAATGTCAAGGAAGTGGTAGAGGCTTTGTAAGGCTTGTGTAAATTTCAGTTTATTAGTCCCACCACCCTAGGATAAAGTTTTTTAGTTTATTAGTAATTCTAACACTACTTCAACTTATTACTCTAGGGTGAGGGCCACTATAATTTTCCCTACCACTAATATATCTTAAGACACCTATTGGTTTATGTTTGATGTCATTGTAGTATGTACCTTTTTAAAGATAGATAGTATATTTTATGGAGTTTGAGATAATAGGGAATATCACAAACTTTTATGGAATAGTTGATGTCATGATATGTGGTGTTTCAATTCACATATTTTAATAGAAACTCTTTAGTATTGATGGTAGTATGTTCTTGGCAATGACACATTATTTTAGAAAAGAATCACATCCTTAAGGTTGAATCCATTTTTGGCATTTCTAGTGAGACAAATTTGAGAGGGATAACACATATAACATAGATGGATCTACTAAACACTTTGTTACCAAAATCCAAACTTTTGGCATTCTTTTTGTTCACTATTTCAAGAAAAACTATTGAACCATAATGCATTTAATCACTTCTTAAAAATTTAAAAATGTAGTAGAGAGAAATCTTCTAACATACATCTCAATTAAATAATTTATAATCTAGAAGTGAACAATGAAGCATATTTAACATATTTAACAATAAAGCATATTTAACATACTAAACTACATTCAAGCATATATACTCAATAATATATACATGTAGATCTAGATCTAGATAAGTCCATGAAATACTATAAAATATCTAGGTAGGACCCATGAAATGTGTACTTTAAAACATCTACTCATCATCAGCATATAAATAAATACAAATCACAGTTCATGAAATACTGAAATATATCTAGAAGAACATGTCATAGCAAGTTCGACATAGATAGTCAAAGTCCTGGAATGGCATATATAAAAAATAATGTGCACATCATACAGTTTAGTCTATGAAATAAAACTCTATGTCAGGGATGATCATCACTCAAGTTCAAATCTGAAAGAGGCCTCTTTCTTCCTTGTGAAATGGATGGATCTACCTCATGCTGTACACACAAGAGAAAGAACTTGCAATCAGATTTAAAAATTTTAAAAATGACATATGAAATTAAATATTTAAATGTAGGCTTTAAAGTGTGCATTTAAATTACCGTCTCACTTCCCACATTTTGTTGTGCAGGTGGTATAATTGTTTCATCTTCATGACCAAAAGTTTCACTTGCTAATTGCTAGAATTTCAAATAAAGCAAGTTTGAAATAAGTTACAATTTAAAATTAGCATATAAAGACCTAGAAATTGCACATATAGAAAATTTTAAAGTAAAGTTTAGGACCTGAAAATGTGTGGATGGCTCATGAATTTGTCCCTGAGTACCAACCTGACCAATAGTCTCACTCCTATCATCCTGCACTTACATATATATGGGTGCATATATAAATTTATATAAACTCAAAAAAAGACCTAGAAATTGCACATATAGAAAATTTTAAAGTAAAGTTTAGGACCTGAAAATGTGTAGATGGCTCATGAATTTGTCCCTGAGTACCAACCTGACCAATAGTCTCACTCCTATCATCCTGCACTTACATATATATGGGTGCATATATACATTTATATAAACTCAAAAAAAGACCTAGAAATTGCACATATAGAAAATTTTAAAGTAAAGTTTAGGACCTGAAAATGTGTAGATGGCTCATGAATTTGTCCCTGAGTACCAACCTGACCAATAGTCTCACTCCTATCATCCTGCACTTACATATATATGGGTGCATATACAAATTTATATAAACTCAAAAAAAGAAACTTAGTACAAATTTAGTACAATTTTTTAAAACACACACCGGGGAATACTCAGGCATAGTAGCTGTCGATGGAGGATCAATGGAAGAAACACCTAAGCCAGGTGGTCGATCAGACATGGGAACTGCCACATGACCTGAGCCTCGCTACAATAGTAGTGTTTCACATACATGTATGTATATAGTTATTTATTTAATTATACACAGTTTGTTAATTTAAAATATAATATTGATAAGTTTCAAAAGAAAAATGAAACTAGAATTAGATACATATGGTTTTAGGGTTAAGATATATTGGTTTACCCCGTAAGGTGTGCCAACCTTTACAGCTGTCGATGCAAAACTCAATGTATCAAATCGTGATGTGGCCCTAGAGCGACTTGAGATCTGTACAACAAATAGTTTACAATTATATAAATTAATTCATTAAATTATTTATAAAAAATTTGATCTACGTTCAAATTATACACTTGAAATATTTAATAAAATGTGGTCAATGTACATGTGTAGGATTATCATCCGAATATAGTAGATCCAAGTATGACTCCACTCCGGCTGTAGCTGCATCTGATGTGGATGTAGGAGCAGGACCATAACATGGTTGATTGCAATTTGTACACAAATGTGCCCCTGACAGGCTTGGGGCTCTATGCTGAGATGCATCGACTCCTCCATGATGCTCTCCACCACTGAATTCAGCTGCCATGTGGGCAGCTTGTTCAGTAAGATTGCCTAAGAGTCTACTCAATGCTCCTAATGTCGACAAAACTGACTGCTGCTGAATAGGTGCAGGAATCGTGGGCAAAATAGGAGCAACCATAGGAGCAGGAGGAACAGGTCGATTGGGGTCAACTCGTGCCCCTGGTCTGTGTTGTGGCATGCCACGACCAACACCCTGAAAATCTCTCATATCAAAATAATTGGGTTTTTGACCCAATTGAAACTCCACCCATAATTTTCTCAAAAAATATAGCGGCACCTCACAATTAGCATGTGGTGGGTGATCAAACACCATCCACCACTGATCCCAAAAATGGCTCGAAATCCCCTCATGCGTACACCACTTAATTGATATTCTTTTTTTTGTTGCAGCTATAGGTTGATTAGTTTTTGGGTGACGAAAAAATGGGGCTAATGTTTGTTTTGTAATGTGGAGGTCATGGATGTCTTTATATGAAAGACCATTTGCATAGAATTGCCCCCTCTCCTCCCGCCAAAGCTAAAATCTATTTAGGTCTGCATCGATAGACCTAACAGAATAAATAATGGTTTGCATCGAAGATGCAAACCGAACCACATGCGGAGGCATCAAGTGAGTTTGATTATTAATCAAATTAATGTTCTCCTCAATTGTATTAATATTTTCATTAATGTTTTGCCGCAATCGGGCCTCATCAAATGGAGGGGGTGGGGGGTTTTGAGGTGGAGGGGATGGGGGGTTTTGAGGTGGAGAGGGTGGGGGGTTTTGAGGTGGATCATGGGGTGGGGGGTTTTGAGGTGGATCATGGGGTGGGGGGGTTCCATAAAGAATGTCATCTATTAAAAATTCATCTAGACTCTGGTCATCCATTAGATCTGTCTCCTGCAAATTTTCAAATATGTAAATTCATATAAAAAACTTACAAATGTATAATTTCACAATTTATATATATATATATATATATATATATATATATGTATGTATATTGAAAATTTACAAACAAATATCTATAAATTTAAACTTAATCTAGAATAGATCTATAAATGATTTAGTTTAAAATATCCATGAATTTAGAGAGCACGTAATACTTGAAAATTAAACACATGCACAAGTTTATCATATAATATGAACAATCAAATGATGATGCCTCATACCGATGTCTCCTTAAATTAATCCAACATTTCCCTAAAATATTATATTCTCCTTCCTACTTCATTCCTCTTTAACCATTTTTTAGAGGGTTTTTGAACTATAGAATTGGTATTTATAGATAAAATATGGAATAATTAGAAAAAAGATCTCACAAAAATTACCAAGAGGAAGTTATGCAAAAAATTACAACATAAAGCTATGTCTAAATTTTTAGATCATTAAATTCACATAGTGGACAAGGTTGCAGGTTCTAGGTCCTAGTCATACACCAAGGTGTCACTCTACCTAACAAGGTCTTGTCGTATCATCATTTTTCTCAAAATTATAATGGAAGTTACATTTTGACACCTTATATAGTCCAAATTTAAAAGTGCATGCCAAGTGTATTAGATTCCCATTTCTCTATTAATCAGGCTACTTCTAGCTTCTAAGTTAAGCTCAATTGTGATGGTGTGACATGAAGATGTCTACGTGATGCCCTGACATTATAGGTTCCTGACATTATAGGTTCCTATTTCTCTTCCTATATTAACTCAATTTTACTATAGGCTTCTCATGTGTCTCAAAAGAGCGGTACAGATTATGACTTAATTGAACATTGCATGCTACTTTTATACTACATTTATTACCAATACTACATTTATAACAATAGTGACCTTGTTAAAGACTACATTTATACCAATACTACAACATTGTATTCCAACAATATGAGTTACCTTCTGCTGAAGTGTAAAAACCCTAAAATATCATTTTGAAACCTTATTAAATGTTAATTTCCAAACCCTAATATGAGAATTTGAAACCCTAAAATGTCATTTTAAAACTCTATTACATGAATTTTCAAACCCTAATACATCATTTTGATACCCTAAAAGGTGAAAAGTGAAGCCCTAAACATCTACTTTAGAACCCTAAAATTTATATTTGAAACTCTAAATTGTGGATGTCAAGTTCCCTAAATTGTAAATTTGAAACTATAAAATGTGGATGTCAAGGGTAGAAGAATGTTTTCCTCAATATTTTTAAATGAACTAAGGGTAGGTGAAGGATCAAGGAATGATCCCAACTTCATATAAGATTGCACACCGTATGTTGATATGCAACTATATTAATCCATCTACTAGAATCCAGACCCAAAACTAAATGAGAATTAGCATAGGTCTACAAATGTCACCATTGGGTGCTAGTTAATACATTGATGTTATCTAAATCATATTTAATTGTGAAACTAAAACAAGAGGAGAGAAAATTATTTATTGAAGTAAAATATAGATGCAAATTTGTTATTCCATGTTTAAAGTTGTAGTGAATTTTTTTCAAACCATAGTGGACTATAAATTTATTTTTCATTTCTTACATGAAACTTATGGATAAGTTTACCACAACTGATAAAATGTACATTTAAATCCATGCATAAAATCTTATGGCCATAGTGCATCAAATGTGTTGGATAAACACTATGGACTCAAGGGAAGCAGGTAAAACAAGTATATAACTAGAACAACACAGGCTATAGAAAACACATCCTCATTGGTCCATCATTTAAATGTATCATGAAGGTATCAAGGATGGAAGGATCACATGTCACAAAAGATTATCCAAGCTTCTAGATAGGTTGAATCAAAAAGGTATATATTACTATTTACATGCTCAAACCCTAATCAAGATATGATAGGAAAAGATAAACAAGGATGAATGCAAACCGTAGGTAAATCTATTTAAGAAAAAGATAAAAGTGAGAAATTAGACCTAAGAACTATAATTTAAAAAAGGCCAAACCAGTACTATAAAATCCTAGGTGATGGAATGTCAAGTTCACTAATAAATATAAAGGAAATCCATTTGACTATTACTGGATACAATTTCAATACATCTAACAGTTGTGTTACACAAAATGAACCACTAGTCAATGATCATAGTGCCTTACACTTGAAGATGATTGGGGTCCATTAGAATTTATATCTTATAGTTTTGGTGAGTATCATGTGGATCTTAAAAGGCTTATGGTATTCCATTATTAAATACATATGACCAAATATCGTTCTATTTTAATATGGACCCTTAAATAATGTGATATTTCATAGAATGGAAAGAGTCTAGTCTAGGAGTTTAATATGGTTCATATACATTACACTCAAGTGAAAACTATGGTCAAGTTCACAAATAAATGTAAAGGAATATCATTTAACTATTATTAGATACTTGTAATTTTGATATATCTAACAATTAAGTGACACAAAATTAACCCCTAATCAATGATCATAATGTTTTACAAGAAGATGATTTGGGTCCATTAGACTTTATCTCTTATATTTTTGGTGATAGCAACCTTACTGGCATATCAGACAGGAACTTCTAATAGCCAACAATGACAGATATCAAAGATAGGGTATAGTCTTATAGCTAACAATGACAAATAAAAAATAGGGTATATAGTTTTATATGATTCCTCAATATTCATCTTGATACATTTAGTGTACCCTAAGTTAATCATCAACACTGAAGCATCTACATGCCTCCTCTTAATACATTTTCATCTTCAAACTTATCCCTTTTATCATTATATTACATATACTAATTTGGTTTTTTAGGGTTTAGGGTTTAGGTTTTTAGGGTTTGTAGGACAACATGGTTTTAGGGTTTATAGTTTGGTTTTTTAGGGTTTATAGTTTACGTTTTTAGAGTTTGCAGTACAACATGGTTTCAGGGTTTATAATTTGGTTTTTTAGGGTTTATAGTTTAGGTTTTTAGGGTTTGTAGTACAACATGGTTTTAGGGTTTATAGTTTCATTTTTTTAGGGTTTATAGTTTAAGTTTTTTAGGGTTTGCAGTAACATGGTTTTAGGGTTTGCAGTAACATGGTTTTAGGGTTTGCAGTAACATACAATCACAAAATTCTAATAACAAGTAAAACCCTTAAATAACAAATAAAACCCTAATTTTCATTTTAACCCTACAATTAGGAAAAAAACATTTAAAACAAGCTAAAGATAGGTAGAGAACCAACCTGGAAGAGCTCGAGGGTGACGAGGTGGCGGGAGGAGGTGAGAGGGCAAAAAAACTTTGTTGTTTCCCTTGTCTGGTGCTTGACAACGCGTACCTGTTTCTTGGTGTCCGCTGTCGCTGTCGTCCTCTGTGGGTGAAAATGAGCCTGCAAAGCTCTTTTTTAAAAAATATATAATTTTTTGAAACGGGTACCCGTTTAGGTTCAAGTGCCCGTTGCTAAACGGGTACCCGTTTAGGCTCGGGCGCTTGTTCCTAAACGGGTACCCGTTTCTTTGAAAACGGGTACTCGTTACCGGCGGCATTTTTTTTGCCCGCGCGACTTCCCCTATATGTGGACCCAGTTTCTTGCGGGTACCCCCTAGAACCTAGCATGACACCATATATGTGTACCTAAAATAATCTATGAATGGGCTAACATCCAATTGTTCCATTTCATTTGGGTGAACTTTCTTGATCTCATGATTGCCAGATTTTCTATGCTGGGGCAACCACTTTACTCTATAACAACTTCTATCTCTCCTATCCTCTCGACATAATTCATCAAAATTAATTTTGATGTTGGCACATGGGTTCAAATTGAAAACCTTCATAATTAATTTTTTATCCAGTGTGAGTAACTTTTCACCCTAACTATTCCTCAATTGTTTGGTCTCTCGATCATAATGCCTACTAACTGCATATACCAACTCAGGGCTTACATAGACATTGGGGACTACCAATTTTCTTAAATCAAAATGCCATAAATTTGAAACTAGAATGTGCTCATTAGCACAAATGCAACAATATTTGAATAAATTTAATCTTGTCATTGGGATAACAGGGTCCCTAATATCCTCCTTTTTATGTATCAATCTCTGAGAGAGGATACCGATACCCTTTGCCTATTTATCCCTCTTCAAAAATTCAAGCAATATTCTATGCTAAAGTATAGAAGGAAATAACATGATAAATATTACCTCAAAAATGATATTGTAGACGCCATAGAGAGTTCTTCAAGTGGAGGTTTGAAGCCCCTGGGCTAAGAACCTGCAAAACTATAGTATTAGACAACAAAAACCTACATAGAAGGCAATGTCAGAACTGCATATATAAAATCTATACTAAGAAGGATCAGATCAAATATTATCTACCTAAACATCAATGTTAGAATATCATTTAATCTAATGCTCATTCTACTAAAATCTATAACAATCTAACACAAATCACACAAGAAAGTAAAAGAAAATAAGGCAAAATGGGTATTTCTAGCGTTGTGCTACTAGAGGGATGCCAAGTATGGTTCTAGGGCTAGCACACTACAAGATCTAGGAACCATAACAAACTCTTGTGGCTCACAATGACTAACAAACTATGTTGTTAGGTGACTCACAAAGGGTATCAAAAAGTAGCAAAATGGAGCACTACTGGCTAGCATTTTGTTGCTAGGTGGATCAAATATTAAGTAATACCAAGAATTACATGGAGTATCATGGCTAAGTAATCTTGATAAAGCTGGTCAGTCTAAGAAAGTGTATCTTCTTAGGACCATAAGCTACTAACACTACAAAGAGTGAAAGCTTCAAGGAGCGTACCATCAATGTTATGTGTTGTTATATATAAAAAGTGGGAATGATGAGGTTGATAGTGTTTTAGATAGATTTAATCAAATCTTCTTTTCACATATAATCATTCAAGGACATAAACCAAGTTAAGTCAATTCTCTTGCAAGAGGACACAATTACAGGTTTGGTGTCACTTTGAGATGATAAGGAAAGTTGGAATGTATTGATAAATTTGTTAAACCCTAATCCAATTATACCTTAAACTCTAATTATATGAAATCGTATATAAATAGACAAAACACGATAAATGATCGCATAGGAAGGCACTAAATACAGATTAGAAACATAACAAGATTTGGATTCCAAAAATTAGAAAATTTAGGGACACTGGGGTGGGAACCCAAGTCTAAAAGGCCACTTTTCTATGGATCTGGGACTGTAAGGTGATGAAGTCTACAACCTACTTCAGAGTTTCTAACAATAACAATCTGGAGGACACAAGGGCAGGTGCCCTTATCTGGAAGGGAATTTTCTTCATTGTTTTCTTCAGATCTTGAATCTTTATCCTCTGCTTTGATCTACAACTCCTCTTCGCATGATTCCACACCTATAACCTGCAATCACAAGAGAGGGGTCGGGGGTTGTGGTGTTTAGGAGCTTGCCTCGGTCAAGCCCCAAAATGGCATTCAAGCCTTCCAACATTATTGTTTGATAGAGTGTGTGTCCTTAATGGATAGAGGCAAAATCAAAT
Organism: Cunninghamia lanceolata; assembly: GCA_027924645.1. NCBI lineage: Eukaryota > Viridiplantae > Streptophyta > Pinopsida > Cupressales > Cupressaceae > Cunninghamia > Cunninghamia lanceolata. The sequence goes on along the minus strand of BSBN01000252.1, from coordinate 9,998,787 downwards.
GATAAGATTGATTGAAATAGAAAATAGATATCACCTTGGAGGTGAAAACCCTCATGGAGATGAAGTGCCTTCAAATCATGAGGAAATGAGTTGATGGAACCAAATTTGCAACAAACACATACAAACACAAAACAATTCTGCTCTACAACACAATGAATGCCTTGAATGCTCTTTGCTTGATAATCATAAGTTCACCTTAATCAACTAGGAGTAAAATAAAGTCTAAAACATGTTTATATATGCATTCCTGCTAACATTCATAATTCAAATTGAAAAGGCCAACAAAGGGAAACCTTTAACGGTTATTAATCGACACTTTAAAATTTGGGTCCTGGCAAATAGGTCTAGACTAGGGCATGGGTGCCCATGTCCAGAGGCCTATTTTTGGTCTTGATTAAGCATTGAAGTAGACTCCTAAGCCCCATTTGTCATGGATTCTAAGGAATTTTGCTCCAGGACAAGTTTTACACATGCATGATTAAACTAAGGGGATCTAGGAGCTAAACTTAAAAGGTAAAAGTCCTAGGGGAACATTTTATGACATAACATTTATCCCCCAATTTAATGTATGTATGATATTTCAACCCATACTTACATTAAAGTATAGTAAAAAACACATCAAACAGACCAGGCACATGAAGCTAAGGCATACAAAAAGATTGAGGAACTATTTCTAGCCCCAATCTTAGGTAAGCACTAGAAGACACATTGAAGATACACAAGACACAATGAAGACGATAGGAAGCACACAAGACATGGAGAATATAATAGGAAGCACACAAAACATGATGAAGACATGAGATTAGTCACGTAAAACATGATGAATACATTGATATAACATTTTCATATATGCAATAAATTCCTAAGGGGCGAGGGGAACTAATTGCTATACCCTTGAAACTACCAAAAACATGTAATACAAAACCCAAAGTGTAGGGGGAACTCATTGCTATACCCTTGATACTACACCAGGGGGAAAACATGCCAAACAAAGCCTGAGTATGGGGGAAACTCATTGCTACACCCTTGATACCACACATGGGGGAAGACACATAGAATACATGAGCACCATATAGTATGCCATAGACATACTATACGTCTTAAACATGGCAAACACAAGTGATGGAAGGAACTTACTACTAAGTCCCACCATCTAAAACACACTACAAACACACCTGACAGTTGGGCTTATGTCACAAAAACCACCAAAGACACGCTTAAGGGAGGATATCTCAAGAACCAACCCCACCTCCCAATGAGGACTTTGTATAAAAGGATGTGCACTAGCTCAAGAGATACACCATCCCACCTTATGTAGAAGGGATTTGTAAACAAGGATACACACTAGCTCAAGAGATACAATATCCTGCCTCGCAGAGAGGGATTTTTTATTGCAATTTAGTTAAGGATGTGCACTAGCTCAAGAGATACAACATATCGCCTCACGGAGAGGGCTTACAAACATGCTTTGTTAGTGCCAAAATCATTAGATAGATACCATTATATATGCCCCCACCTTAAGGTAGTTGATGTTGCTTACCGATATCAAACACATTAAGGTAGAGAGAAAACACACAAGGGAACAAGAGCTCTCGCAAATCCCATGCCCCCAAGGTGACATGTGCTTACAATCACCGAATGTTCCCACAAACACATTGATAAGATATGCTAAGATAAACAACAAGATCAAATCATGAAATCTATGCATGAAAATAGTCACATCAAGGACCAAGGCTTTACTCACGAGTTCAAAACTAAGTATAACCATTGAGCTATACTACAGGTACCTCGAAATTGATTGTAGCAACAAGGTGAGATACCAATCAAAGTGTACAAGAGTAGATTGTAAAGTGTTAGTCACAAGAAATTCCATAAGATGATACATCACAAGGAGTGATTCTAATAGTCAAGCGTCGGATATATATATCGACCCCATCTTCATAAATGGACTAGGTCCATTTTTTCTTACTTATTGAAGGGACACATGGTCTGTATCAGTATTAATTTGTTTTCATCATCTACTAACTAGATAGAATCACTAAAAAGGTAAACAATAAAATGAGAGAGGAGAACAAGTGCCTTAGGAACACCACGTAGGAGGATGCCCCCAAAACACCCTCCATAATGCTATGCTCCTAAGGTACAACACATATATAAAATAGAGGAGAGGCAATATAGAAGAATGATGAAACAAATAGAAGAATAGTCACAATAGAGGTGGTCTCTAGGTATCCTTGACCTTACAAGAGTATCAAGGGTCATCCAAAGAGACCTAAACAACACATAACATATCATAGGGGAACACAACACAATGCTAACAACATATATCTAGGAGGAGGCCACCCTTGAGAGAAACAAGAATAGGTGCTACATCGAGTGTGGCTAAAGGAGGGAGAAATACTTATCTAATTCAATGGGATATTTCCTAGCAGATAATCCTTGTCTATCAGCTCGGGATATCTCATACATAGTTTTTTTATTCTTGATATTGTATTGGCATTAAGTTTAGAATGACGATATGCTTTGGTGGTATTCAAAGAATGGTATCCAATACCGGCCGTGTAGTTAATTCCAACAACTTATAAAGGTACTTTGATTCCTTGTTGACTTACACCACGACCATTACCTACATAGTCGATATTTTTGTACAAAATCTAAAAGCCATGACCATAGAGGGAGTCCATCTCTTTAGAAGATGGTGAGGCCTCATAAGTCTCATAGTCTATAGTATAAGTAAGAGTATTGTCTTTGTTTTCTACTAAGGAGACTTTGGGTTTCTCAGGTGTTTCCAAAGATTGCCTAGATGAGATCGATGCAACTTTTGATGTGTCAGAGTTGTTAAGTTTATAGTCCCCCATAAAGGAAGGAGTAAAATCTAATGAACCCCAATCGTCACCAAAAAGTGCATTCGATGGTTGAGAATCTTGCACAACATTATCTATGGCAAGATTTGTTGATGAATCAACCCATAAGTTATTTAGACTCATATGATTGTTAATTTGTTTTTGCATCTCAATATGTAAACAATTATTCAGATTAGGATCGGCTTCAATGGTGTGAAGTTTGTTCCCATAAATAAACTTTATTGATCGATGAAGGGTAGACGAAACATCCCCCATGGCATGAATCCACGATCTACCAAGAATCATATTATATGAAAGCAAATCAGGCATGACATGAAAAAGGGTAGATAATGTCATAGGTCTAACCTTTACGAGTAAAGTTATAGTACCCAGGGATTGTCTACCAACATTATCAAAGCCATGAATTCTAATCCTATCTGATTTGATTAAAGAAGTGTTGATCTTACTTCTACATAGTAAGTCAATGCCACAAACATCAAGAGCTAATCCATTGTCAATCATAACTCACTTTATCAATTTTTTATCTATTGTGATAAATATTATAAGTGGATCATATTCATCTTTAATTAATGGTATTTCATGTTTTTGAAATAGAATATCCATTTTTGTCACATGCATACACTCTAACAAAGCTGCTACATCATTCGGCTTAACAATAGGTGGTACAATCACCTTTTGTAAAGCTTCTTGGAGCATTCCACGGTATGTAGGTGATGTTTGTATGAGTTCCCAAAGAAAGATCTTAGTAGGAGTAGCACAAAGCTACCCAACAAGATTATAATATTGACTACCTTTTGTTGCAAGTATGGGCCTAACTGGTGTTGTCATTGATGTCAACATACTCTTATTACATTAATGACAAGGATTGGATGAGTTATGTGATGAGGATATTGAGAAAATTAGTCTCAATCAAGAACAGCGAAGAACAGTGATATCATAAGGTAAAAAGTTCAAGACAGATTAAGGATCAGAGGATGAGGATTAAAGGGTTCAAAGATATGAATCTTAAGATGTTGCAATAGAGATTTCAGAAGTCTGCATGAAGATATGAAGAAGTTGTGAATCGCTCAAGTAGAACCGGTTCTGGTAGATGTTCATAGGTGACAGAGTGTTACAGAAAGGTCCGGTGAGATCCGGAAATGCTTTGTCATGTTCTATGGATTTGAAGGAGTGTTTGGGAAGTCCTTATGATGTGTCAACTCTATTGGTTCATGATTTAAAGGTCCGCAAGCATCTATTCCCCTGTGACAATAATGGCAGACTATGTTCTTGAGGTTCTGGATGAAGGAGAGAAGGATTTCAATAAGTAAAGGAAGTGTGGATGTTCTTGGTGATTTAGGCAAGTTTGTGGAGGTCCTTGGATCATGTTTAGTTTGTATTGATGGTCCACATTAGAGTTGGAGCCTGGAATTGAAGAAATGCTTCCGGATGAAGGTGTTCTTCCTTAGGCTAGCCGACCAGATGAGTTACTCAACTTGCGGATGTTCTTGTGGATGATTGCCGACTTAGATGTTTGTTCCTAAGTTGATGTCATGTATAAATAAGGGATTGCAAAGTCATTTCAAAGTGTGTGATGTGGAGATGAGGGTGTGGTAGCGAAGACGAGAGCAAAAGACAGAGTAGAAGTATTGAGCTTAATGGAACTGATTCAAGCAGGGTGAAAATGCTATTCTCTAGTTCATGTATGTGATACTTATTTCTTTGTAGACAGTGTGTCTCTTGTAGGTAGTGAGCCCTAACTGGCAGGTGCCATTTTGTTCTTTCTATTCTTTTAACAGAGAATACATTCTTGGGTTAATCACCCTGTGGTTTTTCCCTTAACTAGGTTTTCCACATCAAAATTTTGGTGTCTTATGTGTTGATGAGTTTCTGCTTTTGATTTGAATCCATTATGTTTCATGTTTAATGTATTGCTAATTACTAAGAGGATTTAAGTGTGTAAATTAGAGAAATTTTTGCACAACTGATTCACCCCCCCTCTCAATTGTGTGCCCTAAGTCTAACAATTGGTATCAGAGCCAAGTTCCTCTAAAAGGAGCTTAACCACTTGAGGAGATCCAGGATGTCATCTTACAAGAAGGATAGTCTGAAGTTTGATGGAACCAACTTTGCTCTTTGGAAAGGCCGCATGAAATGTCACTTGCAGTGTATGGGATTGGTGTACTGGTCCATGGTTACAAAAGTGTATGTACCTCCACAGGGTGGTTCGACTACCGTAAATGAAATCACAGATGCTAAAAACAATCTGCAAACCAAAGAGGCTCTTCTACGTGCATTATCTGACTCAGAGCTCTCAAATGTTATTGACCTACCAACTACCTTTGAGATTTGGAATAAACTGGAACTTTTGCATGAAGGAGACTAGTATGTTAAATGTACAAAGTTGCAGAGTCTGAAAGGGAAATTTGAAAAACTGAAGATGAGAGATGATAAAAATATTACTACTTTTATGCCAAGAGTGAATGAGCTAGTTTGTGGAATTAGAAATGCTGGTGGAGTCTTGGATGAAAATGAGATTGTTGGTAAAATTCTCAGATCCCTTCTTGCTTCTTACAAAATCAAGGTTGTTGCCATTGAGGAATTCAGAGCCCATACAATTGTCACAAGAGATCAATTGGCTGGGAAATTGGCTACATTTGAAACAACAAAGTTTGGATATGACCCTCCCAAGACTGAATCTGCATTCAAAGTCAGTGCCTCTGTTAAAGGTAAACAAAGGTTTGATCTGGGAAAGAATTCTTCAAGGAAATTGTCATGGTATGAAAAAGCAAGAAAAGATCTGGAAGAAGAAGAAGTAGAAACTGCTCAACTTGAAGCCCTCATTGCAAAAAGGCTGCCAAGAGGATCTGGTAAGTATGAAGGAAAATTACCTTTTAAGTGTTTTAACTGCAATACGATTGATCATTTTGCCTCAAGGTGTACAAAAATATTTTCAAGGCAAAATCCTAACAAGCCAAGGTTCCAAAAGAACTGTTACTATGTACATGAAGATGATGATAATGAAGGAGTAACAGATGATGAATCAGAGATAGGAAACAAATCTGGAAATGAATGGGTGTTCATTGCCATCAAGGAAGAAGATCCAATGTCCTCTGTATCTGTCAATCTTAAGACTATGGAAAGAGCTCTGGCTGCCCAAATTGAAGAGAAGGATGACTGGGTCATTGACAGTGGATGCTCTCACCATATGACAGGTGACAAAAATAAGTTTGTAGATTTGGAATGGTATGAAGGAGGAGTGGTAAAGTTTGTTGATAATTCTACTGGTAGAATCAGAGGAAGAGGAACTATTTCTTTTGATGGAAGAAACAAAACTGGTAATGTATTGTATGTTGAAGGCTTGAAGCACAATCTTCTCAGTGTTGGACAGTTGGTGGACAAAGGCTATGATCTCCAATTCAAGGATGGAAAATGCAAAATCTTTGAAAGATCCAGAATAGAGATTGCATTTGGTACTCAAACTAAAGGTAATATCTTCCACTTGGTTGGAACTGGTAAAAGCTGCTTATTTGTTCAAGCTGATCAAAGTTGGTTATGGCATAGAAGGATGTGTCATGTGAATTTTGATAATATCATCAAGATAAGCAATACTCAGGCTGTAAGAGATCTTCTAAAATTGGTAAAACCTACTAACAACTTGTGCAAGGAATGTCAGTTGGGTAAGATGAGCAGAGTCTTATTCAAAAGCAAGGACCTATCCTCAACTAGATTATTGGACTTAGTTCACATTGATCTTTGTGGTCTAGCAAGAACCAGGAGTATTCAAGGAGATAGATACTTCATGCTGCTAATTGATGACTATTCCCGAATGATGTGGGTAACCTTTCTAAAGGAGAAATTAGAAGCTCTTGAGAAATTCAAAATATTCAAAGCTATGGTAGAGAATGAAACAGGATTAAAGTTGAAATGTCTAAGGTCTAATAGAGGTGGAGAATTCACATCCGGTGAGTTCATAGAGTTCTGTGAGAAACATGGAATTATGAGACAATTATCTACTCTAGGACTCCACAACAGAATGGAGTAGTGGAGAGAAAGAACCAGACCATCCAGGAAGCATCTAGGACCATGATGATGGAAGCAAATGTTCCTCGGATCTATTGGAGAGAAGTTGTCAGCACTGCAGTCTATACTCTCAATCAAGTTCAAATTAGAAGCACTACCAGTAAGACCCCTTATGAACTCTGGTTTGGCACTACTCCTACTGTAAGATATTTTAGAGTCTTTGGTAGCAAATGTTACATCAAAAGAGATGAAGATCTAGGCAAGTTTGATGCTAGAAGTGATGAAGGAATATTCTTGGGTTACTCTACTCAAAGCAAAGCATACCAGTGTTATAACAAGAGACTAAGAAAGATGATAGAAAGTAAAAATGTGAAGGTTGATGAGGAAATAGAGAAACCTTCAAGGTTCTATGAATATGATGAAGATGATCAGAATGGTGTTCTGGTTCAAGGAGTTCAAACCTCTTCTAAAAATTAGATTCAAAATGATCTGGTAAATCAGGAAGAAGAGATAGGTCTGAATGAGCCTGTTCAAGAAGTAGAAGTGCAAGAAGCTCCCAAAGTTCTAAGGTATATAAGACTGAACCAATCTAAAGATCAGATCATAGGTGACAAGAGCAAAGGTGTGCAAACTAGAAGGAAAATTGCTCAAAATTTAGATGAATATTGTCTGATTTCAAAGATTGAACCTAAGACAATAAATGAAGCCTGCAATGATGAAAATTGGACCAAAGAAATGGAGGAAGAGTTTATGCAAATTGATAAAAATCACATGTGGGATCTTGTTCCCAAACCTAGAAACAAGAATGTGATTGGAACCAAATGGGTCTTCCGGAACAAACTAAATGAAGTTGGTGAAGTAATCAGAAATAAAGCCAGATTGGTCTGCAAGGGCTACTCCCAAATAGAAGGAATTGATTTTGAAGAAAATTTTGCTCTGGTGGCAAGAATTGAAGCAGTCAAATTATTCCTTGCCTCTGCTGCCTTCAAGGATTTCAAGGTATATCAGATGGATGTCAAGTCTGCCTTTCTAAATGGTGACTTGGAAGAGGAAGTGTATATAGAGCAACCAGATGGATTTCAATTGTCTGATCATGGTGATATGGTCTGCAAGTTGAAGAAGGCACTGTATGGATTAAAGCAAGCCCCAAGAGCCTGGTATGAAAGATTGGACAAGCATCTTTTGAAGATTAGTTTCAACAAAGGTACTGCTGACAGCAACTTATATTTCAAAATTGATCATGAAAACATCTTGATTGTTGAAGTATTTGTTGATGATATCATCTTTGGAGGAAGAGATAGTATGTGTAAAACCTTTGCAAATCAAATGAAAAGTGAATTTGAGATGTCTATGCTTGGTGAAATGAATTTCTTCTTGGGTCTACAAATTACTCAAACAAAGAAAGGAATCTTCATTTCTCAGACCAAATATGTGAAAGAACTGTTGAAGAAATTTGGGATGGAAGATTTAAAGCCAATGAATAATCCCATGGCAACTGGATATAAGTTGAGCAAAGATGATGACTCTCCTAAGGTAGACCAGACAAAGTACAGATTAATGATTGGAGAATTGTTGTATCTCACTCAAACTAGACTAGATATTATGCAAGCTATTGGTCTTGTTGCTAGATTCCAAGTTGATCCTAGAGAATCCCATGTCATGGCAATCAAGAGGATCTTTACATATCTAAAAGGGATAGTTGAGTATGGTCTGTGGTATCTTAGAGATCATGATTTCTCTCTTCATGCATATATAGATGTTGCAGGAGATGTGGATGACTAGAAGAGTACCAGTGGTGGAGCTTTCTTTTTGGGAAAGAGATTAGTTTCTTGGCTAAGCAAGAAACAAGAGACAATATCCCTATCTACAACTGAAGCAGAATACATAGCAACAGCAGGTAGTTGCACTCAAGTTTTGTGGATGAAGTAGATGTTAAGAGATATTAAAGTAGAGTATGAGGAGCCTATCACAATCTTCTGTGATAATTCAAGTGCAATAAATATTTCTAAGAATTCGGTGTTGCATTCTAAGACTAAGCATATATCTATCAAGTTTCACTTTCTGAGAGAGCAAGTGAACAAGGATGAAGTCAGACTGGAGTTTGTGCCCTCTAAGGATTAGATTGCAGATATTTTTACTAAACCTCTTTCCAAGGACTCTTTTGAGTATCTCAAGGAGAAGTTAGGGGTTATTGCCCCTCCGGTGATGAACTAGGATGCACTGATGTGCATCAGTCTGGTGGATATCACAGTCATATCTTGTGATATGGATTGATGATGGGGAGCTGCTACTCAGGGGGAGCAGTAGGTATGATTCTGAAGTATTGGAGTTGCAAGTATGAGCCCTTTGCCATTGATGTCAAAGGGGGAGAGAAGACATGTGAAAAACAAGTGGTTGATGATCAAAGGGGGAGCAGTAAAGGAAGAGAAGACATGTGAATAGTTGTTGTTGATAGGGGGAGTTGTGACAGTAAGGAGAAGTTCTTGTCTTGATGGTTTTTCACATCATATGTTGCCATCAATGACAAAGGGGGAGATTGTTGCAAGTATGGGCCTAACCAGTGTTGTCATTGATATCAACATACTCTTGTTGCATTAATGACAAGGATTGGATGAGTTATGTGCTGAGGATATTGAGAAAATTAGTCTCAATCAGGAACAGTGAAGAACAGTGATATCATAAGGTAAAAAGTCCAAGACAGATTGAGGATCAGAGGATGCGGATTAAAGGGTTCAAAGATATGAATCTTAAGATGTTGTAGTAGAGATTTCAGAGGTTTGCATGAAGATATGAAGAAGAATCGCTCAAGTAGAACCAGTTTCGATAGATGTTCAGAGGTGACAGAGTGTTACAGAAAGGTCTGGTGAGATCTAGAAATGCTTTGTCCTGTTCTGCAGATTTGAAGGAGTGTTTTGGAAGTCCTTATGATGTGTCAACTCTATTGGTTCATGTTTTAAAGGTCCATAAGAATCTAATCCCCTATGACAGTAATGGCAGACTATGTTCTTGAGGTTCCATATGAAGGAGAGAAGGATTTCAGTAAGTAAAGGAAGTGTGGATGTTTTTGGTGATTCAGGCAAGCTTGTTGAGGTCCTTGGATCATGTTCAGTTCATATTGATGGTCCACATTAGAGTTGGAGCCTGGAATTGAAGAAATTCTTCCGGATGAAGGTGTTCTTCCTTAGGTTGGCCAACCGGATGAGTTACTCAACTTGCAGATGTTCTTGTGGATGATTGCTGACTTAGATGTTTGTTCCTAAGTTGATGTCGTGTATAAATAAGGGATTGCGAAGTCATTTCAAAGTGTGTGATGTGGAGATGAGAGTGTGGTAGCGAAGAGGAGAGTGAAAGGTAGAGCAAAAGTATTGAGCTTAATGGAACTGATTCAAGCATGGTGAAGATGCTATTCTCTAGTTCATGTATGTGATACTTATTTCTTTGTAGACAGTGTGTCTCTTGTAGGTAGTGAGCCTCTTGTGAGCAGTGTGCTCAGGTAGTGAGCCCTAATTGGCAGGTGCCATTTTGTTCTTTCTATTCTTCTAAAGGAGAATACATTCTTGGGTTAATCACCCCATGGTTTTTCCCTTAACCGGGTTTTCCATGTCAAAATCTTGGTGTCTTATGTGTTGATGAGTTTCTACTTTTGATTTGAATCCATTATGTTTCATGTTTAATGTACTGCTAATCACTAAGAGGATTTAAGTGTGTAAATTGGAGAAAGTTTTGCACAACTGATTCACCCCCCCTCTCAGTTGTGTGCCCTAAGTCTAACACCTTTATGAGTAAGAAGAGGTGGTAGAGGCAGCATAGGTTGAGAAGATGGAAGAAAGACTGGAACATGTGGTGCTTGCTTGCTTTGCTTGTTATTACAGGTGTTGTATGTGTGAGCAATCAAATTGTAATGTGGTTTTTGTGACACATTTTGAACACCTTGATTACTTTGAGTGATTTGTCTTGCATAGTTTAGAATGTAATCTGGGGGTCGAGGTGGTTTTTGTTCACTTTGAACCGTCATCACCGAGTTTAGGCAAGAAGCTACATTAGGTACCCCTTGCACAATCATCTTAGGAATATTTATACACTTCTCTAGTATCCTTTTAGTGGGCAGAAAAATCCTATTAAAGGTAATTGAATTAACATTGCTTTTACTTTTTTCATCCACCAATGCTTCGTCTTTTAAAGGGAGAACAATGGAACAAAGAGAAAAGGAATTGTTTATGGTTTGATTTTTAGTGATATCCAATGGAATAGCACTTGTAACCAAAGGAGAGCTATCTAAGGTCTTCGCAGCCTCAGCGATTTCCAAGGTTCTTGAACATTCATCCAAAGGAGGAAGATCCAAGGTCTTCACTTCTGGGAGATCCATTAGATTAGACTTAGAGACCTCATGTAAAATGTGAGTATTAGATGAACACCTATTAACTACCCATGGAGGATCATTTTTAAGAGGAAGATCTTCATTTGCTAATACTTTCTCTTCCAAAGGGATAGCATTGGAATGAAGAGAGGGTAGGGTGATGCTAAGGAATGTATCAATGATTTCATCTTCTTGTGCCAAGATGTCCTCATATGTGGGAACAACTTTGGGTGAGAATTCATAGGGTGAGATAGGTAAAGCTAGGTCACTGTCACATGTATTAGATACTATGTCTAAGGCATTGTCATGAATTATGGTGCTAATAGAAGAAGAATAACTTTCATGACCATCTTTATCATGAGTATTCATGGAGATGTATTTGGTTAAGTCTTCTAATACTGAAGGGTATGTATTCATGAGAGCTATGAAGTTGTCAAAATTAGATACATAATCAAGAATTTCAAATGAAGAGCATTTGAAGATATCCTTGTGGTACATAGATAGATTGTATATGAGTGTGTTATGGGAAAATCGGAGCAAAAATGAATAATCAATATAGTATATCAATAATACCCAAAACTCAATGAAATATAGAAAAAAAGAGATTAATCAAACAATGAACAATACAAAGAAAACCTCCTTTAATTCTCAGCTTCCATTGATCGCCTATCTCAAATGATCTTGTCTATGAATATGGCCCTCAAAAGGTACACTTCCTTGCTATGATTCCAAGATGTTCAAATGGGAACGACTATGATAGTTTCATCAAGAAAATGAGCTTCACAACAATGATAGTAGTGTGTAGTAATGAGTTTGATCACAAGCAATGAAGGAATTGGTGCCAAAAGCGCGCTATAATTCCTACAAAATGAGTTTACTAAAGCTTGGATGAATGAAAATAGAAGAACAGGGTTCAATTTATAGACTTGTGAGAGAGAAGATCAATGGAATAGAAAGAATGAGAAGATCAACCGAGAGGATGTGCATGAATAGGAAGAAGACAAGTGTCACACAAAAGTTATTTTATTTGAGTTAACTACTTTTCTTTTCTAAAGATAAGATATGACTTCATAAATTAGAAAGATTTTTTATAATTTAAGAGATATTGATAAAAACAAGGTTGATTGAGTCAGTTAACTCAACTTGAGATTTGCTTTTGCATGATTTGAGAGAAATTAAATAATAAATTATTTAATTTTGTGTGCATGAAGAAGAAGACTTATTTTTAGAAGATTTGGAAGATATTTGAAGAATTAGAAGATAAGAAAGCAAATTAAATAAATAGATTTATTTAATTGTTGTGCAATGATTTAGAAGAATAAATAAAATATTTGATTATATTTTATTTTTGGAGATTGAGAGGATTTAAATAAATTTGATTTGATTTATTCAAATTTGGAAGAATGATTTTGACTTAACTAAATAATTAAGAATTATTTAATTGTTTGGAAGAATTTAATTAAATAAAACATTTATTTAATTTTGACTTTAGAAGAGGTAATTAAATATTTTGATATTTAATTAATTTAGAGGACTATGAATCAAATAAATAAATTTGTTTATTTATTTATTGATAGAAGAATTAAGATGGAATAAATATTAAGAATATTTATTTAGACCAAGTTGTGTCATTTTTAGGTGTATACATTTTTCCCCTCTTTGATGCAATGTAGTTTGCAGCGTTGCTTCAAAGAATAAGAATTTTTTGATAATGATACATGCCCCAGTTTTCCCCTGGTACAAGTTATGACGATAGGATGCCCCCTCAGAAGATTGGACGAGAAGAAGGTAGAAGGCATGAGATGGACAATCTCACGAAGACGAAGGCAAAACTTGGTTAGGATTGAAGAAAACAGGATGTGTTTCTGAGAAACAGGAAGAAAATAGGAAGAAACGGGTGCAGGAAGTAGTCATAGTCACCACATAGCTAGTTTAGGGTTTGCATGCTATATGTAGGAGCTGGGTCCACAAGACAAGTCATTTACACACTTGGCCTTTGTTGCATTGTCTTTGAGAGCTTAGGAGTACAAAGCATAGAGCAGTCAACACTAGGATGGATATTTTGTGCGAGGAGCACTGCTTTTAGCGAATTCGATGATTTGACCAGCCAGCAGAGGTAGGACCCCCACTATGTATCTCAAAAAACTTCACCTAGGGTCAATTTTGTGTGCATTAAATGCTAAGTAAAATTAGGCAAAACAAATGTGCAAGATTGCAGTTTGATGCATCTGACATGCGGAACTGTGCATCTGTCATTCTGTAGTGCATGTAGGATATGAAATTGTGCATGCATGAAAGTTGCACATGCATAAGGAAGGTCGGCACATGCATTATTTGGCAGTGCATGCATGGTATGAGTCGGCGCATGTACTTGGGCAGCACATATACAGTATGGGATGATGCATATGATAGAAGTAGCACATTTGCTGGGAAATGGTGCATGTACCTTCTATTCTGGCACATATGATAGAGATAGTCAGTTTACTTAACAAAATTGACTCAATTGTTATCCTGTTTAATGCGTCAATTGATAAGCTATCTCTGAGATTGCAAGAATCTAGTCAAGAGATGTAGTGTGCTATTTTGATCAATTTGATCTGTTAAGTTAGTTGATATGATTCTATAGATATCTTGATCATGGTACTTGCAACTTTAGGTTGATGCCTTGCTTTGTGTGCTTGCAAGAGGACATATGAGATACACTGATGTCGAGGGAGCAGTTTCCCATGCCAATGTTGTAGCACCACATGTTGACAGAGATAGATCAAGAGGCATTCGACGCGATGGGATTGAATTATGTGTGCTTTATGCTTGAGGTTGGAGTGAACCGCGGCTTACTGATTGAACCAGTGGAGAGGTTTCACAGTGAGGATGGGACCATTCACTTCTTGACTGGAAAGATGATGGTGACTCTGGAGGATGTATATAAGATACTTCACTTGCCGATTCAGGGAGAGCTCGCGGAGTATGATCTGCAGTGGGATGCAGGACTTACAGAGTGCAGGCTGGTATTCGACGACCTTGAGCTAGACTGTCAGGTTATCTCCTGGTAGGATATACATGATTACTATGACTATTTCCTTGGGATAGTTGTAGGATTGATCGGAGGTGTTGTATGCCCTGATAGGAGATTACACGGATTCCCAATTGGATGGGGACAGATTATGAACAGGATGCTCACAGAGGGCACCCACTATGCTTGGGGTGCCTACATTTTGGCACACCTATACCATGATATACATCAGGTGGTATACCACAGGGGTGCTAGTCTATCAGTAGGGGTCTCACTGTTACAGTTTTGGTTGTGGGAGCATATCACCATTACCAAACTGATATGTGTGTTTCAGAGATAGAAGGGAGAGCCCTATAGCTATGGATACATAAGAGTGATTTCTCAGCATAGACTGGGGAAGCTAGAGTATTGGAGGCATGCACTAGATGGGGTATATGTGGTCGTCTGGTGACCATATCTAGACTATGAGCCTTGGGATGACAAGGCGGTTGAGTTGTCATATTGTTATCAGACTTAATGGCTTATAGGTAGGATGCGGTTCATCCTGGAGAGATAGATTTTTAGTCAGGTTCGAAGACGGTTTGGGAGGAGACAGTGCATGCCATAGGGACGAGCTCTATTTACACACACACATGTAGAGAGGTTCAGATGGGATTCAGTGGCATCCTACAAGGAGGCAATGGCAGAGTTTTAACAGATTCCCTATATTGCCTGGCCGATGAGGAGAGAGATTGCATATGCAAGGATGACATAGGACTATGAGGAGTCATTCGCAAAGCATCCATTTCTAAGATACTCTGGGTCTGGAGAGCTAGTTCCTCGCATAGATGAGGTAGATTCAGATGACGAGGGTTAGGTTGGCAGGAGGAGGAGGAGGAGAGGAGGACAAAGAGATGGAGGAGATCGTGGAGATGGGGAAGATGGGGGAGATGGAGGAGGAGGCAAAGGAGACGGTGGAGATGGGGGAGATGGAGGCAGACTCAGGTAGAGGAGGAGATCTAGGGAGGGATCCTCCCATGGTCAACAGGTAGTCTAGCTGTAGGTTACATAGTAGGTTGCACAATGGGGATAGATGCCACCACCGTAGCAGGTGGCACAGTAGAAGGTACCTCAATCATAGGGGTAGGGACAGGCACAGGCCTCCCAAGATCTAGCACAACCAGATGTCTAGGAGAGAGCCATTGTCATGCTAAGAGGATAGGTTTGGCAGCTGCAGGCATAGCTTAGGATGGCCGAGGCTCAGCGAGAGATAGATGCAGGTGTTATCTCAGGGCTCACTAGAGAGAAAGATATGGCGGAGGTGAGGATACAAGCTATCTGATTAGAGAGAGACACAACAGTGGCAACCCTTGGGACAGATGGCACTAGCACCTTTCTGGTTGGACAAGTGCAGCAAGCACAGGCATAGCTTGCCCAGGCCCAGGCATAGTTGGCATAGGTGCAGGGGGAGTTAGCACAGGTATAGGGTGAGCTTTCTAGAGCACAAGCTCAGATGAAGTACTATCAAGGATTATACCATGGTGTTGTTCTAGTTGTTCAGAGGGCTTCGAGCTACAGGAGACAATCCATGGCTTTGCAGAGAGCAGGTGGATCATGGTCGGGAGCCTCTGTGATGGGCCTGCAGCAGTCTGGAGCCAACAGAGGAGGGGACACAAAGGACACTACTGGGAGTAACGGTTCACAACAGTAGGGTTAGCAGACACTTGCACAGATTTTGGCTCCTATGTACATACTTTTTGATGGCTCAGATAGCCGAACACGTATACGTACCACTTTTGTATTTAGAGACATGTATCATTATCCTTGAGACGTATTTTGATGTATTGTACAATTGGACACACTTTATTTGATATTTATATGAGGATACAACTTTTTGATACTCTCTATACTTATGGATGCATTTCTATTATATGATGGTACTCATGTGATGCAGATTGTGATTATGTCTATGTGATGTTTATCTAATACAAACTTAGATGATTTATGATGCTATGGGATGTTATATGATGCATACTTAGATGATTTTATATGATGCTATGTGATGTGCAAGATGTGATATGCAATCTATATGATATGCAATGTATGCGATGCTTCTACATGCTTTTACCTATGTTTTTGATATTTTCTATTGACACTATGTGATGATTGCAAAAATGTATATGGATGACCTAATGCACTTATTTATGTTATACAAATGATTTAATCATGTAAAATGACTATCTCCTGTGATATGTGATGCAACCTATGCTATGCTTTTGTTATGTCCAAATGTACTCAATCGACATAGAGATAACACGGTGGTAGATAGAAGACTGATTGAAAGAATGACTCGATAGAAAGACTCACAAGCTTCAATTTGTATTGATATTTTGCATTGCCTAGATCCTTTATTACATGGGATATGGATGTATGGATGTATAATGGATGTATGATGGATGATTTTCTTTTGACATCTTGATGGTGCAAGTATTTTGAAGTGCTTATTTCATCATTGGGCAATTTTTTTTGTACTTTTTCCAAATGTTGTAAGTTAATACAAGAATCTAGGTATAATTGAACCAAGATGACCTGAGTATCGCTTACATGGAGTTTGTTTTAGCAAGTTAATACAATAATCAAGGTATAATTGAACCAAGATGACCTGAGTATTTCTTGCGTATCAATAGACAAGGATTTCCCCTGTTCATGTTAGACCTTTGATGTCCTCAAAGATTTTGTGCCAATCATGTCTTTAGACAAGGTGTCACATTACTAAAGTTTAATCCACAAACAACAAACAAAGAAAAATAAGCATGCCTCCCATCATAGCATCTCTAGCTTATGGCATCCTTGAGTAGCATAGGAAGACATGATAACAAAAATCAAGACTCTATAAGTTAACCTGATCACAAACACAAAACATTCTTGCATTTAGAAGTGTTTTTCTTGCTATAATTGGATAGAATCAGTTTGAGTGCTTTAGTTGCTTGTTTTCTTTTCCTTGGATAGGCTGATATTTTGCGTCAATATTTTTTTCTTGAAAAGTAGGTTTTGCTTGTGTTTGCTTGCCTGGTGAAAGATTCCATAATCCTTATTGGTGAGACGGACCCTAAGGGACTGACCTAGTGCCTCGGGGGCTCATTACTAAATGGCCTTGCCTACATGATGACGCAAAGGCAATGTAGTTTGGGGTAAACCCTAATGGACCTAAGACCTAGGTGGTAGAAAGTGGTGTGGACTTAGATAGATGGAAGGAATAGACATGTGACAGATGGGAGAGTGGGAGCCTCGGGGGCACATTTGTGAAATGGCCTTGCCTACGTGACAACACAGAGGCAACATAGTTCATGGACTTTGACCATGGATGGATGAGAGGATAGACACCAGGACATGGGACGGATAGGGAAGCCTTGGGGGCACATTTGAAAATGGCCTTGCCTACGTGATGATGCAGAGGCAATGTAGTTCATGGACTTGGACCACGTGGATATTGACGACAGACACTATGCTAGGCTGACACTATGGATAGGATACTGGATAAAACCTTAGTTGACAAGGCAACAAAGAGATAGAGTATCAAGCCATGATAGGTTATCACTAGGTATTTTTATTATGGAATAGATATGGATCGAATGGGACATGAGTGAAGGAAGAATGGACACAAGGTGATTGGTTTCCCAAAGATGGAGGAAGCAGTTTATCACAAGTAATGCCTATTTACCAGGTTTTCACCACTTGCTTTTATTTGCACGAAAGCTAAAAAGTATGCATGACACCTGTTTACCAGGTTTTTATCATGATACATATCCAAGGCACCTGTTTGCCAAGTTTTCACCAAAGGACAATTTTTTTGTATTTTTTTGATTTTTTTTTTGTATTTTGTGCCCCCCTTTCATTGGGGTTCTCTTAGGTATAGAACCGGTGAAGATGAATGCTATTGATTAGGTCATCAAACAACTCACCTTCTAATGTTGCTAACTAATATGTCCCTGATCCATAAGTAGCTACAATCACATAAGGCCCAAGCTAGTTGGGCTCAAATTTGCCTTTCTTTTCCTGATCCTGTTGATTGTGGGGGTTCTCCTTAAGTACTAGATCTCCAACTTTAAAGACTCTTGGGTAGACTCTGTGGTTGTAGATTTGTGACATCATTTGCTAGTATGCTTTGAGATGGTCAAAGGCTTTCTATCTCTTTTCCTCTAGCAACTCTAGTTCTTGCAATCTGGAAACTCTGTACTCTTCATATGTTATGAGACCTTTTAATGACACCTTGAGAGATGGTAACTCAACCTCGATGGGGAGGATAGCTTCTGATCCATAGACAAGGGCATAAGGGGTAGCACCTGTGGGAGTGTGTATACTGGTTCGATAGGCCCATAGAGAGGGATTGAGTTGGATGTGCCAATCACGGCCAGCATCGTTGACTATCTTCTTGAGTTTCAAGATGGTCTTGTTGGATGCTTATGCTTGGCCATTGCCTTGGGGGTAATAGGGTGTGGAGAAATGGTGTTAGATTTTGAATCTATCACAAAGCTCTTGTACATCCTATTTCTTGAAAGGTCTTCTGTTATCTGTCATAATGGATGAGGGAATTATGTATCTACAGATGAGGTAATTAAGGATGAATGAGGAAATTTGTTTACATGTGACGGTGGTGAGGGGGATGGCTTCAATCCACTTGGTAAAGTACTCAGTGGTGATTATTATGAATTTGTGGCCGTTGGATGAGGGTAGGTGGATTTTTCCTACAAGGTCAAGTCCCCATTGACAAAAGGGCCAAGGTGTCGTTAAAGGTCTCAACTCTTGAGCTGGTGCATGTATCAAGTTCCCGTGTATCTGGCACTGCTTGCACTTCTTCACAAATTGATATGAATCTATTTCCATGTTCGGCCAATAATAACCCAAAAGCATGAGTTTCTTAGCTAAGGAAGGACCACTAGAGTGTGTTCCACATATCCCTTCATGTACGTCTTGTAAGGCAGTTTAGGATTCTTCTCATTCTAAATAACAGAGTAAAGTACCATCTAGGCCACGTAGGTATAGGGTGTCAGCAATAATGGTATAATGAGAGGTTTGGCATATAAAGGTTTATCGTTGGTTTAAAGATAAGTCAGGTGGGAGGGTGTTGTCCTTGAGGTAAGTGTAAAACTTACCATACTAAGGTGAATCAGATCCAACTAATAGGTATATGGAATGGGTTTCAGGAAGATCATAAGCTGGTTGTTGAATTGATTCCACTAAGAACTCGTACCGTGACTCATTCTCTGGAATTTTTAGAAGAGAAGTAATGGTTTCCATGGCATCTGCTAGTTTGTTTTCAATGCGAGGTATCTACTCAAAAGAGATGATCACAAAGTATTCCTTAAAGTCCTCAACCATCCATTTGTATGGGACAAGCTTCTCATCTTTGGTTTGGTAATCATCATTGACCTGATTGATCACTAGTTAAGAATCACCATAGACTTGTAGCTCTTTGATTTTCCACTCTGTTGCCATTTTGAGACCAATGACCAAGGCCCCATACTTTGTTATGTTGTTGGTGCATGGGAATAATAGATGATAAGACTTTGGTATGGTGTCACCATGAGGAGTTACGAACAAGATTCCTACCCCTGATCCATGGTTTGTGTAGGACCCATCAAAGTAGAGTTTCCAGGAATGTGTTGATATATTGAATAAGGATTCATCTAGAAACTCAAATTACATTGGTGTGGTGTCCTGTAGTGGTGCATCTGCTAACTGATCAACAATGATTTGCCCCTTGATATCTTTTATATCTACATACTCAATATTGTATTCACTTAGGAGCATTACCCATTTGGCTAGGCGACCTGTTAAAGCTACTTTGCTTAGTAGGTACTTCAGTGGATCTATTTTTGCAATAAGTTTGACTGGATGTGCTAGCATATAATGTTAGATTTTTTAGGAAGCAAAAACTACCGCAAGACATGATCTTTCTATCTGGGCATATTGCAACTCATAGCCCACCAATGTGCAACTGATGTAGTAGACGGCTCTTTCTTTACCTTCATAATCTTCTTGTGCTAGAAGGGCCCCAAGAGATGTTGGTGTAGCAGATATGTATAGTAACAACGGATTCCCTTGGATAGGAGGCATGAGAATAGGTGGATTCATAAGATACTCTTTTAGTTTTTCGAATGCCTCTTCGCATTTCTCATCCCTCCTAAATGGAATGTTCTTATGTAGGAGATTACTGAAGGGTTGACACTTTTCTACCAATTGTGATATGAACCTACGGATTGCTTGTAGCTTTCTCTATAGAGATTTTAGTTGAGTAAGATTCTTGGGTGGTGGCATGTCCATAATATCCTTGACTTTGGTAGGGTCCACCTCTATTCCATTTGTCGATACAATAAAACCTAAGAGCTTGCCTGAGGTGACTCCAAACACACATTTCTTTGGGTTCAACCTGACTTTGAATTGTTCTAGTCTTTGAAATACATTCTCTAACACATCTAGGTGTGATTCTCTTGTGAGTGACTTTGCAAGGATATCATCTACATAGTCTTCCATTGTGACGTGCATCATATCATGGAATATAGTGGTCATGGCACATTGATATGTGGCTCTTGCATTCTTTAGCCCAAATGACATGACATTCTAGCAGAAAGTGCCCCATGGACAAGTAAAAGAAATCTTATGCTGGTCTTCTAGTGCTATCCTAATCTAATTATATCTCGAGAAGCCATTCATGAGAGATAACATGTTATGCCCTACTATTAAGTCGACTATGATATCTATATTTGGCAACGAAAAATCATCCTTGCGGCAATCTTTGTTTAGATCTCTAAAATCATTGCATAGTTTGACTGCCATCAAGTTTGGATACTGGTACTATATTGGAGACCCATTTTGGATAGTCTATAGCTCTTATGAACCCTACATCCAGTATTTTCTTGAGTTCTTTTACTAGAAGTACAATGTGTGGATGCATCTTTCTAAACTTTTGTTTCACTCCTAGATCTTGTGCAAGATGATGTAGAATCAAATCTGGATCTAACCCTGGCATATATGCTTATGACCAAGCAAAATTGACTTGCTTTTTCTTGAAGAATGGTACAAACTTAGTCTTTTCTGGTGGGGTTAGAGACTTAACAAAGTGAATGATCTTAGGTTGTTCCTCTGTTCCAATGTTAACAAGTTCTGTGGGATCCACAACAATCTAAGACTTCTCCTGGTGCATGTCATCGGGGAGAGTGTCAAGCCTTCCATCGTCAGGTGCCATAGTTGGGTTTTCACTATTGTATGTGTCATTTCTTTTTACTATTTTGGGATCTGATACTGTCGCGGAGCAGTTTTCACCATTAGACTCAGTTTTTATTTTAATATTTTTGTGACTGGAAGGCTTAGCACCCTCTCCGAAATAAGCCACGGTATTAAGTTCAATGGCAAAACTAGCTTTATGATCTCCTATAGGTAGGTGGTCCCTAAGTTCCATGTAGTCAATGTAGGCATCATTGTTTTGGAACATGTCTAGTTACGGGGTTCCTTGTAGATCCCAGTCAATAAGCTCAAGATGCACAAGGGGGAGGGAGTCAAAGGATAGATCTGATTCATTGATAGCTTGAATGGATATGCTAGGAGTATTGGTAGGGAGAGTGTTTGGTATGGTACTTTCCTCTAAATTGTTTATTGCGATAGAACTTGAACCTTCCTCGAAAGTTGTATTCTCAGGGATAGGCAAATCACACTCTAATGGCCTATGCGGTAGTGTTTGTCCCTCATGGTAGGGGCTATAAGTTTGAATAGTGTCAACCTCTTTGTCATCATAGGAGTGCTCTGTCAGTTCATCCCACTCATACTCATTGGAATCTATGTCACTGTCCTCTTGAAGGGTATGGATCATTTCCACAAGATAAGCATTTGCTTTAGCTTTGCCCTTATCCTTATATCCTAGACCTTTTGTAGTTCTAGCCAATGAGGACAAAGAGGGTTGAATGGGTTCTATAATTCCTTCTTTTCTTAGGCCAATAGGGCCTTGTCCTTCATAACCCATTCTATGTAGGATAGAATCACCTCGCCCATAGATTATCATTGGGAGCTTAGGTGGTTCTTGTTGTATGTTCTCTTCTTCTTCAATGTAGAGCCATTGTAAGATATATCTTTCTCCTGTTTCATCTAATAGGGTCCCCCATTTTACAAAGGGAGCTATGGGAGGTGTAGATGGCTTTGTAAAATGCTTGGGTCACCCAAATAATCTAGGAAATAAAGGCAATTTGGCCAAGTTGAGGCTGCACTCGATGGAGTATTCCCCTACTCTTGTTTCTTTGATGGTAATTTTTTGCTCTTTGGGCTTGGATGAGGAAGCTTCAGAGGTAGAATCATGTTGTGGGGTAGGGGATGTAGATGCTCTATTGTTGGGTATGATGCAATCAGGTTTTGAGAGGACAGAGTTGCAATGTTGAAAGGGGTCAAGATCACCTTGAATGGTGACTTGCTTGCTGTTATGAGGGAATTTTATGCATTGGTGATAGGTAGAAGGCACAACTTTCATGGCATGATCCGTGGTCTACCTAGGAGAATATTATAGGCTAGCTCCCTATCTAGGACTTGGCACACAACATCTTTTATCATCGGTCCCACTTGTATGGGTAATACCATTGTTCCTTTGGTAGTTCTCTCCTCTTCATCATAGGCTTTGATAGTAATCTTCTTCCTTGGATCAACTACATTTTCAGAGAACCCCAATGTAAGGAGTAGCTTAAGAGTACAAATATTTAAACCAGCTCCCCCATCAATGAGAACCCTCTTGATGTGGTGCTTATGGATGAAGGTGATGATATGTAAGGGGGTGTTATGAGGCTAAGACACTAAGAGGTCATCTTGTTTGGTAAATGATACGGTACTAGAGGAAGTGAGATTTCCTACCATGGCTTGAAACTTCTCTTGGGCCAAGTTCGTGGGTATTATCATTTCCACTAAGGCTTTATTGAGAATCTCCTTGTGGGAAGGAGATAGACGCAACAACTCTAAGATAGAAATGTGGGCAGGAGTCTTCCGTAGTTGGTCTATGACACTATACTGATGGGAGTTGGACTAAGAAGGTGATGACATTAGAGGGAGGGTATTCAATGTGACCTTACCACTGCAGGTGATGATGTTGTAATCAATTTTGTTGGATCCTGATTGTTGGTTAGACGTAACCATATTGATTTGTGGGACATGCTCTGATATGCAATTGATGGTATAATCGAATGGCATACTTGCATAATTGGCATTACTATTCCCATTATTCTAATTTTGCCGATTGCGGTTGTTGTTGTTGTTGTTGTTGTTGTTGTTGTTGCTGTTGTTGTTGTTGTACGGCCTGTCATGATTGAGAAGTGGATCTTTGTAAGCCACATGCGTCTCATTAGAAGTATGTTGTTGAGTGCCTCCTTGATTTTGATCAAGTATGTTTTGAATAACATGTTTGAGATGGATACAATTGTTGGTTGTATGTCCTCTTCCTCTATGATACTCACAAAAGTCAGTGTCTTTCCAATAGTGAGGTTTTATTTGAGGTTCATAATTGCTTGTTGGCGGTAGAGTGATTTCATTTTTGGCCAATAGCTTCCTTAATGCAGATTCTTAGGACTGACCCAGTGGTGTGAACTTTTGCCTTAGATTTGAGTTGTACCATGGTCTTGGCTTCCAAGAGAATGTTTTGTTGGGCATAACATTGCTTGCCTCTCCTTTGAGAGTGAATATTAGTTGTTGTTTGGGAGCTGCCACCTTGGTATCAACTACTCCATCATTGATGACATTTTTATTCTTAGTCCAAAACTTTGATTTGTCAGTCATGTAGTTGGAGGTAGGTGTGTCCTTGTAAAACTTGATTTTCCCCTTAGCCATCATAGCTTTCTTGATGAATAATCCCATTTCAATGACCTTCGAATGAGGTAGGGCACTAAATTTGTATTTGATAGCTTAGATTGGAGTTGAGGTTGTGGACAAACATCTCCATTAACTGCTTCTCTGGTGCATCATATGAGCATTTACTTTCTAGTTGTCTCCACCTTTGTAAGAAGGAGGTGAATGATTCACCACTCTTTTGCTTGGTATTGCATAGATCAACCATGGAGACTTCGTGTTCAATATTGTGCGAGAAGTGTGTGATGAATTTGTTGACTAACTCATCAAAAGTTTTGATGCCCAATGGAAGCTGTGAGAACCACTCCATGCCTTGACTACCTAGAGATCTAGGGAATAGTCTCATTAAGAAAGTCTCATTGTGAGCTACTTCCATGCATGTGGCATTGAATTCCCTAATGTGATCTCTAGGGTCCCATTTTCCTTTGTACTTGTCAAACTTAGGAACTTCAAATCGAAAAAGGAATGGTACCATGTTCAAACTTTTATCAAAGGGGTACGGTGTGATATCTTCCAGGGAGTATGTTTTAGTGTTTGTACCTATCTTGAGATCCATCATTTGTTGCATTAGACCCTTGATTTGTTTCTTCATTTCTTCCATAGGTGTGTTTAGGTCTATGACTTTCTTTCCTTTGTCCTCACCAGTGTGGTGTTCATTATTATCCTCTACGGTCTCTTTGAGTTTGCTTAGATCAAAATCAATGGGGAGCTTAAGTCCAAGATTTGCAAGATGAATAAAATACTTGTGAGGGTCCTCATGGAGCACTTTCTCTAGCAAGCGTTAGAATTTCTAATCTTGGAGGTGTCCTTGATAATATTTGTGAGAGATTTCCTCATCACTATCATGAGGGGTGACAATACGATCAGATGACTTAACTTTTCAAGTTGCTTTTGGTATTGAGATCTAGTAAGAACCATGCAAGGCGACGTGGGATGTGGTGGGATGAAACTAGAGAATTTGGCAAGATATTGGTGGAGACTGCTAAGAATAGGATACTTATGACAAGATTTGGACAAGACACCCTCTCGATCAATGATTCCAAGTAAGATGGTCGATACAAGATGATAGCCACTAGCAAGGGTACTCGATACCTGTCTTACCGTGTAGGGACTAGTCATGCACCAAGACCACTAGTAAAGTCCTGCGACTTACTAGGGGTACTTGAATCCAAAATGATCTGAAAAAGGGGCCTATGTGGTGCAGGAGCACCTTCTCTGTAGTGCAGGGCCATATTTTCTTTTGTTGTTTCATAAGGCTCTTAAGCCATTTCATGTTGTAATAAGGGTTAGTTTTGTCACATTGATGTAATTGTGCAAGGAAAACATGTGGTTTTGCTTGTATGAGGGGAAAGCCAATGGCTAACTGATTTCTAAGTCAGTTTGCACGGTTGGAAACTAAAAATTATTGTCTTAAACCTTTTTGTAGGCAAGCAGTAAGAGGATAGAGGCATGCTGATGAAGATTCAATGAATGATAAGAAGGGGTTTTGGGTGTTTTTCATATTATCTTGTCTGTGTATTTTCTGAGATTGTATCTCTATTCAAATTGCAAGCATTCATGCCCTAAACTAGATTCTACTTGGTAGTTCCTAGTGTTTTTGCAACGTATTAACAATGAAATATTGTTGTTTCTGCAAAGACTGGTTTGTAATCTAGAAGTTAGGGTTTGAATGACTAATGGAAAATCATTCCTCTGTCCACTCAAATCATCTTCATTATCAGTGTGATGGAGGATTGCTGCATAAGTTTTGTATTTTCCATGTTAGCACCTAGGAATCCAGGAAACCTGATCTGATTTGACTAGGCATCTCTATTTGAGTAGTCATGGAATTGATGAGAGAAGAGTGATGAAGGGTTTCCAAAGGAGTTAGGCATCTCTGTATATAGCTTCCTTCACTTCTGTGTTGGTAGTTTGGAATTGTGTTGTCATAGAGCACCTGCAAGGCTATCGGCGTGACATAGGCATTGGGAGAGCCTTTGGAAGTCTCTCCGAATCACAACGTCTAACTAATGAGTGGACATCAGTGACAAATGGATCTCATCTTGCTGAAGATTGGTATGGTGTCAGAGACACATACAAGTGTTCATTCGGAAGACTAAGGGAGACGGTGGACCCCACACATTGCATAACAAAATGTATGCATCGGCTTGAGTAGGGACGTCGGGTTGAGAAAGTTGCATTGGATAGACAGTAGAAGCTTTCACCGATCGGGGAGACAACTGCAAGTGTCACCAATGAAGAGTATCAGCATAAGGAGTGCCGTCGGAAGAAGACTTAGAAGTCTCAGCGAATGGTAGAGTCACACCGACAGGAAGCTTATGAGAGAGAAGTTCACGAAGCCTCACCGACGAAGGAGAGGTCGGTTGATCGATATGAGTTTTGGCTTCGGCGAGCAAGGAGAAAGTTAGGACGATGGTCTAAGTCACAGCGAAGGTAAATGGATAGTTCATCGGGGAGAGATGGAGGAAGTCTCAGCGACAGAAGATTCATCGGTGTAAGTTTGTGCATCAGGAGATAGACCGAAAGCTACACCGACAATATTAAGTCTAGGCGATGAATAAAGTGGAAGCATAGTTCGGTAAGACATTGGAGGGCTCTTGCCGATATTGGCAAAAACAAACATTTTGGCACGTTTCTGCTAGACACTCTGCATCACTATGCTAATCTGATATGGGATACTTTGACTTTGGACTAGGGAGACCTGATAGAAGGTGAATGAGATGACCAATGAAAGAGAGACTTTGACATGAAATGGATGGAAAAGTGACTGCAAGGTAAGATCTGATCTCAAAACTTGGAACTAGGCTGAAATGGGTACCCAAACATGTTAATATTTTCCTCTCTAAGACTATGGAAGTACTCACTGTCATGCATGCACTGAAGGAGATGTGCAACATAAACTCGTAAATGTGCAAAAAGTCAGTACAGAAGTGCAATACTGGTAAACTTCAAATGCGTAGCAATAGGTGTTAAAAGTGCAATAAGTAAGTACAGATGCACAACAAGTCAGTACAAATACGCAGGCAAAAAGGATAAATGCGCCACTTTAGTTTTTCAATCTAGTTTTTTAATGTTTTTGCAAATTTTTGGCAATTTTTCTGATGTTTTTGGTACTTTTTGTTGCAAGATAGTCTCTTTGATATGATTTTATGAAATTATGGCAAGAAGACACATCAAACACAAGGAATGTTTTTATAGTTTTTTATTTTTTTGTGATTTTTTTTACTCTTTTTGGACTAAAAGAAAACAAGTACAATCCTAGGTTTCAAAGGATAGTATAAAACCAAATTCTCACTATCTCTAGTGAAGCATCTTTGGGAGGTGATAATTGCCCTTCCCTACACTAGATTATAGGGGTTTTTTTTTTGGATTGGTAAGAGGCCGAAGCCATTAATATATAGTCATTTAGAAAAAATAGCTCTATTCAGTGCGGGCACCGGTAGGAAAGAACAGAGCAAAGAAAACCTCTGGTCTAGCCCGGGACTTTAGCCGTCCAATACATATTGTTTATATACACAGGGTCAAGCCCTTTAAGGAAACATAATTCTTTTACAATTGCTGAGAAATATATACAGATATGGCCTTTCTTTAGATATCCTTATTCTGTATGATTTTAGGCACTTTGCCTCTTGGGAAGATCTTCATGGCTAATATTGAAGGGGCATCTTCTATCTTTCTCCTATTTAACCTGAAACCACATAAAGCTACCACTTCTTTTCGCATGTTAGCTATACAAAATCAAAACAATCAATCTACTGCAGATATTTGTTATTTCTTAAAATCTTTGCTTTGAGAAGAGAAAATACTTGATTGTTGCCAAACTTATCAAAATTATACAAACAGACTTGTTTTAGTGTTATCCTAAATCTGGTGCACCTTTTGGAAAGTTCACCTTCCTCCAAGTGTACCCACCCACAAGAGTATTTAAATAGTAGGGTCTGTGTTTGTTGAAAACAAGTAGAATGGAAAAGAGAGAACTGACAAAAGCAAGTCATGTCTTGTAAGTACAATAGTTGAAGCATAATGGCAGATTGGTGTAATAGAGTTTGTATTAGTAGGGCCAACAGATAAAGTTAAGTCAGCGGCTAGAGCAAAACGTCAGAGATAGAACGCGCAAAAAAAATAGGTCAAAAAACTTGCACTATTGCTGTGGTAGAGCCGTTGAACCAACGGTTATTGAACCTTCAACCGACCCTATTGAACTTATGGTTATTGAACCATTGAACCACCTTGAATGTTGAAGTTATTGAAACGGTTGAACCTTTGAATGGGTAGAGCCTTCGAACTCTGAAGAACCTTTGATCTGGTTGAGCCTTTAAACCGGAAGTACCCGTATAACTTACGAACCGATGAACCTTTGAACCTTTTGAACCTGATGAAGCCGTCTTAAGGTTCAATGGTACAATGCTTATCTGTTCCTTTGTCAAAATTCTTCCCTCATCTTCCGAAGGATCAGATTTGACCTTTGAACTTAATTGAACTAGATGAACTTTTTGATCTTGCGGTTATTGAACTGTTGGGCCACTTGACTATTGAAGTTAATGAACCGGTTGAACCTTTGAACTAGTGGAACCTTCAGACTCTAATGAACCTTCGAGCTCCAATGCACCTTCGATCCTGATGAATCTTCGCTTTGGGTGTACCCATTGAACTTACAAACTAATGAGCCGTTGAACCTATTGAACCCATTGAACCTCCAACTTAAGGTTCACCAGTTCAAAGCTTTCTTTTCCTTTGGCATAATTCTTCCCTCAACTTCCATACCCGTAGGGAGAACTGAAGGTAGAATCAGTTCAATGGTTCAACAGAGGTTCACAAGTTCAAAAGTTTAGCCACAGTCAAAGGGTTCACCTGAATCCAAAGGTGAAAGAGGTTCAATGGTTCACAGAGTTTAATGAGTTCTACCATAGCTGTCATTCCTAATTTTGGTCTGATTTCATCGTGTACATATACTCGCCGAATTCGAGAAGGCCAAAAGTTGAACCAAGTGTTGAACCGATTCAACGGTTCACCAGGTTCATTGGTTCAAAGGGTTCCCCCACTTCCAGAGGTGAAAGAGGTTCATTGGTTTAATAAGTTCAATAGGTTCAATCATATCAATCGTTCACTTTTAGATCTATTTTCATCTCTATGCCATATTTGCGATAAGCTAAAAAAATAGGAAACTTTGCCTATTAACCAGTGTAACCTTCTTCACTGCTAAAAATTAAATGGTTACATAAAGGTTTACCCATCTAGTGATACTGTAAGCAATATTAAATAGCCAAGTGTACAGCTCTCCTGTAGAGTTTCAGAGGGATTTTAAATCCTTCTATATGGTTAGCCTCTAGTAGTAATACAGATGTCATCCACCCCTTTATTGGCCAAGGAGTCAGCTTCTCTATTACCTTCCCTATATATATGGTTAAAAGTGCACCTTTTAAAAGAAGTAGTGAGGTTTTTGGCCTCTAATACAAAGGTGTTTAATAAAGGCAACCATTTGAGTGGTTATAGATGCGGCAACACTACTCTCCGTTATGGAGTCTCCCAGCCTGCAAGGGTTGCGCTTTGGAGGGTTTTGGGGGAGGTTAGCTATCAGTATAACACAACTTCACTCGTTGTTTGAATCTTTTGCTCCAAATACAATTTATTTATAGTGGATTGGTAGGGCTTGGCATTTAGCCTATTACCACTTAGGGTTGTTCCTATTTGGATGGACGGTATCCAAGAGTAGGCCCCTGTAAAGGAAAAACACATGTGAAAATGATATGTCTAGCATTTTGGTCACCCAAGATAGGGGAGAGCATAGGCCTAGTATCATTCCCAAAACACAAAAGATAGTGGTTATTTTCCCCTAGTTAAAATGAGAAAAACTAGATGAGCTATCTACTTGGGCAAGCATAGAAATTTGTTAATTTTGAAGTGATAACAAGATAGCAATTGTTCAATTTTACCTAGATAGCAATGATGTGTTCAATTTTACCTAGATAGTAGTGTTTTGTTAACTTTAAACTGATAAAAAGGTAGCAATGGTCTAGTTTTACCAAGATAGCAATGAGTTGTTAATTTTAAAGGATAGAAATATAGCAATGATTCAATGATATGCAAGATAGCAATGATTCAATTACTGCCTTCCTAGTTTAAGACTATGTGAGATTTGCATGAGCATCCATTTTACTTTCCTGTTAGAAATCAAAGTGTGAATTAACAAGTGCACCTACATGATTCTAAACCAGTACCTAACCTGCAAAAATATCAAGAGTGTTCCTACAAAAAGACATTAGCCTTAGTGAAAACTTCAAGGAAACCCTAAAAATCACTGCCTAGATCAGATGCACAGCTTCAGAGCTTGAATGCATAGAAACAGAGCTCAGAAGCACTGCAGTACATATGCGCTAAGACAGAGGTCAAAAGTGCAAGAAAATAGTATATATGCACCGAACTGATAGATACGTCGTATCAGAGGATATATGCGTCGGAATAGAGTCTGTATGCACTGAAAGAATATATGCACCAGAACAGAAAGCATATGCATGTTAAGATGTGTTAGATGCATTGTTTCCTCCTGTGTACGGCTTTCTAAAACATAAAAACTCAGTTTTTGAGTTAAAAATCAAGGCTAGGCCCTATGGTGGGTGCCAAAAATGTTATAGGAAAATTGGAGCAAACATAAATAATCAATATAGTATATCAATAATACCCAAAACTCAATGAAATATAGAACAAAAGAGATCAATCAAACAATGAACAATACAAAGTAAACCTCCTTTAATTCTTAGCTTCCATTGATCACCTATCTCAAATGATCTTGTTTATGAATATGGCCCTCAAAAGGTGCACTTCCTTGCTATGATTCCAAGATGTTCAAATGGGAATGGCTATGATAGTTTCGTCATGAAGATGAGCTTCACAACAATGATAGTAGTGTGTAGTAATAAGTTTGATCGCAAGCAATGAAGGAATTGCTGCCAAAGGCGCATTATAATTCCTGTAGAGTAAGTTTACTTAAAGCTTGGATGAATGAAAATGGAAGAACAAGGTTCAATTTATAGACTTGTGAGAGAGAAGATCAACGGTATAGAAAGAATGAGAAGATCAACAGAGAGGATGTGCACGAATAGGAAGAAGGCAAGTGTCACACAAAAGTTGTTTTATTTGAGTTAACCGCTTTTCTTTTCTAAAGATAAGATATGACTTAATAAATTAGAAATTTTTTTCTAATTTAAGAGATATTGATAAAAACAAGGTTGATTGAGTCAGTTAACTCAACTTGAGATTTGCTTTTGCATGATTTGAGAGAAATTAAATAATAAATTATTTAATTTTTTGTGCATGAAGAAGAAGACTTATTTTTAGAGGATTTGGAAGATAATTGAAGAATTAGAAGATAAGAAAACAAATTAAATAAATAGATTTATTTAATTGTTGTGCAATGATTTGGAAGAATAAATAAAATATTTGATTATATTTTATTTTTAGAGATTGAGAGGATTTAAATAAATTTGATTTGATTTATTCAAATTTGGAAGAATGATTTTGACTTAATTAAATAATTAAAAATTATTTAATTGTTTGGAAGAATTTAATTAAATAAAAGATTTATTTAATTTTAAATTTAGAAGAGGTAATTAAATATTTTGATATTTAATTAATTTAGAGAAATATGAATCAAATAAATAAATTTGTTTATTTATTTATTGATAGAAGAATTAAGATGGAATAAATATTAAGAATATTTATTTAGACCAAGTCGTGTCATTTTTAGGTGTATACAGAGTGAGAACATGAGGATTCATGTTAAGGAACGTGAAGAAATTCTCAAAGTTTTTGATATATGCATGTAAAGATACCAAAGAATAATGAGATGAAGATGCCATAATAGAATTTCTTGGAATAGCAATGCACAATGAGATCTTTTCATTTATCAAATGCAATTAATTAAGGGTCTTTTGTACACCACAACACTAGTTTGAGAAAACTAGGTTTTGGAAGCTTATTACCAAGAACAAAAACACACTAGTTTCCTTAAAAATGGAGTGTTTAAAATGTAAAAGTGCTGCACAAAAGGTATTATAGAATACTTTTAAGGTTTCTTGCAAAGAAATGTTAGAGAGAGTTTAAATTACCTATGTTGAAATACATATTGTGTAATTAAAAATATACAAATTCTCACACAATACTATGAAAAGATGCAAAATTTTCAAATTAATAATGGATTTATGTTTGAAAATGAATGCAAGATCTGAAATGAAAGATATTTATGACAAATACAATGAAACAAAGCAAAACTATGCTTGCTTATGCACCTAAAATGCTCATTTTTTTTACTTTTTTCAATGTAAATGTGCTAATAATGCAAATGTAAATGCAAAGAAACACAATGCAGCCACACTACAGTCAAAATTCAGATTTTAAAGAGTGTTTAAATGAGTGATAAAATCTGAAACAAGATTTCAATTACAAACCCTAGCTTTTGAAATTACTAGGTTATATGAAAAATACAAATTTTTAAGCAAAACCCTAGCAAATGAGGTATGCAAATGCAAGGTAAATGATGATAGAAAGATGAAATACTATAATTTATCTTAGATCTGATGTAAATATCATAAAATTAAGTGTTTTCAATGATATGCAAGGAAAATAGTGCAAACTATGCCTTAATGCAAGCAAAAAAAGCCTCTTTTTTCCAAATTTTTCTAATTTATACAAGATTTTTGAATGTATGATGATGGATATGATATGAATGAATGTAAATCTAATTATACCACTCAGAAAGATGCAAGTTCAACAAAAACACAAGTTCACCAATGTTAGTGTAGGTTTTTATTTCCTAGATGGGTTATTTATTTTCCCTTTTATTCCTAGGTTTTTCCTACACTTTTATTTAAGCTTGATTAGGTTAATAAAGCATATTTTATTAGGTGAGAGGATTATGAGGTGTCACCTTCCTACATGTGAGCATCCAATAGCTATCTTGGGAAGATACTTTGTTATCTTTAGTCTGATAGATGGTTGCTCCTCATTGGTCGGTGTTGCCACCTCCTCCCTCTCCCTAGTCTAAATAAGCATGCTACCTCGCTTGTATTTTTATATTCGATATTGGAGATAGTTATCTGATGCTATTTTACCATTCAAGCATTTCACATCAATATCTTGGTATCGTTATTATGCTATTTCAATTGATTTTGCATTTACAATTTATGTTTCTAACTCTGTCAATTGATTCTGGGTTATAATTTGTTTTACAAATTCTAACATGGTATCAGAGTGAGTTTTGTAAGGTTAGATTCTTTGTAGAGATCTTGTAAAATCTCGTATACTCTTCTCTTGTGTTTTCGAAGGATTTGGAGAATCAAAAAGGATTTATGAAGATCCAGTAATCTTGTTTTTGCATGTATGAGATCTACATGATTGCAGCATCTTCAGATAGTCTAGCAGCATTTTTTATTGTTCCATTGCATCCGCGAGGCTCTTGAAAGTCATTTTTGGCTTTCATTTCACTCATTTTGGAGATCATTGGCCATACCTACAAATAAGGGTTTTGAAGCTTGCATATTTTGTGTTTTAATCAATATTGCAGGTTGCAGCATGCCTTTACCTATCTTAGGTAGCTGATTTAGCCTTTACATGTCATTTTTTGTTGCTGGGGTCATTTTTTGTTGCTAAAGACGTCTGTTTTACATTAGATCCACATATTTTATACATCAAAAAGAAAAACACCTTCTGGGTTTTGTTTGCAGCATCGAAAAACCATCTGATTATCTTTTTTTTTGTATGCAGCTTATATATTTTACAGAAACGAACTCAGAAAGCTACAATAGACCCCCTCTCCGTTGGTAGTTGCAGATTTGAAGACAGTTTTCAAATGCTCCATTCTTTCTCATACAAACTCTATTTCTTAAGAATTTGTTTTTTATCTTGGCTATTTTTTCATGCACTATGCACTAGTGTAGACATTTTTTTTATTTTGATGCAGAAAATTTCTAGAAATTATAGATTCTTAGTTGTGACACTACACAGTTCTCATTTTGAGATCTTTGAAGAAGCATAACTTTTGCATAAAACCTTGGATCGAGGTGATTCTTTTTTTGAAAGTGCATGTTTTTTGTGCACCTTGTAGTGGTACTATTTATTTCACTAGGTATTGTGCCAAAGTTGTATTTCCGTCATATGCTCTTTTTGAGGATTTGTAATAGCATTGAGATCAAGTCCACTCAGTATTCCTTGCTGGTGGAAATTGTAAATACACTAAATATAAAGTGCCAAATCATATTTTCTTTTGGGGGTTCTTTGATTGAGTGAAAAGGGGGGTGTCTTATGTGCTATCGTTGAGTTACATCTTTTATGGGGTTATTGTAATCTTTTTTCAGGTTCATCATGGATTTTAGTTATTTTCATCCTTCTGTTGTTAAGTTAACCTCAGAGAACTATTTGTCTTGGAAAAAAGGGATACAGAATCAATGCCTTTAGTAGGATCTATTGCCCCATCTCCTTGGACTTATTCCTCAGCCAAGTGACTATGAACAAAAGAATGCATGGTTTAACAATAATGACATGGTCTATGGACTAATATGTATTACTATTTCTAAGGATATTCTACATCACATAGAGCACATTGAGTGCCCTTTCACTACTTGGACCATCATCTAGCAGTTGTATGGACACTTTGGATCTTCATCTGATAGTGATGTTTCCTTGGATGACCAAGCTCTTGTGGATGATACTGAGACTTTTGTGGCCCCTTCTTGTGTGGACACATCCTCATGGGATGATCAGTCTATTTGATTGACATACATTGATTCCCCATCTATAGTTAAGGACATTCCTACTATACCTGGTGCCACTTCAGAGTTCAGAGTTGCTTCTTCAAAGGCTTCTAGTGATTCTTTGCAACAGGATCATATAAATATTTTGGATTCACTTTATTGGGACCAATTTCTACCAGACATCTCTTTCTTATTTGTAGAGTCTCACATTTTGGATCTAGATGACACTCTTGAGTACATTCAACTCCTCTTTGATGATAGTCATTTCATCACTATTATCTCATCTTCCTTGTCTTTGGATCTTGTACCTCCTGGTTCTACACATGGGAATGGATTGCTTCTACCTTCGTGCATTGAGGTATCTTTTGATATTCACATGGGGACACTTGAACAGAGTTCTGAGATAGGATACATCATAGGGCTTCCTTCCTCACCTTGCTTTTTTGAGTGGAAGTTACTTCGACATTCACCGTTGGAGTTGTTTCTTCCTAAGGGAAGAAATATCATTTGCCACAAATGGATCATATTCAGCATTCATATATGCGCATCCTCCTTTGACATCAGAGCTACTTCATTGTGGGGGGGTTTCATAGCCTCTTTCACTCTCTCTACTTTAGGGGGCTTCTTCTCTCTCTATTTGGGGGGGCGCTTTTCTCTCTTCTGGGGGGCTTCTTCTCTTTGGGGGGAATTTTATGCACATGGGTACCTCATCAGACTTGATTTTTTAAGACGCATTTCTACATCCACCTAAGCTTCACTTAAGGGGGAGTGTTAGTGTAGGTTTTTATTTCCTAGATGGGTTATTTATTTTCCCTTGTATTCCTAGGATTTTCCTACACTTTTATTTAAGCTTGCTTAGGTTAAGAAAGCATGTTTTATTAGGTGAGAGGATTATGAGGTGTCACCTTCTTACATGTGAGCATCCATTAGTTATCTTGGGAAGATACTTTTCTATCTTTAGTCCGATAGATAGTTGCTCCTCATTGGTCGGTGTTGCCACCTCATCCCTCTCCCTAGTCTATATAAGCATGCTACCTAGCTTGTGTTTTTATATTTGATATTAGAGATAGTTATCTGATGCTATTTTACCATTCAAACATTTCACATCAATCTCTTGGTATCATTATTATGTTGTTTCAATTGCTTTTGCATTTACAATTTATGTTTCTAACTCTTTTAATTGATTCTGGGTTATAATCTGTTTTACAGATTCTAACCAAAATGTTATATATGAAAAGTGGGAATGATGAGGTTGATAGTGTTTTAGATAGATTTAATCAAGCCCATCTTTCACATATAATCATTAAAGCACATAAACTAAGTTAAGTCACTTCTCTTGCAAGAGGACTCAACTACAGGTTTGGTGTCACTTTGAGATAAGGAAAGTTGGAATGTATTGATAAATTTGCTAAACCCTAATTATATGAAATCATATACAGATGGATGAAACATGACAACTGATCGCACAGGAAGGCCCTAAATATAGATTAGAAACATACCAAGATTCAGATTCTAGAAAGCAAAAAATTCAGGGACATTAAGACAAGCGCCCAAGTCTAAGAGGCCACTTTTTTTGTAGATCTAGAACTGTAAGGTGATGAAGTCTGCAACCTACTACAGAGTTTCCAACAATAGCAATGTAGAGGACACATGGGCATGTTGTAAATATGTGCCTAATCGGTGTTGTCATTGATGTCAACATATCCTTGTTGTCATTGGTGTCAACTATATCCCATTCTAGAAGACTTGTATGCTAAGGATATTGAGAAAATTTGCCTCTGGAAGAAACAAGTGAGTTACATATCTCTCTGTCAAAGACAGTGAAGACAGTCCAGTTCAGTAAAGTAGATTGCTCCACATTCCTAGTAGGATGAAGATCAGAGTTTGCAGATTAAAGGGTTTGTAGAGGATTGTTTGAAATTGCTCCAGTCAAAGGTTTGAGAGGTCCACATGGAGAATTGGTGAAGTTATGGCCATCTGAGTAGAACCAGATTTTGCAGTTGTTAAGAGGTGACAAAGTGACAAAAATTTGGTCCAGACTGATCTGCATTGGAATATTATGATTTGCAAATCTAGAGGTGTGTTTGGGATGTTGGTGTGTGTCCTCAACTCAAGTGGTTCATGGTTTGGAGGTCTACAAGCAATCTTTCTAGTGTGATAGTCATGACAGTCAGTGTTCTTGACTTCCTAAATGAAGGTGCAAGTGTTTTTGGTGATTTGATGTGGAGTTGTTCCTATTGATTTCATTGTGCTTGTGGTGGTCTCTGGATCAAGTTCCTATTGTGCTAGTGGTCTGTATTGAGGATTGAGCTCATGGTTGAAGATTTGTCCTTAGGTGTTGCTATTATTTCTAGTCTTGGCTGACTGGATGCTTTGTGGATGTTGCAGATGATCTAAGAGAGGTTCTATGAAATGTGGCGTGTTGTTCAAGGAATATTTAAGTCTCAGCTATGTTTGGATGATAGTATAGTGATTTGCATTAACTCAGATGCTTGTAGTGCTGACCTTGATGTTTATTCCAAGGTTGATGAAGCATATAAATATGTGATGTTGAGTTGTGGAAAATCATCCTTGTGTGAAAATGATAAGATCCTAAGAAAGGAGAAAAAGTAGAGCAGATAAGAAGAAGAGTAGAAGAGGAAGAACAGTAAAGGATGAGGAGATAGCAAAGAAGTGTTTTGGGGAAGAGCAAAAGTATTGTGCACTTAAATGGAACTAACATTGGCATGAAGAAGATGTTGTTTTCCAATTCAATCTTTCTGTGTTAAACTTGTGAATGTTTTTGTAGGAAGTGAGCTCTGGGAAGTGCACCCAAATGCAAGTGCCTTCCCATTTTCTATTCTTTTAATAGAGAATAAATCTTGTGGGTTAACCCCCACCATGGTTTTTCCCTTAACTGGGTTTCCACATAAAAATCTTGGTGTCATATGTGTTGATTATGTTTCAACTCATGTGTTGATGATTTATGCTTTCATGGTTATATCATTAATCTATTAATAAGTGTGGAAAAAGATTAGATACAACAAAAGATAAAGTTTTTGAGACAACTGATTCACCCCCCCTCTCAATTATCTGCCCTAATTTCAACAATTAGTATCAAAGTCGATTCCTCTAATAGAAGCTTGACCGTTTGAGGAGATCCACGATGTCAACTTACAAGAAGGATAGTCTGAGATTTGATGGAACAAATTACTCTCTTTGGAAGAGTCATATGGAGTGCGATTTACAATGCATGGGTGATGCTTATTGCTTGACAACAAAAGATTAGTATATGCCTCTAGAGAAAGGT
The DNA here is from genome assembly GCA_027924645.1 of Cunninghamia lanceolata. Taxonomy (NCBI): domain Eukaryota; kingdom Viridiplantae; phylum Streptophyta; class Pinopsida; order Cupressales; family Cupressaceae; genus Cunninghamia; species Cunninghamia lanceolata. Next base: position 9,960,665 of record BSBN01000252.1, on the reverse strand, counting down.
CCTTCAACTCGAGATGAACTCAAAGATGCTCAAAACAACATTCAATCTAAAGAAGTTTTGCTGAGTGGCTTGACTGATATAGAAATGACAAATGTCCTGGAATTGAAAACTGCTCATGAAATCTGGAAGAAGTTGAAAACTCTATATGAAGGTGATGAATATGTCAAATGTGCTAAGTTGCAGAGCTTGAAGGGTAGATACAAAAATTTGAGGATGAATGAAGATGAAAACATAACTTCCTACATGTAGAAGGTGAATGAACTTGTGTGCAATATCAGGTGTGCTGGTGGAACACTGGAAGAATTAGAGATTGTTGGCAAAGTGCTCAGATCCTTACTTGCTTCATACAAGCATAAAGTTGTTACTATTAGGGAAATCAAGACTGTGACAACTGTTACAAGGGATCAATTGGTTGGGAAGCTCTCAGCATTTGAAATGAGTGAGTTTGGTGATTCTCTTCCTAAATCTGAATCTGCATTTAAGGCCAGTGTTTTTGGAAAGCAAATATTTGATCCAAGTGAAAGCTCTTCAAGAAGACTAACCAGATTTGAGAAGGCAAGGAAGGATCTTGAAAAAATTGAAGCCCTTTTTGCCAAAAGACTACCAAGAGGATCCAGTAAGTATGAAGGAAAGTTGCATTTCAAAGCTTGCAATAAGATTGGTCATTTTGCCTCAAGATGTCCGGAGAGGGTTACAAAGCCAAACCCTAACAGACCTAGGTTTCAGAAGAAATGCTACTATGTCCAAGAAGCTGCTAAAGGAGTCACTGATGATGAATCTAATAAGGGAAGTACCTTAAGAAATGAATGGGTGTTCATTGCCATCAAAGAAGAAGATCTAGTGCCTCTTGAATCTACTAGCTATGTGAATGTGGAAAGAGCTCTGGCTACTCAAGTTGAAGAAAAGGATGAATGCGTAATTGACAGTGGATGCTCTCATCATATGACAGGTGATAAGAGTAAGTTTGTAAGTATGGAAAGGTATGATAGTGGAATTGTGAAGTTTGGAGACAATTCAGCTGGTAGAATCTGTGGTAGAGGATCCATCTCTCTTTATGGTAAGAATAACACTAATGATGTTTTGTATGTAGAAGGGTTGAAGGATAATCTTCTTAGTGTTGGACAGTTGGTTGACAAGGGATATGATCTCCAATTCAAGGATGGAAAATGCAAAATTTTGGAAAGCTCCAGAACTGAGATTGCATCTGGTACATAGACTAGAGGTAACATCTTTCATTTAAGTGGAACTGGTAAAAGTTATTTGATTGCTCAGATTGATCAGAGTTGGCTATGGCATAGGAGAATGTGTCATGTAAACTTTATCAACATTGTCGAGATAAGTACTACTTAGGCTATGAGAGATCTTCCAAAGCTTGTAAAACCTGCTAATAGCATGTGTAAGGAATGTCAGTTGGGTAAATAGAGTAGAACTACATTCAAGAGTAAAGAACAATCTTCAAGTGGATTGTTGGAACTTGTGCACACTAATTTGTGTGGTCCTGCCAGGGTTAGGATTTTGTAAGGAGATAGATACTTTATGTTGTTGATTGATGATCACTCCCGAATGATGTGGGTCACTTTCTTGAGGGAAAAATTAGAGGCTCTTGTCAAATTCAAAGTGTTTAAGGCTAGGGTGGAGAATGAGATTGGTATGAAGATAAGGTGTCTAAGATTTGACAGAGGTGGAGAGTTTACCTCCAATGAGTTTAATGCATTTTGTGAAACACGTGGAATAAGAAGATAGTTGTCTGCTCCTAGAACTCCTTAGCAGAATGGAGTTGTAGAAAGGAAGAACTAGACTATTCAAGAGACTGCTAGAACCATGTTGATAGAAGCAAATGTTCCACATATTTCTTGGAGAGAGGTTGTAAGTACTACTATCTACACTCTTAACTGGATGTAGATCAAAGGTAATTCTAGTAAAACACCTTATGAACTATGGTTTGGTAATGCTCCTGTGAAATATTTCAAAGTTTTTGGTAGTAAATGCTATATCAAAAGGGATGATCTAGGCAAGTTTGATGCAAGATGTGATGAAGGAATATTTATGGGTTATTCTAATCAAAGCAAGGCATACCGGTGCTTTAACAAGAGATTGAAAAAGATTGTTGAAAGTGCTAATGTCAAAGTTGATGAAAGCAAGGAGAGACCTTTAAGGTTTTATGGATATGGATCAGATGACCAAAATTAAAGTCCAAATGAAGGAAAGCAAGTTTAGTTTACTTCGAAGAATCCAGTGACTCAAGAAGTGAATGCAAATGTTGAGGAACAAGTTCAAGAATCAGAAGTTGAAGAAAATCCCAAAACTCCCTAGTATGTAAGATTGAATCATTCTAAAAATTAGATCATAGGAGATAAAAATAAAGGTGTTCAAACTAGAAGAAGAATTGTTGAAGAACAAGAGGAGTATTGTCTGATTTCAAAGATTGAATCAAAATCAGTGAATGAATCTTGTAATGTTGAAAGTTGTGTAAAAGAAATGGAAGAAGAATTAATACAAATTGAAAAGAATCATACTTGGGATCTTGTTCCTAGGCCTGAAAACAAAAACGTAATTGGAACTAAATGGGTCTTCCAAAATAAATTGAATGAAGATGGTGAAGTTGTGAGAAATAAAGCAAGATTGGTGTGCAAAGATTATTCTCAAGTAGAAGGAATTGATTTTGAAGAAACTTTTGCTCCGGTGGAAAGAATTGAAGCAATCAGATTATTTCTTGCCTTTGCTTCTTACAAAGATTTCAAAGTCTACCAGATGGATGTCAAGTCAGCATTCTTGAATGGAGAGTTAGAAGAAGATGTCTACATTAAGCAACTGGAAGGATTCAAGTTGTCTGATCAAGAAGATAAGGTCTACAAATTGAAGAAAGCATTGTATGGACTTAAACAAGCCCCAAGAGCCTAGTATACTAGATTAGATAAGTATCTGCTAAAGTTAGGCTTTAACAAAGGAACTACTAACAGTAATCTTTATTTCAAAATTGATCATAAACACATCTTGATTGTTGAGGTATTTGTTGATGACATCATCTTTGGTGGAAATGAGAGCACGTGTAAAAAATTTGTTGATCAGATGCAAAGTGAATTTGAGATGTCTATGCTTGGTGAAATGAATTTCTTCTTAGGTCTACAAATCATTTAGTCAGAAAAAGGCATCTTCATATCTCAGTCTAAGTATGTGAAAGAGTTGTTAAAAAAGTTTGGAATGGAGGACTCAAAACCAGTGAGTACTCCTATGGTAACTAGATGCAAGTTGAGTAAAGATTATGATTCCCCTAAGGTAGATCAGAAAAGGTATAGATCAATGATTGGAGGACTAGTTTATCTGACTCATAGTAGACCTGATCTTATGAATGCAGTTGGCCTTATTGCTCGATTTCAATCTGATCCTAGAGAATCGCATGTTGTAGCAATCAAAAGAATTTTTAGATATCTGAAGGGAACATATAACTATGGCTTATGGTATCCTAAGGGTGATGATTTCACTCTTCATGCATATACAGATGTTGATTGGACAGGAGATGTGGATGATAGGAAGAGTACTAGTGGAGGTGCATTTTTCTTGGGAAAAAGATTAGTTTCTTGGTTGAGCAAAAAGTAGGAGGCAATATCTCTATCTACTGTAGAGGCAGAGTACATAGTAGCAGCAAGCAATTGTACTCAAGTCTTGTGGATGAAGCAAATGTTGAAAGATATCAGAGTTGTGTTTGAAGAGCCTGTTACAATCTTCTGTGATAATTCAAGTGCAATAAACATGTCAAAGAATCCGGTATTGCATTCAAAGACAAAGGATATATCCATCAAGTTTCACTTTTTGAGAGAGAAGGTAAATGAGAATGACGTCAAATTGGAGTTTGTCTCTTCAAAGGATTAGACTGTGGCTATCTTCACTAAGCCTCTACCTAAGGATACTTTTGAGTATCTTAGAGTGATGCTAAGGGTTATTACCCCTCATGTTTAAAACTAAGGTGCAATAATGTGCATCAGTCTGGTGGAATTTAGAGTCATATCTTGTGATCTAGATTGGTGTTAAGGAGTTACTACTTAGGGGAAGTAGTCTTGATGGTTGAAATAGTTTTCCACATCATATGTTGCCATCAATGACAAAAGGGGAGATTGTTGCAAATATGTGCCTAATTGGTGTTGTCATTGATGTCAACATATCCTTATTGTCATTGGTGTCAACTATATCCCATTCTAGAAGACTTGTATGTTGAGGATATTGAGAAAATTAGCCTCTCCAGAAGAAACAAGTGAGTTACATATCTCTCTATCAAAGACAGTGAAGACAGTGCAGTTCAATAAAGTAGATTGCTCTGCATTCCCAGTAGGATGAAGATTAGAGTCTGTGGATTAAAGGGTTTGTAGAGGATTGTTTGAAATTCCTCCAGTCAAAGATTTGAAAGGTTTGCATGGAGAATTGGTGAGGTTATGGCCATCTAAGTAGAACTAGCTTTTGCAGTTGTTTAGAGGTGACAAAGTGACAGAAATCTAGTTCAGATTGATTTGCATTGGAATATTATGATCTGTAGATCTAGAGGTGTGTTTGGGACATTGGTATGTGTCCTCAACTCAAGTGGTTCATGGTTTGGAGGTCCGCAAGCAATATTTCTAGTGTGATAGTCATGACAGTTGGTGTTCTTGAGTTCCCGGATGAAGGTGCAAGTGTTTCTGGTGATCTAAGGTCATAGTGTTGTTCCTATTGATTTCACTGTGTTTGTGGTGGTCTTTGGATCAAGTTCCTATTGTGTTGGTGGTCCGCATTGAGGATTGAGATCATGGTTGAAGATTTGTCCTTGGGTGTTACTATTCTTTCTAGTCTTGGCCGATCAAATGCTTTGTGCATGTTGCAGATGATCTAAGAGAGGTTCTATGAAGTGTGTCATGTTGTTTGAGGAAGATTTAAGTCCTAGCTATGTTTGGTCGATAGCATAGTGATTCACATTAAGTCATATGTTTGTAGTGCCAACCTTGATGTTTATTCCAAGGTTGATGAAGCATATAAATATGTGTGTTTGAATTGTGGAAAATCATCCTTGTACAAAAATGACAAGATCCTAAGAAAGGAGAAAAGGCAGAGAAGAGAAGAGGAAGAGCAATAAAAGATGAGGAGATAGCAAAGAAGTGTTTGGGGGAAGAGAAGAAGTATTGTGCACTTAAATGGAACTGACCTTGGCGTGAAGAAGATGTTTTCTAGTTCAATCTTTTTGTGTTAAACTTGTGAATGTTTCTATAGGTAGTGAGCCTCTTTGAGCAGTGAGCTCTGGGTAGTGCACCTGAAGGCAAGTGCCTTCCCATTTTTTATTCTTTTAACAGAGAATAAATCTTGTGGGTTAACCCCCACCGTGGTTTTTCCCTTAACTGGGTTTTCACGTAAAAATCTAGGTGTCATATGTGTTAATTATATTTTTGCTCATGTGTTGATGATTTAAGCTTTCATGTTTATATCATTAATTTGTTAATAAGTGTGGAAGAAGATTAGATACAGCAAAAGATAAAGTTTTTGAGACAATTGATTCACCGCCCCCCCTCATTTGTATATCCTAATTTTACCAAGACGGGCACCCTTGTCCAAAAAGGAATATTCTTCATTGTTTTCTTTAGATCCTAAATCGTTATCCTCTACTTTGATCTTCTGCAACTCCTCTCTGCAAGATTCCAAACCTATAACCTGCAATCACAAGAGAGGGGTTGGGGGTTGTGGTGTTTAGGAGCTTACCTCAATCAAGCCCTAGAATGGTATTCAAGCCTTCCATCATCATTGTTAGATAGAGTGTATGTCCTTGGTGGATAGAGGCAAAATCAAATGATAAGATAGATTGATTGAAACACAAAATAGACATCACGTTGGACGTGAAAACCCTCATGGAGATCAAATGCCTTCAAATCATGAGGAAATAAGTTGATGGAGCCAAATATTCAATAAACACATACAAACACAACACAATTCTTCTTTGCAACACAATGAATGCCTTGAATGCTCTTTTTTCTTGATAATGATAAGTTTACCTTAATCAACTAGGAGTAAAATGAAGTCTAAAACATGTTTATATATGCATTCCCACTAACATTCGTAATTCAAATTAAAAAGGCTGACAAAGGGAAACCTTTTAACGGTCATTAACCAACACTTTAAAATTTGGGTCCCAGCAAAATAGGTCTGGACTAGGGTGTGGGTTCCAAAGGCCTATTTTTGGTCTTGATTAAGCATTGAAGTAGACTCCTAAGCCCCATTTGTCATGGGTTTCATGGAATTTTTCTCTGGGACAAGTTTTACACATGCATGATTAAACTAAGGGAACCTAGGAGCTAAACTTAGTAGGTAAAAGTCCTAGGGGGACATTTTACGATATAACATGTCTGTGAAAGTGAAACATGCAAAAGTATGTCCCCACCTTAAAATATTTTCATAAAGCAATAGTATACAATTTATTTTAAGGTAGAATAGGGGAAGAGGTAACAGAGCTTTAGGAAACATATATAGGGAGATATGTTCCCAAAGTTGCCTTAAGAAAAGAATGATGCCCCAAAGGAGAGGCAACAAAAGTGATTCTACAAGAATGATACATAAAGGCTTGTGTAAGCATGGTATGATAGTGAAAAATGTGAACACATGTCACATAAAAATAAGCAACATCACTAAACACATGAAGGGATCTATGTACTTTGAAGTCAATATGGATTTATAGGAGGGAAATTATCAAATAGACAAAATCGTCATCATCCCCCAAGCATTTAGAACTATGATCACAAAGGAAGCATTTCACGTGAAATCAAAAGAAAATAGAAATCTTCGGTCAACATGGAAGGAAGCTAAATCTCTAATACTTTTCACTATCCCCATAATGTTGAAATAGGAAACTAGACAACATATACAAGGTAGAAACAAATAGAAGAATAGGACAAAAGTTTCATTCTTCCTATATCCATGTGTCTATAAGGGCATCATGGGTCCTCTAGGTAGAACTAAAAAATATATAACAAATATTTTCATGGGTAAAATATAAAAAGTAAGAAAGAAAACACATATATACACATGGAATGAAGGTACAACCCTAATGGATTAGGAATCATAAGATCAACCATGTCCCAATCTTGGTCATCATAAGGGGATAGAGGAAGAGCTAACAAGGGGAGTACATTAAGAGCAGTACAAGGAGACTCCCCTAGAACCAAATGTAGAGGATCCATGATCCTCTTGGGCATCAGCAAAGGTGCCTATCAACGATTGTGTGAAAATCATGGACAATGAGGGAATATCCATAAGGGACTCAAATATGTACTCTACTAGGGATGAATCATTTGAATCACTATCAGAATATTGTACCAAGTGTGGCTCATCAGTGTTTTCAACAGAAATGCAACCACAGAGAGTCACAGGTGGAGGAGAATCCTCTATAGCTGGAAGAAGTGATGAAGAAGGGCTTAGAGGTGGTGAAGATGGTAGCATGCACTTTGGTTTGCAAAACAATCATGTAGGGTAATGTTCAATCTTGTGTTTGGGTCATGGGTGGGGTATGTCAATGTCTATGGTGGCAAGGCAAAGCATGTTAGGAAAAATCAAATGGCAAGTACATTGAAATCACAGGGGAGGGGGAGGGTCTTACAACATAGGTTATTTTCCTTACATTGTTGAAGAAGTGAGAGGAACAGAAGTAACCATCGAAGGGTAAAGAACCACAAAAGTGTGAGGCAAATGAGGTGGTACTAGTTGTTGAACTCTAGGCCTTGAATACGAGGTTGGAGGTGAAACTTTCAAGTATTGGCCAAGTGCATGGGGATGGGGAGGTGCACTCTACATAGGTTTCTTTCCTTTAACTACTTGTGAAATAGTAAAAGGAATAGAAATAGCTACTGAATGCTAAAAGACTAAGGGGGGAGTAGCCACTGGAGATGAAGAGGAAGGGCCATGAACAACTATGCAGTCTGAATAGCTTTAGAGTTTTGATATGACATGAACAAAAAGTCATTGCATGGTCAAAGAGGCTTAGTCAAGGCTAACTAAAAGTAGTCCAAAGAAAAGTTGTCACGCATGGAGAGACACTAAAATCTTCTATGGAGGACTATGTACACTACTTCATCGTGTAGGAACTTCAAACACGTGTGAACCACTAAAGAGACCACTCTCATAGAAGTGAGCCGTGGATGGCCCAACTTCAAACAAAAATGGTCTGAGGTGGGGATATTGAGAAGGGGACATCTAAGCTCTTAGGTCCAACTTGGACAAAAATGGTAAGCAAACCTAAGGTAGGGCAAGATGACCCATCATTTGACTATTTGTAGACTTTTGATTTCTCATACGTGTCTTTATATAGTTCATATATATATAAGAATTCCTCTATTATGACATTTCCCATGCATACAAGGTTAATTAGAACACCCCTTACAGGTTTTCCAAGGTTAATTAGAACACCCCTTACAGGTTTTCCATTAACCTCAATGGCAATGTACAAAGGACCATTGTATACATGCATAGATGCATTGATGTGGGTGAAAGAAATGGTAGGCTTGAGAACAATACACTCTCAAGAAGGGTGAGGATGAATGACCACCATCCCTATCATTTCAATAAAGGAAGATGAAGACATTAGCAATTTTATCTAGCACCACATATGAAGATGGAATGTCAATAAAATTTAGGGAATGGTGAGGCAACAGATTGGTGTATATTTGTAAGTTTTGGTTTGGCAGAGAAATAGATTTATTTCCTTTATCATTGACACCAGCTACCTGGATAATATTATGATCAATGTAGTCTTGCACAATATGTTTAAGATGTAAAAATTGCTCAGTGTCATGCCTAGGAACACGGTGAAATTGAAAAAAGGCCTTTGGGTCATAGGAAGGTGGTAAGGGTTTGTGAGTATCCAAGGGGCATATGGGTGGAAACTGCACCAAATTGTTATTTAGGATTTTCCATAGAATAACATAGAGAGATTCATTTAAAGGAGTGAATTTATGATTAGCTTGTTGTTTGGATGTAGAGAGGGCTAGAGTAGTCTATGAAGGTGTTGTAGCCACTGCATAATTTATTATTATTGAAACATTATTCTTAAAGATTTTTTTATTCTTTAAATAATTATTAAATGATGAAGAAGCACCGAATTGTCCAATAGGAGCCGATGAGATGGGAACCTTGAATTGGATGATAGATTGTTGATAATCACGAAGTGATGTGCATAAGTATGCAAAGAAAGGATATTTCATAAGTAAAGTCTTATCCCTAATTAGAGGTTGCAGGTTACCAATGAAAACCTGCTACATGTCTGAATCCAATAGGGCTTAAGGTATTTAAAAAAATAATGATTGATATCTACAAATAAAATTAGTGACCTTCTCATGCAGTCCCTAACAACAATGGACATGATCAGTGAAAGTGAGATATGGCCCATTGTTGACCTAAAAGTGTTGGAGAAACTAATTAACAAGATACTCAAAAGAATAAATAGAATGGTTAGGAAAAGATAAAAATTAATCCAATGTGGTGTCTTTCAATGACCATAAAAATAATTTTTCTAACAATGAATCCTAAAAAATATAGTCACTACTCAAGGAAGTAAATACAAATTACATGTGTCTGGGGGTCACCTTTTCTAGAGTCCTTTGCAAAATGTGGTGCCTCAAAGCCTTGGGGAAAAGAGGTAGCAAGGATTTTGAATGATAATGGGTTGCATCTTCAATATGTAGGAATGAGAGGTTGTGCAGATGATGTGGATAAAATGGCAAGCTATTGCTAAAAGGAACCAACATTTTGGAGAAGTTGGTTAATAACAGGGTCTGTAGTATCCATGGGTGCAGAAATGGGAGTAGAGGTGAGGGGAAGGGACATTTTCTGGGAGGCTCCAAGGTGACCACCAGGAAAAGTAAACTGTAAGGGATGTGAAGGTGAAACAAACCCATATTGATTTATGGGGTTCGCAGCTAGTCTAGATGAACTACCATCTACATTTCCTTATTATGTAGTGCTAATGGCCATGTTTGAAGATATATATTTTTGTACGCATGAAGTAGCCATCATAACTTGAAGTTGATTAACAGTGATATTTGAATGGGAGTTCTAAGCCCCCTCACAGTAGCTTTCCAATGGAGGTGCATCACTATGCACTATATGGGCATGACCACGATGGAAGTCAAGACCATCAAGATGATTAGCTAGCATGAAGTGAAGAGCCTCGACTAGAGGAATAGAAACACTGGGTAGGTTCTCATTAGCTAGGTGATCCTAGTAGCCAACCAAGTGATTATCTAATTCTTGAATCATCTCCTGGGGAACAATACTTTAGTTCATCCTCATGGTCAAAGGCTACCTCAACATCATGAAAACTAGTCATCAGAACAGTTGAAAGAGAGGATAAAGATATAAAAGTTGTTATAGCAGGATCGTAAGAGAAGTTTGTGAAATCAAGTGCTAACCTAATAGAAGTGTTAGGGGCATGAGAGTGAGCCCTTACATCCTGTCACAAACTTCTATGAATGATATAATTTAAATTAGATGATTGGGTTGTGAAGCTCATAAACTAAGTTCAGCTTCACAATGCAGAAACAAATGTGAAGAACAAGTTTATTGTTAAATGTTTAAGAAAGTGTTTGAATGTTTAAATAGTGTTGGGTTTACCAAAATGTAGATGAGGAAAAATCACACTTCAACTAATAGATATTATTCAAAGGAATTTTATACAACTACACATGACTATTTTAGTTTATGTTCCCTACTAAATTTCAATAGACCAACTTTACCAATCCCTTTTGTAGACACCTAAAAATGACCTTCGCATTACATAACTTGCATACATAATTTTCTCCTAAATCACTTTCATTCAATGTTAATTAAATAATCTAATTATTTAATTAATTTCATCTATTTCCTCTATTTTCCCTAATTTCAACATTAATTGAATAATCTAATTATTTAATTAATTTTATCAATTTCCTCTATTTTCCCTAATTTCAATATTAATTGAATAAATTTTATTTATTTAATTAATTTCATTTATTTCATCTTTTAAACTTGCAAATCCACATTAATTAAATAAATCTAATTATTTAATTAATTCATCATCCTAATTTGTCTTATCCACAATTAAATAATTTTTAATTATTTAATTAATCAATTATTCCTCTAAATTTAAATAAATTATTCAAACTTATTTAAGTTGACTTCATCCTCTAAAAATAAATAAAATTAATATTTTATTTATATTCCTCTATCATGCAAAATAAATTAAATCAATTTATCTGTTTAATTTATTTAAATCCTCATATCTTATCATTTCTTCCATCATGCACAACTAATTAAATAAATTTATTTATTTAATTCTCAATTATCTTTTAATTCTTCTAAAAATATCATTTTCTTCTATGTGCACAATCAGTCATATTTTTAGAACTTCAAAAAGAAAATCTAAAGTTGAGTTAATTAGCTTTAATCATTATTATTTTTAACAACAAATAAATTAAAAAAAGCATTCTAAATTTATGAAATCAAATCCTATCTTTATCAAAGAAAGTAGTTAACTCAATAAAGTAGCTTTAAAACATGACACATGTCGTGTGCATGTTCATCATGTTCTCTCAACTCATCTTAATCATCCATTTCATTGATTTATCTCAACCGTTGATCGATCTTCTCTTGGAACCTATATATACCCCCTTCATCTCTTAAAAAATCCTCTTCAATCATTTTAGCTTTGGGCATTCTTAAGTGATTTGAGCATTATATCTCATTGTTGAGCACATGGAATCTTTGAGAACATCATCTACGTCCACTTATTGCAACCATGGTTTCGCAATGTATTGAGCAATCCACAAAGAACCAAGAGATCTATACAATCTAGGTGATAGCTTTCTATTGTTATTAATTCGCATTGATTTTGGTTATCATTGGTTATCATTTAGATCAATCTTTTGAAGGTTATAGGATTGAGTTTGTTACTCATTGTTTTGATCTTTATTATCAATCTTGATTTTTACCTATACACATTCTGGCACGCCTAGTGGGACCCACTAACTTGATCTAACCTTGTTTTTTTGAAGAAAATTTGATTTTTTGAAGCTAGGTACAGAAAAGCGCAATCATCATGCAAAAATGTGCATTTGCACCACAGTAAAGCACTTTTGGTCTCAAGAAACATGCATTTGCACCACAGTAAAGTGCTTTTGGTCTACAGAAATGTGCATTTGCACCATAGTAAAGCACTTTTGGTTTGCAAAAATGTGTATTTGCACCATAGTAAAGTGTTTTTGGTCTACAAAAATGTGCATTTACACTATAGTAAAGCACTTTTGGTCTACAAAAATGTGCATTTGAACCATAGTAAAGCACTTTTGGTCTACAGAAATGTACATTTGCACCACGGTTCCATGCCTTTATTTTTATCAATTGCTTTCGCTAACTACTTTCTTTATGTGGAACTAATATCACTTGTTGCAGCATCTCATCATAGATCAAGAAGAGTTTCTAACATATTTTTGCAGGACATTTGTCGAAGACATCAACTTTTTCATACTAAGTCTAAGAAACACCTCAATTTTATAAATTAATTCACGAATGTCTACTGGGTTTGGAATACCTAGTACGTATGCTCTTTCCTTGCACTACAAAGTGATCTTGGAAATCAAAAGTACTTAGGTCATTCATTTATTGCTTTTTGTGCTGACAAATCCTGGGGACTCAAGATCACATGTATGCTCCTTTCTCGCATCGCAAGACGATCTTGAAAATCAAAAGTGCTTGATATCCTCTCTAGGAGGCCTGCTTGGGGATTTCATCACCTCAAGGGATGACCCCAACCACGTGTCCTAGCATGGTCTATAATTGTTGGGAGTAGAAAAAGCCTCAACTTCAAAGGAAGGACCCTTCTAAATCCAAGCAATACACTCTCAAGATACTTGGTCTGCCGAGACTCAGATAGTTGAGCATTGGTTAACTAGGACACCCCCATTCATAGATATGTGCCTCCTACACCTTAGCATATATTAAGGACACCCTAGACACATTGTAAACCTATATAAGACCATCAATTGTTTCATATTGTGATGCAAGGGATGCAAATAGTACCCTGAAGTTACTCACCATCTGTACTACCTTAAGGACTATACAGAAAATCTTTGGGCAAGGTGTCAAGACCTCCAAGGAGAGAGATACTAGGTAAACATCCTTTATCTCTAGCTATATACTTAGGGGGAAGTGTGCTTAGTTAGGTAAGCGCATGGAAATATATTCAATCATGTGGGCTTACAATATGGATCACTCCTACTTGAATAATTATAGGTTGTTCCATTAAAAGATTGTTTGGTGTGTCTTCTATTTGTTCTAGTTATCTACCCATAATACCATTTGTTATCTGTGGAGGTTAATAGCCTCATGCAACTAACACCATTCAGTCAGTTCTCAGCTACTTTGCTATTATGTTTTTCTCTTGCCAAAGACATCAAACCAAATCTTATCAAAATCTGGCCTTGAAAACATAACTATTTCAAAATCTTGCCTCTACACAGAAATAATGCACCTTTGCACTATTTTGAAGTGCCTTTGAGCTACAATAAAGTGTCTTTGGTCTTATTGACATTTTTATCTAGTTTTATACAAAAACTTGCCTTTGGACCATCCTGAGGTGCCTTTGCACCATCCTGACACACCTTTGGTCAATATAAACTTGCCTTTGGCCCATATCTCTGCACTTTTGGTCAGAACTATTACACTTTTGGTTAGGTCCTAAGTTTTTGACTTTCCTATTGTCATTGTCATCCCAATTCATCCAATTTGATCTCCCCATCCTCTTTCTATCCATTTCATCCCAATTTTGTCAAAAACAAGCCCACACCACATCCATCAAACCTCATCCCTAATCATCCCCAAACCACTTGACATCAAACCTTAACCACATCCAATCATCCTCCAATCACTTGACATCATCCCTAAATCATTCCAAATCATCTTTAAACTATTCTAAAACCATATCTAAACCATTATAAGTCATCTCTAAACCATCCCTAGACTATCTCAAAGATATCCCTCAAACATTTCACATCAATCCTAAATCATTTGCCACCATCCCTAAACTATCCTAAACTATCCCTAAACTACCCTAAACTATTCAAAACTATCCCTAAACTACCCTAAACCATTCCATTCCATCCCTAAAATATCCTAAACTATCCCTAAACTACCCTAAACCATTCCAAGTCATCCCTAAACTATCCTAAGTCACCCTTAAACTATTCTAAATCATTCCAATCCATTCCTAAAAACCACTTCATTCCATTCCAAATCCAATCCACTTTAACTTTCTCTCTCATCATCCAAAGCAATCTATAAAAATCCAAGAGTGAAATTTTTCCTTCAAACTATTCAAAAACCCTAAAAACACCAAAGGTGATTTGTTATTGCCCAAAAGCACCTTTTTACACTAGAAGCGCATTTATGTGCTCCAAAAGTGCCTATTTACACCAAAAGTGCATTTTTGCACTCCAAAAGTGCCTATTTACACTAGAAGCACCATTATATGCTCCCAAAGCACCTATTTACTCTAGAAGTGTCCAAGCACTACCAAAAGTGACATTCTATGTTCCATAAGCACCATTTTGTGCAATTTTCCATCACTCACTCTCTAATCAGTCACAACTATCTTTAAGCATCAAAAGAGTCAAAATTTAGTCACATCATCACAAATCCTCATCAAAATGGTCCTAATAATCAATAAACCTAGGTTAAACCACCCTCCATCTCCAATTCAACCAATATCCCCATCATACTCGGATGATGCAGACATAGAGGAACTTAAACGCATGTATGGATCTCATCCCCAAGCTATATCTTCAAACCAACACACATCACTATCATACCAACCTCCATCATACACATCTCCTAGTACTCCTTAGGCATGGATACAAAAACTTAAACATGACTATAAGAAATTATATCTTATCAACAAGAAAAGATTCAAAGAGCTTCAAATGCCCTTAGCACATCTCATCACTGAAGATCCTCCTAATTCTATGGCATCAACAACACCATCTTACATGTCCATGCCAACTCCAAATCATCAAATCATGAATCCATACTTGGATACACAAACTTCTTACAATCAAACATTGGCTAGCACAAGTCACAATCCTATACCTCATTGTATATCTTATGGCAAGGGACATCAA
Source organism: Cunninghamia lanceolata (assembly GCA_027924645.1). Taxonomy (NCBI): domain Eukaryota; kingdom Viridiplantae; phylum Streptophyta; class Pinopsida; order Cupressales; family Cupressaceae; genus Cunninghamia; species Cunninghamia lanceolata. The sequence continues at coordinate 9,945,516 of BSBN01000252.1, read as the reverse complement.
GGTCATCCATACCATCCTCTATCTATATATTCATCTCCGTCCATTTCCCAAGAACAACGTTCCTATGCAATCCCTCCATCACCACAGTATCAACACATTCAACAACAACCATTCCAACAATAACACTAACAATTCCAACCAAAATACCAACAATTCCAACCTAACCCACCTACATATCAACACACTCCACAACAACAATATCACATTCCACAACAACAAGAATTCCAACCACAACCTCAACAAATTACACCTCAATCCCATTTGTCATCCCCATTATCATACCAACCTAACCCACTTACATATCATGTCAATTCCACATCAACCTATCCCATTGATACCTAATAGCATCCACCCCACAATCATCCAATTCCCTATTCCAACATTTCAACCCATCATCAAACCCATTTACAAGACTATCAAGTTCCTTTACAACAAGAACATGCAAGTCTTCCTTTGCACAAAAATAAAGTGTCCTTAAGTCCTTATGGTACCTTTGATGGGGGGAACACCAATCTAGCTTATGCATCCTATGTGTACCCTCCATAATCATCTACTCATATACCAATACAAGAGCCTACTAGTCCTATCCACAAAATTATTCTTGGGAGGTAACCCTACAACAATTGGTCCAAGCACAATTACTTGAGCTACCCTTGATAAAACCATATAATCCTAATCCATCCAATCACATTATCCCTCCATCCATTCCTAATCCTCATCCTAAGCCTACAATAGCTTCCACCATTATTATTCATCCATTATATTATCCATCCACCCATACTCTTATGAAGGATGTGATCCAATGGCTATTAGCAAGGAAACAACTGTCTCCATGTCCTCAAACACCTATCTAAGAGCTTATCCAAGAGCCTTCAAATATCATTTCCATTCCTTCAACCCCATCATGTAATCCACAAACCCATCAAGCCTATTGAAGAGTCTCCTACCATGAGTCCAAGTCAAGATTCGTTGTACCTTCATGTTGTTGACCATCAAGAGCCTATCAAGCCTATCCAAGAGTCTCCCACTTCTACTTCCATTCAATAAAATCAAGAGTTATGTCAAGAGTATAATCTAAAGCATGTGGAAACATCAACCCTTTATCTAAATCAAGATCAAAACACCTCCATCTAACCCATCCATAATCTATATATTTTCTATGATCAAGATATTATCTATGATGAAGAACCTATACACAAGCACATTGATCCTATCCAAACTCCCTATCATATTATCCATGTTAATCCTCTCTATGATCAAGATATTGTCCATGATAATGAGCCTATCCATGAGTAACTTGATCCTATCCATAATCCCATAACTATCCATGATCCATTACATTCTAGCCCTATCCATGATCCAACAACATATAATTCCCTTGATGAGATACATGGTCCTAAATAAATCATTGACAATCAAACAAGTCACTTGGATCCTATCCCTTCATCTCCTACTGAGCATAATGTTAGTCAAGATCCAAGCATCCCATGTCATCCATTGCATGATCCCACATTGTCTCTTGTGGATCCTCCATTATCTCATGTTGATCTTTCACCATCTCCCATCAATCTCATTCCAAATCCATTATCCTATCCTCTTAGTCTTACCACCTTCATCCATGAATGTTCTTCCTTAGGAGAACAAGAATCACTATCCACCACTTCACTCTCCCCATCAAATAATGGAGTCATGTCTTGTTTCCAAAACAAGGATCCCATTGCATATCTTATGTTCCAAAACATGAACTATCAAGGCAAAGGTTTAGGCCTTCATGAAAAAGGTATCTTAGATCCCATCCATGTCGCAATCCATCCTTGAGAACATGGTCTTAGTTTTTCATCCCCAGAAAACAATCCAATGATGTTGGTACCACTACCATGCCTCCAACTACTTCTTCCACTCCATATCCTAGTGCATCTTATCGCACCTCTCACTCATATGTTGCCATCCCTCCTCCATTATCATACCATTTGCAAAAGCATGTGACCATACATCTCCCTCCATCCACTCTTCCTCTACTCCTTCCAACTCCTAATATTCCCATCCTTCCATCCCCTAATCTCTTCACCCATCAATATACTCTTTCCTCCATCCACACATCTCATCCCCTTATATCCCCTATCATTCCTAATCATGGCCAACTAATGCACACATCAACCCCATATGAAGCTATTCCTAAACTGATGAGATTCAAAATTAAAAACTTGGATGCTCCCACACATATAGAAAAATATACATAAAAGCCTCAAGAATATCATGCCATAGGGCATCAATACACAAATTCAAAGCCAAATCCATCTCAAAAGCTACATACACCCACACACTTCAAAGAAAAAATGAAAATGGTGTGGGTCCCCAATAAACAAGCTATTAATTCAAATAAAGAATCCCCCATCTCAATCTATCCCCCAATATTAAACTCCTTCATCCCATAAATCCCAATGCAAAAATCATAAAAATCCTAAGTTTATGTGGGTACCTAAATTCCTACATCACCCATCCCCTAAGAAAACAAATCCATTATACACCTCCTTCTAATCAAAAGCTTCAAAACCCCATTCGATGTGTGCAACCATTGGTCTTGGTTCCCCACAATTCCATGCCATTTCCACATACCTCCATCCCCCATCTTACATCCCTTATCCAACATATTTCCCCCATTACCCCTCTATGGTCCATGATTTTGCTCCATCACCCATTTATCCTTCCATCTCCATCTATCATCCATATCATAATCTAGCATCCATTCCATTTCCATATTCCCACATCTACCAACATCTATGCATGTAATGCTACCTGATATAGTCCATATGCAAACACACATTAAAGAGCTAACATACCACCTTGCTATGGGACACAGATGCTTGAGTCCTCATCCTTCATCCAATCCACAAAAAAGTCAAAAAAGATAAAAAAAGATAAAAATAGTAAAGAGAAATCCCTTCATCCAATGGTGAAAACTTGGCAAATAGGTGCCTTAGATAAGTACCTTGATGAAAACCTAGCAAATAGGCATTGTGTCTAGGTTGATTGTCTATGTACCTTACACTTGGAGGTATGTTGTCTCATCTACCCATCCTATCATATCTTCTACCTATCCTTCCTATCATATCTTCCTTATCCATTATATCCGCATAATTATCCCCTTGATCCAATCCATCTTCCTTTCCTCATTTTTAATCTTGCTATGGATAGAGGCATAATGTTGAAACGTGCTTTGAAAAATATCTTGATATACCTCATCATTTCCAACCAATCCAGTCAATCCTATCGTCATAATCTTTGTCATATAAAATCCTAAAGCATTATACCTAGAATGGGACATGTTATTCCTATGCAACATAGTATTTGGTTATCACGTCCTAAGAACCTCATTCATTCCATCCACTATTGCCTATTCTTTTATTTATCCTTCTATCATGAGTCTTCCATCTCATTTGCTATCACCCATCCTTTTGTTCACTTATCTAATCCCATATTTCTCCTTGCATCTAGAACTAGTTTTCCCTTGTCATTGATATCTAGTACTTAGGCACATACGATTTATCATTCTTCATTCCAATCTATCAAACACTTCCATCTCTCTCATCTTCCATTTATTACAATCCATCCTATCACCCCAACATGACTAACTCAAGTAGAAAACAAACTATGCATCCATTGAAATCTCAAGTACCTATCCAAACCTAAAGCAAAAAGACTACTCCTAAAGCCATATGTTGTCCTACATACCACTTGCCACATCTTCTACAACAATCTATCCTATCCTAGATCAACAGCCTTTAACGGATATATTGTTGGAAACAAGGTAGATAACTGAGAGGGGGGGTGAATCAGTTATCTTAAATATTTAACTTTCTTTTCTTCTTTATCAATTAGTGCAACATCAAAACATATAAGCATACATAATCATGAGAGCAGAATCAACACATATAATAGAGGGATTTTTACATGGAAAATCATGTTAAGGGAAAAACCATGGTGTGACTAACCCAAGATTGTATTCTCTGTTAAAAGAATAAGAAGTACAAAATGGCACTTGCCAATTAGGGCTCACTGCCTGAGCACACTGCTCACAAGAGGCACATTGCCTACAAAAGACTCACTGTCTACCAGGTTATAGAAGGTAATCAGATGTTTGAACTAAAGAGAGGCATCCACATATGCTGAGGTTTAGTTTTAGTTAGGCTCAAAATACTGATCTATTGCACTTCATTCTTCCTCCACTTTAGTGTTGTTGTTCTGTCACATACCGAACTTGTATTGCTACTTTCACACTTCTCTCTACCTTTCCTCGCACACTAAAATATACAACTTCACACTTGATACCGAAATCCATTTGGTATATATATCTACATCAAGGATTTCAACATCTTCTTAGTCAGCAACGGGAATACTAAAGATATTTCCAAGACACTGATCTGTCGGCTGAATTCATGCTTATTATGTGATGCGTATCAAGGACATAGACATAGAAGTCATAATTCATGTCGGATAATCATGTATGATCTCTCAAATAGCTTGACCACCATCAATTTCTCATCCGGATTAAAGTTTGATGCTCTATCGGTCAGTTCTTCCTCAGTCTACTCTGCCTGTCAGGAACCCAACACTTAGATGCTCATATCTTTTCACTCTTTCATCACCAAAGGCTCAATCTCTGGAATGTAGTAGTCATGGTACTCCTCTTGACTTCACCAATTCCGTACTTTGTTGAGATACATCCTCTGACAGATCGGGACCTGATTGTCAGACCTTGTTGCATGCTTTGTTCTTGTTCACCGGACCAAAACACTCTTCAATTTGACTTCCGGTATAGACATACTATGTGCTGCGGATGTGTGGGATAAACTTTGTTGCCATCAATGACAACATTCATGAAGCCACACAGTGTCTCTTGCTAACAATCTCCCCCTTGGCATTGATGACAACACTTAGTGAAAAATGACTAAGTGTCGTAGCAAACTTCCCCTTGGTTGATGCTCTGTCTTATGTACACTTTTATCGGAGCTCCCCCTTAGCTAGATTCCACATTTTTCACTACTCCTCAATCCCCCTTTGACATCAATGGAAAAGGGTGGAATCCATACACCAAAGTTGGTAAAAACCAACCTATACATAGCCGCATAAGTATATATATGTTATACATACATATACTTAAGTATATCCGCAAAAGTGGTTTTCAACTGGACAAATTCTGTTGCCCAACTCTGCTTCATCCTGTCCAAAATTGAGATGTGACCACTTAACAAAAATGCAAAATCTTTTGCCCTCTTTAAATCTACCAGATCACTGGTCCAGGCTGTGGTTTGAGCATCAGTTAAGGCCTCATGTATTGCCTCTAACTTAGGGATAATTATCCCTCTTAGCTCAGTCATCCTGCTTATTCTATTCTTCTTTGCCTTTTCAAGCCTCTTTATTTCATTTATAGTGGCAATAGCCTAGTACTCTTGATTCATTATGGATGAGGTAAGAAGATCAAAATTCTAAGATAAACTTGACAGTTTACCTTCTTGTTCTTCCACCTTCTTTGCAATGTCGTCTGTCACTGTGGACCAAGATAGAAAAAAATTGTATAATTCTGTGCCATCTTTAAGAGCATTTTCTAGGCTCTTTATCCCAATATGTAGATTTCTCCTATCATTTGCTGAGTCCCTGTACTTCAGAGAATATCTTTCCCAAAAACTCTTTCTGAACTTTCTCTTCTGTTGATTTATTCAAAGAATCAAAATGTGTGCTAACAGAATTAACAAGAGATTTCAAGTTACCAGATGAAGAGGCTAAAAGATCCTTTTGGAAGGATGGCATAATAGATCCTTTTGGAAGGATGGCATAATCTTCTCCAACACACCGAATGTAATCTCTATCAGCTCATAGTCTTCCATGTGAGACTTTATAAGCTTTTCTTTTGCTTTAGCTTGAGCAAAAGATGCTACCTTCATTGTTTGGACTGGAGAGAGGGAGTCAAAATTGAGTGGTCCTTGAAAGCGTTCCAGTTCATCTCTCTCCATCATTTCTTTGGTCAAGAAGTTTTTCACTGCTTCTGCAATGTCTCTTGCCAGAGATAGAGTCTTCTTTCCTTTTGCATCCTCAGAACTGTCATTAGAGATTTTCTCTATGTGTTCTTCTTCTTTTCCCTTTTCCTCCTCTACTTGACTCAATTTCTCCTCTTTTCTTCCTTCTCCTTCAATTCTGGAGTCAGCAGGGGGATCTGGAAGAGAGATGTTTACTTCTTCATGGACTTCCTCTTCTAGAATAGAGGAATCCAAGTCCTTAGTCCTCTCCTCACCTATCTCCTTCAGCACTTCTACATTTTTCTCATTAGATTCTTCTTTTGATGTACTTAGTCCTTCATCATCCATGGCAGAAGATTCTTCATCTATGTCCTCTATGACAGGGAGATTGAATCTCTTGTAGGCATTCTAGAGGATGTCTTATGTTTCTTTTTCTATCTAATCCATCTCTCCAAGCATAAGTTTGTTCATTCTAGCTTTGCTCTGGAACTCATCCTTGCAGTCCTTGAAGATCATGGTCATTTGTTTTGGAGTAATGGAAGGATAGAGTTGAATTGCAATCTGTTCCCAAATCTCAAGGTCCTTTGCCTTAACATTCTCCTTTCTTAGTTCAACTTCCTTCTCTAGACTTTTGGGAATTAGAGAGATGATTTCAATGAATGCTTTATTATAAATGTTTAGGTACCTGACTATAGCATCTTCCAAGATTTTCTTGTCAACATCACTATATTCATCATAAAATTTAGTGACTAGTTGCAGGTTCCCATCCACTCTGACTGCCTTGATGATATCATCAATAAAGAGAGTAAGCCTTTCAACAAATTCTTCTGTCTCTTCTTTGTTTGCACCGGTTGAGGATTCACCTTATCTTTTCTTCTTCTTCCTCATTTTCTTAACTTCCTCATTAGTCTCTATTTCTTCATTAGCCTTTTGGCTTATATAGGACCTTGTGGCCTTGGTTTTTGTTCTCTTTTCTCCCTTACCAGATGTCTTGGCTTTCGGTTTGGAGGATATTGAGCTCTTAGAAGTGGCAGGTGCAAAGTCTTGGAGGATCTAGTCTGGGAGGAGGCTTGCACTAGAATACATTCTTTTTCTACTTCTTGTCTCTCTTTCTCTAATCTTTCTACTTTTTCTCTATTTGCATCAACTGCCTCCTTTGATATGCCATATTTCTTGGCAATTTCCTCTACTTCCCTTCTCACTTTTCTTTTCATCTCTAGTTGTCTTAGTTCAACATGTATTTTTACACTTAATTCTTGAAAGGTTCCAAACCTTTCTGCCTCAGGGTCCTTAGGGTGACTTAGCAAGTGTTGGATATGCAGCTCTAGGATTTTCTCATGTACCTCATAGCCAATTGGCATAATCTAGACTATTATGGGCTCCACTACCTCCATTAGGCATTGATCAGTATCTACCATGAAACACACTGTATCCTTATATTTTTCAACTATAGATTGGGGAATTCTTTCTCTGGCCTGCATCATACTTTGGAAGTTCTTGAAGTATCTCCAAAGAGATGTACTTTGAGCCTTAGCATCACCAAGCCCATACATATAATCTCTAATTTGTATGGCAACCGGTCTGTCATTTTGCCATACCTAGCCACTTGATCCAAGTAGCTCATTCATATAGTAAAAGAATAAACATAGTATTAGCCCACCATACTTTAATGAGTTCTTCTTGTCCTTCTTGATCTTTTGCAAGTTTTCTAGCAGTTGGCTCAAGAGAAGCTCACATAGATCATAATCTGCATTTTCGCTTAGAATCTGATATGTAGTATATATTGCAGTTTTGGCCACTGAATTCTCCCTATTGGAGTGATAGATTTTATAACCAATTATTATAGAGGCAAATTTGATATCCATATCTGTGATGTCTTCTATTGTCATTGCTCTCTTGTCAAAATTTGATCTAGTAGCCTCACTTACTATTTAGTTCTTGACCGATTTGAGAGTAGGCAACCCACCGAATGACTGCAAACCAGTTACTACCCTAATGGCATCTTTTGTTATCTTGAATGGCCTCATCAACCACATGAAGTTGTCATGTATTCTACTAAGAACATACCGGATCCATTCATCTTTTGCAAAATAGGGGAAGTGGATGCAATGTCCAAAATGCTTATCCTGGATGGCCTTGTATTGAGGTTTGAGTTCAAAGGATTCATCTATTAGTTGTTTATGGTAGATATCCATCAGCTTTGATTCTCCAAATTCCTCAATATTTGCATGAATGTATACCCTAACATCTTCTACATGTAGGACCCCATGCAGAATGCTAGAGAATGCGCCTAAGGGATCAACTTCTAGGGATTTGTAGGGGTGTTTCTTGAACTTTGGGCACGACCTATCAATGATCTTAACAACATTTGGAGTAGCCATTTTGTAAAGAGATTCAGAGAGAGATATTCAAGAATGGAAATACCTTTTTATGCTTCTAGGGTTCACAATATGAGCCAGAAAAGATCGTTGGTTGAATCGGATTCTATGGCTGATCTTTGAGAGAGTTAAAACAATCTTGTTGTAGAGCTCTTCCTTTCTTCCTTTTGAATGAAAATATGCAAATGATGAATAAAATAACCCTTATATTTCTGCACAAACCCTAATTTCATATTGCAATAAATGCACATCTTAAGTCATTTTGGTTCCCTTGTTCTGACCTTGTTCTGAGAGAGATCCTTCTGAATCACTGAGATGCACTTAGGATTATTCTTAGTGATAATTTACAATGTATCTCCCTTCCTCCAATCATGCCATTTATCCGCAGATCAAGATATTTCAATTTTGAATCATACGGGATGTAACTGTGAAAATCTTGCTTTTACCAAAAGGCTATCAAACTAGATCAATCTTGGATGATTAGACTCTTCAAATCTTCTTGCGGATCTTTCATATTTTTACTGAGGGTTATTTAGATATCTATTTGAGAACTCTTCAATCTGTAACACTCCATGTGCCAATTTTAGGCACCAATTGACTGGCTGGGGGAATTTATTTTCCTTTGTGACTCCCCCTAAGCCAAAGCTCATCTATTTAGTTTTTGAAAGGAATATCAACACCAGATTCTGTTGTGGATCCATCCCAAACATTTTATGTTCTTCTCTTCACCCAAATCTTGTTTATCTCCCTTTGAACTTCATCCACATTCACTTTTCCTTTTCCTTTGTCTTGATTTTGATTATGATACACTGGACCCTTGTTAGCCTGATTCTTACTTCTACAGAATTTGGCAATATGACTAGATCTATTGCAGTTGTAGAAATACCATTTCTTTGCATATTTGACTAATATCCTCTTGATCTACATTGATTAGCCATATGTCCCATTCTATTGCATGCAAAGCATCTACCATTGAATGAATTGTTTATTTGCATATTTCTGCATTCATGAGATTTGTGACCATACCTTTTGCAGTTGAAACACTGTCTAGAGAAGGATGAATTAGTCTGATTCATTCTTCTTTTGCATTGAGTTGCTTTGTGACTAAAGTTGTTACAATTGTAGCAATATCCATTGAAGGATGGATATCTTTGAGCATTTGGTTGCCTTACCAAAGGTCTTCTAGACCTATTTCTTTGATTTCCTGATCTAGAGTTCTTCTGACCAGATCTAGAGCTTTCACCTTTCTCATAATCGAGGCCATATTTGTCATCTACCCTCTTTTGTCTTTCAAGAAGAACTTCAAGTTGAGCATAGCTTATCTTGAATTTCTCTTTGTATTCATTTGCTATTTGAAGATCCCTTTTAAGAGTGTCTATCTGATTCTCAAGTTGTTCTTCATTATCTCTAGCTTCTTCAAGATCAGATTCCAGATGCCTAATTATTCTATCCATTTTGTGGCAGTCTTATGACTTCTCCTTGAGAGATTGTTTTAGATTATCTTTAATTTTTATTTTCTCTTCAATCTCTTGGGTGAATCTCATAACCCCTGATTCCATTTTGTGTCTTACCATAATGACCTCTTTTGGTAGCTTCTCACATAGCTTGTTTTTCTCATTATAAATCTTCATTAGTATCATTGGCTTCACTTTGACTTGCTAATTGTTGAAGTAGTTCCTTTCTCTTTTTCACAGAGATACTCAGTTTTTCTTTTTGTTCATTTATGAAATCATCAGCTTGTTTGAGTCTTTCCCTCAAGTTATTGACATCAGAGTGAGATTGCTCAAGATCATCTAGGGCAGACTAAAGTTGTTCCCTCATACCATACATATCCATTGAGATTCCCATATCTTCCTCAAGTTGTTAGGCTCTGATACCAATTGTTGGAAATAAGGTAGATAACTGAGAGGGGGGTGAATCAATTATCTTAAATATTTAACTTTATTTTCTTCTTTATCAATTAGTACAGCATCAAAACATATAAGCCTACATAATCATGAGAGTAGAAAAGTAATCAAAACACATAACACAAGGATTTTTACATGGAAACCCCTGTTAAGGGAAAAACCACGGGTTGACTAACCCAAGATTGTATTCTCTATTAAAAGAATAAGAAGTACAAAATGACACTTATCAATTAGGGCTCACTGCCTGAGCACACTGCTCACAAGAGGCACACTACCTACAAGAGACTCACTGTCTACCAGGTTATAGAAGGTAATCAAATGTTTGAACTGAAGAGAGGCATCCACATATGCTGAGGTTCAGTTTCGGTTAGGCTCAAAATACTGATCTACTGCACTTCATTCTTCCTCTGCTTTAGTGTTGTTGTTCTATCACATACCAGACTTGTATTGCTATTTCCACACTTCTCTCTACCTTTCCTCTCACACTAACATATACAACTTCACACTTCATACCGAAATCCATTTGGTATATATATCCACATCAAGGATTTCAACATCTTCTTAGTCGGCAACTAGAATACTAAAGATATTTCCAAGACACTGATCTATCAGTTGAATCCATGCTTAATATGTGATGCGTATCAAGGACATAGACATAGAAGTCATAATTCATGTCGTCCAATCATGTATGATCTCATAAATAGCTTGACCACCATCAATTTCTCATCCAAATTAAAGTTTGATGCTCTGTCAGTCAATTCTTCCTCAGTCTCCTCTGCCTGTCAGGAACCCAACACTTAGATGCTCATATCTTTTCACTCTTTCATCACCAGAGGCTCAATCTCTGGAATGTAGTAGTCATGGTACTCCTCTTGACTTCACCAACTCCACATTTTGCTGAGATACATCCTCTGAGAGATCTAGACCTAATTGTCAGACCTTGCTGCATGCTCTATTCTTGTTCATCGGACCAAAACACTCTTCAATCTGACTTCCGGTATAGGCATACTATGTGCTACGAATGTGTGGGATAAATTTTGTTGCCATCAATGACAACATTCATGAAGCCACATAGTGTCTCTTGCCAGCATATATCTTTCCTACAATAAGGCTTCATCTACCTATCAACCCTAAGCAACCTCTTTGGCAAGAGAATATGTCAATTGTGTGTTTACTTTATCAGTCAATCAATTTTCTTTTTGGTTTATCTTTTGTTCCTTTCTAATACCTATTCAAGACTACCTTGATTTTTCTATAATCTTGGTATGTTGTGATTGTTGAAATTAGGGCAAACAACTGAGAGGGGGGTGAATCATTTGTCACAAAACTTTTATCTCTTGCTACATTTTATCTTCTTTACCACTTATTAATAGATTAAAGATATAACCATGAAAGCATGAATCAACAACACAAGAGCAAAAACATAATCAACACATAACACCAAGATTTTACGTGGAAACCTAGTTAAGGGAAAAACCATGGTGGGGTTAACCCACAAGATTTATTCTCTATTAAAAGAATATAAAATGGGAAGGCACTTGCCTTTGGGTGCACTTCCCAAAGCTCACTACTTAAAGAGGCTCACTACCTTCAAAAACATTCACAAGTTTAACACATAAAGATTCAATTGAGAAACAACATCTTCTTCATGCCAAGATCAGTTCCATTAAAGTGCATAACACCTCTACTCTGCCCCCTCTTACTCTTCCTTTCTACCTCCCCATCTTCACTCACTACCACATATTTCCATGACTTCACAACACTTATTATTCATGTCATTGACTTTAAAATGAACATCAAAGTCGGCCAAACAATCATCTACTGGAACATTCTCCAAATAGGTATTACAAGCAATTACAATCACAAGACTTAATATACTTCATGCGAACCATCACACTATCAGCCAAACATAGTTGGGACTCAAATCTTCCTCAAGCATCATTCCATGCTCCATAAAACTTCTCTTAGATCATCTGCAACATGCACCATGCATCCGGTCGGCCAAGACTAAAAAGAATAGCAACACCCAAGGAGAAATCTTCATCCACAAGCTCAAATCCTTAATACAAACCATCAACCCAACAAGCACCCGATTCAGAGACCACCACAAGCATAATGAAATCAATAGGAACAACCGCACTACCTCAAATCAACAGAAACACTTGCACCTTCATCTAGGAACTCAAGAACACCAACTGTCATGACTGGCACACTAGAAAGATTGCTTACGGACCTCCAAACCATGAACCACTTGAGTTGAGGATACACACCAACATCCCAAACACACCTCTAGATACACAAATCATAATATTCCAACATAGATCAATCCAAACCAAATTTTTGTCACTCTATCACCTCTGAACAACTACAAAACCTGGTTCTACTTAGATGGCCATAACTTCACCAATTACCCATGTAGACCTCTCAAATCTTGACTGGGGAAACTTTAGACAATTCTCTACAAACCCTTTAATCCGCAAACTCTAATCTTCATCTTATTGGGAATGCGAAGCAATCTGCTTCACTGAACTACATTGTCTTCACTGTCTCTGACAGAGAGATATGTTCACTTGTTTCTTCCGAAGAGACTAATTTTCTCAATATCCTCAACATACAAGTCTTCTAGACAAGCAATAGAATAAGATATGGTTGGCACTAATGACAACAAGGATATGTTGACATCAATGACAACATTGATTAGGCACATATTTGCAATAGCAATACAGTATGGATTGGGGCATAGTCATTGCTTTCATATGATGTGTTTGTGGGATGAGCTTAGTATCCTATTACGGCTAATATTTATCTTGTTTATGTTGGGATTAACATCTTGCATATCAATATCTTTTACATCTAAGGTTTTGTAAAGGCCTTATGTGCATTAAGATCATTCTATGCTAAGACTATTTTCCATTCACATGTCCAACAAGGTTATATTATGTCTAGTAGATATAAGTTCAAACCATTTGCAAAGTCAATGTTCTATGCATTGGATACATCATCACCTTGGTCTTCTATACCCTAGTTCATAACATCCACATGCTATCTCAAAAATAAGGATTTCTCTTATAAATATTTGCATAACCATTGTAACATCACCCCATCCATCCCACCCATCCATCCTAATAAAATCTATAGCTTTCATGAAGATCAATCAATCCGATATCAACTCTTTTATTCTTCTACATCTCACATAGCCTCTTCTTCCATCTTTCATCTAACTTTTCATCTTCATTTCTCCTTTCATTTCAAGAGCACACCTGTGTTCTTTGAACCCACCTATACTCTCAAGTGGGCACCCTCATTATCATCATCATTCATCTTATCAATATACCTCATCCTTTCTATATCAATCTAGCTAATCAATCTAGCCAAATTATACAATCACATCCTTTAGTCTTAACCCTAATCTTGTCGTAAATCAATCATCAATCCATCATCAATGGGATATATTGTTCCCACATCCTTGTGTTGATCTAGGGATATATCATTCCTCACAATGAAAACACTATCCTTATCAATCATCATAAATTAATCATTGGTTTACAACTTGACAAGGGCAATACCTTGTTTGTCTTGGAATCATCATCATCATCATTCATCTTATTTTTTAACTCACCATTATCTTTTTTGTCACCCTCACTTTTGAGTGACTAGGCATCACCATCTCTAATCCAATCATTTTCTTCCAACCAAATTATTCTAAATCAATGTTCTTCTACTGATCAAACACTATGTTTTAAACTTCTTTGAAATATTGTTACTACGCAACACCATCTCAAAGAGGGGCAAAATGTAGACACCTAAAAATGACCTTCACATTTTTTTTTGTAAACAAAAGTGGCCGAACCACTAAAATATATTAATAAAAAGAAATTACAAAATGCCAGATTCAGAAAAGGCATACCGGTAGGAAAGAATCGGCAAAGAAAACCTCCGGTTATAGCCTGAGTTTAACGAAATTATACATAATTGTCTCAAAAAAACATATATCAAACCAAAATATGGCTAAAGTCATGCCAGAAAGTATACAGTTTTCACAAAGAAATTACAGAGCATCTGGCTTGTACAAAAACAGACAAAAAGTAATCGATGAAGGCAATAGACATGAAGAGTTCACCATTCATCTGCAATCTCTATCACCTACAAATCATGATTCTTGACATGATCATCGTCTGCAGCAAACTGAGGAGGGGGTGGCGGTGGAGGAGGCACATAATTTAGCAGGAATAACAAAGCATTAAAAACTTCCAAAGCCTTGTCTGTCAGCTAGTGTCCCAATTCCTGCCTATGACAATGTATTGAGTTTCGAAAGGAAATGATGCAATTGTTACGAAGGCCATGAGAGAAGGCATTGAAGAGGCAGTGTAAACCAGGCGTACGAAATAAACACTTGCCATCAAATAACCCACCAACAGGAGTAGACCCTTCATGCACATCATAGTCAACTAAAGCAGAATTAAATATATCAACAGAAAAATGGACATTCTGAATAAAAGTTAACCCCAAATCCCTTACTCTGCTCCCGATTGTAAGAGATCCATTGCATTAGATAGAAAATGAGAAGCAACCTGTGAAGGGTATATGGCAACTGGATTGTGAAGGGCTGGAAAATTACAGACCTGAATAATGGCAGTGCCCACAGATACCTCGTAAACTTTGAAGACTTCCTGCAATGCATTAGAATTAAAACAGCCCAGAAAAGGGCGTTCCCAATTCGAAATAGGCCAGGAGATTCTAGTGTTTCGGTGGATGGAACCCATAGAACTCTGCTAAAATCTTGATACAGAACAAAAAAAAACAAAATATAATCGCAGCTACAAGAGTAAATACAAAGCTTTACACCATAATGAGGTTAAAACATATAACAATAACAAGTGCAAAAATAAATGACAAGCCTAACACCAAGATAAGTGCAAAAGATGCTGCGTATCACTCATAAATGTTAGGAATTAATGAGAAGCCAAATCCCTTGTGCGAGGTCTGCCAGCCGTTTTTGGAAGCAATCAACAAGGTACAATCCGTCCATCAAAGCAGAGTTCACAAGACTTAAAACAACGTCAGCAAACATCATATAGGACCAATATATAACCTAAACCTCATAAGTGATAGAAACAAATAAAAAACCTAATCCCTTGTGCGAGGTCTGCCAACCATCATTGGGAGCAAATAACAGGGTACAATCCGTCCAACATAACAGAGGTCACAATACTTAAATCACTTGCATACATCAATTTCACCTAAATCACTTGCATTCAACACTAATTAAATAATCTAATTATTTAATTAATTTCATCTATTTCCTCTATTATCCCTAATTTCAACATTAATTGAATAATCTAATTATTTAATTAATTTCATCAATTTCCTCTATTTCCCTAATTTCAACATTAATTGAATAAATTCTATTTATTTAATTAATTTCATTAATTTCCTCTTTTAAATCTTCAAATCCACATTAATTAAATAAATCTAATTATTTAATTAATTCATCATCCTAATTCCTCTTATTCACAATTAAATAATTTTTAATTATTTAATTAATCAATTATTCCTCTAAATTTAAATAAATTATTGAAATTTATTTAAGTTGACTTCATCCTCTAAAAAAAAATAAAATTAATATTTTATTTATATTCCTCTATCATGCAAAATAATCTAAATCGATTTATTTGTTTAATTTATTTAAATCCTCATATTTTATCCTTTCTTCCATCATGCACAATTAATTAAATACATTTATTTAGTTAATTCTCAATTATCTTTCAATTCTTCTAAAAATATCATTTTCTTCTATGTGCATAATCAGTCTTATTTTTAGAACTTCAAAAAGCAAATCTAAAGTTGAGTTAATTGGCTTTAATCATTATTGTTCTTATCATCAACTCATAAATTGGAAAAAGGATTCTAAATTTATGAAATAAAATCCTATCTTTATCAAAACAAGTAGTTAACTCAATAAAGCAGCTTTAAAACATGACACATGTCGTTTGCACGTTCATCATGTCCTCTCAACTCATCTTGATCATCTGTTTCATTGATTTATCTCAATCGTTGATCGATCTTTCCTAAAACCTATATATACTCCCTTCATCTCTTCAAAAATTCTCTTCGATCATGTTTAAGCTTTGGGCATTCTTAAGCACTTTGAGCATTATATGACATTATTGAGCACATCGAATCTTTGAGAACATCGTCTACATCCACTTGTTGCAACCATGGTCTCGCAATGTATTGATCAATCCACAAAGAACCAAGAGATCTATACAATCTAGGTGATAGCTTTCTATTGTTCTTAATTTGCATTGATTTTGGTTATCATTTAGATCAATCTTTTGAAGGTTATAGGATTGAGTTTGTTATTCATTGTTTTGATCTTTATTATCAATCTTGATTTTTGCCTATACACACCTTTAAATGCTAAGAAGTATAAATTTTAGCTATTCTAACTAATTAAAATATAAAGGAATGTCGGTAAAATGTAGAAAATAGAGTATTATCAATAGAATTTCAAGATTTCAATGACGAAATAGAAAAGAGAAACTGAATAGGAACTCGGTATCAAATGAAGGAGCCCTCTACTAGGGATGCTAGCACATCATGGGGATGTCTTTGTATCCCACTATAGTTTGGACCATATGAAAAACACATAACCAAAAATTTATTACATTTTACATCACCTATCCTACACAACACAAAATGAAATATAGTACTAGTAGCTTCTAAGTGATAGAAATGTGCTAAAATTAAAGAGAAACAATCAATATGATTCCCAATAAACAAAATAAATAATAGAAATGAAGATATTTAGGGAGAGAGTTCACAAAACTAGTGATTAGAATGGAACTTCTCTCCAATCTAGAACCTGCAAGAAAAAGAGAAAATGTTGGGGTTGTTTTAGGGGTTTCCCTTTAGGTCAACCCCATATTTTGGTATTTCTACCTCTAAAATAGCCAAGGTTGAAAACATAGAGATAAATGTTTGTGCTATTATTTACTATGTGTGTCTAAAAGAAATAACAATAGTGACAAATAGATCGCAAATATGAAAATGAAACTAATCTACTCAAATGCAAGAGAAAACTAGTGTGATTGTTTAAAGGAAAGACAAGGAAAAATGGAGGTAACCCACACAAATGCAACAAGCAAATAAATGGATTATACTACACAAAATAAAAACAAAAGGAGGGTAAATGAAACTCAATCATAGTGTAAATTAAAGATGCAAACTGCCTAGCTAAAGATGAAGAACCTAACAAACAATAGTTTCAAAAAAAAACCCACAAAGAAGCTATAAACCCTCAATAAATCTCACATAGGCTTTTATATATTAGCACAACTAGGAAAATCCTTGAGAATGTTAAAATAGAAAGCAACTCATGAGCACAACAATAGTAATAGCTTCACAGATTTTCCAAGAGTTGTAATAGAGAGCCAAAGAGAGTTCAAAAGGTTGCTTGAGATTGAAAAGAATTGTTTCAAATTGAAAGGATGAGAGGGAAAATAGAGAAGGTCAATCAAAGAAGGTTGTTTGTGTGTGCAGAGGTGTTACAAGGAATCTCCCACATCATCAATGGTGTCCATTAATGCCCAAAAATAGTCACTTGGTGCCACATAGATGTGGGATGATAGTGTGACACACAGACATCTGTGATAAGTGCTAGGGTCCAAGTGACTTCAACTCCTAATCACATGAAACACCTTAGGACAATGACAGAAACAAGACACTAAAATAGGATTTAATGAAAATAAGCACAAAGGCCAAAACACAACACAAATGCACGTGTGGGTTGGGGGAAAATACTAAGGTAGGGCCAAAGTGATCCTAAGAATATAATAGGGGAGGGAACACCAAAATGAGTGCAAAACATAGCATGAAATTGCAAGGGTGTGTAATTTTCATTGTTACACCTTACTTCATTTTGCCATTTTCAAATTCCTAATCAAATTGTGTGGAGGTAACATTAACTGGTATAGGAGGAGATAAGTGGAGTGGATATTTGAACCTCATGCCAATCCAATATTCTTGATAGTCATATATAATTTCATCCACTACTAAAGCCCTTTTTCTAGAACAAATAAGATTATATGGGGAAATTATTTATCTTTTCCTTAAAAACTAGAGAAGAGTATTATATCTTCAAGCATAGGCATCAAAAGCTTGATCAACTATGTTAGTTGTGCCCTTTAGAGCATCATATGAAAGTTTTAAACTTCCCACATGTTTCTATACCATAAGAGGATACTTGATCATCTTTTGAAATTGCTTTCTAAATTCTATAGGTTTAGAATTCTAATGTTGCATAAACAATCTCATAGTTTTCTCCACCTGTGTATATTCATTAGTTCTAGCCTGCTAAGCTAATTGATTTTGCAATGTGGAAATGAAGGATCTGATTTCAACTTCCTCCACAAAAATATTGAAAAAAAATTTAGTATTGTCCTCGAATAATAAATTTTGTGTATAAAACCCATATAAAATCGTTTGCTAGTCTAGAGTGGCACTCTTAAAAGCTGCTAAGAATTCCTTATCATCTAGTTCATATGGAAGGTCACATGAAATTTGTAATATTTTCCACTTGAGATACTATTCATTTAAGAACATACTATATATCCTAGAAGACTTCCTACAAGAAATAAGTACCTTCCCAATTCTACATGCTTCTTGTTTAACTTTTTCTAAGTAGTCATTATTCTCTTGCAAGGTAGCCACTTGAGCTTTTAATTGAGAGATTTCATCATCTGCATGTCTCGAGAAGTAACAATGGGCTATCCATGTCTAGAGAACTTCTATAATTTGCATTGTGAACCACTCCAAAGAAATGGTTTTAGTTTGCATTTGTTTATCCTCCTTTGAAGGTCCACTTTGAAGTTCTTATAGATCTCATTCCAATTCTATGATCTTACATGCAGATGCAGTCAATTCAACCTAAGTTTCTTGACTCTTTTCAATGAATATAGTGATGGCTCCCATCAAATTCTCTATGAGGTCCTCAATCTTTTCATCCCTAATGGAGATGGCTTCTCAGAGACTGTCAATCTCTAGAGCCAACATCTTCATTTGCATTGAGGGACCTCCATAGGCTTTCTCAACTATTCTTTTAATGAGAAAATTATAGCTTCCTTGTTAACCAAAAGAATCTTCAACATCTCAATTTATTGTTGTTGTTGGGACACGAGAAGCTTTGCCCATGGCAATTCCATTACATGGCAAGTTTATTGGTCCTCTATTTTATTTTCTTCTTCATCTTGCTCCATCTTGAGAGCTTCTATAGGAGCCTTTCCTTTTGATAGGCTTCTCCGAAAGGGAGAGCTAAAAGATGATTTATTCTCTTTTTTCTCTACCTTCTTCTCCAGAGGAGGAGTAGGTTGCTTTGGAAAAAAAAATTGAAGTGGAGAAGGCATAGGCTTCTTTGGAGGGGACATCTCTAAAAGGGGGAGAATTTTTGTTTCTGACTCTGGAGTTAACACTTATTTTTCTATACAACTTTTTAGAGTTGTGGTAGTCTCTTCTAGCATAATTTCTTCATGTATATCCTCTAGAGTAGTTGTATCTTCATGATTAGTCTTTTCCTATACAATTCCTTCTTGTATAGCCTCCAAAATAATTACAACTAGTTCAATCTATGGAGATGACACTAAGTCTTCAGAGTAAAAAGTTGCTAGAGAAGCTAATATATTTTTAATTTATTTGCTCCCTAAATTAGGTTCAACCTGTGAACCCTTTGAATTGACTTCTGGCTGTAAATTTTGTGAAAACATAGGAATGTTTCCAATTGGTATTTTCTTCTTTCATGTCAAAATTTCTAAAAATGGCTTCTCTAGAGGCATATTAGCCTCATTCTAAGGGTTCTCTTGAACTAGAACTTTTGTAACATAGGGTTCTTCTTGAGATGAGGCAAGAGTTCCCCAAGGACTTATGAATGATAAATTTTTACTTCTAGAATTTTTGAAGGTGGTAGGGTTTCTTTTCCCATTTCTCATTCAACTTCCATTGGTATAGGTTCCTCAATATCAAATTTAGATTGGGCCATCTTTTGGGTGGCCTCAACCACAACACTTTTATTAGAAGATATAGTTGGAATAGAGGTAGCAACATGAATCTGTGATAACAAAACTACATGACATTTACTCCTCTGAAGTAGGGGAGTCATTTAAAATATTATTTTTGAGCACTTCATTTTTCTTTATGGTTGAGTTTCCCTATCAGAATCTAATAGGATAACCTCAACATCTTCAAATGGTAGGCTTTGTGACATGACAACTAGTTCAAGTACTAGAATTTTAGGGTTTTCTACTGGGTCTTTTCTTATAGGAGTGACAACTTGCATGTCTAGAGCTGAAGGCTCTAGAGAGGGGGTGGTAGTGCTGGTGGAGTGGCACTAGAGCTTGCTCACTCAATGTCAGAAAGGGTGGTTTTTTAATAGACAAAGGGGTCCTATTGGAAACAAGGGTTGTTTTCTTAGTAATAAGGGTAGTTTTATTGGAAGAAGAAAGGGATACCTGTTGGTCAAAATAACCTAGGGTTTCTAGAGATTTCTTATCTATTGGATGATGGTGCAAAATGTGGTGCCTATAGATTAGCATTATCATTCCATCGTGCTTCAGACACCCACTCCCCTATCTAGATTTTTTTATCATGTTCTTTAAGGAAGTAAACAAATATAAAGGAAGATTAATCTAGTACTTTGGGTTTCCTACATCATGGCACAAATGAGTCATCATGCGGAAGGTCAGGCCAACTACAATTCCATAGTGACCCTCACGTGTGACAAATTTTATTATCTAGAGTACTACATAATCCCAAGGATTAAGGATAGTATCCCTACTAATTCCCTTGTTGTCACTCATTTTTCCTACTACCCATTGGGGTTATGATTCTCCTTCGTTAGAAAATATTTCAATTAATTTATGATAAGAACTAGATTTAGTTTGAAAAATCTGTACACCCTCAGTAGGGATTTTAGTAATGGTGGAGAGAATTTTCAAACTTACCTTTATTTTCCTATCCAGGACCACAAAACGATCTCCCTCAAAATTCTAAATAAATCCTTCAACAATCTTTGTATTGTATCCTTCAAATTTTCTTAGGATATTCATCCAACCTCCTACTTGAAAGACTTCTACCACCTCTACATTTGTTGACAACTTTTCTATTGATCTGGTTTGGCCTTCCTTTTAACCCCCATTATTTTCTTATAACCATTCCTCTTCTAACTTCAAATCTAAAATTTAAATATTTTTTTACAAGGGAATACAAGCTTGGTTCAATGGGTTTTAGGTAGCTTTATATAGGGTTTCAAACAATTTTTTACACTCTCAATCAAGCTTTCATGTAGAGTATTACAACAAACTTTGATAAAGTGAAGGGAAAAGATGGCAAGATAGTATGTGGGTGCAAACAGCTTAAATTTATAGCAATAATTCATTGTACCCTTTAATCATTAATGACTTACCCCTTTGTGATTCTTATACATACTAAAAATAATTACAAAGTATGATACGGTGACAAAATGACATGTGGCAACTACAAAAAGCTTTTTATTCATGTGAATTAAATGTTTTGAAAAATAAATTAATATTACACAAAGTATAATAAGATGCATACCTAGCTATTTATTACAATGTTAGCAATAAGTTATATCATTGACGTGTAAACTCCCCTGAAACTTGCACTACTTTTAATAAGCTTATTTCTCTCTTTAGCAAAAAATAGGGTGGAAACTCCCATGTAGCTAGGTAATTAGCTATATCAACAAACCAAGGTGTATGAGAAGAAAAAGCAAAAAGTTGTTCATCCAAAAATTTATCTTTAATGGGTTCCCATTGATCACCTCTACCATGAATTCTAGACAAGAAATTAGTAACTACATTAAATTTTCCACGCTTATCTATTATAGTCACATTGAATTCTTGCAATAATAATAACCATCTAATTATTCTGCCACTAACTATGAGCTTATTCATCAAATACTTTATGGAAGAATGGTCAGTGTAAATGATTACCTTGTAGCCTCTAATGTAATGTTAGAATTTATTAATGGTGTGGACTACTACAAGGAATTCATGTTCTGTAGTGGCATAATTTCATTCTGTAAGGGTTAAGTTTTTGCTAATGAAGTATAATGTATACTTCCTTCCTTCATCTTCCTAGTCTGAGACTACTCCAATTGCATCATTAGAGGTATATGTATAGTTATAGAATGGAAAATTATAGTTGGGGCGTCTCAAGACTAGGACAATCATCAATTTGTCTTTGATTGCTTTCAAGGATTCTTGGTATTCTTGTGTATAGGCAAATTCAATGTATTTCTAAAAGAGGGAGAAACAAAGCCACTATTTTAATGAAGCCTTCTATGAATCTCTAGTAGTACCTAGTGTGACCCAAGAAACTCTAGACATCCATTTGAGTTTTTGGTGGCTCCAAATGTTTAATGACTTCTATTTTCTTTCGATCTATTTTAATACCTTCAACAAAGATATGATACCCTAAGACAATCCCTTAATCAACCAAAATGAGGCATTTCTCATGGCTTAAAGACAGCTGGTGTTCTTCACATTGTTTTAAAACTCTATCTAAATTTTGGAGGGCTTCTTCAAAGGTACTACTATGGACAATAAAATTATTCATGTAAACTTCCATACATTCATTTACTAACTCTATAAAGATGGTGAGAACAACCTACTAAAATGTGGTTGAAGCATTACACAGTCTAAAAGGAAGGACTTTGTAAGCAAAGGTACCCTAAGGATAAGTGAAAATAGTTTTATCTTGATCCTTCAGAGCTACCTGAATCTGATGTTAGCTTTTAAATCCATCAAGGAAGGAGAAGTAAATTTTTCCTATTAAATTATCAAGAACTTGATTAATACATGGTAAGGGAACATAATCCCTATAAGTCGCTTTGTTAAGTTTTCTATAATCAACATAGACTCTCCATTTCCCTCCCTTTTTGGGACAACAATGATTGGTGACACCCATTTGCTATTCAAAATCGAGTAGATGAATCCTACTTGCAATAGCTTTTCAATTTTAGTTTTGACTATCTCCCTTAACACAAGATCAAGTTTACGTTGTGGTTGCCTCACTAATCTCACATCTTCAGTGTAGATATGATGAGTTCAAATATTTTAATGTATTCCCCTCATATCTTTATAGTCCCATGCAAAATCTTTGGTATAGTTAATGAAGACATCAAACAATTAAAGTTGTTGGTTTGTTAAGCAATTGTTGATGTTTAAAGTTTTTCCAAGTAAAAACATGATTTACTTTGTGCCAAGATGACTAGAGGAGATGGTATTAGTTTCACACATAAATGTATTAAGAGGACAAGAGTGAGGTTGTAGCATATGGAAGGTGGATATGTCTTTTAAGAAGTTTTCTCCTCTTGGAATTACATTTTCTATGGGACATCAAAAAGCCTTAAGAAAGTCCATCTTATCATCTTGAACAAATTCCACTATGCTCGTCTATAGAAGGGATTAAAGGTCATTTTCCTCTTCTAAATCCATTTCATTATTTAAATCTAGAGCATTATAAAAACTAGGATCATCCTCAAATTATTATGCATGTTGTTTTATTGTGACCATGGCCACAGAGGCTAAGTTTCTTGTTTGTTGATTTGACTTGGTTCATTTATCCAAATATATGCATTCATTGTTGAAAAGGGTATAGAGACAAATATTTGACACTAATTCCCTCAGAGATTGTCATGCCCCCAGACCTGCAATCTATGAGGGTCACCATAGTTGCCAGCCATGGTATTCCCAAGATTAATGGATAGATTTATTTTGGAGTTTCTGATTGGAGTATTAATAAATTTACATGATACTCCCAAGAATATATCATCTAAAAAATAGTACTGGTGGGTTGCAGTCCAATCAAAGATAGAGTTTCCATGACTTCCATAGTCATAACAATAATAGTAGCTCCAATATCAACTAAAGCATTTGGAATGCCTATTCCCCAATTAACACAGTGATCACAGGGCTACTTGGATCACCATATTTTGGTGGGAGAAGTTTTCTAGAAAGAAGGTTTGCCAAGTGGCCATCCACTTGGATAGTGTTAGTTGGTTTCTTCTTCCTACCAAGAGTTTTAATACAGAGTTGCTTGACTAACTAATTCAGCTCCAAAAAAATTAATAGATTAAAGTAATGGAATCTTGATATTCAACCTTTCTATTTCCTGAATGAGTTTTGTCTTAATCAAAGATGTGGGCTCTGCGGAGACTTTTAGAGTTATTCTTTGAAATATTTTAGGAAAAGGAGTGTGCTCTGAAATAGACTTAAGATGTGGTTCCAAAATAACTAGAGTTCTCTCATTATTGTTTATCCTTGGGTTTTATTCCAAAGGATCTCAGGTTGAAGGTTTGGTGTTGTTCCTGAAGGAGTTTTTCACAGTGACCCTAGAAGAAGACTTTAAAGGGTCTATGTAAGCACAAAAAATATGCATGGGCCTACATCGTAATCCTATGATGAGTTGTGATCCTAAACACGTACATGTAAGAGTGTATATATGACCTCTCAGTAAGTGTTCCTCTTGACAACACGTGGATTGAATTTCCCTTCTTCTTTCTTCCTTTGTTATCCCTTTGTTAACCTATGAAATTTTATTCATTCTTGATTCTTCCTTTGTCAAATCTTTATTTTCTTCACTTCCTGGCCTTGTCACAAGACCTACAAGTGTCGTATCCTAGGGAACCTATGTCATGTCGACCTATATCATCTTGTTCTAACCTCTATAAACCTCAAATCAATGTACTAATCTCATCCCCAACCCTAGTTTATGTTCACCTTTCAACCTGACCCGGTTGCCCCCTATTATTTTTGGGTCACCCCCAAGGAATCCCACTGGTAATATAGGTGACCCACCCTTTTGGCATCTCTTTTGCAAATTAAAGTTGCCAACTATCTTCTCCAACCTCCTAGGATCATTCTCCATGACGATGTTTCCACCTAGAACCCTGGCTAACCCTGGTCGCCCCCCTTTTTGACCATGGTCACCCTTGGGTGACCAGCCTAGTAAAAGTGGTGACCCTATCATGTTTTAATCCATGGATTTACTTCAATTTTGAGATCGAAAAAGCTATGTTTTTGCTCTAGTTTGCATGGAATTTCAAGCCTAACTTAGATTCATCTATTCTTATCTTATCAATTAACTTTAATCATGTAAATTTAGCTCAGTTGGACTATTCTTAACTCCTCCCTCTCTCATGCTAACTCCATTTTCTCTCTTGTGATAAGATTTCAAGCTTACTTCACTATCTCATCAACCCAGTTCATTGAGCAATCAATCATGTTGACTCTCCAATCAAATTGAGTTAACTTCCCAATCAATTTTCCCCTCTTATGTGTGACCCAATGTATAAATACCCCTCACCTATTCATTATTTCTCAAGTTGGAGAATGCTCTTCTCATCCTCACAAGCTTTTTCAATTTGAGCCTCTTTCTTCATTTCTTTTTTAGTTTCTCAAAGCTTCAAAGCTTTCATTTCATTATTATTCATTATTACAAAGCTTCAAATATTCCTTAGGAGAAAAATTCATTATTGCATTCATGTTTTTTCCTATCTTTTTCTCTCCAGTAGCATATTCATGCTCGTTGTAGGACTTATGAGCCTTTTATTTAGTGTTATTTTGCCCAAGATTTTCCAAAAGCTTCATACAGTGTCATTATGCTAGCCATTTTTAAGCCCAAGTGCTTCAATCCAAGCTCTCCTAGCTCAATCCAAGCTTTCACAAGCTCTCATTTGAATCAATTTCCATCCAATCCCTATCACCAAGAGGATACCCTATTGTTACAGAGGAAGGAAATGCTGCAAAAAGGATCTTTGAGGATACACCAAGCTCATGCACCTTTGATTTTAGGTTTTTTTATGCTTTCGTAATAATTAGATAATCAAAATATTGCTCTTGGAAATAGTTATTTGATCATTGAAATTTCATTGATAGGCTAGTTAGATTGCATTTAATTTGTTTGCTTCAAGTACATTGCATTGTTATAATAGATTTATAATTCTGCACTTTCATTTCTTCGAATAGTTGAAAAGACCTTCAGAAAAACACAAAAAAATAGATCAATTGCATTAGGTAATTTCATAATTAGTTTCATTCTGTAAAGGGTAAAATTTGGATGTTTGGTTTTGGTCATTTTGGTAGTTTTGGTGTATATCCTCCTTTCACCCTTACATTAAAGGACCTAGGGTCGAGATGCAATGTACTATCATACCCTAGGTCACTATTGAGATGTAGGGAAACTTGGATTTTTATGATTTGATTGACAAATTTCTTCTCTTATGCTCAATTGTACCTTAAAACCCTAATTATGCAAATACAATAGTAAATGGATGAATTACGAAAAATGCTTCTGCAAAAAGATGTAAAATAACAAATAACTGTACAGCTATTTTTGGGATTTTGAAGCAGAAAAGTCAAGGACTAAAGAGCGGGCACCCAAGTCCAAGGCCCTGCTTTTTGTCGAGATCTGGTAATAAGGTCTGCAACTTATATCTGTTGTATCAGAGATTTTCCCATTGCAAAAATTTGAGGACTAATGAGTGGACGCCCTAGTCCAGGTAGTTGTTTCTTTCACTGATCTACAATCCTAACACTCTATTGTACCCTCCTACAACTTCACTTTGTCTGCAACTCCAACCTTTAACTTGCAATCATGAAAACTTTGGGATGGGGTTGTGGTGTTTAGAGGCTTTCCTCAATCAAGCCCTGAAGAGACATTCAAGTCTTTCAAACATCATTGTCAGATAGAGAGTGTGTGCCTAGGGAGGTAGAGGCAAAAACCAAATGATAAATGCTTACAAACACAAATGAGTGTCACCTTGTAGTGAAGATCTCATGGAGGAAGAAGTTCTTCATGCCATGAGGAGATGGATGCTCAAATTTGAAAATACAAACACATAGACAACACAAATCTACTTTTGCAACACAATGAAATCCTTGAATCACCTTTAGAATGTATAAAGTTCACAATAGCCATCTAGTTTACAAATGAATGCCTAAACATGCTTATATATGCAACTACAAACACTTTCACCAAGAATTTCGTAATTCAAACTTATTGTGTCAGTATAGGACCCAAATAATGGTCACAAGCCAACACCCAAAAATTAGGACTGCCCCAAAATAGGGCAAGACTAAGGCAAGGGCGCCCAAGTTCTCCCCCCTATTTTGGGTAGGGTTTATCTCAAGTGGTTCCCCTAGGTCCCATTTGTCAAGACACTTAGGGGTTTTCTCATCAAGATGTTGAAATATGAT
This sequence comes from Cunninghamia lanceolata, assembly GCA_027924645.1. Classification (NCBI taxonomy): domain Eukaryota; kingdom Viridiplantae; phylum Streptophyta; class Pinopsida; order Cupressales; family Cupressaceae; genus Cunninghamia; species Cunninghamia lanceolata. The sequence goes on along the minus strand of BSBN01000252.1, from coordinate 9,917,944 downwards.
GTAAGATGTCCTAAATGCACACTAAAGACCTGGGAGCTAAAACTTATGAGGGAAAAGCCCCCAAGGGGATATTTTTCGACATTACATTTAGCCCCCACTTTAATGTATGTATAAATGTGAGGCTAATACATGCATTAAAGTATGTTCAACAAAAACAACAAACACGCCAAGCACAGAGAAGACACGCCAGACATATTGAAGACAATGACAGGCACCTAAAACATGGAGAAGACAGTTACAGTCACGCAAAACATGGAGAATACATTGAATGCATAGAAGATAGGAATGGTTTCTTTTCTTTTCATTTTCTCATATATATGAAATGCAGATGCAAGTATAAGAAAGTAAACAAACCTCCCATAATGCAGGATGTACTCATCGCACAGGTCTTTAAACTACATATATGGGGCAACACACACGCAAGATACGTAAAACCTCTCAAAATGTAGGATGTACTCATCACATGGGTCTTTAGGCTACATATGGGGTAATAGACATGCCAAACAAAGCAAGCACTCCAAACACACACTTTGAAGACACGGAGAAAACATAGCAGGCAAGCGATGGAGTGTTCCTATTTCTAGGTTCATCACCATCTCAAGCACATTACAGGCACACATCAATGATTGGGCTTCACCACAACAATCGTCGAAAACACACTTAAGGGTTGAGTTAGTCATAGAACTGCTCCCCACCTCCATAGAGGAATTTTGAAAATGATAGGATGGTGCAATCTTCTCTGAGAAATTCACCACCCCCACCTTCACAGAGGGCTTAACATAAAAAGGATATATGCAATATCCCACCTTCATAGAGGGCTTAAATGATTGATTGATTGATTGCAAACAAACTCAAAGTGCAGGATGTACTCATCGTACAAGTCTTTAAATTGCACCTGAGGACAAGCACATTGCTAACATCTACAACAGACAGCTTACCTTATATATGCCCCCAGCTTAAGGTGGTTGATATCAGGTATTGATATCCAGCACATTAAGGTAGGAAGAAAACACACAAGGGAACATAGACTTTTGCAAAGCCCATGCCCCCCAAAGGTGACATGTACTTTACGATTGCCAAATGTTCCCACAAACACATCCCTGCAAGAAATATGTTACTATCTACACAATCATGATAAACAACAACATCAATGCATATGATTAACCACACAAAGAGCCAAGGTTATACTACAAATTTGGAGTTCAAGGATAACCGTGGGGCTACATCACGAAGATCTATGAATCGAGTACCACCAAGGCTAGATTTAAAGACAAATGAAATGAATAGAGCATCAGTTTTGGTATGATTTGTAAATGAGATAAAAACATCATCAAAATCACTATGTGGAAAGCATGAGTGCTTCCACTAGCCAAACATTAAATAAGATATACAACCCCATTGTCATATTAGGAACTAAGTCCAATTTTTTATTTCTCGCTAAAGGGACACTAGGTCTACATCAGTATAAATGTTTTTCATCATTCGCCCGCTAGATAAAACACTAGAGGAAGGGAAACAATAAATAAGAGAGGAGAAACAGGTGTCTTAGGGACAGTCATGTAGGAGGATGGCCCCATGTCACCAACCACAATGCTATGTCCATAAGACACAACACCCAATAATGAAATCAGAGAGGAGGTGATATAGAAGAATGATGATAAAAATAGGTCACAATAGAGGCGGTCTCCTGGTATCCCGGACCTTACAAGAGAATCAAGGATGATCTCAGGAGGCCTAAAAAAACATAACAAATCATAGGGGAAGCACACTATGAGAGAGATAAAGGGTTAGAGATACTTACCTGTTAGGGTACCATCACTTAGAACATACATATCTGGGATATCTGTCATATTGTTTTGATCTTGTTGAATTAACATTAAGTGTAGGACAATGGGAGGCTTTCTTTTCTTTAAAAGGATTGTATCTAATGCCACTTGAGTAATGTGTTGAAGCGGATTCTATAGGTACTCATATCCCTTGTTCATTTATACCACATCCATTACCTACATAGTCACAATTTTTATAAAGGATTTTAAATCATCGACCATAGAGGGATGTCATTCATTTAGGGGATAGTGAAGCCTCATAGGTCTCATAGTTTGTGGTATAAGTGAGAGTATTGTTTTTATTTTCTACCAAGGGGACTTTAGGTCTCTTAGGTGCTTCAAAAGATTGCTTAGGTGAGATAGATACAACTTTTAATTAATCAAGGCTATTAATTTTATATTCCCCTATACTACAAGGATTAAAATCTAATGAGCCCCAATCATCACCAAAGAGCGTGTTCGATGGTATAGAATCTTTCACAACATCATTCGTGGCTAGAGGCATTGATGAATTAGCTCATAAACTATTTAAGCTCATATGATTGTAAATTAATTTTTTCTTTTCAATGTGTAAACAACTATCTGGTTCAGGATCGGCATGAATAGTATGAAGTTTACCTTTGAATATAAATTTGATTGAATGATGCAATGTGGAAGGGATTGCCCCCAATGCATGAATCCAAGGTCTACCAAGAATCATGTTGTAAGATAAAGAATAAGGCATGACATGAATCAGAGTAGGCACAATCATAGGTCCCACTTGTATAGGTAAAGTTATAGTGCCTATGGATTGTCGTCCAACATTGTCAAAACCATGGATACTTAAGATTTCTGACTTGATGGCGGATGTATCAACTTTAATCTTATGTAATAAGTCAATGCCACAAACATTAAGAGTGGATCCATTGTCAATCATAACTCTCTTAACCAATGTTTTGTTTATTGTGACAAAGATTATAAGAGGATCATATTGGTTTTGAACTTCAATTGACAGTAATTCCTGTGGTTGAAAGAGAATATCTATTGTTGTCGCATGCATACTATCCAATACAGCTGCTACATCATTAGGCTTAGTAGTAGGTGGGACAATCACCTTTTGTAAAGCTTCTTGGAGCATTCCATGGTATGTAGGTGATGTTTGTATTAAATCTCAAAGAGAGATCTTCACTAGAGTAGCACGAATCTGTTTGACAAGATCATACTCATGACCACTTTTATGAGTAAGACAAGGTGGTGGAGGAAGCATAGGTTGAGAACATGGAAGAGAGATAGGAACATGTGGTGCTTGCTTACGTTGCTTGTTATTATGGGTGTTGTATGTATGAGCAATCACATTGTGGTTTGGTTGTTGTAACACATTTTGAACACCTTGAACTATAATCACCAGCTTTAGGCAAGAAGGTGCACTAGGTGTCCCCCGCACAACCATCTTAGGAATAGTGCTACAAAACCTATTAATGAATATTGAATTGACATTATTTCCCTCTTAATTGCACCCAACATCAATCCTTAAAGGATTTAATGTGAGACCTTTTCTCATCTACTAATGCTACATCTTGGCCAGGGAGGGCAATGGGATGAGAGGAAGGTACATCATCATCATCATACTGTGTGGCGGAAAAAGGCTTTTCACTCTCATCTTTCTCATGGGTATTCCTAGAGATGAATTTGGTTAAATCTTCTAATATCAAAGGATATGCCCCTATGAGTAAAGTGAAGCTACTAAAATCATTTGTATAACAAAGCAATTGCAACTCATATGTAGAACATATAGAAGCATCAATACCACTGATATAAGCTATGTGTTCTAGAACATGAGGATTCTCATTAGTGAAATTAGAGAAATTTTCAAAATCTAGAACATACTCATGAAAAGATTTAAGAGATGAATAACATGAATATGCCATAATGAGATGCAAAATCAGATTTTAACAATCTTCCAAAAGTATGCGAAAGACAAGTGCAAAACTATATGCAAAAAATAACCTAAAATGCTTGAATTTTTTTATACTTTTTCAATGCAAATAAGTGAAAGCAAAGGTGTTGTAAGGATTTTGATCAGGGGTAGAAAATAGTATGTCTGATATCAATCTAATACAGCAATAATATCCTTCACAACACACTCTTGATGCAAATCTAAGATGACGACAAGTCAAAATATAGTGAAAATATGCTGAAATATGCGATTTTTTCACCAAATCTCAATGCAAAAGAGCATGAAAAAGGGTGTTGTGAGAAAAATTCTGATGAAAATAAAATTATATCAGTAATAATAGCCACTTAGTTCCAAAAAATATGTCACAACGCACTTATAGTGTCACCCAAGGTCAAACCCTAGTGAAAATATAGCAAAAATAGGCAATTTTTTACGATTTTTCAATTCCAAGACCTAGTAAAAGAGGTGTTTTAAATAATTTAAGGATGTTGAGAAAATAATATCAGTGATATCAATCACCTACAAGCATAACATATGTTACAACATGCTTACGGTGCAAAGTAGGCCAAACCCTAGGGCAAAAATATGTAGTTTTTCCCCAAATTTTCAATACAAGAGGCCAATAACAAGGTGTTGTAAAGAATTTTAGGAGGGAAAGAAGATAATTCCCATGATATTAGTCAATTAGTGCAAAAATATTCTTTACAACACGCCTATAGTGCAAGTTTAGAGAGTAGATAAGGCCAAATTTAGTGAAAATCAATGTTTTTCAAGCCCTAGGTTTGAGATCTTGCTGTAAAATGCTATATGATTTTTTTTAAAGCTAATATATGATGAAAATTACATTATCTCATATCTAAAAATGATTTTCATGCTCTAACATGCAAAATGCAAGTGCAAATCTAATGAAATATCAATGAAAATGCTCATTTTTTGTTGGATTTTTCTATGCAAAAAATGCAAATTTGTATTAAAATGTGAGACTACAGCCAAATACAGTTTTGAATGAGTCTCTAAAATTAGTAGAAAAATCTGAAACAAGAATTTACCTACAAACCCTAGATTTTGGAATTACTAGGTTATATGCAAAATTGACAATTTTCAACAAAACCCTAGCAATTTTATGATGAAAATGCAATGTAAGCTATTGAATTTTTGTAATTTTATGTAATTTAAATCAGAAATTTGATGAAATTAAATTTAATTAATGCAACATGCAAAACCCTAGCATGTAATTTTTTCCAATTTTTCCAATTTTTCATTTTTTTTGTAAATTTTCCAATGCAATAAGATGAATTGTATTATGAATGAATGAAAATCACTATAAATCTGAAGCAAACATTCAGCAAGGTGAAAACAAGTCCAATAACATGGGTTCACCAAAATGTAAAGGGTAAAATTTGGATGTTTGGTTTTGGTAGTTTTGGTGTATATCCTCTTTTCACCCTTACATTCAAGGACCTAGGGTTGAGTTGCAATGTACTATCATACCCTAGGTCACTATTAAGATGTAGGGAAACTTGGATTTTTATGATTTGATTGGCAATTTCCTTCTCTTATGCTTAGTTGTGCCTTAAAACCCTAATTATGCAAATACGACAGTAAACAAATGAATTATAGAAAATGCTTCTCCAGAAAGATGTAAAATAACAAATAATTGTGCACCTATTTTCGGGATTCCAAAGCAGAAAAGTTGGGGACTAAAGAGCAGGTGCCCAAGTCCAAGGCCCTACTTTTTGTCAAGATTTGGAAACAAGGTTTGCAACTTGTATCTACTGTATCAAATATTTTCCTATTGTGGAGCTTTGAGGACTAATGAGCAGGCACCCTAGTCCAAGTAGCTATTTCTTTCACTGATCTGCAATCTTGATACTTTGATGTACCCTCCTACAACTTCACTTTGTCTACAACTCTAACCTATAACCTGTGTAGACACCCAAAAATGACCAAGTCATCACATCACTTGCATTTCATCTAATCTATCTAATCACCTGCATTCAGCGTTAATTAAATAATCTAATTATTTAATTAATTTCATCTATTTCTTCTAAATCACATGCTTTCAACATTAATTAAACAAATCTTCTTTATTTAATTAATTTTCATTAAATCAACCTTATTCTTCCAAAATTAAATAATTTTTATTATTTATTTAAATAATTATCCATTTTTCAAATTTCAAGTCCACATTAATTAAATAAATCCAATCATTTAATTAATTTATCATCCAAATCCTCTTATCTACAATTAAATGATTCTACATTATTTAATTAAATCAATTGTTCTTCTAAATTTAAATAAATCATGCAAATTTATTTAAATTGTCTCAATCCTCTAAAAATAAATAAAATCAAATATTTTGTTATAATCTTCATATCTTTTGTTCCTTAATCATGCACAAACAATTAAATAAATTTATTTATTTAATTTCAGTTATCTTCCAATTCCTCTAAAATATCTTGTTAACTCATGTGCACAATCAGTCTTATTTTTAGAACTCTAAAAAAGGCAAAATTATAAGTTGAGTTATATATTCAATCAATTTTGTTTTCATCATAGCTTTAAATAAAAATATCCTTATGGATTTGACACATGTCGTGTGCACATTCATCATGGTTATTTGTTTCATCTCCTCCGTTGATTCTTTTGAATTATCTAGACCGTTTATCGATCTCTGTTGAAACCTATATAAACCCCCCTCATCTCCTTCACAAATCCTCTTCGATCACTTATTCTCAGGCATCCTTTAACAGCGCTTTGAGCATACATCCCATCAATTGAGCAACTTCATGATCTCTTAACATTGATATTTGAGCACTTTACTTGCTTGTTGCAAACATGGTTTCACAGCACCATTGAGTAATCCACATTCATCCAAAGGGAACAATACAAATCTCGGTAAAAGCTTTCATATTTCATTGATTTATTAGTAATGGCTTTTATTTAGATTAGTTCTCTTTATGTTATGGGCTTTTGGTTTAATTTGTTTTTGATTTAGTCAATTTTCACCATACACAACCTGCAATCATGAAAACTTTGGGAGGGGGTTGTGGTGTTTAGAGGCTTGCCTCAGTCAAACCTTGGAGAGACATTCAAGTCTTCTGAACACCATTGTCAGATAGAGAGTACGTGCCTTGGGAAGAAGAGGCAAAAACTAAATGATAAATGCTTATAAACACAAATGAATGTCACCTTGTAGTGAATATCTCATGGAGGAAGAAGCTCTTCACGCCATGAGGAGATAGATGCTTAAATCTACAAATACAAACACATAGACAACACAAATTTGCTTTTGCAACACAATGAAAGCCTTGAATCACCTTTAGAATGCATAAAGTTCACAATAGCTATCTAGTTTACAAATGAATGCCTAAACATGCTTATATATGCAACTACAAACACTCCTACCAAGAATTTCGTAATTCAAACTTACCATGTTGGCATAGGACCCAAATAATGGTCACAAGCTGACACCCAAAAATTGGGACTGCCCCAAAATAGGGTAGGACTAGGGCGAGGGCGCCCAAGTCCTCCGCCTATTTTGGGCAGGGTTTATCTCAAGTGGTACCCATAGGTCCCATTTGTCAAGACACTTAGGGGTTTTCTCATCGGGATGTTGAAATATGATGTCAAATGTCCTAAATGCACACTAAAGATCTAGGAGCTAAACCTTAAGAGGGAAAAGCCCCCAAGGGAACATTTTCTGACGTTACACATTCATTTTCAAATTCCTAGATTAATTAGTTCACTTTTTATTTTAAAATTAGAGAAAAGAACAAAAACATTGCTTTGCATACATTTAGATTGCATTCATACAAAAACATCAAAAATACCAAAAATAATAGAAAAAAAAAACAAGCAAGCACAAAACCCCTCAATTCCATAATGAGGTCAACCTATTCAACAAACAAAGTGAAAATCAAACAAACCTTAGGTATTCACACTAATTCAATGCAAAGTCAACTCGTGGTAAACTCAAACCAACTCTCTCTATTCAAGCATACGAATGTGCCCTGGACTTAGAGGTGAGTGGATGAGGGCAATCCTAGAGGAGATCAAAGCTATCCACCCTATGCCTCAACAAGCACAACAAAAAATTGAAGAACAAGAATATAGGCTTAGGCTATTGGAACAAAGACAACGCATCCAACAACTCCTTCAAGCAGGAGAGGAAAGATTCCAATGCATTAGACTTATAAACGATCACATCAGACAACCATCCAGGCATTAGAATCTCAGGAACCCAAATAAGAGATTAGTAACTAGTGACCCTTTAGTTCATATTATTATCTCCACAACAATGGTCATTAAACATAACCTACCAAACAACCCCCAAGAAAGGCCCCAGGATTGGCCGATCACTCTTTGCAAAGTCCAGCTCCCAAGCGAGCAGGATTGCCCCCGTGTCTCACCTCCTCTCGACTAGCTTCTACCATGAGAGAGAGAGAGTGATGTGGAGGTTCTCCAATGGCAAGGAGAGGGTCTGTGTGCTCCATCAAAGCTGACTCACCTGCCTCACACTACCAAGTCACATTTTGAAGTGTACATATTTTGGTGAACCCGACGTGAAAAATAAAAATTTCTGATGGGATCTTTTGTGTTTCTATGTGCTTCTTTCATTCCATGTTCATATTTTGTGTCCATCTTCATTTCATTCATTTCATGGTGTTTCCTACACCCTAAAACTAGGACAAAATTACACAAAGTTCAAGGGAATTACCCCTCGAATGAAACTAGCACACATTCAAATTCAATAGCTTCAATCTCAAATCAATCAAACTTGAAAGACTCAAAGGAGATCCCCACAACATTGACCAAATCAAAACATGCCAAGTGAGTGTTTAGGCTAATATCCTTCAACAATACCAACCCATAATAATCCATACAAAAATGGCCACCCAAGTAGACAATAAGGTGAGCCATCAAGAGGAAATCGTTGAAGATGCTCAGGAGGCACAAAAATCCCTCCATGTAGCACATCAAGATAAAATACCCATGACATGTCAAGTGTCATAAAAAAGAATAAGTGGGGTCAGTCAAACCCCAACACAAAGCAATCCATCTTGAGGTTGTAAAACTCAAATAATGGAGGAATCCTCACTAACAGACCTTATTTGGAGAAGGATTTATGTGTTAGGAATTATTAGTGCATGACATAGAATAATGTAATAAATAATAAATAAACATGTTAATGTTAATTTATTAGATGTTAGTTTTTAGTTAGTTATTAGTTATGGGTTAGTTGGTAGTTAGTGTTTTGGGTAGTTAGTAAGTTGAATGGCTTTATAAAGCCATAGAATGTAATCAATTGAGGTGTTGAAGATAAATGATTGATTGTTGTTGATGTGGTTGAGCCTTGGGGTCTTCTTCATTGTGTTACATTTTCAATATGGTATCATAGCAGGTGTCCTAAGAGACCTCTCTATTTGCCTTCGTTCACTTGTATTTCCTCCAAAATGATGCAACCAAAATATTAGCAGATACCACGGACCTCACACAAAATTTGGAGTTTGTAGCATCCACTCTTGTTGCATATTTGCTAGCAGTACTAGCGGATACCACAGACCTCGCAGTGAACCTGTTGACATTCACCATTCATGTGCATTGCCTTTCTCTTCCATTGTGTACATTATTTTCATAGTATTTTCCTCCAATTTGTTCATTCTCATAGTCAAGATCAGAAAAATTTAAAAATTTATACATTCAAAGTTGGAGAAATCTTTGGTGTTGCAGAAATTTGTTTTATACCAGTCTCACTAAAATAGCGATATCTTTCTCATTTTGTAACAAAATTTAGAAATTTAAATGGAAATATGATAAAGAGGAGATTAAAACCCATAAATAGTTTGAGAATGAAGTTAATATTTATTGAGAAGTTCAATGCATAAGTTACGAGTAAAATTGTAATAATTTTTCAACATTATGTAAATGGAGAAATAAGGGTTTTAGAGCCATAAGGATGAAATAGATTTTGTATTTGTACATTGTAATTGGATGCATTATCGGTATAAATTGACATCCAAAGAAAATTCTTCATTGAAGGGGGAAAATATGAGACATGTTAATTGTCGATACTGCAACATCAAAATATAGTCCCTATGTCAGCACTAAAGGGGGGTGTTAGGAATTATTAGTGCATGACATAGAATAATGTAATAAATAATAAATTAACATGTTAATATTAATTTATTAGATGTTAGTTTTTAGTTAGTTATTGGTTATGGGTTAGTTGGTAGTTAGTGGTTTGGGTAGTTAGTAAGTTGAATGGCTTTATAAAGCCATAGAATGTAATCAATTAAAGTGTTGAAGATGAATGATTGATTGTTGTTGATGTGGTTGAGTCTTGGGCTCTTCTTCATTGTGTTGCATTTTCAATATTATGCAACACTAAACAACATAATGGGGAAAGCTTTTTCACCTTCTTATAATGGTGGAGGAACCTTGCAATCCATTTCCTTTGGCCTATCCCTAAAATATAACTTGTCCATATTTTCATCACAAACCTCAATCAAGAAATGGATTTTCATCTTCAAGTCCATTGTGTATCAACATTTAACAAAATAATTAAAAAGGGGTCACCATCGATAGATCCCTTGTTTCTAAAGGTTTAATCAAGATCTTCTCAAAAGAAAATAAATATAACAACCAATCAAATGACAAATTGAAATTCTAGGCTAAAAACAAGAATGTGGTTAGTAATGGTGTCATTGACAAAAAACACATTCAAACCACTTAACCTTCACAAGAATCCAAACATATTTAGAATATTCAAAAGCTATCAAACATTTATATCCCTTATGGAAAATTGAAGCCCTCAAATCTACAATGCAAATATATCTCCTTTGGGGAGCTCATGGAGGTGTTTTTTTCAAAAATTGATGCAAGAAAACATGGTTACCTTCCTCACCACCAAACCATTTGATGATAATGAAACCTAAGTCTACATGGTAGAAAGACAACAAATATTGTGATTATCATCATATCAAGGGCCACACCACTAGAAAGTTCATGAAGATAAATAACTATATCCAAGATCTCATTGACCATAGAGAAATTGAGATACAAGGGGATTCATTCTCTTCACCAAATTCACAATTGGGAATATATCAAGCCCCTCTTACAAAGCATTACCAATCCCAACCTTCAACAAATAATCAACATCATACCCAAAATAACCATAGTTCGTAATATCAATTCCAAAATATCTTCCACCTCATATGACACCATTGTCAGTCATATCAACTAAGTTTACATGTGAGTTGCCACAATCAAAATGAAATCCTCCAAGTACATCATCACCACAAGGCATGGTAGGTTACTATTCAAGGGGCCTACTCGTCCACTTTGACCACCCGATATATAACCTCTTAGAACATCTTGAGAAAACCCCAACACATATATCCATCTTGGAGCTACTTAAACATCCATTGTTCAAAAAGAAATACTAGAACATGTTTTATAGGAGTCACGGGTCCCTAACAATATTTATGCTGATCAATTCCAATCCATTGTGGGCTAACCTACCAACTCACATTAAATCAAAATGATATGCCACCCATCAACCCATCTCACAACCATGCCCTCCAAATTGAAGTCCTCATTGTAAAGTATAAGTTCAAATGAGACCTCTTGGATAACGAGTTTGGATTAAATTTGTACACTTTAAGACTTGTAAAATAAATGGGATATTCTACAACTAACTTAGAACCATATGTGATCACAATCAAAGCTTATGATAATGTAGAGAGAATCTAAAAGTACCATTTTCCTTCCCATTCAGGTGGGGATTGTGCTACAACAAAGGACATGCCATCGATCTTGACCTTCCCTATAACCTCCTCCTCAACTACCCATGGATCCATGCCATGTAGGTCATCCCATCCACATATCATTAGTTCTTAAAGTTCCCCCATGATGGTGTGGAGGTTACCATTCTCGCTAATCCCCATCCCTTCAAATATTGCAAAACATTGGAAGCTTCCTATCATAAAACTAATCATTTCCCTAGCACTAATATCACCACCCTCAATAAAGTCAAAGCATCCTCCTCCTATGTTGATCCCAACACTCTCACCTCCACTCACATCCCTAAATCCTCTAAGGTCAATATCATTAGCACCGATTGTGCGGAATATGAGTTTCATAATGCTTTTCATGTTGGCAAATTACCTCTATATCCCATGGTCATCCTCGACATTGACTGCTAAAGTCAACTACCACCCTATAGTATGGGTTGAATACATTTGGGTCAAATGGATGGTTGGTCGATGAAGCAATAGAGGGTTCCATTAACTCATGGATCTACAAAGATGAAGCAAATTTTGCACCAGGTTTCTTGGAAAATGATTACCCTAAACCATTGCATATGTGTGAAAACATGAACTATAAGAGTAAGGGCCTTGGCCTCCATGAGAAAGTCATTCTTGATTTGATCTAGGTACAAAGACACATCAAGAATCATGGGTTGAGATACATACCACCTAGTGAGGAAACCAACAAACCCCATGTAGCTTCCATGAGTGTGGAATCAACCTCTAATGATATTGACAGCATCAGGGAAAGGACCATCATAACATATTTTGATGATCTAGATATTATCAACCTTTTCCACACAACCTCTATTTGCATCATCAACCTTCCCCTCCAATATATCAAACTCATTGATTGGGACCAAAAAGATTATGTCTCTTGATACACTCTAGAATGATGATGCCCTTTCTGAATTCTTTGGGCTTTGTGATGGTATCACAACTGAAGACCAAAAAAAATGCTTCTAAATCAACCTAGACACCATTGCTTACTTTGGGGAGTAGTTAGAGTTCCTTAGTCATAAAAAATTTTAAAAATAGAAAATTTAAAAAATTAAAGTTCCCCTAGTGAAGACCTTTCTAAGACGCTATCAGACATAGAAAGAGAAATAAAAAATGACATGTATATTGATGAAAACCTCTGTAAGGTGTCAATAGATGAGGAACTCAACTGCCCCCAACACTTCCATAGTGAAAGGAATTCTCTACCATCTTGATTGAAGATACATACGAATTAAACCTGGGAACATAAGATAACCATAAGATCATCTACATAGTTACATCCTTAGCATTTGTAGAAGAGAAAACAATCACATGCATCCTACACAAGGTATCAAATGTTTTTTCTTGGTCCCATGCTAACATGCCAGGATTGGAACCCCCATCATGATTCACCACCTTGTGGTCCATCCTAATTCTAAGTAAAGCAAAAACTCCACAAAATTCATCCCAAAATTACCCTCTTGATCAAAGAAGAGCTTAAAAAACTCCTAGAGGCTGGCTTCATACACCCCATCAACTACCCAAAGTGGATATTTAATATAGTCCCTATCACCAAGAAACCAAAAGGAATCAAAGCTCACAAAGACTTTAGAGATCTCAACAAAGATTTTCTAAAGGATGACTTTCCTCTACCTAACATTAAACCATCATCGATCTCATAGTGGGTCACGAGATGCTATCACTCATGGATGAATTTTTAGGCTGAAATCAAATATAGTTAGATGCAAATTAACCTTAAAGATTAGCATAAAATAGCCTATACCATTACTTGGGGTACCTTGTACTATTAGGTAATGCCTTTTGGGTTGAAGAACGTAGGGGATACATATTAGAGAGCTATGATAGTTATCTTTCCTGTCATGCTCCATGGAATTATGGAAGATTATGTGGATGGCTTACTGGGTAAATCAAAAACTAGGGAAGAACACTTGCATGTGCTTGAACACATCTTTGATAGATTATGGAATACGAAGTCTGTCTTAATCTGAAGAAGTGTGCCTTTGATGTCACATAAAGGAAAATACTAGGCTTCATTGTCTCTAGATGAGGCATAGAAGTAGACCCCACCAAAGTAGTAGCTATCAAAGAAATTCCACCTCCCAGGAACCTCAAGTAACTTTGTAGCCTCCAGGGGAAACTTCTTACTATTAGAAGGTTTGTTGCATAGCTTGCTAATAAGTGTTAGTCATTCTCCCATCTTCTTAAAAAGAATAGTACCTTTTAGTGAGATGAATCATGCCAACATTCCTTTAACAAAATCAAATAATATCTCACTTCACCACTAGTCTACATGGCACCTATCCTCAACAAGCCCCTACTTCTCTATGTATTGGCTACACCAGTTTCCTTGGGAGAACTTCTAGCACAACATGATGAAGGGTGTCATTAGTGAGATATTTACTATATCAGTTGAACACTGCTGGGCTATGAACTTAACTATACAACTACAGAAAGAGCATGCCTGGCCATTGTCTTTATCTTGCAAAAACGTAGACATTATAGCTATGGCAAGAGCATCAGGGCTTCAATTTGATAGTTGTATAGCTGTATTTATTCATTTTTTCTATAAAATACAATCAAAATTTTAAAAAGACCATATCATATGAAAGGAGAGATTTTGGACAAACTGTCAAAATTCATATAGAATTATGTTGATATATATATTTGGTTTTTATATAATCTTTTTTTTTTAGAAAAAGTGGCAAAGCCACTGAACATTTTATTGAAATATAATAATGAAATTTACAAAAACCTAGTTCGGAAAGGGCATACCGACAAGAAAGAACCAAGGGAAGAAAACCTCCAATTATAGCCCTGAAAAAACCTAACTACATCCTATCTATAATACAAAAAAAAATTATGGCAAATACAATAGGTAATAGTGCCATGAACCAAACATTCTACCTATTTGCCACCAAAAGTCTAAAGCAAATTTCAATTACATTACAAAGGCCTATTAGAGGCAGACCAAAATAGCAGGTCCCTATCAGACTTTGTCCACATCTATGCCAAATTGAGCAGGAGGAGGAAGTTGGAAAAGTAGCAGAAGGAACAAATCATGAAAAATTTCCCTGACTTTGGCTTCAAACTTGAAGCCTGTACTAAACCTGCATGCAAGTCATACTAAAATCCCACAATATCTGCATTCTGCACTAAAACCATAGTGTTAGAAAAAAAATAGAGAAACCAACTAATAGATGTAAATGAAAACAAGGAAATAGAAGCACTTCCCTTCTGCTGCTAGAAATAAAAGAACTTTCAACTTCACCATTAAAATGATAAAAATCATCTGCCAAGTGAACGATCATAAAGTAACTATCAGATATCCTTTAGTTTGGATCTCACCGAAGTCAGAGAGTAACCATCACCGTATCGGTGTAACACAGAAAAGAGTCTCACCAAAGACACAAAATTCCACCGGCAGAGCAGAGTCACACCGATGATGAAAACAAATAAGACTAATCAGCATATCGGCCAAAGTTTTAAAAGCATCACTAAGAATTGAAGTCACACCGAAGGAAGAAGAAGTTATAGCCTTCGGTGTAACACAACACTATCGGCACAAAGTTCCACCAATAGACAATTTGGAAGTATCAAAGCATTAGGCCCACAAGAAAAAGTTCACCGACAAAAAGAAATCTTTACCGATAATAAAAATAATGTTGATCGATGAAACAAAAGGCTTCAGGGTAACTATTTTTAAGGTCACCGATAATTGAAACCTATGCTGATACAAAAACTATCAGAGAGACTTTGATTTTAGTCTTAGTGACAACACGCTATAGCATTAGCCTATCGGCAAAAAAAAGGTTGAACACGCTGATGAAATGAGTCTCACCGATAAGAAAAACTAGGGCTTGTGATCAAATAGAGGAGTTAGCGCATCGGAATAAGATGGATTTTATCTCACCAAAGGCATGTATCAGCGTATGGCCAGAACCCAAAAACAAATTCCACTAAAATTAAGAAGTCTCACCGAAGAAGAGAAGGAAGAGACTATCAATGCATCGGTCTATCTCAAAACAAATTCAGCCGAAGAGGTGATCACACTGAAACAAAAGTGTAATGTCATCACTGTATCGCGAGGACTTAAGAAGAAGTTCCACCAAAGGTGAAGAGTTGGACCGATAAAGAAGGATATCAAAGATATGTCAAAGTTTTAAAAGGCACACCGAGAGTAGAAGTCACACCGAAGGATGAGGTTTTAGCCTTTGATGTAACACAACACTATCGGCGGATCCCTCAATCCTGTGGCCGAAACCCCGACGATGGTCCAACTCACAACCATCAATGAAACTCAGCCTCACATCACCCCAAAACATCGATAACACTATTTTCTCAATATCAACACAACATAACACATTCAAGCTTCGGTGAGACAAACTATTATCGATGAGATCTTTCAACACCTTGGTCGATGCACCGATAACCTGTTCTAAGACCTTACAATCACTACCTCCTTACACAAACCCAGTTGTCTTCCTTAATAACATCCAAGCTACCATTTAGCTAAAGAATTGACATATGATTCCATTTAACTAACTCCTCTCTCTAATCACAAGTTGCATTCAACAATAAATCAGCTAATTTATTTCCTTCTCTAAAAGTATGAAGGATTTGAAAAGAGTCAAATAAATCTAGCATATTGACTACCTTCTGAATGAAATAATTAAGCTTCCAAGAAGGTGAAGATCTAATTTTAATAGCATGAATAATAATCAAAGAATCTCCTTCAATAACAATATTCTTAATATGGATATTGAGAGCCATTTCTAAACCCGAAATTAAGGCAAGGGCTTCTGCTTCATTATTAGTGCAATGACCCAATTTCAGAGAGAGAGCTTTAAGAACTTCTCCTGCACAATTCCTTAAAACACAACCTGCACCTACAAGCCCCGGATTACCTCAACTGACACCATCAAAATTCAATTTAATAAAATCTTGACATGGTGGCAACCATGTAATGGATTTTTGATCAACTTTCTTACTTTGAACAAAACATTTGGAGTTAGGCACACATAACAACTTCCAATTATTCAAGATCTTTGCATCCCAACTAGAAAACACTAAAGAACCCTTACTTTTCAAAAGAAGATGAGAGGTCACTATCTCTGAAATTGATTTTTCAATCTTAGCAAAGACTTGTTCTACAGAAGATTTTACCTTTCTGAAAATCCTAGCATTTCTTTCAATCTATAAGTTCCAAACCACAATACTAGGGGAGACCAACCAAACTATAGAAAAAGTAGAATCCTTATAAAGAATAGGCCAGCTTTGAAATAATTGGTGAACTAAATTGGGAAGAGGACCCATCCATTCCAACTTAGCACAAATCAAAATCCAAACTTGGAAGGAGAAAGAACATCTAAGAAGTAAATGATTAACATCTTCTTCCTGCTAATCACAAAGAGGCAATTGAAAGGATGAGTAATCCCAAGTTTAACCAATCTGTCACTAGTAAGAATCATATTCTTCAAAGCTAGCCAAGCAAAAGCTCCAGCCTTGGGAAGACAGGAATTACTCCAACAAAGTTTCCAAGGCCAATCTCTAATAGCTTCCATATCTCTATCCAAAATACTTTGATAACCCTATTTAACCGAATACTTTCCAAACTTAGAAGGCAACCATGTTAATTCATCTTGATTATCTGACAAAAAGACCTTGCATAACTTAAGAACATTCTTTAATAATTCCTTTTGCTCAATTGGAAAGAGAATATCAGAAAAATCTCTCCATCTATTTCCAAAAATAGATGAGGAATTAGAATCTGAAACAATATAATCTCTAACTTTAGTCCCCCATAGATGACTAAGAATTTCCCTAGCCTCCAACAAACCTTCTAATTGAGATAATGGTGGATGACTATTCCATGAATCATCCCAAAACAAAGCAGAACGACCATCATGGATTACCCAAGAGAGGTAAGGGGAAATAACATTTCTACAATCAGTAATGAAGTTCCAAATCTTAGAACCCGAAGGGGGATTAAGCACTGTAAAAATTCTTCCAGGAGAATCATTATCCAAATATTTTTCTCTCATTAATTTGCACCATTAAGCTTGAGAATTATCATAAAGTTGCTAGGCTAATTTTCCCCCTAAAGCCATGTTCTTTACTTCCATGTTATGAATACTAGTGCCACCAGATTATTTTGGACAACATATATTTTCCAAAGAAACCAAAGGAATTTTTTTCCCTTCAATTTTTGGACCATTCCATAAAAATTTTCTGAAAATACTGTTCAAATCAGAAATAATACCTTTAGACATCTTTAGAACTAACAACATATAAATTGGCACAACTGACAAAACTGTCTTAATCAAAAGAATTTTCCCAACTAAGGTCAACCATTTTCCTTTCCAATTTG
The DNA here is from genome assembly GCA_027924645.1 of Cunninghamia lanceolata. Classification (NCBI taxonomy): domain Eukaryota; kingdom Viridiplantae; phylum Streptophyta; class Pinopsida; order Cupressales; family Cupressaceae; genus Cunninghamia; species Cunninghamia lanceolata. The sequence goes on along the minus strand of BSBN01000252.1, from coordinate 9,900,004 downwards.
CTATTTTCCTTTGCACACTCAAAATCATATTCTTCCAAAAAGAATTCTTGGAATTTCTAGAAAAGAGAGGAATACCAAGATACTTAGAAGGGAGAACCTCTATCTTAAAACCCAAATTACAAGCAATCCTCTTCTACACAAAAGGACTAGTATGAAAGAAAAAGACTTTAGATTTTTCTTGATTTACTTTCTGACCTGAAGCTGAGTAGTAAATAGTCAAAACTCTCTTTATAATCTTAACTTCTAAAATAGGAGTGCCAAACAACAATGTATCATCTACAAATAAAGTATGAGAGATAGAAAAAGGAACTCTAGGAATTGACACCCCTTTCCGGTTGCCCAAGGAACAATGAGAAAGAATCATTCTACTAAGCCCTTCGGCCACAATAATGAACAAAAAAGGTGACAAAGGGTCCCCTTATCTTAAACCTTGAGATGACTTGAAAAATTCAGAAGGAGACCCATTAACAAGAACTGCAAAACTTGCACCAAAGACATGAAAAAACCCAATTGCACCATTTATTCGAAAAGCCAAATTTTCCCAAAATCCTCATAAGAAAGGCCCAGGAAACTCTATCATAGGCTTTTAACATATCCAACTTAACCAACATTGCTGGAATCTTATGTTCCTAAATAGAATGTAAAACCTCATGAGCCAGAAGGGCTCCCTCTACTGTTTCTTTACCCAGAACAAACTCCCCTTGCTCTTCTGAGATTATTTTTAGGATGAAAGGGGCTAATCTCACAGAGATTGCCTTGGTAATAATCATATATAAAGTATTACATAGGGAAATTGGTATAAAATCAGCAAAGGTGATAGGGACAGCTACTTTAAGAATTAGAGAAATGAATGTAGAATTTATTTCCTTCAAAACTGTTCTATTTCTATGGGCTTCTTCTAAAGCCAACCAAACCTCTGTACCAATAAAGTTCCAACATTTTTGAAAGAACAAAGGATTAAAACCATCTAGTCCAGGTGCTTTATCCAGATCAAGAGAAAACACCACAGTTCTTACTTCTTCCTGAGTGAACTCCTTCATGAGATCCTTATTATCATATTGATTAATCAAGGTAGGGACATGTTGAATGACCTCATCCATGTCTAAAGAAGGTTCAATGGAATATCCCTTAGAAAGAAGTTTACTAAAAAATTCTACACTTTCCTTAAGAATTTCATCTGAATCCTGCAAAATTCGACCCGAACCATCTTTAATAGAACTAATGGAGTTCCTATGTCTCCTTACCATAGTAGAGGTATGAAAAAATTTTGTATTTCTATCCCCTTCCCTTAACCAAGTTTCTCTAGATTTTTGCCGCCAATAAATTTCTTCCCTAGCTAACACCTCTTGAAGTTTAGATTGTAAAAGATCAACATTCTCAAAAAAAGACTGACATAAACCATGCTGAATAATTTGTTCATTAAGAGCTACCAATTGCTTTTGAATAAGATGCTTTTTAATGAAAATATTGCCAAAAAGATTCTTATTCCACTCTCGAATTTTTTCCCTAATAAATTTAAGTTTCCTATTTAACTGAAAAAGCCTGGAACCAAACACAAAAGGAGAATTTCTCCACCAGAATTCCAAATTAGCCAAGAAATTGGAATCTCTAAACCACATAGCTTCAAATTTGAAAAGACTTCTTCTAATGGATGCCACTTTTGGTTCAATGGCTAAACTAATAGGGAAATGATCAGATCCCGTAAAAGGAAGAATAGTTGTGGAAGAGAGTTATCCACACACCATTCTGGAGAAAACAAAAATCTATCCAACTTTTCTGCTATCATTAAGAAAACTTTTTGATGATTAGTTTAGATAAAAACTCCATTAGTAGAAGGGCTATCAAGCAATGAGTTGTCTGAAATAAAGTCATTAAAATCTTCCATAACTTTCAAAGGGGGGGAAATACCTCCTTTATTTTCGCTATCACAATAGATTGCATTAAAATCTCCACCTAATAACACTTTCTACTCTTTCAAATTTACCAAAATTACAGAAATAAGATCCCACAAGGCTTTTTTATCACAATTGGAAGTGGGACCATAAATATTGAAAAGCCAAAACACAAAACTACCACACATGACCCTCACTAATATAAGATTAGGAATGGAACAAATTTCTTCAATAGAATAGACCTTTGAATTCCATAAAACTACCATACCCCCAGACACACCCTCAACTGATAAATGCCAAAAATGCCACTTAAACCATTTTGGAAAGATAATATCTGCCTGTAATTTAGAAAGTTTAGTCTCCTAAAGTAAAATAACATCCATATTTGACATATCAATTTGACGCTTAATTAAGCATCTCTTGTTAGGGGCATTAATGCCCCTAACATTCCAAGATAAGATCTTCATTGTCCTCAAGGAGAGCTTCTAACTCTCCCCGATCGAAGACAAGTATCAATGGTAGCCTGAATCCCAGCTTTAATTTCCTCCTGAGTTTTAAAAGATTTAGGTTTTTTCCCTCTTTTTGAAGGACTACTAATAGCATTCACTAATTGACTTGGCATCTGGGTTATAGCATAAGTTTTAGCATAATCAAATTTTTCTCTTGTATTCTCAAACACATCATTTTCCTTAACCACCCCCTCAATATTCAAAGTATTTTTAGACATTACTTCATCTGCAATTTCTTCAATAAGGTCTGAACTTGCCTATAAAATCATTTCAGAAACCATTTTTCCTACCTCTACTAAAGGAAAATCAGCAAAAGAGGTTTCCAAATCAAAATTTTCCATGCACTCCTTATTACAGATGTTAACTTCTAAGGGTGTCTGAGAAACATTTCCAGGCTTACTAGGAGGTGGAAATTCAAAAACAACATTATCCAAGTTGTCAAGATTATAAAATCTATTTATACTAAAGTATGTCATAGTATTTTAAAGGCATCATTGAGTAGATAACTGTCATAAAAAAATTGCTTGACAGGCAAGGTCAACTATCAAATTTAAGCCCTGAAGAGCATGCCTAGTCATGTTGCTAAGCTAGATTGACATTGAGTAGTCGATAGAAAAGTAGTCAAAGGATAGGTCACGATAGATCAATTGGTCAAAATACTTCTTACTGGCACTCATCCACTGGTTGTTGACTTTCTTGATGATTCTATCTTCACACTTGATGAGCCTCCCACATGGAAATTGTATTTTAATGGTTCTTTGGATTGGGCACAGGTATCCTATTTATTACTCCATAAGGTGACCTTATACCAAAAGATTTTAGATTGAGTTTATAATGTAGTAATAGCATTACAAAATATGATTCCTTGCTCACAAGTCTTAAAACAATAGTTTAGTGGAATATCCAACATCTTCTTGAAAGGAAGCTAGGTGTGCGGAAATCACTTCCTACACTAATCTAATGAGGGGAGGAGAGTGCAAATTCAAATTTATCCTAACTATTATAGCAACATTAAACCATTAACATGAGATATTGCAGCAAATACATAAGCAAGAAAGAATGACAGAAGAAGAGAGAGACAAGATATACGTGGGGAAAACCCTTACAGGTGAAAAACCCCACACTCCAAAACACTACTCAACTGTATTACGTAAACAAAGAGATTATGATACAAATCAGAGCCAATTCTCTTGTAGGAGTCTTCGACACTTGTATCTGGAGATGATCCAGCAGCATAATAGTACCTGTAAAACCTGTAATACATCTTCTCCTCCAAGCACTTGTTTATATAGAAAATACAAGGCAAAATTGCCTCTATCTTGGAATGGGCGTCCAACTTGGCCTCATGGCCCAAAACCCATGCCTATGGACACTTGGTCAACATTGTAAGATGCTTCTAACACTTGTCCACAGACCCCATCCCAAAGAGGTTTCCTATTTCCAATATGGGCTATGACAGATGCTCTTATGACTCTTACGACCATCATAGAATCTGTCATAGCAGTTACAACTTACAGCTGTAAGAGAATCTATCATACACAGGCTATAAATAGTATATTCTCTTACAACATGTCATACTCCACCTTAGGGAACCCAAAGATGCCTTTTTCAAAGATGTTCTTTGACACATATCTTCACCTGTCATAGAATCTCCTATTTTTGACTCTTACATGTCATAACTTTGTCATAGGAATCTGTCATGACCATTACGGTCAATATTCCCCTACACAACATCCAAGATGCTAACACATGGAAAAATATTCCTACCACAAAGTGGGATTCTTATCTCCTCATGTGAGGACAAAATTACAAGTTGTCATCTTCCATGTCGGATGACACATCACCTTGCCACATCCCATAAGATGACAATATGGAATTTATAATTAATTTACATCATAGGCAATGAATAAATAAATATAATCAAGATAATGCAAGGAATTACCAAGGTTGAGACACCTTAATTCCCAACATTCTCCCACTTGTTGAACACCTTGTAAGAGCTAATAGAATAATAGGATTTAACTACTATAGGCTAAAAGGCCCATAGACTCTGAACACCATCTGAACTTCTCTGTGCCCACTAGCTTCGTCAATGCATTTGCAACATTCTTCAAGGTATCTACCTTCTCCAAATTTACCTTCCCATCCTCTACCATTTCTCACATGAAGTGAAACTATCCATCAATATGCTTTGTTCTGGCATGGAAAGTTGTATTCTTCGCAAGGCAAATTGCACTCAGACTGTCACAACTAATCGTAATTTGACCTACATCAACACCAATATCTGAACACAATCTCTTAAGCCAAATGGCTTCTTTACAAGCATGAGTTGCAGCCATATACTCATCTTCTATAGTGGACAAAGCAACCATAGGTTGTCGCTTACTCATCCAACTAATTGCACCACCAAACATTGTGAACGCATATGCACTGGTGGATCTCCTGCTGTCAATGTCACCTGCCCAATCAGAATCCACAAATCCACGAATACAAACTGAATGCAGAGGTCCTGTAGTATTGCCATGATAGAAAATGGAATACTTGGAAGTACCACTCAAATATCTGAACACTCGTTTAACTGCATCCCAATGTACCCATCCAGGATTAGCCATAAACCAACTAAGGACTCAATGTCTGGTCTTGTGCAGACCATAGCATAAATCAAACTGTCAATAGTACTAGCATAAGGTACTCTGCTCATGTCCTCCACCTCACTAGGAGATTTTGGACAATCACTAATAGATAACTTTGTTCCCAATGAAATAGGAACACTCATTAGTCTACAATCTACTATATTGAACCTATCCAACATGGTCTTCACCTACTTACTCTGACTTAACCAAAGTTTTTTGTTTGCTCTAATCTCCATTCCTAGAATGTACCTGGCTGCCCCAAGATTTTTCATCTCAAACTGTGCTGACAACTGAGACTTCAAATCAGAAATCATATTCTTACCATTCCCAATCAACAGCATACCGCCAACATACAATGCAATAATGAGAATGCGATCATTGTCAAACTTGTAATACACACAATGATCTGATTTTGATCTTAGATAACCAATTGACAACACAACGGCATCAAACTTTAAGTACCACATCCTAGGAGACTGCTTCAAACCATACAAAAATTTCTTAAGCTTGCAAACCAAATTTTCTTTACCTTTCTCTATGTAATGCTCTAGCTGTGACATGTAGATTTCTTCCTCCAAATCACCATGAAGGAAAGTTGTCTTCACATCCATCTGTTCTATCTCTAAATCATAAGTAGCTAAAAGAGATAACAGAAATCTAATGGATGTCATCTTTGCAATGGGAGAGAAAATTTCATCATAATCAATTCCCTCCACTTGTGAGTACCCCTTCACAACCAATATGGCCTTGTACTTTTCAACACTACCATCTGCACAGAATTTCTTCTTGAACATCCATTTGTAACCAATGGGTTTTCGTCCTTCAAGAAAAGGCACCAAGTCCTATGTTTTGTTCTTTTCCAAAGAAGCCATTTCATCCTCAATGGCCTTCTTCTAGTAACCTACATCTTTCATGCCCATAGCCTCTTTCACAGTTGTAGGCTTATCAGTGTTAGAAAGTAAAACAAAAGTACAACTAGAATCAAGTAATGAATAACCAAACCTATCAGGTTGCTTTCTTGTTCATGTAGACCTCCTCAATGGCTAAGGTTGAGGTTTTGCTTCTTCTTCTTCACTTCTAGAGCTGCTAGAGTTCTCCTCATCATCAAGCCTCACAGGGTCTGTCAGTTCAGTCTTCTCAGGGGTAGAAGGAAACTGAATTGCATCTTCTTTCTTTTCTAACTATTTTTGTTGTAGAACAATAAAAGAAGGTGTTATCTCTCTGAAGATAACACTTCTGCTATACAACACTTTCTCAATCACGAGATCCCAAAGCTTGTATCCTTTCACACTAACACCATAGCCAATGAAAATACATTTAACAACCTTGTTCTCCAACTTAGACTGTTTCTCCCTAGGCACATGTGCATATGCCTCAACCAAAAACATGAAGATGCCTTACTGAAGGCTTCTTACTAGACCACACCTCCATAGGTGTCTTGCCAACAAGAGCTGATGTAGGAGATTTGTTTACTAGATAGCAAGCAGTGGCAACAGCTTCAACCCAAAACTTTTGTTCAAGACTTGCTCCACTAAGCATACTCCTAGTCTTCTCCATCAGTGTCATGTTCATCCTCTCTACAACTCCATTTTGATGTGGGGTGTATGGAGTTGTCTTCTGCCTTTCAATCCCTTGCTCCTTATAGAACTTATCGAACTTTGTCGAACAAAACTCACCACCGTTGTTAGTTCTCAAACACTTAGTCTTTTTACAGGTCTGATTTTAAGTAAAGGCTTTAAACTCCTTAAACTAACTAAAGACTTCAGTCTTGCTTCTGATAAAATAAACCCATGTCCTTCTATTGTAATCATCTATGAAAGATACAAAATATACAGATTTTGAAATCGAAGGAACATTCACAGGACCAAACACATCAGAATGAATTAGATCCAATACACCAAAAGACTTATGAGAACTAGAGTAAAACTAAACACGGTTTTGTTTTCCGTAAATGTAATGTTCACAAAAGTTGAACTCAAGATTACAATCATTTAACCCCTCAACGAGGTTTTTAATTTTCAGAGTATGCAGACCCTTCTCACCAATGTGGCCATATCTCAAATGCCATAACATAATATTTTCAATAGGAAGCTTGGCTTCCATGGCATGTGCACAACCATTGGAACCAGTTACAATAGATTTCTTCACTGCATGTTCAGATGGTGGGGATGAAGTGACAGCAGCTTGTTTCCTTGAGTCAGAAGAAATATTGTACTATGAAGTGTATGCCTCTAGCTGAAATAGGGTACCCCTCTGAGTACCCTTCGCAAGCACCATAGATCCTCTTGTCGTCTTGCATCCATCCTTTGAAAAGACAACCTGCACACATGCATCATTCAACATACTTACAGAAAGTAGGTTCCGTACAAGGCCTGGAATGTGCATAACTCTAGTGATCCCCTTCACTCATCCATCAGGGAATCAGATTGAGACTCTTCCACGACCAACAATCTTTAGATGAGAGTCATCACCAAGGTACACCCTTCCACCATCGAACTCTTCATACCTGGTAAACTAGTCTTGATGCGAGGTCATGTGGAATGATGCACCAGAATCAATCAACCACACATCATCAAATGCATGGGTGGCCAGGGCTGCGATGAAGGCATCACCATCATCTTTGTCAAAATCTGAATCAGGAGCTTTCTTTTTCTTTTTCTTCTCCTCTTTGCATTCCTTTTAGAAATGCCCAGTCTTGCCACAATTCCAATAGAGAGCCTTGGACTTTCCAAGAGATTTGGATCCCCCACAGGATTTGGATCTACCCTTCTCATCTTTCATGTCTTTCTTCTTCCCTTTCTCCTTGGGTTTTCCATGAACTGCAAGAGCCTCTTTGGCCAATTTGGAAGTCTTCCTCCACATTTCTTTAGATAACAGTGAGGACACCACATCTTCCATCTTGAAGGTGGTAGTGATGCTTCCGATAGCCATTACAAGATGATCCCATGAATCTGGCAAAGAACAAAGCAGGGTCATGCAACGATCCTCCTCCTCCATTTTCACACCCACAGAAGTCAACTATGCAACGATCATGTTGAAAGCATTCATGTGGTCCACAACAAATCCTCCATCTTCCATCTTCAAAGAAAACAACTTCTTTTTTAGGAAGAGTTTGTTCACCAAGGACTTGACATGATAAACATTACCCAACTTCTTCCAAAGATCCTTCATTGTCTTTTCCTCATGGATGTTCAATAGAACAAAGTTAGCTAAACAGAGTCTAATGAGACCCTTAGCCTTCTGACCTTTGAGGTCCCAATCAACTTGTGACATTGCTATAGGTTTCACATTGGATACGGTTTCCCATAGGTCACAATCAACAAGTAGGTCATCCATCTTGAGTTTCTACAACTTGAAATTAGTGCCATTGAATTTCTCAACCTCTAACCTTCTGGATGTGGTTATCATCTCCTTGCTACAATAAGATACAAAATACTCTACACAAGACTCCCACTCAACCTAAGATTAGCTCAAAAAACCCCTACCCAACAGCTAGAACCAAAAACTGGCCAGGCTCTGATACCAACTGAAAGGAAGCTAGGTGTGTAGAAATCGCTTCCTACACTAATCTAATGAGGCGAGGAGAGTGCAAATTCAAATTTATCCTAACTATTACAGCAACATTAAACCATTAACATGAGATATTGCAGCAAACACATAAGCAAGAAAGAATGACAGAAGAAGAGAGACACAAGATATATGCGGGGAAAACCCTTATAGGTGAAAAACCCCACACTCCAAAACACTGCTTAATTGTATTACGTATACAAAGATATTACAATAAAAATTAGAGCCAATGCTCTTGCAGAAGTGTTTGACACTCGTATTTGGAGATGATCCAGCAGTATAATAGTACCTATAAAACCTGTAGTACATCTTCTCCTCCAAGCACTTGTTTATATAGAAAATACAAGGCAAAATTGCCTCTATCTTGGAATGGGCGTCCAACTTGGCCTCATGGCCCAAAACCCACACCTATGGACACTTGGTCAATATTGTAAGATGCTTCTAACACTTGTTCACAAACCCCATCCCAAAGAGGTCACCTATTTCCAAAATGGGCTATGATAGATGTTCTTACGACTCTTACAACCATCATAGAATCTATCATAGCAGTTACAACTTACAGCTATAAGAGAATCTGTCATACACATGCTATAAATAGTATATTCTCTTACAACATGTCATAGTCCACCTTGGGATAACCAAATATGTCTTTTTCAAAGATACTATTCGACACACGTCTTCACCTATCATAGAATCTCCTATTTTTGACTCTTACATGTCATAACTTCGTCATAGGAATCTATCATGACCGTTACAGTCAATATTCCCTTACACAACATCTAAGATGCCGACACATGGAAAAATATTCCTACCACAAAGTGGGATTCCTATCTCCTCATGTGAGGACAAAATTACAAGTTGTCATCTTCCATGTAGGATGACATATCACCGTGCCACAACCCACAAGATGACAATATGGAATTTACAATTAATTTACATCATAGGTAATGAATAAATAAATATAATCAAGATAATGCAAGGAATTACCAAGGTTGAGACACCTTAATTCCCAACACTTCTTATCTACAAGGATTCTCAACTAGTAATTAAACAAGTTAATGATGTGTATCAAACAAAAGATGATAAATAATGCTCTACAAATTGATGGTTGGCAATTCCATGCAGTATTTTTCACACATCTAGTTTGAATAGGTACCCCACCTTGGGTACCTTAATAAAAAATTAGTTGACTCCATGAGCACCATTGGATCACTCCTAGACATGCCACAAGATAACTTGTGCTGGGAATTCTTAGTTGAATAATTGTTGGTGCCTATGTTGATGCCCCCAACTTTGAGCTTGTATGTAAACTTGCTGGTCCCAATTCTCCTTGGTACCATGACATCTATACCTATCTTCATGCTCAAACCTTACCCCCCAACCTTTCATGTATCCATCAAAATAACCTTCCTACAATGTTCATCCTATTGCACTCTCCTTGGTGACATACTATATCAAATAGGCTTTAATGGTACCCTACTATGATACCTAAATTTAGAAGAGGCTAACCTCACACTCAAGGAAATCCATGATGGTATCTGTGATGTCCACACTAGTGGTATGGTCCAGATAGGGAAGCTCTTAATAATATATTATTGCTAGCCCATAATGGAAAAATATGTTTGCTTGTATGTCAGAAGGTATTTAGCCTATCAACAACATGAAGATTTGATTCATGCACCATCACAAGCACCACAACCCATCACTAATCCTTGGCCCTTTTCCACATGGGGCCTCAATATCATTAGCAAGATTAACCCTTCCTAATCTAGTGGCCAAAAATTCATTATTACTACCATCGAGTATTACACCAAGTGGGTTGAAGCTATCCCCATCACCTATACCATAAATCAAAAATATCTAAGTTCATCCTCCACCATATCATCTATTGATGTGGCATCTCTACCATCAATATCACTGATAATGGTATTTATCTTTCAAAAACCATGAGGTCCACACCTTATGTGAATGCTTCCACATCCAACACCATTGGTCCACTCCATACTACCTCCAAGGTAATGATCAAGCATAAGCATATAATAAGACCCTACTCAAAATCCTCAAAAAGGTTATCAATTATGTTGGTTGTGATTGGCACCTCTACCTAAATCCTACCCTATGGGCCTACCACACTAGTATCTGCACACCCATTGGTGTCGCTCCATATTCCCTAGTCTTTATCTCTGAAGCTATCTTTCCAGTCAAGATCAAGCTACCATCAGTACACATATTTTTGTGTGACCTCATGGATGATGAGGAGTACAGAATTGCATGACTACATGAGCTATAACTACTTGATGAGTTGTGGCTCAATACCTTAAATCACTTAATAGGTTATCAGAACTGTCTCTGTCACAACTACAATAAGAAGATTAGAGCTTGAGAGTTTGAGATTGGTGACCTTGTGCTAAAAGAAAATCAAAGAAACACTAATTAGGACTATGTTAAGAAAGGAAAATTTCAGCCTAATTGTCTAGACCCCTGTATCATTATTACCAAATATGAATCATGTGCCTATTAACTAGATACTCCAAATGGTAAAGAGATAGATGAACCCATGAACAACATCCACCTAAAGTGATTCCATGCTTAATCTAAACAATATCGCAATCAAAAAATCCAAAAAAAAAGTAGAGAAAAATTGTTAACTAGTGAAAACCACTTCTTGTGTCACCTTAAACACTTACCATGGTGAAAACTTTCTTGTAGGAACTATGTGTATAGCTAGACTTTGTTATCCTTTAGGTCCTCTTTATACCATCCCCATCCCATTTCATGTCTTAGCATCCCATCATTCGCATCCCTTTCATGAAATGCATTTGGCTTTGTCATTCGTTGGGGAAAATTAGTTGTGTCTTGCTTTGTAAAAGGCCTCTTGAAATCCTCCTTGTTGTCTATTCAACATTTTGGATGAGTATCCTTCCCAATTCTAAACTTCATGCACTTGTAAGTACATTTGTATCATGTTCCTACACCTACAAATTCAACACCTAAAACATTGAACTTAAACACTAAAACAATTATCTTTATTCAACCTCATTAACATGCACCTATTGACTCCTAGCCATCGTGAAATCCATATTCCATCCTTTGCCTTTGCAGGATACATCATTCCCCACATCAAACGTCATCCTTATCATCCAATTTTTTTTCAACACTTTGGAAAGAGGTAAATTCATGTATGTCGATTGACTATTGATTTCTTTTTTTTGTTTATCTTTGACCCACACTATACCTCTTTAAGGTTGCAATGATCCTAATGTAGGACCATCCATGGTGTAAGAGCAATCTTGAATCAACCAAAAAAATGTTGTTTCTTTTCAATAAGGGCTAAATTTGGCAGGGTTACTATTTTTAGTAAGTTTGCATTTGTGCACGGTTGGATACAAAATCTTACATGGACCTCCAGAATGGTGAATTAAAGCTGATGGTGAAGAAATCACTTCAATATCATTTGTCATTTGTGAGATATTAAAATTTCAAATTCCAAAAATCCTATTGAAATAATCAAAGTCAAATTTGAGGCACTTAGAGGCTCTGGATGGGCCCAAATTTTGGTGGGAAACCCAAACAATCTAACTTTAGGTACTGGTTGTGCACAACCCTCTTTTCAAGAGCTTTCTAAAAAGGTATTATAATTGAAAATCCAACAGTCAGATCGAAAGTTATGGCCCCGCGAAGTTGACCTATTTTTGGAGGGAGACACAAATTTCAAAATGAGGCTGGTGGCTGCCAAAAATGGGCTATATATGACCATTTTTGGGATCCCTTGGGGGGGAGTTAAGGGGGAAGGTGTAGAGTCAAGAAAAGGCGGGAAAATAGAAACCCTAGTTGATTTGGGGGTTACAGAAGGCTGAAGATTCCAGAGTCTTGAGAGAGTGAGATGTAATCTGTTGTAGCCTATAGGGGATTCATCCTCTAATTGTATTTGAGCTTCTGTAATGTAATGTTTTTCCCATATTAATAAAATATCATTCTATTTTCTATGTGCAATTTTTGTAATTGTGTGTTTCAGGATTTACTCCCTTCATCAGATCCTTATATCATGGTGTGTCTTAAATGGTATACACCAGGGCCTATTTTTATTATTTTGTGTATTGTGTTTGTTGGTTGTCCCATCACAATTCCCACCAAGGTCATCTAACACCTTATGATGTGTTGAGGCATCCTTTTGTTTTTTATTTGCTTGCAAGTCGATCCTCTATGCATGAGATACATCATCACCTTAGTCTTTATACCCTAATTCATAACATATAATTCTATATCACAATAGGTTTCTCATCACATGTTAGCATAATACTTGCATTCACAAACCAACTACTCACCATATAATCTATTGATTATCCTATCATTATACCATTTCCCTTGGCTCATGGTTTAGATTGTGCAAATGATTAGTTAATTATCTAATTACCATTCGTCACTTTCTTCTAACTAAAATTTTCTACCATCATCATTTTCCTCTAATAGTTATGCCATGAATAAAAATATTTATATATAGATCAAACATATCCATAATCATTTCTATCTAATCTATCCATTGCATCCATCATATTATTTGCATCCATAAGCATAATCATACATCCATCATATATAAGCATGAAACCATTTACACCATCATGAATATATACATACAAAATCATATTCATCCATACATTATCATGACATCATCATACATATGTGTTATACATACATAAAAATAAATTACATTATCTATTATCATATTATTACATAACTATATCGCATAAATCAAATAACCATGTGCACCATATATTATTCCATAATATGCATACATCATAACATCCATAGCATTATAAAATACATCACATGTGCATCCATAGTATCATCAAATCAAATCAATAAAACTAACATCAACACATGCACAACATCATAAATATAAATAACACAATAAGATCATGGTATAATCACCTCATCTCATATCATCTCAAAAAATCAAGTCAAAGTACAATCAGAGCTCCACAGAGCATCATGTATTTGTACATCAAAAAATATACAAATCAAGTCTACATGATATAAAAATACAAAAATAGGAGTCATGTCCTATCTAGCCTAACTCTGACTAGCGCTATCATCATGTGATTGTAAAGGAGATGGTGGTCATCTTGACAGAGGCATGGCCACTAAACCTCATCTAGATATTGATGTTGATGTAGCCATTAACCTACTCACCTCTGATGTTCTCCTCTCTACATATGAGGGTTCCCTCTGATCCACCAATATGACACACTCATATAGTGATCAATAAGCCTTGTACAATGCCATGTTGTCTCATTGCTCGCTCTCACTGGATCCTTGGATGCCCGCCCCACCTTTGCCAACACCTAAGACATGCCCTACAAACCAAGCAATAATCTTACCCGGTCTACTCCTATCTAAGCCTTTATGCCTCTATCTATGCCCATATCCCAACAACAATAAATGATACATCTTGCATGCATGCACATGCAAACTGCCAATGCCAAGAGGATTATGTTGAAACTAAAAATGAAGATTATCCTTTTGCTAACCTAAGTTAGCAACCCAATCTAGATGCATGGGGAAGAAAAGACTCTCACAGTCCATGCCAACTACATCCATTTGGTTTCCAACATACTAAAATGAGTTGAGACACAAAATGAAAGTCTCAAACTCACATACTTTAGAAAAATATACCTGACCTAGACTTTGATTAGCATAAAGAGAAAAATCATCCTACACCACAAACTAGAAGGTCTCAAAGTTAGGTATGTCATCAAATTGAGTTGCAATATGTTGGTCTTCATGCTCATTAGTGCACTGTAGCTCAACATCACATCTAGTTTCATTTTGGACCCATATAAATGATTCAAATTCAACCATATCACCATTATCCATAGTACTAAAACTACACCTTCATCACAAAGGAAACCTTTGAAGTCACAAGTTTCCTCATCAAATTCTTAGACAATAAGTGGCCAACATACATCAATGTCATACATGCTGATTTTCTGCTCCATGCTTGGATCAAACACTTGATCCACATCTTCACCATCATTAGTAGCATAAGAATCACATTGAGGCACCTCAAGTGATAGACTAAATCCATTACATTGCCTCTCTATTTCAATTTTGTTTTGGCAATCTATTGCATCACACCTACTACTGAGAGTAGACACACAACTATCCTCTTCTTCACCTTCCTCTTGCATACAGGCACCGAGAGGCATTACAGAACAAGGACCCTCATCTACAACATGCATAACCTAGTAAGCACCAAAGCGCACATCATGGTAGTCACACTCATAGATGTAATGTATTGTTGAATCATTTGACTAATACAAAGAAATTTATAAGTCATCAACAAAAGAGAAAAAGGCCTAAGAATTATCACTTGAAGTATGAGGCACTTTAATTTCCATACGAGCACCTGTAACATCACCTCTAAGAGGAAAATAGCATGGGAGTTCATCAAACACATAGTGATTATCATTTTCATCTTCATGATCTAGCACATTAAATTGAAGGCTATTAC
Source organism: Cunninghamia lanceolata (assembly GCA_027924645.1). Lineage (NCBI taxonomy): Eukaryota > Viridiplantae > Streptophyta > Pinopsida > Cupressales > Cupressaceae > Cunninghamia > Cunninghamia lanceolata. The sequence continues at coordinate 9,884,892 of BSBN01000252.1, read as the reverse complement.
ACACACTAGCGTCATCATTTCCGTAACTGTTGTTGACCTATTTTCCTCTGCCCAGAGCCAAATAGTTCACCTTGAACATCCCCTTGAAGTCCCTTGGAATATGGCTCTGCAAGCCTTAAATATTTCAATTTCCAGTGTTCTGTCTTGCAAAAAATCCCTGAAATCTCATCTAGAGAATCCTTGCAAAAAACCCAGAAAAACCCAAAAACCTTAACTCTTAAAAGTTTTGCCTTCATAGAAATTCCTATCTTTTTTGGTTGGGTTTTAGCATGGATGGTTGTCACCTAGATATCCAAATATTATTTTAATATCCAGACCTTAGTCGATATTTGGACCTTAGCTAATGTTTTGATATAATATTAATATCTAGACCTTAATATTTTCTACATTGAATTCTTGCAGATAGACGCCCCTTCTAATGAGAAAATATCTCTGATAGGCCCATGGATGCATTCATTTCAGTACGTAATGGAGCTACATTGTAAATGCTATATAAAGCATGAAATGTAATGTATTATGGTTGGCATTTTGGTCTAAAAAATCATGTCTCTTGCAATTGTAACCGTGCCTCTTTGAGAATAGACATCAGATTTTTACCTTCTCATGAATTGTTCTTTGCTCTGTGTATTCTTCTATCCTGTCTCCATCTGTGAATGCATCTTTCCTCTTGGATTTCATTTAGTTTCTCTTACCTTTGCAAGTAGTTTATGATTTGTGTATGTTGGTCTGTTGAATATTGTTATTCTTTGCATACATGGTTGTTTGGAGTGCCTTCCCATATTCAAACCTGGTGTATCACCCCCTTTTAATTTTAATTTTACTCCCTCTTCCTCTTTTCATAAACTAGTGGATAGATTAGGTTTAGTCTTAGGATCGCTGAATCTATCATTCAACAAAGGAACCAGACTCTCTCTAGAGATTTGGCCTCTCTGTAGGGTCCCACACTTGGAGGTCATCTCAATGTTTCACTAGATTATTGGAGCCATAAAAGCCTTCAACACTAGGTGCAAATCTGTGTGACAACAATTTTTGGCATACCCGGTGGGACTCAAAGCATAAGCAATCAAAGAATCAAGTTGAGAATATAGTGTCCTTCTCAGTACTCTGCATCTTGGCAAACGTTTTCATGCACCTGGTGACTCTAAAAGCTTCTAGTTCTGATCAGTGCCATCTTTTATGCCTGTGCAAACAAGGGCGTCTTCAAGAGGTAATTTCCAATTTATTCAACTATCTATTGATGTTTCAAGGAGAAGGTCTAGGCTATCTAGGTCTCCTATGAGAGGGAACATCAACCTTATCTTACCTCATTCAAGGGCTCAATCTACACCCCCCCTTATTAGGTTTCAATATAATAGAAGAATCTTGCATATCCCTAGGATGGCAAGGAATTTGCCTTTTGTGACCAATGGAGGAAGTCCATTAGATTTGGCTACCTACAATGACATACCAATTGTAGCCTTGAACAGTGTTTCACCCTTCACAGGTGATGGTTCTATAACCCCTATTGATTACATCAAATACATATCCAACGTATGCTCGGTCCATCATATACAACATGAAGATGTTGCAGTCCATCTCATGGTTTCATCTTTCAAAGGGAGATCTTTGCAATGGTTTAGGATCTTGACCCCTACTTCAATACATACCTAGGACAAGCTGGGCGAGGCCCTCTACAAATAGTTTGGAGAGAGGGCAGACAAGGTTTCATTGCTTGAGCAGTTGACAACTATCAAAAGATCCCCAAGTGAGATGCTGGCAGATTTCAACTTTAGATTCTAGAGGACATGGGAGACAATTCTAGCTACCCTCATGCCATCCCCACAAGGTGCTTTCTTGTATTTTTAAGAGCTTTGAATTCTGACATTGCAGTGATGATGCAATCAATGGGTGCTGAAACCCTACCTGGTGGCTATGAGACAACTCTAAAAGTTGAAAATTGCTTAATATAGGCTGGAAAAATTGCTCCTAGACCTCTGATGAGGGTTGTTGCAGTCCTCATCATTTAATTATAAATGTCAAACTAGAGTAGTGTCCATGGCAATATGCAAGAGGGAAAAGAAATCATTTGCATGACATTCTTTTTCTACAAATAGATTTGAAAGGAAATGCACAAAACAAATTGCTAGAATTAAATCAAATCTAAGAGCTTGTAAATGAAATTGTTGGAATCAAATCTCTCCTAAGAAGCCTGTGAAAGGAAATACTGGAAATGTAAAGAACTAGAAATGAAATGACTGCTAAGAAATGAAGCTACAAACAACTACTGCTGCTAAAATACTGAACTATATTATTTCATAAAACTCTTCCCATTTGATTCCTTGATTACAATAAATTTATACAATTCTCATTCTCAATCAATCCGCCAAGAATGTGGATCTGAGATCCTATTTTTGGGGAGAAAAACTAAATATTCTTCCTTTGATTTCGCTACCTTCTTTCATGCCACTTTTATTTTAGTCAAATTCAGTCACAAATTACACATTTATTTTGGTGAATCTCTTCAAATAGTCTATGGGATTTATTCTCCTCATTCCCAGATTTCCAGATCATTTTGAAATTCTAAATTTTATTGAGAAATGAGGGAGATATTGCCATTTTACTCAGACTGTGTTTTTAATTTCCTTTTTTCGTGCTTCTTTTTTGGAAGTTTTCTGGCATTCCAAATTGACAGAATTTATTCTTCAGTCTACTGATTGTTGATTACAATGTAAAACATGTAATAGCATTAATACATACAATGGCTCTAATTGCACAAAAGACATGCTTTGATTTAGCCAATAGATGAGACATTTTTTTGTCTCATCAACCTCATGTTCCACTTTTTCCAGAGCTACCTTCCTCATCCCAAAAGCCCATTATTGCTCCTATCCCATAGCCTAAAGCTTCAGCATCCTCTCTTTCTCAAGAAGAGAGTGATCTTAAAATCCTAATGTCCAATTTGACCAACAAGGTGAATAGTATAGCTATTTGAACTACTCCAAAAATCCATCAGAATTATAATCAGGGGCAACCATCTAACCAAAATTGGAACCAATGGTATAATCCTAAGAGAAATCAGAACTAGAATTAGTGTTACCAACAAAATAGATACCAAAATCCTAACCCTGCACAGCCTTTACAAACAAGTTGACCTATCTAGCAAATACCAACTGTGAATCTAGTTAGGGATTTAGTCCCTACTTATAATAATCTCACCTAGGAGGTAGATTGGTGCTACACCTACAACCAACCTCTTAATCAATCCACTTGTGCTTTTGGAGCACAAGAAAGAGCTTTAATGGTGCATGACTTTCATACCTAGCAAGCATCATTATCAGAGGCAGCAAGCATCATTATCAGAGGTAGCAAACAACAATCCTAAAGTGTCAAATGAGATTACCAATGATGCTAGTATGATGTTATGGACTGCAAAGGATTTATGTGTTGTTAATTAGCCTATGGACAGTGTTGTTATTCCCATTGCAGACAACATTAGGTCAAAGAAGAGGTAGTTGGAGGCTAGCCCTATGCCTACTATATTACAAAAAGAGCCTATTCTAGAGGCAAAAGTGGCCAATGCCATAGTTACAATTTAGAATAGCAAACCTAATGTTATAAAAGAAATTCCATCAGGCTTAAAAGTGCCTGAACAAACTACAGAACAATTAAAGAAGGGAACATGGATTCCCTCAATGTACAAGGCAGCCACTATTCCATTAAATATTGTGGAACAGATGAAGAAAACAAATATCAATGTCTCTATGTGGGAAGTAACGTTCATCCCTTCCTAGAGGGATCTTTTGCAAGAGGAATTAAGGCACTTCCCATCAGCTGAGCTAGCAACAACAGATCCATCAACAAATCCAAGAGAGAAGACTCATGTCAGTCTTGTGCAACCAAGTGAAGGATAAGTAAGTGCAGTAAAGAAACCATCTCCTTTCTACTTGTCTTTGATTATTGGCAAGCTATTAGTGCACAACTACATGATTGACTCGGAAGCTAGTGTTTTAGTAATGCCCAAGAAAATAGCAGATGCATTAGGTATCAGGTATACCCCTATTTCATTAGGAGTATTACAATTGGATGGCACCTCTGTAAAAATCATAGGAGTGATCAAAGGATGGACTTGACTCTACATGCATATCAAAACCTAACTATCAAACAAGACATTTTGGTCATTGAGCTTCCTCCTTTATTTGCCATTTGCTTGTCAAGGGACTTCACAGCAAAGGTAGGTGGCTACCTTTCTTCTTACTGGTCTCATATGTTACTAACAACTAGATATGGTACACGGTTCACCATCAAGGCTGAACCAATTTCAGATTATCATGTGGAGAACTATGACCACAAACTGGTGAATTTACATGTTATGATTCAGGGTGAGGAACTACATGAACTAAAGTCTATTGAGCCAAAACCTTCACCTCTTCCTATCCCTGATCTATTTCTTGATGAGTGGGAAAGGGATCATGAAAACTTTGATCCTTATGACACCACTGAGGCAACTGACCTGGGCAATTACATGATCCATGAAGGGAATTCTTTAGTCCCTTTAGTACTTAAGCCAGATGATGACTCCAATGGCCCATGGATAATGTTCTTTGACGGTACAAAGAGCAACAATGGAGCTGATGCAGGTGTTTTGCTAGTCTCTCCAACTGGTAAGAAGTTGCATTTTTCTCATAGGTTGCATTTTTCTTGCATGAATAATGTAGTGAAGTATGAGGCATTGGTCCATGGCCTGTTGTTAGCAGAAAAGAATAAAATCAAACATCTGGAGATCTTTGATGATACTAAATTGGTAGTACACCAGGTTAGAGAAAGGTGTGCAACAAAAAACCAGCTTCGAAGAGCTTATAGACATAGAGTTTGGGACCTATTTGAGAGTTTTGATCCTCTCAACCTATAGGTAATCCCAAGAAAATTGAATGATGATGTTGGGGACTCAATTTTCTCCACCTGCAGACTTGTTTCAAGGTCTTGATTAGCATGTGAGGATTGTTGTCAAACCATCTATTCCTAATAATAATATCCATTAGTAGGTCTTTGACAACAATGAGTAGATTGTGAGCTTCATTCAGAATGAAGCATAATTTTCCTCCATGGCGCAGCCTAGGTTGCAACAGAGCTATGGTGATTAGAACATCCAGCTCAAATCAAACAATTTGCCCAAGGATCTAGTCACCCTGGAGGCCATTTTCAGTCATGATTATGAGTTCAGGGGCAAAAGAAATAACATGACCTTCAAAAAGGAATATTACCATGAGGTAACCGTTGCCTAGGACAAAGAGTTGCTACTAGGAAAAGTGTGCGGTGATGTGGAGGAGCAAGAGTTCATAAAGCTTTCCCAGAAGTATAGTGACGTCTTGGCATGGACATATAAAGATCTTAAAGGATTTAATCTGGATGTGGCCCAGAATGCCATTGATCTGGATCCTAATTGCAAACTAGTTTGCCAAAAGCAGCGACCCATAAATCTGAAAATTGAGCCACTCATGAGAAAAGAACTTGCTAAGCTCATACAAGCAAGGGTTATCTTCCCTATCAAGTATTCTACTTGGTTTGCTAATCTAGTGTTTGTGAGAAAGAAAAATGGAGAGATTAGGCTCTGTGTAGACTTTAGGGACCTGAATCAGGCTTCTTTGAAGGATCATTACCCTCTGCCCTCCATGGATCAAATTTTACAAATGGTTGCAGGGGTAGAAAGGTTTTCATTATTGGATGGCTTCTCTGGCTATAACCAGATATTTGTCAGAGAAGAAGATAGATTCAAGACAACGTTATACAACCAAATGGGGAACCATGGCATATGCAAAGATACCATTAGTTTTGTCAAATATTGGTGCCACATTTCAAAGGGCAATGGGTATTGCCTTCAAAGGATTTATAAACAAGTTTATCCTGATTTAACTAGATGAAATCACAGTCTTCTCTAGGAAGGGAGAAAATCACATGGAACATCTAGAGAAAGTTTTCTAGAGATGCAGAGAGTTTGAGGTGTCTCTGAACCCCAAGAAATGTATTTTTACTGTCACCCAGGGTAAGCTTTTGAGTCACATAGTGTCTAAGGATGGGATATCCATAGACCCTAAAAGGACACCTTCTCTCCTTTCTCTTCCCCTACTAGTTCACTATAATCATTTATGGGGCAGATCAACTTTGTTAGGAAGTTCATTCCTAACTGGTGTAGGGAACCTAAGAGCACCTTGGTTCCTAAAGTCATTTTGATTGCATTTTTTTTTTGAAAGTTGTGGTTTTGTTTGTAATAAGGCTTTAGTCATGATTGTATGGTCCTTTTTGTGTGGTCAAGATGATTGAGGTGACCATATAAACCTCAATCATGCTTAGTCCATCTGGACCCTTGTTGAGCCACTTAGGCCTAGTAGGCCTAAGGTTGGTTTTTGAGTTTGTTTGGGTTGTTCTAGTATTTTAGCATGGTCTAGGGAGTATGATGGTGGTTTGATTCCATTGGACAAGCAAAACAAATCGCCATCCTTTGGTAAATGCAAAAACTCTATAATGTCAAATGTTGCCAATAGTGTCAATGACACATTGGCAGGTTCAAAAACCACTTTGGATGGTTGAATGTGGTTGGAGAAGTTAGACACTGACTTGGATCAGTTGAAAAACATTGTATTTCACTCCTGTACGGCAGAGGAGGTCTGGTACAGAGTTTTGGGCATTCAAACAACAGAAAATAGTCACTTTTTCCTGCTTTTCTTACTGTGTATGGCCTGTATAGACTTGTCAAGTGAGCAAATGCTATTTTTTTGAAATTTCTTGGAGTCAAGATTCAAATGCAACTAGTTTGAGGTCTTGAAGTGGTCGGAGTCAAAAGATATTGAATTTTCTTTCAAGACTGGTCTAGAAACCCTGTTTTCTAGGGTTTGTCATAGAAATCCGGCCCTAGAATGCATTCCCACTAGTAAAAATTCATAAAAACTGGTGAAATGTAGGCTAGGGACATACTCTATAGGATTCCAAAAGCATTTGGTGGGGAAATATTGTTTTCAAATTTTAAGGTGATGCCCTAGGTCAAGTATTTCCTTGTATTTGACCAAATTTATGCTATTTGAGGTTGGAGATGATAGAATCTTGATAGGGTGAGTGAATGGATGATGGTTTTGTGTTGTTTAGGCATGGTAGAAGCATTCCAAATTCTTGTCCCTGATCTATGCACCCAAAATTGACCACTTGCTTTGTAACCTAGCCCTAAACTGATCAATTAGGCCTAGAGACCTAGTAGGTGTTCTGGATTGCTGGAGTAGAGTTGGAACAGGAGACTTGGAAGTTTGATAGGGTCCCTTAAAGTGTATCTAAAACCATAATTTACTTGCCTGGTCATTTGGGATTTTGTCAATTTGTGTGAAGAAAACCTAGTTTGGAGGGCTAGTAGCCTTACTAGTCAAGGTATAGGTTGGAGAGTTTTGGGAAGTTGGGGATCAAACCAACTACATAGAAGGTGTTTATTGATCTGTCTTAAGGTGTTGGAGAAGCCTTGAAGATTGAGTCATCACCTGGATATCAAACCCTTCATATGCCCTTGAATGTGACTTGTGTTGGATTGAAGAAGTGAAGTGGGTGAGTGGGCTAAGGAGAACAAACTTACCTTGTCTTGTTGCTTCCCTTGTACACTGCTGCATCAAGTGGTATCAGAGCCATCAATGAGATGGGAGATAGGGAAGAAGAGGAGGAAGTTCCAACAAGAGTGACAAATGCCGAATTGGCAAAGATAGTGAGAGAGCAAGCACCCAAGAACAAAAGGATGGAGACTGAGATAGAGAAGTTGAAGAAAGACAAAGACAAGAAGAAGAAGCCAGAGGTCATATTAGATTCAGATGAAGAGGATCAAGATGAGGAAGAAGAAGTGCCTATGGAAGAGCCACAAGGAGGCATGTCAGAGAGACAATTCCTAGATGCACTTGGAAAGTTAAGTAGGAAGGGCACTAAGGTAGACTTACCTATGTTTCCTGGTAAGATGAACCCAGAGGAGTGCCTTGATTGGATTGAGGCAATGGAGAACTATTTTGAATATGAAGAAGTGGTAGAAAATTAGAAAGTGAGGATTGCCAAATCAAGAATGAAAGGGCCAGCCTTGAGTTGGTGGAACTTTATTCAAAATGAGAGGATAGAAGATGATAGGAACCCTATCTCTACCTAGAGGAAGATGGTACTTGAAATCAAGAAGCAATTCGTCCCTGAAGATTATGAGGTCAACTTAAACAAGAAGTTGCACAACTTGAGACAAAAGGACATCAACATGAGCACCTACACAGAGGAGTTCCACAAGATGACATTGAAAGCCAAGATGCCTGAGAATGAAAAACAGAAGCTTGCAAGGTATCTCAATGGCCTCAAGTTCTCCATTCAAGATGAATTAACCCTCTTTAACCCGGAGACAGTCTATAAGTGTTTTCAAATGGCATTGAGGATTGAGGACAAACAGAGAAGGAAAGGAGATTCAAATAGCAGAGGCAGAGGTAATATGAATTTCAGACGTAGGGGCAGATTTCAAAATAGAGACAACTTTCCTAGATACCAAGAAGGCAGATCACAAGAAGGCAGCCAAGGATAGGCTGACAGAAATAGTACTGATAAGGGACAGTTTAGAGGGAGAGGTAATGGCAGAGGAAGAAGTGGGGGTAGAGGTCCCAATGTGTTTACTGGAAGGTGTTTCTCTTGCAATCAGATTGGACATCAGTCCTTTAGGTGCCCGGGGAAGATGGGAAACACTGTTGTAAATCAGAAAGATAGAAGGGTGCAACTTCTTGAAGAAGAGGACTGTCAAAGCAGCACATCATACCAAACAACCTCTTCCAAGTCTACAACACCTGAGAGTGGAGAGTGCATCATGTTTAATAGATCCCTCATCATGCCAGCTACCAAGGAGCAGCCCCAAAGAAACAACTTATTCAGAACCACTTGCAAGGTGAAAGGAAAAGTTTGCAAGGTAATAGTTGATTCAAGTTCTTCTGAAAATTTGGCTTCTAATGAAATGGTAACTAAGTTAGGATTGGAAAGAATACCTCATCCTAACCCCTATAGAGTCTTTTGGCTAACCAAGGAACAACAAATTGTGGTGAAAGAGCAATGTTGGGTTGAATTCAAGATAGGTGGATATCATGATAGGATTCTTTGTGAGATTGTGGATATGGATGCATGCCACCTTCTTCTTGGAAGGCCTTGGAAACATGACACAAGTGCCCAACATGATGGTCAGCAAAATGTGATTCATTTGTCCAAGAATGGTGAAAATTTCACAATGACTCCTTTGATTGATGATTGCAAAGAGAAGGTTATTTCTAGTTGAGTTATGTTGGTAGGTGAAAAAGAGTTTTTGGCTAACCTCAAGGAAGAGATAGTGCCATGTTTTGCAGTAGTCATCAAGCCCAAGGATGCACATCCCAAGAAGGTCAAAGTGTAGCAACCTCTTAGGAGGATTGGACCAAAGGAAGTGGAAGAACTACTGGAGAGATTTCATGATGTGATAGTCAATGAAGGCAAGGATGCACTTCCACCAAAGAGGGAGATTAGTCATTGCATTGATCTCATCCCTGGATCCACCCTACCAAACCAAGTAGCCTACAAGTTGACTCCAGAGCAAAATGCTAAAGTGGCAAGACAAATCCAAGACTTGTTGGATAGAGGGCTTATCAGGAGGAGTATTAGCCCATGTGCAGTACCTGCAGTACTTGCACCCAAGAAGGAAGGAACATGGAGAATATGCACTTATTCCAGGGCCATCAACAAGATTACTATCAAGTATAGATTTCCAATGCCTAGAATAGAAGATCTAATGGATTGCTTGGGTAGGGCTAAGTATTTAACCAAGATAGATCTAAAAAGTGCTTATCACCAAATCAGGATAATGGAGGGGGATGAGTGGAAAACTGCCTTCAAAACCAATGCAGGACTATTTGAATGGGTTGTCATGCCTTTTGGCTTATCAAATGCACCAAGCACCTTCATGAGATTGATGAATGAGGTGCTAAAACCTTTCCTTAACAAGTTTATTGTTGTGTATTTGGATGATATATTGGTTTTTAGTGACAGCAAGGAAGATCACATAAGGCATATCCATCAAGTGCTCAGGAGGCTTCAAGCGGAGAAGTTGAGAATCAACCTTGACAAATGTGTCTTCCTACAAGAAGAGTTGATATTCTTGGGGTTTGTCATCTCTAAGAGCAGCCTAAAAATGGATCCAAGTAAGGTTGAAGCCATTCTTAATTGGCCCACACCTACAACAGCCTCTGAGGTAAGGCATTTCCATGGTTTGTCTAGCTCTTATAGAAAGTTCATTAGAGGGTTTAGTGGTATTTGTGCTCCACTTGTAGACACCATAAAAGGGGGCAAGAAATGTGTGTTTATGTGGACAAATGAGGCCAACCAAGCCTTTGAACTGTTTAAGAAAAAAATATCAGAACAACCGGTCCTTGTTCTTCCTGATTTTGACAAGGTATTTGTGGTAGAGTGTGATGCAAGTAAGAGGGTTGTTGGGGGAGTCCTAAGTTAAGATGGGAGGCCTATAGCATTCTTTAGTGAGAAGTTGAATGAGGCAAAATAGAACTACTCTACCTATGATCTAGAATTATATGCCATGGTTCAGTCATTGAGGAAGTGGAGACACTACTTATTGCCTAAGGAATTTATAGTTTTTACTGATAACCATGCATTGAGCTTTTTGAACAGGCAGCAAAAGTTAAACCACAAACATGTCAAGTGGATGGAGTACATCCAAGCATACACCTTCTCAATAAAACACAAGAAAGGAGTGGCCAATAAGGTAGCAGATGCCTTAAGTAGGAGGAATCTTGTTGTGCAAACTATTCAGTTGGAAAGTACATGTATTCATGCCATCAAAGATCAGTATGCAGTAGATGAAGACTTCAAAGAACCTTACCTATCTTGCAAAGCCATGACAGGAAGGTATAACACTAATTTTTCTAATTTTTTGATACAAGATGGATTTCTTTTCAAAGGCAGTTTGTTGTGTATTCCAAGAGGATCTGTTAGAGAGTGTATCATTCAGGAGAAGCATTGTGGCAGCATGTCAGGCCACTTTGGCATTGATAAGACCCTAGAATTGGTTAGGAGATACTACTATTGGCCAAGGTTACCATCTGATGTAAGAAAGTTTGTAGAAACTTGTCAAATCTGTCAAAGAGCCAAGGGTCATACATCTAATGCAAGTTTATACACTCCACTACCTATTCCTTCAAAGCCTTGGGATTCCATAAGCATGGACTTTGTACTTGGTTTGCCTAGGACCAAGAATGGACATGATAGCATCTTTGTGGTTGTAGATATGTTCTCAAAAATGGCTCACTTCACCCCTTGTAAAACCATACATGATGCCTCACACATAGCAGGTCTTTTCTTCAAGGAAATAGTCAGATTACATGGTTTACCTTTGTCAATCATCTCAGACAGAGACCCCAAGTTCATAGGACACTTCTGGAGGACACTTTGGAAGAGACTAGGTACAAACTTGTCATTATCATCTACCTATCACCCTCAGTCTGATGGACAAACAGAGGTGATTAATAGGTCACTTGGCAACCTCCTAAGATGCCTAACAAAGGAGCAGGGTGCTAGTTGGGATTCAATTTTGGCTCAGGCAGAGTTCTCATACAATGACACTGTCAACAGAAGCACCGACCGGTCTCCTTTCCAAATTGTTTATGGCACTCACCCAAGGGGTATTTTGGAACTTAGGGAGGTTAAAGGACTGGAAAATAGTAGTGCCTTGGCTGAAGACTTTGTTCAAGTGATGAAAGATGTCCATGAACAAGTGAAACAAAAGTTGCAGTCCACTTCTCAGAATTATAAACAATTTGCTGACAGGAAAAGAAGGGATCTGCAGTTCAAAGAAGGTGATTTGGTAATGGTCCATCTGAATAAGGAGAGGCTCCCTGCAGGTAAACATACCAAGCTACTCATGAAGAAGATTGGGCCTTGTGAAGTGCTCAAGAAATGTGGAGAAAATGCATATAAAATTAGACTTCCGGATGGCATTGCCTTGTCTCCAATTTTTAATGTTTCAGACCTTTATCCCTATAAAGGATCTGATCCTCAAACTGTTGTTGAAGAAGACCAAACTGATCAGACAATCCAAGAACTAATTCCTCCATCTCCTGATCAGATTGAGTGCATTTTGGATAAGAGGATTACAAAACAAACTAGGAGGCACACATACTATGAATACTTGGTGAAGTGGCTCAATAAACCCCAGGAGGATGCTACTTGGATGAGCAGAGCAGACATTGAGAAGGCAGGTTTCACATTTGACAATATTCCAACTCAAGAGACTTGAGTTCTGTTTGACAGTGGGTGTATGGTGCAAGGCACCTAGGAGCACCTTGGTTCCTAAAGTCATTTTGATTGCATTTTTTTTTAAATTTGTGGCTTTGTTTGTAATAAGGCTTTAGTCATGATTGTTGGTCCTTTTTGTGTGGTCAAGATGATTGAGGTGACCATATAAACCTCAATCATGCTTAGTCCATCTGGACCCTTGTTGAGCCACTTAGGCCTAGTAGGCCTAAGGTTGGTTTTTGAGTTTGTTTGGGTTGTTCTAGTATTTTAGCATGGTCTAGGGAGTATTATGGTGGTTTGATTCCATTGGACAAGCAAAACAAATCACCATCCTTTGGTAAATGCAAAAACTCTATAATGTCAAATGTTGCCAATAGTGTCAATGACACATTGGCCAGTTCAAAAACCACTTTGGGTGGTTGAATGTGGTTGGAGAAGTTAGACACTGACTTGGATCAGTTGAAAAACATTGTATTTCACTCCTGTACGGTAGAGGAGGTCTGGTACGGAGTTTTAGGCATTCAAACAACAGAAAACAGTCACTTTTTCCTACTTTTCTTACTATGTACGGCCTATACAGACTTGTCAAGTGAGTAAATGCTATTTTTTTGAAAGTTCTTGGAGTCAAGATTCAAATGCAACTAGTTTGAGGTCTTGAAGTGGTCGGAGTCAAAAGATATTGAATTTTCTTTCAAGACTGGTCTAGAAACCCTGTTTTCTAGGGTTTGTCATAGAAATCCGGCCCTAGAATGCATTCCCACTAGTGAAAATTCATAAAAACTAGTGAAATGTAGTCTAGGGATGTACTCTACAGGATTCCAAAAGCATTTGGTGGGGAAATGTTGTTTTCAAATTTTAAGGTGATGCCCTAGGTCAAGTATTTCCTTGTATTTGACCAAATTTATGCTATTTGAGGTTGTAGATGACAGAATCTTGATAGGGTGAGTGAATGGATGATGGTTTTGTGTTGTTTAGGCATGGTAGAAGCATTCCAAATTCCTATCCCTGATCTATGCACCCAAAATTGACCACTTGTTTTGTAACCTAGCCCTAAACTGATTAATTAGGCCTAGAGACCTAGTAGGTGTTCTGGATTGCTGGAGTAGAGTTGGAACAGGAGACTTGGAAGTTTGATAGGGTCCCTTAAAGGGTATCTAAAACCATCATTTACTTACCTGGTCATTAGGGATTTTGTCAAGTTGTGTGAAGAAAACCTAGTTTGGAGGGCTAGTAGCCTTACTAGTAAAGGTATAGGTTGGAGAGTTTTGGGAAGTTGGGGATCAAACCAACTGCATAGAAGGTGTTTATTGATCTGTCTTAAGGTGTTGGAGAAGCCTTGAAGGTTGAGTCATCACTTGGATATCAAACCCTTCATATGCCCTTGAATGTGACTTGTGTTGGATTGAAGAAGTGAAGTGGGTGAGTGGGCTAAGGAGAACAACTTACCTTGTCTTGTTGCTTCCCTTGTGCACTGTTGCATCACTAACTATGTTGTCTTGGTGAAGCCTCTAACCCTTATGCTCAAGAAAGATGTAGTCTTCAGATGGACTAAGGAAGGGAAGGATGGTTTCAAGAAGATCAAGGAAGAGATTGCCCAAGCACCTACTCTCATGAATCTAAATTATGAGAAGGATTTTCTCCTTTATGCATATGGAGGAGAGAACAGTATTGTTGTTGTCCTAATGCAACAAAATGAACAAGGAATGGAGTAGCCCTTTGCCTTCTTCAGTCAGAATTTGAAGAACTATGAGGTTAGATACAACCCCATGGATAAACAAGTATTCGCCATTGTTAGAGCTTTGAAAAAATTTAGATATATGCAATCAAATAACCATATTAAAGTTTTAGTTTCTCATCCTAGTGTGAGAGATTATATAATGGGGATTGAGATTAGTGAAAAGAGAGCCAATTGGGTCACCAAGATCATGGAGTATGATGTGATCATCAAAAACACTAAGTTGATTAGAGGCAGAGGATTGTATGAATAGCTAGCTCAGACATCAGTAGATGAAGTTAATTCATCTTACCATTTGAATGAGAAAGAACCTATAGCTGATCCACCAGTTGTGAGTTCTTGGACAACAGATATGGCTAGTTTCTTATCCACTGGTGAGTATCCCTATGGACTGGACATAACCAAAAGAAGATATTTCAGGCTTCAATCTATCCCTTATGCTTTGATAGATGATGTTCTCTTGAAGAGAAACTTTGATGGAGTCTTACTAAGATGCATAGAAGAAGATCGGGTTGATAGACTTCTTAGTGAGTTTCATGCTGGTCCAACTGGCGACCATTTCTCTGCTAAAGCTATAGCAATGAAAATAATGAGGCTGGTTACTTTTAGTCTACATTATTCAATGATGCCCATGTATGGGTAAGGAAATGCAAAGAGTGTGCTCTCTTTGCTGGAAAGAAAAGATTGGCAGCTCTTCCACTCCACCCTATTCAAGTTGATCAGCCCTTTTCATAGTGGGGATTAAACTTCATTGGCATGACAAATCCCACTTCTAGTGCTAGTCACAAGTGGGTTTTGGCTGCAATGGATTACTTCACCAAGTGGATTGAAGCAGTCCCACTCAATGAAGCCACTGAGTCATCTATCATAGATTTCTTGGAAGAAATCATGACAAGGTTTGGAGCTCCTCATACTATTATTTATGATAATGCAAAAGCATTCACTAGTTTTAGGATTGATTGGTCTCTTAAATATAATGTGTTCTTAAAGAATTCATCCAACTTTTACCCCCAAGGTAATGGGTCGGCTGAGTCTACCAACAAGAACCTAATCAAAAATATGAAGAGGATTATGGAGACAAACCAGAGGCAATGGCACAATAAGATCAGATTAGCTCTTTGGGTTAATAAGATCACATACAAGAGAGCCATTGGGAACTCTCGTTTTGTTCTAGTGTATGGAAGAGAGGTTAGATTGCATATATCTTTAGAGATTCCTGCATTAGAATTGCCTCAACAATGGGCATTAGAAGGAGAAGATGCAAGGTCTGTTAGAATTGCTAAATTAACTAAACTAGAGGAATAGAGATAGTCAACCATTGATACATTAGAAGAGCATAAGAAACAAACGAACAGGTATTTTGACAAGAAGGCCAAGGTACAGACATTCAAAGAAGGTGATCTTGTTCTGAAATGGGATGTGGACCGAGCCAAACCTAGAAGCCACACCAAGTTTGATGCACTTTGGAGTGGGCCTTATATCATCATCAACTGCAAGTAGGCAAATGCCTTCATTCTTTCAAAGATGGATGGTGAAGTTATGCCGATCTCAGTGAATGGGATCCATCTCAAACCTTACCATTAAGGTTGGTCTGAGATTTTGTACATAGTGCTTTAGTTTTATTTTTGTTTTAGTTTTCCCTTCAAAAGTGATTCTACATAGGCTACATTGTCATTAGGAGAATGCACGCCTTCTTCTTTTATGTTTTGGAGGCAAGTTTCAGTTGTCTTGACCCACTGCAGTCTACTTTTAGACCCCATGCCCAATGGATGCTTAAGGTCACTGGTCTATTTTTTTAGCAGGCAAACATTACTAAGAGGTCACCAAAATATTGACCTATTTTCCTTTGCCCAGAGATAAATATTTCACCTTGAACATCCCCTTAAACTCCCATGGAATATTGCTTTACAAGCCTTAAATCTTTCAATTTCTAGTGTTCTGCCTTACAAAAAATCCCTAAAATCTCATCTGAAGAATCCTTGCAAAAAACCTAGAAACCTTAACTCTTCAAAGTTTTGCCTTCGCAGAAATTCCTATCTTTTTTGGTTGGGTTTTAGCATGGATGTATGTTATCTAGATATCCAGATATAATTTTAATATTTGGACCTTAGTCAATACCTGGACCTTAGCTAATGTCTGGATATAATCTTAATATCTAGACCTTAGCTAAGATCCGGATCTTTTCTAAATCCCTTCGTGTTCATATTTCCTAGCACGACCACATTTTAAAAACAAACCTTTGCACATGTGTGCATATGGCCACTTAATTTCTCCATCGCACTTTTCCTTCACATTGTGTTTTGTCTTCTACCGATCCATGGAAAATCATGATGTGTGATGGGTCTTCTAGGTGGACAGGGGGTAGCTTCTTCGGTTCATCACAGTGTTCCTTCACATCACATTTAGTTTCTGCTAGATATAACCCAATATGTGATGTGTGATGGTCATCAATTTATCTAGGGTAGCTTCATCCAGCTATCCAGATTTAAAGCTAGGTTCTAGACATCTCCTTATGTCCCAACCCTTAAGGCAAATGTCCTGATGATGTCATTCGAATCTTTTCCAAAGAAGTGCCTTGTGACAATGATGTCTTCAGGATATGGACATTAGTTCCATAGGCATGGACATAAAGAAGCATTCAGATATTAAGCTAATATTAGGATATCAAGTTAACATCCAGACATCAGGTATTCATGCGGATGACAACCTGATTTACCACAAAAGTAAAATTTGACGAGTGCATCCAGATATTAGGATTTTGAGACTCTCATGTTCAGTCAGGCTACATCATTCAGATATTTGTGAATGTGCAGACCTTGGGGATATTCATGGATATCCTTGTGCTCATTGACCACAACTTTGACCGAGAATATCTTCTTCATCCTAAAGAATTTCTACATGATCCAAAAGGTGAAATTGCTTAGAATTTCATTTTCTTTCATTTGGCGAGATTTTTTGAGGGATATCCACACTTTGAAATTATGATCCAAAATTCATGATATGGATATGGATATGCATATCTTGATATCAGGATGGTTTCCAACTGAAGATGGAATGTGTAGACTCAGCCAACAATACATATCAAAGGCTGACTTAAAGTGTTGTAAAGGCTTTCAAAAAGTAGATATTTTGCATTAATTGTTGCAGGTTGGTGATTCAGTAGTTTGTATTAATGGCACAAATATCTTCCATTTATTTGATGGATTCAGATATTTTCTACATTGAATTCTTGCAGATAGACGCCCCTTCTAGCGAGGAAATATCTCTGAAGGGCCCATGGGCGCATTCATTATAGTAGGTAATGGCGCTCCATTGTAAATGATATATAAAGCATGAAATGTAATGTATTTTGGTTGGCATTTTGGTCTAAAAAGTGATATCTCTTGCAATTGTAACCGTGCCTCTTTTAGAATAGACATCAAATTTTTACCTTCTCATGAATTATTCTTTGCTCTATGTATTCTTCTGTCTGATCTCCATCTGTGAATATATCTTTCCTCTTGGATTTCAGTTAGTTTCTCTTGCCTCTGTAAGTAGTTCATGATTTATGTATGTTGATCTGTTGAATATTGTTATTCTATGCATACATGGTTATTTTAAGGGCCTTCCCATATCCAAACCTGGTGTATCACCCCCTTTTAATTTTAGTTTTACTCCCTCTTCTTATTTTCATAAACCAGTGGATAGATTAGGTTTAGTCTTAGAATTGTTGAATCTCTCATTCAGTAAAGGAACCAGCCTCTCTCTAGAGATTTGGCCTTCCTGTAGGGTCCCACACCTGGAGGTCATCTCAATGTTTTACTAGATTGTTGGAGCCCTAAAAGCCTTCAATATTGGGTGCAAATCTATGTGACAACAATTTTTGGCATGCCTGGTGGGACTCAAAGCATATTAAATCAAAGAATTAAAATGACAATCTAGCATTCTTCTTAGTACTCTGCATCTTGGCAGACATTTTCATGCACCTGGAGACTCTACAAGCTTCTGTTTCTGATTAGTGCCATCTTTTATGCTTGTGCAAACAAGGGCATCTTCAAGAGGTAATTTCCAATTTACTCAACTATCTACCGTTGCTTCAAGGAGAAGGTCTAGGCTATCTAGGTCTCATTAGAGAGGGAACAACAACCTTACCTTACCTCATTTAAGGGCTCAATCTACACCCCCTCCTATTAGGTTTCAATATAATAGAAGAAGCTTGCTTATCCGTAGACTGAATTTGAATATACCTAGGATGGAAAGGAATTTGCCTTTTGTGACCTTCAATAGAGGAAGTAGATTAGTTTTGGCTGCCTACAATAACATACCAGCTATAGCCCTGAAAAGTGTTTCACCCTTCACGGGTGATGGTTCTATAACCCCTGCTGAGCACATCAAAGACATCCAACGTATGCTTGGTCCATCATATACAACATGAAGATGTTGCAGTCCGTCTCATGGTTTCATCTTTCAAAGGGAGAGCTCTACAATGGTTTAGGAGCTTGAACCCTACTTCAATACATACCTCAAACGAGTTGGGAGAGGCCCTCTACAAATAGTTTGGAGAGAGGGCAGACAAGGTTTCATTACTTGAGCAGTTGACAACAATCAAAACAGCCCCAAGTGAGATGCTGGCAAATTTCAAATTTAGATTCCAAAGGACATGGGAGAGAATTCCAGCTACCCTCATGCCATCCCCACAAGGTGTTTTCTTATATTTTAAGAGCTTTGAATTCTTACATTGCAGTGATGATGCAATCAATGGGTGTTGAAACCCTACCCACTGGCTATGAGATAGCTGTAAAAGCTAAAAATTACCTAATACATGATAGGAAAATTGCTCCCAGACCTCTTGTTCCACTTTTTCTAGAACTGTCGTCCTCATCCCAGTAGCCCATTATTGCTCATTGTTGGTGTTTCAATTCGTACCTCTGGAATGCGAGTTGGAAACAGACAGGTATGCACAGATAAATTGCTCTCCTATTATGAGGGGGATTTCCTTTTTTTCTGATGTTTGCTGAAAAGATATATGAAACAAAATTGCCTCTTCTTTTTGATTCTCAGTTGCCAGCACAAGGTTATAAAACTCTTTTCGCTGCAGCAAAGGTTTTTCCTTTTTAAAACTTCTAACTATATCTAGGTCTAAACTAAATGATGTTTTTGATTGTCTGAGTAAACATAGAGCATAGAAATCAAAAGTGGATGAAGAATGATTTGTTTTAACACAAAAACTTAAATAAACTTCTCCTAGATTCACATCACAAGACCCATTGTGGAACCCTAAAATCTCCTTGATTAACCCTAACTAACTTGCCAACTCGCAAGCTTTATTTCTATTCTAGGACAAATATACAACTAACAAACACTTTAAAGCAAAGAAAACTCCAACTAATACAATGTGATTTCTTTCTAAATAAAGAATGGATGAGCTTAGGATGAAAGCAAATGCTTTAAAACAAAAAGCATCTGATTTAAAGCTACTTTCTTTTGAGTCACATCCTCATCCACATTCTTGCTTTTTTAGTGATGTCATCGACTGGTATTTTGGGAAATAATATCTTCTAAAAAGTAGCTTTCAAGAGAAACCGTTGACACATGGGTTTTGTAGACAATTCCACTCTGAAGCAACCCAGATCCTTGGATTTTGAAAAAGTGGAGGGTTTCCCAAAAAAGCAGCAAAAAAGAAGATTCCTGGAAAAATAAAATTTCCCAATCTTCAAGAGGATGAAATTCTAGATGGACCTATCTCGATGAAAATTGAAAAAGCTTCAGCCCTATTTCTAAAAATGATCCCCTAGAAAAAAGGACCTTGAAAAAGCGTGCCTTCTTGCTTCCTAATCCCAAAACTATGAAGAACACTGAAAAAGCACTTCGTTTGGGCTCTCAAATCTTTATGAGAAGAAAAATATGCTTTCTTCCTCTGGATGTAACCTACAAAATAATACATCCTACAAAATAATGAATAAAAGTGGCAAAAGCTTTGTCTTTATAGAACTTTTAGGGGGAAAAAAGCAGCTTTCTTTGTGAAAGAATAAAGCTTCAATCTTATCCATGAAGAAAGCATCTTTTAAAGCACAAATCTAAGTGGATGTCTTTGAATAAGAAGAATCTCTATTTTATAGCTTCCTATGGCTTCCTGTGTGAGATGACGAAATATATCTTCTTTTGATGATGTCATCAAACACGCGAGATTGCAAAAGTGTTAGCTAATTTTTCCTTCATTTTTGACACTTTTCCACTCGTTTTGACTCCAGTATGGCCCACCTCTGACTTCAACAAGATGGTAAACTGTCACCGTTGATTGAAAAAGTTGACTAGTCATGGCATCTTGGAGATTTATTAACCGTGATCCCATCTCCAGCCTCAAACTTTCAATCTGACATCATTTAGCTGCAAATCCAACTTTTGAAACCTGTCGCCAAATAAAGATCTGGAAATGGCTGTCGAACATGAAAAATTTCTAAGGCATGAAATCTTGGGCGCCCCTGGCCACCAGGGGTGCCTAGGTTTTAGTGCCTTAGTCATTTTTCTAAAAATTTCAATTTTTCAAACTTTCTAATTTCTGCGCGCATTCTGGTGACTGATGACCCTTGTTTGGCTATCGATTTCTACCTATTAGAACAAAATTGAGTCTGATGATCTGGCAAAAAGGCAAGCCTAATAAAAGCTAAGTTGATTGTACCCTTTGTCTGCCTCAAAAAATGCACCAAACTAATTTGCAGTGAATCTGATCGAGCTGAAGGAGGAGGATTTGTCGTTTTCCAGAAAAACTAAAAAATATTCTAAGGCATGAAAAAGTGGGCACCCCTAGCCTCTAGGGGTGCCTGGGAATTTGTGCCTTAGAAATTTTGTTGATATTTTCAAATTTTCTTTCCATTCCTTCATTTTCATGCCAACAGGTCATGTTTGATCATCGTTTTCAGTCATTCAAATGACTGCTGAGGCAGGACAGGAGGTGATCTGAGTAGCCTAAACACACTTGTGATGAAACCCCAACTTTTTCAAGCTCTCGACTAAGTTTGACCACCCAGAAACGAGTTGTCAGAGACTTTTTGACGTTTCTCAAAAAATGTGTAAAAAATTCTAAGGCATGAATAAGTAGGCGCCCCTAGCCTCCAGGGGCGCCTAAAATTTTGTACCTTAGCCAAATTTATAATTTCCAAACTCTATTTGCAATTTGCTTAGTTTCACATGCTGGTAGCTTTTCTTGATGTCAATTTTGATGATTTGTCAGTCAACTGCTACTTAATGATGAATGAACTGAATAGCCTGGGTATATCTGACATGAATTCCAACTTTTTAGGGCTTGTTGACTAAAATGACTACTTTTATTCTTCTTGGAACTAACCGACAGAGGCATTTCTAGCATTTTCTTAAAAAATGTGAAAAAAATATAAGGCATGAAAAAGTGGGCAAAATTTTGTGCCTTAGCCAAATTTTGTGATTTTCAACTTTTCCTCCTCACTCTAGATCCATCCTGCTCTGTTTTGTGTTCTTTATCAAATCGACGACTGTTCGTTAGTTCTACATCGAAGGAACAACATTGAAAACTTGAAAATGAGCTCTGGCAGATGAACGTCCTCCATTGCTAGCTTCTGAGTTCATGCTTCACCATCTAAAAAAGTAGAATTGACCCAGTAGAGAAAACTTAACCTTTTGTAGATTCTGTCTAGACCATGTTGATCATGAAGCAAAATCAGCCAATCAGAATCAGGCATGACACCAAAATCAGAGATTCTATTTTTAGAAAATTTTGCCAGCGTTTGTATCTCAAGAAACCCAGAAAACCTAATTTGACATATATTTTTAAAAACTTTCTAAAAATAGAAATTTCTATTTTTAGATATTTTGACTTTTTGATTTTTTTGGCAAAAAAATTTCTAGACTTTCTCAAAATGCTTTAATGAAGCAAAAATTTTGATTGGGTACAACAATTGGCTTTGTCTGGGGACCATGTCGGATACTTATGACATAGGAGAACCAAGAATCTCTGGACTTTTAAAGCTTGGACCAGTGCCTTGTCTATTGGGCAATAGAGTCAGGTTACTTTCATAATCACCTAGAACAAGACTTTTCCCTACATCACCTAAAATTGGACTTCCTAAAATCACCTAAGAGTTGGAACTTTCCATAACACAAAGAACACAACTGTCACATTACGGAAAGGGGAAAAACATTACGACATAACGATCACATCACAGAAAGGGGAAACACATTACAAAAACATAAAGGAAATGAAATTACTCCATCCCCGAAGGGATGAAGTGTTTTAAGTATAATCCACTATAAGGCAACGGAAGAAGCCTCCCATCCATGTGCGAGAGAATGTAAGTATTCTCCCCTGCAAACTCATGGATCTTGTATGGCCCCAGCCACAAGGAATCAAATTTTTCATGCATTCCCTTGGGTTCATGTCTTTTGTCCCAGAGTAGGACTTGATCACCGATCTCAAAGTCTCGCTAGAGAGCCTTCTTATCAAATATTTTCTTCACTTGTTCCTGATGCTAGGTGATTCTGTCTATGACCTCCACCTTTTCTTCTTCTAGCTTCATCAAATATAGGATGTGCTTCTCAATAGGATCTTTGAACTCATCATCCTCAATTGTGGCTGCCAGCTTCAAAGCAGACAACTCCAGCATGATAGGTAGCATTGCTTATGTACCATAAAAAATGATGAAAGGTGAAGTGCCAATAGCTCTCTTGGGGGTAATTCTATCTGCCCAAAGAGCATCGTAAAGTTTCTTATGCCAAGCCTTTTGATTAGAATTAACAAGCTTGCGTATGATAGTGACTAAGTTTTTGTTTGATGATTCAGCCTATCCATTACCCTGAGGGTAATAATCTGATGAGCATGATAGCATGATACTATGATCATAACAAAACTCCAGTACCTCCTCAGATGAAAAACGTGTTGCATTGTCAGTCACTATCTTGCATGGTACCTCGAATCTTGAAATAATGTTCTCTTTCAAAAAGTCACAAACAACTTTTGAGGTAGCCCGCTTGGTTGGAATAGCTTCAACCAACTTTGTGAAATAATCTGTACCTATGAGGACATAAATATTCCCCTTACTAGAATGTGGGTTGATAGGACCAACGAAATCCAATCCCCATTGCTAGAATGGACCATCAATAATTACTGGTTTGAGGGGAATGGCTGCTAGCTTGAGTTTACCAACAAACCATTGACAGATCTAACATTTTGACACCCACTCATATGTGTCGCGAAACATAGTTGGCCAATAAAACTGTGCTTGCAGGATCTTGAATGCAGTAACTCTTGACGAGAAGTGACCTCTACATGCTTGACTGTGAAATGCATCCAGCAAACGTCGTTGTTGATCTTTGTTGACACATAACAAAAGGGTTCCATCAAGCCCTTGTTTGTATAGAACATCATTCCAAAGCACAAAATTTTGCACTTTCAATTTTAATGTTCTCTTTTGTTGTTTGTCCATGTGAATTGGACATTCTCTGTAAGTCAAATAGTATACAATTTCTGCATACCATTCATCTGTAGAATCAACAAATAGGACCATAGGAAGATCCTCTTTAGTTTCAGTTTTAGATTCACCATCAGCCTGGTGCTTTAGATCACCGTCTTCTGTCATCAATTGACAAAGACCTCTCCTTCGGACAAGTTTTGTTGGCTTGATCTCCAAATCGTATTCTTGAACTCTTGTGACCTAGTTACCTCTCCTGGTGCCCATCTCCTGTTGAGTTAGCACGCTCTTAACTGTTGGATTAGTAACATACATTGTTGTGTGAGCTGTCAAGATATAGAATCTGAAATTCTTCACTACTCTCACTACTACACATGCATTATTCTCTATTTGAGAATATTACATTTCACTATCTTTAAAGCTGCTACTCATGAAAGCAATTCGAGATTCAGTATCTTCATTCAGCTTTTGCGTCAATATGGCAGACATGGTGTGTTGTGATGCATAACAGTAAAGGATGAAGTCCTTATTAAAATCAAGATGAACTAATACTAGCATTTGGCTAATGGCTTCCTTAATTGCGACAAACGCCTTCTTGCCTTCATCTATCCACTTGAAAGCAGACGTTTTCTTCATCATAGCTGATATATCTTTTGTAAGCTATGAATAGTCTGGTATAAACCTTCGTATGAAATTTATTTTACCAAAGAAGGAATGCACACTAGTTTTTCTTTTTGGTAGAGACAGATTCTTGATAGAATCAACTTGACTAGGATCAATCTATGTTCCTTCCTTGGAGACAATATGGCCAAGCAATTTGCCCTCTGTCACCGCAAAGATGGACTTCTTAGGATTCAAAGAAATCTTGTGGTATCTACATATTTCAAACACCTTCACCAAGTGATCAAAATGGTTTCCCCGTATTTTCAAGAAAACAGTGAGATTGTCCAGGTAGACAACAATCAATTTGTTCTTCGAGTCTCCAAATGCCAATTCCATAGCTCTCTGAAATGTAGCACCAGCATTGATGAGGCTGAAAGGCATCCTTTCATAAGCAAACGTACCCCATGGGGTAGTGAAAGTTGTCTTGAACTAGTCTTCTTGAGCCACAGCGATCTGATTATATCTAGAAAAACCATCAAGTAATGACAACATCTCTAAACCGGTGATTGTTTGCAATGTGTGCTCCATGATTGGCAGAGGATAATTATCCTTGAGAGACGATTGGTTCAAGTTCCTGAAATCCACACAAATTCTAATTTTGCCTTTTTTCTTACGTACAGGAACTATGTTTGACACCCATGTTGAATGCTGAATTGGAAATATTATCTTTGCATCCACCATCTTCTAGATCTCCGCATAAATTGTGTCTTGAATTTGTGGATTGTAATATCTTTATTTCTGCTTTAAGGGCTTTGCATCAAGTTTCAATGGAATTGTATGAGATAATTCAATGGGTGCAAAGACTTTCAAGTCTTCATAAGACCAGGCAAAAACATCTCAATATTGTTTAAATAAAGAGATAAACCTCTTGCTTTCTTCTTCTGTACAACATTTGCCTATATTAACAAGCCTAGGCTTGTCTTCGGAACCAATGTTCACTTGATAATGTTCAGCAGAGGTCTTATCATCCACTCTCCTCTGATTTTGAATGTATCTATCATGTCTGTCAACTATATCCTCCAAGGATTTGAGACCTTTGGAAATTTTATTACCTTTGAACTAGATAATACCTGAATCTACCTCTTCCACAGCTTTTGTATCCCTTGAAGCTTACGTCGAAGATTCTTCAAACTAACCTTCAAAAGATGAGAGGAACGAATCAGATTCATCTTCGTTGTCTTCAATATTTTTGATCTCTATTGTCGATTCTCTAAAAGGAGCCAAACTCCCCTCAAAGAAAAGCCCCTTGAAATTATCATCCATGATGAGAAAGTCTTTGATGTGGTCATCGTCATCAAAGATTTGAGAGTTGTCACAATTGTTAGGGACGGCTGGCCTGTCTATTAACTCAATAGCGAATGCATTCTGATGAAAATCAGAATGAGGCATGAAAAGTGAAGCAGATACTGCAAGGGCACCTTCTTTGCTATTATTTGAGCATGGAATGTATTGGATGTCAAATGCTTTGAACCAATCGATAGCATTCCACACTCTGTATCTGTAATGTCGAAGGCAATCTTTTTTCACTTGGAATTGTCCCCTGATCTGCTTCATGATCAGTTCTGCATCACCTTCAACTCTAAGTAATTTAATACCTATATCCTTTGCATTTTGAGACCTAATAAAAGTGCCTCATATTCTATTGTATTATGTGTACATTCAAACTGCAAGCGGTATGCAAATGGATACAAACGACCATATGGAGAAATTATCAAGACCCCTACTCTTGATCCGGCAGTCGAACAACTTCCATCAAATTGCAAAGTCCATATCCTTGACTCTTCCTTTGATTCGTCAACCGTACAAACAACCTCCTGATTCTCTTCAGTTATTTCTGACAGCATAACATATGTACCAAGACCTGTTTCTTGATATAGTACTTGTGCTTGAGGATCCTGAGATTTCACCATCATGAACCAAGACTTTGTTTCTGGTTCCAATTTGAAACTGCCTTTCTTTAAAGGAATGGTCACAGATGACCAATCCAATTGTATTTCTCCTCTGAGATCTTTGCAGAAGCTTCTACTTAGCAGCATCTCGTAACTAGTTTGAATGTCGGCTACCAAGATAGTCATCATTATTTTCTTCTCAGGACAAGCTGCCAACCATACTTGGGCATCCTTCAATTGTCCAACCAATGCCACTGATTTAGACTCAAGAGAATAACACTTGTCATGTGTCTTGGTGCACGAGAGTCCTAATGTATTCATCACTTGTAAAGGTATGATGTTGTCTAAGGCTCCTGAATCAATAATACAATTGCTCAATTAATAGCCTCCTATATACAGAGAGATATAGAAATGCTTGGGCTTCTCTTCTGGTGGAACGGAGGATTCAAGCAATGTAGGTTGAATGAAAATCTCCTTCTTGACATATTTAATAATT
This sequence comes from Cunninghamia lanceolata, assembly GCA_027924645.1. Classification (NCBI taxonomy): domain Eukaryota; kingdom Viridiplantae; phylum Streptophyta; class Pinopsida; order Cupressales; family Cupressaceae; genus Cunninghamia; species Cunninghamia lanceolata. Next base: position 9,858,399 of record BSBN01000252.1, on the reverse strand, counting down.
CTATCCAATAGAACTGGATAGTCCTGAAGATATTCTAGCTGAGAAATCTGCACCTTTGTCTTCATCATAGAATCCACTATATTAAAATTCACCAAAGATGAATCTTGAGCGGCTTTAACATTCTCATGTGGTGGCTTAACATTAGAAGCAGATGCCACTTCCTTCCCCTTTTCTTTTGATCTTTTCTTATCCTCTTCTTTCTATGCCTTGAAATGTTGAGCATGTGTAAAAATAGGTGTAGAAAGATTTTCATGATTCACCGCAAGAGAATATTGATGAATATCTTCTTGTTCTTCCTTTATCAAAATGGGTTCTTTCTGGAAGTATCCCATAGTAGAGTCACCATCAAAGTTGTCCGTATGTGGTAAAACAACATTTGCACTTGGGGAAGGAACAATGTTGGAAATGGGTGCAGCATCAGCATATCCCATAATCTGATTCATTCTTAGATTTTTAGGACATGTGGCTTTGGTATGTGCATCAGTTTCATGAAAAGAACAAAACACTACAATTTGAGTAGCATCAACTGCTTGTCTTGGTGGAGGTGCTAGAAACCTGGGCCTATAGTTATTAAAAGGCTAAAAATTGTTCCTTTTAGGCTGATATGGTTGCTGTGGTTGGTACTGTTGCTATGGTTGGTTGTTGTGGTGATTGATATGGTTGTTGTATGGGTTGCCCCTGCGTAGGCACCTATCTCTTCATAATAGTCACTTCATTTGCTACCTTCTGTAGCAATGGATTAGTAGAACTCTAAATGAGAGACCTGATTGAATCTATCTTCATCTTGCCATAGGTAATCATATCATCCTCTAACTTGATGGCATTTTCTTGTGCATTGGATAATTCTGTTTCATTAGCTGATCTCAAAAAGGAGGCTATCTCAAAAGGAAGAGCATTAATGAAACTGCTCAACAGAATTTGCGGAGATGGATTGAGATTATGAGAAAGACGCATAACCAGGTGATTAAACCTTGCTACGAACTCCCTCATTGGTTCATTGTTTTCCATCTTTGAATTTGAGAGTTGGGCAAACAATCTATGACTATCTTCGGCAAGTTTGAACCTTGCCAAGAATTTCTTGCTCATAGTTGCCCAATTTGTAATGATGCTTGGCTCCAAATGATTGAACCAATCGGCAACATTTCCCATGAGAGTCTCAACGAAGAGACGCACAGCAACATCCTCATGTGATACATGCAAGATGGTGCAAGTTGTTGTGAATGCAGAGATGTGTTCATCAGGATGTTGAGTTCCATCGTCTTGGAACTAGGGAAAGTGATTCCTTGACCCTTTTGGTAACTCATGATGTGCTTGCAGGGCCAAAGGTCCAATGTTGTCACCCCAAGACAATGGGGGTGGTCACCTTAGATTTGTATTATTGTGATTGTTATTATTTGCATCACCCATTTCTCTAGGTTGGATTACTAGTTCCTCTTGAGGTTCTTCCTGCTTGACTTTAGGAACTGGCTAGACTTCAGGAACTATGTTGGATGCTTCTCCAACTTCTGTAGGAACAAGATCTTAGGAGGAAGGATCTATAGCATTGCCTTTTCCCCTTCTTAAATAAACCCTATGAGCCAGGATTATCTACTACCAAGTGGGAGGTGGTAATACTAGTCTTCCTACTACAAGATCTACTTTGTGTTCTTCATCAAGAATAGTAGCCATGTTTCTCCACTGATCAGGACTTTCCTTTTGCGCAAATATGAAACTCCTCAAGCTACTAATGGTGTCTATTTGCTCTCCTTCCACTCGTACAATATTTGGTTGAATAGCAGGTGGTGTAATATTTGGTTGTTGAACTAGAGCAGTAGGATGCCAGAGAGTCATTTCTGTGTCATAAGCCTAAGCTTTCTTGAAGTTTTATGCCTCGTGCCCCACGGTGGGTGCCAAAAAACTATTGGCATTTCAATTCATACCTCTAGAATGTGAATTGGAAATGGACAGCTATGCACAAATAAACTACTCTCCTATTATGAGGGGGAGTTCCTTTTTTGTTGATGTTCACTGAAAAGAAAAATAAAACAAAATTGCCTATCTTCTTTTTGATTCTCAGCTGCGAGCACAAGGTTATAAAACTCTTTTCGCTACAGTAGAGGTTTTTTCCTTTTTAAAACTTCTAACTACAGCTAGGCCTAAACTAAATGAAGCTTTTGATTGTCTAAGTAAACACAGAGCACATAAATCAAAAGTGGATGAGGAATGATTTGTTTTAACACAAAAACTTAAATAAACTTCTCCCAAATTCACATCACAAGACTCATTGTACTTTAATGATGAAAGATAAAATAAAATTTACATAAGCCACACATCTAATGACAAACTTGATGATTAATGAGATATAAAATCAAAGCAAAGGTAGGCATGGGACTTCTATTCCATTATCATAAAGTTGATACAACTCCAGGACAGCAATACAGTAGCAAAAGGCAGGCATACAGTATGCGATCAAACACTAGAAACAGATTACATAGAGTGAACAAACACTTGGAATAAGAAGATCTGCAAGCTAGAATAGGCACAGCAAATTTTCTATCACAAAAGTAGCTCTCTTACAATGGGCAAGGCTGCCCTTATTTATACTAAATCAAAGGAGTAGGGAACCCTAAGATCTCCTTGATTAACCCTAACTAACTTGCCAACTCGCAAGCTTTATTTCTATTCTAGGACAGATATACAACTAACAAACACTTTAAAGAAAAGAAAACTCCAACTAATACAAAGTGATTTCTTTCTAAATAAAGAATGAATGAGCTTAAGATGAAAGCAAATGCTTTAAAACAAAAAGCACCTAATTTAAAGCTACTCTCTTTTGAGCCACATCCTCATCTACATTCTTGCTTTTTTGGTGGTGTCATCCACTGGTATTTTGGGAAATAATATCTTCTAAAAAGCATCTTTCAAGAGAAAAAGTTGGCATATGGGTTTTGTAGACAATTCTACTCTGAAGCAACCCAGATCGTCAAATTTTGAAAAAGCGGAGGGTTTCCCGAAAAAGCAACAAAAAAGTAGATTCCCAGAAAAATAAAATTTCCCAGTCTTCAAGAGGATGGAATTCTGGATGGGCCCATCTCAATAAAAATTGAAAAAGCTTCGGCCCTGTTTCTAAAAAATGATCCCCTAGAAAAAAGGACCTTTAAAAAGCGTGCCTCCTTGCTTCCTAATCCCAAAACTATGAAGAGCACTGAAAAAGCACTTCATTTGGGCTCTAAAATCTTCATGAGAAGAAAAATATGCTTTCTTCCTCTGGATGCAACTTGCAAAAATAATGAATAAAAGTGACAAAAGCTTTGTCTTTATAGAACTTTTAGGGAAAAAAAAAATAGCTTTCTTTGTGAAAGAATAAAGCTTCAATCTTATCTATGAAGAAAGCATCTTTTAAAGCACAAATCCAAGTGAATGTCTTTGAATAGGAGGAATCCCTACTTTATAGCTGCCTATGGCTTCATGTGTGAGATGACGAAAAATATCTTCTTTTGATGATGTCATCAAACATGCAAGGTTGCAAAAGTGTTAACTAATTTTTCCTTCGTTTTTGACAGTTTTGCACTCGTTTTGACTCTAGTATGGCCCACCTCTAACTTCAACAAGATGGCAAACTATCACCATTAACTGAAAAAGATGACTAATCATGGCACCTTGGAGATTTATCAACTATGATCCCATCTCCAGCCTCAAATTGATAATCTGACGTCATTTAGCTACAAATCTGACTTCTGAAACCTGTAGCCGGACAAAAATCTAGAAACGGTTGTTGAAAAACACTATCAAACATGAAAAATTTCTAAGGCATGAAATCTTGGGTGCCCCTGGCCTCTAGGGGCGCCTGGTTTTTAGTGCCTTAATCATTTTTCTAAAAATTTCAACTTTTCAAACTTTTTGATTTCTGCATGCTTTCCGGTGACTGGTGACCCCTATTTGGCTGTCGAATTCTGCCTGTCGGAACAAAACTAAGTCTGATGATTTGAAAAATAGGTAAGCCTGATGAAAACTAAGTTGATTGTACCCTCTGTCTACCTCAGAAAATGTGCCAAACTAATTTGCAATGAATCTGACCGACTGACGGAGGAGGATTTATCGTTTTCCAGAAAAACTAAAAAATATTCTAAGGCATGAAAAAGTGGGCGCCCCTGGCCTCCAGGGGCACCTGGTAATTTGTGCCTTAGAATGTTTTTTGATATTTTCAAATTTTCTTTCCATTCCTTAATTTCTGTGCCAATAGGTCTTGTTTGATCGTCATTTTCGATCATTCAGATGACTGCTGAGGTAGGACAGGAGGTGATCTGAGTAGCCTGAACACACTTGTGATGAAACCCTAGCTTTTTCAAGCTCTTGACTAAGTTTGATTGAGTTTGACAACCCAAAAATGAGTTGTCAAAGACTTTTTGACGTTTCTCAAAAAATGTGTAAACAATTCTAAGGCATGAAAAAGTGGGCGCCCCTGGCCTCCAGGAATTCCTAAAATTTTGTGCCTTAGTCAAATTTATAATTTCCAAACTCTATTTGCAATTTGCTCCATTTCACGTGCTGGTAGTTGCTTCCTGATGTCAATTTCGATGATTTGTCAGTCAACTACTACTTGATGAATGAATTGAACAGCCTGGGTATATCTGACGTGAATTCCAACTTTTTAGGGTCTGTTGACCAAAATGACTACTTTTGTTCTTCTTGAAACTAACCGACAGAGGCATTTCTAGCATTTTCTTGAAAAACATGAGGGGCACCTGAAATTTTGTGCCTTAGCCAAATTTTGTGATTTTCAACTTTTCCTCCTCACTCCAGATCCATCTTGCTCCGTTTTGTGTTCTTCATCAAATCAGTGACTATTCGTCAATTCTACGTCGAAGGAACAACATTGAAAACTTGAAAATGAGCTATAGCAGATGAACGTCCTCCATTGCTAGCTTCTGAGTTTGTGCTTCACCTTCTAAAAAAGTAGAATTAACCCAATAGAGAAAACTTGACCTTTTGCAGATTCTGTCTGGACCACACTGATCGTGAAGGAAAATTAGCCAATCAGAATCAGGCACAACACCTGAATTAGAGATTCTATTTTTGGAAAATTTTGCCAACATCCATATCTCAAGAAACCCAAAAAACCTAATTTGACGTCTATTTTTAGAAACTTTCTAAAAATAGAAATCTCTATTTTTAGAAATTTTGACTTTTTGACTTTTTTGACAAAAGAATTTCAAGACTTTCTCAAAATGCCTTAATGAAGCAAAAATTTTGATTGGGTATAGCACTCCTATCCCAGAGCCTAAAGCTTCAACATCCTCTCTTTCTCAAGAACAGAGTGATCTTAAAACCCTAATGTCTAATTTGACCAATAAGGTGAATAATATAGCTATTCAAACTGCTCCCAAAACCTATCAGAATTATAATCAGGGGTAGTCATCTAACCAAAATTGGAACCAAGGGTATTCCTAATAGAAATCAGAACTAGAATCAGGGTTACCAACAAAATAGATACCAAAATCCTAACCCTGCACAACCCTTACAAACAATTTGACCTATCTAGCAAATTCCAGCTGTGAATCCAATTAGGGCTTTAGTCCCTACTTAGAATAATCTATCCTAGGAGGTAGATTGGTGCTACCCCTACAACCAACCTCATAATTAGTCCACTTGTGCTTTTGGAGAACAAGAAAGAGCTTTAATGGTGCAGAACTTTCATACCTAGTAGGCATTATTATTAGAGGCAATAAATAACAATCCTAAAGTGTCAAATGAGGTTACCAATGATGCCAGTATGATGCTATGGACTGCAAAGGATTTTTTTGTTGTCAGTCAGCCTATGGATAGTGTTGTTATGCCCTATGCCTACTGTATTACAAAAAGAGTTTGTTCCAAAGGCAAAAGTGGTCAGTGCCATAGTTACAATTCAAAATAGCAAACCTGTTGTTATAAAAGAAATTCCATCAGGCTTAAAAGTGCCTGAACAACCTATAGAACAATTAAAGAAGGGAAAAAGGATTCCCTCAATGCACAAGGCAACCACTATTCCATTAAATATTGTGGAATAGATGAAGAAAACAAGTATCAATGTCTCTATGTGGGAAGTAATGTCCATCCCTTCCCAAAGGGATATTTTGCAAAGAAGCCTTAAGGCACTTCCCATCAGCTGAGTCAGTAGCAACAGATCCATCAACAAAGCTGAGAGAGAAGACTCTTGTCAGTCTTTTGCAACCAAGTGAAGGACAAGTAAGTGCAGTCAAGAAACCATCTCCCTTCTACTTGTCTTTGATTATTGGCAAGTTTTTAGTGCACAACTACATGCTTGACTCAGGAGCTAGTGTTTCAGTAATGCCCAAGAAAATAGTAGATGTATTAGGCATCAAGTATACCCATGGTTTATCAGGAGTATTACAATGTATGGCACCTTTGTAAAAACCATAGGAGTGTTCAAAGGATTGGACTTGACTCTACATGCATGTCCAAACCTGACTATCAAACAAGACATTTTAGTCATTGATCTTCCTCATTTCTTTGTCATTTGCTTGTCACAGGACTTCACAGCAAAGGTAGGTGGATACCTTTCTTTTGACTGGTCTCATATGTTATTGAGGACCATATATGGTACACGGTTCACCATCAAGGCTGAACCAATCTCAAATTATCATGTGGAGAATTATGACCATAGCCTGGTGAATCTGCATGTTATGATTTAGGGTGAGGTAGTACATGAACTATAGTCTATTGAGGTAGAACCTTCACCTCTTCCTATCCCTGATCTATTTCTTGATGAGTAGGTAAGGGATCATCAAAACTTTGATCCTTATGACACCATTAAGGCAATTGAACTATGTAATTACATGATCCATGAAGGGAATTCTTCAGTCCCTTCAACACTTAAGACAGATGATGACTCTAATGGCCCATGGAAAATGTTCTTTGATGTTGCAAAGAGCATAAATGGAGTTGGTGCAGGTATTTTTCTAGTCTCTCCAACTGGTAAGAAGTTGCATTTTGCTCATAGGTTGCATTTTTCTTTCACGAATAATGTAGTGAAATATGAGGCATTGGTCCATGGCCCGTTGTTAGCAAAAAAGAATAAAATCAACCATCTGGAGATCTTTGGTGATACTGAATTGGTAGTACACTAGGTTAGAGAAAGGTGTGCAACAAAAAACTAGGTTCTAAGAGCTTATAAACATAGAGTTTGGGACCTATTTGAGAGTTTTGATGCTCTAAACCTGTAGGTAATCCTAAGAAAATTGAATGTTGATGTTGATCAATTGGCAACATTGGGGGCTTAGTTTTCTCCACTTGTAGACTTATTTCAAGGTCCTAATCAACATGTGAGGATTGTTGTCAAACCATATGTTCTTGATAATGATATACATTGGCATGTCTTTGACAGCAATGAGCAGATTGTGAGCTTCATTCAAAATGAAGCAAAATTTTCCTCCATGGTGCAACCTAGGTTGCAAGAGAGCTATGGCGATCAGATCATCCAGCTCAAATCAAACAAGTTGCCCAAGGGTCTAGTCACCCTTGAGGCCATTTTCAGCTGTGATGATGAGTTGAAGGGTGAAATAAATAACATGACCTTCAAAAAGGAAGATTACCAAACATTAATTGTTGCCAAAGACAAAGAGTTGCTTCTAGGAAAAGTGTATGTTGATGAGGAGGAGCAAGAGTTCATAAAGCTTGCCCAGAAGTATAATGACATCCTGGAGTGGATGTACGAAGATCTTAAGGATTTAATCTGGATGTGGCCCAGCATGCCATTGATCTGGATCCTAACTACAAGCTAGTTCACCAAAAGTAGCAGCCCATAAATCCCAAAATTGTGCCACTCATGAAAAAAGAACTTGCTAAGCTCATACAAGAAAGGATTATCTTCCCTATCAAGTATTCTATGAAAAATAAAAATGGAGAGATTAGGCTTTGTGTAGACTTTAGGGACCTAAATCGGGCTTCTTTGAAGGATCATTACCCTCTGCCATCCATGGATCAAATTTTACAAATGGTTGCAGGGGCAATAATGTTTTCATTATTGGATGGCTTCTCTAGCTATAACCAGATCTTTGTCAGAAAAGAAGATAGATTCAAGACAGTGTTTACAGCCAAATGGGGAACCATGGCATATGAAAAAATGCCATTTGGTCTGCCAAATGCTGGTGCCACATTTCTTAGGTCAATAGATATTGCCTTCAAAGGATTTATAAACAAGTTCATCTTGATTTATCTAGATGACATCACAGTCTTCTCTAGGAAGGGAGAAAGTCACATGGAATATCTGGAAAAAGTTTTCCAGAGATGTAGAGAGTCTGGGTGTCTCTGAACCCCAAGAAATGTATTTTTGTTGTTACCCAGGGTAATCTTTTGGGTCACATAGTGTCTAAGGATGGGATGTCCATAGACCCTAAAAGGACATCTGCTCTCCTTTCTCTTCCCCTACCGACTCACAAAAATGCCTTATAATCATTTTTGGGGCAGATCAACTTTGTTAGGAAGTTGATTCCTAACTGCGGTGGCTTGGTGAAGCCTCTAACCCTTGTGCTCAAGAAAGATGCAATCTTCAAATGGACTAATGAAGGGAAGCATGGTTTTGAGAAGATCAAGGAAGAGATCACCCAAGCACCTACTCTCATGAATCCAAATTATGTGAAGGATTTTGTCCTTTATGCATATGGAGGAGAGAATAGTATTGTTGTTGTCTTGATGCAACAGAATGAACAAGGAATGGAGCAGCCCTTGGCCTTCTTCAGTCAGACTTTAAAGGACTATGAGGTTAGATACAGCCCCATGGATAAACAGGTATTCACCATTGTCAGAGCTTTGAAAAAATTCAGATATATGCTGGCAAATAACCATATTAAAATTTTAGTTTCTCATCCTAATGTGAGAGATTATATAATGGGGATTGAGATTAGTGAAAAGAGAGCTAGCTGGGTGACAAAGATCTTCAAGTATGATGTGATCATCAAATCCACTAAGTTGATTAGAGGCAGAGGATTGTGTGAACAACTAGCTCAGACATTAGTAGATTAAGTTAATTCATCCTACCATTTGAATGAGGAAGAACCTATAGTTGATCTGCTAGTTGTGAGTTCTTGGACAATAGATATGGCTAGTTTCCTATCCACTAGTGAGGATCCCTATGGAGAGGACAGAACCAAAAGAAGACATTTTAGGCTGTAATCTATCCATTATGCTTTGATAGATGGTGTTCTCTTCAAGAGAAACTTGGATGGAGTCTTACTAAGATGCATAGAAGAAGATCAGGTTGATAGACTTCTTAGTGAGTTTTATGTTGGCCCAGCACTAGAGCTATAGCAATGAAAATAATGAGGGAAGGTTACTTTTGGCCACATTATTCAATGATGCCCATGTATGGGTAAGGAAATGTAAAGAGTGTTCTCTCTTTGCTAGAAAGAAAAGATTGGTAGCACTTCCACTCCACCCTATTCAGGTTGATCAACCCTTTTCATAGTGGGGATTAGACTTCATTGGCATGATAAATCCCTCTTCCAATGTTGGTCACAAGTGGGTTTTGACTGCAATAGATTACTTCACCAGGTAGGTTGAAGCAATCCCACTCAAGGAATCTATTGAGTCATCTATCATAGATTTCTTGGAAGAAATTATGACAAGGTTTGGAGCTCCTCATACTATTATTTATAGTAATGCAAAAGCATTCACTGTTTTTAGGATTGTTGATTGGGCTCTTAAATATAATGTATTCTTAAAGACTTCATCCAACTATTACCCCCAAGGTAATGGGCTGGCTAAGTCCACCAAAAAGAACCTAATCAGATCTCTAAAGAGGATTATGGATACAAACTAGAGGCAATGGCACAATAAGATCAGATTAGTTCTTTGGGATGATAGGATCACATGCAAGAGAGCCATTGGGAACTCTCCTTTTGTTCTGGTGTATGGAAGAGAGGCCAAATTGCCTATATCTTTAGAGATTCATGCATTAGAATTGCCTCGGCAATTGGCATTAGAAGGAGAAGATGCAAGGTCTGTTAGAATGGCTGAATTAACTAAACTAGAGGAACAAAGACAGTCGACCATTGATACATTAGAAGAGCATCAGAAATAGACCAAGAGGTATTTTGATAAGAAGGCCAAGGTACAAACATTCAAAGAAGGTGATCTTGTTTTTAAATGGGATGCAGACTAACCCAAACCTAGAGGCCACACCAAGTTTGATGCACTTTGGAGTGGCCTTATCATCATCAGCTGCAAGCAAGCAAATGCCTTCATTCTTTCAAAGCTAGATGGTGAAGTTCTACTGATTTCAGTGAATGGGATCCATCTCAAACCTTACCATTAAGGTTGGTTTGAGATTTTGTACATAGTGCTTTAGTTTTATTTTTGTTTTAGTTTTCCCTTCAACAAGTGCTTTTGTACAAGCTACATTGTCATTAGGTGTATGCAGGCCTTCTTCTTTTGTGTTTTGGAGGTAGGTTTCAGTTGTCTTGACCCATTGCAGTCTACTTTTAGACCCCATGCCCAATGGATGCTTAAGGTCACTGGTCGATTTGTTTAGTAGGCAAACATCCCTAAAAGGTCATCAAAATGTTGACCTATTTTCCTCTGCCCAGAGCCAAATAGTTCACCTTGAACATCCCCTTGAAGCCCCTTGGCATATGGCTCTACAAGCCTTAAATATATCAATTTCCAGTGTTCTACCTTTAAAAAATCCATGAAATCTCATTTGGAGAATCCTTGCAAAAAACCTAGAAAAACTTAGAAACCTTAACTGTTCAATGTTTTGCCTTCACAGAAATTCCTATATTTTTGGTTGGGTTTTAGCATGGATGTCTGTCATCTAGATATCCAGATATTATTTTAATATCTAGACCTTAGTCAATATTCAAACCTTAGCTAATGTCTAGATATAATCTTAATATCCGAACCTTAGCTAAGATTTGGATCTTTTCTAAAGCCCTTCATGTTCATATTTCCTAGTGTGGCCACCTTTTAAAAACAACTTTTGTGCATGTGTGCATATGGCCACTTAAGTTCTCCATCATTCTTTGCCTTCGCATCGCATTTTGTCTTCTATCAATCCATGGCAAATCACAATGTGCAATGGGTCTTCCAGGTGGATAGGTGGCAACTTCCTCGGTTCATCGCAGTGTTCATTCACATCGCATTTAGTTTCTACTGGATATAACCCAATATGCAATGTGTGATGGCCATTGATTTATCTAGGGTAGCTTCATCCAGTAGTCCAGATTTAAAGCTAAGTTCCAGATATCTCCCTGACCCTTAAGCAGAATGTCCCGATGACGTCATTTGGATCCTTTCCAAATAAGCTTCTTGTGACGATGACATCATCTAGATCCTTTCCAAAGAAGCTCCTTGTGATGATGACATCATCAAGATATGGACGTTAGTTCCACAGGAATGACATAAAGAAGCATCCGGATATTAGGCTAATATCTAGATATCAAGTCAACATCCAGACATCAAGTATTCATGCAAATGACGGCCTGATTGACGCGAAGGTAAAATTTGACAGGTGCATCTAGATATCAAGATTTTGAGACTCTTGTGTTCAACTAGGATATATCATCCAGATATTTGTGAATATGCAGACCTTGGGGATATTCATGGATATCCACGTGCCCGTTGACCACAACTTTGACCGCAAATATCTTCTTCATCCTTAAGAATTTCTACATGATCCAAAAGGTGAAATTGCGTAGAATTTCATCCTCTTTCATTTGGTGGGGTTTTTTGAGGGATATCCACACTTTGAAATTATGATCCAGAATTCATGATCTAGATATGGATATGCATATCTTGATATCAGGATGGTTGCCAACTGAAGATGGAATGTGAAGACTCGGCTGACAATACATATCAGAGGATGACTTAAAGTGTTGTAAAGGCTTTCAAAAAGTAGATATTTTGCATTGATTGTTGCAGGTTGGTGATTCAGCAGTTTGTATTAATGGCAAAAATATCTTCCAACTGCTTGATGGATTTAGATATTTTCTACATTGAATTCTTGCAAATAGACACCCCTTCTAGCAAGGAAATATCTTTGACAGGCCCATGGGTGCATTCATTACAGTAGGTAATGGTACTCCATTGTAAATACTATATAAAGCATGAAATGTAATGTATTCTAGTTGGCATTTTGGCTAAAAAACCATATCTCTTGCAATTGTAACCATGCCTCTTTGACAATAGACATCAAATTTTTTCCTTCTCATGAATTGTTCTTTGCTCTATGTATTCTTCTATCTAATCTCCATCTATGAATGCATCTTTCCTCTTGTATTTCATTTAGTTTCTCTTACCTCTGTAAGTAGTTCATGATTTGTGTATGTTGTTTTGTTGAATATTGTTATTCTGTGCATACATGGTTGTTTTGAGGGCCTTCCCATATTCAAACCTGGTGTATCACCCCCTTTTAATTTTAGTTTTACTCCGTCTTCCTCTTTTCATAAATTGGTGGATAGATTAGGTTTAGTCTTAGGATCGCTAAATCTCTCATTCAGCAAAGGAACCAGCATCTCTCTAGAGATTTGGCCTCCCTATAGGATCCCACACCTGGAGGTCATTTCAATGTTTCACTAGATTGTTGGAGCCCTAAAATCCTTGAACACTATCCCTAGTAATGGTGTCATTTTTTGGTTCTCAAACATGCAGCTCCACAAGTCTTAAAGAGCAGTACCATAACCTAAGGCCAAGGATATGTCATCAAAGGTGATGGGTGGGACTTATGCTTAAGTAACGACATGAATAGGCCAATTTCTATGATTGGGTAAAAGAACCTTCAATTTTGGGTTCTTTAAGGCCAAGGGATGTGTTCCCCTAGGTCTTGATAATAGGACAATTAAAGATAAATAATAATTTAAAACTCTAGGCCTTTAAGCAACCATACTAATATGCTATGAACCCCAAGATTTGTCACTAAGTTCATCTTAGCATTAGCTACATACAGACCTACAAGACCTCAAATAAATAAATGATAAATCCACTCTCACCATGCACTAAAGGATGACAACTACACTATATTTTCCCTGACTGATGAATCCACTTAACATTGCATACACATTAGTTAGAGGGACAAATGCACTTGCATGATTCTCTAATGATGTCCAACTTCAATATTGCACAATATATGACTAAATTTACAATACTAAATCATGCAAGCATGGTGGAACCTAACCTACTCCTACAACTAACAATAGAGAGATTATAATTGAAAGATGTTTGGCCTCTCACCAATTATCAAATCGATGCCTACTCCATTGGGCAATAGAGTGATAGATTATAAGGCTTGAGGAGATACACTGGTACAACATAAATGGAACTAGATGTGCATCCTCATATAATGCATATATTTTTAGACATGCTAGGATACTAACAACTTCAACTTATCCAAAGTTGATTAGAACTTAAGCATCACATTATTAACATGAACATGAAATATTAACACAATGCACAACAACACATAACACTAGATATATGTGGAAAACCCTATAAGGGAAAAACCACGGTGAGTATTAACTCACAATATATGAAGCTCAAATAATAACTTTGTTTTAGGGGCTTTAACCCAAGCAAGTTGCTACTCCCTAAGTAAATTTGATTTAGAGTCACTCCCAAGGAAGATTCTATTGTCTAATGACTTTTTTTATGGGCTTTAACCCAAGGAAGCAACTACTCCCTAATCTAGGAACAAACTCAGAAATGATTACAATATGACAATCTTTCAACTGTCTAAAAACTACCTTTGAAGCTCACACATGATGATTGTACTTCTATCTCTTCACCCTTTCTTTTGAGGATCTAATTAGTCAAGCACACTCTATACTTGATCACTATCTCAAATAAGTCTTCAAGATGAATCCGAACAACATCAACAACATCTACTCTTTCTCCCATTATCGCACATTAAAATGTATTTATTCTACTATTGTCTACTTGCAAACCTTTTCAATCAATTTGCAATCATACCTTCTGCATTCAAATTGATCTACTATTTATACATGATATTACATTGATTACATAGCTTGTGAGCTAGATTGAACATGAAAAATACATTTACAGGTCAGCCATATGATACACAATATGAAATGTGTAGAAGTTAGGTCCAATTAGGATAACACGTTACACTAGCAGAAAACTCAAGCCTTGCAGACCCTAACACTTGCTTAACCAAGTCCAAAACATCCTTCACATCTTCAAACATCAAGGAATTACCTTTGCACACTTCACTCATTTCAAAATGGGACAGCTTTAAGGTAAACTCATGGAAACTTGAAGAGAAATGACCATATCAACTAGGAAAGCTTGTGTGGTATAGGAAACAAGAAAGATCTTTGTGAAACTCTTCTAGGTGAGTCCACATGACTCATACAACATCCCCAAACACTTCTTTTCAATCACACATTGAAGAATTATGTCACACACCTTCAATCATTAACTCTAAGAGCACACTGTTATCTGGAACACACTACAACATGCTGTCAATTGAAAAACTGAGCTATGGACCACCAAGAAGCTTGAAAAAGGAAATAAACATGAAATGCACATTCAAGCACATGCTCACAAAACCACAAGGTCAATCATTTACTTTTGAAGGGATGCAGAGCATTCTAGTAGGTCTTCAATACTGCTCCATTTTGTTAGAGCAAATACTTGTACTTTTTCAATCATAACTTTCATTGTGGAGGGAACGATGGTCTAGAACTTTGGAAACAACACATTTACCATCCTCTAAACATAGATCTAGAACCACATAGCCATTTCAAAAAATGTGAAGGAATGCAGAGCATTCCATTCACCTTTCAATATCACATTACACTGTCAGAGCCCAAACTAGAACTTATTCACTTATATCTTCCACTGCAGAAGAGAAAACACTCTGAAACTTAGGATTTAGCATATTTACATCATTCTCAACTTAAATCTTGAACTGCAAGACCATAGCTTCAAAATTAGAGGAATGCAGAGCGTTCCATTGCCATGTTAGGAACATCTTCACAACACCCACACTGTCTTCAACCTGCTTCTGGAGGCCAAGTCTTCTTTACATCACCATATACAGCTCAGGATCAGTAAGAATGATCATGCAACATGCTTCAAAATAGGAACATATCCTCAGCATCAGCAACACAACTTGATTCTTCTAATTCATATTGATCAGGCTTCAACTCAACTCTGCTTTCATTAGGAATGTGACTTTTAGGATCTCTAATGATGAACTTTCTCTTTCTTAGGAGCATGACATCCAACCATGAATAGACTCTTACTCTTATGATAGTGTTGACATCAGTGTATGCTATGTTGGCATCAATGTATGCTGCTATGTTGACATCAATGACAACACATATGGCCAACATATATTACACTTCATGCAATGGAGATACTTAATAATCCAACATATAACTGCAAGAACCCATATGAAACAAAAAGAGAGACCATCACAAAGGCATTGTAATGAATTAAAATATTGTTACACATTTATTTGACCTCTTTTACATTCATACAAACAAGTGTGGAAAAAGAGGATGAAAAAATAGGTTCAAACATATTCCTAAATAATTGAAAGCTTACATGGAGATATATCATTTCATGCATTGCATCATTGAAAGCCCTTCCAATGGATTACAAGATGTGTCTTCATCCTTCACATACCAAGCCTAAATTGCTTGACTTCCTAAAAATAAATAGAAGCACATACAGTCCCCCAAATTGGTTCAACCACCAAATCTTTTTTCATCTATATATAGCATTACAGTTTTGTTCCTGTATCTTGGATGAAGATCTTGGCATGGTAAACAAGTTTGCATGTGCCCATGCCCACTTGCATCACTCCCACATGGATCTACACTTGCAATTGTGCCAAATCAAATGGTTGCCCATGCTTTTGTATAGAAATTTCATCATTGAGGGGTCCATTACTATTAGGGGACATATAGATCTCATCTTCCTTCTTATTATGCCCCAAAGAGGTCAATGATAGTATTCCTAAGAAATGCAAGGAAGTTGTTAAGGTAGGTGGAGTCACTAGAATAGTGAAGCCTTCTAAAGAAAAAGTGGAAATTCAACCCAATATTGCATGTTGAAGTGTTGAGTACAAACATGGTTCAATCCTATGTAATTTGTGTTTGAAATCATGGTAGTCCAAGAATATGTTAAAGCTTTGAATTCCATTTAAAAGATGACCAGTGATTTGCCCAAAGAAAATATCAACATTCATCACACATAGCACCTTTAGAAATTGCACTGCATTGAGAATTGTGACATGACTAACATTTGTGATGTGAAGGACATGTTCACGATGTAATGACAATTTCCCATATGTTGCCTACCATGTCATTTAATTATATCTAACATATGAAATCATGTACCTAACATTGGCTAGTAAAACATGAGCCTTTATACACTCTAGAACATAGTTGGCATGATGACTCGGTACCACCTTGGAAGATTTCTTGACACCTGGTCACTTTAGCATTTGGAAAGATTACCATCAATAGATCTAGGTAATATGAGATCAATGGCTATCACACATCACAAATATGAGACTGGACCCACCATCAAAACTATGATGTGAAGGGCCTGTGAAATGTAATAAGCAAGCATGATGCATAAAATTTTTAAAAGAGCTATGAGATAGTGGGACACGTGGTGCAATATTGCAACATGCAATTTGGAACTAGGGCTCACAAAGAGAATTGTGATATAAAGGAGGCATGCGATGTAATAAGCATGTGCCATGTTTCAAAGCCTCAAACATTAGATAGCACTTAGGCACCATGCAACAAGGGCTTGGGATACTTGGACATGGAATAGGCCATAAGATATGACATATGAAAAGGGTAAGTCACTTTAACAAAATCAAAGGGGATCAAAAGGTAAACTTAAGTGAAATGACTAGGATTATCGGTCAACATAGGAAAAGAAACCTAGTGAAGGACCAACTCAGGAAATTAACACCAACATCTAGCCAAGTCTTATGACCAAACACAAACCTAAACCCTAGCCACCAAAGAGGAAAATACTTCATAAAGAACTAAAGTAGAGAGAGGCTTCAACACCTTTGTCAACTAGCCCATGCAGAAACATAGGGATCCCTAAGATCTCTCTCCTCTCTAACCCCATTTGGTCTGAGCATGACAATGTGATCCAAAGCCCATATCTATATAAGCGTGATTGAAGCAATGCTTTGTCCTTGTTGACATGTGACCAAGTGTATGTGCCTATATAGGTTTGCCAACACGCAAGGCTCTCGTGTAAACCATCACCCCCAAAGGAGCATGTCTCCAATCACTCCTAGCAATCCAATCAAAAAATGGCCAATCTTATCAAGTAGCAAAATATCATTGACAAGTGCTACCATTATAGATTAGAAGATCCACCATTCCCTTGCAAGCATCTAGATCTAGTGACAACCTATCTCAAGTCAAGTAACTCCATCTAAATAGTCTCTCCAATGCTATAGCTAGGTCTTACGCTCGATAATATACCAATCTCCCATGGATCAAGATTCTCATGATCCTCTAGACATCCTTTAGAGTCGTGACCATCTCTCTTATAGGAAGATGAAAGGTACTCATCTCACTTTACCATCGCTCAACCAGAGTAGTTAGCATCACTTGATGCACTCTAACCATTGGCATCTAGGCTATATACCAAAGGTCCACGTTCTTTAGATGCCCACACTCCATCTCCTCAAATTCACCCATCAATCGTAGCACATGTGATCGCCTCTCCCAGGTCATCGATGTCCCTAATTGCTCTTGTATCCAAGTCAACATCATGTTATCTTTTCATCTTCCTTTATACCCTCATGCACATGCTCTTTCATGAAGTGCACACACTCTTTGGTAAAGCACACATGTTAAACCATAGCCCACACACACACACACATTCATGAAGCACGTGTGCTTATCAATTGTGTGCACATGCAAATCCATAGAAAGCATGTTCCTAGACGTAAACACGCTAGGAAACACGCCCATATCCTTTCCCTATATATGCATTATTTTGTGAGTGGGTGCATCACATTACTTTGCATTCACCACAAAATCCCCTGTACATGTCAAAACAAGTCACATGCACACTGAAAGGTGAAAATTGTGCTTTGACGAGTGCACTTGACCCTTTTCCTCCCCCCCAAACTAATAATTGACATGCTAAAAAATTAAGATTTTATACCTACCAATGCCCCTGCCCCTTCTAGTCACTTGTACATCCTCACCCTCTCCGCACAGTGCTCGTGGATTGGTACATGGTCCATATCTTCTCTTCTATGCTCTAAATTCACTATGGCTTATGAGAAAGAATGAATATTTTCACCCCTCATCCCTATTTTTTCACCATCTGATCAAAATTTTCACCCTCTTCCAACTCTTTTCACCCCATTTATCCATTTTCAATCTTTTTTACCCATTTTTCTTCCATTTCCCCTCATGTATCTTGTTTTCGTCTTCATTTCTTCTTTCAAGAGATCACCCACATTCTTTTTTACTTTTTTGACCTCTCAAGGGGCATCATCATCCCATCCTACTAACATCATTTTTCCTACCAATTGGGTCATTTTGTCACTCCTTAGAAAAGTGTTATATTTTATTTTTCTTTGAAATGATGCTATACAACATCATCTCAAAGAGGGGTAAAATGTAAACACCTAAAATTGCCTCTTAGTGTTTGTGTTTTCACCAATCTTCTCCACAATCATTGATTTCTAGATTAATTAAATAAATTACATTTATTTAATTAATCTAACTAGCTATTCTTCTAAAATTAATTAAATAAACTTTAATTATTTAATTAATTATTCCAATTTTCCTACCAACGTTAATTAAATAATTTTTATTTATTTAATTAATAAGTTGACCCTTTCTCTGAGCATTAATTAAATAAATTAGAACAATTTATTTAATTAATCAATCATTTTATCCTTCCTCATGCCTAACCTTAATTAAATAATTTTAGCATTTATTTAATTAAGTTCATCATTCCCATTCCAAAAATTAAATAAAAACAACCTATTTATTTAATTCCTAAATTTCCTTTCAAATCATTAGTTGTCTAAAAAACTATTAGTTAACTAACTAATTATCATTTACACAATTGAAATCATGATTAGTCAAGGCAATTTTACACATGGCTCAAGACAAGCACATGGCTCCACAAATCTACTTTTTGGATCTCCACTCTCCATTTTCTCCAAGAAAATCTAAGCAGTTCAAATCCCTTAGATCATGGGCCTCTTTTTGTGCACCAATCACAAGGTGACACTTGGAGCCTTCTCATGCATCCTCTCCTCTCAATCATTCATAGTTATTCATCTTCTAAATCAATCCCATCCATTGATCCTCCTCCATGGAAATCTCTAAATTAACCATCACCCAAGCTATTTTCAACACAACATTGAATGCAAACTTATGCTACTAGTGTGAGCACCTAACATTCCATCTCTCAAACATAAATCCACTTTGATCACAACCACCATTAGTGCAACAAAGGGCTTGTGGGTGAGAAATTTCTAGTTTTCTTTTATCTATGGATGCTTGCTCTTTTACTTAATCTAGAGGTTGTATTTAGGTGTGAAATAGGATTATGATTTTATAGTATGAATCATTTATTTGTGTTTCACATTTAGGTACATACAGATGCATTAGGTGTTTTATGGATATATTGCAGAATTACTTGTTTTTTCCTATGATATGATTGTACTTATTACATTCCATGTATATGATACTAACAATGTGGGTGCTCTTTATGGAATTTTTGACTTAGTGGATTGTAGGTTGACAGGCATACCACAACTCACTGAGCTTTCATAATGTGGGAATTAGAGGATTGAGTGGGAATGAGAAAGATGATGGAAGCAATTTTAGTATGAATTTACAAAGAGCTAAAGACTAATCCTAATCTAGATCAAATACTTAGAATAGATCTAGATAATAACAAGCAACAAGTTTTATAAGTACCTTCTAGAAATAGATCAATGATCGCCAACAAGTCAAGCCCAGGGTAAAGGAAAGCATCCTTGGTAAGTATGGCCTTTTGAAGGCAAGCTAGACTCTCAGTTGTTTCACCTGACTTGTGCATATGTTTGATTTTATTATTGACTCATTTTCTTATGAATGTCACCCTTGTAGCTTTGATTGGGGTCTCCACTTGAGAGTACAAACATATGCAATATTTCTTATTGTGATAGGATAAATTACCAATGCAAAAATAAATGAAAATATACCAAACAAACAAGTATACCTTCCCTTGCATTCACAAATCCAACCTCACTAATTGAACATACTGGAAGTTGCACCCAAACTCCAATGGATTACTCCTTGCTATGTTGATGTGTGGATTGCTCAATTAAATAGCATAACCTTGTAGTATGAGGATATTAGATGAAAGGATCTGGAATGATTCTAGCAGCATGATGTTGTATGAAGATAAGAAATAAGAGGATCTAGAATGATTTTAGCAACATGAGATTACCATAATCCAAGATCCTTGAGAGATGAGGAAGACATTTCATTTATAGATTTCAAGAAATGAAGATCAACGGTTTTGAATGATTGGAGAGATCAATGGCTGAAATTGGTTTAGAGGATGAGAGCAAATGAGAGAATGACAAGTGTCCTTGTCCTCTCATGCATTAGGGGAGTTAACAGATTTGATTAAAGAGTTAACTGAGTTGATTGATTTGTTAACTAGTTTGATTGGTTTGTTAACAAAATTGATTGATTTGTTGACAAGATAGATTGATGAGTCAACTCAATTAATTAATCTGTTAATTGATTTGACTAGAGGAAATTATAGTGAGAGAGGATAATGGGGAAATTAAATATTTTGTTTATTTAATTTCAGGTGCACATGGAAAATAAATAAAATATTAAATTTTATTTATTTTGGAGGGAATGGAATATTAACTTTAATTAAATAAATAATTTAAATTTATTTAATTAATGTGTGGAGGAAAATTAATTTAATTAAATAATTAGAATTATTTAATTAATAGAGAGGACTAAGATAGAGATCAATAGATGAAATTAATCAAATAATTAAGAATCATTTAATTAATGTGAAGTATGGTAGCTGAATGTCTGATATGGGAATGGGACAATTTTAAGTGTCTACATTTTGCTTTGAGATGATGTTGCGAAGTAACATCATTTCAAAGAAGTTTAAAACATAGTGTTGTTTGAGTAGAGCAATCCTATAGTTCGATATAGCACCAAACATTATGCACCAAGGTATAAGGACCAGGGTGACAATGTGTCTTGTGCACCCAGTGTAATACAACCTTGTCTACACGTATGAGGAAGGATACTTAGAGCACCAAAGTCCTAATGTACAAAAGGTATGATATGACCTTAGATGCAAAGGAGAATGCAAAAAGCTATTCCAACATACACAAATTATGAATATTAGTTGGAAAGATAAGGACTTGATACAAGTGCAAGATAAAAAGATGACACACACAAGCAAGCATGCATGCATGCACAAATGATATAGAACCAACAAGCAAGATATTTCCCCTGTCAAGTTATAAACCAATGATCGATCGATTGATTAACGATTTGATGATAATGTTGTCATTGTGGGAAACGATATATCCCTAGATCAACACAAGGATGTGGGAGTGATATATCCCATTGATGAGTGATTGATGATGATTAATTGATTTGGTTTACGACAAGGTTAGGATCAAGACCAAAGGATGTGATTGGATGATTGGGCTAGATTGATTGACTAGATTGGTATGGATTAAGGATGACTTGCATTTGGTTTCTTGCTTGGATTTTTTTTTGAATATTTGATTTTTTTGTATTTTTGAGATTTTTTTTATTGTTTTTGATATTTTTGGGATATTTTTTAGTGTTTTTGGATATTTTTGAGATTTTTTATTATTTTTGGATATTTTTGAGATTTTATGGGATGACATTGTATTAGAATTTGGATAGCCTTGTTGCTAGATACCAATGACAAGGGAAAACCAGGTCTAGATGCAAGGATGAAGGTAGGATTAGATAAATGGATAAAAGAATGGGCGACAATAAATGGGATGGAAGACATAATAACTAGATGGATAAAAGGGTAGGTGATAGTGTTTGGGATGGAAATCTCATGATAGAGGGATGGATAAAGGGATAGCCAATAGTGGATGGAATGGATGTATGCATCATAAGTGAGCTAGGATGTGATCTTCAAAGACTATGTCGCATAGGAATAACATGCCCCATTCTAAGTAGTATGTTTAGGATTTTACATGACAAAACTTAGGATGGGAGGATGATTAGACTAGTTGGAAAGGATGAGAATATCAAGAGATTTTTGAAATCATTTTTCAACATTTTTCCCCTATATCTTTATCGAGATCAAAAGGAGGAAGGGAGGATGGATGGATAGATGGGATAGGTATGTGGGTACGATGGCTAAGGATGGTAGGATAGGATATGATAGGATGAGGTACATAGGAAGGAAATGATAAGTTGGAAGTGATAGGTTGGATGAGACAATGTGCCCCCAAGTGTAAGACACATAGATAGTCAAC
This sequence comes from Cunninghamia lanceolata, assembly GCA_027924645.1. Classification (NCBI taxonomy): domain Eukaryota; kingdom Viridiplantae; phylum Streptophyta; class Pinopsida; order Cupressales; family Cupressaceae; genus Cunninghamia; species Cunninghamia lanceolata. The sequence continues at coordinate 9,835,898 of BSBN01000252.1, read as the reverse complement.
CTACACATGACGCTTGTTTGCCAGGTTTTCATCATGGTACTTATCCAAGGCACCACCAAGGTGGTTTTCACCATTGGATGAAGGGATTTCTCTTTACTATTTTGATTTTTCTTCTTTTTTTCTTTTGTTTGTGGAATACTTGGATGGAATAGGTGGATATGGACAAGAAGGACTCAAGCATCTAGTTCGATGAAAGGTGATAGTCCCATTAAAGATGGATGTCGCACATAACCATGTCAAATGTCATCATGCTCATAGATGTTGGTAGGGGATTGCATAAGAGGGAGGTGGAGTACGTGGATAATGGATTATGATGTGGATTATGTATGGAAGGATTTATGCAAGGATGGGTGGGAGATAGTAGATTATGGATGGAGGTATAGTAGATTATGGATGGAAGGATAGTGGATTATGATGTGGATTATGCAAAAGCATGGACGATAGGGATATGATGGGTGAAATATGTGGGATAATGGATATAAGATGGAGAGATGGAGGTATGTGGGAATGTTGTGCAATAGAAAGGAACCAAGACCAACGGTTGCACACATCGTGATAAACATTGAAGCTTTTGATTAGAAGGAGGTGTAGGAAGTAATTTCTAAGGGGATGGTTGATGTAGGAATTTAGGTACCCACACAGGCTTAGGATTTATATGGTTTTTGCATTGGGATTTATGGGATGAAGGAATTTGAGATTTTTGGATGAAATGAGATTTTTGGGATGTGGATGTTGCATTTGACTTGATTTCTTTTTGCTTAGGGACCCAAACCAGTTTATTTTTGGACTTTTCTTGTGAAAGTATGGTCTTGGGTAGCCTTTTGGATAGATTTTGCTTGGACTCTTTGCATTGATACCCTAAATCATAAGTATTTTAGGATATTTTGCTTTATGGGTAGAGACATCCAAATTTTTATTTGTGATTCCCATGGACTTGGTGAAAGCTTCATGTTTGGTCGATGTATGCATTTGTTGATCATGATTCAAATTTTGAGAGGATTTATGGATGGAGGGATTAAAAGTGGATTTGTGGATAAATGGATAAGGGGATTGGATGATAGGTATATTAGGCATTGGGATAAGTAAAGGTAGAGTGGATGGAGGGATATTAGGAGTTGGAAGTAATGGAGGTAAAGTGGATGGGGGAAGGTCTATGGTCACATGCTTTTGGGATTTTTAAGATGATGGGGAGGAATGGCAACATATGTTTTGGGGGTATGATGTGGTTTGTGATGAATAGGAGTAAATTTAGAAGGCATGGAGGAAGTACTAACATCTTGAGATTGTTTTCCTTGGGGTATATAACCAAGGCCATATGAGTGTGGAGGGACTTTGACATGGATGGGTTCCAAAATACCTTGTTCATGAAGGTCTAAGCCTTTACCTTGATAGTTCATTTTTTGGAGTATACTATGGATATTTGGATTATGGGTGTTTTGGACACTAGACACTAGCTCATTATTTGATGGGGAAGGTGAGGTGGTAGATAATGGGTGCTGCTCTCCTAAGGAAGAACATTCATGGATAAAGGTGGTAAGACCAAGGGGATATGACGGTAGATTTGAAATATGGTCAATAGTGGGTGATGAAGGATTATTAGGATTGTGATTATCATTATGCTCATTAAGATCCAAGCTATTTGTTTGATCATCTATGTTTACTTGGGGTCCAAGTGTCTCATAAAGGAAAGTGGATGTTGTTGAATCATGGATAAGACTAGGTGGAGGATGGATAGGAGTAGTATGGATAGCTTGTTCATGGATAGTTGTGGGATAATGGATAGGATCAATTTGCTCATTGATAGACTCATGATCATAGATACTATCTTGATCATAGGAAATATATAGGTTATGGATGGGTTGAACTTTAATTGCTCGCTCATGGTTAGAAACTTGATCCTGGATAATATCTTGATCATAGAAAATATATAGGTTATGGATAGGTTGGATGGAGGTTCTTTGATCTTGATTTAGATGAGGAGTTAACATTTCCACATGCTTTAGATTATACTCCTGACATAGCTCTTGATTTTCATGAATGGAAGTGGAAGTCGGAGACTCTTGGATAGGCTTGATAGGCTCTTGATGGTCAACAACATGAAAGTACAATGGATCTGGACTTGGACTCATGGTGGGAGACTCTTCAGTAGGATTGATAAGTTGTGGACAACATGATAGATTTGGAGGACTAGATGTGTTGGTGGAAGGTTCTTGGATAGGCTCAAGGATAGGTGTTTGATGACATGGAGATGGTTTATGGCTTTCTAATAGCCATTGGATCACATCCTTCATAAGTGTATTGAGAGATGGATAATATAATGGATGGATAATAATGGTGGATGATGTTTTAGGCTTAGGGTGAGGATTAGGTGGAGGGATAATAGGGTTGGATGTTGTAGGCTTATGATTAGGATTAGGTGGAGGGATAATGGTATTGGATACATTAGGATTTGTATTGGATGGAGGGACAATGGGATTGGACGGATTGGATTGGCATGGTGATGGGGGTGACACATGGGATTGGGATGGTTTGATTTCAAGAATTTCGTTGAGTTTTCTTTTAAGCATCCATTGGAAAAACATCTCAGGCTAATATGTTGGTGGATGATTGGAGGAACATGGTGATAAAAGTAATGTACGGCTTGATGGAATGGAAGATTGGTGGATTAATGGACTAGGATTGGGATTGCATGGAGGTGTTGGGATAGGACTAGTAGGCTCTTGGATTGGCATGTGATTGGATGATGATATAGGGTACCCATAGGATGCATAAGCTAGAGTGGTGTTCCCCTTGTTAAAGGTACCATAAGGACTTAAGGACACTTGATTTTGGTGCAAAGGGTAACTTAGATTTGTGTGTTCTTGTTGTGAAGGAACTTGATAGCCTTGTGAATAGATTTGGTGGTGAGGTGAAATGTTAAGATAAGTAGTTGGATTTTCTTGAGGTATGGATTGATATAGAACTTGTTAAACATTGGAAGAAGTGGTATAGGTTGATGTAGGGATAACATGATATGTGGTTGGATTAGGTTGGTATGAAGTGGAGGGGGATGACACATAGGGTTGAGGAATAATATGTTGATGTTGTATGTGTGATATTATAGTGGATGATGTGTTAAATGAAGGTTGTGGTTGTGGTTGTTTAATGGAGAGGGGTTGTTTTTGTAGTTTTGTTTGTTGAGTTTGGGATTGGTAGGTGGCTATAAGTTGTTGGAATTATTGGTTTTATTGCAGTTGGGATTGTTGTTGTATGATTTGTTGGTCGATGACTTGTTGTTGTTGGAATTATTGGTGTTGTTAATGGGATTGTTGGTGTTGTATGATTTGTTGGTCTAGGACTTGTTGTTGTTGTAATTGTTGGTGTTGTTGTTGGAATTGTTGGTGTTGTATGATTTTTTGGTGTTGTGGTGGGGTAGTGACTTGTTCCTTTTTATATTACATCCTAAGTTCATCAAGAATTTTGTAAACACCATAATGATCTTGCTCTATGTTCTTGTTTTCGAGTGTCATAACCATTTTGACAAAGGATGGATTAGATGAGGTGCAAGAATGGGATAGATGGTGGTGAGAATTAGAAGAAGTTAGATTGGATTGGATGATTATTAAGATGATGTGGATATGGATTGGATGATTAGGATTTGGATTAGAATGAAAGTGATGATAAGGACAATTAGGGTGTTGTAAGATGTATTTCTTGATAGCTTGACTTATGCAACTTGCAAATAAAAGAGTTCACATGTACATGCATAAATCACACACACAAAAGACATAATGGCAAGTTTGAATTTTCAAGATAGATTGTTGTGATTATGAAGACACTTAAAGACACATCAAGAAGCCTAATATTAGTCAAATGGGTGTGGCCAAGAGGTTGTAAGCTAAGATAAACAAGTTGTCTAAGGATTTCCCCAATATACACGAGGTAATGAAAGTGAAATAATGCCACATAGCTGGGAGAAGACAGTAACCCACCCTTCACATTCACTTCCACAAGGTATAGAGTTCCTGGGGGATTATCCTGAATGACAAGATTCCAACATCCAAGAGGTGTGTCTTTCGATTCACTCCTCACTTGTTATACTCCATCGGAACACAAGAGTTGAGGTCGTCCCTTGGAGTGGTGTGTCTCCAAGCAAGCCTCCTAAGAACGGTGACAAAAGCAAATTAAGTGGTGCTTGAGATCTCCAAGATCACCTTGCAGTGTGAGGAGAGAGTATAGACACACACTTGACTAACACTCACAATGTTAATTGACCCTTAGGAATTGAAATGTGTGTGTGAATATGAATGGATTAAAGGATGTTCTTGATTCTCAAGATCAAACGAAGTGCATGAGAAGAGCATGCACACCCTAAATCGCACTCAAATCCACCAAGAAATTCAAGCACAAGTTCATTTTATACCCAAATCCAAGTGTGATAATGACGAAGACACGTGTTCATTTTAAGCCCAATTTCAAGTATGATGATGCAAACAAATGTTCATTTTTAATCCCAAATCGAAGTGTGATTGCTAACAAGTTTTTGATTAAATGAAAAGACAAAATTTGGAATGTGCATACCTGGAATACTTATCTTCAGATCTGATGCTGATGTTAATGTTGTGTAGTGCCTTATGTCCTTCTAGATTCCACCAAAGCAAAAAAGAACAAAAAAACTTGCAAGCCAACTTGTTAGGTGAAAAAATGAGCAATCTAGAAAATTTCTAATAATGACGATTAGATACAAAAGATTGGATGTTATGATCAGATTCTACATGAAATTCTATGCAATTTCAAAAAAATCATCAAATTTCACTAAGAAATGCAAAAGTTATGGTGATTTTAAGTTTGCAAGCAACTGTGGCATTTGACTGATTATACCTAAGAAATTTGACTAAATCTGCTGATGAAACTTGCACCACTGAAAAGTACGTCGAATCAACTTTCCAACGACTACAACTTACTTTTGTGCAATTCTGATACGATTTGCCCAAGTTGTGCAAAAAAGAAAAAAAAGGCCCTATCTTGGCATGTAGGAGGGCAAGGGAGGCAGTCTAGTGGTTAGTTAACAACTAATAGTTAATGTAAAATAGTGGTCACATGTGGGAAAAGAATTATGTGGTTACACTAAATGTGACAGTTAGCAATTAAAATAAATACATTAAATGCTAAGTTAGTAATTAAAAGATTAAAATTAAATGTTAAAGTTAGTAGTAAAAGATTAAAATTAATTGCTAAAGTTAGTAATTAAAAGAATAAAATTAAATGTTAAAGTGAGTAGTAAAATTAAATATTATTTGTTTTGTTTTGTTTTTTTTTTAGTTTGGTTGCTATGAAGAGGGGCATGGTTAGGGTTACAGGGTAGAGCAGGGGTCATTGAGGGAGGAGGAGGAGTTAGGAGGAGCAGGGAGGATGCGAGTAGGGTTTTAGATAGGGGAGCGTGGAGAGCTGTGGAGCAGGAGTGATGGGGTGGAGGAGTGAGCAGTATGAGGGAGGGGTGAGTGGGGTGGAGGAGTGAGTAGTGCGAGGGAGGGATGAGTGGGACAGAGGAGTTGGAAGGAGTGTAGGACTGAGGAGTGAGAGGTGAGGATTTCAGGGTGGAGGCAGGGCTAAGGAGTGAGCGGTGAGGGTTGAGAGGTGGAGGCCTCTCGAACTCAATAGTGAGGTTGAGCGTAGGAGACCATCTATGAAAGTTGATTCCCAGATTTTGTCCAAGAAGACCTAAATCTACAACAAAAAGCCTCAACAAATACTCACAAAAAGTAGGGGCTAGATCATCAGGTGTGCCAAAATGTGATAGGATAAATTTACTATGCAAAGATAAATGAAAATAAACCAAAAAAACAAGTATACCTTCCCTTGCATTCACAAATCCAACCTCACTGATTGAGCATACTAGAAGTTGCACCCAAACTCCAATGGGTTTCTCCTTGTTATGTTGATATGTGGATTGCTCAATTAAACAACATAACCTTGCAATATGAGGATAGTAGATAAAAGGATCTAGAATGATTCTAGCTGCATGATGTTGTATGAATATAAGAGATAAGAGGATCTAGAAAGATTCCAACAACATGAGATTACCAGAATCCAAGATCCTTGAGAGATGAGGAAGACATTTCATTTATAGATTTCCAGAAATGAAGATCAATAGTTATGAATGATCAAAGAGACGAATGGATGGAATTGGTTGAGAGGGTGAGAGAAAATGAGAGAGTGACAAGTGTCCTTGTCCTCTCATGCATTAGGGGAGTTAACAAATTTGATTGAAGATTTGACTGAGTTGATTGATTCGTTAACTAGGTTGATTAGTTTGTTAACAAAATTGATTGATTTGTTAATAGGATAGATTGATGAGTCAACTCAATTGATTGATCTATTAACTGATTTGACTAGAGGAAATCATGGTGAGAGAGGATAATGGGGAAAATAAATAAATAAATTATTTAATTTCATGTGCACATGGAGAATAAATAAAATATTAAATTTTATTTATTTTGAGGGACTAGAGTATTAGCTTTAATTAAATAAATAATTTAATATTTAATTAATGTGTGGAGGAAAATTAATTTAAATAAATAATTATGAATTATTTAATTAATGTGAAGTATGGCAAATGAATGTCTAATCTGGGAATGGGACAATTTTAGGTGTCTACACTTATTTTCTTTCATTTTATGTTTTCATTTTTTGCTTTATTTTTGAATTGGAGTTTTGGACTACCTTGACCTAACCCCACTATTTAGGAAGAAGTAAGGGCTCATCATTGAAGGTTAGCCATGATGAGTAAGGGGATAGATGCAACCAAATGGGTACAAGCAACTTCTAAGACTTCCCCATTGTTGAGGAGAATTAGGGAGACTTTCTTGTTAGCATCTATAAGGTACTATAGACTTGAAATATTTGATGTGTATTAAATTAAATTTAATAATAGCTAAGACTAGGATCAATTTAAAGCTTTAAGTGGATTCATTTAAATTGTCAAGAATGTAATGAGTAAATGACAAATATGACTTTGGGGATATGGAAATTAGTAATGGTGGCCTATACTAGCAACTCAAGACTCCTACTACAATGAAAATTAGAAAAGAGTGAACCACCAACAAATGATAGGATGGAATGAATAGAATGCAATGCATGTTTTGTTTTCTAAATATATGTAAGTATGCATATATATGTATATAATATAGTTATTTTAAAAACCTTCACTATGTCTTTGGATCTTTTTACCTCTAAGTCTACAAGTGCATAAAGGATTACCAACCCTAACATCAGTTCACCAATTATGTTGAAGGTTACACTTACAGGTACAAGGAGGCTTTAAACATTGATAAGGCTATAACAAACACTGGGCGTATTGACCCCATCGAAGGGTGACTCATTCTCCTAAAAAGGGCTTAGAAAAGATCAAGATGGGCACTGGTGGCTATGAGAGTTTGTAATGCAATTTTGGTTTTAATGGCCACAACGATAATGGTTATGATAGAAATGGTTTTGGATTTGGAGGCACCAGTTTTGTTCTTCCATTTGAGAGTAGTCATACTGCCTTCTACCTATAGAAGCACATTCCAAAAATTTGTATGGAGGGTGAAGAAATTAGAGAGCATGAAAATTTTCTCAAAATCATGCCCTGATATGTAGATTTACCATATTACAGCCCAAGCTATGTGATTTACATAGATGGATATGAGAGTCTTGGAAAGAATGTATTGAAGAAGAAATTAGCATTTACCCATGTGCTAGAGGTTTGTTCATCCTCAAATTTGATTCTCTCATCGATAAAAATCTTGTTTTAAAAGTAGGGCCTTGGGCTTTCCAAGGTGACTACCTATGTATGAAACCATGGCCATCGACCTTTGACCCACACACTGATTATTTCTCTTTCACCTATTTATGAGTTGATCTGTCATACCTATGCCTCCAATTTTGGGAATTAGAAGACTTAAAGGCTATTGGAACGAACTTGGTATGTTCCTCTACATCTTTGAGGAGACTGCTACTTATGCCAGTTCAACCTTCGCTAGGATATGCATGGAAATGGATCTATCTAAGGGACTCCTAATTAAATCTCTTTAAAGGTTGGTGATAAAAATGGAGATATTTTTTTTACTATAAATTAATCAAATTTATATGCAAAAGATGTACTCCATAGATCACCCAACATATCAGTGTCAGAAGAAGCCTATTAATGAGCTTAGTGATAATTCCCTGTAACTCCCACTTGGTGGATAGAGAAGAATCACTTCACTATGTTATTTATCCTAGCAACTCCCATGAGTAAGTCTCTTCCTAAGCCACTCCAGTCAACACTTGTTTGGCCAAAGGTCTTCCTTCTCAAGAGTGATGCTCTCTAACAATTGTTGCTCTAGTTAACAATAATTAATTGGTTCATGAGTCAACAACAAAGACAAACAATATGAAGGGAGGGATATATCCTGGATCCACAAAATCCCCAAGATGTGAAGTGATGCATTCAACTAGCATTGAATCTTGTTCATCCTTCCATTTTTGGATGGATTGGGTTAACATAAAAAAGAAGAAAGCTCCATCACAAGAGAACAACAAACATCAAATGATATTAAGGTCATCAAAGAAGAATGAGATGGGTTTTGTTAATCTACAACCCCCTTTTTAAGAGGGTTGATGCTTATTTAGGATCAGAAATGTCATTGTCAAATGGTCATGCACCCCTTTTTATGGGTGTAATGCACAAATCTTTATTTTTATTTTTATTTTATATGAAGTGGTCTCCTTGAATGTCACTCACCAATTAAAATAATGAATATATATGGTTTAAACATAATATTTATTGAGATGAAAAGAATTGATGATTTTGGGAAACTCTTCACCTTCCATTGTGCACAAGAGGTAGGCTTCATTGCCAACATCTTCCTTTACTAGTTATGGACCTTTCTAATCCTTGTGAAATTTCCTTTAAACTCTTCACCTTCCATTGTGCACAAGAGGTAGGCTTCATTGCCAACATCTTCCTTTACTAGATATGGACCTTTCTAATCCTTGTGAAATTTCCTTTTGTTTTTATATCTCTTGTTATTTACACTTGCTTTTCAAAGAACCAAATCCCCTCTTTTAAATAATCAAGATGAAGTCTCCCTAATTTCACTTGAACTTTTCTTAGGAGGTTTGGGCTTCATGGCGTATGCTAGCATGAAATAGGCTTGATTGATGAGCCCTTAATCCTATAGTGTGCATGGGGTTATAAGTAGTTGTCTTATGGCTACCTTAAATCTTAATTAAGTTATATGATCATTATTATATTCTTATAGAGATAATTAGGTCATCCTAAGTGTTATATTTTAGTATCTAAGTTGGCATGGGTGACATTGAATATATAAGTAAGGTATATATACGCAATAGTGGTTAGTTTAGGTCAGGATCATATTATGAATTGTGTTCTTCTCGGAGACTTTTGGAGGTTTTCCCCCTCGAAGTGGCTTATTATTATCAAGTATTTATGACATATTCCTATTATATTCTATTGTGCAAGCTTTTTCATGACAAGTGGTATTAGAGCATGATCTTGGCACCATGAAGGCAAGTAACAAGGTAATTTTTTGGGTCATTTTGGGAGGTGCATATCTCTCTCATTTTGGAATTTTTTTTCTTGATTTCTAGAAGGTTGATCAAGGGTATATTGAAGTTGCTTCGGTTCTAATTTGAGGTCAATTGGAATAGAATTAAAGGAGTTATACATGATTAGGGTTTTCACCAATTTCATTCCTAGGGCTACAAATAAGTGATTTTTTTCTTGATTTCTAAAGTGTTGAACAAGGGTACATTGATACACCTATAGTCTTTATTTGAAGGAATTTAGAGTCATTTTCAATAAGTTACTACAATTTTAAGGTTTTCCATAAATTCACTGTGTAGGCTACAATTTATGGAATTTTTAAGATTTGTTTACATTTTTGGCAATCTTGGAAAAAATAATTAGGGGTTTACACTTTTTAATTTTAATTTTGGGACTAATTTTTTTAAATCATCCAGACAAGATTTGGTCAACAAAAAAATAGATTTTGCACTATATGGTTGCACCACAGACTAGAGGCAGGGGAAAGAAGTCCTACACTCCTAGTAATACTTCTGATAAAGGTGATTCATTAGTAGAGATGGATTCCATACCTAAGGAAGAAGAAACCAATAAGATGAAGGAGGATATGCAACACTTGCAAGGAATATTTGATACCATACAAGGATATATATCTAGCATCTATAACATATTGATAAATGTCTACGCTTACATCTAGAAACAATCAGGCTCACAAATAGATGTTTTAAGAAACCAATGTGGATTGTCTAGGTCATCTAATCTAGATCCAAATGTTAACACTCATATGGGATCTAGAAACTTGATGCCAAAGGTGGATATGTGCAAGTTCGATGGCAAGGTTCTGGTGACTTGGATGAATTAAATGGAGATTTTTTAATGTACATCAAATTCCAAGTGAAAAAAAGTAACAATGGCTTCCTTTTATCTAGAACTAGAGAAATTCATTTGGTATCGATGGTTGTGTGCACAAAGGAAGAAAAAGGCTCTCACTCTCACATGGTACATTTTTTTAGAGGACTTATAGTCATAGTATGGCAATAGTGTGGCAAACAACTGCTTCAACTAGTTAGTTAAATTACATTAAATAAGACCAGTCAAGGATTATTGAGCAGTTCTAGAACCTCTCCTTGAGAGTAGATACAATTCTAGAAGAGAACTTGAATGACTTAATTTTGGGTGATCTCAAGGATCACATCCAACATGAGGTATGCATGTTTAGTACTAATTATATATCTGAGTCTTTTGTCCTAGTACTATGCAAGGTAGAATAGAAGTTTTCAATTCCTAGAAAGCAAGGGTTCAATGGAATAAGAGAGGACATTTTTAGCACAGCCATTCCCTCAACCCACTAGGTTGATTCCCCAACAAATTGGAGAGAAAAAGGCAAAAGGGATATGTTTTAACTACAATAGCAAGTATAATAGGGGGCATAAATGTGTAGAAAAAATTATTCTACATTGAAGGGACAAGTGAGGGGGAAGATAAAGAAGAATAAATATTAGAGTTGGTCAATGAGCCCGAGGATGAATTAGGAGATCCCCAACCAATAATTTCTTGTATGCACTTTCTAGAATTAGCACAACACAGACTCTCAAGGTAGTGGGGTTTTGAATAAAGAGAGTAACTGTGTTGAGACTCGGGAAGCACTCACAACTTCATCAACAAGAATTTAGCTTCTCGTCTGAATTGTTTTATATATCCGACTCTAGAATTTCAATTCTAAATTACAATGGAGCTATTGTTGGTTGTTTAAGATAATGCCATAGCATTAAATTGACAATCGGAGAATATTGTCCAATGTTTGCTATTCCCATGGGTGTAGTAGATATCATGTTGGGAGTATAGTGGCTCACTATATTGGGGAGAATTGAGATGAACTTCTAGCAACTACTCATGAGATTCACTTAGAGGGAAGGATAGCTGGACTAAGAGGGTTGCATGCAAATTCCCCATAGATAGTAAGCTCTCATCAAATGCAAAATATGCTTAACAAAAGTGTTGATGGATTTGTGGCCTAATTATTTTCATTAGCAACCCATTAACCAAATGTTCCTACCTAGATAGATTTACAAGCAATTATAGCTCATCACTCAATGGTTTTTTGAGATATACCTAAATGACTAACTCCTAAAAGGGATCAAGATCATGCCATTCAACTAGTAGTAGGGAGCTAACCACCCAAAATCAAGCCTTACAAGTGTCCATATATAAAAAAAAGTGAGATTAAAAATATGGTTCAAGAGATGCTAGAGGCAAGTATTATCGGGCATAGCTAGAGTGCCTACTTCGCTCTCATGGTAATGATGCATAAGAAAGATGACACTTGGCACATGTATCCAGAATATAGAGATCTCGACAAGCACACCATCAAAGATAAGTTTCTTATTTCAATCATTGATGATTTAATAGATGAATTAAATGGAGCTATGTTTTTTACAAAACTTGACCTTAGATTAGGTTATCACCAAATACGAATTAAGGAAGAAGATATTCCTAAGACATCATTAAGGACTCGTGAGGGTCATTATGAGTTTCTAGTGATGCCATTTGGTCTTAATAATGCTCCTACATTTCAAAGTTTGATGAATTCCATTTTTAGGCCATTTTTTAGTAAGTTTGTATTAGTGTTATTTGATGATATATTGATTTATAGGAAGACATAGGAAGACCATTTGCACCATGTCAATCAGGCATTACAATTTCTCAAACAACACCAACTTTATGCTAAACCTTCCAAGTGTGCTTTTGGTGTCAAAGAGGTGGAGTAATTGGCTCACAGATTGTATCTTTAATAGAAAAAGTAATCCTAACTAAACTACTTTTAATCAAAACCAATTCCTATTGAACATTAGGGCACTAGCTAATGAAGGTGTTTATCTTACTACTGTCCAATCAAGAAAAGTAAGACTACTCGAGCTATGTCCTTTTGTTGCAATCAAAATTGAATGATTAAACAATACTAATTAAACTAACTAAACTAGAGAAAAGTAGTGGGAATACATAGACAAAGACATAAATTCACATAAACAAGTATAGCAGTGGAAAACATAGATTTCAAGGAACCTGACACTAAACGATGGAGCCCACTATCTAAGATGACAATACAAGGTGTAGACATCTAAACTTAGCATTGTAGTCCATTGGATGTTAAAAGTCAGAAATCTCGATATATGTAATTCTATACAAATTTCAACAAATCCCTATCCACAACAAATATAGTTATTAGTACATAGAAATCGATAAACAAGAAGAATAGATAAGAACGATGTGAGAATAAAGAAATAAAGTAATTGATGAGGAAAGGCAAAGAGAGCACAAACACTCATGTGTTTGATGCCTCTTCTCACAAGACTTGCAATAACAATAAAGGGAAAAAGGGTTGGGTTGTATAGAGGTTTGCCTTAGTTAAACCCCATCTTTGGTGTTTCCACCTCAATGATAGCTAGATAGATACATAGATAAAAATAGTGTGTGTGCTCTGAATCTTAACTGTATCTAAGATTGTGGTGAGCAGTGACAAACAATATTTTCAATAAAGAAATGAGATTCAATGGCATTATAAATATTAGTCTAAAATAAAATAGATAAAGCAACTACAAGAGTCTCACTAGAAGACTACCGCATAAGGGAACAAGATGAGCTTTGTTCCAGAGGATAGTAATCTCAAATGAGAACTTCTTGAATCAGCCAAAGTACATGAATAAATCACATCAATAAACCTCTATTAATAACTTGCAATGAGAGAGGAACATACAATAGCAAAGATACAAGCAATATGGAGTTTAGTGACAATTTCAGTAGAGATTTGCTATGAAAATATTTTGATTCTTCAAATGGCAAAGTGGCAAGGTTTTATAGAAGAGGAGAGATCAAAAAGCTAGGCAAGGAGTCATTTGGGTGCAGATAAGTGTTAGGAAAAGCTTAGAGTGCCATACAAGCAAAAACACACCTTCTAAAAATGGTTGATGAACTAAAAAACATTATCAGAATGCCAACATGTGGCGCAGACATCCACACTTAGCGCTTAGGTCCATGAAACTTCAGTCTTAAGAAGGTCTATATTACTCAGGGTACTGCCAAGGATAAGGCACTTTTATGGTTTTGGGGTATGGTAGGTAAAAATGGTCAAAGCAGGATTCAAAAAGCACACAAAGGGAGCAGACACTAGATTGAGTACTAAATAGAGTGTGAAATTGTAAGCAAGCACAATTTACAATGCTACAGTGTCTTGTGAAGGAGTAAAGGTTGATCCTAACAAAATCAAGTCTATGATTGAGTGGCCTATTCCTAAAACCATTAAGCACTTGAGGGGTTTCCTAGGACTCACTAGATACTATAGAAGATTTATGAAGAACTATGGCCATATAGCAACACCCCTCACAGCTTTGTTGAAGAAAGATGCTCTTCAATGGAATAGAGTATTAGAGATAGAGATTGCAACACAAAAAATAAACCCATAATACAAAAATATACCAGAAGCATAATGAAGCACACAACATAGTGTTTAATGTGGAGAAAACCCTTGCAGGTAAAAAACTCCACCAAGAAAAGAGGCTAAGTTGTATTATCTTCACAAAAGGAGATTCAAATACATTCACTTCCTCTGTCCTTCAACCTTCACTCTGGCAAAACTTGGATACCTGTAAACTGTTATGCAACTCATCTACTATGCCATGGTTTATATATAATTTACAATCCTCAAGATAGGTGTTCCACCTTGGAATCTCCACCCATGCAACAATAAATGTTGTTATACATGTGTCCTACACTTGGTAAAAGATACCCATGTAAACTTGGGTGCCTAGGGGCAAAAATAGCCACTTATAGCATCTTATGATGCATCATAATCATCATAGATACCACTAAAAGAGAATTTTCCCAAGATAGGTGCCTGGGGCTAAACATAGCAACGTACAACACATATGCGTCATAGTGTCATAGAATCTTATGATAACTTGCAAATATCATAGATTCTTTACATGCACCCACCAAACATTATGACATGCATCATACAAGCTAAAAAAAGTATATTCTCCACATGTGCACCCCATCTTGACCAATTACCATTTACCATAGTAAATGACATCCCATAACTACCGCTGGTAACTCCAAAACTTACTAGTACAGTAACTTTGTAATTACTATGGACAATAAATAATTTTTACCACTACCGGTGAAACTAGTACATCCCTTATGGGTAATTACAAATAATAAATGGAATAATACAATAATGGGATTTACAAGGTTAATGGCACCTTATCCTAGCATTCTCCCACTTGGCATTATACATTGTAAATCAACCCATAGGAAATTAGTATGAAAAATAATCAGGCACTAGAAACAAGGCCCATGGCCTCTCTGCACGACATGAACTTCTCTGTGCTCACACGCTTGGTCAATGAAGCATTCTCCTGAGTGTCTATCTTCTTCAGCTTAATATGTCCATTTACAACCAACTCAAACAAAGTAATATTGAACATCAACATGCTTAGTCTAAGCATGATACATAGGATTCTTGGCTAAACAGATAGCACTTTAGCTATCACAACCAATGTGAATGATCCTACAATCAAACCCAATACCTGTACACAGTCTCCTCAACCAAACTACCTCCTTAGAGACATGAGTAGAAGCCATATACTCTACTTCTATGGTGGACAAAGCAACTATGGGCCGCCTCTTACTCATCCAACTCATTGCTCCTCCAAATAGAGTAAACATAGCCACTAGTGGACCTTCGACTATCTAAGTCACTTGCCCAATCTACATCAACAAAACCCTGTATATCTAAACATTTATCAGTACTATCAGTACCAGAGTAAACCAAACAATAATTAGGAGTACCTACAAGATATGTAAGCACCCTCTTCACATAATTCCAATGTTGTCTACCAGGTTTAGACATAAATCTACTCAAAACTCCCATTGTTTGGGCATTATCTGGCCTAGTGCAAACCATTGGATACATCAAACTCCCTACAAAACTAGCATATGACACATTAGACATATCCTCAAGAGCATCCTCAGTCTTTGGACACATATCTAATGAAAGCTTAGTACCAATGGGTAAAGGAACTCTAACTGGGTTATAGTCCTACATAACAAATCACTGCAAAATAGTGTTCACATACTTACTTTGTGACAACCAAAGATTTCTATTACCTCTATCCCTCCTAATCTCCATTCCAAGAATATACCTGGCATATCTAAGATCCTTCATATCAAATGCACCTAAAAGTTGGGTTTTAAGCTCACTAATTATACCCTTATTATTGCTAAAAAATAACATGTCATCAACATACAATGCAATAACCAGTATAGAATCATCAATACAATAAATGTAAACACAATGATTCTCCTTGCTTCTAACAAAACCCAATTTCAACACAAATGAATCAAACTTTTGATACCACATTCTGGGGGACTGTTTTAAACCATAAAGTGACCTCTTCAACCTGCAAACCCAGCGTTCTTTTCCTTTCACCTCAAAACTTGTAGGTTGTTGCATATAAATTTCTTCCTCAAGATCTCCATGCAAGAACGCAGTCTTAACATCTATTTTCTTAATATCCCAATCAAAGGATGTAGCAATGGATAAAATAAATCTAATAAAGTCAATTTAGCAACAGGAGAGAAAATCTCACCAAAATCAACTCCCTCTCTCTGGGAGTAGCCCTTGGCTACTAGTCTAGCCTTGTACTTCTCCAATGAACTGTCTACTCCAAACTTCTTATTGAAGACCCACTTACAACCTATGGCCTTTCTTCCTTTGGGAAAATGAACAAGATCCTAGGTGTTACAAGAGCCTAAAGCCATCATCTCCTCCTACATGGCTAACTACCAAGACTCACTATCATCTAAAAGAATAGCTTCCTTGTAGGATCTAGGCTCATCGTTAGTACTCAATAAAGTAAATACACAATAGAAATCTGGTGGGCTATACCTGTCAACTGGATTCTATTGTCTTGTGGATCTCCTCAAGGGTGGAGTAAGAGTCAACTTTTTCTTTTGCATGATCATCTATAACAAAAGATTCATCTTCATCAAAACTACTCAAATCTTCTTCTTTTTCTTCACCCCCCAATCCATCATTATGTTCTTCCTGAGGTGCATCTTGTTGCTCTAAATCAAAATGTACTCTCTTTACCTTTTCATCTTTTTCTTTTAGTTGCTCAAGTTCAGAAATAACTCTAAGTTCCCTGAAAATAACACCTCTAGAGTAGATAATCTTATGGGTTAGTGGATTCCAAAGTTCATAACCTTTGACATTATCACCATATCCAATGAATGTACACTTTTAAGCTTTTAGATCCAACTTAGATCACTTTTCCTTAGGCACATGAACAAAATCCTGATAGCCAAAAACCCTTAAATGTGAAACAAAAGGTTTCTTACCTATCCACACTTCATAAGGTGTCGATTCAAGAGACTTACACACAGCCTCTGCCCAAAAGCATTTATCCAACTATGCATCACTTAGCATACTTTTGGCCCTTTCCATGATTACTGATTTCATCCTTTCTGCAACACCATCCTATTGTGGTGTATACGGAGTTGTCTTTTGTCTAATAATAAATGCATGCTTGCAAAACTCATCAAATTCCTTAGAGCAATATTCCCCTCCATTGTGAGATCTTAATATTTTTATCTTCAAACCTGGTTGGTTCTCTACTAAGACTTTGAATTCCTTAAACTTAGTGAAAACTTCAGATTTGTGTTTCATAAAATAAATCCAAGTAAATCTGGATACATCATCAATGAAGGTAACAAAATAATGATATTTTCTAATAGAATCATTATCACAAGTCCAAACACATCTGTATGAATAATTTCTAACTTCTCTTTTGTTCTATTGCTTCCTAAAGGAAATTATTTATGTTTTGTTTACCAAACACACAATGCTCATAGAAATTAAAGTGCTCATCAGAATAAGAGAAACCATCCAACAAATCTTTATTCTTAATAGTTTTCAAAACATTATTACTTGTGTGACCTAATCTACGATGCCACAACATACATGTATTTTTAGTACTAGCCTCAGATACATAGGAGGCATTACAAACTGTATTGGCTTCAAGCTTGAACAGGTTTCCCAATCTCTTCCCCTTTGCTACCACCAAGTTCCCTTTCACCAATATGTAGCCATGCTTGTCAAAAGTCACATGCATTCCCAAGTCATTCATATTTGAAATAGAAATCAAATTTCTAGCTAATCCAGGAACATGATAAACATCAAGGATGGTTTTAATCCTCCCATCAATGGAACATAACAGTACCTTTCCTTTCCCAACTATCAGATATGTAGAGTTGTCCCCAAGGTACACATTACCTCCATCATATTCTTCATATGTGGAGAACCATTCCTTATGTGGGGTCATATGAAATGAGCATCCTGAGTGAACCAACCAGTGATCATTAGAAACAACATTACATGCAAAAAGTAAAACATCTTCACCTGCATTTGAGGACTTATCTGAAGTACTCTCCCATTGTTTCTTTGGGTTTCCATAGTCCTTCTTTACATGTCCTCTTTTATCGTAGTTCAAACACTTAACTATGTTCTTCTTCCCAGGAGTCTTAGAATGGCCCTTAGACTTGTCCTTAGCCCCTTTCTGATCTCCTTTCAATCCCCTTTCCTTAGACCTTCCCCTGACACTGAGAGCATCCCCTGAACTATTTTAACTCTTCTTCCTCAGTTCTTGTGATAGTAAAATTGCAACAAGGGCATCCAACTTGGGATCTGCGAGGTTAGCAATGATAGCAAGGATAACATTCTCCCAAGACTCAGGTAAAGAACAAAGAAGCAAAACACATTTATCTTCCTCATCAACATCAACATCTACTAATGCAAGCTGACTCATCAACAAATTAAATGAATTTAAATACTTTGCAATTGACTCACCCTCTTTCATTTTCAAAGAAATAGTTTTACTTTTAAATAGAGTTTATTTACCATACTCTTGGTTTAATAGATCTCACCCAACTAATTCCACAATTTATGTGTGGTCTCTTCCTTTGTGACATTCAGCGGGATAGAATCTGAAAGACACAAATAGATGGTTCCTTGTGCCTTATTATCTAGTCTAGTCCACTAATCCAGAGAGACGTCATCAAGTTTCTTCTCTTTTTGGATAGTCAACCACTAGTTTCTTTCTTCCAACAAATCTTCCATTTTTAGCTTCGACAACTCATACCCCATTTCGTTGAACCTCTCAATGTCCAAATGAGAGGTTGATGCAATGGTGGATGCAGCCATAATATCAACACAAGATCTACAAAACAAATGCAACCAAATCTCCCATTGCAACTATAGCTTCCACACTACCACCCAAGAGTCAAAGCTGGCCAGGCTTTGATACCAAATGTTAGAAATGAAAGCACAACTACTTAATAGAAATTTGATTCAAATGAATATTTAACGATCTTTAACAGAGTATTAGAGATAGAGATTGCAACATAGAAAATAAACCCACAATACAGAAATATACCAGAAGCATAATGAAGCACACAACATAGTGTTTAACATGTAGAAAACCCTTATAGGTAAAAAAACTCCACCTATAAAAGAGGCGAAGTTGTATTATCTTCACAAAAGGAGATTACAAATACATTCACTTCCTTTGTCCTTCAACCTTCACTCCGGAGGAACTTAGGTACCTGTAAACTATTATGCAACTCATCTACTATGTCATGGTTTATATAGAATTTGCAATCCTCAAGATAGGCATCCACCTTGGAATCTCCACCCATGCAACAATAAATTTTGTCATACATGCATCCTACACTTGGCAAAAGATGCCCATGCAAATTTGGACGCCTAGGGGAAAAAATAGCCACTTACAGCATCTTATGATGTGTCATAACCATCATAGATACCACTAAAAGAGAATATTCCCAATATATGTGCATGGGGCTAAACATAGCAACTTACAACACATCAATAACCATCATATGTGTCATAGTGTCATAGAATCTTATGACAACTTGCAGCTGTCATACATTCTTTACATCCACCCACCAAACATTATGACATGCATCATACAATCTAAAAAAAGTAGATTCTCCACATGGGCAGCCCACCTTGACCAATTACCATTTACCATAGTAAATGGCATCCCGTAACTATCGTCAATAACTCCAAAACTTACTGGTACAGTAAATCCGTAATTACTGTGGACAGTAAATAATTTTTACCGCTGCCAGTGAAACTAGTACATCCCTAATGGGTAATTACAAAATAATAAATGGAATAATACAATTGTGGGATTTACAAGGTTAATGGCACCTTATCCCAACAGAGTTAGCTAATACAACATATGAGAGACTAAAGGAGGCCATGTGTATCACTCTAGTTATATCCACTCCAAAATTCACCAAGGATTTTATTGTGGAGTGTGATTCTTTAGGAAATGGTATAGGAGTAGTTCTCATGTAGGAAGGTAGGCCTATTGCTTTGTTAGTTAAAGGGTAAGAATAAACTCAAACCCATTTATGAGAAGGAAATACTAGCTACTTTTCATGTAATGACATAGTGGATGCCATATTTGATGGGTAGACACTTCAAAGCTAAAACAAATGATGACAACCTAAAATATTTTCTAGAGTAATAGGTATCCTCTAAAGAACAACAAAAATGGGCCACTAAGATGTTTGGTTATGACTTTGAGATTGTCTATAAGAAAGGGAAGGAGAATATAATGGTTGATGCACTATACAGGAAGGATGAGGCATTATTGTGCGCCATTTCAATATTACAAGAAGATGGGGTTGAAGAAAGCAAAGTGAAGTGGTAGAATGATGTTGCTACAAGGAATCTCATTTAACAGTTGCAAAATGATTCTAGCAATTTAGATAAGTATTTTTTGGAAGGGAGACTCTTTGTGGTATAAAGAGAGATTGTACCTATGCAAGAATTCCACCCTCAAACACAAGATTCTTGAAGAGCTCAATGGTTTTCCAGTTGGAGGTCATTCAATATTTTTGAAGATGTCATCAAATCAAGCAAGATTTTTTTGGGAAGGGCTTAAAGGTGATGTTCAAAAATTTGTGGTATAATGTTTGTTATGTCAAAGAAATAAAGAGGAGATAGTTAAGACACCTAGTTTTTTACAACCCTTAGTTATCCCTAGATAGTGGTTGGAAGATGTCTCCATGGATTTCATCACAATTCTTCCAATATCTTAAGGTAAGAGTGTCTTTATTGGTCATGTTTGGATAGATTTGTTCTCTTTTTGGGTACTCAAGTGGCTCGCAACTCTTCATACCATCCTAAATTAGATGGGAAAACTAAGGTAGTCAATAAGTGCTTGGAAGGGTATCTACATTATTTCACTTTAGATAAGTAGTCTTAATAGGTGCATTGGCTATCACTAGCATAATGGTGGTATAAAACTTTCATTCATAGTTTTTCAAAAATATCCCCATTTATGCCATTATATGGATACTATCCTCCATCCATCACATCATCATTGAAGGTGACACCAAGAGTTCAAGTTATGGAAGACCACATGAATCATCAACAACGAGTACTTTTAGGACTCAAATAGAATTTGGCAATGGCACAAAAAAAATGTAACAACAAGTTGACCAACACCACAATGAAAGGAGTTTCGAAGTCAGTAATTCAATTTTCTTGAGATTACAACCTTATAAGAAAATGTA
This sequence comes from Cunninghamia lanceolata, assembly GCA_027924645.1. Classification (NCBI taxonomy): domain Eukaryota; kingdom Viridiplantae; phylum Streptophyta; class Pinopsida; order Cupressales; family Cupressaceae; genus Cunninghamia; species Cunninghamia lanceolata. Next base: position 9,814,687 of record BSBN01000252.1, on the reverse strand, counting down.
CTTGAACCATCAAATGAATAATAAGTCATCACCAAAATATTATGGTCCATACTAGATTCTATAGAAGATTGGTAGTGTAGCCTACAAGCTCGAGTTACCTCCAACAACAAAGATACATCTAGTTTTTCATGTTTCCTTTTTAAAGAAGGTAATTGGTTGAAAATTCCCTACTAGATAGTGTTACTAGAGCTAGATGAAGAAGGAAGAATCATCTTGGATCCAAAGTTAATTTTCTGGACAGACATAAAGAAGTCAAGGACTAGGACAATCATCAAGTATCTCATTCAGTGAAAAAATTTACCAATTGAAGATGCCACATGTGAAGATGAATATTTTGTGTAGAAGCAACCATGGTTGATCAACATTGAGGACAACGCTTCTCTAAAGAGAGGAGCATGTTACACCCTTCATCATATAATGTGCATAGGGTTATGAGTAGTTATCTCATGGCTACATTAACTCTTAATCAAGTTATATGATCATTGTTATATTCTTATTTAGATAATTAGGCCATCCTAAGTGTTATATTTTGGTATCTAAGTTGGACTAAGTGGCATCTAAGGCATAAGTAGCCTGCTATATATAAGAGATAGTGGTTTGTTTATGAGGATCATATTGTAGATTGTGTTCTTCTTGGAGACTTTTGGAGGTTTACCCCCTCAAAGTGGTTTATTATTATCAGGTATTTGTAGCATATTCCCTATTATATTCTGTTGTGTAGGTTATTTTATTACATTGACAATGAAACTTAGTCCAATAGGATTGTTCTTCGTTGATCAAAACATTGCTTAGTAAGTCAAACTTGTGTTTGAGATACATTCTACTATTAACATGATCTTTAATAGATTCTAAAAATTGATGTAGCTTGAAGGGTGTTTGGGGTTCTTCAATTTCTTTTGAGACAACAAAACTCACTCATCCTATAGTTTAACTTATGGTGCATGTTCGTGGAGTAATCAACATACTTTTTGGGAAGATCCAAGATCATTGGGTTTATTGTCCCTATAGTTATGAGTATCATTGTCTTTCATTTAATATCTGCCATGCTTATTTCATATTCATCTAGAAATTTATTGATTGTTTTAACCTAGACTAGGGGCACCTCTCAAACTTCATGAGATCTAGTAGAAGTATTGGGTGAAGGCTTGTCCACATGAATTTCCTTTCATCAGGGTCCTCAAGGGAAACTCAAGGTTGTTTTGTAGACTCTTTATTAGGTGAGTAAGCATAGGTTTAGTCATTACTTTCCTTAGGGATTATGGGGATTTGATCCATTAGAGGTGTCAGGGGAGTGTAATATTCACTTGTAGGTGTGTCACTTTGGGGTTTGGTAGAGGTATAGTCAACTATTTCTATGGGCTTGTAGGTGTGTTTATAGTTGGAAACCTTCATCCTATTATTATCCTAGATGAGACTTCATTTGTTTGCAGATTTAGGATGGTTTTTTCTTGATGGAAGAATGATTCTTGATTCACTTTCTTAAGTCTCTCCCATAACATCAACAAAGATATCAAGATCCAACCATTGGACATCATTGGATATATTAAATATGTTTATTGGGACTTGTGTGGGGATCACCAACTTCATGGAAGGTGGTTCGATAATCTCGTTTACTTATAGGTGTTAAGATGGGCATACTTTGTTCATCTGACATATTATCTTTTGCATCTATGAAGATATTAGTATCTAAGGATATGTCAATCACACAAATCTAGTTCATCTATTGGAAGGGGATCTGGAAGGGTTCATTGTTCTCTAATAATTTCATTATTTTTGCATTGGTCTTAGTTTAAATAGTTGTAACCTATTTAGAAAATTTTCCCTTCTCGAATGTCTTGGTCCCTTTCTCTTTGATGGATTCTAAATATTCTCCTCTTTTCTTCACTTGTATGGTTTGTGACATGGGTTTAAGTATTATGACCTTGTTGGTGACAAGCTCATAGTCAATTGGTATACCGATCTTCTTTTTAGTTATGTCTACCTTGAGCATGTTGAATGGCTTTGGGTGTTCCTTAGTGACATAAATTTCCTAGGTGAAGGAATCAAATCGCTTGAAATAAAGTGGAAGAGGTCACCTTCATCTTGTGGATCTAGGGTTTTCCCAAGAGTAGGTTGTAACTCATGTCTTTTTCTATCACATAAAACATTATTGGGACCATCTTAGGTCAAAGGGAAACTAGGAGTGTGACCTTTTTGATGGTTTCTATCTTAAAGTTGCTTTAATTATGTGGAGTGTCTCTGGAGGATAAGATATTTGTGTGACCATAACCCATTCTTTCTAAGACAGAAAAGGATACTATGTTGACTGTGGCCCCATCATCATTGGGGGTTCTTTTAATGTAGGTATCATAGATCCATACCTATAAATACAAGGCAGTATCTCCCATCCTTAATAACCTAACTTTAGTTGGCATTTGCTTAAGATTAAAGAAGAAGCCTAGGTCATGGAATCTTGCATTTAAGGGACCTAGGCATTTGCTTAAGATTGAGGTCAACCCAATTAATTTTTTACTTTAGAGGCAGGTTATATGATTTATACATTTTAACCTGATATCCTCTAAGAGGGTTGCATGATGTGATAGAGACTTCCTGAAAAGATCAATGAAGGAGATCTTTGCAAAAAAATTATTGAGGTCTTTGTTTAGGTCATATGGATTGATGGGGTGGTCTACTATTGAGACCACGTGTCCATGATATTCCCTTTTTAGGGTTGCATGAAGTTCTTGAATGTGATGATTCTAGACTAGTTTGACTAACTCAAGCATTTTGGTCTCCTCTTTTATGCCTAACTAACTAAGGGTAATTGATCTTTATGGTGGGGCAGTGATAGTTGACCATATTATGGCTGGGTTGGAAGAACTGGGTTGGTTAAATCCATTGTTATGCTAGTGCAATGGGAAGGGATATTGGTAGATCTGTAGTTTAGAATTTTGAGGGGAAATAGACCCCTAGCAATTATGGTTCATATTGCCTTGTGGGAGGAGGAACATGTCGACAAATAAGCATTGTTATTCATCTGAGACTTTAGACATGAATAGGTTACACTCCAAGTATGTGTCGGTGTCATGCCCACTTATCTTGTGAAATGAGTAGAATTTGTTAGGATTATAATCTTGAGGCCTCTAACATGGATCATATCATTTATTACTGTATGTGGGACTATTTTATTGCCTATTGTTCCTTTGGTCATAGTTGTTTCTAGGGAGATAGTCAACAACATTAACATTTTGGTTTCCCATTTTGAGTAATTATGGCCTCCATCATAGATATTAATATTATAATTATGATTATTGTTTCTATTCTTGGTTAGTGGGGCATCTATAATTCATCAATTATAACATTTTAATTATTTTTATAGATTTTAGGAGTTAAGGGGTTGTTATCATTATTATTGGTTGGGGTCTAGTGACCAATCTCCCATTGAAATCATATGCCTTCCTTATATTGTCCATTACGGCTTGATAGATTCTCAAGGCACTCTTAAGAGCTTCTTCATATGATTTATAAGGGAGGCTTTGGACCTCCTCTCGTATATCCTTATTTAGGATGTGTAAGAAAAGATCATAAATTTCCTTGTCATCCATATTTGGTGCACTTGTGGATGAGTAGAAAACTTTTCTCCATCACGTTATGAAGTGTACAACCAATTCTTTAGAATCTTTCTTGACACTTGAGAACTCTTAGATTCTCATCTTTACTAGTTTGTTTATATCAAGATAGTGATGAACTCATCAATGATTTGTCACAAAGAGTGAAATAATACTTTGGGGAGTCTGTAATACCAATCTAGCACTATTCCTTCTAGACTTTTTGGGAAGATCCTAACAACTACCCCATCCTAAGGAAGGAATTATTAAATGAAAATGGTGTAAAATTTGATAGGGGATTTAGGGTCTCTCTCCCCTTTGATCTTAGGGAGTTTAGGGAGGGGTCATTATAACATCACATTATGGATGGTGCGATCTAGGAACTCCTTTAGATGTTCAAGATAAATCCTAGAAAAGGGTTCATGCATGGAAGGGGAAACCACTTTGAACATGATCCCTATAGGGGGCTTGTTGGCTAGGTTGTATTTGAAAAGGCATGTTTGGTTGTTGAAGTCTGGGGAATGTTAGATAAATTTGAGGAGTTATGGTCAAGGGTTAAAAAATTGGTGGAATCATATGGTTCAGATTGTGATGCGGGCATCCCACATGGTTGGTATAGATTCATTGTGTTGTACTTTAGAGGTAAGGGCGGCATGAAGGCCTCATTGCTCGCATTATGAGTCAAAGTTGATGTATGAGGGTAATTGAGTAACCACTTGGTTTGGCTCATTTGTGGCAGTGGTGAAAGGATTGATGTGGAGTTGATGCCTCATAGATGTTGGCTTCTTATTCATTTACTTAGTTTTTTGGAGTGGCTTCTCAACACCCACTAACTCAAGCATCTTGATTCATTTCACCAAGTTGGCTATGAGTTCTTCTAGGGTTACTCCTTATGTAGGATTTGTACATAACATCTCACCATTGTGAGGTGGGTTTTGTTGGTGTTACTATAGACACTTAAAATTGTCCATGTCTTACAACATCACATTGTCGACACATTAAGTGAGACATCATATGACATTTTGTCCTAATCCCACTCCTAATCTCATTTATCCCACTAGACAATTAATTAAATAAATCCTATTTATTTATTTAATTTCCCTCTCCCATTTTCCAACTAATTCAAATAAAATATTTGAATTAGTCATCACCTTTCATCTCATTGCAACACATGTCACATACTACATTTCTCATCTAATACACTTTACATTTCCCACTAATTTAAATTAGGTCTACCTTACACTTGTCACATGACTACAACTCCTTATGGAGTGGGAAACCCTATTCGATCTCAATCGTCCACATCGTTCATTTGAACTTTCAATCTTAGCCCTTAATTCAAATCACTTCTTTCCTATAAATCAACCCTCTTCCAAGCCATTTGGGGGATCCATTTACAAGTAGCCTCATGTTGAATTTACTCTAGGATCTCCATTCTTTTTCAGTCATGTCTAGTGTTATGTTGTTGAAATAGTGAGCAATAAACATTCATCCTTCGACATCTTGCATGCCTATGCGAGATTGAGAAGAGAAATGGAGGTGAACCAAGTTTGACATAGGAATCTAGATTAGTTTGTTGTTTATGCTTTGATTTCTATGATCATTTTGTACTCTATTGTGTTGTTAGGGTTTTATTCTTCATGTTATGATTTAGCCCTAATTTTCCATAATGACATTTGGTGAACACGATGTGAATCTTGCAAATCTAACATTTTTATCAATTTTGGGAAGTCAAGTTTTGCAGGTGACCTTCGGGCCTGAAATAGACCTCACTATTGCATCTGGAATGCCTCGTAGGTGAAAAATGACCTATAACACTTGATATTTTGTTATAGGAAAAAATTTATTTATTTTTTAGTTTGGCCCCTATCACAGGGTCGTACCGTATGGATTCGTATGGACCTGTATGGCCTACGCAAGGGTCATCAGTGGATTTTATGATTTTTTCTAGTTTTTGATGGCTTATGTCTTTTTGTATTGCGGGTTTTACATTCTGGTTATAGATTCAAAATTTGTGTTGCAGGTAAATGTGTTTTGTAGGTTTAAAATTAATCAAACCCAAGCCACCACCAAGGTTTCACCAGTTACCACAGTTTAAATCTCCACCCTTCGCTCTTGTTTTGGGCATCACTACTCCTTGGAAACCCCCCTATCACTTCCATTTGAAAACCCTAACAGTCAACCTTTTGATCTCTGATTGACACCTCTCATTTTACAATCGCCACTCTTTAAATCCTGCATCACCTCTTTTATTTTTCCCCTAGTGCAGTCACAGTTGCATTTCCTCTTAACTTCCACTCTCAAAAACCTAGCGCCACTCCTCTGAATAACCCCTACACCATCCTGCCTGATCCTTGTCGCTGCCTAGAAACTCTCTGTCACCACCAAACACCTCCCTTCCACCTTCTCCAAATGCTTGCCACCCTTCAACTGCCACATAGACACCCTTTCTCCAATGTTGGAAGCCTGACGCCCCCATAGTTGGCATGCCCCCTTTGAAACCTCCTGATCGACATTGACTTCATTGGTGGTTTAAGCCCCAACTTCTTTTCTGAGGGTGTCAATCATAGTTGTGACCAAGCGCCAACCCCCCTTTTTATTTTTACCTTAACTTGGCCCTTGGTCATATGAGTGACCAAGGGCCCCGTTAGCTCCAAACCACCAATAACCATAACCACCAGTGCAAACCATTTGGACTTAACAGCGCATGTGACCACTCGGGATCTGACTGTTAGTGGTTAACCTCTTAACCTCCAAGCCTCCCTTGCTCTTCTTCATGCCCTAACGAGGAAGAGTCAGAATTTTGCAAAAAATGACTTGTTGGAAAGGTGACTCAGCTAGCTTCATAGTGGTGCAGGTATCACCATCAGATTCTACCAAGTTTGCTTGTTATTCGTAGTCAAAGTCAACCCTAGTATTAAACTTCAAGTGAGCATATCTTGAGTAATTTTTATTAGATTTCAGTGCAATTATTTTTAAAACAGCTTAGAATTTCTTGAATTTTTTGAATATACAATCCATTTTTCTTTAGCTATTCATCTAACATCATATTTCATCAAATTTCTCATTTTTCACATAACGCTTAGGGCTTGCAAGTGTCTTGTTTGTTCTTGGTTTTGGTGACTTTCAGGTGGTCATACAATGATGGAACAACATCAGTATCAGCCACAACAGTAGATTGGAAAGTGAATTTATCAGGTGCATTCATTTCATCTTTCATCTCTCATTTGAGTCAATTAAATTTGCTTTCTTTCACACTTTAATTTGGGGCTTAAAAAGAACATCTTATTTGCATCACAAATTGGATTTGGGCTCTAAAACAAACCAATGTCTTCATTTACATTGAAAGTGGGCTCTAAAATGAACTAGTGTCTTCATTCACATTTTGAATTTGGATTAAAAAGAACAATTGCTTTCATTGTTTGGTGACTTTGAGTGAGATTTAAGGTGTGTATGCTCTTCTCATGTGCTTCGTGCGATCTTGAGAATCAAAAACACCTTTCATCCATTCATTTTCACAACACACATTTTATTTCTAAGGGGAATTTACATTACGAGTGTGAATCTAGTGTGCATATGTATGCTCTCTCCTCACACCGCAAGGTGATCTTAGAGATCAAAAGCACCGACTAGATTTAATTTTGTCATCCTTTCTAGGAGGCCTGCTTAGAGACACACCACTCCAAGGGACGACCTCAACTCTAGCAGTCCGGAAGAGTCTAAATAGCGAGGTGTAAATCGAAAGACACCCTCTTGGAAGTCAAAATCTTGCCATTCAAGCTAAGCCCCCAAGAACTTTATACCTTTGGGAAGTGAAGGTGAAGGGTGGGTTACCCCTTTCTCTTGGTTGTGTGGCATTATTTCACTTTCATTTCATGAAATTGGGCCCCCCATACCTTGAGTATATTGGGGACATCTTTAGTCAACCTTGTGCATCCTAGAGTAGGACCTAATTGGCTATACCTACTTGACTAATCTAGGTCTTCTTGATGTGTAATCAAGTGCTTGCTTAATCATAACATTCAAATTTCAAAGTCAAACTTGCTTATGTGTCTTGCATGTGTGATCCATGTGTGTACGTGTATAATCATTTGTTTGCAAATTGCCAAATCAAGATATCAACATAGTCACGTAAACACGTCATTCTAAACATTCTTTCCATCACATTCATTCATTCTAATTCACCTTCATCCTAAACAAAACCCTAATCATCTAATCAATTTCATCCTAATCATATCCTAATCATTTCACATCATCTAATCCTCATCATTCCACATCTTCCAATCAATTTCATCCTAATCATTCCACATATCCAATCAATTTCATCCCTAATCATATCCTATCTATCCTAATCATTCCACATCATCATCCTATTCCTAGTCAAACACTTTCCAAAAGGGTACTAATCCTGAACAAAGCTATGCCCAATCCAAGACCTAAAATCATACTTTAAGGAGGCCCACCTTCTAATCCTAATGATGAGACAAATCATAAACCCAAGCTTATACTTCAAGGAGGCCCTCCCTCTAATCCTAATGATGAGACAAATCCTAGACCCAAGGTCATACTTCAAGGAGGCCCTCCCTCTAATCCTATGATGAGAACAAGGTCCTAGCACCCCAACTACAAGACCTCATTCAAACACTTTACCATATACCCCAAACCTTAGACCAACAAACCATACAAAGATTCCAAGCCATCATCCAACAATTTCACCAAAGCCAATCACCTCAAATTCAACAACTCCTAGTCAAAGCCCAACACTTCATAGCCACTTGTCAATCCCAAATTCAACCAACACAACCATGACCACAACATTCATTTCAATCCTATGTGTAGTCCCCCTCTATTTCATACCAACCTAGTCCATCCACCTATTAAGTCAACCTTACATCAACCTATCCCACTTCTTTCCAAGTTCATGCCACATCAACATGTCAATTCACTTCACAACAAGAACATGTGAGCCCAATTCCACCTTTGAAACAAGATCAAATGCCTTCAAGCCCTCATACCCTTGACAAGGGGAAAACCACTCTAGCTTGTGGGACCTATAAGTATATTATACCACCATCCAATCAAATGCCTATCCTAAATCCACCATGTCCTAGTCCTAATCCATTGGTCCCTCCACCCTCTAATCCATCAAACCCTTCATTACCCCCACCATCCAATCATCCATTAACTTCATGCCCTAAATTCAAACATTTCAAAAGTAAATCTATGGAGTTACCCAAATCCACCCATCCATTACAACATTCATCTACCCATACACCTACAAAGGATGTGATTCAAGGGCTACTAGCAAGGAGTCAACCATGCCACCAAATTCCTATCCTTGAGCCTACAAAAGAGCCTTCCAATGCCATGCCTAGTCTTCCAAATACATCATATGGTCCAAAACCCCTTGAGCCTATTGAAGAGTCTCTTCCATTGAGTCCAAGTCAACCTCCATCATGCCCTCATGTGGTTGGCCATCAAGAACATATCAAGCCAATTCATAGCCTTCCAATTCCACTTCCATTCAAGAAAGTCAAGAGATATGTCAAGGGTATAATCCTAAGAAGGTGGAAACATCAAGCCCTCATCCTAATCAAGATCAAATCACCTCCATTCAACCCATTCATAACATATATATTTTCCATGATTAAGACATTATCCATGATGAATAACCTATCCATGAGAATCTTGATCTTATCCATACCCTCACAACCATTCATAAGCAAGATACCCAAGACCTACACACTCCATCTAATTAAAGTCTTGTTGACCTACTTGAGCATTCACCCCGTTTCATGGCCTTCCTTCAAAGCAAGAAACTTATCCTCCATCTAGTCCTACCCATGATGTGCCAACTTCCACTTCCCATGATGAGACACTTGGCTCCCAAGCACACATAGAAGAACAAACCAATACCTTGGGTCTTAATGAACATAGTCAAGATCCTAATGATCCTTCCACATTCACTATCAACCCTATTTTAAAACCATCATATCCTAATAGTCTATCATCCTTCATCCATGAATGTTCTTCCTTGGGATAACAACAACCTTTATCCACCTTGCCTTCTCCATCCAATAATGAACTCAAGTCTAGTTCCCAAAACACCCCTAGTCCCATTATCCATTGCATACTCCAAAACATGAACTATCAAGGCAAAGGCTTAGGCCTTCATGAACAAGGTATTTTGGAGCCAATCCATGTCAAGGTCCCTCCACACTCATATGGCCTTGGATATATACCCCAAGGTAAACAATATCAATATGTCGGTACTTCCTCCATGCCCCATAAGTCCACCTCTTTCCACCACAAACCCTATCATGTCCCCAAGACATATATTGCCATCCCTCCTTCATTATCCTACAAATGTCAAAAGCATGTGACCATACACCTTCCACCATCCACTTTACCTCCATTACTTCCAACACCTAATATCCCTCCATCCACTCTACCACAACTTCTCACAATGCCAAATCCATCCATTTACACATTCCCTCACATTCCTAATCATGACAAACAAATGCACACATCGTCTAAACATAAAGCTTCCACCCACCTCATGGAATTCAAAAACAAATATTTGGATGCCTCTACCCATAAATCCAAAAATCATAAGGGTCCTAATGCCTTAGGGTACAAATGCAAAGAATCAAAGCAAAATCCATCAAAAAATCTACCCAAGCCCATACCTCCAAAAGCAAAGGTCAAAACTAAAATGGTTTGGGTACCTAAGCAAAAAACAATCAAGTCAAATGAGGCATCCACATCTTAAAAATCCCAACCATCCACCTCCATTCAAAAATCCAAAAAATCCCATTCCATATACAAATCCCACAATCAAAACAAAAATCATAAAAATACTAAGTCTATGTGGGTAGATAAACTCTTAAATTGACCATTTCCTAAGCAAACATCGCCATTGCTTCCTACACCTCCTCCTAATCAAAATCTTCCATGTTTATCATACTGTGTGCAACCATTGGTCATGATTCCTTTCCATACCTCCATCTCCCCATCCTTCATCCATTATCCTGCATATCTTCCCCATCCTATCCCTATGGTCCATGCTTTTGGATAAACCTTTCATCCATCCTTTCGCATAATTCCTATATAATCCATATCATAATCCACTATCCTTCCATCCATAGACCTCATAATCCAGTATCTTTCCATACATAAGCCACATCATAATCCACTATCTACTTAATCCATCTCCCTACCAACATCAATGAGCAAAATGACTTGACATGGTCCATGCGACATTCCTCTTTAATGAGACTATCGCCTTTCATGGCAATAGACACTTGAGTCCCTACTATCTGTATTCCCCTTCTTCTATCAAAAAAGTCAAAAAAGTCAAAAAAAAATTAAAAAAGTAAAGAGAAATCCTTTTGTCTAAAGGTGAAAACCACCCTTGGTGGCGCCTTAGATAAGTACCATGATGAAAATCTGGAAAATAGGCGTCATGTGTAGGTTGATCTTCAATTTTACTTACACTTGGGAGCATGCTGTCTCATCCAAACTATCTATCCCATCATATCATTTCCTATCCTACAATTTCCTATCATATCTTACCATCCTTATCCATTACATCCACATACCTATCCTATTGAGTCCATTCATCCTCCCTTACTCCTTTTTGATCTTGATAAAGATTGGGGGCAAAATTTTAAAAAAATGTTTTGGATATCTCTTGATATACCTCATTCTTTCCAAACTATCAAATCCAATCATCCTTTCGTCATAAGCCTTGTCATGAAAAATCCTAAGCATTCCACCTAAAATGGGGCATGTTATTCCTATGTGACATAGTCTTTGGAGATCACATCCTTGTTCTCTTATGCATACATCTATTCCATCCCTTATTGCCCACCATTTTATCTATTCATCCTACATTATCCTTCCACCTAGACTTGGTTTTCCCTTGTCATTGGTATCTAGCACAAAGGCTGCTCGAATTGTAATCCATTGACATTTCAAAACATTTCAAAAACACAAAAAATCAAAAACATTTCAAAAATCAAAACATATCAAAATCCAAAAAAATCAAAACATTTCAAAAAACACAAAAAAATCACAACATTTCAAAAAACACAAAAAAATCACAACATTTCAAAAACACAAAAAAATCACAACATTTCAAAAATCCAAAAAAATCAAATATTTTCAAAAACCAAAAAATTCAAAACATTCCAAAAATACAAAAAAAATCGCATGTTCCCAAAAGCCAAAAAAAAAATATCCCTCAAAAATCCAAGCAATAAAATCAATTCAATCATCAATTCCATTCATCTAATCCAATTCATCAACTTCAAATCCAATCAAATTCAATCAACTCAATCTATCAATTCTTCAAATTAATTCAAACCACTCAATTCAATAATCAATTCAAATCACATAAATCAAATCAATTCATTTCTCTGAATCACTTCTTCCAAATTAATCCTCATCAAATCTATCTTCATTCAATCAAATCACTCCTTCAAATCATCAAATCACTCAATCAATCAAATCATTCATCAATCCTCAAATCAATTCATCAAACCAATCCAAATCCATTCATCAACCAAATCATTCAAATCAAATCAATCAATCAATTCAATTCCAATCAAGTCACTCACATCATTCAATTCCTCAAATCTACCAAATCAATTCATCAAACCAAATCAATTCTCTGAATCAACTTCATCCCAATCAAATCATCAATTCTTCCAATTCAATTCATCAATCAAATCAATTCACTCAATCAATTTTTTCCAATCAAATCAATCACTTCTTCCAATCATTTCTTCAATCATTCCAAATCAATTCTTCCAACCATCAATTTGTTCCAAATCAATCTTGCCTTCAAATCAATCAAATCAATTCATCAATCCATCAAATCAAATCAATCATTCAATTCAATTCTTCCAATCAATCAAAATTCAATCAAATCATCAATTCAATTCATCAAACCATCATCAATCCAATTCATTCATTCATTGATCCAAATCAATCAAGTCAATCAATTCATTCAAATCAAATCAATCAATATAGGATGTTTCATCGTCGAAACCAGACCAGGTGTCTTATATGACATGTTTTATTTCCTAAAACCAGACACAATTATCACTATCATCAATCAATCAATCAATTAATCATTGGTTTACAACTTGATAAGGGTAATACCTTGATTGTTTTTTAATCATTTGTGCATGCTTGCTTGCTTGTGTGTGTCATCATTTCATCTTGCATTTGAATCAAATCACTATCTTTCCATCTAATATTCATATCTTGTGTATGTGGGAATGGATTTTTGGATTAACCTTTGCATCTAATGTCATATCATACCTTTCGTGCATTAGGACTTGAATGCTCTAAGTTTACTTCCTCATACATTTAGACAAGGTTGTACTACGTTGGGTGCATAAGACACATCATCACCTTGGTCCTTATACCTCGGTTCATAATGTCTAGTGCTATATCAAACTTCATGGTTGCTCACCTTCATTGCAGCATAACGTATCATTCATTTCTTCTATCCATTCCTTTATCTTTCTTCCTTAACCAATCCATTTCATTTTTCGAGAGCCTACCCATGTTTGTCCAACTCACATATCCTCTCAAGGGGGCATCATCATCCTATCCTCACATCATCATTCTTTGCCTCTATCCATACCTTAGCTTCTTTGAAATGATGTTACTTCTAGTCGCAACATCATCTCAAAGAGGGACAAAATGTAGACACTTAAAATTGTCCATGTCTTACAACATCACCTTGTCGACACATTAAGTGAGACATCATAGACATTTTGTCCTAATCCCACTCCTAATCTAATTTATCCCACTTGAGAATTAATTAAGTAAATCTTATTTATTTAATTAATTTCCCTCTCCCATTTTTGAACTAATTCAAATAAAATATTTGAATTAGTCCTCACCTTTCATCTCATTGCAACACGTCACATACTACATTTTGCATTTAATACACTTCACATGTCCCACTAATTTAAATAGAATATTATTTAAATTAGGTCTACCCTACACTTGTCACATGACTACAACTCCTTGTGGAGTGGGAAACCCTATTCGATCTCAACCGTCCACATCATTCATTTGAACTTTCAATCTTAGCCCTTCATTCAAATCACTCCTTTCCTATAAAGCAACCCTCTCCCAAGCCATTTGGGGGATCCATTTGTAAGTAGCCTCATGTTATCAAATTTCCTCTAGGATCTCCATTCTTATTCGTTCATCTCTAGTGTTATGCTGCTGAAATAGTGAGCAATCAACATTCATCCTTCGACATCTTGCATGCCTATGCGAGATTGAGAAGAGAAATGGAGGCGAACCAAGTTTGAGATAGGAATCTAGATTAGTTTGTTATTTATGCTCTGATTTCTATGATCTTTTTGTACTCTATTGTGTTGTTAGGGTTTTATGCTTCATGTTATGATTTAGCCCTGATTTTCCCTAACGACAATTACTATCGTGGATTGTGTTCAGGGGGTTGAGTGGCCTCATTTATTGTTACCTCAGATGGATTTTCAATCCTTGTCCATTGTGTGGAAACTTGATCATTTTGGAGGACTATTTCATGGGCTCCTTGTGTCACTTGGGCACTAAGTCTCTTTTGAGGTGATCTACCTCATTGTCAATTTGAGTGGTCGTATCCCTATAGGTGGCCAAGCTAGGCTTCTGCTTATGGATTTTAGACCTAACTAAAACATGTTGGGCTCTTGTTTGGTTTAGATTCAGTTGTAAAGTTGTTCCTTGATATTGATGTCACACAGGGTTATTAGAGGTAGTGTAATTGTACCTATTTTAAATAGGTACCATTGACACCTGAAAAAACCAGTTCCCAACTTGCATATCTTTGTCCCAAAATTCATCAAGAAGTCCCACTTTATGCCTTTGATGTCAAACCTATAGATTAGAACCGATTAGAGATATCTTTCATAGGTTTTCATGTGTTTGCCTTTGGAAATACAAGGGAAAAGTCCAAAAAATGACTAAGTCCAAATCTTCCTAAGTGTTCCCTTGTGTTTTTTCCCTTTGTCAGAGGTCGGAGTTTCAGGCTTCATTCTTCCGTCCCACTTTCCCTCTTGGCTCTAAAATTACACTTCAAATTTTTTCTAAGTGTTATTCATTACAAATTCTTCTAAGTGCTTCAGAGGTCAGAGTTTTAGAGGTTGGAGTTTAGGCCTTTCGTCTTCTTTGGTGTTGTGGTTGAAAGGTGGAGGACCTAAAGGCTGAAGTCTAACGAGCTCTTTTTCTTCTAAGTGTTTCAGAGGTTAGACTTTGGGCCTTTGGCCTTCAGTCTTATTCATGGCAAGTGTTGGGGAGAAGCCCCGAAGTCTGACAGGTTTACTTGTTTGAAATTATTCTATGTATGAGGCAGATAGTGGAGGTTGGAGGTTGGCTCTTCTTCCTTCCTTTGAGGAAGGTGAAAGGTGGAAGGCTTGACGACTGACCCCTGACGGTTGTTAATTCTTTCTAAGGCATTTCATCGAGCCTTTTGGGGGGCCCACTACTAGCATGTGGAACCGCAAAAAGTTGCCAAGTGGCTTAAGAGGCAAGGTGGAGGACCCAAGGGCTGAGCTCCACCTAAGGTTCCAAAAAATTTCTAAGTAAAGCAAACTTCAGGGGTTGGAGTTGTGGTGTTCTCTCTTCTTCCATGTAGGCGAAATGGTGAATGTCTGAGGATGGACCTACAATGCCTTCATATCTATACATAGGCAGGGTTAAGGCTTCCCTCATTTCTCTTCCAGATGTTGTAAGTTGTAAGGTGGAAGGCCTGAGCTTCGAAGTTTGATTTGTCAGAGCTCAACTTCTTGGCCTTCCTTGTTCTTTCAAACACACTGACAACTTCTTAGATCACCATAGTGGGTGGCTGAAATTAATGTTTTTAGTGCAGCTGGTGGAGTTGGTGAGGTTTTCCCTCCCATTTCACCCTTAGATCAAATTTACTCATGCTATAAATAGAAGATGGAAGATCTTTTCAAGGGGTTGGTCATTGAACCATTTGTCTGGTCTAGAATTGCCTAAGGAGGATTTTCGGGCATCAAATAACACCAGTTTGGTCTACAAGTGAAGGGATGTATCCAACAGAGTGTAAGAAGGATATGTAAAGCAAATTTGTATGCATTGGTATGTCTCCATGGGAGCTTGTAATGATTTTGATGAATGTATAATCGTAGTTGTATGTTTTCCCTTGCCACATTTGCTGGCATGGTTGTAATTGGGATTTGGAGGTGTGTGATAGCACCCAAGTTAATACAAGGCTTTGTATTTGCCATTTCTTTGGTGCTCATGATTCATTGCAGTTCTTTCCTGGATTATTAAGTATGTCCATTGCATGAAGATCCATCTATGATATATATCAGAATATATGTTTAGTTTTGTCGATCCCCTATCATATATTTTCTTTCCTTGTTGCATTCTATGACTCAGTTACCCAGTGGAGTAGGCACCAGTCCATATTGGGGATGGATTAATCATCTTTCCAATCAAACCATCATCCTATTAGTTTTAGGAGTAGGAGTAGGTTTAATTTAGGTTCTACATGCTATTCATGATTCGTTGCAATACCTAGGGATAAATCTGAAGTAACGCAAAACTATTTTAATCATTTGTGAATCATGAACATGTATGCCTGCACTATGTATCTTGTGTATTTAAAGTTAAGTGGAGTCATCTTAAGGAATGTAATGAAGTTATATTTGGGTGCAAATACCTAGTGTAGTAATCAGCTTAATCAGAGGCATGTGCAGCCAGTTTGTCTTGACCTAGTGACAACTTTGGGGGTCAAGTGTACATTATGTATGGTTGTGTTAGTTTATTTGTGTTTTATTTCATGCCTCTAGGAATATCCCTCCTAGATCTAGCTAAGTCTAAAGTGCAGAGGAGCATACCCACTTTTGTAGGTTGTCTAGGATCACCTAGAACTTGTTGATAAACCTCTTTTAGTCACCTTGACGACACCCCTAGCCTTGGTGATTGTGAAATGTTCAAGGATTTTGGGTCGTAGTTATTTTGGGAGTCAACATTTTTGGTGCCATTGCTGGGGATGATACTGCTAGGTTGAAATAAATTGAAGTCTCTTCTGGTGAGATGAACCTAGAATCAGTTTGTAGCCTTGAAGATCAGTCACACTTCAAGGAATTCCTCTTTGAAAGAGGTGGTGACTCTAGTGTCAAAGAACAGAAGTTTGTTATTGTTGTACCTTGGTTGTTGTTTGTGATTTGAATGCTCTGTCTCAATATGTAGCAGCTGGTAAAATTAAAGGTACATTCTTTTCTTCCTAACCTTTGAAATTTGTTGTTCCTATCATGATGAATGAACAAATTTGTATGCCTCAGCTTTCTGGCCAATATTATAGGATGTTTTAGTCATGGATGGTTGGTACAAATATGACTATTCTAGGTCTATCCTTCCATCTGAGTCTTCCTATGTCTCAGACCCTAGGAATTACATTGGAGTGGATTCCCATGACCAACCTAGAAATACATATTCCAGTCATGGATCTACATGTTATGAAAACCAAAACCTATATGCACCCATGCAAAATCATAATGACTTAGTAGCTTAACAGTGTGAAATTGACAAAACCAAATAGTTGTTGGAGTCATTATTGCAGAAAGAAGAAGAAACAAAAAATCAGATTAGGCTACTAGAGTCTAGGATGCAGTCCAATGTATTCTCTGTTGCCCCTAAAAATTAGTTGGCCCAGTCCCCTGCTCCTCCCTTAGATCCTGTGTATGATCAGCTAGACCTCTCATGGGTTGATTACAAAACAATGAGTATGCCAACCAAGGTTTACAAATCGTTGCCCAAGTTTGATGGGTATGATATTTGGGAAGATGACACACATGTTGATGTATTCTTAGAATCCATTGGAGAACATCAATTTGAGGATGAGGATATGTACATAAGATTTTTTGTTATGTCATTATATGGAAAGGCAAAAGAATGGTTCCAAAAATTTCCAAGGTAGTCCTTTGCATAATGGAATGGACTTGTGGCAACATTTGAAAAAGAATTTGCTAAAGGTCTTGACCCTACTAATCTTGTCATAGAGCTCAAAAAAATCAGGAGACAAGAGGGAGAGTCAAGCAAGGATTTTGGTCACATGTTTGTTGTTAACCTATCCAATATTCCCAATGATTTCAGACCTAATGTTCCCACTTGTATTGATATGTTTTTGAAGCATATGAGACTAGATTGAGTCATGTGCGAGGAGATTTCAAAATAAAAAGTATGCATCAGGCATATTTGTCCCTAGACTCCATGGAGAAAATGAGGAATGACTACATAAAGGGTTTGTTGTCCACAAATGCATGTGTTGCTGGTAATAAACATGTTGATCTGAAGACCAACAATGTGGATACAAACAATTAGGTGAATGCAGCATTAGATAATGATGATTGTGGTTAGAAGGGTAGACATGAAAGATGGTACATCATATGATAGTGATGCAAATGATGAAAGCAGTGTATGCACCTACCTTCAGTTAGATATCTCATCAAGTGAAGGTAAGAATGATGAAGCCATTGGTGATTTCTAGCCTACTGTTGAGGTTTGTGGTTCAATGAACAATGAGGATGTTGTGTATAGGGATGAATAGTTAGATGGATCAACTTTTGTGGCTGAGTTTGAAATCTGTGCATAGGTAAATGAAACATGGGATGAACAAGAAGCTTGTTTCTTGTTTGATGTTTTGCCTTCCTTTGGTCATGTATGTGATAAGGTAGTTAGTACTTGTTTGCATGAGGTAGATGTAGAGGTGATTGCACACACTAGTAGAATTTGGCAAATAAATGACTACGTGACTAAAACTTCTAGTCACAACTAAAAATGACTAAATTCTACTAATTTTTTGCAACTCA
This sequence comes from Cunninghamia lanceolata, assembly GCA_027924645.1. Classification (NCBI taxonomy): domain Eukaryota; kingdom Viridiplantae; phylum Streptophyta; class Pinopsida; order Cupressales; family Cupressaceae; genus Cunninghamia; species Cunninghamia lanceolata. The sequence goes on along the minus strand of BSBN01000252.1, from coordinate 9,796,233 downwards.
GCTATAAATGAGTAAATAAATGACTAATTTGGTCGTTGACTAAAAAATTATTTAGTCATACAAATAAAAATGACTAAATAGTTAGTCACACAATGCAAATTAGACAAAATTAAAAAAAAACATTTCAGGAAATTATTGGCGGGAGTGTATTGCACGCGATTCATTATTCATTGAATTCCTCATTTTGTTAGTTGGTTAGCGTAGCACTGATATGTTTTGAGTTATAGCAGCTACTTGCATGAGCAATAAAGCTTGTTTGGAGAGGACCTGGAGAATTTTGAAAAGGCAGGTAAGGAATTCAGAGTTTGTTGCAACGAATTTGAATTCGGCAAGGCCCTCTATAGCAAAGTTGGATTTGGAGATGCCCTCTACAGCAAATTCAGAGGTAATTCGAAACCCTCATTACATTAAACACAAAATCTATAGCTTTCTGATTGGCAACTTATAGTAGATACATAGGCTACTGACTACCAGAACCATATAGGTAGTTTAGGGTTTAGGGGACTATTTTTCCATTAGTTTCCTCTACGCATTTTGGAGCATATGGGGATTGAACTTGTAACTCAAGTGAAACACCACCTTCTTCTAGTTGTTGGAAGAATTTCATATCCTTAAAGTGCACAGAAAAAGCTACAGAATTGGCCCTGAGGCTTTTATTTATGAATTCAACCCAAATGTCATTTTCTAATGCCTCCATAAAAGTTTGTTGAGCCAACTCTAGTTCATCACGTTCAACATGAAGAACCCTAATGTTGTTTAACAATTCAATGGGTACTTCTTCTCTGCTCTTCTTCAGAAGAGACTTTGTTGTCTTAAGAGAATCTAAGGTTGCACTAGGGTCTGACGATATTAATAACTCACCCATCTTGATAAATGCATGGGCATCATGTGGATCTATGCGAGTTGCCTTTCTTAAAATTTCCAAAGCCTTCTCTACCTACCCTTGCTGAGCATATATATGGCCTACAACTTTTAAGTTCTCAGGGTGGACCTCCAGAACCTTTTCAAATTTTGAGAGAGAACTCTTAAGATCTTCTAGCTTCAATTGAACCTGTCCATAAAATCTTGTGGCCTCTGGCTTTCCTTGACTGATGCTATGTAGGAGCGGCCAATGGTGTCATAATCACCTTTACTATGATAAGATCATGCAAGATTATAATATGAATGAGATTTCATGAGAGGGTGGTCAATTGAAATAAGAGTTATCTTAGTCAGCTATTCCACAAGAAAAATGCTGCCCTGTGAAGAAAAAATGGTTTACTAAATGATTCAATGCCATTGCACAATACGGGTATAATTCAAAGGCTCTACGCATCTTTTCCATTCCTTCATGAACACTACCTTTTTCACTAACTGTGAGAATCCTACAAGTAAAAAATGCACAAAACTAACCATAAAGATTTATGTAGAGGCAGAACATCATTTCCTAATGCCTCCATAAAAGTTTGTTGATCCAACTCTAGTTCATCATGCTCAAAATGAAGAACCCCAATGTTGTTTAACAATTCAATGGGTATTTCTTCTCTGTTCTTCTTCAGAAGAGACTTTGGTGTCTTAATAGAATCTAAGGCTACACTAGAGTCTGATGATATTAATATCTCACCCATCTTGATAAATGCATGGGCATCACGTGGATCTATGTGAGTTGCCTTTATTAAAATTTCCAAAGTCTTTTATTGGTTCTCAAATTTGCAGTATGCAAAACCTTAAAAGGATGCCAAGCTTTATGATTAGGTTATGCAACCAATTTGGCCAACTGACATAATCAACCCAAGTGGTTAGGATTCTCTATACTTTAGGCTCTACTTTTCCCAGGTGGGTGTTACCTTATATTCACCAATGATTAATTACTCCTCAAATTTGTTGGTGACTTCAAAGCAAATTAAGGGATTTATGTAATTTTATCAATTGAATCATCCAATTCACCCTAATCCAAACTAGCATATGATTTGAATTGGATTTTTTTCTATTCTACTATTACTCCTACTCCTACACAACAGAAAATTAAAATTGGAAATTTTTAACATGATACAAGAAAATGATTCTGGAAAAGAATTGATTGGTGCCTTTCTCAACAATTGGGTAACAGAGTCTATTCACAGAAAGATTTGTGCTTTCCATCTAGCCACAACTCAAATTACTTGGCATGGGATTGTCTATGACTGGCATAGACATGCAAGATTATTATTACCTGGGTCTTCTTAATTATCCAAATTGAATCCTCCAAGTTATAGTGATCTATTCAATGGAATTTAATCCCTACTTAAGGAAACCCAATTAGGTAAACCACCCAAAAACAACAAATGTGTTTTGAAGAGCTAAACATATACTTGATATGTTAATTCAAATAACAAGGAGAAACAAAAATGGAGACAACCAGATAAAGTATAACATGAATATTCAACCAGCAATTGAGAACTAGATATATGGCACTCGAGAAATGTGGTTTACTTTTATTGATATATCTTTGAAGAGTAGGCCTTACAATGTCTTTTTCCAAAATCAAATTCCTAGAGAGCTTTCCCAAGGTCTTGGTTTCCTTATTATAGGGGTGAAGGAAGCTACAAGCTTCAAACCTTTCACATTCCAAAAAATGATTTTTCATATACCCACCCCTTAATATGACCTATTACAACATATACTTTTTGACAAATCTTAAAAATACCACCAAATATATTTTGAACACATATTGGAAAGCATAAAAATAAGAAAAAGACAAAATAGGAGGACGTCCAAGATTTGTTGTTGCCATGTTGACGCCAACTTGATGCTCGTTGCTCATCTACATTCTTGGCCTGCTTATTCTTCAGTTGTCAAATACTGATGCTCCAATTGGTACACTATAAAATCACCAGGCCACTTATATTCTTGGATCTAGAGCAGGTTGGCCTGGTGATCTTTCCATCTTTTGTCCAGCATCACTTTGACATCATTGATGAACTTTGCATAACCAGCATCCAGAGCAATTACTCTATCGAAAATGACATTGAAACTTAGAATATTTATGTTTTCATATTTTTTCAATAAATCAATGACTTGAGAAACTGTTTGACCATATTCACTTTTCCATGCATCAAAATCTTTGATCTTTTTATCCTCTATCAAAATGGAAGGAATAAACTGGTGTTTGAAGGTAGCAAAAGAATCAATCTTTGCCTACCTTTTCTGGCTCTCACCATTCACATACTAAAATTCATCTAAGATCATTTTCACCATCTTCTATGTTGGCTTGAGTGAGGCTGGAGCACCTGGATCTCTTTGTAGAACTTTGCACAAGGTTAGCAATGTATGGTGTGCAAGTTGTCATTTCTTGTATATTGGATCCAAAACAGAAAGACTAACCTTCAACTGATCAATGGCTTGAGACAATAAAGAATAGCATTCATGCACATCTCCCAACTTGTCAACAACCAATTTTACTCTGTATTCCAAAATCTTCTCAAACACCTCAAGGATTTTCAATTTGGCCTCATCCTTTGTCTTCTCATTTTGCTTTTTCAAATCTTCAATTTCTTTCTCCAACTTCAACTTCAATGCATTCAACTGATCAACTGGGACTGTATTATCACTGGTTATTTGTGGCACAGGGGATTGGTATGGCACAATTGCTTGGCTTTGAGAATCAACACCCTTCAACTGCTGCTTTAGTTTGACATTTTCCAAATACAACCTATTCACTTCATCATTCATCTCAATTTAAGTTTTTTCATAGTCGAGCAATCTTTGCTCCATTTTCTTGACAGCAACTTGTGTGAACATTACAGAGTGCATAGTAAGGGTGGCCACTTCAAGTACTGATGTATCCTAAATTGTTTTCACCACAATTGTTTCCCTCAACTCCTAGACTACATCAAGCAATCTTTTCTTGTTGGTATTCTTCTGTGTGGCCCATATTGCTAGAGTCTCTTTCTTTCGGTTAAACCCACAACCATTGACACCATACTCATAATCAAACTCAAAAACCATCATGAGGTCATCTTGATTTCTCACTTGGTCCAACAAAAGATTTTCTTCAATTTAGGGCTAGGGATGATCAGCATATTACTCTTCAAAACCATTTGTCTAGCCTCATCAGGGCTAACATTTATTTCATCAATTTTCAAATCCTTGAAAGTCCATGTCATAACTTGATCATGTTGAGATTCATCAACACCCATTTTATTTATTTCCACCTTTTCTTCAAATTCTTTCATCTTAATTTTGAGCCAAAAATCTTTGAATTCTGGGGTATTGATGAAATCATCATCCTTAATGAACCTCATAGAAGCCATAACCCTTCCATCTTCTTGTAGTTCAGGCTCACCTTGTGCCTGCTCATCCATTCTTGCTTCTAGTTTGTGTGCTTTTGTTTCTTGACCAACAAGGGGATGATCAACTTCCTCTTCCTCTCCCATATGCTTCAAAATACTATCCACCTCCTCAGTGTCACCAACTCCTTCAGTCATTTCATATGGAACTAGTGGAGAAACATCATCAGTGTTTTACCTTTTTGCAGGTGTTGAATCAGGAATAGCTGAATCTTGCACTAACATTGCATCTAGAGCAGGTTCTTGAATCACAACTCCTATTGGCTTTTTGATAGGGAGCTTGGTAGCCTTTGTTCGTTGCTTCTTAGACTTGCCATATATTCTTTCAAAATTATTAATTATTAAATGTATTATTTTCAAAGGGTCATTCTCTTCAACAAAAAATCCTAAAAAATTAGGGTTTTGTTTTCTTTTGCCATCCTCAATCTTCTTCAAAATTTTCCATTTTCTTTTCCTATTATATACCTCTTCAAAAGTGACACAATTTTTTATCACATCCTCATCAAAATTGATTTGATGGGATATCCCCATCTTGGTAAGGATGACTTGTCTAACAAAGTTCATGTGACCCTCTGGGTCACAAACCCTTTGTGTCCCTAATTTCAAAGAATATTTAGCCTTCAATAAGGCTTGCAACTCTTCTAAGGTATCTGCACCAATGGACCATTCACCAAACACAGTGGAATCTGTAAGAAATGTGCCCTTCTTTTATTTTTTCATCACATCTTTCTCCATCTAGAGCATCTGCCACATGAATTCAAGAAAAGTAATTCTATTTGGCACAAATTTTGGCAACACATGGGGTGCCTGACTATACCCATATACTCTAATTATAGTATGGTTAGGCAAGAAATACCAATCAACAAAGTTATGTTTGTGACCCTGTTCTAGCCTACGAACAAGAGGCCTCATTATTTCTCTGACCTCTTTGGTCAATCTAGGAGAAAGGCTACCAAGGGAATTCATTATTCTGACAGAGAAATCATCATGTAACATAACATAGTTACAGTTTTGACAATGAGTGTCCCATTTGTAACACCAACACTGTGTAGGCAATCTCTATCTCTTTTGATCAATCATGCTCATGTCCATCCTACTAGGCCACTTCATTTTGCTGATACAAAATTAAATGACACAACAAAGAATAATATTTGAATACCATAGGTGTCTTGTTCTCCCTTATTTGCAAAAATCTATCATGCAATTTCTTCTCAATAAACGATGCAAAATCATACTCAACATTAACCTCTGGGTTTTGTATTCTCATGGCCATCATCATCATGCCAATTGGCATTCTATCTTGGGCATCAATTCCTAGCACTTAACACAAAGCAAAATATGTCCTTTTGAAATACACAACAAAGTCATCAACTGGAAAGGTTCAACTGCAGTGGTTGGGATTGAAATCCTTCTATTGTTGGCCCCTTTCCTCATGTACATGGGAAACTCATCACTCCTATGTGTATTTCTTAGACTGGTATATTCTTGTTCACTCTTCTTCAAGTCAACTTTTGTGAGGGCTTGCTTGTTGAGCATGAAGCAATCAATGATTGCATTTCTGTCCACAGCCACTAATGGTGACCCATTTGGCAACCTGACAGTTTTTGTGGCTACATGATAGTGTTGTGCCAATATCCTAATCAATGAACACATTTGGCACCACAAGCTTAGCCAAATTCAAATTCCATGGGTTTGCAACCGGTCCCTGTCCATCTTGCTTTTCACAAAAATACCAAAAAAGGTTCCATCCTGAGATAGGGACCCTAGCATCCTGACACCCCTCTGCTACATCCTTGAATAGTTTCTTATACCCTTTGTTAACTGAATTTGGCAAAATGTCCAATAGTGACTATTGAAGGGACTGCTTCTTGGGAATAGGGGGTTTAGTGCTCTTACTTGCAGACATAGATTTCTTAGGTGCCATAGTTTGATGCTTTATGAACTAGAGTTTTGATAGTCACTTGCTCTACCAAACTAGATGAAAACAAAGCACAAACTAAATACCAACTTTTATGAAGAGAGTGATGAGGCAGACTTACCCATTTGGAAGATGGCCGAAGTATGCACACGGAGCTTGAATTCACCATCTACAATCACCACTAAATTTGCTTGAATGACGAAATATAAAGAAATTCCAAATTTTATTCTACTATGGAGTTGGTCATTTTGCCATTACTCAGGTTCGTGCCATGAAGTTAACAAATCTCAGCATTCAAGTCTTTCAAACACAGACCGTTGATTTAGTTCAATCCAATGGCTGGGTAGGCACTTTAAGATTTGCAGTCTTTTCATCGATAACCGTAATCTCACAGGCATCAATGATAACCATTGTGGGGCAGCAATATAGTCATTTCAGCATTTAATACTTTACCGCATCACCGCAAGACCTATTTAGATCTATCGCGGGACCACGGGTGCTTCTGGATGATTATACCGCGTCTTTCACCACTTACTGCCACCCTGCAAGCCTTGATACACATCATCATGGGATGGCGAGATCCATGTTACCCCTTATACCTCATACCACGTTACCGCCAACCTTTGATCTGACCATCACAGGACCGCAGGATCCTTTGGCATCCCTTCACTATTTACCGCATCACAACAAGCATTAGATTTGTCTATGGTGGGAGCACGAGACATACTTTATATTACTTTTACCACTTACTGCTAGCCTACAAGACCTTCTCTGAACTATTGCGGGGCTGCGGTATGTGTTATCTATCAGCTTAGCCCTTACCGCCATACCACCAATTATCTTCTTGTTCGCCACGAGGTTGCAATGAACCTTTACTGTTTGCTCTTACCGCATCACCGCAGGTCAACATTTTGTTTGTTGCGAGGTCATGGTGAATATTATATGCTACTCAAACTCTTGCCACCAGCACGCCAATTACTTTTGAGACCTCCACAAGGCCGTGGTAACCAGTCTCTGTATACAGCAACACCGCAAGTGAAGTTCTTGCATGCTGCAAGGAAGCGATGACTATCTTTTCACTTCCTTTGGTTCCTACACACCCACCAAAGCTATTTGAATGTACTGCAGGGCTGCGGTAAGAGAGAAAAAACACATCAATGCTCAAAATACAAATGTCTTTCACATGGACATGATATGGGATGCTTATGAATGACTCCTGGAATAATTATAAAAGGAATATGGACTCCTAGGATGAATTTTATGGAAAGAAAAGTGTATGAAACCAAGTGGGACTAGGTGAATTTTGGATGGTACTAACACCTTCTCTGCCTACCCTTGTTGAGCATATATATGGCCTACAACTTTTAAGCTCTCACGGTTCTCAGGGTGGACCTCCAGAACCTTTTCAAAATTTGAGAGATAACTCTTAAGATCTCCTAGCTTCAATTGAACCTATCCAAGCCCAAAGTATGGCAACACAAAATCATGTGGCCTTTGGCTTTCCTTGATTGATGCCATGTAGTACCAGCCAATGGTGTCATAATCACCTTTACTATGATAAGATCATGCAAGATTATAATATGAATGAGATTTCATGAAAGGGTGGTCAGTTGAAACAAGAGCTATCTCAATCAACTGTTCCACAAGAAAATGTTGCCCTGTGAAGAAAAAATGGTTTACTAAATGATTTATCAACATATGATAAGATATGGGCATAGTGGTATAATCCCTTGGGATTACAATTATTATGAAGATATGATAGAATTGTAGAGTGTGAGAGATGAAGAGGCAACAAACATAGATGAAATGGCACCAAACATAGATGAAGAGGCAGCTATGTTAGACGAAGGGTTTGAAGTTGATAGAATGTTGAATGAGGGTCTAAATGATGATTGGTCCAAGTTGATGGAGGATGCTTTAAAGCCTATGTATGCTAATTGCAAGTTAAGTTGTTTGACAACAATCCTTCAAATTCTTAACTTGCAGGTGGTGTTTGGTTGGACAAATGAGAGTGTAGATCAGTTATTGGCATTATTAAGTTCATTGTTACCACCTAACTCCACATTGCCAACAAAATGAAGTCAATGTAAAAAGCAAATCACTAAGCTAGGCTTAGGGTATGAAAACATCCACACATGTGTGAATGGTTGTGTATTATTTTGCGATAATCTTGCAGTGAGAGTGAATGTCTGAAATGTCATGAAGTGAGGTATAGACAAGGGTTGAAATTAGTTGTGGTTCCTAGAAAGGTTCTTCGCCACTTTTTGATAATCCCATGATTACTCTGAATGTATAGGTGTAGAGACATTGTTGAATTTATGCAATGGCATGCCCAAAATAAGAGCACCGATGGAAAATAATGACATGTACCTAATTCTAAGACGTGGATGGAATTTGATAACAGATGGTCTGGTTTTTCTCAAGATCCTCATAATATAGGGTTGGGTTTGGCTCTAAATGGGGTGAACCCATTCTCATATCAAAGTACTAAATAGTCAACTTGGCCAGTGTTTTTAATAAATTATAACTTGCCTCCATGGTTAGAAACTAAGCTATTTTTCTTAATGCTATCATTGATTATACTAGGAAAGAAAAGTGTGACTTCAGATAGAATCAATGCTTATCTAGAGCCATTATATGATGAGCTAATGGAATTATGGAAAGGAATTGAAGCAATTCAATATTTAAGGGATGGTCATTCAATCAAATTCACTTTAAGAGCTTCCTTATTATTTATGATTCATGATCTTCCTACATATGGCACATTGTCTGGTCTCGGTGTTCATGGATACCATGGATGTCTTGCTTGCAACTTTAAGGATTTTGTGAGGCACTCAAGAAGTTTGCGTAAGTGTATTTATTATGGACATCGTGCTTACCTTAAAATGGATCATCCATATCGTTAAAAAAAACACGTTTCAATGGTCAAAAAGAGAATCATGAAGCACCATTGCTAATAATGGGTGATTACATTGTTAAGAATGGACAAAAAGAATGTCATTTATTGAAAATGATGGGCTTGCAGGTAGTAGATATGATCCATTTTATGAAAGTGGTGTAAAACAGTTGTGCATATTCTATAAGTTGCCATACTTTAAGGATATAGCCATTAGGCACACTGTTGACTTTATGCATACTGAGAAAAATATAGCCTATGTTATTATAGAAACTCTTTTTGGTGCTTTTGATACTATTTCATCATGTGAAGACTTTCGACAACTAAAGATTTGTCAAAATCTTTGGGTTGAAAAAAGTGATGATGAAAAATATAGAAAACCTAGTGCTCCTTATGTCTGGACAAAGGAAAAACATGCACAATTCTTACAGTTGATGTTGCAGACTCACTTTCCCACTGGATATGTAAGTAGTAGTATTTGAAGCCAAACTAACATTAATGGCTTAAGAGGCCTCAAGGCCCATGACTATCATGTCATAATCAAGAATATTTTACCTATTGTGGTAAATATATCAAGTTTGGCAAAGGGGCCAAGATTGGCAATTATAAGGTTGGGCCTAATATTAAAGAGAATGAGTTTACATGTATTAGATCCTTCGAACTTTGATAGTTTGAGGGAGGAGGTTGTTGAAGTCCTTTGTCTATTGGAACGGGAATTTCCACCAACAATCTTTAACATTTCTATGCATCTTTTGATACATCTAGAATATGAACTAGAGCATTGTTGCCCAATAAGAATGAGATGGATGTATCCTATAGAACGATATATGAAGGTTTTGAAAAAAATTGTTCGTACTAGGGCAAAATTGGAAGGCAGCATGTCTGAGGGATATTCAATGCAAGAGGCCATGGGATTTTGCACAGAATATATGAAGGATTTTAAAAATGTCAATCAACGTGTATGGGATGATGACAAAGATGAGAGAGTTGTAGGTGAAGTATTAGAAGGCAATGGATGTCGCTTCAAGCTATCACATCAAGAAATAAGTGCGATACATGCCTATATTCATCAAAACACATCTTCGTTCGATAAGTGGCGTAGGTAAAAAAAAATTTACACAACAATTTATTTACTCAATTGCATTTACACATTTGTATTATTAATCTTACTATTTGTACATTAATAATCTATGTAGAAAATATGAAGAAGAGAATCAAGCTTGGATGCAACATCGACCTCAAAAGCATAGACGTCATGATTTGATTGGAGGTGATTCTTTTCAAAATTTTAAAGAATGGATTGATAATGTAGTTAGTGATGCAAAAGAAGAAGGTCAAGATATAACAATGGAGGAAAGTGAGCTTTCACAATCTCCACATTTATGAGCTATGCATTTTAGTGGAATGTTGGCCTATGATAGTCATTTAAGAGTGGAAGAAAAAGACAAAGGAAGGACAAATTGTGATTGTGTTGTTAGTGCTGAATTTAATCACGAAAATGAGAAGAAATTTAATGTTGGATTCATCCAAGAAATTATTCAAGTGGATTTTGGTGAAAATAGTCATATATTATTAAAATGTAAGTGGATCTGACCATCCGCAGTACAATTTGATGAGTATGGATTTGTACGCGCAAATCTACAACATTTTTTATCAGAGATGGATGAGTCGTATGTTTCCCCTCTTCAAATTAACCAATCATTTCTAATTGATGATGTAAGAAGCCCGGGATGGTTGTATGTCATTTAAACAAAGTATCGTTCGAAACAAAAATTCATGGAAATTGTCAATATAATGCCTGATGGGCAATATGTTAATTTACAAGAAACATTTGAAGAAGTGGATGAAGATGATGATGGAGTGTTTGAAGAAGAGATTTTGATTACCAATGAAGAGATTGGGAGAGAGAAAGTATTGCATGTCATAGATGAGGATGAGGAAGAAAATCAAGCAGATGTAGATAGGAGTGATCAAGATTCTGATCTTGCTGGCAATGCAGATGATTATGATGATGTTTTATCACCTTAACTAGCCTATCACCTTAAGAGGTTAGCTTTTCACCTAAACTTTGGTTATATGTGCTGATACATGTCTAGGTTTTAGGGGTTTGAGTCATCTTTTATCAATTGTCTTCTTTATTTCTCCTAAAACCCTAAGTTTTGCAGTCATGTTGTTACTTTATGTTATAATCCATCATTGACTACCTAGCCTAATTACCAGTCGTCTAACTTGGTCGAAGAAATACTGAAATTCCAAGCTTATGCAAGTAAAACTAGTAAGTTTAATCTTTGCCAGCTACGTCTATTTCAATTGAAGTTGTTGTCTTGTTTAATTTACTGTCTATTTCAATTCTGAGTTGTAAGTTTTAATTTCTTGCATGTTGAATATGTGTTCTCAATAAGCATTTTATCAATTTTAGTTTGCAATATATGAAAAATGCCTTTGAGCATGTGTTTCTATCAATTGTCTCCCATGTTGTTTGCATTTCTATTTTGAATGAGGATACTAGGGGTTTCTGAATTCTTGAATATACATTTTCTATAGTGCATGCCTGATTCACTGCTTCTATTTTAGGATTAGATTAAAATGCTCTAAATCAGATATGGGGAGGTGTGTTTTGCAATAGGGATATTTGTAAGAAGAGTTGCTAGAAATACCCATTCTTGGATTGTTTTCTGTAAGATAGGAACATAATAAATCCTCTGAATCTACATATTTGTGATGCTTAAGAGAAGTAACATGCATTTGTAAGGAATTGACTCCAAACCCTACGATTGGCACCGATCAGAGTTGGGATTATTTTCACAAATTACTCACAATTAGACAATCATTTACATAAAAAGAAAAATAAATCAACTTGTTAGTTTTAGGAGTATGGTTTAGTTCCATGTTTTTTGATCCATCTAGTGAAACAATTTCCAAAGCTAGCCACTTTAAAGCAATCATACAGTTTTGGTCAGCATTCAGGAGAACATATCTGTTTAAGTGTCAATATCCAGTTGAAACAAGGGAGTCATATTGATAGTCTAATACCTGTAATTATAAACATCTTCTTGGTTTTTGACTGCAAATTCTTTTTAATATATAAATTGAATTCTATTTTAAGTTTTCATTTGCAGTTATCAGCAGATTAGAAAGTCAGTAGTTATCAACTTATGAACTCAATAAAGTTTTACTGATTCAAGTCGTTGATTTATACATTATTGTTTATTTGGACTTTAGGAAATGAGGAAAAGGACTGTAAGGTGCAAATTAGATGATAGTGATCATAATGCTGAAATTTTAGTGATAGATTATGAGTTCTTTCATAGAGAAAAAGTGGCCAAGAATAATGAATATTTTTCGCGTCTTGGTTTGACAAACAGGCAAGTTGTAAATACACTAAGTAGTATATTATTTGTTTAATAGTGTTTAATGAAATTTTATAGGCAAGAGCTTTATGTATATAAGACATAATATGATTTTTTTTGTTTTATAGGCAAGAAAAAGAGTGCAAAGAAAATGCAGAGAAAAAACAAAAGGAAAGAAAAGATACAGTGTCGCCATCTTGTAGAAGCCAACGCATTTTTGATTCAACAAATGTAGTTGGTGAAAATAATAGTTGTGATGATGTGTAACCTGATATAGCATATGGTGATGTGTAGCCTGATATAGCACATGGTGATGTGCAGCCTGATATAACACATGGTGATGTGCAGCCTAATATAGCACATGGTGATGTGTAGCCTAATATAGCACATGGTGATGTGCAATGTCGTGATGATCTCTTAGCACAAAGCCTAAGAGAGATTATTGAAAAATATCATAACAAAGGAACAACAGGTCTGTAGATGATTTATTCAACATTAAAGGATGCATTTGAAGTGAAATCTGCAGAGACTGGTATTGATATACCTACTCATGCCACACCTGATGTGGCCAAGGAGCATGAAGTTCTGGTTAATGAAAGTCATGAGAGAGACCGCTTGCATCTGTTGTGCCTCAAAGTGCACCTGTTGCATCTAGAACTTTGATGGAACTAGTGGATCAACTAGAAATATTGGTAGTGGTTTAATAGAAGATGTGTCTGCTTTTGTCAAAAGACAAAGATTGAGTCAATATTTGTACAGATCTATAGAGAGGAATGCAAAAGAAAGAAAATTAGAAGGCAAGAAGCCATTCTTGGTTGAGCTATCAAGAGATGGTGAGCCCATTGGGCCAAATGCTGCAAAGTTGGCCTCTGAGTTGGGTGTAAGATGTAGGGCCCCATTTGGATATTTGCAAATCAAGTTTTGCAGAGCAAGATCCACGAACTATGGAAAATGTTATACAAAAAATGGAAAATGCTTTTGACACTACTGGTGGACAAATCTCTAGAAAATATTACAAGCAAAAGATGAGAATTTTGATGAACAATTTTAGATACAATTGTAGAAAAACATCATGGAGGGAAATGAGAGGTCAAAATCCACTCTATCTCCCAAACAGTGGGAGGCATTGAAATAAAGTATGCATTCCCAAGAATATTTGGCAAAGAGTAACAGAGGTAAGAGAGCAAGAGATAATGTGAGGGCTAGATATACATTTGGCCGAGGCGGTTTGCAGGCCAAAATGGACAAATTTGTAGTAAGTGTATGGCTTTTGGTTCAATTTACATTGTGTTATTTATTTCAATTTTTATTGAACTGACTATATGTTGAAATTGACATTGTATTTTAGGTGGAAAACAATAATAGAGAAGCAGGTGCAGAAGATATTGTCAATTATATGGCAACACTAGATTGACCTAGTAAATCTAAGGGTAGGATCAAGTGGAAATCTAGTTCTTCAACAGAGATTTCACATCCATCTGTTAAATGCCCTGTAGGAGCCTCTCTAGATCATGTCAACTCAAATGAAGGGTACCAATAGGTAATGAGTTGCATATTCGGTCTCACTTAGCAAGTTTTGCAGTTGGTTCCCCTTGTTAACCCTATAGTTTTTGCATGGAATGAGCATAAATCCATAGATTCAGATGAGGTAAGAGGCTCTATTGATCTCATTTCTTCTTGTTTGGAAATTTTGTATACAAATGCCTCTTAATATGTAGATTATTGAAAATTGAGCGTAGGATAATCCAACCTAGTTTCTTTATTGTTGGAGTGATCCAGAAAATGTTCTTTTGGACAAATTTATAGCTTGCATTCTTTACTTGACTATTGAATGCTTTGTATATTTTTTTGCATGATGGTTAAACCACATGCAGAGCAATTTTATCAAAGCATCAAGAAAATGAAAACATCTTCATGATGTCAATAGAGCTGCCGATATTGATAGTGATCATGATGAACTAGACAAGAATGTGCAGCACAGTTGTCATAGTTGTGCTGAATTAGTTGAGGTAATATAATAGTTATCAATTATCTGTCCCAATGTTTTATCATTCTCAATGCTTAAAATGTTCTTTTGGACAAAAAATTATAGCTTTTGCATTCTTTAAGTTGTAAGTTCATCTATCCCAATGTTTTATCATTCTTCTTTTGGACAAAAATTTATAGTTTTTGCATTCTTTAAGTTGTAAGTTAATTTGTCCCAATGTTTTGTCATTCTTCATGCTTAAAATGTTCTTTCAGACAAAAAATTATAGCTTTTGGATTCTTTATTTGACTTATATTAATTTTTACATGATGATTAAACCACATGCAGAGCAATTATATGAAAGCAAAATGAAAAGAAAAAGGCCCTGTCAATAGAGCTCTCTACAAAACTATACAACTTTATGTCAATGTTGATAGTGATAATTATGATGATGAACTCGACGAGCATGCACATGATATGCATAGTAGTAGTCATGCTGAACTCGAGGTGAGTGCTATGAAACCACATGCAAGTAAGTACTATTCAAGTAAGTAATGGTTGTTTTATTATGTAAATAGGGGTAATCATTGCCTATTTGATAGAAGCTAGTTTGAATAGTAGTGAAGTGTAATTATCTCATATACATAGATTATGGAAATAAGGGAGAACATAAAAGTTACATATGGAAGCTTAGAGCTTAGTTGTAATAGAGTGCATACATAGATTTTGACAATGCACTAGTGCATTGTGTTCGGGGATGTCAAGGTCCTTAGTTGGGAGGACTTCATTGCCAATCCATGTCTCTTTCTGGAGTACTCATACAGTCTAGCACTATTGTAGTCTTACCCTCCATTTGTTTATACCTTGCAATGGGTTAGTTTATTTTTCAGAGTAAAAAGTTGTTTCTTTGTTATACAACAAAATCAAAAAAAGCACATACAAAAACTGATTTGTTCCAAGACATAAGACATTACATACAACTGTCAAAAATAATATAATGTGTGTTTTATATCTCAATATAATGTGTATTTTTTTTTTGTTTTTGCAGACATTTATTGATAAACTCCAAGAAGGGGATAAAGTTGGGGTGTTGGATCCATTTGATGGTGTTGTTGTGGGCATTGGGTAGATTCACTCACAATCTATTGTACATGGAGTCAAATTAAAAGGAATAGGAGATGCAAATGTAAATATTTTAAAGGTCACAAGTAACATACCCCTTGCTTATGAAGATAAAATAGATGGAGTTGTCCATCTGAAAGAGAAAGAAGGGACCTTCACACAGTGGCCACTAAAATATTTGAAAAAAGTGACATAGTTGATGTTTATCATGTACTAGCTATTAGACAGCTTGGCCAACTGCTTTATGCAATAGTTTGAATGTGTTGTTCAGGGATCTTAGTGTTTTTTGTCTATTTTGGAGCTATATAAGCAAAAAAAGGCATTGGAACTCAGTTTTCTTAGTCACAGCACTAAGAAACACACTTTGTTACACATTTTTCAAATCAAAGACACATATTTAAGTCTTATGGGTTTTTTGGACTTGATTTTATGTTTCTTTTCCTCCCTAAACATTCAGCATCACTACCTTATGTGCCTTTATGAAACTCCTAAACTAGTTGTTCATAAGCAGAGTTATCTTGCAGCTTGCTTGGATGCAATTTGAAATGCACGATGCAACACTCTAAAGGACATAATATTCTTAGTAGTATAAAACAAATGACCATATCCTTCCATCTCTACACTGTCCAAATCTACATCCTGTCAACTGCTAATTTGATGATAGTTATAAGAACATGAACAAAATTTTCAAATTTAGATGAAGTTTTACTATTTTAGTAAAAGATGTCAAAGTATCTCATCCACCTAGCGAAGACAATTCTCCCCTATAGAATGCATCGTTAATTCCTAGGCTTAAGCTTGCAAGTTCAATAGGCAAATTCAACTTAAAATGCTTTACTTTTGTCTGGAATATGAGGTGAGTGTTTGTATGCACACAGTAGATCATTTTCCCTAGAAAATAACAACTAATTCTTACTGAATGAAAGTCACATGCTTTGATTTTTCTTTGCTTACTGAAGAATATATTATTTGGAAAAGAATATGAATGGCAATGAATTGCAACTCATGTTTTGGAACCATAACCAAATCATTGTTTAGGGCTTAGAATAAACAACAATAAATAAATCCAATCACAGAGTACTCACACGCATACACATACATGAAAATATGGAAGCAAAGACAAGGCAAGCAAAACAGTTTGCTTGCCTTTTCTATGCTTCCACATTTTCATGTATGTCTAGCAGGGCACTTGTAACTACAACATATGACAAAAAAATCCCTGGTGTTATGCTTTGATGGATGTCCCTTTATTATTACTGGATATCTGATGTAGTGTACATTATTATAGTGCAAGCCTATTTTTCAGATTGTTTCATTTAGCATCACCAATATTGTAATACTCTTGCCAAGGGTATACATTAAGAGAGAGATTGGCAAAGCTATCAGGAGGAGTTGTTGTTCTCAAGGTTTAACTTATAATCAAACTATGATCAGTTGTCTGAAGATAATTTTACATATTTTCAAATTAGGATGATACATTGCATCTAGATTTTTTTATGGTCTTTTTTATTTAATTTAGATTGGAGGAGCCAGTGAGCTTTAAGTTGGAGAGAAAAAAGATAGAGTCACTGATGCATTGAATGCAAAAAAGGCAGCAGTAGAGAAGGACATTTTACCAGGTAAACAAATTTGTAAATTTCATTAAAGCATTAGAGATGCTAATATTCTTGAACTGGGAAGGTTATAGCTCTGTGCTTACTAGAAGATACATTCCAGGTGGTGATGTTTCTCTTCTCTATGCAATAAAAGAGCTTGATAGAATTCCTACAGCCAACTTCAACCAGAAGATTAGAGTTCAGATAATTCAGAATGCATTGAAGGTATAAATTACTAACCTAGACTTTCTTTTGTTTATGTCTAAAAATAGGCTTTATCTCAATGTTTAATCATTAGTTTTTTCTATTTTTTTAAGTCTCTTGTACATATAATTGCTTCTAATGCTGGTGTCAAGGGTGTTGTAGTGGGAAAACTACTGGAACAAGAGAATCTTGATTATGGCTATGATATCTTACTAAAGGTACACTTAGAATAAGATCATATTATGTTCTTAGAACTTAACATTATAAAGTTTGATGATCTTTGAAATTGATGATTTTTTTCATAAATTTATAATGATCCTTTAGTTGTTGGTCAATTGCTTGATGATGATTGTCCTGAGGACTTCATCAAAGGTCTTATTCTTTCTGTTTGTTCTCTCCTTCCTTTTGAACCACTTGTTGAAGAATGCAAGAAAAAGGTAATGTATAAAATCTCCAAACCTATTTTTCAATTTCCATAAGGTTTATATTAAGCTTGTGTATAGGAATAAAATCGAGATCAAATGATAATCAAAACAATGAAATAATCAACAACTCAATCCTATAACATCAAGATAACGATCTAAGCAAACAACCAAATAATCAATGAATTAACACAAAAAAATAATGAAAGATTTCACCTAGATTGTGTTGTTATCTTGGTCGAATGTGGATTGCTTCATAAATTGTGAAACCATGTTTGCAACAAGCGGATGTAGATTGTGTTTGTGCTCAAAAGGTAGAAGTGCTCAACGATGCGATGTATACTCAATGCATTGTAGGGATGCAAAAGCTTAAATGATCGAAGAGGATTTGTTATGAAGATGAGGGGGGTTTATATAGGTTTCAATGAAGATTGATCAATGGTCTAAATAATTCAATGGAATCAACGGATGAGATAAATCTAGAATTCATGATGAATGTGCACACGACATGTGTCACACAAAAATCTATTTTTGTTTGACTTAACTGATTGATTTGGCTAAAAGACAAGGAACAGACATGAGATATACTTAGATTTCATAAAAATAGAAATACTTTTTTTCTAATTTATGAGTTGCTGATAAAAATAATAATGATTAAGTCAATTAACTCAACTTATAATTTGCTTTTTGTGTGATTTGAATAAAATTAAATAATAAATTATTTAATTTTGTGTGCATGATGAATAAGATTTATTTTTAGAAGAATTTTGAAGATAAAAAGGCAAATTAAATAAATAAATTTATTTAATTGTCTGTGCATGATGGAAGACATCGAATAGATTTGAAGGATTAAAATAAATTAAACAAATAAATTGATTTAATTTATTTTGCATGATGAAGGATAAATAAAATATTTTATTTTATTTTATTTTTAGAAGAGATATTCAATTTAAATAAATATGATTTATTTCAATTTGGAAGAATAATTGATTTAATTAAATAATTTAGAAATTATTTAATTATAAATAAGATGATTTAAATGATAAATTAATTAAACAATTAATTTATTCCATTGACATGGATTTGAATTTTGAAAGAAGATAATGATTTAATTAAATAATAAAAATTATTTAATTTTGGAAGAATAAAGTTAATTTTGATGAAATTAATTAAATAAATAGAATTTATTCAATTAATGTCGAATTTAGGAGATTTGGAAGAATTTTAATGAATTTGATGAAATTAATTAAATAATTAGATTATTTAATTAATGTTAAATGCAGGTGATTTGACAAAATGCAAGTGATGCGATGACATGGTCATTTTTGGGTGTCTACATTTTGCCCATCTTTGATGCAATGCAGTTTATAATGTTGCTTCAAAGAAAATGATTGTTGAAGACATGATATAATTTTGATGCCTGAGTGTAGCTAGCTACCCCTGGCTAGCGTAGGATGCCCCCTCAAGAGGAAAGATAGGGAAGGGATAGCAAGACTAGGTTGATGCTTGACTAGAAGATTGTGTTTGAGTTAGACGAGATTGGATAGATGGAGGCTGACACGATGAAGATGATTAGCAGACACGAGGATAAGATGGATTAGGGGTGGGAAGACATAAGGTTGGGACACTATAAATAGGGGTCAACACTCCTCATTTGCACACCTAGAGTTGACAAAAGATTCGGAGCCCTTTTACCTCCTTGCTTAGTTGAGTTCTTCTTCCTTAGAGTTACTTGATAGCTTGTAGACATGCCAATTCTTGTGTATAAGCATCGGGCAGAGCTCATGCGGACCTATAGGAGACCAGAGGGAGAGCTTGGAGTGGTAAGTGATCAAAAAACCTGCTTGTTTGTTTGCATTTTTTAGGTCATTTTCTAGGTTTTGTAATTTTTTGGCCAAAGGTGATGTGTTCAGGCTTGGTGCCTTTGTCGCACAGTATCGTGCCTTGGGTTAAAACTTGATGCTTTTGGTTAATGTGTCTACATCACAATGTTGTTGGTTGACACCGCAGCTCTCTTGGTTGCGCAGCTAAGCGTAGTTGGTAGAATAGTGTAGCACGTTTGGGTTAGGGTTTGGCAAAGACTCAACGCCTTGGCAAAGCTATAAAGAGCCTATGTGGAGCAGCTAAGTGCCTTTGGAAAAAACAAAGTGCTTTGGGTTGATTAGAATCTAAGTGCCTTTAGCTCATAGTTAGGCGCCTGTGGTATGACAGCTAAGCGTCTTTGATAAAATCAAAGTGCTTTTAGGTTTGAGATGAAGTTTAATCTAGGTTCAATGTTGGAAATTGTGTCATAGGCTTAGACTTACAGTTGACTAGGGTTGACTTGTTTTTTTGTTTTTTACAATGTGTTGACTTAGGATCAGGTTGAACTTTGCAATATGTTTAATCAGTTGGTTGTCCTAGATGCAGATCGTCATACCACCCTTGCAATCTCAAGAGAGACATTATCTGATTATCGATTTAGTTGTACAATTGGGCGAGGAGGAGGAGATCTTCCTAGAGATCATAGGACTATGGCATGTTGCTCATCTTATGCCTATCAGGGAAAATCTGGCACTTTTGACAGTGATTGTGGAGCGATACCACAGTGAGACATCCTCCTTCCACTTTCCAACGGGTGAGGTGACTGTGACACTTGAGGATGTTTGATGTGTCCTGCAGATTCCTATTCAGGGTGATAGAGTTTATTATGACACGAAACGGGGAGAGGTAGGCCTGCGAGAGGTGTTTGTGAGTGATGACCTAGGTGTGTAGGATCGGGAGATCCGACGGGCTCAAGTGTGGAGACTCTGTGATAGGATTTGATGGATTGTTATTTCATTGATTGGAGGTTTCTTATGTCCGGATAGGTGCTCCAGAGGTTTATCTGTTGGATGGGGCACTATGTTATCAAGGATGTTTACACATTGGATCAGATATGCATGGGGACCTTATGTCCTTGGCCAACTATATCATGATTTGCATGACTGTGTATACAGATCTGGGAGCAACTTATCGGCAGGTGTGACATTGTTACAGGTATGGGCCTAGGAGCACATCTCAGTGATTAGGCCTATCTCTCAGCATCACCGAGATCACAGTGAACCTTATGCTTTCTTGTATGAGGGTGTTATTACACACTGGTAGATGGGTTCAGTGAGCTACTGTCAGAGGCAGTTAGATGAGATGGACATCTTCGTTTGGAGCCCTTGGAGAGATTTGAGTCATGGGATGATGATCATGAGGAGTTGATATATTTCTGACAATCGAGATACTTGTTTGGCAGACGCACAAACACTATAGAGAGATACCTTCTAGAGAGGGTATTGAGGCAGTTTGGTTTGCCGCAGCGATTGCCCTGTTGGCGTTTCAATTCACACCTCTAGAATGCAAGTTGGAAACGAACAGCTATGCACAAATAAACTGTTCTTCTATTATGAGGGGAAGTTCCCTTTTTGCTGATGTTTGCTTAAAAGATAAATAAATTAAATTTTGCCTATCTTTTTGCTTCTCAACTATGAGCACAAGGTTATAAAACTCTATCGCTACAGTAGAGGTTTTTCTTTTTAACTTCTAACTACAGTAAGGCCTAAACTAAATGATACTTTTGATCACCTAAGTAAATTCAGAGCATAGGAATTAAAAGTTAACCAAGAATGATTTGTTTTAACATAAAAGCTCAAATAAACATCTTCCAGATCACATCAGAAGACTCACTGTACTTTAAGATGAAAACTAAAAGTAAGATACGTAAGCCACAAATCTGACAACAAAACTAGATGATCGTGAGATAGAGAATCAAATGGTAAACATAAAATTTCTATTCTCAATATCATAAAGTTATTACAACTCTAGGACAGTGATATTATAGCAAAAGGCAGGCATACAATATGCGATCAAACACTAGATAATAGATAACACAAAATGAACAAGCACTTGAAATAACAATTTTTGCAGGTAAGAATAGGCACAGCAAATTTTGCTATCACAATTACAGTTCCCCGAACAATGGGCAATGTTGCCCTTATTTATACTAAATCAAAGGAGTAGGGAACCCTAAAATCTCCTTGATTTTATCTAACTAACTTGCCAACTCGCAAGCTTTATTTCTATTCTAAGACAAAGATTATAACTAACAACTGCTTTAAAACAATTTGCTTTAAAGCAAAGAAAGCTCCAACTATTACAAAGTATTTTTTACTATTTAAGGATGGATAATCTTTGAATGAAAGCAATTTCTTTAAAACAAATAGTATTGAGTTAAAGCTACTTTCTTTTAATCATGTTCTTATCTACATCGTTGCCCCATTGGTGACATCATCCATTGATATTTTAGGAAACAATATTCTCCAAAAAGATTGTAACCGCTTTCTTTGCCAAGAACATTGATACTCTCTAAGATGATATTCTGATTTTCTAATATTTCTTCACCATCTGCAACCATCTGGAGGAATTCACAAACTTCACCCCACAATTTTATCAAATTTTATTGCCATTGCAACAAAACGATCCATCTTGCCGGCAGTGAGATCACAATTAAAATTGTTACAAACGAGAGTCTAGAATTCTATATGTACTTCCCTCAGATCATACAGGGTACCATATTCTCTCTCATACAAGCACAGGATCTAAGAAACAAAAGACCTTATGAACTTGAGAACATCTGTCACTTTTTCTTTCCATTCTGCTAACTATGAGGTTATTTGCTCATGGGTTTTTACTGTGAAAAGATATTGTACTTTACAAGTAGAAACCTTCTTCTTATTTTCTACTGAATCAATAGAATCATATGCTACCTTCAATTCAAAGATTATGATCTCAAATATTGGCTTGTTCTCATCCATAAACTGTTAAAACCCCTAAATGCCTTGACCCAAATCATGAGCATTGTATTTCAATTGATAGATCTATGAAAGTATAAATCTGCCTTTAGTTACAAACTCTTCCGCCCAATCCTTCATGTGCCCCCTATAAATGACCAACTGATGTAACTGCTGGTGATCGGACTTTGATTCCAAAATATGAGGAAGCAATAAGTTGGCTTGCAAAGTGCTGTGAAGAAGATTGTAAATATATTGCCACAACTGCCTATTTTTAGCCTTGAAGGTTGCTTTATCTTCCCCATCCTTCAACACTCTTTCCTTGAGATTATCTGCTACAACCTCAAAGAGATTCACATCCGTGTGCTAGGTACTTGTACCAAGATTGGATCTAATGTTCTTTGGCAAAACATTCTACTTTTCCTTCAACCACTTTTGAGCAATCTTTTCTGATATTTTTTCTTGTCATTGTGCCACACCCTCTTGCATTCTTCAATAGAAATGACTACGTTCTCCTTCCATTTTGGTATTGAAAAATATTTCTCAATGTCATTGGGCCTGAGGTTGTAGAGCACTGCATACTGAAAAACTTGAAGAATGCTAGTGAACATGCCTATGTGTAAAAATATTTTACACAAAAGGCTAAAAACTGTTTGCTGATTTCTTTTAAAAAGTAGATTTTTAGAGAAAAAGCTAGGATGTGGGTTTTGTAGACAATCCCATTCTAAAGCAACCCAGATCATCAGATTCTGAAAAAGCAGCAAAAAAGTAGATTTCAGAAAAACTAAAATTTGTCAATCTTCAAGAGGACATGATTCCAAATGAGCCCATTTCAATGAAAACTGAAAAAACTCTGGCTCTATTTCTAAAAAGTGATGCCCTAGAAAAATGGACCTTGAAAAAACGTGCCACTGTGCTTCCCAATGCTGAAACTACGAAGAACACTAAAAAAGCACTCTATTTGGGTTCTTGAATCTTCATGAGAAGAAAAAAATGTTTTCTTTCCTTTAGATGCAACCTGCAAAAGTAATGAATAAGGAGGCCAAAAGCTTGTTTTATAGAACTTTAGGGTGAAAAAATAGCTTTCTTTGTGAAAGCACAAAGCTTGAAACTTATCCATGAAGAAAGTACCTTTTAAAGCACAAATCCAAGTAGATATACTCGAATAGGAAGAATCCCTATTTTATAGCTGCCTATGACTTCATGTGTGAGGATGATGAAAAATTGCTTCTTTGATGATGTCATCAAACACATGAAGTTGCAAAAGTGTTAGCCAAATTTTCTTTTGTTTTGAAACTTTTTACACTCGTTTTGACCCTAGCATTGCCTGCCTCTAACTTCAACAAGATGACAAACTATCGCCATTGACTAAAAAATTGATTGACCCTAGCATTTTGAAGTTTTAACAATTTTAACTCAATCCTCGGCCTCAAATTGACGTTCTGACGACGTTTGACTGTAAATTTGACTTCCAGAAACCGTCACCAGATGAAGATCAAGAAGTGGTTGCAAGAGATGTCGGAACATAAAAAGACTAAATTTGGAGATCCCAAGCGCCCCTAGCCCCCAGGGGCGCTTTTGGAATCATGCCTTGGCCAAATTTTTGAAAATTTTAACCTTTCTCTTTATTCTCCAGAAAAACATGAAAAATAAACTAAGTCTATAGAGGATGGGCACCCCTAGCCTTCTGGGGTGCCTGAGGTTCCATGCCTTAGAAATTTTTTGATGATTTCATTTTCTTCTGCAAATCTTGATGGCAAGTGGAATTTTGCCAGATTTTGAAGGTCCTTACCTGACGTATATTTCAAAATATATTTAAGTATATGTTAAAACCCATGGATCCAAGACTTATCTCAAACATCCTGAAAGTATATTTCAAGTATATGTTTAGATATTGAATTTCCTATACTTTAAATATTTTGAAATATACTTTCAGGATGTTTGAGATAGGTCTCGGATCCATGGGTTTTAACATGCAGATTCTAGATTTTTTAGGATCCACCAGATTTCAGAGTGAGTCAATTTTTCAGGGCTTCAGGACATCAGACTTAGCCAATTTTAGGATTTTGGGGACATGCATTAGGATGAGGGTAGACTGGATAGCCTGAGCATATCTGAGATGAATCCCCTACTTTTTTAAGCTTGTTGACTGAATTTGACTGATTTTGACTACCTGAAAGTGGGCTGACGAGGCATTTTTGACATTTTTTGAAAAACAAAAAAAAATCTAACACTGGGTTGCTTGGGCACCCATAGCCTCCAGAGGCACTTGGATTTCCTAGACTCGACTAATTTTTTCTGATTTCCATATTTTCCTCATTTTCCAAATTCATCCTGCTTTGATTTTTGTTCCTCACCGATCGTCACTCATTCAATAGTTTCTCGTCCTCTAAACAACACTGAAATCTTGAAATCTGACCCTTGGTAGATGAACTTCCTCCATTAATGGCCTCGGAGCTCATACTTCACCTTCTGAAAAAGTAGAATTGACCCAATAGAGAAAACTCAACCTTTTGCAGATTTCGTCTAGACCACATTGATCGTGAAGCAAAATCAGCTAATCAGAATCATGCATGACACCTGAATCAAAGATTCTATTTTTAGAAACTTTCTATTTTTAGAAAATTTTGCCAGCATCCATATCTCAAGAAACTCATAAAACCTAAATTGACATTTATTTTTAGAAACTTTCTAAAAATATAAAATTTATATTTTTAGAATTTTTGACTTTTTGACTTTTTTGACGACAAATTTTGTAGAATCTTACAAAATGCCTTAATGAAGCAAAAAAATTTGATTGGGTTCAACATGCCCATAGGTGAGGCTATTTATGCATGGACCCAGAGGGAGGTGGATGACTCGAGGCCAGAGATTTCACTTGAGACAGATTTTGCATATTTATGGGGACTTGCCCCAGTTATACAGGATTGGATTACAGGGGACGCATACCCGGGCACACTGCCATCTTACGACACCTACTGGCAGACACACATGTCAATTAGATTGACTAGACCTGGAGTCATTAGTGTCATATGAGAGGTTGTAGTTGGGGGAGTAGAGGCGAGGGCTCAGAGATAGGCCCGACAGTAGGCTACAGCACAGAGACAAGCTAGGGGAGATGACAGCCAGGAGGATGTTCGGATGGCTGAGGCTAGAGGACATCCGGTTCTTCTGCCAGTAGAGACACCACTACAGTAGGTATAGTGGTTAGTACAGGAGGAGATAGCGAGGACTTGCTTGGAATTGAGGATGGTTCGAATGAGGAGAGATAGAGATGTAGCCCAAGCCAAGGCTAGATAGGCTAAGGCATAGGCCCAACTACATGCACAGGCAACAACAGTGGCACAGGTACTGCCACCATCCCCATGAGCAACAAATGATGGGTGGATTGCCCAATTGATAGTAGAGAGAGACGTAGCAGTATAGTTGCATTTAACTACGGAGGCCACCCTATAGAGGGTGAGGTGAGAGAGAGATGATGCACGTTGCGCAGTGGGTGCAGACTAGACGACATTGGTTGGGGAGCTAACATGAGTTCAAGGTGAGCTTGCGACAGTTGGGAGAGAGGCCAAGTATTACAGAGGTCCCTACTTCAAAGTGGTTCCAGTTGACTAGAGGGAGGTGAGTTTCAGGGAGCAGAGCAGATCTAGTGCTTCATCTTCACGCAGGATGGGGAGATCAACATCATCAGTTAAGGGACCACCGCTGCAGCCACATGGAGGAGGACCAGCAGGGGGATCGTTGCTGAGTACCGATGGTGCACAGAGTTCGCAGTAGGCAGGCAGCTCCACCAACTAGCTCACACTAGAGCATGTTTATGTATATATGTTGTATCATTTTTGTATCATGATGGACACTATATATTTTGATTGATGCCTGCGTGCATTTGATATATATTGCGGACTCATGATAGCCATGATGTATTTATAGTACCATTTTGATATACATTGATGTATATATGGACTTTGATGTAGACACAAAAATTTGTATTTTTTATGACCTCAAATGATGATATATGATGACATATGATGATCTTTATGCTCATGGATGTTCATGCTTTTGTTTGTGATGTAATTCTATATGTTATGGATGTGATGACATGTATTTATAATTATGATTCATGTGATGATGTATCTGCTTATAGATGTATGACATGTGATACATTAGGACATAATGATGGTATAGATGATTATAGATGTATGACATATGATGACATGATGATATGATGATGATATGATGATGGTATGATGATGGTATAGATGCTTATAGATGTATGACATATGATGACATGATGATATGATATGATGGCTAACATGTGGTTTTGCAGATATGCATCAGATGGTGATGGATAGAAGAAAGTGGAGACAGAAGAGACATGATAGAGAGATTGTTGATTGATCTTATCTTGAAAAACTATATGATGATTTGGATAAATGGATGAGTAAATGGATGAGCTTGTTGCAATAGTTTCACAAATGTTTATAAAGAGCAATCCTTATTTTTGATATAGCACATGGATAGTTTGCGACCAAGGTATAAAAGACCAAGGCGTTGTGATATCCTAGTGCGAGGACGTTGACTCTGCAAGCAAGCGGTTTGAACTTAGATCTCTGAGACATAATATAATCTTGTTGAATATGTGAATGAGTCATTGTCTTGAACATAAAATAAGCTTCAATACATAAATGCAAGAAGAATATTTATATGTAATATGCTAGGTTGTAAGACATACATGTGAATGAGCCATAGTCTCGAACATATAATAATCTTTAATACATAAATGTAAAAAGTATATTAATATGTAAGATGCTAGGTTGTAACACATGCACAAGATAGATTTGATGCTAAGTAAGATAAAGATCATTCCTCAAACACGGCACACAAAAAGCAATGATGATGCCCCCAATCCATATTGCATTGCAACATACCAAGATATAGATAAATCTAGGTAGTCTCGAATAAGTAATGGGAAAGGGACAAAAAGATAAACCAAAAAGCAAATTGACTGACTTACAAAGTAAACATACAGCCAACATATTCTCTTGCCAAAGAGGTTTCTCAGGATAGATTGGATTGGTTGGGTAGATTGGATAGATAACAAGCTTATTGTAGGAATGATATATTTGTTAAAGGGTGTTGATCTGTTGATAGGATAATGTCTGGTTTCAAGAAATGAAACATGTCATATAAGACGCCTAGTCTGGTTTCGACAATGGAACATCCTGTATAAGACAATTGATTCGATGTAGCAGATGTTGACAATTGATATGTAGGACAACATATGGCTCTGCAAGTAGGTGTTTTTGCTTCAGGTTTGTTTAAGGACATTTGCTTTGAAAGGATGCGTAGTTTAGTTTCTGCTTGAGTTAGTCAAGTCTAGGTGGTAGGATTGGCTTGTGATAAATGGAAGACTAGAAAGATGGAATGTCAATGGATTGATATGGGTGAAGAATGATGAATCATATGTACCTAAGTACTGGATACGTCCTTTGTATTCTAGACTACCTACATACCCTGTATCCACAGGATCAAGGCACATTACGATGAAAGTTGAAAATGATAATATGTAGTTCTAGATAGAGTGATGAGTGGGTCAAAGTGTTTGAGCTTGGGTATATGAAATGATGACATCTTATGTAAATGAGTACTGGATACTTCCTTCGTATGCCAAACTGCGTACATACCCATATCCATGGGATCAAGGTACCTTAAGATGGAAATGAGATGATATGTAGTTCTGGTTGGAGATTGATGATGTAAGATAAGATGATGTGAGAGGATATGATGATATCTTATGTACCTAAGTACTAGATACTTCCTTCATATGTCAGTCTACCTACATACCCATATCCATGGGATCAAGGTACCTTAAGAGTGAGATGATGATGATATGTAGTTCTGACTTGTTTGATGATTGATAATGCTAGTGTTGTCATTGTGGGGAAGGATATACCCCTAGATCAACATAAGGATGGTGTCTGGTTTCAGAAATGAAACACTTCATATAAGACGCTTGGTCTGGTTTCGAGAGTGTGACAATCTGTATAAGACAATTGATATGAATGATGGATTGGTTGATGTGTTTTTGTTTGAAGGTTGAAGTGTTTTTGTTTTTGTTTGAGATGGTTGATGTGTTTTTTGTTTTTGTTTGAATGTGTCAGTTGAAGTGTGTTTGTTGTTGTTTGAAGGTTGATTAACCTTGAATAAGAATCCATTCCTAGACCTAGGTTAAGGAAAGAGTTGCCCCCATTCCGGTAGAGGTGTTATTATGGATGACTAACATAGGATAAGTTGACATGGATAACTTGACATAGGATAAGCTGACATGGATAACATGACATAGTATAACAATGATGATTGACACGGATAACTTGACATAGGATAATGATGACAATAGACATGGATAACTTGACATAAGATAATGATTGACATGGATAACTTGACATAAGATAATGATTGACATGGATAACTTGACATAAGATAACGATGACGATAGACATGGATAACTTGACATAGGATAACGACGATTAACATGGATAACTTGACATAGGATAATGATGACGATAGAATAGTTGTGATAACTGATATGGGATAAGTGATAACTGACATGGGATGACAATGATGGACATTGACAAATTTCTAAGCTATGCTAGATAGGGCAAGGGAAATGCAAAAAGGTCAATGGTTTATGACGGATGGATGGATGAAGTTTATTATGAAATGGACACGGAATGAACAAGACTCGATAGATGATGGATGATGACTCTACACATAGCACCTGTTTACCAGGTTTTCACAATGGTACTTATCCAAGGCACCATTTTACCAGGTTTTCGCTAGAGGACAAATTATTTTTGTATTTTTGTTTTTTTTTGTGATTTTTTTTTATTTTTTTATTTTTTTGATTTTTTTTGTGATTTTTTTTTTAAATTTTTGACATGGATACTTTGAGGATCAGGCAAAGAAGTTCTTGAGATGAACACTGTTGAGTGGCTCATCTAGAGGAATGCCTTCAGGTGTTGCTAAAGTATAATCTCCTGATCCATATCCTGTTGTGATAACAAAGGGTCCTAACTAATTAGGCTCAAACTTGCCCTTCTTCTCTCGATCTACTTGATTTCTCTAGTTTTTCTTTAAGACAAGATCACCAAATTGAAACCATCTTTCTTTGATCTTCTTGTTATAGTTGCGCCAGAGGCAGTTTTGATAGACATGGAGATGATTAAGTATTGCAAGGCACCCCTCATCTAATAGTTCAAGCTCAGCTAATTTGGAAGTGCGATACTCCTCTCCATCAATCAGGTGCTACATAGATACTCTAAGGGATGGGATCTCGACCTCTATAAGTAGAATGGCTTCAGAGCCATAAACCAAGGCATAGGGTGTTGCACTAGTTGGTGTTCTAATACTAGTGCAATAGGCCCATAGGGTGGGATTGAGTTGCAAGTGCCAATCACGACTAGCTGCATTGACCGTTTTCTTGAGGATTTTGAGAATGGTTTTGTTAGAAGCCTCAGCTTGGTCGTTACTCTTGGGATAGTAGGGAGTGGAAAAGTGATGTTGGATATTGTATTGTGTGCATAAGGCACAGACATCATGATTCTTGAATGGTCTCCCATTATTTATGACAATGGCTTGGGGAATATTGTACTGGCAAATGAGGTAGTTAAGGATAAACTTGGTTATTTGCTTGCTGGTGATATAGGTCATGGGAATGGCTTCGACCCACTTTGTGAAGTACTCAGTGGCAATAATGATAAATTTATGGCCATTGGATGAGGTTGGATGGATTTGTCATACGAGCTCGAGAACCCATTGTGAAAAAGGCCATGGAGTTGTCACAGGTTGTAGTTCATGAGCTGGTGCATGAATCAAATCGCCATGTTGCTAGCATTGTAGACACTTCTTAGCAAACTGTAAATCATCTTGTTCTATTGTAGGCCAATAATACCTTGTGTAGAGTATCTTCTTAGCGCTGTTAGTACCAGTAGAATATGTGTCACAGACACCTTCATGTACGTCTCATAAGGTAGCATCATCTTCTTCCGCATTAAGACATCGTACGAGGATACCATCGAGACTTTGGCAATATAGTGTATCACCTAGAATGGTGTAATGGGAGGCTTGGAGGATAAAGGTTTTGCATTGGTTTGTAGATAGCTCAAAGGGAAAGGTACCATGATTAAGGTATTCATAGATATCTCCATACCTTGGGGAATTGGGACCAACAAAATTGTAGATGATTTTAGTAGTTGGAACATTGACGGCTGGTATTAATAATTGCTCAATCAAGAATTCACATTTATGTGTGTTTGAGGGCATGTCTATAAGTGACCCCACAGAAGCCATAGAATCTGTAGCTTTGTTATGCTCTCTTGGAATTTTCTCAAAAGTGATGCTAGAGAAGTGTAGTTTGTAGGCATCCACTAGTTACTTGTATGGAACTAGCTTTTCATCCTTTGTTTGGTACTCATCTGTTACTTGTCAAATGACTAGTTGTGAGTCTCCATATACCTATATTTCTTTGATTTCCCATTAGACTATTGCATGGAGACCTATGAAGAGTGTTTCATACTTGGCTATGTTTTTGGTGCAAGGAAATGCAAGCCGGTATGACTTTGGGATATAGTCATTTTTTGGTGTGATAAAAAGGATGCCGACCACTAATCCATGTTGTGTGTAGGAACCATCAAAATATAATTTCCACATTACTGAAGTAGAGAGATTGAAGAGATTTTCATCTAGAAAGTCAGATACCACAGGATGTATATTTGTCATGATTGCTTCTGCTAGTTGATCTTCTAGGGCTTGTCCCTTGATTGCTTTACGATCCACATACTCAATGTCAAACTCACTAAGGATCATGAACCATTTAGCTAGTCTACCTATGAGAGTTGCTTTTACTAGGAGATATTTTAATGGATCAATTTTGGCTATTAGATTTGTGTGTTGGTTTAGCATGTAATGCCGCAACTTTGGGAAGCAAACACTAAGGCTAAACAAGCTCTTTCCATAGGTGAATAATTAAGTTTATAGCCTACCAAGGTTCGACTGATATAATAGATTGCATGCTATTTTCCTAACTCATCATGTTGTACTAGAAGAGCCCCTAGGGTTGTAGTTGTAGTTGAGATGTATAAGATCAAAGGCCTATCGGCGATTGGTGGTACCAAGACAGGAGGTGTAGCTAGATATTCCATGAGTTGATCAAATGATGTTTGACACTTAGCATCCCATTGAAATGAGACATCCTTTTGGAGTAAGTGTTGAAATGGTTGACATTTATCCGCTAGCTGTGAGATAAATCGCCTAATGGATTGTAACCTTCCATGAAGGCTCCTTAATGCTTTCAGATTCTTTGGTGGAGGCATCTCTACTATACCCTTGAATTTCACTAGATCTACTTCAATGCCTCTGCAAGATATGATGTATCCTAACAGTTTTCTTAAGGTTAGCCCAAAGAAACACTTCTTTAGATTGAGTCTTACTTGATATTTTTTGAGTTTGTGAAAGATTTGGCTTAGAACCTGTATGTGATCTACTCTAGAAGACTTTGCTAGGATGTCATCAACATAGTCCTCCATGACGTGATGAAAGAGATTGTGGAATATCACTGTCATTGCTCTTTGATAGGTTGCACCTATGTTTTTAAGACAAAATGGCATGATGCACCAACAATAGGTACCCCAAGGACAAGTGAAAGTAGTTTTATGTTGATCTTCTTCTATTATCATTATCTGATTATAGCTAGAAAATCCATCCATTAGAGAAAGTGTTTCATGACCAGCGGTCAGGTCCACTATGAGATCAATGTTTGGCAGTGGAAAGTCATCTTTGGGACATGCTTTGTTGAGATCTCTGAAGTCAAAACACATGTGGATTACCCCATTTGGTTTAGCCACAGGTACAATGTATGAGACCCATTTTGGATAATCAACCAGCTTGATGAATTTTGTATCTAGCAACTTCTGTATGTCAACTTTCACCAAGAGAGCGATCCATGGGTGCATCTTTCTTAGCTTCTGTTTGATTGGTTTAGCTTTTGGATCAACCGTGAGATAGTGAACTACTAGTGAAGGGTTCAACCCTAGCATATCAGCATAGGTCCACGCAAAGTTGATGGTTCTCTATAAGAAGAAGTTGGTAAGATTCTTGTGCTCTTGTTCTAATAATGATGCTGCAAGGAATGTGGTCTTAGGATATTGCTTTGTGCCAAGATTTATCTTTGTAGAATCTTCCACTAGGAGAGTTGATTTCTCTTGATACTTAGATGGTAGGGGAAGGTCAAATCCTCTATCCTCAGGTGCCACAATTAGGTTTTCACCTTTGGATACGTCCTTTGTTTTTACTTATTTCTGATCAGGAGGTGCCACAGTGTGGTTTTCACCTAGAGATCTTTCTTTATTTTTATTTTTACGACTGGAGGATTTGGCATTATTGCCAAAATAAGCATTTTGATCTAGTTCCATTACAAAACCAGCTTTATGATCACCAAGAGGGATACCATCCCAGAGTCTCATAAACTATGCAATAGATTCGTGATTCTAAAAAACATCTAGAATGGGGGACCCTTGTTGGTCCCAATCAATAAGTTCAGGATAGACAAGTGTTACAATCTGGGTGCTAGTGGTTGATGTCAAGGATGCGAATGATAGCATAAATATGGAGGATTCAGTGAATAGGTCATTCATATGGAGGTAAGAGTCATCGATGATATCTTCTTTAGATGTTGAATCTGCGAGAGAAGTTTGTGCTACCTCGATGAGGATAGCCTTGATGTCCAAGGCACGTGGTACCTTTCTACCAAATCCTAACCCTTTCTTGTCTAGCTTCTTCTTCATAATAATGGGTTCTATGTCACCTTGATTATCTTTCCCAAGGCTACCTTTGCCTTTGTAGCCCATGTTCTTGACAATTCTTAGGCCATTGCCATATTGTTTGACTGGTATGGTGATTGGATCTTTCTCTTTGTAGAGCCAAGATGAGATGTCTTCAATAGTTTCCTCTGCCAATAATTTTCCCTCTTGGAATTGGGTTAGAGATGCTGGCAGGGGAATAGTTGCTCTCTTAGTTGCTTTGGCTATGGGCGGTTGGCCATAGGACTTAGGGGATAAGGGCATCCACCCTACACAACAAGATTTAGAGATATCATATTCACCAAAGCCTATATCACGGATGTCAGCTTTGATTTTGGGAATAGGATTAGGATTAGGTTCAACTTTGGAGGCTTTTTTCAGATTTTCAGAGTCGACATACAATGGGGATTCATAGGCTTTGTCATTATTTGGCACTTGGTTGCTATTCTTATAACTGCCTTGCAAGGTACGACAGAATTCAAAGGGATTAGGGTCTCCTGGGATAGTGATCTTTGTACCATTAAATGGGAACTTGAGAGATTGATGGTACGTGGAGGGAACAAGTTCCAGGCATGGATCCATGGGCGTCCTAAGATAATATTATAAGGTAGCTCAATGTCAAGGACTTGGCACCTAGTTTCAAGCATGATGGGCCTACTTATATAGGCAAGTAGATAAAACCTTCTAAATGACATTTAGCATCATCATGCCCCTTGATTGTAATGCTTTGATCAATGTTGACATGATCCTCAGAGTATCCCAATTATTTAATTAACTTAAGAGAACAAATATTGAGACCATCACCACCATCTATAAGTATCTGTTTGATCTTTTGTTTATGGATGAAAACTTCAATGTGAAGGGCATCATTATGACATGGATCGTGGGATGAGAGGTCTTTTTCAAAAAAGACCACATTGTAAGGTGAGGCAATGTTATGTATTATAGCTTGGAAATCTGTGACCGCTATGTTATTAGGAACATTACATTATCTTAGGATGCTATGTCACTTTGAAGAAAGTCATGTGTCTACCCTCACTATCAAAGGTAAAACTATGGATTGCGCAGTCACAACTCGTCAAGGTCATGTTACCCTTCGTGGGCCTACACCGAGTCTCCCAACCCAATTTGATTACAATGTTGCAGCATGCTTTGAAAGTTGGTTGGTCTTTCTATTGGTGTTTGGGGAGTACCCTTTTGAGACATGTTGGATTGACTTCATTGAGGTGTATGTGGGGTTGATTTGCACTTCTTGGGGGCAATTTGCTTAGCCTTCATAGATTGCTGGAGTCTAGTGGTTACCATGGGATGCACTAGGACAATATGTTTGAGATTTTGCTGGGATTGTGTTAAGATAGTTTGATAAACAGTTTATTGGACCAAAGGCACTAGAATGTGCTGCAAAGGCATGGGACTGTGATACCAAAGGCAAGTTACCGTGTTTCAAAAGCGCTAGACTATGTTGCCAGAGGTGCTGGACTATTATATCAAAGGCATTGGATTGTGCTTCAAAGGTGCGCTACTGTGTTTCAAAGGCGTTGAGATGGTGTCAATGATGTTTATAAGGCAAATTTTACATAGATTTGGATTTGATTTTGATTGGATTTGCTTTGACAAGAGAAAATACATCAAACAAAGTGGCAAAAAGGACTGACACAACAGATAGTGTATATTCTAGGCTCACAAAAAAGCCCAATGTTTCCACAGGTATTAGACAAATGCAAACAATTCAAGTATTTTTTATCCCTAGAGACATAGTTTCATTGTGGTAGATCATCTCACAACTTAGTTCTCCGTCGACCAAATGTCATTCCATATAGGTGTCGTACATTTGCATCTTTGCGAGAGACGATAGGTAGGGATATCTCACCCTCCCCTTAGAGAGCTACAAGTAGGTCACAAGAGCTTATGCTAGCCAAGGGTACACTATCTCTTCTCAACGGAGTCAATGGTGAGTAATCTTGGGGGTTTATACTGATTTCCTTTGCATTGATGAGTACTGCAATGTTCAGAGGTGAAATGGGTAGTCACTATCTAGATGGTTCTTAGTAGCTCTGAGGGACCAACGCCTTGCGAGCATGCAGCAAGCTACTAAAAGCTTTAACCAATCCTACTAAGAGTTTCAAACACTTCACCCAATGTGAAAATTGCTTTCACAAAGAGCTAGTACACCTCTTTTCGATTTGGCACCTCAAGGCAAGGCTGACACTGGTTAGGACTTGGCTTTCACCTTATCCCTCTTATATAGCAATTCAAAAGAAAACTCCGCTTAGGGTCATCCCTTTTGGATGAAGTGCAATCCAAAAGCAGGCCCTTTCTAAAGGAATAACTAAAAAGTAAGATCAAGCACATCAAACAAAGGTTCAATTGCCCCGTTATAAGAAAAATAAGGTGCAACTAGATTAGGCACACACACGATTGTAGTTGTCAATTATCCCTTATGAAATTGAAGTGTTTGGCATTCATGTCCATTATCCTTAAGAAAATTGAAGTGTTTTTACATTCATGTCCATTATCCCTTAAGAAAGCAATATATTCTTAAGACTTAGATTGCAAAAGTCGATTTGTTCAATTGTCCCTTAAGAAAGCAATATGTTCCTAAGACTTAGTGTGATAGATTTGGTAATTTCTTCAAATCTTGTTCTCCATGAACAGGTTAGAAAAACCCATTTGCTCTGTTTGAGCACTAAGAAGCTACAAAAAGATGATTAGTTCCACACAAACTCAATAGTTAGCAAAAACCAATTAAATTGACCAAAAATGCTTTACTGAGTTACCAAAGGCGCGCTGTTGTGTTACCGAAAGTGCATGACTGTGCTACTAAAATCACACTGGCTTCTGACCAAAGGCACAAAAATGTGATACCAAAGGCACGTTACTATGCTGCAAAAGCACGCTACTACGGTGCAAAGGCGTAACACTATCCCAGATCTAAAAAACTCAGTATTTTGTCAAAAAGTTAGATTTGAAAGATGAAGTCATGATTATAATATGCTCTAGAATGATTGATAAAGTTGAGATCTATAAGCAATTATGAAAATATGATAAGATTAGTCCCTGGAAATCAGAAAACTAGTTAGAAACCCTAAGTATCCAAAGGTGTATTGCTCTGGCAAAAGTGTGAGACTGCAGACCAGAGGCACTTTACTGTACGTCTGAGGTGCGTTACTGTCACTCGAAGGTACTTTGCTTTCCTACCAGAGGCGCTTTACTGTGATGCAAAGGCATTTTTCTATGTTTTGTTGTGTTGTTTCGTACTGTACTTTAAAAAAAAAATTCTAAAAGAAAATAGTGATTAGGGGTCCCACTGGGCATGCCAAAATGTGTACAGGAATAAAATTGAGATTGAATGATAATTAAAACAATGAAATAATCAACAACTCAATCCTATAACATCAAGATAATGATCTAAGCAAACAACCAAATAATCAATGAATTAACACAAAAAAAATAATGAAAGCTTTCATCTAGATTGTGTTGTTATCTTGGTCGAATGTAGATTGCTTCATAAATTGTGAAACCATGTTTGCAACAAGCGGATGTAGATTGTGTTTGTGCTCAAAAGGTAGAAGTGCTCAACGATGCGATGTATACTCAATGCATTGTAGGGATGCAAAAGCTTAAATGATCGAAGAGGATTTGTTATGAAGATGAGGGGGGTTTATATAGGTTTTAATGAAGATTGATCAACGGTCCAAATAATTCAATGGAATCAACAGATGAGAGAAATCTAGAATTCATGATGAATGTGCACAAGACATGTGTCACACAAAAAGCTATTTTTGTTTGAGATAACTGATTGATTTGGCTAAAAGACATGGAACAGACATGAGATATACTTATATTTCATAAAAATAGAAATATTTTTTTTCTAATTTATGAGTTGGTGATAAAAATAATAATGATTAAGTCAATTAACTCAACTTATAATTTGCTTTTTGCATAATTTGAATATTATTTAATTTTGTGTGCATGATGAATACAATTTATTTTTAGAGGAATTTTGAAGATAAAAAAGCAAATTAAATAAATAAATTTATTTAATTGTTTGTGTGTGATGGAAGACATAGAATAGATTTGAAAATTTAAAATAAATTAAACAAATAAATTGATTTAATTTATTTTGCATGATGAAGGATAAATAAAATATTTGATTTGATTTTATTTTTAGAAGAGATTCAATTTAAATAAATTTGAATGATTTATTTAAATTTGGAAGAATAATTGATTTAATTAAATAATGTAGAAATTATTTAATTATAGATAAGAGGATTTAAATGATAAATTAATTAAATAATTAATTTATTCCATTGATGTGGATTTGAATTTTGAAAGAAGATAATGATTTAATTAAATAATAAAAATTATTTAATTTTGGAAGAATAAAGTTAATTTTGATGAAATTAATTAAATAAATAGAATTTATTCAATTAATGTCAAATTTAGGAGATTTGGAAGAATTTTGATGAATTTGATGAAATCAATTAAATAATTAGATTATTTAATTAACGTTAAATGCAGGTGATTTGACGAAATGCAAGTGATGTGATGACATGGTCATTTTCAAGTGTCTACAAAGCTAACAGTTTGTGTTTTATCTTTGTTTATTCCAGGAACCAGCTTCAATTGTTGACACAATTTTTAGAGCATCTTATGACTGAAGGAAGTCAGGATGTACATAGGACCCTTAGGCTTCATGTATGGGATGAGATATAGGACCCTTAGGCTTCATTTTTCAAGTAGTTCTTTCATGTTTTGGAGCTGTATAAGCAAAAAATAGAGTATTGTAACTTAGTTTTCTCAGTCACAACACTGAGAAACACACTTTGTAACACATTTTTCAAAGCAAAGACACATATTAAGTCTTGTATTTGTT
Organism: Cunninghamia lanceolata; assembly: GCA_027924645.1. Taxonomy (NCBI): domain Eukaryota; kingdom Viridiplantae; phylum Streptophyta; class Pinopsida; order Cupressales; family Cupressaceae; genus Cunninghamia; species Cunninghamia lanceolata. The sequence goes on along the minus strand of BSBN01000252.1, from coordinate 9,757,922 downwards.
GTAAGAACACCTTTTCTCAATAAAATATTAGTATTTTGCCTTCTTGATTATAGTTGTTTCATTACGTGCAAATGAATGATTGATTATGTTTTTCTGTGTTTTATGTTTAAACCTTAAAAGCATTGTCTCATTTCCAACACTTTTAGGTAGAAATCAGTGAACAAAAATAATTAAATAAACTACCAATTGACTAAATATACTACCAATTGACAGAGCAGTGAATAAATATGACTAAATATAATGATTATGTAATTAATAAATAATGTATCAATATACTACCAGTTGACAAAAATTAGTGAACAAAAACAATTAAATAAACTACCAAATTGATCAAAATGATGATTAAAATTAATGACTAAATACACTACCAATGGACGGAAATCAGTGAATAAAAATGACTAAATAAGTGACCAATTAACAACAATCAATGACTAAATTAACGACTAAATATATCAGTGAATAAAAAATGACTAAATAAGTGACCAGCTTACAACAATCAATGACTAAATCAATTACTAAATATACTACCAAATTGATCAATCAAAACAACTAATAAATGACCAAAATGGTTTAGTCATCAATTCGGTCACGTTATAAATGACTGGCAATAAACTACTAATGGTCATGTGACCATGTTCAGTCATTTATATGCAGTTTTTAGTAGTTTTTTAATCATATATTGTTGTTTCTATACTAGTGACATGATGATAACCGATCAGAGACAATTATTGGTGCAACCATGGAGTTTCAGTGTGAAGGGCTTGTCCTAGATTATGAAAATGATGATCATGTGGATGCATATGAGAACCTATTTGTGTGGTACAAGGTATGTTCTCTTCCTCATGTAGAATGTGCTTCATCTTAACCACAAGGAAATGATATAAAAATGAATGTGGAAGAAGATATGTGTCATCAATCTGTTTGCATTAGTGAATATGACACATCAGGTTGTCAAGATGGAATTGAAACAGAGAGACAATTAGAAGAACATGGTTCTTCATTTGAGGTGTCTCATTAACTTATTTTATGTGTTGTTGTTTTGAATTGCGGCCTTAGTCATGCTTATGATTCAGAAGTTGAAGGTTGTTGTAACACATATTAAAATTTTGTTCAAGAGCTTAATGGAGTTATAAATGAATATGAATGCTTCCACTTTGATGTGGAAAACTTGCTATCTCTTGAATGTGTTGGTGCTACAGTCTAGGTTGAGTCCTTTGTATGGGACATTGATGTGAATGAGCAGCAAGGCGTATTTATGCTTGAGTTTCTACATGTTGTAGCCCAACTTGAGGATATGACAGAGTTGGAGTCTTTCCAGTTTTCTCTACAAGATGAAGTGTCTTCTCTTGTGGATCAAAGTGCATTCAGGCACAATTTTCTTTGCCATGTGAATTGGAGGTGTTTTCTTTTTCCCTCAATTTGCATGAAGAGGTCAACAAAAGTAGTAAGGTTGCAATTGGTGATGGAGATTCACTTCCATCCATCTCTTTTATTGTTGACCTGAATTTTGATTTCTCACCCCTTGTTGTTGAGAACAAACATGATGCAGTATGGAATAGGTCAAGCACCCATTTCTTATGGTTGCCATGCAACAATAATTTCATTGGTAAGGCTAGCCTTGGCTTCATAAACATTTGTTATAGAATGGTGCATGTTGAAGGCCATTTTCAATTGTTGTAGCTGGGTGAGAAGTGCAAATTTAGTTTGAGGGATATCAACTCCTTCATCCATCTTGTCTTTGATAGAGGCAAGTAGGTTCAGTTACTTGGTGCAAGTTGGACCTGTAGAGTGTTTAAATTTTGAATACTATTGACTTTCCTTTTGTGCCCCAATGCTTATGATTATATGCCTTGTAAATATGTCTTGTGTTTTTCCCCCTATGTGTTTTTTGCCTTTTGGTCCACCTAGAGATAGCTGGTTCTCGTTGTGACATTGCCTGTCACACATCCCCAATTAGAGCCAGTGTTGACACCTGAAAAAACCAATTCCCAACTTGCATATTTTTGCCCCAAAATCCATTGATCAGTCCCACTTTATGCCTTCAATGTTGAACCTATAGATTAGAACCGATCAACGATATCTTTCATAGGTTTTCATGTGTTTGTCTTTTGAAATACAAGGAAAAATCCCAAAAAATGACTAAGTCCAAATCTTCCTAAGTGTTCCCTTGTGTTTTTTCCCTTTATCGGAGGTTAGAGTTTTGAGCTTCATTCTTCCATTCTGCTTTCCCTCTCGGCTCCAAAATTACACTCCAAAATTTTTCTAATTGTTATTCATTGCAAATTCTTCTAAGTGCTTCAGAGGTTGGAGTTTAGGCCTTTCCTCTTCTTCAGTGTTGTGGTTGGAAGGTGGAGGACCTGAAGGCTGAAGTTCGATGAGCTCTTTTTGTTCTAAGTGTTTTTGGAGGTCAGACTTTGGGCCTTTGGCCTTCAGTCTTCTTCATGGCAAGTGTTGGGGAGAAGCCCCAAAGTCTGAAGTATGACAAGTCTACTTGTTTGAAATTATTCTAAGTATGAGGTGGACAACAAAGGTCAGAGGTTGGCTCTTCTTCCTTCCTTTGAGGAAGGTAGAAGGTGGAAGGCCCGATGGCCAACCCTTGATGGGTGTTAATTCTTTCTAAGGCATTTCACCATTTTGCCGTGCCTTTTGGGTGGGCCCGCTGCTGGTTTGCAGAACCACAAAAAGCTACCAAGTGGAGTAAGGCGCAAGGTGGAAGACCCAGGGGCCAAGGTCCACCTAAGGTTCCAAATATTTTCTACGTAAAACAGACTTCAAGGGTCAAAGTTGTGGTGTTCTCTCTTCTTCCATGCAGCTGAAATGTTGAAGGCCTGAGGAGCGACCCTTGACGCCTTCATATCTATACATAGACGGGGTTGGGGCTTCCCTCATTCCTCTTCTAGATGTTGTAAGTTGTAAGGCTGAAGGCCCAAGCTCTGAAGTCTGATTTGTTGGAGCTCGACTTCTTGGCCTTCCTTGTTCTTTCAAATGAACTAACAACTTCTCAGATCGCCATAAATGCAAAGTGTGTGGCCAAAATTAATGTTTTTAGTGAAGTTGGAGTTGGTGAGGTTTTCCCTCCCATTTCACCCTTAGATTGGATTTACTCATGCTATAAATAGAACATGAAATCTCTTTTCAAGGGGTTGGTCGCTAAACCAATTGTCTGGTCTAGAATTGCCTAAGGAGGATTTTCGGGCATCAAATCATGCTAGTCTGGTCTGCAAGTGAAGGGATGTATCCAACAGAGTGTAGGAAGGATATGTAAAGTAGATCTGTATGCATTGGTATATCTCCATGGGAGTTTGTAATGATTTTGGTGAATGTATAATCGTAGTTGTATGTTTTCCCTTGCCACATTTGCTGGCATGATTGTAATTGAGATCTGGAGGTGTGTGACAGCACCCAAGTTAATACAAGGCTTTGCATTTTCCATTTCTTTGTTGCTCATCAATCATTGCAGTTCTTTCCTAGATTATTAAGTATGTCCATTGCATGAAGATCCATCTATGATGTATATGTGAATATATGTTTAGTTCTGTCAATCCCCTACCATATATTTTATTTCCTCCTTGCATTCAATGACTCAATTGCCCAATGGAGTAGGCATCAGTCCATATTGGGGATGGATCAATAATTTTTTAGTTAAACCCTCATCTTGTTAGTTGTAGGAGTAGGAGTAGGATTAATTTAGGTTTTACATGTTGTTCATGATTCGTTGCAATAACCAGGGATAAATTTGAAGCTTTGCAAAACTATTTTAATCATTTGTGAATCATGAACATGTATGCTTGCACTATGTATCTTGTGTATTCAAAGTTAAGTGGAGTCATATTAAGGAATGTAATGAAGTTATATTTGGGTGCAAATACCTAGTGTAGTAATAAGCTTAATTAGAGGCCTGTGCAGCCAATATGTCTTGACCTAGTGATAGCTTTGGGGGTCAAGTGTACATTGGGTATGGCTATGCTAGTTTATTTGTGTTTTATTTAATGCCTCTAGAAATATCACTCCTAGGTCTAGCTGAGCCTAAAGTGCAGTGGAGCATACCCACTCCTGTAGGTTGTCAAAAATCACCCAGAACTTGTTGATAAACCTCTTTTAGTCACCTTGACGGCACCCCTGGCCTTGGTGATTATGAAATGTCTTAGGGTTTTGGGTTGTAGTTATTTTGGGAGTCAACAGGTGTCATAGGATCAAGATGAATGCATTGATCAAACTAGGGTCTAAGAGATTTGTTGGAGGGAATATATCCCTAGGGTCTTGACAATCCAGGCATATTCAAGGGTACCTTAGGTACCACAAAATAAATGGGATGATGGTGGAAGAAAAAAGAGGAATAGAATGGGAAAAAGTGAGAGTGTGTCCTAGAAGGATTTTCTCTTCATGTCAAGTTCACCAAAATACGTGAAACTCCAAATCCACTCACTACTACTATGTATGAACTAGAAGTGGGGTGACACATGTGTTACTCACATGTGGCCTATGTGTAGATAGACCACTTGTACTCAAATGGGAGGATCTAGTGGAATGAAGGAGTGTTTAGATGACTACCCTTTTCATGAGGAAGGAGTATCCTAAAGGTAACAATGATATTTGTACGTGGGGGAGTTGTGGCATTGAGTTTATCACTATCTTCATAAGGAAGAAGTGTGGTGACAGATCTGATAGTGTTGATTCGTGGTGTGGTGGTGGCAATGTGGGGGCATGCTCAAGTGAACCTCTAAAGAGGTGTTTTGATGGTAACCTTTGTATGATTCGGCATGTTGGATGCATGAATTATGTTAAACTTTTGTTGAGTATTTGCAAGGAAAGTGTTCAATTGGTGTTTCTCTCTTTCAAGAAACTCCTCTAAGATGGCTAACTCTAAGGCTCATTGTCTTTGGTTTTATAATTCTATTTATTGCAAGATGCAAGCTTGCTCCTAGATTTTATACTAGTCAATCACTTCTAGGTTTGGTTGAGTTGATTTGATCTCATTCAAGATAGACTCTACCTAGTCCTATTTTAACTTGAGGACACATGAGCTTGATATGCTATATTATGAGGAAGAGAATGGGTAGATAAGATGTGCTTTAGCATGCTAGTTTGGGTTTTCATGTTTAACTTTGTTTGCATTTGATTTGTGGTTTGTTGATTGCTTGCTTGTTTGTTTTCTTATTTTATTTGTCCATTGATGTATATTTGAGAATGCAAGGACCTAGGAGTCTTGATTTTGTCTTGTTTTGTGTTTTTAGCGAATGTAAATTAATGAATGAATGATTATATGATTAAACTAAATACATTTAAATGCAACAAAAAAAAATTAACCTATGTTTTTGTGTTTTTTCCTAGTAAATACAATGAATTAATTAGGTATCAACTCATTAACACACAACTAATTCATTTGTTCTTTTTTGTGGATTTTAATAATGTGTGCAACTATAATGATTTAAATGGATACAAAATTGACAAACTAATATTTTGTTTTTCTTAGTTTTCTATGTGGTTTGAAAGAGGTGTTGCATATGTTTTGCCTTGATTTGTATTTGCTTGTTTGAAGATGGTTATGTTGTTGATTGATATTGTTGACAACATTTGATTTTAGAAATGATGTTCTACTGAAATAAAACTAAGAATTATAATTAAGTCTACACTAATCTAATTAAAACAAATAAATCCTATCTAACTAAATACTAAATTCGAGATGTAGTAACACAATTTTATGGATCTAGGCAAGATGAAGGATTGATTAACTATTCTACTTGTTATTCTACTCTATTGAAATGAATTACTCTAATAACTATAAATAAATATTGGAGCTTTACACCTAGGATAGGTGAAGCCCAAGATGATGAAGAAAATACTCGTGTCATGTGTCTCCTCAATGATTTAGCTTCTACAATCTTCTCGCATCTCTAGCTTGGGGTGATTTGCTTGATGGAAGAAACAAAGGAGATGAAAACTAAACTAAGAGGAGAATGGTAAAGAGTGTTGTAGTTGCTATTTTGGGAGCTACAAAGCTTAAAAAAATGACTACTGAGAGAGCATAGAGGCTATGTAGAGCATGGATATTGTAGGACTGGCTTAGAGTTTTGCTTGGAAACCTTCAAAATTGACTTTCTAACACAGTCAAATGGCTATGAAAAGAGAAGCAAAAACTTAGAATTATTTGTAAGAGGCAACCAAGAAGCAAAAAAAGAGCCCCTTGTGAATCCATTTGAGTATAAATAGGTTTAGATTCATAATTAAGGGGACAAAACTAAAGGATTATCAAATTTAGGTGCCATTGGGACTGAGATAAACTCAATATCAAGGCCAAAATTGGGTGTAAAATGGCCAAAACTTGGAAGTGTCATGTGTTAATAAAAATGATGAAATTACCTCTTTTGCCAATGCAAGTTGCCTAGGTGACTTCAGAATAACTTAGGTGACCTACAAGTCACTTGAGAGATTAAGGTGAATCATCTGAGTGACCCAAGGTGAAACAGGCAACCTTGCCACTTATGGGGTAAAAATGTAATTTTTGGGGAGCAAGATGGTATGCGAGCACGGTGAAAGGCTAGGGAGGACAATATAAGAGCAAGGGAGGGTCCTAGAGACTGAGTGGACACTTCCATCAACATAAAAAAAACTAAGAGGGAGTTTTATTCATGCCACATGGGTAGAGAGCTTAACTGTTGGATCATCATTGGATTGCCATGTATGCCTATACAATTTTTGGCACTTAACACTACTACACAAACATCTAATATTTCAAAATTTACAACCTATACTCAAAACCATATGAATTTAAAACTCATAATAAATTTGCAATATAAAATAACAAATAATAGCAAGTTGATAGAAAGAAGAGGTTGGCAAGTGAAAAACACCTTTTCCCCTTAATCTGGACAATAACATTCCTTATGCCAAAGGTAATCCATTTATGGGCACATAAAGCATATCCCAAGCATAAAAGACATCATACATGAGCTACACAAGCTCCAACACTAGGGTTTGACTTGTCAGGAGAACTGGCCAATTTTTTATGGCATTTGAAGGTCAAGGACATGGAAAAAAGTACATTGATTAACAAAACTCAATCCTTGTCAACAAACACACAAATCTATCAACAAATATCTTGCTCAAATTCTAGTCAATTACTGACAATTATTCAACACAAACTAAAAGAAAAATTACCATTAAAACTATTAGGTATATTGTGAATAGTCTGGTAACGTAAAAGAGAGTCCATAGTGATAGTAATTGACATGAACAAGTAAGTGTGACCACTAGGCATACCAGTGTGAATTTGTGGGCAATTTAATCAAGTAGGAAAACTGACCTTGCTATTTAAAATATAAACCTAGATTCCAAATTATTATTCATTTTCATATAATCTCAAACAAAAAAACAAATGTAATGCTTATGGCAAGGTCAGAGAAAAATAATTGGAATTAAAATCCCTTGACTCCATGACTCACCAATTTCACTAGGCTAGCGTCTAAATTACATGTCAAAGTAGAAGAAACTTTGGTTGACAATCTCCCTAGTAGATTTGGACAAATACTTATGGTTGATAATAGCTTTAACTACAAGTCGCTCACTCTAAAACTAGAACAAAAAAATAATATTTGTCAACAAATGTATCGCTAAGCGAACTGACTTCCACAACGATAAAAAAGAAACATTAATGTTTGGTATAACATAAGTAACACATCCATCAAGGTACACCAATGCTTTAACTACATCTAAAACTTTGTGGAGGCACAACCATAATTTAGACTACAAACGTGAACACCCATTGACAATGTTTTTATACAACCAACTACAATCATAGTTTCTCCCATGCCTTGTCCATCATCTTATTGTTCATTGATTTGTCTTCTAAATGACAATATGCCATAAAAGTATTTTGTGAGGTTCTATCAATGACCACCTGGACAAAATCACCTCAAAAGAAATCATGTGAGGCCTACTTATCTCACCTTCTACTTTTGCTTACATTGTATGGACATTTTGATGGACATGTGGACATTTGGGACTGTTGATTCCATTATTCAGACTTTCATGACTATTTCGTATGCTTTGATTTGTTAGATAGAGCATGATGTGATGTTGTTATAGCTCGCATATTAGATTTCACTTGATGTTATAATGTTATGTGATATTTATTTTGATGCAAATGGGAATGTTAGTTGATGAGTAAATGAATCAAATATTATGTAGTTTTAATTTCCTGGTTTGATGTTTAGAAATGCAAATGAATTATGAATCATGTAAATGATAGCATGTGTATAATTAAGCATATAGGTGATTATGCGACTGTGTGTGTGTGTGCATTTCCTTTCACTTCAGCTATGATGAACATGTGCTATTGATCTGTTTATGGAAGTGTGCAGGTAATTTTCCATGCCCATGGAAAATTGGAGGTCATTCCAGTAACCTTATGTGATATCCATGTCTAGCTGACCTAGTCCCAAGAGGGACCAAGGTCATTTGTGATGGAGCATGATGAGTTGTAATGTTTGTAATTAATATTTATTTTGATTAGGGTTCACCCTTTTAATTGATTTATTGATGTGTTGTAATGTTAGGAATTGCATGCAGAAGATATTAATTAAATGCAAATAAAGATTAAACAGAGGAATGGAAATACATAGAAACAATAACAACGAGAGACAAGTTTTAATGTGGTTCACCCAAACTTGGGCTACATCCACCAACAGAGAGTCCAATATTATTAGATCTAGTAAATCAAACCGATTACAACCAGTAATCCTTGCAACTCAATACAGCGGCAAATGCTACAATACAATATCAATGAAAACCTTAACCCTTAGCCGCTTTTATCAAGCCTTATGTTGGTTACAAAAAATAGGGTTTTTTATGTCGGCCAATAGAAAAAATAACTCCCAATGCCTTTATAAAATAATAGGCAATTTTTGCTTCGGGGGTGTTGCCCCCAGACCCCCACCGTGGGCTCCGCCCTCGGGCCCCCACCAGGGGGATGGTTCCCCTGGGCCCTGCAGGAGGGACTCTGCCCCCTGCACTCCCCTATTAAATAATTTGGGGGGAAATTGCGTTGATAAAAGTGGGGAAAATTTAACCTTCGAGTCTGATTAGGCTCCATATAACATGTAAGTTGTTATGTTTGAATTGCACTATTTGGTACTATTTATTTATTGGGCCTTTTTATGTGAATTTATGGAACCCTTGGTGTTTATTTTGGTCAAATAATGATCCTAGGTCATACCCCTAGGGTCTAGGACCAATTTGAACATGTGAAACCTTAGTTTAACCTTCTTTTGGTCACCTTAACTTGAACATGAAGTTAAGTGACGAATTTTGAAGTTGGGTGAGGTGGTGGACAAGTCAAGATTCCACCATGACCAACTCCACTTCCCTAGGATAAGGTCTCCCTTATCTTGAAGGCTTGGGAAGATTCCAAGGCCTTAAAGTGTGAGAGACCTCATTCCTATGCTCTCACACATGTGTGAGAGCATCTACAAGGGAATGGGTTTGCGTTGTTGGATAGGAGGATGGCATGTGTCTTCTCCTTATCCTTATGGAGTCTTCCATGTGGGATTCCCCTCTCCACTATGCTCTCAAACATGTGTGAGAGCATTTGTGGGATGAGAGTGTGACATGTGTCACCTTCTCATCCCTTAGGGTTTTGTGAGTGGGTTGTGAGGAGGAATGAGAAGGTGACATGTGTCACCTTCTCATTCCTCAAGGTTCTTTGGTTTAGCCTATTAAACTCTCTCTTTAAGAGGGGGAGAGGGTTCATTTTTTTGGTTTTTTAAATATTGATTTGGGGGGATATAGCTAGAGTTAGAGCATTTTTGGAGGCAAGGAGATTGGAAGGAGACTTGGGAGCTCTTCATCAACCTCTTGCCAAATTTGGGCTTATAAGGTAAGCAACCAAGGCTATATGCCTTCCTTATGCTTTTACTTTCATTGTGTGAAGATTGCTTTGTGTATGTTAGAGTTTTTGGTTTATGTGTTGTGTGGATTTTCATTTTGGGTGTTGATGAAGCTCTCCAATGAGAAGGGCTTATCTTGTTTTGGGGTGGGAGAGGAGTGAACCTCCTTGAGATCACCCTCTCTATATTTGGAGGTGTTGATGGCCATGAGAGTGCATTGTGAAGTATTTGAGATTTTGGTGAAGGCAAGAGTGCCTTGGGAATTTTTGACATATTGAGATATTAAGGCAAGAGGCCTTGTGATTTTGAGTATTATGTGTTTTGGTTATTTTGGGTTCTCCCCTTGAGTTGAGAGTAGTCCACTCTCCTACCCCCAAAAAATCCAAGTAAATGGATTAGTTATGTGAAATCCTTGGGAGGGTGTGTTTGTGTTTTGTGTGTGTTTTTGGTGTTAATTTCCTTGTTGTTGTGTGCACCTGGTTATGTGGGTGACCTCCAATCTCGAGGATGACTTGTTACAAGTCTATGGATGGGAGGTGAGGTCCCATGGGCATTTGGAAATCTTCCTTGTGATTTTTGCACATTTTGGGTGATTATTGGAGTTTTGGAGCTTGGGAGAAATAATGGTTTTCTTTTGGATTTTGTAATTTTATGGCATTGTGGATGCCATGGCCTATTTGGCCTTGTTAAAGTTTGCGGTTTGTTTTGAGGGTAAATCTCTCCCTCTTGAGACTATGTTGTAAATATTTCTTTATGTAATGATACTTGTTCATTTTCAATATATATGTGTGTTAAAGTCTTACCTTATTGCTTTCAAAAAAAAATGTACATACTTGTGTGAGGGGAATTTTCCATCTCCTTCTTCGCCATCTATTTGAATTTATGAAATGTTTATGTAAATCTCCTTGGGAAAAACAAAAGAAAATAGTTGGATAGAATAAATGTATATTTACTTAATATATTTTGTAAGGAAAGAAAAAAAAAGAGGATATAAATATATTTATGTTTATTCTCTTGGGTAGATAATATTTGAAGACACACACACACACACACACATGTTAATAGTATTACCCTTTAACAAATATCATATTTTACTTGTTGTGCCTTCCTTAAAAAAAAATAATGAAAAACGAGGTTGAATTTTAGGGTTCTGTGTAAATGTTTTTTTTAAAACAAAAAAAAGATTTGTTGAAGGTTGACCCCAGCCCGCAGGCAGCACCACTGGGGCATGAAGACCTTTGGCGGTGGCTAAAACTTAACACCACCATTTAAGTGCTTCCTTCACCCTTGTAAATGTTGCCGCCTATGCACTATTTTTCCCTACAACATACATTTGGCCTCACAGTAATTTTACCTATTTTGTAAGTAAACAAGTATATATATATATATATATTTCTATGCAAACCATTTTCTTTCTGCCTATGCACCTGGTTCTCAGGGTTTGGTTGTTGCTGAGTTAATCATAGGTTTTTCCTCTACTGTTGGTGTGGTTGCGGCTACTGGAGCGTTGTTTGTGACAGAGGGCCTTGCTGCTAGGGATACACCTGCGAGTGTGGCTATTGTGGTTAGGGGTTTGCAGGTTTTTCCTGAAGCTGTTGCCGTTGAAGTGTCATTCGCATTTGTGACTATTGCTACTGGTGCTGGTGAGTCATTTGGTTTTTCCTCTACTGCAGGTGTGGTTGCGGCTACTGGAGCACCATTTGTGACAGAGGGCCTTGCTGCTGGGGATACGCTTGTGAGTGTGGTTGCTACGGTTGGGGGCTTGCAGATTTTTCCTGATACTGCTGCCGTTGGAGTTCCGTTCGTGTCTATGACTGTTGTTGCTACTGGTGAGTCATCTGTAGGGGTGGCTTCCTTGGAAAAGGGTAAATCTTTCTTAGTTGCTGCTCAAGGGAAGAGTCAGGGATTGCCTTTGCCTTGTGCTGCTTCTCCTACTATTTCTTTTGGGTCTGAGGTTTTGGAGAATGAGGAATTTTATTCCTCTCACGCCTTGATTTGCAGATTCAACCATTTTTGGCCACGCCTTCATGCCCTAAATAAATGGATCTTAGATTCTTGGGGACCAATTACTAATGGTAAGATTGAAATCTACCCATGTGCTAGAGGTTTCTTCATTGTTACATTTGATGATATTGAGGACCGTGATGTTGTGTTTAAGGGTTCTGTTTGGTTGTGGGATCAACATCCCCTGGTGCTTTGTCCCTAGTTTCCACTTTTCAATCTTGCAACTGATTCTTTGAATCTTTTGCCCATATGGGTTAGGCTTCCTAACCTCCCTCTACAGTTTTGGAGCAAGTCTTGCTATTCTATGATTGGGAATGCTTTGGGGTGGTTTACTATGGTTGATCTTGCTACCTTACAGTTTATGCATACAACTTATGCTCAGATTCTTGTGGATCTAGATTTATCTAAGGAACTCCTTACTGAGATTATCTTCAACATTGCTGACCATTCTTGGTGCCAGAGTTTGGACTACGAGGGTATCCCCTTTCGTTGTCAATGTTGCTTTGGCATTGGTCATTTGGCTGAGCAGTGTTTACACTCCAAACCCAAAGCTCGTTTGGCTTCTTGGTGGCATGATGTTCAACCCACAGATTTCACTATTCCTCTTGTGGCTTCCACTCCTTCCTTTCCTTCAACTACGACACCCCAGTCCAAGGTGCATTACCCTGCTCCTCTTCTTGGCCTGAAGCCATTGGTTACTGGTTTACAGGTTTCTTCTGCTAATGGGGTGATGCCTGTTGCTGCTACTGCTGTTGTGCCGTCTGTTTTAGAGGTTGCTGTTGCTACTACTGGGGTGCTACCTGCTGCTATGTCATCTGTTTCAGAGGTTGTTGTTGCTACTACTACTTGTGCACCAGTTACAAGGAGTGTTTCTACTGTTGGGGCTGCTGCTGAGTCATCCCCTGTTATTAAGGAGCTATTTACGATTGGAACTACTGCTATTGGTGCGCTGTCTGTTGATGGAGTTAATGCTATTGTGAAGTCTTCCTCCTCTCCTCAAGTTCCACCCCCTTCTATGGTTTTGGGGAAAACCTCATCCCCTTCATCTCCTTTTATTGTAGATGGAGACAATGATGTTTGTTGGACTGTGGTCCAAAGAAGGAAGTGGGGTCTTCTTAAGCATGTCTCGCTAACCCACACTCAGGTCAAGGGTGTTCAAAAATCTGGTTATGCTGTTGTTTAGTTTTTGGTTGTTCCTCGCAGCCTCGTTGCGTTGTTGTAGCTTTGTCTGTGTGCTGTTAATGTGTTGTCTTTGGCTCGTTTAAGGCCTTATTTTGCCCTAGAGGCTACTTTGTAAAGGGTTCTGGACCCTCTTTTCCAACTGAACTAATCAAAAACATAAAGGAAGAACATTTAGATCATGAGAAGAAAATTAATAGAACCTGTGCATGCATAACAAAATGAGAAAATAGTTAGGGATTAAAATAGACTTGAGAAACACAACAAATAAGAGTAGAGGATTTCAGAGAATAAATGGGAAACTTAGAAATAAATGAAATTATTTTTTACCTGTGCTTTATGGGAGATCAAACTATTTAAAAAAAAAAGAGCAACCTTAGACAAAAGAAAACCAGTGAGAAAGTTAGATTATATTAAGCAAAATGATTATTGAGCCCATGGGACTAGTTTTTAAACCTACTTGCTTCTAGGGTTTGGATGCCCTAATCCATATTTTTAAACGTTATTTATTTATTTATTAGAACTAATTTCCTTGATTGTAGTGGCAATTGACTAATGTTTCTTATCTAACCTTAATATTTAAACTCTAGTGGGAAGGGTTTTGAACTTAGGTAATTAATTTTATTTAGTGCTTTATGTTACTTTGAATTACCCCTTCAAAGCCTTTTTAGATACAAGAGTAATTTTAAATGTTAGAAAAATTAAATGAAAGCCTTTTTAGATAGAAGGGTAATTTTAAATGTTAGAAAAATTAAATGAACCCTATGGGTTTTATGTTCAAATTATTAGTTTAATTTTGTTGGGGCAATTGAATTAGTTAATTTATTTAATTAATTTAAGGGGATAGTATTTTTTTTTTTTTTTAAAATTTGAAAGGTAATTAATTTTATTTAGTGCTTTATGTTACTTTAAATTACCCCTTCAAATCCTTTTTAGATACAAGGGTAATTTTAAATGTTAGAAAAATTAAATGAGCACTATGTGTTTTATGTTAAAAAATTTATTAGTTTAATTTTGTTGGGGCATTTGAATTAGCTAATTTATTTAATTAATTTAAGGGGATAGTATTTTTAATTTTTTTAAAAATTCGAAAGGTAATTAATTTTATTTAGTGCTTTATGCTACTTTAAATTACCCCTTCAAATCCTTGTTAGATACAAGGGTAATTTTAAATGTTAGAAAAATTAAATGAGCCCTATGGGTTTTATGTTCAAATTATTAGTTTAATTTTGTTGGGGCATTTGAATTAGCTAATTTATTTAATTAATTTAAGGGGATAGTATTTTTTTTAATTCTTTTTAAAAATTCGAAGGGGGATTAGTGAAAGTTGTAATTTTCTTTATTCTCTCTCCTCCTATAGTTGTACGAAATGGTGTTATGTTGCCAAAATTTGCCTAAGTTAGAGATAGGAATAATTATCTAATTTTATTTCCCAGCTTTACTTTATTCCTTTATTTAACTTCTAAGTACCTTAAGTAATGGTTTAGATGGAAATAATTATTTTATTATTTTTAGTTTCTCCTAGGGTTAGGTTTCGAGATACATCAAAACCACACCACCCCCATCTAGGAACTCTAGGGTTAGTTCCAATGAAGTAAACTAACCCTCTTAGTGACACACCTTGCATCGCATTACCCCCTTAGTTGGCTATCATATCACAGGGGTTGCGAAGGGAGATCGCATTACCTCGATGTTTGATTGAGGTCTTTGCCCATGTACGACTATCACCGAGCACACATGTTGCACGCGAGGGGCTTTTAGAGTTGGGTGGGAAAAGTTTTTGTTAGTTCGTGTCATGACCACATGACAAATGTGGACATGACACTTAGATATCGTGTCACGACCGCATGGGAGATGTAGGTATGACAAATCACCATAATTAATTGTATATGTTTTTAAAATTTTCAAGGATATACACATTTTATCTTGCTCCAAGTTAGGATGTTTGTATGTTTGTTGAGTCAATGTTGTAATGGCCACATATAAACTCATAAATATTGTAATGGCTGCATATAAACACATATATTGAAGTAATTATTGGCACCTTTATTATAAAGCAATTTTTTTTTAAAAGATAATGCACCTGGTAAACTTTTTAACGTGACTGGTGACGCTGGTGTGAAACGCCCTCCAGCTCCATGCGAATGCTTTTGCCTAGAGCAATGAACCAGTGAGGCCACGACATGGGGGACCTCATCCCCTAGCAAGAACACTTCAAACCCGCGAGCTTGTTAAGGCGTAAAGCCTGCGAGCTCATTAGCCCAGTGAGAGTTTGAACTCTGGTGGCCGCCACTACAACCGAGCAACTTAACCACTGAACCACACCCTTATCGGCTAAAGCAAAAAAAATATTGAATAAAGATTTGATGTAAAATTTTTTTCTTCAAAAATAGTAAATAATCTTTTCATTGCATATAAACTAAAAATATGTCAATAAAATCACTATCATTTGCTAAGAATAAGAGGGAAGAAAAATAAAACAATGGTATAATTGGTAATTGATCGCTATAAGATTCTTGCCATGATGACTAAGAAATAAAACATATTTGCACGTTAGGAGGTTTGTATGTTGCTCCAAGTTAGGAGGTTTGTATGTTTGAGTCAATATTGTAATGGTCACATATAAACACATAAATATTGTAATGGCTGCATATAAACACATAGATTGAAGTAATTATTGGCAACTTTATTATAAAGCAAAAAAAATATTGAATAAAGATTTGATGTAAATTTTTTTCATTCAAAAATAGTAAATAATCTTTTCATTGCATATAAACCAAAAATATGTCAATAAAATCACTATCATTTTCTAACAATAAGAGGGAAGAAAAATAAAATAATTGTATAATTGGTAATTGATTGCTATACGATTCTTGCCATGACAACTAAGAAATAAAACAGGTAGGATAAAAATAATTGGAATTAAAATCCCTTGACTCCATGACTCACCAAATTCACTAGGCTAGCATCAAAATTACCTATCGAAGTAGAAGAAGCTTTGGTTGACAATCTCCCTAGTAGATTTGAACAAATACTTATAGTTGACAATAGCTTTAATTGCAAGTCACTCACTCTAAAACTAGAACAAAAAAATCTTTCTCAACAAATGTATCCCTAAGCGAACTGACTTCCACAATGATAAAAAGAAACATTAATGTTTGGTGTAGCATAAGCAACACATCCATCAAGGTACAACAATGCTTTAACTACATCTAAAACTTTGTGGAGGCACAACCATAATTTAGACTATAAATATGAAAACCCTTCGACAAAGTTTTTGTACAACTAACTATAATGACAGTTTCTCCCATGCCTTGTCCATCATTTTATTGTTCATTGATTTGTCTTCTAAACGACGGTATGCCATAGAAGTATTTTGTGAGGTTCTATCAATGGCCATCTGGACAAAATCACCTCAAAAGAAATCACCATAATTAATTGTATATGTTTTTAAAATTTTAAGGATATACACATTCTATCTTGCTCCAAGTTAGGAGGTTTGTATGTTTGAGTAAATGTTGTAATGGCCACATATAAACACATAAATATTGTAATGGCTGCATATAAATACATAGATTGAAGTAATTATTGTAACCTTTATTATAAAGCAAAAAATATTGAATAAAGATTTGATGTAAATTTTTTTCATTCAAATATAGTAAATATTCTTTTCATTGCATATAAACCAAAAATATGCCAATAAAATCACTATCATTTTCTAACAATAAGAGGGAAGAAAAATAAAAATAAAAATAAAACTATTGTAGAATTGGTAATTGATTGCTATAAGATTCTTGCCATGATGACTAAGAAATACAATAGATTTGTAGGTTAAGAGGTTTTTTTGTTGCTCCAAGTTAGGAGGTTTGTATGTTTGAGTCAATGTTGTAATGGCAACATATAAACACATAAATATTGTAATGGCTGCATATAAACACATAGATTGAAGTAATTATTGGCACCTAAGCAAAAAAAATATTGAATAAAGATTTGATGTAAAATTCTTTCATTCAAAATTAATAAATAATCTTTTCATTGCATATAAACCAAAAATATGTCAATAAAATTACTATCATTTTCTAACAATAAGAGGGAAGAAAAATAAAATAGTCGTATAATTGGTAATTGATTGCTATAAGATTCTTGCCATGATGATTAAGAAATACAACATATTTGCAGGTTAAGAGGTTTGTATGTTGCTCCAAGTTAGGAGGTTTGTATGTTTGAGTCAATGTTGTAATGGCCACATATAAACACATAAATATTGTAATGACTGCATATAAACACGTAGATTGAAGTAATTATTGGTACCTTTATTATAAAGCAAAAAAATTGAATAAAGATTTGATGTAAAATTTTTTCATTAAAAAATAGTAAATAATCTTTTCATTGCATATAACCAAAAATATGTCAATAAAGTCACTATCATTTTCTAACAATAAGAGGGAAGAAAAATAAAACAATCCTATAATTGGTAATTGATTGCTATAAGATTCTTGCCATGACGACTAAGAAAAAACCAAAAATATGTCAATAAAATCACTATCATTTTCTAACAATAAGAGGGAAGAAAAATAAAACAATCCTATAATTGGTAATTGATTGCTATAAGATTTTTGCCATGACGACTAAGAAATAAAATAGGTAGGAGAAAAATAATTGGAATTAAAATCCCTTGACTTCATGACTCACCAATTTCATTAGGCTAGCATCTAAAATTACCTTTCGAAGTAGAAGAAACTTTGGTTGACAATTTCCCTAGCAGATTTGGACAAATACTTATGGTTGACAGTAGCTTTAGCTGCAAATCACTCACTCTAAAACGAGAACAAAAAAAAATCTTTGTCAACAAATGTATCCCTAAGAAAACCAACTTCCACAATAATAAAAAAGAAACATTAATGTTTGGTGTAGCATAAGCAACACATCCATCAAGGTACACCAATGCTTTAACTACATCTAAAACTTTATGGAGGCACAACCATAATTTAGACTACAAACGTGAACACCCTTTGATAAAGTTTCTGTACAACCAACTATAATCACAATTTCTCCCATGTCTTGTCCATCATTTTATTGTTCATTGATTCGTCTTCTAAATGATGGTATGCCATAAAAGTATTTTGTGAGGTTCTATCAATGGCCATTTGGACAAAATCACCTCAAAAGAAATCACCATAATTAATTATATATGTGTTTAAAATTTTCAAGGATATACACATTCTACCTTACTTCAAATTAGGAGGTTTGTATGTTTGTTGAGTTAATGGCCACATATAAACACATAAATATTGTAATGACTCCAAATAAACACATAGATTGAAGTAATTATTAACACTTAAAAAAAAAAATAAAAAAATAAAAAATTCTGAATAAAGATTTGATGTGAAATTTTTTCATTCAAAAATAGTAAATAATCTTTTCATTCCATATAAACCAAAAATATGTCAATAAAATCATTATCGTTTTCTACCAATAAGAGGGACGAAAAATAAAACAATCGTATAATTGGTAATTGATTGCTATAAGATTGTCGCCATGACGACTAAGAAATAAAATAGATTTGAACGTTTCTGAAACGTACGCAATAATCCCTGGACTTTCCCAACAGACACCAACATTTTCAAAGGAGTTCAACAATGCAAGCAAGAAGAAATATCGACGATTTGGTATTTGTTGATTATCTGCGTGGGAAAATAGTTTATCTCATACGTTTTCCACAAGGTGAAAGGGCTGGATAGGGCGGACATTTCATCATTTGTGGTAAGCTCTTTCAGTATTATCTGCATTAAGTTTTGGAGTGAAGTCAATCGAATCACTTCACCATTTCAATTTATTTTTTATGCATTTCCTTGAGCAGGATTGTTATCTTGTATTTCTTTGCTGATCTAACCAGGCTTGGACGTTTTCGTTTTCCCTCTTGAATTCTGGGCATAATGTCTTGCTATACAGAGGCGATAAAAAATCTGGATTCTAACCCGAGCTTCACATTTTCTTTGCATTTAATTGTGTATGAGAATTGCCACAAGGGCTGTGTTTGCACGGTGACAAACAAATTAAGTCCCTGCTATATTCAATGCCCAGCCCTTGGAAGGTCATAATTTGTAACCACGAGAAAAAATTGGTGTTAACAAGATGTTTATGACAATAGAACAACTGTTTTATGAAATCATGGATGTAAACACCGCTTTAGATATGGAATTTATTAGATAAGGAACAAATAGTACTGAGATACATCACATATCTTATCATAAGGGTCTTGGGTCTCAGAAATTGTGTAGCAGCTGCGAATACAATTCATTTTCCCAGGTTCAATAGACCAACTGGTAAAGAGAGAAACACAGACATAAATATGCCTGATGCATTCTATACCATAAAGATTGGATTCCTCCAGAATTGTTGGTTATTGGTTCGCTATAACCATATACCTTAGTGATGACCTAATCTTATCTAAAAGAGTGCATTCCTTTTACCTCTAACCACAATTACCGAGCCCTAGGCAGAGTACCAGAAGAACCACCCTACATATTCCTAATGAGACCAAGAAGGACATGCTTCTCATTGGGTCTAGTGGGCCAAGTCTAGTTATAAGGCAGAGCAATGCCAAATGCGAGGATAATAATGCAAGTTCATGTGTAGGCGTACATTCTGTGTTAAAAATTTGATAATAAAGCTGAGGCCGGGTGCAAGTCTCAAGCAAATTTATGCCCCTTGGATCCGGCTTTTCAACCAAACGATAGCATAAGCTTGCTGTGCATTCCCACTAGATGTGAGGGTTTTTATGCAACTAGTGGAAACTTTGCCACGTGACACTGTACATCACCAGCTGAAGGTCTATTGCTCCATTGGTTTATTCACTAAAATAACCATTGATTATTATGGGGAGAATTACAACACAAACTGGAAATCTGAGATATAAGTCCAAAAATCTTTTTTAGGCTCAATCTGAAGAAATTCCTGTCAGGGCACATGCTGTTATTAAAGTAAAATAGGAGTACAAGAAAGCACAAGAACAGTACTAATATATTTATAAAATATTCTGAAGCAAAACTTTACTGATATCAAAGTAATTGTTCAACACAGTGCATAGAAAATTAAACTTCTTTAGGAAGATATGGTTCACCAACCAAGATGTAGGCCACTGCAAAGAGCAGTATGGACATGGTGCTCGGCCAAAGCATAATGTTTACATGCTTTCCGCATGATACTCACAAAACTTGCCTTTCTTTAAGGCTTAAGGGCCTTTTAATGGTTACATTTCCTTTGTTATGATATGTTTCCTTTTTCATGTGGGATAGTAGGTTTTCAACACAGTGCATTTAAATAAAACCTGTTTAGGGAAATATGGACACCAAGATCTAGGTGACTTCCAAGAGCAGTATGGACATAGCAGTTGGCCAAAACATTATTTCTCAACGCTCTTCCCATAATGCTCCCAAAACATGCCTTCCCTTAAGGCTTAAAAGGCCTATTCTTTGTGTAATGTCCCCATTTTCTGAATGATCATCCAGCGAGGTCCACTAGCCTATTTCTATTCCCATAGGCTAAGTTGGGAGTTATAAGGGAATAATTTGATTAATTAAATAATAAATAATCCTAAGTCATTTTTGGGTTATTTATATTTTATTAATTAGTTGGACCTATTTTTATTATAAAAGTGATTGTATAATATTATATTGAGAAATTATAAAAATAAGTCAGTTTTGAAAAAGGAAAAATATAAAATAAAATAAAATAATAAAAGCGAGTCTTCTAGATGTTACTTCTAGAAAGTTCACTCATGACTTTAAAAAGAGGTGAAGGCAAGTCATTTGCATCATTCTATCTTGTCATTTTCATTGGAGATTTTCTCCTGTGGCTGCAACATAGGTTCAACATATTCCAAGGACGAAAACCCTTAGGAATATTGGTGGATTGGACGAAAACCCAATTCCATCTTGAGGTGGATTCATACGGAATTCACATTTGCACTTCATTGGTGATTTAGAGGAGAGGATTGAGCTTCAAAGACATTTTTATTTCTACAGATTAGAGTGGAGAAGACCTAAGGCCAAAATTGCGATATTTGTGGCCAAATACAATTTTGGAGATTGAGAGTTTATATTCAGATTGGAGCGCCATATTTTGAGGGATTTGATTGAAGATTAGTGCTAGGGTTTTACCCTAGGGTGAGCGCCATCTTCAAGGGAACCGATTCCAAGTTTGTGGAGCATTTGAAGACAAACCCTAGCCACCACCCTTCACCTAGCATGCCATTTTCCATCTACAAGCGAGTGCCGCCTAGTTTGGAGGAGGAATAGAGGGTCTTTTGAGTTCCAAGGGTGTATAAGCTAGTGCCAAATCAGATCACCCATCTAGGGTTTGAAATAAGACATCATTCTCCACTATATTTGGTATGTATAAACCTTTGTTTATCAATGTAAATGTCTGATTTTGTAACAACAGAGATTTGAGTTATGTTTGGGCATGTTTGAGCCTTGAAACTTGACGTAATTTCAATTTTGAGCAATCTGAGTTGTAGCAGCAGTTAATCATATTCAGAAATCAGAACTTTGTGTCATTTGTTTTGCATTAGAGAGATCATATTATGTGGTAGAAGTTTAGAACATATGGTCTATGTTTTTTTACAAAGGTACATAATTGACATGTATATTTGAGCGATTGACACACATACATTTGCTGTCCTAAAACAATTACATTCAGAAACAGAAAAAAACAGACTTCATGCCTAGGGTTTGAAAAAAATAAAAATCAGAAATTTACGACAGATCTGATTAGGGATCTTACAGTGGTATCAGAGCATGGCATCCTGCCAGCCTGTTTGGGTGTGTGATTCAGAAAATTTCGGAGTTATAACAGTGAATTTCAGCAGTGGTTTAGATGGGCGGACTTGACTCTCTTAGAGGAAATCAATATAAGTTGGTTGAATCTCTTAGAGAAAGTCAAAATGAGATGATAAGAACTCTCCAAAGGTTTTTACAAAAGGAAGAGGATGAGGAGGCAATAATGAAAAGAGAGGCCACAAAAATTATTGATGAGTATTAGGGAACTTTAAGCATCAAATTTCCTTTGATGATTTTTTGGGAATACTTGAAGAAGAGAATCCAAGCAAGATAAAACTATATAACTACATCAGAAAATTGGGAAAAGAAGAAGAAACGAAGAAAGAGGAGAAAGAAGAAGAGAAGAAAGAATGTGAAAAGAAGAGCTTCAAAATTTATAAACCATTTCAGAAGTCTTCTAATCAGCCCCAAAAGAAGAACAAAAATCGGTTGAGGAAAGAACAACGTTGCTTCACATGCTAGGGAGTTTGGACACCTAGTCATACATGTAGAAACAATAAAGAAGATGAATTGGCGATCACATGTTTATTTCAACAGAGTGATGATATGGACAAAGAAAAATCACTTCATGCATCCACAAGAGAAGAGTACACGAGTCTTCATGATAATGACGAGATTGAAGGGTATGCTGATATGGAGTTTGTTAAATCAGCAGTTATTGATCAACCATACGAAAGTATGGATCCTCTCGATGATCCATTACTTGGAACATAGTGTTGTCTCACTCTCACCATCTCTACATAATAGTTGCAAAGAATCAATTAGTCAGTTGGTTGATTTTGAAGATGATATTGTTCATACATACGAAGGCAATACTGAAAATTTGTTATGTGATGAACAAAGTGACTTTGATGAATTTGATAAAAGACCTTTAGCATTGCAAGATTTGAAGGCTCAATTTATGGTTAAGGAAGAGAAAGTTGTGCATACACTTTTTGGATCAGCAAATGATGATGAACATACAAAAATTGAAGAAGATGTGCATGAGATCTATGAAGACACCATCAAAAGGTATGAAGAAAATGCTGATTCTATGATTGTAAACAACAATCCTTTATTTTCACATGATTTTGTTAATCATAAGGTGATAGATAAGTTCAATGTGGGTGATATTGGTAAGAGACATTATTTTTTTGATATTCAAGATTTTATAGCTAAGCATGAGATAGTGTTTGTGAATCCAAGCTACATACAAGCTGATTTTGAAAATCATAGCATAGAAGATGTTGTGAGGACCCAAAACATGTGTGGTGAATGGATAAGGAGGGCTAAGGAAGCCAAGTTGTTAGTCACTCAAGCAAAACAACACCTACAAAAGATTAAGGACAAATTTGTTCACATGGATCATGAAAGGCAACAACTAGGTGCACTTCTTCATCAATCTTCAGTACTTCAAAGGGAAGAAATTATGATGGTAGAGCGTGAAGAAAAATCAGATTTGCAGGGTGAAATTTTTGAGAGGTATATGCATATTGATTTTGGGTTTTAGCTGGACTATATTTAAGGCATGAGGGAAATCATGGGAGTAGAGAATTTTCAGACTTGGTTTAATGGTTTTTAGCTTACACATTGATGTTTAGTGGCTGTTCTATAATGCTGATCATAAAATTTTTCAGACTTCACAT
The DNA here is from genome assembly GCA_027924645.1 of Cunninghamia lanceolata. NCBI lineage: Eukaryota > Viridiplantae > Streptophyta > Pinopsida > Cupressales > Cupressaceae > Cunninghamia > Cunninghamia lanceolata. The sequence goes on along the minus strand of BSBN01000252.1, from coordinate 9,734,387 downwards.
TGATGATTGTAGCTGAATGCATGGATTTATGTGCATGGGATTGTCACTATAGCACTTGGAGGTTGAATGATGATGGGATCTTATCAGTTTATGATAGGGAAAGCATTCCTAGGATGATTATAGATCTGATTTTCAGTTTTAACAGTGCTGTCATTATTTGTACCAACAGTCTAGAGAGGATATGCATGCTTGGTTATGCACACATGATGAACACCTTTCAAGTCCATATGGAACAATTTAGATTTAGATGGATAGCTTGTGATGGTGACTTGATAAGAGACACTTATCCTTTCATTTTCAGTTTATATGATAGTGCAATAATTTGGGATCTAGGCATTGGTATGATTGGTGGATTGCTTCACAATGATTTGTTGAATGACAGTTGTATCAGAGTGGAGCAGCGGAAACTTGGTGGAGCATTCTTCAGATTAGTTTGGGATCCTGGAATCTCAATGATTGTATGCAGGAGTTGTTTGAGTTGGGATTGCTTGGGACAAGCAATCTTTGAGTGGGGTGGATTTGTAATGTCCCCATTTTCCGAATGATCATCTAGCGAGGTCCATTAGCCTATTTTTATTCCCATAGGCTAAGTTGGGAGTTATAAGGGAATAATTTGATTAATTAAATAATGAATAATCCTAAGTCATTTCTGGGTTATTTATATTTAATTAATTAGCTGGACCTATTTTTATTATAAAAGTGACTTTATAATATTATATTGAGAAACTATAAAAATAAGTCACTTTTGAAAAAAGAAAAATATAAAATAAAATAAAATAATAAAAGTGAGTCTTCTAGATGTTACCTCTAGTCCACTTGTGGCTTTAAAAAGAGGTGAAGGCAAGTCATTTGCATCATTCTATCTTGTCTTTTTTCATTAGAGATTCTCTTGTGGTTGCAACATAGGTTCAACATATTCCAAGGATGAAAACCTTTAGGAATATTGGTGGATTGGACGAAAACCCTTAGGAATATTGGTGGATTGGACGAAAACTCAATTCCATATGGAGGTGGATTCAAATGGAATTCACATTTGTACGTCATTGGTGATTCAGAGGAGAGGATTGAGCTTCAAAGACATTTATTTCTGCAGAGTGGAGAAGACCTAGGGCCAAAATTGTGAGATTTGTGGCCAAATACAATTTTGGAGATTGAGAGTTTATATTCAGATTTTATATTAGACTGGAGCGCCATCTTTTGAGGGATTTGATTAAAGATTAGTGATAGGGTTTTACCCTAGGGTGAGCGCCATCTCCAAGTGAGCCAATTCCAAGTTTGTGGAGCATTTGAAGACAAACCCTAACCACCACCCTTCACTTAGCATGCCATTTTCCATCTACAAGGGAGTTCCGCCTAGCTTCGAGGAGGAATCGAGGGTCTTTTGAGTCCCAAGGGTGTATAAGCAAGTGCCAAATCAGATCACCCATTTAGGGTTTGAAATAAGACATCATTCTCCACTATTTTTGGTATGTATAAACCTTTGTTTATCAATGTGAAGGTCTGATTTTGTAACAGTAGAGATTTGAGTTATGTTTGGGCATGTTTGAGCCTTGAAACTTGATATAATTTGTAATGTCCCTTTTTTGGTGCATAGATTTTTGTGCGCATTATGTTTGTTCCTAGTCTCTCGGAGGCTATTCGACATATTTGGGAGGACTCCAAAGTTCTTGGAGTGGTCGTGGTTCAGTCTGCAAAACAATTGTGTGTCTCAAGTCTTCGATTTTACCAAGGGATGGTTGAAGTTGTTTAATCAGTTCATTTCTAGTGCTTTATATGGCTTGGGACTATTATTCAAATAATTAATTAATATTTCACTAAGGTTGCCTAAGGTTGTGAATTAATTATAGCAACTTAGTGTAATATTAATTATAAATGGTTTCCCTTCTAGAAGTGGATTAATTCTCTATGGCTTTGAGCTCAGTGGTTGTTCAGGTTTACAATGATGTTTTCAGAAGTTTGATCAGGCTCCCGGTTTGTTCTCCAAGATTCTTGGAGGAGTCGTCTATTTTTGGAAAGTCACTCAGAAGGCATCGTTGCACATCCCAAACCTTACAGTGCATATTGGTTCAGTTTATTTAGCAGTTGGATAAAGTTTGAGATTTTACGCAAAAAGAGATATTTAATGAGCTACTTAATTATTATTTTCACTTAAGCCCCTAAGGGTGAAAATAATTAAAAAGTACCTACGTGTTATAGCTCATTGGAAAGGTAATTAAGTGTTTTAAATGTTATACACTTAAAAAGGGGCCCTCACACATGATATATTTTTATTATTTCAAAAAAGGTCTTTTTGAGTGAAGAAATATGAAGAGCTAAAGAGAAAATAATAATATATTCCTCTCCAAAAATTATAAAAGGGGGATGAGAGCTCATTTGAAGGGGCTTTTTGGATGTTGTTTGTTTTGCAGATGGATTGAACCTGGGAGTTCTTCCATAGTCTCTTGAGGACGAAAACCCTCTTGTAGATTGAGTGTGGTTTCATATAGAAATCACCATTGTGTTGAAGACGAAGATTGAAGCAAGCTCATATAGAGTTTGCCATTGAGCTTCATGGAGATTGATGTTCTTGATGGGTTTGGTCTTGGGAAATTAATGTTTTTGTTGTGACAAGATTTTTGGTGTAAAAATCTGAGTTTATATCTGGGTTTGTTTGCTGTCCACTATATTCTGAGCCATACATGTTGGGTTGCACCACATACATGGCAAATTCATATGGATTTGAATAATCACGTTCCATGTGTAGTTGCTTGATAAGGGTTTAGAAGAGGTTATGATGCAGTTTTCCAGCCATAAGTTGGGTCTTTGAAAGCAAGCTGACTTTGTAGGAACAGGCCGTACCCTACAGATAGAGCCGTACCATTACACAGGGTGATTTTGCATGGTTGAAGATTCCTTGAAAGCTTGGATTGGGTAATAGATGTTCAATATTGTCTTGTTAAAACTATCATCTAATACTAATTTTGAGAGCTTGCTGCAGTCTTTATTCTGGGAGTTCTGCTGTACCATGTTCTTGCTGTGCCGTACCAGCCTGGGTACCTTTTCCTTGGTCTGAAATTATTGTTATATGTGTTGATAATGTTAATGATTCCATATTACCTGGCTAGCCATCCATTTTCAAGTGGTTAGAGCATATGTTATTGCTGGTTTTTGTTTATGTCTGTCCATGCATCTTCCTGGGCCGTACTGGTTCAAGTTGAGACGAGTAGACATCTGAAGAATTCGCTTCCTTATTGTTGGCGTTTCAATTCGCACCTCTGGAATGCGAGTTGGAAACGGACAGCTATGCATAGATAAACTACTCTCCTATTGGAAGGGGGAGTTCCCTTTTTGCAGATGTTCGCTGAAAAGATAATTAAATAAAACTTCGCCTATCTTCTTTTTGATTCTCAACTGCGAGCACAAGGTTATAAAACTCTAAACGCTGCAAAAGAGGTTTTTTCCTTTTTTAAAACTTCTACTACAACTAAGCATAGACAAATGACGCTTTCAATCTCCTGAGTAAATTCAGAGCAAAGGAAATTAAAAGTGAACAAGGAATGATTGTTTTAACAAAAACTTAAGCAGTTTTCTCCCAGATTTACATCATAAGACTTATAGTACTTTAATGATGAAAGCTGAAATGAAAGCTACAAAAGCTACACATCTGACGACGAAAACTTGATGAATCGAGATAGAATATCAAAGCAAAATAGGCATGAGACTTCTATTCAATATCACAAAGTTGGCACAACTCCAGGACAGCAATACTGTAGCAAAAGGCAGGCATACAACAAGTGATCAAACACCGGAGAACAGATTACACAAAGTGAACAGACACTTGGAATATCAAGATTTGCAGGCTAGAATAGGCACAACAAATTTGCTATCACCATTACCATTACATACAATGGGCAAGGATGCCCTTATTTATACTAAAATCAAAGGAGTAGGGAACCCTAAAATCTCCTTGATTAACCCTAACTTGCCAACTCGCAAGCTTTATTACTATTCTAAGACAAAGACACAATAAACAAATGCTTTAAAGCAAAGAAGATTCCAACTATCGCAAAATGATTTCTTTCTAAATATAGAATGGATGAACTTTGGATGAAAGCAAATGCTTTAAAACAAAAAGCATTTGATTTAAAGCTGCTTTCTTTTGAAATGCATCCTCATCAACATTTTTGCTTTTTGGTGATGTCATCCGTTGATATTCTGGGAAACAATATCTTCTAAAAAGTGAGTGACTGCATCTTTACCAGAAACACTGATACTTTCTAGAATGATATTCTATTTCTCTAACATTTCTTCACTGTTGGCAACCATCTGAAGAAATTCATGAACTTCACCCGCAGCCTTGTCGAATTTCATTGTCATTGCGGCAAAACGACCCATCTTGCCAGCACTGATATCATCATTAAAATTGCTGCGGACGAGAGTTTGGAATTCTGCTTGTACTTCCCTGAGAGCATACAGGGTACCATCTTCTCTTTCATACGAACATGGGATCTGAGAAACAAAAGATCTAATGAACTTGAGGACGTTGACTACCTTTTCTTTCCATTTTGTCAACTCTGAAATCATATTGTCATAAGCTTTTACTGTGAAAAGATATTACGCTTTCCAAGTAGAAACTGTCTTCTTATCCTCAGCTGAATCAACAGAATCATGTGCTATCTTCAAGTCGGAGATAATGATCTCAAACATCGGTCTATTTTCTGCCATAGTCTGTTGCAATCCCTGAATGCCTTGGCGTAAATCATGAGCATTGTACTTTAATTGATAAAACTTTGAAAGTACAACTCTCCCTTTAATCACAAATTCTTCCACCCAACTATTCATGTGCCTGCCATAGAGAATCAACTGACTGAACTGCCGTTGATCGACTGGTGATTCCAGATTCGGTGGAAGAAGTAACTCAGCCTATGATGTGCCATGGAAAAGGTTGGAAATGTACTGCCGTAGCTGCCTAACTTCAGCCTTGAGAGCTGCCTTGTCTTCTCCATCTTTCAACACCCTTTCTTTCAAATTATCCGTTGCAACTTTTGAAGAGATTTACATTTGTATGGTGGGTACTTCTACCAAGGTTAGCTTTGACAACCGTGAAGTCATCAATCTTGATATCATCAGCACTTCAATTTTCTAGCGGTGTTGCAGTTTCAAGGATTATTTCTCCATCCGCATTCTTCTCAATGCGAACCTGCTTCTTCAGCTTCTTGTCTGGTGTGTCTTGGTAGATGCTTTTAAGCTCTGTTAAATCCAACTGATATGATGGCTTTCTCCTCTTCCTTCCAGAATGTTTTCAAGCCAGGATGAGCCTTCTTCTCTTTGAAACTCGGTCTAACCTCATCAGCTCCTAATGAATCAATGTGTGCATCAGAGTTGCGAACCGGCGAATCTGGCTCTGAATCTATTTGGATAGGAGAAGTGATCGGTGAAGGAGGAGAAACATGATTTGAAGGTAACGTTTCAATCTGCGGTGCTAGTTCAACAGGAACTTCTGATTCAACTGCTGGTTGTTCCTGCTGGACATGAGCTGGAGACTCATCCTTTTTCCTCTCTAACTTAGCCATTTTTGTTCCTTCTGGAAGAACATTCATAGCTTTTACCCTTCGTTTCAGCTTGGAAGTGGAAGGCTCTGATGGTTGCACAACTGGTGGCTCTGCTAACGGAATATCATCCTTCCGCTTATTCTTCAAGAATATCAAACTATTTTTAACCACTCGACTTGTTCTTTCTTTAATGGAAGTGCTCTTTTTTACTGACCAATTAATTGGTGGCAACGGTTGTTGCTCAATTTGGTCTCTGAAATATGTGGGAAGTAAAACTTCACCACTTTTTGTCAAACCCTCTTGCATTCTTCAAGTGAAACAGTTAAGTTTTCTCTTCAAACAGGTATTGTAAAACACTTCTCTATGTCGTTCGGCCTCAGGCTGCAGAGTACACGTCCATCTCTTGACTAGATTTCTATTGTGACCGAATTGTAATGCGTCATGCAAGCAATTACAAACTCGATACTTTGCACTGTGATGGGAAAGGATGATGCTGCAAGCAAACCAGAGTGTCCTAAATTCCTGATAGCATTATTTCCTTCATCCTCCAAAGAATGTAAATTGATCACTGGAAGTACTTTATGCAAGTCTGTTTCACAAGTTCTCAGGTAATCGTGAACCAACGCCGTTTTGGGCCTGATTTGTGTTGGAGAGTACTGCATATTAGAAGATTTGAAAATTGACTGTGAACATGCCTATGTCAAAAAAATCTTGGACAAATGGCTGAAAATTACTTGCTGATTTTTAGAAAAAAACAGATTTCGAGCAAAAAAGCTGGCACATGGGTTTTGTAGGAAATTCTGTTTTGAAGCAACCCAGATCGTCGAATTTTGAAAAAGCGGGGATTTTCCTGAAAAAGCCGGAAAAAAGCAAATTCCCGGAAAAAAGCAAAACTCCCAATCTTCAAGAGGATGACCCATCTCGACGAAAACTGAAAAAGCTCCGATCCAATTTCTGAAAAGTGATCCCCTTGAAACAAGGACCCTGAAAAAGGGAGCTGCCCTGCTTCCTCAACCCGAAACTATGAAGAACGTTGAAAAAACACTTCGTTTGGGTCTTCGAATCTTCGTTGAAAGAAAAATAAAAATCTTTCCTCTGGATGCAACCTGCAAAAGATAATGAAATAAAGAAGCCAAAAGCTTGTCTTTATGGATCTTCAAGGCGAAAAAGTAGCTTTATTTGTGTAAGAATAAAACTTCACTCTCATCCATGAAGAAAGCAACTTTTAAAGCACAAATCCAAGTGGATGTCTTCGAATAGGAAGAATCCCTATTTTGTAGCTGCCTATGGCTTCATGTGCAAGATGATGAAAAATATCTTCTTTTGATGATGTCATCGAACACGCGAGTTGAAAGAAGTGCTAGCCAATTTTTCTTCGTTTTCGACACTTCAACACTCGTTTTGACTTAAATATGGCCTGTCTCCGACTTCAACAAGGTGGCAAAATGTCATCGTTGATTGAAAAAGCTGACCGATCTTGACATTTTGGAGACCTATCAACTGAGATTCTATTTCCGGCTTTCGACTGACGATTTGACGTCTAATTGCAAATTTGACCTCTGGAACTTGTCGTCGGACGAAGATCAGGAAATGGCTGGAAGGAAACACTGTCGTGACAAGAAAATTCTAACACTGGGTAACCCAGGCGCCCCTAGACTCCAGGGGCGCTTGGAATCTCATGCCTTCGCCATTTTTCGAGATTTTAAATTTTCATTTTTGAAGATTTGCAACTTTTCTTCATTCCCGGAAAAAACATGAAAAATAAACTAAGTCTGGAGAAGATGGGCGCCCCTAGCCTCTTGGGGCGCCTGAAATTCCATGCCTTAGGAATTTCTTGAATTCTGCCAGATTTCGAAGGTCCTGCCTGATGTATATTTCAAAATATATTTAAGTATATGTTTAGATATTGAATTTCCTATACTTTAAATATTTTGAAATATACTTTCAAGATGTTTGAGATAGGTCTCAGATCCCTGGGATTTTACATGCAGATTCTAGATTTTTGAGGATTCACCAGATTTCAGACTTAGTCAAATTTTTAGGGCTTCAGGACATCAGACTTAGTCAATTTCAGGATTCCGGGGACAGGCATTAGGATGAGGGTAGACTGGATAGCCTGAGCATATCTGAGATGAATCTCCTACTTTTACGGGCGTTTTGACTGAGTTTGACTGCTTTTATCCACCGGAATTGACCGACGGAGACTTTTCTTGCATTTTCTTGAAAAACGCGAAAAAAATCTAACACTAGTGCAACTGGGTGCCCCTAGCCTCCAGGGGTGCCTGGATTCTCCAGACCTAGTCAAATTTGATGATTTTCAACTTTTCTCCTCACTCCAGATTGACCCTGCTCTGTTTTGCGTTCTTCGTCGAATCGACGACTATTCGTTGGTTCTGCGTCATTGGAACAACGTTGAAAACTTGAAAATGAGCTCTGGCAGATGAGCTTCCTCCATTGATGACTTCAGAGCTCATGCTTCGTCTTCTGAAAAAGCAGAATTGACCCAGTAGAGAAAACTTGACCTTTTGCAGATTCTGTTTGGACCACGCTGAATGTGAAGCAAAATCAGCCAATGAGAATCAAGCGTGACACCTGAATTGGAGATTCTATTTTTAGAAAATTTTGCCAACATCCGTATCTCAAGAAACCTAGAAAACCTAATTTGACGTCTATTTTTAGAAATTTTGCTTTTTTGACTTTTTGACGAAAAATTTTCTAGACTTGCTCAAAATGTCTTAATGAAGCAAAAAATTTGATTGGGTACAACACTTATAATATGATTTGTTTGCTGTTGGGTAGGAGCTTTGCAGTGTTTGTTTACCCCATGTTGAATATGGGTTGGTCAAGACAGATTTGAGGTGGTTTGATGCATGAGGCGCAAGGGTTTAGATGCATTTTTCAGACTTATAATTTGCTGATACAGTTTCAGACCTACTCATAGTAATGTTCACAGTGTGATCAATGAGTTTTCAGTTGGGACGGTCCTCTACATCAACTACTATGCCAGAACATTGAAGGGTAAAATCATCTTGTGTTGTTTGAATGCCTTGAAGCTTCATCTACATGAGTTTATGCTACAACAATTTAAAATCTTGCAAACAGATTTATGAAGGCCTTATTTACAGCAGACTAATTCATTGTTTATTTTCTATTATATTGCAAAAACATTTGTAACCCGTGGATGGTTCAACCGCCAGTGTAGAGGAATAAACACTGCTTATCTTTCTTTTTCCAATCACCCACTGAATAAGTGGATGCCTGCTTTTAGCAGAAGATTGTAATGGTTTCATTTGCAAGGATTTAATTGTTAGCTAAAGCACTGTATGCTCTCACCTCACCCATCTTGGGAACTTGGTGATCAGAAAGTGTGGAGGTGTTATATTTGGTGCATACTTGTGCTAACCTCGCTGTGATAGTTTGTACAAATTCAAAAAAAATTTGGGGTAGCATATTACATAATTTCAATTCTGAGCAATCTGATTTGTAGCAGCAGTTAATCATATTCAAAAATCAGAACTTTGTGTCATTTGCTTTGCATTAGAGAGATCATATTATGTGGTAGAATATATGGCATATGTTTTTTTCACAAAGGTACATAATTGACATGTATATTTGAGTGATTGACACACATATATTTGCTGTCCTAAAACAACTACATATAGAAACAGAAAAAATCAGACTTCATGCCTAGGGTTTGAAAAAAATAAAAATCAGAAATTTAGGGCAGATCTGATTAGGGATCTAACACTTTGTTACTTTTCCTTCTTTATGACCTGTTTCCTTTTTCATGTAGATACTGGGAAGATTCTTATCTCCCTTATTTCAAAATCTACTTTGTAACTCCCTAGCATACCTAAATGCTTTATGATGCTCTATAACTTCTGCATTATGACAAGATTCTCTGTATCTCCCTATGACACCTATGATGTTTTATTTCTAACTCATTAGGACAAGATTCTAACTCCTATGACAAAATTAATTATATCTTCTTCATTATGGCTTCTAATTCTTTGTTCCAATGACTTTGGCATGACACATAAATATTCTTGTTCTACAACTAACATGTCTAAAAAATTTCAAATAAACTACGAAGTACAAAGTTATTGAGGTTTTTACTAGTACAACCTAGTATCATAAGAATAACAATGCTAATAATATTATTTTGTTCTATGCCAATATTAGACATTATTAGGTAGTGGGACCTGTTGATGATTGTTTTTCGACAAGTCAACAATAGAGTAAAACACGAAGTATCTAACTCTCTCTTGAGCAAAGCCTCTCGAATGCTAAACAAAGTGATCAAACGAGATAACTCCAAGGTTCCTTCTCTTATGTTTCGTGATGGATAGCTCAATGACTTAGTATGATTTTGCTGATAAACACAAAGGGACTTACATTAGACTTCTTCATATTTCCTTAGCTTATTCCTCCTTTAGTGCGGATGATGTATCAATAATAAAGAAAAGCAAAAGGTAAAGGTTCAGAAAGGCTAATCTAAGGTCAATGAAGTAAATGATGATGCTTGGTTAGACAAACTCCTTAATGAACCTAACTCCACTTCGCCAAGGATGCCTACAACTACATGAAGTTGGTGCAATCTCCTAAGGTACGCGAATGGTTTTTAAATCATGAATGCTCATATGAACATCCATTAAACGGCGCAGCTCAAACAAACATCCACAATCGAACTAAAGCAAATGATAAGGCTCAGACTAGTTTTACACAACACTTCACCGGCGATGATCAAATATTCAATACAAACATACATAACATCAAAGAGCTTCTAATCTACTTTTAATTTATTTGAAACGTGTCTCCATTCAATCAAAATACAAGAAACCATGTTATTCGACAAGATAACACTTGAACACCAAATAAGCTCCAATGTCTTTGCATTAATCTTGGGAAATATTTACAACTTCAAGTCCTCTCAGAAAATTTCGAGAGTCTCTTCTATTCTACTCCTACTTGTCTACAAACTGAACTACTAACTTACAAATTTGGCAACAAGGCCTTTATATAGAGTTCCAGAGTTACAATGAAAGGCTAGGATCAATCCAGATAGCCAAGGACTCAGATCATGCCACCTCAATAGGTAGTTACAACAACTTGCTATTTTTAGTTCATGAGAGAGGCAATGAAGGCACGCTTTCCAAGAAGATAAGATGCAATTTTTTAAAGCATCTTCCACATGGACATCCTCTTTGTCTTCTTGTTTGTTGAATGATGTGGCGAATTGTGATTGGCTTGATGATGATGCACATGCCACGTAGGTGCCATCTCAACATATTCGCAAATTGTATCATCTTGTGATGATGTCTTCGATGTGATTGCTTTTGATACTTGAATGCTTGGGATGTATCTTGTAGATCTTGCCTTGTTCATCTTCTTGTAAACTGGATGTATGATATGTGTTGCTTCATTTGACTAACACCGTGATTCTTTCTTCTTCTTGTAGGTAGGTTGATGTTCTTTTTTGTTGCTACTTCATGAAGGATAATGTATATGATGACGATGCTTCATTCATGGATCGGAGTAGGAGATCTCTCTTGGACTTGAAGATTGCGAAAGAACTTGAAGTTGAATGGATCAAGTATCTTTGACATGATGCTATTGAAGATGAAGTAGTGTACTTGAACTTGATGTAGATGATGAAATGCTTCAACTTGAAAGGGTCCCTTGGAGTGTAGATATTGATGATAACATCTTCTTTATATGTGGAATAGCTGACTTCTCAAGAAGGCTTGAATGCACTGGAAGTACTTGAAACTTAATAGATGCCTTTGGAATGCTTGATGATGATGAGAAGTTCCTTGGAAGCAGCTACATGCTGATCTTGAAGCGAAGGTTTGATGAAGAATCTAGTTGATACTTGAAGTGATCCAATATGATATCATTGAAGTGACTTCTTAGAGCAGCTACATGATGCCTTCTCCTTTTCTCATTCCTTGCTTATCGAAGGTTCCAATCACTTGTTCCTTAGATGATTCCTTAGCTCCATCCTTATTGCTGCAACATAAAGAAAAAAACAACATCAAACCCTTTTGATAAACAATTGATTTCATAACACATAAGAATCATTAAACGTGAAAGTAATCATGAAAGTAACCATAACATTCAAATCAAGCATCCCATATGGAAGTGGTGCACTGGATAGAAGTTTTGATCTTGGGTTAAAACTCTCTTGAAATTTCACTTTTTGCTTATCACTTGTGGGTGGCGCAGCAGATCAGATTTTTAATCTCTTCTTGAAAGGTGCCAAACCTTGTAACTAAACTTTTCCTTCAAGCGCATGGGTTCATGATTTTGATTTTTCATTGAAAGTTCTTTGATTTTGGATTTCGACTCTCAAAACTAACCCCCCTCTTTTGGCGCATTAGACAGAAGTTTTGAATCCTCTTGATGTATCACTCAAAAGCTCACCTTATCCTCCCTTAAAAGGGCGCTCTAGATAGCAAATTAGATCCTCGCTTAAAAGGTCTTATAAAAATTGAATTGAACTCCACACACAATGGCGCATTAGATCATCATTTCAATCCTCTCTTGAAATTTGATAAAAAGCTGCATGAAACTTGAATTAGATCACATATCAATGAGGCAACTTGGTTCAAGGTTTGGATCTCCACTTGAGGCCATCTAAGACTTGAGTCAAGTTTCCCTTTATAGTGGCGCACTAGTTGATAATTTTGATGCTTGGTTAAAACCCAGTTGAATCTGCCTTTTAACAATCAAAACTAACTCTTTATTTTGGTGCTGCAGATCAACATCTCATTCCCCTCATGATGCTTACTAAGGTGGCGCAAGGGATGAGGAACTTGATCTTTGCTTGAAGTTTCCTCTATCAGCCCTTTTGATCTAGGCGCAGCAGTTCACCATTTTATTCTTCTCTTGAAAGATGATCTTGAGTTCTTCTTGATTGGGCGCATTGGATGAAGATCTTAGGCTTTGGTTGATTTTGGCGGAGTGGTTGAAGGTTTTGCTGCTTGGTTGCTATGATCACAAGTCACTTCATGCTTGGGCGCATTGGTTCCATGTTTTGGATCCTCATGATTGATGTCATCTAAAACTCCAATCAACACTACTTCAAGCGCATGGGTTCATGATTTTATCCTTTGCTTGAAATATGTCATGAAACTTGAAAGAGACCACACTCCAAAATGGGCGCATTAGATGGGGATTTTAATCTCTCCTTGAAATTCATCACAAAACCAAACTTTTAGTCTATTGAAGGGTGGCGCACTAGTCAAGGCGCATTGGTTTAACATTTTGGTTGCTTCCTGATTCAAAGTTAAAATCAAATTACGCCTCCTTCCTCAAGCACATTAGTTAGAGATTTTATGTTCTGCTTGGAATGTTCTAAAACTTCAATCATGAGAGCTTCTTCAAGTGCATTGGATGCTGGTTTTGATCTCTTCTCAAGATCTCATGAAATCTTCCATTTGACCTCTCATTAAGGTGCACAGCAGAAACTTGAACTTAAATCACCTTTAGATGAGGGGCAGCGGCTAAGAGATTTGGATCCTCATCAAATGATATTCAAGAGCTCACCTTACATTGCCCTTCAAAGTGGTGCTCTAGTTGAGGATTTTGAGTTCTGGTTTAAATTTCACTTAAAATTTTGAATCATCATACTCCAAATGGTGGCGCATTACTTGAAGATCTTGATCTCTCTAGGATAAACCATATCAAACCCCAATCAAACTCCTTCCAAGGCTGGTGTGGTGGTTAATGGAATTGATTTCATCTTAAAACTTCACCAAATTTGAGTTTTGATACTTGTATACCACCTATCCATCTTGGCGCATTGGTTGGAGATTTTGAATCTTCCTGAAAAAATAGTCAAAAAACCTTAAATCAAACCTCCTCCATCATGGCGAATGGGATGGCAAATTGGATCCTTGTTTGGAAGGTGGCATAAAACTCGAACTAGACCTCTCATTCAATTGGCGCATTAGATCATGATTTTATGACTTTTCATTTTGGGCGCATTACATGTGGTGCAATGGTTAGGCATTTTGATCTCCAGTTAGAAGACTCTCATTTCATCAAGATTTTGTGCCATCCTCCTGACTTGGTGCACTAGATGGGATTTTTGCGCTCTGGAGTACTTAGCCATTTTTTCAGTGTCCTTGAGGGTAAGGTATATTGAAAAATATATTTAAGCATGAATTTCTTGTACTTCAAATATTTTTCAATATACCTTTCAAGATGTTTGAGATAGGTCTCGAATCCACCGGATTTAACATGCAAAATCTAGAATTTAGAGGATCCACCAGATTTCAGACTTAGTCAATTTTTCAAGATTTTTAGGATATCAGGCTACTAGACTTAGTCATTTTCAAGATCTCAAACAAACATCAAGATTGGTCTCAGTGTTCATTATTTGGATGGAATTTGATCAAGACTCTTCGTTACTACAAGTTAATGTTCCAGATGAGACCTCCGAGAGAGACTTATTGTTGGATTGGCAGAGGAAACGAACCTAAGACATCATCCGAAACTAAATGCAAAGCATCAGAGCTCAAAAAAGGGGGGGTCCCCATTTGCAATGGGGTGATGTGTGATTAGGTCACAACAGGCCCACCCACGTTTTGTATGTAATTGGAAAGATCACTTTTGGGGTCAATTGGCCAATCCACCCTTTTGGGCAGATGGTCCACCAACTCATCTTTTTAGTCAGTGTGTCCAATTTCAATATATTGATATTGTTTTGTAGGATTTGGTATCTATGGTTTCTTATTTTCATTTCAGTTGTAGATTTGTAGCAATTACAGCAAGTTTTAAGCTGGCCTTATAATAATGGTATTGAAACGCTTTGGGAAGATACCAATATTATGAAGAGTTTTGTGGGGAGCATTGCAGCAAACATTTTATAGATTCAATCTAATGCTAAATTAAATAGAAACACAGGTTGAAATTGAGGATTGCTGCACATTCTATTCAGAGTGAGTATGGAGGTCAAAACTTTGTCAGATTCAGAAGCTGAATGGTACAAATGGTAGGAGGAGATGCCTATAATATCCCAAATGGGGATATTTTCTTCAATTTTGGATTTACAGGCTTTCCAAACTTCTAAATTCTGGATTTTGGCTTAAACCCTAATTTATGATTTTTTTGAACTTCAATTCAGACTCAAATGAACATATATGACAGCCCATAAAACATGCCAAATCATCATAATATCGTCACCAACATGATTGCCAACAATATATTTGAAATCCACAATGAATTACACAAGTAAACCACTTCAATTTGTAACCACAATAGACTGAAATTTAAATCAGAAGTCTGCTGCTACAAAATCAGAATTCAAGAAGTCTTCAAATACATCAAATATTATGGGCAAACCATCCAAACATGCCCAGCAACAAGTCTGCTATAAACCCTAGGGTTTATACATACCAAAACATAAGCAAAATGACCTCCGAATGATGGCAAATGACCTCCAAAGTGTGGCGCTCAGATTTAGGGCTTGAAACCCTAGAACAAGGAATTTTCAAACACTAAGAAGGCTGCTCCAATGAAGTGCACAGGTCTGCTAGGGTTTGCTATTCCAAAGATGATGACAAATGACGCCAATGGATGCAAGACAACCCTCCAAAACTCCTCCAATTGATGGCGCTCCACAAGTAGGGCAAAACCCTAATCAATGATGACACAAGCACTAAGAAACACTCCTCCAACAAGGGCGAATTGGGTCTGTTCTGCTGCTGCTCCAAATCTGAATAATCTTCCAAACCCTAACAGCCAACAACTCCAAAAATCACCTTCAAACTAAGTCGCTCCAATCCTAGATGGTAGCGCTCAACTCTAGGGCATAAACCCTAAGATTAGGTGTCATAAACCACCATGAAATGCTGCTCTAAAATTAATTAGAATTCTGCTCAAGAAGATCTTCAATGCTGCTCCAAATTTCTGCTCTAAAGATATTCGATTTCTGCCCTAAATGATAATCAAAGTGCTGCTCCAAAAGATATAAAATCTGCTCCAAACTTTGTGAATCTCCAATGAAGTGCAATTGTGAATTCCATATGAATCAACCTCCAAGATGAGATTGGGTTTTCGTCCAATCCACCTTATTTTCATAAGGGTTTTCGCCCTTGGAAAATAATGCAAACAAAGTTGCAAAGCCACGAAGGAAGAATAAAAGATAAGCTGATTGATGATGATGAAATGCCTCTCAAGACCTTGTATTTATACATGTTTCTTAATTCCTCCTTCAGCTGGCCGACCTAGGCAACAAACTCTCTTTTATTTTATTAATATTTTTTTCCCTCTCAAGAGGGTCGACCCACCTCGACTTAATCTTGGCCGACCTAAGGCAAAGTGAGGCATCCCTCTTAGGCCGACTAACAAAAGAGACACTTTCTTGTTTCTTTTTCTCCAAGGAATAATCATTATTTTATTGTCTTCCTTTTTCAACGTGGGCGAATACTTGTGCATGAAAGACAACACCACTAGACCTCCAAATGAAGTCGCCAACAACAAGGAATATTATCACAAAGAAATCTCATACCTTCTCCTTCATCTTCACTTCTCCACATGAGTCGCTCTAAAGGAGGGCAAATTATTTTATCATGGATGATCACATCAAAGTTACCATAAAAATATGCCAAGTCTTCCCTCAAATTCCATTTCCCCTACATAATTGGCCAAGTGTGAGAACTTGCCAATTAGGTCGTCTCTTGGGTGATCGCTCCAAAAAAGGGGACATTACAATGCCAAAAAAATAATGATACAAAAAGAAAACATTAAGCCTATGACTCGTGCTGGGGACCGTAGGGATCAGTTTCATAGTTGAGTGATCTGGAGAATGACAGTGCTAATCAGTATTAACTTCATTTTGTCTGGTAAAGGCAGAAAGATTTCTACTGAACCATCTAAGAATGAGATATTGCACATCATGTGAGTTTTGCAGCTTTTTGTAGGCTTTATTTGACCTGGTAATGTTTAGGATTTTTTTCTTCCTCCAGTTTGGTTGCTGGTCACCAGTCTCAACACACATCATGTTAGTATCATAACAAATGTGAGACTTCCAAAGAATGACAGTGGGTAGTGATGGGCCACCTTAGCAAAGGCAGATGTTAACCACCACCCACCCCATGGTATCTTTTTGTAAATCCTACCACAATGGTAATGACTCAAGGAAACCCTCATTGGTTGGCTGGACAAAAGATCACCACCTGGGTAAAGGCCTCAATTAATATTATTGTGGCCAGACATTTGATGTTGTATTTTATATATCACCAGCGAGTCTATATCTTCCTACGAAGAATGCTGAAAGAAAAGTTGGTCCCAATTTTTAAAGACATAAAAGAAACCCTGTCTTTCGGTAATCCTAAGGCTCGATACAGTAGCAATGGCTTAGAGTAGCAAATTTTGGGAACATTAACAGCCTCATCCAATGATATTTTTATTTGGCAAATAAACATGGGTAAGGAAGTCACAAGAAGGTGCAATAGCAGCCATCCATAATAAACTGCACTCATGCATGTTAGGTAGATTCTTACACAGGTAGGTAAATTATCAAAGATGCATTTGGCATTGATCAATTATAAACCCTACTTGTGCAAGTTAATCAAGTGAAATATTACATCATGCATTCAAGAAAAAAATGACAAGGATTCACAAGAGAAGAAATATGAAAGGTGGGTTCAAGTTAGCTTCATTAACGATTGTATTATTCATTGTCAAAAGGATACTTTTATATTCTTGGTAAAGTTCTTTAGTAGTTTGGGATTATAGTAGCAGACTTCTTGAACTTACTCACAACTAACCTTCAAACCTTTCCTAATCGAATCCTCTTCACTTTTTCTAAGCTCATTATTATGTTGTACCCATATGAATTTTTTTGTATCAGGTGAAATTTCAAGCTGAATCATCCTCTTTTCGTCAAGTCAAGAGTCATGTTACAGCTGACTATGCTGTTTTTGTTGTCTTTCATCCATATCTTTGCAAGGTCAATGAAAAGAAGCTTTCAGATGCATTCGCTAAATTGAGGAACAAAGTTCAAATGGTGAAGATGTTGTGGAGATCTGTCAAGGCATAAAAATGGCATCACAAGCGTGGCACATAAGGGAAGGTGGACAACTATTACCAATCAAAATCTGCATGACATAATACAGGTGCACACCACTTAATAGAGAGACAAGTTTTTGTAAAATCAGAAGTTTGTAAACCCATGAAATTGAGTGCGCCCTTTCAAGGTGAAACAGTCATTCAAAGATAATTGCAAGTCCTACTGTTTAGAGCGCGCCAATGATAAGAGAGATTGATGTTAAAAAACGGAAGTTCTGCATATGATAGAATGAACAATTTTGTTGTCAAGTAAAACTCACAAGAAGCTGAAAAAGCGCACGCCCATAAACAGGAATTATAGGTTTTCAAAATAAAAACCTGCAAGCAGATACAATGGCATGGACTAGTATACATAGAGATGATTTTAAAAAAAACACAAAGTATGCATTCAGGTAGCCAGAGCATGTGACTTTCTGAAGCTGAACAAGTTTGCAAAATGAAAAGATGCACGAGCACATACAGGCGTGCACCCCTGAACACATAAACAAGTCTGTAAAAAATGAAATCTGTGAGGGTAATAGATGGATGTGCACTGGTCTGAAGGCAAACACATTTTAAGGTTTTAAAAAAATTGCTTTCACCATATTCAAGCACAGGTAGCATAAGGGAAGAATGTGTTTCAAATTGCAAAAATGTGCAGGCAAGGTGAAAAGTGTGCACCCTACAACAGACAGACAAAGTTTTCAAAAAACCGAAAAATTGTTGTGTAATGTCCCCATTTCTGGGTCCTCTTGCAGCACAGTTGGAGCTGACTTTCTGTGTTTGGGACAGCTTGATTTGAGGAATATTTCGATGTCACCAGTGTGCTCAGGTGTTCCAGTGGAGTCGTATGACACTTTCCAGAGGGATTTCGGACAATTTATCTGTACGTAATATTTATAGTAAGTGCTTGTATGGTGACAATATTTCTGGGTTTGTTCTCTTTGGCCCTCGGAGAACACTGCTATTTATAGTAAGTGTCAGTCTCGACACTGTTTTGGTGACATGGCAATTCGGTTGTCTCGGGGCCTTTCTAGGGGTTGCATTAAGCTCCGTAATGTCAGGCGTCCGTGATGACACTTTCCAAAGCGTTTTTGGACCCTTTGCCCATACTATTTTTAGTAAGTCACAAGTTGGAGACCGACTTGGTTAATTGGCAGTATTTCTATGTCAGGAATGTTGGTTGAATGCGTTGATGGCAATGACTTAGCAATTGATATAGTTTTGTTAGTGTAGGTTTTTACTTCGTAGCGGGTTTATTTTTTTCTTATATTCTTAGGTTTTTCCTACACTTCTATTAATCTCGTTTAGGTTAATAAAGCATGCTTAATTAGGTGAGTGGTTATGAGTATCCATTAGCTATCTTGGGAAGATACTTTTCTATCTTTAGTCCGATAGATGGTTGCTCTTCATTCGTCAGTGTTGCCACCTCCTCCCTCTTCTTGGTCTGTATAAGCATGCTACCTGGCTTGTATTTGGTATCTTTTGCTTTTGCATCCTCTTAATGCTATTTTGTTTCTAGCATTTGCATTACTCTCTTGAAGACTAACTCTGCTTTGCTATTTTGATTTCGTATCATTTGCATTCATACTTTAGATATCTATTCTTTGCACTAGTTTTCTGGGTTAATAATCTTTTCAGATTTTAACATGGTATCAGAGCTTTTCTATGTACAAGAGTAGATTTTAGTTTCCTTATTTGAGAGATTCAGGGGGGCTAATAAATCTTATTACAGTTTTTCGAAAAACCCAGTATGCTCTTCTCTTGCATCTTTGGATGATCTTGAGAATCAAAAAAGTTTGACGGAAACTTTTATAATCTCTGGCGTTTGCACACGTGTTTTATAAAATCTTGGTGATTGCAGTGTTTCTAGTTATATTGACAGCATTCCTGGCTATTCCAACGCATCCAGGAGGCTTGAGAAAGTCAGATTTGTCTTTCGTTTCACCAAAATCAGAGATCGTCATACACAGTTATGGAACCGGGGTTTCAAGCTCAAATCTGACAACCAACTTGCATATTTGGTGTTTTCAATCAATATTGCAGGTTCCAGCATGCCTTTGCTTGTCTTAGATAGCTGATTCAGCCTTTGCATGTCGTTTTTTGGTTGCTGGGGTCATTTTTTGTTGCTAGAGGCGTTCTGTTTATATTGGATCAACATCTTCTGTACATCAGAAAGAAAAACGCCTTCTGGGTTTTGTTCGCAGCACAAAAAAACCATCTGGGTATGTTTTAGTTTTTGCATGCAGTCTATATATTTTGTAGAAACGCACTCAGAAAGTTACAACAAGACCCCTCTTCGTTGGCAGTTGGAGTTTTGAAGTCAGTTTTCAAATGCTCCATTCTTGCTCATATGGACTCCATTTCCAACGAATTTTTTTTTTTGATTTTGGCTATTTTTTCGTGCTCTATGCACTAGTGCAGACTTTTTTGATTTTGATGCAGAGATCTTTCAGAAATTGCAGATTCTCAGTCGTGACACTGCATAGTTCTCGTTTTGGGAACTTCAGAGGATCATAACTTTCACATACGACCTTGTATCGATGCAATTCTTTTTTTGAAAGTGCATGATTTTTCGAGTAGATCGCAGTGGTGTTGTTTATTTCTCTGGGTATTGTGCCAAAGTTGTATTTTCTGCATATGCTCTTCGTGAGGGTTTTATAATGCATTGAAATCAAGACCACTTAGTATTTCTTGCTAGTGGCAATTGTAAATGCATTAATATAAAGTGCCAAATCATATTTTCTTGGGGGGGTTATTTGATTGAGTGAAAAGGGGGGGGTTGTCTTGGTTGTGTTCTCTTCTTTTTAGCATTTCTTCTCTACATTTATTTATCATGGATCAAACAAATGTGCCCATCCTAACTCCATACAATTACTTTGAGTGGAAATCACGCATGACAATTCATTTAAGGAAAGCTGGATTAAATAGGATAACTATGGGACTTGAAACTGAACCTGTTAAAGATGAAGATAAGCCTAAGTGGTTTAACAAATGTGATGAGGCATATAAAACATTGTGTTTGTTTGTTTCTCCTGATTTGCTCTTTCACATTGAGTCTTTGAATTCACCAAATGAAATCTGGACAAAGTTAGAAACACTATTTGGCACACAAGATTCAATGAGGGGTCATATGTTGGAAAATGAACTAATTAGTTCAAGTCCAGGCAATTTCAATACAATCCAGGATTTTTTCACTACATTGAAATCCCTAAGGCTGCAGTTAAAACAATGTGGAATTGAAAAGAAAGATGAACAACTGATTCTTAGTATTCTCTTTAAGCTAAGTTTAGAATATTCTGTGTTTGTTTCTACCTTCTATGCTACTAAGGGTGCACTTGGTATTCAATTCACCATGCCATCTTTAGATGATTTTGCTGTCAATCTCACTCAGGAATAGGACAAGCTAATCCAAATGGGCACTCTTAAGTCCTCTAAGTCACATGCCTTGGCTACTAACCAAGGCACAAAAGAACAAAAAGGACAAAGTAGTAACAACAATAGTAAGGATAAGAAACAAAAGAATAGCAAGGAGAAGAAGGATTAGATACCGGTTGCTTCAAAAGAAACTAATGAGATCCGATCTTCCAAGGGCGACAAGCCTAAGAAAGAGAGGGTCCAATGTGCCTATTGTAAAAGACTCGGTCATGATGAACATAAATGTCTGAAGAAACAAATTTATCACTTGACACACATTCTTGAGAAGAATAATATCAGTGTTACTGAATCTATCAAACAGAGTTCTAATGAGGGGTCTAATAAGGCAAAAGAAAACAGTAAGGGGAAAGGAAAGGGCAAGGCCCTTGTTGCAGTTGCTTCTTCACCATCCACTTGGGTTCTTGATTCAGGTGCTTCGCACCACATGGCTTCATCTAAGGAAGAACTTGCATCTTTGGAGTCGTGTACTATGCTTTCTATTTTCATGGGTGATGACACTCCTATTGAGGTGTATGGGAGAGGGTCTATTGATGTGGGGGATGGCACATTCCATGATGTTCTTTGTGTGCCCTCATTATCAACTAATCTCCTATCGGTATACCAGATCACTCACATGGGTTTAGGCAAGCGGGTTGAGTTCACTCCTGATTCAGTGGAGATTCGTGAGTTGCACAGTGGTTCTATAGTTGCAGTTGGGAGAGTAGATCATCAGTCACGGCTCTATCTGTTTTCTCACTTTGTTCCTGATCGTCCTTCGACTGTTTTGCTCACTCATTCTGATGATGTGAGTAGATTATGGCATGAGCGGTTTGGCCATCTTAACTTCTGCTACTTGTAGCAGCTCAACCAGTAGAGCATGGTCACAGGGTTGCCTTCGGTTCAGTTTTCAGCTGGTGTTTGCCAAGGTTGCATTCTTGGTAAGCATCATAAGGAAAAGTTTGACAAAGGTAAGGCATGGAGAGCTTCACAGATACTGGAGTTAGTTCACAGTGATTTGGCTGGTCCATTTCAGCATCCTTCTTTCAACAGGGCCCGATATGTCCTCACATTCATTGATGACTTTTCTCGATATATTTGGGTGTACTTTCTCAAACAAAAGTCAGAGGTATTTGATCATTTTCAGAACTTCAAAATTTTTGTAAAGAAGCAATCCGGGAAAGCCATCAAAGTTTTGTGCACTGACAATGATGGTGAGTATGTCAACCATCGGTTTGAGAGGTTTTGCACTTTAGAGGGGATTGATTTGTAGCATTCAGTTCCATACAATCCTCAGCAGAACGGTGTTGCAGAACGGAAGAATAGGTCCTTGAAGGAAATGGCGAACTGCATGATTCACTCCAGATCTCTTGCACCACAATATTGGGCAGAGGTCATTAACTGTGCTTGTTATATCTAGAACTATGTTCCTCACTGAGCCTTGAAGGGAGTCACTCCTTTTGAAGCTTGGAGCGGTCGGAAACCATCAGTTAAGCACTTTCGAGTTTTTAGTTCTCCTGCATGGGCCCACATTCCTGTAGAGAAACGCAAGGCCTTGGATCCGCGGAGCAGACCTTACATAGTTGTAGGTTATCTTGATGGTGTGAAGGGTTATCGGTTGCTCCACCCTACTACACATGAGTTGTTCATTGAGAGGAGTGTTCAGTTTGAGGAGGGCTCTTCGAGCTCACTTTCTATCATTTCTCCAACTCCTACTTTGACATTGGAGTCACTTGGGATACATGACAGATCTTCTGATGAGTCAGATTCACCTGAGCAGTCTTCTACCTCCACTTGCGATGCAGAGAGCGATTCAGAGGACTCACCTCCTTCCTCTCCTAGTCATCATTCAGAGGTTGATGATTCTTCTCCAGATTCTCCATCTTCCGGTCCACTTTGGGCTAGACAGACCTTGCAGGCTGCAGGTGATTGGGTTGGGGATCCATCAGACACCAGGCAGACTTGTCTAGGATGCTTCACATGTCTTCATTGCTACTGCCTCAGATCCACAATCTTTTCATGAGGCTTCTGGTATTCCTGAGTGGGATACAACTAGGCAGGAGTATAGTTCCTTGATGAGGAACCACACTTGGGATTTTGTCCCTCTTCCTAAGGGAAGAAAACTTGTTCGATGTAAGTGGATCTATCGAACAAAATTTACAGCAGATGGTGGGTTGGTTGACAAGCATAAGGCTCGCTTAGTCACCAAAGGATTCTCCCAGGTTCCTGGGATTGACTACTCTGAGACTTTTGCGCCAGTTGCCCGAATGAATTCCATCCGACTTGTTCTTGCCATTGCTGCAGCCAATCGTTGGGAAGTACACCAGATGGATGTGAAGAGTGATTTTCTTTACAGTGACCTTCAGGAGGAGATTTACATGGATCAGCCACAGGGGTTCATTCAGGATTCTTCATTTGTGTGCCGTCTTCGGAAGTCTCTCTATGGCCTCAAACAGGCTCCTCGGGCTTGGTATACCAAGATGGACTCCTTCCTTCTGATAGTTGGGTTCACTTGGTGCCATTCTGATCCCAATGTCTACATTATGCAGCAAGATGATTCACTCTTATTTCTGGTTCTGTATGTTGATGACTTGCTGATCACAGGGAGTTCTTCATCCACCATTGGGGCTGTCAAAACTGCCCTTCATGACAGGTTTTTGATGATTGACTTGGGCTTGTTGCATTACTTTCTCGGGATTGAGATCTACTAGTCTGCTTCCGGGATCACCATCACACAGTCCAAGTATGCTCTAGATTTGCTCTCGAGGTTTCATATGGTTGACTGTAAGCCTACTCCAACTCTCTTCCTTTCTAGAGTCAAACTTGAGGCTCAGTGTTCTTCTCCACTTGTTGATGTCACTTTGTACTGACAACTTATTAGGAGTCTCGTTTATCTGACTCATACGAGACCCGACATTTCATATGCTGTAGGCATGGTCTCTCGATTCATGCAGGAGCCTCATGAGCTGCATTGGAAAGTAGCCAAGCAGATCCTTCACTACATTTAAGGTACTCACAGTTTTGGGATTCACTACGCAGTGGGCATTGATCTTGACTTGGTGGGCTACACAGATTTAGCTTGGGCAGGCGATTCTTAGGATCGCAAGTCTACTTCAGGTTACAGCTTCTCACTTGGTTCAGGTCCTGTTTGTTGGTCGAGCAAGAAGCAGTCTGCTATTGCTCTATCTTCTACTAAGGCCAAGTATCGGGGCGCTATAAATGCCGCCACTGAGGCCATTTGGCTTCAAAATCTTCTCACTGAGTTTGGTATCCAGATCAGACGACCATCAGTCATATTTTGTGACAACCAGAGTGCCATTCAGATCTCACGGAATCCGGTCCATCGTCAGCGGACCAAACACATAGAGGTCCACATGCACTACATCTAGGAGCTCATCCACGGCCATGTCATCGATCTTCGCTATTGTCCGACTTTCGAGCAGGTTGCTGATATTTTCACCAAACCCTTCACTGAGAGCAAGTTCCTTCATTTGCGAGCTTTGCTGGGGGTGCGGAATGCTTCATCTTCTGGGGGGCTTCTTCCTCTCACTCGGAGTCCTGACTTTCTCTACTTTTGGGGGGGTCTCTTCTCTCTCTATTTTGGGGGGCGCTTTTTTCTCTCTTTGGGGGGGGGAATTTTATGTACATGGGTACCTCATTAGGCTTGATTTGCCGGGACCCATTTTTACATCCACCTAATCTTTGCTTATGGGGGGGTGTTAGTGTAGGTTTTTATTTTCTAGCGGGTTATTTATTTTTTCCCTATATTCCTAGGTTTTTCCTACACTTCTATTAATTTTGCTTAGGTTAATAAAGCATGTTTAATTAGGTGAGTGGTTATGAGGTGTCACCTTCTTACATGTGAGCATCCATTAGCTATCTTGGGAAGATACTTTGCTATCTTTAGTCCGATAGATGGTTGCTCCTCATTGGTTGGTGTTGCCACCTCCTCCCTCTCCCTAGTCTATATAAGCATGCTTCCTGGTTTGTATTTGGTATCTTTTGCTTTTGCATCCTCTTAATGCTATTTTGTTTCTAGCATTTGCATTACTGTCTTTGAGACTAACTCTGTGTTGCTATTTTGATTTCGTATCATTTGTATTCATAGTTTAGATATCTATTCTTTGCACTAGTTTTTTGGGTTAATAATCTTTTCAAATTCTAACAAGTTCGAGACGTTTATTTTAAATAATGTTAAATATTAAAGTTAAATTGAATAATTAACTTTAGCATTTTTTAAATATTCTAAGTGACTTATTTGTATTGTGGGACTATATGAAATATTTAAAATAATAAAGTCACTTTATGTATGGGCGCCCAAGCTTGGGAAAATAAAAGAAATGTCAAAATATTAATATTTCTCAAAAAGGGCGTTGAGGCATGAGGAATAAAAGAAAAGAAAGTAACTTCATTTGTATTATTTTTTTTGGAGAAAATTGTCTAAGTCTGAGCTTTGCCTTGAGCAAGGGTTTCGAACCAGCTTCATTGGAAACAAAAACCTCCATTGATTAGAGCATCTGCAGGGTTGGAATACGCTCTAAAGACGTTTTGGTGTGGCTTCATCCAGGGTCACCATTGAGCCTATTTGAATGATCCAACATTGTGGCGGAGAGATTTTCATGAGTATTTTCACAGTTTATTGACTTGGTGATTGCATGGGTATATCAAATAACAGATTGCAATTGTTGGAGTGCATTTTGGTAGAATTTGTGAAGAGTTCTAGCTTCATACAGGCCGTACCAGTCTCATTTTGGCCGTATCATCAATAGAGAGATTTGGTGTTCGTTTTGGAGCATTCACCTTTGTTTTTACATTCTATCTCTTTGGCATATCTTTGCAGTACACTGAGAATCTATTTGGGAGAAGACGGTGATAAAAATTCTGTGATTGAGGGGTTTATATGCTGCTGTACCAGGCCGTAGTGGTGAAGAGGCAATTGTGGGGTTTTTTGTGGGCTTTTTGGCTTGGGTTTTGAACTGATATCCTTCTCTTACCTTAGACACCACAGTAGCAGATATATCTGGACTGTTTGAGGGCAGGGTTTGTGAGATATCAACCATTTCTAAGCTGCTGTCCCTGTTACCAGGCTGTACCAGCTAGCTATTGGGACACGGGCTTCCAATATCCTCTCATTTTCTGAGTTTTATGGCATTGTAAATCACTGGTATTAGACAAGACACCGTTTTGAGCAGTTGTATGCATCTATCCATGGTAATAGACCAAGTTGATCATCTCGAGACTGCTGTACCTCCGTTCCCAGCTTTGTACTTTCATGGACAGCAAATGGGTATGTTGAAACCCTAGTTTTATTGAGCATATTTTTATGGGTATTGTTTTTATATGCTGTGTAATGCTTTTCACTTGAAATAAAGCATCTGGGTATCTCTTGTTTTCGTTATTTGCAAAAATATATGTATGCATGTGTGTTATGTCAAATGCAAAAAACCCACAACGCATCAGGTTTCAACTAAACGTCAGTAAAACAAAAGGGGTGGGATATTACATGTTGCCCGTCGACTGTCACGCACCAATATGAAGGGTCGACTAGTTTTATTTTACACTCATGTGCAAGCAGCTACATAAGGGGTGTACCTTTTTATCAATAGGCGTGAATTTTGAAAACAAAGAATAGGTCTCCACTATTAATAGTGGCACGCTTGGTGAGAAGACATTCAAATTTGGATTACAAATTAAAGGCAGAAAAGCCAGCTTTTATATAGAGCAGAAGATCAGCAACAGTTTTTATCATATCAGCAGGGGTTTTGTGATCAAATTCAGCCCTATTTAACAGATTCCAGGCAGTCTTCATTGATTTCTAGTGACCTACAGTAGTACTTATCAAGAATGCCTGATTTCAATAGTTTTCATCATCATTTCAGCAAGGGCAATTGTATTTCGGAGGGTTTTTCAATCGATTTTTGGTGGAGGTGTTTGATTTCAGCAAATCTGTTCCATTTTCAAACAATCTGCCTTGGCTTTGAAGTAGCCTGTTACCTTTCAGCAGGGTTTTCATATTTGGTGGCAATACTTTAGTACATATAGTTTAGAGCGCGCCAATGATAAAAGTGATTGATGGTCAAAAACAGAAATTCTGCAAGTATGTGTATATGAGTTAATCAATTCCCAATTCTCAATTCGAAACACATCCCTTCTGCTGATTTGGCTCAATGGTCCACTCAGGATGCTTATCTCTTTGATGAATCACAACCAATAAATAGGTTCATTCATTTCTTGACGAACAAGCACTCACTGCACTTACATCTCTGGTCAATCTCCAAAGAAGTTAAGAAAACCCACTTGCACACTAATGAATGAATTGGTTCAGTGCCTCCGAGTGAGTAGATCCCTTCCTTCACAAATCTAAATGAACCCTTGCAGAATGGCGGAAATTTTTAAAAAAGAAAGAAAAAAAAACAAATTTTAGTTAAAAAAAGAATGCGGGTTCCATCATGGCGCGACTGGAACTGTCTGGGTTCTCTTCGGGTTTGCTCGGGATGAATCCGTCTTGTTTTTTCCTACGCCTTGACTATGCCCGCAGAGGAACCGGATTGGATTGCGGACTGGTTTCGAACCGGACCCGGATCCGGCCGGAAAACTAATGAATCCAGTAACTTAGTTTGACACACATCACATTCAACTACAAATGTCTTAACATCCTGGTTAAGGCTGTCCTAGAAAAAATCCCACTTCACTCGCTCGTAGGTCTTCAAAAAACTTGAGTGTCTTGCAGTAGGGGAGGAATGGAATTCCATTAGTAACTAAGGCTTGAGCTGTGAGTTGGGAAGTAAATAAATATGGGCCTAATAAGTGAGAACTTGGCGTGTCCAACGAAATCTCGACACAAATTGTGGACCTTGTTCCAACTATCGAATGATACCTTGAACTGTAGGGAAAGTAGCCCATCCATTCCAAATCTCATCTATCCAATTTGGAACCAATACAGAAAGAGAAAAGATGGAGCATTCCTCTTCCTATTGGCATGAAGGGACATTTGCTCACACATTTTCCTTACCCTTTTTGTAGACAATTGCATAGTCATATCCTTGCATCTTTGTCACCCATTTTTGTTGTTCGAGGCAGGACACCCTTTGATACAAAAAATAATTCAAGCTATGATGCTCTATTTTTATTTGGAACTTGTGACCCAATAGATAGGGACGCCATTGTTGGACAACATAAAGGATAGCCAACATTTCTTTTTCATATGTCGATTTAGCCAGATTGTGCCTAGTGAGTTGCTTGCTGGTAAAGGCTAGGGGCTGACCTTCTTGCATCAACACCGCACCTATGCTTGTGCCAGAGGCATCACCCTCTAGAATGAAGGGTTTGTGAAAATCATGTAGGGCCAAAATTGTAGAACACATGGTGGTTTTGAGTACATTAAAGGCCACCTCTGTTGATTTAAACCACTTGAAGGAATTCTTTTTGAGCAAAGCTGTCAAGGGCCCAACAATGTTACCATAATTGCACACAAACTTGTGATAGTACCCTGCCAAGCATAAGAAGCCTTGCAAACTTTTGAGGGACTTAGGGCGTGGCCACTCTTGCATTGTGACAATCTTCTTGGGGTCAACCTGGACAATAGCTTGTGAAACAATATGGCCCAAGTACTCCACCTGTTGGACTCCAAAGGCACACTTAGAGCACTTGGCAAAGAGAGAATGCTCTTGCAAAATTTGAAGGGCAATCTCCACATGATGAAGATGATCGGTCTATGTTGATTGTAGACGAGGATGACATCAAAGAAGGCCAATATGAATTTGTGTAAGCAACTACAGAACACTGCATTCATGAGGCTCTGAAAAGTAGAGGGGGCATTGGATAATCCAAAGGGCATGGCCAAAAATTCATAATGGTTTTCATGACGCCAAAAAAGAGCAGAACACCACAACAGAATTCTAAATTAAAAAGTCATTTCAGCAGCAGAATACAAGCAGCAGAATGCAAGGTACAATAGGACGCCAAAAAAGAGCAGAACACCACAACAGAATTCTAAACAGCAGGTGTTCTTTGTAGTCAGCAGCAGAACAGGGTTTTTAGCAGCAACTTCATTCTTGCATCAGCAAAACAGTCATCAACAGGGATCATAGTGTCTCATTCTTCATTCCTTTTTCAGTGAATTCCTTATCAGTCTTTGTCAAAATGTGACTCAATTTTAGAGGATGTGTATCATTATCAGTGAGTTTTCAATCATCTATAGAGAATTTTCCATCAAATTCAATGAATTCTCCATCAAATTCAATGAATTCTTGAAGGGTGTTTGGCTGGAAGATTGTGTTTCGTAGGATTTTTCATCAGACAGTCCCTGATTTCAATGATCAATTCAAATGATTTCCATTATTTTGCAGTGATAATCGCCATCAAAAGCACCAGATATGAGCAATAATTTGCTTTGGAATTGAGCAGTTTTCATTCTTAAGGTGAGGATTTTGTCTTTCACAAGGGTTTGACTTAGAAAATTTATAGTTGCAAATGAAAAGGCAGTGCCTAGGGTTTTGATTGACAATTAGTCCTTATTGTTCAAATCCTTGACTGATTGACCATGTCAAGTTGCCTGAATTTCTGTTGTTATCAGCAAAGTTTAGAAGAGGAAATCATTGGTGTAATGACAGATTTGTAAGGAGTTTTTAGAAAAATGTTTGTCACCTGAGTTGACTTCCATACCTTCTCAAAAATGTTCAGTTATCTTTAAGCTATTTCACATATTCTCAAGTAATATTAAGTTCTATTTTCTTTTCTAGCTCTAGAATAATGGGAGTTTGATTTCAATTTTTTAGCAGTTTCAGATTAGCAGTTTTATGTCCTCAAATTTCAAACATTATATTGTGAAGATTTTATAGTATTTTCAAATTTCAGATTTATGCAGTTATTCTGTTCCATTTTCAATTTCTGTTTCAATTTCAGTTCCAGATTTCTGTTAGTTTTATAACAATTATAACAGGATTTCAGCTAGGCTCATAACAAAGTTCTTTATATCTCCTATGACAAAATGAATTGTAACATTTTTTTTTTATTGAAGACTATTCACATTCTGCTGGTATCAGGTGCACAGATAATTGATCTTCTTTGGCTTAGAGCCCAGGACTGAGGGGCATCCATTCTGCTAAATTCTCCTGGGCTGAACCTGGCCTCATCCCATATGTATCGTCCCTTTGCACTCAGGAGAGTCGATCTCTGATGAGCTCTTTGTGAGCCAAGCAATTTCACCATCAGACCAACAATCACTTGCCAATGTAACATCTTCGTTATGACTTCTATGAGAAGATTCTTTGGATTCCTGTCACTTTGTTTTAATGCTTGAATATCATTGTTGTACAACTACAATGTGTATATATATATATATATATATATATATATCTGATTTTATTTATCATGTCTGATATGGCAAGCAATGAGCCTAGTCAACAAACTTAATAAATTTTTAAGTTGCATGCTACTTTTAAAATTCTTACTACTTTTCTTGATTTTTGCATCAAGTAATGATGATATTATTGTGGTTAAAATGAAGACATATACATAGAATATAAAGATATCATAGATATGCTTTAGTGATGTAATATGGCTTGTGAAGATGTCATCTGAGGTCTGTAGAGGGTTCATTGTTCGTTTATTTGTAAAATTTCCTTCTACAAGTTTACTGTTTGAGACAAATAAGGTGTTGGCCTGATTAGGGATGTAAAAACAACTTCCTTCCTTAGAAAGACTTATCATCCCTTATGAGACATGTTCGATTGATAAAAAAATGGATCAGTTTAGTTCATAAGACATAACTGAAAGCTTGTTCACACTCAAAACACACACCCCAAAACTGCTATTCAAATTTCAAAGATCAAATGACAAGACAGGAAATAAAGGTGCTAAATACAGTCATTGAAACAAGCAAAATTTGACCAAGGCAAGAGCCCTGAGGAATGCCTAGATCCTCATGAACCCTTCGGCAAGTTTCTTGACCTCTGCTTCTTGGTCTAGTTTGAAGAAACACATTCATCGGTTTCACATTGTGTCAAAAATCACCCAGAACAGATTTGTCACCTGCAGAATATGTCTCAATACAACAATATGGAAGAAGAACTGCCCTAAATGGAAGTTTGATTATTATCCTGACCATCAAGATACTTTGTCTCTTCGAAGCCTCTGTAACTATTTATTATCATTTTGCAAGCACAAGTATAGTAAGTATGTCAATTCATTGTAGGGAAACTATGAATGTCATTGTAAATGTATTGTTGTGACATCAATGGTCTTTGAATACTCCATAGTTGAGTTTGGCCTGTGATCTTGCAAGATTGTTAATTGGAATGGAAGCACAGCTCCATCTTTGAGGGATTTTCTTTTTAACCCCCAAGTGAGTTTCTATAAGGTGTGTCTTCTTATCATGTTGATGTGTGAGTTATAGTTCTCCTCCTTTTATTGTTGTTCAATTGCTTTATGCCCTTTTCATTTCCAGCACTTTGGCAAACATTCTAACTCTATGTTTAAGCTGATTTTGAAAGAAAATTACTTAGGAAATACAGTACTCAGTTTGAATTGTCATAATTATTTCGAACGTGTTTTGAAGAATTAAACATTGGTATAACCAAGCTATTTACAGATCATTAGTAGCTTCCTATTTTGATTTAAGGGATCACTCAATTAGGTCTATTGCTGTAAGTGGTCTTTATTGTTGAAAAGATATTTTCTACATCCTTTTAGTTAAATTTTATACATTCTTTTAGCTAATTTTTCATATCTAAGCTGTAGATAGGCTTTATCTTTTATGCTTTAGAGTGATTTACTCATGGAGTTCAAATTCACATATTATAGTAGATGTTTATGTTTTTGGTTGTAGTGAATCGTGTTGTTAAAAGCAATTTCTTTTATCATTTGCATTTTTGTTTTCTTTGCTTGATCTAAGCGTAGATAAGGATAACAACATGCACTTAATTCTGAGCCAGATTGCCAATCCAGCAACATGACATCTCACTCAGCAGTGTTCTTGATGAGGATACATGCATGGTGCAGTTTGAGCATATGCAGCTGTGCGCAGGAAGATGAACTTTCATTTGTGGCTGTTCTGGATGATGAATTATTGTGTAATTGGATCTTGATGTAACTATGCATAAATTTAAATTAATAATGTAATATAGCTATATTAGATCAGGCATATGGGAATAGCGTCACAATTCTTCTTAAAGCTTAGGTATACAGGGTTCCTCAATATCATAGTCTTCTTGATTGTGATACTAATCTATGTTCCCATAAATATGAGTAATGGAAGAGAAATTATGATGTGTCTCTTCCTTATAAATGTGTCTGATTCTCTGTTGCTTAATGTTTAGCATTTTGGACATACCTTTCTCATCATGACTTCTGAGATATCTTGGTTTTGGAGTCGTCTTCCATTCCACCACATCTTGGGCACACCCCACATGGATCGATTAGTATCAGAGCATTTGAATACTTACTAGAACAAGGAAATAGAATGTGCATGAGGGAAATCAGCATGGTTTTGTTTCAGATTATTTTTGAAGTCAAAAAGGACACAAATGATAACCTTGAGAAAATCTCTAAAATGTTTATAGACAATGTTCCATATCTTGGAGGAAGCACTAGAGAAATAGAGAAACTCACACATGGTTAATTTCACAACCCAAAGCCGCAACTATGACCTTGTACATGCTTAGGCTCTTCGACCTTTAGGAATCTTCTATTTCAGAGCCATATATCATTAAAAGTACATGCCAACATTGATATCATGGTGTTTATAAGGAAAGCTTAATGCTGAATTACTTGATAATTGGTAACGAAAAGTGGAATCTTACTTTTTTGTAAATCACTTCGCAAGCGAGGATAAAATCACCTTCATGATTCTAAGATGACTCCTTTATTTCGTTCCTAGTGAGCATTGCTAAATTGAAAGTAGCAAGAACACATGAAAGGAAGTTTGATCAGATGTTCGATATGATGGCCAGATTAATGAATAAGATGGATTAGAACTTATTTCATGTCCAAGACTTAATACAGAAGCCAGCAGCTCCCAGTATAGTGGAATTAGAGATATAGCTCTTACTCAAGAGATAGTGGAGAGAGTTCAGCATTATGAACAAGAGGCCACTAAAGCTCTTGACCAATACCAAGCACTTCTTGATAGGTTCAAAAATGAATTTTCCTTTGATAGGTACGTGGAATTAAGTGCAATATTAGATTTTAACAGAAAGGGTCTTATAAGTTACATAAGAAGTACAAGGAAAGAGGAAGAAGAAAAAAGGAAGAAAGAGAAGACAGAAGGTGAAAACAAGAGCTTCAAACTTTATAAACCATTTCAGCAATCTTCTAATCAGCCACAAAGGAAGAGCAAAAACCAGTTGAGGAATGAACATTGTTGTTTCACATGCCATGAAGAATGGACACCTAGTCATACATGTGGAAACAAAGAAGAATCACTTAGTGCATCTAGAAGTGAGAGTCTCGATGATGATAATGAAGTTGATAGGAATACTGATATGAAATTTGTGAAATCAGCAACTATTGATCAAACATATGAAGACAATACCACTTCTGAAGAGCAAATGCTGAGAATGTGTTCAATGAAGATGACAAAACGACAGTTCTGCATACAAAAGCAGATCTATCAATGAAGTTTCTGAGACTATTAGCTTCCTTGATGTCACTAGTGAGTATCAGTTTGACTCACAATCAGAACCTACAGAGAGGAGTGTACCTAATGATTTTAGTACTGGTGACTTGGTCAGTGATTTGTTTGGAGAATCCATCACACATGAGGCACTTACTTTTTCTGAACAAAGCAATCAACCTTTTAATCTTTGGGATCCGGGTGTGTTGGCACCTAAGTTTGATGAGGATCCATATTGGGATGAACTCCCTGCTGATCATGATGATGTCCTTATCTTAGAACATAATGTATGCCAAGAGAATAACATTGAGGAAGCTGAATTTGAAAAGCATAATCTTGTGTGCAAATCAGAAAATATAATGTATGAAGCTGAAATTGATTGAGGGCTAAATGATGATGATGGGACAAGCTTTGATAGAGAGGCACAAGAGTTTTGGAACAGCCATGGAGTCACAGCTGAAAGGTATGGAGAAGGTTCTAATTCTTGCTTGCAACATAACAACAATTCATTATCCTTACATGCTCAAGATTGGAAAACACAATTCTTAGTGTCAACAGAAAATGAAGTGCAAGTTTTATCTAGACTTGATGACACACATAGGCATGGGGAGAATTTAATTCAAAACACACCAAGGAGTCATTTTGAGCAGATAGTTTTGCTTGCTGATTTGCATAATGTTAAGAGCACTATGGAGGAAGTGAAATCAGCCTACCTACACATGATCCATGATAGAGATTTTGGCTACCAAGATTGTAGATGAGGCATTGATTTTGTATAGGGAAACTGAGGCTAAGGCAGATGAGTTTTCATTTGAGCTTAGTGCAACTAAGGATTCCTTGAAGAATGTACAAATGACTCTTCTTGAAGCGGAAAAACAACTCTATGAGGCCAAACAGTTCGAAGAGCAGGAGAACAAAGAAAGGGCCAAGGAGATAGAACTAATAATAGAGGAGCTTGATTGCATTCAAGAGGAATTTGAACTTGCACATTGTCCCCTAAAATCAGAATACAGGAGTTTGGACCAGCAAGATGACTGGTCTGATTTTGGAGTTGAGGGTAATCTACAGTTTGTGGATAATCCTTTGTTTGAGTTAGATGCTGATTTGATTCATGATAATCCTTTATTTGAGTTGGATGACGGAGACCCAACCGATTTCAGTGAGGAGAGTGGAATTGATTACAGGATTTGGGATCCAAGAGTGGTTTCCAGCCATGAGGTGTTGCCTCAGGTTGGTTGTAGTGGCACAATTTCTAGTGTTAGTACTGCTGTCTACTTCCCGACCAGCCTATACATGACTCTAGCCCTTGGTTTGCAAGTGAGTTGGTCGGTTTCTTTAGGCCAGCAATTGTGTACACTATGGTTGAGGCTGGTGGGTAGAGGATATTTGATCACAGGAGATGATTCATCACCCACATCCATACTCAACTATCCTATATTTCAGTGGGATTTCAGTTTGATTGCCACTATCCTTATTTTTCCACGTTGGTTATGATGACATCTTTTATTGAGTTGTTTGATTCTGAGCTTTGGTAAGCTTTTGGACAACTGGTGGTGAGAGTATTTTTTGGCCTCAGTTCAGTTATTTCTTGTTTCCACTTCGGTGAGTGATGGTTACTGCAGACTTATCATGATGTTGGTATGTATATCACCAGATGATGCTTTGATGTTTGCAGTGTGTTGGGTGTATTGGTGTGTTCGGAATCGCTTCCTTGACACTTGGAGATTAAGTGTCAATGATATGTTATCAGTTTGTGACCGCAGAGGCATTCCTAGGATAGCTATTTTCAGAGTTGGTTTTGCTGGCATCTTCTACACCAGCTACTTGTTAGGTATTGCTTTGTCTCACTTCAGGGGCATCATAAGGAGAGATGCTGAGGTTTATGTTTTAGGGTTGAGTAGGCTATCCTCCCCATTACCCAGGATCATGTCAGGTACAGGATTGCAGTTATGGATTTCACTGAGATGCCTTGGCAGGAGATGTTTCATGGTATAGATTTCAGCCTTTTTAGGCATTTCAGTTTGGTTTTTGGTGATGGATATATTTTTGGGTCACAGGAGAGGAGCGTGGTTTTGGCACGATGAGTTTATAGTTATAAGCAGAGTGGTGAAGTGACAGAGTGGTGGTTTTTTCCTGAGATTGACCTGGAACCCAGGGATCACTTGGGTTTGCAGTCCAGCAGCTGTTGAGATTGAGAGAGTTGATGCCGACTCTCTTGAGCATATTCTTACGGTGATACAATTGGGGTTGTCTGAAGAGCAATTCCTTGAGGAGTTGACTGAGTTGATGCAGTATTTGGTTGCTCTTCTTACAGAAGGTTTTCGAGAGGTCTTTCGTATTGGTACCTTGCAGGACAATGTCTTCAGTAGATGGTACTATAGATCTCCTAGGTTGACTTGGGACCCCAGGATCCTTTTTGACTCTAGTTTAGATCAGTCTGTGAGTTGGAGGCTATATTGGGATTGCTTGAGGACAAGCAATCTTTGGGAAGGGCGGACTGTAATGTTCCCGTTCCATCAGTAAATCATGGTGAACGTTAGCCTTAATATTTTTATTTCCCGAAGGCTAACTTGGTTTAATTAAGGGAAATGAATATGGAGTTTTCTTCTTCTATGATTTAGAGCTGTTTAGCTTGAAATCATTCAGGGTTGTTTAACCCATCTGTTGCTGGTTTCGGCAGTGAAACATTTGCCCTAGTTAGCTGGGAGTGATTTTCACCTAGAAGATCACCTGGTGCATTCATGGAACTGTCAGAGTTTGATGTTTTTTGATATATGTAGTAGGAGTTGTGTTCATTTAGAGGATTTTGGAAATAAAGCTTTGAATAGTAATCAGATCTTAGCATTGAATCTGGGTTTTTTTGGCCTTTGCCGTACTAGTTTTCCATTTCCGTACATTCCTCCTGTAGCTGCAGTACAAGGAAAAAACGTATGAGATTATTTGAATACTTTTTGAAGAATATTTGGTCTCTTTAAAGGCATAAAGGTCAACATTCTATTGAGTGAGCAGCTTGAGGCTGAGGAAGGCCTCTCGTATAGCACGCTGTACCTCTTAGAAGCGCTGTATGGAGCCCATGAGAATAGAAGTTCATTATTGAAGGTTTAAACCTCTTATTTTCTTCACTATAAGTTGGATGGAATCTTTTTGGGATCATTAAACAAAGGTGCGTTGAAGATAGAAGCGGATGAGAAGGATTTGGGGAGGCCGTACTTCTGTACGAGCCATACATTGGTATAGGGTCGTGACTCCCCTTGTAAGTTCATTCGTCCCATTTTTAGCATGCATATGGGATTTGATGAGGGCGCCGTGGTGTTAGGAGTAGTTTGTTGACAATCTTTGGGAAGACACTTGCAGAGAACAAGAGCTGTGATCATATTTGGTGATTTTCGGAGTATTTCCAGCACACTGGTTTTTATATCAGTCGTATGTTTTCAGTCATTTCTGGGCCAGCATTGAGGAAACTTCTTGGTTTAAGAAGCCATCTCATCATCTGCAGCACATATCTTCAGGAATCATGAATTGCAAAGGTACTTGAATGACCTTCCATCTTTCCATGCTTAGATTTCATGCTGTAGCAGTGCACAATTGTATGACAGCACTTAGGAGACATTGCAGCCATTAGAAGGTTAATATCTCCGTTTGAAATCATTAGAAGTTGGATAGAGTTTGGGTTAATTATCATCTACAACAGATGTGAAGTAAACTTGGTATGTTGGTAGATGTTGATGTAATTCTCATCTTCAATTTGAACAAACTTATTGTGCAATCTTTCTCAGATTTAGATATATCTTTTTATTTGTTCTTCAATGATAAATGCACGCAATATGTTTGAGAAAATGTCCCTATGTTGTGGAACTTCATTTGCATGATAAAACAATACAAACTATCATCCAAACAAGCAACTTAACTCAAACAAAAAATCAGTCATGCAAAGTGTTTGACAAAATGTCAAGCCATTAGAAAGCTGAAATCCAGGGCAGAACTAGGGTGGCCATTACATAAACCAAATTCATACCTACAACATGAAGGCCATATTCTCCACCTAGTGTGGGCATGTCAATGGAGAATTCCATTTAAAATTTAAAGTTCTAAATTAAAAATGCGAAGGGGAGAAATACCTCACAATGAAGAACACTTAGAAAATGGAAGCAATCCTTTCCCGAATCCCAAGCACAGCTCCAAGCAATCTTTTCAAGCAACTCCAATCACCAAGTAAACTCCAATTTGAATCAATCTTTTCAAAGCAGGCAATTTCTTTCACAAAGGAGAAGAAAATTGAGAGAGTTTTTCTTCAAAAAATATATAAGTGAATGAAATGCCCTTTTACTTTTTCCTTTTTATTCTTCATTCCCTAAACCCTTTTTTTATTTTCTTCCTTTTCACACCACAAATGGATATTAAAAAAATCTTTTTGAAATTCAATAACTCTAAATAACAATATCAATTTTATTTAAACTAAAGCAGTTTAATTGAAAACCCCACAATATTTATATTTCCCTAAGGTAAATCAACATACTGCACATTTATAAAATAATTCTATTTTCTTCATGCGATATATTTTAAATCCCTAAGGCAATAATCTTCATTATATTTTCTTTTTTCATAAGGATTAATAAAATGCCCTAGGCTTTTCTACAAAAGCATAATTAAATATCTTTTCCGCAAACATGGTAAACACACAGTTCAAGATAATCTAAATGCAAAATGCTGAAATACAGTAAAACTCTTGCAAAGGACTTCCACACACTTTATGGGTTTTCATGACATACGAATCCCGAAATCGCCATCGTTTCCGATCCAAGTTTACATAGGGATACACATGATCCATCTCATGCTCGCATTGAGAAAGATAAAGGTTAACACATAGATTTAACCCAATATGAACATCTCATTTATAGCCACCATTTGGGAATAACCTTGTACCTACACACTCAGGTCAAACATTAGGCATACTTGCTCATTATAATAGCCGAAGCAAAGCATAAACACCCAATGTGGCATCATATCATATAAACTGAGTAAGCATCATATCTAACAAGAATCATCAATTATAATCACAGAGATGCAATAATTGATAAGAATCCACAATACTAATCCATGTATAATAAACACATGTATAGTATATATACTGATATCAAAGTAGTGGAATGGTAACACTGAAAGGTTCAACATATAAAATCACAACATATACATCTATAGGCAAATGCCTAGATACCAACCAATACAAAACCCCGTCAGAAAACATCTCAATGACATAATAAAACATCATTGCTAATAACAGTAGCAGATCCAAAGCAAAAGTCAACAGATGACAAAGCACAAGTTCTAGAGGCATTACAACTCATGCATGTACTCATTTTGAAAATGCTAGCATCTATTGTGTTTGACCATGATCCCAAACTGATCGACCACTTTCAAAAATCCCTAATTGGCATATTAAACACACAATTTAATTGTTCAACTGTGTTCCACTTGCAAATTGGAGACAAAACTAAAGTTGTCAATTGCACACATGAATTTCTTGTGCATGTATAACAATGTGCACCCATACACATGGGATGGGAATCTACCTTTTGTTCAACTTTCCTATAAAAGAGATTTTCATATCACTACCATCCATAGTCCATACCAAACATGTCTTGGCTCCAAATCAGCAACTCCTCTTCTTGAAGTTGCCTTCACACCATCAAACACAAAGTCGCTTGCATAGGACAAGGAAACAAAAAAGAAAAAACAATCCTTATAATGCATCCAACTAATTCACACACAAATTTGTAGATCCTATTGTGCTAATGACTTAAGTACAAGTATTTTCATAACACATTACACTCCACATGGCTTCCATATCAATGACAAGGTCAGACCCCAGTTGCAAAATGAGCACTTTAAAAGGCAACATCAAAAGACTAAGCCTCAAATTCAGTCTTCATTCTATTTTTTGAGCAAAGGTGAACTTTCGTACTTGACCTTCCACCTTACAAGGGTATATTCCCACTATTCAAAGTTAATCTTATAAATCCCCACATACCCAACAAAATTGTATACTAAACTTTTGCTACTGGTGCCAAAAGTTGAAATCATTGTTGCAATCCTCCAACTCTTCTAAGTTGTCAAGGCTAGACAAGGTGGATGGAGATACAAGCTATTTGGTACATAGTGCAACAAACCACATGCACAATTTTCCCACATGTGAAGGGACAGAAGGGGGATCATTGCTTCTGAAGGAGGGGTGAAAGAATTCAAGCATAAACAGGGATGAAAACATGAGCCCAACTTTGAGCTAGTGTTCCACCTTCAATACTTTAACATGCACATGCAACATAGTAGCATGAATTAATAGCTAGCATAGCATCATGCCTATTGAAGATACTCAGTTGGAAGACAAATTGTCATTCTTAGTTTGCACAACCGTGCATCGAAAGACAAATGGTCATGAAGGTACAACTAATTATATAATTGAGTCTTGATGTAACCTTGTAAAAATATAATCTTATGTATGTAGTATATGTATATGCATACAAAATTCTTCAACATTATACATCAATTGATTGCAATATTAATGTATACTCCCATTTAGGATTAATGGAAGACTAATTAGGCTCCATCTTTATCTATAAATGTATACGATTCTCTTTTAATTAGTGTTTAGCATAAAAATCTTCAACCTCATGCATCTATTAATTGCAATAATAGTGTATTTTCCCATTTAGGATTAATGGAAGACAAATTAGGATAAATTTGTGTCCATAAATGTGTAGGATTCTCTTTCACTTAGTGTTTAGCATTTGGCATATTTTTTACACACCATGAGTCTAATCTCTTGGTTTTGAGTTGCTCTCCTTGCCACCACATCTTGGACAAACTTGGCATAGATCATTTTCCTACTGGAGAAGAGTGATTTTTGAGTGCTTAGATGCTAGGATATGTGTTGTCGATCATTTAGTTAAGCTATCAAAATAATGCAGTCATTGCTATTTGATGGTTGGATGTCAACAATATCTTGTTTGTTATCCAATGTTAATTAATTAAGGATAATGTCTCTTGTTTGATACATGGACTTAAAAATTACTATTAGCCTTTGTTCTCGTAATGTTTTGCATACTTTTCCCTATATGGCCTTATCAGATCCAGGGCTCAGGGGTAAATCAGGCAAAAAAGCATTCCAAATTGCAGTTACTCAGATGTGTTATAAGTCCAAGCAATTGATAATAAATTGTAACATAGAGATTATGCTGGAAGAGCAGTGATTAAATGAAGAGGAAAATTGATCAAACAACACAATAATGAAGACAAGATGATATTTCCATATACTGTATATATTATATCTAACTCTGAGAAGGGCATATTGTTACCTGTTATCTACTATCCATAAGTTTAAGGGTATAGATGAGGTATGTTCCGAAGTCCATTCTCTTGAGATGGACAAGAAAAAAAGTCCATCCTCTTTGCATGCTAAAAACAGCAATGCTACTATTACTTTTACAAAGAAAGAAAATAAAAAAACATTTTGATATTGATGGCCGTGCAGTTGAGAAAAGTTGGAAATTACATTCAGAGTTGCATCCCTATAAGAACAAAAAGAAGGCCATTTGTTTTTTTGAGAGGAAGGAAACAAGCAGCAGCTTTGATGTGGATGAGAAGGTTGCTTGAATTTCCATCAAAATAGAGGTATGATTGAGAAGCATTGAGGTTAATGATAAAGATGAACTTCCCAAACTTTTTCATATCAAGATTAAAATTAAGAAGACCAAAGTTGATGCTCTTTTTCATTCTTTTTCACAAACAAATCTGATTTCTAAAGAGTTGGTAGACAAGCTTGGATCCTTATCCATTGGGTTGGTTGAAGCAAGGAGTATAGAATTAGAGGTTAGCAAAAAATACAAAATTAAGTTTGGAATAAATGAGCATATGTTGTCATGCCCCTGTAAAATTAAAACCATGATACCGATTAACAAGAAGAACCCGATTACTATTTCGATCATGGAAATTAATTAAAAGGCAAAACAAAAGACATAAGGCAGCGATGGTATTATGAAAGGATACGAGTATGAAGAGGTGCGACTGAGAAAGACAATGGCTACTCAATTAAAAGATGCTGACTGTCCCTTTAAATAACAATTAAGAAGATAACTAAGGGGGGCGTACAATCTAAAGAAGATATGGTAATTCCCAAGAATAATATTAATAAATTAATTATTCCAATCAGCATCAACAAGAAGTCATGTCCCTAGGCCAAGCGATATCTGAAAGGTTATGATCCTCAGCCCATCATGGTATAAAAGAGGAACCATTCAAGGCAGAGAAAACATCGAATTAGAAAAGGAAAAACAGATTTAAAACTAAGGAGCAGATCAGTCGGTATTTCAGAAAAGTTTGCTGCTATCATATATTCCACACATATATAAACATTCAGGTGTATCTTTTCTGCCAACTCTTATTACATATGTATGCTTACGGTTTATAGATATATCTGATCTATAGATGCTTATGCTCATTGTCACCTTTCTGGTTATTCTCATGCTTAAGGTTATTGTCCCATATGATTTATAGATGCATATTTTCCTATGCTAGAATTAGAAATGTATTGGACTGTCTGCAATCCTCTTGTGGGAAGGGCCTGGGGTGGAGTAGGTAAGCAAGGTTAGTAAGTCGCCATCGTAGAGTGTCCGTAATGGCTCCTAGGACTAGAAGGCACTTACCTAGAGAGCTGTGTGAACCACTTACGACCCCCGCTCAGTCCCATGCAGAGTTGCAGGATACGGCTACCCCCCTGCACAGGGCACGCATACCTGAGTATCCGATACGGATCCGGGTACGGTACGGGGCGGGTACGGCTTGTATACCGTACCCGCCCGTGCCCTAAAATATCGCTTGCCCTAGCCGCGCCCGACTCTGCTGGATACGCCTCTTTGAAAATATTGTGCCGTATTTTGATCTTCAGTGGTTAAAACTTAAAAACGTAGGGTTTCAGTTGGCTGATTTCAAACGTTATATGATATAAAGTTCATCCTTCATCCGGTTTCAATCGATTTTCCTTGATCCGCGGCGTCTTCTGTCTACAATTCGTATTTTAAATATAATAAATTTCAATTATTCGTAGTTTTTTCCATCAATTTTCTTACTCTATACGGGCGGACACATTTCCTTTCATCGTCAAACTCAAACGCCATTGTTCATCTGGATCGTGATACCCCATTTTCATCTTTTTCAAACGCTATTTTCTCCTAGATCGCGATATGCAGGTATTGTTTAATACTTCATATTTTTGTTTTGTACTCTGTATACATATCGCAGATATTTGAAACTTTATATTTATATGATATGTGATAAGTTTATAGTTATACTTTATATCTGCGAATCGCTATATGAGTATACTTAATAATTTACAATTTATAATTTATAATTTATATTTTATAATATTATACTTTATAATATTATACTTTATATCTTATAATTTATACTTTAAAATATTATATGATAAGTTTATACTTTAAACTTTATATTTATAATATATATTTTTATATTTTTATTTTTATTAAATTTAAAATTCTTATATAATATTTAATAAATTTCATATATAAATTTCAATATAAAATGTTTTTATTTTTATTTTATTAAATTTAAAATGTTTGAAGTTTATATTTTATTTTATTAAATTTAAAATGTTTATATAAACATCAAATTTTTTTATTAATTTATTTTAATTAAAGATATATATAAAAATATTTAATAAAATTGTGTTATATATGTGTATATGTGTTTTTTTATGAATGGCGTATCCAGCCGTATCCATATTAGGGGCTTTCAAAAATAGTCGTATCCGTATCCGATACCGTATCCGTATCCATGCAACTCTGGTCCCATGAGTTGGCAAGTGTTTTCCGGGAGTCGAGGCTTGATGGGGAAAGCAGATACAAGTCGCCAAGGGGGAGGGCTGTGGTATACACCCTCTTAGGCTTGGCATATGGCTTCGGGCAGACCCATTATATCCCTTCTC
The DNA here is from genome assembly GCA_027924645.1 of Cunninghamia lanceolata. NCBI lineage: Eukaryota > Viridiplantae > Streptophyta > Pinopsida > Cupressales > Cupressaceae > Cunninghamia > Cunninghamia lanceolata. Next base: position 9,690,775 of record BSBN01000252.1, on the reverse strand, counting down.
CCAATTTCTTTACATGTTTGCATTGCTGATAACCTTTAGATGTAATACAATTGTCTAACCCTAACAATACATACATATTTGCATATAGTGTTCATGTGGTGAATGCAAGATCCCAATCCAAGATTACTTCACTAAAAGAGATATTTACTTAGTAAGGTGAAACCCTAACCCTAATTTGCTGCAATTTGTGATCAATAGGCAAATTCAAGGGCAAGTCAAGGTAGGGGACATCACATATGTATCGGCTATAGCGCCTTTAATAAGATAAACATTGAGAATAGGTACCCTCTTTCACATCAATGATATTTTGGACCAACTTCAACATGTTAAGTACTTAATAAAATTAGATTTGAAATGTGGGTATCATTAAGCAAGAATCAAGCAGGATGTGTGGAAAACAACATTCAAGTAAGGAATTAATTTGTGTTTAGGTTAATTTTGGTTTGCCTAGTTCTATTCTTTTAGATCAGTATTGAAAATGCTTGGGAAATTTTTGGATCACATCGTGGGAGAAAATGGATTCAAGATAGAAGAAATCAACTACGTTCCATCCACATATGGACATTCAAACTTAAGTGGTCAATAGAACATTGGTGCAACTTTTGAGGGGTTATAACAGGAAGCATCCTAAGACTTGAGATGTAAATTTTGAATATACCTACTATCAATACAATAGGTAAGTTCATTCTTTGACAAATAGATCTCCTTTTCAGACATTGTTTGGTTACTTACAGAAGCAATCAATGGATTTGTAAATATACAAAGCTAAGAGAATATTTCAAAGATAAGATGAATATGCCTCCAAGTCGCAGGGAAGTCGAAGGAGTTTCAAGATAAATACAAACAAAACATAATCAACATAGAGTTGAGCACAAGTTCCAATAAATTGGGGACAAGGTGCGGCTTTACTTAAGCAAGGAAAAACTCAAAGGCAAAGAAAAGAAGCTAAAATCACTTAAGTATGGCCCATTTGAAATTCTTGAACAATTGGGCACTAATGCTTTGAGATTATATCTGCCTCCATACATGAAGTTATATTCAATTATAGATATAGAAAACATATGTCTATTTGAGCCTTCTATGCTGGATAAAGATGAAGGAATTTCGTTGCCTTCAATTGAAGACCTTGCATGTAATAATAAAGAAGAGTCGTACTTGTATAAGGATATTTGCAAAAGAAGGTAAGAACATCAAGGAGAGCAGGAAAGTAGGCAATTGGGGTTAAACGACGATGCCAAGCAAAGTCATGTGGTATTTTAACTTTTAAGGATAAATTGCAGGAATTGTTGTATCATCTCGAGTCTTCAAGCTACTGGAGACCAAAAACCTCCTAATTGGGGAGGTGTGATTTAGATGGATCATAAAGTTAGTTTATTTCAACTAACAAAGCCACTAATCTCATTTACCAGTTAAAATGACTATTAAGGCAACTTGAAAACAATATCAGTACTCCCAATATGATACATTTCGGCAATAACAGGGTATGCAGGTCAATGCAAGTATCCACAAAGTTTGCAAAAAAGGTGATCCAGACACCTTGGGGCCATAAACAGTTTAAGATCCACACTTGATAGTTTTGTCTTGAGACAAAATAGTATAAACAGATGGAACTGTAAACAGTTTTAGCTTGAGACAAAACCTTACAACAGTTTGGTTTCATGAAAAAACATACAACAGGAAACAAAGCATGTAGATTGGTTTGTACCATGCCAAACTGATATGGAGAAGACAAAATTGTAGAGCCAGATGGATCCAATGATGCTCAACGACTTGGAATTTCATCTTTTCAATGGCTTATGTCTTTGAAATCTCTATTCGGTCCATCTGCTGGGTTTGTGTATATGTGCACCCTTTGAGGGTCAGGTAATTCTTCTTGGTTGAGTGTTTTTTCAGAGCTGTAGCATGTAAGTGTAGTGTAGTACAGTATGTATTAAAGCAAGTTGCAGAACAATGAAAGCTAAGAAAATATTGTTGGAGGCATCAAGAAGGAAATTTGGATTGCAATATTGCAAGGACATAGTGGCAAGATAAGATAAACCTTACTTTAATGGAGTTCTTCCACATTGGGTTTCTCTAGGGTAAATCCATTGTGGTTGCACTTTGTTTTCTGTGTCTCAGTTCTTTACTTGTTTCTTTTCATTCATATAACTACCCCCAGTTATTTCCTGCACTCAAGAAACTCAATTGTAACACACTTTTTTTGAAGTAAAATACTAAGGGAACAAGAGGTAGAATCAACTAAGTTGTCAATAAGATTTGTGTTGGTGAATTGACTGAAATATCTATGCCAATTATGGATTATCGAGGAGGGTTCTTTCTATGTGATCCAAATTGAATTGTTTGAAATTATGTGTAAATTGGATTATTCTCATAGACGAGTCAAAATGACGAAATGATGTAACTTGAAAATCTCTCAAACACTCCTAATTTGTTAATTCTCGGCAAGATCAGAATGTGCAAGTTTCTAAAGGGGTCTATAGAGGTTGCAGATGGTTCTGCGGTGATTCAGACATCTTAGAGTAAAACATATTTGAAGTAGGTTCCTAAGAAATAGAGCAAAAATAGGGTACAATGTTGTCAGAGAAAAAATGGCTAAAAACAAGAAGGTGATGATTTCACTTGTGTTGTGCCGGTTCCACTTGTGTCATGGTAGTTTTGCAATCAGGTGGGAATTTTGTCCAATGCATGTGGCAGTTTTTCCTGTGAGTTAACAGAGAGGGAATGGTTGAAAACAATGTCTCTTCCACTTCTGATTTTTTTTGAATTTCTTATTGAAGTCTTTTCTCATCTGAAATATAAATACATAGTCAGGGGTCATTGAAAAAAAAAACCTTCGAACTAATTCATCCATTTCTTTCTTTTTTTCATGATTGAAATATTCTTAGTTGAGGCAGTGCCAGGGAGTTGTGTGCAGCTGAGAGTGTGCATTTTGTTGCAAGTTACAAAGCACTTGTAAGTGTAAGGTACTGTAAAATTATCGAATGTATCCTTGAAGGCATTGTGAAAGCAATGATCATATAAGATTACAAGTAGATAGTGGCTAGAGAAGGCAAATGTCCTTACTCTTTTGGAGTTCCTTTTCCAGTTGGGTTCTCTAGGGTGAGCTCTTGTGTTCTGGTCTGTTCTTGTGACATCTTGACTTGATTTGTTGCAATCCATCTATACTATAATCTTTTCTACTTATACACCTAACAAGTCATTTGTATGCACAATTTCACTGTTTGCTTAAGAAAATTCATAAGAGGACAGTCATATAATCAGCTAAGTTGTCTTTAGGACTTGATTAGATTTGTGTTGTTGACATAGTTATGAGATATCTATTCTAATTATAGATCAACAGGAGCTCTAAGGGGAGGGAGTTCTGCTAGAATAAGGGAGAGGCAAATGTGAGTTTAGTTTGGTTTTGGAGAACAGTGGTATTGCAAAGGCTTATCCTTACAGCTGTCTATTTGGCTTGAACCACACCCATATGTCCCTTCGCATCAGGGACCCGTGGGACATTGAAGTGGGTTTTGATGAACTTCATTTGGGTGATTAAATTTGAAGAGGTTGTAAGGGTTTCCCATATTTGCTATATGCTTCTTAGCAGATTCTATGTCTTCTGTAGGTGAATCCATGAAATTGTTTTGTATTGTTTCTATGTGATATAGGTTTTATTAGTTTGAAGTTCTTGTTAATTTTATAATTGCATATGAAAAAATTAGTTTCTAATTGATCTGTTGCATGTATGTCAAGAGTAAAACTACATGTCAATTACAAACTATTCTTTTATGAATGCCTTGGTCTACATTTAGGAGTTCTGTGATTTTTCTAGGTTATTTGGAGTTCTATTTTGCACATAAATGCACAAGGATTTAATGAGTCTAACTGATAGTCTACGTCAGGAAAAGGTTTTGTATGAAACCTTTAAGTCGGGTTTTAGGAAACTTGGTGAGAAAAAACACAGTTTGTCTTTCTACTGGTTTGAATGCAATGAGATGTTGGTACTATCCTTATCATTATGCATGTGCTTTTGCTGTCACCTATGTTTTTTTCTTCTTGCCTCTTGTGGTTCTACCATTCCAAAAGATTATTTCTTTCTACATTGTGCTCTAGTTATTAATTTTCTTCTTCTATTGTGCTCTGGTTATGTGCGTAAGCTAGGAGATTTGCCTCGAGGTTAACTATATCTTTTCAATCCATGTTGGATGAAAGGCTTTTCCTGATAGCATATAAATAAGCCTATTTACATTGGCATAATGGTACTATGTTTGTAGATGGAGGATGGTGGTCTGGTATATTCTGTGGATGATGCGCTCTTGGCTGTGGGCTTTGGGAAGTATCAATGGTTTTTGATGGTTTATGCTGGGATGGGCTGGATTGCAGAAGCAATGGAGATGATGTTACTTTCATTTGTAGGACCAGCAGTTCATTCTGAGTGGGGATTGACCCCTGGTCAAGAAAGCATGATCACCAGTGTAGTATTTGTTGGGATGATGGTGGGATCATACTTGTGGGGCATCCTTTCAGATTTAAAAGGGAGAAGGTAAATTCCTCTCTTTAAAAAGTTCGTCATCTTGTCAAATTCTATTTGGACAAAAATAGTTGTACACATAAATGTAAACTAAATTATCTTTTTCTACAGTTGATTATCTTGGCCAATAAATAGTTGTACAAATATTAATTGATTTTTTCTCCTTGAAGTGATATAAGATGTATGGTCTCAAAAATGACTCTTTTTTCTTGATTGAGAAGCAGCATATAAATTATAAAAGCATGAAATATAGGCTATAACATTAATCAGTTAATATTTGAAATGAAGGTCTTGTCTTGGAACAATTTGGTTACTGTTTTTAAACTTTGGTTCCTGAATTAGGTAAATATACCTACTCTCACACCATTTATTCTTTAACTTGTTACATTGGATTACATCCGCACTTGTACTCAAGGATTCAATTCAAAACAAGTGTTTTCAGAGAACTTCCATCGTAAGATAATTTTGTTGGATAGAGGATTTTATTGTTTAATAGCTTGGATAGCGATTGTTCAAGACGTGCTTTGCAAATTAAAACGATTTTGCTAGCTAGGACATTTCCTTTAGAGAATGGTCATTCATATAGAAGGTTATCATGGAAAAGGAGTTATAAATTGTTCTTGAAGTTATTCTTAACATATATGAAGCAAGTCCCTAATTCTGCAAGCATAACAGAGAAGGGTTGTGCACTGTAGAGCTATGAAGACCGCTGTTGTGGCTGTGCTAAATGAAAGGTAGGCTTTCATCCCATGTGTGTTGCCTCCTAGAGTTGTGCATCCAAACAATGTGCACTATCATCTTGTTAACTACTTTTGTCTGTCCATCAGTTTGTGGATGAAAGGGAGAAAATTTGTCCACCTTTGTACATTCTGAAAGTATAGTTGAGCTATTTCAAGAGTTGAAATGGACATTTTGCAAGGCATCAAAATTGGCATCTTAGAGAACCTATTCACAACTACATAAGATAGTTGCAGTGAGTTTTAGATGTTGTGGTTTAGCATGTAGGCTGTCTAAATCTAGTGTTGCTATGGTTGCAACCATAGTTGAAAAACTCGGACTCGGGACCCAAAATTTTTAAAAACTCGGGACTTGGCAAAAACTCGGCAATAACTCGGCAAATTTATCGAACATTTAAAAATACATAAATATTTTAAAATATTTTTCGAGAACACATAGTTCTGAATTTGTAGAATGTATTACTGGTTTCCTTCATATATAAATCAAAATTAGAGTTTAATACATATCAAAATTGTAATGTACTTAGATCCCTTTGCATTTTCTAGATTAATTTTATTTAATAATAACAAAAATCATAAATATAAATAAACAAAATAAAGAAAATTAGCAATAAATAACAATATAAATGTTAGTTTAATGGTAGCCGATCCAAAAATATCAATGTTAGTTTAGGTTTAGTTAGTAATTTGAGTTTTTTATGTTTTTTAATTGATCTTTTAATTTTTTAATCTAGATAATAAAACTACGGTCTACCTAACACAAACACCAATTTATAAGATATATATATATATCAGTGTAGTATAACTGTAGCATATGGTTTGCTAACATAACTTCTGTTTATCAGAAAATAAAGCAAAAAAAAATCAGTGAAAAGTTTAGAGAGCAAAAACAAAAAAAAAACCTGTGTATTTTGGAAATTCCGACCCGTGCCCTAAATCGTGAATAAATATTTAATAGACCTGTGCCCTAAATCACAAAGAAATATTTAATACACCCGTGTCGTTGCCATTTTCTCTGTTTCACGAAATTGTTTAACTTTAAACTTTAGGGTAAAAGAAATGCTGGTTTAATACTGGATTGGGTGAGTTTTACCCTGTCGGCACGAGCTTGGACGAGTTTTTGAGGAATTTTAGGCGATTTTCATGATAAAAATCGCGGCGAGTTTAGGAAAAAATCAGCCACAAATTTTTCTGCGAGTAACTTGCAGCCAGTTTTGGCTCGTGCGTACTCGCGAGTTTTGTGAGTTTATGGCGATTTTTTCAACTATGGTTGCAACCACAAGTCATTTGGAAGAGAATTCACTGTCTCATATTTATGTAAGTGAATTACTAGAGAGTGTATGGTAGTGCAGGTGCACATGAGACGCTATTGGAGTACATGTAGTGATGGCTAAAAACATGGAGATGTTCTAGGGGATTCTAAAAGATACCGCAAGCAACTAGAAGCAATCAGTTGTTTGTCTGTGCTACCGCAAGCCATAGTTGGTGTTTGGTTGTAGTGCAAGAAGACATGGACGTGATTCAAGTATAGTTGGCCAACAACCTTTGACCAAGTGGTATGTTGATGTCATGGTACGGTCATGTTTTGGTTGTGACATTTGGTATTCTATGTGGTAGTTAGATAGTTGGCATTCCATGAGAACGGCTATATCTAATTGCTTGTACGGATGAAATGGTTGAAGATGGCCAATAAAGGTGTGGTAAACCTGGTTGGAGGTTGTACGTTGTTGTTTGCAGATTGAGAGTTTGTAAGAGAAATTTATTGTATTGGATATTCTGTTTCCTAAATAATACAATTGTGATTGTCCTTTTGCTGGTGGGTTTTTTTTCCCAAAAGGGTTTCCCATGTAAATCTTGTGTCTCATGTGTATTTGTGGTTTGCATATTATTTCATGTGTTTCCTTATTGTGCTAAATGAATTGGTATAATAAACATAACTATATTTGATCACATAATCTTAAGGTGTTACAATATCCCAGTCTGTTTGTTGATTATAATAGGGATTAAATTCCTAAAATTTGGTATCAGTGTGTGATTGCTTGGGCAAAGCCACACGAATTGGTGTCATAGCCATAAGTGTTTGGTGGTGAAATCATTAAGGGATTACAGTTTTGAAACCTTGGCGTGAAGGTTTGTTGCAGTATGTGTATACATGGTTTCAATGGGATCCTTTGAAGAATCTTATTAAAATATAGAGCATATGTATTATTGGATTCATGGCAAGCACATCAAGGCCTGAAATTGAGAAATTCAATGGTTTGAACTTTGAGTTATATAAGTTGAAGGTAGAAGACCTCTTGGTAGAGAGAGATCAATGGATAGCGGTATCTTCTTTGGTGAAACCTACAAGTATGTTTGACGAGGATTGGAATAGATTGGATAAGAAATCTAGAAGTACTATTTGTCTGCCTTTCAGATTCTATACTAATGAATGTGTTAGAAGAGCCTTCTGCATATTCATTGTGAAAGAAGATATAAACTTTGTATCAATCCAAGAGTCTTGTAAACAAACTTTTTCAAAAAGGAAGTTATACTTCTTGAATATGAAAGAGGGTGATTCTATAAATGATCATCTTAACTCATTCAATCTGAGTCAGTTAATGTCAATAAGGGTCAAGATAGAAGAAGAGTATAGGTGCATTTTATTGTTATTTTCATTACTTTATTCATGGGGAAATTTGATTATGCCAATTACTGATAGCTGTTATTCACCCAAATTGGAAAAATTCATTGGAGTTTTGTTAAGTGAAGATATCAATAAAAAATCTATGGATGATTCCTCTAGTGATGCCTTCCAGTGGTAAGGGGTAGGTCTAACGGTAGAGGTAAGAAGGGTGGTGGAGATAAGAAGTCCAAAAAGGATAGGTCTATGTCTCTTGGTAAACCTATGGTAAAATGTTGGAACTGTGGCAAGAGAGGTCACATAAAGGAGTTCATGTGCAACAAGAAGGATAATCTCATTGGTAGTTTCTTTGACATTGATGAGTATGCTAGTAAGGCCTTTGTATCTACTAACATTATTGGTGATGATTCTTGGTTGATTGACTTAGGTGCATCATACCAAATGATTACTCATAGGGAGTGGTACTTTGAGTACAAGGAGTGTGGAGGAGGTTAGGTTTTTCTTGGTGATAATAGTTATCTTTGGATATTTGGTTGAGGGAAGGTGACATGTCTTTCATGGGTGGAAGAGTGAGAACACTCTTTGGCGTTTTGCATATTCTAGGTATGGCAAGCAATTTTATTTCTGTTTCTAAGATGATTGACTTTGGAGTGCATTTTACCTTTGACAGAAAGGGTTGCAAGTTGGCTAGAGACAATTTGGTGTTAGCTAAGGGAGTGCAGCATGTAACATTTTTTAGACCAGAGGCATCAACATCGTGTGGCTTATCAATTTACTGAACCTAATCCAGGGTTGTTGTGGCACCACTGGTTGGGTCACATAGGAAAAAATACCTAAAAATCTTGGTAAGTAAAAAAATGGTGGAAGTTCTTTCAAATTGTTCTGTTAGGTTTGGATTTTGTCAACATTGTGTGTTTGGAAAGCAAAATAGGGTGCTGTTTGCTTTAGGAAGTACTAGAGTAAAGCAAATATTGGAAGTGATTCGCAGTGATGTCTTTCGCCCTGTGGGTGTACACTCAATTGGTAAGTCTTGATACCATGTCTCTTTCACTAATGATTTTTCTAGACATGCTTGGGTGTATTTTCTTAGGAAAAAGTTTGAGATGTTTCACAAGTTTAAGGAATTTAAAACACTTGTAAAAATTCAGATTCAGACCGGTAAGAAAATTAAAGTATCAAGGATAGATAATGGTGGGGAGTTTTACTTGAAGAAGTTTGAGGCATTTTGCAAGCACATTGGTATTGTTAGGCAAGGGATAACACCTTACACACCACAATAGAAAGGAGTGGTTGAAGGTTAAATAGAACCTTGTTGGATCGAGCTAGAAGCTTGTTGAGTGGTGTTGGTCTAGGACAATGTAATATGATACCCCAATTTTTTTTGAAAATTAAACAATCTATCACATCAGGGTTAGAACAACAAATGCAGCCAACTAAATCACCTCCACACTTCTGATCACCAAGTTCCCATGATGGGCGAGGTGAGAGCATACAGTGCTTTGGCTTACAAATTAAAGCTTGTGCAATAAACAAATACAATCATCCGCTTAATAGCAGGCATCTGCTTCTCAGCAGCCATCCACTTATTCAATGGGAATACTCCACTTATTCAGTGGGTACATGACAAGAAAGATAAGCTTTACAATTTCTCCACACTGACGGTTGAACCATCCAGGGGTTATAAGTGTTTGCAACATAAATGAATGATTACAAATAAGTAAACTAGTTGCAATACAAATCAGAAAGATAAATCCAGTTCATCATATCAGCAGCCATATAAACTTATCATCATGAAAGACCACCTGCACAAGTGCTAGCATTAGCATTCATATGATAATAGCTGCTCCATCTGAAAAATATGCATGTTGAACACTGCTGTTGGGATATCTCAGAATAACAAAGGTGCCCTTGCTGTACGGACAGCCAGCCTCATAGGAGACCCACAAACCAAGCACAAGAAACTCACAACTTCTCACATAGACCCCATCTCCACACACAGACCCTGATTGAAGAAGGGAGAAATAACACTGTTCTGCATGATATGGTACAGGCCCAGCATGCAACAGCCCTTTGACTTCATGCCTTGCTCATATCAGCCCTTAACTTCACTCAAACCTCCTGAACAATGCTTGCACTTTATCTTGTTTATAGTTGACGCCTCAAATGAAGACACAAGAAACACAAACCAGCAACCTAAATCTCATAACAACTATCTCATAGCAGATTTAAAACACTGATAACTGCCAGCCTGAAGCTACAGTCCAAGCTGGTACAGATTCGCTGTTGTACGGACATCTCAGGGATACCATTGGCACAGGAAATCACAAACATTGTATGTTCTCTTAGGAACCCAACACATATTCTACCAACATATAGGCGTCACCTTGGACCATGATTGAGCATCTTTCATCATATGACAACAGCCATACATAACCACAGTCTGCTGATAGGGTACAGACCAGCAGTGGTACGGCTACCACAGCCACTTCATATTACTTCAAAGACTCTTAAAATCGGATCAGTAAAAAGCACTATAATTTATCAATCATAAATCCAAGGAATTTCCAGACATTCATGCATGGTTTCATTTACAAACTCCAACTCTCATATGCAGATGTAGGGCCAGGTACAGTGGGAGTACGGCCCAGCCAAAGGATACTAAAACTTGCCTTAAACTTCAATGATCAAATGAGAATATAAGACTGAAATTAGACGCTGCATTCATAATCGTCATCCCAGAAAGATTCCCAAACATGCAAGGACAAAACTCTCAACCCAATCGCCCATCTGCAGTATGTACGGCCTGTAGAGAAAAGTCTGCATCAAAATTTCACCCACACATCAAATCTCTTTCATGAGATACTTCCAAAACCATAGCAATTATAATAATATCCAGTTCCAAACCAAAATCATCAAAAACTATCAAATCCATGAAGCTTTGTGTGATTCCTAAGTGCAATCACCTTGCACCAGCTAGGGTGGATCTTTCACCACCGAAACTGATCATCTTCAAGAGGGTTTTCGTCCTCAAGAAGGAAAATGGAAGAACTCGCAGGTTCAATCTGACAGAATAACAATATCAAATCCAAAAAGCCCCTCCAAATGAGCTCTCATCCCCCTTTTATAACTTTTTGAGAGGAATATATTATTATTTTTTCTTTACCTTTTCATATTTCTTCTCTCAAAAAGACCTTTTTTGAAATAATAAAAATATATCATGTGTGAGGCCCCCTTTATAAGTGTCTATCTTTTAGAACACTTAATAACCTTTCCAATGAGCTATAACACTTAGGTACTTTTTAATTATTTTCACCCTTTGGAGACTTTAGTGAAAATAATAATTAAATAGCTCATTAATCCATCCAACTTTGCGGAAAATCCCAAACTTAAGCGAACTTCAAAATAAATCATACCAACGTGCTCCAAGAGGTTTGGGATGAAAAACGATGTCATCCGGGTGACTTACTATAAATAGACGGCTCCTCCAAGAATCTTCGAGAGCTATCCGGAAGGCCAAACAAACTTCTAAAAGTTGCATAGCCATCCTGAGACATCACCGAGCTCAAAGCCAAGGCAAAACATCACAAATAACTGAACTTGTGCTCTTCACAACAAACAGAGCTCCCTAACCAACCCAGATAGCCTACAAAAGCTCAAGGGAATAGGCTATGGTCACAAACTTGGCTAAACGCCAAATGGGGACATTACAAACAAGAGTTTTGGGCTGAGGTGGTAACATTGCTTGTTATTTGAAAAACATGTCTCCCACTTTTGCGATTGAGGAGAAGACACCATGTGAGATGTGGATAGGTAAGAACCCTTTTGTAACACACTTTAAGAGTGTTTTGCTATGAGGCATTTGTTCATGTGCCAAAGGAGAAATGGTTAAGTTGGACTTCAAGGTTGAAAAGTGTATTTTCATTGGATATGGTGAGAATGTGAAAGACCACAAGCTTTGGAATTTGGTGACACTAAAGGTTCTCTACTTAAGGGATGCCATATTCAAAGAGAACATAGAGTTTTATCTAGGGAGGAATAGGCATATGTAAAAGAGAGTGATAGGATGCATTTTGAAAATAAATTAGGGCAATGAGATGCGTTTGCAAATGAACAAACAAATGACATGACAATGTATATGGAGAGGATGGAGGCACATCTAGCACAAATTTTAAAGAATAGGATCCAAGTATGATAGTATCTCCATTGGTAACTATGAGAGGGTCTACAAGACAACAAAAGTCACTTGAAAGGTATAGTCCACTAGATTTTCATTGTGTTTTTTCTCTAATTTGTATTGATAATGAACCAAAGTCTGTAGGAGAAGCTCTCTCTTGTAAGGAGAACAAGTCTTGGAGAAATGCCATGAAAGAGGAGATGGTGGCAATGTAGTATTGTAAGACTTGGGACTTGGTTGATTTGCCTAATGGAAGGAAACCCATTGGTTACAAATGGGTGATCAAGGAGAAATTCAGAGCAGATGGTACATTGGAGAGGTACAAGGCATGGTTGGTGGCAAAGGGGTATTCCCAGATCGACGGAATAGGCTTCGGTGAGATATTTTCTTTGGTAGCTAAGTTGAATTACATTAGGATATTATCGATGGCTACGGTGCATGATTTTGAAGTGGAGTAGATGGATGTGAATGCTACATTCTTGCATGGAGATTTAGAGGAGGAAATTTATGAGTTAGCCTAAAGAATTTAAAGTGAAAGGGAAAATTGTATTTGGTTTGTAAATTGAAAAGGTCTTTGTATGGGTTGAAGTAGTCACCACATATGTGGTATCAAAAGTCTAATGCATATGTATTAGAACTAGGTTTTGCAAAGAGTAATGCTAATCATTATGTACTACAAACAGGTTGGTGATCGTGTTTTAATCATTTTTTTGTATGTTGATGATATGCTTATCATTGGGAACAATAAGGCATTGATTAGAGAACTCAAGGTTTAGTTGTCTAGTAGATTTGATATGAAAGATCTACGTGTTGCATGGTTCATACTTGGTATAGAGATCCATAGAGATAGGGTTAGCAAGAAGTTGTGGTTGGACTAGAGGAAATATCTTGAAATTGTTTTGAGGCAGTTTGGCATGCATGACAATAATCCTATAAGTATCCCTTTACTGGTTGGCACTAAGTTGAGTTTGGAAAGGTTTTGGAGCACATGTGCAATGTTCCATATGCAAGTGTATTAGGAAGCCTTATGTATGCAATGATTTGTACAAGGCTAAACATTTCTTAAGTAGTTGGAGCTCTAAGTAGGTTCATGTCAAAGCTTGACAGAGAACATTGGATTTAGGTTAAAAGAGTTTTTAGGTACTCGAAAGAACTCTAGATTATTGTTTGTGTTTTCATGGTTCTAATGATGTTGGCAAGGTGTTGAATATATATGGGTTTGTTGATTCTGGGGTTGGAGATCTTGATAACCGGAGATCAACTAGCATTTATGTCTTTACTCTGTTTGGGGGAGTAGTGAGCTGGATCAGCAAACGACAACAAACGGTTGTGTTGTTCACTATTGAAGCAGAGTACATGGCTCTAACACATGCTTGCAAGAAAGTTGTGTGGTTACAAAGATTGTAATGGTATTGGTTTTTAGAGTCATGTAGTGTTGAATTGTGATAGTTAGATGACAATTCGTTTAGCTAAGAATCTTGTTTATCATGCTAGAAGTAAACATGTAGATGTGCAATATTGTTTTGTTAGGGAGATGGTTGAGACAAGGAAGGTTCAGATGGAGAAAATTGACACTCAGGTAAATATTGTTGATTCTTTGACAAAGCCTGTATGTACTACTATTTTTTTGTGGTGTAGGGATACAATGGGTTTTTCTCTTTATCATGCATGAAGTTATCTTCTTAGGGTGTATACAACAAACTCTCCTATGGCAAATATCAAGTGGGAGAATGTTGGAACCTTTGTGTGCAATTAACTTGCAAAGAGTTTTTGGTGAGGTTCTTGGTGAGAGAAGACGCATGAACTTGTTCAATTCACGTTGACAATGTTTGATTGGAGACTGGTAAATATTTACAGGATAGTTGTGGTGAGTTGCGGTAAGTTGTGGTTTAGCACGGAGGCTTGTCTAAGTCCAATGTTGCTATGGTTGCAACTGCAAGACATTTGGAAGATAACACACTACTGCATATTTATTTGAGTTATTGGAGTGTGTATGATAGTGCATGTGCACATGTGGTGCTATTGGAGTACATGCAGTGACAACTAAGAGCATGAGATGTTTTAGTAGATTCTTAGAGGTATCACAAGCAACTAGAAGCAATCAGGTGTTTGACTTTGCTATCACAAGCCATAGTGTTTGATTATAGTGTAGGAAGACATATACATGGTTCAAGGATAGCTGGTCAACAACCTTTGACTAAGTGTGAGCAGCAACGACTAATTATATGTATGATTATCCATGTGGAGAATTCATGTTTGATATAAGGTGCGGTATGCTGACGTTATGGTATAGTCATGTTTTGGTTGTGTGACTATTGATATTCTATGTGGCAGTTAGATAGTTAGATGGTTGGAATTCGTTGAGAACAACTATATCTAATTGCTTATATGGATGGAATGGTTGAGGATGGTTAATGAAGGTGTGGTAAACTTGGTTGGAGGTTGTATGCTGTTGTTTGTACATTTAGACTCTGTAAGAGAGACTTATTGTATTGGATATTCTGTTTCCTAAATAATACAATTGTGATTGTCTTTTTGTTGGTGGATTTTTTTTCGAAAGGATTTCCCATGTAAATTTTGTTTCTCATGTGTATTTGTGGTTGGCACACTATTTTATGTGTTTCCTTATTGTGCTAAATGAATCTAAGTCAACAAATATGCAATCAATGATATAGAATTGCACCTAATTCAAAAATCCCAACTAAAGCGCATTTCTAAACTGATTTTGGCATCTTCTAAAATCTACGGTCAAGTTCAAGAAATCGTGCCTCTCTAAACATAGTTGGCTTTCATATTTTAGCATCCTCATCTTCTGAAAATTGTGCTTGATTAAATTAGAGCAGTTGGACTAAAAGTAGCGCTCAAATAGCTGGGATGGCCTATGATAAAATGATGTTCAAATTCAAGCATGGATACCTTATTTATTGAAACCTACAAACATTCAAGGACACAAACAAACCTCTTGTTGTTGTTTACACATACAACTGAGTATATTTCTTGATTAGTGCAGACGTGGGAAGCATTTTCAGTGTCATTATAAAGGTTTTTTGAATTGCCATAATGATTGGTTTCCTAGTATTTTTGATTTAGACCATCAAAACAAGATTTTGGATTCAAATCGGTGTAATGCCCCAAATTGGAATGTTTGATAATCTTGACAATAACCCAGTATTCATGCACGTATTCTAGCACTTTCTGATCATTGAGATCTTGGAACGGGCAGAGTGAGAGCATACGATGATTACAATATTAAATTAATTATGCTTTGCTAGTGGCAGGCCACACAACTTATGATGCATGCAAATACAAATCTAAGATTAAACTTTTAAAGATATGTTGGTTCTAGTGGCTAAGCTTTCTAGGACAAAATACAAAAACTATAATAGCCCCGGCGGAGTACTGCATAGAGTTACATAATCAAATCATAAACTATCAATGCTGGAAACATACAGTTGTTGGAGTAGAAACCCTTCAGAATTTATAATTGAAGCAGCACCAATATTATTCAGAAACCCTTACTAAACAGCCAAGAGATGGGTCCGAAAATACACTAGAAAAATCCAGAATTTACTAGAAATAATATTGCAGCAGTCAACCAATTTGTATGGCAGCCTGAAAGGACAAAGGGCGGCAGAAATCTCAAACTTCCAATGCTGCAGCAGAAAATACAATAAGTACAGCAGTCAACACACACCCCAAAATGATGCAATTCATTCACCAAGGAGGTACAACTAGCTAAGAGGAAGTACATCAGCCTTCACACAATGATAGTCCAACATCCTTAATATGTATGGCAGCCAAAGTTTGATCAATATTCCCTAGTATTAGGCACAATAGACAAATAAGAGGTATGGGCCCACTTTCCACTTCCTATGGTTCACCAAGATGCTTCCAAAATCTTATAAAGTGTTGCGATTCAAAAGAAAATACAAAGTGACAGTTCTGAGATAATGTAAGGATGCTGCGATCAGTAATAATCATGTGGTACGACAATAACCCCAAATCATTTGGCAGTCTTGCAAAGTTATGACAACTAGGAAAAATAAAGCAATAGACCAACAATAGTACGACCACCATAGGAATTATATGATACCTTCCAAAATCTATACAGAAGGGAATAAGATGTGTATGGCCAGGAATATCTGCACTATTAATTATGATTTGCTGCACAACAACAAATAGTAATAAGCTTTGAAATCTTTCAAAATTTGACAACTTTCAGCACAACGGTGATTTTTGAATGGAATCACTCCTGTGAATCAAAGGGTTTCCATCCTTGAATCCACACCGTAAATCCAGAGGGTTTTTGTCCTCCAAATCCCAAGCCAATAGGGTTTTCGTCCTCAGGGAAAGATGAACACAATTGCTCAATCTTCAAGAAAAGGGTTTGATGCTAGATGATTTCTTTCTCAGCCCAACTCCTTTTATAATCACTCTTTTTCTAGTATTAGCCTCCTTTCTAGAAACTCCTTTTTTAAAATAACATTATAATTGGCCTTTTTGCCTAGTGACACTTTTTAACATTAGCGTATGCCCTCTTTTCTGGAGACACTTTTTAACATTACATTGACCCTCTTCTAATAATAACATATAAATCATCCTTTTATAATGTTGTATCATAAAGTGACTAGGACAACTAAAGTTATTATTTTTAAAAATATTTCCCTCACCTTACCCTTAAGCTTATGAGAAATAAATAATAGGCTAAGGAACTCCCAAACGCTAATGCTTGAAAAGGGGACATGATAGTCCGCCCTTTCTGAAATTGCTTGTCCTCAAGCAATTCAACTCTCTAACTTTCCCAAATTGAATATCTTTGCAATACTAGGATCCCAAATTATCCTTGGGAGTTGGTGTGTCCAATTGCCCAATTTATCAAATTGTGAGAAAGCTTTTGCAAACTCCTCCATTATTTGTTTTGTCCTTGAAATTTCAAGCTTACCCAAGGGTTGCTTTATGTGGAAAATGCACTCACCACCATGTTTTTGCTGCGCCACTCTGGTGTAACTAAGAGTTGGAAACTCTGCCATGATATTTTATGCACAACATCCACTACTCCATTAACGTTTGTCATCCTAGGAAGGCCTTGAACCATTAGCCCTTGCCACATTTCCAAAGGAGACAGCACTACTTGAGAATTCATTGCTTCCCAAACATCATATATTTGGCCATCAACTGCCTCCCTCCAAAGATCCTCTTTCACATTCTTGAGAGCTCCAATGAGATCAAACACATTGTTGATTCCTTGAGCAGTTCGAATGGTGACACCATGAATAGGCAATGAACCAACAAGATGTTGCATTAGGTGGTAACCCATTGCTTGTTCTACTTTAGACTTTAGTATCGGGTTTGCCAAAGAATCACCTAGATCCCATACTCTTATGTATAGACAAATTTGAACTTGAGCAAAAGGATCCATACGCCCTTTGCTACAAGTTGTGTCCTTCACTCTTAACTTTCCTTATAATGCCTTCCATGATGATAACAAATTTGTATAATATGGAAGGACTACAATAAACATGTTCTATCTTTTTCTTTCGCTAATGTCTGTGAAGGAATTTCATCAACGCCACATTTCTAGCTACCCAAGATTTTGGAATTTACCAAAATATTCTTTTCACTTTCATTTTCACCTCCATCTTGAAAATCACTCTTATCTAACTCAATCTTTTGAAGATTGATGGGTGCTTCTTGAATGGGGATATCTTTCTCCATTATGCATTCAACAAGTGATGTTTGTTCCTTCTTGACTTCATTAAAGCAAGCCTTTTGCTGGCATTCAATTTCAGAAGTCAATTGCACAGCTTCTTCAGCTTGTGGCTCAAATGTATCCATCATTGTTTCTGCCATCTGGTTCCATCATCTTCTTTTCTGGGTCTTCATCAGATTTCTCTAACTCTTCTTCTGACATCATCTCCTCTTTGCTCTGACATTTGTGGCTTGGCTCCCAAGAGTCTTTGCATGAGAAGCAACATTTCTTTCTTCTGACTTAGTTTCTAGTATCATCTTCCTTTCTTATGACAGGGGCCTCTTTCTCCTTCAAGAACGGTTTCTTTGACTCCTGCTTCTTAGCATCTTCTAGGGGCTTTGGTTTGGCTTTTCCTTCTTTCTTCTTCAGCCTTCTATTTCTGTTTTCTTTGAATGTCTCCAAGAATTCTTCAAAGGTGATACAAGATTTGTAAATGTCAAACTTCTTATCATAGTCATCAAAAGCAAGAAGTTTGCATTCATCTTTGTCACACTGCTCTTTTAACCATGCCTCCTGAATAGGATCTTTCTTTCATGCTCTTCTAAATGAAGCTAGAGCTTTGAAGCTAATAGAAAATTGCTCCAATAGCTGGTTCTTAAAATCTTGGCTCTTCATTCGTGCTTCTTGATCCGCTCTTTTGTCCTTTTGTTTCATCAAATCAAAAAAATGATCTATTTGATTAACCTTATTCATATTCTGCAAAGCTTGTATCATTTTTGATATGGATTCTTCCACTGTTTCTTTTTTTTGTCTCCCATGATTTTGCATCAAAATGTTAGCTTTCCCTATAGACTGGCAAGATCACAGCTCTGATACCATTGTAATGTCCGAAATTGGAATATTTGATAATCTTGACAATAACCTAGTATTCATGCATGTATTCTAGCACTTTTTGATCATCGTGATCTCAAAATGGACAGGGTGAAAGCCTAAGTTGCTGAATTGGGTACGGGTACGCGTACAAACACGTGTACAGTACGTCGGTACAACATAAATTTTTTGGGGAGACGGGTACGTCTATACAAAAACCATAAATATATACATATTTGAAGCCTAAAAACAAGAATTTAAATTTTTTAATTTGTATGTTGTTTCTAAATTTAAAATTAATATCAATATCTAATAATTTATTATAAAAAATAGTTTAATATTAAATATTTTAAATTTTAATTTAAATTTGCACTTTGTAGTATATAAATTTAAATTAAAAATATTATATGTTATAAGTTTTTAAATTAATAAGTATTAAATACTATTAAATTATTAAATTTTAATATGCTTTATTTTAATATACTTTAAAATATTATTTATAAAATTATAATTAAAATAATGATATACTTTTAAATTTTAAAATACAAAATGTCAAAATACTATACTACTAAATACTAAATATTAAAATAAAACTTGAGATTTAATAAATAATATAAAATTAAAGTTATTAATAATTATGAGAACAATTGACGTAGGGGGAACTATGTCTCGAAGACAGCGAAAAAAAAAGGCTCTCCAAGGCAAAGTAACAACTGTAATAAACTGGATTTCATAGCAAAGTTTTGAACCCTTGCGACGCTTTGCGAAGGGATGTGAGGATTTTCCATGGGGGCTGGGCTCCCCCTCCGCAACACTATGAGGAATCGGGCTGGCAAACAATGAAAAGCAGGAAGTATCAAAAGATGGAGAGGGCGAGGGTGGCATCTAATGAGAAACTTAACCAGGCTAGGGCTTTAGGAGTATGGGCCATCCCAATCACCTCCAAAACTCTTGCATTTGTGTCTGGAGCAAATTGTATCGCCTCAGGCCAGGAAAGGATCTCTGGTGCCCGACAACTTTCAGCCTCTTACCCATCTCATCCATTGCGAAGGAATGCGGAGGGTTTTTTAAAATTGGCCCCCAAAAGTTTTCACCTGAAGAGGAACCCTAACACAAATAGGAGAATGGACTGTATGGCTCCCCACCAGAGACCACTTCCTAAAAACCCTAGACTCAGTAATATGGTCTCTAATAGTCATGGGAAGAGCAACGACCAGGAAGCATTTCACGACCAAGGGAACCCTAGGCCCCCTTCGATAGCCCTGCAGAAGAACTCAATGCAATTTCCAAACTCTGCGGCCAAGGAGGAGAAAGCAGTGATAAACAGCAGCAATATTTACACAGACGGTTTAGGGAACCATTGCAGAACTCATGGTCTCTTTGTCCGTTGGTGTGGTTTTGGGTCGCCTGTGAGTGAAATTGCTGACTGGATCCGAGCTCTCTACAGGGACCAGGTAAGTATTATTGTCGTATCTGAAGGATTTATATTCATTGATTGTAAAAATGTGGACTTAAAAAAGGAAATCTTGATTAGTAAAAACCTACACTATAAAGGGCACAATTTTGAATATCTAGAATGGCTTCTGAACTTTGACCCTAGCAAACTTAAACTCAAAATTATTAGGTGGATTAAATTACCTAACCTCCTAGTAGAGCTTATTCACAGTGAAATTCTGAGGGAGATTGGTAACCTTCTGGGCGAATTTGTAGGGTTAGAAGAAGGATTCCTATCTCAATCCAATGTTAACCCTTTTAGTTAAAATGGACATAAGTATACAAAACTTAAAATCTTTTGATATCAAAACTAACTTCGCCACTTACTACATCAAGCCTGTATTTTACAAAGGCCCTTTCCATAACAACATTATCAACAAAACCTCAATAAAACCTACTAAGAAAAATATAAAACCCCAATCTATGGGCGTCAATATCAAATTCAATGATAATAAAGGAGGTTTTATTGTTGAATCTCTGAAGAATGACCCTCCACCATCACAGAAGTACCTTAATTACAACAAGAACTTAGCTGGACTTAGTCAACCCCCGAGTATGGTTCCATCTCTGCCTAAGATTTGCCCAAAGTACACACTAGACAATGAAGGGAACACTAAAAACCATAGCAATGACCTTTCCCTAAATAAGAACCTGGCACAAGTTGACCTGGGTAAAAACTCCCCGAAGGAGACAAATCCTTGAAGCAGAACCATGAAGATATGGGAAGGATGGTACTCGAGGAAGGAGAATTGCCAAAAGGGGATCCTAGTCGCATCAGCCCCACGGCAGGGGAAGAAAGTGCAGAACTAGAGTCATCAGAGACCCCTGAATGGGTCCCAAACACATATGAACCAGAGGAAAGTCTTATAGACCCCAAAGACCACAAGAAAACCACAGGTATGAATAACCACATAGAGCTAGAAGAAATCTGTGGTGAGATCTTAGGGAAGACAATTGAGGAAGTAGTAGTAGAGGAAGCCAACAAAGAAAAGGAAAAGCTCATTACTAAGATACTGGAGCTTGAGGATCAGGAGAAAAAGCAAGGTATTAATGTGGAATACCTAATGGAACCAGTAAGCAAAGAGCTGGAGGTAGCAGAACAAAAACTGGGAATTGCTCTAACTGATTTCAGCAAGGAAACCCTAGACTGCGCCAAAAACAGTAAAAAAAGAGGAAGGAAATCACTATATGAACTGAGAGAGAAAGATGGAGGGGCAACAAATCAAACTAAGATCACTGAAATGTTTAATGCTGGGAAGGGGAAGTGCCTTCCCCAGGCGCCATGAGAATCAATACTTGGAATGTTAGGGGAATCAATGCCCCTAACAAACAGCAGATCTTAAAACGCTATATCTCAAACACTAAACCTGATATATTAATGATCCAAGGAACTAAACTTAACACTGAAGAAATTGAGATACTAAAGAAGAAATTAGGCATTTGGGAGCTAGTTGGAGCTCCAACTGAAGGAGCTTCAGGAGGCCTAGGGGTAATCTGGGATCCCAGAGCTGTTTCATTTTCAGTAATAAGCAGAAAAAAGAATTGGATGAGCGGTTATGTTAAAAGCATCAGGAGTAATCTTCACTTCATACTCCTTAATAAATATGGTCCTACCCAGAACCAAGAGAAGAGAGCAGTTTGGAGAGAGATAGAACAGTTCATGAAGACTTTACAAGATCAAATCTGCATTTTGGGTGGAGATTTCAATGCCATCCTAGATCCCAAAGAAAAGGCGGGAGGTTTAGCAAGGTTGTCCACAGCTGCATATGACTTCAAGGATTGGGTTCATAGAAATAATCTTATGGAAATTAAGACTGCACAGGAGGGTTTTACATGGAATAACAGGAGAATGGGCTTTAGCAATATAGTAGAAAAACTCGACAGATTTCTATTCAGAGGCAATTGGGCTCAACTTCCTTATAATCTTACGGAAGAGATCCTACCATACTCGGGCTCTGATCATTATCCTGTCTAGTTGTGTATCTCAGAAGATAGCCAACCCAAATGATGCCCCTTTAAATTTGAGCATATGTGGCTAAAAGACAATAACCTTTTAGTTTTAATTGAGCAAAGGTGGAAGGGAACTATGGTATCTGGATCCAAGCTTTTCTGTTTAATCTCCAAAATGAAAACTATTAAAAGCAAACTTCTTAACTGGAATAAGAATAACTTTGGTAACATTTTTGAGATTAAAGTTAAGCTAGAAGAAGATCTGGAAAAGCTTAACAGAAAGGTTATTGCTAATGGCATGGATGGAAATCTATACCTAAGAGAAAAACAACTGAAATTTGAATATGAAGATATACTATCCAAAGAGGAAATTTTTTGGCGTCAGAAATCTAGGGAAACCTGGCTGGAAGTTGGAAACAAGAACACAAAGTTCTTTCAAAACAACACTAAAGTCCGTAGGAACATGAATAGAATTGCTAAAATTAAGGGTGACAACAATGCTTGGATTGAAGATCCACAACAAATTGCAGTGGAAACAGTCATATATTTTGAAAACATTCTTAACAACCGGGAAGGATCAAACATGGTACATCAACAAGCCATACTACAAAACATCCCAAGGATCATAACTGATGATCAAAACAAAGCCCTTAATGCAAAGTTTTCCAAAACTGAGATTGAACTGGTAGTCTCCCAAATGCAGCCGGATAAAGCTCTAGGCCCAGATGGCTTCCCAGCCCTCTTTTTTTAGAAATGCTGGCATTTCATAGGAGACAAAGTAGTGGAAGCACTTGAAGGGGTGAGGAATTTTGGCAACCTCCTAAAAGAAGTAAATAACACATTCCTCACACTTATTCCTAAAAAGGAAAAGCCGGAGAGTTTAGGAGACCTGCGGCCTATCTCTCTATGCAACACTATATATGAAATACTCACGAAGACTATAGCTAATAGAATTCAGAAGGTACTATCAGACATTATTAGTGATGAACAAACTGGATTTGTTCCGGGTAGATCTATATATGATGGAGTAATTATAGCCCAAGAAACCATTCACTCCATTCAGCACAACAAAAATCCTAGTATGTTAATCAAACTGGATATCAGTAAAGCTTATGATAAGGTTGATTGGCGTTTTCTTTGCAAAACCCTGGAGGCTTTTGGATTTGCGAAGCAATGGATAAATCTCATTTATGAGTGCATATCCAGTCCCAAGATCTATGTCTTAATCAATGGGACCCTGGAAGGTTTTTTTAGTATGTCGAGAGGACTGAGACAAGGAGATCCAATGTATCCCTTCCTCTTTATTATAATGGTAGAAGCTTTAGGTAGGATGATGACTAATTACAGGGAAAAAGGTAAGATCTAAGGAATTAAAATTACCTCTTGTTTATGCCCCATAACCCACCAACAGTTTGTGGATGACACCATGCTCTATGGTAGAGGTCGTAGCGAAGAAACCAAATCCTTTAAAGAGATCCTAAACTCCTGTACCAAGGCCTCAGGCTAGGAAGTCAACACTGATAAATCAGAAATTTTCTTATTCAACACAGACCCCGAAATAGAGAGAGAAATATGCAGAATTCTGACCTTCAGAAGACGAGAACTGCCATGCAAGTATTTAGGTCTACCACTTGACAAAAGCAATAAGACAAAAGATTTATGGGACCATATTACTTCTAAGATTAGAAAGAAAGCTGAGTCGTGGAAGGGCAGATGGTTATCTTCAGCCGGAAAAGTCACAATGTTAAAATCTGTCCTCTCAGCAATACCAGTTTATCAACTATCATGCATGAACCTTCTAGTAGAGAAATGAGAAGGAATTAACAAAATCCTAAGAACATTCCTCTGGCAGGGAATGGAGGCTAAGAAACAAATGGCATTAGTAGCTTGGGATAAAATATGCAGACCTAAGGAGGAGGGGGGCTTGGGTCTGAAAAACATCAAGGAACAAAGCAAAGCATTAGGAGCTAAACTAATATGGAGAATGTATAAACAGCCAAACCTGAAATGGGTAAAAATCCTTAGGAACAAATATCTTAGAGGCAATGAATCTGCCTCTCTTTCAGATGGCCAACCCCCCTAAAGGGTCCCGACTTTGGAATTTTATGCTGGATTGTAGGAAACTCATCATGGACAAACTGACTTGGAGTCTAGGTGATGGCAATCAAGCACTCTTCTGGGATGACTCCTGAGGGGGTTTGAGTCAATTAACAACCTGGTCAACCTGGAGGATGCAAGAAGTACCCTTGAATCCCAATGGGGGAAATATGTGAGAGATTACATTGAATTCCCCAACAGGGATGCAAACCAAGGATGGAAATGGAAATCACTAGAGAATGTGAACATCCCAGATAGTGATAAAAAGAAATTACTCGATATACTCAACGAGAGGAATGTATCCTTTATAAAAGGCACTGACAGATTGGTATGGGATGGTTTCAAATCAGGAGTCTACAACACAAGAGAGGGATATAGAATTTTAATCAAACAACAGCTCTGACCTAAAACGACAATACCACTTAGATTGTGCTGGGATAAGAACTACCTCCCAAAAGCTGGAATGTTCTCATGGCTAGCCTTACAGAAGAAAATACTAACAGCAGAAAGGTTTACTAAAATGGGATTTGAGGGACCTAGCAGATGCCCCCTATGCGAGGAGGAACAGGAAACAACAGACCACATTCTACTCAATTGTCAATTCTCTTTCAAATGTTGGAACTGGTTATGCAGTAAACTAGGCTCGGTAACAGTCCTTCCTAATAATATTTTGGACTTGTTTCTATGCTGGCTAGACATTCATAAACAAAGCATCTATCATATACTATGGATAATAACCCCCTCGGTCATGATCTGGGAGCTATGGAAAGAAAGAAATAGAAGAATATTTAAGGAGAAAAAGATGACATATGAACAACTCATTACCAAGATTGAAGCTATTATCATAGTAATTGCTAACGGTAGGGTTCTCAATAACCTTAGGAAAGAAGCCATAATGTCATATTGGGATGAAAAGATGCGTGGTAGATGGGTGGGATTAAAATTGCCCCCCTTTGTGGGACCAGGTAACCACAAAACCTCCAACAAAAGAAAAGAATGCAAATGGCAACCCCCTAAAAAAGGATGGTTCAAGCTAAATTTTGACGGAGCCTCCAGAGGCGACCCAGGAATTGCAGGTATAGGCTGTGTAATCCATGATTGGGAAATGAAGGAAGTTGCTGCTATCGCCAAACCCCTAAACAATGCAACAAATAACATGGCAGAATTATCAACACTGATTGAGGGACTAAGAATGTGCAGAGATTTGAAAATTGAAAAACTAGTAGTGGAAGGAGATTCCGCGATTATTATTAATGCCCTAAGACAAGGCAGCATGCCTAATTGGAGACTCAACTCCCTCCTCTCCATTGCCATTGACATCACTGCTTCTTTCAGAAAATGCATATTTAATCACATCTTTAGAGAGGGTAATGTTAAAGCAGATAACCTAGCTAACAAAGGTGCTGATAACACTTGCTTAACCATTAAATACAACTCTTAATTAAGATTGCCAGCTTTAAATTCCAATTGATGGTTTCCCAGGCAAAAGTAGTCACATTAGGTTAGTCTAGTCTATTCTCAGGCTTGATTCAATCTAATCTTCCTTCTCCTGGTGCTTTCAAATTTGTACATATATATTCATTTTTAAACATGCACATTTATTTACTTATATATATATATATATACACACACATATATATATATTGATATATATATATACACACGTATATTTATATATATATAATTTTATTCATACATAAACAAACATTATATATATATATAAATATATATACTGACATGTATATATATGTATATATACTTTTCCTTGTTTTAACATTTTTCACCCCTTGTCGTTTGTGTGCCTATTATCATAGTCTTTCACAAGATCATACTTTAATCACTTCATTCTGCTTATATTCATATTCTTAAAAAAGTCTACCAGAGCTTGTTCTGCAAAACAACTATCTACAACCAGATTGCTATAACAACGGAGAATAGAACTATATGAGATCCTATTGGATCTTTCCTAAAATATCTATGCAGAGTATATTCGTGACCTCGTAGGGTCTGCCTTTCTGCCGTCTTTCTAGCAGCTATATTCAAAAATCAAGCCATTCCGAGGCTTCTTATAAGCATTCTTTAAGTAATTGTTAACAAAAAACAAACTTTTTCAGACTTACTGCTTGTCATGTTCAAGCAGTTGGCGGTTAAAATCTCCCACCCATGCAAATCCTTCTTCGACAACCAACCCCAAGACTCTTTTGATAAAATTCACAGCTACCTCCGCCATCTCTTTGGCCACCATTAGGTCCGGTCCCTTGAGGTCAAGAATGAATGGGTAAAGCTTCACCACTGCATCTGGATCATTTAGGTCAGCCATATCTCGCGGCCTGGGCATCCCAATTCCTTCACTCGTGGCTTCTAGGGTTATCCCCAAATCTCCCAGATGTTCAGGATTAAAGAGACCCCTCATAATCTGTTCTATCTGCACCTTTTCAACCCCCAACTCCAATAACATAGCCAGCACTCGAGAAGTTACGTTAGTGTCAACTTGATACCTTTTAGCCTCCTCCATAAACTTCCTCCCGACTATCCTGATGGCTCCAACCATAAGCTCATCTGAGCGTCGAAGCATGCGTTGTAGATGAAGTAACGTCATAGGACCAAGAAAAGCCATCTGGCATTTGGTGCTGACCAATCTCATTGGGGTCTCCATTCTCCCGCAAATGATGGCCTTTGAAGAAAAGATCACTGTGAATCTTACTGGCATTGGAAATGTTGGGAATTGAAAACAATTGAAGTATTTAAATTATGGATTTTTCTAGACTCTCCTCTTCCAACTGCTAACCCTTTGCTGAGTATTGGTTTTCAATCTGATGGTCTTATGCTCCTTTTACCTACACCAGCTTGCCCTAAACATGTCACCTACACAAGCTCTTATTAAATATCCACACACACACACACATATATATATAGTTTTCTCACTTAGCCCTTCTTGCTGTCATAGACATGTTAACACTCAAATTCAGCACGAGGCTCCTGCTATCTGTGATGGCTTGATATATTTGTAAAAGGCAAAGGGACAATCACGAGCCTCATCATGTCTAACAGCTGAAGATTGCGTTATGATTACCTATCCTTCAGCAATTTTCAATATTGATTTGCTCTTCTGGGCTAGAAGTAGTTCAGTATCAGAAAGGCATGTTATAAAATCATTAAGATTAGTGCCTACATGCGTGAGTTCATGATGCGAGCTGGCATTGCAATTAAACTCCCACTACAATAATAAGTTTTAATGGCTTTTCCCCCTGATTGACAGCTACTTATCGCTCATTGATTATCCTGATATGACAGGTTAAGGATCTATCTTATGGTTTTTGTTTAGAGAAATGATTTAGTAAGCTAATGAATCAGCAGCCACTAAATATATACGCATTGGTATATTTTTAAAATGAAGAAAAAGGAAAGATGTTCATTCACTCTCACCCTCTTAAGCCTTGATACTCATGTAGTCACCATTTTCGATGGTAATGTTGGTAGTATCCGTAATTATTCTCAAGTGGATTTATTTATCAGTAGTTTGATATAAGAAGAGCTAACAAGTCTGATGCATTAATCTTTGCTAACATGAGAAATAGCTTGGGAAGACACTGGTGTGTTTGACAGGAATCCTCAGGAGTATTGCAGCAACAGGGAAGGAAACATATTCCTTTTGAGCAGATACCTGTAAGAACTAGAATAGGAGGATGCCCAAAGTGAACAACATGAATCTGCTTAAAGTTACCCTGGGATGAAAAGAGCAAATTAAGGAGTAACAGGCAATATAATTGAAGATTGGCTCATGTGAAGAGCAAGGACTACGATTTTAATTCTTTATCTTTGTAAAAGAGGATTTTCCTCAAAATGAACTTTCTTGCATACTGGCAATAAGCTTTGTAAACTTAATTCTATACTGGACTCCATGAGTCCCAGGCAAGACTGGAGGTTTTCTTCACTCTGTTCTTTCCTACCGGTGCCTGCACTGAACAGAGGTGTACTTTAAATTTTTTTAATAAAATATATCTCTGGCCTTGGCCTCTTACCTATCAAAAAAAATAAAAAATAAAAAATTAAAATAAAACTATATTAAATTTTAATTAAATACTTAATGCTAAATAAATTTATAAACATTAAATATTAAAATAAAACTATGTTAACTAAATACCTAATACTAAATATTAAAATTATGTTTATCCTTAATTAGCCGATAGGCTCTTATATGTGAACATTATAGTGCTTGGAATTGTCTCACGCTGTACAAAAAATTTACTTAGGAAAATTTTCTAGACTCGTCGGTTGTTTTATCGGCATATTCCTTGAACCTCCTATAAATTCATGCAGTAATAAATATATCACCCCTTTTATATTGGAGCAGCGGTAAAACTGAAGGAGGCTCCCCGAATAGCAGATGATCATATTAATATATCGGTTCGGATGTCTGACTTTGCTACAAACCCTCCTCCTACACAACTATCTACAATCGTCTCCATCTCCAATACCAGCCGTTACCTCAGAGATGAGAGAGGCTGACCCCTAATTGATTCCATGGCGTTTTTTGCTAGTACTCGATTCCGGGACGTATTGTACCCGGAATGGTAGGGAAAAGGGCTGATTCGGCAGCATAGGTGAAAGCATATGGTGATTAGAATATTAAATTAATTATTCTTTGTTGGCGGAAGGCTGCATAGTTTATGATGAATGCAAATTCAAATATGAGATTAAAGATATGTTGGTTCTAGCGGCTAAGCCTTCTAGAATGAAATAGAAAAACTATAACAGCCCTGGTGGAGAACTGCACAGAGTTACATAATCAAATCATAAACTATCAATGTTGGAAACATACAGTTGTTGGAGTAGAAACCTTTTAGAATATCAATATATAATTCAATCAGCAGAAATATTATTTAGAAACCCTTATTAAACAACTGAGCGTTGGCACTGAAAATATGTAAGAACCCTGACTAATTCTGCCCTGAATTTCTGATTTTTATTTCTGTTTCTGAGTGTAATTTGTTTTGGAAAGCAGATATGTATGCCAATTGGTCGAATATAAATGACATTCATGTGCATTGGTGATGGACTCATCTAATATATATTCTATCACATAATATGACATTCGTGTTGGACTCATCTAATATATATTCTATCACATAATATTACCTTTCTAATGCAAAATAAATGACATAAAAATCTGATTTTTGAATATAGATAACTGCTGTTACAAATCAGATTGCCCAGAATTGAAATAACATCAAAATTCAATGCTCAAACATGCCCAAAATTAACTCAGATCTCTGTTGTTCAAAATCAGATCTTTATATTGATAAACAAGGGTCTTTTACATACCAAAAACAATAGAATGCAATGTTTTTTCAAACCCTAGCTGGGCAATCAGCAATGGCACTTGATTATGCACTTTTGTGGCTCCAAAGAACCCCATGATTCCTGTAATGTCCCTTCCTTAGATTGCCCAGACTTTAGCAGAGGTTGACCTACTATTGGGTTTCCGTAGGTCAATAGGTTGGTTAGGGAACCCAACCGAGGGTGTTGGAGCTTTGCAGGAAACCTTCCGAGACCTTCAGTTTGATGTTAGATGATGCTTTCAAGAGTTGAAGTGAAAACACTAAAAGTGTGCCTTGATGTGAATAGTGAAAGTGAACAGTAACAGCAAATTAGAAGGAGAATAGTGAAAAGGTTCCATCCCTAGTAGTAATAATGTTGTTTTTAAAAGATGGTGTTTCTTTTTCATGAGGAGGTGACCCTCAAGGTGGGCGTACCCTTTAGTGGGATTATTTTATTGTTATTTTATGGAAAATGGAGATGGAATCTATAAAGCAATGAATGGGGCTATCTTTTGGTCATTCAATCACCATTTTCTTAAAATACAAGTGTAGGTTTAGAGCTCTGGATAGAGTTTCAGTAGGTTGCAGCTCTTCTGAGGACGAAAACCCTTAGAGGGCAGTGGATTGGACGACAACCCAGTTCACATTACAGGGAAATCTACACTGGGTTTCCGTTTGGACTTCATTGGACTTATTTACAGGTTGTAATTACAGCTGGAGTGATTGCAGCAGTGGAGTATCAGGGTATAAGTGTAGATTGGGTCTACTTATCAGCATATATCCTCATTCCAGTACCTATACTAGCTGGCCGTACAAAACAGGAAGCATATTCAATCAAATCTTCGCTGGAAATTGGGGTTTCAGCAACTCTATGTGCCATAAATTATGCGTTGGTTTCTGGGTATGTGATTGTCATTGGGATAGTTTAATATTGCATTCATAAGAAGTCTTTTGGTTGCTGTTATAGTCTGATCTAGTGGAAATCAGACCTCTGAATTTGTAATCCGATCTGATATAATCAGTTTAAAGGGGTCCTTTTGATGTGCAAGTCTTTTACTTATGCAATAGTTCTCTTCCATGTTTCTATGGTTTCCTTATGATTTGGTCTTAAAACAAACAATCATTTAAACTCAAACATCAAACAAATCAGCACTCAAGCAAAGACACCAATTTACACTTCGCTGGTCAAAGACAAAAATTGAAACAAACAAATCAACAGATTCCAAAAAATCAGAAAATTTCAGATCAGAATTGGTTAGGGATCTTTCAATTCCTCCTTAAACAACTGCGACTCCTCCAAAGGGAAACTTGATTTCTATGCCTTATGGCAACAACGACTCTTCCTTGTGTGCAGCGAATCGTCTATGGTAGATGGTGGCTAGCATAAAGCCCAAATATGCTCTCAATACATAGCATCAAACCTTAATGCCAATCTGCAATTAAACCCTAGTTGTGGCGTTGAAATATGTTGCCCAAATCTGATGTAAACCTGTGATGAAATCTGAATATGAATCTTCAATCACCAAAATTGTATTTGGCCACAAATCTTCCAATTTGGTGATGAAACCCTAGCAGCTGTAACCTGCAAAAATAATGACTTTCCTGCTCTTCTACAATGCCAAAATCCTGCAATAATGCTCAATAGTAAACCCTAGGTGGATTTACCTCTCAAGTGGTATTGGGTTTTTGTCCAAACCAC
This sequence comes from Cunninghamia lanceolata, assembly GCA_027924645.1. Taxonomy (NCBI): domain Eukaryota; kingdom Viridiplantae; phylum Streptophyta; class Pinopsida; order Cupressales; family Cupressaceae; genus Cunninghamia; species Cunninghamia lanceolata. Next base: position 9,659,608 of record BSBN01000252.1, on the reverse strand, counting down.
AAATGTCTAAGGGTTTTCGTCCTTAGGACAAGCTTGTAATGTCCCAAATGGGGATATTTTTGTCTATTGTGGATTTAAAGGCTTTCCAAATGAAACTTGCTAGAATTTTCTGATTTGCCCTAATTTGAATTCTGCCCTAATTCTTGCACTTTAGTTTTCTGCGCAAACCCTAATGACTGAATTCTGATCTTTATATTTTCAGCATGCAAATACTTGTAAAAATACCATAAACATCATACCCAAGCATTAATGAAGCACAACACATGATTCGCCCAAGCATAGGGATGAATTACACCATAAAATACACAACCCAACCATGATAAATAACTCCAGCATAAATAATTAGGTCTTCTGCTATAAATCTGAATAAATGCAGTCTTTTATTACAATTTTATATGGCTAGGGCGAATGGCCTCAAGCCTCATAGATAGCAAATATATCTATCAACTAGTACATACCAAAATATGCCAAAATATGCATGAAATATGATCTCCAAGGAGGGCGCACAAGGCTGAAGGTCTGCTGCAATAATTTTCTGCTGTAACGCTAACCGTAGCAGCCCACAATATGCCACAAATCCACCTTAGATGCAAGTCGCCCTTCCTCTAGTAGGTGCACTCCAGCCCTAGAGGCAAAATGCCACCAAAAGATGCTCTCAAAGCCAATATGAATCTGCCCAAATGTAAATGAAGTACAATTGGATCCCCGTCACAGAATCCTCACAAGAAGAAGCTAGGGTTTCATCCAACTCCTTCCAAAGACTTGAGGTTTTTGTCTCAAATCCTTCTCCAAGAGATAACTCGAATGATGATGAAAATGCCTTGAAATGATTTCATATTTATACCTCACTTTTGCCCTCTCAATTAGGGCCGACCTAGGCAAGGATATATATATTTTGAATGTGAATTTCTCTCCAAGAGGGCCGACCATCCTCCACATTATGAGCACCCATAATAAACCAAATTAAAGATTTGTTTATTATTTCATTTCCTCCTTCAAGCGCTAGCATAGGAATATTATGTGCCAAGATAATAATAATAATTACTTCCACAATGATATGTACAATGTAATCATGAGTGTAGTCATAAGCAAGGCACCCAAAGATTTCTCTCGGCATGAATGAGAGCATCTTCGTACATAATACAATGTGATCTCTCGGCATGGTGAAGACTCTCTCGAATAGCTAACTCCAAATCATCTTCTCCAAGGCAGGTGCATCATATAACAAGTCATCTTCATTACCCAAGATGTCCTCCAAGAGTCTCGGAGTGGGTTGATAGGCCCAAGTCCTCTCTAATGGCGGCCATTCCAAGAATGGTGATGAAACCCTAGTAGTTGTAATCTGCAAAAATAACAGTGTTTATCCACATTTCCGGGACGGGGGGACGAGTTTCTGGGGACGGCAAATTTTTTCAAAAAATTTGGGGACGACGGTATATATAAATTTATATATTTTTCAAATATATATATAATTTGGTGTTATAATATAATAATATATTAATATAGATAATAATATTTATAATATATTATATAATTATTAATACATATTATAAATAATAATATAATATATTAATATAGGTAATAATAAATATAATATATTATAATATTATTAATATAATTTATAAATAATAATATCATACCTTCTAAATATATTATACTATTATAAATATTAATAATTTAATATAAAACTATTTATTAATTTACTATATTAATAGAAGTATTAATATTATAAAATTTTTAATTCGCTGATAGGCTTTTATATGTGAGCATTATAGTGCTCGGATAATTGTCTCACGCCATAAAAAAATTCACTCCGGGAAATTTTCTAAACTCGTCGGTTGTTCCTATCGATGTATAGCACAAAACATAATTAAATCGCGTTTTTTTTTTTGCTGACGAAATTGAATTTTTTACTCTGATGAAATTGCATTTTTTTTACTCTAATGAAATCGCGTTTTTTGACTGCTGCTTTTACGTATTGTCGATTTTAACATTTTCTAGTCGGGGGGACGTTTGGTTCTCAAGGAGGCATCCCCGGGACGCTGATATTTCAGAGGAAGAAAACGGGATGGTGGGGGGACGTTTTGTCCTCGTCCCCATGTCCCCAATACATCCCAGTTTCCCGGAGCGGTGGAAAACTAGTGGGGACGCGTCCTCCGAGACAACTGAAAATAATAACTTTCCTGCTCTTCTACAATGCCAAAATCTTGCAATAATGCTCAATAGTAAACCCTAGGTGGATTTACCTCTCAAGTGGTATTGAGTTCGTCCAGACCACAAATGTCTAAGGGTTTTCGTCCTTCGGACAATGTCATGGTTCGATAAATTCCAATTAAAGATTGGAATAATCTCTTACTCATCTCCTTAACATAAGTTGAAGAAAAGAATGATGATGTGTTAAGCCGATCAAGACAAGATGATTACAGCCTTCTAATACCATTAAAGAGGGCGAATGGATAAACCATTATACTTAATATCATTTGGCCAAACAAATTTGTATTCGTGGCATGAAGAGATTGTAAGATACCCAACTAATTCAACTAAAATTTTTCCTTACTTAAACAATTTCACTTGCTATCAACTCATCAACTACTCAACAATCTTGAAGATATACATCAAAGATAACTACTTGAATGAATCAACCTTAGAGTTGGGTACTTGTCTAGTTACTTGATTCAATCAACTTGCAATGTCTTATTACACGGATAATGCTTTCAATAGCATGATGTACAACTTATTCAAATGGAAATACAAAGGAAGGCCTTGAAGCCTTGATGTTTACAATGTCTTCTTTACTTGATCAACTCAATTGAACTCAATGATGTCAACTGAATGTCAACACCTCACAATATCACAAGGGAGCATCACCTTGCTTGTTGAGGGAGCATCACCCCAACACTTGAAACTCGCAGGCCTCAAGATTACAAGCTCAACAGCTTTGTAGAGAGAATTTTGTCAAATGAACAGATGCCAAATGAATGAGAGAGCTCCTCCTTTTATAGGCCTTCCAAAGGCAATGAAGGCACATTGTTCAATGCACAAAGAGGAACCAAGGCACGTTTCCCAAGAGGCATATCCAAGGGAATATTCCATCTGATGACTCATTCTGAGTTGGCAAGCTTATCCAGAGACCTTGACACGGATCCCGAAGACAGTCTGTCGACCAATGAAAGCCCAGGTAGTTACAACTACCTTGTGTTCTGGCTAGGTGCCAAATTGAGATGTCTGGAACATGAAAGTGCACCCTGCTTGTTCTATGCGCCAGTTGAGGAGATTGTACCTGGAGATTGTGCCTAACTTGGAAAAAGCTCTTCAATGTTATCAATTTGATCTAGAAGAGTGCCTTGACACTCAACTCAGTCAATCCTCATGAGGCGCTCATTGGAGTTGAGGTTAGGCGCTACTTTGAGGTTAGGTGCTAGATGAGGTAGGAAATGCCCAAGAAGTGCGCCACACTTAGATTTCAATCTTAGGCGCCAGGATTGAAGAGTTTTGACCAAACATGCGCCTCTGCTAGGAGTTTCCCTCTTCAACTTTGATTGTTCATTCAAGTGACTTCTCCTAACTTTAAAGTCTTCAATTGATCAATCATCCATGCTAGGCGCTCAAATGGAGGATTCTTGGCTCAGTAAGTGCCTAGGTATCAAAACATCATTACTTGATAATTCCAACTTTCTACTTGATCTCCTTGAGGATGAAGTTCACTTGAAGAAGTTCCTTACTCATTCAATAGACCCAACAACCAATCTTAGATCAAGGCGCCCATTTGAAGTGTTTGACCTTGGATTGGCGCCTCATGAAGGTTAGGCGCATTCTGGGGTTTGTGAGAACAAGAAAGTGCGCCTAGTTCAATGATGCTCAACTGGTTAATTGATGACTTCATCTTCCACCTTTGCATTCTTAGAGTAATGTTCTTCCATCCCAGTGACCACTAAGTGGTTCATTTCATCAATCTACAAGGTAGGCGCTCATGTGGTCAATTTGACATAGAATTTGCACCTAGTGTAACTTAGCCAATTCTGCCAATGATTTGTAGAGCTTAAGACTTCCGGAAGTGCTAATATCTTCGTCAATGCAAGCGCCTTGATTATGTAAGAAGTCTTGGAACCCATTCTCCCTTTAGGCGCCATGGTGAGGTGATTCTGACAGCAGGGGGCGCCTTGTGTTTCTAGGCGCACCTTTTGGGAAAGTTGGAAGGCAAAGTGCGCCTTACTCTAGTTGAACCTTTTTGAAGCCTTACAACTCACTTAGAGGCCTATACATGTTCTCCGGAGGATTCATTATACCTTTATCATCTTCATCAATCAAACACTTACTCAAAATGCACTTAGGCGCCATTTTGATGTCCTTTAGTCTAGGCGCATTTGGTAGTTGCTCCAGTAAGTTTGGGCGCCTAACTACTCCGAGGACCAATTCTACAATCTTGCACTTCTCAACATAATCCACAACATCTACTTAGCCCAAAACATCACTTTCTCATCTAGGCGCAATTTTGATGCTGGACAGACAAAAGATGCGCCTTGGCTTAAGATTGCAAGTTCATGCTTAACTTAGCTTCCAAACTTAGCCAAATTTCCAGTTTCTGACTTGTTCCTGCAAAACAACAAGGTTAAGTTAGTCCAAAACCAGTTCATTCCCTCATTATTTAGAATTAGCCTCCGGGAATGAGGAATAGGCTAATCTATTATACACTTGATGATCAAGCCGGAAACGGGGACATGACAGTCTCCCCTTCCCGGGATTGCTTATCCTCAAGCAATTGAAGGTTAGGATGCTCCAGAATCTTTTCACCTTCCCAAGTAGCATCCTCCATTGGCAACCGTTTCCACTTCACCAGATATTCTCTTATGCTGCGGTTGCGAAGTTTCTTCTCCGTTATATCCACCACATTTTCAGGTTCAAGTGCAATCATTCCTTCTTCATCGAGTGGGGGTGTTCATCAGTTGAAACCACATGTTGACCTAGTGCCTTTTTGAGACACGACACATGAAATACATTGTGGATGCGGCTTCCTGTTGGCAAGTCAAGTTCATATGCCACTTCCCCTACTCTTCTCAACACTTTGTAGGGTCCATAGAACCTTGGTTTCAATTTCTCTGCACCTGACTTCTTCAAAGTACTCTGTCTATATGGCTGAAGGCACAGAAACACCATGTCACCTACTTCAAAGCTTCTTTCAACTCGGTGTTTGTCGGCATACAACTTCTGTTGATTTTGAGCTCTTTGCAAATTGTCCTTAAGGACTCTCAAAATGTCTTGAGTATCCTTCATCAATTCACTTGCTCTGAGAGCTCTACTGTCATCCAATGCTAGATCAACAAATGAAACAGCTTCATATCCATACAAAGCTCGGAAGGGAGTCATGCCAATTGACATATGAAAAGTAGTGTTGTAGTAGTATTCACCCAGATGAAGCCACTTAATCCAAGCACGCTGATGATCAGACATAGTTTCTCAAGTATCCCTCAAGCCATTTGTTTACAATTTCAGTCTGTCCATCGGTTTGAGGATGATAACTAGTGCTTGGTGTCAGGTCAGTTCCAGCTAGTCGGAATAGCTCTCACCAAAACACACTGATGAACCGGATATTTCGATCACTGACTATGGTTTTAGGTAGGCCATGTAGTCGGAAGACTTCACGAAAGAATAGCTCAGCGACTTGCAATGCTGATGACTCAACTGGGATTGCAAAGAAGTGAGCAAACTTGGTTAATCTGTCCACAACTACATAGATACAGTCTCTTCCATTCACCTTCGGAAGACCTGTGATGAAGTCCATAGAGATACTCTCCCACTTATGTTCAGGAATTGGCAGTGGTTGGAGTAATCCTGTTGGAAATGTATGTTCTGTCTTATTTTGCTGACAAGTCAGACATTCCCTGACATACTGAAGAACTTATTCCTTCAGACCTTTCCAAGTGAATCTTTCCCTGATCTGTCTATATGTCTTGAAGTAGCCAGGGTGTCTTGCAAGTGGAGTATCATGGTAAGTCTGCAAAATTTTCAGCTCCGATTCAGGAGTCAGATAGATTCTGTCTTTGTAATAGATGATTTCATCAATCACCTTGTACCTATCATCCTGAATGATTCCATCCATGATCTCACAAGCAAATTTAGATTTGGAATACTCAACTAGAAGCTGAGCCTTCCAATCCACTGAAACTTTGCTTAGGGCACAAACAATAGGTCTTCTAGACAGGGCATCGGCAACCACATTCTTCTTGCCTTTCACATATTCAATGTCGAAATCATATGCCTGTATCTTCACAACCCACTTCTGCTGTCTTTCATTCAAATCTTTCTGCCCTAAGAAGTATTTCAAACTGTTGTGATCAGTCCTGACCACAAACTTAGATCCAACTAGATACTGGCGGAATTTGGCTAAGGCATGCATGATTGCCAGCATCTCTTTGTCATAAGTTGAGTACAATCTTTCCGTATCTTTCAACTTCCTACTCTCGAATGCGATGGGATGTCGATCTTGCATCAAAACAGCTCCAATGCCTTCTCCCGAAGCATCACATTCTAGCACAAAGGACTTAGTAAAATCTGGCAAAGCCAGCACTGGTGTTGTACTCATTACTTCCTTCAACCTATCAAATGCAGCTTGAGCTTCCATTGACCAAATGAAAGCACCTTTCTTTGTTAAATTTGTCAAGGGTGCAGCAAGTTGTGAGAATCCCCTAACAAATCTTCTGTAATAGCTGCAGAGGCCAAGGAAACCTCTTAGTTCAGATACATTCCGGGGAACTGGCCAGTTGCGAATAGCTTCAATCTTCTCCTCTTGAACTTTCACACCATTTGCTCCTATCACATGACCTAGGTACAGAATTTCCTTTAAGCCAAAATCACACTTAGACATCTTTGCATACAAAGATTGATTCTCCATAACATTCAATACTTCGTCTAAGTGTTGAAGATGTTCTTCCCATGTCTTGCTGTAAATCAAGATGTCGTCGAAGAAAACCAACATGTACTTCCTCAACTGCTTGTTGAACACATGATTCATGCAGGATTGGAAAGTTGCTGGTGCATTTGTCAGCCCAAACGGCATCACCATAAATTCATAATGCCCATAATGGCATCTGAATGCTGTCTTTGGAATGTCCTCTTCTCTGACACGAATTTGATGGTAGCTAGATCGAAGATCTATCTTTGAGAAATAGACTGTTCCATGCAGCTCATCAAGTAGTTCATCAATCCTGGGTATTGGATACCTATTCTTGATGGTCTTCTTGTTCAATGCGCAATAGTCAACACACATCCGCATTGTTCCATCCTTATTCTTTACTAACACCACAGATGATGCAAATGGACTTGATGATGGCCTTATATGCCCCGTATCGATCAATTCCTTGATCGCCTTCTCAATTTCAATCTTGAAATGCCTTGGATGTCGATAGGGTGCAATATTAACAGGTTTAGCCCCATCCTCCAATTCAATTACATGTTCAAAACCTCTATCAGGAGGTATTCCTGGAGGTATGTCCCTGAACACTTTACCATGCTTATCCAACATTGCCTGAATTTCTGTAGGATAAATTTCTTTAGCAGAGAGAATTTGGTTGTCCTTGATACAAACCTGTGCTGCCCATTCAATATCATTATGTCTGAAAAGGGCTTCCATGCGTTTTGCAGAGACAACTTTGGGATTTCCATCAGACACTAACTTCAGTTTGATCTTCTTTCCTTCATGTATGAATTCTAACTCCATCTTCTGAAAGTCCTGGATTATCCTTCCAAGAGAATGTAACCATTGTACTCCAAGCACTACATCAATATGCCCAAGTCCAACCACATAGAAATCATCCTGTAAAGAATAATCTCCCATTTGAATTTGCAGTTGGGATACTTTTCTGGTACAACTCATTAGGAATCCATCAGCAATAGCTATTTGAAATCCTCTGAAGTCTTCAACTGTTAGACCCCGCCTCGCTACCAAACCTTCATCTATGAAGTTGTGAGTAGCACCACTGTCGATGAGACAGGTGACTCTCTGACCCTTCACAACTTCTCTAATGCGGAAGGCATGATACTTAGGTACTCCTGAGATAGTTGCTAATGTTATTTTGTCAGATGTTTCTTCTGAAACAACATTAAGAGTTGGTTGTACCTCCTCTTCATCCTGAGTGGATTCTTCTTCACTTAATGACTCTCCTTCACTTCCATCATCAGATACAACTTCAATCAAATGTGCTTTACCTTTACCAAGGCATCTGTGTCCTGGTTCCCAAGGTTGCTTGCAAGAAAAGCAGAGTTTCTTCCTTCTTAGCTCGTCTCTTTCGGCTGCAGATGGACCTTGAATCATCTTTTGAGGAAAAGAGGGTCTCCTTTGGGTAGAGCTAACTCCTTTATAGAACTTTTTCTTAGGCTGATAAACAGGAGTAGTATCAAGATCTAGAGCAAAGTCAATTGCTTCTTCCAGGTTTGATGGTCTTTGTACCTTTACCAATGGCTTGATCTGATTGTTTAATCCCTCAATGAGCAGCATAGTGATTCTTCGGTCAGTCATATCAGGTACCATTACTGCGATCTTCTGAAAGTCATTAACATACTACACAACCCTTCCTTCTTGCTTGAGTTGAGCTAGTTCGCGATAGTACACTTCAGTGTCTTTTCTATCAAACCTCTGAATCAACTTGGTTACAAACTCATCATAGGAAGCTATCCTATCATGATGTTGAGAGACTAGGCCATGATGCCACCATTCATAAGCTAATCCTTCAAGATGCATTGTAGCAAATTGAATTGCCTTCTTCTCTGTCAAAGGCTTAAGTGAAAGGTATGTATCCAGCTTGTTTACCCAAGCTCTAGCACTGAGCTTACTACTTCCATCAAAGGTAGGAATGGGAACTCGATTCAATGCTTCTTTATACTCCTTTGTATCATCATCCCTTCTAGGACGAAAGCCTCTAGTTCTACCTCGCCTGTCCCTATCTTCCCTCTTTTGTCGGCAATATTCATTGAAAGTCATCATATCCCGAACATGTTCTGGTAATCTGGCATAGAGATTTGCAAAGAGAGCTATCTCATCTTCGAAGTTATTCTGATCTCCTTCATCAAACTCTTCATCAGCTTCATTGTCTTGTTCAGGTGGTGGTGGAAGGAAAGTTGGTTTTAAAGGCCTATCAACTGTAGGAGTTTGTGTGCGAACCCTTCTGCTTGTTGCACTAGCATCATCATCATCAACTTGTCTTTCTTGTCTCTCAGGTCTAGCTGCATCTCTACGACCTTGTCCAGCTGCTTCACCCTGATTCATGTTTTGAAGGGTTTGTAAGACTTGTTGCAGAATTTGAGCTGTTTGTTCATGTCCAACAGCCATGTTCCTAAACATCTCTCTAGCTTCACGGTCACCATCTGCAGGTGGACTTCTACTTCTTCTTTCCTCAGCCATGTTAGCTGGAACTTCTGCATGATGTTGTTGCTGTTGTTCTTGTTGTTGTCTATTTCTTCTTGTATAATACCTGTGTGGACCTACTTCAGGTGGCTGCATAACCCAGAGGCTGGCAGGATCACAGCTCTGATACCACTGTAAGATACCCAACTAATTCAACTAAAATTTTTCCTTAAACAATTTCACTTGCTATCAACTCATCAACTACTCAACAATCTTGAAGATATACATCAAAGATAACTACTTGAATGAATCAACCTTAGAGTTGGGTACTTGTCTAGTTACTTGATTCAATCAACTTGCAATGTCTTATTACACGGATAATGCTTTCAATAGCATGATGTACAACTTATTCAAATGGAAATACAAAGGAAGGCCTTGAAGCCTTGATGTTTACAATGTCTTCTTTACTTGATCAACTCAATTGAACTCAATGATGTCAACTGAATGTCAACACCTCACAATATCACAAGGGAGCATCACCTTGCTTGTTGAGGGAGCATCACCCCAACACTTGAAACTCGCAGGCCTCAAGATTACAAGCTCAACAGCTTTGTAGAGAGAATTTTGTCAAATGAACAGATGCCAAATGAATAAGAGAGCTCCTCCTTTTATAAGCCTTCCAAAGGCAATGAAGGCACGTTTTTCAATGCACAAAGAGGAACCAAGGCACGTTTCCCAAGAGGCATATCCAAGGGAATATTCCATCTGATGACTCATTCTGAGTTGGCAAGCTTATCCAGAGACCTTGACACGGATCCCGAAGACAATCTGTCGACCAATGAAAGCCCAGGTAGTTACAACTACCTTGTGTTCTGGCTAGGCGCCAAATTGAGATGTCTGGAACATGAAAGTGCGCCCTGCTTGTTCTATGCGCCAATTGAGGATATTGCCCCTGGAGATTGCGCCTAACTTGGAAAAAGCTCTTCAATGTTATCAATTTGATCTAGAAGAGTGCCTTGACACTCAACTCAGTCAATCCTCATGAGGCGCTCATTGGAGTTGAGGTTAGGCGCTACTTTGAGGTTAGGCGCTAGATGAGGTATGAAATGCCCAAGAAGTGCGCCACACTTAGATTTCAATCTTAGGCGCCAGGATTGAAGAGTTTTGACCAAACATGCGCCTCTGCTAGGAGTTTCCCTCTTCAACTTTGATTGTTCATTCAAGTGACTTCTCCTAACTTTAAAGTCTTCAATTGATCAATCATCCATGCTAGGCGCTCAAATGGAGGATTCTTGGCTCAGTAAGCGCCTAGGTATCAAAACATCATTACTTGATAATTCCAACTTTCTACTTGATCTCCTTGAGGATGAAGTTCACTTGAAGAAGTTCCTTACTCATTCAATAGACCCAACAACCAATCTTAGATCAAGGCGCCCATTTGAAGTGTTTGACCTTGGATTGGCGCCTCATGAAGGTTAGGCGCATTCTGGGGTTTGTGAGAACAAGAAAGTGCGCTTAGTTCAATGATGCTCAACTGGTTAATTGATGACTTCATCTTCCACCTTTGCATTCTTAGAGTAATGTTCTTCCATCCCAGTGACCACTAAGTGGTTCATTTCATCAATCTACAAGGTAGGCGCTCATGTGGTCAATTTGACATGGAATTTGCGCCTAGTGTAACTGAGCCAATTCTGCCAATGATTTGTAGAGTTTAAGACTTCCGGAAGTGCTAATATCTTCTTCAATGCAAGCTCCTTGATTATGTAAGAAGTCTTGGAACCCATTCTCCCTTTAGGCGCCATGGTGAGGTGATTCTAACAGCAGGGGGCGCCTTGTGTTTCTAGGCGCACCTTTTGGGAAAGTTGGAAGGCAAAGTGCGTCTTACTCTAGTTGAACCTTTTTGAAGCCTTACAACTCACTTAGAGGCCTATACATGTTCTCCGGAGGATTCATTATACCTTTATCATCTTCATCAATCAAACACTTCCTCAAAATGCACTTAGGCGCCATTTGGATGTCCTTTAGTCTAGGCGCATTTGGTAGTTGCTCCAATAAGTTTGGGCGCCTAACTACTTCGAGGACCAATTCTACAATCTTGCACTTCTCAACATAATCCACAACATCTACTTAGCCCAAAACATCACTTTCTCATCTAGGCGCAATTTTGATGCTGGACAGACAAAAGATGCGCCTTGGCTTAAGATTGCAAGTTCATGCTTAACTTAGCTTCCAAACTTAGCCAAATTTCCAGTTTCTGACTTGTTCCTGCAAAACAACAAGGTTAAGTTAGTCCAAAACCAGTTCATTCCCTCATTATTTAGAATTAGCCTCCGGGAATGAGGAATAGGCTAATCCATTATACACTTGATGATCAAGCCGGAAATGGGGACATGACAGAGATCAATGTTATATCCGATGGAATTAATAACAAATCAACACCCGATTGAAACCAACGATAACTAAAGGAAGTGTCTTTTGGGTGGATGGGCACCAATCGCCTTTATAAGGCCAGCGGATCATTGAGAAGAAGGCATCGGAGGAGATAAAAAGACATATTCCATAGACATCAATCAAAAGGAACACGCAAGAGTCTTAGAAACCATATCAGCAAGGATCACTTATATTCGCAACATCAAGGAAGATTTAATAAACAAAGGAATACATATCGATTTATCAAATTGTTACTGACACTTTGCAATTACATTGATCAAGCATCAGTAAGCATACAGGAATACAATTCCGAATATATATTTGTAGATCAATTGTTATACCAGACTGGCATAGCATTTGGTAGCATAGACTCTAAGGTAAAATTTCCTATATCTATCAAATAACACTTAGTATCTGTTGCACATGTATATTAGAATAAATCAGTGATATTGTTATGGCAAAAAGGCCTTGTAAACTCAGAAATTCGCAATCTAAATAGATATAACAAGTGAATGATTGTAAGCATTAAATAGGAATCCTATGGTACTATAATTAGATAGTCTAATATTTAAAGACATAGGTAGTTTACATCTAATTAAGAAATTAAGAATGAGAATATGAATTTGTTATATGATCATTATGGAAATATACATCTGTTATAATCATTACAAAGAATGAAAGCAATACTTTACTAGAATGTTTATAGATAATAGCTTTAATCATAGAATGGAGAATATGAATAATAGTGTTCTTAAAAGACGATTATGGTGAAAACCTATAGAATTATGAGGACAATTGGAAATGATATGGAATGCTTATTTGAATAAGACATTGTAATGAATAACTAATGCAGGCCGGAATGAGAAATTGACATCATTGTTAATCCATCACACCAAGTAAGTGAGACCAAGGGTTATGACAATTGACCAAGGTATTAAAGGCTCGAGTTGGTAAGGCTCTAACCCTCCAAGACAAGTGAAGAGTGCTTGTCCCAAAGGGGTGAAGAGTACTCAACCGAGATAGGCTCTTATCTCAATTAGTGAAGAGTGCTAATATGAGGTAAGTGGAAATAGGCCCTTGACTCAATTAGTGTAGAGTGATAATTTGAGGCAAGTGGATAAAGGCCCTTGTTCCAATTAGTGTAGAGTGCTAATATGGACAAGTGGATAAAGGCCCTTGTTCCAATTGGTGTAGATTGCCAATATGGGCAAGTGGAAATGGCCCTTGTTTGCAATTGGTGTAGAGTGCCAATATGGGACAAGTGGATAGGCCTTTGACTCGAGTTGGTGAAGATTGCCATGCTAGATCAAAGGAAGGATAATGGACCTGTTGTGACCTAATCACACATCGCCCCATTGCAAATGGGGACCCCCTTTTTTTGAGCTCTCGTGCTTTGCATTAAGTTTTTTGATGATGTCTTTAGTTTATTGCATGATGAAGTCAGTGGTGTTTGAGTCCTATAGTCCCCTAATGACCTGATCCTGATGTTTGAAACCCTGAAAATGATTAAGTCTGGTATCCTGATATCCTAAAATCCTGAAAAATTGACTAAGTTTGAAATTTGGTGGATCCTCCAAATTCTATAATTTGCATGTTAAATCTGGTGGATTCGAGACCTATCTCAAACATCCTGAAATATATACCGGTGGATTTGAGACTCTAGTGGATTCAAGAACTTATACTTAAATATATTTTTCAATATACCTTACCTCGGGGATTTTCACTTCTAGGCACAAATTTATTCTAAGTAGCTAGGCGCATTTCTCACCTCTGCAAACATCAGATTGCGCCTATGATTGTGACCCAATTATGCGCCTAAGGTAAGAACTCAAATAGGCGCCTAGAGGAGAACAAGCTTCAAAACACTTCAAATAGTGGCGCCTTGAGAGGGATTAACATTTTGATCCTCAACAAAAGTTTTAACTTAGAAAATCTTGCAATAAAGTACCTCAATGAGTTTAGGCGCATTTTACTATTTGTTGAGACATGATATTGCGTCTTGAGAAAGGATGATAGATGTTATAGAAAGGAAGTGGCGCCTTGAAGAATTTAACCCCCCAAGGCACCTTGCAATTGCCTAAAGTGCAAAATTCACTCAAATATGCTAAGGCGCATTTTTCATCTCCCGAGCCTCCTTTGAGTGCCTTAGCATGAAGTGAATTTTTTAAACTATACAAAATTGCGCCTAAAGGAGAACGACCTTCTTCGAAGTTCTTAGGAGTGATTGAAGTGTTTAAATCTCCAAATCTTGAGAGGATTGAGTTTTGTAAGGCCTTAGTGAACATACATAATGATTTGAATGCATCAAAAAAGAAGTTATCACTCGTCCAAGTTTAGGTGTATTTTAGCTTTGATACAACCCCATATGTGCGCCTAAGATAAAAAGAGGCATGAAAGCATGAAATTTGATGTCATTAGATATAAAAAGTCTTCTAGATGCCTTCGAAATATTTTGAAACCTCCAATTTGAACTTGATTATCATCTTCAAGTGTTGGGGGCAATTCTACATCTCTAGAGATCAAAATAGCGCCTAAGTGATGTTAAACAACGGATTAAGTAGTTAAGGCGCCAATTTTTATTCGAATAATCTCAAAAGTGCGCCTTAAGTAAAAAGGAATGATAAGTGAATCTAGGCGCATGACTATTTTCTTCTTAACCCCATGATGGAGAAAGATGCCCTTCAATTCGCCATCCTACATCTAGAAGGCTTGGCCTACGATTGGTGGTATCACGGGAAGCACACTTTAGGTCATGAAAACATTACATCTTATGAAGAATTTTCTAAGAGGTTCCTTAAGAAATTCGATAGGAGACATCCCCAACAAGACTTCAAGGATCTAACCCTATTAAGACAAAAAGGAACAGTGGATGAATATGTGAACGAATTTGAGAAAATAGCTCTCTGAGTTCCTGGGATGGAGAATGAAAGACTCACTTTCTTATTTGTTCAAGGATTAAATGAAAGACTAAGAGGATTAGTGGGAGCACTTAGACCCACTACACTTGATGATGCCATAGAAATGGCAACCCAATTAGAGCAAAGCAAACACTCTCAATCATACACTAAACCTTTCCATAAGAAAGAGAGATTTGAGAAAACATTTCACCGCGAGAATGAGATAAGAGATAAAGATTCATGTTACAAATGTGGAGAATCATGGAAACTTGGACATGTGTGCAAAAATTTACAAGAATTAAAGGAAAAGGGCTTATGTTTCAAGTGTAAGCACAAATGGGGAAAAGATCACAAATGCGGGCAAATTCATGTCATAGAAGCCTTGTCCGATGAAGAGGAAGAAAGTAAAGCAACTCCAAATAAAAGAAGGAAAGAAAATTGATCTTAGAATCCAATGTCCTGAGGAAATTGGGATTGCTTGAGGACAAGCAATCTCAAGAGGGGAGGCCTGTAATGGATCGATAAATTCCAATTAAAGATTGGAATAATAGCTTACTCATCTCCTTAGCATAAGTTGAAGAAAAGAATGATGATGTGTTAAAATGATCAAGACAAGATGATTACAGCCTTATAATACCATTGAAGAGGGCGAATGGATAAACCAAGATATTTAATATCATTTGGCCAAACAAATTTGTATTTGTGGCATGAAGAGATCAATGTTAGATCTGATGGAATTAATAACAAATCAACACCCGATTGAAACCAACGATAACTAAAGGAAGTGTCTTTTGGGTGGACGGGCACCAATCGCCTTTATAAGGCCAGCGGATCATTGAGAAGAAGGCATCGGAGGAGATAAAAAAGACATTCCATAGACATCAATCAAAAGGAACACGCAAGAGTCTCAGAAGCCATATCAGCAAGGATCACTTATATTCCCAGCATCGAGGAAGATTTAATAAACAAAGGAATACATATCGATTTATGAAAATGTTACTGACACTTTGCAATTACATTGATCAAGCATCAGGAAGCATACAAAAATACAATTCCGAATATATATTTGTAGATCGATTGTTATACCAGACTGGCGGAGCATTTGGTAGCATCGACTCTGAGGTAAGATTTCCTATTTCTATCAAATAACACTTAGTATTTGTTGCACATGTATATTAGAATAAATCAGTGATATTGTTATGGCAAAAAGGCCTTGTAAACTTAGAAATTCGCAATCTAAATAGATATAACAAGTGAATGATCATAAGCATTAAATAGGAATCATATGGTACTATAATTAGATAGTCTAATATTTAAAGACATAGGTAGTTTACATCTAATTAAGAAATTAAGAATGAGAATATGAATTTGTTATACGATCATTATGGAAATATACATCTGTTATAATCATTACAAAGAATGAAAGCAATACTTTACTAGAATGTTTATAGATAATAGCTTCAATCATAGAATTGAGAATATGAATAATAGTGTTCTTAAAAGACGATTATGGTGAAAACCTATAGAATTATGAGGACAATTGGAAATGATATGGAATGCTTATTTGAATAAGACATTGTAATGAATAACTAATGCAGGCCGGAATGAGAAATGGACATCATTGTTAATCCATCACACCAAGTAAGTGAGACCAAGGGTTATGACAATTGACCAAGGTATTAAAGGCTCGAGTTGGTAAGGCTCGAGTGCTTGTCCCAAAGGGGTGAAGAGCACACAACCGAGATAGGCTCTTATCTCAATTAGTGAAGAGTGCTAATATGAGGTAAGTGGAAATAGGCCCTTGACTCAATTAGTGTAGAGTGATAATTTGAGGCAAGTGGATAAAGGCCCTTGTTCCAATTAGTGTGAGTGCTAATATGGACAAGTGGATAAAGGCCCTTTTTCCAATTGGTGTAGATTGCCAATATGGGCAAGTGGAAATGGCTCTTGTTTCCAATTGGTGTAGAGTGCCAATATGGGACAAGTGGATAGGCCTTTGACTCTAGTTGGTGAAGATTGCCATGCTAGATCAAAGGAAGGATAATGGACCTATGGCAAGTTTGTACCCAAGGAGCCCTCTCTTGTTGGGTGAATGATTGGATTAACATGATTGGCCAAGTAATAGACTCTTCCGGAAGGGAATTATGATATTGTTAAGTGAAATAGAGAAAGGCATATTGCATATAAGTTATGATTATAAGGTTTGATTTTTTATATTATTATTTATATAATGAGATAAGAAGGAATTGAATACTAATGTTCTCTTTTTGTGAGTTGAAATTTGGTGCAAGGTTGTGAAAATTTTGACTTGCTAGAAGGGGACATTACAGACACGCTGAACCAGAAGTTGCAGCAGAAAGGAAACTCTCCAATATGCAATTGATAAAATGACAATATGATGAAATAAACTCCAAATGACCTGTTTATAAAGCCTCCAAGAGGTCCTCTCCAATTTGCCATTTTTAATCCTTTTATTGCATCCATAATAAAATAATAATTTATTTGACATTTTATTATGTTACTTCTATCCTTTCTCCAAGTCACTTTAAAATTAGTTTCACTAAACTGACTTTCCTTTCTCCAAGTTTCACTTAACTGTTTCCTTTCTCCAAGTCACTTTTATAATAAAAATAGGTCCAACTAATTAATAACCCAAAAATGACTTAGGATTATTTATTATCTAATTAATCAAATTATTCCTTTATATCTCCCAACTTAGCCTATGGGAATAAAAATAGGCTAGTGGATCCTGCTGGATGATCATTTGGAAAATGGGAACTTAACAAAATACACCAGAAAGTTCAGAATTTACTAGAAACAATATTGCAGCAATCAACCAATTTGTACGGTAGTGTGAAAGGACAAAGGGTAGCAGAAATCACAAACTTCCAATGTTGCAGCAGAAAATACATCAGGTATAGTAGTCAACACACACCCCAAAATGATGTGATTCATTCACCAAGGAGGTGCGACTAACTGAGAGGAAGTACAATATCCTTCACACATGATAGTCCAGCATCCTTAATATGTATGGCAGCCAAAGTTTGATCAATATTCCCTAGTATTAGGAACAACAGACAAATAAGAGGTATGGTTCATCAAGGTGGTTCCAAAATCTTATAAAGTGTTGCGATTCAAAACAAAATATGGAGTGGTAGTTCTGAAATAGTACAGCAGCTGATGTAATAATATAAGGATGTTGTGATTAGTAATAATCATGTGTTACGATAATAACCCCAAATCATTTGGCAGTCTTGCAAAGTTATGACAACTAGGGAAAATAAAGTGATAGACTTACGACCAACTTAAGGATTATATGATAGCTTCCAAAATCTGTACGGAAGGGAATAAGATGTGTACAACTAGGAATATCTACACTAGTAATTATGATTTGCTGCACAACAACAAATAGCAAGAAGCTTTGAAATCTTTTACAATCTGGAATTTGATGTCAAACCTTCAACACAACTGAAGTCTTCATGAACCAAATTGAAACTAGAATGTAATGCCCTCTTGAGTGTAAGTGGTTGGAGACCTTTAGCCTATTTTCCAAAGTTCGCTTGTAGGCTATTAGGGTGATGGAAAAAGGGAAAATAGTTCAATAATTAAATTAAGTTGTCAAAAAGTGCTTTGAGTTATATTTTAATTGACAACTTATACTTAATTATTCAAAAAGATTGTTTTTAAGTTGTGTAGATAAAGTGTCACTAGGCTCAATGTGCAAAAAGGCAGTCATTTGGACACTTTATTATGTTTTATATTTTCGAGGAGATAATTGAGGGAAAAAGGAGTATATTATTTTATTCACTCAAAAGTTATAAAAGGACTTTGTCTTCAGAAAAGGGTTACTATCAATTCATATCTATTTGCTATGTGAATGAACGTGAGTTCTATTTGCCTAAGGACGAAAATCCTTTGGTGAATCTAGTTTCGGGGATGAAAACCCTTCTAGTTGGTTTGAGTTACTTTACCCAAAAATCACTTGTTTGCTGAAAGTGAAGTTTTTGCAATTTGGGTTGATTGTGTGAAGTGTAGTTTTCGAGTTTCCTGATTGAACATGAAGATTTTTGATATTTTCTGAGTGGCATAAGTTTGAGTTGATATTTGCTGAGATTGCATATGCTAGTTGTAGTGCTTGGTACCTATGAGGCCCTACCAATTTGAAGTACCTAGCTGTACGATAATTTAGAGTGTGTTGCCAACTGTACCATCAAGTATCCTGGCCGTACACTTCCAAAAAGGAATCGTACCAATGATGTTTGTTGTTTCCAAGGTTGCAAACAATTTGTACCATATTGAAGGGCGGCGAGAGAAATCTGAAATGAGTCGCTGCTATGTTCAACTGAAGATTGACTTATTTACCTTTGTCATACCCTTAATACTAGCTGCTGTACCCGTTTTTAGTGGTCCATACCATCTGTCGCTACTTTGCAATGAAATTTGGAGACTTGGGGAGGGCTGGATAGTCTCATATTTAGGATGTACTGTTCTGTTTCAGACCTGCAGCAATCAGAAGCTTCTTTGGCAAGCTGTACTACATCTATGGGCTGTACAAGTCTGATTTTGGGATTTTTGTAGTGTATTTAGTGCTGGTTCAGTTTGGGTTAAGCTTACAACCTTCAATTGTAGCTTTCTCTAGCTTACAAAGTGGCATTTCAATGCATTCCAGCCTGGTTCAGTCCATGAGGATTGAAATTGCTTTATCTCTGATTTTAATGGACTAATCTCTGTGTATGCAGCAGTGTGATTTCTTGATTCAAATATTATATCAGTGTGATTGCAGCTAGTTTCCTTATCAATATTATTTTCTGTAGTGCATAGTGCATTGGTCATATTGATTGTAATTTTGGA
The DNA here is from genome assembly GCA_027924645.1 of Cunninghamia lanceolata. Lineage (NCBI taxonomy): Eukaryota > Viridiplantae > Streptophyta > Pinopsida > Cupressales > Cupressaceae > Cunninghamia > Cunninghamia lanceolata. The sequence continues at coordinate 9,640,093 of BSBN01000252.1, read as the reverse complement.
TGGTAGTACCACCAAATAAGTTGCATTTAATGAGCATCATATTGTAAGGTCCTGGAAGGTTTACCACCAGATCAATTACATTCATTCATAGCCCGTTTTGGGATTGATTAAGTCTTCTTGCAATCAGCCATTTTGACTTGATCAGACTTGTTGGAATCTGACAGTGGCTTTGCATTACAAAGCATACTTTTCCATCGAAGAGGTGTAGATTTGGGTGAGCCCAGCCACCTATATGCTTCTGGTTGGCTATGCCACCTTTTACTTTCTAGTAGTGCATTCATCCTGATAGATAGTTGTCTAGACACCGTGTGCTCTTACCTTGCCCACATTGGGATCTGGGTGATCATAAAGTGCGAGGATTGCATTTGCATCTTACTGCCAAAAAAATAAAAGTGGTCTTTGAATGGAATCATTCCTGTGAATCAAAGGGTTTCCGTCCTTCAATCCACACCAGAAATTCAGAGGGTTTTTGTCCTCCAAATCCCAAGCCAAGAGCGTTTTCATCCTCAGGGAAAGATGAACACAATTGTTCAATCTTCATGAAAAGGGTTTGATACAAATGACAATGGATGATTTCTTTCTCAACCTGGTTCCTCCTTTTATAATCACCCTTTTCTAATTTTAGCCTCCTCCTAGAAACTCATTTTTTAAAATATTTAAATAACATTATAATTGGTGCTTTTGCCCAGTGACACTTTTTAACATTACATTGACTCTCTTTTAATAATAACATGTCTTTTTATAATGTTGTATCATAAAGTGACTAGGACAACTAAAGTTATTATTTTTTAAAATATTTCCTTCACCTTACTGTGAGGCCTACAAGAAATAAAATAATAGGCTAAGGGACTGCCAAACGCTAATGACTAAAAAGGGGACATGACAATTGATAGAATTGTTCATGTAGAAGTCTATAGAATAGAGGATTTTTCAAATTCAACGTTAAATGATTGTTAAAGATTTTGAGTTTCAAGATCTTAGAAGGTTCATCATGATCAAAGTAGAGGATTCATCATGAAAGCATGACCAAAATCATTTAGAGCCACTTTCCAAAAAAATCTATTTTTAGCCTGGAGTCGGCTATTGTTAGATCGTTTAGCTCATCATGCAAGAGATGTGAGCATTGAAAGATAAATTGTAATGATTTTAATTGTTAGTTCAACTAGTAGTTGCATGTTGTAATATTAGAATTAGTGATAGGATGATTTGTAATAAAGCTTGCATGTCATGCAAGTAGTTGTAGCTAGAGTAGAAGTCCAGCCTATTTATTTTACTCATTTTAATGTAGTAGCTTTGTAAACAGTATAACTAAGTGCCTTTTTGCACTTAATATTATTAATGGTAATTCTCATGCTTGCATATTGCTAGAGTTGCTTTTCATTGAGTATTCAGTGTTATTGTTATTCAGAATTTGTTGTTCACTCAATTACATGTATTATGCATATCTCATTTATAAATGTTTAATGAGATGTTTCGTTATATGTGTTGAGGATTAAATTGCTTTGGCAAATTTGCAAGTTTTGTATTGCAGGTTAGCTCAAAGGTGTAGATAATGGTTTTGTACCAAGTCTTGCATTTAATTTACCACAACGTTCGTTTTGAAATGTTTTAACCTATTCAAACCCTATGTGTATTTGCATTGTTTAGTCTTTGCTTTTAATTGAACAATGCAAGTGTAAATTTGTAGAGATTGCTTTTAGTTATAGAACCTGAAAATCTCTTTTCTAGTGCTTATGTGTTGAATCACCTTGAGCTCTAGATTAAGAAAACAAAAAGATAGGTTTTTATTAAGTTTGTTTGTATTGTGCACGCTCAAAATCCCCAGAAAACATGTTAAAGATTGTAAATAAGTAAGTACATGTTGTGCAGTTTAGGTTAGTTTTCATTTTAAAGATAGCTACCCCTTCTAATTCGAAGAGCGGTTCTACTGCATATCTGTTTCATTTTGTGTCACATTGAAAGATGCAAATTAAAACGTTAACAATTATAAACTTTTAAGTATTCTACAACCTTGCTAAAATGAGCCCCCATATGAGTTTTTGCTGCTCTTCCTTGTGCAGTACACAAGTGCCCAAGGTGATATAGGAGTCCTTCTTGCAAGTAGAAATCTAGAATTGGCTTACCAATTTGTAAAGTTTGACAAATCTCTAAGAAGTTTGCATATGATGCATACAATTTTGCCAAGGTGTGTGTCTCATGTCCATATGTCAAGCACAGTGAGGAGAGCTTGAACTAGAGGTTGATTCAAACAACCCGCTATTAGATTATAACTTTCTTTCTTGTGCTCAAAGTTGAGGTGGAATTGTTGGAGATATGATGATTAGTTCTGATGGCGCTCCTATTGAAGCTTGTTTTGTCTGCAAAAATTGAAGCGGTTTGTGGTTTGTGTTGATGTTTTTGTGCCAACAACAACAATAGAATAAAACACCAAGTATCCTATTCTCTCTTGAATAAAGTCTCTCAAAGGCTAAGCTATGTGATCCAATGAGACAACTTCAAGGTTCCTTATTCGTGATTTGCATTGGATAGACTCAGTGAATACATGTGATCTTGCTGATAATCATAAAGGGACTTACGCAAACTTCTTACTTCATTTAGCTTATTTCTCCTTTCAGTGTGGATGATATATGTACAAGGCCTCAATAATAAAGAAAAGGAAAAGAGATAAGGGTTTAAAGAAACTAATTTAAGGTCAATGAAGCAATAATGATGCATAAATAGACAAACTACTTAATAAACCTAACTCCACTTCGCCAAGAATGCCTACAACTACACGGAGTTGGTGCAATCTTCTAAGGATACCGAATGATTTTCATATCATGAAAGCTCATATAAGCACCCATTAGACGGTGCATCTCAAACAAGCGTCCACAATCGAACTTAAGCAAATTATAATGAAGCTCAGACTAGCTTTACACAACACTTCACCAACGATGAATGTCAAAAGCATGAGCTAGGAGTTGATCAAATATTCAATACATACATACATCACATCAATGAGCTACTACTTCTACTTCTAATCTACTTAGAAACATCTCTCCATTTCATCAAGATACAAGAAACCATGTTATTCCACAAGACAACACTTAACACCAAGCGAACTCCAATGTTTTTGCATTAATCTTGAGCAATATTTACAACAATTTTCAAGTACTCTAAGAGAATTTTGAGAGTCTCTTCCTACTCTACTTTCCTACTAGCAAACTTTTAACTAACTTCTAACTACTCCCTTTACAAATGAGGCAACAAGGCCTTTATATAGAGTTCCAGAATTACAATGAGTGGCCTAGATTAATTCAAGTAGCCAAGGGCCAGGATCATGCCATATCAGCAAGTAATTACAACAACTTGCTATTTTTAGTACATAAGAGCGGCAATGAAGGCATGTTTTCCAAGAAGATAAGGATGAAATAGAATCTTCAGAGCATCTTCCACATGGGCGTCCTCTTTGACTCCTTGCTTGTTGAATGATGTGGCGAACTGTAATTGGTGAATAGTATGTATATCTGCCACATAGGTGCCATCTTAGCATATTCCCAAATTGCATCGTCTGTGTGATGTCTTCGAATGTGATTGCTTTGAACTTGAGTGTTTGGGAATGTATCCTTGTTGACATTGTCTTGTCTCTGGTAAGTCGAATGTGTATGATACATGTTGCTCACTTGTCTAACTTTGTGGTTCTTCTTCTCTTCTTGGCAGGATCTATGCTTCTTTGTAGGAAGTAGCGAGGATAATGATGCTTTCTTCATAGAGAGTAGAGTAGATGATGATGTCTCTTTCATGACTTGGAGTAGGAGATTCCTCTCAAAGACTTGAAGATTGAGGAAGAACTTGAAGCTTGAATGGATGGATGCCTTCTCTCGATGCAAATGATGAAGTGCTCTTGGAGTGATCTACATGATGTTTCTTCTGTTGTGACTGCCTTCTATCTTCACTCCTTGCTTGAAGGTGATTCAGGCGCTTGCCCCTCAGATGACTCCTCAGCTCCACCAACATTCCTGCAACATAGAGAAACAATATCAATCACTTTATAACATAAAGAAGTCACTTTAAGCATGTAAATAACCTTTCTCCAATCTAGGCACACATCTAGGGTTCTACAGGAGCAAAAGTGCGCCTTAGCTTAGATGACCTTATACTTGCCATTTATGTGATCTTAAACAATGGGAATGACTTAGAATGTTTATCCTCCTCAAGGAACCTAGTCAAAAGTGTCATTTCATGCAATTTTCTCCTAGGCGCACATTGAGGTGTGTAGAGAGTCAAAAGTGCGCCTACACTAAACTGGCTTTGTATTGGCATTTCTATGATCTCAATCAATTGAAGATGACTTAAAATATCTCTGTTTCTTAAGGCGCCTACTCCAAAGTGAATTGATGTGATTTTTTCTAGGGTGCAAATCTAGGTTTGTATAGAGGTGAAAATGCACCTAGATCAAATTGGGCTTTATTTGCTATTTTTATTATTCCAAATGATTGAACATGTCTTAGAGTGATCCTTCCTCCCTAGGCGCCCATTTAATGATGCAAATTCAGGTGTTCTTCTTGAGGCGCAAATTCAAGGTGGTAGGAGTGGAAAAGTGCGCCTTGATCCTCTTCAAGCAATTTATAACTTCAAACTCATGTGGATGCTTCAAGTTGCTTAGTTTCAACCAATTAAAAACCTTTCAACATTGATTTATGCCCCTTCAATTGAGGTGCTCATTTGAGGTTATTCAAGTTGACAAATGTGCCTAGGTTGCTTGATCTAGTTTTTTGGCATTTTGATGGTCTCAAGCTCTTGTTTAAACTTCCCAAAGACCCTTCTATCACTAGGTGCTAGACTTGATGTTTCAAGAACTTAAGCTTTCAAGGCGCCAAAAGGTGGTGGTAGAGACATGGAATTGCGCCTAGGTAACTTAGTGAATTTGATGGTTGCAAACTCAATTGAATGATTTCAAGAAAGTGTATTGGCTCCAAAGAACTTCTTACTTCATGGTGGTATTAACTTTCAAGGTTTCAAACCTCCCTTTACCTAGGCGCAAAAATGAGGCTGCACAGAGGGAAATTGGCGCCTAACCTAGGATGAGTGAATTTTTTGATCTAGGCAATGGCAAGTGTCCTAGGAAGTCTAACTCTTTCAAGGTGCCCTTTTGTTTTGCAATTTCTAGCATCTTCTTCTCAAGGCGTACATTTGTGATTGATCATGAGTGGATTTGCACCTACCATATTTCCCTGTGTCCTTTCAAGATTTCCCAAGCCTTAAACACTACAAGATAATCCTAGGCGCCAATTTGCATCTTTGGATGATGTTTATCTTTCACCAAACTTAGGCGCACTTTGGTGTTTGAAGCTTAGGCGCATATTTCAGTCTCAATCTTAGGCGCACTTTTGGGGCTGTTCATGAGGGGATTTGCGCCCTGAGTTTTAGAGTCTATTCTTTGTAAAACTTTCAATGTTTGAAGCATTTGGAAGATCAAAATGTCAAGTACTATCAAAGCGCCACAAATTTGGAATGATTTGAAGCTTGTTCTCCTCTAGGCGCACATTTGAGTCTCCACCTTAGGCGCACATTTGAGTTTGCAGAGGTGAGAAAGTGCGCCTAACTACTTAGAGCAAATATGTGCCTAAAAAATGGAAGTCCCCAGGGTTAGGTATATCAAAAAATATATTTAAGTATGAATTTCTTTTACTTTAAATATTTTTCAATATACGTTCTAGGATGTTTGAGATAGGTCTTGGAGCCATAGGATTTAACATGCAAATTCTAGATTTTTTAGGATCCACCGAATTTCAGACTTAGTCAATTTTCAGGATCTCATAATATCAGACTTCAGGATATTAGACTTAGTTAATTTCAGTGTCTCAGGGATTAACTTTAGTGTTTTCAAATACACCTTGTTTGACGGATGACCTCCTTAATTTCTTGCTTGCAAGGAGATTAACACATTTGACTCGTTTTTGGTGAGGCTCACTCCAGGAGATTATAGTTTCCAGCACGACAGCACCACTGACTTCATCATGAAAAAGTGCTAAGACATCCAAAACTAAAGAAAAGCACTGGAGCTAAAAAAAGGGGGTCCCCATTTGCAATGGGGCGATGTGTGATTAGGTCACAACAAGTGGATCAATGTTTTTTTCTTCCAATTTGTAGTGTTTCATTGATTAGATGTCTCGACTGTAGTCAGCCAAGTAAATAATCATGAATTAATTAATGTTGTGCACAATTAAGTTTAGGAGTGTTATTAGGAATTAACCCCGACGGTTGGATAGTTATGGAGTTGTTGCCAACGGTTGATATCTCAACAAACCTTGACATAAGTTATATATTGAGTTGATACTTGTAATTGGGGGATATCATTGTGACATTGTAGTGTAATACTGATATATTCAATGAATGGAAACAATGCTTTATTCTGTGCAATGCTGTTATAAATTCCTGTTCTACATTATGCACTATACTACTGTGTGATTTTGTTTACTCCATGTCTGTGTAAAACACCACATTGCCAGTAAACATTTGGCGCTGTTGCCTGTTTGAAAACGGGTCGAGGGTAACAAGTCGATGACAAGAGGAGTCATCAGTGGATGACAAGAGGAGTTATCGGTCGATGACGAGTAGTTATCAGTCGATGACAAGTTGAGTCGTTAGAGACCGTTGTCAGTTGATGACAAGTTGGCTATCGATGACAAGTTGAGTCGTTGGAGACCATCGGACAAGTGGTGTCGTTAGGGACGAGCGAATTGTGGTACGTACTAGGGGTTGAAGAAAACACAATGAAAATGACGGCATAATGGGTCGATCGATCCAGTCAGAGGAAGAATCATACACCAGATATCAAGTTGAAAGAACAGAGTTGGAAATACGAAGAATACGGGAGGACAGTGTCAACGAACGAGAGCCGAACAATCGGGAAGATGATCTGACACAAGATCTCATCTTCTTGTGGGATTTATCACTGAAATGACACATTATAAATGAGGCCATTCGTTGAGATATTCCTGAAGATATCATTGAAGAAAACCTATAAGTGAATTCTGAAGTGCAATGTCTCCTGAGTCGTATACTGAGACTATTGGCGAGAAATTTTCTAATCCTACAAGACCTTCGAGAGGAAAGAGATCGAGAACAACGCAGACAAGAAATTCTCAGGAGGTATGAAGAACGTATGAAACAAGAGGAGCGCGACGAGAGCCTTCGTCGCACACCACACAATTGCCAATAGATGAAATATTGATTCATGCCCATACAACTTATTAAGGATAAGAATAAAATGCCAAGTGGGCAAGAAAACACTAGAAGAGATATTGAGAAGATTGCGAAGATTAAAAGAACAAGAAGACCGCAGAAAAAGGTTAAAATAGATTATTGAAAAAGGGAATGAACATGAAGAAATAAATCAAGACAATACCAAGTTTCACAACGAGGGAGTTGATGAACAAGACTTCAGAACACCAGGAACAAACAGAGAAAAAGAAAATGGAAAGAAATTGACATAAGAACTTGAAGATAGTATACATCGTATTGTAGCATTGTCAATTTCGAACGAAGGGCTGAGAGTTGGAAGATCTGAGCCTAAGACCCCAGGGTAGAGGGAGTACCAGAATGAACCCGAGGAGACTTGAGGTGTAGAGGACGCCAACAGAGGATGCGGGGAAGACTCGAATGTGGCCGAGAGTGCAAGTGACGCATCGGGATGTTGCGAGAGAACTAGTTTAGTCAGGGCCAATGCACAAGGAGGGCATCGGGGAAGGATGGTGACTTTGCCAGCCAAGAGGCAGAAGTTGCCAAAATTTACGGGGAATGGGTCAGAAGATCCAGTATGGCACTGCAAGACGTGCGAGACGATTTGGATAGCCAATGGGCAAGATGATGTGGACCACTGGCTGAAAGCATTTCCAGCGACACTGAGAGATAGTGCCATCGACTGGGACACAGAGTTGGACCAAGTACACAGGGCATCATGGAGATCACTCAAGAAGGCATTCCAAGACGAATTCAAACTCCTGAGGGATGACAGTGAAATTGTAGCAGAGATCTACAGTACGAAGCAAGGGAAGCACGAGAATGTGCGAACCTACAACCGGAGACTGAAATAATTGTTGGGAAAACTGGAGAGTCAGCCAACCAACGGGCTAAAGAAGTGATGGTTCATCGAAGGGTAGCACCCATCGCTGAGGAAGAAAATGAAAGTCGTGCCTCCGTCGTCGTACAATGAAGCATACAATCGAGCGATGGATATAGAGAGTGAAAACAAAACATCCTTCTGAGCAAAAAGGAAGACAGACGACGAGGAGAGTATGGACGACAACAACGACAGTGAGTCCAAGACTGTGCATGCACTTAGGAAAGACATGATGAGAATGATGAAAGAATCGAAGGCTGACAAGGAGAGTACAAGGGAAACTAGAGAATTGTGGTATACTGATTGCAAGGGTGAAGGTCACACAAAGGCAAACTGTCTGAAAAAATTGTTTTGTGATATCTGCCAAGTGATGGGACATTCCATCAAGGAATGCCCATTTAACCTAAAAGCAAGGAGTACACAAGTACTCTTCACACAAGGAGAGCAGCCAACTTTGCCAACCACCCCACTGAAGCCGTAGTACAATAGCAATGCATCCCTTGGAGGTTACCGAAGTAATAGAAGCCCGAGAAGCAAGATACAGTACGATGGTAAAGGGAGGCCCATGATACAGTGCCGACAATGCAACGAATGGGGGCACTTTGCAAGGGAATGCCCGAACAACAATCATAACAAAATAAATGCATTATGCAAGTGGTGTGGGCCCGGAGACCATGAAGAAAAAGATTGCCCAAAACAGAAAGGGGTGAATCTTATCAATGTCGAGGAAAATGATGAAGAGATCCTTGCTATCACTCGAGCACAATGGAAAAAGGCCACTTATCCAGACCCCAGAACTGAGGAGAGACTCCGGGATGCCAGAAAAGAAGTGGAGATGGTGATGGAAACAGAAAGGAAGAATAGAAAAATAACCACCGTACGATCGGAGTTAGACAAGAATATTGTAAATCAGGTGTTGCAGACCACTGTATCCATCAGGATGGCGGATCTCCTACAAAACATGCCACAATTGAGGATGGCAATTTCTAAGGCGATGGAAGGAAACCCAAGCGGGGAAACAAAAGACGAGGATGTCATAGTGGAGCCACCGCCGAAGGGAGAACAAGTGATCGACCTGAGGCTGTTGGCAGTTGACATGGGGAAGAGACCAGTCGTCGTACACATGTCAATCGGTGATGCTACTTGACGAACACAATAATCGACGGAGGATCCAAAGTGAATGTGTTGACAGAAGATACATGGAAGTGCCTGGGAAAACCTACTTTATGACCACAAAATTTCCAGTTGGTGGGAGCAGACTAGCACAGAATTAAAGCGCTGGGAGTGCTAATGGCTCAAAAAGTGAAGATTGGCACCCAACTCTTTCTGTTAAACTTTGTAGTCATAACAACACAGAATGCGTCGTATGATGCATTACTCGGCCGAGGGTGGCTGATAGCCGCCAAGGCCAACCACAACTGGAAAAAGAACACCTTGTCGATAGAAAACAAGGGTAAGAGGATCGTCATGGATCTAAGAACATAGGCTGTAAGTGAAGAGTTCACATCAGATTCCGATATAGACGGAGGGGAGTCAATTGGCAGAGGACCAATAGAACCTGATGAGGAAGGAGTATTAAAACTGCAAAAATGTTCTAAGGATGAAACTAATTCCTTTAATGGGCTCTTCCACTGGCAGATGGAAGACTATGAATTCTTCCAACCAGAGTGTAACATGATTTCAATAAGAGAAAGTAGCGAATGCTCTTGGGCGACTAGTGAAACACTCGGCAATATTGGGTCTAGTGAAACATTGCTGATGAATGAAGCAAACGATGGATTGACAAACACTCGACCACTTGGCAAGAGGGAACCAATAATGAGTGACAAAGGGGAGGAAAGTAATAATCAGCCGGAAGTAACATAGCAACTAGTGGCAGAAACAAGTCGACAAGAACAGACAAGTCGACTAGGAGAGGCATAGAAAGAATATACAGAGGGTGAAGCCAAGATAGATGATACACTTGCACATAAATTTGAATCAGACAAGATGATTAGGTATGAAGAGCCATGACAAGCAACGTGAATCGGGGTGATGAAACTAACTACGGGAACCTAGCATTGAAACCATCGGCCAGAAAGAGACCATACAAAAGGAATAAGGACTATAGAGTAATTCCGACGACTTGCAATTTTTTGACGATCGGTGAAAAGCAATAGAGAAAAAATGAGGTTAAAAAGTCAAACAGTTGCTAAACGTAGTACACGGCTTCCGAAAGACAACAATTCTGGTTCCAAGAAAGACAACAGTTACGGTCCCTGCCGACGATTACAAATTCAATAAAGGTACGTCTTCAAATAATGAAGTTAAAATAATCAAATTGGAGGATATGGCACAGAGAAATATTACGAGACAATTTACGTGACAAGAAAGTTCTACAGTTGGAGTTACAGATAGAACGTGGACCCCGTCAGAGAAAAATAGAAAAATCCGATTCAGGTTGACATGGATGAAAAATTGGAAAAAATGGAAAAAATAGAGAAAAAGAGAAAGTGAAAAAAAAAAGAAGAAAAAGTAGTAGTAAGCCGTACGACTTGAGGGCCGTACAACCCAAGCCGTACGACCATGGTCGTACGTCTCACCTCATCCCTGCCCCTTCGCACAGAAATTTTCATTGCAGAACAAATAATTTTTTACAACTCTTGGCCGTGCAATTCAGGCAACCGTACGATCAAAAGGGGAGGTTCAACATGCACGAAGGTTCACTGACGACTGTTCTCTACCGACTGTACGGATTGTTTTCTTCGCAGAATCCTTACAAATTTTTGCCGAGTATGGGAGATTCCTAGCACCATACAAGGAAATAAGAGGTGAGAAGAAGTGCAGGAATAATCAGCCCACAATTTAGAAAAATGATGTGCGCCATGAAGGTCTGAATGGTTTTGAAGGTGTTATTTTGCCCCTGGACCTCGCGAGGGGCACTTTCCTCGACCCCTCTGGGGGCGCTGCCCCCAAACCCCCACGAAGGGCGCTACCCCTCAACCTCATTGGGGGCATTGCCCCCAAACCCCCATCAAACCAGTGCTATCTTGATTCAGTGAGCAATGGGGTGCAACATTCGCAGCATTCAGTGTGCTATCAGATTGGGTTCCTTGGTTGGTTGGTCTACTGGTTGGGTTCCAAATGTGTTGGTTCTACTTTTACACATCTCCTACTTAAGTATTGTCGTCAGTTTGGCAGAGCTTAATGTCAGTTCATACTTCATGGTTTTCTGTCGTCTGGAAGACGACTAATTTTGTGGGGGGGATGATGTAGTCGGTCATAATTGTAGTCGGCCGTAGTCGGCCAAGTAAATAATCATGAATTAATTAATGTTGTGCACAGTTAAGTTTAGGAGTGTTATCGGGAATTAACCCCGATGGTTGGATAGTTACGGAGTCGTTGCCAACGGTTGGTATCTTAACCAACCTTGACATAAGTTATATATTGAGTCGATACTTGTAATCGGGGGGCAGCATTGTGACATTGTAGTGTAATACTGATATATTCAATGAATGAAAACAATGCTTTATTCTGTGCAATGCTGTTATAAATACCTGTTCTACATTATGCACTATACTACTACTGTGTAATTTTGTTTACTCCATGTCTGTGTAAAACACCACATTGCCAGTAAATATGGACAATGTTATAAAGCTCTTTATCATATGTGGGATTCCATTGGACTGTTGTAGTGAAGGTCTCACTATGAAAAGTGATCAGATGGACATCGTGAGTGAGGACCGCTTCAAGAGCATATTTAGAGGTGCTAGTCTCTATCACAAATGGTTGTTGAAGATCCAAAAGTGTGAGCACTAGCAAAGAATAGATTTTGCATTTTGGTTTGTCAAAAGCTTTCTATTGTGCATCTAACTAGGTGAATTTTGCTTTTGTGCTACCTCTAATGATCTAATTGAATGGCTAGGTGACTTTAGAAAAATTAAGTACAAATCTCTTGCATAAGTTTGCTAATTCCATGAAGCTACTTAGCTTTGTGAGATTCTTTGGAGTTGGCTATTCTTGGATGATGCAGGTTTTGGCTGGGTCCATGTGTACTCCTTGTGCATCCACAATTGTAAGAGACCCTATTATATATAACTGAAATGTTTGATCAATTTAGATAAGATTTCTTGCACAAATCAATGTAAAACATCAATACAAGTCACCATAAATGAAAGCCATCAAACTCCTTGCATTATTATTGATTGGAAATGGAATCACATCACAAAATACACTGCTGTCATGAAATTACAGTCATAATATCAGTCATATCAGACTTGATATCTTCACAAAGTGAGTGCCAAATGTTGTCCAAACTTCATACAAACAAATATGCAATGATTGAAAAATATGCCACTAATCAACCCAGCCTTAGTAAGGCTTCATATGAGCTCAATGTGCGTACAATATCACTGTATATCAGACCCTAATGACTGCTGTAGCTGACTATCATAAACCCTGTATGGCTGTAGCATGCTCAGATTTGATAAAAACATCAAAACAACTCCTCCAAGTGCAAGCGATGGGTCTCTAATGATGGAAATTGGCTTGTAGACTACTCTCACATGCTTCAATCTTCATAAAACCCTGGAACAAAGGTTTATCAGCTGACTGTAATGGAAAATCAGGTCTCATGAATTTAATATAAGCTTCCAATAATGTCTCCAAACCCTACTAATGCTACATTGGCTTGGAAGCATTGAAACCAAGGGTTCTCAATGATATCTTATCTCTCCAAAACACTTCAACAACCAGCAAATTTAAGCTCAATGGTTAATATCTGAATAATATCACCTCACATAATGTAATATCCCTGATTGGATATTCTTTGTTATTTGATTTGCAAACTGAGTTTTCTATGTATGCTGATGTTATTATAGATACCCTTTGATCACAGACTAAATAACAAACATGCAAATCCAAATATTTACAAAACTACTAGTTGGCTGTGACAACTCAGAAATTCTCAATTTAGATTTATAGATAGAAATAGATCCTTCAAATTAAAGATTTGAAGTATGATAATCAATTTCATTCAAAACTGAAATATGTTGTCGAGAATGCAAACCATACTGTTCAAACAGAGATGAATGATGGCTGGAGCTGATGATGTTCAATACATAACACTAGTAGTAGTAATATATTAAACTCAAATTGCAGAGATGATAACGATCAATTCTGACCTTGAGTACCTGTTAACTCCTGAATTCAGAAATACTGTAGTAGCAATCTAAGGATAACGCTGATATCTTAAACACAATAACTGGTTTCTTCACACAACAATCACCATCTGTCTGATATCATTAACTTACACGCATCATGCTAGGCTTTTCCTAAACTCACAATGGACTTTAGAGGCTGCTGTGTAAATTCAGATATGAAATATCAATTCAACATACCAGTTGAAGACTAAATTCAAATGCAAAGTATCTCCTTGAGTGTTCGCTGATGCTAAGCAGAAACACTGATGCAAAACTGTTTGTTGGCCATCCTCGATCCTTTTAGAATAATTATGAATGCAATTTTCCGCCAGTTATCAAACTCTTCAGGCTCGGTATCAAAGATAGTAATTCCTGTGAATGATGTGCAATTGAAAACTAAGCTTCAATGATGTTTCTATGAAAATCAACGCTCAGGCTTCTTGTCTCTGTACACACAACGTTTTATCTTCAATATCATATTATGCCTAATTAAATTGATAGAGGCTGCGATCCACCTTTGAACCTCTGCATCAGATCTGGGACCCACAGAGGAGTTTAGACAGGTAGCAATATAAACAAAGTCTCCTTAACCGCCGCCGAATATCCTAGAAGCTGCGAACTCTTCAAAGAAACCACGATTTCTATCAAATACAAAACATATCAAGCGATTCCTATTACTTCCTTATTTTCTTTATAAATTTGCACCCAAACCTGGCCCACTAAAATTCTGATGATAACAATCTATATTAAAGAAAACAAAACCTATCTGACTATTGTCAGAAGTTGTCTCCCAGCAGCCAACAATATACTTCAGAGAAATACAAACAACTTCCCAAAGACCAGTCCACAAATTCCTAAACTCATACTTCACACAAACTCTCTATAGATGGATCGATGAATTACTTTGTAGAATGGATTAGTTTTTCAAGGGCCCACAAACCACTAGTTAGAGACTCATAAAATTCATGATTTCTGATTATAATAATCATAAGCTAGAGCCTCTGTTTGCTGGGACCCACTGAAACTGTCAGAATTTGTCTTTGACTTTACCAGCAATACCTTATCAAACTATACATCTAAAATTTGCAATACAAATGGAATTAAGCAACCTGCGAACACCAGATAAGAACTTGGAGAAAATACCAATTATATATATATATATATATATATATATATATATATATCAAATTCCTTTGCAAATTTATATTTATTCATAAATCAATAAATTTGCAATAAAACCCTCTGACAAATGCTTATTCTCAAATCTTCATACAATATCTTCAATGAAGCACAATGATCAGCAATCAGCAATAAACCTACTGAAAACCTAGAACTACACTTGGAGCACAAATGTGAAATCTGAGATGATTTCACCTCAATGATGGTAAGGGACCATCACCAAACCGATTTCTGCAAATGCAAGGGAACATCACCTTGACATGAGCTGAATACAACTTGTCAAAAGATATAAACCCAAAACCAAAACATACAGATATCCGGACATACATCAAATGACTCTCAGGCTTGGTTTTAAAGCCATTACATCAATTAGGCCTAGCCTAATTTTATTAAATGAGAGTTTACATGTACACATCATACCCAAGCATTTTAAATGCTTTTACATGAACTTTATTAAATGCTTGCACTTGTACTTTTTAAATGCTTGTTCATAACACTTTTCAATAAAGTGTTGTACTACTGACTTAGTAACTTAAATAAAATATTAATTTTATAAATTAAATAAATATACTTCACAAAATTAATTTACAATTAAAACAATATTAAGTTACTTAAAAATTGGGGACATGACAGCCTCCCTTTCTCGACATTGCTTGTCCCCAAGCAATGAGAAGAAAAACTGAACTCAATCAATCCCTGGATCCCAATTCCAGCGAGGCTCCTCAAACATGCTCAACCGCATCTCCTCAAGGCTGCTGACGAAGAAGATCCTGGGACCGCTTCCGCTGTTGTACAATGTAGCAAACACATCCATGCTCAACCTCCAATGACACATCCATATTATGAAGCAACTTGATACCTTGCTGAAAGAGATTGAACTATCATACTCATCCTCATATAACTCACTTGTTGAAGCTATGTTAACATCAAATCCAATCACCAAAGCATCATCACAATAATACCATATCAAAACATAGGCATTCTCACTAAATCCATTATGAATAAGAAAATTCATCAACTCTGAATCAAATGATTGTGTATCATTAAGAATGTCATCTTCTTTCCTATCGATATCTTGATTCTCTATTCCATGTATCTCATGATTCATTTGCTGGAAATCATCTACCTAATAACTGAAAATCACGTCAAAATGAATACCAATGTCATCACTAATGTTCAATGGTGAGTAAACATCCATAGGCCATTCTCCAATGAAGTAGACATGATCCAAACCTCTACAAAGCTCCCGAACAGCTGCTGTCCTCCAAGTGTCATGAAGGATCTCTATGTGTAATGTAATAAGACAGCCATCTCCTATCAATGTATCTTGAATTAGGAATGGAACATCAATGCACATTTGTTCACTTGTATACTCAATGTCACTATCCAACTCCATACAAAGCTCATTTCTCATATGCCACATGTCTTGAATCCTCTTTGTCTCAATCATACCAGGGTGTATCAAATCAGAAATCTTGAGCCTTGGATAATCCAGATACTCGTCATGTGTGATGACCAATAAAGTGCCAAAGGTAGAAAGTGTCTTCCCACTCTCATTCATATGAACAATAACTACCACCAACTGATTTTGCAAAGGAATAGTACTGCTGCCCTCAAGCAAATCAGGGATTATATCATGCCATTCAACTCCATGATCAAAATCTATGTCTTCTTCATTAGAATGATCAGCAATGACATCATGCCACTTTTTATCATCATGAAGTGTCATGAGTTCTTCATGTGAACCTTCTTCCTCATGGATAATCTTTGTGACAAAGACTATGTCTTCTCCTTGCATTTATGATTGAACACCAATGGTATGCCCTTCATGATTGATCATGATTTCAAGTTCACTCTCAAATGTATGATCATTTTCCACCTCTTTCACATCATTCATGTACTCTTCTTCGGACTCGACCTTATGTGGCTGGAGTGAAACTGTGTCAATCTCTCCTCTAGAGCTGCTAGCTAATGGCTGGGTGTCCTCACTATCCAATGAGTCTTCATCATACCACTAACACTTGAACTTCATGTAGTCTTTAAAACTGATTCTGTTCTGCACATACATAGGAAGAGCATCATACTTGTTTATTAAGGCTGTCAAGTCTTCTATAGATTTGTCAACTGTATATGATTTTCTTTCCTTCAAAAAAGAACCCATAGGCTGGTAGGACGAAGGCTCTAACTCATAGGCTGGCAGGTCTATGGCTCTAATACCACTGTAATATCTCTGATTGGATATTCTTTGTTATTTGATTTGCAAACTGAGTTTTCTATGTATGCTGATGTTATTATAGATACCCTTTGATCACAGACTAAATAACAAACATGCAAATCCAAATATTTACAAAACTACCAGTTGGCTGTGACAACTCAGAAATTCTCAATTTAGATTTATAGATAGAAATAGATCCTTCAAATTAAAGATTTGAAGTATGATAATCAATTTCACTCAAAACTGAAATATGTTGTTGAGAATGCAAACCATACTGTTCAAATAGAGATGAATGATGGCTGGGGCTGATGATGTTCAATACATAACACTAGTAGTAGTAGTATATTAAACTCAGAAATTGCAGAGATAATAATGATCAATTCTGACCTTGAGTACCTGTTAACTCCTGAATTCAGAAATACTGTAGCAGCAATCTAAGGATAACTCTGATATCTTAAACACAATAACTAGTTTCTTCACACAACAATCACCATCTGTTTGATATCATTAACTTACACGCATCATGCTAGGCTTTTCCTAAACTCACAATGGACTTTAGAGGCTGCTGTGTAAATTCAGATATGAAATATCAATTCAACATACTAGTTGAAGACCAAATTCAAATGCAAAGTATCTCCTTGAGTGTTCGCTGATGCTAAGTAGAAACATTGATGCAAAACTGTCTGTCGGCCATCCTCGATCCTTTTAGAATAATTATGAATGCAATTTTTCGCCAGTTATCAAACTCTTCCGGCTCGGTATCAGAGATAGTAATTCCTGTGAATGATGTGCAATTGAAAACTAAGCTTCAATGATGTTTCTATGAAAATCGACGCTCAGGGTTCTTGTCTCTGTACACACAACGTTTTATCTTCAATATCATATTGTGCCTAATTAAATTGATAGAGGCTGCGATCCACATTTGAACCTCTGCATCAGATCTGGGACCCACAGAGGAGTTTAGATAGGTAGCAATATAAACAAAGTCTCCTTAACCGCCGCCGAATATCCTAGAAGCTGCGAACTCTTCAAAGAAACCACGATTTCTATCAAATACAAAACATATCAAGCGATTCCCATTACTTCCTTATTTTCTTTATAAATCTGCACCCAAACCTGGCCCACTAAAATTCTGATGATAACAATCTATGTTAAAGAAAACAAAACCTATCTGACTATTGTCAGAAGTTGTCTCCCAACAGCCAACAATATACTTCAAATAAATACAAACAACTTCCCAAAGACTAGTCCATGAATTCCCAAACTTATACTTCACACAAACTCTCTATAGATGGATCAATGAATTACTTTGTAGAATGGATTAGTTTTTCAAGGGCCCACAAACCACTAGTTAGAGACTCATAAAATTCATGATTTCTGATTATAATAATCATAAGCTACAACCTCTGTCTGCTGGGACCCACTGAAACTGTCAGAGTTTCTCTCTGACTTTACCAGCAATACCCTATCAAACTATACATCTAAAATTTGCAATACAAATGGAATTAAGCAACCTGCAAACACCAGATAAGAACTTGGAGCAAATACCAATATATATATATATATATATATATATATATATATATATATATATATATATATATATATATATATATATATATATATATATATATATATATATATATATATATATATATCAAATTCCTTTACAAATTTATATTTATTCATAAATCAATAAATTTGCAATAAAACCCTCTGACAAATGCTTATTCTCAAATCTTCATACAATATCTTCAATGAAGCACAATGATCAGCAATCATCAATAAACCTACTGAAAACCTAGAACAACACTTGGAGCAGAAATGTGAAATCTGAGATGATTTCACCTCAATGACGGTAAGAGAGTATCACCAAACCGATTTCTACAAATGCAAGGGAACATCACCTTGACATGAGCTGAATACAACTTGTCAAAAGACACGAACCCAAAATCAAAACATACAGATATTTAGACATACATCAAATGACTCTCAGACTTGGTTTTAAAGCCATTACATCAATTAGGCCCAGCCTAATTTTATTAAATGAGAGTTTACATGTACACATCATAACCAAGCATTTTAAATGCTTTTACATGAACTTTATTAAATGCTTGCACTTGTACTTTTTAAATGCTTGTTCATAACACTTTTTAATAAAGTGTTGTATTACTGACTTAGTAACTTAAATAAAATATTAATTTTATAAAGTAAATAAATATACTTTAGAAAATTAATTTACAATTAAAACAATATTAAGTTACTTCAAAATTGGGGACATGACACATAAAGTATGGGGTCATCATCTAACAAATACAAGGGGTCATCACCTTGCAAAATGACATAAAAATCGGAATTCTCAGTCAAAATAATAGAATAAGAAAACATACCAGATTCAACATATTTTCAAATGAAGATGAAAGTCTCTATTTAACTTCTCCTTGAATGAGCGATCCTCCTTTATGATGTTTGTAATGCAATTTGAGTTCCACTAATGATGAGCAATAGACTTGAACAATTGTAAATCAGTTGCAACCAATACTCATTCATTTAAAACAATCTTTAATTAATTTAAATGAAATACAACTACTCCATGTGAATCGATCCTTTAGCAATGAGTTCTTCTTGCATAGGCATACAGTCATTTAATATCTTCATTTTGCATTGAATATCATGCATAGGCTTGGGCGATCACAACCACATTGGCGTTGGCATTTGAATGCAAATATTTAATAAATAAAACTTGCATTTAAAATCATTCTTCCTTTTCTTGGGCGATCCACATGAAAACATTAAATAAATAAATTTGCATTTAAAATGATCCATTGCCTTAGCCGCCGTTCCTCTACTAGCATTTAAAATCATTTGCTAGCATTTAAAAATGTCTTTTGTTTGCTCCTCATCGCTTGGCACTTGATTCAATGTAATACAAAGCGTGTACATTTTTACTCCACCATGTATACTCTAATTCCCACGATCCAATGCAATATGTGTACACTTTTATCTTGAGTGAACTCCTTATGGGCGTTGGAATTTAAGGGACCAATATTCAATGATTTTGCAATCCACATGATAGTCGATCCATTTGAAATAGGCATTTTGAAATATTTGAATATATTTGAACACCTTGGACCTATGTTCCTCCCACATTAGCTCTTGATGACAAATAGGTCCCACCTGGAGCAATTCCTTATTCCACACAAAAACTTCATAAAAATATATTAGAGAAAATGCAATTAAAAATTTCATTTTCCCTTTTATTCCATCGTCTAACAAATCAAACCAAATGATTGAAAATACAATTTCAATATTGCATTTTCCAAATAACATACTAGTTGAGCCAACTTTCCGGTTCTCCATTTATAGAAACAAACTCAAACTAGAAATCATAACTTGGCTCAAAATGGGGATATTACAGCCCTCTTTTCTCGACATTGCTTGTCCCCAAGCAATGGGAAGAAAAAACTGAACTCAATCAATCCCTGGATCCCAAACCATCTAAGTTGTCCATACAAATTCACACATACCATCTGAAAGATGTTGATGAAAGAGATCCTGTGACCTCTTCCACTGTCGCACAATGATACAAACACATCCATACTCAATCTCCAATGACAAATCCATTCCATAAAGTAGTCAGTCAACTCAAAATTGAAGATGCCAATGTCAAACAATGAGCCAACATAGCTGAAAATCTTTATACCACTAAATAGTCTCATGAATAGATGAAGGATGCTAAACACAAATGTATCCAATCCTGTTGTGCTAAAACTGAAATCACATACTTCACAACTCAACAATGAAGACTAACCATCCACATGTGCCAATGAGAGAACATCATCAAAATGATTAGGCGTCCCTTCAAGCGTAGGCTGATCCTCTCTAATGAAAATCAATGTATCATGCAAATCACAACTGAAATCACATGCAATGGAATTCCAAGTAGGACAGCTACTAACCCATGACAAATCAATGAAGATGAAGTCACCAATCAACAAATGAAAAGCTTCCATATCATAATCAATTGATGACATAACCAAAGATGAATTATGGATGCCTTAAACACCCATCAAAGACAGTTCTTGAGTGGCTGGTCCACTATGGGTGTCATCAAACACCGTCAAGTCTTGATTTGTCTCCTCTTCTTCCCAAGTGATTAGGGATGGAAGTGGCTCAAAGAAGTCTTCATTACTAAATGTCACAACGCTGTAAGGTTCATAGTCTTCTTTTATCAACTCCAAAGTCTCTTTGAAAGGGTGCAAATGTGTATGAGAAATACCATGAGTAGGCTGATTTAGTTCACCGAATGTATCAAACCAAATTGAATCTTCTTCATTCTCATTGCCATATTCATGTATAACATAATTGGCTGCCTCAAAATAATCAAGTAGAGCTGATTGCAAATAAATAGTACTGCTGCCCTCAAACAAATCAGGGATTATATCATGCCATTCAACTTCATGATCAAAATCTGCCATCTCATTAAAACGATCATCAATGACATCAAGCCATTTTTCTTCATCAAATGCTGATCCAAAGCAAGGAACTTCATATGCATCACCTATGTCTTCTTCATGTGAATCACATATTTCATGGTTGATCTTTGTAGCAAATATTATGTCCTCTCCTTTCATGTATGAGTGAACATCAATAATATACCCTTCATAACAAACTGTAATGTCTGATTTGCTCTCAAATGAATGAACATTATCATTTCTAAATCATTCACATCACTTGTCTCCTTATCAACATGAGGATCAATGTTAGTCTCAACTTGAGAAACCATATCTTCATCTACCTTAGCTGATTTATCTTCATCTTGCACATCCTCTTCATCAATCTTGCAATCATCATGTAGTGACATGAGCTCTTCATCTTTTGCTTCAATAGGCGACTCTTCTTGATCACTTATAGGCTGCAAATCATTTGAATCACTTGCATGTTTACCAAGCTTACCATAGAGACAACTTCTAAAACCTGCACTTGTAAATATTTTTTCCATCATCACCCTCACCCAACTTTTTTCCATATAATCTGACAACTGCTGTGATTTCTATTTGTGTTCAACAAAAAGCCTTTCCAACTCTTTCATGCTACCATCTTTAACTCTTGCCATTGAAGTACCCTGTTAGATGACTAAAACCACTTCTGATTTTCCCCTCAGGTTGGCAAGATCATGGCTCTTCTTCTATAATGTTGTGGCAAAGGATCAACGTAGTAGCTCATAACCCATAGGCTGGCAGGATCGAAGCTCTGATACCATTGTAAGAGACCCTATTATATATAACTGAAATATTTGATCAATTTAGATAAGATTTCTTGCACAAATCAATGTAAAACATCAATACAAGTCACTATAAATGAAAGCCATCAAACTCCTTGTATTATTATTGATTGGAAATGGAATCACATCACAAAATATACTGCTGTCATGAAATTACAGTCAAATCAGACTTGATATCTTCACAAAGTGAGTGCCAAATGTTGTCCAAACTTCATACAAACAAATATGCAATGATTGGAAAATATGCCACTAATCAACCCAGCCTTAGTAAGGCTTCATATGAGCTCAATGTGCATACAATATCTGTAATGTCCTCTTCGTGACACATGGTTAGTCCATCACTTAGTTCCCATGGACTAGTAGTTTGGATAGGGAACTAGAGTTAGTTTGGCTCGGAGGTGTTGATGATTGTTTTCAGACAAGTCAACAATAGAGTAAAACACTAAGTATCCCACTCTCTCTTGAGTAATGTCTCTCAAAGGCTAAGCTATGTGATCTAGTGAGACAACTTCAAGGTTCCATATTCATTTAGCTTATTCCTCCTTTCAGTGTGGATGATATATGTACAATGCTTCAATAATAAAGAAAAGGAAAAAGATAAAGGTTTTGAGAAACTAATCTAAGGTCAATGAAGCAATGATGATGCGTGAATAGAAAAACTCTTTAATCAACCTAACTCCACTTCGCCAAGGATGCCTACAACTACAAGAAGTTGGTGCAATCTCCTAAGGATAGCGAAAGGTTTTCAAATCATGAAAGCTCATATAAGCACCCATTAGACGGCGCAACTCAAACAAGCATCCACAATCGAACTTAAACAAATGAAGCTCATACTATCTTTACACAACACTTCACCAACAATGAATGTCAAAAGCATGAGCTAGGAGTTGATCAAATATTCAATACGACATGCATTACGTCAATGAGCTTCTAACCTACTTCTAATCTACTTGGAAACATCTTTCCATTTCATCAAGATACAAGAAACCATGTCATTTCACAAGACAACACTTCACACCAAACAAGCTCCAATGTCTTTGCATTAATCTTGAGAAATATTTACAACTTCAAGCACTCTCAGAGAATTTCGAGTCCCTTCTACTCTACTCCTACAAACTTTCTAACTACTATATGATGATTTTACAAATGAGGCAACAAGGCCTTTATATAGAGGTCCGGAATTACAATGAAGGGCTAAGATCAATTCACGTAGCCAAGGGCCAAGATCATGCCATCTCAACAGTTAGTTACAACAACTTGCTATTTTTAATACATAAGAGAGGCAATGAAGGCACGTTTTCCAAGAAGATAAGGATAAAATGGAATCTTTTAGAGCATCTTCCACTTGGACATCCTCTTTGGCTCCTTGCTTGTTGAATGATGTGGCGAAATATGATTGGTGATGATGATGTGTACATGCCACGCAGGTGCCACCTCAGCATATTCCCAAATTGCATCATCTGTGTGATGTCTTCGAATGTAATTGCTTTGAATGAACTTGTACTTTTGGTATGTATCTTTGTTGACTTTGCCTTGTTCATTTTCTTGTAAATTGGATGTGTATGATATATGTTGCTTCATTTGTTTAACTTATCTTCTTGGCAGGATAAACAATGATCTTGTTTGCTTCTTCATGAAGAGTAGTATAGATGATGATGATGCTTCATGGATTAGGAGACTTCTCTGATACTTGAAGATTCAGGAGGAACTTGAAGTTGAATGGATGAATGTCTTCTCTGGATGCAATGAAGTGCTGAACTTGATGTGATCCTCTGGAGCAGCTACATGATGCCTCTTTTGCAACGACTGCCTCTTGACTTCACTCTTTGTCCATTTGTGATTCCAAGTGTTTGCTCCTTAGATGACTCCTTAGCTTTGTTGATGTTCCTGCAAGACAAGAGAAACAATATTAACCACTTTATAACAAAAGAATCACTTTAAACATGTAAATAATCCTTCGTCAATCTAGGCGCATATTTAGTGTTGTAGAAGTGCAAAAGTGCACCTAGATTCTTTTGGCCTTAAATTTGTCATTTTGATGATCTCAATCAATTGTAAATGTCTTAGAATGGTTTTCTTCTTCAAAGAACCCAGTCAAAAGTGTCATCCTATGTAATTTCCTCCTAGGCGCTCCTTTAGGTTTGCAAGAAGTCAAAAGAGCGCCTAACTCATATGACTTGTTACTTGTTATTTTAACACTCTCAAACAATTGAAAACGACTTAGGAAGCCCCTATTTCTCAAGCGCTCATTACCTAATGCAAACGTATGCATTCTTTCTAAGGCGCAATTTGGAGCTGCTAGGAGTAGGAAAGTGCGCCTTAATCTCTTCAAACTTGTCGTTTAACCTTCAATGATTCCTCACTCATGTTTAGGTATCTGATTTGATGCTCAAATGCTTCCCTTATCTTAGGCGCTGATTTGAATGAAAATGGGCTAGAAGATGCGCCTAAGCTCCTTGACTTGTCTTTAACTTTCAATAATTTCAATCTCATGCTTAAATGTTCAAGAGACCTCTTCTTTAACTTGATGTTATTTGAGATTGAGGGAATAGGCACTGTTTTGGGACTGTATAGTAATAGAGCAGCGCCTTGAATTGGACAAGTGCCTTCGCAAATTTAAAGTAAATAAGCTGAAAATGGCGCCTTCTCAAATCTCCCAACAATTTGCTTCAAAAACTCATGTTTTCTAGGCGCTGAAATTAGTATGTAAATGCATGAAAGTGCGCCTAGACCCTTGGGGTATTTCTTCACTGTTAGGAGATATTGCAGTGTCTTTGAACTCTATGATGGCTAGGCACAAATTGGGAGTCATACAAGTCTATATTAGCACCTTGACATGAGTAAATTTTTTCTCCAAGTTAGGCGCTGATTTGAGTCTTAATGAACTCCTTTATTACATGGGCACACTTCTTGGTCTTTTTGGATGAAATCAGCGCGTTGTCTTCATGCTTGCTATTTTGTAACTCTAAATAATCAATCATGTTTTAAAATGACTTCCATCTTGTAGGCGTTGAAAGTAGTTATAATAGCAAGAATTTGCGCCTAGACTTGAATGACTTGTTCTTAGGCATTTTTAGTGATCTCAAACCAAGGTAATGATGTTTAGAAAACCTCTTGCTCAAAAATGATATCAAAACTCAAGGTCCCTACCCTTTCATTACTTAGGCGCATATTGATGACTCTTTGAACTTGGATTGGTGCCTAGACATCTTGACTTAATTTCTCTACTTCTCTTGATCTTAAAATCATTGTAGTTACTCTCAAAACCCTCTGTGAAGTCAACCACCTTCAAGACTTGTGGTTCCAAGTTGATTTCTCCTTTAGGCGCCAATATGAGGCTGTTTTGATGGAAAGTAGTGCCTTAGGTTTATGATGTTTAATTTGATGTGTTTGATCAACTTTAGCGTCAAGATGAATTACTTCTCTTAAGGCGCCCTCCTTTACACTTCAAAATATCCCTTCTATATCAAGGCGCTCATTTGAGTTTCTACCTTAGGCGCTGATTTGGACCTCAATCTTAGGTGCTGATTTGAGTTTGCAGAGGTGGGAAAGCGCGCCTAACTTCCTAGAGCATATTCGCGCCTAGGAAATGCAAGTCCCCAAGGTAAGGTATATTGAAAAATATATTATAAGTATAAGTTTAGAGATTGAATTTCTTATACTTTAAATATTTTTCAATATACCTTTCAGGATGTTTGAGATAGGTCTCGGATCCATCGGATTTAACATGTAGATTTTAGATTTTGAGGGATCCACTAGATTTCAGACTTAGCCAATTTTCAAGATTTTCAGGATATCAGACTTAGTCATTTTCAGGATTTTCAGGATATCAGAATCAAGGCATCAGGAGACTTTTGTATCCACCACAAAGTTATATACTCAACACCACTTACTTCATCATGAAAAAGACATCACCCAAGACTTAATGCAAAGCACAGGAGCTCAAAAAAGGGGGGTCCCCATTTGCAATGGGGCGATGTGTGATTAGGTCACAACAGGAGGCATTTGTCGATGATGAAGAGCTGGTTCGCATTTAGAGGATCTAGTTGGCACCTTCAGAGTTGGCCCAGTTTGATCTTGAGTGTTACTATTTTTAGTAAGTTTGGGTTCAGTGTCGGTTCGGGTTTTTTTAGAGTGGGGTCAGAAGCGTCTCGTCGAGACCTTTTCGACAAGCTAAAGAACATGGCATTCCGACATCGTCTTCATATTTGTTTTAAAGTCCGAAGTTTAATATAATTATGTGATAGGACTTTACAAATAAATATTATTTGGTCACTTTATAAAAATAAGTAATAACATAAAAGTGACCCTCTAGGAGGTGGGCACCCATGGGGAGTCATAAGGGGATGTAAATTAAATATTAAAACAAATGCAAATTCCCTCCAAAAATGGCATTGGGCTTGGAGCAAGTTATAAAGGTGCTGAAGGGCTCATTTGGTATTATGCTTGCTTTATGATATTTTCTTCTTGTGAGCTCTGCTTGGGTTTGCTATTGTGAAGCTTTTGAGGATTCGAACCAGAGGCTTGTGGAGACGGAGACCTCCATAGGTAACGGCATTCTACAGGTGTGAAAGACCACCCAACGGTGCCATTGTGAGTGGATGTATTCAGCATTCACATTTGTGTGTATAATGGAGTCATTCGGAGTTCTTGGGCAAATTTGACATATCATTCATCTATCATTGTTGAGGATTGATTTCAGAGGGATTGGAGTGATTTCTTGTGGGTTGGGAAGAGTTTATTGCTGCTGTGTTATTCCCATTGTTGGCCATACCTCCTTATGCTTGGCCGTACCATTTATTGGTGGAGTTTTGAGGTGTTTTGAGGCCAATTTGGCATTCATATCTGGTCGCCTATCCTCAAGGGCAACATACAGTTCATTGCAGACTTATTTCAGCGACCATACAGCTTTCTTGTGGCTGTTCATCACTTCCAGCATAGGCCGTACACCTCCAGGAGTGACGTGGGGCATTTTGGCTTCATTCCTCTTTGTGGGTATTGTGGATTTTTCTTTGCTAGAGGCGTTTGGGGCCCTTTGTATTGCTGATATCATTTTGTATGCTCATCTTTGTATTTCTTGGGAGATTGGAGTGATTCTGGCTATACCCAGTTGCTGGTGCACTCTCAACACTTGTACCAAGTTGCATTTCTGGATATGGGTATGTCACAGTAATTTATATTTGGCTATTCTGCTATCAGAGTCTGTTATTTTCTTCATATCTATTATACTTTTTCTGGGTTTTGGTTATATGCTTTATATTGTATGCTCCGACAACACACATCTGCAGGAAAACTAAAACTCCTTCTGTATTTTCTGTCTAGTCTCAAAGATCACACTTAAAATAAAAATAACACACATAAAAGATCTTTAAAAATTATACAAACAGGTACAACACATTACAATATCACTGTATATCAGACCCTAATGACTGCTGTAGCTGACTGTCATAAACCCTGTATGGCTGTAGCATGCTCAGATTTGATAAAAACATCAAAACAACTCCTCCAAGTGCAAGCGATGGGTCTCTAATTATGGAAATTGGCTTGTAGACTCCTCTCACATGCTTCAATCTTCATAAAACCCTGGAACAAAGGTTTATCAGTTGATTGTAATGGAAAATCAGGTCTCATGAATTTAATATAAGCTTCCAATAACGTCTCCAAACCCTACTAATTCTACCTTGGCTTGGAAGTAATGAAGCCAAGGGTTCTCATTGATATCTTATCTCTCCAAAACACTTCAACAACTAGCAAATTTAAGCTCAATGGTGAATATCTGAATAATATCACCTCACATAAAGTATGGGGTCATCACCATACAAATACAAGGGGTCATCACCTTGCAAAATGACATGAAAATCGGAATTCTCAGTCAAAATAATAGAATAAGAAAACATACCAGATTCAACATATCTTCAAATGAAGATGAAAGTCTTCATTTAACTTCTCCTTAAATGAGCGATCCTCCTCTATGAGGTTTGTAATGCAATTTGAGTTCCACCAATGATGAGCAATAGACTTGAACAATTGTAAATGAGTTGCAACCAATACTCATTCATTTAAAACCATCTTTAATTATTTTAAATGAAATACAACTACTCCATATGAATCGATCCTTTAGCAACGAGTTCTTCTTGCATAGGCATACACTCATTTAATATCTTCATTTTGCATTGAATATCATGCATAGGCTTGGGCGATCACAACCACATTGGCATTGGCATTTGAATGCAAATATTTAATAAATAAAACTTGCATTTAAAATCATTCTTCCTTTCCTTGGGCGATCCACATGCAAATATTAAATAAATAAATTTGCATTTAAAATGATCCATTGCCTTAGCCGCCGATCCTCTACTAGCATTTAAAATCATTTGCTAGCATTTAAAAATGTCTTTTGTTTGCTCCTCATCGCTTGGCACTTGATCCAATGTAATACAAAGCGTGTACATTTTTACTCCAACATGTACACTCTAATTCCCACGATCCAATGCAATATGTGTACACTTTTATCTTGAGCGAACTCCTTATGGGCGTTGGAATTCAAGGGACCAATATTCAATGATTTTGCAATCCACATGATAGTCGATCCATTGAAATAGGCATTTTGAAATATTTGAATATATTTGAACACCTTGGACCTATCTTCCTTCCACATTGGCTCTTGATGACAAATAGGTCCCACCTGGAGCAATTCCTTATTCCACACAAAAAACTTCATAAAAATAGATTAGAGAAAATGCAATTAAAGATTTCATTTTCCCTTTTATTCCATCATCTAACAAATCAAACCAAATGATTGAAAATACAATTTCAATATTGCATTTTCCAAATAACATACTAGTTGGGCCAACTTTCCGGTTTTCCATTTATAGACATATACCAATTTTCTGGTTCTCTATGTATAGAAATAGGCTCAAACTAGAAATCATAACTTGGCTCAAAATGGGGACATTACAACAATATATACTAGATACTATATCTCTTGCATGGTGAGTGAACATTTCTCCAAGTTGATGTAGATTTTTTGTTGCCATAAAGTGTGAAACACCTATTGTATGAGGCTTAAATGTTCGTCCCATGTCTCATTGAAAATTAGGAAGTCATCAAGGTAGACAACAATAAATGATTTGGTGAATGGCTTGAGAATGTTGTTCATCATCCACATGAATGTTGTTGGTGTGTTGGTCAACTTGAAGGGCATAACCAACCATTTGAATAGGCCTTCTAGACTTAACGATCTATTTTGGTGAAGAACTTGGCACCATAGAATTAATCCAAGCGCTCCTTTATCTGAGGAAGAGGGTAGCCGTTTTTTGGTGCGAGCACAATTGGGTTGTTGGAAAGCGAAGAGTTGGGCTTGATTTTGTAAGATCCCTAACCAAATCTGCCCTGAATTTTCTGATTTTAATGGTTTGACATTTTGTCAAACACTTTGCATGAAGTGTAATGTCCCTCTTTCTAGAGGAAACATTTAAACCTAAATTTGCATTCAAAGTGCTTCTCAAGGAGACATTAGAAATATTATAGATTAATAATTTTTCGATGAATAGATCAAATAAGATCAATGATAATGTATTCACATCATTCCAAGGATTATTTATTTCCTAATTGTTACTTGCTATTGATAACTATTCTATAATACGTTCCATAATTCAATCATGCATATTTTCCTTATTACTCTTCCTCGTAGAACTAGGCTTTACATGTATAGGGCGTGCTGAAACCATCTCTTGACCCAGCCTACGGGAGACTTTGTCCCAGCCTACGGGCCTTCTTACGGATGGGATTACTCCGCCTCTCCCCACAAGACCTAACATTCCTTTAAGGATGAAGTAATAGAGAAATCTAGAAGTAATAATCTAAGTTCATCTTCCCATATCATCTTCCTTCTATTCCTTAACCATGGATGGGGAAATTATATGTCTAGGGCGCGTTGAACCCTCTCCAATGCGATTGGGAATGGAATTACTCCACCTCTCCCTAGCATCGTTGTCTTGGGCGCGTTAAACCCTCTCCAATCCATCGTGATGGAATTACCCCGCCTTTACCTAACAAGACCGCCTCTCCTATGGTTATGGGAAATAGAAGTGATGAGATGAACATACCATTACTGTATCTTTAATTGATTTCATAAATATCATAATTGTTCTTATTGGCATTTAACACAAGATGCCTTATATTAATATTGATCATATATCATTACATTTATTCATTATATTAGTTTCTGTGCATTCATAGTTTTGTCTAAGTAAAGTGCATTTATTTATAGTTAACATCATAATTATACCAATTAACTTGACAGTCCATTTATATTCATATTATTCTTCTACAACATTTATATTGCCTAACCTATTAATAAGGAAAGTGCACGTACCTCTTTATGCTACTTGTCTTGTTGAATCTGCTTACTGGATTCTATTCTCTTTTGCCTATTCTTTAATATTTATATATTATAATATTTGTTATAATATTAATAATATCTCTATATTGTATTATTATATATGTTATTAATATTATTGTATATATATATATATATTTATTTATGTATATATATTTACACACATATATATAGATATATTACATCTTAATAATTAAATATATTAAAATACTTACCTGCTGTTCAGACGATCTGCAGGTACCTTTTGGATGCGGTAGATATTTATTCTCCTTGTTCCTTTTTCTATTCATTTCCCTTCTTTTGTTAGATGGGCCCATTAATATTTATAAGTTTGAAGGGGTGCAATTCACCACCCGTCACCACCCTTAATAAATAAATATTATTAAACTTTGATACTCGATATTTGTTTGTATTAGTTAAGAGCTCCTTATTATGAGATCGGCATCTTCTCAACAGCCCGATTCCATATATGAATGCCCTTATATTATGCAATGAATAAATATATATTTACTATTATATATTATTATTATTATTATTATTATATTTATTTTTACTTGAATAATTCCTCCCTATATATATTTATGATATCTTTTCTAGTTATGACTCAGAAATATATATAAATATAATGCGGATCTAAATATATTTATTTATGGGATATTATTTATTTATTGCCCATCTTCTTTTCTTTATTTATTTCCCTTTCAAGGGATATTTATTATGCCTGGTGGTAAAAGACATACTTACCCTTTCATAATTTTTATTACTTTATGTTATTCCCATACGTAACTCCCTTAACATATAGTTTATTTATATTATTTGTATTTATGTTATATCATTATAATAAATGATATATTATTTATTTTGTATTATTTATATTATATCATTTATATCATAGTAAATGATATATGATTTATATTATATTATTTATATTTATATTATAATATAAGATAAATATAAAAATATTTATATTTATATTATTAGATATATTTATAATATATTATTATTGTTTATGTGTTATTTATAAATATAATAATAATATATCTTTTAATTGTTTTAAATAAATATTATTTAAATATAGTCAATTTATAATATCATTCATATCTTTGATTTGAATGAATAATACATAATGCAGGGACATGACATGAAGTCTGATTTTGTTTGCTTCTGAATGTACTTTGTTTTGAACAACAGATATATGTATGCCAAATGCTCAAACTAAATGAAATTCAGGTGCACTTATGAAGGAACTCATCAAACATCTATTCTATCACACTACCAGACCTTTTTAATGCAATTTAAATGATATATAAATCTGATTTCTGAATATGAACAACTACTGTTAAAAATCAGATTATTCATAACTGAAATAACATCAAATTACAATGCTTAAACATGCCCAAATATGTGTCAAATCTTTGCTGTTTAGAATCAGATTATTACAATGATAATCAAGGGTTTTTCACATACCAAAATATCAAATTGCAATGTCCTTGTCAAACCCTAGCTTGGTGATCAACAAATAACACTTATTTATGCATTTTTATGGCTCGAAAAGTCGACGATCCCTCCTAACTCTTGGTGATTCTCTTCAAACTTCAGACCTACACCTTACAATTGTCCACGTGCCATTGGTGTAAAATATCTATGGCTGTGAATGAGGTAGAAGGGGACGACAACTCTTTGATAGCTGCGGCTAGGGCAAACTATGCTCCACACCAATATTTCCAGTCACAATTTCCTCCAAAATGCAGCGCCAGGGTTTAAGGATTAAACTCTCTATCATAACAATATTCCAGACTTGTATATCTTTGAATAAACCTCCACAAATCTGAATATATTGCCCAATTTGTATTTGGAACAAATCTTACAAATTGGCAATCAAACCCTCCAATATCAACTTGCATAAATATATCTCTTTGAAGCTCAATCAACTCCTCCAAAATCACCTATGAAGCACAAATCTCAATCCTGGAATGAATCCACCTCAAGATGGAATTGGGTTTTCGTCCAATTCACCAATATTCCAAGGGTTTTTGTCCTAGGAATATGCTGAACTTGTAGTTGCAGATCACAAGGAAAACTTTCAATGAAAATAACAAGTCAGGGATATGAAATGATTTGCCTTCACCTCTTTTTGAAGGCACAAGTGAACTTTCTAGAAGTAACTTCTAGAAGACTCACTTTTATTATTTTATTTTATTTTATATTTTTCCCTTTTTCAAAAGTGACTTATTTTATAATTTCTCAATATAATATTATAAAGTCACTTTATAATAAAAAATAGGTCCAACTAATTAATTAAATATAAATAACCCAAAAATGACTTAGGATTATTTATTATTTATTATTTAATTAATCGAATTATTCCCTTATAATTCTTGACTTAGCCTATAGGAATAAAAATAGGCTAATGGACCTTGTTGGATGATCATTCGGAAAATGAGGATAACCCAAAAATGATTTAGGATTATTTATTATTTTATTAATCAATTGATTCCTTTATAACTCCCAACTTAGCAAATGGGAAATAAAATACGCTAGTGGACCTCGCTAGATGATCATTTAGAAAATGGGGACATTATGGATTTGCCCCTTGTCCATGAGTTCCTAGATTTGTCACCTGATCTCTTCATGCTCAAGAAACAATCTATTGTACAAAGATGCATTAGGTAAAGGTAGCTCTAGTATCAAGTCAATTGTATGTGTTACCGCACAATACTGGGACACTCCATTTGTCCCTAAAAGAGATCCTTGTTCTCCTCTAACACGTTCAATTGCTGCGACTGTGTTGAGGGATTTGCAATGTGAGTTTGAACTGCAAGGATGTTCTTACTCTCAGGCCTGCTCATAAGAAGGATAAACTTTTGGTTGGAGATAACAAACTTCTTGCATTGTTTGGCACTATTGAGAGATAATTTAGGGACAAATTGTATGCGGTATCCATGCTCACCAACATCTATGATAAATTGATAACATTCTTGGGGTTTGCCTCATAGGTTGATGTTGATGAAATGGATATGGTTGCCTAAGTAAAACATCACATACCTCTAATGCTGCAACATTGCAAAGGATTGCATCTTGAAATGGCTTGATTCTTGTTAGCTTTTTAATTTTTCTTTTTTAAGACAATACAACAAAATAGTATGCAAGATAAAACCTCTCTTCGAATTATGAGGGAAGCTCCCTGAGAACTAAATTAACCCTAGACACTAAGTTATAAACAAAGCAAACAATTATTAATACTTTACAAAATATTATCTAGGGATTTTGCAATAATGAAATAATGACATAACCTTTGCCCTATCTGTTTGCCTCAGGACATAGGACTGGTAACAACTTTTGTCTCACAAGCAAGATATTTTCGTTTTGAAGAATGAAGCGACTATCACTAAACATAACAACACCTTCCTACTAGCTAAAAACAAAAACCAACAATTCAATGAACACAATATTTTAAAGGAATAACTACCTTAACACATATACGACATAGGATTCCAAGAATGAATGAATGAATGAAAGATTTTAATAACGTCCATGAGGCCACAGTAGCCTATGGGACCCAGAACCGCACACAACCCCAACCAAAAGTAGGGCGGTGAACTGTTAAACAGTTTGCAGCCTCTTCTCAAGCTCAGATCTTCTGCCATGAATTTTGATCAAAAAGTTTGCGGTTCTGCCCAGTCTCGCCTCTTCAAACAAGGTGCTTAAGTTGTCTTTCAAGGTTTCTTCGTAGCTGCCATGAATGTCTTCGTAAGTTGAGCACTCCATGATGAAATGCCATTCTGTCTCCACCACACCTTTGTTGCAAAAAAGGCATATTCTCTTTTCCCACCCCTTTTTGGGAATCATCCACCTGCCCGTTTCACATCTAAGATGGTGTGAGCTAGTCCTTAGCTGTGCAATCAACATTTTTGCTTTCCACTTAATATCCGCTCCTATGTAGGCTTTTTCCTCATGGTTTGACGCGGGGTTGAATTCTTTAATATAGTAAGCTTTTTTCCGTCCCATTTGATTAGTCCACATGATGTTCCTAAATTTTTCTCTAACATATTTTTTTATTTCCTCTTTAACATGTGGACATTCCTGCATATTAATGTCCCACTTCTTTAATCACTTGTCATTCTGTTTCATCCATGTCTTCTTTCTTCTATTTAACTCTTCTTCCATAATTAGCCTAGGCCAACGGTGGTTTTCCATATTTTGTGTCTTCTTTATATAACTTAACAACCAAACCATCGCTGATGCCTCCAAAGGAAACGTGGTAAGTTTCCGCCAATAAGATCTCATATGGGACTGTAGTCTTGTGAAAGATCCCTGATGGATCCCTTTGCTGAAATGAAGTATTGTTTTTGTGATCTTATTTATTTTATGATTTTTATTAATTTTTTTTTGTTTTCTTTTAGACTAGAGAGGAGATGCAGAAGGGGTTTCAGTTTTCTTGAAATGTGTATTTGCCAAGATAGCAAATAGATATACATGCAGCTGCAATCTCATATAAAAA
Source organism: Cunninghamia lanceolata (assembly GCA_027924645.1). Classification (NCBI taxonomy): domain Eukaryota; kingdom Viridiplantae; phylum Streptophyta; class Pinopsida; order Cupressales; family Cupressaceae; genus Cunninghamia; species Cunninghamia lanceolata. Next base: position 9,605,229 of record BSBN01000252.1, on the reverse strand, counting down.
TGAACTAAAAATAAATATTAAATGATAGAAAAACACCAACTAAGAATTTGAAGCGCATACCCATCAGATCTGTATTTTGTATTCATTTTAAAACCCGGTTTGTAACCCCACTTGCATACAAAGATGGTATTGGCCTAGGAGAGGCTATGCATGCAACTGAAAATGAAGGATCTGAAGAATAATGCTGATTTAGTACTGCTGCAAGCTTAGATCTGCAATAGAATGCCCTATAATCTGTCCAATGATGCACAAAAGAAGACCTAGAGTAGGCCTCCCACAAGCATGAACTGGGTTGTCGTCCAATTCACCAAAATCCCTGAGAGTTTCCATTCCCAAGAGACTGTATGCTGCTGCCCCCTTGCTCAGAGTTCAAAGCTGCCATGAAGCTTCCAAATTAATATGCCAAAGATGATCAAAAAGTGAATCCAAATTCACTTTATGAAGCTTGCAAGTTGGGCATCCACTTTAGGGTTCAAAAAGGCATCACAAATAAGAATCTTTGAAAGATTCTTTTATTAATGAAAACTCATAAGTTGGGCGCCCAAGTTGAGGGTCCAACTTCATTATTAAAAGGCCACCTTTTTAACACAACATTGTGTCATCTAGGTGGGGGTCTTTTTAATATTTTATTAATATAAAGTGACATGTTATTCACTTTATTTTATTTTTATTAAATAGTAAAGCCACACTTTAATATTCAATAATTATTCCAATTCCATCACCTGGCCATTCTGAACTGAGAACTGCTGTAGCCCACGCCACTGGTGATGTCGCCACGTGTCATGCTAACTAACAGTGCCTCCCTAAAATTTAGGGATACCTCCTAAAAAATAGGGAATTTGACCAAAACTCCAAAAATGCTCCTGGAGGTCCCTTGATGCCTCCTGGTCAACTCTCGATCAAACTCTAAAAAATAGGAACCCTTCCTAAAAAATAGGAAACTGTCGCAAACTGTCTGGAAAGGCCTGTAAAGCTCCCTACCAAGCTCCACTGCCTCTGGATAGGTCCCCTAACCACTCCGTTGACCTACGGGAACCCGGATGATAGGCCAACTCTCATGTCTCTGCTAGACAGAGCTAAAGAGGGGACATGACATCTTGATTTTGAGATTGCTTATGATGAGGTGCTTTTGGATTCTCTCAACCTGCTTCCATTTCTGCTCAGACATATTGCTGCCCCAAATTTCACATCCATACAAAATCACTGAGATAACAAGCAAACCAAAAGGCGTTCTCTTGGTTTTCCAATCCCATAATTTCGCATTCCTACATCTATTCTGAAGAGTAAAGCGTCTTTCAGGCCCCTTGAATTCTTTTTGCTTTGCACGTTTCCCAATTGAGTTTGTTGTGAAAATCAAGCCCAAGGTATTTGTACTCATCCACTATTTCCAACGGGCTGCCTTCAAAAAGAAAGCTAAATTGCTTCTTTTTTCTCCTCAACGAGAATATCATCACTTTGGTTTTGCTTGTGTTCACTTGCATCCCAACCTCCTAACAAAAGGATTCCAATGCTTGCAATTGTTCTCTCAAACCATGAGCTGTTTTAGCAATTAGTATGAGATCATCAGCATATAGGAGTAACTGTATCACGTACTTAGTCAGCTGAACTCCCTCTCCACTAGTCTTGTTTATCCATTCTTCCACCTTATCAATGTATAGACCGAACAAGTTTGGGGAAAGCGGGTAGCCTTGTTTGACGTCAATATCGCTACCAAAGCACTAAGACATCCCATCTTTGGTTCGAATTTTAGCCTTAACCTACTCATAAAGCCTATGGAGAACAACTCTATATGGACAACAACTCTATACACATCAGGGACCCCAAGTTCATCCATCCTTTTCCAAAGCTTTCTGCAAGGCACCATGTCAAATGCTTTTTTAAAATCAACAAAACAGAAAAAAGCCTCGTTACCCTGGGTGTTCCATATTTTTTCGATCATGAACCTAAGGGTGACACCATGATCAATAGTGGAATGTTTCGGCCTAAAACCAGCCTGCCCCTTAGCTCTTTTTCCCTCTTTTTTAGCCCAACTACTAATCCTCTGCTCAACCATGCTGCCAAAAAGTTTACCCAAGAGAGTGTTAACCATAATCGTGCGGTAATTTGAAGGATTATTGATATCCCCGCTTTTGTAGAGAGGAGTAACCACACTAGTCGTCCACTCTTCCGGGAAGCCCTCTTGAATGACATTGTTGAAGATGCGCTTGATACATGGTGCAAGGACCTCAATACCCCATTTTAAATGTTCCGCTTGTAGCCCATCAATATCCCGAGCTTTCCCTCCTGCCAACTTTTTTATGCCTTGTTTTATATTTTCTATGGTAAAAAGCTGCTTATTTGCATTGATTACCGGTGGTCTATGTTTATCCTGATCCCGCTCATACAACATTTTCGCATATTCCAGCCATTGATAGTCTTTGATATCATTTTCTGTTTGTATTTTCTTTTGTTGTAGTTCCTTCCATAATTTTTTGGGGTTGTGTTTTCCAAGAGCAATGAGCTCCAATCTTCTAATTTTCACATAATTGTCTTTTTTAACCCATAACAAATTTTTGTACTCTTTCTTCCTTACTTTGTCCATCCTATCTTTTCGTAGATCTCTTTTTGCCATTTTGCACTCATCATACAAGGATTTGCTGGGAAAGTGTTTATTCTTTTCTTGGATCTAGCCCTCTTACACCCACTTAAGGCTTTGTGTATTAGGGGAATCAACATATTTTTGTTTATATAGTGATTCTTTATTGTAATGTGCCGTACCTATTTGTATTTTTAAAATCTTTGTTGTGTGAATTTTTATTAGATTTTTGTGTGTTCTTTCAGATAGACAGAAGATGCAGAAGGGGGTTTTATGTTTTCTTGCAAATGTGGTGCCGGAGCACACAATGTATTGCATATAATAGAAACCCAGAAAATATACAATGAATTTGAAGAAATGAAAGACAACCCAGATAGTAAAATAGCCAGGAAACAATTACTATCACATACCCATATGAAAATATGCAACTTGGTACAACCGCCGGAAATGGACCAACTAGTGGGTATGGTTATAACTGCATCAAATCTCCATGGATTGATATAGAATGCCAATACAGATGATAACAGCAGAGAAATAAGCCCAAAACGCCACACAATGGCCAAGAATGAAGCTACAATGAAAGAGGAAGAGCCTCCAAAGGACCCACGCCTCAATGGTACATAGTACGGCCAGCAAGGGGGAAGGTATAGCAGCAATGAACTACTTCAAATACTCAGATTTCTGCCTTCTACACCATCCATTATCAGCTTATAACAGCAACGGATAAAGATCTTTCAATCAGCACAATGAAACAACCTCAAATGTCTCCATTTCAGCACACATGTGAATGCCGAATACATCCACCGTCAATGGCACCATTGGGTGATCTTTCACACCTGTGGGATACCGTTACTCAGGGAGGTTTTCGTCTCCAAGAGCCTCTGGTTCGAATCTTCAAACCCCAACAATATGAAACCCTAGCAGAACTCAAAATCAGAAATATCATAAACATAGCATAAATGAAATGAGCTCCCAAAAACTCCTTATATTCTCCCTCCAAGATGGGCGTTGGAAATCAAGAGGGGATTTTATCATTTAAAAACAACTTTCACTTGCCTAGGGATGGGCGCCCAAGGTCACAACTTGCATTAAGTCTTCATTTCCCATTAAGTCACTTTTCCCGCAAAATATAATAAAGTCCATATTAATATAAATTAATATATCTTCGGACTTTAAAATAAGTATGAAGATGGTGTTGGAATTAACTGATCTTAGGCTCGTCAGAAAGGTCTCGACGAAACGCATCTTATCCAACTCTGAAAATCCTGAACCGACACAGTACCCTAACTTACTAAAAATAGTAAATAATGACCAAGAGCCCACTGAGCCAACCACGAAGGTGCCAACTGGATCCATTGAATGCGAACCATAACTCCCACACTGACAAGGACCTCCAGAGCCAATTAACCACAGTTCCCTAACCAAACTGCTAGCGCACGGGAACTCCATGATGGACTAGCCATGTGTCTAGAAGGGGACATTACATTTATGCCAGCTGTATTACTCTCGTACTCCTTGAAAACTCGTTCAAGGGCAGCCTTGAAGATTTCTTGATTTTCTTGAGTTATGAGGATTTTTCCTTGTGAAGGTGCCTTCTTTTGGTAGGAGTGAACTTGCTGCCCTTGCTGTTTGCTTATGTGGATGTAAAGTTGTACAAAAGTTGGATTATGATCTGATTTTAACTCTATTGGGCAGTTCCCCACCACTAACTCTCTCAACCTCGAGGTATAGTTCTATGAGCAGATAACATAGTCTACAACACTCTACCCATTGTATGTTTTGCAGGTAATGTTGTCTGATTTCGGCCATGCCTTCATACCATTGTGTAAGATGCTACCCCAATTATTTTTCAAAAACCACATACAGGGTTAGCATAAAATTGCATCAAACCAATTAAAATGCCTTACACTTTCTGATCACCTAGATCCCAGGATGGGTAAGGTGAGAGCATACAGTGATTGGCTTACAATAAGCAAGTATGTAACAATGAATTACAATTCATCCGCTGCGGCGGGCATCCACTTGTATCATGGGAATTCACCACTATTTAGTGGGTATACATGCATGAAGGAAAATACAAATCATCCACTTATTCAGTGGGAATACTCCACTAATTCAGTGGGTAAATACAATAAAGAAAGGTTCTTTCTCCACATTGGCGGTAAACCATCCAGGGGACCTTAAGTGATTGCATTATTGAATGATTACAATGAAATCAAATACAATTGCTAATTAGAGACTTATTAACAATGTTCCCGTAAAGACCTTGGGATAGAAGACTTACCATGCATAATATTATTGGACAATACATAAGTCTCTGAGCCTTAATAACATTGCATGCTGCCCAAACTGAAGACAGAGAATCAGACTGAAATAGAAAAGTATGGCTGCCCCATACTGTCATTCAGTGCCACCCAACATCATTCCAAACCACCTCATCCAAAACATAACAATCATACTGATGGAAAACTCTAAAGTACGGCAACTGACCAAGATAAACAGAATGAACCTTTGCCTTAATCAGATTTCCAGACCCTCTACAGATCGTACGGTTCAAGAGTACTAACTTTTCATGAAATCATTACACTTCAATAAAACTCCTCAAATAAAGCCTCAACAAGGTCGTCTACTAGTTACAAAGAGGTTCCAAACAATTTTAAGTGCTTATAACTTTGTATCAATTACTATGTTCATTCTTTCATATCAGGCCTGTACGGCCATGGTACAGTACGGATGGTTTCAGGCATGCTTAAATACCATCAAACACTACAGGATATATATCAATGTGATTTTCTAGACATAGCTATCAATCTGCAATCATCAAAAGAAGCTAATACTCAACCATCAGTTTCTGATCACCCATTGGCCCATTTTAGCATGTACGGCCATGGCAAGTATGACCAGATCAGATCTAATTCAAAACTGCACCAAAAATCCTGCAATATCTCTAGAAAGTGGTGTCTAATGCCAACAAAAACAAAGCAAATGAATTTGGTTTGTATAGCATCTTCTATTTTTTTCCATGATCATCCATACCTTCAGCAAGTACGGCTCTTCAAAGAGTACAAATAGCAACTAAAAATCAATTTTTTCCTTTAATCTCCTCAAATTGGTATAGAAAGAGTCGATTTCCTCATACAAAGATACCATCAACAGCAAATAGCAAAGAAACTTCTATTTCTTTGCATTTTACCAAAATGTGATTACAGTTGTACGGCCATGGAGTGTATGACCAGTTTGAGTAATAATACAACATCAAAGAAACTCTCGAAAGATCTACAAAATTGCATCACAATCTCATTACAATCAATTCTAACTGAAATACAAATCAAAACTCATAGAAATAAGTCATCTCCATAAAGCTCCATGTGGTTTCCTGAGTGAAAACCGTCAATACCAACTAGGGTAGATATCACACTACCGAAACTGATCTTCTTCGAGTGGGTTTCCGTCCACATGAAGGAAGAAAGGGGAAGAACACGTAGGTTCAATTCAACAGAGTAACAATACAAATTCTCAGCATGCCTCCAAATGAGCTCTCATTGTCCTTTTATAACTTTTTGAGAGAATATAATATTATTTCCTTTTGACTCTTCGTATTACTTCTCTCAAAGGACCTTTTAAATTTTCCCCGCCTAAAGCACTTAACTTAATATTATAAAGTAACTTTATTGGTTTGACATTAAAATGTCACTTTATAACCTTTTAATATAATTATTTAATATTACTTTTTAAACTTAGCACCCTTTTACCAGGTAACATTAAATAATTAAAATAATAATTATTCCTTAGGCGTAGGAAAATTGGGGACATTACAGTCCTCCCTTCCCAAAGATTGCTTGTCCTCAAGCAATCTGCATTGCAATTCACCAAACAGTCGCAGCACCTGAAGCCAAATGGGCGAACAACTCCACCTGTCCACCAACCACCTGGATCCCATATCAACTTGTCCATCCGGCTATAGGAGTAGAAATAGATATCTATCATGACCCAATCATCACATATCATCCATCTATATGAATAGACCATCAAAAAGATGTGAAAATCAACTCCCGTATGCACATAGAACAACTTATTAATCCACCAAATGCCGCTGTTGTAACTCAGGCGAGCAACAAGAATGAAATCATGGGTGTCAACATGCCAATACTTACTAAGGAAATCCATCAAATACTCAATGTCCATCAAATGAACATGCCTCCACACACTCCCAAGTAGCTGAATAGCTGGTGTAAACCATGAAAAATCAGAAAGTACAATGAATTTCCAAGTAGTACAGCTATTTACCATGACGAATCAAGGAAAATGAAGTCACCAATCAGCAAAAAAAAAGCTGCCATATCATAATCAATTGGTGCCATAGCCAAACATGAGTTATGGATGCCTTCAACACCCATCAAAGACAACTCTTGAGTGGCTGGTCCACTAGGGGTGTCATCGATACGATCAACAACACTATCAAGCAAATGACCAACATTAGCTGAAAATTCTGAATTATCCTCATCCATCCATTGTTCCATCATGCTTGAGGTTGTCATGTCCCCATATTAGGGCATTGTTTAAATTAAAGATTTAAACATCATGGACAGAGAAATCGCTTTGGTCAAATATATTTGATCAACATATATAATAATATTAATTAATATTTTGAAAATATAATATATTTATTGTATTATTGATTTAAGTATTATTATATAATATAATAATACTATTATATAATTTATAATATATAAATATAACATCATTATGACCATTTTATATTATAAATATATAAATAAGCATAAATATTAAATATCCAATATTATAATTTAAGTATATATAATCTTATATAAATAAATATTATTATAACATTATAAATATATATAAATAAATATATTTATATATATAATATAAGACTTGACTTTTGGCAGCAAATATCTCATATAAGAGAATAAAATAGTAATTGTTAAGCAACTATTAATATTCCTAACAAGTAGCATAGGTATCGGTGATATCAAAGATAGTATCATAAAAAAAAAACAGACAAAACAAAAGTCACAAAAAAACAATTTATAAATAAAGACAAAAACATTAGTTATAAGGCACATCGTATGGCATCAAGGGAGGTCTGAAATGCAATGATAATATCTAAATATAGATATATCATATAAGGGACATTACAAGCAGCGAATACAAGAGTAGACACTCTAATAAAGGAGCGATTATTATTAAATAATATTAACTAAGCAGCGGTCATGTCCCCAATTTTGGAGTAACTTAAATTATTTTAATTGTAAATTAATTTTGTAAAGTATTTTTATTTACTTTATAAAATTAATATTTTATTTAAGTTACTAAGTCAGTAGTACAACACTTTATTTAAAAAGTGTTATGAACAAGCATTTAAAAAGTACAAATGCAAGCATTTAATAAAGTTCATGTAAAAGCATTTAAAATACTTTGGTCTGATGTGTACATGTAAACTCTCATTTAATAAAATTAGGCTGGGCCTAATTAATGTAATGGCTTTAAAAGCAAGCCTGAGAGTCATTGTTGAGCATGCTTTTTCAGATGCTTATGTCTTGGTTTTAAGTTTGAGTCTATGACTCTTGTGTTGTATCCAGTCAATTTCAAAGAGGGGTTTTCTTTGCATTTGCTGAATAATTGAGGAGAAATCATCCAGGTTTCTCAGCTAGGCTTCATTGTATTTGGAATTTCAATAGGTGGATTGAGATCATTCTACAAGTTGCATTGAAGATTTAATAATAAAGTGCAGGGGTTTTTTCTGCAAATTTATTGATTGTCTAGTCAATATAAATTTGCCAATGTTTAATCAATATATATATCTCTATTGTTAAGTTTAAGAATATTCAGATTTTAGAATATATATATTTGTTGCATTAAGGGGGGCAATTTCTGACGCATTTCTGCAGAGTCTCTTTGATAGTGTTTTGTGGGTCTCAGGTTTGAGAGTTTGATGCAAATTAGAGTCTTTTCTCTATATACTTTCATACGATTGAATTCCCTAATGGACCGCCGTATATCTAAGGAGCATATATAATATTGAAGGCATCGGGCTCTTGGTTCCATCTATCTGAAGGTTATCGCATCAAAGGGAAATAGCGGAAATCATTGTCCTAGCAATATCATCCAATGTCAAATTAAAAGGCTCGCACAAGGAGATCATGCATATTTCATAAGCGCCACAGGGAAAATTGTGAGCTCTATTTATTTAAGAGGTTCGGCGTGAAGTTTTGACACTTTTCCAAGGCAAATCACGGAGTCTCCAAAAGAAATCACACACACCGTGAATTCACCATTCTGAACATTGATCATCAATTGGAATAGCTAATAAGTCTGAGTGCCGACTTCATCATTTCCAGTCACCGCACCTCAGTCAGAGATACACTCAGATTTGGTAAATCACCCCAATCCTATACAGAGCGATATCAAGTTGGTTGCAACTAATATCACCTTAAACTCAAAGTTCATCATTGGAGGTATATATATCTATGAGCGTGGGATTTTCATGGGCTAGCATGGGGATTGGAGTTGTTGTGGCGTACAGAGTTGAAGGCTTATCCTTCATATGAACAAAGCATCGATTTACTGGAGGAGCTAAGGCCGTTCTACATCAGATACTAAGGATCGATTGGCATCTCATTCAATAATCGGCAATCTCAATCATCAAGTTCATATTGGAAGGCAGTGATACACCATATGAGGATTAGCAGATATGAGTATTAGTATTGGTATGTTTTTGGTTATCTCCAAAGTCTATCATTGATAGATTGTAATCCTGAAGTACATCACAAAACTGATGCATTCAAATCTTTAATTTGAACAATTTATTTCATCTTGCAAACTGTTTGATATTGTGCCATCTATGAAGCTAGATAGTAGCTATAATTTTCTATGGGTGGAAGTTTCTTCAAATAACAAGTGTTGATCAGTATTTTAGAGAATATCCATCAGGGATATTAAAGTGGTATCAGAGCATTCATAATTTCATAACAATATCCATCCGGGATATTAAAGTGGTATCAGAGCCTTCATCCTGCCAGCCTGTTTGGGTTTTGAGTCATGGCTTCTACATTTGTTGAAGAGATAATGATTGCATATGATACATACATAGCACTTCCAGATAGGGTAAAAAATCGTGTGGACTTGAGCAATATTTGGAGCATCGAATGTTTATAAAGGAGCAAAGACAAATGACAAAGAAAAAAGTTTCAATGAGGCTAGCTTCTAGTTCATAGAAGTATGAAGATTCAAGGAAGTCTAATTCAAGAAGATCAACAGGTACACATTGGTATATGATGAATGATTTCAAAGAGCAAGAAGTCTATGCAAGTGGCATAAAAATTTAACAACTAGATGAATTTGATGAGATACCAAGAAATGAAGAATCTCATAGCAGCCATGAGATAATGGAAGAGAATTAGACTTTTGGGTCAACAAAAGATGATGAGCTCATGTCACTCCATGATGATTGCAAGATTGATGAAGAGGATGTACAAGATGAAGATAAATCAGCTAAGGTAGATGAAGGTATGATTTCTCTTGATGAGACTAACATTGTTGTTTCATCTCTTTTTCATGTTGATAAGGAGACACACATTGAATCAGCATTTGATGAAGAAAACACAATAGAATGGCATGACGTCATTATTGATTTGTTTGAAGACAGTAGCATGATGACTCATTATTCTAATGAGATGGCAGATTTTGATCATGGAGAGGTCAATTATTTGACATTACCTATTGATGGCAGCCATATGTCCAAAGATAGACATGAAGATATTGATGGTAAGAAGGCTGATTTTGTCTACTTTGGCATAGAAGAGGTTAAAAGATATGAAAAGATGAATGAAGAATGGATTAAAAGAGCCAAGGAGGCCAAGATGGTGGCTGCCAATGCAAGAAAACATCTTCAAGAAGTTAAAGAGAAAGTCAATCTGATCAACATAGCAAGGCAAAGAAGGATAGACAATATTAGAAGTCTCTTTATTCAAAGAGATGATGAACTTGAGATTGCACATTGTTCTAATGATGGTGATGATGAGATTGATGATACATATCATTTGGATGGTTTAGTAAAGACTTCAAACATGATGGAACAGGATAAGAGAATGCCTACATGTTTTGACATATGGTTAGATGAGGATAATTCAGAATTTTCAGTTGATGTTGGTCATTTATTTGATAGTGTTGTTGATTGTATTGATAACACTCATAGTGGATCAGCCAATCAAGATTTGTCATTGGTTTGTAATGAAGACATCCATAAATCATCTTTTGTTATGTTATTGATTTCTTATGACATGGCAGCTATCTACTTGTTGATTGGTGACTTCATATTCATAGGTTCATCATGGTTTAGTGACTGCCCTAGTTGGAATGACATTGGACCTCTTGGTTGTTCATGGCCCACATCAGCTATTGAGTTGCTTGGGAGTGTGTGGAGGCATGTCTATTGGTTGGACATGGAGTATAGGCTGAGTTTCTTTGGTTCGCATTGGTTTGGTGACATTTTTGACATCACCTATATTGCTATTTTGATTCATAATAGCAAGATGAATTCATTATGGTGCGACAGCGGAAGCGGTCCCAGGATCTTCGTCAACAAACTTGAGGAGATGCGGTTGAGCATGCTTGAGGAGCCTCGCCGGATTTGGGATCTAGGGATTGATAGAGTTCAATTTTTCTTCCCATTGCTTGGGGACAAGCAATTTCGGGAAGGAAGGGTTGTCATGTCCCCAATTTTGGAGTAACTTAAATTATTTTAATTGTAAATTAATTTTGTAAAATATTTTTATTTACTTTATAAAATTAATATTTTATTTAAGTTACTAAGTCAGTAGTACAACACTTTATTTAAAAAGTGTTATGAACAAGCATTTAAAAAGTACAAATGCAAGCATTTAATAAAGTTCATGTAAAAGCATTTAAAATGCTTTGGTCTGATGTGTACATGTAAACTCTCATTTAATAAAATTAGGCTGGGCCTAATTAATGTAATGGCTTTAAAAGCAAGCCTGAGAGTCATTGTTGAGCATGCTTTTTCAGATGCTTATGTCTTGGTTTTCAGTTTGAGTCTATGACTCTTGTGTTGTATCCAGTCAATTTCAAAGAGGGGTTTTCTTTGCATTTGCTGAATAATTGAGGAGAAATCATCCAGGTTTCTCAGCTGCGCTTCATTGTATTTGGAATTTCAATAGGTGGATTGAGATCATTTTACAAGTTGCATTGAAGATTTAATAATAAAGTGCAGGGGTTTTTTCTGCAAATTTATTGATTGTCTAGTCAATATAAATTTGCCAATGTTTAATCGATATATATATCTCTGTTGTTAAGTTTAAGAATATTCCGATTTTAGAATATATATATTTGTTGCATTAAGGGGGACAATTTCTGACGCATTTCTGCAGAGTCTCTTTGATAGTGTTTTGTGGGTCCCAGGTTTGAGAGTTTGATGCAAATTAGAGTCTTTTCTCTATATACTTTCATACGATTGAATTCCCTAATGGACCGCCGTATATCTAAGGAGCATATTAATATTGAAGGCATCAGGGTCTTGGTTCCATCTATCTGAAGGTTATCGCATCGAAGGTAAATGGCTGGAATCGTTGTCCCAGCAATATCATCCAATGTCAAATTAAAAGGCTCGCACAAGGAGATCATGCATATTTCATAAGCACCACAGGGAAAATTGTGAGCTCTATTTATTTAAGAGGTTCGGCGTGAAGTTTTGATACTCTTCCAAGGCAAATCACGGAGTCTCCAAAAGAAATCACACACACCGTGAATTCACCATTCTAAACATTGATCATCAATTGGAATAGCGAATAAGTCTGAGTGCTGACTTCATCATTTCCAGTCACCGCACCTCAGTCAGAGATACACTCAGTTTTGGTAAATCACCCCAATCCTATACAGAGCGATATCAAGTTGGTTGCAACTAATATCACCTTAAACTCAAAGTTCATCATTGGAGGTATATATATCTGTGAGCGTGGGATTTTCATGGGCCAGCATAGGGATTGGAGTTGTTGTGGCGTATAGAGTTGAAGGCTTATCCTTCATATGAACAAAGCATCGATCTACTGGAGGAGCTAATGCCGTTCTACATCAGATACTAAGGATCGATTGGCATCTCATTCAATAATCGGCAATCTCAATCATCAAGTTCATAGTGGAAGGCAGTGATACACCATATGAGGATTAGCAGATATGAGTATTAGTATTGCTATGTTTTTGGTTATCTCCGAAGTCTGTCAATGATAGATTGTAATCCTGAAGTACATCACAAAACTGATGCATTCAAATCTTTAATTTGAACAATTTATTTCATCTTGCAAACTGTTTGATATTGTGCCATCTATGAAGCTAGATAGTAGCTATAATTTTCTATGGGTGGAAGTTTCTTCAAATAACAAGTGTTGATCAGTATTTTAGAGAATATCCATCAGGGATATTAAAGTGGTATCAGAGCATTCATAATTTCATAACAATATCCATCTGGGATATTAAAGCAGCGAATGAACAAATGGGTCAGCGATCACCATATAAAGTGGTGACTATTGATGAAAAGGCACCGATCAAGATATAAAGAGAATATTGTTGGGCATTGTGAAGATATCTCATCAGAATACAAAACACAAAACAGAAATGCAATGGAAGTTAGATCACAATCCATTAGCCATCGATCATTCATTCAACAGGAAAAGGATAAAGGAGAATAACATACTTTACTGAAATTAATAATATATATTCTAAAGTGAAGTACATAACTAAGCATACCAGCATCAAGAGGGAATAAGATATATATACAATAATTGTAGCATATTCATATGAGACATAAGAAATTGATGATGTGTTCATCAAGGCTCATATGAGATTCCTCACTCAGTCCTAGCATCTAGTTCCTTCCACTCAACATAATATTCTTCATACGCATTGTTGTTCTCATTTAATATGCAGTTTTCCTATCCCTGACATGGTTTAATTCATTCCGCTGTGTGGAAATCGGGCCTGGGAAATAAGGGAATTGTGTCATGGCCATTGTGACTTTCATTAGGATAATAACTGTAGATCATTATGGTCTATCTGGGTACTAGTTTCCATCTGCAGGTGTATATAAATGATGGTTGTTATATTGTATAGTAGTTTGTATCAGAACTAAACCATAAAATTAGAAAACTGTAAGAGGGATGACTGCGAATAAATATAACTTCTCTGATGATTGTTTTTGTCCTGTCATATCTACATTTCTGTTTAAATCTCTTATAGAATAACAAAAGCAAAATGAAAATAGATAAAGGAATAACTGCATATTTGAAATTGGCTAGAAGCTGTTTGCACTCTGATATATCATCTTATACTATTGTAAGATTCTTTCATAATGATAAAGGAAAATTGTATATTTTGGAATTGTGTGGAAACTGCATATATTTGTTTGTGATTTAGCCAGGGGGGGTGAATGCATAAGCTTTTGTGGATTGCCTAAAAACCCCACCCAAGTTCCACCCCACAGGCCCCCCAAGGGTTGGGCATTCTGCCCCACAGGCCCGAGGCAAGGGTTGGGTCAAGGAGGGGTGGGGGTCCCACATTGGATTATGCCCCACAGGCCCAAGACAAGGGATTGGGCAATAGGATATGCCCCGTAGGCCTGAGTCAACAGATTGGGCAATAGGACTGTGGTGGGCCTTAGGCTACTAAGGATTTATGACTTCTCCCTGGCATGTTGAGTGACTCTTCTTTCTTATGTGTTTTCATTTGTAAGTTGATTATGTTGAATTGCTGGGTAATTGATATTAGAAGTTAGAACTAACGTATGACAATATGGATTTGTACATATATATATATATGTGCTGTTACAGGTACTATTCCAAGAGAATATTTAAAGAGAAGAAACCCTAAATCTAATCCACAAGCGAATTCTAGGGCAAACCAGGTAAGGGACATCTCAAAGGTCTTCACTAAACCATCCAAATGATATGTATCATTAATCTCATTACTACAAACATGCGAATAACATGAAATTTCTGATTCATATAAATTCATTTGTTCATTGGGTTTGGCTGTCATAAGGGGCTTGTTCACGACATATTCAGCCTTATTAACATCATTCTTGAGAAAAAGAGATCTAAGATAAGCCTCCCTTTGTTGTCTTGTTTGCTTGTTCTTTGACTTGTTGAAGATGCTATCTTGCATGGGAAGCTACTTGCTTAGCCTCCTTGGCCCTTTGTGACCATATTTCACACCAACTTTGTGTCCTTTCCACATCCTCCCAAGTCTGATATACAAAATCAAAATTCTTATGACTTGAATTCACCACACAAATTCCATTTGTAACACCCAAATTTTGAGAGCCATTTATAGAAAACTCTATGGTACTATCATCCTTATGTGAACTTGTTACCTCATGATGGAATAAAGGAATATGATTGCTGTTATAAAATTGAAAATACCTATCATATTCTTGTGCCGTGCCTTCAAGCTTCACACTTACACTTTGTGTACCAACACTTGTAGACTCATCTTCACAAGTTCTTCTATGTGTAAGAGTAGCAATCTCATAAGAATGAGGAAAAATATCACTGCCCCAATACAAACCTTTGGAATCTTCTTTTATGCTTACATTGTAGTCACCAAACACCATCAAGTCTTGATTTGTCTCATCTTCTTCCGAAGTGATTAGGGGTGGAAATGGCTCAAAGAAGTCTTCATCACTGGATGTCACAAGCTTGCAAGGTTCCTCATTGTATGATTCCTCAATCCTCTCCTCAACTTGTTCAACTTCTACACCATTTGCCTTGTCATCTTGTAACCTAGGAACAACTATTATAAAGGATTGATTTTTTGAATTATGCAAGAAGTGATTATGCCTACTCAAAAGTAGACAAAGATCATCAATCTCTCTATCTTGATCTTTCACCAATTGGATAGCCCTGTCTCTATCTCCAACCATTTGTAAATAGTCTTCTTTTATCAACTCCAAAGCCTCTATGAAATGGTGCAAATATGTATGAGAAATACCATGTCCCATTCCTTTTTGTCTTTCCTCTTTTTGGGCTGTCCAAATGAGGTCTTCTAGGTGTTTGTGAGTGCTATCTAATCTTGACAATGCTTGAATTATTCTATCTTCCTTCACCACCATTCGATCTTGCAAGACTTCCCAAACTAAGGGCTTTTGTTTTAACTGCCCTTGGCTGGCATAGTCTGATTTTTCATCATGTGTTGGTGAAGAAGCAATATGATCATCCAAAGAATCCATACCATTGCTACCCATATCATTAACATGCTCTTCTTCTGAATCATCTGAGAAGTCAAACTGTTGTTCTTGTATGGAAAAGTCCCACTCAAAATTGGGATTGCCATCACTAGATTGATATTGATGCTCTACAGTTAGTGCTGTCCCAAAAGTTTCAGTAGCTTCAAATTCTTCAACTGCTGCAACTCTACTTTTCTCAAATCCTTCAAGACTTTCAACTACAACAATCTGAGATTCACTTGATAATTTTCCTTCTAACATCCCATCAATCATTCTTACTTCTATTTCTAGAGAATTGGCATACTCATAGTCATTAAGCTCCCAATCAAATTTAGGACTTGCAAAGTCCTTTCTTTCAGCTTTCAGGTCTTCATTGACTTCATCAAGGAAACTCCAACACACTTCCTCTACAATTGCCATAGGACTTTCAGCTTTATGAATACCCATTACTCCACATGAAGACTCATTAGGTTGTTCCTGAGTCAAGCAACTGTTTTCTCCTTCACTATCAACCATAGTTCCATAGGGACGCGTCCCCCCCTGAAACTAGTCGTCCCCCAGAGGGGAACGTTTCTGGGACGGGGAGACGTCAGTGAACCCCCCCCCCGTCGCCCCCTCGCCGTCTCTCCTTGGGGAGACTTTTGGACGTCCCCTCGAAAAACATTTTTTAATCATTTTTTTTTAAATTTCAAGGAAAATGAAAACCTAAAAGCGCCTCTAAGTTTAATATGTCTCATTTTTAACCTTTCTTTTCTTTGTTTCATTGTTTTGCACCGCGCATGGAGTTTTGTTGTGCCTGCATCGTCCAGTTTCCAGCAGTTCCAGTGATGAGGAGATTGACATGGAGCTTGGGGATGATTAGATCATTGGAGGCAGTAGGCCATTAACCATTTTGGCATTTACTATTTACTATTTAGTATTTACTATTTCAGTATTTTGAACATTGCTGAAACTTGATTGTAATTATGAACAATGATTATGAAATTCAAATTATGAAACATCTAGTCTCGTTCCAATGTCTATTAAATTTAAGTACATTGTTTCAATGTTCACTAGTTCAATGAAATCATAGCAATGTGTTTAAACTCTAAACTTTACTTATTCCTTAGGCTTCTACAATTATACATCTTTTCATAACTAATTTTTCAAGTATTATATGTATTTCAGTGCACTGTCCACCCACCGTCCCCCGCTGTCCCCAAATGTAGGCCCCTCGCCCCCCGTCCCCGAAACGCGTCCCCTGCCATCCCCCTGTCCCCGTCCCCGAAACTCCGTGGAACTATGCTATCAACCATACATTCATTTTGATTTGGAATTAGGATGGCCCTAATTCCATTGAGACATTATCATCAATGCCCTTATTAGGTGTCATAACTTTGAGAGGCTTAATTTTTTCATTGAACTCATCATCCAACCTAGTTAATTTATTGGAGGATGACATGCTATCTACTTGTAGAGAATGAGGAACTTGTATACCAAAGGAGATTAACTCCTTTGCAGTCAACTGATCCTTGAATTTCTCAATCTTCAGCTCCATCAATTGTGTCGTAAAATCATATGCTGCAGTGGAGACATGGTGCTCTTTCCTTCAAATGATCAACAATTCTGATTGGAACTGTGTGCAAATCTCGCCACCTTCATCTAAAATTAGGGACATGATATTGAGCATACTTGTTTTCACTTTATCTAAATGACGTTTCCTGCTTCCAGAAATGAAGTGTTCGAACATCTGGAGGATCAAATCATTGCACCCGAGATCAACAAACAAATACCATAACTTAATTTTTGCCATAATCTCCAAGATTTTCACCCTTTGAAAAGGTAGGACTTTTTACATCATGCAACCCTTGGAAACTTTTCACCATCAGCTGAAATATGTATCATCATCATAGGGTGCCTTAGGAGCTGAAATCCACGCAACTTCACTAATGCAAGTGATAGCTGCAAGCCTTATCTCCTCGTCCTGATGTCTCATCAACTCTGGCTTGACCAACGAACACACCAGTGGAGCCAGAGCTTTATGCATTGCCTGAGAAGGTGATTGACCAACCTTACATAGACAACCTTTTGCCTCATCCAAGTTGCTAAGAAGAACTTCTTTAGCCCGAGGTAAATGTTCAAGCTTCTTATCAACAATCTTTAGCTTCTCTTGAAAATCTGAGATGGCTTCCCGTTCTTTGCACCATCTTTCAAATCCTTCTTCAATGGAAAACTGGTTTTGCTCCAGTGATTTCATCAAAGCTTTTAATGGCTCTCTAGCAAAAGCCATGTTGCCCAACTAAAAATCTAATTTGGCTTTGACAAACTGCAACAAGATCAGTTACCCAAGAAGCTGACAGGGTAACTGAGAGCTCTGATACCACTGTAAGATGCTATCCCAATTTTTTTTCAAAACCACATATAGGGTTAGCATAACATTGCATCAAACCAACTAAAATGCCTTACACTTTCTGATCACCTAGATCCCAGGATGGGCAAGGTGAGAGCATACAATGATTGACTTACAATAAGCAAGTATGCAACAATGGATTACAATTCATCCGCTGCGGCGGGCATCCACTTGTATCGTGGGAATTCACTACTATTTAGTGGGTATACATGCATGAAGGAAAATACAAGTCATCCACTTATTCAGTGGGAATACTCCACTAATTTAGTGGGTAAATACAATAAAGAAAGGTTCTTTCTCCACATTGGCGGTAAACCATCCAGGGGCCCTTAAGTGATTGCATTATTGAATGATTACAATGAAATCAAATACAATTGCTATTTAGAGACTTATTAACAATGTTTCGGTAAAGACCTTGGGATAGAAGACTTACCATGCATAATATTATTGGACAATACATAAGTCTGAGCCTTAATAACATTGCATACTGCCCAAACTGAAGACATAGAGAATCAGACCGAAATAGACAAGTATGGCTGCCCCATACTGTCATTCAATGCCACCCAACATCATTCCAAACCACCTCATCCAAAACATAACAATCATACTGATGGAAAACTCTAAAGTATTGCAACTGACCAAGATAAACAGAATGAACCTCTGCCTTAATCAGATTTCCAGACCCTCTACAGATCATACGGTTCAGGAGTACTGACTTTTAATGAAATCATTAAACTTCAATAAAACTCCTCAAATAAAGCCTCAACATGGTTGTCTACTAGTTACAAAGAGGTTCCAAACAATTTTGAGTGCTTATAACTCTGTATCAATTACGATGTTCATTCTTTCATATCAGGCCTGTACGGCCATGGTACAGTACGGATGGTTTCACGACATGCTTAAATACCATCAAACACTGCAGGATATATCAATGTGATTTTCTAGACATAGCTATCAATCTGCAATCATCAAAAGAAGCTAATACTCAACCATTAGTTTCTGATCATCCATTGGCCCATTTTAGCATGTACGACCATGGCAAGTACGGCCAGATCAGATCTAATTCAAAACTGTACCAAAAATCCTGAAATATCTCTAGAAAGTGGTGTCTAATACCAACAAAAACAAAGCAAATGAATTTGGTTTGTATAGCATCTTCTATTTTTTTCCATGATCATTTGTACCTTCAGATAGCAACTAAAAATCAATTTTTGCCTTTAATCTCCTCAAATTGGTATAGAAAGAGTTGATTTCCTCATACAAAGATACCATCAACAACAAATAGCAAACAAACTTCTATTTCTTTGCATTTACCAAAAATGTGATTACAGTTGTAAGGCCATGGAGTGTACGGTAGTTTGAGTAATAATACAACATCAAAGAAACTCCTGAAAGATCTACAAAATTGCATCACAATCTCATTACAATCAATTCTAACTGAAATACAAATCAAAACTCATAGAAATAAGTCATCTCCCTAAAGCTCCATGTGGTTTCCTGAGTGAAAACCATCAATACTAGCTAGGGTAGATAACACACTACCGAAATTGATCTTCTTCGAGTGGGTTTCCGTCCACAAGAAGGAAGAAAGGGGAAGAACACGCAGGTTCAATCCAACAGAGTAACAATACAAATTCTCAGCATGCCTCCAAATGAGCTATCCTTGTCCTTTTATAACTTTTTGATAGAATATAATATTATTTCCTTTTGACTCTTCGTATTACTTCTCTCAAAGGACCTTTTTAATTTTCCCCACCTAAAACACTTAATATTATAAAGTGACTTTATTGGTATGAATTTAAAATAAGTCACTTTATAACCTTTTAATATAATTATTTAATATTACCTTTTAAACTTAGAACCTTTTTGCTAGGTAACATTAAATAATTAAAATAATTATTATTCCTTAGGCGTAGGAAAATTGGGGACATTACACATTGCATATGACCATGTTGTGTAGACTACAAAGTCCTAATAATTCTGCCCCATAGTGTGTAACACTCCCTTTACTATCTTGCGAGGTCCTATCCCACAGCTGATCAAACTCTTCTTTAAGCCATAAAGGATTACCTTCCTCAATGCCTTTATTTTTTAGATTAAGGGCTTGGTTGTTTGCTGTCCTTGCATTAAAGTCACCTATAATTAGGACTTCACCCGTTGTACTAAAGACAAAAATGTCTTTTTTAAGCGATACATAAGGATCTTCCCGATCTAGATTCCCTTTCTTATATGATTTCGAATTTTTTGGAGCGAAGTAACATGCCGCCATCCATATTGTTACCTGATTTTCTGATATTTTCAGCGATATATATTGTTTGTTTCGGTCTTCTTTCTCCACTTTTATAACTTTGCCCCATGACTCTTTAAAAGAACTGCAACGCCACCATGCCCTTTGCCATTGTTCATCCTTTCATTCCAAACTGAAGCTTTTTTATCTCAAATTCAGGAACTTTACTTTTCCTCGTGCTCATGAGTCTTTGTAAGAATAATGTCTTTTCCTTCAACTATGGGTCCCAACCCAGGTCCTCTTCTCCACGGATATCCTCTACAGTTCCAGCTTCCCATTGTCAAATAATCTTGGGGGGGCCCGAATTCCTATTTCTTGTGTGTCATTCTATCACTAACTTGGGCCTTTCCATTTTGCAGCCAAACCCATTTTCCAGCCTCTCTTGTTGTCTTTACTTTCTCCCACTTTTTCCGCCTTTCTTTCTGTTGGGTTATGGTTAGGTCCTCGTCTAGGTATATTTGCGTACCTCTAAGGAATCTTTTGTTTCCTAGTATCATGTTCTTGCCTTCAATAGTCCTCAAGGTAACTCTTACATGCCTACTCTTTCCATCTCCTATCCACATTCCAATCCTATTAGCTTGAGAGATGAATCTTGTCCATTGTATTTGATCCTTAAAAAAGTCTCTTGTTAGTTCTTTTGTGGTTTCCTTCTCACCATAGTCTTTTAATCCCTTAATGATGATGTTCACAGCCCTATCACTTCTGTCCTTTTCCTCTCTTAACTGCCTTCTCACTTGTTTTTCAATGAGTTCTCTTTGCGTATCCGGTTGTATACAAGGCTATAACCTAGGCAGATAAACAACCTCAATACAAAGCTTGATGCTATTATCCAGTTTTAATTCAATAAATGAAATCACAAACTTAGTAATTGCAAAGGCAAGAATAACAAACTGAATAACAATTTCAACAGCTTTAAGCATGGCATCAACTATCAATGAAAAATGTTGTGCTCCAAACACTTATTTATAGGTTAGAAAAAGCCCAATTTTTTGGATTTAGGATAATAATTAATTTATCCCAAAAATCAATGTCGTTAAAGCAAAACCATGTTGTGTCCAAAAATAGAACTTAGGAAAAAACAATTGCTAAAAACATGTGGCTGCTTTCTATGATTCTTTGAAAAAAGCAACTGCTAAAATAATAGTTTCTAAATATTGTAGTTTCGTTTTGAAACACAGTGGATCTTCTCAAGAATCTTGAAACCTTAATTGCCAAACCATTGACTATTTCATCAACCACAGAAACCCTATTGTAGCAAGTTTGAAACCCTAAGCTTTGCAAGAAATGGGCAAAAAGCTACCTTAAACCCTAATGGTGCCTTGGAAGAAAGCTAAAGAACAATGAAAAAGCTTACTAAAAATTGATGACAAACGAATCTGAATAGGTGCACACAAATATGACTCTTGTTTTTAATGTTTTATGACTACTTTTTGTTTAAAACAAGCTAGGAGTGCTTTTGAGGGGTCTTTGTGACTTAACCTAGCAAAATACGCCTAAGGAGCACATTTCTGTGACCTCTGCCACTCAAATTGGCAAAAGAGCACTTTGGTCTGCCCTTGTCACTTAACTTGGTAAAAGAACACTTTTAATCTACTCTTGCCACTTAACTTGGCAAAAGAGTGTTTTTGTTGGCCTTTCTCCACTTTTCCATGCCTTAGTCAAATTTTGAATATCTCTCGTGTCCAAGCTCCGATTTATGTCTTGTCTTAGCGTTGGAAAGTATCTTTTGTTGGCTATGTAATGATTGATTAAAACCTACAAGCACAACATTCAAGAACACGAGAGACAGAGATTCCATAATGACTCTTTAGAGGACAAACAACTTACATCACTATTGAGTGACAAATTTATCTAAATCCGAACTGAACCATGTAATGGTGTATGGTTGAGGGTGAGGCATTAGTGGCAAGTTCAATCTGTAGAATACTTTAGGAGAAACTAAGTTCTTTTGACATCCATTGTCAACTATGAAGTGTTTTGGTTGTCTATTGATCCACATTTGAGAGTGGAACAACCTAACTACTTCCTCTGAGTCGGTCTTTGATGAAGAGACAATGTTGGTGGTACCAACCATGGCATTAGGCTTTGCATCCATGATTGACTTTCCTTTCTTAGGTGTTGCAATGGTAGTACAAGTGGAATCTAGTTGCACAAGCAGTGCTTTTCAGCTAGTTGAGTGGCTGCTAGTGTTTTCAATTGAGCACTACTTGCTGGACTTGGATTGTTTCTTCTTTTCATTAGGTTGTGCGTCCTTTTGAGTTTGTTGTGGAGGTCCTTTTCCTTGTTTAGAACTTTGTGAGTTCTTGCCTTGGCGTTCTTTGATTGCATTTTGTCTTGAGACTTGGGCTCTTCTTTCTTGGTCTTTGTTTGGTGCTGGCTTCGAATTTGCAAATGAATCTATAGGCTTCTCCAAGGTTGAAGATTTGGAGGGAATCCGTATTTAATTGGATTCAAAGCTTGATAATCTTCGAGACGAGCAACTTGCATACATTGTTAGAAAATCAAGATAGGCCAACACCTAAGGACATTGATGTGACAAGAATGACATGACATTTGACCATAAACATGATTAAAAACAAAGTTTTCTAGAGGTACCAAAATTGGTACCAACATTTCTGTTGCTTAGAGTTCTAGGGTTTTAATTTTATATATAAGGGAGGTTGCCCTTCTTATTTGAGGAAAGATTCCATTTTGTGTTGTCTTGAAAGGGACAAATTAAAATGCAAACATGTTAGATGTTAATCACAAAAATATCTAGCTTTGAAGTCTAGTGAAACACTCTAGATGTATTAAGTGGCCTAATGGGAGGCAAGTGACAAGGTTTTGTTGCAAGAGTTGTTTAAATGTGACGTGTGGAGAATCCTCCAATCTAATGAACTCTCTAAATCTTTATGGTTTGAAGTGTGCATGATGCTGATTGCTATGGTTGGCATTTGATCCACCCGTAATGGCCCCATGTTCTAAATTTGGAAATGATTTGTAACCATAGTTACCAAACTTAGACTCAATATAGATTTGGTAGATTGATTTTTGTTCGAACTCAGACTTGGCACCCAAACTCGGCACAGACTTGGCAAATTAAAAAAAACCATGAAATATAGATATAATAAACTAATCAATTACAAGTTCCTTTGATCACATACACAAGTATACATCAAAGAAATGAGTACAAAAGCAGATTTGAGCTGAAGGAAACAACATTTTTAAATATATAAATATTCTCGAGTGTTTGAGGTTTACAAAACTAATGGATTATGATATACTTTTAAAAAAAACATAAAAAATTAAATTATCTACATTACTATTAACTAACAATTTAGAATTTTATTACCCCTTTACACAAACTTTTAAGAAATACAACTAAAAATAAAAAATATCCATGCTAGTAAGGCCAACCAAAGGGAGCATTCTTGTCATATAAATCACAGCAATCAATAATAACAAATAAATGCAAGCACAAAACACTAACAAATAATCAAGAAATCAATACAAAGCCACAATATCTAGTTTTAAGTAAACTTGCTAAAAGTAATTTAATCTACCTCAACACACATAACAAACAATAGAAAGCATCTCAATAGCGATTGAGAAGCAAGATAGACATTACTAAATTCTCTTGAATGAATAATGAATTCTAGATCAACAATAATGAATACTCCATGAACAACAATTTCAACAAGAAGTAGGCATGAAAATTCCTATTACAATCTAAGTGCAAATGACACTTATTTATAAAGTTTACAAAACTCTACATGAAAAGAAATAAAAAAAACGAATTGCTACTTCTACCCTAAGAACAAGCGGCTTGCGTTGTTCATGTCATAGTGCGTTGGTTAAAACATGGCATTGTGGTTGTTGCCACCAAGGTTCAAACCCCTGCTGGGCTATTGTGCTTGCGGGCCTTATGCCCTCACTGGGTTGTTGTGCTCATGGGTTTGAATTGGTCGTATTGAAGTGGTAGGTGTTCAAGTTGTTGACTTCATGTTCCAAACCCTTGTTGGGTCACTAAGCTTGTGGGCTTTGTGCCCCTACTGGGTTGTTGAGCTCGTGGGCTTTGTGCCTCTGTTGGGCCACTAGGCTCGCGGGTTTGGACTGTTTGTGTTAATGCAATGCGTTCATGCTAGGGATAAGGTCCCTTGTTTGTGGCCTCACTTGGTTCGGGGCTAGGCTAAAAAATTCCCCATTCACCAATCAAAAAAATAAAAAAGAAATAGAAAAAAGAAAAAAGAAAAAAGAACATGCTGCTTGCATGCAATGCAAGTTATATTGAAAAATCCTATCCACTAGAACTAAATCTAAACTCACTCAATCTTCAGTTCAGCTGCTGGTGGAGATTACTACCAACATTAGGACTTGCATCTCTTGCATGCTATGTTACTAGATTCGTGGAAACCCTGGGCGGATCTGGGTCCGATTTGAGCCCGGTCCGGATTCAGAACCGATCCACTTATTGGTCCGTCCAGGGTTTGAAAAAACCTCTGCGGGTTTGTTTAAGGCAAATCCTTGCGAACCTGACACGAATCTAGGCATTTTTTATTATTTTTTTCTTGCTTTAAACGAATTTTGGAGTGAAAAAAATGCGATTTTTAAAGTTTTTGTCGATCAGCGTCTACAACTAGTGGTGAAGAATAGGAATGAATTGATTGGGTTGATCTCGGTCTGGAATACGATCAGCACACGGGTCGAGTGATTGATCGATTCGTTGATCCCCCGATTCCAACCATCACAACATCTCCTTTCGCCTGAACAGGTTGAAGCATAGGCAGAAATAAACATGATTTTTAAAGTTTTTCCCCTGTAGCCGGAGATGAAAAAGACGTCGCGGGAGATGAAAATGCGATTATTAGTAACTTGATCGCAATTATTAGTAATTTGATTTTTATTCTTGTGATCAAGTTAAACTACTTATTAGCGGGTTACTATTGTAGGTATGCTTTTATTTTCTCCTAATAATAATAATAAGGTATGCTTTTATTTTATTATTAATATATTTAATTTATAATATTAATATATATTATTAGTAACTTGATCGCAATTATTAGTAATTTGATTTTTATTCTTGTGATCAAGTTAAACTACTTATTAGCGGGTTACTATTGTAGGTATGCTTTTATTTTCTCCTAATAATAATAATAAGGTATGCTTTTATTTTATTATTAATATATTTAATTTATAATATTAATATATATTATTATTATATAAATTAAATATATTAATATTAATAATATTAAAATATAATAATATTAATATTTATTATTATTATTATATATTAAATATATTAATATTAATATTAATATTATTAATTTATTATATGTATATTTAATATATATATATACATGGACGAACCCGAACCCAAACCTCCAATTTTTTTTGCCGAATCCACGACTGAACTCCCAAACCTGAACCAAAACCGGCAACTTAGCTTGCATGACAAGAGATTCAAAAATAGATGACTCCTTGAAAAGCACATTGGGCTAAAATTAGAGATAGCTAAAAATAGTGTGGGCTATAAATAGTTTTGGCTAAAAATAGAAAATTTCAGAGTACGCTATTCTCCTTGAAAACGGCGTCGACTAAAAATAGCATAGGCTAGACATAGAAAATCTAGACAGGTGGCTTTGAATGATGATTCTGATGAAGCTTTTAATCTGAACACCTTTTTTTCGATTGATCCATCAACGAACCCCTTGAAGATATCTTTATCTGAAAACCTTGAATCCTTTGAGTAAAACTCTTGTGAAAGACAAAACATCCGATGAAAATTTGCTGATGTAACTGTTATGACAGGGATATTACTGCTGATTAGGATAATATCTGCTGCTGTTGGTATGAATATAGCCTATAAAATACTCAGTTCCACTGTTTGGAAAAAAGAAAACCTCCTGTTGAAATTGCTGCTGTGGCATTCTACTTTGCTGATAAAGTCTGATTTTACTTTGAAATTGGTGTTCTGCTGTCTTTTCACATTCTTCTGTTTAGAATTGACTGCTTTGGTGACCTGCTGTGAGAAACAATGAATATAGAAGTCCTTTTTAATCACAAACTTGCTTCTAAATCAGGCACCAAAGTGTTCTCAAAATACCACTGCTGATTCTTTGTTTAAATCTTATTAAAAGACTTTTTCTGAATATAGATGCCCCCCTCTATTTATAGCTCATCTGCCCTATTTAGAACTGCTGGTTGGCTGTGTTTATCTGGGCATGCACTTTGTCATAGGCCTCCACCTCTATTAATAACGATTTGGCTGTGTTTATCTTGTTTACTAGAAAGATTTTAATGCCATTTTTCAAGAATATTTTCTTGCAGTATTAGATACCCTGCATATGAGATGCATTATATATCTTTCTATAATATGAGAATGTTTCCAGTGAATTCAATTGTAGTAATTATTGTCAGATTATTCAAATTTCACGTGATTCAATGGTTTATATTTATAACGGTAGATTGCATATAAGAGGTTTTCCTCAAAATCCAAAAAGCAATGAAGGGAAAATTTATTAAGTTATAAGGAAATGAGTATCGGTATGTGTATAGTAAACATCAATTTTTTTGGGACCTTGGGTGTGGTTTGGAGTGGAATCATCCATACAAAAGATATTAAAAATATAAAAAAAATTAACCATACTTAAAAATTTCAACATCATGTGTGTAATTAGCATTAAAATGAAAACAAACAAAAAACTACATAAATCAAAATATCATAGGTATATAAATTATATTTTATGATTTAGGTTGAGTTCTTTTTTTTTGATTTCTTAAAAATTTTAGCATATGCTTTGCCATGGGTTCATACTGTTAACAGCCCATAAATGTCAGATCCCTTAAGGCATTGAACTGGGATGCTTTTGTGAAGGACCCAACAATTCTAAAGAACCTTAGATGATTCTTGGGAGAACTATACACTGGATTAGTACTAAAACAGTTCTGGCTTGGATATGAAGGGGTGTATGGAGAATCCGGTAATAAAGGGGAAATAGCCTTCAAATTATGATGTAATATGAAAATTTAATCACACATACAAGAGATTCATTTTTGGATCCCAAAAGAATTGATGCATTGCTGTCAAAGTTTCTAATGAAAATGAATGCTACTTTGTTGGATTGTGTAAATCTATTTCCTACTGATTGCAATTTTATAATCTCATAGTGTTATCTAATGTTGTGCTTATTTTGTTGCAGGTATGGGTTTTTTGTCACTTCAGTGATTACTTTTGTTGCTGGGTTCTTGAGTGCATTTTCACCGAATTATCTTGCTTTGATTTGTACCCGTTGCTTTGTTGGCATTGGATTGGGAGGTGGTCCTGTGCTTTCCTCATGGTTTTTAGAGTTTATCCCAGCTGCCAACAGAGGATTCTGGATGGTCCTGTTTCAAGTATTTTGGACTATTGGGACAATAATAGAAGCTTCCTTAGCATGGGTAGGACAGTTTTTACTATTTTCTTGTTACACTTTTTTTTCTTGAAATTTGAAACATAGAACATCTATATAGAAGATCAAATTTACATTTTTTAGAGTTGGTTGTTGCTGTTTTTATTCCTTTAAGAATTTTTTATGTACATCAATTTTTTGTGTGCAATGAATCAATCTCGCTTTCGAATGTTTGTCTACATCAATTATTTTGTGTGCAACGAATCAATCTCCCTTTCGAATGTTTATCTACATCAATTTTTTCTGTAACGAACCAGTCTCCCTTTGAGAAATTTCTTACAAGTGATTCACAAAAAAGTACTCGGTCTATGAAATTTCTTCCCTCAAACAACAGTCATAGATATCTATTCATAAGTAGTTAGGCACAAATTTCTTTATTCTCCTATAATGACAAGTTAAACGCATTGAGAAATTTTTAACTTGTTAATTTTAAGGGAAATCTTTGTGGTAGTGATTTTGTAATATCCCCAATGGGATCTGCCCTAAAATCCTGAAAATAAATCTCTGAACTTTGCCCTAATTTTCTGCTCTTTAGTTTTCTGCTCAAAACCCTAATTTCTGATTTCAAACATGTAATCATATATATGCCCAAACATGACAAATAAGCATGGCAAATGATGCTACCAAATGATATTCACAACAAACATGAATTACACCATGAAATACACAATGTAGGGCATCCAAATGCAACAACCAAATCTGATTTTCTGTAGGAAACCCTGCTGCTACAAATATGAATATTCTTATCTGATTTTTACAATAAATTCTAGGGAACAAACATGACAAATAATGCCCAGATTTCTGCACTACAAATCAGACCTATAAAGTATGATTGTACACACCAAATACATGCAAAATAGATGATAAATGCTCAACCCTAGCTGGGCGAATCCTCCATGAAGTGCGCCTAGGGTTTGCTGCTCCAAAACAAGCCAAATCGCCCTCAAATATGGGCGCTCCAAACGTGGCCCTCAAATTAGGGTGAAACCCTAAAGGATATGCTCACAAAATGCCACCAAAATGCTGCTCCAAAATTGATCTTCAAATCTGAATATGCAATAATGTTCTTCTCCTCCAAATCTCGCCAATGAAGCACAAGTAGGACTCCGTGATGAATCCTCCACAATGATGAGCTACCACATTCGCAAGGGTTTTCGTCCTTGGAATGAAGGCTAGCAAAGTTGCAGCCAAAGAGTATGAAACTCGGGAAAATATAATGTGAATGATGATGAAATGCCTCCAAGTGACCTTGTATTTATAGCCAATTCTTTTCCTCAAAGCTGGTCGACCACCTCTAAATGCTTTCTTTTATTTTCTTCTTTTCTTTTCCCATGAGGCCGACCTCATGCTAGGCGCCCGAGACAAGGTATTTTATTTTTCTTATTTATCTTTCCTTCCTCCAAGAGGAGCGGCCCACCCTTGGCATCTAATATTTCATCTTTTGACCTTACACTAGGTCGTCCACCTCCAAAGGGAATTTATTTTGATTTATTGTATTTTTCCTTGGCATTACAAAAATATCAAAAGCATATCCATCTTTATTTTCTCCTTCCCTTAATTCCTTTTTTCTCTCTCCTTGGCCCCTCACCATTAGGGCAAATTATTTTATTTATTTTGATTTCACCAATAAACTTACAAAAATATACAAGTCATCTCTCATCATCAATTTGCCCTAGATAATTGATTAAATAGAATATTTAATCAATTAGGTCATTCCCTTAGCTCTCCGGCTTAGCCTACGAGAATAGGATAGGCTAGCCAACTCCAGTAGGTGATCACTCAGAAAATGGGGACATTACAGATTTGTGAACATTTTTGATATGAAAATGGAATATGGACCTTAAACCTACTTCCCTCTAACCATAAAGGCTTACATTGTCACTCTTGAGTTGAGCAATAATATTTTCCACCTTATGAAGACAATTTATGCAATAAAAAGCTTTTAAGAAAACAATTTCAGACAACATAAATATTGTAAAAACAAGAGATATATATATTTTTTGATTTCAAACATGGTATTTGGTCCATTCAATAACTTTCCTTGTTATATGCAGCATTCCTTTGGGTAGGAACGTTAGATAATTATGGCTCATTAGGTACAATATTAAGTAATGTAGTAATTATAGCCATCTTTTAAGAAATTCTATATTGTAATTCAAGGGGTTGAGCTTAATTGGTTAAAGCATTGAGTTCTCATTGTGCAGACCCAAGTTCAAATCCCAAAGGGACATCTAATAAGTGGATTTCTAAGTTGTGACTCTTGGTCTTCCATAGGTGGTTTCTAGTGTGGTTGCTTGAAAGGAGCTTGTATTGGTCTCATGTGGATGCATAGTTGAGCAGAATATTTGTAAATGATTAACTCTATATTGTAGATGTTTATCTAGTTAGAATAATGTCCATAATAAGGTTATTTTCATTTAGAAGGGGATTACATCTATGTGACAATTCCTTATCTCATTTTGCTATGTATGGATATATGCAAGAGGTTTTACTGACCGCATAATTCTTTTTTAATTGAGAAAGTGCACATAAGAGAAGATTTAGTAGCAACACAAGGCCACATTACACTTATTATTCTCATAGCCATATATGTAAATCGATGTCATTTCATGATCAGATTTTTGTTGATTAACTCCATTTTGCTTTTCTTATCGAACAAATTAGCAGTACAATATCAAATTACAGCAATTCAATACCATGTTAATCTAAATTTACTTAACCATCTGTTTCATGACTATACAATGCATGCGAATAAAATTAAATAGATATCATTTTAATTATTTTAATGATCATTATATTTGTGAAAAATGTTTGCAAGCTGGTTTATAAAGTCTACAAATTATCTTTTGATTGCTATTTCTAAGATTGATAGATTGCATGCAAGAATTCCTTGTTTATCTTTGCCTTCACTTATGTTGTACTGATCTGGGTGGATTCACCAAACCAAGTACCTATGGTAACACCCATGCCATCCTCATGGCTTGTGGGAATTGTCGGGCTATTTCTTAGGTCTTTGGCACACTAGAGCACCTGCCAGATGCTCTAGGGAACACAAATATCCATATCCACTCTCCAACAAATGCCACACATGCTCTAGTAGCATCACAACACACTATGTAGAGACATAAAATATTGTGGCAAACATGCCTCAACCAAATCTTTTGGTGTTCCTACCATAGCTTTAGTAGGATCCATCACACCTCCTAGAGAAACCGCAACATCTAGTTCATCACCAAACTCATCGTATCATCTTGAACATGATTTTGTAGTCTTCAGACAAAACTGTCAGCGAGGCAACTAAGTTGGCACCCACAAGGCTTCTGGCACACCAAGTCATCTGCTAGTCATTAGGGACATGTTAGCAACTAGTTACACTCCACAACTGCTGGGGGATGAGAAACTATTTACAGAAATTGTTCCACTTTTTAAGGAGTCGGTTCAACTTCCTAGTGGCTTTTAGTTTGCATGACATGATTATTTGTAAACTATATATACACTAATCTATAACATAGTTAGACGTTCATAAGTAATCATTAAGGAGAATATGAATAGCTATACACCTTTCTCAATGGTATGTGTAAGATGCTACCCCAAATTTTTTTTAAAATGATGAACAAGGATAAGACAGTGTTAGCCTCAATTGCATAAACCAACTAAATGCCTCACACTTTCTGATCACCAAGTTCCCAAGATGGGCGAGGTGAGAGCATACAGTGATTTTGGCTTACAATGAACAACTTATGCAATAATGAAAGTACAATTCATCCGCTGCGGCGGGCATCCACAAACTGTGGGGATTCACCACTTCTCAGTGGGTAATGAACAAGAGAAAATTACAATGTCATCCACTTATTCAGTGGAAATACTCCACTTTTCCAGTGGGTAAGTAAACAAAGGAAAGATTCGTTCTCCACACTGGCGGTATACCATCCAGGGGTCATTATTTGTTTGAACATTAATGGAATGATTACAAATAAACAATTAATGAGCCACACTGTTAAGAAAACATGGATTGGATCATAGATCAACATTCTATGAAAGACTTGCATCAATGAGGGCAACCTGCATCACAATGATCATTGGATTTCATTGGTTAAATCTGTTCCAAATCAAGAATGGTGCTAAATGCTTTGCTGATGACGAGAAGTTCATGAAATCAGATTGTTATAATAGCTGTCCCAATCAGAAAACATCATAGGCTCTGCTGCACTGAACTGTGGTACAAAATCAGACCCTAATGATCTATACATCAGCCTGAAGTAGGACAAACTCCTCATAAATGCATACAAACACAAGGATCTTCACCAAAACTGCCTCAACAACTGTTGTTAACCCTGCACATTACCACAGATGTCATAAACTGTCCAAAGAGAAGCAGTCTGATCCAGAGCTCAAAACACTCTCACATAGGTCCATACGGTTTTCAGAACTGTATACACTTTTAAATCAGCATTGACAATGCCCAGTTCGCATTGAAAACAATCTGCCTATTATCACCCAGGCTTAACAATCACAATGCAAACATAGTCGATCTCAAAAGAGTCATAGGAATTTCTCTAGCCAAAGCCGTACTATTCTAGGGTACGGACAGCATAAAAATCATATGTTATGACTTCAATAAATCAAAAAAGAACAGTCTCTATTCCTTGTTTGATCACTCCAAACACAATGCAAACCATAAATAATATTCAAAACTCAATATAAATTTTCAGATCTTCATTCATTACTTCAGCCTGTACGGCCCTGGACATCATAAATTCATCCTATCTCATTTATCACAGCCCAGATATGGAGGAAAACTGCTCAGAAAGGTTCTTCAACTTAAAACAATAACATTTCATGCTCTTGTTATTGTTAATAATAGAGAAAACAATTCTATCAAATTTCAGACCCTGTCCAGCATTGTACGACACTGATCCTGTACGGACTTCTTAGACTTCATACAATTTAACTCAAAGCCATCAGGAATACATCTGCATATTGTTGTTTTGACATTTCAAAGACATTGTAATGAATTTTGGTTCAAAATATCTAAACAATAATGACTTCCAGCAAACTCAGACCTCACACATGGTACGGACATATCCTGTACGGATCCTTCACAACAAATTCAATTTTACTCAAAATCCCCTGAAAGCATGATGAAAATCAATATAAGATCCATACAAAAGCATTGCAAACAACTTAGCATTCATAGATCCTCCTTAATAATTTTCTAGCACAAATCTTATCATTCCTGCATTGTACGGCCAGGCAAGGTACGGCCACAATCAGCACACCATATAACAATATGAAACTACTGTTTTCTCACACCATAATTTATCTAAATATTGCTGTCATTAAATCTATCTGAATCACAAAACCCAAAACTTCTCAAAAGCACATAATTCCATTCAGCTCAATGTGGTTCCCTGAGTGAAAACCATCAATACCAGCTAGGGTAGATATCACACTACCGAAACTGATCTTCTTCGAGTGGGTTTCCGTCCACAAGAAGGTAGAGAAAAACGGAAGAACACGCAGGTTCAATCCAACAAAGTAACAATACAAATCCCAGCCTCCCTTCAAATGAGCTATCACTCCTTTTTTAAAAGCCTCTGGGAGTTGCAAAATGATCTTTCTTGAAAATAGAACCTTTTTCCTCCCTCTTATAAAATATTTCTATTTCCACGTTATGTGCACACTTTAAGTGACTAGGGAATAATAAATAAAACATTTCCTTTTTCCCCTCAAGACATAACATTAAGTCACTTTAAATAATCCAACCTTATACTTTAGTGCACAATACATAATTAAAACGACCTGTTTAATTATCAAATTAAATAAACTCCTTATAACTCCAAATTTGATAATTAAACCGGACCAATATCTTCTGATAAAATCTTTGACCATCCATGACGAATTTGCAGACTTGAGATACCCAACTGTTTTTGCAGAAAGAATTATGATCACTCCAAGAAGTTTGGAGATCATCCAAACATGCCGGATAGCCTTTGTGGGATTAGAAACAAGCATAATGCGCACAAAAATCAATGTGCCAAAAAAGGGACATTACAGTATGCCACGTATGTAATAGGTGGTAGGAAATAATAGATTCTTCCTTTAGTTCTTTATCGTTTTGTCTTTGAATTGTTTTGTTTTGTTTAATTGCTTTTGCATAGGCTATAACTTGATTGAAATCTCATCTAGAGATTTGTCCACCGAGATCAAACACCTGGCCTTGGATTAGTGACATTAGAGTAATTTTCTCTAGATCTTGAATGCCCTTTTGCATATGGTCAGAGTACTTGATCCTCGACATAGAATCTCGGGAGTCAGGATCCATCAAGCTACTTGCCAACTCGTGTTAAGACGGCCAAATCATCACAAGAGGAGATACACGCAATGATCAAGAGCGAGATTGAAGATGCACTTCCGGATTGGTGAAATTTTTTGATCAACCAATTTGTAGAGGTCCTTAAATGAGTGATTTCATTGGCCTCTTCATCAAGTAGAGCCTTTAGTGGTTTAGTTCCCCTTGATTTTAGGTAATCTCGGATGTACTAGTCATCGAGGGTAAGATTGATGCAAATTCTGCAGATAATTGGATTGACCAAATTGAATCTTACTTCCATGAATGATTTCATGAATGAGGAAAAGATAAAGATTGCCCTCTTGAAGGTTTTCTCATATGTCAAGAAGTTGTGGCAAGCCCACACTCTGGGAAGAGGAACAATCAGATGACAAATTTGAACTAAGTTGAGAACAATTCCTAGAAGCCTTCAATGATTATTTTTATCTTTAAGATGTATATGTCAATTGTTGCATGCAATGGTCACAATTGCGGCAAGGGCATGACTAGTTTGTCTAGGTTTATACTAATGCTTTCCACAAGCTTTGTATCGGGCTGGGCTCATTTTAGTTAGAGGAGCATAAAGTCCTCAAATTTTGTAGTGGCCTTTGTCCAACAGTCTTGTCCAAATTGAAGCGTATCAAGATCAATACATTGGGGGAAGCCTACTGTTACTCGACAACAATTGAGGAGTTCAAGTAGAAGGGCAAGTGAGAATTGATCACTACACCCAAGAAGCCATCGCCTTTGAACAAGAGCAAATCGTCCAAGATTGGTAAGTGGTGTGACAAGCACAAGAGTTGTAGTCATTCCAATGAGTGCCATGCATAGAAGAAGGACTCACAATGGTGGAAGTTGGAGATGTTGATGTCAAGCCCTCAGAAAGGATCATTGACGTAGAACCTAATGTCTAACTCAACACTACACAAGCAACAACCCTCTTACCTAAGGAAGTTGAAGCAGAGCAATTATTCCCATTACGAATGTGGGTCAAGGGGCAACCTTTAGACTTCATGATTGATGGTGACAATATGATGGATCTAATCTCTTGAAAAATTGTTGAGAGATTGAAATTGCCAATCAAGCCTCATTTGCATTCGTACGAATTGGGGTGGCTCAGCTCCTGCAACACCCAAGGTATAAAGGTAACTCTCCAATGTTGATTCACATATTCTATTCATCCATTTTAGGAAGAATTAGTTTGTGATGCAGTGCCAATGGAGGTTTGTAAAATAATCCTTGGGCATCCATAGAGGCAGTCATATGTGTATGTACTATGCAAACCTTGCAATGTGGTTGGAACAATAGGCGGAAAGAGGTATTGAATGAATTCTAGAATTGGATTCATTCTCAACACCTGCTACACTAGTGCCAAAGAAGATTGTGCCATACAATTATGCATATTCAGCATTCTACATCTCACTTCCATCTACAAAATGACCTGTTGCAGATAAGAAAGATGAATTCCTTTAAACCATGTTCACTAGGAACTCTTCTTTGTCTGTCTACAGAGTTGTCAAGAAGGGTCAGCTCCTACAACAAGCAAAGTGGTTCACCAAGCAGCAACTAGAAGACAAGGCTCTGCACTAGCTTCCTAGTCTCAATGCATTTGGGACTATTGCTTCACAAGGATGGG
Source organism: Cunninghamia lanceolata (assembly GCA_027924645.1). Lineage (NCBI taxonomy): Eukaryota > Viridiplantae > Streptophyta > Pinopsida > Cupressales > Cupressaceae > Cunninghamia > Cunninghamia lanceolata. The sequence continues at coordinate 9,569,329 of BSBN01000252.1, read as the reverse complement.
TGATAGGTCTAGGAGGATTCACCAAACCAAGTACCTGTCGTAACACCCAGGGCTATTTTTCAAGTCTAATGTACATCAGAGCACCTCCTAAATGCTCTAGGGAATACAAAGATCTATAACCACTGTCCAACAAATGTCACAAATGCTCCAACAATAGCTCGACACACTTTGCAGGGACAGACGATTCTGAGGCAAACATGCCTCAACCAATATTTGGGGGGAATTGCCATTGGGAGGAGTTACAAGTTGACTCCTTGACTTCAAATTTTGATCGCCTTGGAAGAATGGTGCCACATGTGGAGAGAGATGTGTTTGGGAGTTACCTTGTTGACTAGTTGATTGGAATCTTCTAGCTAGGCAATATGCTTGAAGAGTTAATAAAAAGAGAAGGGAGACGAGTTGGTTTAGCTTCCCATAAGTTTTTCCTGCAAGTTGAAGGTAGAAGAAAGGCCTTGAAGAGTTTGTTTGCTGTTTGGGAGCTCAAAGGAGGAGTGTGGCTCATATTGGAGAGATAGTGTTGGGATATAGAGTTTAGTTTCTTTCATAGTGCTTGTAGTTGTTTTCTATTTCAGTTTGGGTGATTTTGGGTCTGTCAAGTGTTCATTTTGTAAAAGAACTCTTTGTCCAAATCTCCCTGTAAATCTTATGTAAAGTTTGTTTCTCAATGCAATAAAAATCAGCATGTTTCTTATGGGTGTTGTTCCTAGTTTGGCTACAAAAATCAGCAAGAGTAAAGCAAATGTTTCTTAGTTTTGTTTCAAACTTCAGATTAGTAATATAGGGTCTTGGAAGGTCCATCGAGTTTTCTGTAAATCAGTCAATTGAATCCTTCTCCAAATCAGAGCCAAATTATAGCTTAATCGGGCTCCTCATTTGAATAGCTAGTTTTTTAGGTTTTGCCTTTAGTGCTTAATCTTGCTTCATAAATCCATTTGTAATCATGCTTGAGACCCATTATAAGTGTATTGGTGAAGTGTTGTGAGGTCTAGTTGCAAGGGAAAGGTTGCCATTCATTTGGTGCCCTACCGCTGACTGTATCTAAACTAATCTGATTTTCACGACCTTGTAAAGGGTGACAAAAAGTTGTAAGTGACACAAATGTCACAAATGCCCGAATTGTGCAATTTGGGAAAGTAAACTAGGTTTGATTAAATTAAAGAAGTGACTCAAAGGCTATTTAGACATGATTTGCGGTACTTGTATGAAAGAAACACCTAAGAAACACAAAAGCACAAAGCAATGACCATTCTCCAATGGGGGTGATTTTTCTTTTATATAGATGTCTTTCAGTTCTCATTCCTTCCAACATCTCACTTATCTTTCTGGTTGCAAAGAGCAGAAGTGAAGTCTCTAGGAGCATCAAGCAAAGGGGCTTTCCAAGCATTGCAGCACCATTGTCCACTGTAATTAAGAAAATTTTGCAGGTTTTTAGAGCATAGAAGTGCCATTGTTAGATTTTTGGAAGTTTCCAAATCATAATGAGCTGCCATAGAAGAATACAATGGTTTCAAAGATTTTTGGCAAGTTTTCCAAAGGTGCTAGGATTTCAAACATCAAATTTCCAGGTTATTTGTGCATGGCTAGGGTTTTGAAAATGTGTTTTCAGCAGGAGACTGAGTAACATTCAAATTCAAGTTATCAAGATTGATTCAGGTTTGCCAAATTTGATTGCTAGGGTTTCACAAATCTCTTCTTTTGATGACATACCATTTTCAGATTATTTAGCCTCCTTTGGTGTTTGCGTGCGATTAACCTATGATCAAGGATACTGAGCTAGGGCACATAGATGTGCAAGGGTTGAATCTAGAGGAAAAAAATCAAAAGCAGGAACACGATTGCAGAAAGGCTCTGAGATAGAGGGTAATTCAAGCTGTGACATTTCCCATTTTGGCTCAAAGCCAAGAGCTGGTCATCACTTGTGCCAAGCATTATGACCAAGAAAAGAGAGAAATTCGCATGTTGAGGAATGACATTATTGGGAAGTTAAGTGCTGATTTCCAAATTGCTATTGTACGAGGAGATACAAGATAAATCTGAATGGCTGACAAGGCATCAAATGATCGCCTCTTGGATTGTCAAAAGCAAGTGGGTAAGTATTGGTTGAAGAAATTTAGGAGGCCGAATCGATTGCCAAAGTCATGAGGAGGAACGACATGTGATATTAAACACTCCATGCTGGATGATGTGTCTACCTATAAGCAGTTCTTTATCCTCTCAATCAAATGCATTCTGCAGGCACTATTAAGTTACTTGCTATGGGGGTCATAGGGGATGCAAAAGAAGATAACTCCTTTGAATGGAATGGAAAATACAACTTCATCATTCAGCTCCTTCATTACAGTAAAAGATTTCAGAGAACAAAAGAGAAAGCTGTATGATGTGGAGCAGGATATCTTTTCTTTTGTGTCTTCTATTCCACGTGCCTTCCATGACAATAACATGCAGGAAAAGAAGCATGTAGAAGTGAGAATAGAGTTTTGTAGTGAAAGAAAAGCTCAGGGGACCACAAAGCTCCAACAAAGACAACATGGACAGATTGGTGGGTATTTCTAGACATGTCAGCAAGGCAGAGAAAGGGCAATTTCAGAATGGTTGATTGCTGATAGAGTATATTTTTTTGAGGTTCAAGTAATCAGAGTGAGCACATTTTAATTGCTCAAAGTATCACAGGTCAGAGGTTTGATTTCTAGGTTCCAGAATGTTCAGAAGGAAGCTGCTGCTATTGCGCCATAATGCTAAGGGAGAGAGTTGATGTTTCAAAGTAGCTATTTTTTAGCTACTACTATTTTTACAGGATAGCTATTGATAGGTAGCTTTTAGAAGGCTTATTTTCAGAACTTGGTATTTTTAGTTGAAGTCTGTTTGTAGATTTTTCTTTTTGTTTGAGGTGAGCTTATTTCAAATAATTTTGTATTTAGAGCTTGCTTTGTTTGCAAGCAATCTATTTTCAGCAGAGAACTTTAGTAATTTGTTTTGTATTTATCTCTAATAAGTTGCATTGCATGAGCATGCAAAGTCTTGTAAACACTTATGAATATGTGCTACAAAGTTTATACACTTAATTTTTAGCTGATAATAATTTTATGCCTGCTTGTTGCTTTTTTGAAGCTATTATTCAAGCTATTTGTTTGCTGTCTTGTGTGTTGATTTGGTAAATTAAATATAAACCAGTGATAATTGCAGGCTTTATGTTGCAATTTTCATTAATGTGGATGTTGTAGCTCTGTATACAGCTTCCTTTTTTCTGATTATAGAATCTTGTTTTTGTTTTAAATCCAATCATTGTGTGTACACTCTTTCTGGTGTTTACATTTTACATAGAAAGTGTCTCTGTGTCTTTAATTGTCATAGGTTAGGTCATTTGTGTTGGGTCATAAATGTAAATCCTCTCGTATGTGTGTGAAAGAGCTGTTCCGACTTTGTGCTTATACCTGAGAACCATGACTGAAATTCTTTGGAACTCGGCCACATAATCTTCGACGGATCCCTTTGTTTTAATTGCGTTAATTCTTTGAAATGCCTTTGGGGATGTTTTTGATCAAATTGATTTGAGTCTTTGTGTAAATTCATCATATGTTACAACATTTTGGTGTCCTTGTGTGACAATCCCGTGATGCCACCATTCGTGTGCAATCCCTCCTAAGTGTAGAATGGCAAATTTAAGAGCATCCTCCTCGGTCATGGGGCTAAGAGAAAGGTATTTGTCGAGCTTCTGCATCCATGCTCGTGTCGTGACTTTTCCTGAGCCATCAAAATTTGGAAGGTTCATCATACTTACTTTTTTTGTAAGTCTTTGTTAGGTTGCTTTTTTCCTTTCCTCGATGTATTTCTTGTTCTTACATCACAATAGTCTCTAAATGGAATATTTTTTCTAAGTTTGGGATCAATTTTGGAATAGGCTTCTACCAATTCCTCAATGTCATTTGTTGCTATGGGTTCTTCTTCTTCTCTTGCCTGCTCCTCACTAGGCAAGAATGTAGGTCGTGTTGCTCTAGGTGTTGATCCTAAAGGAGTTATATTGTTTTCAGAATGATTGGAATTAACATCTCTCCCATTGATATGTGTAGGTTTATTGATTGTATTATTTATGTTTTGGAGTGTTTGGAGAAGCAACTGCGATGTCTTCCCTTGTTGCTCCATAAAAGCTCTCAATTCGTTTCCCAGGTTAAACTCATGATCACCCATTTTACACTAGTACTTTGGCTTGCTTCTAGTTTTCTTCTTTCCCTATTTAAGGCCTGTTGAGATCTTTGGCTTACTTGCATACACTATCTTTGATCCGTAGGCTACCAGGATCAAAGCTCTGATACCACTTGTAATGCCCCTTCTTGGGATATTCCTGATTTCTTGACTTGCAAGCAATGATAATCACTAGAAATGATATTAAATATATTAAAGATCAATAAATTAAGATAATATTCAGTTCATAACATCATAGCATCATTAATATTCATATGAATACATCATAACCTATTTAATAATGAGATCAAGACATCATAGCATAAACAATATTTGATTCAATCCATCATAACACAATCCCTCAAGCCAATCCCATAATGAATTCCTTAGGAATACTTGCAGCTACTAGTCCACCTTGGAGGCACACCTTCCTCGATGAAGCTCAAGAGGCACACCCTACTTGATTAGGCACAAGAACATGGTAGGGCCACCAACGCCAAACCATGCATGGTAGGGCCACACACCCTCACTACTTGGTTGACTTGATGAGAGCATGAGGGAGGGCACACCACATCCACTCACCCCTTGCGAACTCGGAAGGGCCATCCTTCCTACTTGCAAACATTTCCTTAGCTTCAATATGAATTGCTTAGGAATTTATTAGATGATTGATATAAGTACCTCTTGATGGATTTCAAGTTTACTTCAATCTGCTGTTATATATATTATCTCTGCTGTTACCAACTATATATATATATCACTGCTGATATATTCCTTGCAGATTTATCTTTGCGAGAGATATATTTCTTTCTGATCACTTGATGGCCTTAAATGACTTTGGATTCTTGATTTATATCCCTTCTTGGTGAGAAGTCACACCTTTTTCTCCCAGCTGTTCCTTTTTTTAAATACTAGCACTGCCTTTTTGTTTATCATTTGTTTAGGTTTGGTCTTTTGTCCTCTAGCACTGACCTGTTAGTTGTCTCTAGTGCTAGCCTTTGTCTTATTTGGCTGGTGGATAGTTTCTAAATTTTATTCCTTGTCTTAATAATATCTTCCTTGGTTGGGGGCATGACAACAAGATGGTCATCCATCTTTCAAAAATAATCTCCTCTATACATGATAACAATAGCATTACCTCTGTTCTAGCTTTATGTTGGAGAACTCTTTTAAATGAGCAACATATAACTTGCAAAACTAACATCCAAATGATTCTTCCCTTTGTTGTTCCCAATTCATCATCCCATAGCATCACCCCAGTGTTGTAGTATTAGTTTAATTATCATCGTCACCTTTGTCATAGTGGAGTGAATTTGTTCTTTGGAATGAACTTTTCTAAATCATTGTCTGAAGAAAATTCCTTAATAATATCATCATTCTTATCATGTTAATAGGGTTGTTATCTACTTTTCTGTACCTCTCACCGTTAAGAAGATGGTCATCCATCTTTGAAAAATAATCTCCTTTCTACATGATAACAATGTCATTATCTCTGTTCCAGCTTCATGTTGGAGATCTCTTTTAAATGAGCAACATATAACTTGCAAAACTAACATCCAAATGATTCTTCCCTTTGTCATGCCCAATTCATGATCCTATAGTATCATTCCAATGTTCTAGTATTAGTTTAATTATCATCTTTACCTTTTTCAAGTTAATCTTTTTGCCTCTAATTGAACTTTTTGACTATACCTCACTATTTGCAACCTGTACAGAATCTTGACGGTTTTGCCTTTTACATGCCACATTCAATCTGTATTCATCCTGTCTAGTTTCATTTATGGTACTGGTCTGTGCATAAGGAACAAATATTTCTTCTCTACTCTGCCACAATTCTACAGAAGGATCCATTATCGTTTTGTTTGATCTGGATATAAACATGCTATAATCATTCAAAGTAAGATAAGAACTATCACTTAAAAGTTATAATTTCTGTAGCACCAATTTTTACGTATAAACAAGTGTTTTTCCTTCAATGATCTTCCCAATATTTCAATCAGATAATCTTGATTCTGCATGCAGATTGTGATGCCAAGATTGGGTTGGAGGTGGCTACTTGGATTATCTTCAGTACCTTTGTTTGTTTTGCTGTTTTTCTATGGTATAGTACCAGAATCTCCAAGATATCTTGCAATGAAGGGAAGAACTAAAGATGCACTTCACATCTTGGAGAATATTGCCCATATGAACAAAAAGCATCTTCCAGCTGGGAGATTTGTTAATAAGATCAACACTGAGCTCAATGAAATAGATCCGTTAGAAGTAGAAGAAGTTCATCTATTGAATGCAGCAAAGCAGTCAAATAAAAATCCCATGAACAGAGAAAATGAAATTGGAGTTCTCTCATCATTATATGGTCTCTTTTCGCCAGCTTTTATCACATCAACTCTTCTTCTATGGTCAGTATTCTTTGCAAATGCCTTCTCCTACTATGGACTTGTCTTGCTCACTTCTGAATTGAGTGGTGGAGGTGGAAATTGTGGAGCAAAGGCGCCACTGGTGGTCACTTCCACTGACAATAGTCTTTACAGAGATGTTTTTGTTTCAAGTTTTGGAGGTAATTATTCCATTTGATCGGCCTAAGTGAAACATGAAGACCTATTCTGTTTCCTATTTCTGCATATTACTTTTGTTCACAAGTCAAATAAAAAGAATGGTAGAGACTAATTGCATTTAGTTTCTAATAGTAAGAAAAGTGAAGAAAAGCTCTTACTTATTTGAGGTCCTTATTCAAGACACTAATTTAATAGGCCACGGTTACTGTATGGTAGTAGAACTGATTTTTGCATGATGGCAGAGTTTCCTGGGCTTGTATTGTCGGCAATCATTGTAGATTATATTGGCCGCAAATGGTCAATGGCTGCAATGTTCTTCTCCTGTTCTATCTTTCTTCTTCCACTAATATTTCCTCAACATGAGGCTATCACAACTCTTCTTCTCTTTGGAGCTCGTCTATGTATCACAGGAACGTTTACAATTGTCTACATTTATGCTCCCGAGGTCAGTTGTAAATAATCTGCAATTTATTCTCTTTGGCTTCATGTTTTATGTGTGGGCAATGATTCATTGCAGAGATAATATTTTCTTGTTTAATATTTTCTTTTTTTGTAAGTGTTTATGTTGGGAAAAGATAAAGTTTACACTTTTTTCCTTTCAATAGCATTGACTTTTAAAGGGTTATAACTACTTTATAGATCACGATTGTAAGATGTGGAGAAAAATGTCCCTTGCATGATATCTCACGTTAACTAGATGTTTCTGATTTAACTTCAGAAATTGAAAAATCCCACTTAGGGCTTTTTACCAAATTTTCTGAATTTTCAATTTTCAAACTTGAACCCTAGATCTGAATTCTGATTTTTTTGTTTCAGATCTAAACATACACTTATCTCATCCACTTATCATGCCAAATACATCATAATCAACATGCCAAAATATGCAATCAAACCCTAGTTGAATTACACATAAATCCACATTGAGTAGATAGCAATTTGGATGAGCAAAACAAATCAGAATACTGCTGTTATGAAATCAGATCATTCAATTGTGCAATTACATCAAATTCAAGGCTCTAACATGGCTAAGATCCATCCACAATGCTGCTGCTACAAAATCAGATAAAAGGCATACCAATTTGGATGTCAAATGCAATTCAAGAAGTGGGCAAACTCCAATTCAGATCTGCAATCAATGGTGAAGAAGAATGACAAAAGGCAGTCCAAGGGTGTCAAAATCTGCCCCAAAACTTGGGCGAATCCCTCCACAATGCAATCGCTGCTCAAGCAATGAAGAAATCCACGAATAATGGCGGCGGCTAGGGTTTTGGATCCCTCTACAAGATCAGATCTGCATTGAGCATTAACCCTCAATGATGGCACTCAAAGCTGATGTGTGATCTGCAATGAATCTCCTCAAAAATTTGGCGCTCCAAGTGATTTAGAAGTCTGAAAATGAGCCTTCAAGGTCGCACTTTAAATTTGGTTTGAAATCTGAATATAACCCTTAAAAAATGGCGCTCCAAACATGCATGAAAGCTGCTCTGAAATTATGATCAAATCTGCCCTGAATTAATATAAAATTTCTGCTCCAAAATGATATGAAATCTGCTCCAAATGATGATTCAATTCTGCTCCAAAAGTCGCAATGAAGTGCAATTAGAGCTCCGTCACGAACTCTCCACAAGATGAGCTAGGTTTTCGTCCAACTCACCTAATATTCGCAAGGGTTTTCGTCCTTGGAATAGTAGGAACAAAGTTGCAGATCTACAATGGGAAAATCAGAAATAAACTCATTCCATAATGCCTTCAAATGATCTACACTAGCTTTTCTACAAGTTTTCCTCTTTTTCCCTCTTGCTGGCCGACTAGCCTAAATTGCTATATTTTATTAATTTTTGATCTCCAATTTTGGCCGACCTTCTTATGAGATGTTGGCGCCCAAAATGATTTTGAATTCCTTTCATTTATTATTATATATTTTTTCTTTTTCCTCAAGAGGGCCGACCCTCATTAAGGCAAACTTGGCACCACAAATAAATTAAATACATTTGTTTTTGAAATCCTTTTCTAGCCGACCATGAGGTCAATGTTTAGGCCGACCCATAATACATCATTTTTCTTGGCGCTCAAATTCTATTTATTAAACTTTTTCCTTAGGCCGACCTACAATTTGGCCGAGTCACCATTTCCATTAATTTGGCTGGCCTGATTTCAAATTAAAGATTTGAAATCATTCTTTATCTTTATATTGGCCGACCCTATGCAAGAGAGGCACTCGACTTCAAAACATGTTTCTCTATTTTAAAATCAGATTTCTCCTCCTCCAATGGGTCATTTCTCTATGAGGGCAATTTATTAATTTGCAAGAAATACACCAAAATTATGAGAAAAATATTATACACCAAAATTATGAGAAAAATATGATTAACCCATTTTCCATGCTCCATTCGCCTACCAAAAATCTTGAGATGTGAGAATTGGCCTCATAGGTCTTCTTCTATGAACACTCCGAAAACGGGGACATTACAGAAATTTTTTTAATACAAGGTCTTCTTGAGGTTGTGGAGGAATCATGAAAAAATAAAAAAATGCTGTCCCAAATTAATGCCATAAAACTCTTTCTTGTACTTAAAGATGGCCAAGGAAGAATCTACAGATCAGCACAGACCTATTGCCCTCTGCAATATGGTATATAAAATCATCTCAAAAGTTGAGCCAATAAACTAAAAAGGGTGCTGCCTAAAGTGATTCCTGACATCGGTCTGCTTTTTTCCTGAAGTGTCAATTAACAGACAGACATCATTGCAGTTCAACAACTCCTCCCTTCCACAAATCATCAACAAAAGCTAGGGACAATTATGAAGCTAGACATGTCTAAGGCCTTTGATTGATGTAACTAGGACCTAAAAGAAAACAATGGAAGCTTTTGGATTAAGCAAGCAACTGATCAAGTGGATTGAAATCTTCTTCTGAACACCCTCTTACTCTGTTGTAATCAATGGTAGTAAGGGATCCTGGTTCAAGCCTACAAAAGGTCGAAGACAAGGAGATCCCTTCAGCCCTTAATTGTTAATCATCATGGGCAAAAACTTCCTTGGGAAGATAGGACAAATGAAGCTGACAAGACAAATCCATGGGCTGCCAGCTATAGATGGAGGAAAATGCCACTCATGTTACCAATTTGCTGATGGCATGATATTATTTTGCACCTAAGGCTAAAGGAAATAAAAAATCTCCATTCTCTCATTCTCCAATACCAAAGAGCTTGAGGTCAACAAGGTAACAAGAGCAAATATACAATAACATATACCAACATAACCAGTAGGAGGAAAAAGGAAATTCTTCATATCCTTGGTTATAAGGAAGGGGCTGTGCCTATGAACCACCTTGGGTTCCCGAAACCCACCAATGACCTATGGGGATAAATCAGAAAGTGAATGGAGATCTAGCTGTCCCACTGGACACACAAATGGCTGTCATTGGAAAGCAGAACATAATTGGCAATAGCTGTGTTGCAAGCTGTCCCAGTCTACCTTATGACACTCCTACACGTCCCTAGCTACATGGAAGTAGTTTTGATTGTTATCCAAGGAAATTCCTATGGTAAGGAACTGAAGAGACACTCAAACTCTTTGACTTCTTTGAAAGCTATAAACAACCCAAAGAATCAAGGGGGTCTGAATATAAAAAATATCAGTCTCTTCCATCAATCCTTTACTTTAAAGCTAGCTTGGAGATTAATACAAAGGGAAAATCAGATATGGTCGAAGATAATATGTCAAAAATACAAGATTCAGCCAGAGTAAGGAAGTGCAAAAGATCTTTGGGAAGCCTCCTCTCAACAATTGCAAAATACATTAGCAAGAGAATGCACAAGCTTTTTGGAACCCCTAACTATTAAAATATATTTTAATATTATTATTAATTTTTTGCGTACACTTGTCAGTTAATTATGATGTTGTTAGTTTGTTGTGACCTTTTTCTATTTATAGACTATGCCTATTTTTAGTATGTAACTACATGCTATTTTTAGCATATGATCGTTACTATAATGCGATGCTCTCCACATGAGAACATATGCCATTTTCTCTCAATCTCATTCTTTGGTTTTTACTGACATTGGTGTTAGAGCTGGATTGAATTGATGGTACTGATTTCAAAGTAGTTGGGAAGAGAAGGTAAGGGCAATAGAGGTTGCGTGAAACATCGCAGGTTGCACTCACGTTAGAAGTTGAGCTAAAGGTCGTGGAGGTCGTTTGCAGTCTATGAAAATGCGGACACATATTCAGAGCTCGAAGGCATTTTACCGGTCACAAATCGTGGATTATTTTTTTTGCAAATCACGAGGGTTTTCATCTGAAGAAATCATGGATGTTTTTCGTTTAAATCGGGGCCATAAATCTCTGAAAATCACGGGCTGAAAATCGCAGCAAATTGCAAAGTTTTTACCAATTGTGCAGCAGCAAAAGTGTCTTGATTTTTAAGAGGTTTTTCCATCTATAGTGGTTGCGGATTTGCAGAAAATTCAGAGCTGAAATTATCCTTATTTCTCTGTGTGATTAGGGCATGTTCTGAGAGTGATTTTGCATGGTTTACGGTTGCGTTTTTCACCATTTTACCAATTGCGGCTCAATGCGAAGTTTCCTGGGCACGTTTTGTAGAGGTTGTGGATGTAAGAGTCATGGCTAGTGCACAATTTTGTGCAGTTTACAACCATTTTCCCATCCATATGTCTCAGCATTTGAAAGGGCATGGGATTTTCAGAGTTGAAAATCATCAAGGAGGCTAGGGCACATGGGTAGCTTCATTATTATTCTGGGTATTCAAAATCTGCATTCAAGTATTGTGTTATTTTTAGAAAATTTCAGAAGTGTTTAAAATATTTCACAAAGTTTGGGAATTCTTTTATTTTTTTGGGTCAGTTTTATTTGGGGGAAAAGATCAGCATAATGTTTTGAAGGGTTTCAGGAAGTTTAGTTTCTGTGTTGCTAGGGTAATGGTCAATATTCAAAATTTAGTGTTGCTAGAGGCACAAAAACTCAATGGTAAAAATTATAACATATGGAGCCATGAGACCAGCAATCACGGAGTGTCGGGAATGTGACAGAATTTTGTTAGGCATAAAACTACGCCTGCTAATAACCTAGGTGACTATGAGAAGCATCATAGGGAAGCCTTGTTGATTCTTACGTTAGTTTCAGATGACTTAATGCTTGAAGTTTGCGGTGCTACATTTGCACATACCTTGTGGGATAGTTTGCAAAATAAATATCAAGTCTCCGAAAAAATAGTCTTATATTTGAAGAATTTGTTATTTTTAACAAAATTGCATGAGGGTGGTGTTAGGTCTCAAAAATGCAGGTTGTTAACCCTAAGAGGTTTCCAAGCTCTCTTAACATTTTTGGCTAACTGGATAGGGCTAATTTGATTAAAAACCCCCTTCTCTTTAGGTTCTGCTAGACCTAGGCGGGTGTACCTTGATTGCTGAGGTAGATTTGTATAACATTAGTGATCCAATCACAATGGCATGTAGTTGTGAGATAGATATAAGGTTTTGAAAGTTTACTCTAATGTTTGCAATTCTGAATATGTGAGTTTTTGAAATGTTATTTTGGGAAGACCAGTGCCTAAGTCTATTGGGTAAATGGAGTTAAATTTGTATGATGGATTGATGGAGTTAGATGTGTAAAAATGGTGATACTACTTCTCATCTTAACTCTAACTTGTTGGGCACTTTGAATGTTTGCAGCTTGTACAAACATGCAAATTTGTCAGTCACTGTACTCTTCTTACTAATCCCAGTGCTATTTTCCCAAATTACTGTGATATTATGAAAGGATATTTAATTCTTAATCCTGGGCAGGAACTAATTAAAACAAATTACTTGAAAGGAATTTAATTCACTCCAGACAGAAACCAATCAAGAAAATCACATAGCAACAACAAATGTGTCCTAACAAATTGTGTTAATTTGAATAATAAGGGAAAACCACTTTGGAGACAACACAATAACATATAAGATTTAATTTCGACACAACAATTGAACACTAGAGGTTGAAACACCAGGTTATAATATTCCTTCCATTGCATTGCTTTCAAAATTTATTACAATATGTCTTTATTTTTATTTATTGCCTAATCTAAAGATTGCTGCTGCTCTGATGATTTTTCGCTTCATATATACGCTGTGTGTTTTTAGGGTTATGACCCTTCGTATATGTATGGTGCAGCTCTTCAATTATCTTCAATAGATTAAAATATTATAATTTTAATCTCTTTAATCTTCGTACTCTATGAAAATAATTATAATAGTATTCTTCCTTTTTGCTGGCAACTTCACATTTGTACTTTCACCCAAAATAAACTCTTCTCCAAGACATTGACACTTATTTAATTACTTCTGTGAAAATGTGTTACTTCTAAGTGAAATAGTTTATAATTTCACTCCACATGAAAAACTTCATTCCCTAAAATACTATTTCACTTGGGCCGTGATTATTTTAATAAATTTTCACTTCTTTAGGCTTCTCTGTTTTTCGGAGGGACCAAATTTTCATTCTTCCTCCCAGTAGCTTTCTTGTGAAAATAAAGTATTTCGCAATATTTTTTACTCCTTTGTTGGCACATTTCTCATTTATATTTTACCAAATAGTTGTCCAACCTTTAATTCCTTCGGGAAAGTGTTGTATATTCCACATCAATTATTACCATAATTACAATGAAGTTTTTTATTTAATCCCTTTTTGCCTTTTCATTCATTTCGCTCTATCGGAGAGACTCTAAAATTACTCCCATCGTTATGTCAATGTCTGCCCGATATAACCCTCATGCCAATCATATGCTTCTTTGTTTTTTCTTGGGATATTGATGAGACTTACTTTTTGGTCATTCCGACATAGTGTAGTCATGCCGATATAGGGTTTCATATTAGGGTTTCTTCAGCAGCGTGCCCCAAATCCATTCTGTGCATATCTTGCAATCATCGCAGTCCATGAAAAACACTCTCCGTGCAATCTCTATGCTTCCAATTTTTAGCATATATGTCTATCAGCGCATTTGTATTTACAATATCTAATGTAAATTCTCTATCCTTCACACTCAGAGCGCCATTAGGGCACAGGCAAGGAGGATGCTGGCTTGAATTGTTCAGTGACATCACATTTCTTTGGGGCATTTTATTGAATAGTTCACACATTTAACGAATGCTTATCAACGAGAGCACTTCCCAAATCGACACATATTTTTCGCCTGATAACATCTCCATGAATCTACTTGCCCTATTCTAGAGCATCTTGCAATCAACGTTTTCCATGTTAATCCACTACGCTGGTATTGCCTCAAAGAGCCTTCGTCCAATGCTCATCAATTATTTCTTCATATTTTGCCCGGACTCGTTTGTTCTCCTAAGAGCGAACATTCTGCAATTATCGCAGCTCACGAGACCATTTCTTTGAGGTAGTTTGTCAAATAGTCTATGTTGGCTTATATATCTAGCAGGGGGTATGCTATTACAACTTTTGAAGAAACCCACTTTCAACTATGCATTGATGGATACCCACACCCTACTCCAAAATTCCTATTGTCGCATAGGCTGGGAGTATGCTGAATGTGAACTGATCGGTTTGGAGTCTTCGGTATCCTGCAATAATCGTATTCCATGAGATTGCATCTCGGTGAGGCATTTTGTGAAACAATTCAGCACCTTGTCTATACTTGTTCATTTTGCATCGATGTTTGCTAGGGTAGCTGCAAGCGCAACATTTAACAAAATTCTTCTATCCTTTATGCTTTGAGGGACGGCCATACCCTGTTATGTACTCGGTTCCATCTTCCCTCCCTGTAGCAATCCAACTTGTTTTGGGATGAGGAAGATTATTTTGACTATAAAATCTAAGCTACATAGCATGAGAATAAAGTGAACCAAATGAATCTCTCCCATGAAACTGCGTGTGTAAAGATTATGGAAAAAGTTTTATTTGATCATCCAACCCAATTTCTGACTACATAAATCATGTGATCCTTTAAATAGGCAAACAACTTCGAATTTCTGGCATCAATCCAATGAAATGGGAATAAGCCCTTCTCCAATCTTTACGCCTTGATGGATGTCCCTAATCTGTTCTAAAGCTCCCGTTTTGGCAGGTTGCAGGTAGGATACTGGGACAAGCCGTGGAAATTGGTTTCACACCTGCCAAAATGCATTTGTTTGAAAGTTTCTAAAGCTTGTTCAACATATCCAATTTGTGTATATCCTGCAATCATTCCATTCCGAAGGTGATGTCTCTTTGAGGCACTCTGTCAAGACATGCACATGACCTGATCCATACTTCAACAATTTGCGTACATGTCAACTCAACAGGTTTCTGTGTGACTTCCTTTTTAGCAGAATGCCCTAGCGGAATAGATTTGACAGCAGAAAGATCATGTTTATTGTGTTCACTGGGAGTAGTTAGTTTGGCATTTGAACTCCATTTTCCGTTTGCATGGGAGAAGCACCATTTACACCAACAAAAGATGATTATCCATATGACAAAATACCATTAGTTTCTTCCAAGACTTTGACTGGAGTGGAATCCAATGTTATATGTATTTGCTTTTCTATATTTGAAATGTGACGCCCTTGGTTACTAGGAATGGGGCAAGGAGGATCTTGCCTTGTGTCATTACTGACAGCATGCCACTTAACATTCAAAACTCCAAATTAAACATTTGTTGCAGTATTATTGTTATCCTCAATATTTGATGGCTTCATCTGTTTAAATGTCGCCTGCTGAGGCTCACTGGGCTTTCTGAGAATCATATCAATCAAAGGTTGCTTTCCTCTTTCTAACACACTCATTTCTTGGTTACTAGAACTGCAGTTAACGAGAACTTGCCTCAATCTATCAACAGAAATTTGTGCATTGCCAATTGTTATATTCTGTAAATCTTGTGCTGGATTCATTGGCCTTCTTGGGAAGAATATTTGCCAAAGGTTGCTTTCCTGCAAACCTTGGAATTCTTTTGATGATCTATCCATCCTTTACAATAAATGGAGCCTCTAATGAATGTATACTGTGAGTTATGTGCATTGATAGTGGGAAATCCATATTTTAAGAGTGTCATTTCTCAATGGTGTGCCTTCAAATATTTAAAGACCTAAGGACTTTGTTTGTGCCAACAGGAAGAAAAATTCCCTCCATCACATATTTGCAATGTTTATCAACATATTGTTGAAAAATATCATCACCAACAAATTGCTCTGTTATAGGCCTCACCAACTATGCTTGTGTGACACAAGTCGGGTCCCCATGTGGGCCCGAATTTTTTTCGTTTTGAAACAAATTTTATGCTGAATTGATCTGGAACTACCTTAATATGCTCCTGAGGTGAGAAAATGAAATGGGTTGTCATCAAAATTTACTTTCTGACATATTTGTGTAGTGACCAAAACAGTCCAAGTAGCCTTAGAATCGCCTTGGAAAATTGATCAAATGACTCCAGAAGCCACGAAAATGTACCAACATGTTGAGTTATGATAGGGGAGTATGGCTGTCAGACGGATTGGCATGAAGTCATTGGGATCGAAAACTATTAATGCTCAAAGTTGCTTACTTAGTCTTTTCTGCAAACTGCTCCTGTCAAACTCAACTGAAACTCACAAACTTGCCATTCTGTAAAAATATCAAATCTGATTCTGAGAAGTTGCCAACCTGGATATTAGTTCATTTAGGTCAAATGAACATGTGTGCAAAATGGTTTTCCATTAATCCATCTCCATAAAATATCAGGCATCAAAGTTGACCTCTGTGACAACTTTCTGGAAGTGTAGATGTCAAAACTGTGTAAAACCCATTTGCTTTTGGGTTTGAAAAAATATCAAACGATATGCTGAGGTCTTGAAAACTGACATGGGAGCACATTATCATGGGGAGAATTTGGAACACTGCTTGGTTTGCCATGACAATCTTCCAGTTGATAAATATTTGCCTCCCAAGCTGGCCTCTTTGGCAGATTTCATAATGTGCAAACAACAAAATCTCTCAAAATATTTCAACTTGACACTTAAAAACCTTGTCAAATATGATCACAAGAGGCTAAAATCAGACATACATGCTAACATATGGTAGATAAACATGCTTGTCAAGTGATTTGGCATGAAACTAAGCAGGCTTCAAAATATGACCCTCCAAAGTAGGTTACTGAGGCAGTTTTTTAAGGTGCATTTCTGGGTACTGAAATTGATTTTCTCACCAAATTTGAAGGTTCCAATAAGTGGGTCTTTATTAGATCATCTTCTAAAAAATAAGGATCTTAGTGATTAGCTCGCCATTGTCAACAAGCAGTAAATGACAAAGATATGCTTGTTTTGACCTTTAACAACTTGCTGCCCTCCTATGAGACTTTTTTGAGTCTTGGAACCTATTGGTGGAAAGCTAGACTTTGGCCTTTGACAAGGCCAATACTTATTTGTTGTAGAAAGAATGATGAGAAGAACAATTGAGTGAAGTTCCTTCTGGGAGTTTAGAAAGTGCACTTGTTGCATAGTTTTAAAATACAAGCTATAGTTTTTTTTCATCTTCACAACCATGGAGAAAGGTACAATGCTTCTATTGTCAAAAATTTGGGTATGTGAAGAATGATTGTAAGAAACAGAAATATGATCTATCCCACAAGCAACATAATGAAGCTAATGCAATGGATATTGGTGAAGAAGACCATGATGAGGTGTATGCATTGATGGATTTTTCCAACAGTGTCAAAAGTAGTTGTTGGTTCTTTGATTCAAGTGCATCTAGGCACTTGACATGTCAAAAGGATTGGTATGTTAGGTTCACTGCTGATGATAGTCATAGGGATTCTGTTTTGCTTGGTGACAGCAAGTCACACACAGTGAAGGGGATAGGTGATGTTAGAATCACACTCAATAATGGCATCAAACTTCTAGTATGGATTATTAGGTATGATCTAGGATTGAACAACAATTTACTTTCTATCAGCTAGCTGCTAGATTACAAAATATCCTAACATTCTAGTTCAATTTTGTGGGAAAGAGCACATTGTTTGTGATATAAACCAAGATAAAGTCATTGCCCAAGGTATTAGCCTAGGTGGTGTGTACAAAGGCCTGTACAAGCTTGATGATCTTGTTTTGCGTGCTACATCGGAGGAACCATGGTCCGGTCATAAATCCAAGGAGGTCAAGATAGAACCTCATGTTGTGGCACCATTGCTAGATGTACCTTCTAATTCATGGATGTTCTTATGCTTCAGCCTTGGGTGGTATTTCTCCATCTGTGTATTTGCAACACAAAATTGAAGGTGTCTCCATTCCAACTGAGGTGCAATCCATTCAATGTTGGTCTCCAGTTGAGACTTTGTCTTCACAACATTCCCTTGTTATGCCTTAGAGACCCTAGTGGAATTTTGCAGGTGAGCCCAATGATGACTTCACCAAATTAGATGAGTTGCCTTGGAAGACAGGGAAATCAATTGATAACTCCACAATAGGACAAGTTCATTAACTTCTTTTTGCATATCTTTCTCTAGGGCCTACTATCATGAAGGTTGCTCCTTGTTTTTGCACATCTCAGAAACCATTTTGTAACTTATGACTAAACCTCCAGATCTTTCTAGTTTTGTTGTTAGGGGGGTATTAGAATATAGTTTAATATTATAATAAAGTGTTTGTGTACACTTGTCAATCAATTAGTTAGTTGTTAGTTTGTTGCAACCTTTTTCTATTAATAAACTACATCTATTTTTAGTATGTAACTACATGCTATTTTTAGCATATGATGATTAATATAAAGGATGCTCTCCACATGAGAACATACACCATTTTCTCTCAATCTCATTCTTCGATTTTTACCAAAAACAAGCAAGATGGTAGTGGAAAGAAATCAGATTTTGCGAAGTAGGTAGAATGGCCACTAATCCCTTTCAAACCCAACGCATGCACAATTGCAGCAGAACATGCAAAATCCATGATTAATAACGTTGGACAATGTCACAAGGTCCGTGTTTGAGTTTGGTGAGGAAATAATTTAAAACAAGTTCATCATCTAATAAAATTCGAAAAATAAAATGTGATTAAATTTGAATAATAAAATTTTTTATTTTTATATAAATATAAATATTCAATTTGAAAATAAAAATATTAAAAAATAAATAAATTTAAAAATATATATATATATTTTTTGATAATTATATTGAAAATATATAGAAAAAGTTACATATACTTTTTGATAGACCAGAAAAGATAACAAAAGATTTGATAGAACCAAATTAACCAAGACACCACAAACCCACATTTGACACCATTACAACCGTATAGCAGCTACATACACATCTATTTCACAATCTATTGTGTAGACATTACATACATCGCTTGATATTATGGAAACCCTATTATTGACAACATATAGAAAGACTCCATTAATAGTAGACCATAATTGACATGAACAAAAAGAGATGACAAAATGACAAACAAGTATATAATTCACCCACTGAAAGACCAGACCATGGGGTTAACAACTTCCTGACTCAGGACTGAATGAACCATCTTTGTGCTTGACCAAAGCAGCTTGCTGGGTTAGGAATTTTGTGGCCTTCTCTACCTTAGCCACGTTGAAGCGTTCCTACAGTGGTGAAGACTTCTCAGGCCAATCAAGATCCACCACTTCCACTAATGGATGATGTCCTTCCAACCAACAACCATCATGAAGAAATTGTTGAATGGAGGCCAATTCCTCAATAATGGCCTCCATATGGGCTTTTATGGCCCTGACAGTCTGAATAGAAGCCAAACCATGGAATTCATATCCAGAACAAGGCAAAGAGGTGAGCTTGGTTGGATTGGCTTTGTCCATCGCTTCCATCAAACCCAATCTAAACTTTTCCCAAATATATAATCCACCCAGATCTTTTTTTTTTTATAAATTTTTATCTCGGGTGAGCATGAGAACATACAAACATAGAAGATATCTCTGAATTAACTCTATGTCTTGTTGTGTCCTCCAGAAAGACCCAGTCGAGAATTTCCACAATGGCCTCTTTGACGTCTTCCTCTTGGAAGAAGAAAACCTTTTGTAGCCTAGCTAAAGAAATCTCACCATTAAAAGCCATTTGACGAATGGTCACCATTAAAAGCCATTTGACGAATGCTTGATCCCAACATTATCATCTCCATTTTCACTAGGTAGCAAGGAAAACACCATGTGCCAACTGTAGAGCTGATGGAGGAATGAGAGCTAGCAATTGAAATGAAACCTGGCAACATGTTGTGGAGTGATGGCAACAACCCCACCATCAAAAAAATGTACTCCCAGTCATTAAAATTGAGTGAGGCTTGACTTGCTCTTATATTGAAATAACCCTTCCTGTTCTGGGTTCTAGATTTTTGATTTGGGTCTAGTGTTTTCTCACTGCCTGAAGAGTTTTCTGCCGTTTAGTTGTAACCTGCTTGCGTTTTGGTGTTGTTTCCATAACATAACATACATGCATGCATATATTTTTACAAGAATACCAAACTAGAAATACCCAATTGCATATATTTGATCTAAAGGTAATAGACTTTCATTTTAGACAATACCCATATGAATGAAAGATCATAGTATTGGAAATATCACATACCCAGATGGCTGATAAAGTATTTACAGTGCTTGGAAGGGCTGCTACAGCAGCTGGTACAAATCAGTCTTCTTAGAAAGCTAATATATACTTCAGACTTGTCATTAAAGAGAGCAATAACAAATACAATACTTAGTAGCGCCTCCAAGAAGGTAGATAAAGACTGAAATGCTCAATATGTAAGCCTTAGAAGACCCATGTCCTCCCTAACTGCTGGTACAACTTGTTGATGGCTTGAACAGCGCTTTGCATATAGAAATCTGCTCTAAGCTCTGCACAAACCCTCTGATATTTTCAGCAGCCTTCGAACGCCTCAAGAGAGTTAATGTATATCGGAAGGTAGCTTGCAAACAAGACACTAAATCCCTCAAAGAAGGTACGACCGGGTACAACAAGGGTATGACCAAATATGTGAGTGATAGCACCCCAAAACCCCTCGAAAATCTCTGCTATAACTTGCAATGTGATCTCAATCCTGTCCCAAGAATTATAGATGCAAATAACTAAAGATATATCGATTAAATCACCTCCGCGACTGAATCCCAAACTCCAAACTGAAAACAATGAAGCGCAGTTGCAACCACTGGATATGGCTACCAAAAAAACCCCTTGGGTGGTCTCTCACACCTGCGGAAGTTGATTACTAATGGTGGTTTCCGTCACCAAAAGCCATGGCTGGATAGTTTCTCCAAACCCTCATTTGCAGAGCAAATATCAATCAAAAGTGTATTGTCGTGAATGAGCTCCTCTTTTGATTTTTGCTTTTATATTTCCCAAGAGGGGGTCGACCATATGGAGGAAGGAATATAATTTATTAAAATCCACTTTATTTCCTCCAAAGTGGCGTCCAAGTCCATAGTGACTTATTTTTGCATTTTTTATTATTTTTACTAAGTCACTTAACACAACATTATAAAGTCCACATTAAATATATAATAATAAATTACGGACTTTAAATTGAATGGGCAAATGACCTTGGAATTCAACAAGCAGTAGACCGTTGAAAAGGTCTCATCAAAACGCTCCACCTCCAATATTGATTTTCCCAAACGGTCAAAACCCTAACTTACTAAAAATAGTAAGTTCCAACCAATGTGTTCAAAAACAACCAAACAAACTCCCCAAGTTCCCTAACCACATTGGTTAGTCTACGGGAACTAAGTATAGACTAACACCACTAGGAAAGGGGACATTATAGTCCGCCCTCCCCAAGATTGCTTGCCTCAAGCAATCTCAGATCTGGATGCATCAAAATTTGTTCACTCTCCCATGTAGCATCCTCTATTGGCAGGTTCTTCCATTTCACCAAGTATTCCTTGATGACCCTCTTCCTCAATGTACACTCCCTGGTGTCAATGATGGCCTGAGGTACCAAAACCAACTCCCCTCTTCATCAAGAGGAGGCAACTTTGTGGAAGGAATCACATTGTGCTCTAGTGCCTTTTTGAGGCGAGACACATGGAAAACGTTGTGCACCCTGCTATCTGCTGGCAACTCCAAGTCATAAGCCACCTCTGCAACCCTCCTGGAGATCTTGAATGGTCCATAATATCTTGGCTTAAGCTTTTCTGCACCACTCTTAAGAGTGGACTATCTGTAAGGCTGCAACATAAGATATACCATATCACCAACCTCAAAAGAACGCTCAACCCTGTGTTGATCTGCATACTGCTTTTGCCGGTTTTGCGCCTTCTAAATGTTCTCTCTCAAAGACCTCATAATGTCTTGACTCTCCTACAAGAGGTCTCTAGCCTTAGGTACTCTACTATATCCAAATAACAAATCCAAGAAACTCGGAGCCTCGTACCCATAGATTGCCATAAATGGTGACATCTGATAGACATGTGGAAAGTGGTATTGTAACAATACTCACCCAAGTGAAGCCACTTCAACCATGCCTTTTGCTGCCCTGCAATATAATCCCTAAGGTACCCTTCCACCCCCTTGTTGACTATCTCAGTTTGCCCATCCGTCTGAGGGTGGTAACTAGTACTGGGTGTGAGCTCTATCCCACTCAACCTAAAGAGCTCTTGCCAAAAATTACTCAGGAACCTGCTGTCCCTGTCTCTCACTATACTCCGTGGCAACCCATGAAGTCAGAATACCTCTCTAAAGAATAATTCAGCAACCTGAGTTGTATTGGTGGCTGAAATAGCGAAAAAATGAGCAAACTTAGTTAACTTGTCAACCACCACAAAGATGCAGTCCCTGCCTTGGGCTTTGGGCAAGCTTGTAATGAAATTCATCGAAATGCAATCCCACTTCCTCTTGGAAATGGGTAAGGGTTGCAATAAACCACCTGGAAAAGAGTGCTCATGCTTGTTCTGCTGACACATCGGGCACTCCCTCACATATTTCTGAACTTCGGTCTTGAGGCCTTTCCAAGTAAAGCGCTCTCTAACCTGCCTGTATGTTTTGAAGAACCCTAAATGTCCCACCATAGGCAAGTCATGAAAAGCCCTCAAGATCTTCTGCTTCATAGTAGACCCTGGCACCAAAAAATCCTCCCCTTGTAAATGATCAAGTCATTTACAACCATGTACCTGCCATCACTGGCAGTGCCATCAACAATCCCAGAAGCCCACTTATCCTTTACATACTTTGCAATAATTAGATCTCTCCAATCCTCTGCAATCTCCCCTAAGGTGCACAAGTGAGGTCTCCTGGATAAGGCATAAGCAACTACATTCTTTTTCCCTTTGACAAAAACTATGTCAAAGTCATATGCTTGTAGTTTATTGACCCATTTTTGCTGCTGATCATTTAGATCCTTCTGACTAAGGAAATGCTTCAGGTTGTTATGATCAGATTTGACAACAAATTTACCTCCAACAAGGTACTGCCTGAACTTAGCCAATGCATGCATAATGGCTAGCATCTCCTTATCGTAAATACTGTAGCTCCTCTCAACACCCCTCAACTTTCTGCTCTCAAATGCAATGGGATGTTTGTCCTACATCAATACTGCTCCAATGCCTTCCCATGAGGCATCACACTGTAGCTCAAAAGGTTTTGAGAAGTCTAGAATGGCCAAGACTGGGCAAGTACTCATCACCTCCTTCAATTTGTCAAAGCACTGCTAAGCACTAGTAGACCATTCGAAAGCACCCTTCCGAGTCAAATCTTTAAGGGGGGCAACTATCTGAGAAAAACCCCTCACAAAGCGGCGATAAAACCCACAAAGGCCGAAGAATCCCTGGAGCTGAGAGAGATTTTTGGGTGGCGGCCAATGTAAGGTAGCCCGGATCTTCTCCGGATCCACACGAACACCCTTTGCATTGATGATGTGTCCCAAATATAGCAACTTTGTCATGCCAAACTTGCACTTAGACATTTTGGCATAAAGGGACTCCTACTCAAGTATGGCCAGCACAATATCAAGGTGTCTCAGGTGCTCCTCCCATGTCCTTCTGTAAATAAATGTCATCGAAGAAGATGAGCACAAACTTCCTCAGCTGCTCACGGAAAACCTTATTCATACAAGACTAGAATGTTGCTGGTGCATTGGTTAAGCCAAAAGGCATAACCAGAAACTCAAAGTGCCCATAGTGACACCTAAATGCAGTCTTCTCTACATCCTCCTCCTGTACCCGTATCTGATGGTACCCAAATCTCAAATCTATCTTTGAGAAGAAGCATACATTGTGCAACTCATCTATGAGCTCGTCAATCCGAGGGATGGGATATCTGTTTTTGATAGTCTTCTTGTTCAACTCCTTGTAGTCTATGCACATCCTGAGTGTACCGTCCTTCAGTAGAACAATAGAAGAAGCAAAGGGGCTCTTACGTGGCCTGCTATGCCCCATCTTGAGAAGCTCCTGAATAGCCTTCTCAATCTCATCCTTGTACCTCTTAGGATGTCTATAGGGTACCGCAATAACTGGCTTGGCACCTTGCTCAAGCTCTATGATGTGCTCGAATCCCTTGTCAGGACGTCTACCTGGTGGTATATCACTAAACAGTTTGGTGTGTTTAGTCAGCAAAGACTGAATCTCAACTGGATACTCCTGCTTCTGCTGCTTAGGAACCTCGGGCATCACCAATATCTCTGCTGCCCATTGAACTTGATCATGCCGTAGTATCCTCTCCATTCTCCTCGAAGAGACTCTCCTCAATCCACCATCTGATATAGCTTTCAGGACATGTTTCTTGCCATCTGCCTCAAACTTCATCTCCATAGTGCGAAGATTGAGAGTAAACTCTCCACTGGAATGAAGCCAATTCATACCGAGGACTATATCCATGTCTCCCATGCTGACCGCATAATATTTGGCTTGGAACTCATAATTACTTAACTTGATAGTTAAGTTGGGGATTCTCCTCTTGTAGGTGATGACAAATCCATCTGCAACTCTAACCTTGAACCCCTCGAACTCAGTTTTGAGTCCCATTCGTGCTACTAGGCCCTCGTCAATGAAATTGTGTGTGGCCCCTGTATCAAGCAAGGTGATCACTCTCTGTCCCTCCAATACTCCCCGCATCTTGAAGGAACCCTCTTTTTGATTGGCAGAAAGATGTGCTGTAGGTACCTCCTCATCCTAAGCATCCTACACCTCCTCGGCTGCACTCTTCACATCACTCTCCTCCCTATCACTTTGCTGCTCTGAATGCTCTGAAGCTATCTCCTCAACAGAATAATATTCCAATTGCTTCGCTTGTCCCTTCATCGGGCACTTATGGTTAGGATCCCATGGACCCTTGCATTTGAAGCATAGCTTCTTCCTCTTGAATTCATTCAGTGCATCATCATCTAGACGAGGTGCTGGTTTCTTCTGTGGGAAAGTGTCTTGATGATGTGAAGGCATCTTATCCTTCCATGGAGGAAAAGGTTTGGGGACATACTTATTCTTAGGCACTGCAAACTCCATACTCTGTGCCTTCTTGATGGTCTCCTATAGTGACGATGGGTCAAAATCCTTAACCCAACCTCTGAGTGGTTCAATTAGTTCCTCTATAAAAAGAACTATGAGTCTCCTCTTTGTTATGCTTGGAACCATCACATTGAGTCTCTGGAACTTAGAAATGTAACTCTCAAGTGACCCATACTGCTTCAGCTGTGCCAACTCTTTGAACTGTAACTCTTGGTCCTTGGTATCAAACCGCTCGATGAGTCTGTTAGTGAACTCATTGTATGTGGTGATGAGGTTGTGGCCAAGTGTGACCAACCCATGGTACCACCACTCATGAGCTAACCCATCCAAGTGTATAGTGGCGAAGTTAAGTGCCTTGTCCTTTGGCATAGGCTTAAGTGTCAGGTAGTTGTCCAACTTCTGCACCCAAGCTCTGGCTGTGACCTTGCCACTTTCGTCAAACTAGTCCATAGGGACTTTGCTCAAGGCATGCTGTAGTCTCAGTTAGCTTTGTTAGCTCTACCTCCTATAGCTCCCCCTTGTCTCCTCTTATTCATGAATTGCTCAAATGTCAACAACTCTCTAATATTTGGAGTCAGTGTCATGTATTCTGCATGCTGCATCCAGCTGAACCTCTGGTTCCTATTGAACCAAAGCCTCCTCTTTGCGTGGAAAGGTTGGCTATAGTGGTCTAGTGATCGATCCTGGGGTAGTCCCAGTGTTATGCCCACTGCCTGGTCCTGCATATCCACTGTTCTGGGCTGCATGTCCACTACCCTGCGCTACATGTCGGTTGTTAGCGTTAGAACCGCTAGTCTCACCCTCCTGAGTGATGTGCGGTTGTGTAATAGTAATATTTTGGTTCATCTTAGCTAACATCTGCGACATCATCTCAATCATCAAGTCAAACTTCCTCTACCGTCTCGAATCTGGGCTATCGGACAGTTTGGATCTCCTGTTTCTGTCCCCCATATCACCAATTATGCTGTCACTGCCACTAGAGGAACTTCTGTTTATGCCCAAAATACCTGAAATTGTTTCACCCTCTGGAATCTCAAGTGGCTGCCACTGTAGTGTATCTCTGGCATAAAATTGTGTTATCACTCATGAACTCTGATCACACAGGCTGGCAAGATGCACCAGCTCTGATACCACTGAAATAACCCTCCTTGTTCTGGGTTCTAGATTTTTGATTTGGGTCGACCATATGGAGGGAGGAATATAATTTATTAAAATCCACTTTATTTCCTCCAAAGTGGCGTCCAAGTCCATAGTGACTTATTTTTGCATTTTCATTATTTTTACTAAGTCACTTAACACAACATTATAAAGTCCACATTAAATATATAATATAAATTATGGACTTTAAATTGAATGGGCAAATGAGCTCGGAAATTTGGTGAGCAATAGACCATTGGAAAGGTCTCATCAAAACGCTTCACCTCCAATATTGATTTTCCCAAAACAGTGAAAACCCTAACTTACTAAAAATAGTAAGTTCCAGCCAATGTGTCCAAAAACAACCAAATGAACTCCCAAAGTTCCCTAACCACATTGGTTAGTCTACGGGAACCAAGTATAGACTAACACCACTAGGAAAGGGGATATTACACATATTGACACACGAGTTCTAAGCCCCGCCACCTTCTCAACTAATCGCTAATTATTACGACTTCCATTTGATCAATGCCATAATTCGATAGGAGATCCGCCAACTTGTTACCCTCTCTATAACAATGGGAGATGAGATATGCCTCAAGGGAATCAAGAAAAATTAAAGCTTCCTTTAGGATATTTTGAATTCACCAATTGAACAAATGCCTCTTCTTTAGACACTGGATAATTGCCAACAAGTCATCCTCGTTGATCACCATATTCAGAGGGCATGTTTTGAACAGCTATACGCCAAGGAGTAGAGTTTCCACCTTTGCCTCATTATTCGCCCTTGTGGCGAGTTGCTTTGAGGCGGCTTTGATTAAAGAGCCATTCAAGTATCGAATGATACACTTTGCACCTAAGGGACCCAGTTCCCTCGTGATGCACCATCAAAATTCATCTTCCAGAAGCCAGTTGAGGGAGGGATCCATTTGATCCTTGATTTGTTTGTAGAATTAATCACTGATGAGGGCATCTCATGAATGGGTAAAAATATTAATATTTAAATAAATATAAAAATATTAAAGTTGAAAATTATAAATATATTAAAAATTAAATAAAATTTAAAATATTAATATTTAACTTTTCAAGTAAATATTGGACTTTGGTGATTTGTGATCTTCAATTGTTATAAAGACAAAATGTTTCTCGTATAAAATACTTAGTGATGTAGTGGACCGCGAAATATTTGAGCTAGGCCACTTATGAGATGGAGTTTTAATCAGAGGAAGAGAGAGAATTTATTTTGTGCCTATGCCTTCTCTGATTCAAAAGAAAATAGATGGGCATGAGATCTGCAGATGCCTCAGTATACTCATTATACTTACTATATGCCTCACTATACTCAGATGCCAACACTTTTCATTTGGGATTGTGATGATTTTCAAATGATTTGCAAATGCCGACGCTGCTGCAGCCCGCCAATCTTGCAAACTCTCGACGCCACAACCACCTGGAAAACCCTTGACGACTACTGCAAACCCTAATACTTTCTATCATAAACCATAGGATTGTATACGAATGAGCATATTGATGATTTCAAACAATTTTTTGGTTTTTTTTTTAAGTTTGTAGGATTTCCAACTTTTTGGTTGAAATGCAGCGAACCATGTGACATAGATGTTATATGAAGAAATTATCAAGGTAAGGGCAGAGAGAAGGTCTGGAATGAGTAATTGATCCACAAACATGCTAACAACATTCCCAACCAGAGCCTCCCCCTGTTAGATGATCTAAAGATTCTAAAACCATTGAAGCAGATATTTTTAAAATATCATGATATATCCTGATATATCTTTTCTTAGCAGGGTTCCTGACATTTTCCTGAAAATATTGTGAGTTTTTCAAAAGATCATTGACCGTGACTTTGACCGAAATATTCACTGATATATCATGATGTTATCAGCAATACATTTCAATATTGAATTTATTGCAATATATCACTGGTAATATCATGATAAATTTGTTTCTTTTTAGATAAGCCTCAGACCTGCAATTTTTCATCGTTCTTCTTTGGAGCTTTTATAAACAGGTTATGCATCTTGAATAATGTAAGTAGCTGTTAAGATTTCCAGCTGCCATTATTTTAAAAAATGAACGTAGTTATCTACAGTTTTGAAGACGGTATAATTGAGTTGTGAATAGGGAATGTGACTGTGTTATTGTGATTATGACTGTTGCCTTTGATAACAACAAGCACTACTGTCATTATTTATCATTCATGAGCATAATCATTACTAGACAAAACCGTCAAATGATTAGCTATCCTTTGACTTGTCATTATTATTGCAACAGATGTTAGTGCTGTTGTTAACTTGCTGTAATTTCTACTTGGATATTGTTGTTCTTACTTCATTTGTCAACATAGTTGTATTCTTGAGGTCATTGTTTAGGAATTTTCGTTGTTGTTAGATATCAGCTTTTAACAATGTCGTATCCGTTGAGATTGTTGTCATCATTATTGTCTCTTGACATAACTATTCTTCTGTGATTAGTAATCTTCTTATGATCACTGGTCATAGCATTCTGTCATTATTATTATCAGTATTATTCCTGATCAGTACAGTGTTCAGTACTAAATAAGGCAGTCTAATCCAAACCGGCATTACTGAAAACATCTTAGTCATAGGATTAAGCTCAGGAAACCATGGCTTCATTAAAATCACCGACTTATCTTAGCACCAAGGCCCTTTTGCTAATATATAGTCTTGATCTTCCATACATTGACATAGCAATTCAGAGAAAAACCTGAGCACTAGGATAAATCTCTATTGACCCTTTTAGGGTTGTAGACTAGTTTTTTTGTTAACCATGCATGTAAACCAGCTAGCCTAGGCCATAAAAAATTAAATCTACAGGTCAGTCAACCCAAGAATTTTTCTTCCTCATTTATAACTTCCTGACCCAGCATAAGGATCAGAAACTCACCAGTGCAGGGGATTAGATTCGTCTGACGCATTTGAGAAGCCAACCCTTATTTTGCTTCATTTCTTTCCCCTACCTCCACCTCCTGCGCCAAAGCATTTCTGTTCGAAAGGGACATTGCAAAACTCGATATACCAGTTTGCCGCTCCTTAGTGCCCACATCATTGCTCGGTTTACTAGGTGTGATGGGCACCTCAGGCACCTTCACACCCAACAGCTTGTAGTCCAAAGCTGTCCCCACTTCATCTCCAGTCTGACCTCTATCCTCAGGAATCTTCTTACTTGGCTCCTTGCCTTGTTGCTACATAGACGCCACAACATCCCCTAGACTCTGCAGGCTAGGGTTGACATCTGTTTTAGTGGAGACACATTTTGAATTTCCATAGCAATTCTCTAGAATGTAAAAAACATAAGTATTTTTTTTACTTGAATTTTTCTGCAATTTTTAGGTTCCTGATATGTTCCCGGTCTTTTCCCAATAGTATCCCAAGAAAGTGAAAATATCTTTATCTTTTGATATGCTGAGAAATTCCTGAGAAAGATATTTGCTTCTATGATAGAGATCAATAGACACATACTATTCATGAACTTCGAAGACAAGCAGATATGGCATCTCATGCCTTTAAGGAACATTCTCTGTGGTTTAAGCCCATGCTGTCCTAAGCATGCTGAATCCTGCTAAATAGAGCAAAAAGTGGTCATATTTCTGGCCTCTCCCTATCTAGGTGAAAATTAAGCATTGTGTGGCCTTCACTTTGTAGTAAAATTCTCACAACTGATCATCAGAAAAAAGTGGGATGGTTAGGACCCAATATGTGTCCTGATTGTAGCTGACTGTATTTTCATACAATGCCCCTTTGCACAGCAGCTTTGGACTAAGATGGAAAACCAATTCAATTGCAAAGAAGCAAAAGCTGAATCAATTGTCCAGTTGCTACGAACATGGGTGACAAACACAGAAATAGTTGAACTCATGCATCAAATGGTAGTTGCATTCATGTTTGGCACATATGAACTGAATGCAACATCAGAATCTTTGAAAGTCAAACTAGAATATAGTTTTAGGTTATCCAAATTATCAAAAGCAAGATCAAAATCTCAGCTCTAACATACACAAGGAAAAAAGTCAACATCTGCTTTTGACTCCACAAACATGCTGGACCTAGAGAGAGCAATGAACTGGAAACTCCCATTCCATTACAAATACCTGTCCTTTCATATTGAGGGATATTGTAAGTGGACCCACATGGATATGTATGGTGCAAGTTAAACTTTAAGGTAGTTGCTAAAACAAACCTTGGGAAAGGACTGCAAGGAATCATTTGAACACCTATTGGGTTATTTACAATTGCTTACCAGCAATACTTGGGTACACCAACCAATAATCAATCCAAACTTCTTGCTGTAAGGAAAGGTCTTATAAGAGCTGCTGAAGAAGGGGTCATCAAAATCCATGTGAAAGGGGGCTTATGGATCATTACAATCTGGTTATAAAGGTCATCTCCTTACTTGAGGCACACATCACATTTTGATGATGCCACTAACGTCTCAAGAGTATGTAGGTCATAGGATCAAAAGATGATCAAGTGCTCTCAGATTCCTCCACCAAAACAAAGCTTCGCCAACACAAGGAAAAATAAATGAATACAACATAATGAAAATAAGTGGCCTCAAAGGAGAAGAATACACCACTATGGAGTCGCACAAATGTTAAAAAAAATACTAGCTCTTGAGAGCACTTTGTTGCAATTAGGAGAAGATGACCTCGCACAAGATGGAGAGCGAAGACTCTACAAGCATCAATGCCATTAGTTGGTTCCTTGGAAGGACAAGCAGTATCAGTGCCACTCCCACTAGTTGCACTGATGCAAATGATATTACCTAACACCCTTGTGCCCCTCATCCTCAATCACAATTGAGGAGAGCTATTAGGAGGGTTAGCATTTTTTTTTTTGCATTTTTCATTTAAAAATGATTTTTTGGGTCCCAAGTAGATTGTCCTTGGATTTGCCTTGGGTTTGTCTTTGGATTCAATCCAATTACATTCAAATGTATCAGGGTTGAATCTAGAGGCCCAAGGTAGGACCTTGGGTGAACCCAGGCCCTACCAGAACTCAGTCCAAGTTGGTTTGGGTTCGTGATGCAGGAGCATTCGGGGCTCAAGCAATCCTGCACACCCAAAAACATCATCTAATCCATTTTTGTTTTCTTGTGTTGCGGGTCTTGTTGGTGTTAATTTTGTTCTTTGTATGTATGATCTCTAGCTGTGCATAGTCCTTAGTCTTCCTATTGCTATGCTCTGGTTTCCTGCCTGCTCGGCATTGCATGACAATTTCAAATTCAAAAACTTGCGAGGACAATGGATAAGTGTGTGTGCCTTAATGCTGGGCGTGGAAGTTATACCTGGCACTTTGGCACAACATTTCTTATCTGCACTTGACTAGATATTACCAAGGTCGCGCCTGATGCTACAGTCTCTAAAAATAGTTGAGTGCTACAATTCACGTGCTGGGGCCTATGTATTTGTTATTTTGCATTGAATAAGGTTTCTTCTGATTGCTGAGTGGTCACCATGGGACTCACTCGTACCTGGCTCTACTTTCCCTCTCTGATCGGTTATCCTTGATTATTTTGCTGGGGCCCACTTACCATTATCTCCTTTAGAATGTTTAAAATTCCCTGTATTGTGTGTAACTCTTTGCTGGGACCCACCAAAGACCTTTTCTTGGCTTTGTATGCATGCTGGAAGAATTCTATTATTTACTCTGATAGGTGATACGAATAAATGAATGAAAATTTTTTAATGACGTCCACGAGACCAAGCAGTCTAAGGGACCAAGAGCTTCAGCCTTAAGACATTTTCAAGTTCCTTTCGATGTCAGATCTTCTATGAATCTTGACCAAGAAACCAGCCGTTTTGTGAAGCCTTGCCTCCTCAAATAACTCGTTTAGACTGCACACCTTCAAATTATTTTCATACTGTATACGGATATCCTCATATGCCGCGCACTCTACGATGAAGTGCCATTCAGTTTCAACCACCCCTTTGCTGCAGAAAATGCAAGTTCTTTCTTCCCAATCTTGTTTGGGAACCGTCCATCTACCAGTCTCACACTTAAGATGATGTGATCTGGTCCTCAACTGTGCCACTAATAGCCTAGCCTTTCTCTTAAGTTTAGCACGTAGATAGGCTTTTTCACCATGCTCCTTAGTGGGATTGAACTCTTTGACATAATGCGTTTTTTTTCAGCCAATTTGTTTTTGTCCACATGTCTATATTAGTCGCGGGCCCACATGAATGAAATTCTTCCTCCAAGTTGGGCGATTACAGTCACATCATGGGTATTACATCCTATTTATACTTGGGTTGCCATTTATTTTTGACAGAAGTAACCATTTCCTGAGCGACTATACAGTTAAAGCATGTACATTATCCCCTGTAGTCCTGATGGTGATTATTGTACTATATCTTGGGCATTTCATTTGTTGGACGTGGACCTGCTGCATTATTCAACTGAGTAATACTAATTCCCCACCACTACTTACCAGCAGTTTCATTATTCTATATTAACTTCGGAAAAACATTGCAAAATAATCTTGAGAGGGTCAATTGCAAAGGCCATAACAGATCCTTGGATCTTCCAGCATTTTCTCAACTCCCTTCAGACCATCATCTGCATATCCTCTATATATTTATCTAAATTTAAGTTTGACCTTGCCGTGCATGTGATGCAATTTGTGTACATGTTCTTTTGTGTGGCTTATATTCTGTCATGGTTGATAATTTCATAATTTTGTGATGCTAGTTGATTTTACTTATTTCTACTTTATATTACTCAACTTTCATAGTTAGATACAGTTTTGATGACAATAAATATTATTTTTTTGAATGATATTGTAGATCTATCCAACATCCATAAGGGCAACAGGCTTTGGGGCTGCAAGTTCATTTGCACGAATTGGAGGAATATTATGTCCTTTAATCGCTGTTGGTTTGGTGAAAAGTTGCCATCAAGCATTAGCCATTTCTTTATTTGAATTTGTACTCCTTTTAGCTGGAATTGCTGTTTTGCTTTTTCCTACAGAGACCAAAGGACAGGCCCTAACTGATAGTTATGATTTTAAATAGATGGAATCATGTTTTCCTTGTTTCAATCCAGTTTTTTAAATGGGTTTGGAAGCTAAAATATAAAAGACATCTTTTTAGTCTACTTTTATTCACCTTATTGGTGATGATGTATATGTACTTTGGTTTGATCCTACATGAGGTGGTCTACAGATTTTTATCTCGTTTTACTATTGGAAAAGTGATTGATTCCATTGGCATATTTCTTGCATTAGGTATGGTTTGATTTCATTACTTCTAGTTTATGGAACAGTTATGTTCTTACAGTCATAGTAATATCATTCAACTTGACATGAATTTCCTGATTTATAAATTGTATGTGTTCCCAGATGTCAAGAGACATCCATTTCAAATTATAAATTTAATTTTCCCTACAATTCACTATGAGATCAACTTTGCTTTTTGGATTTCCACATTCTGAATGTAACATGGTGGTTGTATACATTATTAATGTTATTTAACGATGTAAATGATTGTGGAACTTTTAGAATTTCTAAAAGTGCTTCTTGGATTTTAAAAAAGGAGTAACAACCAAGCTAAAAGTAAACAGCTGGCATGCTGTGGTCAATGTGCCTGCTTTTTAAGCTCTTCTATAATAATCTGTTATTGTGTCTCAATTGCCATCAATATCATCAAATTTTCTTTCTAGTCAAGGCAGTAAATGAATCGGGTCTTTCTTTTAAAGTCCGACTGAAACCCATTAGTAATCATGTAACTTATCTTGACTGTCTCGTTCTGGATTGGAAGTAACATTTCAAAGAACGAAATGCAGAGGAAAAGAATAAATAATATGAAACAGTTTAAAGGTGTGCATATGATAGGTTCTCACTTCAACTTAAGAAGGTATTGCATATTCATGTGATAACTTGTTTGAACAATCATGGTGTATATGGTTATTGGAGTTGACAAGCCCATTATGAGCTTTTTCATAAACATGATAGTAGATCACTAATTCTAGTCACGGCCTCAAGGCATGTATTTAACCAAAAATTCAATCTCTTGACAATGCCAACTTAGGATGCATTATCGACTAATTGCTTTGTTCTTACTACAGTGCTTTAATTGTTTTGATTAGATCAGTAGCTCTTTTGAAGATTCATTTGGAAGTATTTCAGAAAGATTTTGCATTTCAAAATAATTTCTATTGGTTTTACATTTGTAGTCATAAACTATTCTCAATAATTTTATTGTTGGTTTGCTAATTATTCTCTCAATAGAGACATCATAGATTGACTCCTGGTCTTTGTACAACCTTTGTTTTACTTACCTTTATTGAGGGAGACATCATTTAAGCTACCTTCACATATATGCTTATCTATACAATCTTACTCAATTCTTAAGGTTAAATATATAAATTCTAAATGGTATGTGTAAGAATGAGCACAAATATGGGTGCAATATCTCATATAGATATGATGTTGTTTGCATAACCCTGTATACATTATAATTGGGATATCATGTGCTTGCATGTGCATAGATATTGTTGGCGTTTCAATTCCCACCTCTGAAATGCGAGTTGGAAAAAGACAGCTATGCACAGATAAACTGCTCTCCTATTGGAATGAGTTCTCTTTTCGCTGAAAAGATAAATAAATTAAATTTCGCCTATCTTTTTTTTGATTCTCAGTTGCGAGCACAAGGTTATAAAACTCTAAACGCTGCAGAAGAGGTTTTTTCTTTTTTTAAAAAATTTCTACTACAACTAAGCATAGACTAATGATATTTTTAATCTTCTAAGTAAATTTAGAGCAAAGGGGATTAAAAGTGGATGAGAAATGATTGTTTTGACGCAAAAGCTTAAGCAATTTTCTCTCAGATTTACATCACAAGACTTATAGTACTTTAATGATGAAAGATGAAATAAAAGTTACAAAAGCCACACATCTGACGATGAAACTTGATTTGAGATAGAATATCAGAGCAAAATAGGCATGACTTCTATTCAATATCACAAAGTTGAAACAACTATAGGACATCAATACTGTAGCAAAAGGCAGGCATATAGAGAGCGATCTAACACTGGAGAACAGGTTACACAGAGAGAACAAGCACTTTTAATAACAATTATGTAGGCTAGAATAGGCACAGCAAAATATGTTATCTTTAACACTGTTTCCTTACAATGAACACAGATTGAACAAACACTTGGAATAACAAGGTTTGCAGGTTAGAATAGGCACAACAAATTTGTTATCACAAAAGTCGATCCTTTACAATGGGCAAGACTGACTTTATTTATACTAAAATCAAAAGAGTAGGGAACCTAAAATCTCTTTGATTAACCCTAACTTGCCAACTTACAAGTTTCATTACTGTTCTAAGACAAAGATACAATAAACAAACGTTTTAAAGCAATTTTGCTTTAAAGCAAAGAAAACTCCAACTAACACAAAGTGATTTATTTTCTAAATATAGAATGGATGAGCTTAGTTTGAAAGCAAATGCTTTAAAACAAAAAGCATCTGATTTAAAGTTGCTTTCTTTTGAAATGCATCTTCATCAACATTTTTGTTTTTTGGTGATGTCATCCGTTGATATTCTGGAAAACATCTAAAAAGTGAGTGACTGCATCTTTGCCAGGGACACTGATACTCTCTAGAATGATATTTTGATTCTCTAACATTTCTTCACCGTTGGCAACCATCTGAAGAAATTCATGAACTTCGCCCACAACCTTGTCAAACTTCACTATTATTGTGGCAAAACGACCCATCTTGCCGGCACTGATATCATCATTAAAATTGTTGCAGACGAGAGTTTAGAACTCTGCTTACACTACCTTGAGATCATGCAGGGTACCATCTTCTTTTTCATACGAACATGGGATCTAAGAAACAAACGATTTGACGAATTTGAGGACATTGACTACCTTTTCTTTCCATTCTGTCAACTCTGAAATTATACTATCATAAGTTTTTACTGTGAAAATATATTACGCTTTCCAAGTAGAAACTGTCTTCTTATCATCAGCGGAATCAATAGAATCAAGTGCAATCTTCAAGTCGGAGATAATGATTTCAAATACCGGTATGTTTTCTGCCATGGTTTGTTGCAACCCTTGGATGCCTTGGCGTAAATCATGAGCGTTGTACTTTAATTGATAAAACTTTGAAAGTACAACTCTCCCTTTAGTCACAAATTCTTCCACCTAATTATTCATGTGTCTCCCATAGAGGACCAATTGACTGAATTGTCGCTGATCGGCTGGTGATTCCAGATTCGGTGGAAGCAATAAATCAGCCTGTCATGTGCCATGGAAAAGGTTGGAAATATACTGCCGCAGTTGCCTAACTTCAGCCTTGAGAGCTGCTTTGTCTTCATCTTTCAACACCCTTTCCTTCAAACTATCCGCTGCAACCTCGAAAAGATTTATATCTGTATGGCGGGTACTTCTACCAAGGTTAGCTTTGACAACCTTGAAGTCATCAACCTCGACATCATCAACACTTCTATTTTCTGGCGGTGTTGCAGTTTCCAGGGTTATTTCTTCATCTACATTCTTCTCAATGCGAACCTGCTTCTTCAGCTTCTTGTCTGGTGTGTCTTGGTAGATGCTTTTAAGCTCTGTTAAATCCAACTGATATGAGGGCTTTCTCCTCTTCCTTCCCAAAATGTTTTCAAGCCATGATGGGCCATCCTCTTTCGGAAACTCAGTTCTAACCTCATCAGCTCCTGATAAACCAATATGTGCATCAAAGTTACAAATCAGTGAATCTGACTCTGAATCTATGTGGATATGAGAAGTGCTCAGTGAAGGAGGAGAGACATGATCTGAAGGTAATGCTTCAACATGCAGCGTTGGTTCAATAGGAATTTTTGATTCAACTACTGGTTGTTCCTGTTGGACATGGGCTGAAGACTTATCTTTTTTTCTCTTTAACTTAGCCATTTTTGTTCCTTCTGGAAGAACACTCATAGCTTTAACCCTTAGTTTTGGTTTGGAAGTGGAAGGCTCTGCTATCGGAATATCATCCTTTCGCTTATTTTTCAAGAATATCAAACTGTTTTTAACAACTCGACTCGTTCTTTCTTCAATGGAAGTGTTCTCTTAATTAACCAATTAGCTGGTGGCAATGGTTTTTGCTCAACTTGGTCTCTGAAATACGTGCGAAGTAGAATTTCACCATTATCTGTCAAACCCTCTATATCTTCTGATAGGATATCAAACATATGCTGAAGAGTAAATCTGTTGTAACTGCATTCTTGCACTTCAAACTCATCAGCACAATTAGCCCATAAGTCTTCAACTGCATGCTTGTGCGTACAATTTTGACCAAGATGTGATGCAAAAACACCACAAGGATCGTATGAAGACCTCTTGTCGAAAAACTTGAGACCATACTTGGATGATTCATTACCAATTGCCCGAGCATCTGCTTTAGATCTGCATCTATAAATACTCATCTCAAGTGGAAAATTGAAAGTTGTCTTGCGTCTGCTACGCAAAAATGTATGAACTTCATAGGTTTGCCTCAAAAATTCCATAAATGTTATTTCATCCGTAGGATATCTTAGCAACATGGTTGGCTCTTTTGAAAAGCTATATACTCTGTTGTAGGAAAAAGTGGGAAATTGGATAAACCAATCAGCCCATTTTGCAATTGCTATTTTAGCATTTGCTGAAAACCATATATGCAACTCATTATACATATCTCGCACTGCATGCATCAAGAATGCATCATTCACCCGCTTGTAATGTCGTTCAGCTTGAGAAATTTCTAATTGCAGGAAATGATGATACACATGCTGAATACTCAGAGTTCCAACAACATTCAAACCTCTGAATTGACTCTGAAAAACCATCAAATACACAAGGTATGACATCATGTGGAATTCATGAGCCCTTTGAAAATCAAGTATTTATTGGTGGAGACTATCATTGATGAGTGCCGACCAGTCATAGAACTCGGTTCCATCAACAATCTGGGACATGATGTAAAACATCCAAGGCTGGAACTTGTTAGCATTTGCTTGACCCGTGATCCATCTTAGCAGAGTAATCATTATTGCGTGTTCCTTCTTGAACTCTCCACGTCCAACATTCTTTGGCATGACATTCTACTCCTCTTT
The DNA here is from genome assembly GCA_027924645.1 of Cunninghamia lanceolata. NCBI lineage: Eukaryota > Viridiplantae > Streptophyta > Pinopsida > Cupressales > Cupressaceae > Cunninghamia > Cunninghamia lanceolata. The sequence continues at coordinate 9,530,915 of BSBN01000252.1, read as the reverse complement.
TAACCACCTCTGACTAATCTTTTTTCGGTATTTTTCTTTATCATTGTTCCCAAGCCTCTTGCATTCTTCAATTGAAACAGTTAAGTTTTCCCTCCAGACTGGTATTGTAAAACACTTCTCAATATCGTTCGGCCTCAGGCTATAGAGCATACGTCCATCTCTTGACTGGATTTCTCTTGTGACCTAATTGTAATGCGTCATGCAAGCAATTACAAATTCGATACTTTGCACTGTGATGGGAAAAGATGCCACTGCAAGCAAACTGGAGTGTCCTAGATTCCTGATAGTATTATTTCCTGCATCCTCCAAAGAATGTAAATTGATCATTGGAAGTACTTTATGCAAGTCTATCTCACAAGTTCGCAGGTAATCGTGAACCAACACTGTCTTGGGCCGGATTTGTGTCGGAGAGTACTGCATATTGAAAGCTTTGAAAATTGACTGTAAACACACCTATGTCGGAAAAATATTGGACAAATGGTTGAAAATTACTTGCTGATTTTTAGAAAAGAAAACATAGTGAGCAAAAAACGCTGGCACATGGGTTTTGTAGGCAATTATGTTTTGAAGCAACCCAAATCGTCGGATTTTGAAAAAGCGAAGACTTTCCTAAAAAAACAGCAAAAAAATAGATTCCTGAAAAAAACAAAATTCTCAATCTTCAAGAGGATGAAATATTGGATGGACACATCTCGACGAAAAATGAAAAAGCTTCGGTCCAATTTTCAAAAAATGATCTCGAAAAAAGGACCCTGAAAAAGCGAGCCTCCTTGCTTCCTCAACCCGAAACTATGAAGAACGCTGAAAAAATACTTCATTTGGGTCTTTGAATTTTCATTGAAAGAAAAATAAAAATCCTTCCTCTTGATGCAACCTGCAAAAGATAATGAAATAAAGAAGTCAAATGTTTGTCTTTATAGAACTTTAGGGCGAAAAAACAACTTTCTTTGTGAAAGAATAAAACTTGGATCTCATCCATGAAGAAAGCAACTTTTAAAACACAAATCCAAGTGAATGTCTTCGAATATAAAGAATCCCTATTTTGTAGTTGCCTATGGCTTCATATGTAAGATGATGAAAAATATCTTCTTTTGATGATGTCATTGAACACGCGAGTTGATAGTAGTGTTAGCCAATTTTTCTTCGTTTTCGACACTTCTGCGCTCATTTTGACTTAAGTATGGCCTATCTTCGATTTCGACAAGATGGCAAAATGTCATCGTTGACTGAAAAAGCTGACTGATCCTGACATTTTGGAAACCTATCAATTGTGATTCCATCCCCAGCCTCGGATAGACGATCTGGCATTGTTTGACTGCAAATCTGACCTCTTGAATCGACCACCGGGCGGAGATCAAGAAATAGCTGTCAGAAAACACTGGTAGATCAGGAAATTTTCTAACACTGATGAACTTGGGCGCCCCAAGCCTCCTAGGGCGCCTGACTTCTCATGCCTTAGCCATTTTCAAAAATTTCAACTTCTTCAATTTTTCGATTTGCGTGCGCGTTTCGGTGGCTGATGACCCATGTTTGGCTGTCGATTTCTACATGCTGGTACAAAATTGAGTTTGACGATTTGACAGATAGGCAAGCCTGATGAAAATTGAGCTGACTGTACTCTTTGTTTGCCTCGGGAAATGTGCCAAACTGACCTGCTCTGAACCAGACCAGGCTAATGGAGGGAGATACACGTTTTTTGGGAAAAACTCAAAAATATTCTAAGTATGATGAGTTTGGGCGCCCCAAGCCACCTGAGGCGCTTGGTTTTCTGTGCCTTAGAAGAATTTCTAAAAATTTCAAATTTTATACCATTTCTCATTTTTCGTGCCAACAACCTTTGTTTGATCTTGGTTTTCGGTTGTCTGTACAACTGTTTGGGTAGAACGGAGGGTGATCTGAGTAGCCTGAATATATCTGTGATGAAATCCCAGCTTTGATTGACGTTTGACTGAGTTTGACCAACTGGAAATGAGCTGACGGAAGCATTTTTGACATTTCTTGAAAAATGTGAAAAAAAATCTAACACTGGAGAAGATGGGTGCCCTTGGCCTCCAGGGGTGCTTGGTTTCTTCAGACTTAACCATTTTTCTGATTTCCAACTCTCGTTTGCAACTTGCTCCATTTTGCGTGCCAACAACCGCTCCCTGATGTCGATTGCGATGATTCATCGGTCAACCGTCACTGGATGACGAATGAACTGGGTAGCCTGGGTACATTTGACAAATTTTCTAGCTTTTCAGGATTTGATAATCGAAACAACTGCTTTTACGCCCACCGAAACTGATTGTCGAAGATATTTATCATATTTTGTCGAAAAATGTGAAAAAGTTCTAACTCTGGTGGGATTGGTCACCCCAAGCCTCGTGGGGCGCCTGAAATCTTCAAACTTAGCCAAATTTCATGATTTCCAGATTTTCACCTCCCCTCAGATCCATCCTGCTTCGTTTTGCATGCTTCGTCGAGTTGATGACTGTTCGTCAGTTCTGCGTCATTGGAACAACGTTGAAAACTCAAACACAGATGAACTTCCTCCATTGATGACTTCAGAGCTCATGCTTCACCTTCCGAAAAAGCAGAAATGACCCAGTAGAGAAAACTTGACTTTTTGCAGATTTCGTTTGGACCACGCTGATCATGAAGCAAAATGGACCAATGAGAATCAAGCGCAACACCTGCGTCGGAGATTGTATTTTTAGAAACTTTCTATTTTTAGAAAGTTTTGCCAGCATCCATATCTCAAGAAACCCAAAAAACCTAATTTGACGTCTATTTTTAGAAACTTTCCAAAAATAGAAATTTCTATTTTTAGAAATTTTGCTTTTTTTGACGAAAAATTTTCTAGACTTGTTCAAAATGCCTTAATGAAGCAAAAAATTTTGATTGGGTACAACAGATATATAAGAAAATGATGCAAATTTTTATAGTGACACATTTCACTATAGCTAGGTAGCTACACAATTTTGAATAGGGCTTTACGTTTGTGTTTATTTGTAGTGTAGTAATCAAATGCAGGTCAATTGAACAATTGACAAATACTCACATAGAGTGCATAAATAGAAGCAAAGAAGGAAGAATTACAAGTGGGCTACCAATATGTGAAACCTGTCACCACTAGTCTACCCAAATCTAGAGAAATACTTGCATTATCTAAAATACAATCTCTTCACCTTAAGATCCACTCAAAACCCAATGGTTGTATTTTCAAACAATTCCCAACTAGCCAATTGATGAATTGACAAACCCCTCCGAATGATCAAGCATCCAAAATAAATAGCACCAACACTAAATCTGATTTGCGTTGATGTGGAGGATTTTTGTAAGTCATTGTCATTAATGTGTGCCTAAGAGGAAATCTTATCTACAAGGAAAAAAGTGCTCTACAACTAGAACAATTAGCCCATGCTTTAATAAATTCAAGTTTGACACTTCCCTGACATTGTGGAACTGACAAACCATTAGGAACTATAATCACTGTCATTTGACACAAGCCACTTTGACATTGATCAACTATCCTTACATATTGACGCTTGTTGACCTTTTCATGGTGTGCATGTGGGTGGCTAGGTTGTGCAGGGTTACACGTGTTGTGTGAGGATGCACAAGGTCAAGAGCAAGGGTTGTGTCATGCTTAGCACAAGGAAATCTTGTGTGTGGATTGAAATGTGCTTGAATGGACATGCACCAACTAGGGTTTGTGCAAGGTTAGACAATGTTGTGCCAATGAGCATAGGGTGTGTAAGACACTAAAATTGGCCAAATGAAATAGAATGACACACATGCAAGTTAAACATGTGCACACCAAGCTACCACATAGAACAACACACACACACACACACATTAAGCTTGCACATGAGAGCTACACAAGCAAACATAATATTTTTGGTTGATGCAAGATCACATCATCCCAAGAATGCTCCTACATCATACACCCTTGTTAAAAAGATTGTGAGCTAGGAGCTTGCAATTTAGGATTGCACATACAACATTCAACAAACCAAGACAAATAAGATATTCCTTGTACTCATTTCATTGGGTTTTCTTGCTAACACATGTCTAAGATATACATAATTCCTTCTTGTTCTATTTCCAATATTTACTTTCTCCAATGAAGTCCTATTGGCAATGTAATCTTTGTTTCCTTAGACACATGGTAGGAACATAGATAAGATGCATTGGATATTAGTGAGATATCCAACCCTTCTAACAACTCGATCTCATATGCATTCTAAAAAAATGTGTCATGTCCCGATATTAAGGTATTGTTTAAATTAAAGATATAAATGTAATAGTAAGACGGTGAAATCATTTTCATAAAAATATCAACTCTAATGATAATTACATATAAACATATATTATTATTATATTATTTAATTAATAATATTAAATAATATTATATGAATATTTTAATATAATATATTTATACTATAAATGACAAATATAAAATTGCAATTTTATTATTTTTATTATTAATCAGTATTGCAGAGAAGTAAATAATATATATATATATATATATATATATATATATATATATATATATATATTACAATTATAAGTAATTAAATAAGTGTTATTACTAATAATATAAGGGATGATAAATTCATAAAGAACGCTAAAAGGTCAACAATACCAAACAAAGCAAGTGCACATTATATAAGAGTGTGATCATTATATGGAAGGGTGTGATTAATGAAATTGTATCCCTTCCAAAGAGACTATATATATATAAAGGAAGGAAGCTAGGTGTGCAGAAATCGCTTCCTACACTAATCTAATGAGGGGAGGAGAGTGCAAATTCAATTTTATCTTTACAGTTACAGCTATGTTAACCCACTAACAGAGATATTGTAGCAAACACATACACAAGAATGTAAGACATAAGAAGAGAGACACACGATATACATGGGGAAAACCCTTATAGGTGAAAAACTCCACACTCCAAAACACAACTCAAATGTATTCCGTAAACAATGAAGGTTACAATACAATCATAGAGCCAATGCTCTTGCATGAGTCTTCAACACTTGTATCTGGAGATGATCCGGCAGCATAACAGTATCTGTCAAACATGTAGTACATCACCTCTCCAAAGCACCTGTTTATAAAGAGAATACAAGGCAATAATGCCTCCACATTGAGATGGGCGTCCAACATGGCCTCATGGCCTAAAACCCATGCTTATGGACACTTGTTCAACACTGTAGGATGCTCTTAACACTTGTCAAGTCACCCCATTCCAAAGAGGTCGCCTATTCCCAAAATGGGTAATGACAGATGCTCCTACGACTCTTACAACTGTCATATAATCTATCATAGTTGTCATAACTTACAGCTGTAAGAGAATCTATCATACATAGGCTATAAATAGTATATTCTCTTACAACATGTCATAGTCCACCTTAGGGCGCCCAAAGATACCTTTTTCAAAGATGCTTCTCGACACGTGTCTTCACCTGTCGTAGGATCTTCTATTTCTGACTCTTACATGTCATAACTTTGTTATAGGAATCTGTCATGACCGTTTCGATTAATATTCCTTTACACACATTCCAAGATGCTGACACATGACAAAATATTCCTACTACTAAGTGAGACGCCTATCTATCCCCCCCTCAACGCAACCCGAGGGATTCAAACCTGTGACCCATGGCTCTGATACCAATTGTTGGAATTGTTTGCCGTTGCGCCAAAAGCTCGAGCTTTCAACACTCGCTACAAACGCCAGACTTAACCCAGATCCATGGGAGGCTCACTGCCATGTCACGAATCCCGAGGTCAGCGTTGAATGCCTCACTGATAAGGGGGCAGCTCACTGCCAACAATCATATGCCATGTAGAATGACACATCACTGTGCCAACTCCCACAATATGACAACATAGGATTTGCATCAAAATTATACAGTAGGCAATAAATAAATAAATACAATGAATTAATACAAGGAATTACCAAGGTTGAGACACCTTAATTCCCAACAATATATATATATATATATATATATATATATATATATATATATATATATATATATATATATATATATATATATATATGGGAGTCGATGACCAAAGGAAAGGCATCGAAGGGAGGAATATCAAGAGCTATAAGTTATAAGTCTGCAACAAAAAAATAATCAGCGATCAGGCAAGGATAAAACTAAGACAACAACATAGGTGGAAAAGAAGGGAATTCTAATAATAATCAGAAATATTCTGGATTGCTGGGAATATTAGATCCAAACATTTAAATTGCAACAAGGTAAGTATTATCTTAGTGTATATATATATATATTTATTGTGATGAATGCCATAAGTAATAATAAATATATATAATAAAAAGATTATTGTGAGTATCATTACACATGTATATATATGTATTATGAAATTGCTATAGATTGTATTTACAACACTTTTGGTATGTTCAAACTCAAGGCCTATCTATTTCTATTACCTTCAACCTATGAGTGAGTGGCGTGGTGTTGTTAGGGAGAGGCAAAGTAAACCCAACCATCGAGTTGGTGTCATCGCGCCCTAGACAAGTAAATCCCCATCCATGGTTGAGGATTAGAAGAGAAATGATGATTGAGACTTGAGCATAGCCAATGCATAATGTGTTATGGATAAATGTGATCAATTGGTATGTTGAAGTATATCGAATATGTCCAAGTTAACACTTAGTTATTTCTATTGCCTACAACCTTAGGAGAGGCGAGGTGTTGTTAGGGAGAGGTAGAGTAAATCCAATCTATGAGGTGGTGTCATCGTGCGCTAGACAATTAAAGTTGTTAGGGAGAGGCGGAGTAAATTCGATTCATGAGGTGGTGTCATCGAGCCCTAGACAAGTAAATCCCCATCCAAGGTTGAGGAATAGAAGGAAATAAGGATTAAGACTTGAACATAGTCAATATTGAATTGTGTTATGAATTGAACTGAATGTGGATTATACTATTGTTTATGTTATACTATTATAGATAAGTTCAATATTATCTTGATTGAGTGACCTTTAATAGTTCTAATGTCCTTTTCTAGTGATATTATTGTGTGTAAGAAAAGAAATAAGGAATATCTTAAAAGGGGACATTACAAAATGTATAGGATGTGGCATGGACTAATAGCTTGCTACATGTTCCTCTAGGGAAATGCTTGCATCTTAGATGTGTTATGAGTAACTCACACTCTTAATAAGTCTTCTCTCTTCAACACTCATTTGCACACTTATACTTTGCTTTGCTCTTCTCTAGTTGTTCCTTGACTTGCTATGAATTTCCTTGTGTTGCACAAAGTCTTCAGGCTCTACATTTATGTGCCATCTTCCACCCTCAATAGATTCATGACACCTTTGGGGGATGTCCCATGCACTACCTACAATGGTGTCTTCTTTGATGATTAGCTCACTAAATCACATACAAACCTCGCTTGTGCCAACACAAAGCCCCACTTTGTAGGCTTTTCTCCTATCAAGCATCTTAGTAGATTGCTAAAACTCATATTGACAACCTTTGTCTATCTGTCCATTTGTGGGTGATATGCAAAACTATAATTGAGTTGTGTGCCCAATTTTATCCATAGGGTACACCAAAAATGGCGAAGAAAGTTTGTGTCTTGGTTTGATGTAATGCTTTGTGACAACCCATGCAATTGTAGTATCTCCTTGAAGAAAAAATGAACTATCTTGGATGCATCATTCAACTTATGACAAGGAATGAAATGTGCCATTTTAGAAAATCTATCTACCATAATGAAGATAGAATCATTACCTCTATGTGTGTGTGTGACAATCCAAGGACACTTACTCCCAAGGTTTGTCTAGTGTGCACAATGGCTTGTACAACCCAGTGTTCTATGCCACTCCCTTTGTTGTTTGACAAATCTTACACCTTTCCACAAATATGCACACATCTTGAGCAAACTTGGCTAGTGATACCTCTCCTCCAACATGGTATGTCTTGTCTAGGCCAATGTGTCCTTTGAGGTCACCACCATGCTACTCTTTGATGAGGTTCTCCCTCATTGAACTTAGCAAGATGCATAATTGTTGCCTCTTAAACATGTATCCCTCTCACATGAAGTATTTCTCATAGGGGCCTCTATCTCCAACCTAGGGTTTTGTGGTGTACAAATTCTTCATCACCTCCATGCCTACTAGTTTAACTATGATTTTGGTCAATAATGCTTGCCTTTTTCTCAAGGCATTTGCAACCTTGTTGATTTTACCTGCACAATGTGTCAACACAAAAGAGTAACCTTGTAAATACTCTACCAACCTTATGTACCTTTGGTTGAGCTTTGCTATACTGTTGATGAGCTTCAACACTTGGTGGGTTGTTTACAACACAAACTCCTTCAATAGTAAGTAGTATCTTCACTTGTGCAAAGCTTCTACTATGTCATAGAATTCCTAGTCATAGACATACTATCTTTGCCTAGCCTCATTCAATTTATCGCTAAAATATGTGATTGATCTACCATCTTGACTCAACAAAACACCAATTGTTGTTCCATTAGCATCACAATTGACATGTAAGTAATCATCTTCAAGGGTGCAAAACTCTTGGCAATAACAACCATCCACTCAAACTGGCCCTTCCACATGTAGTGTCAAGGGTGAGCAAATGCTACTAAAATTCTTCATGAACTTCCAATAGGAGCTCACCAATCCATGGAAACTCATGTCCTTTGTCACACTTCTGGTTTTGGCCATTGTACGTGGGGAAAGATGGCCTCATGTATCAGAGCTATCTGTTGCTCCCCAAACTACCGCAATACCCTTCCTGACATATATCTCTCTACTGTGTGCTCTGTGTGACCTAGTATGTATCTGGTCTGTCGCACATAGGCTAGCTGCTCTACGTTATCATCCCACACCTCGCAGTCTCTCCATGGCCTCCATATCACTGTGCCAATGTCATCCACAACTCTCTGCTAGTATGCCATATCTCCAACCCATTTGTAATGGAGGACCCCCACATACATCTAGTAATATGGATGGTGTGCAGTCCTCTCTTTGTCACACACCGACCTCAATACTGCTATGTGCTCCCATGCCCATATATGTAGTAAGGCTACTCCACACCCCAAGTACTGACTCTTGCTATAAACACAGTTGTGTAAATCCCTGTACAAGTGGGCCAATACATATGAACCCCACGCAAAAACCACATCGTCCATCATCCTCCCATGCAATCGCAAACTGTCTCGACTGCCTCCCAAGAATAAGGACATAGAGTATCAAGCCCACAATAAATAGTGGCAAAGTGGTGTCTTTCTCTACTCTAGTCAAGTCTAGTTGTGTCTCCACAATCGGTAGATCATCGTTTGCAAACACTCGCTCTAAGGCCCATGTCTCTGTCGCTCTTCTTGCTATGCCATCTCTTGATGAGCACTGTCAACATGGTTGTGTGTGCCCTGATCTCAGGCATCCTTGCAATCGGTAGCATCCCTATTGCTGCTAGGAAGTCTCTCTCCTCCTCATTGAACCTCATATATAGTCCCATTGTCTTGGGCCTCTACACACATGATCGAATCGACAATGGACGCTGCTATTCATCATGAAATTTCACTAAGTCAACTTTTGTCTAGGTAAAAACACAAAAAATCCTCCTAGTTGGTCGCTTTTGCCTCTGGGCAAAAGCGCGGCATCTCCTACCTTAGGTGCCTATTTAAATGTCAGCATGTCATTTTCTACCCAATGTGCACTTTTTCATAAAATGCCCCGCTTTCTTGCATAAGCATGTATTCAATCCAACTGAACTGGCTGGCTGGGTAGAAGATCAGAAATCCATTCTGCATCTTCTACGATTGTCTCTACTGCATTAGCCCCTCTGAATGGAAACAAATTTGCCACATTAAAGATGGGTGAAATTGCTAATCCAGGAGGAAGTTCAATTTCGTATGCATTAGCCCAAATTTGTGTACAACCCTGCATGGACCTATCTTCTTCATAAGAAGCTTCGTGGGCTGCCCCTTCAGAAGTCTTTCCTTCTTTAGATATGCCATTACCAGATCTCCAACTTTGTATTGGACATCCCTTTTCTTCTGATCAGTTCTCTCTTTGTATTTCCATGTGTGCTTCTGTATAGTTTCCCTTATAGCATCATGGATATCCTTCATGTTGATTGCAAAATCTTCTCCTTGTACACTTCTTTTTGCCATATTCTGGAGATCCCTGAGCTCCAAAATTCCCCTGGGATGAATCCCATATACAACTTCAAAAGGGCTCTTTCCTGTGCTCCTATTAACAGAATCGTTGTAGGCAAACTCTGCTTGTGGGATGATCATATCCCATGCTTCTCCATGCTGTTTAGTCAAACACCTCAAAAGGTTAGCTAGTGATCTATTCACTACCTCAGTTTGTCCATCCATCTGAGGGTGATATGCAGATTTGAAAGACAATTGGGTGCCCAATTTCTTCCATAGTGTCCTCCAAAAATGTCCCACAAACTTGGGATCTCTGTCAGTAACTATGTTCAATGGTAAACCATGAATTCTTACTATCTCCTTGAAGAAAAGACCCGCAACATGTGAAACATCATTAGTACATTTACATGGCACAAAATGAGCCATTTTACTAAACCTGTCAACAACCACAAACACACTGTCAAATCCTTTTTGAGTCCGGGGAAGACCCAAAACAAAATCCATACTGATGCACTCCCATGGCCTTTGCAGAATTGGAAGTGGTTGATAGAGACCTGCATTTGACGAAGTCCCTTTGGCTCTCTAGCAAATGTGACAACAGTCTACAAATTTTTTGACATCTATTTGCATCTTAGGCTAGAAGTAAAACCTTCTCACTTGCTCCAATGTCTTGTCCAGTCCATAATGACCTCCAAGACTACCGCAATGTTTCTCTTTTATGATGTTCTCCCTCATGGAACACCTAGGTACACCCAGTTGGCTGCCTTTGAATAGTAGCCCTTGCTGTAACAAATATTCAGAAAAATCAGAATGATAAGAATCTGAGAATTGTGAACAAACTGCATATATCTCCTTGAAGTCCTCATCATCCTGGTACATGTTCTTGAGAGAATCCACTCCCACACTCTACAACTGGATCTTCTGTATAGTGCACACTTGTCTACTCAAAGAATCTGCCACTTTGTTGGCTTGTCCCTTCTTATGTTTGATGGAAAAAGTATACACCTGAAGTTGTTCAACCCACTTCATATGCCTATGATTTAGCTTCTCCTGCGAATTCAGAAAACTCAAAGCATGGTTGTCAGTATAAACAATGAATTCCTTGTGCAAGAGATAATGTCTCCATTTCTTCAATGCTTGAACCATTGCATACAATTCCAGATCATATGTGGAATACTTTCTTTTAGCATCATTCAGTTTTGCACTAAAGAAAGCAACAGGTCTGCTGTCCTGACTCAAGACAACACCAATGGCAAGGTTACTGGCATCACATTCCATAGTAAACAACTTATTAAAATCAGGCAAAACCAAAATGGGTTTCTTTGCTATTTTCTGCTTGAGAATCTCAAAAGATTCATTGGCTGCTCTATTCCAAACAAACTTACATTTCTTTCCTCCTTTTATGGTATCCAAAATGGGTGCACAAACATGACTGAATCCTCTTATGAATTTCCTATAAAATGTTGCTAACCCACGAAAACTTCTTACATCACTTATTGTTTTAGGCGCTGGCCAAGACATAATGGCATTTACCTTCTCTGGATCTATTTTCAAACTGTCCTGGGATATAACAAATCCAAGGTATGTGAGTTCTTCCTTCATGAAGATACTCTTCTCCATATTGATCATTAGTTTCTCCTCATGCAGCTTCTTCAACACCTACTCCAAATGCTGCAAATGTTCTTCTTTTGTCCTACTGAAAACCAGAATATCATCAAGATAGACAACAACAAACTTGCCAATAAAATCTTTCAATACCTCATTCATTAGACTCATGAAAGTACTTGGAGCATTGGACAGTCCAAATGGCATCACCAACCACTCATAAAGACCTTCATTAGTCTTAAAGGTTGTCTTCCATTCATCCCCTTCTCTAATCCTGATCTGATGGTATCTACTCTTGAGATTGATTTTAGAAAAATACTGAGCTCCTCCCAAACAATCCATTAGGTCTTCTATTCTGGGCATAGGAAACCTATATCTGATGGTAACCTTATTTATGGCTCTTGAATTAGTACATAACCTCCATTTGCCATCCTTCTTGGGAGCTAAAACTGTGGGTACAACACATGGACTAAGACTTTTCCTCACTAGGCCTTTATCCAACAGTTCTTGTACTTGTTTAGCAATCTCCTCATTCTGATTAGGTGTCATTTTATAAGCTGGTTTATTTGGCAATGTGGATCCTGGGATGAAGTCAATCTGATGACTTATGTCTCTCATAGAGGGTAGTACATTGGGCATATCCTCCACCATGATACCCTTATATTTATCTAACAATTCCTGCACTTCCTTAGGGACTTTTTCCTTGTTTTCAGACAAATCAGAATTGTCTTTAGGTTTCAAAATCAGAGCATACCCCTGGGTTCCCTCTTCTTTCAGAGTACGGAGAAACTCTTTCCCACTCATTAACATGATACTTGAGCCTACATTCTTGTCTACACCCTCTTTTGGTAAAGGATTCATCTTATACTGTCTACCATTCTTAGTGATCACAAAGGAATTCGACTTACCATCATGCTAGGCTTGTACATCATACTGCCAAGGTCTACCTAACAGTAAATGGCATGCATCCATGGGAATTATATCACACAAAAGTTTATCTCCATATTCCCCTATCTGAAATTCTACCCAAACTTGTTCATCAAGCAGGACTTGCTGCCCTTTGTTCAACCATGACACTTTGTATGGACTCACATGTGGCAATCTTTTCAAGTTCAATTTCTCTACCATTTCTACTAAGACTAAATTTTTAGTTGAACTAGAATCAACAATTACCTTATAGTTTTTAGCAGAAACTGTACACAGAGTTCTGAATAGTGTCTTCCTCTGGGGTGGTTCCTTGTTCTGTGGCACTTCAGCATTGTTCTTCTCATCACTTGTGCTGGATCTGCGCTTCCCATAGGTAAGTTCACACTCTGACAATCTTCTTCTTGAATCAGCTGGTTCCTTCTCTCTCCTCCATGAGAGCTTGAGGCTTTCTTCGGACACCTGCCTGCTGTGTGCCTAATTTGGTTACAATTATAACATCTTCCCGTGAAGACGTTAAGACCTCTGCCTGGTCCACCAAATCTGCCTCTCCCATTGGGTCTCCTTCCTCTGAAACCCTCTCTGGAACTAGATTCTCCACTATGTTCTTGTTGACTGGACTCCCCTTGATTTTTCTGGAACTGATTTCTACCACCAAAGCTATTTTTGCCTCTGAAAGTCCTTCCACCTCTGCCTCTATTCTACTGGTCTCCCTTTCTTTTCTGCTTCTCTTCTACTCTTAGTGCCACTTGGAAACATTTGTCCACGGTTTCTGGTGTCAAGATGGTAATCTCATCTTGTATACTATACTTCAGGCCATTAATATACCTGGCAACTCTTCCTTTCTCATCCTCGACATGTCCATACCTTAGAGACAATTTATGAAATTCCTCTGTATCCTTCTGGCTGAGGTTCTGCATTTTCCTGTATATCTTCACTTCGTAATCCGCTGGTAGGAACTGAGCCTTGATCCTTTCTACCATCCGACTCCAGGATGAGATCATGCTCTTGCCACTCTTCACCCTTTCCCCTTGGGTGTAGTTCCACCATGTGAGTGCAGCGCCCTTCAATTTCATTTTTGCAAACTTGACTCTTCTATTCTCCGGTACCTTCTTGTACTCGAAGTAATTGTTCAAAGCCTCGACCCATTCGATGACTTCATCTGCGTCCATCTTTTCGTTGAACATCAGAATCTCCATTCTTGATTCAGACGATTCCTTACCAAGTGATTTTATGGCCTCCAAAAATTGTTTCTGATCTGCAGTATATCCATTTGTCTTGAGGTTGTTTCCTCTTCCCCATCTTCTTCTTCTCCATCAGACTCCTCGTCTGGTTTCTTGCCTTTTCCTAAGGTTTTTAACTTAGCCTGGATTGCTTCCTTTACTCCAGTCTTGATCATATCCTCCATCTCCTTGAATTTCTTGGCCACTTCAGTGGCCATCCCCTTTGGAGGCATCTCGCTAGCCCCTTCTTCACTTTCTCTGTCTGACATAAACATTCACAGACAATGCTAACATTTTTATAGACCCTTAACTTGGCTTTGATACCAAAATGATGCAGAGCGCACAACAGAAGTGGACCAATAGATCAACAGATCAATTCATGTACATCGCTGAACTGGTTATTGCCAGTTTACATGCACCGATTCACCATTACACTCGGTCACTGCTTGTATCAATGACAAACTCCTTGTTCGTCCTCCTGATGTGCTGTTACACATTGACTGCGTTGTGACTTTGATTTTCAGTGGATTCCTGTGACCTCTCACCGCCAGTCTTAACTTCAACTTTCGGCGAACTTGCACTCCTTGGCCAATGCGTCGATCGTCTCAGCTCCTTCATTGAGACTTACTCCTCAGTTGTCGACTCACAGAGCCCCCCCAATGAACCTCTGTTGTTCTTCATTCACTAATGAGTTGTTTACCATCGGCCGCCTAGGGTTTGCTTCACTAATTCTCCAATGCACAGTCTGCCTTCCTTGAACCCTAGTACATAGAAATGCTAGGACATCTACTGTGCGTGACCCACGATCTGGGACATTTACATTGCCAAATCTTGAAACATAACAGGAAACAAAAAACACATACTGTACAACGAAGCCATTCCACTGATTTCGATAGAAATCTTATCAGTGGATGCTTCATATCGACATAATGCAACAATGGGAAAATAGAAAGGAAATGAAATCTACAGCTAAGTAATTTTGTCTCTACAGAGAACAAAAAGCAAATTGATGACACATAGTAGTTGATTTCTTCATAACACGATGTGGTTACATTCAATCGATCTGACCACAATACCGATCATCATGCCTGATCTTGTTCATTTCCCTATCTTTATAGATTCACCCAGGGTAGTACCAACTGACTCCAAGCCGCTGGGAAACACTACTGCCTATTTTTGGTGTTATTGCTATTTTTAGCATTACGGGATTACAATTAACAAATACAACCTAAGTACTTGGGACTTACAAACATAAATTACTTGCATTGGTCAAATAGACCTTATTACAACCCAAAACATGATTTAAAACAAAACATGAACTTAAATGACTTGTGTTAGGTGCCCTTGCACCAATGGGTTTGATACAAAATATGATTCTGGCACAATAGTCTTTGAGAACTCCAACAATAAAGTGATTGCAATCTGCTTTAAGTCCCTACATGCCCTCAATCCATGAAAGAGCTACCCCAAATATGATGTAATTTGCCTCTAAACTGACCACGTCCCTATAGCAAGACTATACGACCCTATGGGTGATCAATACAACATATATAACTTCCCAAAAACCCTTATTTTCTGCTCCTAGTTCAGTCTGGTTTGTTAACTACTTGGTAATATGTTGAAAAGACTCAAAATGAAGTGTTTATTTGTTGTCCAAAACCTTGATGTCAGACTAGCAAAGTGGTACGACTTGTCTTGGTGTAGTACAACTAGCAAGGAAGAAATTCCAATCACTACAAACTTCGTCAAAAACTCTGAATCTGTCCCTAACACATTTATCATCAGCTGCTCACAACAATCAAAGTATTATCATTGCAAAATCTCATAAAAATGCATCAATCCAAGCATAATGCAAAGCCCTTGGTTGAGATTCCCAGCAACCCTCTTGATGTTGTCTTTCAAACACGAAGAGAGCGATTCCACAGAGGTTTTTGTCTCTGCAAAACCCTTGATCAACAAACAAGCCAAAGCTCAAGCTTCTCACGTCAAGTTCAAAGAGAGTAAAATCAATGAATAATCAAATGACTTCAATTTTCCTTTTTACTTCCTCACTCCCAACGCCCAAGAGGAATAAATCATATTTTAATATTTTAATAACTTAAAGTCCTCTATGCCTCATGACTTGGGTGCCCCTCATATTCCCTAACACTTTATTTTATTAAAACAACTTATATCTCCCAATGTGATAAGTCACCTTTATAACATAAAGTGACTTAGGCTCTTTTAACTATTATAAGTTAAATATTCAATTTAACTTTTATTTCGGCAATTAATTCCTTAACCATCTTGAAACCCAAGTACAATGTGCTAGGTGCTCCAACCGACAATGCTAAATATGGAAAGTCAGGTAAACTCCACCAGTGACCCTCTTGCCTGACTTACTATAAATAGTAAGTCCTAGTAAAAAGTGACCAAAGTGGTTCCCTAACCACCTCCATTAGCCTACAGGAACCCTGGAATAGGCTAACTATTCCACCTATCGGTCTAGTCTAAGAAGGGGACATTACAGTCCGCCCTCCCCAAAATTGCTTGTCCTCAAGCAATCTCAGCTCAAGATGTTGCAATATCTGCTCACTCTCCCACGTTGCATCCTCAACTGGCAAATTCTTCCATTTCACCAGGTACTCTTTGATGATCCTCTTCCTGAGATTCCTCTCTTAGGTGTCAATGATAGCTTCTGGAACCAGGATTAGCTTCCCTTCCTCATCCAATAGTGGGAGCTCAGATGAAGGAACAACATTATTTCCAAGTGCTTTCTTAATCCTGGATACATGAAATACATTGTGCACCTAACTATTAGTTGGTAGCTCTAGCTCATAAACTACCTCCCCTACTCTCCTGGATACTCTAAACGGACCACAGAACCTAGGTTTTAATTTCTTTGCTCCACTCCTTTTGAGAGTGGATTGCTTGTAGGGTTGGAGCCTTAGGTAGGCCATGTCCCCAACCTTAAAACTCTGCTCTACTCGGTGTTGGTCTGCATATAGTTTTTGCTAATTCCATTCTTGTTGTAGATTATGCTCGAGCTCTTTCATGATATCTTGGCTCTCTTTCAACAAGTCCTTATCTTTTGGCACTCTGCTATCACCAAGTAGCAAATCTATGAAACTAGGGGCATCATATCCATATAGGGCCCTGAATGGAGTCATCCTATTGGCCATGTGATATGTCATATTATAGCAGTACTCCCCTAGGTGTAGCCACTTAATCCATGCTCTCTGCTGCCTCAACACATAATTTTTGAGATACCCTTCCACCCATTTATTCACAATTTCTGTTTGCCCATTAGTCTGCGGGTGGTAACTGGTATTGGGAGTAAGCTCAGTGCCACACAATCTAAACAACTCCTGCCAAAAGAGACTTAGGAACTTGCTATCCCTATTGCTCACAATCCCCTTCGGTATCCCATGCAACTTGAAAATCTCCCTAAAGAATAAATCAGCTACCTGCACTAATATATAAGTCATTGTTATGGTGAAGAAATGTGCAAAATTGGTCAGCCTGCCAACCACTACAAAGATGCAATCCTCCCCCTGTAGTTTTGGTAGCCCAGTGATGAAGTCCATGGAGATGTATTCCCACTTTTGATAGGTATGTTCATTCTTATTCTGCTGGCAGATCATACACTCCCTAACATATTTGAGGACTTCATTTTTAAGTCCTTTCCATGTGAAACTTTCCGAAACTTGCCTGTATCTCTTGAAGAACCTAGGATGACCAGCCATAGATGTGTCATGGAAAGTCCTCAAAATTTTGCCTTTGAACTGAGAGTTAGGCACCAGAGATATCCTATCCTTATAGATAATTAGGTCATTAAGCATTGAGTACTTATCATCCTGTATTGTGCCCTCTATAATTCCTGCTTCCCAAGAATCCTTAGCATATTCCACTAAAATTGACTCCCTCCAATTAGCAGATATCTCCCCTAGCAAACACAAGTGGGGTCTTTTGGATAATGCATCTGCCACTATATTCTTTTTACCTTTGACATATTCTATATCAAAGTCATATGCCTATAGCCGACTCACCCACTTCTGTTGTCGATCATTCAAATCCTTTTGGATCATAAAATATTTGATGCTATTATGATCTGTTTTGCTAATGAATTTATCTCCAACCAGATAGGGTTTGAATTTAGCCAATGCATGCATTATGGCCAACATCTCTCGGT
Organism: Cunninghamia lanceolata; assembly: GCA_027924645.1. NCBI lineage: Eukaryota > Viridiplantae > Streptophyta > Pinopsida > Cupressales > Cupressaceae > Cunninghamia > Cunninghamia lanceolata. The sequence goes on along the minus strand of BSBN01000252.1, from coordinate 9,512,861 downwards.
CATACATCGAGTAACTCTTCTCCACACCCCTGAGCTTTCTACTCTCAAATGCAATGGGGTGTTTCTCCTGCATCAATACTACCCCAATCCCTTTTCTTGAAGTATCACACTCCAACTCGAACAACTTAGAGAAATCTGGGATTGCTAACACCGAGCAAGTAGACATCAATTGTTTGAAGTGTTCAAAACACTTATGCGCTGAATCTGACCATATGAATGCTCCCTTCTTGGTCAAATCTGTGAGTAGAGTTGTAGTTTGTGAGAAGCCCCTAACAAACCTCTTGTAGAAGCCACATAGCCCAAAGAAACCCTTAAGCTAGGTGAGGTTCATCAGTGTAGGCCATTCCATGATAGCTTTGATCTTTTCTGGATCAACCCTCACACCATCTGCACTGATAATGTGACCAAGGTACAACAACTTTGTCATGCTGAAGTCACATTTGGACTCCTCGGCATACAAGGACTCACTCTCTAGGATGCTCAAAACCTCCTCCAAATGCCTCATGTGCTCTTCCCATGTTCTGCTAAAGATTAGGATGTCATCAAAGAAGATCAAAACAAACTTCCTCAACTATTTCCTGAAAATCTAGTTCATGTAGCTCTAGAAAGTAGCTAGTGCATTTGTCAACCCAAATGGCATCATCAAAAAAATGAAGTGGTCGTAATGACACCTGAAAGCTATTTTCCCTATGTCCTCCTTTCTCATTCTGATCTAGTGATATCCTGACCTTAGATCTATCTTCGAAAAGTAGCAAGCCCCATGAAGCTCATCAATCAAGTCATCAATACAAGGAATATGATATCCGTTTTTGATGGTTTTCTTGTTCAAGGCACAGTAGTTAATGCAAATTCGAATGGTCACATCTTTCTTCTTGACAAGAATGACTGCAGAAGAAAATGGGCTCTTACTAGGCTTGATGTGCCCCATCTCCAATAGCTCATTAATGGTCTTCAATATCTCATCCTTGAGCCTCTTAGGATGATGATAAGGTGTGGTGATCATTGGCTTGGACCCATCCTCAAGCTCTATGACATGCTCAATTTCTCTATCAAGTGGCACTCCTGGTGGTATACTCCCAAACACCTTACTGTGCTTGGTCAACAATCTCTGAATATCTGGATGATAGTTGTTCTTTGGCTATTGGGGTACCTCTGGCATGATTAGGCACTCCGCTGCCCACTCTACCTAGTCATGTCTCAACATTCTCTCCATTCTCTTTAGAGAAACTACTCAAGGCCCTCCATCTGATAATGCTCTAAGAACAAACTTTTTGCCATTTGATTCAAATTTTATCTCCATATTTTACAAATTCATGGTGAACTATCCAATGGTCATCATCCAGTGCATGCTTAACACCACATCTGTGTCACCAATACCAACAACATAGAAGTCATCCTTGAGCTCATACTCCCCAAGCCCTATGCTCAATCTAGAAATCTTCCTGGTGCATGTGAGTTTGAATCCATCTGCTACCATTACCTTGAAGCCTTCAAACTCCTTAGTCTTGAGCCCTCGTTTTGCAACCAACCCCTCATAAATGAAATTATGTGTTGCACCTGTATCAATAAGGGTGATGATGCATTGTCCACCTAGGACTCTTTTAAATTTGAAGGAGCCAACTTTCTGGAAGCTAGAAAGATGTGCCATCACTCCTTCACCATCACTACCACCTTGGGATGAATTTTCACCATCGCTGTCCTCCCTATCTGATGGCTGATCTAATTTTTCTAAATTGGATTCTTTAGCAAAAAAATACTCTATCTATTTTTTCTTTGCCTTGTTAAGGCATCTTTGTGAAGGATCCCATGGTTCCTTATAGTGGAAGCAAAGCTTCTTCCTTCTATACTCATTAAGATCCTCATTGTTTAACTGATTTGACTTCTCTCTAGGCTAATTGGTATCCTACTGAAATGGTTTCTTGTCCTTATCCTTGTTATATGGGAATCCCTTAGACTAGAATTTGCTTATGGATGAAGAAGATTCCATATCCCTCACCTTTTTGATGGCCTCACGTAGAGAAGGTGGGTTGAGGCCCTGAATCCAACCTTGTAAGGGATCGGTGAGTCCATCAATAAAAAGAACCAATAACCTATGTTCTGAAATATCTGTCACTATTACCGACAGCTTCTGAAACCCTGATATATAACTCTCCACTGAACCCCACTATTTTAACTGTGTCAATTCCTTGAACTGTAATTCAGGGTCCTTGTCAAACCTATCTATTAGTCGTCCAGTGAACTTTGCATAAGATGTAATCTGGTCATGGCCAAGAGTAACCTTCCCATGGTGCCACCATTCATGGGCAATGCCGTTGAGATGCAGGGCAACATATGTAATGGCCTCCTCCTCTGGCATAGGGCTAAGCTATAGGAAGCTATCTAGCTCTTGAACCCATGCTTTGGCTATGGTCTTCCCTAATCCATCAAAATAAGGAATGTTGAGCTTATTCACCTTCTTATGTAGTTCATAATTATGTTGTCTACCACCCCTGTTGGGTCTATGTTTCATCCTCTAGTCTGAATACTCACAGAATGACATCTTAGCTCTAAGCTCCCCACTGGAAGCCCACCAATCTCTGATGATAACATTTTGGAACTCAAGTCGTGTAGGCTTAGGTTCTGGAACATTGTTTCAGGGAGTAAAGGTAGGTATACCTGACCTATCATAAGCTGTGTGTTGGCTGACCCCTCTATTATTAACCTATGCTTCTCCATCATTTCTCCTATCCTCCTCATCTCTGTACTTGTTCCTGTCACCATTAATGCCCCCATTGTTGTTTTGGTTCCTATCATTGTTATTGTTATTATAATTATTATTAATCCCTGCATTCCCAGTGACCTGATGTGCTATAAGATCACAAAGACGATTAAAATATTTTGTAAGTCTCATTGCCCCCTGGCCAAATAATTAAGTATATCCTTGGTGTTGCTTTCCTCTTGGTCTCTGTCACCCATCTCAACCAATGGTATTATTACTGTATCAACACTTACAAAAGGATCTATATGTGGAGGTATGAAAAGATTTGGCTATGACATATTTCTCCTGAGGTAGTATTGATGTGTACCCAACTACATTACTCAATACCCCCTCTGCATGTTTCAATATGACCTCACAGGATGGCAAGATTATCTGTGCTCTAATACCACTGTAATATGCACATGTCCTGTAGGGTTTTTATGCCAAGTTTTTTTGTTTTTTGTTTCTGGTTTTGCTATTGAATGTGCTTAGGGTTTGTTTATGTTTTTGCATATTATGTTTGCAGTTTAACAATGAAATAAGATGCATGCAACAATACCTAGAAAATATACAAAAAAATATGCATAAAATAACGAAGACCCATATCATAAGATTGCTCAAAATGAATTATAGTAACATACACATTTTATTTTTCTTTAATTTGTATTTTTGCTATACATGAACCAACCATGGGTTTGATACAAAATATGCTTCCAACACAATAGTCTTCAAGAACTCCAACAATAAACTAATTGGAATCTACTTTGAGTCCCTAAGCGCCCTCAATCCATGAAAGAGCTACCCCAAATATGATGCAATTTGCCTGTAAACTGAACACGTCCCTGTAGCAGGACTGTACGGCCCTGTGAGTGAACAGTACAACAATTATAACTTCCCAAAAACCCTTATTTTCTGCTCCTAGTTTAGTCTGGTTTGTTAACTGCCTGGTAATATGTTGAAAAGACTCAAAATGAAGTGTTTATCTATTGTCCAAAACCTTGATATTAGACCAGCAAGGTGGTATGACCTATCTTGGTGTAGTACAACTAGCAAGGAATTAATTCCAATCACTACAAACTTTGTCAAAAACTTTGAATTTATCCCTAACACATTTATCATCAGCTTCTCATAACAGTCAGAGTATTATCATTGCAAAATCTCATAAAAATGTATCAATCCAAGCACAATGCGAAGCCCTTGGTTGACACCCCCAGCAACCCTCCTGATGTTGTCTTTCAAACACGAAGATAGCGATTCCACAAAGTTTTTTGTCTCTGCAAAACCCTTGATCAGCAAACAAGCCAAAGCTCAAGCTTTTCACGTCAAGTTCAAAGAAAGTAAAATCAATGAATAATCAAATGACTTCTCACTTTCCCTTTCTACTTCCTCATTCCCAATGCCCAAGAGGAATAAATCATATTTTAATATTTTAATAACTTAAACTCCTCTATGCCTCATGACCTGGGTGCCCCTCATATTCCCTAGCACTTTATTTTATTAAAACAACTTATATATCCTAATGTGATAAGTCACCTTTATAACATAAAGCGACAAGTTCTTTTGACTATTATAAGTTAAATATTCAATTTAACTTATATTTCGACAATTAATTCCTTGGCCATCTCAAAACCCAAGTACAATGTGCTAGGTGCTCCAACCGACAATGCTAAATATGGAAAGTCAAGTAAATTCCACCGGTGACCCTCCTGGCTGACTTACTATAAATAGTAAGTCCTAGTAAAAAGTGACCGAAGTGGTTCCCTAACCACCTCCATTAGCCTATGGGAACCCTGGAATAGACAAACTGCTCCACATATCAGTCTGGGCTAAGAAGGGGACATTACATTTCTGCTCGTCCACGTTAATTAATTAATTCATCTATCTTCATCATATTCCTCTATATTAATTAAATAATTCAAATTATTTAATTAAATCAATTTCCCTCCACTTTAAATAAATAAATTCAAATTATTTATTTAAATATTCTATTTCCTTCCAAATAAATAAAATTTAAATATTTTATTTATTTATCCCATCTGCACATGAAATTAAATAATTTATTTATTTAATTTCTTAATTATCATCTCCCACCATGATTTCTTCTCATCCCTATGATCACTCTTAATCAAAGTAGTTAACAGATCAATCAATTGAGTTGACTCATCAATCAAATCAATTAACAAATCAATCAATTTTGTTAACAAACTAATCAACCCAGCTAACAAATCCATCATTTCAGTCAACCCCTCAATAAATTCTATTAGCCTCCATGATTCATGAGAGGTCAAGGACACGTGTCTCTCTCTCATTTGATCTCATCCTCTCAATCAATTTCATTCATTGATCTTTCTGATCATCCTCCACCGTTGATCTGCATTTCTAAAAATCTATAAATAGAATGTTCTACAAGCCATCTGATCATCTCTCATTCATGCAAACTTATGTTGTTACTGTTATCATAGAATAATGCACCCTTGCCACATTATGCAACTCATCTTACTAGTGAAACATGGGAACTTTTCTAGGTTTGTGGGTCACCTATGACTAAAAAGAACCTCCAGAGAGTGTTGGTTCCCTTAGATTTTGTCACCTAAACTAGTGTTATCTACCACACTTTTCTAGGAAAAGGGATGAGAAATGACTTGAAAATGGCAAAACTAATACTTATATAGGTGATGCACCAAAATTGAAGTGACCTGTATTTATTGTTTGGACACACAATTCTTAGAGAAAATGACTATTTTCTTGTAGAACTTGTGTTTTCTTTCGCCCTATGCATTAGTAATTGTAAAGAGGATGTTTGTATTTCACTGTTTAGAAGGAAAATGAAGTTTTCATAGCTAAAAAGATCTACACATACATTTCATAGTTTACAACCTGCACAAAGATAAGTTTTTTGCCTAAAGGTGTTTGTTTTGAAGCATATTTTGAGGTTTTCTGATTGAAAACATAGAAAATACATGCATCTTTTGATTAACACACAAGAGAACAACACAAATGAAGATGAAAATGATCACTTTATTGATAAAAAGGTGCTCTTACATCAATACATAAGTCTGAACCATCTTGTATTGCTTGAATACTTATAGTACAAAACTATTTTCAATATTGAAAATCTGATAAAACTAAGTTACAATATGTTGTTCTTAAACTTCTAGAGCTTCCAAACATGAAAGAATTCCTAAAAAAGCTATCATAATTCTTTCCTATACTCATCCCAACATGGGGAGACAATAAGAGTGAAAATAGGATGAAAAATCATGACCAAAACTAGGTCAAAACTCCTTTAGGCACCCAAGGAGTCTCCTGAATGGATCTTGACTCTTGCATGCCATGGTTGACCTTTTCCATCTCCTACAATCATGCTCCAATTGCTCCAAAATCTCCTTGATGCTTGGGAAGTCTCCAAACTACCCCTAAATACTTGCAGAGTGGTCAAAACTCCCTTAAACTGCACTAAAAAGCCTCATAACTATCCCAACTACCCATTATCTCTTCTAACCATCGCTTACAAAATGATATGGCATGTGTTTCTTAGGTGTTTAATGTCTTCAAGACTTCTAAGGCATGTAGAAAGAATATTGTGGCATTTGGAGTCCTCAAACTACTCAAAACTGCCTCTTAAAGGCTTAAAAACACCCTTGACTTCATTTATGACCCATGTAGGGTCTTCTTCAAGGTTAAATATACTATTGGTGTCCTCAAACTAAGTTTGTAGCACTCTAGAAGTTATGGGAAACTCCATTTTCATCTTTGCCCCCTGGTTGAAATATAGTGTGTATTTCAACCTGCGTCCATCTTGCATGGTTTCTTAGGTCTTTAGACTGACTGTTCTACTATCCTAGAGGCTCAAAACCCTTATGGCTGCTATTTCTCTCTACTCATCTTGCTCATTATGACTACTTTGATTGCTATAAAAAATGTTGTCCTAGTTTTTTGATTACTATCACAAGACTTCATGACTCTTGATCGAGGTTATGATGCTCTTGAAAGACTTGTAGACTGCACCCCTTCTCACTATCTTCATGCATTTTATTATTTTCAAGATATAAATCCTTGTATCTCCATTGTATGTCTACTTGACTGTGATAATATAAGGTATTGATCTTACCACAAATGACTATCAAAACATGTATCTAGTGACTTCATTGAGCTCATGCACTTGCATTTGCTTCATTATTGATCTCATGTTATACTCAGATATGCACTGCCATGAAATCTTCCTTTCTAGCCTACGTTCTTGTCATCACTTCCACCTGATGAATCTAATATGCTCACTATGAACATCTCTTGTATTCATTGAAGACACACTATGTAGTTTTCGACATTATTTGGATCTTTAGACGAATGGTGAGCAACCCTTTGTATTTTAACCTTTGAGTTATAAGTCTCTTACTTTTAGTGATGTCTCCGTGTCTAAGATCTCTTGAAGATCCAAAAGGATGACTGTCCTCTATGTTTTGTGATAGAGATTTCTAGCTTCTTCTCTTCCTGAACACAGTCATATAGGACCGTTCTGTTGTGACCAAATCACACATCGCCCAATTGCAAATGGGGACCCCTTTTTTTTTTTGAACTCTGATGCTTTGCATGACGTTCTGGATGATGTCTTAGGTCTGTTTCCTTTGCCAATCCAACAAGGAGTCTCTCTCCTAGAAGGTTTTTTCTTTATAACTAGAGGTCTCATCTAGAACATGAACTTGCAGTAATGAAGAGTCTCAATCAAATTCCATCCAATTCATGAATATTGAGATCAATCCTGATGTATGTTTGAGATCCTGAAATGACTAAGTCTGGTAGCCTGAAATCCTAAAATCCTAAAAAAATGGCTAAGTCTGAAATCTGGTGAATCCTCCAAATTCTAGATTTTGCATGTTAAATCCAGTGGATTTGAGACCTATCTCAAACATCCTGAAAGGTATATTGAAAAATATTTAAAGTATAAGAAATCGGCCAACTAAAAGATGATGACTTCACATTCTTGATCTTGTGCGCCAACAAGAAGATGATCTCGAATCTTTGATCCCGTGCGCCCACACTAAAAGATGATGATTTCACACTCTTGATCCCATGCGCCCACTCCAAAAGATGATGATCTCGCACTCTTGATCCTGTGCACCAGCCATATAGAGGATTCAGCAACTCAATCTAGTGTGCCACCTTCCAAATCTATTTGCAAGGAGAGCTTAAAACTTTGATCTCATGCGCCAAAGAGAGGAAAAGTTAAGACTATGACAAGAGGATTTCAAAGACTTGATCTAATGCATTTTAAATTTTAGATAAGATGGAGAATTAAAAAACCTCATCCAATGCACTCAGAGCAAGGGGAAATCAAGAGTCTCAAGATTTTATCCAAGCTTCAAGTCAGTTCTTTCAAGATTCAAGATCATCTTCAAGAAAGCATTTCATTAATTACATCATGATCATCAAGAGTAAGTGCTTGAATCACCTTCAAGTTGCAAAGGAAGCATCATTCCAAAAGGTTTACATCAAGTTCAAGAATGCATCATCATCCAAAAGGCATTCATCCATGGGGTTACACTTTATCAAATCATTCCAAGGATACTTCATCCATTCAACTTCAAGACTATCAAATCTTCAAGTCTAAGAGAAGTCTCTTTCTTCATGTCATCTATGAAGCTTCATCATCTACTCTTACAAGCTGAGTAAGCAACATCATCATCTCCTACCACTACACTCTATATCAAGATACATCAAAGAAGATCATCATGTATCTTACCTACAAGAAGAAGAAACATCACAAAGTCATGCAAGTGAAGCAACATGTATTCATCTAGTTTACAATTCAAGATTAAGGCAAGATCAACAAGATACATTCCCAAATTCAAGTGTTCAAGTTCAAGCAATCACATCAAAGACATCATACAAGATGATGCAAGTTGGGAATCCATCAAATACGCTGAGGTGGCACCTATGTGGCAAGTATACATCATCATCCAATTACAGCCCGCCACATCATTTCAACTGCATTCAATGTATCATTTAATAAAAGAAGCCAAAGGGACGCCTATGTGGAAGATGTTTTAAATGATTTCATCTTATCTTATCACATTGGAAAATGTGCCTTCATTCTCTCTCTCTTTTGTACTACAAATAGCAAGTTGTTGCAACTACCTGTGAGGTGGCATAATTTGAGTCCTTGGCTACATGAACTGATCTAAGCCATTCATTGTATTTCTAGAGCACTACATAAAGGCCTTGTTGCCTCATTTGTAATATATAGACTAGAGATTAGGCTAGTAGGAGTAGAATAGGAGAAACTCTCGAAATTCTCTGAGAGGTCTTGAAATTGTTGTAAATGTTTCTCAAGATTAATGCAAGGACATTGGAGTTCACTTGGTGTTTAAGTCTTGTCTTCTGGAATGGCATGATTTCTTGTATCTTGAATTGAATGAAGAGATGTTTCAAAAGTAGATTAAGAATAGATTAGTAGCTCTTTGATGTAATGTATGTTGTACTGAATATTTGATCAACTCCTAGCTCATGCTTTTAACACTCATCGCTGGTGAAGTGTTGTGTAAAGCTAGTCTGAGCCTCATTTGCATAAGTTTGATTGTGGATGCTTGTTTGAGTTGCTCCATTCAATGGGTGCTTATTTAAGCCTTCATGATTTGAAAACCATTCACGTAACCTTAGGAGATTGCACCAACTCCATGTAGTTGTAGGCATCCTTGGCGAAGTGGAGTCAGGTTTACTTAGGAGTTTGTCTGTTCATACATCATCATTACTTCATTGACCTTAGATTAGCTTTCTAAACCCTTATCTTTTTTTTTCCATTTCTTTATCATTGCAACCTTGTACATACGTCATCCACACTGAAAGGAGGAATAAGCTGAATGAAAGAAGAAGAGTCTGCATAAGTCCCTTTGTGATTATCAACAAGATCACATGTAATCATTGAGTTAACCCATCATGAATCATAAATAAGGAACCTTGGAGTTACTTCACTAGATCACATAGTTCAGCCTTTGAAGAGCTTTATTCAAGAGAGTGGGATGCTCTAGTGTTTTACTCTATTGTTGACTTGCCTAAAAACAAACATCAACACGTTCCTCTCTACTATTACAGTCATCTTGACTATTCCTTTATTGTTATGATAGTCATAAAAAATTGCTATATTGTTTTGGACTGTTTTCTAGGGTTGTTCTCTTTCTTTTGTGTCTTTCATGACTATCATGACAGCTCTAGACAATCATCTTATGGCTACTCTTTCTTCATCTTATGACATTCATTCCATGATTGTTCCTACTTCTTTAGACAGTCAATCTTATGACTATTCTTTCTCCTTTTATGATAGTCATTCCATGAATGTTTTAGATCTTCTTTGAACCTCCTTCTTGACTACTAGGCATGTCTATCCCCACTGTCCTACTGACTATAGCTGATAGAAAAACCCTTCTTTGTATGATTGTCAACAACACAATCTTTTTGACTATCTTCAAACCTCTTTCATGGTTGTTTCCTTCATGCTTATTTCAGCCATCTAGGTGACTATTTTTCTTTATTGGTTACATTCATCCATATGACTATTTCTTACTTATGTGACAGTCATTGAGATATGACTGTCACTTCACTATATACTGTGACAATCATTTTCCTTATTGTTCTGAGAATGTTGACTATTTCTAAGGCCTACTCAAACAATCTTTAAGTTTGCTAACTATTATACAGTCACCTCTAGTGACTGTTCCTTTCACTTTATGAGAGTCCTCTTGCCATGAATGATTCATAGACCTCTTAGCAATTATGTAGACCATCTATGGTCTCATCAAAGTCCTTAGTGTTGTGGTCAAAACCATTATATCCTTGACATGTCTTCTACAACCTTAAACTTGAGGGTTTCATGAACTATGACCAAAACTCCTTATATGTTTCTTGTTTCTCTTAGCATGATATCTCTGTACAAAAGATAGCTATATACCATTGTTCTCTTTTGTTAGGAATTTGCAGGTCAAATAAAACCAATTCCACATAACCTAATAGGAGAAAAAGATGTAGCAAATAACCATAATGCAAAGATTAAATGAACAAATACAAGATAACACAAGATATACCTTGGGAAAACCCTCAAGAGGGAAAAACCCAGCCTCCAAAAGCATCCACACTCATATGTATTATTCAACAAAAGATATTGCAATACATGCCATGAGTCTCCATGAATACCTCTAAACCATCAAGCACCTCCAATGCATCCTTCATGTGTACAAGCATGAATCCACACATCAACTTCTATGCTTCACAATATGCACTTACATGTGAAACTCAATACAATGACAACCTCTCACAAACCTCCTTCCACCTACAATGAAAGAGCTAACCAACCCAACTAATGACCATGTGCCTGCTTTTATAGACCAAGCTCACATAAATATAACTTGTGGTATTGGATAAAACCATGTGTTCCAAAACCATGGATACACAAAACCATTGACCACCTTATTTAATATTGGTACTATGTTTTCCCAACAATTAAATAATACAAATAATAACCCAATGTTACATACAACATTTACAAGTGGCCTCGAGATAAATATCTAATATGGTTAAACACATCAATTAAGATGCACCACAAATAAATATTTATTTTACATGAATAAAATAATACAATATTATGCAAGGTGTACAACACCTATTTCCCAACATTCTCCCACTTGTATACATTGCATAAGGTTCAATCAATGAAATACATCATCATAGGAAAACATGAAATCACATGAATCTCCAGCATGATCTCGTGCTCCATCAAGATACCTACAACAAAATTAAAGTGACCACCATCTCAAGCAAGAACTCCTCTCATCCTCCAATGTGCTACCTATGGAAGAAAAGGAACATGCCAAGGTGAAGATGTGCCAATCCAAAGAACACAAGCATCAAATCCAAGTGATAACAAAAGGCTCCAAGCTACTGTCAAAGGTAAAAAACTCACATGATTGGAAATAGCACCCACAACATATGCTAAGACATTGAACCATCCATACCTCATAGGTATCAACAACATCAATAAACTCATGCCAACAACATATCCAACCCATATACCACAATCACAAGCTCTATGTATAAACCCTGTCAATGAAGAACACATATATCTAGGTACTCCCACTGCATGGGTAATGTCAAATCTAAAAATAGATCGAAGGCATACCAACTCTATCAATCAACACTCAAACCAAGGTATGACTAATCAACAAGCCAATGTAGTATCAAGAAAAATCACAATGATCCACACATGCAAGATAAATCGTTGCATACTCTCTCACAACATGTCACCATGACTCTCCCAAGTCCAACCATATCAACATGATCCTCCAGGAAGTATCCATAAGACAAAGAGAGGAAACCTGTAAATCATAATGCCCTTCTACAAACACCTCAAAGTGCTAAGCTGTGTCAGGTATGATCTCCTCTACAACGCCAAATGAAAACCCTCAACAACACCCAACCATTTGATCTCATAGATCAAATGAACATATGTAACATGTAACCAACATGAATGTAAGCCTCTCTAATCAATGTAGATCAAACTCATAACCATTCCATAACCAGGAATAAGCCCAATCACATCTCATAAAATCTTCATAATGAACATCATAAATCAAACCATATGAACAAGGAGATAACCATGCTGACATCCCTCAAATGAACCCTCTAGAACCAATAACCATAGCTCAAGATCCATATCTATGAGAAGATAAAGCATAAAGCAAAATGCATCTAAAAGGATGGACAATACCTCATAGATGGTAAACCGTTGAGTAGAACAAGAGTGGGGAATCAGAATACACCAAGCCACAATGACTCTCCAAGAACAATCTCCTCTAGGTCTATATCTAGGTGTGAGGCTCCTCGGTCTATCTGCTGAAACCTCCAATGAGTAACTATCTCAACAAGTGTCTCTAATCCCAAGAGAACTCTAGCCTCACCTAAGTCTCCAAGTATCCAAGAACACCTCCATGATCAATCCATGCCAAACTCTAAATGCAACACTACACTATCATGAATCTCTGAAGAAAATGACCAAAGTACTCAATACCAAGAGAACTAACAAGATCACTGTCAATGCTCCTATTGCACATCTGCATAATCAAGAAGCCCATCATGAAATCATGATCTGACCATCTCCTCCAAGGAGATCACATGCACTGATGCATACATCCTGTCTCAAGAGAACTTGTATCATGTCAAAACTCCAAACCGGTATCAAGAGTAAATTAAGACACAATATCAACATCTCTAAATCAAGGATCAACATTTCAAACTAACAAGTCATAAAATGACACCTCAACCAAAGACTTAAAAAAGTCCTCCATGGTAAACCAAGATGTCAACATCTCCAATCACATGAAGATAACCATCTACTAACAATGGAACTTAGAATGTCAAAATGCTCTCATTGAAACAAGAATCATAATCCAAGAGCCTCTCCAAGATACCCACAACCATTGCAGAAGATCATCCATCACAAATGATGAATCCATATCATAGCCAAAGCTCCCACTAAATTATGATACCGAGCTATCCATGACAACAAAATAACCATCTCCTAAATTGGAATACAATCAAGGAATCTCATTGCAACATCAACTCCCAAAAGGTTGAGTAAACCATAATCTCCAAACCAAGAAGATAAAACCATCACTGTCAAAAGCTCACATAAAACCATGTATCCAAGCTATCCATGACATCATGATAAACATGCTATAATTTTGAATAACCAACTATCTAGGCACTCTAATCATTCATCCTCTCAACCCAAAGCAACATACCAATGTACAAATGACCATAGACAAGACCAACTAACAAAGTCTACATAAACACTAAATTAATTTCATGGATATAGACAGTCCACATCTGAGTCATCCCACTATAGCCAAGGGGTAGCTAATCCACAAAACTACATAACTTGTAGATCCAAAACAAATGTAAGATGCAAATTGAGATATCAAAGAAGATAACCTGTAGACTTCAAGACTCAAACACCAAATCAAAGCTAGATTTGATTTGCCAAAAAAGTCCACAAATAAGTGTTATGTTGGAAAATGTCCCCTTGGGGGCTTTTCCCTCGTAAGGTTTAGCTCTTGAGTCCTTAGAATGCATTTAGAGCATATTGCATGTTAATTTTGAATCTCGATGAGAAAACCTTGAAGTCTTATGGCAAATAGGACCAAGGGGGTGTTATTTTGATGATCCTTGAACAAAAATGGCAGGTTGGACTTGGGCGCTAGCACCCTAGTCCTACCTTATTTTGGGTCTGCCCTAAATTTTAATGTTAGTTTTATGACCATTATTTAGGTCCTATACTGACATCTCATGTTTGAATTATGAAATTCTTAGCAATAATATTTGTAGTTGCTTATATAAGCATGTTTAGGTTTTCATTTGTAAACTAGAAGATGATTACAAACTTTAGGCATATTTGTGATTTCAAGATATTCATTGTTGTAAGAGTAGAGAATTGTTATTATGTTTGTGATTGTAGATTTGACTTCATCTTCTCATGTGGTTGAAGAGCCTTCACTTATATGAGATCTACACTTCAAGGTGACATCTACTGTGTTTTTAATCATTTATCATTTGGATTTTGCCTCTATCCCACAGGGATACACACTCTTATTTGACAACAGTGTTTGGAAGTCTTGAATGTCTCTTCAGGGCTTGATTGAGGCAAGCCTCTAAACACAACAACCCCTCCCACACTCCTTTATGATTGTAGGTTACAAGTATTGAGTTTCGCAAACAACAAGGATTTGGGATCTGAAAGAAAGAGGACAAAGTTTAACATTCCAGTACATGGGTGCTAGTGGAAGTGTCCTCTAGAATTATAGATACATAAATAGACTGAACAATGGTAATCAACATCTGAAGAAGCTCTCGCATCCTAAGAATCAACTTGCCTTGGACTTGGGCACTCCCACCAGTGTCCTCCACCTTTTCTAAGATAGAAATGAAAGATACAGTGAATATTAGTGTCAGAAGGAGATCTAGATTCCGTGTAGAAAATAATACCTTGGATAGGGGTACTAGCACCAATGTCCTTGACTATTTTGTATTTCAAACTTCGAAAAACAATGAGTTAACAATCTCTATCCTTCACCTTAGTTTGAAAGGATTTGTCGTAATTCATCAATTTGCTTACTATTTTGCTTATTTATGGTTTTAAGAGTATTTAAGCATTAAATTGAGATATTGTTTGATAACATATGAGCTTCCACATCATTCCAAGTGATAGTTCAACCTATTAGGTGAATTCTCTCGCTTAGTAGAGATTCAACTTGGTTGATATGTCCTTGAATGTTTGATGAGAAGGGAGGATGTAAACCAAATCAACCACATTCACACATCCCCCCTTTTTCATAGTAAACATTTTGGTGAACCCATATTTTTGAATTTTTGCACCTTGCTGAGTGTTGTGTGACAGATTTGCATTCATTTATCTTATTGCATTTGAAAAATTACAAAAAAATTAAAAAATTTGTAAAATTTGAAAAAATTAGCATCTTAGGCTTGCATTTTATTATAATTTGAATTAACTGGCATTTAATTTTATTTAATTTATGTTATTTTAATTAGATCTGATTTAAATTATATAAGTTCATCATTTAGTATTCACTTATATTGCATTTTCATGCTTAAATTGTTAAAAATTGCTTGAAATGATGCATTTTCATAAAAACCTAGTTTTGCATTAGCTAGGGTTTGTAGTCAAAATCTTGTTTCAGATTTTACTACCCTTTTAAAACACACATTTAGGACTGATTTTTAATTGTAGTGTTTCATCATAATGGCTTTCTTGCAAAATTTCATGTCTAGGGTTTGAAAACCTTGCATTTTCACTAGATTTGGCCTTATCGTCTCTCTAGAATTGCATTACAAGCATGTTGTGAGGGATTTTTCAGCATCACTTGACTGATATTAGGGTTATTATCTTCTGCCCCTCCTCAAATTCCTTACAACATCCTTTCTATTAGGCTTTTACATTGAAAATTGATGAAAAATTGCATATTTTAGGTGTATTTTCACTAGGTTTTGACTTATCATCACTCTAGACTTGCATCAAAGGCATGTTGTGAAGGATATTATTACATCATTGGAATTTTATTAGACATATTATTTGTTTTCCTTTTTAAATTCCTTACAACACCTCTTCTTTCATTCATTTGCTTTGAAGAAAGTTGAAAAATCTAGCATTTTAGGTCATATTCATACATATTTTGCATTTGTTTCTTGCATAAGAGTTGAAAATATTTAAAATTTGAGTTGGCATTCATTTGAAAACATACACATGTCTTCTCAATACAACAATAATTCTAGGCTTCCTCTTAGGATTTATTTGAAAAGACGATCCCTTGAACTTGAAATAACATTTACACCTCATGACAAATAAATGGTAGATACTGAAGGGCCTCTTTACATTACAGTGAAAATAATGGAAATACCCATGGATGGAACACTTATAGACCCTAATTGCATGACTAATACGGTTACAGAAGAGTTTCTTTTTAAGCATGATTTGACACAAGATTATTATGAACCGTTGAATTTGAGAATTAAAACACATAATGGAGCTTTGATGAATACATTTGGAAAGATAACTTATTGGTCTCGATTTATGATAAAGCTATGGATCAATTATTTGATGTTATCCTCTAATCTGACCTCTTCTGTGTAAAACTAGGACATCCATGGCTTAAGGATATGAATTTCGTCCCCTCAACTATTCACAAATGCTTAAAATTCCCTTTGCATGGAGAGATCCATACTATTCACCGTAATTCATATCGACCTCCAACGAAGGACATGAATTTCACTCTTGATTACTTTTGGCCACAACCTGATAGAGACCCTGAGCCACGAAGAGACCAATATTTCCTAGACTACAGACAATACAAAGAAAAACAACTAGCTAGAGTCCTACTTTACAAACAATAAGAGAAGAACAACATGCATTTGAAGATCCCCTTAGAGAAAAAGGAAAACAACAAAATGACATAAGAATAACACAAGACTATTATGACTATGATGAAATAATTGGCATGATAGACGTGGATAAGAAAAAGTTTCATAACTCACCTCATCCACGGAGAGAAGGTATCTATGTTGAGGTTCCTCCCCCGCCATCCTTACAAGGATCGGGAGGTTTTCATTGACAACAAAACATTCCATTGAGGCTAATGAAATTTGAACATGGTGCTTCCTCCTCTAGTATACAAACTCTTATGGAAAAACATAACAATGCCTTTGAAGAGATTGTGATAGGTAAAAAATCAGGTTAATAAGATCAAGCATAGCCATGAAAACCTAACCCTACCATCATCAAAGAATCTAATCCAAATGAAATCAAAAGCATGCAATTCAAGCACAATGTCACCTAGATTGTGTGATTCCTTGTTTATGATGTGGATTGCTTCTTTAATAATGAACAATTATGAAGATAAAAGCTGCCATGATGGATGGATGATAATCTCAATGGATGGTATGAATACAAGTGCTCAATATGCTCAGGATGATAATGTAGACACTATATGAATGCCAGATTGTTTGTATGGAATGAAAGGGTGTTTATATAGAACTCAACCAAAATCAATCAACGGTGGAGATTCGGTGGCTATGTGAATGGCTTAGATTAAAGGATAGACATAGGTGAATGTGTAGATGACAAGTGGAGGGACGATAGGGCTTATGTGTGACCGTGTACATAAAAAGTACTACATGTGAAAGATATTAAATAAAAGATGTAGTATCACTTATCTTTTTTAAATGAAAGAGGCACACATGTCGGCTCATGAGATAAATGATAAGAGAAATTAATTAAATAAATAAAATTTATTTAATTAATTGGAAAGTGAGTTTATGAAAGGAATTTTTAATTAAATAAATAAAATTTATTTAATTAAAAATAGATAGAAAGAGGATAATTAAATAATTAAAGATTGTTTAATTATAGCTTAGAGGAAATAGCTAATGAATTAATTAAATAAATATAAATTTATTTAATTAATAGAAGAAATAGATGTGTTAGGGATATTGCTCAAGTGTGGTAGACAAATGTAGATGATGTGTAATGCAATGTTTGATATTAATGATAATGAGTCAATTTTGGGTGTCTACATTTTGCCCCTCTTTGATATGCCTTCAATAAACAAGGTTATGCCCCAGTGTAACTGGTAGATGGTGCCCCCTCGAGAGGTAAGCCAGGCTAACCAGGAAGGGCTGGGTTGGCTCGCAATAGAAGAAAAGTGAAGACACAAGGTTGACATGAAGAAAAAAGGGGTTGGGTGGGAAAAAACGGGATGAGGTAAAAGAAAAGAGGCTTTGGTATAGAAGAATTAGGGTTTGAATAGGGCTATAAGTAGGTTCTACAAGGGCAAGTAGGCTCATTTGTGCTCATTTTCTTATAGAAATCTAGAGCTCCTTAGAGTTGGTGTGCGACGAGAGTTAGAGAGCTATCAGGATGGTGATTCCATGCAGAGATCATCGTGCCGAGCGAGTGAGGACACATGGACGACCAGAGGGAGCAGGTATACTGGTATGTATCAAAACTTTTTCTAAAAGCATGATATTGATAGGCTAGAAGTGTCATAAATGTACACACATCACCATAAGTGACTAGGTTTTAGGATAGGCAGTCCAGGTTGCTTAGGAAGAGAAACAAGTCGCTTAAGGTAGTTAAGGTCGCTTTTAGGCATGACTTGGTCACATAGGGAAATAACAGGTCGCTTCCAGTTGGCTAGGCAAACATAGGCAAAATGCGCATATAAATAAAAGCAAGTCACTTATGGGCTAAAAATAGGCGCATACATAGGTTCAGCTCACATGTAAAAAAAAGATGCTAGCTTGTAGGATATAGGTCGCTTATAGGCTAAAGGTGGACGCATATAGAAACATAGCTTGTACTTAGTCAATAAGGAGTTGCATAGGTAAAATAGGTCACATATGGGTGAGAAATAAGTGTATGTAGTAAAATAGGTCGCTTGTGATTAGTAGATAGGCGCATATGGAAAAATGAGTCACTTATAGTAGATTAAAGCTAGTATAGCAATAAATGATCCAATTTTATAGTATTTGTATGTAGCGCAAGGAAATGACATGATGAATGAAATGATGCAGGATATACTACCGCCTTTGTTATGACAAGAGCCACATCCTAGGAATTTGTGGTTGGTGAGATTGCTAGATGCAGAGGAGTGGCTAGTGTTAGATATCCTTGGGTTAGAGCATGTGTCGAGATTGGAGCCAGTGCAGGCACATCGAGGACTGATGACAGTGATGGTGGAGCAATGGAGGAGCGAGCATAGTTTGTTCTTGTTGCCGACAGGAGAGGCGACGATCACACAAGAGGATGTGTTTTAGATTCTGTGGATTCCTATAGATGGGGACCAAGTAGATTATGATCTTGATATGGGTCTAGCTACATTCAAGAGATTGTTTGGGACACCAGACATTGGAGTAGAGGGCTCAGAGATTCTTATGGCAAGGATGGAGGAGTTATGTGATAGACTGCAATGAGTGGTAGTAGCGATTATCAGATGGCTAGTGGGAGATAGATGAGCGAGAGGGTTTCCAATAGGATGGGGGACAATGATGGAGGGGATGTTCTCCTCTGGGACAAGATATACGTGGGCGAAGATAGATGGTCTACAGACAGAGAGGGATACAACTGTGTAGCAGCTACAGGGGATGATTAGTGAGTGGGATAGAGTAGTGACTGCATTGGGTACAGACGGAGCTATGATGTATTTAGCCACGCAGTTGACACAGGTATAGGCAGAGCTACGGAGAGTACAGGGTGAGGTGGAGTACTACAGGGGTTTATACTATGGGACTATGCCAGCAAAGCAAAGGTAGCCTAGCTTTAGGAGCAGATCAAGAGCTTCAGGTTTATGGAGGACAAGTGGATCTCGATCTGTAGCCTCAATGATGGGGCCACTGAGAGATAGGGGACAGGTGCAGGACCCAGTGGTGGTGGTCAGGACAAGGGACCTACCAGTAGTCACTAGGCTACCTTGTTGTATATTATATCATGATGAGGCCTAGAGCCAATTGTACATACATTCTTTATGGCTCGGCTTGTATATGTAGACACTTGTATATTGACACACACACACACACATATATATGATGACATATGGCTTATCTACATGATGATGTAAATGGATGTATTGTTGGTATTATGATGGTTATGCATGTGGCATTTATATTTTCATGGATTATGTATGGATGGTTATGCAAATGAAATGGAAATGTATGATAATGCAAATATGTAAATGGTAATGATATGATATAGATTTATGCATATAGATAGATGGTAATGAGATGATATGTGATGGACTTATGTATGTCTAATACACTTGTTTTGCAGGATAAGAGATGTGGAAGAAGGACAATGGGAATGATTGATCTTGGCGGAGTGCTATATAGATGAATAATAGGATGAATAGATGGTACAATATGCAACTTTTTAAGTAATTGCTCAAAATGAAAAGAAATGCAATCCTTATGTTCGATATAGCATGTGGATGTTATGCACCAGGGTATAGAAGACCAAGGTGTCAAGATATCCAATGCAAAACTAGCATGCTACAATCTTGTCTAAACACATGAGGTCAAGATGTTGAGCCAACATGTACAAGATATGAATAATAGCTAGTGTTTCGAGATGGACTTTGACGCTACAAGCAATGGTTTGAGCTTATCTCCACTACGCATAGTGAAAACTTGCTGGTTATATGTATGGAGCTAGTCTTGACATAGAATAGTCTCAAGTGCATGAGAGACTGTTTAGCTTCTTAGATGCTAGAGATATTGATGTGTAAGATGCTAATCCCAACATGTACAAGATACCAATATGCTTAGCAAGAGAATAAGATCATCCTATTAACATAGCATATGAAAGTAATGTGACCATGCCCCATTCATTACTTCATCGCAACATACCAAGATAGAGATAGATTAAGGTAGTCTTGATTAGGCATAGAAAGGGGACAAAAGATAAAACAAAAGATATTGTCATCATGTTCTCTTGCCAAATTTAGGTGCTCTTAGATAGATTTAAGCTGGTGCCTTGTTGAGAGGAAAGTTGTATCCTATTGAAGTCTAAAGATGTTGATAAACTACTATAGCAAATGTTGGCTTAAGGCATGCAGACAAATAGCTTTTGGCTTATTCTTGATTGGTTAAAGTGCTTGAGCTTTCAGTATACACATAGTTTGCTTCCTACTTGAGCTGATCAAAGAGAAGAAAATGGAAGATGAAAAGAAGTTGAAGAAGATGGGGTGGATCACCTATGCTCGAGTACTAGAAACTTCCTTCGTATTCCAGACTACCAACATACCCTGTATCCACGGGATCAAAGCACATTTATGATGAAGATGAGACATGATGAATATGTAGTTTTGGGTTTTATTGATGATGTGTTTGATGAGAAAATAGAAGAATGTGAGATGAAAGATTTAAGGATGATTAGAAGAAAGATGAAAGATGGATGATGAAGAGAAGGGGCTATCGTCTTATCCTGAATCAGAGTGCGTCCTTTGCATCTCCAATTGCCTACATACCCTGTATCCACGGGATCAAGGATTTACCGATAGAGCTAAGATGTAGTTCTTTCTTATTACGCTGGTGAGTGATGTTGAAAGAATCCACTGATTGCTTGAATGTTTGCATTGGCAATGTTTTTCTATTTTTGGATGTCGAATGAGCGTGAACTGATTGTAAAGATACGAATCATGGTTGCAAGGTTTTGCATGTTTGTCGTTGGATGAACGCTATGGTTGAAGTTGAAAGTTTGCTATGTTGTGAGCTAAAGTGTTTGATGTGTTATGTGCTAGAGCTGGTGGTATCCGCTTCCAAATAAGACTCAACAAATGCCCCCAGTGTGGGATGAGGTTTATTATGAAGGAGCGACGATGGAGAATGCGTGCGGTTAAGATGCTAAGGTGCCAAAAGAGATAGGTATAGCAACAATGTCTCAAGTATGATAGCTAGCATTGACAAAGGTGAAGATGGAAAAGCTGTTTATTGTGATGACATGTGGATTATGATATGGATTATGTGGGATAAGATGGCGAAATATGCTAGGAAGAGTGGTGATCAAACAAACCAAGCAAATAATAGAGGCTGATCACTACACATAGCATCTGTTTGCCATTTTTTCACTATGGTACTTATCCAAGGCATCTGTTTACCACGTTTTCACCAGAGGACGAATTATTTATCTTATATTATTTTTTTGTTATCCAAAGCGCCACAAAGTGGTTTTCACTATTGGATGGATTTTTTTTATAGGATAGATGATTACACATGGCGCCTATTTTCCAGGTTTTCACCATGGTAATGAATAGGAGGGACTCAAATATCTAGTGCTATGAGAGGTGATAATGTCCCGTTAGAGATGGATGATGTATTTGCATGGACCGTGTCATTATGCTCATAAATGTTGGTAAGGGATTGCGTGGATGAGAGATGGATGAGGTATGTAGTGGATGATGAAATGGATTATAAAAGGTTCATGCAAGGATAGATGGATGGGGATAGTGGATTATGGAAGGTTTATGCAAAAGCATGGACCATAGGAGGGTGATAGGGGAGATATGTAGGATAATGGATGAAGGATGGAGATATGGAGGTATGTGGAAATGTGGGATGGAAGGGAACCATGACCAACGGTTGCACACACCGCTAAACATTAAAGCTTTAGATGGAAAGGTCAGTGTAGGGAGTGAAAGAGATGCTTGCTTAGAGCATGGGTGATGGAGTGATGTAGGATTCCATAGATACTTAGTATTTTTATGATTTTTTCTTTGCTTGTGGGATTTTTAGATGGAATGGGATGTTTGGATGGAATTGGAATGTGAGATGGAAGAAGACAATCAGGATTCTTTTGTTTGAGATATGGATAAGGATGCCTCATTCGGCCTGCTTGTTTGTTTGATTAGGAACCCAAACCATTGGGGGCATAGGCTCTTCTTGTGGATTTATAGGCTTAGCTAGATTTTTAGATGTATTAGGCTGTGATTCTTTGTTTTGATGCCCTAAGGTATGAGAATCTTTAGGATTCTTGATAGGATTTTTAGCTTTAGAGGTAGAGGCATCCAAATTTTTATTTTTGAATCCCATGGATTTGATGGAAGAAGGGTTGGCAGAATGAGTGGAAGCTTTATGCTTAGACAGTATGTACACTTGTTGGTCACGATTAGGAATGTAATGGTGCTGATGGATAAAGGGATAATTAGGTGTTGGTAACAATGGAGGTGATGAAAATGGAGGGATATTAGGGGTTGGAAGTAGTGGAGGTAAATTGGATGGCGGAAGATGTATGGTCACATGCTTTTGCAGGTTGTAGGATGGTGGAAGTGGAGGACATGGAAATAAAGTTGATGGTGAGATTTTAGGAGTTGGAAGAAGCAGAGGTAGATTGGATGGTGGAAGATGTACAGTCACATGCTTATGGGGTTTAAAATGGGGTTTTTGATGGGAAATGGTGGACTTAGGATGGATGGAGGAATTATTAACATCTTTAGCTTGGGGAGGCCGACGTTTGACACTAGAACTAGGAGTGCTTAGAGAACTAGACTTGAGTTCATCTTTAGATGGAGATGAAGGGGTTGCAGAAGGCATGAAGATGGAGGATCTTAGAAAAAGTTTGGTGATATGAAGGGAGTCGTTGATGGTATCAGAGCTAGAAGTCTCTCTTACCAAAGAAGATCCAGCTTCTGTATCAGAAATGGATATGGATGAAGGTTCTTGCAATGTGTATTCATCAGGACCATGCTCGGAGTACTTGATACATAGATCAAAAGCATATTTGCTAGATGATGGCTTAAGTAGGTCGGATGGGTCTATGTAGGATGAAGATGGATATGCCTTGGTGTTGATAGGAATATGGTTCAGACTCTGATATTTAGCTTGAAAGGCATGACAAAATTCAAAAGGATTGGGATCAGCATGGATAGTAATCTCAATACTGTTGTGTGGAAATTTAAGGCATTGATGGTATGTGGAAGGAATTGCCTTGAGGGCATGTATCCATGGATGACCAAGGATGATATTATAAGGAAGGTCAATATCAAGAACCTGACAATGGCTTTCAGTAGTGACCAACCCAACTTAGATGGGAAAGAAAATAATCCCTTCAGTATCTCGCTCAACATCATCATATGCTTTGATAGTAATAACCTTGGAGGTGTCAACATCTTTCTTAGAATATCCTAATTGTTTTATTAATTTCAAAGAACATATATTAAGACTAGCTCCACCATCTACCAAGATTTGTTTGATACGGTGTTGTTTAACAAACACTTCAATGTGGAGGGCTTCGTTGTGTGAAGGGTGAATGGAGGGCTGAAGATATTTGTCAGAGAAGGTTAAATGACAAGGGGCTGCAATGCTAGTGACCATAGATTGGAATTGTGTGATATCAATATTGTTGGGCACCGAAGATTCTTGTAAGGCTTTGTCAAGGATAGCTTTGTGAGCAGGGAATATGTGAAGCAATTCAAGAATGGATATGTGCGCAAGTGTTTTGCCAAGGTGACCCAAGATATTATAGTTAGAGAATGGTCAAGGAGGATGGACAGGGTCTCCTTGAATGGTGACTCAACTTCTTCGAGTGGTTACATCACAGTCAGGTGCTTTTCCTTAGATAGTAATGGTAGAAATGTGAGCATGGTCAATGCGGCCAATAGTAGATGATTCGTAGTTGTACTGAATGGTGTTCCTGACATGAGGGTTACTTGATTTGTCATGAGATGGAAGTGGATTCTTGAAAGCATCTAGATCATAGTTTGATGTTGATTATTGTGCAGGTTGAGTTGTTGAAGGTGTAATTTTGATTAAACCTTGATTGATGCAATCTTGGATAACATGTTTTAAGCACATACAACCATTTGTTTTGTGTCCTTTAACTCTATGGTAATCGCAATAGTCGTTTTCTTTGTACCAAGGAGCTTTGAAGAGTGGTTCACCGTTGGGTGGTGCATCTGGTAACATAATATCACCCGCTTGGAGAAGCTTTTGAAAGATGACTTCCATAGGCTCCGCTAATGATGTAAATTATCAGCGCAGATTTGAAGTTTGTTGTTGTCACATTTGTTGAAAAGGTTGTGTTGTTGTAGAAGTAGCTTGAATGTTGATGGGAGCTTTCATGGTTTGTATGTTCTTTGTGTCCACAACACCATCATTGACAACATTCTTATTTTTGTTCCAAAAGTGAGATTTATCATTGGAGTTTTGAGGATAGTCTTTGTTATCGCGAAAAATCTTGATAGTACATTTAGCAATTAAATCTCATTCAATGATCATTCCTTTGGAAACAAGTTCATCAATGGTGCTAGCACTTTGCAATTGTAGTTGGAATGATAGCTCGGGATGAAGATTTTGAACCAAGATATCAAGCTATTGTTTCTCAGGTATTTCCCATGATAGTTTGCTAGCCATATTACACCATCGTTGAGTGAATGAAGAAAAGGCTTCACCATTGCACTATTTATTGTTGACAAGGTCATCCATGTTTACCTCATGTTCAATGTTAAAAGCAAAGTGTGATCAAAACTTATTTGCTAACTCTGCAAAAGACTTAATTCCCAGAGGTAAATGAGAGAACCATTCAAGAGCTTGTCCTACTAAGCTTCAAGGAAATAGTCTCAAAAGATATGTATCATCATGAGCAACATCGAGACATGCCACAAAGAATGCTCTAAGATGGTCTTCTGGATTTCCTTTTCCTTTGTACTTATCAAATTGTGGAATTTCAAAGTGTGGCGGAAAAGGTGTCATATGAAGTGACTTGTCAAATGGATAAGCACATATGTTTTCTAAAGAAAATGTCTTCTTGCCTTGTCCTACCGCTTGGTTGATCATTTGTTGAACATCCGCTGGAGATAATTGTTGTTGTTGCAAAGGGGGTGAAACATGGTATGATGTATATTGAGGTTGTTGTTGTGGGATATATGAGGTCATGACTATTGTTGAGGTTGCATACTCACAATGTATGTCAAAGGATTGGTATGTGACACATATGTGGTTGAGGAGTGCTGTCCTTGAGACACAAGCAGTGGTTGGGTATATTGTGAAAAATTGGCACCAAGATTTTGCATCACATGAGAAGTGGTAGATGGATTGACACTAATTACTGGTTGTGAATTTGGAGTTGGGTTGGTGACATGGTAAGTGATGGAAGGATTGGTGGATACAAATGAAGGATGGACACTTTGGTTTGTATTTTGGACAACATGAGAATTGATATGTGTCATGTGTTGGGTGACAATAGGCAAACCTTGGGTAGCATAAGATGGATTGATGGTTTGTGAAGGATTGTAGGAAGATGACGGAATGGATGCAAGTTGCTCAACATAAGTGACTGTAGTGCTAGGATTGGCTTGAGAAACAATAGGAGGGTCACTCATGTCAATAAGACTAACATTGGGATTATATGATGTATTGGACAGATTAGTGGAGATAGTGGAAAGAATATTAGCAATAGGTATATGAGATGTGGTATCCACATGGGATATAGTGGGTTGTGATGGTTGTGAAGCTTGGACCATTGGTGTTGTTGGGATAGTTTGGGAAACTTGCACACTATGGGAGATGGGGATAGCTTGTGATGTTTGAGGCGTTTGCACTTGGGCCACATGGACAACTTGTGTTACTTGAGGCATGGAAATGGTCATGGTAGTAGGAGTATGTTGAGGAACAT
Organism: Cunninghamia lanceolata; assembly: GCA_027924645.1. Classification (NCBI taxonomy): domain Eukaryota; kingdom Viridiplantae; phylum Streptophyta; class Pinopsida; order Cupressales; family Cupressaceae; genus Cunninghamia; species Cunninghamia lanceolata. The sequence continues at coordinate 9,486,408 of BSBN01000252.1, read as the reverse complement.
GGAAAGGTGGAATGTTCAAATTTTGTGAAATGAAAGGGAGCACATTGGTTGGCATTATCAAAGGTTCTAAAGTGTACTCCGAGCATGGTGGATCAAATGAAGTAACAATAGGTAGTGAAAGAGATGTATTGGAGGATGGAGATTGTGATATGATAGGGGATGATGTGACTATAGTGGATGGTCCCTTTGCAACAATAGCGGGAGTGTTTGGATCATGCTCTCTAATAGTGGATATGTCAAAATCTCTTGGTAATTTAGTGCCCATACGAGCAAGTTGCAAGAAGTAGCGATTAGGCTCGGATAAGACAAGTCTCTCAACTTGATCTCACACATGTGTATCTTGAAATTGTGATAAATCTTCTTGGGATTGTTCCTCAAAAGTCTCCAAAAATGTTTGAGATTGCACTTGTTATGAAGATGACTCTCCAATGGTATACCCATGAGGCATAAACATATGAGGCATACCAGTTGTTAATTGAGTTGCGTCTCTAAGAGGTGTTGATCTAGATTGTTGCATCTTTGCTTCCATCTCAGCTTGCAATTTGGCTTCCATTTCAGTTCACAGTTTGGCTTCCATTTCAGCTCTATATTGACTCCTAGTTTGAGGCATGATGAATGATGTTGAAAACTGAACTTGAGCTTGTCAAGGTTTTGAGACCCAAAAAGATGATAGTTTTGTTGGTTGGTTGGTTGTTGGTTGCTTGGTTGATTTGTTAGGTTGGCTATTTGCTTTGTTGTTGGGTTGCTTGGTTGCTTTGTTGTTGGTTGGACTTCCCTAGAGAATAGCTCACACACTCAAGGGAAAAGTTGTTTGCTAAGGGTTGCTATGTTGCTGAAGCTAAAATCAGAAGATGATGTTTTCCTGATTGATCGAATTGATTGATTTGATGTTTGCTTTGCTAGTTTGGGATCTCAAGAAGATGAAAAGCTCATTAAATTCGATTGGTTGGTAAGCTCAAAGCAGGAGACAAAGTTCAATTATCCTCTAATGATCAGAGACAGGTCTGAAAGCTAATGCTGAGACTGAGCAAGCTAGATTTATGGCTAATTTGACTGAATCACTAAGATTTGCTAGTATTAGACCATAAGCGACAAGTAATAGCTCAAATGTGATTCAGAAAAGGCCAAAGGTGACTGGTAATAACTTAAATACGAGCTGGTTTTGGTTCTGATAGCAAGTTACAGTGTTAACCAGAGGTGAGCCAATTTTCCACAGGTGATTAATATTGACTTAGAAGTGATTTACTACTAATTAGAAGTGACATAGTTTAGACCAGAGGCAACAGACTATTTAAAAGTGACCCAATTTAGGCAAAAAGCTACTGACTGTTGTTTAAAAGCAACCCAGTTTAGGCAAGAAGTGGCTAACTGCTGTTTAAAAGTGATTCAATTTAGGCAAGAAGTGGCTAACTGTTGTTTAAAAGTGATTCAATTGTCTATATGTGGGTAGTTTAAGCTCAAAAGTGACTGTGTCTGTCAGGAAATATGTCTGATTTGTATTTTTTTGACAAGAAAATAGTAATTGCAGTCACTCACACTCACAACAATCACAAACTTTTACAACCTAGGCTAGGAAAGGACTGTATTTGTTGAATCCCCTAGCTGTGCTTATTCAAAGCGGATAGCTTCAGGATCTTGGTAGCACTGGCTCCTATCCACGACACACACTTCTCACGCATACCAAGATCTAGGTTTCCCAAAAGGTCCGTCCCTCACCAAACCTTAGGATTGTCCCTGCTATCTCTTCTAAGAACCATGTGAATCGAGGCAGCTTCAAAGGTCCCACCTTTTGCATCAACAAATAGAAGGTTTTTGGCTACTACACAAGGTTTCTAATAAGGGCATCCGTTCAAGTGGCTATACATGCAACAATGCTACTCTCTGATATGGAGTCTCCCAGCCTTCAAGGGTTACACCTTGGAGGGTTTTGGGGGAGGTTGGCTGTTGGTATAATACAACAACACCTGTTGTTTGTGGCTTTCGACACAAACACTTTTCTTATATAACAGTTCGGAAGGACTTGGCTTTAGCCTGTTACCACTTGGGTCGTATCCCTTCTCACACTGAGAAGGCAGGCCCTCTAAAGATAATAACAAGTTCTCATACACCCAAGATCCATTTGATATGCAAGGGGAGAGGATACTTTTTTATTAAATTTGGGTTACAATCAATCACATGCAAACAATCAAAAAAGATAAATCAAGCATGGAGCAAGCAATGATTAGTTTTAAGCACCAAGCCCAAATGTTCCTAATTTAGTGAAAAACCGTAAGTCTTGGACAGATCAAAGCTGCAACAGATATGTTAGTAGTTTGATAACCTCCTTTTCTTGGACAATCGATAAGATGCTGCATAAATACCCAGTTAGTAACCAAGAAAAATAAACTGCAAATGATACAGACTAAAAGCGACACATTTACCAGAGGTAATTCATTGTTGATCACAAGTAAACTGTATTCTGCCACAGGTAAAATGTTATAGATCATAAGTGATGTCGAGAGTGCCAAATGTGGATTGATAAAGCTCACAAGTGATGCAAAAAAGCAAGAAGCGACTGGTTACAGATCATAAGCAACTCAGATCTACAAGAAAAATAGAATGCAACAAAAACCCGAGTTTTGCAATAAGTGATTCAATTAGCTAAAGGCGATCATTGTCAGATTAAAAGTGATTTAGATAAAGGCATAAGTGACAACTGTTAGCATAAAAGCGATGCAAAACATACAAAAAGTGATACTGTTCACTCATAAGCGATTCAAAAAATGCTAAAGGTAGTAGGTTTTAGCTTAGAAGTGATGCGTATATTCAGACATCGACTGGTTTTCACTCAAAAGCAACTGGAACTTGCCATGAGCAGTTGGAAAATATGATCTTCATAAAAACATCTTCAAATAGCAAAGTTAATCATGGACGTGAATCCCACCAGGAGTGACAAAATGTGATAGGTAAAAAATTAGGTTAATAAGATCAAGCATAGCCATGAAAACATAACCCTACCATCATCAAAGAATCTAATCCAAATGAAATCAAAAGCATGCAATTCAAGCACAATATCACCTAGATTGTGCAATTCCTTGTTTGTGATGTAGATTGCTTCTTCAGCAATGAACGAATTATGAAGATAAAAGCTGCCATGATGGATGGATGATAAGCTCAATGGATGCTATGAATACAAGTGCTCAATATGCTTAGGATGATAATGTAGATGCTATATGAATGTCAGATTGTTTGTATGGAATGGAAGGGTGTTTATATAGAACTCAACCAAAATCAATCAATGGTGGAGATTCGGTGGCTATGTGAATGGCTTAGATTAAAGGATAGACATAGGTGAATGTGTAGATGACAAGTGGAGGGACGATAGGGCTTATGTGTGACCGTGTATATAAAAATTACTACATGTGAAAGATATTAAATAAAAGATGTAGTACCACTTATATTTTTTAAATGAAAGAGGCACACATGTCGGCTCATGAGATAAATGATAAGAGAAATTAATTAAATAAATAAAATTTATTTAATTAATTGGAAAGTGGGTTTATGAAAGGAATTTTTAATTAAATAAATAAAATTTATTTAATTAAAAAAGATAGAAAGAGAATAATTAAATAATTAAAGATTGTTTAATTATAGCTTAGAGGAAATAGCTAATGAATTAATTAAATAAATATAAATTTATTTAATTAATAGAAGAAACATATGTGTTAGGGATATTGCTCAAGTGTGTTAAACAAATGCAGATGATGTGTAATGCAATGTTTGATATTAATGATAATGAGTCAATTTTGGGTGTCTATAGAGATAAGTAGTAAGATAAGAAGGAATAGACAAGCAAGAGAAAAGAGGAAGAGAAAACAATCTTTTTCCCAATGAAATGCAACTCAACAAGAAAATATTCCACCTAACATTGAATCAAACTTAGACAAACTAAACACTGAACAATTTGAAGATAAGAATAAAAGTTGGGCTATGGTACCTTACACACCTCTTTCCTCTAGTATTCAAGATTGGGAAGAGGATGATTTGCTTGTTGACAACCCTTAGTTCGATTGTCCCTACAAGTAAGTATTTCTAACTCTTTACCTCTGTGTTGTGTTTCTCTCATGATGTGTTATATGTTGTCTAGGCCTCCTAGGATGACCCTTGATTCTCTTGTAAGGTCAAGGTGTTGCAAGTATGGGCCTAACCGGTGTTGTCATTGATGTCAACATACTCCTGTTGCATTGATGATAAGGATTGGCTGAGATGTATGCTGAGGATATTGATAAAATTAGTCCTATCAGGAATAGAGAAGAATAGTGAAGACAGTGAGATAAAGATCCCAGCTAAGATGAAGATCAGAGGATACACATCAAAGAGTTTGTAGATTTGTGTCTTAAGTTGATCTAGTAAAGATTTTAGAGGTCCACATGAAGATCTGAAGAAGTTATGGCCTCTTAAGTAAAACTGGTTTTGGCAGATGTTTAGAGGTGACAAAGTGACACAGATAGGTTTGGTAAGATCTCGAAATGCAATATCTTGTTCTGTGGATTTGGTGGAGTGTTTAGAGAGTCAATGTGAATTGATAACTCAATTGGTTTGTGGTCTGGAGGTCCGCAAACATCTATTCCAATATGACAGTGATGACAGATTGTGTTCTTGAGGTTTCAGATGAAGGAGAGGATGATTTCAGTAAGCAGAAGTAGTGTGGATGTTCTTAGTTTTTTAGGAAAGATTGTGGAGGTCTTTGGATTGTGTCTAGTTTGTATTGGTGGTCCGCATTGAAGATTGAACTTGTAATTGAAGGATTTCTTTTGGATGATGATGTTCTTCCTAAGTCTGGCTGATCGGATGAGTTACACATCTCATGGATGATCTTGAAGATGTTCTGTGAAGAATGGCATGTTCCTAAAGGAAGATTGAAGTCTCAGATCTGTGTGGCTGACCGTGTGTTGATCCGTGTGAAGTCTTTTTGTAATTAGTCATGTTGTATTTATGTATTTGCTCTGTAATGTATGCCAACTTGGATGATTATCCCTAAGTCGATGTCTTGTATAAATAAGGAGTTGTAAAGTCATTTCAAAAGCATCGTGGAGATGATGATGTGGTAGAAAGAAGAGCGGAGCAAAAGGTAGAGCAGAAATATTGGGCTTAAATGAAACTGACTCAAGCATGGTGAAGATGCTATTCTTCAGTTCAAGTATGTAATACTTATCATTCTATAGACAGTGTGTCTCCTGTAGGCAGTGGGCCTCTTGTGAGTAGTGTGCTCAGGCAGTGAGCCCTAATTGGCATGTGCCATTTTATTCTTCCTATTCTTTTAACAGAGAATACAATCTTGGGTTAGTCACCCCGTGGTTTTTCCCTTAACCTAGTTTTCCATGTTAAAAGTCTTGGTGTTATATGTGCTAATGTGTTTCTGCTCTTGAATTGTTGCATTATGTTTCCATGATTGATTTATTATTATGCTATTGAATTAAGAAAAAGATTTAAGTAAAAATTGGAAGAAATTTTTGGACAACTAATTCACCCCCCCTCTCAGTTGTCTATCCTAAATTTAACAATTGGTATCAGAGCTAAGTTTCTCTAAAAGAGCTTAACTGCTCGAGGAGATCCAGGATGTCGTCCTACAAGAAGGATAGTCTGAGGTTTGATGGAACCAATTTCACTCTTTGGAAAAGTCACATGGAATGTCACTTGCAATGTATGGGAATGCAGTATTGGATCATGGCTTCAAAGAAGTATGTTCCTCCACAAAATGGTCTGAGTACCGTAGATGAAATTAGAGATGCTAAAAATAATGTACAGACCAAAGAATCTCTACTAAGTGCCTTATCTAATTTAGAACTAACAAATGTTATTGATCTAAAGCATGTTAAATGTGCCAAGCTATAGAGTCTGCAAGGAAAATTTGAAAACCTGAAGATGAGAGAAGATGAAAATATCACTACATTCATGCCAAGAGTAAATGAGCTTGTTTGTGGCATTAGATGTGCTGGTGGAATCTTGGATGAAGATGAGATTGTTGCCAAAGTTCTTAGATCACTTTTTGATTCTTACAAGTACAAGGTTTTTGCTATTGAAGAATTCAGATCTTTTTCAAATATCACAAGAGACCAATTGGTTGGTAAATTAGCTGCATTTAAATTATCTGATTTTGGAGATGCACCCCCCAAGACTAAATCTGCATTCAAAGCTAGTGCCTCTGTAAAAGGGAAACAAAAGTTTGATTCAGAAGAGAACTCTTCAAAGAATCTATCATGGTAGGAAAAAGCAAGAAAAGATCTAGAGGAAGATGAAGTAGAAGCTGCTCACCTTGAAGCCCTTATTGCAAAGAGACTGCCGAGAGGATCCGATAAGTATGAAGGGAAATTGCCTTTTAAATGTTTCAATTGCAATAAGATTGGTCATTTTGCCTCAAGGTGTCCAGAAAGATTTTCAAGAGCTAATCCAAATAGATCAAGATTCCAAAAGAAATGTTACTATGTTCATGAAAATGATGATGATGGAGTAATAGATGATGAATTAGAGACAGGAAATAAATCTGAAAGTGACTGGTTGTTTATTGCCATCAAGGAAGAAGATCCAATGCCTTCTGAATCTATCAATCATAAAATGGTAGAAAGAGCTCTAGCTGCCCAAGTTGAAGAAAAGGATGATTGGGTCATTGACAGTGGATGCTCCCACCATATGACAGGTGATAAAAATAAGTTCATAGATTTGGAAAGATATGGAGGAGTGGTAAAATTTGGTGATAATTCTATTGGCAGAATCAGAGGTAGAGGAACCATTTCTTTTGATGGAAAGAACAAAACCAGTAATGTACTGTATGTTGAAGGTATGAAGCACAATCTTCTCAGTGTTGGACAGTTGGTGGACAAAGGTTATGATCTCCAATTCAAAAATAGAAAATGTAAGATCTTTGAAAGTTCTAGAACAGAGATTGCATCCGGTACTCAAACAAAAGGTAATATCTTCCACTTGGTTGGTACTAGTAAAAGTTGTTTATTTGTTCAAATTGATCAGAGTTGGTTGTGGCATAGAAGAATGTGTCATGTGAATTTTGATAATATCATCAAGATAAGCAACAATCAGGCTGTAAGAGATCTTCCAAGACTTGTGAAACCTTCTAAAAGTTTGTGCAAAGAATGTCAGTTGGGTAAGCAAAGTAGAGTCACATTCAAAGGTAAGGAACAATCTTCTACTAGATTATTGTACTTAGTTCATACTGATCTATGTGGTCTAGCAAGAATCAGAAGTGTGCAAGGTGATAGATACTTCATGTTATTAATTGATGATCACTCATGGATGATATGGGTGACTTTTTTGAAAGAGAAATCTAAGGCTCTTGAGAAATTCAAAATCTTCAAGGCTATGGTAGAAAATAAAACCAGATTGAACATAAAATGTCTGAGGTTTGATAGAGGTGGAGAATTCACATCCGGTGAGTTCATAGAATTCTGTGAGAAGCATGTGATAAAAAGATAGTTGTCTGCTCCAAGGACTCCACAGCAGAATGGAGTAGTGGAGAGGAAGAACCAGACCATCCAGGAAGCATCTAGAACCATGGTGATAGAAATAAATGTTCCTTAGATCTACTGGAGAGAAGTTGTGAGCATTGTAGTCTATACTCTTAATCGAGTACAAATCAGAAGCAATACTGGTAAGACTCCTTATGAACTCTGGTTTGGCATCATTCCCACTGTGAAGTATTTTAGAGTCTTTGGTAGCAAATGTTACATTAAAAGAGATGAAGATCTAGGCAAATTTGATGCTAGAAGTGATGAAGGAATATTCTTGGGTTATTCTACTCAAAGCAAAGCATATCGGTGTTATAACAAGAGATTGAGAAAGATTATAGAAAGTACAAATGTGAAGGTTGATGAAGGTATTGAAAAACCCTCAAGGTTTTATGAATATGATGAAGATCAAAATGATGTTTTGGTTCAAAAAATCTAAGCCCCTTCTAAAACTCAGATCTAGACTGATCCGGAGAATTAGGAAGAAGAGATAAGTTTGAATGAACCTGTGCAAGAAATACAAGTGTAAGAAAGTCCCAAAATTCAAGTATGTAAGACTAAATCACTTTGAAGACCAAATCATAGGTGATAAAAGCAAAGGTGTTCAAACAAGAAGAAAGATTGCTCAAGACTCAGAAGAGTATTGTCTAATTTCAAAGATTGAACCAAAGACAGTGAATGAAGCATGCAATGATGAAAGCTGGACTAAAGCAATGGAGGAAGAGCTGATACAAATTGAGAAAAACCACACTTGGGATCTTGTTCCTAGACCTAGAAACAAGAATGTGATTGAAACCAAATGGGTCTTCTAGAACAAACTGAATGAAGATGGTGAAGTAGTCAGAAACAAAGCTAGATTGGTCTGCAAGGGTTACTCTCAAATAGGAGTTGATTTTGAAGAAACTTTTGCTCCGGTGACAAGAATTGAAGTAGTTAGATTATTTCTTACTTTTGCTGCCTTCAAAGACTTCAAAGTATATCAGATGGATGCCAAGTCTACCTTCCTGAATGGAGACTTGGAAGAAGAAGTATACATTGAACAACTGGTTGGATTTCAATTGTCTGATCATGGTGATATGGTCTGCAAGTTGAAGAAAGCACTGTATGGACACAAGCAAGCCCCAAGAGCTTGGTATGAAAGATTGGATAAGCATCTTTTGAAGATTGGTTTCAACAAAGGTACTGCTGATAGTAATTTGTACTTCAAAATTGATCATGAAAATGTCTTGATTGTTGAAGTGTTTGTTGATGATATCATTGTGCAGGAAAGGACAGTGTTGACATTTCTTCTGAATCAGCATTAGGGTTTGCCACTTCTAATGCATAGGCAGATTCAGGCCAACTGAATACAGGAGGTTGCGTGAGCTCCTCCCCTTCACTTCTGGTTCTGCCGCACCAAGGGGGGTATCCCTATAACTCAAGATGTAACCTTGACTAGCTCAAAGATAGAAAGATCTAACTTGACAACAACAGGCAGAATACTCTCATGTATGGACCAAGATCTGCATGATAGATCACAAGGCTGGCAACATTCTTGGACATGATGTCTGTTTGGGTATGAGAGTATGCAGGGGGTTCCTAATCCTACTCCTACAACTAACAGGTGGAAGTATGAAATGTTTTAGTTTGAATTTTGGATGCAAAGCTGGACATGGTGTATAACACAAGAACACAGCATGATTGGTGCCTATCCAGGGCTTGGAGTCGGTAGACATACACCTGTGAATGATCAGCATGAATAGATAAAACTAGATTTCAGGGGGATACACATGATATCTGCCTTACAGATATCTCCCAATATAGAGTGTTGAGCTATCTCTACTTATGGCATCCCTGCTGCAGTATACCCTTCCCAATGTTCAACCTGAAAACAGTTTAATCTGCCCCTTGAGCAGAGGTTAAAAGATCAGACATTCAACATAGGAATTCTATGCTCTAGAATCTAAACATAAGCAAACATCCAGATCCAGAAGAAGGATACATGCACTACTGGAGACAGAATTAACACAACACATGCTAAGACAGCATTACTCATACAAGATCAACCATGAAACCAGTGGATTCATGCCAAGTCCTACAACAGGAGATACATAAACTCACAAGATCAAGCTGTACAGAGCAACCAGATCAGCTGGTTTTGGATTACAGAGCCAAAATCCACAACTTTCAACAACCTTGAATGAATAACATTGTCTGCATTATATAGCCGGAGGATGTATTCAGCATTAACTACCAGGTTGACCAAAAAGCCCGCCAGATATACAGTATCAGAGAGATGGCGCTCAAACATTAATGCAGCAGGTAGGGGAGGAGACAGGAAGATTTCTCGAGCCTTGCGCCGCCGCCTAGGGATTCAGATCTTCAATCAGGTACTACATCAGCCCACGCGATCGCCCATACCTCTGTAACAATCGCCATTGATGGCGCACCAACCCGCGGCCTTGGGAAGAACATCAGACAGTCGATCGCAACCACTTCCCGCCGAGATTCATCATCATGATATTTCGAATATGCAGGATAACATTATCCCACATGCACCCCGCAGCAACCTCCTTAACACTTTATATACTAGGTCATGAGCATATATCATGTCGGCGCTTTTGCTCCTGACGACACCAGTATAAGACTTCATCATCATCATCCTCCAGTAGCATGATATCCTGTTGCCCGAAATATCACCCTGACGTCATCATCATATTGCAATATAAACTGCATGATATTCGCCTTCATCGGCACAACCGGATCCATCAGAGGAACATCCTCCTGCTGAGCTTATACCAAAAGTCTGGCCGATGAACATCCTGATGACATCATCATCATATCCTGCTGACGTCATCATCATATCTGCCTACTGCGCACCTCCTCATATCCGGATGACGTCATCATCATATTTGCAAATATCGGGGGATCTCCACAAGATGATCAGTGTTAGGAACGTGATCCCCCCGGACCTTGATGACGTCACCATCATATTAACATCATCATGATATTCGGAAGACAACCTGATATTTGGAAATATCCTCCTGATGCACAAATATCAGGTTGCACTGTAGCTCCACTACAAGATCGGGGTGATAACTGAATATGATGATGCTCGGAAAGATCACCCCCACTAGATAGCGCACGAAGCCGGCAGGCGGATATCTCCTTGATATCAGCATCATCATGATGCTGGAACAAACACACACTCGAGTGATATGAAAATATCACCCCTTCCTTCGGAAATATCATGATGCAGATAGGCAGAAAGATATCACCCTGATATACGGATGACGTCAGCATCATCAGGATGAGAAACAAAGAACAAGGTGATACAACATCATCAGGATGATATTGACTAAGATCATCCTGACGTTCAAAATATGATGACCCCAATGAATATCGGGTCGCACTTAGAACTCTTCAACAACATCATCAGGATGATCATAACCAAGATCACCCGATGATAAAAATATCACCCCGGCGAAATATCATGATGCAGATAATATGATGACCTCCGCAAGCAGCAGGATGATAACTAGAAATATGATGATGATGACGACGACCCTTAAGAAAAAGCAAGTCAGGTCGAACAACTCAAAGAATAACCCCTTCAGAATAACGGGGCAACATCATCATCATGTCTGGGTAAGGTGATAAGTGCAAGATCACCGGAGACTTTGAAGAATCACCCTCGCAAGCAGATCAAGGCGCACTGCAGCTCATCAGCATCATCATGATAAAAACCAAACATCACCCGATAGAAAAATATGATGATGACGATGAGAAACCGGTCGAAGGAGAACATGATGATGCTGACCACCATCGAAACAAACATGATGATGATGACATCCTCCTCAAGGAAATATGATGATGCAGCTGAAAACTGCTGAGGAGGTACAATACTTAGAACATTTTTTGGATACTTAGGGAGAGTGCCTGAATGAAAATTGCTCAAAAAACCACCAGTCAATTCAGGCGCTAACAGTGGCTCTGTCTGGGGACGTGCAGGTGCAAGACTGCAGCGAGAACCCCAGATCTCTGGGATGCAGACCAGTCCCTTATCCATTGGGCACAGAGTCAAATACTGCACTGACCTGCATCACCCAACACACTTGATGGCCTAAGGCCACCAAGAAAAGAAAAACATGTATCTCCCTTTGTCAAATATCTTGTTTTCATCTGCATGCACTAGGTCAAGCTTGGAGATACTACAAAGATCCACCCACAAACAAACCTTGTCATCTGCATATTCAACCTTCTGATTTAGCTTGTCATTATCACCCTTGTGCAGATAACCCTCAGCATCATGTAACATGTGGGTGCAGAATGTATCAAACAATGCATGTCTATACTTATCATCTATATCATCATCATGCATTGCAACATGATCTCCTAGCTGGACTACAAATAGGAAACACTCGGAGTCCAGCACAAAACTAGGAAGATCAGGGCTCATTGTATTATATGCTGGCTCATCAAAAGAAAAGCTTTCAAAATCACAATTGTGTACATCATGTACACAACCATCTGGTACACCAGGCTGGAAAAGATCAGGCTCTGGCATGTCTTTTAAGTCAGGCACATTTTCACAGTCACTTACCTGATGTATGTTGTTTCCTCTTTCATCAGGATGAGAAACAGAATCCAAGCCAAAAATAGTATCTAGATCCTCACCATACTCAGACAGATCCTCATCACCATATGTGTCATAAATGGGTGACCCAGGTGCATCAGTTTCATCATAGTATGCCATTTGTTCATGGGCAGCAGAGCACACCTCTTCATCATCAATGGATTCACTCTGTGGAGGAGTATCAGCCTGTGTGTCATAAGCAAAACAGCCATCAAATGCAAAACAATCATGCTCTGAACTAGCACTTATTTCAATTTCTGACTGCTCTTCATGATCTCCATGTGTTTGAAAGGTAGGCAATGGGTCACACATAGGACTGCTTCTCTGTTTGCTTATGTCTTCTCTGTCTTGAGTACAATAGTCACAATTGTCTCCACAGGTCCATTCTAAAAATTGCTCATTGCTGTCCACAACCTCGTTATTGTTTTCATGGTCAGCTGCCTCATCATTGCAATGGGAATCCTCATTAGTCCTTTCACTGGCATCCTCAACTGGTGAACAATCCAGTTGAGCAGTATTGTTAGCATTATGTTCAAATACAGCAGTCTCAACCTCTATGCTTTTATTCTCATTTTTATCTGCACATGATGCCATAATCATTTGGTCATTTGCAGCTTCACAACCATTATTCACACCAAGGCCTGGGGACAGGGGTTTCAGCAGGTGCACATTTCTCATTTCTTCTACATTTTCTAAAAACTTGTATGCCATCTGCATACTTGTCACCTTGAAATCCCTCAGTAATGCACTAGAGCCCTCCTCAAAAGCTTCAAAGAATATGCCAACACAGGCTGAAATATCAGGTCTGAAACTTTCAGGGACATGTGAAAGGGCTACTGCAAACCTATGACTGAAATCAACACATGGCTCTTCATCTTGTTTTCTGATTCTCATCAATTCTGCAACAAGATCAGCCGGTTCTTTTGCAAATTCCTCCTTGAAACAGTCAGCAAGCTCATCCCAACAGGCAAAGGATTTCTTTGGAAAGCTCAAATACCAGTCTTTTGCTTTTGCATCAAAGGACCTAACAAGAAACCTCATCCACATATCCTCATCTCTGAATGAATATTTTCCGATAAAACTCTGAAAATTTTGGATATGTGCATTCCCATCACATACATTGTGACCACTAAATCTAGGCATCTGACAGTATATCCTAGCAGGCATAGTTTCTACTTTATAATCCACCCATGACAAATCTAGTTGGTCATACAAAGGATCAAAAGGGCTGACAGGAGGTTTAGCCTTCTGACTGGCAGACACAACAGGGTTACTGCTTCTTAACTGGGCCTGCTCAGCCTCTAAGAATATCAACCTATTTCTTATCTCTTCTATTCCTTTATCCAACATTTCACCACTGAGTGTGGGATAACTCATACTTGGATTCATAAAAATCTTACTCTTAGACATCCTTTGTCTGTCTAAGACCTAAGGCTTCCCCTGGCATCTAACCTATGCAGTAAAACAGCAAATAAAGGGGAAGTAACAAAGTACCTTTTTCTCATACAGATGCAGAAATATGTACATCTTTCTGTCACATCACATACATCCATCTTTCATGTGCATTGGGATCTTTTTTGCAGAGTCGCCACCTCTCCAGAGAGGACAAAATTTTCAATAGCTGAAAGCTACTTTTCCAGGTTCATTCCACCAGCAGAGCATCATTTCACCAGAGACTGCAGGATATTACTTTACATCAACGTCCCCAGCGGAGTCACCAATTTGTTGACATTTCTTCTGAATCAGCATTAGGGTTTGCCACTTCTAATGCACAGGCAGATTCAGGCCAACTGAATACAGGAGGTTGCGTGAGCTCCTCCCCTTCACTTCTGGTTTTGCCGCACCAAGGGGGGTATCCCTATAACTCAAGATGTAACCTTGACTAGCTCAAAGATAGAAAGATCTAACTTGACAACAACAGGCAGAATACTCTCATGTATGGACCAAGATCTGCATGATAGATCACAAGGCTGGCAACATTCTTGGACATGATGTCTGGTTGGGTATGAGAGTATGCAGGGGGTTCCTAATCCTACTCCTACAACTAACAGGTGGAAGTATGAAATGTTTTAGTTTGAATTTTGGATGCAAAGCTGGACATGGTGTATAACACAAGAACATAGCATGATTGGTGCCTATCCAGGGCTTGGAGTCGGTAGACATACACCTGTGAATGATTAGCATGAATAGCTAAAACTGGATTTCAGGGGGATACACATGATATCTGCCTTACAGATATCTCCCAATATAGAGTGTTGAGCTATCTCTACTTATGGCATCCCTGCTGCAATATACCCTTCCCAATGTTCAACCTGAAAACAGTTTAATCTGCCCCTTGAGCAGAGGTTAAAAGATCAGACATTCAACATAGGAATTCTATGCTCTAGAATCTAAACATAAGCAAACATCCAGATCCAGAAGAAGGATACATGCACTACTGGAGACAGAATTAACACAACACATGCTAAGACAGCATTACTCATACAAGATCAACCATGAAACCAGTGGATTCATGCCAAGTCCTACAACAGGAGATACATAAACTCACAAGATCAAGCTGTACAGAGCAACCAGATCAGCTGGTTTTGGATTACAGAGCCAAAATCCACAACTTTCAACAACCTTGAATGAATAACATCGTCTGCATTATATAGCAGGAGGATGTATTCAGCATTAACTACCAGGTTGACCAAAAAGCCCGCCAGATATACAGTATCAGAGAGATGGCGCTCAAACATTAATGCAGCAGGTAGGGGAGGAGACAGGAAGATTTCTCGAGCCTTGCGCCACCGCCTAGGGATTCAGATCTTCAATCAGGTACTACATCAGCCCACGCCATCGCCCATACCTCTGCAACAATCGCCATTGATGGCGCACCAACCCGCGGCCTTGGGAAGAACATCAGACAGTCGATCGCAACCACTTCCCGCCGAGATTCATCATCATGATATTTTGAATATGCAGGATAACATTATCCCACATGCACCCCGCAGCAACCTCCTTAACACTTTATATACTAGGTCATGAGCATATATCATGTCGGCGCTTTTGCTCCTGACGACACCAGTATAAGACTTCATCATCATCATCCTCCAGCAGCATGATATCCTGTTGCCCGAAATATCACCCTGACGTCATCATCATATTGCAATATAAACTGCATGATATTCGCCTTCATCGGCACAACCGGATCCATCGGAGGAACATCCTCCTGCTGAGCTTATACCAAAAGTCTGGCCGATGAACATCCTGATGACATCATCATCATATCCTGCTGACGTCATCATCATATCTGCCTACTGCGCACCTCCTCATATCCGGATGACGTCATCATCATATTTGCAAATATCAGGGGATCTCCACAAGATGATCAGTGTTAGGAACGTGATCCCCCCGGACCTTGATGACGTCACCATCATATTAACATCATCATGATATTCGGAAGACAACCGGATATTTGGAAATATCCTCCTGATGCACAAATATCAGGTTGCATTGTAGCTCCACTACAAGATCGGGGCGATAACTGAATATGATGATGCTCGGAAAGATCACCCCCACTAGATAGCGCACGAAGCCGGCAGGCGGATATCTCCTTGATATCAGCATCATCATGATGCTGGAACAAACACACACTCGAGTGATATGAAAATATCACCGCTTCCTTCGGAAATATCATGATGCAGATAGGCAGAAAGATATCACCCTGATATACGGATGACGTCAGCATCATCAGGATGAGAAACAAAGAACAAGGTGATACAACATCATCAGGATGATATTGACTAAGATCATCCTGACGTTCAAAATATGATGACCCCAGTGAATATCGGGTCGCACTTAGAACTCTTCAACAACATCATCAGGATGATCATAACCAAGATCACCCGATGATAAAAATATCACCCCGGCGAAATATCATGATGCAGATAATATGATGACCTCCGCAAGCAACAGGATGATAACTAGAAATATGATGATGATGACGACGACCCTTAAGAAAAAGCAAGTCAGGTCGAACAACTCAAAGAATAACCCCTTCAGAATAACGGGGCAACATCATCATCATGTCTGGGTAAGGTGATAAGTGCAAGATCACCGGAGACTTTGAAGAATCACCCTCGCAAGCAGATCAAGGCACACTGCAGCTCATCAGCATCATCATGATAAAAACCAAACATCACCCGATAGAAAAATATGATGATGACGATGAGAAACCGGTCGAAGGAGAACATGATGATGCTGACCACCATCGAAACAAACATGATGATGATGACATCCTCCTCAAGGAAATATGATGATGCAGCTGAAAACTGCTGAGGAGGTCCAATACTTAGAACATTTTTTGGATACTTAGGGAGAGTGCCTGAATGAAAATTGCTCAAAAAACCACCAGTCAATTCAGTCGCTAACAGACAGTATGTGCAAAACTTTTGCAAATCAAAAGAAAAGTGAGTTTGAGATGTCCATGTTTGGGGAAATGAATTTCTTCTTGGGTCTGCAAATCATTCAACCAAATAAAGGAATCTTCATTTCTTAGACCAAATATGTGAAAGAATTGTTGAAGAAATTTGGGATGGAAGACTCAAAACCAATGAGTACTCCCATGGCAACCAGATGTAAATTGAGCAAAGATGATGACTCTCCTAAGGTTGATCAGAAAAAGTACAGGTCAATGATTGGAGGATTATTGTATCTCACTCAAACTAGACCTGACATTATGAATGATGTTAGTCTTGTTGCTAGATTCCAAGCTGATCCTAGAGAATCTCATGTTATGGAAATCAAGAGGATTTTTAGATATCTAAAAGGGATAGTTGAGTATGGATTGTAGTATCCTAGAGATCATGATTTTTCTCTTCATGCATATATAGATGCGGATTGGGTAGGAGATGTGCATGACTGAAAGAGTACCCATGGTGGAGCATTATTTTTGGGGAAGAGATTGGTTTCTTGGCTAAGCAAGAAACAAGAGGCATT
The DNA here is from genome assembly GCA_027924645.1 of Cunninghamia lanceolata. NCBI lineage: Eukaryota > Viridiplantae > Streptophyta > Pinopsida > Cupressales > Cupressaceae > Cunninghamia > Cunninghamia lanceolata. Next base: position 9,469,314 of record BSBN01000252.1, on the reverse strand, counting down.
ATCTCGGTCCACTCCAGAAGTAGAATATATTGCAGCAATAGGTAGTTGCACTCAAGTATTGTGGATGAAGTAAATGCTAAGAGATATCAGAGTGGAGTATGAGGACCCTATCATAATCTTTTGTGATAAGTCAAGTGCAATAAACATATCAAAAAATCTAGTGTTTCATTCAAAGACTAAACATATATCTATCAAGTTTCACTTTTTGAGAGAGCAAGTGAACAAGAATGAAGTCAGATTGAAGTTTGTGCCTTCCAAGAATCAGATTGCAGATATTTTTACTAAACCTCTACCTAAGGACTCTTCTGAGTATCTCAGGGAGAATTTAGGGGTTATTACTCCTTTGGTTTTGAATTAAGGTGCACTGATGTGCATCAGTACGGTCGATCTCAGTCATATCTTGTGGTCCAAATTGATGATTGGGAAGCTGCTACTCAGGGGGAGCAGCTGGTATGATCCTGAAGTAATGCAAGTATGTGCCATTTGCCATTGATGTCAAAGGGGGAGAGAAGACATGTGAAAAATAAGTGGTTGTTGATCAAAGGGGGAGCAATAAAGGAAGAGAAGACTTGTGAATGGTTGTTGTTGATAGGGGGAGTTATGTCAGTGAGGAGAAGTTCTTGTCTTGATGGTTAAAATAGTTTTTCACATCATATGTTGCCATCAATGACAAAGGGGGAGATTGTTGCAAGTATGGGCCTAACCGGTGTTGTCATTAATGTCAACATACTCCTGTTGCATTGATGATAAGAATTGGATGAGTTGTATGCTGAGGATATTGAGAAAAATAGTCCTATCAGGAACAAAGAAGAACAGTGAAGATTGTGAGATAATGATCCTAGCTAAGATGAAGATCAGACGATGCACATCAAAGGGTTTGTAGATTTGTGTCTTAAGTTAATCCAGTAAAGATTTTAGAGGTCTGCGTGAAGATCTAAAGAAGTTATGGCCTCTTAAGTAAAACTAGTTTTGGCAGATATTCAGAGGTGATAGAGTGACACATATAGGTCCGATAAGATCTGGAAGTGCAATATCTTGTTCTAAGGATTTGGTGGAGTGTTTAGGGAGTCATTGTGAATTGAAAATTCAATTGGTTTGTGGTCTGGAGGTCTGCAAGCATCTATTCCAATATGACAGTGATGACAGACTATGTTCTTGAGGTTTTGGATGAAGGAGAGGATGTTTTAGTAAGCATAAGTAGTGCAGATGTTCTTGGTGTTTCAGGAAAGCTTGTGGAGGTCTCTGGATTGTGTCTAGTTTGTGTTGGTGGTCCACATTGAAGATTGAGCTCATAATTGAATAATTACTTCTGGATGACAATGTTCTTCTTAAGTCCCACCGACCAGATGAGTTACACATCCTATAGATGATCTTGAAGATGTTCTGTGAAGAATGGCATGTTCCTAAGGAAGATTGAAGTCTTAGATCTATGTGGTCAACAGTGTGTTGATCTGTATGAAGTCTTTTTGTAATTAGTCATGTTGTATTTATGTATTTTCTCTATAATGTATGCTGACTTGGATGATTATCCTTAATCAATATCTTGTATAAATAAGGAGTTGTAAAGTCATTTCAAAAGCATTGTGGAGATGAAGATGTGGTAGAGAGAAGAGTAGAGCAAAAGGCAGACCAGAAGTATTGGGCTTAAATGGAACTAACTCAAGCATGGTGAAGATGATATTCTTCAGTTCAAGTATGTAATACTTATTATTCTATAGACAGTGTGTCTCCTATAGGCAGTGGTCCTCTTGTGAGCAGTGTGCTCGAGCAGTGAGCCCTAATTGGCATGTGCTATTTTGTTCTTCCTATTCTTTTAATAGAGAATACAATCTTGGGTTAGTCACCCCATGGTTTTTCCCTTAACTGGGTTTTCCACATTAAAAATCTTGGTGTCATATGTGCTAATGTGTTTCTACTCTTGAATTGTTGCATTATGTTTCCATGATTGATTTATTATTATGCTGCTAAATTAAGAAAAGGATTTAAGTAAAAATTGGAAGAAAGTTTTAGACAACTGATTCACCCCCCTCTCAGTTGTCTGTCCTAAATCTAATACAAGGATACCAGGAGACCACCTCTATTGTGACCCTTCTTCTATTTGTATCATCATTCTTCTATATTGATTCTCTTCTATTTTCATTGTTGTGTGTTGTGTCTTATGGACATAGCATTGTGGTTGGTGACTTGGGGGCATCCTCCTAAAGGACTGTCCCTAAGGCACTTGTTTCTCCTCTCTTGATTTATTGTTTACCTTCCTCTAGTGGTTCTATCTAGCTGGTGGATGAGGAAAAACATATTATTTTGATAGGGACCTAGTGTCCCTTTAGCAAGAAATCAAAAAATGGACCTAGTCCATACATGACGACAAGGTTGATAAATTATCCGACACTTGGCTAGTAGAATCACTCCATGTGATATTTTAATGTTGTCTTATTGCACTTACAAAATGTAATAATACTGCTGCTCCATGCACTTTGTTTATCTTGGATCTTGCTTTCCTCGGCTCTCTATGTGAATGATTACATGCATTGTTGATTATATGGATGCTAACACCTTTTCTTGCAAGAAATTGTGTTTGTGGGAACATTTGACAATCGTAAAGTACATGTCACCTACGGGGGCATGGGCATTGTGAGAGCTTGTGTTCCCTTGTGTGTTTTCTTCCTACCTTAATGTGCTTGATATCAGTACATGATATTAACCACCTTAACTTGCATGATATTGGTACATGATATCAACCACCTTAAGGTGGGGGCATATATAAGGTAAGTTGTCTAATGATTTTGGTACTAATGAAGTGTGGTTGTAAGCCCTCTGTGGAGGTGAGATGTTGTATCTCTGAGTGAGTGCACATCTTTCTTTTCTATATTGCAATCATTTAAGTCCTCTGTGGAGGTAGAGATCGTGTATTTCTCAAGGAGATTGTACATCCTGTCATTTTCTAAAAGTCCTCTGATCAGGCGGGGTGGATCTGAGACTATCCTAACCCTTAAGTGTGTCTTCGACGATTGTTGTGGCAAATCCCAATCATTGGTGTGTGCCTGTAGTATGCCTGAGATGGATGTGAACCTAGAAATAGATTTCTTCCATCGCTTGTTTGCCATGTTTTCTCCATGTCTTCCATATGTGTGTGTATGGCGTGTTTGTTCCCAAGCATAGTCTAAATGGTGGCGATAAGTCCCTCCCATGCTTTGGGATTTGTATGGCATGTTTGTCTCAAGTGTAATCTAAAGACTGGTGGCAATGAGTCCCTCCTACACTTTAAGATTTGTATTGCGTGTCTGTTGCCCCATATGTAGTCTAAAGACATGTGGCGATGAGTCCCTCTTACATTTTGGGTTGTGTTTAGTTTCCTTGTACTTGCATTTACACTTATATATGAAAAAAAATAAATAATCACTACATTAACTATATTCATTGTGTTTTGCATGTCTTCAATGCTGTCTTCTCCGTGTTTTGTGTGACTGTAATTGTCTTCTCTGTGTTTTGTGTGCTTGTTACTGTCTTCAATGTGTTTGGCGTGTCTTCACCGTGTTTGGCATGTTTGGTGTGTTTGTTGACCTTACTTTAATGCATGTATTGACCTTGCGTTTATACATACATTAAAGTGGGGGCTAAATGTTATGTCAGAAAATATCCCCTTGGGGGCTTTTCTCTCTTAAGGTTTAGCTCCCAGGTCCTTAGAATGCATTTAGAGCATCTTGCATGTTAATTTTGAATCCCAATGAGAAAACCCTGAAGTCTTATGGAAAATAGGACCTAGGGGGTGCTATTTTGATGATCCCTAAACAAAAATGGGAGGGTGGACTTGGGCGCTAGCACCCTAGTCCTGCCTTATTTTGGGTCTCTCCTAAATTTTAATGTCAGTTTTATGACTATTATTTGGGTCCTATGGTGACATCTCAAGTTTGAATTATGAAATTCTTAGCAAGAATCTTTGTAGTTGCATATATAAGCATGTTTAGGTTTTCATTTGTAAACTAGAAGATGATTGCAAACTTTAGGCATATTTGTGATTTTAAGATATTAATTGTTGTAAGAGTAGAGCATTGTTATTGTGTTTGTGATTGCAGATTTGACTTCATCTTCTCATGTGGTGAAGAGACTTCATTTATATGAGATCTATAGTTCAAGGTGACATCTATTATGTTTTTGATCATTTATCATTTAAATTTTGCCTCTATCCCATAGGGATACACACTCTTATCTAACAACGGTGTTTAGAAGACTTGAATGTATCTCTAGGGCTTGAACAAGGCAAGCCTCTAAACACCACAACCCCATCCCACACTCCTTTGTGATTACAGGTTATAGGTATCGAGTTTCACGGAGTGGAGTTGTAGAAGGAGGTTACAGACAACAAGGACTTGAGATCTGAAAGAAAGAGGACAAAGTTCAACATTCTGGGACACGGACACTAGTGGCAGTGTTCTTTGGAATTGCAAACACAGAAATAGACTAACAATGGTAATCAACATCTAAAGAAGCTCACGCATCCTGAGAATCAGCTTGCCTTGGACTTGGGTGCTCCCACCAGTTTTCTCCACCTTTTCTAGGATGAAAATGAAAGATACAGTGAATATCAGTGTCGGAAGGAGATCTAGGTTCCATGTAGAAAATAGTACCTTGGACAGGGGCACTAGTGCTAGTGTCCTCGACTGTTCCATATTCTAAACTTCAAAAAATTGTGAGTTAACAATCTCTATCCTTCACCTTAATCTGAAAGGATTTGTCATAATTCATCAATTTGCTTATTGTTTTGCTTATTTAGGGTTATAAGAGTATTTAAGCATTAAATTGAGATATTGTTTAATAACATCTGAGCTTCCACATCATTCTAAGTGATATCTCAACCTGTTAGGTGAATGTTCTCGCTAGTAGAGATTCAACTCGGTTGATATGTCCTTGAATAAATGATGAGAAGGGAAGATCTAAACCAAATCAACCACATTCACACATCCCCCCTTTTTCATACTAAACAACAAGTAACCATAATCAAGGAACTAATCAAGAATCCAGGAGATAAGAACAATCCCCTAAAACAACACCACATCACCACTTGTAATCATGAATCAAACATCATAGCCCATACCTATCAATCACATACATGATCATGTCATGCTAATGCAAAAGTGTACCTACATATCCATGACACCATAATCATCATCATCATTATACCTGTACTCAACTCCCACTGAAACGAGAGTCCTAGTCTCACACATGTATCAACCATGTCCTCAAACCAGAAGACAACCTATGTACATGTCTGGGGCAGGGGCACCCCTTCAAAACGACCAACATGCACAAGAAGAAGAAGAAGACTAACATTCGTTTGACATTTTATGTTATCTATAACACCTTCAAATGTAACATATAATGTTAGCATTTTTTGTATGAAGTTTCTGACAGTTTGGATTAAGGGAAAGATAATCAAGGTGTCTTAGCTGTAAGAGTTTTGTTGTCTTATGCAAAACAGATGTCATTAGTAGTAGATTAAGGGTTTCCACCTATAATTTTGAAAAGATAAAAATCCCAGAAACAGAGGAGAATGTCAGTCCCTCACATTGGGAAAGATAAAAAGGGGAAAACCTTTTGTAGAGGAGGGGGATAGTTTTCTGGGTCTGGTCTCTGAATAGTCGAATGTAATTTCTGAACATGAAGAAAGAATAGAAGTTCTGCAATTTACTTCCTTTCCAGATTCTGAATACTGTGTAAATATCCTGTGTAAATATTCTGTGCAGATTCTTTGTGTAGAAGTTCATTTTGTGTAGGGTTTGTATATAAATTAGTTTTGAGCTTCTGTGGTCAAATTAACTGGATAAATCCATTCCACTGGCAGATTTCTGGGGAAATTAGTGGAATGGACTTGTAGATTAATTTCCCCAACTTTGTTTATTCATTCTAGGTATGGAAGGCTAGAATTGCAGAACCACTTCAAGCATCAGTTTTGAGTGTCTGTTGTTTATAAGGGATAACCTGCGGGTGTATTTCACATTCAAGCCATCAGCGTAAGAATTAATATCGGAGTGTCAAAACTAGGCTCACCCGATGGTGAAAATCTCACCGAGTATGGTCTTGGCCATATCCATCGGCGAGAGTTAGGCATCGGCAAGGAGGAATCGTGCTGGTCCGATGGAGGTGAGTCTCACCGACAACGGTATGAGTTAAATCCGTCGGGGGGAGACAAGGTATCGGTGAAAGAAAACTGTGAGGGTCCGACAGTGAAAGTCTCACCGATGGTCCTATCATCAGTGAGAGGAAGAAGGGAGTTTGGCTGAAAAGGAGTTGGCGGAGAGTCCATCGGCGTAAGATAGCCCATCGGAGAACAGGAGGCAAGTATTGCCGAAGAAACAAGTCCTACCGATGTAAAACATTGGTATGTGACCGTCGGAGTGAGTATCGCCATCGGAGAAAGAAAATTACCTGGGGCCGACAGTTGGAAGCCACACCGATCGGCGACATCGTTGGAAGGTGTTACCGATAGAGAAAGCTTCAGCGTGAGGTTTGAACCTCTCAGTTGAACCTCGGCGTTGAACCTCCGAATTGAACCGGTTCAACGTTGCCGTCGACGTGAGAGAGAAGCGGTCTGGCCGATAAGGAGTCTTGGTAGCTCATCGGAGTGAATTATGCCATCGGTGGAGGGAATAGAGGTGTCGCCGATAGTTAGTGTTTTACCAATAGCAAGTCCATTGGTGTAATCAATAGCATCGGCAGGAGACTTAAAGAGTTCGCCGACAGACAGAAGTCTCGCCGAAGGGGAAGGTTGAACTTGTCCATTGAACCTTCTGGGCGAACTTATCCATTGAACCTCCAGTTTGAACTTGCCAGTTGAACCTATCCGTTGAACCTCTGGATTGAACCTGTTCATTGGGTAGATAGTGGGCTAGTCCTACCGAAGGAGAAGTTCATGTTGTGTGCTTTTCGGTGAGAGATAGGTATCGGCGCAGGAGTTTCTATCTTGACCGATGTTGGATTGTCATGCCGATAGGCAAATCCAGCGAAGACCACGTTGGTGTGACCTGGACATCGGAGTGAGCGGCATTGTGATGTGCCGATAGTCATTGTCAGCCCAACAAGGGCTTATTGGTGAGAGGTGAAGGTGTCGGTGAAAGAGTATTGAACCTGACCGATGGTGGACTGTCTTGCCGATAGGCAAGAGTGGGTATGTTTTGGTGAGACAATTCAAAGGTCTTGCTAATATAGTTTCTTTTGGCTGTCTTGCAGGATCCAAGAGGTTTTTGAACTAGTTCACACGCTTTAGTTGGCACGTGCTCTGCATCAAGTGGTATCAGAGCTAGAGAAAGCTCTGGGAAAGGTTAGTGTGTAAATTTCATTTCTGAAGGCATTTGTCCCATCTAGTAGTAGAAGGAGAAAGCAAAATGTTGCAAGGAGAAGCATCGAACACTCTTCCAGCAAAAATGACCAATGCTGAATTGACAGCCTTGGTGAAGAAGCAAATAGCAGAAAGTAGAGCTGATAGAGCTCAGAATCAGGAATTGAAGGAAGAACTAGAGAAGCTGAGGGAAAGAGTGGAGAAAGGGGAAGAAAACTCTAGTGAACGAGAAGATGGGGATGAAGAGGAGACCCCAGAGCAGGAAGAGCTAGTGGTTCCTGCAGACCAGAGACCCTTACTCAATGCCCTCAAGTCCATGGAAAGAAGGACCATGGATGTGAAAATAGACCTGCTTGTGTTTGCAGGAAAAATGGAACCTGATTCAGTAATGGAGTGGATAGACTGCTTGAATAATTTCTTTGAGACAGAAGAGATACCAGAACACCAACAAGTGAAGATGGCTCAGTCCAAAATGAAAGGAGCTGCACTGACTTGGTGGAATTTCATCCAAGATGACAGGGTGAAAGAGGGAAAGAACAGAGTTACATGGAAGAGAATGATGGTATTGGTGAAAGAGGCCTATGTTCCATTGGATTACAATATCCAATTACACAAGAGAAAACATAATTTGAAGCAGAAGGAGCTAGATGTCAGCTCATACATGGAAGAATTCATGAAGTTGTGTGTAAAAACAAAGGTAAGGGAAGATGAGGAAGAGAAGGTAGCAAGATACCTCAATGGATTGAGACTTAACATCTAGGAAGACTTAAATCTGCATAATCCAGATACAGTTCAAAAGTGCTATCAGTTAGCACTCAAAGTGGAAGAAAAACTAAAGAGAAGGCATGAGCAGAATCATAGAGGTAGAGGCAGACAACAGAGAGGAGGAAGAAGTCCTTTTAGAGGTAGAGGATTTGGATACCAGAGTGAATCCAACCAAGAGACCAGCAGAGGAGATAACAGTCAGAACCAAGGAGGAAGCTACAATCCAAGGGGAAACTTCAGGGGCAGAAGACCACCTTTTAGAGGAAGATCTCAGGGCAGAGGACCTATCAGATGTTACAATTGCAACCAAGAAGGCCATATAGCCAGCAGATGTCCAGCAAAGGCAACAAGCTCAATAGGAGAAAAGAGCATCAATCTGATCCAAGAATCTGATTGTCAGAGTGTAGCAATCTCAAGCACTATTCAAAGTGTGAATGCTCCTAGCAGTTATGGGTATCCTGAGAATGGAGAATCTTTGATGATTAGGAGAGCAATGACTACCATGAAAGTGCCTGGAAAAGAATCTCCACAAAGGAAGTCTCTCTTCAGAACTACTTGCAAGGCAGGAGGAAAGGTATGTAAAGTTCTGATTGACTCTGGATCTACTAAGAATTTTGTATCCATTGAGATGGTAGAAAAACTTAAGCTTAGGAGACTGCCACATCCTTGCCCTTATAAAATTTCATGGCTTACCCAAGGACAGCAAATAGTTGTAGAAGAACAGGCTTGGGTAGAATTTCAAATTGGCCCATACAAGGATAGGTTATTGTTTGACATTGCCAAGATGGATGCTTGCCATCTCCTGTTTGGAAGACCATGGCAGTATGATTTATGATGCAGAGGAAACACAACAGAAGCTTACAAATAGGATGGAAAAGCCATTAATCCACTAGCATGTTAAAATCCTGGACATGCAGTATGTAATACCTATCGGCTTATCATCATCATCACATTTCTTGCTAACACAGACAGCATCATCATATTTCAAAGAGGCATGAAATATCCTCCTGCTAACTACTGTTCACTTCCTTATCACCTTTCGCCTTTCGCCTGTCAGCAGCATCATGATACTCGACGAACACAATTATCCTCCTGATGATCACTATTCACTTAGCGCCAAACTCTATTGGCAGCATCATGATGTTTAGCATCATCATCACCCTTCGTCAGTAGGATATGAAATATCTGGTTCCTCTCATATATCTTGATGACGATATTCCTTATGCACCTTTTCTTCGATGCTTACGTCACCCGGATATCGACCTTCTTTAAACAAACAGCATCAAGATATGACTTATCAGGTCATATTGAAACATCCTGATGATGTTAACCAAACTTTATGACGATGACTTACGCCGATGCCAAAACACTTAGCGACAGCAGGATAAACTTGCATAGGGTGATATTCGCAAATCCTGATGACGATGACGTCACTTGCACCTGATGATGATGTCAATGCACCTGATGATGATGTCAACAGGATATAAGACACTTATATCCTCCGCAACATGATAATGAATATCCGGTGATCTTTTCAATATCCTGATGATGACCTTTCCGGTCCTTAGCCAAAAAGTGAACTTTCACTTCTACATGCGATAGCGATATGCGGACGATGGATACACACGAAGGGTGATTTTGATGATGATATATACACTGAGTATATATCCAACCTATATCATCTTGATGCACTTGAAACATGCAATTTTTGCCAACTTCAGAACCTGATCCTGATAGCGATATACTCGTAGATGACGATACGATTCACTCCGTCTGGAAAAGCACATGCAGATCCCTGTATATCCGTCAGCTGCATGCAAACTCACAGAACCGTACAATTTTACAAAGAAAACATGATGGTCGGGCCGGGTCACCTTCAGATCAAAACTTAACAGTTTATCTTCCTAAACCCTAGCACATGAGGATGCTAGGTTGATTCATAGCATGCTACCAATCGATCTCCCACACAATGAAATGCATAAACAGAAAACTAAAATACAACCTAAACTAACATGCATGACCATTCCATCGATTCACAGAATCAACCCGTGGAAGGGTTGAAAGAATCCATTAACCTGTAATCAGAACAGAAATCAAAACATAAACAGCTGATAAACCAGATAATGCAATTGATGAGATCTTATTTAGATGAAACACAAATGTCCTGTTTCTACAATACTATCGAACAACAATGTTTCACAATGTCTGGCCTGATCTTTGGATCTCACTCAATCACCAGTACAACATAATATAACTACTACTCTCTCCTCTCAAACCCTAACTGATCTGAGTTATTTATAGCAATATCCTACGAGTACTACCAACTCGATTCCCAGCGGCTGGGAGCTTCCAAGCGGCTGGGAGAAGACAGCTCAGACAACCTGATAACGAACTCTAACTACCTGCACACTCTCCTAGGCTGATCTAATACATATGCATTGGTCCAATGGACCTTATTACATTATGAAGTCAAACATGCTAAAACTAGACTAATGTCCTGTCATGCGGACAATGAACCTATATCCTGTCTTGTAGGGGTGCTCCTGCACCATACTCCCCAGAAGAAGAAATCTCAAGTCCACTTGAGATGAGAGTATGAAGATCTGCACCATGTTTCTGGATCTGCTCTTCAGTCATCCAGACTGCTTCAGAATTAGGTTTTCCCTTCCAAGAGACTAGATACTCCAAGTACTGTTTGTTCCGGGTCTGTTTGACCACTCTGGTGTCCAAAACCTTCTGCAACTGTGGAGGATCATGCTTGGGAATGTTATCATGGACTGTATCCTGTAGGAGATCCTGATCTGCATTTGGATAAGACTTGTATGGAGTTAAATCACATACATTGAATATAGGGGACAAACCAAAATCAGGGGGGAGTTGTATCTCATAAGCATTCTGTCCATGCTTGTGTAAGATCTGACATGGTCCAACTTTTCTCTGCATAAGTTTAGTATATTTTCCCTTAGGAAGTCTGTCCTTCTTCAAATGAACCCATACCAAATCTCCAACATCAAACTGTACATCCTTCTTCTTTTTATCAGCATATTCCTTATACTTCAAGGTGGTTTGTTGTAGTTGGGTCTTGACTTGATCATGAATCTCTTTTATGGCTTCTGCAAAAGCTTCTCCTTCTGCACTAATAGGGTCTACTGTAGGTAGATCTCTCAATTCCAAAATTCCTCTTGGATGCACACCATAAACTATCTGGAAAGGTGATTTCCCTGTGCTCCTATTGACAGTATCATTATAGGAAAATTCAGCTTGAGATAGAATATTATCCCACTTTTCTCCATGTTGTTTTGTTAAACATCTAAGCAAATTTCCTAAGGAACGGTTCACTACTTCAGTCTGTCCATCCGTTTGAGGATGATATGCAGAGGAAAAAGACAAATTTGTTCCAAGTTTCTTCCAAAGAGTTCTCCAGAAGTGACCAATAAACTTCACATCCCTATCTGACACTATGCTCAATGGCAATCCATGGATCCTGACAATCTCCCTGAAAAACAAATCTGCAATGTATGAAGCATCAGCAGTGGTTTTGCATGGCAAGAAATGTGCCATTTTGCTGAATCTATCCACTACAACAAAAACACTGTCAAACCCTTTCCTTGTCCTTGGTAAACCCAAGACAAAATCCATACTTATGCTTTCCCATGGTCTGGAAGGAATGGGTAAGGGCTGATATAAACTTGCATTAGTCGACCTGCCTTTAGCTTTCTGACATATCACACATGTCTCTACAAACTTTCTGACATCTGATTGTAACTTAGGCCAAAAGTAATGTCTTCGGACAAGATCAAGAGTCTTATCTAGACCAAAATGACCTGCCATAGCTCCACAATGTTTCTCCTTAATGATGTTTAACCTCATAGAACACCTTGGAATACATAACTGTCCACCTTTGAACAACAATCCATCCTGAATCAAAAATTCAGAGAATTCAGCATGATATTTCTCTCCAAAAGAAGTACATACATGATATATCTCCCCAAAATCTTCATCAGTCTCATACATGGTCTTTAGTGAATCAATGCCAACACTTTCTAACTGAATCTGGTTGACTGTTAGAACTCTCCTGCTCAAAGCATTTGCAACTTTATTCTTGACTCCTTTCTTATGCTTCAATGTAAAAGTAAACGCTTGTAAGGTTTCTACCCATTTCATGTGTCTGTGGTTCAGCTTTTCCTGGCTGTTTATGAAACTCAAAGCCTGGTTATCTGTGAATACTATGAATTCCTTTGGCATCAAGTAATGCCTCCATTTCTTGAGTGACTGGACTAAAGCATACATTTCCAAATCATATGAGGAATACCTCTTTTTAGCATCATTGAGCTTCTCACTGAAAAATGCAATAGGTCTACCTTCTTGGCTGAGTACTGCTCCAATGGCCATGTGACTGGCATCACATTCCACCTAAAAGATTTTGTTAAAGTCTGGAAGTGCAAGGACTGGCTGCTGTGCCACCTTCTTCTTCAATGTTTCAAAAGAATCATCTGCTCTTTGAGTCCAAACAAATCTGCACTTCTGTCCTCCTTTGATGGTATCAAGCATGGGTGCACAAATATGACTAAACCCTCTTATAAACTTCCTGTAGAAGGTTGCTAACCCATGGAAACTTCTGACATCATTCATAGTCTTTGGGGTTGGCCAAGACAATATGGCACTTACCTTCTCCTTATCCATTTGTAACTTTCCTTGTGAAATGACAACCCAAATATGTGATCTCCTCTTGCATGAACAAACACTTGTCTAAATTTATCATCAGCTGCTCTTCATGTAACCTCTTAAGAACCAAATCTATGTGTCTGAGATGTTCTTCTTTTGTGTTGCTGAAAATCAGAATGTCATCTAGATATACTATGACAAACTTACCAATGAACTCTTTCAAAACCTCATTCATCAACCTCATAAAAGTACTAGGTGCATTAGATAAACCAAAAGGCATAACCTTCCACTCATATAACCCTTCATTAGTTTTGAATGTTGTTTTCCATTCATCTCCTGGCCTAATCTTGATCTGATGATATCCACTCTTTAGATCTATTTTTGTAAAATACTTAGCACCTCCCAAACAGTCAAGTAAATCCTCTATCCTAGGGATTGGAAACCTATACCTGATTGTGATCTTGCTAATAGCTCTGGAATCTGTGCAAAGCCTCCAAGTACCTTCCTTCTTTGGTGCTAGTACAGCTGGTACTGCACATGGACTTAAACTTTTCCCAATCAGACCTGAATCCAATAATTCTTCAATTTGTCTGGCTACTTCTGCATTCTGTTCTGGAGTTAGTTTATAGGCTGCTTTGTTTGGAAGTGTTGACCCTGGAATTAAGTCTATGCAGTGACTAATATCCCTGACAGGTGGTAGGGATCTTGGCATTCCCTCTGAGATGATACCTTTGTACTTATCCAATAGCTCTTGGATAGCTGCGTCTATGAACCTTTGCTTTTTCTCTTCCTTGACTTCTTGCTGCTGTTCTTTATTCACCCTCATACATGGGATTAGGGCATATGCAACTGTACCTTCTGCTGCTACTTCTTTCATGAACTGTTTACCTTCCATCAGCATTACCTTCACCTCTTTTCCTTTAGATTTCTCCTCCTTCTCTGTCAATGGTAGTAACTTTATAACCTTACCATCTTTAGTGATTGTATAGGTGTTTCTAACACCATCATGTTGTGTCTTCAAATCATACTGCCATGGTCTACCAAATAAAAGATTGCAAGCATCCATCGTGGTAATGTCAAACAACAACTTATCCTTATATGCTCCAACCTAAAATTCTACCCAAGCCTGCTCTTCTACAATTGTCTGCTAACCTTGGGTAAGCCATGAGACTTTATATAGGGATGGGTGAGGCAATCTCCTAAGCTTAAGCTTTGTCACCATTTCTTCAGACACAAAATTTTCAGTAGAACCAGAATCAATCAAAACTTTACATGCCTTACCTCCTGCTTTGCAAATAGTCCTGAAAAGAGACTTTCTTTGAGGGGATTCTTTGTCAGGTACCTTCATGGTAGTCACTGTTCTTCTCATCATTAGAGACTCTCCACTTCTGGGTATCCATAATTATCAGGAGCATTCACACTCTGAAAAGAATTAGAGCCTGTCATACTTTGATTATCAGGTTCTTGGATCAGATTTGTTCTCCTTTCTCCTGTTGAGCTTGTGGCCTTTTCTGGACATCTGCTGGCTATATGGCCTTCTTTGTTACAGTTATAACATTTGATGGATCCTCTGCCCTGGGATCTTCCTCTGAAAGGTCTTCTACCTCTGAAGTTTCCTTGCTGACTATAATTTTATAATTTTCCCCCTGGTTCTGACTATTGTTTCCCTTACTATTGTCATGACTGGATTCTCCTTGATATCCATGTCCATGTCCTCTACCTCTAAAAGGACCTCTTCCACCCCTTTGTTGTCTTCCTCTTCCTCTATTGTGTTGTTCTTGTTTTCTCTTTAACTTCTCTTCCACTTTCAATGCCAACTGAAAGCATTTCTGAACTGTATCTGGATTATGCAGACTTAAATCTTCCTGAATGTTGAACCTCAATCCATTAAGGTATCTGGCTACCTTCTCTTCTTCACTTTCCTTTACCTTTGTTTTCATACAAAGTTTCATGAATTCTTCTGTATATGAGCTGACATCTAGCTCCTTCTGCTTCAGGTTTTGCTTCCTCTTGTGTAATTGGATACTGTAATCCAATGGGACATAAGCTTCCTTTACTAATGCCATCATTTTCTTCCATGTAGTGACTCTACGCTTTCCTTCCTGTACTCTATCATCTTGGACGAAATTCCACCATGTCAAGGCAGCTTCTTTCATTTTTGACTGGGCTATTTTCACCCTCTGTTGTTCTGGTATCTCCTCCGTTTCAAAGAAATTGTTCAAGGAGTCTATCCACTCCATCACTGAATCAGGTTCCATCTTTCCTGTAAACACTGGCAAATCCAATTTCACATCCATGGTTCTCCTCTCCATGGCCTTGAGGGCGTTCAACAGTGGTCTCTGGTCTGCAGGAACGACCTCCTTGTTCCAACTAGGGATCTCTTCTTCTTCCCTATCTTCTTCTCTACCAGAACGTACTCTGTTCCTCAACTTCTCTAACTCATCCTTCAATTCCTGATTCTGAGCCTTCACGGCCTTGCTCTCTGCAATCTATTTCTTTACCAGAACTACCAACTCAACGTTGGTCATCCTTGCCGGAATCTCAGATGTTCCTTCTTCATCTGACATCCTGCTATATCCTGATCTTTTCCAGAAGATCCTTCCTTTGCTCTGATACCACTATGATGCAGAGGAAACGCAACAGAAGCTTACAAATAGGATGGAAAAGCCATTAATCCACTAGCATGTTAAAATCCTGGACATGCAGTATGTAATACCTATCGGCTTATCATCATCATCACATTTCTTGCTAACACAGACATCATCATCATATTTTGAAGAGGCATGAAATATCCTCCTGCTAACTACTGTTCACTTCCTTATCGCCTTTCGCCTTTCGCCTGTCAGCAGCATCATGATACTCGATGAACACAATTATCCTCCTGATGATCACTATTCACTTAGCACCAAACTCTATCGGCAGCATCATGATGTTTAGCATCATCATCACCCTTCGTCAGTAGGATATGAAATATCCGGTTCCTCTCATATATCTTGATGACGATATTCCTTATGCACCTTTTCTTCGATGCTTACGTCACCCGGATATCGACCTTCTTTAAACAAACAGCATCAGGATATGACTTATCAGGTCATATTGAAACATCCTGATGATGTTAACCAAACTTTATGCCGATGACTTACGCCGATGCCAAAACACTTAGCGACAACAGGATAAACTTGCATAGGGTGATATTTGCAATATCCTGATGACGATGACGTCACTTGCACCCGATGATGATGTCAATGCACCTGATGATGATGTCAACAAGATATAAGACACTTATATCCTCCGCAACATGATAATGAATATCCGGTGATCTTTTCAATATCCTGATGATGACCTTTCCGGTCCTTAGCCAAAAAGTGAACTTTCACTTCTACATGCGATAGCGATATGCGGACGATGGATACACACGAAGGGTGATCTTGACGATGATATATACACTGAGTATATATCCAACCTATATCATCCTGATGCACTTGAAACATGCAATTTTTGCCAACTTCAAAACCTGATCTTGATAGCGATATACTCGTAGATGACGATACGATTCACTCCGTCTGGAAAAGCACATGCAGATCCCTATATATCCGTCAGCTGCATGCAAACTCACAGAACCGCACAATTTTACAAAGAAAACATGATGGTCGGGCCGGGTCACCTTCAGATCAAAACTTAACAATTTATCTTCCTAAACCCTAGCACATGAGGATGCTAGGTTGATTCATAGCATGCTACCAATCGATCTCCCACACAATGAAATGCATAAACAGAAAACTAAAATACAACCTAAACTAACATGCATGACCATTCCACCGATTCACAGAATCAACCGGTGGAAGGGTTGAAAGAATCCATTAACCTGTAATCAGAACAGAAATCAAAACATAAACAGCTGATAAACCAGATAATGCAATTGATGAGATCTTATTTAGATGAAACACAAATGTCCTATTTCTACAATACTATCGAACAACAATGTTTCACAATGTCTGGCCTGATCTTTGGATCTCACTCAATCACCAGTACAACATAACATAACTACTACTCTCTCCTCTCAAACCCTAACTGATCTGAGTTATTTATAGCAATATCCTACGAGTACTACCAACTCGATTCCCAGCGGCTGGGAGCTTCCAAGCGGCTGGGAGAAGACAGCTCAGACAACCTGATAACGAACTCTAACTACCTGCACACTCTCCTAGGCTGATCTAATACATATGCATTGGTCCAATGGACCTTATTACATTATGAAGTCAAACATGCTAAAACTAGACTAATGTCCTGTCATGCGGACAATGAACCTATATCCTGTCTTGTAGGGGTGCTCCTGCACCAATTTAAAAGCATACCATGATGGTGTTAGGAACACCTACTCCATCACCAAGAATGGTAAGGTGATAGAATTGATACCATTAATGGAGACAGAGGTGGAGACAAAAGGAAAAGAGGTTAAAGTGATGATGGTAGAAGGAAGACAATTCATGAAAGAGATAAGAGAAGAAGGAGCAGATGCATATGCTCTAATTCCTTGCCTTAAGGTAAACAAGGAATAGCAGAAAGAAGTCAAGGGAGAAAAGAGACAAAAATCCATAGAACCAGCTATCCAAGAGCTATTGGACAAGTACAAAGGCATTAGTTCTGATGGGATGCCAAGTTCCTTACCACCTATAAGAGAAATCAGCCATTGTATAGATCTGATCCCAGGATCTACACTCCCAACAAATCAGCATATAAGCTCACTCCAGATCAAAATACAGAGGTAGCAAGACAAATTGAAGAATTGTTGCAGACAGGCCTAATTGGCAAAAGTTTAAGCCCATGTGCAGTACTGGCTGTACTAGCACCAAAGAAGGAAGGCACTTGGAGACTTTACACTGATTCAAGGGCTATCAACAAAATAACAATCAGGTACAGGTTTCCAATCCCTAGGATAGAAGATTTACTTGATTGTTTAGGAGGAGCTAAATACTTCACCAAAATAGATTTAAAGAGTGGTTATCATCAGATTAGGATTAGACCTGGTGATGAGTGGAAAACTGCATTCAAGACAAATGAGGGGTTATATGAGTGGAAGGTCATGCCTTTTGGTTTATCCAATGCTCCTAGTACCTTTATGAGATTGATGAATGAGGTCTTGAGAGAGTTCATAGGTAAATTTGTCATAGTATATCTAGATGACATCCTGATTTTCAGCAATCTAAGGGAAGAACACCTCATCCATATAGACTTGGTTCTCAAAAGGTTACATGAAGAGCAGCTAATGATAAATTTAGCAAAGTGTCTGTTTCTGTAGGAAGAAATCATCTACTTAGGATTTGTTATCTCACATAACAAACTGAGAATGGATCCAGAAAAGGTCAGTGCCATACTGTCTTGGCCAACACCCAAAATTGTGCATGATGTTAGAAGTTTTCATGGATTAGCAACCTTTTATAGGAAGTTTATAAAGGGATTTAGTCATATCTGTGCACCCATGCTTGACACTATAAAGGGAGGACAGAAGTGCAAGTTTACATGGACAAAGGAGGTAGATAATTCTTTTGAAATGTTGAAGAAGAAGATAGCAGAACAGCCAGTTCTTGCATTTCCTGATTTCAGCAAGATTTTTCAAGTAGAATGTGATGCAAGTCATATTGTTATTGGAGCAGTGCTCAGCCAAGAAGGTAGGCCTATTGCATTCTTCAGTGAAAAATTAAATGATGCCAAGAAGAGATACTCATCCTATGATTTGGAGATGTATGCTCTAGTCTAGTCACTTAAGAAATGGAGGCATTACTTGATGCCCAAAGAATTCATAGTGTTCACAGATAATCAGGCCCTCAGTTTCTTAAACAATCAAGAGAAACTGAATCATAGACACATGAAATGGGTGGAAACTTTGCAAGCTTTCACTTTCACACTCAAGCACAAGAAAGGGGTTAACAACAAAGTAGCAGATGCTTTGAGCAGGAGAGTACTGACCATAAATCAGATCCAATTGGAGAGTGTTGGGATTGATTCGTTGAAGACAATGTATGCAGATGATGAAGACTTTGGAGAGATCTATAAGGTATGTACTTCTTTTGGAGACAAATATCATGTTGAGTTTTCTGAATTTCTGATCCAAGATGGATTACTTTTCAAAGGTGGACAACTATGTATTCCAGATGCTCTATGAGACTGAATATTATTTAGGAAAAACATTGTGGGGCTCTGTCAGGACATTTTGGTCTTGATAAAACTCTTGATCTGGTAAAAAGACATTACTATTGGCCTAAGTTACAGTCAGATGTGAGAAAATTTGTGGAAGCATGTGTAATATGTCAGAAAGCCAAAGGAAGATCCACAAATGCAGGTTTGTATCAGCCATTAATCATTCCTTCTAGGCCATGGGAGAGAATAAGCATGGATTTTGTACTAGGTTTGCCTAGGACAAGGAAAGGATATGATAGTGTTTTTGTGGTAGTAGACAGATTCAGTAAAATGGCACATTTCTTGCCATGTAAAACCACTTATGATGCTTCATATGTCACTGATTTGTTTTTCAAAGAGATCGTGAGAATACATGGTTTACCATTGAACATAGTATCAGACAGAGATGTGAAGTTTATTGGCCACTTCTGGAGAACTCTTTGGAGAAAGCTGGGAACTAATTTATCTTTCTCATCAGCCTACCATCCTCAAACAGATGGGTAGACTAAAGTTGTTAACCATTCATTGGGTAACCTACTCAGGTGTTTAACCAGGCAGCATGGAGAGAAATGGGATAATATCCTCCCACAAGCAGAATTTTCTTATAATGACACCATCAATAGGAGTACAGGAAAGTCACCTTTTCAGATAGTGTATGGAATTCATCCAAGAGGTATTTTGGAGCTGAGAGATCTACCTATAGGAGAGCCTATTAGTGTAGATGGTGAAACTTTTGCTTCAACTATTAAAGAAGTGCATGATCAGGTCAAGCATCAACTCCAACAGGCTACAACAAAGTACAAAACATATGTTGACCAGAAGAAAAGAGATTTACAGTTTGCAGTGGGAGATTTGGTCTGGGTAAATCTGAAGAAGGAGCGGCTCCCCAAAGGTGAGTATACCAAGCTAATGTAGAGGAAGATTGGACCCTGTCAAATTTTAAAGAAGTGTGGACCGAATGCATATGAGATCAACTTCCTCCTGATCTTGGATTGTCATCAATTTTCAATGTCTGTGATTTGACTCCATACAAGCCAAATATAGATATAGAACAGGAACCATTGCAGGCAGCAGATGATGATATTCCTAAGCATGATCCACCAAAATTGAACCACATCTTAGACACACGAGTGCTCAAAAAGACCAGAAACAAAGAATACTTGGAGTATTTGGTGGCTTGGCAAGGACAACCAGATTCAAAGGTAGTTTGGATGACTGCTGACCAGATTTCAAATCATGGTACAGACCTACAAACTCTGATCTCAAAGGGGCTTGAGATCTCTTCTCCCGGGGAGTATGGTGCAGGGGCACCCCTTCAAAAGGACCAACATGCACAAGAAGAAGAAGAAGACTAACATTAGTTTGACATTTCATGTTATCTATAACACCTTCAAATGTAACATATAATGTTAGCATTTTCTGTATGAAGTTTCTGATAGTTTGGATTAAGGGAAAGATAATCAAGGTGTCTTAGCTATAAGAGTTTTGCTGTCTTATGCAAAACAGATGTCATTCGTAGTAGATTAAGGGTTTCCACCTATAATTTTGAAAAGATAAAAATCCCAGAAACAGAGGAGAATGTCAGTCCCTCGCATTGGGAAAGATAAAAAGGGGAAAACTGTTTGTAGAGGAGGGGGATAGTTTTCTGGGTTTGGTCTCTAAATAGTCGAATGTAATTTCTGAACATGAAGAAAGAATAGAAGTTCTGCAATTTACTTCCTTTCCAGATTCTGAATACTGTGTAAATATCCTGTGTAAATATTCTGTGCAGATTCTTTGTGTAGAAGTTCATTCTGTGTAGGGTTTGTATATAAATTAGTTTTGAGCTTCTGTGGTCAAATTAACTGGATAAATCCATTCCACTGGCAGATTTCTGGGTAAATCAGTGGAATGGACTTGTAGATTAATTTCCCCAACTTTGTTTACTCGTTCTAGGTATGGAAGGCTAGAATTGCAGAACCACTTCAAGCATCAGTTCTGAGTGTCTGTTGTTTATAAGGGATAACCTGTAGGTGTATTTCGCATTCAAGCCATCAGCATAAGAATTAATATCGGCGTGTCAAAACTAGGCTCACCCGACGGTGAAAATCTCACCGAGTATGGTCTTGGCCGTATCCATCGGTGAGAGTCAGGCATCAGCAAGGAGGAATCGTGCTGGTCTGATGGAGGTGAGTCTCACCGACAACGGTATGAGTTAAATCCGTCGGGGGGAGACAAGGTATCGGTGAAAGAAAACTGTGAGGGTCCGACAGTGAAAGTCTCACCGATGGTCCTATCATCGGTGAGAGGAAGAAGGGAGTTTGGCCGAAAAGGAGTTGGCGGAGAGTCCATCGGTGTAAGATAGCCCATCGGAGAACAGGAGGCAAGTCTTGCCGAAGAAACAAGTCCTACCGATGTAAAACATTGGTATGTGACCGTCGGAGTGAGTATCGCCATCGGAGAAAGAAAATTACCTGGGGCCGACAGTTGGAAGCCACACCGATCGGGGACACCGTTGGAAGGTGTTACTGACAGAGAAAGCTTCAGCGTGAGGTTTGAACCTCTCAGTTGAACCTCAGCGTTGAACCTCTGAATTGAACCGGTTCAACGTTGCCGTCGACGTGAGAGAGAAGCGGTCTAGCCGATAAGGAGTCTTGGTAGCTCATCGGAGTGAATTATGCCATCGGCAGAGGGAATAGAGGTGTCGCCGATAGTTAGTGTTTTACCGATAGCAAGTCCATCGGTGTAATCAACAGCATCGACAGGAGACTTAAAGAGTTCACTGATAGACAGAAGTCTCGCCGAAGGGGAAGGTTGAACCTGTCCATTGAACCTTTCGGGCGAACTTATCCATTGAACCTCCAGTTTGAACTTGCCAGTTGAACCTATCCGTTGAACCTCCAGATTGAACCTGTTCATCGGGTAGATAGTGGGCTAGTCCTACCGAAGGAGAAGTTCATGTTGTGTGCTTTTCGGTGAGAGATAGGTATCGGCGCAGGAGTTTCTATCTTGACCGATGTTGGATTGTCATGCCGAAAGGCAAATCCAGTGAAGACCATGTTGGTGTGACCTAGACATTGGAGTGAGCGGCATTGTGATGGGCCGATAGTCATTGTCAGCCCGACAAGGGCTTATCGGTGAGAGGTGAAGGTGTCGGCGAAGGAGTATTGAACCTGACTGACGGTGGACTGTCTTGCCGATAGGCAAGAGTGGGTATGTTTTGGTGAGACAATTCAAAGGTCTTACCGATATAGTTTCTTTTGGCTGTCTTGCGGGATCCAAGAGGTTTTTGAACTGGTTCACATGCTTTAGTTGGCACGTGCTCTGCATCAATGTCTCCATCAAAGTCCAAACTTTCAAAACACCTGTAAACTTGTAGCTAGAAGTACCAAATCTGAAAACCTGCTATACCATGTTGATGGTCACATAACAACATTCACTCCCACAAGTTTGTGCCTAAAAATCCATCCAAATGCTCTCATAATGGCACTCTGAATCTCAGGCTCCAAAAAGTGATCAAACAAGTACCAATCTCTCACAAAACTAAAAATCTACATGATCCAAACTATAGTACACTACAATAGCTCTCCAACACCTTTCTGAAATCAAAAATCTTATTCCATATGTAATAGTTATGAGCATAAAACTCTCTCAGAGCAATACCTAGCTTCAAGCACCAAATTCTGACACAAAAGGAAAAATCTTATTATGAAACTTATACTATTGCGTAGTTCTCAGAGAGACCTTTTCAACACCTATAAGAAGTCTAAAATCTGATACCATGGCTGAAAGTTATGCCTCCCAAAAGAAAATGCCCTCTGTGGGCTAAAGGGGGACCCCTGGTGGGATCCTCCGTCCTTGCTGATGTCATCACTGACGTGGTGTTGATTGGACATAAACAAATGATGTGGTGTTTGGTTGGTGTCACAGGGTGTCGTGGCATAGGGTAGACTCCAAATAGTTTCAAAAAAGTTTAATGTTTCCATGAACCATGGCACATTAAAAAAATTGGGTTTAAATAAATTTAAGGTCTGAAAATATTATTAATGCCGTTGTCATTATTTTAACCAGCCCTACTATTAATTTTTTTTGTTTTAAAAAACCCTTGCAGGCTTGACAGGTCGCTAGCCTCGCTGCTCCGGTCAGCCTCACTGGTCTGGCACCCGAGACCGATGGCCAAGGGCCCTCTAGCGCGACCATGCCAGCCGGGAGTCAACAGGCCCCGGTCACTATGCTGACCGACCCTACCATGGTAGGCCAGGGGTACGGGGATATGTAGACCCCTACCCCTTTTGAAACTTTTTTTTTTGTCTTTTTTTAATTTCACGTCTTTAAAAAATAATTTTGTTCCATAGTTAATTTTTTTCAAAAAAAATTTCCTCCAAACTATAGAATAGTAACCAGGGTAGGATTTTTTTTTATAAAAATTCTGCAGAGTGTACCTGCAACAGCCGTACGATCGTACCGACGAACTAGGGAGGGCATAATTTTTTTTCATTTTTTCCACAGTGGCCAAAATATACAAAATTATATGTTTTTCTTCGCCTCTCAGGCCTTCTGAATCCAACAGTGAAGTCTGTTTTGTCCCATGAGGTCATCTACAAAAAATCCCTCCAAAAAACCCTCATGAAGTTGATCCAAGAAACCCTCTTCAACCATGATTTTTCAATCACTAGATCTGCAAAATACACAACAAATCTACAATACCCAGAACTCCCAATCTGCAATACAACCTGCACAAAACCTTGTAATGTCCCAAATCTTTTCATGCATTTCCATGGCTTCCATTTTGCATCCAATCTACACACACAAGGGTTATACAAATCTAGGGAACTCATACCTCCCTCAATCATAAACATGGCTCTGATACCACATGTTAAGAATTTGCAGGTCAAATAAAACTAATTCCACATAACCCAATAGGAGAAAAAGATGCAACAAATAACCATAATGCAAATATCAAATGAATAAATACAAGATAACACAAGATATATCCTTAGAAAACCCTCAAGAGGGAAAAACCCAGTCTCCAAAAGAATCCACACTCATATGTATTATTCAACAAAAGATATTGCAATACATGCAATGAGTCTCCATGAATACCTTTGAACCATCAAGCACCTCCAATGCATCCTCCATGTGTACAAGCATGAATCCACACATCACCTGCCATGCTTCACAATATGCACTTACAAGAGAAACTCAATACAGTGATAGCCTCTCACAAACCTCCTTCCACATACAATGAAATAGCCAACTAACCCAACCAATGACCATGTGCTTGCTTTTATAGACCAAGCTCACGCAAATACAACTTGTGGTATTGGATAAAATCATGTGTTCCAAAACCATGGATACACAAAACCATTGACCCCCTTATTTAATATTGGTACTATGTTTTCCCAACAATTAAAAAAATAAATAATAACCCAATGTTACATACAAAATTTACAAGTGGCCTCCAAATAAATATCTAATGTGGTTAAACACATCAATTAAGATGCACCACAAATAAATATTTATTTTACATGAATAAAATAATACACTATTATGCAAGGTGTACAACACCTATTTCCCAACATCTTTCAAGCTTTTGCCACTATTCAAGTCTCCACTTGTGCTTTAGTTTAGGATCTTTGTAGTCCTTTGTTTGCAATTATAGACTTGCAAAACTCTCAAAGTATTTGATATGAATGTCAAATATTTCTTAATAAGACTGTCAAACCTAGTCAATATGGAATAGTCATGCCATTATTGTCAACTCAATCTAATATGACTATGAATACACTTGTATAACTTCTCTATTTGTGGATCTTGCCCTTGATTTGATTCTCTCTATAACTTGTTATCCAAACCTCTTTCTTAAACCCTATAAGACAGTGGCTTTAGAGATCTAAAACTGTGAAAGGTTTACATAACCCTAGTGATCTTAAAGGCAATTCTGTTCAATGTCTGTTATAATCATTCTTGGTTGTTAAATGAATGATTACAATCATTATACATGACTAATCTTTGACTCTTGTGACATTCATTTCATATGACTATTCTTTGCATTTTTGTGACAGTCATTTAGGCTCATCATTCTTTAAAAGTCCCAACATGGTTACAATACAAAACCCTTAAACAAGCCTCTGCATACTATTGGCATTCATCTATGACTGAGATAACACCAATGTGGAACAGAATATGACTCTATGGACATGAATATGACATTATTTTGGCACATACTTATCCTTTTTACCATCCTTCATACTTCTAGGGTATGGAGGACATCTTCTCTAGATGCAGACATAAACTTCATGATATAATCTCTCTTTTTTGTAGAAGAAATGATCCCACATACCTTTTATCATCTTAGAAAAGTCTGAGCATATGAAAGAAGTGGTGCAGTGAGTTGTTAAAAACCTTCCTCAAGCTTTGTACGTGCCATGCAACAAAGGAAAAATAAGCTGCCTCCATTTTTGCTATGTAAGCCATCCAAAGAAAAGATGAAAACCTAAAATAAAGCTTCCAAATCACAAACCTAACCTAACCTATCCTCTTAACTCGACCACAAGATTACAGTTTGAAACAAAACAACAACTAAAACTTTCAAAAGTTCTCCCTCCTTTTACTTGTACGTGAAATTTGAAAAAAATAAGGTTAATTTGAAGTGGAAAACTCATTATATTGGCCATGCAACATGGAAAAAGGCCTTTGGACGTGAGATTAATGTGGTTTATCCTTTGACATTACCATTTTACATGCCTTGTAACATGGGAGGATCCATTTTGGATGTGAGGAAATGATCTTTGATATGATAAAGTATATAAAACACTTGAAAATTTCCTTATTTGAAGCCTCTAAACAATGGAAAAGAAGATTTTCAACAACCTAATTCTCTACAAGACTTTTCAAAACTCCTTGAACTTACACACCTAGAAGACAAATAATAACACTTCATTCTTTGAAACATAAGAGAAACCTTTATGACTAAATAACATCAAGTGACAACAAATTCAACCTCCATGTTGCTTATTTGGATGGGGAGAAAAAATAGGTAACATTTTGGTGACTTCTACTAATTTCTTTCCTAATGAGCATAAAAACCAATAGCCTTGAGTTATCCTTGGGCAATAGTGTCACCGAAACTTAAACACAACTCAAAACAGACTTAGAACTGCTGTTAACACCTTCAAAACAACAAGACACAAATTGAAACACTCTAAAAAACTACCCAAAAACATGACTAAAAATGTGCATCAGCACTTGGAGGAATGGAAAAACTCTTAAAACCTATGTGTAACAACACTTATTGACATCAAAACCTATCCTACTGAACTAACCAAGTGCAGAGCCTATCTAAATGAAACCATTCATTGGCTCCTTGAAATAACTCCCTTTCCCGATCAATTGAGAATGTTTCCCATGCTTATGAGTATCCAAGAAGGGGTAGAGGAAGGTTGGGTAATTGATAAACCGCTGAAATACTTCTCCAAGAAGGAAATCAAATCCACTTACCAACTCAAATTGGTTGCAATCACAACTACCTTGAGGTGTAGAAGTAAGTTGATTCTACCCTCCATGATGTTCAACCTCATTCTTTGGATCAAGCATACCATATGGTCTGTCGTCCTTGTTAGCCTCCAACTAAGCTAGATGTCAAATAGGACAACCTTTAGACAAGCCAATGTTCAAACCAACAGTGCTGATTTGATGCTCATACTCTTGTGATTTACTTGGAAGAAAGGCCATCCTCTCCTTGTTTTCATGTTGTTCCTGAGTCTCTTCTAAAGTAGGCTTTGAAAAGAAGCCTTAGATGCACTCAATAGAGAAGTCTTCACCATTGAGAAGTTGATATCCCTACTAGATAACCAAGAACAAATCTTCAATTTGTTCTTTCTTATGCTCCAACTCTATATCACTATTCTCCATGAAAAGTGGAAGTTCCTCAAATAGATCCATGCTATCAAGTTCTCCATTCTCTTGGATAGGGTTTCTTGCTTGATTTTCTTCATCATTGTCAATGAAATAAATTAGATCAACAAGGTCTCCAAACTCCAAAATAGGATTGCCCTCATGATTTAATACTTCATTCTCATTTTTGTTTTCATGGACCAAAATTTCATCAAAGTTTTTAACATCCTCTTGCTGCTCCAAATCAGCTGCTAAGGTGAGTATTGACATGTGCCCTCCTTATTCTTTTTCATGAAGTGAGGTAGTTGGTCAAACAAGAAAACTGATTCTTCCTTTTTGTTTGATTCTTTCTCTAATGAATCTTCTACAAGTTGTCTTTGCAATTGAAGATTCTGTCCCTATAGCCTTTGCATTCTGCTTTCATTCATCTCATGAAAAGCATTAGAAAAACCATCAAATGAATCAAAATGTAAAGGATTCAATGAAAGCATTAACCAACATCCTCTACACATGCATTATGCACATAGTCAGCTAAGAACACAGTACAAACAGTAGCAACCTCTTTCTATTCTTGCAATAGAGTTTCATTTTCATACTTACCTCCTTGTAAAAGGTCAGATTTCTCATCTATTATAGCATATGGGGGCTTGTAGACAATGGATTTTTCTTGGTTTTGAATTGGCTTTTGGGTTGAAGAAGCACTCCTAAAACTTGGAATTTTATTTGGCTTAGATTCTACAACCTTTTCATCTTCCTAATTTTGGATTGGTATGAGAGTAGTAGCCTTAACAAGGTTTGGTATTTTGAAATTAGGATGCTTGGTCCAAGAGGGTTGCCATGGTATAAGATTTCGAAAGGTTTGTTGAATCTCTTGAGGAAGAGTAGGTTTTTTAATGGATTGCTCTTGAAAGATAACATGCTAAGGTTGCACTTGTGTAGACTCTTGCAAAGAATGTGAGCTTCTAAAACTTGGAACTTTACACAAGGAGGCTTACTTGAAGATTCAAGAGGTTATTTTTGTTTAAAACTAGGAATTTTGGACTTGGAAACCTCTTCTTTCAAAGGATGATTCATCGTTATAGGAAGAGTTGAACTGAAACTAGGAATGCAAAGGGCTAACTGGGTTTCATACCTTTGTATTTGAGCCATCAGTTGCTTCATTTATTCTTCTTTATCTGTAATTTGCTTAGCCAAAAAATCCTCCCCATACCTCACTTGTACCTCCCTCTCCTACTGGTGCAAATAAGATTGATCTACAAGCTCTTCCTACTGCCAACTATACTCCTCATTTTAGATAGCATCTAACTGCATTCAAAAGCTAAGCATGATATCTCTAATGCTCATGTTTTCATCATCTTGAAGCTGTCTAGGAGAATAAGCTTGCTGGTTATGAGAAATATAGTCTTTTTGGGACTGATTATAGGCATGGGAAGGCTACCAAGAAGGCTGAGCAGGGGAGGGTGGGAGGTAAGCATGATGAGCATGTTGGTATCTTCTTATTAGAGGGTTGTTTGGGATGAAACCAACATCATTTTCAGTCTGATATGGTTGATATAAAGGCTCACAAACTAGATTTTGATAAGGAAGATGGGAAGAGGCATATTTTCCTTGATAACTTGACATGCTAGAACATTAAAATGACTTGAGATTTGAAGAAATATTTATTAAAACAAGAAAAATTAGGTATAATTTATTAGGATATAACTCATACTAGCAGACCACCAGCTAGTTTTGAGGGCTTTCCACAAAGGAAAAGAGCATGAAAATCACCCAACATTGATCCTTGGTATTCTCTTGAGCACTTGGACTACTTGTACCAATAAGTTTGGACTTGTAGAGTTGCCAGATGTGTGAAATATTGCCTCCAAAGGTTGATACTACTAATATACACATTGAATATCAATACTGAAAAGAGAACTTATGGACTGTAATAGTCCAATGAGTCCCACCGAGCATGCCAAAAAATCTTATCACTGAATAATGTTCTTACTAGTGAAACATGGGAACTTTTCTAGGTTTATGGGTCACCTATGACAGAAAAGAACCTCTAGAGAGGGTTGGTTCCCTTGGATTTTATCACCTAAACTAGTGTTATCTACCACACTTTACTAGGAAACAAGATGAGAAATGACTTGAAAGCAAAACTAATACTTGTATATGTGATGCACCAAAACTGAAGTGACCTGTATCTACTATTTGGACACACAATTATTAGAGAAAATGACTATTTTCTTGCACAACTTATGTTTTCTTACACCATATGCATCAATATTTGCAAAGAGGATGTTTGTATTTCATTGTTTAGAAGGAAAATGATGTTTTCATAGCTAAAAAACTCTACACATACATTTCACAGTTTACAACCTACACAAAGATATAGTTTTCTACCTAAAGGTGTTTACTTTGAAGCATATTTTAATGTTTTTTGATTGAAAACATAGAAAATACATGCATATTTTGATTAACACACAAGAGAACAACACAAATGAAGGTAACAATGATCACTTTATTGATAAAAAGGTGATCTTACATCAATACGTAAGTCTGAACAATCTTGTATTGCATGAAAAATTATAGTACAAAAGTGTTTTCAGTATTGAAAATTTGATAAAATTGAGTTACAATATGTTTTTCTTGAGCTTCTAGAGCTTTCAAACATGAAAGAACTCCTAAAAAAAGCTATCCTAAGTCTTTCATATACTCATCCCAACATGGGGAGACAATAAGAGTGAAAATAGGATGAAAAATTATGACCAAGACTGGGTCAAACCTCCTTTAGGCGCCCAAAGAGTCTTCTGAATGGATCTTGACTCTTGCATGTCATGGTTGACCTTTTCCATCTCCTACAATCATGCTCTAGTTGCTCCAAAAGCTCCTTGATGCTTGGGAAGTATCCAATTGCCCCTAGATACTTGCAAAGTGGTTAAAACTGCTTTAGACTGCATTAAAAAGCCTCATAACTATCCCAACTTCCCACTATCTATTCCAACCATCACCTACAAAATGATAGGGCACGTGTTTCTCAGGTGTAATGTCTTCAAGACTTCTAAGGTGTGTAGATAGAATATTGTGGCATTTGGAGTCCTCAAACTGCTCAAAACTACCTCTTAAAGACTTAGAAACATTCTTGACTTCATTTATGACCCCTGTAGGGTCTTCTTCAAGGTTAAATATGCAATTGGTGTCCTCAAACTATGTTTGTAGCACTCTGGAAGTTATGGGAAATTCCATTTTCATCTCTACCCTCTAGTTGAAATACACAGTGTGTATTTCAACTTGCTTCCATCTCGCATGGTTTCTCATGTCTTTTGGCTGACTGTTCTACTAAAAACCCCTATCACTGCTGTTTCTCTCTACTCATCTTGCTCACTATGACTGCTTCTTTGATTGTTATCAAAAACATTGTCCAAATTTTTTGATTACTATCACCAGACTTCATGACTCTTGATAGAGGTTAGGATGCTCCTGAAAGACTTGTAGACTACACCCCTTCTCACTATCTTCATGCATTTAATTCTTTGAAAGATATAAATCCTTGTATCTCCATTGTATGTCTACTTGACTATGATAACATAAGGTATTGATCTTACCACAAATGACTGTCAAAACATATATCTACTCACTTCATTGAGCTCTTGCACCTGCATTTGCTTCATTATTAACCTCATGTTATACTCAGATACCCACTACCATGAAACATTTCTTTCTACCCTACATGCTTGTCATCACCTCCACCTAATGACTCTAATCTTCTCACTGTTAACATCTCTTGTATTCATTGAAGACCCACTACATAGTTTTCAACATTATTTAGATCTTTAGACGAATGGTGAGAAACCCTCTATTTTCTAACCTTTAAGCTATAGGTCTCTTGCTTTTAGTGATGTCTCCATGTCTAATATCTCTTGAAGATCCTAAAGGATGACTGCCCTCTATGTTTTGTGACAGAGCTTTCTAGCTTCTTCTCTTCTTGAACACAATCATATAGGACTATTCCTCTCTGTTATTACCGTCATCTTGACTGTTCCTTTATTGTTATGATAGTCATCAATGACTACTATGTTGTTTCAAACTGTTTTCCAAGACTGTTCTCTTTCTCTTGTGTGTTTCATGACTGTCATGACTTC
The DNA here is from genome assembly GCA_027924645.1 of Cunninghamia lanceolata. NCBI lineage: Eukaryota > Viridiplantae > Streptophyta > Pinopsida > Cupressales > Cupressaceae > Cunninghamia > Cunninghamia lanceolata. The sequence continues at coordinate 9,438,372 of BSBN01000252.1, read as the reverse complement.
TCTAGATAGTCATATTATGGTTTCTCTTTCTTCATCTTATGATAGTCATTCTATGACTGTTCCTACTGCTTTAGATAGTCAATCTTATGACTGTTCATTCTCCTTTTATGACAGACATTCCATGAATGTTTTAGATCTACTTTGAACCTCCTTGACTACTAGGTATGCTTGTCCCCACTATCCTACTGACTGTAGATGATAGAAAAACCATTTTTTGTATGACTGTCAACAACATAGCCTTTGTGACTATCTTCAAACCTCTTTCATAACTGTCTCCTTCATGCTTATTTCATCCATCTAGGTGACTATTTTTTCTTCACTGATTATAGTCATCCATATGATTGTTTCTTTCTTTTGTGATAGTTATTGAGATATGACTGTCACTTCACTATATATTTTCATAGTCATTTTCTTGACTGTTCTAAGAATGTTGACTATTTCTAAGGCTTACTCAAATAGTCTTTATGACTACTAACTATTATACAATCACCTCTAGTGATTGTTCCTTTCAATTTATGACAATCTTCTTGCCATGAATGATTCATAGACCTCTTAGTAATTGCATAGACCATATAGGGTCTCATCAAAGTCCTTAGCATTGTGGTCAAAACCATTATATCCTTGACAGGTCTTCTATAACCTAAAGCCCAAGAGTTTCATGAACTATGACCAAAACTCCTTCTATCTTTCTTGTTTCTCTTAGTATGATATCTCTGTATGAAAGATAGCTATATCCCACTATTCTCTTTCAAGATTTTGCCACTATTCAATTCTCCACTTGTGCTTTAGTTTAGGATCTCTATAGGCCTTTATTCGCAATTACAGACTTACAAAACTCTCAAAGTCTTTGATATGACTATCAAACCTAGTCAATATAGAATATTCATACCATGACTGTCAACTCAGTCTAATATGATCGTGAACACACTTGCATGACTTCTCTCTTTGTGGATCCTACCCTTGATTTGATTCTCTTTGTGCCTGGTCATCCAAACCTCTTTCTCAAACCCTATAAGACAATGGCTTTAGAGATATGAAACTGTGAAAGGTTTACAAAATCCTAGTGATCTTAAAGGCAACTTTGTTCAATGGCTGTTATAGTCATTCTTGGTTGCTATATGATTGATTATAGTCATTATACATGACTGATCTTTGACTCCTGTAAAAATCATTTCATATGATTGTTCTTTGCATTTTTGTGACAGTCATTTAGAGTCATCATCCTTTAAAACTCCCAGCACTGTTATAATACAAAACCCTTAAACAAGCCTTTGCATACTATTGGCACTCTTCTGTGACTGAGATAACACCATTGTTTGAACAAGAGCAGACCAATGTGGAACAAAATATGACATTATTTTGGCACATACTTGTCCTTTTTACTATCCTTCATTGTGCTTCTAGAGTATGGAGAGCATCTTCTCTAGATGCAAACCTAAAATTCATGATATAACCTCTCTTTTTTGCACAAAAAATGATCCCATGTACCTTTTATCATCTTTGAGAAGTCTGAGCATATGAAATAAGCATGTGTGAGTTGCTGAGAAACCTTCCTCAAGCTTTGGACGTGCCATGTGAAAGAGGAAAAACAAGTTGCCTCCATTTTTGCTATGTAATCCATCCCAATAAAAGATGAAAACCTAAAACAAAGATTCTAAATCACAAACCTAACCTAACCTATCCTCTTAACTCGACCACAAGCTTGAAGTTTGAAACAAAATGACAACTAAAACTTTCAAAACCTCTCCCTCCTTTTACTTGTACGTGAAATTTGGAAAAAATAAGGTTAATTTGAAGTGGAAAACTCATTATATTGACCATGTAATGTCAAAAAAGGCCTTTGGACATGAGATTAATGTGGTTTATCTATTGACATTACCTTTTTACATGCCATGCAACATGGGAGGATCAATTTTGGATGTGAGGAAATGATCTTTGGTAGGATAAAGTATATAAAACACTTGAAAATTTCCATATTTGAAACCTCTAAAGAATGATAAAGAAGATCTTCAACAACCTAATGCTCTACAAGACTTTTCAAAACTCCTTGAACTTACAACACCTAGAAGATAAACAATGATTCTTCATGCTTTGAAACATAAGAGAAACCTTTATTACTAAATAACATCAAGTGACAATGAATTCAACCTCCACATTGCCTATTTGGTTGGGAAGTAAAAATAGGTAATAGTTACTATTTCATTCATCTATTTTGGGAGATCACAAGGTTATTCTACTTGAGCTTGAGCAATCCACATACTTGGTTTAGCAAGGAGCAATCCATTGGAGTTTGGGTGCAACTTCGATACACTCGATCCATGTGGTTGGTTTGTGTGCAAAGGAAGGTGTTTATTTTCATTTGTCTTTCCATTCCAAATTTCAACCATCACAATGACCTCCAAATATTAATTCATGTGCTTCTTGGAGAATGTCCTATCTCTCGCACTCGAATACTACCCTATGTGTGATCTCATCTCTTTCAATCCTATGTAGTTCTCCTTCAATCAATGTATATGGAAGTGACTTCCGTAACAATATTTGTTTGTCACTTGGGGAGCTTTTTTTAGGAATTTGTCCAGTTGAGAGTAGACTTGCTATGTCATTGAGTTCTTCTAGTACCATAGTTACTCTAAATAAGTTTGTGCTAGGTAAATATTCCTCTATTTTTCTGGTTCTTCCCTTGTTTCTATTTTTGAGAGGTAATCATGGCCTTGATTACTTTTTCTATTTTCACCATGATGTTAAGTTTAAATTATTAGAATAGTAGGAGTCATCTATATATTCTGCCTTGTGTGACTGATCTATTAAGTAGGTATTTTAGAGGTTCATGATCTGTATAAAATGTGAATGAATTGGATAGCAGGTAATGTTTGAATTTGTGTAAGGCATATACCATTGCTAAAGCTTCTTGTTCTATGGTGGTATAGTTATTTTTGCTTGTGAGAGTTTGCAGCTGGAAAAAGTAATTGGATGGTCTATATTTCCCTGTGGTTGTGCTAAAATTGGTCCTATTATGGTCCTAGATTCACCAACATGTATTTGGAATGAGACATTCCAATTAGGAAAGATTAATATAGGTGCCTCTACTATTTTATACTTTAGTGTATCAAAAACTTGTTGACATTCTTCAGTCCAATCAATTATTTTACTTGTTTTCTTTTCTAGGAGTTCTTCTATTGTAGATGCAATTGTGACATAACCTCTAATGAATTTTTAATGGTAACCAATATAGCCTAGAAATTTTTTTACTTCTGAATCTATTTTTCAAGGAGGTAGGTTCAAGATAAGTGCTACTTTTAAGAGATCTACCATAAGTCCCTCTTTGCAGATTATATGCTCAAGTAGTGTGCCAAATGGTACTATAAAGACACATTTCTTTAGGTTCAGGGTGATTTACAAACTTTTACATTGTTCTAACATTATACAGAGTACTCAGACATGGTATTTTAGTAAGCCACAGACTATCCAATCATCTAGATAGACTTCTAAGAAATCATGAATAAAGTCAATGAATACATTAACCATAATGTGGCTAAATACTATTGGTGCATTCTTTGGGCCAAAGGGCATGACTGCATACATAAATGATCCCCATTTTGTTGCAAATGTGGTTTTTAGTTGATCCTCCTATTAGATCTTAACTCAATGATATATAGTGAAGCCATTAGTCAATGAGTATGCTTCCCTTCTGGCCATAGATTCTAGTCCTTCTTCTATGAATGGTGTAGGGAAAGGGTCATGGACGAAATCATTATTTAACTCTCTGAATTATACACATATTCTATTATCTATAGTTTTCTTATTTTGCACTACCATGGGGTTGACTCATTCTTCATATTCCACTGATTTGATTATCCATACTACCAACATCTTATCAATTTTTGTTTTAACCTTCTTCTTCATATTTGGGTTTAGTCTATATGGTCTTTTCTTCTAAGGTTTCACCCCTTCTTTGAATTGTATTTTTATAATTCATGATTCCTGCTTAATTCATTTCATGTCTATAAATGTGTGGGGAAATAGGTCTTCATATTTTGATACAATCTCAATGAATTGCATGACTTCTTTTTCTTCCCAATAATCCCCTATTTTTGTCAATTTAGGTCTACCCTCATTTTCTATATTTTCTTCCCTTAATTTTAATGGTTGGTTATAGTATTTGCTTTTTGGTTTAGTCTATGATGTTATTTTTCTTTCTCCCTACATGATTTCTATACGCCATTTAGGTATTTGTGGTTCTTCCTCATTCTCATTCCATTTTGTTGTGTAGTATAGCACCTTTTCTTAGAGTATTGGTCATGTTTGTCCATCCATTCTATTAGTTTCCATATACCTTCATTCCATGGTTGTGCTAGTATATTTTGTTTGGTATGTATTATCTTTATATTTTCCTCTACAGGCAAGAAGATGATCTCCCTCATTTTCTGAAGTACATAGTGGATGGCCTTTCTAGGGTTGAAGAAGAAAATGTGTGGTAAAAATCCTTTTGGATTTCTTCCCAATTTCTTATTTCTGCTCTTTTCTCTTGGTTAATATGCCAAGTTTGCACTAGTGTGAGTGTCCAATAGAACATTTGTATGTATAATCATGTATCATATTCTCTTTGTTTGTCCCATGTAGTTGAGCATATGTTCAAGTGTTGTTCAAGTGTTATGGTGTCATCATACTTAGGAATTCATCTACACTCCCTTCTTTAGGTAAATATCTTTCTTGAGTGAGAATTCTAAGGGATTTACACGTGTGAATTTTATCTTTATGTGTATTCCACCATCTTGCAAAACTGCAAATTAAAGTATGTTGTAGCACATCTAGTCTTAAGTCTTCTTTATTGAGTGTTTTTTCCATGCCTTCTAAGTTTGTTGTCGAGTCACCTACTCTTGAATACTTGGGTAGCTTGATGTGGGATGAGCTATGTGAGATATGATTCAACTGTCACAATTTTTTGAGGATAGAGTGATTATGTGTAATATATGGGTTTGGTGTTATCTGTGGTGGAATTATTGTATTTGCCGTAAGATGTATGTTTTTTTGTACTATGTATGGTGAAATTTTTTTGACCCTACTTAACTTCTAGGATTGTAGTTTCGGTTCATCCCTTAGCTAGGTGTTGACTACATCTTCACTATCTATATTGTCGTTACTATTATCAATGCATATTTCTTCTTCTGAGTTTTGTTCATCGAGTATTTTAGGCTTGGAGAGTTTTTCTAGGGAATAGACCACTTTAGATTTGTTTTCATAGTCATCTTGCACCACTTCTACATATGCATTACTCATGTCAATATCCAAGGGTATGTGTATAATCTTATCATTGTCTACAAAGGACAATTCTTCTCTCCTAGAGTCTATAATACCATTAGAATTTATAAACCATTGTAAGCCTAGGAGGGCATTTAAGGTGTCAAATGGTTTCATCATTTCTATAATTTCAAAGTCTATTGTTTGTTTAACCCTTAAAAAATTGACTTCTAGATTATTCCATGTTTTCATTGTCCCTATAGATGAGCCATCTACTAAGATGGTATTATATGGAGTTTCATGTAGTTGGGGTTTCTCTAGATTATCCCATACTCTTTTGGGAAGCATGTTAATTCCATCCCCTAAGTAAACCATGACTTGATTGATTTATCTGTGATTGATGTGTGTGTTTATAATTAGTGTCTTAGTCTTCCATTACCTTGATGTTTTTGTGAGTTTTCTAGCATGTGGTTTTGATAGTGTTTGTTTATTCTAATATTTGAAATTTTCTTGAATTTTTCTACCAAGTTTTTTTGTTTTGTAAAAGTGGTTAACTGTTTTAATGTTAGGGATTATTTTTTAGAGAAGAAAGCTTTATAATACTCTTATTTTTCTTGTTCCTGAAGTATATTCTATCTAGTTTCCTCAACTATTTTCTTATGTTTTTGTTTAGTGGGATAAAAACCTTCTACTTATTCATCATTTAATTCCTCTATCTCTTGTCTAGCCTTAGTGCTATCCTTCCCCCTTCTAGTGACTACTGTAGAATTGCATTTTTCATTATATTCTGATAGAGCCTTTTGTCTTAGTTTTTCCTTTTTCTCAAGGTACTCTTTTTCCAATACTTTTTATTTGTTTAGGATATAGAAGTTCTTATGTTGTTCAGGTTCTATCACTTCTTTGCGACATCTCCTTACCCCTTGTGGTGGATTTTTAGGAAATTTTAACATTATCTTTCCCCCTCTTGTTGTGTTATGGATAGATAATTCATCACTCTCTGATTGCAGTGAGGCATTTTTGAAATATTGTTGTTTCCTTTTACATGTAAATAGATCATGTTCTGAGTTACCACAAAATCCACTTGCTTTCTTCTTATCTTCCTTATAGCATAGTGTCCTATCTTGCTGAATTTATAGTAGGTAGCATCTTCTCTTTATCATCTACTCCTACCTCTACCTCTTCACCTTTGTAGTAGTTGTAATATCTTATGTCCTCATTTGAGTAGGTAGGAAGAGGTGGTATTTGGCTCTATGGTGGTGTATTTTGGAGAGTATGGGTATTTCTTTAATTCCTATAGTTTGATGGTTAGTATCCATGGTTTGGAGCATAAAGGAGTCTTTCTTCTATCCCTTTAACATATTCCATCTCATGGTCTATGGATTCTTTGTTCTTGTGGTGGTGGCTGCACCATGGTTCACGATCTCTTCCTCTCCACAAACTTTGAAGAGTAAAGATGGATAGTCATCAGTTTCATGGTCATCCCATTCTCTGCATATGCCATAATAGACTATCTATGTCTTTAGATAAGAGTTGTCCTAAGGTTCATCCCAAGAGAAGAATCTCTCTCTTTTCTCCTTTTAGGGCTGGATGTTCATTTTCAATGTAGCCCTCTCTAGAATAGTAGGTGCACCACATGTTTGTTCTTTGCATTTGGTGACTAGTCTCCTATTTAGATAAGATCTCTTGTTTGATCTTCAATTGTTCTAATTCCAATTTTAATCTCTCCATTCCTTTGTTCTCAGTGGATTTATCTTATCTTCTCCATGTTTGGACCTCCATGTGGAAAGATAATGTTACCACTTTTGAGTAGGTGTTAAATATTCTTCCATCTAGTGATGTCATAATTTCTGGTAGTAACCTAGATATGAATCATTCAATTTATTGTTTCTTGGTTAGTGGCTCTTCTAATTTCTTGGAAACCTCCTTGAATATGTAGTCATAATATTTGATGGATTTTCCCTCTTCTTATATCATGTCTCTCATCTTACCTATGCTTTTGATGGGAATTTCTAGTGATTCAAAGTTTGATAGAAATCCATCTTTGATTTGTGACCATTCTTTATCATGTTGAGGACATGTTTTTCTATACCAGTTAAATGAGTCATTCCACAAAGTTCCTATAAATTCAAAAAAAAATTCATGGTCTCTTGTGGTCCCTTTCATTTTCCATAGTGATTCTTGAACAAATATATGTTTGGTTATTTCTATGGTGTCTTTACCAAAGATTGGGAATTTCATTGGTGAGTTCATGTTGGAAATAGGCCCTTTATCCATTTTGTGGTGTTGATTTGTGATGTTGTTTGGTGATTGGCCTTTTTTCTTGCAAGTTTTCTATTGTACTAGTTTCTTATTTATTTCCTTATCTCTAGATAACTATATATCAAAATATTTCTTTCCCAATATTGTGTCCCAGTCTTTCACAATTTGTTGTTGTGATTCTATTGTTTCACTCGAATGTTCAATTATCTCTGATGTTAGAATTCTTATTGGTTTAGATGGAATGGGGGATGACCCTTGGTCTAGGGTTGTACTTCTTCAAAGTGATGTTCCATCTTAGGAGATGTGTTTTCATTAGTTAGAGACATGTTACTAGATAAAAATATTTCCCATCCTTCCTTTCTTATTCCAATTGTATTATTAGCCAAATTGTTGAACATGTTATTAGTTTCTTCTTCTACCGCTTGATATAATTCATCATCTCTTAACTTTTCCACATTTTTGGTAACTATTTGATTATATATTCTACATCAAAACTCAACGGTTGTAATTTTTATAGGAGGTTTACAGATCTCTCAAATCTCTCATCAATTATGATCCAAAGATTAGATAAATCTTGTTCAAGGTGTGGTGTTTGAGTTAGTACCAGAAGTGGTGGAGTCTCCATGCTGCTATAACCTTCTTCCTATAATATCTAAGAGGTCCCATATTTCTTAATACTATTGTTATATGGAGCCTAATCAGACTCAGAGGTTAAATTTTCCCCTTTTATCAGCATAGTTTCCCTCCAAATTATTTAATAGGGGTTTGGGAGCAGCACCCCCAAGATGGGGTCAAGGGGCAGAGCACAGGGTGGGGTTGAGGGGTAATGCCTCTGAAACCTCAAATGACTTTTATTATTTTATAAAGGCATCGTGAGTTATTTTTTCTATTGGCTGACATAAAAAAACCCTATTTTGTAACCGACATAAGTTTTGATAAAAATGGCCAAGGGTTAGGGTCTTTGTTGATATTGTGTTGTAACATTTGCAGCGGTATTGAGTTGCAAGGATTTCTAGTTATAATTGGTTCAATTTGCTAGATAATAATATTAGACTCTCTATTGGTAGATGTAGCTCAAGTTTGGGTGAACCATGTTAAAAATTATTTCACTGTTATTATTTTTGTGTATTTTTCATTCCTCTGATTAATCTTTATCTGTATTTAATTGATATCTTCTACATGCAATTCTTAACAAGTGGGGTTGTGTTTGATTATTGTCTGTAGAAAGGTCTCACGGTTGAGTGGGAATCTCACAGTTAAGTGGGAGCAATGGCGGACGAGGGTAAATTAAAGGTAGATATATTCAATGGGCAGAACTATCAATTATGGAAGATGTAAATGGAGGATTATCTCTATCAGAAGGATTTATGGAGGTCATTGGAAGGAATAGCCAAGAAACTGACATTAATGACTGAAGAGGATTGGTAACTTCTGGACAGAAAGGCACTGGGAACCATTTGGTTGTGCCTGGCACGATCTGTGGCATTCAATATAATAGAAGTGAAGACAACAAATGAACTGATGAAAGCTTTGGCTACATTGTATAAAAAATCTTCATCCTAAAATAAGATATTTCTCATGAAGTATTTGTTTAATCTGAAAATGATTGAAGGTGGATCTGTGACAAATCATTTAAATGAGTTTAATACGATTACTGGTCAGTTAACTCCTGTAAAATTGAAATTTGATGAAGAGGTGTGGGCTCTCTTGGTTGTATGTTCTTTGACAGAAAGATGGAATAGCTTGGTAATGGTTGTGAGTAACTCTATCTCTGGTTCAAATACTTTGAAATTTGGCGATGTTGTTGGTGTTAGCCTTAGCAAGGAAATGTGATGGAAAAGCTCAAGAGGGTCCACATCAGGTAGTGTTTTGAATGCAGAAAGTAGGGGTAGATCAAAGGAGAGAGGAAAAGGTTCTGAAGGTCATGGGAAGTCACAAGGAAAATCAAAGGACAAGAGGTCCCAATCTAGAGGACAGAAGGATTGTTGGTACTATGGGAAACTAGGTCATCTGAAGAAAGATTGCTAGTCTCAGAAGAATAAAGAAGGAAACAAACAAGAAGGCAATAAGGAAGTAAATGTGGTAAGTAATAAATCTGAAGATGATGCTTTGATTCTTTCCCTAGATAATGCTGATGATTCATGGGTTTTAGATTCAGGGGCCTCATTTCATGTTATGCCCCATAGATGTTATTTTATTGATTATGTCTAAGGGGATTTTGGGCTGGTTTATTTGGGAGATAACGAAACCTGTTAGATTGTTGGAAAGGGAAGAATTAAGATTAAGCTTTGGAATTTGAATCATTGGCTACTACAAGAGGTAAGGCACGTTCCAAGGCTAAGTAGGAATTTAATTTCAGCAGGGCAACTAGGTGATGAAGGTTGCACAGTTACTTTTAATGATAAAAATTGGAAGGTTTCAAGAGGTGCCTTAATAGTAGCAAAAGGTGTGAAAGTAGGCACCTTATATCTTTGTACAGGTCAAATTGTTCCTTCTACTTTAGTTGTTGTAGGGAAAAAACAAATAGGTTCAGGAATAGTTGCTGTGGGTTCACAGGAAGAGACTGGAATAGTTGTTACTGGTTCTTAGACAACATTGTGGCATAACAGACTTGGGCATATGAGTGAAAAAATTATGAAGGTACTTCATTCTAAGAAAGTTTTACCAAGTCTAAAATGTATTAATATGGATTTCTGTGAAAGTTGTGTGTATGGCAAACAAAAGAGAGTTAGTTTTCTCAAGGATGGGAAGCAAAAGAAAGATGAAAAGTTAGAGCTTGTGCATACAAATGTGTGGGGACTGGCTCAAGTATCTTCTCTCAGTGGCTCTCAGTATTATGTTACATTCATAGATGATGCAACTAGGAAGGTTTGGATGTATTTCCTTAGGTAGAAATTTGATGTATTTGAAACATTTAAGAAATGGAGAAGCTTGGTTGAGAATGAGATGGGTAACAGATTAAAATATCTTAGATCTGAAAATGGTGGTGAGTATTGTAGCAAAGAATTTAAGGATTATTGTTTCTTTAATGAAATTTGCAGGCAGAAAATAGTTCCAAGGAATCCACAAGAAAATGGAGTGGCTGAGCGCATGAATAGGGCAATAATGGAGCATGCAAGGATCATGAGATTGCATATTGGGATGCCTTTAAACTTGTGGGCAGAGGCTATCAATACCACTGTATATTTATTTAATAGAGGTCCTTCAGTTCCTTTGGGTTGTGGTATTCCAGAGGAAGCATGGACATGTAAGAAGGTGAGTTATTCTTTTCTCAAAACGTTCAAATGTGAAACATTTGCACATGTAGATTCTGAAAATAGAACCAAGCTAGATGTAAAATCAAAAAAGTGTATCTTTGTTGGATATGGCATTGATGAATTTGATTATAGGCTTTGGGATGTTGAAAATCTAAAAATTGTGAGAAGCAGGGATGTATTCAATGAGAAGGTGTTGTACAAAGATCAGTTGTAGTAGCATGAGAAGAAAAAAAACTATTATGTGGTGTTAGATGATACTCCAGATAATGATGTTCTAGTGGTTTCTCATGCTCTGCAACAACAATAAGAAATACCACAAACTCCAGTGAATGTTAGACTATCAACAAGGCTAAGTAGACCTCCTGAAAGGTTTTCTCCCTTTTTGTATTCTATTTTGTTAACAGATGCTGGTGAACTAGAAGGGTATGATGAAGCTATGTAGGTGGATACAAAGGTTCAGTTGGAGCTTGCAATGAAAGAAGAAATGGACTCCTTACTGAAAAATTAGACTTGGGAATTATGTAAGTTGCCTGCAGGTAAAAAGGCTTTACCAAACAAATGGGTTTATAGGCTAAAATAGGAAGATGGAGGTAAGAAAATATTTAAATCCAGGTTAGTTGTAAAAGGATTTGCATAGAAAAAGGGTATTGATTTTGATGAGATTTTTTCTCCGGATGTTAAGATGACTTCTATTCGTACTGTTTTAAGTACTGTGGCTGCTGAAGATTTACATTTGGAACAACTAGATGTGAAAACTACCTTTCTCCATGGTGATTTGGAGGAGGAGATATATATGGAACAACCACAAGGATTTGAGGTCAAAGGTAAGGAGAAATTGGTGTGCAGATTGAATAAGAGGTTATATGGCTTGAAATAAGCACCTCGACAATGGTCTTTGAAATTTGATAGTTTTATGGCTAAGTAAGGCTACAACCAGTGTAATTATGACCATTGTGTTTATTTTAAGAGGTTGGATAATGATAGCCACATTATTTTATGTTTATATGTTGATGACATGCTTGTAGCAGGGTCTAACATGGATCACATAAGAGAGTTAAAATAGTAGTTAGCACAATCATTTGCTATGAAGGATTTGGGTGTAGCAAAACAAATCCTTGGTATGAAAATTTGCAGAGATAGGAAGAACAAAAAAATGACTCTATATCAGGCTAATTATGTTGAAAAGGTGTTGTAGAGATTCCATATGGAGAATACAAAATCTATCAGCACACCTTTGCCTAGTCATTTGAAATTGACTAAGGAGATGTGTCCTAAGACACAAGAGGAGGAAGAAAAAATGTCCAAGGTACCATATGCTTCAGCTATAGGAAGTTTAATGTATGCCATGGTATGCACAAGACCAGATATTGCACATCTATAGGAGTCGTAAGTAGGTATATGAGTAATCCTAGATTGGAGCATTAGAATGAAGTAAAATGGATTCTTAGATATTTGATAGGTACATCCAATAAATATTTATGTTTTGGGGGCTCTAATACTTATTTAGCAAGCTATGTGGACTTAGATTTGGCAGGGGATATCGATACCAGGTGGAGTACTACAAGTTATGTCTTTACTATAGGTGGGACAATGGTAAGTTGGATCTCCAAGTTGCAAAAGGTGGTTGCTTTATCCACCACAGAGGCAGAGTATGTAGCTGCAATAGAGGCAAGCAAGGAGATGAATTGGGCAAACAATAAGCTAACAGTTATTTGTTTACAGACAGTCAGAGTGCCATACATCTTGCAAAGAATTCTGCCTTGCATTCAAAGACCAAACACATACAACTAAGGTATCACTTCATCCAATCAGTGTTGGATAATGGACAGTTATGACTGGAAAAGATACAGACAAATGAAAATCCAATGGATATGTTTACAAAGGTAGTGACAAGGGAGAAGCTTAGCTCCTCTTTAGCTTCGGTTGGCATTCAAGATTGAAAACAATAAAATCAGAACAACAGGCTCCAGTGTGTTTATTTCTAGTGGGAGCTATAGGGTTAGCAGTGTTATGATCAGTATCCAAGTGGGAGATGATATGTTGTGAAGTCTGATCAATCTCCAAGTGGGAGATTGTTGTTATATAAAGCCTAATCAGACTCAGAGGTTAAATTTTTTCCACTTTTATTGGCGTGGTTTCCCTTGAAATTATTTAATGGGGGTTTGGGGGTAGCACCCCCAAGATGGGGTTAGTATTGATAAAAATGGCTAAGGGTTAGGGTTTTTGTTGATATTGTGTTGTAGTATTTATAGTAGTATTGAGTTGCAAGGATTGCTGGTTGTAATCAGTTTAATTTGCTGGGTAATAATATTAGACTCTCTATTGGTGGATCTAGCCTGAGTTGGGGTGAACCACGTTAAAAATTGTCTCTCACTATTATTATTTCTGTGTATTATTCATTCCCCTGTTTAATCTTTATCTGCATTTAATTGATATCTTCTGTATGCAATTCCTAACAAATACTTCCTACCAAAGTAGTGAGAATTTTTGTTTCTTTGTCGAGATGTGAGGTTAATTATTTTGGAGCATCACATGGTTCTATAATTTTATCATTTTATTCAACTACATCTCCTATGGCATGCTTAATTATATCCCTTTTTTCTAAATAATGTATATTTCCATCTTCCTCTTCTACCATAGCCACTCTAGCATGCTCATAATCTTCCTCCAAATCCTTCTTAGTAGCAACCCTCTTAGCAAGCTCTAACTCAATCTCTCTAGCTTTTTCAATTCTTTTGTTGTATCTTTCTTGTCTTACCTATGTTTGTTTTGTCATCTCTCTTCCATTTTCAACTCCATTGCTAATTGGATTCTTTATTTAATCTCTCTTAATTTCTTACTATCTCCTTTTTCCATGGATGTTAAAGATTTGCAATTCCATTGACCCTTTTATGCATCCCATGGTGCTCATGATCATCCTTCTTTGATTGGTTGCATATTTTTAGGGATCTCTTCAAGATCCCCTCTTTCTATTAATCATCCCCTAGGTGCCAAACCCCCCTCTCATGAGGCTAAGACCTAGGGGAATCTATTGTAATTCATAAAAAAATCAATGCCTTATCTATAATACCTTTCTAAATGACTTCCTTTACACCGTAATTAGTATTCTATGATTTGATCTATTCTTTATAGTTTAACTAGGGTCCTAGAAACAAAACCAAATGTTGGCAAGAAAAGTGGATCCATAGACTGAAGTTCTAATTCTAGGAATCTTGCATGTTGTATATATAACCCAGTGATTACAATATGAGAATGATCAAATGACTTGTCGTAGGATTTACCATACTATGGTATAAAAATAGAGCAAAGAACCCAAAACACAAAGTTTAAATATACATTCAAACAATCCAAAGCAGAGAGTATTCCTTATATATATATCTTTCATGGATTACAATATCAAATTTTCAATCTTCTCCTTATCACCATTTCTTTTCTTATCCTTCTATATACATGGTATTAAATTAGGGATGCGTCCCTTATAATTCCAATGCCTTTTCCTATTTGTTGTAGTCATCCTAGTTCTCTACATCCCCTTTGTAGACAAATATAGTGGATCATAGATGTACTTTTTGTTCTATTTCTTCTACTAACAAGGAGCAAGAGGAACAATCACTTAGTAAAGAAAATAAATTAGGTGAAGATCCTCTACTTATTCAATTTTAAATAGTGGATTTGACAAGTATCAATTATGATGTCTTGATTGACAACAACAAAGACATGTCAGAGGGATACACTTCCCTAACACCACCAAGGGAAGAAATCTTGAGTGAGTCCTATAATCCATTGGAACCAAAAGAATCGTATATGCAACTCACCCCCTAGTGAGCATTACACCCCTCTAGCTCCACCAATTGAAATGAAATATAAGGGCTATCTCTATATGAACTCAATTTATAATGAATTGACTAATATCTGAAGGTCTCATCTAGATCCTTGAGGGCTCTTAATTAATAAAATTCATCCTTCTTTGGCCACCCTAGTGCATCAAGTAATTCTTAGCAACCACCCCAAGTCCAAATAGAGATAGTTGAAAAATTACTCGATGATGATGAGGTAAGTGAAGGAAGATTCCAAAAATAAAGGAAATTATAGGTAATTATTGGAGAAGAACATCCTACCATTTTTGAATGACCTAAAATGTACATTGGATATTCAATGGATTTAAGGCCAGAGCCTAACATGAGGACAACCTTAACCTTTATCCCTCTTGAAGAACATAGGGAACCTCAAAGTACTTTTGAGTTATTTTGATTTCTATAATGTGTTCAAGAAAGACCTAAAGTAAGGATTTATATGTAGGATGAGTTTTACCTCCTAATTGAGATATTATCAAATGATGGAGCCCTATTTTGGACCCCATCTCATGATCAAACATACCAATGCCTATCCCATTTGAAAATAGCTCATCCAATGCAAGTGTATGAAAGTATTCTATAGCACAAAAAGAACCAATAGATCATCTTAGATTCAAAGAATTGGTGCTTGGAAGAGGGAGCACTAATAATAGGAAACATAGAAAGAAAAGGAAATTCCAAGAGGACTAGAAAGGTCCATATGCAATTAAATATGTTAGAAATGACTCTTACCTCCTTAGTACAATGGAATGACACGAATTTGGTGAGATAGTTAATACATTTCACCTTAAGAATTATTACATCTAGAAAAATCATAATCATAAAATTTTAAAGAAATCCATAAAAAACATGAAAATAAAAACATGCATCATTTTTCATTTTTTCCATCATACATTTTATTCATGACAATTTCTTGTTAGAGTTTTCTCTTAGCAGGGAGTCTTAAGGTTGTCTAGTGTAGGTTGTACCTCCTAAGAATTAGAGATTCCCTAAAATCACTATTATCCATTTTTTTCCCTTACACATTCCCAATAAATTCAAACAAAGTTGAACTTTAAGCTTTATACTGATCCCAATCTTAATGTTTCATCTTGTCATGTCTAAGCATAACAAGTACATAAGCATACAATACCTAATAGAATCTTGTAAGTAGACCTTCTCTAATCCTCCTTAGCAAAGGGGAAGTCCTACATGATAGAAAAATCTTGGTGGTGCTTGACCCATTATTCATTATATCTAAAAATGTCAGGTGGATCATAACTCTACAAAGCAATAAAAAAAAAAGAGTGCCAAAAAGTGAAAATAAAAAAAGTCGTGCAAAATAAAAGTAAAAAAGAAAGAAAAATTACCACAAAAAAATCAAAAGAAGAAGAGAGAAAAAAATGAAGAACCACAAAAATTGAGAATAGAGAAGAGAAATGAGAAACAAGGACTTTTTATATTCATACTCTTGAGTGGAGATAAATTTAAGCTTGAAGCTACGAAGGTAGCATCCATCAGAGAAAATAAAAAAAGAGAGGTACAAAGAACACACACACTAGTTGGTAAAATCCAAGAATATAATTGTCTTTTAGAGCCATATTTTTCTTTGGAGCCCTTCCTTTACCCCAAGTCTAACTTGTTGGCCATCTTTGATCTAAGTCTAGAAGGTTTTAACAAATTTTGTTACTTGTCTATATGGAAATCTAGTCAAAGTGTTTTGTATAGATAAGGATTAGTGGTTAGCCTTTTACAAAACCAAGTCTTGAAGTTGTTTCATCTCCTTTCCCACTCCCACTTGCTTCCCTTAGTCTATCTTAAACAATTTAGTAGGTCATCTTATACTAGGTCAACTTGTAATCCACTAAGTCAAAAATCCTAATTAAGAGCATTCACAATGTTTATACCATTTACATATATAAAATAATAAACATGCCATCATATCATAGCAACTGGTATCCAAAATCAACTAAAGCATAGCATTTTGTATTTTCATATATGTGAAACATCCATTGAATACATCATAAACAAAAGGATATAACAAAAAGAAACATCATTTTCATCATCCACGTGTGATCATCATAGGTGTGCATAAGACATAAACATTTGTATAAAAATACATAAATAAAAGACTTTTCCAACCATGTACACCAAGAGGGAAGAAAAATATGATATTTTGACTAGTAGATCATATCTAGATCAATATAGTATGGGTCTAATATCATAAAAGTAAAGAGAATTTTCAAGTACAAGTTTGCTCCATTAAGGGAGCCTAAAAAGGGAATAACAATTGTGCACACATGCATGTTAATCTTCCCCATGCAAGGGGGAAACCCTTTTAAAAATTGAAATAAAGAAGGTCCCTTAAGGATGTCTCTAACTAATGGAATCACTAGGGGCTCTTGCTTTCACATTGCCTCCTATTATTGGTAGTATTTAAAGGTATAGGGGTCATGTGAGTGTGACCTAGGAAAAGAATGTGATTATGAATCTACAAGTGTGATGGTCTAGAAAAACTAGGGACCCATGAAACTAAATAATGCCTCTAAACATCAAGTCAAGCCATCTCTCAAAGAAGAGAAACCTTATCCTCTAATGTAGAAACTTTATTGTTTTGAGAAACTACCTCCTAACTAGCATAGTAAGTCAAAGAAAGAACATTTGTGTGACAACCTACAAGGGTAGGTTGTCTGACATCAACCAAAAGGGCCTCCCTAGTGCATTCAATGGTAGGGACTAAACCATCCAACATAGAATCTCTAATAAATCCCATTAATTCATCAATAGTCCCTCCAAACAAGAAAACAAAGGGAGAAAGTTAGTCCAAATTAAGATGTAATTCAAACAAATAAGTTCTAGGAGTAGATTAGTTAGTACTCATGAGGATTACTAGGCTACCATGATGGATCTCCAATCCTCATCTCCTCCTCTATCAGATCTACAAAAGGGAGTACTCAATGTTTAGGAGTGGCATCTTTTGTTTCTCCCTTCTCATCCTCAAGATCTAGATCCTTTGATGCTAGCTCCTCTAACCCCTCTCCAAGTATGTAGTCCTCGTCAAACTCATCCTTAGGCTCCTCAACTACCTCAACCTATTTAGCTCCTCACTGTCTTTGTAGTGGTCATGAAATTAGAAACCCTAGTGTAAGTGTAACCCACTAGAGTGTCCCATGCTATGAATCAACTATCTCCTAAATAGATCTATAACAAGGGGACACTAGGGGAAAGTTAGCTAGATTCTCTCCACTAAACTATTGAGGAACTCATGCTATAGGATGATCGTTATCATGTCATTCTGATATGTTAGGTGGATGATACATGAACAATAGATTTAAATGGCTCTATCACCTAACCACAGTTCCTTCATCTCTCTATAGCGATCTAAAATGAAGTCATTTTTTTATCAAGGTGGACACGATTGGTTCCAAAACTAAATACAACCCAAAACCCTAAAACATTTCACAATCACCTAGGCTAGGGGTGTCATCAAGGTGATTGAAAGAGGTTTATCAATAGGTTAAGGGTGATTTTGGCCAACTTACAGGAGTGGCTAGACTCCTCTACACTTCAAGATGAGCTAGGCTTAAGAGGGTAATCCTAGAGGTATCCCTCAATAGGGATTTAGATAAAAACATATAATATCTGATTTATGACTTTGAAACAATACCCATATTGTTGTTTTAATCCCAAATACTATCACTAAACTAAATCATGCTTGTTACACTTAATAACCTCCATTTGAGCTGATGAGAGAAACATTATAGAATGAGGATGCATATAGAATTGTAACTGCATTTAAATCTTGATATATTATTTTGATTTTTTAATAGAGTGGGTGATCATGGGCCTCTTAGACTAGTGCCTATCTAATGGGCTAACGAGTCTTAAGTTTATCAAAGGAAAACACATGCAAAGAGATATATGACTGCCTACTTGAATACTTAGATGCATATGAATCAATACCAAACCATGAAAATACTTATAAATTCATCACCATACAACATTAATCCATGTGTAACACTAAAATGACCATTTACAAAGATTGAAAATGAATTAAGAACCCTCATATTCTTTCAAATCAGAAGTTACAATCATACCATGAAGTGTGGAAAGAGAAAACCCTAACTACACATGAGTTTTCCTAAAAAAAACTTATAACAATGGAGAAAAACATTGATCGATATTCAAACTTACAATATAATCCCTATACATATTTTAAAATTCATCCCTAAAGAACTGGAACTAACCAAAGGATAAATCCCTAACTACGTTGGAGGCTCAACACCTAAAGAGAGAAAAACTACTAAAAAATGACCAACCCTTGAAATGAATTCCAGTCTTCCCTTTGTAGCCTTCACAACTTGGATCTAATGGAAGAATGTTGGCAATTTGAGTAAGCTTGATGTTTGATGGTGTTTTCATTGATGGTAACAAGAAAAGGAAAAAGATTGGAACAAAGAGTTTGGTGCTATGAAGAAGACTTAGTCATTTTGGCTAAGTGTTGGCAGTGTAAAGAGACAACAGAGAGACAATATTTGAATTGGCATTGGTCTACAGTTAAAGAACAAGTATTGTAGTTCTGGTATGATGTTTCTAACCCTCACATGATCTTATATCCAAGGTTTTAGCTTTCAATCAGTTCCAAAAGTATATCTTTGTAACATAAAAAAATGTCCCCTTGGGGGCTTTTCCCTCATAAGATTTAGCTAATGGGTCTTTAGAGTGCATTTATGACATTTTAGTTCATATTTTAGCATCTTGATGGAATGAGACCTAGGTTCCATGGAAAATTGGACCTAGGTGGACCCCTTGAGTTGTACCCTACCCAAAATAAGGGGGAGGACTTGGGCACTCGCACCCTAGTCCTACCCTATTTTAGGGCAGCCCTAATTTCTGGGTGTCAGTTTATGACCGTTAGTTGGTTCTTTTGCCGACACAGTAAAGTTTGATTTTTTAAATCTTGGTGGGAATGCTTGTAGGTGCATATATAAGCATGCTTAGGCATTCATTTCTAAACTAGATTTCAATTAGATTATCATTGTGAACTCTAGGCATTCTCAAGGTGATTCAAGGCTTTCTATTGTGTTGCAAGAGCAAACTTGTATGTTTTGTGTGTTGATATTTGTAGATTTGAGCTTCAATCTCTTCATGGCATGAAGAACATCTTCCTCCATGAGAACTTCACTACAAGGTGACATATCATTGTGTTTTTATCATTGATTCCTTTGGTTTTTGGCCTCTACCTCACAAGGGTACGCCCTCTTTATTTGACAACGGTGTTCAGAAACTTAAGTGTCCTTCGGGGCTTGACTGAGGCAAGCCTCTAAACACCACAACCCCTAAACCAAGTCTTGTGATTGCAGGTTATAGGTGTCATATCTAGAAAAGGTGGAGTTGCAGGAAGGCTTGGTAGACAACAGGGATTCGGGATATGAAGAGAAGTCAAACACAAGAGCATTTCCAGGATTAGGGCACTCACAACAATGTCCTTCATAGACATATCTCAGGAAATAGAAGTTACAGGACTGATTAGTGTCAGAAGGAGGTCTAGATTCCCCCAAAAAAAGTAGGTACCTTCAACTTGGGTGCCCGCACCTTAGTCCCTGATTGTTCTGCCTCGAAACCCCAAAAATAGGTATTCTGTGATTTGCTATTTTACTTCTGTTTGCAAGAGCTTTTTCCATCTTTCATCAATTTGTTGTCGTATTTGCATAATTAGGGTTTTAATGGTTAATTAGACATTAGAGAAGGAAAAATTGATAATTAATTCCCTAATCCAAGTTTCCCTTCATTTGCAAGTGACCTAGGGTATGAGTGTGCTTGCCACTCAACCCTAGATCCTTCAATGTTTAGTGGAAAGGAGGGTTTTAACATCTAAACAACAAAGATTAACAAAATCCAAATTTTACCCTAAACATTTTGGTGAACCTGTGTTTTTGGACTTAAATTGCAACTTGTTGAGTGTTTGTCTTTAGATTTGGATTGATTTCATTCATTCATTTGGTCATTTATTTTACTGCATTGAGAAAAATTCAAAAAAAAAATTGGAAAAATACAAAAAAAATTGGATTGTTTGGCTTACTAAATTGCATAAATTCTTTCTAAATTTTCCTAATTCATGATTTTTGCATTAGATCTGATATAAACTATATAAAAATCTGAAAAATTAGAAATTTACCTTGCATTTTAATCATTTAATTGCTAGGGTTTTGTGGAAATTTTGACAATTTTATATAACCTAGTAATTCCAAAATCTAGGGTTAGTAGGCAAAATCTTTTATCAGATTTTTCTACTGATTTTAGAGGCTCATTAAAATTTTCATTTGATTTTAGTCTTTCATTTTAGTGTGAATTTGCATTTGGATTTTAAATATTTGTATTTTTGCATAGAAAATTTCAACAAAAACTTAGCAATTTTGATGCATTTTCATTAAATTTGCGTGGATATTTTGCATATTAAGGCTTGAAAATCATTTTCAGATCTTATAGTAAGCCAATTTCATCATAAATAAGACTTCAAATCATTGACATAGCATTTTATCCCAAGATCTCAAACCTAGGGCTTCGAAAACAATAATTTTCAATAAAATCGACCTTATCAACTCTCTAAATTTGCACTATAGGTGTGTTGTGAAGGATATTTTGCATTAATTTTCTATTATCAGGGTAATAATTTTCTTCCCCTCACAAAAAGCTTCACAACACCCTTTTATCGGGCTCTTGTAGTGAAAGTTTTGCAAAAAATCACACATTTTGGCTATTTTGGCCCTAGGGTTTGACCTAGTTTGCACTCGAAGCATGTTGTGATCAATTTTATGGATTGAGGTGACTTATATTATTGATATTATTTTATGTACCTCCTAAAATTCTTTACAACACCCCTTTTTGCTAGGTCTTGGAGTTGAAAAACTGTGAAAAATTGCATATTTTTCTATATTTTCACTAGGGTTTTACCTTAAGTGGCGCTAAAAATGTGTTGTTTTGGGTATTTTCACATAAAGTGGATATTATTACTGATATTATTTTCTTTCCATCATAATTTTCCTCACAACACCCTTTGTTATGCTCTTTTGCATTGAATTTTGGTGAAAAAAAGTGCCTATTTTGACATATTTTCACTATATTTTGGCTTGGCATTATCTTGGATTTGCATCAAGAGTGTGTTGAAAGTGATTATATTGTTGCTTTGGACTGATATTAGACATGTAAATTTCTTCCCTCGATCAAAATCCTTACAACATCCTTTGTTTCATTCATTGGCATTGAAAAAGTATTGAAAAATCAAGCATTTTAGGCTATTTTTGCTCTTATCTTTTGCACCAATTTTGAAAATCTTTAAAAATATGATCTGGGATTTATTTGAGAATATAAACATGGCCTCTAATCATAATAGAAGAAATAGGTTCCCTCCTAGACCTTACATGAAAAGAAAGAGTCCTGAACCTAAAATTGTCTTCACTCCTCATGATAGAACAACTGGAGAAAAAGAAGGACCTCTTTACATCACTATGAAAATAATGGGAAATATCGTGAATGGAACTCTTATTGACCCTAATTGCACGACTAATGTTTCCACTGAAGAATTCCTCTTCTCACATCAAATAATGCAAGGTTCTTATGACCTCTCGAGCATGATGATCAAGACGCATAAGGGAACCTTTATCAAGCCTTTGGGTAAGATATCTTTTTTAGTAACACTATCTGGAAAACATGTCGAACAATGGTTTGATGTTGTCCCCATTTCTGACCTCTTTTGCATTAAATTGGGACATCCGTGGCTAAAAGAAATGAAAGCTATCCCCTCAACAATACACCATTGTCTGAAATTCCCTCTGGATGGCCGTATAATCACTGTCCCTCGAAACAAGTATAAACCTTTGGTTCAACAAAAATATTACAAGTTGAATTACTTTTAGGATAAAATTGAAGAACCTAGTCCTCCTACAAAAGAAATGACAAAAGATAAACAACATGCATGTGAAGAGAACTTTAGACCAAAAAGACAAGGTCCCTATGCTGAGGTTCCTCCCCCAAAATATTTACAAGGATCAGGAGGTCATTGTCAACAACAAAGTGTTCCACCACAACAAATGAGGTTTGATCCTGGTGCTTCATCTTCTAATTTGCACAAGCCTATGAAAGAGGATAGCCCTATCTTACAAAAGATAAGTGGTAAAACAAAATGAAATAGAAAAGCAAGAGAAAGAAGAAAAAGAAGACAAGAATATGCTATAAACCTTGCCTCTCAACAAGAAAACATTGATCCCAACATTCAAACAAACAATAATGATCCTAATGATGAACAACATGATGAACAAAATATGAACTTGGCTATGGTACCATATGTCCCACTATCCTCCAACATTAGGGAGTGGGAAGGCGACGACGATGATTTTCTTATAAACAACTTCTAGCCCGAAAGGGGTCCTATAGGTAAGTATCTATAAACTTTTATTTCTATCATAATGTGCTTCCCCCGTGATGTGTTACGTGTTGTTTAGGCCTCCTAGAATGACATCAGATTCTCCCATAAGGTTTAGGATACCAGGAGACCGCTTCTGTGGTGACCTTCTATTTGTATCATCATTCTTCTATATTGTTCTCTCTCTGATTTCATTGTTGAGTGTTGTGTCTTATAGACATAGCATCCTGGTTGGTGACCTGGGGGCACCCTCCTATGTGATTCTCCCTAAGACACTTGTTTCTCCTCTCTTATTTATTGTTTCCCTTCCTCTAGTGTTTCCATCTAGCGGGCAGATGATGACAAACATTTATACTGATGCAGACGTAGTGTCCCTTTCGAGAGCAATCAATAAATAGACTTAGTTCCTAATATGACGATGGGGTTGTATATCTTATCTGACGCTTGGCTAGTGGAAGCACTCATGCTTTCTGCGTAGTGAATTTTATGATTTTTTTGTCACATTTACAAACCTTAACAATATTGTTGCTCTGTGTACCTTTGTTTGCCTTTGAATCTAGCCTTGGCAGTACTCGATTCAGAGAGCTTTGTGATATAGTCCTTGGTTATCCTTAAACTCTGAATTCATTGTATAACCTTGGCTCTTTGTGTTGTTAATCATATGCATTGATGTTGTTGTTTATCATGATGTTGTAGACACTAACATGTTTTCTTGCAGGGATGTGTTTGTGGGAATATTTGGTGATTGTAAAGCACATGTCACCTCTGGGGGGCATGGGCTTTGCAAAAGTTAGTGTTCCCTTGTGTGTTTTCTTCCTACCTTAACATGCTTGATATCGATAATTGATATCAACCACCTTAAGGTGGGGGCATATATAAGGTAAGCTGCCTATTATAGATGTTAGCAATGTGTTTGACCTCAGATGTAGAGATCTGTACCCCAGAGTGGTACATCATACATCTTGAGTTTGTTTGCAATCAATCAAATCATGTAAGCCCTCTATGGAGGTAGGGATGGTGTATTTCTTAGAGTAGATTGCATCATCCTATCATTTTCAAAAGTCCTCTACGGAGGTAGGGAGTGGTTTCTATGACTAACTCAACCCTTAAGCGTGTCTTTGACAATTGTTGTGGTGAAGTGCAATCATCAGTGTGTGCCTTTAATGTGCCTGAGATGGTGTTGGACCTAGAAATAGGTACACTCCATCGCTTGTCTACTGTGTTTTCTCCGTGTCTTCAAGTGTGTGTTTTGGTGTGCTTGTTTTGAATGGCATGTTTGTTGCCCCATATGTAGAGACCAGTTCCTTCAGGTAGTGCTTCCTACATTTTGGGAGGTTTTACGTGTCTTGCATGTGTGTTGCCCCATTTATATAGAGACTTGCACCTTAAGGTAGTGCATCCTATATTATGGGAGGTTTGTTTACTTTCCAGTACTTGCATTTGCATTTCATATATATGAGAAAAAGAAAAGAAAAGATATCATTTCTATCTTCCATGCATTAATGTGTTTTCTATGCATTGATTGTCTTCATTGTGTTCTGTGTGACTACAACTATCTTCTCTGTGTTTTATGTGCCTATTATCATCTTCTATGTGATTGGCGTGTCTTCTCTATGCTTGGTGTGTTTGTTGTGTTTGTGACCTTACTTTAATGCATGTATTGGCCTTGCATTTATACATACATTAAAGTGGGGGGCTAAATGTAACATTGAAAAATGTCCCCTTGGGGGCTTTCCCCTCATAAGGTTTAGCTCTTGGGTCCTTAGAGTGCATTTAGGACATTTTAGTTCATATTTTAGCATCCTGATGGAATGAGACCTAGGTTACATGGAAAATTGGACCTAGGTGGACCCCTTGAGCTGTACCTTGCCCAAAATAGGGGGGAGGACTTGGGCGCTCGTGCCCTAGTCCTTCCCTATTTTGGGGCAACCCTAATTTCTAGGTGTCAGTTTATGACCGTTAGTTGGTTCTTTTGCCAACACGGTAAAGTTTGATTTTTAAAATCTTGGCAGGAATGCTTGTAGGTGCATATATAAGCATGCTTATGCATTCATTTCTAAACTAGATTTCAATTAGATGATCATTGCGAACTCTAGGCATTATCAAGGTGATTCAAGGCTTTCTATTGTGTTGCAAGAGCAGACTTGTATGTTTTATGTGTTGATATTTGCATCTATTTGAGCTTTAATCTCCTCATGGCATGAAGAGCATCTTCCTCCATGAGAGCTTCACTACAAGGTGACATATCATTGTATTTTTATCATTGATTTCTTTGGTTTTTGGCCTATGCCTCACAAGGGCACACCCTCTTTATTTGACAACAGTGTTTGGAGACTTAAGTGTCCTCTGGGACTTGACTAAGGCAAGCCTCTAAACACCACAACGCCTAAACCAAGTCTTGTGATTGCAGGTTAGAGGTGTCACATTTGGAAAAAGTGGAGTTGCAAGAAGACTTGGCAGACATCAGGGATTCAAGATCTGAAGAGAAGTCAGACACATGAGCACTTCCAGGACTAGGGCACTCGCAACGGTGTCCTCCGCAGATAGATCTTGGGAAACAGAAGTTAAAGGGCTGATCAATGTTGGAAGGAGGTCCAGATTCCCCCAAAAAGTAGGTACCTTGGACTTGGGTGCCCGCACCTTAGTCCCCTACTGTTCCACCTCAGAACCCCAAAAATAGGTATTCTATGATTTGCTATTTTACTTCCATCTACAAGATTTTTTTCCATCTTTCATCAATTTGTTGTCATATTTGTATAATTAGGGTTTTAATGGTTAATTGGACATAAGAGAAGGAAAATTTGATAATTAATTCCCTAATCCAAGTTTCCCTTCATTTGCAAGTGACCTAGGGTATGACAATGTTCGCCACTCAACCCTAGATCCTTCAATGTTTAGTGGAAAGGAGGGTTTTAACATCTAAACAACAAAGATTAAAAAAATCCAAAATTTACCCTAAACAATCTTCAAATGGCCTAAGTCTGGTAGAATAGAATACAATGTCAATTAAATAAGAACACACATTTATTTTGGTCTACATTCCTCTTGTGTTAGATATTTAGTTATGTGGTTTTGAATTGTTGTAAACACTTGTATGAAGTGTCTAAATCCAAATTTGTAGAGTCTGAGGTCCACTGAAAAGATAGTTATGAGCCACTGAGTATTGCTACATGGTTTGATAGTGATTGGATGTGATAGAGTCTGTGTTCCAGCAATCCGCATTTTGTTGCATGGTGATATTGTGTTCTACAATTTTAGAGGTATGATTTGTGATGTCTAAGGAGTCTTTGATATGATTTTGAGCAAGTCTTGTGGTCCGCAGTGAAAGTTGTGATCTGACAGTTAGACTGAGTCAGTAACAGTCTGTGTTTGAGGTTGACATGATAGTCTGATTTGTGTGCGACAAGTTCTATTGATTAGAACTTTATCCTAAGTGGTTCTATAGTTGGAGCCAACATATGAGAAGGTGTTTCAAATGTTATTTGGTTCCGCTATGTATTTTGGTGAGCGGATTTAGCTGACAAGCTATAAGTCTATTAACTATATGCTTTATTTAAGTAGGCCAACCTAATGTGAATATTCTAAGTGTTGCAGGTATATATATATATGAGATCCAATTTGATGTTTGGATGATCTAATGTGCGAATATGAAGGTGTGTGTATGACATGCAAAAGATTGTGATTTTGTGAAGGCGGCAAGAGTAGAAGAAGAGAGATCTTGTTCTCATGTAAGAACAAAGTAGTGTAGCAAAGCAGTCCAGATGAAGAGTTTTGAGACAATTTTCTTAGCATCATTGGAACTGTAATCATACATTTACATATGCACTTCTAGCAGTTCATTTTGGTAGTGAGCCATCCTTCTATCTTCTTTCTTTTGGCAGTGAGCCTTTTTGCAGTGTGCATTTTGGATAGTGAGTCCTTTAGGGAAATGAGTGTTAGGAAGTGAGCCCTAAGGCAGTGAACCTCTTTTGTAATTAGGTATTTGTTACTACATAATATATTGTGAGCTAGCACTCACCGTGGTTGTTCTCTTTTTAGAGTTTTCCACGTAAAAATCTTGGTGTTCATGTGTCATATTTTGTGGTTGTTTATGCTATGTTTAATTTACATTAATTTTTTTGGATGGGAAAATGGATTAATGATTTAATGATTGTATGGTTTAAGAGAATACTGATTCAACCCCCTCTCAGTATTTCTGATGGTCAACAATTGGTATCAGAGCCTGGTTCCTTGGAAGAATTTTAACAACTTAAGGAAGATCTTGGAGATTGAACACATGGTAGGTAAAAGGTACTCTACTCCTCCGGGTGAAGAAATTGATTCAACTAAAACTATAGAAGAAGAATGCATGCATGTTAGTGAAGAAGAACTCAAAGTTTCTCTTGAAGATCTTGAAAAGACTGAAATAGAAAATAGGGATCTGAAATAAAATATCAAGGAAGCCGATGAGTGCATAAAAAAATTGAGGGAACAAGTCAAGAGGTTCAAAGAAAAGCATAAGGAGATTAGTGAACAATTGAGATCAGCAAATGAAACCTTAAATGATCTGAAAGTGGAAGTTGTAGAAAGAGCAAAAGCTAAAGAAAGCCTAAAAGAAATAATAAAAAACAAATTTGAAGTATGTACAAAGCTTGAGCAAGAAGTTGTGGATTTGAAAGATGTTTTGAAATAGTCATGGATTCAAGAAGATAAATTCAGAGTGAGTGTTGCTAAACTTGATAGAATAATTGCAAGTTAGAAGAGTCTTGATTACAAAGAAGGCTTGGGATTTGAGAAAGGAGAAAGTTCTAAAATAGCTTAAGAAAAGAATGTTGAGATCAAGAAGGACAAAGACAAATAGATCCAAAATCAAAGGAACAAACCTAGAAGACCACCGATCAAGCAACCAAATGCTCAAAGGTACCCCTCTCTTAATGGTTATTGTAATGCATGCAATAAGTTTGGTCATAAGGCTACTCAATGTAGGAGTGGAGTGAATCAAAATCTTCCATCATTTTCTGGTAAGTGCTTTACTTGCAATAAAGTAGGCCATAAAGCTAATGAATGTAGAAGTTAGATAAGAAATGGTGACTTGAATCTTCATGAAAAACTCAGCCATAATCTCATAAAATAATTCAAAAATTCACTTATTTGCCCCTTCAAATTTGTTGTGAAAGAATTGGGGGTTCATAAGGATTTCAGACTTAGAAGATCGTTTCTACTGGTGGGGATCAAGGTTGCAGAAGAACTCGACATGTAGGAATAGGTGTAAAAATGCTGGTGGAACCCAAAGTTTTGCTAGAACTTCCTCTACATCATGGGTTCCAAGTTATCGAGCAGAGGGAAAACATTAGGATCAGGTTCTGTTAGGTTTCAAAAACCCAAAGGAACAAAAGAGGGGAAAGGGAAAGTGAGAAAATATGGGAATGAGGAACAAAAGGAAAATTTCCTAAGTGTCAGCAGAACCTGAAATCATGCATGTATAGTATGAGTGGTATTTTCCTCTTTGTAATTTATTTCTTATACTTTAATTTTATATTTTATGTATATACTATCAGAATGTTTGAGAGTGGTTTCAGATTCATAAGAGTTAAAATTCAAAATCTAGAATTTGGAGGATCTGCTAGATTTTAGACAACTAAATTTTAGGGTAAATAACACCGAACACAAAAAATGAGGCAAATATACAGGAACCTCTTGGGAAAATTTTGATGAATTTGGAATGATGGTGAAAATACAAGGCTAGAAAATCTAGGTGCCAAAACTAGCTCTGGTTGGGGACGTGTGCCAAGCAATGGCACATCGAGAATCATATATCTCTAAGGTAGACCAAAAACACCACAAAAACAACACACCGAGAATGGAAACAAAAACACCATCAAGATCAACAATGGTCAAGACTACTCGAGGCAAAAATATAGTAGATATATCAAGATTTCATCGTAAAATTTTGAAGGGTTATAGTACTGATGAGAAGTAAAGTTTCAAATGTTATCCATGAATAGGCAGCTTTAGAAGTTCTCCTTCCATATTTATGATAGAAAAGGTGTATCAACCAGCCCTTTCATCAATTTGATATGGGCCTACCTGTAGCAGTTTAAACTTACCATGCTTTCCCTTGTCCTCTAATTTTACATTCCAAAGGAAAACTAAATCACTAATCTGAAAACACCTTTTAACAATTCTCTTATTGAATAAATGCTTGGCCTTTTTCTATTATAGTAAATTTTTATCATGTGCCACCCTTCTAGCTTCATCCAATTCTATCAACTCATGAATCACTAATGCCAAAATATCATCTTCATCTTCTCCTATTTTTTGTAGTAGTTGATACACAGGCAGTTCTAATGACATTGGCATTTTAGCCTCTAATCCATACACTAGCTCAAAAGGACTTCTGCTTGTGACACATTTGTAGGAGATCCTATCAGCCCAAACTACATATTTCAACTTGTTATCCCACCTTGTCTTGTTCATCTAAAGTCCTCTTCAAAATTTTCATGAGGTTCTTATTGTTGGACTCATCTTGTCCATTAGTCTATAAATGATATGGTGATGAATGAATCAAATTTATCCCA
This sequence comes from Cunninghamia lanceolata, assembly GCA_027924645.1. Lineage (NCBI taxonomy): Eukaryota > Viridiplantae > Streptophyta > Pinopsida > Cupressales > Cupressaceae > Cunninghamia > Cunninghamia lanceolata. The sequence continues at coordinate 9,408,806 of BSBN01000252.1, read as the reverse complement.
TACTTGGAACACATACCTACAATATCTTGAGATCTAAAGCACATGGCATTGTCTTCAACATTTCTAGATGACACACCAAATCTGGTTATCACATTGTTCAAAAGGAACTCAATCACTACCTTTGATGTGGCATTGTGAGTTGGAACAACCTCAATCCACTTTGTAAATAAAATATATCACCACCAATATCCATCTATATCCATTACATGATTTTTCTTGAATTTCCCTATGAAATCAATGCCCCATTGCTGAAATGGTGCCTCAATAGTAACATTCATAAGGGGAAGAGTACCTTGAAATTTTATCTTACCTACAAACCTTTGATAGGCATCACATTTTTTTAATTTTTTTTGCAACATCCTTGAAGAGGCTTAGCCACCAAAAACCTACCCTAATAATATTATGTGTTGTGGTTCTAGCATGGAAGTTCCATTCATATATCCCTTGGTGATATTCTTCAATGACTTTCTTAGATTCTTGTTGGTCCAAACACTTCAACAATGTTCAATCCCTCATGATTTCTCCACATTAAAACATCTTGAATCAAAACATATTTTTGAGACTAGAGATTAAGTGTTCTCTGCTAAGTTACATTCATACTTAGGGGATAGTGCATGTTGACAAGATAGAAAATGATATCCTTCTACCATGGGTCATTTACCAACGTACAAACATTAACAGATGGAACAACATTTAATTCATTTATTTCAACTTCTTCTAAATTGGAACTAGCCATCAACTTTGCTAAACCCTAGCCTCTAACTAGTCTAGTGACTTGCACCTCAATGTCATATTCTTGAATTTTGTTGACCCATCTACATCTCATTCTAGAGACTTCCTGCTACACGAAAGTCTCCTTTACAACTAAATGGGGTCCATATGCAACTGTCTTTGCACCCATAAGGTATGACCTAAAATTTTAATTACCTTGACCAAAACATATGCATGATTTTCCATATTTGAATAGTTTAGTTCAACAACTTGTAGGGATTTGCTAAAGAATCCTATCGGATACTCAAATCCATCCCCATTCTTTTTCAATAAGATAGAAGCAATAGTGTAGTATGAAGAAAAAGAGATCTGAAAAGGCTTGGAGTAGTTTGGACTTACCAACACTGGTGCATCTTTGAGAGCCTCCTTTATGTCAACAAAGGATTCAGTTGGTTCCTTGCCCCATGCAATAGACTACCCCTTCTTGAGTATCTTGGATATTGCCTTGGTCTTCTCAACAAAGTTAGGGACAAATTGCCTCACAAAGTTGATTTGTCCAAAGAAAGACTGGACACCTTTAATTGATTTAGGCTAAGAGATGAGGTCAATAGATTTCACTCTTTTTAGATCAAATCTAACCCCATCCTTTGACACAATATGTCACAGTAGCTTGCCTTCTTCTACTCGAAACTAACATTTCTTGGGAATCAAAGAAATCCCATACTCCAAACATTTTTCAAAGATCAATTCCAAATGCTTGCTATGATCTTTCTTATCTTTGGAGAAGACAGCGAGATCATCTTGGTATACTACCATGATTTCATCAATGAGGTCTGCAAAGGCAACATCTATTGCTCTCTAAAACGTTGATCCTACATTCTTCAACTTGAATGGCATCCTCAAATAAACATAGGTACCCCAAGGAGTAGTGAATGTTGTCTTGTACTATTTGAATCCTTGACCAGTACCTGGTTATGGCCTAAGAATCCATCCATCATATACATTAGATATAAGCCAACAAGCCTTTGCAATAGATGATCCATACTTGGAAGAGGATATTTATCCTTAAGTGATTTGATGTTCAAATTTTTGAATTCTACACACAATCTAATCTCCCCATTTCTTCCTCACTGGGACAAGATTAGGTACCCACTTAGAATTTTTGATCGGTTTTATAATACCTCCATCTCTTAGCTTTTCCAACTCTTATTGCATTTTAGGATCTATTGTGGGACTTATAGGCCTTTTCTTTTGCCTAAAAGGTTTTGCATTAGGATGAAGGGGAATGGTATGCTCAAATAAATCCTCCCTTATGCCTTTAACTCCTCGTAGGACTATGCAAAACATTTGTTAAAATTTCCTAACAACGCAATCAACATTTTATTTTCATGGGGCTTGAGCCTCTTACTAATATAAACCATTCTAGGTGCCTCTTTGGTGTTATGGTTAACACCTTCAATGCTTTCCTCTTCAACTAGTTTACCTTTACTCTTTCAATGGTCAACATTATCAAATATCCTTTCAAGTACAACCAAACCCTTGGGAATGATATTCACCTTTAGCTACACAACCTCACTCCCAAAAAATGTTTCCTTGCCATCTTCTACCTCTGTCATAGGCTGCCAACCAATTAACTAATTGTCAAACTCATCTAGGCAATTGAGGTAACTATAAATGTGATTGTTGTCATTGAAAACTTTCCAACTATATATGTTGTCAGGGATTATTGGCCTTGTAAACACTTCAACAACATAATGAACATAAAAAAATTTGACTGAGGGTCAAATTTTAAAGCAACTACAACCAAGGAATCTACCTTCTTATTTTCAACTCTTTTAACCCATTCAATGACAATAACATCAAATAGTTCTATAGTGTCCCACACTCCATTTTTGTATGTTCTTAATCTGTAGTCCTTGGCTATAAAAATACCTCTGATCTACTACACAACTAGCTTTGAATCACCATAGATCTTCAAACACTTGACTCCATGCTTATGAGCAATATTCAATCCTAACAACAATGATTCATACTCAGCTATGTTGTTAGTGCACTAAAAATCAAGTCTAAAATATATCCCAAAGTGTTCTCCATCTGATGTTATTGGAACAACACCAGCACCTAAGCCATCTCTAGAACAAGCACCATCAAAGTATAATGTCCACAAAACACTTTCATCATGCACAAGAGAAACAATATAAGGTAGATAAACACATACCTTAGGTTCCTCTTCATCACAAAACCCATAAAACAATCAATGTCAGCACCAAAGAAGTTTACTTCCTCATGGGTTTTATAACAATCTTCAATGTTCTGATCCTCTACCTTCTTTTCCCTATAAAGCTTTATCTCAACACCATGGACTAGAATGGTGGTTTATAATAGATCCATCTGTATACTCCCTCCCATAGAGGCTACCCACTTTCTAGATAAAAATATACCCCATTTAGTAGAGAAGTCCACAATAATTATATCCATCAAAAAGGACTTGTCTAGATATGCAACTAGCTAAAAATCAACATATTTGACAAGACCAATCACATTTACTTCTCTTGAGTTCATAGAAAATCATTTACCAAAATACTTGGACACCTTCAACCCCAAATCATTCATGATTTCAAATGGCATGACATTGATAGATGCTCCAGAATCAAGCATACAATTATGTAGTCGCTGTCTATTTATGATCAATGTGGTGTAGAAAGGATCTACACCCATCTAACTATTCATCATATATGACTCCAAATAAACTTCAATTGTTTCATCATCCCTAAGAGGAACAATAATGGGTTGTATAGGTGTATAGGTGGATAAATGAGATAGCCCTATCCCTATGCTTAGGAATCCTAAGAGCCTCCCCTAATGGCAGTGAAATTCTAATTTGACTTAACATATGAGCCATGTCAAAGGGATGATACAAAGGTAAAGGGGTGTCGCATGAGACTGTAACATCATTTGCATTAATAATGTAAGATATAAGCTAACTAGGAGAAATATCCATACCTTTTACCTAATTCCTTTTATCTTTTCTCTTTTGTAGTTCACTTGATGCTTGAGGTTGACTCTGTTTGGCATCACTTTTTATCTTGTGAGTATCAATAACAGGTATCTAGTAGTTGGTTGTACCATGTGTTATGGATCTTTCTACACATATTTTTTTTTTGTTGATGGTTGTGCTAGAATTTTCTTCCTTTTTAGGATATTCTTCTTGGGAGTATTGATATCTTTCATCTCCAAGATTGTCTTATATTTTTCTTTCTCACCATCCAATCCCCTTTTTCTTGATTCAACAATAGGAGAGTTCTACATAGGAACTTGCCTATTCCTCATTTGATAACCTCCTTGGACCTACATGCCAACTACATCAATCAAGGTGCTCATATCTTCTTTTGATGGTTTGGACTACTTATATTTCTTGTGCACGAGGTCCTTCAAATATTTGAAATCATGAGCTAGCAACTGATATCTCTTCAGACATCACTATAATTAGTTTGGAAAATATAATCATCCTCTTCAAGACTGTCATATTCATCAACTCTATCATACTTCTTATAGTCATTGGTGTCAAACTGATTTATCTCATCTTCTTCATAACTTTTAGTTGCATCCTCTTCATTTGGAAACTCCTCATCTTTAATCATTAAATAAGCCATTGCACAATTTGTTGGATCATGGGGAAGAAAACATGCCTCTCACCATAAAGAAACCTCTTGGAAATAGATTTGATCCTTTCTCAATGGATCAGGTGTGTCTCTTTCAGGTTTGAAACTTACCTACTTGGGGGCTGCATGTCTATCATTTTTCTATGGTCTCTTAGACCAATAAGTATTGTGTGGCCTATTATATAGTCTCTATCCTTCATTAAAGTGTGTTACACCTTGAGGTGCCAATCCTTTCTCATTTCTTGTAACTTTGTAGGACAATTCTTTCATGACCCCCATAAATTCATCCAGTTTGTCTTTAGTTGTGAGGGGGTTGTTGAAAGTTGCTCTATCTGGCTAGGATAGTTTTACATCTGATCTTTTAATGTGCTTCCCTGAAGTCCTCATTTTTCTTTCAATGTTAATGGTTGTAGCATAAGCTTCTCTTAATGTTTGTGGACTCTTGTCCCTTAAAGAGTAACCAATCTTTGAGTCAAATGTGCCACAATACAACACCAAACACAGAGTCTCCACTTCCCTACTGGGAAGGAAAACTTGAAATTTTGTTGTATTACAAGACTGTAACAACCAGAAGTAGACTAATTTTATGGTTTCCTAGAAGCAACGCAAAATTGTTGCTTCCCAAAATTACTACAACCCAAAACCCTAATACATTTGATAATCACCTATGCCATGGGTGTCATCAATGTGATTGAAAGAGTTTATCAATAGGTTAAGGGTGATTTTGGCCAAATTACAGGAGTGGGTAGACTCCTCTACACTTCAATCTCACCTAGGCTTAGGAGGGTAATCCTAGATGTATCAATTGATAGGGATTGAGAAAAACAAAAAATATTATCTAATTTATGCTTTTGCAACAATACCTAGATCACTATTTTAATTCCAAATACTGTCACTGAACTAAAACACACTTGTTACACTTAATAACCTCCATTTGAGCTGATGAGAGTAACCCTATAGAATGAGGATGCATATAGAACTATAACTACATAATTTAAATATTGGTATATTGTTTTGATTTTTTAATAGAGTGTGGGTGATCATGGACAAGCTCTTAGATTAGTGCCCATTTAATGGGGTACTGAGTCTCAAGTTTATCAAAGGAAAACAAATGTAAAGAGATGTATGACTACCTTCCTGAATAGTCGGATGTATATGAATTGATACCAAACCATGAAAAAACTTATTAATCCATCACCATAAAATATTTATCCATGTGTAACACTAAAATGACCATTTACAAATTTTGAAAATGAATTAAGAACTATCATATTCTTTCAAATCAGAAGTTACAATCATACCACGTAGTGTGGCAAGAGAAAACCCTAACTTCACATAGGAGTTTTCCTAAAAAGTACTTATAGCAATGGAGAAAAAAATAGATTCATATTCAAATTTACAATATAATCCTAATACATATTTTACAATTGTTCCTTGAGACCTGGAATTGATCAATGGATAAAGTCCTAACTACCTTGCACACTCAGCACTTGAAGAGAGAAAAATTGCCCAAAAATGACCAACCCTTGAAATGAGTTCCAATCTTCCATTTATAGCTCTCACAACTTGGATCTAATGGAAGAATGGGTGGGAAAACCCCAAAAACTCCACCTACTACAATAAAAACTTCATTGTCAGCTACCCATTTCACATTAATGGAAGTCTGGAGAATTGGCAGTGCTTTTTTGCATGATTCTGGGTGTTTTTGGGTGCTTGGCAGGAGGTGGGATGGAGGGAGAACTTGGTACCTAAAAACTAGTGCCAAGGTGTTAGTGGGACCCAAAGTCTAACCAGAACCAAAAGTGGTCAGAGTCAAAAACTAAAAGTTGACTAAATCTTCATGAAAAACTTAGCCATAATCTCAAAAAATTATTCAAAAATTCACTTATTTTCCCCTTTAAATTTGTTGTGAAAGAATAGAGGGTCCAAATGAATTTCAGAATTAGATGATCTTTTTCTGTTGGTGGGGATTAGGGTTGCAGAGGAAATTGAAGTCTCACCGGAAGTTCCTCTACATCACGGGTTCTAGGTTATTAGGCAGATGAGCATCAGGATCAGGTTCCTGGAGTCCATCAAGTTCCAAAACCCAAAGGAACAATAGAGATGAAAGGGAAAGTGAGAAAGTGGGGGAATGCAGAACAAAAAGAAAAGTTCCTAAGTGTCGACAGGACCCAAAAGTGTGCAAGGACATTATATACATAAATAGAAAATATACTTGTATAAGTGGCATTTTCCTCTATGTTTTCCTTCTTATACTTTAATTTTATGCTATATATATATTATATTTTATCCTATCAAGACCTTCTGCAAGAGCAAAATGTCAAGTCCAGGAATAAAAGTGAGTTGGACCTTGTAAGCACTAAAATCATGCAGAGCCTCCACGAGGACCCCATGATGACTCATAATCCTTGTCACACACATGTAAGTGTGAAATAATGTCCTCTCAGTAGTGATTCTCTTGGTAACATTTGGGTTTTTCCCTCCTCTTGTTATTTCCCCTTTGTCATACTAACCTCCTCCCCACTTTCGATGCTTTTTGACACTTGTCAATTCTTGTTTATTGTACTTACGACTTCATCTCTAAGCCTTGTATTCATCTATTTTTTGTGATTTGAGCTTTCCCTAGTGTTTTTTATTCATTCCCACCTCTAGGAGCCCTCTCTGGCTGGCGAGGACAGTGAATGGCCCAACCCCCGGGATATGGCACTATCAAATGAATGTATGGTTGGATCACTTGACTTACGCTCTGCTCCCCCTCTATATAGATAAGGCTTGTCACGTCCATACCATATAGACCTATTCTCTAGGGCGGGCACCCCAAATATCATGACCGGATAGTTTGATGTTCTATAGAGTAGGCCGTTTCAATCTGGAATGATTGACATTTCTTCAAATAGAGCTGCTCCCATCCCACTCCACCTATCTCTAGAAAGTGGAATGCTTTAGTACATGATAGACGTAATCTCCATTGCCCCATTGTGTAGAAGCATAAATCAACATCAATCCATCTCCAACTTTAAGTTTTCAATTTTAGTCAACTAGTACAAATCTCCCCCTATTGTTTCAAGATCTTCCTTGGGAGATTTGACTTTTGCAAGTGGAGATTTTGATTTTGACCTCCTTTCGACCAATTTTTGAAGGCAGTTCACCTCCTTTTCACCTAACTAAAAATCTCCAACCCCACTTTCCAATCTAGGACCTCCCCTCTGTTGGTCGCCCATGGGTCACCCTCAGGTGACCTGGAGTGGCAAAAGGGGTGACCCATGGGAAAGCATGTCGTCTTTTCTATCCATAGAAAAACTTGATTTTTGGATGCAAAAAAGCTTTGTTTTGACCTATTTTTCTTCCTATCTGCATGACTTTTTGGTCTAAAAATAGAGTTAACTATTCCAAGCCTCCAAGAATACATAATTATCTCCTTTCTATCTCTACTATTCATCTCATGCACTCATGCTAAATCTATTTTTGCTTCAATGATAAGCTATCATGGCTTGTTCACTCCCTAATCAATCTAGTTCTCTATCCAATCGACCTTATTAACTTTTCAATCAAATTGGGTTAAGTTATCAATCAATTCCACCTCTCATGACCTCTTACAAAATATAAATAGCCCTCCCCTCTTCATTATTTTCCAAGTTGGAGAATTCTCTTCCCTTCTTCACAAGCTTTTTCAAGCTTCTTCACAGGCCCTTGAGCCTCTTAGTTTCTTTCATTAGTTTTCCAAAGTTGCAATGTTTTCATTGTTGCATAGCTTCAAAGCTCCCCTTTTGGGAGGCAAGTTCATTTGTGCATATAGTCTTTGTAGGTGTTTTCTCTCCAACTAGCATCCATATGCTCATATAAGACATTCAAGCCTTTTGCTTTATTGTTGTTTCTATCTAAGCTTTGCTAAAAGCTTCATATTGCATCAATTTGCTGCCCAAATCACAAGCCATAGTGCTCATTAGCTCACATTGAGCTCACGTCTCAAGATTTCAAAAGCTATTTTGCATTCCCTTTCCTGTTGTTTCCAAGAGGATATCCCTGCTGCTGCAAGAGGATAAAGAGGTTGCCGACACAAGGATTCCTAAGGGTAGTTGAGGCACATGCATCTCATATTCCATGTTTTTTAGTGCTTTTTTGTAGTAATTAGAAAATCTAAATTTTCTCTTATGAATAGTAATTTAATATTGCAATTTCCTTGATAGGCTAAATAGGATTTGCATTCTTAGATTAGTTTGCTTTCAAAGTTCTTTAGATTAATTTTTTTTCAAAGAAACTTCATTTCTTAGAGTAATTGATCCAAAATCTATAAAATCAAACAAAAATATAGATTGGATTACATTAGTTAAATACATTCTAGATTGCATATATATTTCAACTCCTAGATTAGAAAAATTACTTTACTTTCATAAAGATTCAAAAAAGCACAAAAATATTGTTTTGCATTCATATAGGCTTGCATGCATTCAAAAACCAAAAAAAGCACAAAAACATTAGTATCACAAGAAGAACACAAACTCTTGATTCCAACACAAGGTCAACATTAGTCAAACCCTTGATTCCAACACAAAAACACAAAGTCAAACCTTAGGTCAACAACCCTAAGTCAAACCCTGAGCCAAATCAAGGTTAACTCCAGCCAACTCTCTCTCAGTTTTCCCTCATGAAAGTGCCTTAGGCTTAGAGGCAAGTGGGTGAGGACAATCCTCAAAGAGATTTAGGAAATTCACCTTAGACCACAACACAATCAATTGACAGTTCAGGAACAAGAACATAGGTTGAGGTTATTCAAAACACAAGTCATCATCCAACAATTTGAATAACAACTCCAACTTAACAAAAGCATCAACATGAACAATTGTCAACCTATGCAATGTTGGAATCTTCAGAATCCAAATAGGAGAATAGTGACTAGTGACCCTTTAGGTCTTATAGTTATTTGAATCACATTAGACACATAACATTAGATTAGAATCAACACACAAAAAAGAGCCCAGGACCAGCCAACCACTCTTTGCAAAGTCCATCTCTCAAGCAAGTAAGACTACCCCGTGTCTCACCTCCTCTTGATTGGCTACTTCCATGAGAGTGAGAGTGATGTGGAGGTTCACTCTGTGGCAAGGAGAGGGGTCCATGTCCTTGCCAGAGTAGACTCAACCGCCCCAAGCTACTGATCATGGTTTTGAGTGTACATATTTTAGTGAACTTGACGTGAACTACAAATCCTTCTAGGATGAGTGGTTTACATTTCAACTTCAAATATTCATTCATCACAATTTTTATGCTAGACGTCAGATTCACCACATATTTTTGGTGAACTTGACATGAAAGATAAAGTCTCTTGGTTATGCTTTTTGTGTTCCCATTGCTTGGATCCCATTTTCATCATCACTATCACATGCAACGTCAGATTTAGTGCATATTTTGGTGAACCCGACATGAAAAATAAAAAATTCTAATGGGATCTTTTATGTTTCCATGTGCTTCTTTTATTCCATGTTCATCTTTCATGTCCATATTCATTTCATGGTGTTTCCTACACCCCAAAACTAGGACAAAATCACACAAAGTTTAGGGAAATTGCCCCTCCAATGAAAGTAGCATATGTTCAAATCCAATAGCTTCTATCTCAAATAAGTCAAACTCGAAAGACTCAAAGGGGATCCAACAATTGTTGGTAGGTGGCGACTGATCAGGAAAGTACTGTACACTAGCCATGTATCCTCGCCGGGGTTCGGGGCCGGGCCGGGCCTCAAGCAGGGGTTCGGGGGCGGCAGCCCCCGAGAAATTTTTTTTTGGGCCGACTTAAAAAATCCTAGGGCCGACTTAAAAAATCCTATTTTTTATGACCGACATAAGAAAACCCTAATTTTTGTAACCGATAAAAAAGGCTTGATAAAAAGCGGCCAAGGGTTAGGGTTTGGGTATTGTGTTGTAGCATTTGCAGCGGTATTGAGTTGCAGGGATTGCTGATTGTAATCGGTTTGATTTACTGGATAATAATATTGGACTCTCTATTTGGTGGATGTAGCCTGAGTTTGGGTGAACCACGTTAAATCTTGTCTCTCGCTGTTATTATTTCTGTGTATTTCCATTTCTCTGTTTAATCTTTATTTGCATTTAATTGATATCTTCTGCCGGCTAACCCTAACAATTGGTATCAGAGCGGGTTGTGTTCGATTATCGTCTGCAGGAAAGTCTCACGGTTGAGTGGGAGCAATGGCGGACAAGGGTAAAATGAAGGTTGATAAATTCAATGGGCAGAACTATCAGTTATGGAAGATGCAGATGGAGGATTACCTCTATCAAAAGGATTTATGGAGGCCGTTGGAAGGAGTAGCCAAGAAACCGGCAACAATGTCTGATGAGGATTGGAATCTTCTTGACAGAAAGGCACTGGGAACCATTCGGTTGTGCCTGGCACCGTCGGTGGCATTCAATATAACGGAAGCAAAGACAACAGATGGTCTGATGAAAGCTTTGGCTAAATTGTATGAAAAACCCTCAGCCTCAAATAAGGTATTTCTCATGAAGCAGTTGTTTAATTTGAAAATGGTTGAAGGTGGATCCGTGACAGGTCATTTAAATGAATTTAATACGATTGTCAGTCAATTGACTTCTGTAAATGTAAAATTTGATGAAGAAGTTAGAGCTCTCTTGATATTATGTTTATTGCCTGAAAGCTGGGATAGTTTGGTAATGGCAGTTAGTAACTCTGTCTCTGTTTAAATACCCTAAAATTTGATGATGTTGTTGGTGTTATTTTGAGTGAGGAAATTTGTAAGAAAAGCTCAGGTGGATCCAAATCAGGCAGTGTTTTGAATGCAGAAAGCAGGGGTAGATCAAAGGAGAGAGGAAAAGGTTCTGGAGGTCATGGGAAGTCATGAGGAAAACCAAAGGACAAAAGATCCCAAACCAGAGGACAGAAGGATTGCTGGTACTGTGGAAAACTAGGTCATCTGAAGAAAGATTGCTGGTCTCAGAAAAATAAAGGAGACAAACAAGAAGGCAATAAGGAAGCAAATGTGGTAGGTAATAAATCTAAAGATGATGCTTTGATTCTTTCCCTAGATAATGCTAATGATTCATGGGTTTTAGATTCAGGGGCCTCATTTCATGCTACGCCCCATAGAAGTTATTTTCTTGATTATGTCCAAGGGGATTTTGGGCTGGTTTATTTGGGAGATAACGAACCCTGTCAGATTGTTGGAAAGGGAAGAATCAAGATTAAGTTGTAGAATGGGAATCATTGGCTACTACAAGAGGTGATGCATGTTCCAAGGCTCAGTAGGAATTTAATTTCAGTAGGGCAGCTAACTGAATAAGGTTGCACTGTTACATTTACTAATAAAAATTGGAAGGTTTCAAAAGGTGCCTTAGTAGTAGCAAAAGGTATAAAAGTAGGCACCTTATATCTTTGTACAGGTCATACTGTTCCTTCTACTTTAGATGTTATAGAGGAAAAACAAACAGGTTTAGGAACAGTTGTTGCAGGTTTGTAGGAAGAGACTGGAAAAGTTGCTGCAGGTTCTGAAACAACACTATGGCATAACAGACTTGGGCATATGAGTGAAAAAGGTATGAAGGCACTTCATTCTAAGAAAGTTTTACCAGGTCTGAAATGTATTAATATGGATTTCTGTGAAAGTTGTGTGTATGGAAAACAAAAGAGAGTCAGTTTTCTCAGAGATGGGAAGCAAAAGAAAAATGAAAAGTTGGAGCTTGTGCATACAGATGTATGGGGACCAGCTTAGGTATCTTCTTTCGGTGGCTCTCGGTATTATGTTACATTCATAGATGATGCAACTAGGAAGGTCTGGATTTATTTCCTTAGACAGAAATCTGATGTATTTGAAACATTCAAGAAATGGAGAAGCTTGGTTGAAAATGAGACAGGTAAAAGATTAAAATGTCTCAGATCTGATAATGGCGGTGAGTATTGCAGCAAAGAATTTGAAGATTATTGTTCCCTTAATGGAATTCATAGGCAGAAAACGGTTCCAGGGACTCCACAGGAAATGGAGTGGCTGAACGCATGAATAGGACAATAATGGAGAGTGCAAGGACCATGAGATTGCATGCTGGACTACCTTTAAACATGTGGGTAGAGGTTGTCAACACTGCTGTATATTTAATTAACAGAGGTCCTTTAGTTCCTTTGGGCTGTGGTATTCCAGAGGAAGCATGGACTGGCAAGAAGGTGAGTTATTCTTTTCTGAAAACCTTCGGCTGTGAAGCATTTGCACATATAGATTCTGAAAATAGAACCAAGCTGGATGCAAAATCAAAAAAATATACCTTCGTTGGATATGGCATTGATGAATTTGGTTATAGTGTAAGATGCTACCCCTAATTTTTTTTAAAATAGATTGAATAAAGATAACCAATGTTAGCACAACTTAAACTCCTCTGCACTTCTGATCACCAAGATCCCAACTAGGCGAGGTGAGAGCATACTGTGCTTTGGATTACAAATTAAAACATTGTGCAAACAAGTAAACATTCATCTGCATATGCAGGCATCCACAAACTGTGGGAATTCACCACTTTTAGTGGGTAAATAAGCAAACATGAAAAAGTTACAAAGCCATCCACTTATTCAGTGGGAATACTCCACTTATTCAGTGGGTGAGAGCAAATAAGAAAGGTTCATTTCTCCTCACTGGCGGTAAACCATCCAGGGGATATTATGTGAGTTACAAATAAGAAATGATTACAAATGAAGTATCAAATAGCCAACTACTCAGAAAAATGCATTAGATCAGCATATCAGCATTGCATGCCTTGGAAACATAGGAAACCCTGCATATGAAATTAGTATTAAAGAACACCATCAACACAAACTGCCCAAGATGATATCATGCCAAGGATCATTGCAAACTGAGTATACTTCTGTTAACAGAGTGCCTTTATGACTGTAAGGTGGTTCTGGAAGTGTTCAACCTCTCTTTAATGAACATCAAACTCACCGCAACATATTAGTATCCCTTTAAACAAATACCACATACTGCCCCTGACTGAAAGTTACAAGAAGACATTGCTGATCACAATTTATTCAATTTTGCTGACTGTACTAGACTGTACGGCAGCCATGCAAGAAGCTGGAAACACATCAAACATTATATACATCTGATATTCACCCAGAAAACTGTCTTAGATCTGATTATTGAACCCATACCAATAATTTTGAGCACTTACATCACACAAACAGCAATAATATTGATCAACAACTATTAATTAACTCTGAACAGGGCCGTACGGCCAGGACAGATACGGCTGTTCATAGCATTCACAATACTCCACCAAACTTCTTCATACTATTCTTAAAATGTGCATCTAGGGCAGACAAAAATAACACAAACAATTTGATTCCCAACAACAACATCAATAATTTCCAATGACCATCGATTTCTTGCTGCAGTGTACGACCATCATAGTACGGCCATGTCAGGAAACAAACCAAACTCCACAAAGACACTTCAAAAACACTCCAAAAATGATCTAAATCACATATCAATACGACAAAACTGATCCACACACAAAAACTACACAAAATCGATCAACTCCATTAAGCTCCATGGCAAACTCTGTATGAGCTTGCACCGAATCCACCTTCAGCACACTAGTGATTCCTGTATGAAATCACAACAAACCTCAAGAGGGAGCATTCTACGAGAGGGTTTTCGTCCTCAAGAGAATATGGAAGAACACGCAGGTTCAATCCAGCAGAGTAACAATACAAATCCAAGCATCCCTCCAAACGAGCTCACATCTTCTTTTTATAAGCACCTGGGAGTTACAAAACCAATCTTTCTTGAAATTAGAGCTTTTTTTGCACTTCCCTTAGAAATAATTTCTAATATCAAGTTATGTGCACACTTAAGTGACTAGGGAATTAAAAATTATAACATTTCCCTTTTTCCCTTCAAGTCATAACATTAAGTCACTTTTTAAAAAAAAAAATAACCCACCCGACTTTAGTGCACCAATAAAACTTAGTTTAATTATCAAATTAATCAACCTTATAACTCCAATTTGATAATTAAACCAAAAATGATCCCAAACCATTCCCTAGCCCATCGGGATCATGAGATAGGCTAATGGTCCCAGTCTGACTAGGCTTGGAAAGGGGACATTACAGTCCTCCCTCCCAAAAATTGCTTGTCCCCAAGCAATTGTAATACAGGATGCTGCAAGATGTCTTCTCCTTCCCACGTCGCATCCTCAAGAGGAAGATCCTTCCATTTGATTAGGTATTCTTTAATAGTCTTCTTCCTCAACACCCTCTCTCTTTGATCAAGAATAGCCTCGGGTACAAGTTCGAGTCTCCCTTTATCATCAATAGGTGGCAGTATTGATGATGGCACAATGTTCTGTCCAAGAGCCTTTTTAAGGTGAGAGACATGGAAAATGTTATGTATTTTGCTATGCTCAGGCAATTCCAACTCATACGCAACCTCTCCATGCCGTCCAATGATTTTGAAAGGCCCATAAAAATGAGGCTTCAACTTTTCAGCCCCACTTTTTTTGATAGAAGACTGCTTGTAAGGCTGAATTCTGACATATACCATATCCCCTACTGTAAAAACCCTCTCTATACGCTGCTGATCAGCGTACAACTTCTGCTGATTTTGAGCCGATCTAATATTTTCTTTCAATGATTTTAGCAAGTCCTGGCTGTCCTGCAAAAATTCTTTAACTCTAGGAACTCGACTGTCACCAAACAACATGTCAGTGAAGCTAGGAGCTTCATATCCATACAATGCCATGAATGGAGACATTTTTATTGACATGTGATAAGAAGAGTTGTAACAATACTCACCAACATGTAACCATCTTACCCATGCCTTCTGCTGTCCTGATACATAACTTCTAAGGTAACCTTCAAGCCACTTGTTAACTATTTCAGATTGTCCATCCGTTTGAGGATGGTAACTGGTGCTTGGGGTTAATTCTGTGTCACACAGTCTGAATAGTTCCTTCCAAAATAGGCTCAAGAACTTGTTGTCACGGTCACTAACAATGCTCCTTGGCAACCCATGAAGTTTGAACACTTCTCTAAAAAACAATTCAGCCACCTGAACTGCAGTAAATCCTGTAGAGACAACATAAAAATGAGCAAACTTTGTCAATCTATCAACAACCACAAAGATACTATCCCTCCCTTGCACCCTGGGGAGGCCAGTGATGAAATCCATAGCCAAACTTTCCCACTTTTGATTGGGAATGGGCAGTGGTTGGAGCAGACCAACAGGATAAGTGTTCTCATACTTGTTCTGTTGGCATACAGAACACTCTCTGATATATTTGCAAACCTCTTCTTTCAACCCCTTCCACGTAAATCTCTCTCTTATCTGTTTATATGTTTTGAATATGCCTTGGTGACCAGCCAAGGGTGAATCATGAAATGCCTTCAAAATCAGAGATTTAATCTTGGAGTTTGGAACCAAAAAGACTCTATTCTTGTACAAAATCAGACCACCACTTACCTCGTATTTATCATCTTTGAAGGTCCCATCTACAACACTTGATGCAAAAGAGTTCTTGGCATATTCGAGAATGATTTGTTCTTTCCAATCAGCCACCAACTCCACCATAGAATGTATATATGGCCTTCTTGACAAGGCATCAGCCACAACATTCTTTTTGCCTTTAACATAGACAATCTCAAAATCAAAAGCTTGCAACTTGCTTACCCATCTTTGCTGCCTTTCATTCAAATCCTTTTGGCTCATGAAGTATCTTAAACTGTTATGATCTGTTTTGACAATAAACTTGCCTCCCACTAGATATTGACGAAATTTAACTAAAGCATGCATGATGGCAAGCATTTCTTTGTCATAAACAGAATAATTTTTTTCAGCACCCCTTAATTTTCTACTTTCAAAACAAATAGGATGCTTTTCTTGCATCAAAACAGCCCCAATACCTTCTCCAGAAGCATCACATTCCAATTCAAATGGCTTAGAGAAATCTGGTAGTGCAAGAACAGGGCTACTACATATGAGTTGTTTGAACCTATCGAAAGCATCTTGGGCTGATTGAGACCATTTGAAGGCTCCTTTCTTTGTAAGGTCCGTGAGAGGAGCTGCAACTTGTGAAAAACCTTTCACAAATCTTCTATAAAACCCACACAAACCAAAAAACCCCTTCAATTGAGTAAGGTTTGAAGGTGGGGGCCATTCTAGAATGGCTTTGACTTTCTCTTTATCCATACTAACTCCTTTAGCACTGATAACATGACCTAAATATACAATCTCCGTTAGGCCAAACTCACACTTAACTTCTTTGGCAAACAATGAATTAGCCTCCAAAATACCAAGAACCACATCTATATGCTGCAAATGCTCTTTCCATGTCTTACTGTAGATGAGTATGTCATCAAAAAAAACCAACAAAAACTTCCGGAGCTGCTCGCTGAAAATTTTGTTCATACAAGATTGAAAGGTTGCAGGGGCATTTGTCAATCCAAAGGGCATGACTAAAAATTCAAAATGCCCATAATGGCACCTAAAGGCAGTTTTTTCAATGTCCTTCTCCCTCATTCTTATCTGGTGATAACCAGATCTCAAGTCTATTTTTGAAAAATAGACCGCTCCATGGAGCTCATCTAACAACTCATCAATTCTTGGAATCGGATATCTATTTTTAATGGTCCTCTTGTTGAGCTCCCTATAATCAATGCATAAACGGAGAGTACCATCTTTTTTTTTTCACCAACACTACTGATGAAGCAAAAGGACTTTTGCTTGGTCTAATAAAGCCCATGTCCAGCAATTCTTTGAGAGTTCTCTCGATTTCATCCTTGAATCTTTTTGGCTGCCGGTATGGAGTAGTGATGATGGGCTTTGTCCCATCTTCAAGTTCTATAATATGCTCAATGCCTCTATCAGGAGGCCTTCCAGGAGGAAGATTACTAAAAACTTTACTATGCTTACTCAACAAATCTTGGATGTCAGGATGATAGGATCTCTTTTCCTCCTTGGTAGGAGTAGGCATGATGACACATTGAGCAGCCCACTCAATCTGATCATTACGGAACAGCCTCTCCATTCTTTTTGCCATCACCACCCTTGGTCCTCCAGTGGATATACCTCTTAACACAACCTTCTTACCATTATGGTCAAACTTTAATTCCAATGTTTGTAAATTTAAACTCATATCTCCTAATGATTTCAGCCACTGAATACCAAGAACAACATCAGTATCCGTAATACTTATCACATAAAAATCATCTACAACTTCATGATTGCCAATTTGCATGGAAAGCTGAGGTAATCTTCTATTACAAGACAGTGTAAATCCATCTGCAACAACAACTTTAAAACCTTCAAACTCCTCAGGTTTCAATCCCCTTCTAGCAACAACTCCTTCATCAATGAAGTTGTGTGACGCACCAGTGTCAATGAGAGCAATTATTCTTTGGCCACCAAGTACCCCACGAACCTTGAAAGGATCATTCCTTTGGTTCCCAGATAATTGAGCAAATGTTACTACATTTTCCTTGTTTGTCTCTGCCTCTTCTAAGTCATCCACATCTTCATTCTCACTTGATTCATCTTGCTGATCTGAATTTTCTGATTCAGATTCAGCAGTAACATATGCCTCCATTTGTTGTGCTTTCCCTTTCTCATAGCATTTATGCCCAGGAGCCCAAGGTTCCTTACATGTGAAGCATAATTTTTTCCTCCTAAGTTCATTTCTGACTTCATCATCCATCTTAGGGAAAGAGGCTTTGGGCTGATTGAATTCTTTCTTGAATGGTCTTTTATCCTTCTTTGATGTGAATGGTTTAGAATAGAACTTGCTTCTTGGTGTAGTGAACTCCATATTCCTTGCTTTCTTGATGGCTTCATGTAATGAGTTTGGTTCTAAAGCCTTAACTAGACCTCTTAATGGCTCCATCAATCCTTCCACAAAGAGATATGTCAATCTAGCTTCTGAAATATCAGTCACCATAACAGCAATCCTCTGAAATTCAGCAATGTAAGCATCCACTGAATCTTTTTGTCTCACTTGAGCCAGCTGTTTGAAGTGACTTTCAGGTTCATACTTGTCGAATCTATCAATTAATCTTTGAGTAAAATCTGTATAGGACGTAATCAGGCTATGACCTTGAGTGATCATGCCATGAGTCCACCAGTCATGTGCATCACCTTCAAGGTGGGCAGCTACAAATTTGATAGAATCCAACTCCAACATAGGATTCAAGCTCAAATAGTTGTCCATCTTTTGTACCCAAGACCTGGCTGTGCATTTTGATGAACCATCAAAAGGCGGAATAGGAACTTTACCAAGCTTCTTTTGCACATCCTGATTTTGAATCCGGGGTCTCTTTCGATACTTGATTTGACAAAATTCATTGAAGGACATAATATTCTGAAAATCATCACCATAAGACTCCCATTCACGTCTATAATCAGCAAAGCTTTCTGTGACCAACTGCTGTCCTCCAATAGGATTTTGTTGCTGACCCAAAAACACAGGCATCATAGGTCTGGTAGATGTAGTTCTAGATGCATAAGTGGCATTGTGTAGTTGACCAGCATTATTGGAATTGCTAGCCTCTCCTTGATTTCCATCATTACCTCTATTGTTACGGGGTGTCTCTCCTCCCAGATTTTGACTTACTAACTGAGCCAACAATCTGTTCATCTGTTGATTACTTCTAACAAGATCTTGCTGGCCACGAGCAAGTTCATTCAATATGTCTCTCATACTGGGCTCCTCTGGTTGCCTTTCACCCATATTTTGATCCTCTTCTGATTCTGAATCAACACGAGGATGTCGTCTTCTTCTGTAGGTGATAAACTCAGTATCTTCTGGATTCATCAATTGTGTAAGCCACTGAACTGGAACTCACTATAGGCTGATATGAAGAAGAACACAGGCTGGCAGGAGTGACCAGCTCTGATACCACTGTAAGATGCTACCCCTAATTTTTTTTAAAATAGATTGAATAAAGATAACCAATGTTAGCACAACTTAAACTCCTCTGCACTTCTGATCACCAAGATCCCAACTAGGCGAGGTGAGAGCATACTGTGCTTTGGATTACAAATTAAAACATTGTGCAAACAAGTAAACATTCATCTGCATATGCAGGCATCCACAAACTGTGGGAATTCACCACTTTTAGTGGGTAAATAAGCAAACATGAAAAAGTTACAAAGCCATCCACTTATTCAGTGGGAATACTCCACTTATTCAGTGGGTGAGAGCAAATAAGAAAGGTTCATTTCTCCTCACTGGCGGTAAACCATCCAGGGGATATTATGTGAGTTACAAATAAGAAATGATTACAAATGAAGTATCAAACAGCCAACTACTCAGAAAAATGCATTAGATCAGCATATCAGCATTGCATGCCTTGGAAACATAGGAAACCCTGCATATGAAATTAGTATTAAAGAACACCATCAACACAAACTGCCCAAGATGATATCATGCCAAGGATCATTGCAAACTGAGTATACTTCTGTTAACAGAGTGCCTTTATGACTGTAAGGTGGTTCTGGAAGTGTTCAACCTCTCTTTAATGAACATCAAACTCACCGCAACATATTAGTATCCCTTTAAACAAATACCACATACTGCCCCTGACTGAAAGCTACAAGAAGACATTGCTGATCACAATTTATTCAATTTTGCTGACTGTACCAGACTGTACGGCAGCCATGCAAGAAGCTAGAAACACATCAAACATTATATACATCTGATATTCACCCAGAAAACTGTCTTAGATCTGATTATTGAACCCATACCAATAATTCTGAGCACTTACATCACACAAACAGCAATAATATTGATCAACAACTATTAATTAACTCTGAACAGGGCCGTACGGCCAGGACAGGTACGGCTGTTCATAGCATTCACAATACTCCACCAAACTTCTTCATACTATTCTTAAAATGTGCATCTAGGGCAGACAAAAATAACACAAATAATTTGATTCCCAACAACAACATCAATAATTTCTAATGACCATCGATTTCTTGCTGCAGTGTACGACCATCATAGTACGGCCATGTCAGGAAACAAACCAAACTCCACAAAGACACTTCAAAAACACTCCAAAAATGATCTAAATCACATATCAATACTACAAAACTGATCCACACACAAAAACTACACAAAATCGATCAACTCCATTAAGCTCCATGGCAAACTCTGTATGAGCTTGCACCGAATCCACCTTCAGCACACTAGTGATTCCTGTATGAAATCACAACAAACCTCAAGAGGGAGCATTCTACGAGAGGGTTTTCGTCCTCAAGAGAATATGGAAGAACACGTAGGTTCAATCCAGCAGAGTAACAATACAAATCCAAGCATCCCTCCAAACGAGCTCACATCTTCTTTTTATAAGCACCTGGGAGTTACAAAACCAATCTTTCTTGAAATTAGAGCTTTTTTTGCACTTCCCTTAGAAATAATTTCTAATATCAAGTTATGTGCACACTTAAGTGACTAGGGAATTAAAAATTATAACATTTCCCTTTTTCCCTTCAAGTCATAACATTAAGTCACTTTTTTTTAAAAAAAATAACCCACCCGACTTTAGTGCACCAATAAAACTTAGTTTAATTATCAAATTAATCAACCTTATAACTCCAATTTGATAATTAAACCAAAAATGATCCCAAACCATTCCCTAGCCCATCGGGATCATGAGATAGGCTAATGGTCCCAGTCTGACTAGGCTTGGAAAGGGGACATTACATATAGGCTTTGGGATTTTGAAAATCAAAAAATTGTGAGAAGTAGGGATGTTATATTCAATGAGAAGGTGTTGTACAAAGATCAGTTGCAGCAGCATGAGAAGAAAGAAAAGGATTATGTGGTGCTGGATGATACTCCAAATAGTGATGTTCCAGTGGCTCCTCATGCTCCGCAACAGCAACCAGAAATACCACAAAATCTAGTGAATGTTAGACGGTCAACAAGGATAAGTAGACCTCCTAAAAGGTTTTCTCCCTCTTTGTATTTTATTTTGTTAACAGATGCTGGTGAACCAAAAGGGTATGATGAAGCTATGCAGGTGAATACACAAGTTCAGTGGGAGCTTGCCATGCAAGAAGAAATGGACTCCTTGCTGAAAAATCAGACTTGGGAATTATGTAAGTTACCTGTAGGTAAAAAGGCTTTACCAAACAAATGGGTTTACAGGCTGAAAGAGGAAGATGGAGGTAAGAAACGATTTAAGGCCAGGTTAGTTGGAAAAGGATTTGCACAGAAACAGGGCATTGATTTTGATGAGATATTTTCTCTGGTTGTCAAGATGACTTCTATTCGTACTGTTTTAAGTATTGTGGCTGTTGAAGATTTGCATTTGGAACAGCTAGATGTGAAAACTGCCTTTCTTCATGGTGATTTGGAGGAGGAGATATACATGGCACAACCATAGGGATTTGAGGTCAAAGGTAAGGAGAAACAAGTGTGCAGATTGAAGAAGAGCTTGTATGGCCTGAAACAAGCACCTCGGCAATGGTATTTGAAATTTGATAGTTTTATGGCTGAGAAAGGCTACAGTAGGTGTAATTCTGACCATTGTGTTTATTTTAAGAAGTTGGATAATGACAGCTACATTATTTTATGTTTATATGTTGATGACATGCTTGTAGCTGAGTCTAACATGGATCACATCAGAGAGTTAAAACATCAGTTATCACAGTCATTTGATATGAAGGATTTGGGGGCAGCAAAACAAATCCTTGGTATGAAAATTTGCAGAGATAGGAAGAATAGAAAATTGACTCTATCTCAGGCTGCTTATGTTGAAAAAGTGTTGTAGAGATTCCATATGGAGAATGCAAAAGCTGTCAGCACACCTTTGCCTAGTCATTTGAAATTGACTAAGGAGATGTGTCCAAAGACACAAGAGGAGGAAGAAAAAATGTCCAAGGTACCCTATGCTTCAGCTGTAGGAAGTTTAATGTATGCCATGGTATGCACGAGACCAGATATTGCACATGCTGTCAGATTCGTTAGCAGGTATATGAGTCATCCTGGATTTGAGCATTGGAATGCGGTCAAATGGATTCTCTGATATTTGAGAGGTACATCTAATAAACACTTATGTTTTGGGGGCTCTAATACTGATTTAGCAGGTTATGTAGACTTAGATTTGGCAGGGGATATTGATACCAGGCAGAGTACTACAGGTTATGTCTTTACTGTAGGTGGAACATCGGTGAGTTGGACTTATAGGTTGTAAAAGGTGGTTGCTTTATCCACCACAGAGGCAGAATATGTCGCTGCAACAGAGGCAAGCAAGGAGATGATATGGCTGCAATCTTTCATGGAAGAATTGGGTAAACAACAGGCTAACAGTTCTTTGTATATAGACAGTCAGAGTGCCATACATCTTGCAAAGAATTCTGCCTTGCATTCAAAGACCAAACACATCCAGTTGAGGTATCACTTTATTCGGTCGGTGTTGGATAATGGACAGTTAAGGCTGGAAAAGATACATACAGATGACAATCCAGCGGATATGTTTACAAAGGCAGTGACAAGGGAGAAGCTGAGCTCCTCTTCAGCTTTGATTGGTTTTCTAGACTGAAAACAATAAAAATTGAACAGTAGAGTCCAGGGTGCTTATTTCCAGTGAGAGCTGCATGCGCAGTGGTGTCGTCCAGGATCAGTCTCCAAGTGGGAGATTGTTTGGTGTGGAGCCTGATCAGTCTCCAAGTGGGAGATTGTTGGTAGGTGGCGACTGATCAGGAAAGTACTATACACTAGCCATGTATCCTCGCCGGGGTTTGGGGCCGGGCTGGGCCTCGAGCGGGGGTTCAGGGGTGGCAGCCCCCGAGAAAATTTTTTTTAGGGCCGACTTAAAAAATCCTATTTTTTATGACCGACATAAGAAAACCCTAATTTTTTGTAACCGACAAAAAAGGCTTGATAAAAAGCGGCCAAGGCTTAGGGTTTGGGTATTGTGTTGTAGCATTTGCAGCGGTATTGAGTTGCAGGGATTGTTGATTGTAATCGGTTTGATTTATTGGATAATAATATTGGACTCTCTGTTTGGTGGATGTAGCCCGAGTTTGGGTGAACCACATTAAATCTTGTCTCTCGCTGTTATTATTTCTATGTATTTCCATTTCTCTATTTAATCTTTATTTGCATTTAATTGATATCTTCTGCCGGCTAACCCTAACAACAATATCCCACAACATTGACCAAATCAAAATATGCTAAGTGAGTGTTCAGTTTGATATCCACCAACAAGACCAACCCATGACAAGCCATACAAAAATGACCACCCAAATGGACAATGAGGTGAGCTGTCAAAAGAAAATCTTACAAGAAGCTTAGGGGGCACAAACCTCCCATGTGGCAGATCAAGATAAAAGACTCGTAACATGTCAAGTATCATCTAAAGGAACAAGTGGGGTCAGTCAAATCCCAACACAAAGAAATCCATCTCAAGGTTGTAAAACTCAAAGAATGGAGGTAGCCTCACTTACAAACCTTATAGAAAATTGGTCCAACAAATTAGAACCCTTGAAGCTAGAAATGGTTGTCAAAGTGAAATTCAAGAAAAACCTAGGGCACAGGGAAATCTTTTCATTGATATGATTGAATCAAACCAGGGGCAACACAAATTCCCCCTCATCTAAACTTCCATGAAACATTCAGGCCTCCCTTGCCCTCACCATCCAACATGAAAAGTCTCAATCAAATAGGTGGGATTCCTATGACACAAAATCAACCACAAACAATCTCACCCAATCTTCAAAACATAAACATGATGCCATTTAGTCATCCAACTTTTTCAAGATATCAATAATCAAGCATACCCTTTCAACAAGAGCAACATGCTCCACTTGAAGGGTTAATGTTTGGAGGAACAAGACCCTCTACACATAAACCCCTTTTAGGATCATACCTTGAGTATTTAAAGGAACCTCTTGACTACAACATTTGTCAGGTCATACTACCACGTCCTCACTATGAGATTTCAAAATTTAAGGAGAGGGTGATCCCAACTCTCATATGAAGGCTTACATCATGGCAATGCAAGAACTCCTTCCTTGGAATGGGGTGGTAGCAAAGATTTTTCCATACTTTGGAGGGTATTGCTCTAGATTGGTACTATCAACTTCTAGAAGCATTGATCCACTCTTTTAGGGAACTCATCGATCAATTTGTGGCTGCCTTCGAGATAAACAAATTGGTCAAGATAGGAATACGAGAATCTTTAACAATCAAACAAGAAGCCAACGAGTTAGTTGCACATTTTATCACACGATGGAGGATAGTTCTCTATGCTTCAACTAGCGCACCAAACATGGATCATAAGGAACTTTGTGATCTCTTTTTACACACTCTCAACAATGACATATGAGGAGTTCAAAACTCCCTTACAAATCATATGAAGAAGCGCTTGAAAGTGTTCTTAGAATTGACTAATCCACTACTGATAGTGGAACAAGGGAGTATGATGCCAATGGAAGGTTGATAAACCACAATAGAAATAACAAATCCTCAATGAACAATCATAACATAGATAGGTCAACGAACACTTCAACATCTAGAAATAACAATAATTGTGACTACGACAATCATACAAATTTGGGGAACCAAAATGTCAACAACTATCCCCTGAGAATCAACAAGCAATCGTATAACAATTGTCATAAACCTCAAGATAACAATCATGATAAATATTTCTCATTTCACAAGAGAAGGGGGCATGAGATCAAGTCATGTTGGGGGTACCATCTCTTCATAGCAAACCTCCCAAAACGTCAACAAAAAGCATTCATGGACACATTCTCACAAGATGAAGAATTTAGTCCCAACATATTTGATCAAAACACCTTAGGCCTTAAGGAATTAAATAAAGATCAAGAAATTTGTGTCACCCAAGGACCATAATGACTAGATAACACCTCCAACAATTCAATTTTTTCTCACATGTTAGAACTTCTCAAAATTTCTCCTACACACAAGAATGCTCTCCTCAAAGCCTTAGATCCAGGCCATCTAGTTCAAAACACTGCAAGTGAAAAGTGTTCTTCTTCAAAATTTGACTTTGAAATGTTGTCATCAAATGATGAAATAGCTAAATAGGGTGATCTCCCCCTTTGCTTAATAGTCCAAGTTTAGGACTATTCCATTAAATGTGTAATGATTGATGATGGGTTTGCAATCAACAGTCTCTTTCTCTCTTCTTCAAAGAATGGGTTATGATGAAACTCAATTCACACAAGAAACTTCCATCCTTAGAACTCATGATAACCCAAACATTCAAACCATGGGTAAGGTCAATCTTCAAATCACATTAAGTCCCAAAACCTTGCCAACTAAATTTTATGTCATCAATGAAGAAACCACTTACAACATGATCCTAGGAAGGCCTTGGATTCATAAGATGAAGGCCATTCCCTCCAAACAATTTCAAGAAATCCACTTCTCACACAAGGGACAAACCCATGCCATCAAATGAGATCCTAATCCTTTCAGCCTTTATAGAGTTGAACAAGTCAAAAAAATGGAAAGACCATGGAAACCACTAGTGACCAAAAAACCAACACTTTTGAAAAAGGAGAGACATAAAAACAAATTACAAATATAGCTAAGACCTCAAAATGTAAAGGAAAGGGGGCAACAAGATAATTCCCCTTTGATCTCCACTCAACAAAGTCTTATGCTCCATTCAACTTAGTGGTCATTCTAGTTGAACTAGACATATACATTCATATGATTGAAATCATGACTAAAGAATAAGAACCAGAACCCACACAGAAACTAAGATAGTCAACACTAACACTAATTATCCCTCAAAAGTTCAAAAAAAGAAATGAAACTATACAAGAATAGAAAATGATAAATCTAGGGGGGAAATCATCAAACAATGAAACATGTGAGTACATAAAACTCTCCACTGAATGCAAAGACATTTTTACACTAAGTCTTCAAGTGTTCTTGCAAAGACTTTCAAGTGAAGTTCAGACCAAATTAGATAGGTCCAGATGTAGTTAAAGAAGGTGTCAAAAATGACACTACCTCTTATGCATTATGGAAGGAGAAGAAATCAATATCTCAAAACATTGTAAAAGCCTATAAAATCCAAAAAAATCAAATAATTCAAAAATCCATAAAAAAACATATAATTATGAAAGATCAAAATTTTGCATTCTCCATTTTGTTCCATCATGCATTTTGTGAGTATCATGCTCTTGTTCATTTTTTGTCCTAGTAAGGAGTCTAAGGTTGCTTAGGTATATGTTGACCCTTTGAGCCTTTGAGATCCCACAACAATTCATTTTCACCACTTATCACTATACCCCCCTTTCATTCCCAGTGATTATGATCGAAGCCTAGCTCTTAGCTTTATATTGATCCTAGTTTTAATGATTCATTCTATTAAGTCTAAGCAAAGTCAGTATTCAAACCTACATTGTTCAAAGGAAGCTTACAAGTATACCTTCCTAATTCTTCCTTAGTAGAAAGGAAGTCTGACTAGACTATGAAAATTTTTGGTGGTGCTCAGCTCCTTATCTTTCTTGGCTAAAAATGTTAGGAGGATCAAAACTCTAAATGAAGCAATCTAAAATATGAGTGAATAAAAAATGAGTGATCAAAAAAATAAGAGTGATGAGAAAAGTGAGAATAGAGAGACCAAAGCTATCGCATATCCAAAGTACTCAGAAAATTCAAAAGCATTCATTTTCATAAAAGTCAAAATGAGAAAAAATGAGAAAAATGAGAAAATCAAGTGAGGCATTGCAAAAATACGAAAAAATAGAGTTACAAAAAAAAAGTGATAGAGAGAAGATTCTTGAATGTCTGTACCCTTGGGTGGAGATAAGTCTGATCTTGAAGCTTCAAGGGTGACATTCTATCAGAGGAAATAAAAGAGAAAGGTATAAACCAGACACATGCACTAGATGAGCAAATCCAATAGTCTAATAGTCATTAGGGTCATCTTCTATCTTGGAACCATTATTTTCCTCCTATTTCCTTTACCTAAGGTCTATCTTTCTTGCCATCTATGATCTAAGTCTAGCAAACACTAATATTTTTTTTTACTTGTCCAAGTTGAAAGCTTGTCAAATTGTTTTATCTAGATAAGGATCATTATTCAACCTCCAACAAAGCTCAAAATTCAAAATAATTACATCTCCTCCCCACTCCCACTTGAGTCCCTAATCCCATCCCAAAGATCAATAAGTATCTTTATACCAAGTTAACTCGCAATCCCCCAGGTCAAAATTCCTACTTAAGAGCAGTCACAATGTTTGATCCACCTGCATACATGCCATCATAGAAAATTAAAAGCAATAAAACATGTCATAACATTGTGGAATTCATAGCACTTAGACCATAGTACTTTGTATTTTATATTTGTGAATCACATCCAAACACATTGCACCTCATTCATATCAGAAAAAGATAAAAACAAATTGCATCATCCATATGTGATCATCTTAGGTATGCATTCTCATAAAAAAATAAAATCTCTAGCCAACCATATGCAAAAGAGGGAAAGTGAAGTACAAGATATCAACTGAAGATGTGTATAGAGCTCATCCAATTAGGTCTTATAATAGTAAGTGTAAAACACTGTCTGAGCATAAGTCACTCCTCCAAATGGAGTCAAAAGGGAACAATTGTGCACTCAAGAATGTAAATCTCCCCATACAAGGGGGCAAGGGTATAAATCTCTCAATAAACATAGGTCTCTCAAAGACCTCAAGGAGTGTCAAATCAAACCTTTGTAAAATCTTCACAAAAGCCATAAATATTAGAAAATTTGAAAAAACTTGAAAAATTGTAAAACATAAAAAATACCTAAAAATCAAATATGTTCTTCAAAATCTTCAATAAAAGGAGAATTTGTTCTCCTCTCTAGCTTAACATGTGTTTTATTTATTTTATTCATCTTTCATGCTCTCATTTTGCGTGCTTTCATCCCTATAGGTCTTCTCGACAAAGGCAAACAACTAGGTGAACTCACAGATCTATGGTATATTCATCATTTTAATTTTCATTACTTGTTTTGATATATCTAAATGTTGAACTAATGCTAGGTATTGCAGGTTCTATTGTAGAAAATCAACAAGTAAGGCATATTTTGAGAATGATACCTACCATTCATGTAGACTACCGTCCTTGAGGGGGAAAATATGTAAGCACCAAAATCATGCACATCCTCCACAAGGACCTCATGATGACTCATAATCCTTGGCACATACATGTAAGTGTGAAATAATGTCTTCTCAATAGTGATTCTCTTGGTAACATTTGGGTTTTTCCCTCCTCTTGTTGTTTCCCCTTTGTTGTACTAACCTTCTCCCCACTTTCAACACTTTTTGATACTCAATTCTTGTTTCTTGTGCTTGCGACTTCATTCCTAAGCCTTGTATTCATCTATTTGTTGTGATTTGACCTTTCCCTAGTGTTTTCCACCCATTCCCACCCCTACGAGTCCTCTAGAGGACCTCCCAAGCCATCTCCAACTTTTAGTTTTTAGTTTTGGTCAACTAGTACAAATCTCCCCCTATTATTTCAGGATCCCCCTCGAGAGATTTAACTTTTGCAAGTGGAGATTTAGATTTTGACCCCCTTTTGACTAGTTTTTGAAAGCAATTCACCTCCTTTTCACCTGACTAAAAATATCCAACCCCGCTTTCCAACCTAGGACCTCCCCTCTATGAGTCACCCATGGGTCATCCCTAGGCAACATGGACTAGCAAAAGGGGCGATCCATGGGTGACCTTGTCGCCTTTTCTAGATGCAGAAAAACTTGAGTTTTGGATGCAAAAAGGCTTTGTTTTGACCTATTTTTCTTCCTAATTGCATGAGATTTTGGTCTAAACATAGATTTAACTACTCCAAGCCTCTAAGAATGCATAATTAGCTCCTTTTTATCTCTACTTGTCATCTCATGCAATCATGCTAACTCCATTTTTTCTTTAGTGATAAGCTATCATGGCTTGTTTACTCCCTAATCAATCCAATTCTTTGTCCAATCAACCTTGTTTACTCTTCAATCAAATTGAGTTAAATTCTTAATCAATTCCACCTCTCACAACCTCTTCCAAGCTATAAATACCCCTCCCCTCTTCATTATTTTCCAAGTTGGAGAATCCTCTTCGCTTCTTCACAAGCTTTTTCAAGATTTTTCACAAGCCCTTGAGCCTCTTAATTTCTTTCTTTAGTTCTCCAAAGCTTCAAAGATTTCATTGTTGCATAGATTCAAAGATTCCCCTTTTGGGAGACAATTTCATTTGTGCATCCAGTATTTGTAGGTTTTTTCTCTCCAACAAGTATCCACATGCTCATACAGGATATTCAATCTTTTTCTATATTGTCATTTTCATCTAAGATTTGCTAAAAGCTTCATATCGTATCGATACGCTGCCCAAATCACAAGCCATCATTCTCATTAGCTCACATTGAGCTTATGTTTCAAGGTTTCAAAATCTCTTTTGCATTCCCTTTCCTTTTGTTGGCAAGAGGATATCCCTACTGCTACAAGAGGACAAAGAGGTTGTTGACACAAGGATTCCTGAGGGTAGTGAAGGCTCATGCGTCCCATATTCTAGGTTCTTTAGTGATATTTTGTAGTAATTAAAAAATATAAATTTGCTCTTGGGAATAGTAATTTAATATTGCAATTTCCTTGATTTAGCTAAATAGGATTTGCATTGTTAGATTAGTTTTCTTTAAAAGTTCTTTAGATTAATTTGTTTTCAAAGCAACTTCATTTCTTAGAGTAATTGATCCAAAATACAAAAAATCAAACAAAAACATAGATTAGATTGCATTAGTTAAATACATTCTAGATTCCATACATATTTCAATTCCTAGATTAGAAAAAGCACTTTTCTTTCATAAAGATTCAAAAAAGCACAAAAATATTGTTTTGCATTCATATAGGCTTGCATGCATTTAGAAACCAAAAAAATACAAAAAAATTAGTATAACAAGAAGAAAACCCTTCATTCCAACACAAGGTCAAATGCAAAGTCAAACCTTAGGTCAACAAACCCTAAGTCCAACATGATCTCCAAGATGGGTAACTCCAACACCATATCCCAAGCACATCTCTCTTTGTCTTACTCACTTTCAAGAAGCATAAGTGGTTCTCTTCTAATAGGAACCCCAAGGATGTGGTAGTCATCAAATAGAGTGATGGTCCACTCTCTAGCAACTAATGGAAAGAATAAAGTATTTTGATCTACATCCTCATATGTAAGGATGTTGCAACAAATGCATGACGAAGGATGAACATATATAATTTGTGTTATCTTAGAAAGTCATATCCTCCCACTAATAGTGTATTCAATGCTAGATAGGATCACTAGAGCCCTCAAAAATCAAGCTTGCTCTCATGTAGCATTCTAGCAGATATAGACCTATCCTACAAAAGAGAAAATGCTAGGTCAGACCTTCATAAACTAGAAAACCCTAAAAATTAGATACAATTCCTAGAAAAACATGAAATAAGTGATAAGTTAGTTAAATTAAGAGAACTAATAAAATCATTAATAAAAAAGTACTAAATTTTACCCCCAATCCTACCTCAGTGAGCTTTGACAGGGTCTCTTAGGTGACATTCACACTCTCCTAGGCAACCTAGGATAAGCTAGTAGGGTTGTCCAAGTGATCTACCCTAGTAAAATGGGTGGCGCTAGGCAACACCCTAGTGAGCCCCAATTAGAATAAAAATTAGAGTTCAACATAAAATAGAAAAATTAAAGTGCAAAAGTAGTAGAAACTAAAAACCTAGTCGAATGCATCAAATGATTTTAGATTTAGTATATAATTTTAGGAGAAATTGATAAAATAGAATCTAGGGTTTATCAAGTAGTCTTCCTCAATTTTTGTAGCTAGAGGTCCGTGTGAATCTTATTTGTGACCACAATCATGATCTCCTCATCTTAAGCTTCCATCAGATACCCATGCACCAAGTCTCACCTTTATTTCATCACTTTCTCTCCATTTTTCTCTTTCTTCACCTCTCCTTCCTCTATCTTAGTTTGCATTTGTGAGCTTGTTTTGAGTAGCTTAGTTTCTTTTATGCATTATTTTATCCTCATTTTTCATGTGCCTTTCACCATGATTTTAGTTTGATGTGATAAAAGACTAAACAACATAGGTAAACTTGAAACTCTCACATAACAAGTACATCCTTTTGTTTTTCATGTACTTATTTTAAATTGGTCATATGTTGAATTAACACTTTAATTTGTTTTATTTTGTAGATCAAAATTCAATAAAACAATAATAAGCAAGGACATTATTCAGGAATGGTACCTACCTTTCATGTAGACTATTGTCCTCGATAGGTCAAATTTGTAAGTACTAAAATCACATTAGGCCAATATAGTGTCATATGATGAGATGGTACTCATAGCTCATGACCCTTAAAGCTGAGATTGTACTTCTCCTAATAGTTTCTATCCTTGATGAATTTTGTTTTTGTCTTGTCTTTCATCCCTCTTATTTTTTGTTTCATTTGATCCTTTCTTTTTCACTTCCTCACTAACCCCTCCTATTTTACTATTTAGGGTCACCCCTAGTGTTCCCGGGTTACCCCTTCAAGTCACCCCTAGTGTTCCTAGGTCTCCTAGGTGACCTTGACTAGAAAAATATGGGACCTCATTTTCAAATGTGCATGTGAACTCACATTTTTGTCTTTTCTTTTTTCTTTTTAGCTTATTTTAACTTGCATTTTTTATGCAACGCATCCTTTTCTCATTTTATTTCTTTTGTGAACTTATGATTGAATGTTATCTCTTTTAATTTGTTTTTATTTATCTCTTTAATTTTCTTCTTATATCTTTATCTATTCATGGATTTTTTCCTTTTTCTTCTTGAGTAGTACTTTCCTTTTTATCTTATCTACTCTCCCATTTCCTCCCATTTTTACCTATAAATACCCATTCACTCTTCATTGTTTAGCATGCTCTCATAAGCTTCTTAGCTTCTTTACAAGACTCATAGCTTCTTCACAAGCTTCTTGCAAGATTTTATATAGGCCTTGAGCCTTTTTATTATGATTTCTAGTTAGATATATTTAGGATATATAAATCTCTTAGAAGCCTTAGCCCAACCAATATTCCCATATAGTCCTTGAGCATCTTATTATATTTATCCATACAAGCCTTTTTTTTTAATGCGCCTGGTAAACTTTTTAACATGACCGGCGACGTTGGTGTGACACGCCCTCTGGCTCCACATGAATGCTTTTGCCTGAAGCAATGAACCGGTGAGGCCACAACATGGGAAACCTCATCCCCTAGCAAGAACACTTCAAACCCGTGAGCTCGTTGGCCAGGTGGGGGTTTGAACTCTGGTGGTCGCCACTACAATCGAGCAACTTAACCACCAAACCATGCCATCATTGGCATATCCATACAAGCCTTAGAGCTTCCTTTTGGTTTCAATTTTTTCACAAGAATTGACACTTCCTTTTTCTTCAATCTCTTCACATCTATTTTTCTTTTTCCTAGTCATCAATAAAATTTCCCTTCTATTGCAGAGAAGGCTATTTAGATAAAGCTAGACCTCTAAGGACTATCTACTTGGCATTGGTGTTATCAGAATTAGGTTACTTTATTGCTTCAGTAGTAGTTAGAAAACACATTTCTTTGGAAGGAGTAAAGTCTATCTTTATTTCTTCTCTTTAAATAAAATCTTTCTTGGTTTAGAGAAAGATTTCTTTTTTAATTTTTAGATTATATTATATTTTATTTTCATTTAGCTAAAATTATTGCATTGAAAAACATAAACACATAGTTAAATTGTACATTGGAAAAGTCATTTATATTGCACTCATATCCTTTTCCTAGTAATTAAATCACTTCAAAATATCAGAAAAGAACTAAAAAGCACATGCATGCATATAGTTTATTTTGCATTTAGACATTTCATACTCAACTATGCAAAACTTGAACATATGAGTGTTAAGCCCTCATTCTCATCACAAGGCAATCAACTCAAAACTTAGTAATATAAGACCTTGGTTTCACCCTAGGGCATAGAGGACACATCACACAACATAAATATTTGAAAGTTTGTATCCTCTCTGTTAAGCACCTAATGATTCCTAGTGTGAGAGAGGATTGGGTTGAACAAGTATTATAGGAGACAAGAGAAAATATCCCTGAAGAATTAAACAAAAATATCATACAAAATCTAGATAACATAACTAATCCAATTGACATACAAATTTAAGAGTAGGAAAACATCCTTAGAAAAATTCAAAAAGATAATGAGAGAAGATGATTGGAAGAATTTAGGAACCAAGAACATAGACTTATTGAGGAAATCCTAGAATTAGAGTGAAGAGGAGTTGATATCTTTCACCTCTATGTTGCTAATAAAATTGATCTCCTTAGGGTATATGAAAAAAGATGAGGGACCAAAAATTCTCCATGTGACTTTTTGGTCCCATACAAGTCATAATGTGAGTGCATTCTAACATTCTCACATTATGGCTTTGCATTACCAAGCCTAAAACACGAGTGCATTATAATTTGAGTGTGTTATAATGTGCTCACATTTTGCAAAAGAAAAACTCTCTCTCTCTCTCTAAATCCCTAAACCCTAAATAATGCCCCTAAACCCTAACCCCTAACCCCTAAATCCTAAACCTTTGTCTCCCTATCTCTCCCTAATCTCCCTATCTGTATCATCCCTCTACCTCTCAATCTCTCTCCCTATGTCTCTGGCCATGTTCCTCACTCTCTATCTCCCTATCTCTCCCCTTTGTCTCCTCTATATCTCCCTATTGATCCTCTCTCTCTAAACCCTAAACCCTAAACTTCTAAACCTTAACCCCTAACCCCTAAATCATAAACCCTAAACCCTTAAATAATTCCCCTAAACCCTAAACCCTAAACCTGAGCAAACCTACACCCCAAACCCCTAAACCCAAGCAGCCCTAAACCTCTATCTCCCTATATATCCCCTTTCTCCCTATCTCTATCATCCCTCTACCTCTCAATCTATCTCCCTATGTCTCTAGACATGTCCCTTGCTTTCTATCTCCTTATGTCTCCCCTCTGTCTCCTCTATCTCTCCCAATCTCTATCAGTCCCGTCTCTCTATCTCTCTATAAACCCTAAACCCTAAACCCTAACCCTAAATCTGAGCAACCCTAAATCCTAAACCTAACCCGTAAACCCTAAACTTGAGCAACCCTAAACTCATAAACTTTAAATAATGCCCCTAAACCCTAAAGTTGAGAAACCCTAAACCTCTCTCTCTAAACCCCTAAATCCTAAATAATGCCCCTAACCCCTAACCCTAACCCCAAAACCCAAACCTCTATCTGCCTATCTCTTCCTAATCCCCCTATCTCTATTGTCCCTCTACCTCTCAATCTCTCTCCCTATGTCTCTGGCCATGTCTCTCACTCTCTATTTCCCTATCTCCCCCTTTATCTCCTCTATATCTCCCTATCGGTCCTCTCTCTCTCTAAACCATAAACCCTAAACCTCTAAACCTTAACCCCTAACCCATAAACCATAAACTCTAAACCATAAATAATGCCCCTAAACCCTAAACCCTAACCCCTAACCCCTAACCCATAAACCTAAGAAACCTTAAACCCCTAAACCTTTATCTCCCTATTTCTCCCCTATCTCCCTATCTCTATTGTCCCTCTACCTCTTAATCTATCTCCTTGTCTCTGGACATGTCCCTCACTCTCTATCTCCCTATATCTCCCCTCTGTCTCATCTCTCTCTCTCAATTTCTATCGGTCCCTCTCTTTATCTCTCTCTAAACCCTAAACCCCTAAAACCTAAGCCCTAAATCCTAACCCCTAAACCCTAACTTGAGAAACCCTAAACTTATAAATTCTATTTATAATACCCCTAAACCTCTCTCTCTTTGTCTCCTCTCTCCATCTCTCTCTATCTCTCTCTACCTCTATATCTCTCCCTTTATATATCTCTTTTTCTACCTCTCTATCTTTGTATTTCCTCTTTCTACCTCTATATCTTTATTTTTATATCTCCTTATCTCTCCCTTATATCTCCCTATCTCTCTGGACATCTCTCTCACTCTCTATCTCCCTATCTCTCCCCTCTGTCTCCTCTATCTCTCCCTATTTGTCTCCTCTCTCTCTACCCATCTATCTCTTCCTATCTCCCTATCTTTTACCTCTCTCTCCCCTATCATTCCTTTATCTCCCTATCTCTCCCCTCTATCTCTCCCTCTTCTTATCAATGAAGGAAATGGAAACAAGAAAAATCTCTCTCTCTCTCTCTCTCTGTCTCTCCATCTCTACCCTCTCTCCCTCTTCCTCCCTCTCCCTCTCCCTTATCGACAAAGAAAATGGAAATAGGAAAACTAGGACATGCAAAGAGGGATGAGGATATAAATTAGGAGGATGAAATGGAAACAAGATAAAATGAAAGTTCATTAGATGGGAAGAATGATGAGATGAGAGTTGTAAAATAGTAAAATAGGGAAAATTTGGTGGGATCTAAAGGGAAATTGGAAAGAAAAAGGAAACTAGGAAAGCTAGTAAAAGGAAAACTAGGAGGTAGATAGGTGAGAGAGAGAGATGCTTTTATTTCACCATAATGCAAGTGTGTTATAACATACTCGCCTTATGTGAATGGACATAATGCGAGCACGTTATAACACACTTGCATTATGCTTTGTTGTGGTAATTTCCAAGCATTTGGCTTGGATTTGCCTTGGACTTCCAAACCAAAGGCTTGGACTATGTTTTGATGTCCAAAGATGTGTTTTCTAGATTGTAACAAAAATTAAATAATATGGAGCGTGCTCCCCATTAGGTTTACACATGTTTCAATTAAAAGTTGAAAAAATACCACCATAGACTTAAGCTCTCTTATCTTTGTAACCATATAATTTTTTTCACATTTTGAGTATGTTAAGGATTTCATCTTTAATTTCTTTTGTTAGTGTATTTGTTTTTTTGTCAAAAACCAGTGTGTGGTATTTTTGACTTTTTTTAAACTGTTCATTGAAATTTAAAATAAATTACATTTTTAGAAACTGGACTCCATTCTACATGTATTCAATTTTTTTTTTTGGATTTTTGATTAGTTTTCAAAAAATTTAGGGGGGACCACACTATTTTTTTGTTTTTCAAGATGTGTTCACTTTGAAAATTAGTAAAAAAATCAATTATTCATGAAAAATTATCAGAAATATTAGGGATAAACTACATGGTGTTAGCTAATTTCTCACCAAAGTAATTTATAAAATACAAAAAAAATTTAACATTTTAGGGGGAGGA
This sequence comes from Cunninghamia lanceolata, assembly GCA_027924645.1. Taxonomy (NCBI): domain Eukaryota; kingdom Viridiplantae; phylum Streptophyta; class Pinopsida; order Cupressales; family Cupressaceae; genus Cunninghamia; species Cunninghamia lanceolata. The sequence goes on along the minus strand of BSBN01000252.1, from coordinate 9,372,203 downwards.
CACCAGACACTATGTTATGTTTTTTTTAAAAATAACATGACCAATTTGTGTGCTCCCCATTTTGAACCCCTTAATCTCAACCATTTTTGAAAAAAAAATAGTAGTTTAGAAACTAGATTTAGAGCCCTACGATTCTTGTTTTTGTTATATCTTCAAATTTTGAGTGTAATTATCTTGAATTTCTCATCCAACATTAGTCTTTCTTGACTTCACAAAAAAAGTGGCAGCTTAAGACCCCCTTTTGGTCCCCCATCTTTGTGCACTTACCCCTTAAAGAAAGCTACACTCTAAGACACATAATAAATATGAAAACTATAGTCTTACAAATAATCCAATGAAAAATGACACAAAAACAAAAACAACAAATTAATGACAATGATTGTAGTTAAAGTGACACATATTCTCAACAAACAAACATGCAGTCACCTCAATCAAGACACATGAAGTCATGTTCCTAAGGGAGATGGAAAGCCCCTCAGTACTATCACTACTCCACTAGCTATTGTTGCAAAAGGAGTGATTGGAGGGTCACCTCTATAAGGATTCTTAGTCACCCATGTTTGGCCTTGGTGCCTGATTCATTCACATTGTACTTGGGTCACATTTTGAACATCATACGTCCAATATATCTTGGAAGGATTAGGAGACCAAGGGAACAAAATGAGGCCTCCACTATAAATCACCCACCCCTAGCATGTTGATGAATTGTCAGTTCATTCCCATGAGGTGCAGAAGAAAAAATATGGCTATTGGAAACTTTACATTGCTCTCAAATGAGGCATTTTGTAAGAATACATTTGTTGTTGATCTAGTCAAATGATCTGGATTTGAAAAAACTAATATGGGATATTATAGATAGACTCAAAATCAACCTATAGGTGCAAACAAAACACTCCTAGGTTCCATAAATTTGAGAATTGATGTGTCAAAGTTCAACAACTTTTTCCTCTTAGGGCTCTTAAAAAACTCTCTTGGTCCAATGTAGCTTAGAAGGATCAGGAGACTTGGGGAATGAAAGGATTCATCCACTATAATTCACCCTATGTATAGGGAAAATTGGATTAACAAGATCAAGCATAAATAAATCAAACCAAATCCTACAACCTTCAAGAAATAGAGCAAAGACAATAACCAACAATTCAATGCAAATAATCAAAGAACATTATCACCTAAGATTGTATTTATTCCTTGGTTAAATGTGGATTGCTCTTATACTTTGCATAACCATGGTTGCAACAAGCATGAATGAATGATGTGTGCTCAAAGGATGTAATGTGCTCAATGATAAAATCTTAAAGCACTCTATGAATGCACAAACCTTAATGTTTGTGGAGGGTTTGTGAAGAGGCGAATGGAAATAATTATAGCTTTCAAGGAAGATAGATCAACAGTTGAGGAAATTCAATGAAATTGATGGATGAGATAAATTGAGAAGACATGAAGGAACGTGCACAGGACAAGTGTCCATGCAAAGTGTTGTTTTATTGAGTTAATTGCTTTCTTAGCTAAAGATAGGATTGATTTTCATAAAAATAGAATGATTTTTCTATTTTATGAGTTGATTGATAAAAATAATGATTTAAAACCAATTAACTCAACTTTTGATTTGTCACGCCTCATTTTTATAGACTATATAATTAAATCTAGACTAGAGAACATTTACTATGATTGTTTTACTTTGAGTGAATTCTACGTGTGTGAAGGTAATTATCATGAAATTATAGTTTTGTAAATTGGAAAATTGTTTTAAATATTAAATATTACCAAAGTGATTATAATGTTTTTCTTCGGCTATGTTTTGAGGCACTAACCTAGTGATGTTGAGTTGAGTGCGAATGAATGCAGGTACTCATCAAAGACGAGAACATGGTTGAGGTAGAGATGTTCTAGCCACTTAACAAGAACTTATGGGATGGTTAAACCATGATGCACTCACACACTCACATAGTCTCATATTGCATTATATCAAATGGTTTAATATGCATTATTGTGTGGGTAACAAGTGCAATTGATGGTTAGATACTTAGAAAAAGATTGCATTTTAAGTTTGTTTTGAATGCATGATTTAGTCATGAATATTAATGTCTTTTCAATTTATATTTTAAATAGTGTATTTTATTTAATAATAAATAATAAATGTTTCCTATTTTTATAAATATCGATGTTTGGAAGACAATATCTAAAATAGACTTAAATCAATTGTATTTAAATTGTAATATATATATATATATATATATATATATACTTCTTAATTGATTAAAATAATAATGTATTAGTAATTATGTTTTATTAAAAATAGTTAAATTATATTAATAATATATATTATATTTAGAATTTTAAATAAAGAGAATTAAAAATAAGTTACAATGTGCATGCGACAAAAAGATAATAAGTTATTTTATTCTACTAAATTGAAATGGGAGAGCTTTTCTAAATGCAAACTCATGCAAACTAAAACAAAATCTTTAGTTATCAAAAAGAAAAGTTAAAACCTAAGCCTGAACACCAAAAATAAGGGAGAGATTTTTAATAAAAAGAGAAGTGGCTCAGAAAAATTGCATATACCAAAAAAATTGTAGGAGAGAAAGGCACGTTTTTGGCAGAAGAGAGAAGAATGTGGGTTCTATTTTGGTAGCGACAGTAGAAAAGCTTGGTTAGTGACTGCAACAAGGAATATAATGCCTTTTTTTGGCAAGCAAATCCATGTACTTTTCTAGTTTTAAATTGCAATAATTATGGTGTTTTAAAATTGTTAATACATAGATTAATTTCACTTGTGAAACTATTATTTTTTTGCTTGTGTGTGTGTGGGATCGACTCCCTCTTTCTAGCATTGACCTACATGTTCTTTGGTTGTTGAGTAGTAGACCCAAGCTTGTGTTTTGCCTCTTATTTGCTGATTAATCCTCTATTTACCTGGCATCCACCTACTATTTTTGAAGTATTTTGGCTCCTTAAATTTGAGTGACCTACCTCTATTTGATCCCTACCACCAGTCTTCTCTAATTACAACATTGATGTGGGATCGACCTGCTATTCTATCCTTTGCTTTCTTGGTATTCCTAGTATTATACTAATTTAAATGCCGTCTTTTCTTGATATTGACATATCCATTGAAACCATAGTTAACCGAATTCTTGGTAGTTGATAAATTACTCTCTGGCAGACATAAAAGCTTATAGTCGTCATGTTCTTGCTTGTTGTTAGAAAACAATCTTTTTGCCAGTAATTGACTTCCACTTATTAATCAAACAAATTGAAAATAAACCCTTAACTTAGAGGATAAAATTAGATTCCTATAGACATATTCATCTATGCAATTGTTGTTTGAAGATATATTTTAAATTACTATCGTGAGTGATAGTAAGTCAGTTATGAATTTTGTTATTCTTGTTTCTTTTTTTTACTTTGCTACAGTTCCTGTCGCAGGAGCGACAATAATCTATTTTGACTTCCACAATTCCTGTCACCTGTGCGACGGTAAGCCTATTTATGAGTTTCCTCAGCTTCCTGTCACAGTAGTGATAGTAAGACTGATAAATTATTTGGAAAACCTATTACTTTATGAATATTTGAATGAACATATTATAAGATAAAATTATCTTTCCTTATATGTTATTATGATGAAGTAAATTCTGAGATGTAAATATCATTGTCTTACAAAAAGTTCTTGAAGAGGATTGGCATACTTGAATGGAATGATTTAGAAAACTTAATACATATCATGGAAATTGAATGAATCATGAACTAAGAAATAAAACCCATTTATTAACCTTATAGATGCAATTGTATGATCAAATGATGAATTATTGCTTGAAAGTGTGTTTCTCGATTGATGTTTTGGGAAAGGGATTTAGAGATGAATTATAGGAGAACATTTACTATTTTATTTTATTATTTATTTATTTCTTGGGGAAAGAAGTCGATTTTTATCTAGGAATGTGATTGGGTTACGTCTGGGCTAGGATGTCAAATGTGGATTATTAGAGATGGCTTTTCCTCTTTTTAGGAATTGCCTGGTTACCATGTTTTAAGGGTTTAGATCTAAACGAGCTATCATTGAAAAAGATGAATATTTTGTCTAGCAAACTTATTGATATATATCTCTACCACATCCTGTTGTGAGACAATCTACATTTCATTATTAGAATTGCACATTAGACATTAGGTTGAATTGGGTGTTCCCACTTGCCAGTTGTTCCAGGTAGCTAGACATTTCATGCAAAGCTAGGTTTCCTTCTTGTCATGAAGGAATCTGGGGAAGTGTAATTGCTTCATGGTTGGGTGGAAAAGCGCCTGAGCCATGTTCCCGTCTCTTGGCTCGCAAGAGAACCATTTGGGTTTGTGGTGATTGGAGAGTGTATTGATTTATATATAATTGTTGTACATGATTATTGTGTTGTACCCAACCAAAATTTTTTCTTCATTAAGGCATTTTGAAACAAGTCTAGAAAAATTTTCGTCAAAAAGTTAAAAAAGCAAAATTTCTAAAAATAGAAATTTCTATTTTTAGAAATTTCTAAAAATAGACGTCAGATTAGGTTTTTTGGGTTTCTTAAGATATGGATGCTGGCAAAATTTTTTAAAATAGAAAGTTTCTAAAAATAGAATCTCTGACTCAGGTGTCATGCTTGATTCTCATTGGTCGATTTTGCTTCACGATCGACGCAGTTCAGACAGAATCTTCAAAAGATCAATTTTTCTCTTTTGGGTCATTTTTTCTTTTTCAGAAGGTGAAGCATGAGCTTGGAAGTCATCAACAGAGGAAGTTCATCTTCCAGAGCTCGTCGATGAGTTTTCAACATTGTTCCAAAGACGCAGAACTGCTTAACAGTCGTCGACTTGATGAGGCATGCAAAACGATGCAAGATGGATCCAAGGTGGAATGAAAAGGTTGGAAAATCAGAAATTTGATAAGTGTTGAGAATCTAGGCACCCCAGGTGACTTGGGGCGCCCAACTTTTCAAGTGTTAGATTTTTTTCATGTTTTTCGAGAAACATCAAAAATGCTTCTGTCAACCTGTTTCTAGAGGGTCAAACTTGGTCAAACTCAGTCAAAAGGCCCATAAAAGCAGGAGATTCATCTCAAATATGCTTAGGCTATTCAGTCTACCCTCATCCTAATGCCTATCCCTAGAATCCTGAAATTGACTAAGTCTGATGTCTTGAAGCCGTGAAAAATTGACTAAGTCTGAAATCTAATGGATCCTCAAGAATCTAGAATCTGCATGTCAAATCCCATGGATCTGAGACCTATCTCAAGCATCCTAAAAATATATTTCAAAATATTTAAAGCTAAACATATACTTAAATATATTTTGAAATATATGTCAGGCAGGACCTTCAAAATTTGACGAAATTCAAGATTTGCGACAAAAATTGAAAATTTTCTAAGGCATGGCAAACCAAGCGCCCCAAGTGACTTGGGGAACCCAAACTCTTCAGAGTTAGTTTATTTTTGAAGTTTTTCTTAGAAAATGTGAATCTCCTTCCATCAGCCCAGTCTAGTTCGGAGCAGATCAGTTTGACGAAATTCAAGATTTGCGACAGAAATTGAAAATTTTTAGAAAATTTTCTAAGGCATGGCAAACCAAGCACCCCAAGTGACTTGGGGCACCCAAACTCTTCAGAGTTAGTTTATTTTTGAAGTTTTTCTCAAAAAACATGAATCTCCTTCCGTCAACCCAGTCTGTTTCAGAGCTGTCCTAGAGTTGTGCCAACTTTGTGATTTTTAATAGAAGTCTCATGCCTATTTTGCTCTAATATTCTATCTCAATTCATCAAGTTTTCATCGTCAGATGTGTGGCTTCTGTAGCTTTCATTTCAGCTTCCATCATTAAAGTACTATAAGTCTTGTGATGTTAATCTAGAAGAAAATTGCTTACATTTTTATGTTAACAATCATTCCTTGTTCACTTTCAATTTCCTTTGCTTTGAATTTACTCAGGAGATTAAAAGTGTCATTAGTCTTTCCTTAGTTGTAGTGGAAGTTTTAAAAAAAGAAAAAACCTCTTCTGCAGCGTTTAGAGTTTTATAACCTTGTGCTCATAGCTGAGAATCAAAAAGAAGATAGGCAAAATTTGGTTTTAATTATCTTTGCAGTGAACATCAGCAAAAAGGGAACTCCCCCTTCCAATAGGAGAGCAGTTTAGCTGTGCATAGCTGTCCATTTCCAAATTGCATTCTAGAGGTGCGAATTGAAACACCAACAGTTTTCTGGTGCACACCGTGGGGTATGAGGCATAAAAATTCAAGAAAGCTTAGGCTTATGACACAGGAATGACTCTTTGGCATCCTATTGCTCTAGTTCAACAACCAAATCTTACACCACCTGCTATTCAACCAAATCTTGTACGAGTGGAAGGAGAGCAAATGGACATCATTAGTATCCTAGGGAGTTTCATTTTTGTGTAAAAGGAAAGTCCTGCTTAGTGGAGAAACGTGGCTACTATTCTCTACAAAGAAGAAAACAAAGTAGATCTTGCATCTGAAAGACTAGTATTACTACCTCTTGTATGGTAGTAGATAATCCTAGCTCACAGGGTTTATACAAGAAGGGGGAAAGATAGTACTACATAACCTTTCTTCCAAGACCTTGTTCCTATAGAAGTTGGAGAAGCATCCAACATAGTTCTTGAAATCTAGTTAGTTCCTGAAGTCAAGCAGGAAGAACCTCAAGAGGAACCAGTAATCCAACCTAGAGCAATGGGTGATGCAAATAATAACAATCACAATAATCAAAATGGGAGGTGTCCACCCCCATTACCTTGGGGTAACAATATTGGAACTTTGGCACAAGGAAAATATCATGAGCTTCCTGAAGGATCAAGAATTTTTTTTTTGAAGTTTCATGGTGATGGCAAGCAGCATCCTGATGAGCACATTTCTGCCTTCACCACCACCTGTGGAATTCTTGGCATTGCACATGATGTTGCAGTGTGTTTGTTTGTGGAATCATTGCAAAGTTCAGTAGCTGAATGGTTTAATCACCTAGCTGCCAGCTCTATCACAAGTTGGGAGTCAATGAGGGAGAAATTTCTCACTTGTTTTAAGCCCATAGAAGATAGTCATGTCTTATTTGCACAACTCTCAAATATCAAGAAAGATAGAAGTGAGCCGCTGCGAGAGTTCATGGCCAGATTCAACCGTTTGGTTGGAAAAGTTGCAAACACCTTGAATCCTTCATTAGAAATTCTACTAAGTTGTTTCACGAATGCACAATCTTCAGAAATTTCTTTCTACCTCAAGCAAAGACATGCTACAGAACTGTAAGAAGCTCAGGAGTATGATATTGAATTAGAAGATCATATGATCACTTCAGGAAAGATCCAAAGAGATTCAATCAAACCACTGGTGCCCTTGAATGTTGTACCACTTCGGCAAGTTCCATGTCCTTCAAGTATACCAGATTCTTTCATTAACTATGTCAGTAATCAACCTGCTTCACCTGTGCATCAAGTATCACCTATGTGTCAAGAGGTGGATGTGTCTTCTGCAATATAAATCTATTGTTTGTTCCACGCAACAAACCAACATGATGGAGAAAGTTGCTCAGAGATGAGAAGATTCATGCAAATATTAAAAGCATCAAATGAAAATCAAGGATTTTCAGATAATCCTTAACATCTCTTTGTGGAATCTGATGGTGGCTCTATGAAGGGATTTTACCAGTGTAAATCAAATATTAAAAGGGATCATTTTCCTAACTCTATTTCAAGTGACATTATGTGTTTGCATATGGAACATGAATGTTCATCGGAAGCTAAAAATTTGCATAATTTCTTTGAACATGAAGAAGGATCATTGATGAAAGAACTTGAAGAAATGCACAACTTGCATACTTTCCTTGAAGAAGAACAATCTTCTCAAGAGCAAAATTACGAGGAAGAGATCAAATATACAGCAGAGAGCAATGATGAATCAGATTGGTTGTTCTCATCTTTTGAAGTTTGGTTTGAAGAACCTATGTCAGATACATTCAAAAGAGAAGAGACCAAAGAAGCATTGCAATTGGAGCAAGAACAAGATCTTCTTCATTTTGAAGATGATTCATCATTGGAGGAATTTATCAAAACTAGAGATCATATGGAAGATTCATCAATGGATCTCGATAGTTTTCTACATCACTTGGAGAGTGATTCTTCAGTAGAAGATATTGTAAATTTTCTTTTACAGTTTAGCCCATCTTCATCTTTGTCTCAAGAAGTTTTCATACACATTAGTGAAGAAGATGATGCTAAACTTTTGAAGGTTAACCCTGAACCCGTGCAATCAAGAGACATCATAGATATGATGCAATAAGTGCGGAATGCAACATATCAAGAAGTCTATGGAGAAGAGGAGTTCATGGAATATTCAGTCTTGGTCACTAAAGAGAATCAATTGGAGAAATCAGAAATCCTCGACAAGCGTTTTGTGAGATATGTCGTATGTGAAATCCATCAAGCAGATGAAGAAGAAATACAAAGCTTAGAAGAATCTGTCTTTGATCTTGCTTACCTATCAGAAGAAGAAAGGGACATGGTTGCTAAAAATCAGATGCTACCAGATATCTGCATTGAAGAAGATTTCTCTATGGAGGTTGATGAGACTCAAAATAATGAATGGCAAAGTGAACTACTAGGTGAAGAGATTATTCAGCAAGTATACTTTGATGATAATCAGGTGCTCAAAGATTTAGATCTTGATGATTTATCATATTCAAATCCTAAGGAATGGATGGACGAAGACATGGCCATTAAAGATGATGAAGTACCTGAAACACTAGATAAATTGATGATAACAGTTGTGGATCCGGTAAGCCAAGAATCAATAATGAGGATTGTGTATGAGCAGCTTCAACCTTTTCTAGAAGATGATGTGTTGATTGAGTTTAAAGCTGTGTGTGTACAAGATATAAATGAAAGTCATATTCTATATGTGGTGATAACCATTCCCACAGATATACTTTGGCCACAAGACATTCCTACATATCTTCAGAAGGAGGTTTTGTACCTTCACCTGTTGTAGAGGTTGCTTGCTTTGGAAGAAGATGCTCCACTTAATCTCTGGCATATCAACCAGTTCCTTAGGAACTTCTCATGGCCTGAATGTGAATACCCTCCTGAATCATGGCTCTTTGAGGAGATGTTGTAGAGAAAGAAAAGCTATGTGATGCCGAGACAAATTTCACAGCTTAGGAGAAGGGGTTCTTATTTCTCTAAACCAGTTGATGGTTTTATGTAACAGTTTTTGTTTTTCTTGTCTTCACTCTGAAAAAACACCATTTGTGTCTATAATGTGTTTCCCCTTTCCGTGATGTGATTGTTATGTAGTAATGTTTTTCCCCTTTTCTATAATGTGACAGTTGTGTTCTGTGTTCTGGAGGTTCCAACTTCTTAGGTGATTTTAGGAGTTCCTTTTTTTAGGTGATTTTAGGAAGTCCAATTTTTAGGTGATGTAGGGAAAAGTCCTATTCTAGGTGATTAGGAATGTGACCTGACTCTATTGCCCAACTGATAAGGCACTGGTCCAAGCTTAAAAAGTCTAGAGATTCTAGGTTCTCCTATGATGTAAGCATCTGCCATGGTCCCCAGACAGAGCCAATTTTTGTACCCAACCAAATTTTTTTCTTCATTAAGGCATTTTGAAACAAGTCTAGAAATTTTTTCGTCAAAAAGTCAAAAAAGCAAAATTTCTAAAAATAGATGTCAGATTAGGTTTTTTGGGTTTCTTGAGATATGGATGCTGGCAAAATTTTCTAAAAATAGAAAGTTTCTAAAAATAGAAAGTTTCTAAAAATAGAATATCTGACTCAGGTGTCGTGCTTGATTCTCATTGGTCAATTTTGCTTCACAATCGGCACAGTTCAGACATAATCTTTAAAAGATCAAGTTTTCTCTTCTAGATCATTTTTGCTTTTTTAGAAGGTGAAGCATGAGCTCAGAAGTCATCAACAGAGGAAGTTCATCTGCCAGAGCTCATCGATGAGTTTTCAACGTTGTTCAACGATGTAGAATTGATGAATAGTCATCGACTTGATGAGGCACGCAAAATGATGCAAGATGGATCCAAGGTGGAATGAAAGGTTAGAAAATTAGAAATTTGACTAAGTGTTGAGAATCCAGGTGCCCCAGGTGACTTGGGGTGCCCAACCTTTCAAGTGTTAGATTTTTTTCATGTTTTTTTAGAAATGTCAAAAATGCTTCCGTTAGCCTATTTCTAGTTGGTCAAACTTGGTCAAACTCAGTCAAAAGGCCTGTAAAAGCAAGAGATTCATCTCAAATATGCTCAGGCTATCCAGTCTACCCTCATCCTAATGCCTATCCCAAGAATCCTAAAATTGACTAAGTCTGATGTCCTGAAGCCCTGAAAAATTGACTAAGTCTGAAATCTGGTGGATCCTCAAGAATCTAGAATCTACATGTCAAATCCCATGGATCTGAGACCTATCTCAAACATCCTGAAAGTATATTTCAAAATATTTAAAGCTAAACATATACTTAAATATATTTTGAAATATATGTCAGGTAGGACCTTAGAAATTTGGCGAAATTCAAGATTTGTGGTAGAAATTGAAAATTTTCAAAAAAATTTCTAAGGCATGGAAAACCAAGCACCCCAAGTGACTTGGGGCACCCAAACTCTTCAGAGTTAGTTTATTTTTGAAGTTTTTCTTAGAAAACTTGAATCTCCTTCCGTCAGCCCGGTCTAGTTTAGAGCAGATTAGTTTGGCACATTTCCTGAGGCAGATAGAGAGTGCAATCACCTCAGTTTTCATCAGGACTACCTATTTTCTAGATCATCAGACTCAATTTTATCCCAGTTGATAGAAATCAATAGTCGAACAGGGGTCCTTGGCCACCAGAATGTGCACGCAAATTAAGAAATTGAAGAAGTTGCAAAAATTAAAAAATAGCTAAGTCTGGTGAAACTAGGCACCCCAGGTGACTTGGGGTGCCCAACTTGTTTAGTGTTAGAATATTTTCAGATTCTACAATGTTTTCTGACAGTTTTGTGCCCAATCTTCACCTGTTGGTAGTTTTCAGGAGGTCAAACTTGATCAAACAATGCCAGATCGTCAGTTGGAGGCCAGAAATGGAATCTCAGTTGATAAGTCTCCAAAATGTTAGGATCAATTAGCTTTTTCAGTCAACAGTGACATTTTGCCACCTTTTTGAAGTCAGAGACAGGCTATATTTAAGTCAAAATGAGTGTTGAAGTGTCAAAAATGAAGAAAAATTGGCTAGCACTTCTTTCAACTCGCGTGTTTGATGACATCATCAAAAGAAGATATTTTTCGTCATCTTGCATATGAAGCCATAGGCAGCTACAAAATAGGGATTCTTCTTATTCGAAGACATCCACTTGGATTTGTGCTTTAAAAGTTGCTTTCTTCATGGATGAGGTCTAAGTTTTATTCTCACACAAATAAAGCTACTTTTTTGCCCTAAAGATCCATAAAGACAAGCTTTTGGCTTCTTTATTTCATTATCTTTTGCAGGTTGCATCCAGAGGAAAGATTTTTATTTTTCTTTCAACAAAGATTCGAAGACCCAAACGAAGTGCTTTTTCAGCGTTCTTCATAGTTTCGGGTTGAGGAATCAGGGAGGCTCACTTTTTTAGGGTCCTAGTTTCAAGGGGATCACTTTTCAAAGATTGGATCAGAGCTTTTTTAGTTTTTGTCAAGATGGGTCCATCCAGTATATCATCCTCTTAAAGATTGGAGTTTTGCTTTTTTTTTCAGGAATCTACTTTTTTCTTGCTTTTTCTCGAAAGTCTCAATTTTTTCAAAATTTGACAAACTGGGTTGCTTCAAAACAAAATTATCTACAAAACCCATATGCCACCTTTTTTCGCTCAGAACCTTCTTTTTAGAAGAAACCAACAAAAGAATATCAACTGATGACATCACCAAAAAGCAAGAATGTTGATGAGGATGCATTTCAAAATAAAGCATCTTTAAAACAAATGTTTTTTGTTTTAAAGCATTTGCTTTCATCCTAAGCTCATCCATTCTATATTTAGAAAGAAATCACTTTGTGTTAGTTGGAATCTTCTTTGCTTTAAAGCAGATTGCTTTAAAGCATTTGTTTATTGTATCTTTGTCTTAGAATAGTAATAAGGCTTGCGAGTTGGCAAGTTAGGGTTAATCAAGAAGATTTTAGGGTTCCCTACTCCTTTGATTATAGTATAAATAAGGGCATCCTTGCCCATTGTATGTAATGGTAATTTTGATAGCAAATTTGTTGTACCTACTCTAGCATGCAAATCTTGATATTCCAAGTGTCTGTTCACTTTGTGTAATCTGTTCTCCGGTGTTTGATCACCTGTTGTATGCCTACCTTTTTCATCAAGTTTTCATCGTCAGATGTGTGGCTTCTGTAGCTTTCATTTCAACTTCCATCATTAAAGTACTATAAGTCTTGTGATGTTAATCTGGAAGAAAATTGCTTAAGTTTTTATGTTAACAATCATTCCTTGTTCACTTTTAATTTCCTTTGCTCTGAATTTACTCAAGAGATTAAAAGCGTCATTAGTCTTTCCTTAGTTATAGTAGAAGTTTTAAAAAAGGAAAAAACCTCTTCTATAGTGTTTAGAGTTTTATAACCTTGTGCTCATAGCTGAGAATCAAAAAGAAGATAGGCAAAATTTGGTTTTTATTATCTTTTTAGCGAACATTAGCAAAAAGGGAACTCCCCCTTTCAATAGGAGAGCAATTTATCTATGCATACCTGTCCGTTTCCAAATTGCATTCCAGAGGTGTGAATTGAAACGCCAACATATTGTAACTTGTAATTGGATTTATTATGGCGCGAATGCCAATGGACTTTGCATATTATTTTTACAATGCTTTCACCTAGATTGAGCATGAGATTTTGTTAGATTTAATGCTTAGTTCTAGAATGCATCACTAGATTCTTTGAAATATTAACAACACTTGTATTGTCAAACAAAATAGGAATAGGCTCATCATACATTACCTTGATATCCTTCAGAGTTTGCTTCATCCACAACACTTGTGTACAATAAGAGGCTACTGCAATATACTCTGCCTCTGCAGTAAGTAAGAACACTGAATCTTACTTCTTGCTCTACCATGAAACTAATCTTCTTCCTAGAAAGAAAGCACCACCACTTGTACTTCTATCATCAACACAACCAACCCAGTTAGCATCAACGTATGTACTCAAATCAAAGTCATTTCCTTTTGGATACCATAGACCATAGTCTGGAGTTCCTTTCAAGTATCTGAATATCCTTTCCACTGCCTTCTCATGTGTTTGCTTAGGATTGGCTTGATATCTGGCAATGTAATGTCCATTTTTTGGTGCATAGATTTTTGTGCACATTATGCTTGTTCCTAGTCTTCCAGAGGCTATTTGGCATGTTTGAGAGAACTCCAATGTTCTTGGAGTGGTCATGGTTCAATTTGTAGAACAGTTGTGTGTCTCAAGTCTTCAATGTCACCAAGGGATGGTCAAAGTTGTTTAATCAGTGCATTTCTATTGCTTTATATGGCCTAGGACCATTATTCTGATAATTAATTAATATTTCACTAAGGTTGCCTAAGGTTATTTTTAATTATAGCAACTTAGTGTAATATTAATTATTAAAATGGGTTTCCTTCTGGAAATGGACTAATTTCAATGGCATTGACCTCAGCAGATGTTCAAGGTTACAATAATGGTTTAAGAAGTTTGGTCAAGCTCCCGAATTGCTCTCCAAGATTCTTGGAGGAGCCGTCTATTTTTAGAAAGTCACCCAGAAGGCATCGTTTCGCATCCCAAAACCTACAGAGCATATTGGTTCAATTTATTTGGTAGTTGGATGAAGTTTAAGATTTTCTGCAAAAAATAATATTTAATGAGCTATTTTAATTATTATTTTTGTGATAGGTGAAACTTGCAATGCAAACATAAATGAAAGATAAAACCAATTCAAATAAAATTTACCTCCTTTGCAGAAACAAATCTAACTTCATTGATCGGGCTTATTCAAGTACACCCTACTCCAATCGATTGCTCTTTACTCTTTGATTATGTGGATTGCTCTATTCGTCAGCATAAGCATGTGATGGGGAGGATGCTATCTAGAATGATTTTTGAAGTGTAATGTTGTATGAAGATGAGAGAGGACTAGATGGTTTGGAGAACATTTTATTTATAGACCTTCAGGGATGAAGATCAACGGTTGTGGATGATCTGAGAGATCAATGGCTAAGAATGGTTGAGAGGATGGGCATGAATGAGAGAGTGGCAAGTGTCCTTGTTCTCTCATGCATCAGAGGAGTTAATAGATCTGATTAAGGAGTTGGTTAAATTGATTGATAAGATGACTGAATTGATTAGGTAGTGAACTGAATTGATTGGAGAGTTGATTAGATTGACTAACCTATTAACTGATTTGATTGATTTAGTTAACTAATTTAATTGATTAGTTATCTAGACTAATTGTGAGTGAATTATGGATGAGAGGGAATAATAGGAAATTAAATAAATTAATTATTTAATTTCATGCACATGGATAAATAAATAAAATATTGAATTTTATTTATTTTGAAGAAATGTAATAGTAGATTTTAATTAAGTAAATAATTTAAATTTATTTAATTAATATGAGGAGAATAATTGATTTAATTAATAAATCAAAATTATTTAATTAAATATGGAGTAATAAATTGATTTAATTAAATAATTAGAATTATTTAATTAACATGGAGGATAAATTGATTTACCTAATTAATTAGGATTATTTAATTAACATGGAGGATAAATTGATGGTGATCAATAGATGAATTTAATCAAAAAATTATGAATTATTTAATTAATGTGAAGTATGGTAGATGAAAGCCTGATCTAAGAATGAGTCAATTTTAGGTGTCTACAATTTTCACTTAAGTTCCTAAGGGTGAAAATTGTAAAGGGGAAAATATATTCTAGTATTTAGGCACTTAAAAGTGAGCACTTAGTGGAGAAAAAAAGAAATTATTTAAGTTGGAGGGAAAAGGTTATTATTTTCAAGAAAT
This sequence comes from Cunninghamia lanceolata, assembly GCA_027924645.1. Taxonomy (NCBI): domain Eukaryota; kingdom Viridiplantae; phylum Streptophyta; class Pinopsida; order Cupressales; family Cupressaceae; genus Cunninghamia; species Cunninghamia lanceolata. The sequence goes on along the minus strand of BSBN01000252.1, from coordinate 9,357,196 downwards.
ATTTAATTTCCTTTGTAACTCCTAAAGTGTCTTTATAAAGAGAATGCGATCTCATTTGGAGGGGCTTTTGGAATTTGATATTGTTTGCAGAAGGATTGAACCTAAGAGTTCTTCCATATTCTCTTGAGGATGAAAACCCTCTTGTAGAATTCATCTTGAGGACAAAAATCCTCTTGTAGATTGGGTGTGATTTCATATAGGAACCATCATTTTGCTATCAAAGAGTTTGTGCTACTAGGATTTGGTGTTGATTCATTGATATTATATTTGCATTGTGGTTTGTTTTGATTTTGTTCTAATGGGTTTGTTGCAAATTGTTATATGAAGCTTAAGACTACATAAGGAAGCTGTACTTGCTGGTCGTACTTCCTAAAGTTGCAGCCTTGTGTGGAGTTTTATTGTCTAAATTTTCATGCCATATTTTATAGTAATCTAAATCAGATTGAATACATGAAGATTGCTATGTTTTGGAAGACTTTGCTTATAGATATTAAGAGCTTGAATCTGGCCATACAGCTCAAAACCAGATCATACCATGGATGTGGAGATTTCTTGTTTGTGTTAGCAAATCATATGAAATGTGATTGTTATTGATTGCATTCCATTTTCATGAACTTGAAGATTATTTCTGAGTAGCATATAAGGAGTTATGCTAATTCAAATTGTTCTTTGTCTGATCTATACTGTGCTGGCACATACCATTAATATAGTTTTCTAGGTGAGACTTTCAGATTTCTTAGTGGGAATATTTATGACTGATTTAATGCCTATTTCCAGATTTCTCGTGTCTAAAACTGTAGACTAAGTGCCTTATGATAGGCCGTACCAGCATAGTGCCATCCCTATTAGTAGGGCATGGGAAACTAGATTTTGAATGCCTTGTTTTTTGAAGTTACAAATCATAAATAAGGAGTCACCTATTTCAACTAAAGATATATGCATGATTGGTAAATGGACTAAGGGAGTTTTTTTTATTAGAAATAAGAGTTATGAGGCTGTTATAATCCATGTGTATGGCTATAATAAGGTATTACAAACCTGTGATTAGCCCAGGAGTTCATCAAACCATTAAACCTAATTCTCTTCATTCTGTCATGCATGGATCTTTTATGATAATCATATGGTTTAAGTTTGAAGGCTTCTTACTTATCTTCATAGAGTTATCTATTGTAGTTGTGACTTTGATCATATGAGGGGTACTAATAGTTCATTGTAGTAGTTGATCTATATTTGTAATCATTTCTTAATTCTGTAAAAACATATTTGTAACCCCTGGATGGTTTACTGCTAGTGTGGAGGAATAAACATTGTTTATCTTCCTTTTTCCACCCACTGAATAAGTGGAGTATGCATAAGTGGATGCTTGTTGAAAAGTAGATGCCTACTGTTAGTCGCTGATTGTATTTAATTTCATTGCATAGCATTTGATTGATCAACCAAGACAATATATGTTGTCACCTCACCCATCTTGAGAACTTGGTGATTAGAAAGTGTGGAGGTTCTATTCGGTTGCATCATTGTGCTAACCCTATTGATAGTGATTGAATTTTTTAAAAAAATATTGGGGTAGCATATTATAGTGGTATCAAAGTTGGTGATCTTTCCAGCCTATTTGGGTTACTACTCATTCTTTGCAGGTCTTCAAGTGTGAGTCAAGTTTTCAGCCTTGCATGTGGGTGATCAACACTTGCATGTGTGTTCAGAGATTTGGCAGATGAAATAAATTGTTCAGTGAATGTGAGATCATGGCATCTCTCATGAGGAAAAGAAGTGAGACAGATGTCTTGATTGATTTGCTTAGGCAAAGTTAGGATGAATTAGAAAGAGTAGTTCAAGAGAAGTTGGATCAAAGGAAGTATGACCAAGAGGCCACAAAAATTATTGATGACTACCAAGGTCTTTCAAATGATTTTAAGCATCAAATTTCATGGGATGCTTTTTTGGTATTAATCAAGGAGTGATCCTAACAAAAAGGGCCTTATAGAATACATTCAAAGGACCAGGAAAGAAGAGGAGAAGAAGAAAATGTCTTTATGGAAGCCCGAGTTACCTACTCCAATGGTGAGGACCAAGAACTATTCCAAAACATCACCTTCCAGCTAATAGAACAAGAATTGTCTAATTTTGAGAAAGAAGGGGGACAACAAGAATGAACTCAAGAGAAGAAATCTTTGTTTTCTATGCAAAGATTCTTGGGAGCCTAACCACCAATGCAAGAACAAAGAAGATGAACTAGTAATGTTCACCACATGGTATTTCTTTCAGGATGATGTGGAATAAAAAAAAGGAGATGATGAAGTCTTGATAGCTAAAAAAATGAGTCTAAGCTTCTATATGATGAAGACAAGGTCACAAATCAAGAGACATGCATAGAGGAGCTAGCTAATTTGGGAAAGACTATAGTAGAAATTAGTGAAGCTAAGTTTTGCTTTGATGAAGTTAATGAGCCAGAAGTGTTGGACTTTGCAAGTCCTTCATTTGATGAAGAACCTAAATATGTCACTACATTAAAGAATGGATTAAGAATGATTGATAGATTGTTATAAGGAGACTTTGCAAGTGAGCCTGAGAGCACTGAAGCTAAGTGTCTTGATGAGGATTTGGGAAAAGGTGAATTTACAGAGGTGGCAAAAGTTGATGCTCCTAAAATTTTTAGAACAACACCTAATGGAGAGCATCTTCACCATTCTTGTGGACATAGTTTTAATTATGAGTGGGAATTTCCCATGCAAAGTGAAGGACAATCTGACTCCTTAAAGATCCTTGATGAAGAATATGCTGATGAAGACTTTAAATTAGCCATTGGTGATGATTCAATGTTTGAATTTGATGCTACCATATCATTTGATCATAGTGACGAAGAAGAGGAAATATTAGAACCCATGCAAATTGAAGAACCAAGTGTCTACTCAGAAGATTCAGTTGATGATCATGATGATGGGGAGTTTGTTGGAAGATTTGGATTAGCCTCTATAGTTGGTTCAACATTAGATTTTTCAGAATCAATTGTTAGTCACTGAAGATATGGTTGTACAATCTTTAACACACTTGGATAGCTCACATAAGTTTGTAGAAGATCATATTTGGAAGGCACAAGTTGATAGGAGAAAAAAGGGCATGAAGGAAGGATTTTCACTTGAAGATTGGCATGTGGTCAAAGAGGCTTTGGAAATATTGAAATCAGATTATTTGAACATGCTTACTGATAGAGATCATGTCCTTGAGTTTGCTAGTCGAATCTGTGATGTATTGAAGAGAAGAGAGGCTGAAGTTGATAAGATTACATCTAAGCTTAAATCAATAATAAATTCTTTAGAGAGTACCCAAATGGCTCTCTTAGAAGTTGAAAATTAGCTTGATGATGTACATCAATTCAAGGAGCAAGATGGAGTTGCTAGAATAGATGAAATCAAGATGGTGACTAAAGAGCTTGATTTTCTCCAAGAAGCTTTTGACTTAGGACAACCTCCTAAGTATGTAGATGCAGAGTTGGAGCAATATGAAGATCTATCTGAACATGGAGGTGAAACAACTTCCAATCATTTGATAATTCTACTTTTATGATGGAAGTTGAGTTAACTCTAGATAATCCACTCCTCATGTTGAATAATGGGGACTTATCTAATGTGAGTAACACGAAGGAGGATAGTAACATGATATGGGATCCGGGTGAAGTGCACTCATGGGATCTATTAATTTGTACAAAGACTTCATCAACTTGAAGTTATCATTGGTTGTTGAAGTTTGGCATGAGTTCAAGGTATGCAATGAGTTAAGTTCAATGGTGGCTTATTTTCATAATAGACTTTATCCTCTAGGCTTTGTGGAGGATAGTGGTGTTGGTAAGAATGTTTCATGGATCATGGATGATTGTGGAGTCAAATTTCTATCATGAAGTTGTTGTCATTCATCTAGTCAGCCATCATAAGTGTTCATTTGCATACATAATGATGGATTGGAGAGAAATTTTGGTCATGACCTTGATATATTTTGGTTGTAGATGGCCTAAATTTCTTGTTGTTTTAAGAAGATTTAAGTTTTGTTGTGACTATCCCATTATAAAATTATTTAAATCAGATTTTTAGGAGATTATTTCAGATTTTTGCAGCCATGAGATTTTGTAGTGCCCCTCCGTTTTCACCTGGGCTGTGCAGGTGGTCTGACTAAGGAATCTGAAGATATAGAGGAAACATGAGCTTTGGTAAGTAGAATGCATATTGATATGTTAATAATACAGTCATATGATGCAGTAGTATGTGGTTAGGATAGGTGGAAAGGATGACATTGTACCATTGAATGTATGGACATACGAGAATGAGATACGAATGTCAGAGTTCCCTTCGTAGGGTTTCAGCTATTATGTGTACTCTAATTGGTATGTTTGAGTGAACAGGTACCGGGCATCGACTCCACCTGAACTAATAGGTCTGAGCGTGCCATGACCAATGGAAATTGTTGAACGAAGATAATGTAAGGTTTTCCACAGTTAGTCACCTTCCTCAGAGAGGATAAGTTTTTAGTTCTGTGTCCTATTTGTATGGTCGTGATTGTGAGTCTTTGTTGTTCAATTCTGTATTATCGTTGGTTCCTGCTTGGTGTGTAGCTCATCAAGTTGTTTATTGATGGTTAATCAGTTTATTATAAAGGAATTAAAAGTTCTCTTTGATAGATAAATAAATTGTCTGTGGAGGTAAATAAAATATTTCTTTGAGGATTTAATTAATGAATTTTGGTGCGTGTGTGTTTTTTCAAGATATTCTATATTTAACGTAAAATCTTTTAATGTTGTCATTATGAGTTGTCTTGGTTAGAAATCTTCTATTAGATAGAATCTTTTTGTTAGTGGGAAGAAATAAATTAATTTATTTGTGTGAGTGGGACGTGGGTAAGGGAGGGGAGTTATTGCATTTGATTATTATATTTACTATGTTTAAGGTAGATTTGGGGGGGGGTCCGGGTACGTATCCGGGAATCTGAGTATTCTATGAAAACATCACTCTGGAGATTTCTACCAAAGAGTTTGCTGGTTTTGTCTTTGGAATCCACTCTTTTTGCATACTTTTTCCTGGGAAGCCTCTATGGGAGTGTAGGAAGATGTTGGGGAAAGGGAAGGCCCTAAAGAAATTACAGAGGGAGAGAGCTAAGATGTGGACACATATGCTCCATTTTAAAAAGGTAATGGTTTTTGATATATGGGTGTGCTTCCACCATTAACATGTTGGTGTGTACCTTGATTTTGGGGTTTCGTTATGTGATTGTGGTATTCTTGGCAAATATGTATCTCTTTTGGCTTGTCATCAGTTTTGTCCCTGACCATGCTTGACTACATTCTCTTCATGCTTCAAGTTTTATGCACCATGCATGTCTTTATCAGAAAAAATTGATCAAAATGACCAAACCATGCAATCTCTCTATTTGGCCTGATTGAAGATTTAAATTGCCAATCTGTGCTATCTTTCATGACTGCATTCCTCTCCCATCATGCCTACTTATATATGTATGATCTGTATTACCTCTCTCTAGTTTCTATTAAACAGTTCTTGTGTTTTGTCTATGCCTTTTCTTTCGCACGCATGTCTACCAGAGCAGAACATCTATGACATCTATTTTTAAATTCCATTCCATTATGGGTCGATGGTTATTCATACCCCGTCCAAGCCTCCATTTGTGCATGGCGTGCTAGAAGATTACTGTCCTTTGAGATTTTCTACCTAAAAGTTCATACTTTTTCTACACATCCATCCTTGAGCTAGTCCACGATCGTTGCATTCCATGAGACAACATCTATATGAGGCAGTCCATCCAGTATTTCCTGCACCATGTCTGAATTATCACTCATCATTTAAATGTCTTCCAGAGTTATTTCAACCTTTTTATCTAAATTTGTTCTCATTCATTTTGGTGTTTCATTGCACCTTCCACTAAACTTTCCTTGGAATCTAAGCGGCCTCATGAAGTCCTATATAAGAAATGCCTTAAATCATGTAATTTCTATTTGTATTTCGGTGTATCTACTCTTTCCAACTAGGGCGTTTCTAATCTGGTCCCCATCATTATCTTTTAGATATGTTCAAGAGATTTGTTTTGTTTTATTTATGGAAGTCTCTGCTCACGATAAGAACTAATAACTCAAATCTAATCCATCTATCTTCTATAATCAATATCTAAACCTATGATGACCATATAAGAGCTATTTAATATTGTCAGAAATTTGAGGTATGAGTATTGAAGTTCTACCCTTCAAATCATTATGCTGAAGGGGACGGTGAGTAGGAAACAAAGTCATGTCACCATGATATAGTTCATATACTAGTATCTTTTGGGCACTTGGAGGCCTAGAGCCCCATTTGTAGCTTTTCCTTATCTTCGATTTATGTTCTAAATTGTTACCTCCGGCTAATTTTGTAGCTTATCCTCTTCTTCTATTGTAATTTCCCTTTATTTCGATATTTTGCCTTATAACACTCATTAACAATCCTCTTATGTTAGATGTAGTGTCCTAATCTTTAGCAATGCGTATTCGCACATTTGGTTGACATTTGGCGTAAGAAATGGTTTATTTCTTATTTAAATTGATCCACTTCCTAAACATACTAAATGGTTCTACAGAAATTGTAGGATCTAATCAAATGTAGCGTTGTTGTTCATACTCCCAAACCCATATTCTTTACCTATCTTCTGGCGCCAAGGAAAATGCTCTCATTCCATCTCCACTGCTGGTTTAACTGGCATCTTAATGATGAGTTTGGGTGGCCTCCAGACTACCAGCATGCAACGATCAATTGCAAGAGGAATCTCTATGAGAGGTTTGATTCAAAGTTTTTCTTTTGTTTGTGTTAAGTTAGGAGCTTATTAAGATTGATGCGATAGTATCTTACTATTACAAGGTCATCTTTGAGTTAGGCTTCAAATCATTGAAAGGATTTCAAATCGGCTCTTAGATTAGTGTCTATCAGTTTATCATTTATTTTGTTGTCAAAGAGGCCTTCCATGGAGCCGACCAAGATAGTACCCTAAGATACTAAATCTTCCTTGGAAATAGACCCCTCCCCGTCGTCCATGTCCAACAATTATATCTGGTGTTTTTTTTTTCTCAAAGATTAATTCTTGTTAAATCTTTAGCATCGTGTCTTTAGGTTATGAGTCTTTTTGAATTAGTTATAAGAGTTTATATTTCTTAATTAAAGTAAATTATGAATTGAAATTATACCTTTTTAGAAGTAGCATAATTGTTAATATTAATGAATTTGATTTTTTTTTGGTATGATGAATTAGTCTTATTTTGAATACATTGTATGCAAAACTATCTTGTTTATAAAGAAAGACATTAACTATTGGATGTCATCACACTCAGAGGTAGGGTATCATCTTATATAAATAGTGTGTTTAGTTGGAATAGGTGGAATTTATTTGATTACATTAGACGACTTATCGAGCTATATTTTTGAAGAGAACACTAGTTGGTTTAAGTTGTAAAGTATCTCATTTGATTAAATGAAAACGGTGATGTTTATATACTTAAACGATGACAGATTTATTTAATATGTATTGATCTTATTACAATATCTTTTAGAATTAAGTTTCTAAACATTGTTTTTGGAAATTTGATATATACGAATTGTGTTTTTGATAATTGGTCTATTGTGAGATGAATTGCATCAGTTAAGTGAATCTTGGGATTTATTGGTTAGAATAGAGTCCTCATGGACTCTTATATCTATAATCTTTGGGTAACTGTTACTAATGGTTAAGAAGTTACTGGTTGTATTGATGGTATTGATTCACTGCATGTTTGATTGAATGAGTTATTATGCTTGGAGCAATGTTACATATTTTGAGTCCCATGTTTAGTACATCTGTTCATGTGTTGCAAAGGTGATGTAGTAATTGAATGATTGTTGAAGGATCTTGGTTTTGTTGTGCATTTTAGAATGCATGTCGTTATGGGATTATTGTGTTACAGTGGTGTCTAGTGGAAGTTGATTCCAGAGGCTAGGAGGGGTGTTTGTGGGTTTGTCCATTGTGTGTTATTGTATTCTTGTTTAAAGGTAAACTTGTTTTGGTTTTATGTGATGTTGACATTTCTCTATTTATGATATATGTGATTATGACGACTGTGCAAGAGGGATAATGCTTTGCTCAGTATACCTATCTTTTGTGGTTTTAAACTCATACTGATGTCGTTGTTGTGATGTCAGGATAGAGTCCTCCTTTATTGTTGTGGTTCATTATGGTTTTATGCATGTATTAAATTTCTGTGTTGGTTTATTTTACGGTTAAGATTTTGGGAGCAAGAGGACCCATGCCTTGCTCTGGATTACACCTTGCTTATGATTGAAAACTTTGGATCAAGAGGACCCATGCCTTGCTCTGGATTACACCTTGTTTATGATTGAAAACTTTGGAGCAAGAGGACCCATGCCTTGCTCTATTGATATCTTATGTTGAGACTTGTATGCAAGAAGGTAAATGCCTTGCATGGTTTATGGATACTTGTTGTGATGCTTGATGGATAGGGTCTTCTAGATGCAGGTAGGGGAGTGGCTTTCAATGTGGGGCTAGGGCCCAAAGTGGCTACCAGGGTAACCCATTGGAAGTTATTGATCCAGTGATAACTTAATACTAAATTTGAGGGGTGGGAGAGCTTTCACATTAATCAAGATAATTGGATACCTAACTCATACCTATAGTTCTCGTATAGGCTAAGAATGAGATGGGAAGGCCATGGTTGGCAAAATCAACTTTCTTGTCCTCATGAAAGGGATGTTGAATCCACATGTGTCACCCTATGAGGCTGACATCTAGTGAGAGACTGTCAGGGTAACCATAGATGGGGGCCGATGCCTAGCAAGAGATTGTCAGGGTAACCCATGGATGGGGGCCGGCATCTAGCTAGAGACAGTTAGGGTAACCCATGCTTGGACCATGCGATGACACTCATCCCTACTACAGCCTAGCATTCCCTCTTTGTTGTTCTTTCCTTTTGTTGTGTGATAGCCTTTGGAAGTTCTACTAACTATGTGGAAGTGATGTTTATGTTGCTTATGTTGTCTTGATTGACCTGTGTTGTACTTGAGTCATGTGTCACCCTTGCACCTGTTAGTATTCTATCCTCTTGTTTGTTGTTGCTATGGAACCTTATGTTATCTCCTAGCACAGAGGGGTGGACCTTAGGGTTCCACATGGTCGGGTGGTAGTGCTATTTTGTCCATTGGTTCTCCCTTGTTGATGTTCGTATGCGTGAGGAATGGATCTTGTGATGTAGAATCTAGAGTTATGTTCCAGATTGATGAGGTGGTTATTTATTCTCATGTGCTAGTATTATGTATTAGATTTATCTTATTGTAAGTATTCCATTGTAATTCGGAAAAAGATGGTGTGAATGATGTAATACCCTATTGTAAAGAATTTGTATTTGTACTTACAGTTCTAAATTATGACCTTGTTGATTTCTTAATTAAAGTTATATCATGGTATTGTATGTGCTCTTACATGTGAAGCAATAGATCAGAATTGAATTATTGATGATGTTGTAAGATCTTGTTTTTAGTTTAGTAAGTAATGCAACTATGGAACCTTAGAGGACAAGTTTGTTTAATGATATGTATTGATGTGTTGACATTACCTTGTTATTTCTATCCTTTAAAAAAAAAATATTATTCCATTTGTTTAGCATTGTTGTGTTGTCCTCTGGGGTTTCCTAGCGGGGCGTTACAGATTTTATTTTTTATTGTTTTTATCTCTTTGTGGGAAGGTGATAGAAGGTTTCAGTTGAAACTTGGACAAGTGTTTCAGCTAATATTGCTCTTTTGGATGGTGAAAAACAGGTGATTCATGGTTGTTCGAAGTTACTTTCAGCTTGTGTTCAAGATAATTTATGTTCTTCCTTGGAGGAACACTTCAGATTTTAGTTCCTAATTGAAATTTTAGGTTTGATAAATTATATTGATGATTTGTTGAAGGATGCTAACTCTTGCTCTCTCAAGGTTAGTGATGTTACAGATGTTTGGGATCCAAAGAGATGTGTGATTAGTAGAATGTTTCAGAATTGTGTGTAGAGTGTCAGTTGTGTAGTTCACGGATACATCAGAGTGGCGCAACAGAAGTGGCATGGAACATTCTTGAGATTGATTTGGGATCTAGATATATTATTTCTAATCATGTAGGTATATATGTTGGATAGTATGTATTGCTTGAGGACAAGCAATCTTGAGCGGGGAGGACTTGTAATGTCCCTTTTTTGGTGCATAGATTTTTGTGCACATTATGCTTGTTCTTAGTCTTCTAGAGGCTATTCGGCATGTTTGGGAGAACTCCAATGTTCTTGGAGTGGTCGTGGTTCAATCTACAGAACAGTTGTCTCAAGTCTTCGATTTCACCAAGGGATGGTCAAAGTTGTTTAATCAATGCATTTCTATTGCTTTATATGGCTTGGGACCATTATTCAGATAATTAATGAATATTTCACTAAGGTTGCAAAAGGTTATGTTTAATTATAGCAACTTAGTGTAATATTAATTATTAAAATGGGTTTCCTTCTGGAAATGGACTAATTCTCTATGGCATTGAGTTCAGTGAATGTCCAAGGTTACAGTGATGGTTTTAGAAGTTTGATCAAGCTCTCGAATTACTCTCCAAGATTCTTGGAGGAGCTGTCTATTTTTGGAAAGTCACTCAAAAGGCATCATTTTGTATCCCAAACCCTACAAAGCATATTGGTTCAATTTATTTGGCAGTTGGATGAAGTTTGGGATTTTCTACAAAAAGTAATATTTAATGATCTATTTTAATTATTTATTTTCACTTAATTTCCTAAGAGTGAAAATAAATAAAAAGTAATTAAGTGTTATAGCTCATTGAAAAGGGGAAAATATATTATGTTATTTAGGCACTTAAAAGTGAGCACTTAGTGGAGAAAAAAAATTATTTAAATGGAGGGAAAATGTTATTATTTTCAAGAAATAATTCATTTCCTTTGGAACTCCTAAAGTTCCTTTATAAAGAGAATGAGAGCTCATTTGGAGGGGATTTTGGGATTGATATTGTTTACAGAAGGATTGAACTTGTGAGTTCTTCCATATTCTCTTGAGGACAAAAACCCTCTTACAGATTAGATGTGATTTCATACAAGAATCACTATTGTGCTATCAAAGAGTTTGTGCTATTAGTATTTGGTGTTGATTCATTGATATTATATTTGCATTGTGGTTTGTTTTGATTGAGTTCTAATGGGTTTGCTAAAGATTGTTATATGAAGCTTAAGACTACACAAGGAAGCCATACTTGCTGGTTATACTTCCTGAAGTCACAACATTGTGTGGGGTTTTGTTGTCTAAAATTTTATGCCATATTTTATAGTAATCCAAATCAGATTGAATGTGACCAAATTGCTATGTTCTAGAAGACTTTGCTTGTAGATATTAAGATCTTGAATCTAGTCGTACAACTCAGAACTAGGCCATACCATGGATGTGGAGATTTGTTGTTTGTGTTAGCAAATGTATTAAATGTGATTGTTATTGATTGCATTCCATTTTTATGAAATTGAAGATTATTTCTGAGCAGTGTATAAGGAGTTACACTGATTCAAATTGGTCTTTGGCTAATCTGTACTGTGCTGGGACATGCCATTAATAGAGAGGTTTTGTTTTGTGAGTTTTCTATGTGAGACTTTCAGATTTCTTAGTGGGAATATTTGTGATTGATTTAAGGCCTATTTCCAGATTTCTCTTGTGTCTAAAACTACAGATTGAGTGCCTTATGATAGGTCATACCAGGGCAGTGTCATCCTTATTAGCAAGGCGTGGGAAAATGGATTTTGAATGCCTTGTTTTTGGAAGTTGCAAATCATAAATAAGGAGTTGCCTATCTCAACTGAGGATATATGCATGATTGGTAAATGGACTAAGGGAGTTTTTTCTAATCAGTAATAAGGAGTTATGAGGCTATTATATAATCCATGTGTATGGTTGTAATAAGGTATTATAGACCTGCAATCAGCCCAGTAGTTCATCAAACCATCAAACCTAATTCTCTTCATTCTCTCATGCATGGATCTTTTATGATTATCATATGGTTTAAGTTTGAAAGCTTCTTACTTATCTTCATGGAGTTATCTATTGCAGCTGTGACTTTCATCATATGAGGGGTACTAATAGTTCATTATAGCAGTTGATCTATATTTTTAATTATTTATTAATTCTACAAAAACACATTTGTAACCCCTGGATGGTTTACTGCCAGTGTGGAGGAATAAACATTGTCTATCTTCCTTTTTCCATAGTGTGGATTCCTGTTGAAAAGAAAATGCATGTTGTTAGCAGATGATTATATTTAATTTCATTGTATAGCATTTGATTGATCAACCAAGACACTGTATGTTCTCACCTCACCCATCTTGGGAACTTAGTGATCAGAAAGTGTGGAGGTTCTATTTGGTTACGTCATTGTGCTAACCCTGTTGATAGTGATTGAAATTTTTTTTAAAAAATTGGGGTAGCATATTATATGCAACCACACATACTACATGCATAATGTTAGGTCTAGAGGTAGTCAAATACAATAGTTCTCCAATCATAAACCTATAGATAGTTTGATCCATTTCTGGAGACTCATCATCTTTGCTTAGGTAACATCCAGTGACCATGGGAGTACTCACTGGTTTTGAATCTTCCATACCAAATTTCTTCTAACAATTCTTTGACATACTTAGCTTGAAAAATAAAGATACCACCATCTAGCTAGGAAATTTGAAGTCCAATTCATCATCCCACAATAATGGGTTACACTTTTTTGCTAAACTTAACATTGAAATCAACATTTTGAACTAAATCTTCACTTTCTGACACTTATAGCTGCTAAACCATTAGGAATTTGGAGATGATGCGAACTAGTGATTTGTGAGATTTTGTCTGTAGATTCTAAAAATATTTTTTTAAAAAAATTTGGAGTTAAATTGTAATTTTTTTTGCATCTTTTTTGATAACTAGTTTTTAATAGTAAACAACATTTTTTTAAAGTGATGTGTATTCCATAATGCATAGCTTCTTTTCTACAAAGGATAAAATTCTAATTCTTTCGAATTTAGATTGGTAACATCGATATCTGGTGAATGCTTTTGGTTTCATAATGTTTTGTTGAATATTTTTTTTAATTTGGTTTTCATGTCAAACCAATTATAATTTAGACATACGCGTATTCCATAGAACATAACTTTTTCCGCATGTATCGAAATTTAATTTTTTTTTTTGCTGAAACAAGGACATCAATACCTAGTGTATACATATTATTCAAAAAAAAATTCACTAATTTACTATTTTTCCATGTGTAGAATAGAGAACTTGATGTTCAATGAAAAACCTATGTTTAGTAAATCTAAAAAAAAATCATAATAAAATCAAAATATATCAAAACTATACTCATTGGAAAGCTTGTTTCGAGCACTATGATCCTCCAATTTGGTTTGGAAAAGGTGAATCCATTTGGACCTTTAAATGGGCTTCAGAAGCCAAAATTTTGCAGAAGAAAGGGGAAGGGAAGCAAGAAAGGTGCCAAGTGAGGGTCTTCACTCGAAGACCCCTGCGAACGAAGGAAAGTGATGTTGTTTGCTTGAAGAAAACCCCCCTTCAAATGAAGGTGCAAAGATGATACTTACATCCCGTAACAACCACCTTCGTTCGAACGTACCTTGCATTTAAAAAATATTTTTTTTCTTTAACTGTCGACCTTTGTTCAAAGGCAAGCTGACATGCTTTTTTTTAATGTTTTAATTATTTGTATAGCATATAAATAGGATTGCATTTTTTTTCATTATAAATCAATTACAAACAAGATAAATTTGTATTTTTCTTTTGCAAGGGAGTCCAAGAAATCTTTGAGAGAAGAATTTTCAAGTCATATTTTACAAAGAAGGAGATGGGAAACAAAAGGACAATACAAAATAAGACTACACGAAAGTATTCCGCAAAAACTACAGCAAGTTTGAATGAAGAAAGATTGGAAAAATATCATAAACAAAAACAAGGTATGTATATATTTTCTTTTCTATTTTTAATCTAGTTCATTTTATTTATGTTTAAATATATACGCATTAATTTCATGTAGCTCCGATGCCATTTAGTTTAAGTCATTCCTCATTCTTGGCTATAATCTCCACCTCTCTACCTAGAGATAAATACATACCTCTCTCTCTATCCACCACTCTCTCTCTCTCAAGTTGCCCACTCTCTTTAACTCTACCTCTCCCTATCTCCAACTCAACTTCATTATTTTTTCTAAAGTGGTAACATATATTTCTATTATAATTTATTAAAAAAATCAAGTTCACTTTTCATTTTAGATTATTTCTTTTCTTGATTATTTATTTATTTATTTTAAATCTAAAAACTTTATATTTAAAAAGACACACTTCCTAATTTTAAAACAAACTTTTATCATTGTTTTTTGTTTTCTTTCTCTAAAATATATTTTATAATTGTTAGCTTTTTTTTATCCAATAAATTTTTATCATGAATGTTTTTTTAACTTTTTTATTTGTGTTTTTATGATTTTTAATGCTAAATTAAGGAATAAAAGAAAATTTTTAAGAAAAGATTTGTTGAAATATTTTTAGAATGCTTTTTAGATTTTCTTTTTCCTAAAGAATGAAATTATTTTTTAGAAAACATAATAATTTCTACATTGTAGAACTTAAGAGTATAAATCAATAAAATAAAAAGAATGTTTATTATTTAGAAAGTTTTATTTTATAAAATAAATAATTTTATTTTTATTTTAATATGTATTTCTTTCATTTGTGATACAGAAAGTGGAGCAAATGTTGTTGAAGAACACATAGTTGATGTTAGCCAAGAGGAGGCCCAAGTGCAAACAATGGATGTTGGAGAGGAGTCAGGATCGCTTCCTTTGACTGGTATGGATAAGCATATTAATCTAGCTGAAGAGGTGAAAAGAGAATTTTCTTATAGAAATTTAGATCATTTACTTAAAATGGATATTGAGAAATTGAAACATTATACTAGACAACCTAGACGTACTGATAGGAGGTCAACGAATAAAACTGCAAAGGAAATAATTGCTCATTTTGATAATCTTGATACACTTGGTCAAACCCAATTGTTATCAATTGTACTTCTTAGTAAGGAGCTACATGAGCCATTACAATTGTTGGGTGTTAATTTGTCATTGAAAAAGGGGAAAGGTTCACATCTAGAAAAAGATATTGTTGAAAATGTTAAAGAAGGTTTGGCTTCCATCGGGAAACAATCTCGATCTGCGGATAAGTCCATTACAAGAAGAGTGATGTTCACAAGTATTGTAAGTGAAAGAAATTCCAAAAAAAGACAATTGTCTTCAATTTCATCTGAGCCTAGTTTTAGTAGAATGACAGTAACAAAATATGTGAAAAGGAGAAAATTATTGGATGGTAGTACCTTGGAAGGCAATTGGGCAATTATGTGTAGAACTCCTCGATCTAACATGATTCAAGATGTTGTTAGAAGCTTGATCTCAACCTTTTGGAATGATAATACTCGTGCTTCATCAAATAGTAGAGATGTTATCAAACACATAATTGGGCCCAATAGTTATGAACTACATACAAATAATTGGCTAGAGATAACACAACATGAGATGTATGTGAACTTTTGTAATTCAAATCCAAATATAAAGATTGGGCAAACAATGTTTGAAAGGTTAAGGCCATATTATGTGAAGACAAACAAGGTTTTTAAAACTTGTTGTCATTATCATATTGAATTTGATCTCTACTATTAGGTGTTTCGAAAGATTTGTGAAGACAGTGATGGTCTTGTAAATGCACCTCCTAAACAGGCAAGTCAGTTCATAGCATCCATCTTATGTGATAAATCAGATGATGATAATGGAAATGGTCAAATAAACTGCATACAAGTTCTTTGTAAAATATGTGGAAATTTGGCTAAAATGCCTTTGAGAAATGAAGATATTGACCCAATGAAGTTGGTAAAATGCAAGAGGTACAAGTATGTAAAGTTTCAAACAAAACATGGGAAAGAATCCACAAGGTCAGATTATGTAGAAGAGGAGATACCTATTGGAACATTTATGGAAAATTTCTGTAAATTGATTTAACCATATATACATCATACTTTTTTTGCTAAGTGGCAAGCACAACAATTTCAAACATTAAGAGATACTTTCCCACCTGGAACAATTTTATTAGTGGTCGACTTTTACAAAAAATTACTCTTTTGTACATCAAAAAGAGATTCAATCAGAATATTACTTTTTAGAGCAGATCACTATTATGGTGCATGTGTGTTATCGACATGCACAATTGGATTTGGATGGTGTTGAAAGTACATTTCAAACATGAGTCATCAAGAAAGAATATCACTTTTATATTAGTGATGATAAAGAGCATGACAAACTTTTTGTACAACATTGCTTTAAGAAGTTTTTTGGATATTTGGCAAGCAGGGGTGTAAATTTTGAAAGGTATTTTGTATGGTCAGATGGATGTGCATCACAATTCAAATCAGCAAGGCCATTTTATACACTATGTAGATATCATCGAAATGACAATATACCACATGTTTGGAGTTTTCTTTAAGAGTGGGCATGGAAAGGGTGAACATGATGGCACATGAGCATGCATCAAACGTGCTCTAAGGAAACATCAAATGAATTATGATGGAGATTGTATAAATGATGCACATGATGTTGTTGAATGGTGTAAGTTATACTTTACACCAAATGAGGCCAACACATCTTCAAGAACAAATAGATACATTCCACATAGAGTGTTTTGGGAGATATCAGGTATGTATTGTTTAAATTTATTTAATGTATGGATGTACTTTAAATATATATATTCATGTTTATGATATATGTGTACACACAAGTTTGTTTATTTTAGTTTGAATTTAATTATTTAGATATATTTTATTCATAATGTACTTGATATATAATAAATTTGTAGGTGTGGATAGAAGATATATGTATGGATGAAAGAGGGTAGAGAAAACAAGATCTTTGCATTGTGTCATGAGTACAGATAGCCCTACATGGATGTTGCACACTAGGGATTACTCTTGTTTTTGTTATGAGTGCATGTTGGGATATTTTGAGAATTGTAATAACCAACAATGTGGATATGTCAGTGAATGGGAAAATGTGCCAATAGTTGTTACCAACACATACAATGAAGATGAGAATGAAAGATTTGAAGACATTCCTTTGATTACAACCGATTATAACCATATTTTAGGATTGATTAAAAAAGGTATGTGTGTATGCATATATATATATAAATTATATAAGGTATCTCTAAATTTTTTAAGTTACAAATTTTGGACATGTAAATTTTTGGTGTAGGAGATGTTTTTGCAGTCATAGCAGAGGCTGGAAATATAGAACAAGTTAGTTATTATTTATTATGTTGCACAGAAGAGAGGCAAAAGCTAATAAATCCATAAACAAGTGATGGAATGGTGTTTCCCACAGGTTTAACTTTATTTTAATATATTTTTAAATAATTTTCAATTTGTTACATACGTACATGTCAAGTACCTCAAGAGTGATTTAAAACATGTTCAATTTTATATATAATTTATGTTGTCTTACCAAGAAATGATAATGCTATACATGTTCATAGATACATGTAGGTTACATTTACCTTGAAAATGTTATGTTTTACGGTGTGGAATGTTGATAGGTTTAGTTGTAGTACAAGGGACATATCTCAAACAAGTCAAGATTGCTCAACATGGGATTCACTTTATTGATTATCAACCAAATAACAAGGTATATCAGTATAGCCACCTAGTAATTGCTACCAGCCTAATTCTTCATATAGTTTAAAACACACGTGGACATTGTAAGTGGAGAGTACATATGGAAGATCATTACAGAATATTAGATGCGATTGAAGAGTGAGC
Source organism: Cunninghamia lanceolata (assembly GCA_027924645.1). Taxonomy (NCBI): domain Eukaryota; kingdom Viridiplantae; phylum Streptophyta; class Pinopsida; order Cupressales; family Cupressaceae; genus Cunninghamia; species Cunninghamia lanceolata. Next base: position 9,339,278 of record BSBN01000252.1, on the reverse strand, counting down.
TGAACCACTTGATGTGGTATGAAGAATATGGATGTTTTGAAGACCTAAATTCACTATTTAGATGTATGTTCATGTATTAATTATTTTACAATCTATGCAAGTTAAATTAATAGTTCTTTTGTTGAACAAATTTTAAATTTCAACCATGGCAGTTCTTAATGTACAAATGATCTCTCCATTAGAAGTCATGTAGAGAATGCCCTAGATTCTTATTCAAGCATGCATCGATATGATAATTTAATTCTATATATGCTCTTTGAACTGTGCTACAATTTACATGTACATGTATATGCACTAGAGATGTCATCTATAAAGTTTATAGATATATATAGCCATGTTACATCTATAAACTTTTCAACCAATAAAATTTCACTTGACAAATGTAAAAAGAGAGATCTTAATTATTCCACTTTGAAGTTGACAAATCATTTTAGGCCACCAATACAAACATTTAAATTCCCACAATATCAACAAAAATGAAATATTTGGCACACAACCTTGAGCAACCTTTGACTGACATCAATTTCATGATTTTTATGGGCATTCAAGTATGACCCATAGTGACAATTGACTTTACATCTTGACATGAACATTTTTGATAAATTAATATGTCCAAGTTCCTTTCCTGAATCACCTATGATTGAGACTATTTGACATTAATATTTTTGACTTGATCAAAGCTAGATGACAACAAACTTTTACAAATGAATTGAAATACTTGCACAACCTTTGAGAAGATGAGTTGATTGATGGACTTTGACTTGGTAGACTCAAAAGTTTAAAATTGTCATGACAAAAAAATTAAGGACATCCTAGGCTCCATTTATATATGTTCTCATGTAGTAGATTCACTAGGTTATCTCTTGTATCATGTCCATTTGCAACATCTTATGGTCTTGATGTAGGAGCATCCAGGGTGTAAGAGCAATCTTGCATCAACCAAAAAAAAAAATTGTGTTGTTTCTTTTCAATAAGGGCTAAATTTGGCAGGGTTACTAATTTTAGTAAGTTTGCATTTGTGCACAGTTGGATACAAAATCTTACACGAACCTCTAGAATGGTGAATTGAAGCTAATGGTGAAGAAATCACTTCAATATCATTTGTCATTTGTGAGATATTAAAATTTCAAATTCCAAAAATCCTATTGAAATATTCAAAGTCAAATTTGAGGCACTTAGAGGCTCCGGATGGGCTCAAAATTTGGTGGGAAACCCAAGCAGCTACCTATTGGTACTACTTTTGCACCATCGTCTTTTTGAGAGCTTTCTGAAAAGGTATTATATATGAAAATCCAAAGGTCGGATCAAAAGTTATGGCCCCACGAAGTTGACCTATTTTTGGAGGGAGATGCAAATTTCAAAATTAAGCTAGTGGTCACCAAAAAGGGCTATATATAACCATTTTTGGAAATCCTTAGAGTAGTAGAGTTAAGGGGGAAGGTGTAGAGTCAAGAAAGCTAAGAAATTAGAAACCCTAGTTGATTTGGGAATTATAGAAGGCTAAAGATTCCAGAGTTTTGAGAGAAGGAGTTGTAATGTGTTGCAGCCTGTAGGGGATTCATCCTCTGATTGTATTTGAGCTTCTGTAATGTAATGTTTTTCCCATATTAATAAAATATCATTCTATTTTCTATGTGCAATTTTTTTATTGTGTGTTTTATGATTTACCCCATTCATCAAGTCTTTCATTGCTTAATGATGTAGTGTCTTTGAATTGCCATTTCGTTAATGAATGCATGTTTTTCCTTCAAAATTTAGTTGAAGAGATAACTGATACTACTTTATGTGTTCTAGAGGTCTATATCATGTTGCATCAAGTTAACAACTTTCAATGCACAAAACTAAATACACGATGACCTCCTTTAGGCCTTCTCCACTAGATCCCCCAAAATGGAGTCATCTTCAAAGCATGACATGATATCCAAAAACCTAGGCATTCCTTTTGGTTACTTACAAACTTGTGGAAGTAGTTTCTAGACAAGCTAAAAAAAGGTCCTATCTTGGAAAAATAGATTCCTCTTCATGGCTAGAAGAATTCAAGTTGCCAATAAATTACTCGTAGCCAACCATGTATTCATTTCTTCATGTTAGTTGCTCTCCAAATCATGCTATAAATAGCTAACAAAGATTATAAGATGCTTTCTATGGGCCAATGGGGTAATAATAGAGGGATGTCAAGCTCTATATGGGCACATTATCTCTAACCTAAAGATTGTGGCAGGCTTGGAATCTTAGACCCCTAGACACAAGGAACATTCCTCATGATGAAGTGGATAGTTAGAGAATTGCAAGAATTAGGTACTTGAAAATCTTGTTTTAGTTTCAAGTACAAACTACCATGACTTTAGAAGTTTAGTCTTCTACTAGCCAACTATATGTAAGGTTATCTCAATTGTATGCTAGTTATAATTGTTCATGCTTGATATGCTAAATATTGGAAGATCTTCTAAAGGCAATAATGTCTACTAAAAATTTTAGCTGATATCATTAATAGATTTAATGGTATAATAATCATTGTTTATTTCCATGTAATTGAAAAACATCTCTAATAGTATTTGACCGCACATAGGCCCAAAAATAATTTAACAATGCAACAATACCAAACAAATTTTAATTACACCTGTGAATACAAATTACATTGATTCCCATTTTATTTCAAAATAAATTCTGGAAGTTCTTCAATTTAGAGTGCCACTTATTGCTCCTCTTCTATCATTTTTACATTTGTTTCTTATCATAGGCTCAGTACCTTCCCTTCTTTTTATTCCTCATATTCATTTAGATTTAGGTAATATGTGTCGTAAATAACAACATTCATCTAATAAATGTTGTTTAGGGTCCTATGCAATTTCAAATAAACACATGATGATAAGAAATGTATGGGTAATGTTGCCATAGTATTTCAAAACATTTTATCCCATTATATTACTTTTCTCAATGATTAAGAAAAATATTAGCACTAGAATTGTAATAAAAGACATGACATTTCCACAATCCATGATGGTGAGAGATAGTGTTTGTAGATGTAATATTGTTTTGTTTCACATATCAAGACTTTTTTGTAAACTTTTGTTTTATTTGGAGGTCCATTTATTTATATAATATTTTTTTGTTTCACATGTATCAAGATTTTTTTGTTTTTCACTTTTCTTTATACCCATAAATGAATCACAATTTGCAAATGTAATTGAGTTTGTAAATTTACAATTTTTAAAATCTATATTCTACATTTACTGAATTACATAAACACCTAACTATTTTATGTTCAAATGTGCATGTCAACATAACCATTACACCCTTTCAAATAACCCAATTGCTAGTTTGTAGAATGTGAAGGAGAAATCATCATTATTTTGTTATGGCTTGCATATCCCCACATCAAATAAAAGCAATGTGAACAATTATATTTATAATCAAGTAAAACTATAATAAATTTCATGTTTGGAATTGTATTTGATGTTTTCATTGTATGATAAGTGTTCATCACTTGGTTTAGGCAAAGTATTAGCACCACATAATTGTGTTTAGATTTGTTTATGTCATGGTAGATTTTTTCTAATGAACTCTTTTGGGAGAATGGTTTTGTCTTTAATACAAGGAAATCATTTCTAAATGAATCATTTCTAAGTCTTAACTATTCATAATATTGTTTTGTTTCATGTTATCAAGACTTTTTTGTTTTTCACTTTTATTTATACCCATAAATGAATCATAATTCAAATGCAATTGTAAATTTACATTTTAAAACCTATATTCTACACTTACTGAATTACACAAATACCTAAATAACTTCTCATGACAAAAATAATCATAACAATCATAAATAGAATTGTCCTCATAAATGTCCACAAACACACATGTAGATAGAAATGTTAGGTCATAAATGTCCACAAACACACATAGATGCAAATGTATCTAGATAGAAATGTCCTCATAAATGTCCACAAACACACATGTAGATAGAAATGTCAGGTCATAAATGTCCACAAACACACATACATGCAAATGTATCTAGATAAAAATGTCCATACATAAACATGCACATCTATAGAAATGTTTGCTCAAATAAATATAAGATCTAGAGAAATATCTGGAGAAACACATGTCTACGAAGGGCTGCCAATAGCCTGGTCATCATGTCGGCTGTGAGTTGAGCGATCTGAGTCTGATTGAGCATCCTGCTTTGATGGATGCACTGAGCCTTGGAGATAGTACAACACATGTTTGTATAAAAGTGTACAAATTATGTTAAAATTTAAATAGAATAATGTTAAATATATATACATGGACACGTAAAAGTTATATTGATGCAGAGTGTCAGCAGAAATGGGTAAAGAAACATCTATTTCTTCCCTATCGGCAAGACATCTCTAATGTTTCACTGAAATATGTATTCAGTTTACCATTGGCAAAACAGGCACTATCGGTAACCTCCTTGAATCCCCTGCCGACACCTTCACCTCACACTGACATTAACATCCCCATCACCAAGACATATAACTATCAGCTTAACTTTATTCTTGTCTTCTGATGTGATATCTCATACCGATATGCTCCTCGTCGATGGCACTTCGCAATAGTCACCCCGATGACTACGACTCCCATGACTTAGCCTCAATGGTTAATCACCTCTGTCGGCCAGACTCCCCACTTCAGTCAGACTTCGATCCTCTATTCTGATAGCTCATCTCACTCTGATGAACCTTGACCATCGGCCAGACTTTATCCTTCAGTGGAGCTTTCTTCACCTATGCCGACGTCTTATCTCTCGCCAATGACTCCCTTCGCACCGACGCCCTATTCATCAGCCAGACACTAGGAATCGAAGAGACTTCCTTAAGGTTCACCCGATGCTCAAGTCACACCGATGACATCTCTATCGGCAAAGCTTCAACCGTTGGCATAACATTTCCCTTATGCTCCGATAATATTTGTCACATCGAAAAGCATAACACCAAGTGCTCTGTGTCAACCCGATACAGGAAACCCTTCTACCGAACCAGAAATTAATGTATGGACTGGTCGATTCTTGCATCAAAACCTTCGACCATTCATATCAATCTGATCACAACACAACACCATTCACTTCTCGTTGATTTCCCAACTAGTCACATGGAGATGCCTAGTCGAATCTGGTCGAGTTCCCTGGAATCCTGGGTGAGAATGTGGAAAACACAAAACTTGGATGACTTTCCTCCATCACACTGTTAATGTAGATGATTTTAGTAGACAGAGGAAAGTATTCCCATTTGTGAATCAAACCCTAATTCCTATGTTACAACCCAGTCTCTACAGAGGTAACTAGATTACACTTTCTGTCACTACAGGAACTCTAGGACTTAACAAATAGCATCCAGTTTAGGGCATGAATGTATAAGATCTAAACAGAGATAAAATACAAAGAATTACACAGACAAGAAAACGTGTAACACCCAGAAAACTTTTATTTATTCACTCATCCAATCCCCTGTGCATCACACCACGATGCTCCATACTGCTTGCATCTAGAAAAAGATATCAGACAATAGTTTTTGTTTGTTCCTCCAACCGTGCAAACTAACTTTTCAAATCAGTTAGCCATTGGCCTTACTGTTCAACAAGCAAAACCTAATGTTTTTCTTACCTAATTACATCAATGTGATCAAATTGATCCTTATTACAATATGAAATGGCTTAAGAGCCTTATTAGTCAACAAAAAGAAAATATGACCCTCTACGGCAGAGAAGGTGCTCTTGCACCATATATGCATAATTTACATGTATTTAAGTTGTAATGATTTAAAAATTTAAAACTCAACTGTCTGCTAACATTATTGCCATCAGCTGAATCATGCCTATGTACACGGTCCGTCCCCAGAGTAGGTGTAACATGAGCTAACCCCTACAATATATATACAACATTAGGACTCTATCTAGAGAAAAGTAATTTAACTTACTTTAATTTAAGTTCAAATTTAAATCATGCATGCACATGCACATACGCATGTACATACCTGTGTATCAGATGTTGTAGGATGATCCACTGCAATGATTGTATCCGGTGGCTCCTTGGATAGCTCAAGTAATGAAGTCTAAAGTGGACTAACCAGGTGACTTGGCAATGAAGAGGCTGAATGAAGAAGCATATCTACAAAACCTAACATCAATCCCATCTACAACTGCACCTCCTCAAGTGAATCTAGGGAGGGCTAGGATGTCTAATGCTCAACACAAGGCCTAATAGGTGTATCTATAAATGATCTGAGGGTGGATCAGGATGTGGAGTACTCACAGGCACCTGATGAGGTCTCGTAGTCTAACAGGATCATGACACACTCTGTGAACAGCAAGCACTACCCACATTTCCTCTAACCTCGTGTAAAGGGATACCAAGCTTTAATGCAATAAAAGCATATGACTCTAATAGGTCCTTAGAAAGATAACTTGCTGTAGTCCAAAGCATATGCTCTCTTGTCAGACCATCTATGTCTATAGGAGACGGGACACCCGTGATAGCATAAGGATCAGTAGCATGATCTGATGGTCTGGATCTTCTAGGATGACTCATCAAATATCTTCCCACATGATCAAAAGATATAATAGATGTGACAGCTACAATATCACCTACACTGTTGATTGCTTCCCTTTGGGAAGCAATGACAACCCTATCAGCAATAGGGGCCAAGGCTGGGGAGATAGCAGACATCCTTTCCCCAACCAAGGCCCTATAAACTAGAGCCTGTCGATTTGGTTGATGATAGGCATCTCTATGAGCAACCCTGCCCCTCCCCTAAGCAAAATATTTTGGCAAATCCAAGTAGTTCACCTTGAGACCCATATGAACCTCTGCATATAGCTATTGTGCAAAATATAAAGGAATTTGGTTGTTATTGGGATAACGACCATGAGCAACAAAAAAATGTGGATATATCAATGGGGCCATAAGAGGGTCTACACATCTAGTCACTTGGCAGCCCCTCACATTAGGCTTACCAACATAATATGGGAAACATTGGGATTTGATAGTCTCTTTCGAGACACTAAGTTGAAGAAAAGCAAGAGAAACATCACCAGTAACTTCTTTCTGCATCTAGGCAAGAATAGGAACAAGAGTATCACCTGAATAAGCAAGGGTATCTCCTAGACTCTGTCTAATGCATTGCAAGAAGTTAAAATTTATTGACATGTGTCCCTATAAAGCCCTGTTGTGTTGGGGTCAGAAAGAAGAGCTGTCAATTTTTGAATCTTAGTATCTGTACGTGTAAATATAGAAGGTCTAGGAGATTGTGGCGCATGTGCCATGATATATATATCAACCTGAATTTTGTGCATGTAAAAATAAATTACTTATTCCAATACATACATACATGTGCATTAGGATGGCCATGTTGAACCAATTCTCTACAAGTATGACTGATATGTCACACCAACAATATAACATGATAGTGTCTACTTTGGACTATGGAACAACTATATCAACATACATGTCCTACATCAGAGTAGATAGGTATGTTGCATGTTGCACTCACCTATATCAAAATACATTTATTCTCTGATGTACATGTGTGTACATTTGATACATTGTTCCACATCTTCCAAACTTAGACACTAGTTATCACTGGTGTTGGTGAGGCATATCAGTCATCTTGTAGAGAATTGGTTAAACATGAATGGATTGTAATGCAATTCCAACACGTTAAATAAATAGTTGAACAAGAGGGAAGATTTCATTTCTAAAATGCATGGATGATTCTTTTCCTTTTCAACACACACACACACACACAGATTTCCAAATCTACACATACATGTGTAATGTTAAACATGTATCAGTGTCATAAAATGAATACCATGTGTGCAATAAACCATTTATGTCATTCCTACTCCATGTACACTTCCTTTCTTTACAGTGTTCACACACTTACCAAGGGAGAGAGAGATAAAGAGATTTCTTTGAAATCATTATAGCATATCTAGGTAACTCAATAGTTAAAGATATAAAATAATGAACATTACACACTAAGAACATGGATACAACCAATGACTATACATATCTAGTTACCAAGGAAATATATGACTATTACGTTACTTTAATTGATTAGGCATTAAAAATCACTTTAATTGATTAGGAAAATTATATAATTTGGTTTGATTCATTTTGTATTAAACTTATAGTGCATTCACTAAATTAGACATGTTTTTATTAAAGTATTTTTCTTGACCTTGAGTGATTAAGGATGCTATGAATTTGTCTATAGTTTCTTGCTACATCTATAGAAAGCACATGTGTTAAGTATAGAAAACATGACTCCCATGTCACTATATCTAGTTGGCACATCCCCACCACTGCCAGTTTTGTAGAAAATAGCATAAAGTTCTAAGTATTCCAAAATCATTGAAGGAAGCTGGTTAAATATGAAGTTCATCTTATGAAATTAAAATCTAGCATCTATTATGTGTTCAAATACTACTGGAAAAAATGTTTAATAGATAGTTAAGATAGATAATTCACATGATACTCAACTGCATTGGAATCATAAATTTACCAAGTCCCATCAGGTTGAGCTAAGTAAACAAATGATTTACAAAATTTATCTCAATTTTTTCAATCAGTTGTAGAGCAAACAAGTCACATAGTTTAATTCAGCTTCAAGGACTCTAATTGTCCTCCAAAGAATTCTGGAAGGTGCCCTAAAATGAATGGGGCCATGAGATGGCTTTGTGTTCATTCTTGTTCTTAAAAAATAGAGGTACCTCATTTTCTAGTGAACAAGTCCACCTAACAAACAAATCTCTTCACATTGCACAACCACCACTCGTTGGCCATTGAGGAGCTCCTTAACTAGAATGGAGATGCTTGAGGCATCCAAACATGTGGTGATGTGCATCCATCACAACTACCTTGGCATAGATCCTTGAAGCACTCACCATTTTGTCCTCTCCTCTCCTCTACACAACATTATACTTCCAAATTTTGTATACATGGCTACTTCTAGACATTTGCAACAATAGATCTTAAGGAGATTCAACTTCTTGTGAGGGAGCATGGCCTATCTAAAGTAGGTGTGGCCCTCTTCTAGTTGTAGTATAATTCTTATTAATGGTTGTCCCTCCATTTATCAGTAAAACAAAATAAAATAAATGTAGCAAAGCTATTGTCATTATGTTACCAAAATGCTATAAATGCCAATTACTCTATAGTGGCTACCACTATCATGCACTCAACTTGTTGATTTTTACATTATAATAAATTGTCTTAAAAGCCTTTCCTTTCCCTTACTAACTACCAAAACTACTTATGGGAAAGTAACTCCCAAAACTAACAATAATATACTAACATTTAATTATTTAAATACTAGAACAAGTCACTAAGGTGACTTTATTTGTAATATATTTATTTATTAACTATATACTAAAGATGTAATAATTCCAACAATTTAATGAGAACATTTAGGAAAAACATTAGTATGAGTCTCAAATGATTTTAGTGTACATATTTTATTTTTTATTTTTTAAACTCCTATAATTTGGTGAAAAGTCCATCCCTAATACTTTTCCCCAATCATTTTGGACTTATTTTGACCTATTGTTCTTGATTTCATGACTAATGTCTAAATGGCATATTTTGTGTAGAGAATTGACATCCAATTTATACCTTATTTGAATATATGTCCTTGTTCTCTAGTGGTCCAAACCTAACCCTTTGAATTTATATTTTGTTTCTAATTGTAGTTTAAAATTACAGTTATGACTTTGAACTTTGTTCAAAACCACATGTGCGGTATTTCCCCATTTTCTAAAATTAAATTTAAACATGGGCCCAAGCTAACTTGCCGCCAACTAGTTGTTACCCACATGCTGATTGAAACACAAAATATTCAAATTTGTGTAGTAGGTTACATTGTATTAGAGGTTGAAGCCCTAGTTAATTTTAGACATCCACATGATTAATTAGAGTATCATATCATTGTATCATTTGAACATCTAGGAGCATTGCATTATCATTTAATCATAAGGATGGACATAGGCATTTACATTTCTACTTGGCATGTCTTCAAACTTGTTCCAAAATTTGTTATAACAATTGACTTGAGTTTGACTAAGGTACAAGGGGGAAGTAATTTGAATTCTCATCCCCATGTTGAATATCATAAGCACAAAGATCAAGGCCATATTTAAGGCTCAAAATTGAAGCAAAATGGTAAAAATTGTAGATGCACATATTAGAACTGTAAGTGTAAGTTTTGAAAATTTAGCAAGAACATGGTCTGCAATGCATATCTTACATTTATATAAACTCTTCAAGTAGATATGCTAAAATTGGAAAAAATGGTTCAAGTTATAATCAAAGTGTTTGATAATATTACTCTTCCTATTATCATGTAGAATTGTTTGTACTATTGATGCATTATTTCATGTGATTCCAAGGTATTTAACATAATTTTTTGATTGGGGCATCCATGGATTCATGCAATGAATTAAATTCCATCTAATGTAAATCAAAAGCTAAAGTTTAAGTATGGGAATATGTTTTATACTAAATATGCAAATGAAGATCCATTTATTCATTGTTAGATGGCTGAGGAAGCAAAAATTGTTTACATAGAAGAAGTCAACACAAGAAATGCCTAAAAATAAAAAAACATAGTCATACAAAAGAATAGAAAGAGGAAAAGAAAGAGGAAGATTCCCCACAAGATGGTATTAATGTTAATTATGGAGATGCTTTGGGTTCTTTAGATTTTGCATCTTCCTTTATGAGAGAGTATAAGATAAATGATTATGATTTTCATAATCCAGCTTATACATGGATCCATCTATATATGGGCAAATGCCACAAAAGAAGAAAGATATTACTAAGGATTCTAAAGTGGCTTGTGTATGTGATAGAAAATTAAAGACTAATACCTCTAGTGCAAATTTTTGTATCTTATCTACATCATTTGTAAAGACATATATTGCCATAACCCTCCTTCCTAGACCCTTTTTTTGTTTATTTAGTTGTCTATTTTTGTCATACTTATGTTTACAATAGAAAAATTATGAAATTATACATTCATATATTTCCATGGTAACTCAATATGAATATCGAGTACAAGAAACATCACAAAAATACATAAATTTATATACATAAATTTACACATGTAAACTACAAAATTTGTGTCACTATCCAAATAATGAGCTTCTTGAGGTCTACATATGGTGAACAAGACTAGGATTTTGACATTCATGTGACTTTTTTTTCCATGATTCATCTTATCAAGTGAGGGATTTTTGTGCTCACGAGTATGTGTAATGTTTATCTTCCATTTGTCTATAATTTCTTGAACTTTACATATTGATGAAATGCTTATATGCTTAGAATATCCATGTGTGTGATGAATTTAGTAGGTTTAGTATATGTATAAGCCATATGGGAAGTAGGATCTAACAAGGATCAAAAGATAAATGGTCCTAGTTTTCCAAACTATGGTTTGACAAACCCTAGTTTAGGGTTTGTCAAATTAGGGTGAAATTAAATTAATCTTTTCACCCTAATTTGATAAACCCTAATTTATTTTGAAACTTTAGGGTTTGATAGTTCTTTCATTGTGTCAAGAAAATTTTCTATTTTTATGAAATTTTTTTCTATTTTATTAATTGTAATGACAAACCCTAGTTTACCAAACTAGGGTTTGACAAATGAGGGTGAAACTAAATTCATCTTTTCACCCTAATTTGACAAACCCTAATTTCTTTTGAAATTCTAGGGTTTGTCAAACCCTAGTTTGGAAAACTAGAGTTTGATACTTCTTTCATTGTATCAAGATTTTTTTTGTTTTTTATGAATTTTTTCTCAATTTTATTGATTGTAATGACAAACTATTCTAGTTCTTTAACTGAATTCATCAAATTCTTGCGTTTAATTGAATTTTTCTATATTTCATTAACTGTAATCACAAATACTATTGCCAAACTAGGGTTTCATAGAAGGAAATTTTCTTTATTTAATTGACTATAATGGAAGCCATGGAAGCCCCTATCGGCAAGAAACTGGTGTATTCAAGTGAACATGCCAGCATTGCATATATACAATATTAGAAACGACACGACAAATTTATGCACTTGAATATGAGAGTTTGCTCGATGTGTATGGTGATGTGGCCCATATTCAACTGTGAATGGAGCTTGACATGTATGGAGATGCTATCATGTGGGGTCTTCGCCTTCATGGACATCGTTCCCTGTCATCTTTGGATGTTGTTCCCTGTCACCTTCATTCTGTTGCGAGCTCTCAAATGACAAAAAAATTGTCATTTGAGAGTATTAACCTATTTTATAAAAAAACAATAAAATAATGCCTTCGCTCGAAGACCTTCAATTGAAGGCATTATTTTATTATTTTTTATTTGGTGCTCAATCACCTTCATTCACAGACCCCCTTCAAATGAAGGGGCTAACGATCTACTTTTTGACTAGGTCAACAAGGCCTTTATTCGAAGAGTCAACCTTTGAATGAAGGTGTCCGCTAAAGATTTTTTGGCACCTTCAATTTTTCTTTGTCCACAAAAGTGTAACCCACTATTGTGGGTTGACCCAGGAAGAAAGACATTTCACCAATCATGGACATCTCAAACTCTTTTTACATCTCCTCTGCAAACCTTTTACACATATCATCATCTCCACCAAAAATGATGTCATCAACATATACTGCAACTATCAAAATCATGTCTCCTTCCTTTATATAAAGATTAATATTTGTGGTACCTTTCTTGAAGCCCTGCTGAAGTAAGTACTTGTCTAATCTTGCATACCAAGCCCTAGGTGCTTTCTTGAGACCATACAAAGCCTTTTTGAGTATTCATACCATGTCTAAATCTTCTAATATCTAGAAACCATTTGGTTGTTCAATATATACTTCTTCTTCTAGGTCACCATTCATAAATTCTAACTTGACATCCATCTGATATACTTTGAAGTTCTTATGAGTAGCAAGAGAAAGGAACATTTTGATTGCCTCCATCCTTGCTACCGAAGCATAAGTCTCCTCAAAATCAATGCCTTCTATTTGAGTGTATCATTTGCATACTAATCGTGCTTTGTTCCTTACAACTTCACCTTCTTCATTCAGTTTGTTCTGGAATACCCATTTTATCCCTATAATATTCTTGTTTGCTGGTCTGGGAACCAATTCCCATGTTTGATTCTTCTCAATCTAATCCAATTCTTCTTCCATGGCTTTTATCCATCCATCATCCTTGTTGGCTTTAGTAAAGGTCTTAGGTTATACTTTTGATGACAAACAATGTTGCAAGTATGTGCTAATTGGTGTTGTCATTGATGTCAACATGTTTGTGTTGTCAATTGTGTCAACTATATCTTCTGGTATTGTTGTTTCTTGATTGTTTGAGTTGTCTTCTTAAGAACACTATCTGAGTATTCTGCTTCACATTTTCTCTATAGTGAAGACTAGAGTATGAGATTTGGATATAATTTAGAGAAGTATTTGAAGATGTTGAATCTTGAATTTGGTGGTTTGGATCGCTGTGCAGAAAATGTTCTATTCACCAGTGTGAAGACTGTGCCTTGCAAAGTTTGCAGAGTGACAGGGAGAAAGTGTTTTTCTCCCCATTTCTCCGCATATTGGTTTTTGGTTTTTCTGTTGTGGACTTAAGCTTATAAGGTCCTTAGTCATCTTCATTCCAAAGGATATGTGATTTGAAGCTCTGTAAAGCGAGTTTCTAATTAGCATAGTTTGACAGTGTCTGATAAGAAGCAGTCCATGATATATTCTTCAAGTGATATATGTACTGTTCAATTGAGATCTATTGTAGTTGGATTTGTCAACTCCCAAGTGATTCTATATTGTCCATGGATGTCTCCAAAATGTGTTAAAGGCATGTGCTTGATCCACAAGCTACAATGAAGATCTTGTAAGCATGTTTCCAAGTGTTCTTGATATGTGCATAAGTTCTAGCCAACCTAGTTTGTCACATTTGTTGCAAAGGTGATTCGTGGATTGTGAAAGCGTGTCCAAGCACGTGAAGATGCATTTGGGTATGAGCTAAGCTGTGATGTGCTAATCCTTCATTCATTTTTTGTGCAAGTTTGTTTAGGTCTATTCCTAATTTGATTTATGTATGTATTGCAACCTTGGAGAAAGTTCCAATGGTTGTAGAATGTAATGCTAACCTTGATCTTCATTCCAAGGTTGATGATAGGTATAAATGCATGTAATGAATTCATGTTTGAAGTGTGATGGTGTGAAGATGCAAGGATAAGTATGAAGTGTAAAAGCAGAGCATAACAAAGGAGATATATTGCACTTCAATGGAACTAAACTCAAGCATGGTGTAGATGCTACTAAATTAGTTCACCCTTTTGGCAGTGAGCCACCCTCGGTAGTAAGCCAACCCTCAGCAATGAGCCACCCTTTGGCAGTGAGCCATTCTTTTGGGTAGTGAGGCCTTTGGTAGTGAACCACTTTTGATATTTGGTATTGTTAGTATATTATATTGTGAGCTAACACTCATTGTGGTTTTTCCTTGTTTAGGATTTTCCACATAAAAAATGTAATGCCCCGCCTTGAACACCTTAGAGAAATACACATTTATGCTACATGAAACAGGAACATTTTTTTTTTAAAAAAGTGTTTAAGATAACAAGTAATGTTAACATAACTAGTTACGACATATTCTCTAAGGATTCAAGGCTGCATTACTTTACAAACTAACTAACATGATTTAACATACATCAGTAACTGATTTGAATCCAATGCACAATTAAATAACTTATTCATATTCATTACATGTCATCAGATAATGTAATACAATCTACATGATTAAATACATAACTGAAATGCTTTCCTTACTCATAAGTACATCATTACATTGCCATTTTCAGACTACATCAGAATCACATACATTATGATTGATCTATTACACAAATCTGGTACAAGATTATACACATACATCTTCATCAAATGGTACAAGTACAATTGTCTAAAAAATGGGATAAATCTTTTCTGCACATGAACTTCGACAAGGAATAACCAATGGATAATTAAGCTTTTCCACCCGACCATGTGGAACCCTAAGGTACACCCCCCGAGCTAGGAGTTAACATGAGGTCCCAAACAATAACAGTCAGGTAGACAAGACTAAACATGAACAAAAGATGACCAAACGCCAATACTACACATGGCAATAACAACACAACACAACTTAACTGAACTTCCAAAGGCAACACATAACGAATGGGGAGAGTTCAACTAGGGAATGCTAGGCTGCAGTAGGGAGGAGTGTCATCACATGGCTTGTCATGGGTTGTCCTGGTAAGCCTTCCTAGGCCCCGGCCCCCCCTTCTAGGGTTGTCCTGGTAGCCTCTCCCGACTCCCGGGCCCCATACAATGCTCATGCGGAATCAACATACCTTTCATGAGGACAAGGTAGTTGATCTTGCCATTCCAGGCCTTCTCATCTCATCTCAAGCCTAAACAAGCACTTGAGCCATGAGTGAGGCATCCACTTATCTTGTTTAGTGTGCTTAACTACCCAACCCCCTAATTCATTATTTAGGTTATCACTGAGTTATCAAACTCCCACATGGGTTGTCCTGGACGCCACTTTTAGGCTCCAGCCCCCATTGAGAGCCACTCCCCTACCTGCATCTAGAAGACCCTACTCAACAAACATAGCAAACATCATCATGACAACGATGATACATGAACCATACAAGGCATTAACCCTCTTGCATAACAATTATTCTCATATCCACATGTAAATATAATAATGCAAGGCATTATCCCTCTTGCATATCAACTTAATCACAGGGACAACTCACAAATATTGCCCATAACAATACATAAACATTACTCTGTTACAATACTCGATGTCTCCCCATTTCAAAATCTAACACAAAACTCAATACAAGATAAATATAATTAGACGAACAACAATACATCCCCCAAGGAAATACATTCATCATTCACATTGTCTTTTATCCCAGACATAACTAGAGACAACATATCATCATAAGTCCAATACATAAAACACTATACTTGAAAACAAATCACGTTATCCTATGCCTCTGGACTGACACCCAAACAACTTGCACAATGGACCCCATTACAACCACTAATCTCATCCAGAGAATATCACATTACAAAACATATTAACAATTTAACCAAAACTTCATTATACCTCATACTAAATTCGAGCCACACAACCGTTACAACATCATAATACCAGAACCCCTATCCACATGTTCAAAACACGGCATACTAAGCCTCTGGAATTTTGACCACTAGTAATTTATCATATTACGACAACAAGAATTCTTAAATTCATCCAGTTTAAATTTAATTTCCAGAGTTAAATCACTAAACTCCTTCTTAGTACAATGTGAACGACTTTGTAAAATCAACATTAGATTCCATCATCTCTTTTAATCAAACTGATTGATTTAAATTAATTGCAACAAACATATTAATACATTACAACTAATTTATCTAAATATACTACATTTTGTTTCAAAAGATAAATTACTAAATAATTTACAATATTTCAATTGTAAAAGAATCACTTAGTACCAGTATACTATTTAATTCCTACTTATCAATACACACTCTCATTATCAATACGATCTTTATCATCTATCTTTCAAACTTGCCCAATTAACTCAACTCTTTCAAGTAATAAAATGGATAAGAATGCTAAGTTAAGTATAACTAAATGATAATTACAATGAGGAAAAATCATCAATGATGAACATTATTATTTTGTTTTCCTCAAGATTCTGCCTTATACGGTCATTCCAGATATTCGGTCAACCTCAACCAGATAAGATGCTTGCATGTCTTCATCGTAACAAAGTCTCGGAATAGATTTTACTAAGAGTAATTAATTCTGCCAAAAAGATCAGAATGGTCATTTCACAAGCGATCATCACTTGATCGTTGTAGTTATTACTTTTTGCTCCCGTGGCATTCTGATTCCTATGCAGATGCTTCTACTACAATCGTTTCGGCTGTTGGTATCTACTGAGCAGCAATCATATGTTGCAGAGGAGGTGTAAAATTGTTATTGACTGTTTTACCATTGAAATGGATGATATTAGTTTAGTCTAACAACTTCTGGTAGCGTCCATCCAGCTCCCTTGGATTGCGAATTGATTGTATTGATAGCACAAACTTAGATAGCTTAATCTCTCTCTAGAGATTTATCTAACGGAAGGCTATGATGACAGTAACTAGATTTGTTGGATTGACTCTAAGCAATTTTAATAAATGGTATTATTGTTGCCCAATGTCCATCTGATACTCCTCACGGTTGTGCAAATTTCCATATATGAAAGGCATGGATACAAATTAAAATACAACAGGAGTGCCTCCATTTCTATTTTTTAAATATCTGACTGAAGTTTACGTAATATAATCCTCCTTTGTAATACTTATAGCAGGATACAAGCAATTAATCACTGGTGTGCATAGCTGATTACCTTGCTGCACTGGCCCTCAGTGGAAGCGCTAAACTTTATCGCTGAGGAAACTGTTGAGTCTGTGCAGATTGATTTGGATTTGTTCTCCAGATTTAAGCTTATATGCAGGTGCGATTTGACAGGACTCTAATATGTGTATACTGAAAACCTGCTGTAACTGTTATAAACCTGATAGGAATCTAAATGAAATATCTCTCACACACATGTATATATATATATATATATATATATATATATATGAAATGCAAGTTACGTGACAAAAAAATTGAGACATCTGTGCACATCCGGAATTGCAATGTAATAAATTGTGAACTGATGTAATGTCTGAAATCTATCATATAACTCAAAACTCAAGTTAAAACCGATATTTGAAACTTCTGAAAAATTGAAATGAACTGATGAATGGAAAACTGACCCCTGTAGTTGTAATATTACTGAAAATAGATGAGATAAAATTGATAATACATAGGACAGAAGAAAAATTTCTTAAGAAGGTATGGATGCCAACTCAACAATAAAAGGTTTCTAAGAGCAGTATGTGCACTGCGCTTGTACAAGAGATTCAGCCTTTCAAGCTGCCAAAAAAATATAAACTCTGCTAGGCAAAAGTTAACATTTCTCCTTATAGAGGACACAAGTCTATATTGTAGACTTTGCATGCGGAAGCCTATTTATTACATATCTATCTAAATAGCCCAAATAAATTCAATCTAGACCATTGTCACCAAGAAAATAGAGACATTTCAGGTTTGTAAGGGAGGCCAATTAACAAAAAACAGGTTTATGTGCCATGGGAGGAGGAATTGCACTGGGAGACAACAATATAGAATATTTATAAATGATAGAAAATGGTTTTTCTTCAGTTTTAAATCATTCTAGAGTGCCATGGCAGAAGTGTCAGTATACTTGACCGAAGACATAGGAAAAATTTGGTCAAGTCTCCTAATGCCTGGTGATGTCCTTTCAAAACACTCCAACCAGGTATAAGGGCGATAAGTTTTTTCATTGTAAGGTATCAATTTTTGGTCATTTTCGCATACCATTGGACTTCAGCTACTTGGGATGCAAACCTCAAGTCTTATTATAGCCAGGTTGGATGCCAAACCCAACTCCTAGTATTGAGCGGATTCTATACATGGGTCTGCATTGGGCTTCATTCGGTATCATTGTTTCTTTTCAGGATTTGCCAGTCATACAGAGGAATCACATACAGAAATCACGATATTAAAGGTGTCTGTGACACGGATAACTAACACCACACGAGGAGGCCATCACTCAGGAGAATCGCAATCCATAGTGCCTCAAGCACTTAGAGGAGTCTCTGGCTATCCAACATGTATCGCACCACTATTAACACCAAACCAAGTACTCAGATCCAAACTAGCACTGAGGGGAAAGCGTTGAAAATTGTCTTCATCCAGCAGAGTTGATCTCCAGACAGGATAAGGGTACTCGAGTCCAAGATAACAAGTGTTATAACTTTTACTGTGTAAGGATTGCTCCCTGTAGCTTCCTTGGAAGTAGCCATAATCTTGAATTTTATCATTAATATATGCTATATTCTTTGATGCCGCCAAACTGAGAGCACTGCTTCTATTTTTTGAATACTGTATTGTACCAATCATAGTGATGTCTGCACTGAATACATCAATTTTGTTACGAAATAAAGATAGCTCTGAGTTCTGCATTTATTAACCATATTTAATAGCCCAGGGACATTACAGCTAGTGCTGCAAGGTGATGAAAAATCAATGTACACAAAGGAGTAAATCAAAGGTAGACAGATCAATTGTGGCACCACAGTTCCCTTCAAAATTGGACCTTCTATTATTAATTTTCATTAGAACTTCTCCAATTTTGCAAGTCTTGCATCTTCAAAGTGAGAAGATGTGGAGTCAACCCCCAAGGTATAAATTTACTTGGCCCAGATGCTACTATAGGCAGAGCAATACATAATGAAGTATCATTCTGCCTTAACCACATCCAACGTGCAAAATAGACATTCTCTTCTCCCAACCTTCCTTAGTTGATGCCCATAAACTAGTTTGATATCTGAGTTTATGTGAACTAGTCCTCAGTTAAGTTATGAGCATTTTGCCCTCCATTCAGTTTCTACCTCTATGTGAGCCTTTTCTCAGTGTTCATATGTGATATTAAATTTACTAAGGTAATGTTGTCAATTACTTACAAGTTTCAACATGGCAGTGTTGTTTCTTTCGAAGTTTCTTTGTCCCTATTGTTAACCTAGATTTTACTCTTACAAATTGTTTGAAATGTAATGGTTACAGAATAAGTATAAAATGGATTATCAGAGAGACTCTAGAACTTTCAAGCAATGCGAATTGGAGGAGTAAAACCAGATTCCCGTCATTCATTCTAAAGAAAACAAGGATAGAATAAAGAAAAACATTAGAACCTGTACCCGTAGCTTAGATTCAATGTAGAAATCAATTCTTTAGTTGCAAAACTCGATCCTGCAATTTTCCTCCTCAATCCTCCTTCTTCCTGCCAAAATCCCCCCCCCTTGCCTGTACAATCTTCCCTTTTATAAAACAGTCCCTTTCCTCTTCCAAGGAACTCGGCACGCGATCCCGTGCATCTCCCTTCTAAAAATATATTTTTATTTAATTTAATGATCCCAAGAGGTTACTCTTTTTTAAATATTAATACACAGCTCCGACAAGATTTAATTTCTTTATAGCCGACCAACCATATTGTTATTAATAAAGTTATAACGTTACAACAATCTATAATTGTACAACTATATTTTAATTTATTTTATTAATTAAGTTGTAAATCACAAATTGCAACATAACTTACAACTATTTAATTTATTTAAATATTTATTGTAAATAATATTATATTAAATAATACAAAATTTCTTACAATCTTTATTTAACAACTATACTTCTAATAAAATAATAATTTATTTACAACAATAATTAGAAACTATCGACATTATGCTCAATATTATCTTTTATAAATATATTTAATTATCAACATTATACTTTCCGTAATATGATTCTATTTAATGCACAATGATACCTTACACACTTAGACACCTTCTGACCTAGTTAGACTCCAAGGTGCAATATTACCTATCTGCAAGTCATGATCGAAAGACAGACAATGACCAAAAGGATAAACTAACAATCAGACAACTAATCCATTGGCGAAGGCACGCTCAGACCTGGTACATCAGGTGGAGTCGGTGCCTAGTACCTGCATTCCTGTAACAACGCACGGTTAAACATTCAAGATATATATCCACATACAGTCCTATAGTGAATGGAAATTGCAGTGGGGTAGGGTACTCGAGAGCGAGTAATACGACACTGTTCCATTCACGTTTATGAATAAACAATTAACTATGTTGAACAAGGTATCTAATTACTAGTCATCAACATAAAATGATCAACTATCTCACAATCCCATATAGTGAATAACATCAAAACATCTGTAACATCTAGTTCATTTATCAAATTCTAAAGCATAAAATAACATAATCCAACATCAACATCTGTTATCATAACAATTAGGTCCATAATGAATTAGCAAAATAACAAGAGATCCATCATCTACGGTCTAAGATACTGTCATAAAGTCTAATACTACTAAGCAAACATCAATCTGATAGACGACGAGTTGAGGGCACTACAAAAAATCTAGTGTTCATGTGTGTATGGTGTTGATGTGTTCATGTTTTGATTCTGCTATTCATGGTTAATTTTCATAACAAAATAAGGAATTAGATTAAATGAATGTGAAAGTGATTTTGGTTTAAAGAAGTTAAAGTTTTAATATAACTGATTCACCCCCCTTAGTTGTCTTGTGTCTTTCAACAATTGGTATCAGAGCAAGGTTCCTTTGAAGAAAGCCAAACAACTTAAGGTATATTTGGCATGGCACACATGAAAGACATTCCTTAGTTTGATGGATCTGACTATGCCTACTAGAAGGTACGAATGCAAAGTTATCTCATATCTCTTGGTTATAATGTTTGGGCAATGGTTAAAGATAAATACATAGTTCCTAAAAATCTGGAGTCTAAAGAAGAGATTAAAGAGTTTGAGGCTAATCATAAAGATAAAAATGCTCTATTAAATGCCCTATCTAACACTGAAATGGAAAAAGTTGTGAATCTAGATGTTGCCTATGAGATTTGGGACAAATTAAAGCAAGTCTATGAAGGTGATGCATCTGTCGAGAAGGCCAAGTTGTAGAACTTGAAGACCACATATGAAACCATGTGAATGACTAAAGATGAGAACATAACAATTTACTTATAGAAGATTGATGAAGTTTTCAATAGCATCAGGGGTCTTGGTGGAGAATTAAAGGATGAGGATGTTATAGATAAGATATTCAAAACTCTTCCCAAATCTTATAGTCACAAGGTATCTACCATTGAAGAGTTGTTTGATATGGGCAAGATTACAAAAGATTAATTACTTGGTAAACTAACTGCTTTTGAGATAAGAGAGTTTGGTTCTATTGATGGCCCTATAAAAACTAAGACTGCCTTCAAGGCTAAAGAAGAAAAAACTGCTAGATTAGACAAATATGTTGTAGAATCAGATGAAGAAGATTTTGCAGAACTTGAAGCCAAATTTGCAAGCAGAATGTAAAGGGCCAGTAGAGGAAAGTTCAAAGGTAAGTTACCCTTCAAATGTTTCAATTATGGTAAAATTGGTCACTATGCTTCAAGATGTCCTAATAGAGCTTTGAAAATCAATGAAAGTAAAGGAAATTAGAGATGATGAAGGTGTAACTAATGATGAATCTAATTATGATGATGGAAATAGTAGTGAATGCTTGTTTGTTGTACTTAGAGAAGAACCTATTTCTACTAATCTTGAAATTTGTGTGAAGGAAGAAAGTGCAGGAGAGTTATCTGCATTCCATGCTGAAAAGGAGGATGAATGGATCATTGAAAGTGGATGCTCAAACCACATGACAAAAGACAAGATTAAGTTTGCTATGTTTGAAAAGTATGATGGAGGACTTGTTAGGTTTGGTGATGATGCAACTGGTAAGATTTGTGGAAAAGGATCTATTACTTTTGATGGACAGCATAATACAGATGATGTTCTTTATGTCAATGGCCTAAAGCATAATCTACTAAGTGTTGGACAAATGTGTGACAAAGGATATAATCTTGTGTTTAAGGACAATGGGTGTAAGATACATAATAGCTCTAGAACCTTAATTGTTGCTAGTGAGAAGACTCATGGTAATGTTTATCATTTGAAAGATGTTGAAAATTGTTGCTTGTTGGCTAAATCCGATGAAAGTTGACTATTGCATAGGAGAATTGTCACATTAACTTCAATAATCCTGTGAGAATAAGCACTATTCAAGATGTAAGAGATCTACCTAAGATTGTGAATCTTACCAATGTTATATGCAAAAAATGTTAGTTTAGGAAGATGACAAAGATCACTTTTAGAAGAAAAGAACAATCCTCTACTGGTTTGCTGGCGCTGGAGCATATAGACCTGTGTGGTCCCACAAGAACAAGAATCTTGCAAGGTGAAAGGTATTTCATGCTCCTTATTGATAATTTTTCAAGAATGACTTGGGTTACCTTCCTTAGAGAAAAAATAGAAGCTCTAGATAAGTTCAAGGCATTCAAAGCTATGGTTGAAAATGAATTAGATTTAAGAATCAAATACTTAATGTCTGATAGAGGTGGTGAGTTCACTTCAAGTGAGTTTAATGCTTTTAGTGAAGAACATGGAATAAAGAGACATCTTTCTACTCCTCAGGCTCCTCAACAAAATGGAGTTGTTGAAAGGAAGAATATAACTATTCAAGAAGCTGCCAGAGCAATGATCAAGGAAGCAGACCTACTGGAAGTGTACTAGAAAGAAGCAATGCATACTATTGTCTACATTCATAATAGAGTGCAAGTCAAAGTAGAAGAAACAAAGACACCTTATGAACTGTGGTATGGTAGAGCTCCTACTGTCAAATACTTCAAAGTTTTTAGAAGGAAATGCTACATCAGGAAAGATGAAGAATTAGGAAAGTTTGATGCTAGATGTGATGAAGGCATATTCTTTGGGTACTCCACTAATAGAAAGGCTTACTGATGCTATAATAAAATATTGAGAAAGATCATTGAAAGTGCAAATGTGAATGTAGATGAGGACATCCAACTAGATGGGTATAATTTAGATGAACTTGTTGATATAGAAAAGGTTGGAAAAGGCAAAGAAAAGGAAGTTTAGACTAAAGAACAAGATCTAGAAGAAGAAGAAACTCAAGTTGAGGCTCCGGTAAGATCTCCTAAAACTCCAAGGTATGTGTAAAGAGATCATTTTGAAGATCAGATTATTGGTGACAAAAGGAAAGGTGTGATGACAATAAGCAGGATTGCAGAGGAACAAGTAAATCTCTGTCTGTTGTCAAAGGTGGAACCTAAAATAGTAAATAAAGCATGCAATGATGAACATTGGGTTAAGGCAATGAAAGAAGAATTATCTCAGATTGAGAAGAACAAGATTTGGGAACTTGTCCCTAGACCTTGAAACAAGAATGTGATTGGAACAAAGTAGGTTTTCTGGAACAAACTAAATGAAGTTGGAGAAGTTGTGAGAAATAAGGCAAGACTTGTGTGTAAAGGCTAATCCCAAGTTGAAGGAATTGATTATGAAGAGACCTATGCTCTAGTGGCAAGAATGGAAGCTATCAAACTATTTTTCATATTTGTAGCACATAAAAACTTTAAGGTATATCAGATGCATGTAAAATCTACCTTTTTGAATGATGATCTAGAAGAAGTCTACAGAGAGCACTCGGATGGGTTCCAGTTATCAGATAAACCAGACATGGTATGCAAGTTGAAGAAGGATTTATATGGACTAAAACAAGCTCTTAGAGATTGGTATGCAAGACTAAACAAGTACATGTTGGAGCAGGCTTTTAGTAAAGGGTCTGCAGATAGTAATCTGTATATCAAGGTAATCAAAGATTAAATCCTAATTATTGAAGTCTATGTAGATGATATCATATTTGGTGGAAATGAAGAGATGTGCAATAATTTTGCAAATGAAATGTAAAAAGAATTTGAGATGTCTATGTATGGTGAGATGAATTTCTTTCTTAGACTGGAAATCAATCAGACAGACAAAGGCATTTTCGTTTCACTCAAATTATGTTAGGGAATTGTTGAAGAAGTTTAGAATGGAGGACTCTACACTAGTATGCACTCCT
The DNA here is from genome assembly GCA_027924645.1 of Cunninghamia lanceolata. Lineage (NCBI taxonomy): Eukaryota > Viridiplantae > Streptophyta > Pinopsida > Cupressales > Cupressaceae > Cunninghamia > Cunninghamia lanceolata. The sequence goes on along the minus strand of BSBN01000252.1, from coordinate 9,314,606 downwards.
ATGGTTACTGGTTGTAAACTAAGAAAGAATGATGAATCTCCTAAGGCTAATCAAAGCAAGTACAGATCAATGATTGGAGGACTGCTTTACCTAACTGTTACCAGACTAGATGTCATGCATGAAATCTGTCTTGTGGCTAGATTTCAATTAGATCCCATAGAATCACATGTGATGGCAGTTAAGAGGATATTTAGGTAATTGAAGGGAACTCTTGATCATGGATTGTGGTATCCTAAGAATAATGATTTTTCTTTGAGTGCCTATACAGTTATAGATTGGGCTGGTTGTGTTGATGATAGGAAAAGCATAATTGGAGGTGCATTCTTCCTTGGAGATAGAGCAGTGTCCTAGCATAGCAAGAAATAAGAATCAGTCTCTTTGTCTACTGCAGAAGCATAATATATTGCTATAGTATATTGCTACACTCAGGTGCTCTAGAAGAAGAAGACCTTGAAGGATATCAAAGTTGAGTTTGATGGGCCAATTCCTATTCTTTGTGATAACACAACTGCCATAAATATTTCAAAGAATCTATTGATGCACTCAAAGACAAAGCACATTTCAATTAAGTATCACTTTTGAGGATGAAAGTTGCAGAAAATAAGGTAAATCTTGAGTATGTGCCTAAAAAAGATCAAGTTGTCGATATATTCACTAAGGCTCTTCCAAAAGACACATTTGAATATATGTGGGAGAAATTAGGGGTTATTTTCCCTCCTTCCTTGAACTAGATGCATAGGAAGGTTCATCAGTCTAGTGTGCTTCAAAGTACATTTCTCTTTTTGGACTGACGTTGGAGGCTACCTATCAGGTGGAGCAAGTAGTAGTTTGAGATGATTGTTACATTTAGGGGGAGTAAATAATGATTTCAGAAGATCAGAGTAGTGATGTGCAAGTATGTGTAGAAGAAGAGATTTGATTCCCTTTTCCATTGATGTCAAAGGGGGAGGGAGACCATGTGAAAAACTCAGGGGGAGTAAGAGTACAGAGGTATAAAAAGAAAGGGGGAGTTCTGATGCAGAATTGTGTCTTGATGGTGGAACATGTTTTTAACATCATAAGTTACCATCAATGAAAAAGGGAGAGATTGTTACAAGTATGTGCCAATTGGTGTTGTCATTGATGTCAACATGTTTGTGTTGTCAGTTGTGTCAACTATATCTTATGGCATTATTGTTTCTTGATTGCTTGAGTTGTCTTCTTAAGGACACTATCTGAGTATTTTGCTTTGCATTTTCTCTATACTAAAGAATAGAGTATGCACTTTGGATATAATTTAGAGAAGTGTTTGAAGATGCTAAATCCTAAATTTGGTGGTCCAGATTGTTGTGCAAAAAATGTTCTATTCACCAGTGTGAAGACTATACCTGGCAAGGTTTGCAAAGTGACAGGGAGAAAGTGTTTTTCTCTGCATTTCTCAGCATATTGGTTTTTGGTTTTGCAGTTCTTAACTTAAGCTTATAAGGTCCTTAGTAATCTTCATTCCAAAGGATATGTGATTTGAATATCTAGAAAGCAAGTTTCTAATTAGCAGAGTTTGACAGTGTTTTATAACAAGTAGTTTGTGATATGTTCTTCAAGTGATATATGTTGTGTTCAAGTGAGATCTATTGCGATTGGATTTGTCAACTCCCAAGTGATTCTATGTTGTCTATGGATGTCTCTAGAATGTTTTGAAGGCATGTGCTTGATCTGCAAGATACAATGAAGATCTTGTAAGCATGTTTCCAAGTGTTCTTGATATGTGCATAAGTTTTGGCAGACCTAGTTTGTCACACTTGTTGTGGAGGTGATTCATGGATTTTGGAAGTGTGTCCAATTATGTGAAGATGTGTTTGGGTTTGAACTAAGCCATTTTGTGCTCATCCTTCATTCATTTCTCTGCACGTTTGTTTAGGTCTATTCCTAATTTGATTTATGTATGCTAACCTTGGAGAAAGTTCCAATGGTTGTAGAATGTAATGCCGACTTTGATGTTCATTCCAAGGTTGATGATAGATATAAATGTATGGAAAGAATTCATGTTTGAAGTGTGATGGTACGAAGATGTGAGGATAAGTACAAAGTGTAAAAGCAGAGCAGAATAGAGGAGATATATTGAGCTTCAATGGAACTGAACTCAAGCATGGTGTAGATGCTACTAAATTAGTTCACCCTTTTAATAGTGAGCCACCCCTAGTAGTGAGCCACCCTCGACAGTGAGCCAACCCTTAACAGTGAGCCACCCTTTGGCAGTGAGCCATTCTTTTTGGTAGTGAGCCCTAGGAAGTAAACCCTTTGGCAGTGAGCCAATTTTGATATTTGGTATTGTTACTACATTATATTGTGAGATAACACTCACCGTGCTTTTTCCTTGCTTAGGGTTTCGAACATAAAAAATCTGGTGTTCATGTGTGTATGGTGATCACATGTTCATGTTTTGGTTCTACTATTCATGGTTAATTTTTATAACAAAATAAGGAGTTAGATTAAGTGAATGTGAAAGTGATTTTGGTTTAAAGAAGTTAAAGTTTTGATACAATTGATTCACCCCCTCTCTCAGTTGTCTTGTACCTTTCAACAAACACAACTTTACTTCCTCATGTTTCTTGGTAACCCTTCTTGTCTGTACACCTTCATTCTTGTCTCCAATGATCTATTTTGCTGAGTGATTCTTTTGAACATACTTTGCTGGGGTCTTAGGCATCTACTCTAGTTCTTATTCCTTTTCTTCTTTCACATCTTCTTCTTCATCCTCAATGCAAGTAAAGTTATTAGATTCGGTGTCTTCTGAATCTTGTGAAATTTGATACAATTCCTCATCTAATTTGACATTTGTGCTTTCAATCATCTTTCCCAACCTTTTTTTTGTAGCATTTATAGGCCTTTCTTTTGGTTGAATAGACAAGAAAGATTCCTTCATCACATCTTGAATCAAACTTTCCTAGCTCTTCTTCATCTCTTCTAATATAGCATTTTCTACCAAAGATCCTGAAGTATCTAATAGTGGGAGGTCTTCCATACCACAACTCACAAGGGGTCTTTGTGCTTTTGACCCTTAACTGCACTTTGTTAATTAGATAGACAATAGTGTGAATTGCTTCCTTCCAATATATATCAAGTAGATTTGCATCTTTCAACATTGCCTTAGACATTTCTTGCATAGTCTTATTCTTCCTTTCCACTACCCCATTTTATTGAGTGGTTCTAAGAGTAGAAAAATGCCTCCTAATACCATGATCTTCACAAAACTTTTTAGATTCATTTGAAGTAAATTCACCTCCTCTATCTAAATTTTTGTGTCCCATTCTTTTGTGCCACAACTGACACTCACAAGGGGTCTTCCATAAGTCTGTGTGAATCAACTCCAATGGCTTTGAAGAAGAGTACTCCTTGCTTTTAAAACTTGTCTTTATCTACTTTCCCATTTGACATTGCTTGCATACAGTGTTTGCAGGATTGATTATCTTAGGCATATCTCTCATTGCATGAGTAGATATGATTCTTACCATATTATCAAAATTATTGTGTCCCATTCTTTTGTACCACAACCAACACTCACTGGATTGAGCCAACAAACATGTTCTTCCATTTACCTCTTTCAAGTGATAAATATCACCACATGTCTTGATGCCTTTAGCAACTAGCTTTCCAGATCCTACCTTCCTAATTTCACAACCATTGGCATGAAAAGATTGTAACCTTTCCTGCACATCTGACTAACACTAAGAAGATTGTGTTGTAATCCTTTGACATAGAGAACATGCTCAGTCCTGTTCTTTCCATCAATAGTTATGGCACCTTTTCCACAAATTTGAGCTAACTCATCACCTCCAAACTTGACAGCTCCACCATCCCACTTCTTAATGTCGATAACTTCTCTTTGTCACTAGTCATATGATTTGAACAACCAATGTCAATAACCCAAGCTTTGGTTTCTTCTTTTTCATGGAAGGAAGTCCATATGACCATTGATCTTTCATTGTTTTGGACAATTTGCAAGGTATTAGTTTTTCCACATTTTCCAACATCATCCTTTTTGTCACCAACATTCATGGCCAAAATAAGTGTTTCATCATTTGAATGATCATGATCCTCATCTGAAGAACAATTGCCTTCTATGGAAAATAGACTCCTTTTGAATTTACTATTTTTGTTAATTCGAACTTCTTTAAGAGGACAATAAGAAGCAAAGTGACCAACCTTTCCACAATTGAAACATTTGAAGGGTAACTTACCTTTATATTTGCCAGAGCCTTTCTTTAGTGTTCTTAAAAAATTTGCTTCAGCATCATCAAGACTTTCATCTTCATCAACAATCTCATCCTTTGTCTTTTTACTGACTTTGAAAGAAACTTCTTTCTTTGGGACATCACTATCAAATTATCTCATTTCAAAAGTAGTAAGGGTCCCAAACATCTAGTCTAAAGAGTATTTATCTAGGTCTGCAGTCTCCTCAATAGAAGATACCTTATGACTGTAAGATCTGGGAAGAGATCTCAAAACCTTCTTCATAATTTCATCCTCTTTTATTTCATCACCAAGACTAGTGATGTCATTGACCACTTCATTCACTCGGAGCATAAATCTAGCAATGTTTTCATCCTCTATCATCTTTAGGGTTTCAAATCTACTTCTTAGGATTTGCATCTTAGCTTGTGTTACTTTCTTATCTCCTTCATAAATGGTTTCAAGTTTATCCCAAACTTCTTGAGTAGAGTTACAACCCATCACCTTTGAAAGTTTTGAATTAGTTAATTCACTCATGATGGAAAACTTTGCCTTGGCATTGTTATCATACTTATTGATTTCATCTGCATCTATAGGAATAGTAGTAGGAATAGTGTAACCTTTCTTGACATAATCCCAAACTCTACACCCTACAAAATTGATGTATGCTTCCATCCTTAGCTTTCAAAAAGTATAATTAGTTCCATCAGACCTAAGTATCTTATTGGATCCACCTTGTTCCATCCAAAATCTTCCTCAAGTGGTTAAGCTTTCCTCATAGGAACTTGGCTCTGATACCAATTTTTAGACACACAAGAATACTAAGAGGGGGGGTGAATCAATATTCAAACAATTTTCAATTCAACAACTTCAACCTTTCTGGAGTAGATTAAACCTTAAGCATCATAATATCAACATGAAAGAATAACACAATGCACATCAAAACATAACACCTGATATACATGGAAAACCCTGGAAGGGAAAAACCATAGTGAGGATTAACTCACAATATATATGAAGCTCAAATAATAATTTTTTTTTAGGGGCTATAACCCAAGGAAGCTACTACTCCCTAAGTACCTTTGATTTAGGGTCACTCCCAATGAAGCTTCTACTCCCTGATGACTTTGTTTTAGGGTCACTTCTAAGGAGCTAGTACCCCCTAAAATCAAAACACATTTACAAAGGATTACAGTATGACAGTCTTTCTACTGTCTGAAAACTAACATTGAAACTTACACTTTTATTGATTGCACTTCACCTCTTCACACTTTCTTCTAAAAATCTGACTAGTTAGGCACACTCTATACTTGATCACTATCATAAATATGTCTTCAAGATGAATCTAGATAGCATCAACAGCTTCTTCTCTTTCTCCTTCAATTGCACATCAATAATGCATTTATTCTATTTTTTTATCTACTTGCAAACTTTTCAATCAATTTGCAATCACACCTCACCTCACTCACTTTGATTCACTATTTATACATGATATTACATTGATTACATTTCTTGTCAGACAGATACAACACAAACAATACATTTACAAGTTAGCCCGACAACACATAATATGAAATGTTTAGAAAATAGGTCCTAAGTGAACACACACATTTACACTAGCAGAAGATCAAGCCTTGTGGACCCCAACACTTGCTTAACCAGGTCTGAAACATCCTTCACAACTTCAAACACCAAGTAATTACATGCGCACACTCCACTCATTTGGAAATAGGATAGCTTTAAGGAAAACATATGAAGACTTGAAGAATAACAGCCACATCAACATGAAAATCCTTATGTTGTATATGAAACAAGAAAGATCTTCATGAAACATTTTTAGATGAGTCAACATGACTCATAAAATATCCCCAAACACTCCTTTGTCACTGCTCATCAAAAAATTATGTCGCACAACTTCAATCATTAATTCTGATAACACTCTGACAACGGGAACACACTGCAACATGATGTCATTTGAAAAACTAAGATGTGGACTACTATGAATCTTGAAATTGAAAAGAAGCATGTAATACACATCTAAAAACATGTCCTCAAAACTGTAGGGGCACTCATTCATTTGTGGAGGAATGTGGAGCATTTCATCAAACCTTCGACACTAATTTACTTTGCCAGAATATATGTCGGTACTCTATCATGCACAACTTCCACAACAAAAGGGTAGATGATCTGAATCTCTAGAATTATCACCTTCACTAGAATCTTAAGATACCTTTAGAACTGCATAACTAGGTCTACAAATGCGAAGGAATGTAGAGCATCCTGCTTCCATGTAGTGATTGTCTTCATAGATCCAACAATGTCTTCACTCTATCTTTTGCAAAACATACTTCTGGTAGTCCCCACATCATAAAACTTGGAATATGTAGGATTTTTAATTACATTAAGCTATATTCCAGTTCACGAAGGCCCAAAACCAAACTGATGGAAATGTTGAGCAATTTCCCAGATAGTTTTCAAAGGTGGTCATTCTGAAACTAAGACTATCACCAACTTCCAAGGCTAAGTCTTCTTTTCCTTAACACATGCATTCTTAGAGATAGTAGAGAAGAGCATACAACATATCTTAATCCATCAATACCATATCTTAGTGCTTCCCATATTAATGTGTCTTCTTGATGCTTCTAATTCCCATTTGAATATAAATTCATACTTAATTCTACAATGAACAAGGTATGATATGAACTTCTAATTCCCATCTCAATGTATCTTCTTCAAGAGAATTACATCCAACTATGAACAATATTACACATTCATAATAGTTTTGACATCAGTGACAACCTTGTGACAGTACTGATATCAATGAAAAATAATACAACCATTGGAACCATATGTGTAACAATCTCCCCCTTTGGCATTGATGGCAACACATATTTACACATTTCTTCCCCTTTGACATCAAGGAAAAAGGGTAACTACCATTAGCTTCATTAGAAACCATACATCTGCACATTTTCTTTTAGGATATAACTTTTTCTTGCAACAAACAAACTCCCCCTATCATCAAAAACCACTACCTACTCCCCTTGAGAGGTAGCCATCATCAATCTAGGAAACAAAGATATAACATTAACCCCCCTTGGACATATGCATCACTATGCATCTTTAGTAAGAAGGAGGGGCAATTACCCCTAACTTCTGTCAAAGATCCTCAAAAGTGTTCTTTGCAAGAGCCCTTGTAAAGATATCTATAATTTGATCCTTTGTTGGGACATATTCCAACTTCACTTCCTTATATGCAACCTTCTCTCTCAAGAAGTGATGCCTAATTGCTATATGCTTGGTTCTAGATTGCATCATTGGATTCTTGGAAATATTGATAGCACTTGTATTGTCACATAAAATAGGAATAGGCTCATCATACAATACCTTGATAGCCTTCAATGATTGATTCATCCACAACACTTGTGTATAGTAGGAGGCTGCTACAATATACGTTACCTCTGCAGTAGATAAGAACACTAAATCTTGCTTCTTTCTCTGCCATGAAACCAATATACTTCTTAGAAAGAAAGCACCACCACTTGTACTTCTTCTATCAACACAACCATCCCAGTCAGCATCAATGTATGCACTCAAATCAAAGTCATTACCTTTTTGATACCATAAACCATAGTTTAGAGTTCCTTTCAAGTATTTTAATATCCTTTTAAACTACCTTCTCATCTGTTTGCTTAGGATTGGCTTGATATCTGGCAACCACACATACTACGTGCATAATGTTAGGTCTAGAGGTAGTCAAGTACAACAATTCTCTAATCATAGACCTATAGACAGTTTGATCCACCTTTAGAGACTCATCATCTTTTCTTAGGTGACATCCAATAACCATGGGAGTACTCACTGGTTTTGAATCTTCCATACCAAACTTCTTCAACAATTCTTTGACATACTTAGTATGAGAAATAAAGATACCACCATCTAGTTGGGAAATTTGAAGTCCAAGGAAGAAAGATATTTCACCAATCATGGACATCTCAAACTCATTTTCCATATCCTCTACAAACCTTTTACACATATCATCATCTCCACCAAAAATGATGTCATCAACATATACTGCAACTATCAAAATCATGTCTCCTTCCATTATATAAAGATTACTATATGTGGTACCTTTCTTGAAGCCATGTTGAAGTAAGTACTTGTCTAATCTTGCATACCAAGACCTAGGTGCTTGCTTAAGACCATACAAAGCCTTTTTGAGTCTGCATACCATGTCTGAATCTTCTAATAGCTAGAAACCATATGGTTGTTCAATGTATACTTCTTCTTCTAGGTTACCATTCAGAAATGCTGACTTTACATCCATCTAATATATTTTGAATTTCATATGAGCAACAAGAGCAAGGAACATTCTAATTTCCTCCATTGTTGCTATCAGAGCATAAGTCTCCTCAAAATCAATGCCTTCTACTTGAGTGTATCCTTTGCATACCAATCTTTCTTTGTTCCTTATAACTTCACCTTCTTCATTAAGTTTGTTTTGGAATACCCATTTTATTCCTATAATATTCTTGTTCGTTGGGATGGGAACCAATTCCCATGTTTGATTCTTCTTAATCTGATCCAATTCTTCTTCCATGGCTTTTATCCATCCATCATCCTTGTTGGCTTCAAAAAAAGTCTTAGGTTCTACTTTTGATAACAAACACAAGTTTACTTGCTCATGTGTCTCAAGAAAAACCTTCTCCTTGTATGTACACCTCCATTCTCATCTCTAATGATCTATTCTATTGAGTTATTCTTCTGAACATACTTTGTTGGGGTCTTAGGCATCTGCTCTGGTTCTTGTTCCTTTTCTTCTTTCACTTCTTCTTCTTCATCCTCAATGCAAGGAAAGATATCAGATCCTATGTCTTCTAAATCTTGTGAGATCTAGTAGAAGTCCTCATCTACTTGCAATCATCTTTCCCAACCTTTTCTTGTAGCATCTATATGCCTTGCTTCTAGTTGAATAGCCAAGAAAGATACCTTCATCACATCTTGAATCAAACTTTCCTAGGTCTTCTTCATCTCTTCTGATATAGCATTTGCTGCCAAAGATCTTGAAGTATCTGATAGTGGGAGGTCTTCCATACCACAACTCATAAGGGGTCTTTGTGTTGTTGACCCTTAACTACACTCTATTAGTTAGATAGACAACAGTGTGAATTGCTTTCTTCTAGTGTATATCAGGCAGATATGCATCTTTCAACATTGTCCTGGACATTTTTTGCATAGTTCTATTCTTCCTTTCCACTACCCCATTTTGCTGAGGGGTTCTAGGAGTAGACAAATGCCTCCTAATACCATGATCTTCACAATAATTTTCAAATTCATTTGATGTAAACTCACCTCCTCTATCTGAACTTAAACATTTGATCTTAGTATCTATTTCATTTTCAACCAAAGCTTTGAAAACATTAAACTTATCAAGGGCATCAGATTTTTCTCTTAAGAAAGTAACCCAAGTCATTCTAGAATAATCATCAATGAGCAACATAAAATACCTTTCACCTTGTTAATTTTGTACTTTTGTAGGTCCACATAAGTCTATGTGAATTAGCTCCAATGGCTTTGAAGAAGAGAAATCCTTGCTTTTAAAACTTATCTTTGTTTGCTTTCCCATTTGACATTCCTTGCATACAGTGTTTGCAGGCTTGATTATCTTAGGCATATCTCTCACTACATGAGTAGAGATGATTCTTACCATATTATTAAAATTGTTGTGTCCCAACCAACACTTAATGGATTGAGCCAATAGACATTTTCTTCCATTTACCTCTTTAAAGTGATTTATATCACCACATGTCTTGATACCTTCTCCAACTAGCTTTTAGGATCCCACCTTCCTGATTTCACAACCATTGGCAGGAAAAATAAGATTGTAACCTTTCCTGCACATTTTACTGACACCAAGAAGATTGTGTTGTAATCCTTCGACAAAGAGAACATGGTCAGTCTTGTTCTTTCCATCAATAGTTATGGCACCTTTTCCACATATTTAAATTGATTCATCACCTCCAAACTTGACAGCTCCACCATCCCACTTCTCAAGGCTGATAAACTTCTCTTTGTCACCAATCATATGATTTGAACAACCCAATCTTTGGTTTCTTCTTTTACATGGAAGGAAGTCCATACAACCATTGATCTTTCATTATTTTGGAATGTTTGCAAGGTATCAATTTTTCCACATTTTCCAACATCATCCCTTTTGTCACCAACACTCATGGCAATACAAAGTGTTTCATCATTTGAATGATCATGATCCTCATCTAAAGAACAACTATCTTCTATGGAAAATAGACTCCTTTTGAATTTACTTTTTCTATTACTTCTCCTAACTTCTTTAAGAGGACATTTAGAAGCAAAGTGACCAACCTTTCCACAATTGAAACATTTGAAGGGTAACTTACCTTTATATTTGCCAGAGCCTTTCTTTAGTGTTCTTACAAAATTTCTTTCAGCATTAACAAGACTTTCATCTTCATTAGCAATCTCATCCTTTGTCTTTTTACCTACTTTGAAAGCAACTTCTTTCTTCAGAACATCATTGTCAAATTCTCTCATTTCAATAGTAGTAAGGGTTCCAAACATTTGGTATAAAGAGTATTTATCTAGTTCTACAGTCTCCTCAATAATAGATGTTATGTAGGAGAGAGGGGGAAAGGGTTGATTTGATTATATGCCTAGATCCTCCTTTCACTACATACTATTGAAGGACATTTAACTGAGTTGAATCACAAATTTTGCAAGAGGATTCACCTACAGGTTGGTTATCACTTGTAATGATAGGGAAATTTGGAATTTGTTGGTTAATGTATTAATTTAATGCTCAGTTATACTTAAAACCCTAATTATGTAAAATCATTAATAAATAGATGAATCCTAACAAATGCTCACACACAGAGATATCAAATGACAATTAGATACTTACCAGGTTTTGAGATTTGAGATGCAAAAAAGTTGGGGATCAAAGAGCAGACACCCAAGCCCAAGGTGGTAACTTCTCCAGAGGTTTCTAGAAGTTGTTTTCTACCAATCACCACTATCATAGAGGTTTTCTGCTTTGGGGATCTAGAGGACTTCGGGATGGGTGCCCAAGCCCTTGCAGTGCTTTTTCATTTAGATACGGGATTCCCACACTTTGTCACATGCTCCTACAACTCCACTTCTATAGAATATGACACATGTTACCTGCAATAAAAAAGGAGGTTGGGGGTTGTGGTGTTTAGGAGCTTGCCTTAGTCAAGCTCCAGAATGGAATTCAAGTCTTCCAACACCGTTGTTTGATAAAGAGTGTGTATCCCTATGGGATAGAGGGGAAAACAAATTGATAAATGATTAATTCAACACAAATAGATATCATCACGGAGGTGTAGCTTGCATATAGATGAAGATCCTTCAACACATGAGAAGATGAAGCCAAATCTACATAATGAACACAATAAAAAGACAAGTCTACTCTGCTACAATGAATGCTTTAAAATCATAAGTGTGCCAAAAGTTCATAATAATCTCCTAGTTTACAAATGAAACCCTAAACATGCTTATATATGCATTCCCACTACAAATTTTATAATTCAAACTTAAGATGTCGGCAACAGAACCTTTTAACGGTCACATAACTAACTTTTAAAATTTAGGTCCCGACCAAATAGGGTAGGACTAGGTCATGAATGCCTAAACCCCAGGCCCCATTTTCAAGGTAGGATCAAGCTCAAAAGGATCCCCTTAGTCGCATTTGACATGGGTTTTTAGGGATTTTATGTCAGGAGTTACAATGAATATGCAATATGAAAAACAAGGGAGTCAAGAGCTAAACTTAGCAGGTAAAATTCCTAGGGGGACATTTTACAACATAACATTTATCCCCCACTTTAATGTATATATGATCTTATGAGCCATACATGCATTAAAGTATAGTCAAAACACATCAAACACACTGGGCACTTGAAGTTAATGCGTACACAAAGATTGAGGAACTATTTCTAGCCCCCAGTCTCAGGTAGACATTAGAGAAAACATGTCACAGACAAGCCAAACATAGTGAATACAGTAACAAGCATACAAAACATGGAGAAGATAGTAATAGGCATGCAAAAGATGGAGAAAGATACCCATTTCAGTCGAATGAGGTGTGAGGATACCTTGGTTGTTAGGAATAATATGTTTATTGATGTTTTCCAATTTTTTAGTATTGTCCAAGGTATTTGAGTTGTTAGGTAAGAGTGTGTGATCTGTTTCTTTGTTTAAGATGTAGTTAAGAAGTGTTTGAAGATCATTTGGTAAGTTTTTAGTGTTAATAGGTTGAAGGAGTTGTTTTCATAGATAATCTGAATCATCCAATGCTTCATCCTAGCCAGGGAGAGCATGCAGAGATGGTAGAGTGGTGTTAAGGAATGTGTCAATGATGTCTTTTTATTGTGCCAAAATATCCTCACCAAGTGAGGTTATGTTGGTAGAAGTATTTTTATTAGATGAATCACCTAGGGCTATATCAGTCTCATAGGTCTCAAAAAGAATGTCCATTATGTCGTCATGAAATGAGGGGAAGGAAGGAAGGACATTTTCACCAATACTTTCCTAATGATTATTTGCAGAAATGAAATTAGTGAGATTTTCCAAGATTGAAGGGAAAATACCCACAATAGTGACAAAGCTTTCAAAATAGGTTATGGAACGAATGATATCACAAGTAGTGCTTTTAGACATATCAATACCATAGATGTATGCTATTTAATGTAAGACTTGAGGATATTTATCAGTGAATTTGTATAAATTATCAACATTTACAATGTTTTCAAATAAATCTTCCAAATATGAATGATGAGAAGGATCCATGATATATGCAAGAAAATAAATGCAAAGCTATGTATGTTTATGACCTAAAAATGCTTGATTTTTCACTTTTTCAATGCAAATATCTAAAAGATAAGGTGTTGTAAGGAATTTGATGAGGGGAAGAGAATTATAACTTTAATATCAGTCCAATAATGCAGCAATACCCTTCACAACACACATATGATGCAAATCTAGATGATGACAAAGCAAAATCTAGTGAAAATGCAAGGTTTTCAAACCCTAATTGTGAAATTAAGGCATGAAACTATGCACAATGATGTATGAATATTTTCTAATCAATTTATGATGTAAACCAACTCAGGTCAGATCTGCAAATGATGTCATAAGTTCTACAATGCTCAATACAAGTGCAATTTGAAGGAAAAAATAGTGAATATGCTAATTTTTGTTGAAATTGACTATGTGAAAATGCAAAATTTCAAATGTAAATGCAAAGACACATAATGATGAAATAATACAATCAGAAATCAGTCCTAAAATATTGTGCAAAAGATAAGTAAAATATGAAACCAGATTTTAACCACAAAACCTAGGTTTTGTAAAAACTAGGGTATATGAAAAATGCACAATTTCAAGCAAAATCTAACAATTTACGCATGAAAATGCAATGTAAATGATTATAGAATGATATACTTCTATAATTTATATCTGATCTGATGTGAAAATGAGAAATTAGATGAAATTTAATGAAATTGATGAAAACTATGCAAAAATACAAGCCTAGGATGCCATTTTTTTTAATTTTTCAAAATTTTCAATTTTTTTGTAAATTTTCAAATGCAATAAGATAAAAATGTAATGAATGAATGTAAATCTAAAGTACAACACTAAAAAAGGTGCAAAATTTAATTAAAACATGGGTTCACCAAAATGTTATGTGGGAAAAAGGGGGAAAGGGTTGATTTGATGATATGCCTAGATCCTCCTTTCACTACATACCATTCAAGGACATTTAACCAAGTTGAATCATAAATTTTGTAAGAGGATTCAGCTATAGGTTGGTTGTCACTTGTAATGATAGGAAAATTTAGATTTTTTGATTAATGTATTAATTTTATGCCCGATTATGCTTAAAACCCTAATTATGTAAAATTGTAAATAAACGGATGAATCCCAACAAATGCTCGCACAAAGAGATATCAAATGACAATTAGATACTTACCAAGTTTTGATATTCAAGATGTAGAAAAGTTAGGGGCCAAAGAGTAGGTTCCCAAGCCCAAGGTGGCGACTTCTCCAGAGGTTTTCAGAATTTGTCTGCTACCAATCGCCACTGTAATAAAGGTTTTCTACTTCAGGGATCTGAAGGGCTTTAGGGCGGGTGCCCATCCCTTGTAGTGCTTTTTCCTTTAGATACAGGATCTCCACACTCTATCATAGCCTCCTGCAACTCCACTTCCATAGAATACGACACCTATTACCTGTAATCACAAAGAAGGGGGTTGGGGGTTGTGGTGTTTAGGAGCTTGCCTCAATCAAGCCCCAGAATGGCATTCAAGCCTTCCAACACCGTTGTTTGATAAAGAGTGTGTACCCCACCAGGATAGAGGCAAAAACAAATTAATAAATTATAAATGATTGATTTAACACAAATAGATATCACCTTAGATGTGTAGCTCACATATAGATGAAGATACTTCAACACATGAGAAGATGAAGCCAAATCTGCATAACAAACTAATGCAAGAGCATCCAGTGGTGTAAGGGCAATCTTGCATCACCCAAAAAAAGATGTGTTTCAAAATTGTTGATTTTCTTTCCATTTCTTTTCAAAATTTGTGGTTCTGGTTCCATAATCGCTTGAATAATGATGTAGAACTTTAGTTTTTCCAAACTGCTAAAAATAGTAACTTGCTATTTTTAGAAAGTTTGCATTTGGGTATGGATTGAAGTGAAAATTTACGGGAAGTTACATAACAGAAATATAAGACATTTGGTGAAGGAATCACACAAAGATCATTTGTGAGTTAAAAGATATTAAAGTTTCCATTTCCTAAAAAATGCCTGAAAATTATTCAAACTCAGGTTTGAGGCACTAAATGGCCCTGTATGGGCCCGAAAATGGTTGAAACTAGCAGAGATGCTTCTTAGTACGTAAAGCACTTTGTAAGCTTTTTGAAGCATAAAATGGTTCGTCAATCAGACACCCAGATCAAAAGTTATGGCTCCCGGAAGTTGACTTATTTTTGGAGGGAGATGCAAATTTTGAAATTAGGTTGTTGGCTGCTAAAAAGGCTATTAATAACCATTTTTGGGAACCTTGGGCAGTAGTAGAGTTAAGGGGTCAAGTGTGGAGTCAAGAATAGGCAATAAAATAGAAACCCTAGCTGATTTGGGGTTACAGAAGGCAGGTGATTCTAGAGTCTTGTGACAGGAAGCTGTAATGTGTTGCAGCCTGTGGAGGGTTGATTCCTCTGATTGTATTTGAGGTTCTGTAATGTAACAAGTGGTCCAAATTAATAAAAAAAAATTCTATTTTCTATGTACAATTTCTATTGTTGTGTGTTTTATGATTTACCCCCTTCCTCACAAACACAATAACAAGACAAGTCTACTCTGTCACAATGAATGCTTTCAATGCTCTAAAATCATAAGTGTGCCAAAAGTTCACAATCATCTTCTAGTTTACAAATGAATCCCTAAACATGCTTATTTATGTATTCCCACTACAAATTTTGTAATTCAAACTTAATATGTCAGCAACGGAACATTTTAACGGTCACATAATCGACATTTAAAATTTAGGTCCTAACTAAATAGGGAAAGACTAGGGTGTGAGTACCCAAGCCCTAGGCCCCATTTTCAAGGTAGGATTAAGCTCAAAAGGATCCCCTTAGTTCCATTTGACATGGGCTTTCAAGGATTTTACGCCAGGAGTTAAAATGAATATGCAATATGAAAAACAAGGGACCCAGGAGCTAAAGTTAGGAGGTAAAAGTCCTAGGGGACATTTTACGACATAGTAGTATATACCTTATGACTGTAAGATTTGGGAAGAGATCTCAGAACCTTCTTCACAATTTCAATATCTTTTATTTCACCACCAAGACCTATGATGCCATTGATCACTTCATTCACTCAGAGCATAAATCTAGCAATGTTTTTACCCTTTGTCATCTTTAGGGTTTCAAATCTACTTCTAAGGATTTACATCTTAGCTTTCTTTACTTTCTTATCTCATTTGTAAATGGTTTCATGTTTATCCCAGAATTCTTGAACAGAACTAGAACTCATCACCTTTGAAAGTTTTGAATCAGTTAATCCACTCATGATGGCAAACTTTGCCTTGGCATTGTTATCATACTTCTTGATTTCATCTACATCTATAGGAATAGTACCAGGAATAGCATAACCTTTCTTGATAGAATCTCAATCTCCACCCTAGAAAATTGATGTATGCTTCCATCCTTAGCTTCCAAAAAGCATAATTAGTTCCATAAAACCAACGTATCTTACTAGATCCACCTTGTGCCATCTCAGATCTTCCTCAAGTGGTTAAGCTTCCCCCAGAGGAAATTGGCTTTGATACCAATTGTTAGGCACACAAGAATACTAGGAGGGGGGTGAATCAGTATTCAAACAATTTTCAATTTCAACAAATTCAACCTTTCTAGAGTAGATTAAACCTTAAGCATCATAATATCAACATGAATGAATAACACAATGCACATCAACACAGCACCAGATATACATGGAAAACCTTAAAAGAGAAAAACTACGGTGAGGATTAACTCACAATATATAAAGCTCAAATAATAACTTTATTTTAGGGGCTATAACTCAAGGAAGCTGCTACTCCCAAAGTAAATTTAATTTAGGGTCACTCCCAAGAAAGCTTCTACTCTCTGATGAAACTACTACTCCATGAAATTAGAACACATTTACAAAGTATTACAATAAGACAATGTTTCTATTGTCTAAATACTGACATTGAAACTCACACTTTTGATGATTGCACTTCTACCTCTTCACACTTTCTTATGAAGATCTGATTAGTTATGAACACTCTATAGTTGATCACTATCACAAATATGTCTTCAAGATGAATCCGGATAGCATCAACAACTTCTTCTCATTCTCCTTTAGTAGAACAAAAATAATGCATTTATTTTATTTTTTTATCTGCTTGTGAACTTTTCAATCAATTTGCAATCACACCTCACAACACTCACTTTGATTCACTATTTATGCATGATATTACATTGATACATTTCTTTTCCGCCAGATACAACATGGACAATACATTTACAATTTAGCTGGACAATGTACACAGTATGAAACATGTAGAAAATAGGTCCTATGTGAACACACATGTTACACTAACAAAAGATCCAAGTCTTGTAGACCCTAACACTTGCTTAACTAGGTCCAAAACATCTTTACAACTTCAAACACCAAGTAATTACATGTGCACACTCCACTCATTTGGAAATAAGATAGCTTTAAGGAAAACACACGAAGACTTGAAGAATAACAACCACATCAACTTGAAAAACCTTGTGCGGTACAAGAAACAAGAAAGATCTTCGTGAAACTTTTTCAGATGAGTCCACATGACTCATTAAATATCCCTAAACACTCCTTTTCCATGTCTCATAAATAAATTGTGCCGCATAGCTTCTGTAGATTAGAAATGCAAATAAGGTAGAAATACTAAACAAAATGCAATAAACACAAGGTGTTATACCTCCAAATGCAAACCCAATCTCATCAAGGGAAGTAGGAGCATGCACCCAAGAAACTCCTAAGACTAAGATAATCCCTAGATAAGTGATTTTAATGTGAAATGCTATTCAAATTGCAACTCACTAAAGATTAGCTCAATTGGTATTTTGGCATTATAACTTTGCATAAACTTGGATGATGAAAATGGATGGAGAGAGGTTCTATTTATAGATTTTTGGAAGGGATTTTGATCCAAGGGTGGAGATTGATTTGGAAGATCAATGGTGGAGGATAAAAGTGATGTGGAGGGCCTAGATTCAATCTTGAATGAATGAAGGGCTAGGAATAAAAGTGAATTTTTTATTCATTTTGGGAAAAAGAGTTATTTAATGAGCATGGGGGTGAAGGATTATTTTGGAATTAAAGATTCATATGAGGAAATGTAAATGAATTAAAAATTCATTTGGGGAAGAGAGGAAATAAATTAGTATGGGGGTGTAAGGAAAATTAAATGTGATGTGGGATGTTTTTAAATAAAAAATTGACTTATGTGGATTTAATTCAATTTTTTATTTGGAGGATGTGGGGAAGGGTGTTAAACAAGGTTTGACCACCTAAATGAAGGGGTTAGGATTAATTAAACACATGTTTTATTTAATTAATCCTAGGGCTAGGATGATGTAGGCTAGGATAGGCAATTAAATAATAGCTATTTAATTGTCTAGGGTAGGGATAGGTCAATTAGTAGGCTGGATTAATTAGTTAACATGGTTTTAACTAATTAACTGGATTTAGTGAAAAAAGGGGGAAATTGATTTAATAAAAATTGCATATTTATTAAATCAATTGGTTAAGGTTGGGACTATTGAATTAATGAAATTAATTCAATTGTTGGGATAAAATGATGGAAAAATAGTGTAATGAAGGGATAATTAATTAAATAAAAATTTAATTAATTGGTTAGAAGGGAAATTGACATGATTAGGGATGTCGGGAGTTGGTTAGATGGTAGGAGACATTTTTAGGTGTCTACAGCTTCAATCATTAATTCTAAGAACACTCTGACATCGGGAACACACTGCAACATGCTGTCATTTGAAAAACTATCACGTCTCATTTTTATGGACTATATTATTATTCTAGACTAGTGAACATTTACTATGATTGTTTTACTTTGAGTAAGTTCCATATGTGTGAAGGTAATTATCGTGATGTTATATTTACATATATTAGAAAATTGATTTAAATATTAAATATTATCGATATGATTATAATGTTTTGCTTCAGCTATGTTTTTGGGAACTAACCTATTGACATCAAGTTGAGGGCAAATGAATGCAGGTACTCATCGAAAATGAGAGCATGGTTGAGGTAGAGATGTTCTAGCCACTTGGCAAGAACTATTTGGGATGGTTAACACTGATGCAATCACACACTCACGTAGTTTCATATTGCATTTTGAATGGTTTATTATGCATTAATTGTGTGGATAATAAATGTGATTGATGTTTAGATGCTTAGAAAATATTATGTTTATAATTGTTAGGAAAATCCTTTTCGAATGCATGATTTAATTATAGATATTAAAAGTTCTTGTGATTATATTAAATAGTGAATATGTGTGTGTGTGTGTGTGTGTGTGTGTGTGTGTGTGTGTGTGTGTGTGTGGTTATATTTTATTTTAATTAATACTAAATAATAAACATTCCTATTTATATAAATATGGATGTTTGGAAGACAATATCTAAATTATATTTAAACAATTATATTTAAATTGCAATAGATATATATTATTTTAAATATTATTTAAATGCTTCTTGATTGATTTAAAGTGTTTATGTGTTATTAAAGATAAATAAATTATAATAATAATAACTATTATATTTAGAAAATTAAATATAGGAATTAAAAGAAATGCTTATTACATATTATAAATTAGATAAATTACATTATTTTGTGATTATTATATTTAGAAATCTAAATTAAACAATTAAAAAAGAGAGTTTTCTATCATGCAAGTTTTAAAAATAAATAAAGTTTATTTATTGTATTTTCAAAAAGAAATGGTTATTATTTATTTAAAGTTAGATAAATTGCTTTATTATTATGAATATTATATTTAGAATCTAATTAAAAGAATTAAATTAATTTACTGTCATGTAAATTATAGAAGTATAATTTAAATTATTGTCATGCGAGTGAAAGAAAGATAAATAAGTTATTTTATTCAAATTTAAATAGATTTTGAGAATCTTTTAAATTAAAATCTCATGCAAAATCAGAGTAATCTTCAGTTATCAAAAAGCAAGAAAACTAAAAATAAGAAATGCCAAAAATTAAGAAGAGAATTTTAATAAAAAAAGAAACCTATATTTAATAAAAAAAAAGGCATTTTTCAGAAAATAGTCAAGAATAGCGATCGTAAAATGGTGATAACTTTGTCATATCAAAACAAAATTTGAAACTGTAAAGTGTTTTGGAAATCTAGAGAAGAGTAGAACAAAACCCAGAAATATTTTGAAGAAATTCATGTTTTTTGGGGAGAGTTTTTACAAAAGAAAAGGATGTGATTTTATGAATACCATGAATTGAGCATAGGACATTTTTGCAGCAATAGAGAGAGGGAGGACATGGTTCTGGTTTGACAATGACAAGATGAAGTTGCTCAGTGACTACAACCAAGATTAGACTCCCGTCTTTGGCAACCAATCTAGGTATTTCTCTTGTAGTTTTGTATTCAATAAAAGTATGTTGAAATATTATAGTAGACTTGGAAAAATCGACATGTATGTGTATTCTTTTCTTGCCTACGTATAACTACCAATTAGCCTACTAAAGGATGGTTGCCTATGCTTATATCTTGGCCACCTAAGCTTCTTCATGCATTTCAGATCAACCTCCCTTTTAGCACACCTTAATCGATTGAAAACTGATATATTTTTTTTGAATATACTATGATCTTGTGTTTTTGTGTGGATCGACCTGATTTAAGTTAGTTGCCTATGTTTTTGTTGCCTATGCATGACCCTTCTTCTGGCCATTTTGTTTCCTTTCCAGGAAGATCTTTGTCTCTTTATTTAAAATAAGTGAAATCACCTCATTCTTGAAATTATTTAAGGTTGGAAACATAGTTAAATTTCCTAGACGTAGTCATATTATTTTTCCAGTCAAATATAAATTATCTCAACTATTGTCAGATTGTATGCTGTTTGGAATCAGTTCATGTTATAAATCGACCTACTTTATTGAGCAAACAATGTGATCATAACCTCCTAAAAATTGATAAAAATATTAAATATTTGTGTAGATATATTATGTTATTGATTTTCTGTCCAAAACACTATTTTAAAACACTATCTTGAATGACAGTAAGCTGATTAAATGTTGTTCTAAGTTCTATATTTTATCTCTGCAACAGTTCCTGTCATAGTTGTGCTAGGAAGACTATTTTATTGATTTTGAACTTCTTGTCACAGCAGTGACAGTAAGGTTTAAAGGTTATATAAAACTTATTTAGTTGTAAAGATAATTAGACTGAGATAGTTCCTGTCACTGATATGACAGTAAGGTTGCCTAAACTACTTAGAATGTCTATTTTAGTGTGAAATATGATTGACTTATGGAAGTAATTGTATATGACAAATGATGGATTATCGCTTGGAATGTGTTTTTACTTGATTGGTGTTTGGGATTTTGAAATGATTTATAGAAGAACATTAATTATTTTATGCTATTATTCTATTTACTTGATTTTGAGGAAAGATAGAGATAATATTTGACATAAATATGCATGAAACCTCATTGTATGAGAGTGGAGTAGTCAAAACTCATCATTTGATTTTATTGCTTGGATTATGAAACAGTATTTGGATATGAAGTAAAATCATTAGTTTCTACAATCTATTTAACCATGGAAATACAAATTAAGAATATAATTAGATTACAAAATCTATATTGCTTTATGATGTTCTTCATTATTGCTTTATCGAAAAGTGTGCTTTCTTTATTGATGCATGGGAAGGGATTAGAGGTGGTCATATGTGATTTTGGATTTTATTCATTCATTCATTCATTTATTTTCTTGTTTATTTGGGGAAAGAAGGTAGATTTTTATCTAGGAATGTGTTTGGGTTACTTTCTGGGCTAGGATGCTGAATGTGGATTATTAGAGATGGATTTTTCTCTTTTTGATCTAATTAAACCAGGTTACTATGTTTAAAGGTTTAGATCTAAACGATCTGACATTGAAAAAGATGTTTATTTTATCTAGAAAACTTATTTATATATATCTCTGCCACATCCTATTGTGAGACAATCTGCATTTCATTAGTTAGAATAGCACATTCAGACATCAGGGCTGCATCGGGTGTTCCCTCCTGCTAGTTATTTCTAGATAGCTAGACATTTCATGTAGGGATGGGTTTCCTTCATTTCCTAAAGGGATCCAGGGAAGTGTAATTACTTCATGGTTGGGTGGAAAGGAACCTAGGCCATGTTCCCATCTCTCGGCTCACAGGTGGAGGACCACTTGGTTCATGCGACTAATGAGTGTATTGATTCATTTATTCTTGTTAAATATGATTATTGTAAACTTGTTATTGGATGTATTATGGCATGATTGTCAAAGGACTTTGTATATGATTTTATAGTGTTTTTACCTAGAATGAGTATGCAAGTTGTAAGATTTAATGACTATTTGATTTATATTGATGAGATTATCTTTTGCAAGATTTAATGATTCTTATTTATGAAGATTTATTCATTCTATTGAATCTCATTTATGAGACTTATCGTTTTATTGAGATATTGTAATTAAGTGGATTAAGTACACCCTTTTTACCTTTTGGATTGTTGTATCTA
Organism: Cunninghamia lanceolata; assembly: GCA_027924645.1. Classification (NCBI taxonomy): domain Eukaryota; kingdom Viridiplantae; phylum Streptophyta; class Pinopsida; order Cupressales; family Cupressaceae; genus Cunninghamia; species Cunninghamia lanceolata. Next base: position 9,292,007 of record BSBN01000252.1, on the reverse strand, counting down.
AGAGGATTATTTACGTCATTTACTTTTGACTTTGGAATGTTGTATTTAAGTGGATTATTTACTTCATTTTACCTTTGTGATGGTTTGAGGGATTTTACAAAAACTAATCTGCGGACCACCACAAACCTTGAAACTAAAAAGAAGCATGTAATACACATCTAGAAACATGTCCTCAAAACCATAGGGGAAATCATTCATTTGTGGAAGAATGCAGAGCATTTCATCAAACCTTCAACACTGATTTACTTTACCAGAACTATTAAAAGCATAAGACAACTGAGAGGGGGGTGAATTAGTTGTAGCTTATAATTTCAAAACCCTCACACATATTTAGATTAGCATAGATTCAATTAACCCTTTGATTGTTATGAAAATTAAGCATGAAAAGTGAATAAAAAAACTAAATCAAACAAACATCAAACACAAGAGAAAACCAAATTTATGTGGAAAACCCAAGAAGGGAAAAAGCCACGGTGAGGATTAGCTCACAATATAAAGTAGTATCAATACTGAATTACAAAAGGCTCACTACCAAATGGCTCAATGCCCAAAAGAAAGGCTCACTACCAAAATAGAGAAGAAGAAAGAGAAGATTGTTACAAGGATAAAACTATTTTGATGCAATAGAGGATTCCACTACAACACCATCAACACCTTCGCAGTCACACTGAAGAACTATAGACACCTTTTTGCTCACTGCATCTAGTAATCTAAAACATGAAATCTTATACTGTAACACAAATTCAACCACACTATTACTCACATCACATCCATGATGCACCCACACAATCATGATCCCTTGACACTCATTTATATTGTCATCAACCTTGAAAGCATTCTCCAAGGTTGGTAAATCACCTTAACCCAAAAAATTCAAATTAGGTTTGGACCTAAACATTCTTATGGTGCAAAGGAATGAGGGTAGACCACAACTCATCTTATCTCAGACCTAAATTCATCCAAGCATGCTACTCCACACTTTCACAATCATCGAAGAACCTTTGTAAATAGTGTAAACACCCAAGATCAGCCAAACCTGTGTTAACACAAAGAACTTTTAAGTACATGCTTCCTCAAACCCAAAGACAACTTGCAGACCACATGCAAGGCTTCAACACAATCTAGAGTATTTGACAAACATCATGAAACATCCTAAAATCCAACAAATTCCTCTGCAACAACTTTCACCTGCCTCACAACCTTATCCTGTTTAACTAGTATGCTTAACTATCTCTGTCATACACTATATCTCTAGAAGTCAAATTTTGGAGAACCAAACCATGAAAAACTTCAATAGAAGAAAGATATAAGCCTTATAAGCACAATTCCAGAACTGCAAGACCTAAAATAATTTTGCAGAGAAATGTGGAGCAAATAAATTTCTCCCAGACACCTCTGCACAACTCAAAAACACAGTTCACACATTGGTGAACACAACTTCCTTTTCACAATGAACCAGAACACCAAATTTAGATATAGTTCAACTCTTAACATTTCTTAACAACATATCCAAACCACAAAGACAGATCTTCAATATAGAGGAAATGCAGAGAAAAACCACAACACTACTCTGTAAGCCAAAATGCCACTTCAACACACTATTTCCTTTATTAATTAAATTTTCTCAAAAGCACTTGGAAACCAACCAACAAAAATATATTCTTAACATATTCAGCACCTCTTCAAGTTAACTAAATCATCTTTAGTAAACCAACTCAACCAAACAGCTCATACTATTACAACAACCTCATCTCTGCTCAACCAACCTCATACCTTATCTCTGCTCAACCAACCTCATCTTTGTTCAACCAGTTGAAATAGTTTACACCAATGACAACAAAAACTTGTTGACATCAATGACAACACTAACTACACATACTTGCAACAAGAACATATGATGGTACTCTATCATGCACAACTTCCATAGCAGAAGGGTAGATGATTTGAATCTCTAGAATTATCACTTTCACTAGAATCTTAAGATACCTTTAGAACCACATAGCTAGATCTGCAAATGCAGAGGAATGTGGAGCATCCTGCTTCCATGTAGTGACTATCTTCACAAAACCAACACTATCTTCACTCTATCTTTTGCAAAACATACTTTCAATAGTCCCCACATCATAAAAATTGGAATATGCAAGATTTTGTTAGACACGTTAGGATACTGAGAGGGGGGGTGAATTAGTATCTAATTGATCTTCAAATTTAACAACTTTAACTTATCTGGAGTAGATCATAACTTAAGCATCACAACATTAACATGAACATGAAAGATTAACATAATGCACCTCAACATATAACACTAGATATATGTGGAAAACCCTAGAAGGGAAAAACCCCGGTGAGGATTAACTCACAATATATGAATCTCAAATAATAACTTTGTTTTAGGGGATTTAACCCAAGGAAGCTACTACTCCCTAAGTAACTTTGATTTAGGGTCACTCCCAAGGAAGCTCCTACTCCCTAAAAAGAATACAAAAGATTACAGTATAATAATCTTTTCTTGTTGTCTACAAACTATCATTGAAGCTCACACCTTGATGATTGCACTTCTACCTCCACAAACTTTCTTTTGAAGATTTGATCAATCAGGAACACTCTATACTTGATCATTGTCACAAATATGTCTTCAAGATGAATCTAGACAACATCAACAACATCTACTCTTTCTCTTTCAGTCACACATCAATAATGCATTTATTCTACTTTTTATTTGCTTGCAATCCTTTACAATCTACTTGCAATCATACCTTGCTAACTCAATTTGATTCACTATTTATACATGATATTACATTGATTAGATTTCTTTTTGGCTAGATACAACATAAAAAATACATTTACAAGTCGGCCAAACATCACACACTATGAAACATGTAGAAGATAGGTCTTAATTGAAACATGTTACACCAGCAGAAGATCCAGGCCTTGCAGACCTCAACACTTACTTAACTAGGTCTAAAACATCCTTTACTTCTTCAAACACCAAGGAACTACATTTATCCATTCCAATCATTTGGAAATAGGATAGATTTAAGGAAAACTCATGAAGACTTGAAGAATAACGACCATATTAACTTGGAAACTTTGTGTGGTATAGGAAACAAGAAAGATCTTCATGAAACTTTTCTAGATGAGTTCATATGACTCATAAAACACCCCCATACACACATTTTCCACCACACATCAAAGAATTATGCCGCACAACTTCAAACATTTACTCTGCAAATACTTTGTTATTTGGAACACACTGCACCAAGCTGTTAATTGAAAAACTAGGCTGTGGACCACCAAGAAGCCTGAAATAGAAAAGAGGCATGCCATGCACATCCATGAACATGTTCACAAAACCTCAAAGTCAATTATTCACTTCTAGAGGAATGTAGAGCATTCTAGTGGGTCTTCAACACTGCACCATTCTTCCAGAGCATATACCGATATTCTATCATACATAACTTTCACAACGGAGGGAAATATGATTTAAAACTTTGGAAATAACACCTTTATTGTCTTCTTGACACAACTGTAGAACTACATAGCAACATCTACAACTGTAAAGGAATGTAGAGCATTTCATCATCATGCTAGGAACCTCTTTACAAAACCAACTCTATCTTCAAGTTGTCAGTAGAAAAACATCCTTCTAGTGATCAAAACATCATGAAACTTGAAACATGCATAAAATGACACTATATAAAGTTATGTTCACAACCGTAGAAGCTCAATAGAAAAATGAAGAAAATGTGGAGCAATCTATCAGACAGTCCTCAAAGAGCAGATATTCTAAAACAAGGTCTGTCATCTTCTTCCAGAGGCCAAGTCTTCTTTGCATCACCACATACGACTTAGGATTAGTAGGATAAAGCATACAACATGCTTTAAGCCATTAGGCATCCTTCCTTAACATCTAACTCTTTTAGTGCTTCTAATTCCCATATTAATAAGGCCTCAAACTCAACTCTGCTTTGACTAGAAATACACCTTTTATGACCTCCAATCACGATATTTTTCTTTCTTAGGAAATATACAATCAAGAGCAATATCTTACTTTCCTGATAGTGTCATTAGTGTATGCTATGTTGACATCAATGAAAACACATAATAGATTTGTCATTACTATTTTGTAGGAAAAAGGGGGAATGATCAAGTTTTATTTTCAAGGGTAAATCCTCCTTTCACTACAAACATTCAAGTGTTGCAAATAGGTTCCTAAGTAGTGTTGTCATTGATGTCAACTATATCCTATTTTATTACCTGGTTAGAAGATTGAAATGTTGAGGATATTGAGAAAATTAATGAAGATCTAAGTACGTGGACCATATGGCTATGTAGGGGATTGTCTAAAGTAGCTCTAGTTAATATTTGAGAGGTTCGCATAAAGATTTGAAGAAGTTATGGCCATCTAAGTAGAACCGGGTTGTGTACTGTTCAAAAGAGACAAAGTGATAGGAAATTCATCTGGATTGCTTCACAAATGAAACACTATGATCTACGGATCTAGAGACATGTTTGGGAAGTCAGTGTGTGTCATCAACTCAAGTGGTTCATGGTTTGGAGGTTTGCAAGCAATCTTTCTAGTGTGATAGTCATGGAAGATAGTGTTCTTAAGGTACCAGATGAAGATGCAAGTGATTCTATTGATTTAGAGTAGTGTGGATGTTATTGCTAAATTAAATGTGCTTGTGGAGGTCTCTGGATCATGTGCTTGCTGTGTTGGAGGTCTTCATTGAAGATTGACCTTGTTGTTGAAGATTTCTTCCTTGGTATTGTTTTCCCAATCTTGGCCAACTGGATGATTCAAGCATGTTGCAGATGATCTAAGAGCAATTCTATGAAGCGTGGCATGTTGATCAAGGTAGATTTGAGTCCCAGTTATGTTTGGCTGAAATTTTTTTGATTTGCATTAAGTCAGATGCTTGTAGTGCCAACCTTGATGTTTATTCCAAGGTTGATGAAGCATATAAAAGCATGTAGTTGAGTTGTGGAAAATCATCCAAGTGCAAAAATGATAAAATCATAAGATAGGTACAGAGGTAAAGCAGAAGAGAAGAGAAGCAAAATAAAAAGAGCAATAAAGGATGAAGAGATAGTGAAGAAGTGTTTGGGGGAAGAGCAGAAATTTTTGTGAGCTTTTAGTGAGACTGAACCAGGCATGATGAAAATGCTATTTCTCAGTTAAATCTTTCTATATTAAACATAAATTCTTGTAGGCAGTGAGCCTCTTTGAGCAGCGAGCTCTAGGTAGTACGCCCAAAGGCAAGTGCCTTCCCATTTCTTTCAAGTACTTTTAATAGGGTATGAATCTTGTGGGTTAACCCCCATTGTGGTTTTCCCTTAACCAGGTTTCCATGTTAAAAATCTTGGTGTCAAGTGTGTTCATTTTTTTTGCTCATGTGTTGTTGATTCATGCTTTATTGTTTACATCATTAATCTATTTGTAAGTTGTGAAAGAAGATTAAAGTCATAAAAGGTTAAATTTGTGGGACAACTAATTCACTCCCCCACCCTCTCAGTTGTCCAGCCTAATTCCAACAATTGGTATTAGAGCCAGTTCCTCTAAAAGAAGCTTGACCGCTTGAGGAGATCTAAGATGTTGACTTACAAGAAGGATAGTCTAAGATTTGATGGAACAAATTACTCCCTTTGGAAGGTACGCATGCAGTGTCATTTACAATGTATGGGTGATGCATTTTGGTTGATAACTAAGGATGGGTATAAGATTCTAGAGAAAGGTGCTACAACTCTAGACAAACTTAAGGATGCTGAATACAATATTCAAGATAAAAAAGTATTGTTGAGTGCCCTGACTGAAATAGAGATGACAAATGTCTTGGAACTTAAAACTACTCATGAAATTTGGAAAAAGTTGGAAACTCTATATGAAGGTGATAAAAATGTCAAATGTGCCAAGCTACAAAGCTTAAAGGGTAAATACAAAAGGTTGATGATAAGTGAAGATGAAAATATTACTTCCTACATGCAAAAGGTAAATGAACTTGTGACCAGTATCAAGAGTGCTGGTGGAGTATTGGATGAATTAGAGATTGTTGCCAAAGTGCTTGGATCCTTACCTTTGGCATACAAGCATAAAGTTGCTACCATTGAAGAGATCAGGACTATGACAACTGTTACAAGGGATCAACTGGTTGGTAAGCTTTCAGCATTTGAATTAAGTGAGTTTGGTGATTCTCTTCCTAAGTTTGAATCTGTATTTAAAGCCAATATTCATGGAAAACAAAGATATGATCCTGGTGAAATCTCTTCAAGAAGATCAAACAGATTCAACAAGACAAGGAAGAATCTTGAAGATGATGAAAATGAGTTTGATGAACTTGAAGCCTTTTTTTGCCAAAAAACTACCAAGAGGATTTGGTAAGTATGAAGGAAAGTTGCAATTCAAATTTTTTGCTTGTAATAAGATTGGTCATTTTGCCTCAAGGTGTCTGGAGAGGGGTTCAAAACCAAACCCTAACATACCTAGAGTTTAGAAGAAATGCTACTATGTCCAAGAAGCTGGTGAAGAAGGAGTCATAGATGATGAATCTAATCATGGAGGTTCCACTGAAAGTGATTGGGTGTTCATTGCTATCAAAGAAGAAGATTTAGTGCCTACTAAATCTACTAGTTGTACAAATGTGGAAAGTGCCTTGGCTGCTCAGGTTGTAGAAAAAGATGAATGGGTAATTGATAATGGATGTTCTCATCATATGACTAGTGATAAAAGTAAGTTTGTAAGCTTTGGAAAATATGAAGGTGGAATTGTGAAATTTGGAGACAACTCAGCTGGTAGAATCTATGGTAGAGGATCCATCTCTTTTGATGGTAAGAATAATACTAATGATGTTCTATATGTGGAAGGATTGAAGCATAATATTCTTAGTGGTGGATAGTTGGTTGATAGGGGTTATGATCTCCGATTCAAGGATGGAAAATGTAGAATCTTGGAAAGCTCCAGAACTAAAATTGCATCTGGTACTTAGACTAGAGGTAACATCTTTCATTTAAGTATCTCTAGGAAAATTTGTTTGATTTCTCAGATTGATTAGAGTTGGTTATGGCATAGGAGAATGTGTCATGTGAATTTTGATAACATTGTCAAAATAAGTTCTACTCAAGCTGTGAGAGATCTTCCAAAACTTGTGAAACCTACTAATAGCATGTGTAGAGAATGTCAATTGGGTAAACAAAACAAAACTTTATTCAAGACTGAAGAACAACTTTCAAGTGGATGGCTAGAATTTGTGCATAGTGATCTATGTGGTCCTACTAGAATTAGGAGTGTGCAAGAAGATATATATTTTATGTTGTTGATTGATGATTACTCCTGGATGATGTGGGTAACCTTCTTGAAAGAAAAATTATAAGCTCTTGACAAGTTCAAGGTGTTCAAGGTTATGGTGGAAAATGAGATTGGTGAGAAAATAAAGTGTCTGAGATCTGACAGAGGTGGAGAATTTACCTCTGGTGAGTTTGATACATTTTGTGAAAAGTATGGAATAAAAAGACAGTTATCTTCTCCTAGGACTCCTCAGCAGAATGGAGTTGTGGAAAGAAAGAACCAGACCATTCAAGAAGCTGCTAGGACCATGATGATGGAAGCAAATGTTCCATAAGTCTATTAGAGAGAATTTGTGAGTACTACTGTCTATACTCTTAACCAGGTACAGATCAAAGGCAGTTCTGGTAAGACACCTTATGAATTATGGTTTGGTCATCCTCCTACTGTGAGATATTTTAGAGTTTTTGGTAGTAAATTCTATATCAAAAGAGATGAGGATCTAGGGAAGTTTGATGCAAGAAGTGATGAAGGAATATTTCTGGGTTACTCTACTCAAAGCAAGGCATATATGTGCTTCAACAAGAGATTGAAAAAGATTGATGAAAGTGCTAATGTCAGAGTTGATGAGAGCAAAGAAAGATCTTTCAAGTCTTGTGGGTATGACTTAGATGATCAAGATGAAAGTCAAAATCAAGGAAGGCAAGTTCAAACTTAGACTCAGATCCAGATTGATCCAAAATATCTAGTACTCAAGAAGTTAGTGCAAATTTTGAGGAACAAGCTCAAGAATTAGTAGTTCAAACAAATCCCAAAACTCCCAGGTATGTAAGGTTGAATCATTCTGAAGATCAAATCATTGGAGATAGAAACAAAGGTGTTCAAACTAGAAGAAGAATTTCTGAAGATCATGAGAAGATTTTTTTGATTTCAAAGATTGAACCAAAATTAGTAAGTGAAGCTTGCAATGATGAAAATTGGGTAAAAGCAATGAAAAAATAATTAATGCAAATTGAAAAGAATCACACTTGGGATCTTGTTCCTAGACTTGAAGAAAAAAATGTGATTGGAACTAAATGGGTCTTTTGAAATAAACTAAATGAGGATGGTGAAGTTGTGAGAAACAAAGCAAGGTTGGTGTGTAAAGGATACTCTCAAGTGGAAGGAATTGATTTTTAATAAACTTTTACTTTGGTAGAAAGAATAGAAGCAGTTAGATTATTTCTTGCATTTTTTTCTTTTAAAGATTTCAAGGTTTATCAGATGGATGTCAAGTCAACATTCTTGAATAGAGAATTGGATGAAGAAGTCTACATTGAGCAACTGGAAGGATTTCAATTATTTGATAAAGGAGATATGGTATGCAAGACTAGACAAGTATCTACTAAAATTAGGTTTTAGCAAAGGTACAACAGACAGTAATCTTTATATCAAAATTGATCATGAACACATCTTGATTGTTGAAGTATTTGTTGATGATATCATTTTTGGTGGAAATGAGAGTATGTGTAAAACATTTTATGATCAGATGCAAAGTGAATTTGAGATGTCAATATTTGGATAAATGAATTTCTTCTTAGGTCTACAAATCATTTAGTCAGATAAAGGTATCTTCCTATCTCAATCTAAGTATGTGAGAGAATTGTTGAAAAAGTTTGGAATGGAAGATTCAAAACCAGTGAGTACACCTATGGTAACTGATTGCAAGTTGAGTAAAGATGATGACTCCCCTAAAGCAAATTAGAAAAGGTATAGTTCAATGATTGGAGGACTACTCTATCTGACTCAGACCAAACCTAACATCATGAATGCAGTTGGACTTGTTGCTAGATTTCAAGTTGATCCTAGAGAATCCCATGTTGTAGCAGTCAAAAGAATTTTTAGATATCTCAAAGGGACACTTGATTATGGCTTATGGTATCCAAAAAATAATGACTTCACTCTTCATGCATACACAGATGCTAATTAGGTAGGAGATGTGGATGATAGGAAAATAACTAGTGGTGGTGCAATCTTCCTGGGAAGGAGATTGGTCTCTTGGATAAGAAAAAAAGCAAGAAGAAATATCTCTGTCTACTGTAGAAGTAGAGTATATAGCAGCAGAAAACAATTGTACTCAAGTTCTATGGATGAAGCAAATGTTGAAGGACATCATAATTATGTTTGAGGAGCCTGTTACAATCTTCTTTGATAATTCAAGTGCAATAAACATCTCAAAAGATCTAGTGTTGCATTCAAAGACAAAGCACATATCAATCAAGTTTCACTTCTTGAGAGAGAAGGTTAATGAGAATGAAATTAGATTGGAGTTTGTTTCTTCAAAGGATCAGATTGCAAACATTTTCACTAAGTCTCTACTGAAGGATACTTTTGAGTATCTCAGAGAGAAGTTAGGGGTTATTACCCCTCATCAAAACTAAGATGCACTAGGGTGCATCAGTCCGGTGGAATTCACAGTCATATCTTGTGATCTAGATTGATGTTAAGGAGATACTACTTAGGGGGAGTAGTCAGTATGAAAATTTTGGAGATCAGTCTGAAACAAAAAGGGTGAGAAAAGATTGCAAATATGTGCCCTTTGCCATTGATGTCAAATGGGGAGAGAAGTCATGTGAAAAACTACTAGCTGGTAAAAAGGGGAGCTATAAAGAAAACTGGTTGCAGGTGTGATAAGAGAAAGGGGGAGAATTTCTTATCTTGATGGTTAAATTGGTTTTTCACATCATATGTTTCCATCAATGACAAAGGGTGAGATTGTTACAAATAGGTGCCTAAGCAGTTTTGTCATTGATGTCAACATATTCTTGTTGCCATTGATGTCAACTGTATCCTATTTTATTGCCTAGTTATAAGACTGAAATGTTGAGGATATTGAGAAAATTAGTGAAGATCTAAGTACGCGGACCATATGGCTGTGTAGGGGATTGTCTAAAGTAGCTCCAGTTAAGATTTGAGAGGTTTGCATAAAGATTTGAAGAAGTTATGGCCATCTGAGTAGAACTAGGTTTTGTAGTGTTCAGAAGAGACAGAGTGATAGGAAATTGGTCTGGATTGCTCTGCAAATGAAACACTATGATTTGTGGATCTAGAGACATGTTTGGGAAGTTAGTGTGTATCATCAACTCAAGTGGTTCGTGGTTTGGAGGTCCACAAGCAATCTTTCTAGTGTGAAAGCCATGACAGACAGTGTTCTTAAGGTACCAGATGAAGATGCAAGTGATTCTGTTGATTTGGACTAGTGTGGATGTTATTTCTAAATTAAATGTCCTTGTGGAGGTCTCTGGATCATGTGCCTGCTATGTTGGAGGTCCGCATTGAAGATTGACCTTGTTTTTGAAGATTTCTTCCTTGGTGTTGCTATTTTCCCAGTGTTGGCCAACCAGATGATTCAAGCATGTTGCAGATGATCTAAGAGAAATTCTATGGAGTGTGGCATGTTGATCAAGGAAGATTTGATCCCCAATTATGTTTGGCCAACAACTTTGTGATTCACATTAAGTCAGATACCTTGATATTTATTCCAAGGTTGATGAAGCATATAAAGGCATGTAGTTGAGTTGTGGAAAATCATCCTAGTGTGAAAATGATAAAATCATAAGAAAGGTATAGAGGTAGAGTAGAAGAGAAGAGAAGCAAAAGAACAAGAGCAGTAAAGGATGAAGAGATAGTGAAGAAGTGTTTGGAGGAAGAGCTGAAGTTGTTGTGAGCTTTTAGTGAGACTGAACCAAGCATGATGAAGATGCTATTTCTCATTTAATTCTTTCTCATTTATTTCAAGTACTTTTAACAGGGTATGAATCTTGTGGGTTAACCCCCACCATGGTTTTCCCTTAACTGGGTTTCCATGTTAAAAATCTTGGTGTCAATTGTGTTCATTTTGTTTCTGCTCATGTGTTGTTGATTCATACTTTAATGTTTACATCATTAATCTATTTGTAAGTTGTGAAAGAAGATTAAAGTTAGAAAAGGTTAAATTTGTGGGACAACTGATTCAGCCCCCCTCTGAGTTGTCTAGCCTAATTCCAACATCAAGGACATATCAACCAAGTTGAATCTCCACTAAGCAAGAGAATTCACCTAACACATTGGGATGTCACTTGGAACAATGCAGAAGCTCAGTTGTTATCAATCAATATCTCAATTTAATGCTTGAATACTCTTAAACCCTAATTATGCAAAACAATAAGCAAATCAATAAATTATGACAAATCCTTGCAGACTAAGATAAAGGACAGAGGTTAATAACTAACTTTTTTTCAAAGTTTGGGAAGAAGAACAATTGGGGAAACCTCCATTAGTGCCACTATCCAAGGTACTATTTTTTGTATAGAATCTGGATCTCTTCCTGACATTGATATCCACTGTATCTTCTATTTCTACCTTGGAAGATGTGGAGGACACCTCCACTAGCACCCTAGTCCAATGTTGAATGTTTTTCAAGATGTCATAAGCTCTTCAAATGTTGATTATTACTGTCCAAATAATTTCTATGTTTGTAACTTCGGAGGATACTACCACTAGCACCCATGTCCAAGCAGTCCTTTTCTTTAGGGATGCAGAATCTACACACTATCTTACTATTCCTTACAACTCTACCCATCCATATGTGAAACTTGTAACCTGCAATCACAAAGGAGTGTGGTTAGGGGTTGTGGTGTTTAGAGGCTTGCCTTGGTCAAGCCTCGGAGAGACATTCAAGTCTTCTGAACATTGTTGTTAGATAGAGAGTGTGTATCCCTATGGGATAGAGTCAAAAACAAATGATAAATGATTCAAACACAAATAGACATCACTTTAGAAATGTAGATCTCACATAAATGAAGGCTCTTCAATCAGATGAGAAGATGAAGCTAAATCTGTAATCATAAACACAACAACAATGCTCTACTCTGCAACAATGAATATCATGGATGCTCTAGAATCACAAGTTAGCCAAAAGTTCATAATCATCTTCTAGTTTGCAAATGAAACACTAAACATGCCTATATATGCAACTACAAACATTCCTGCCAAGAATTTTGTAATTCAACCTTGAGATGTCTGCGTAGGACCTAAGTAACGGTCATAAAATTGACATTAAAATTTAGAGCTGACCCAAAATAGGATAGGACTAGGGTGGTAGAGCCTAAGTCCACCCTCCCAATTTTGGTTAGGAGTCATCAAAGTGGCATCCCCTAAGTCCTATTTTCCATAAGAATTTAGGGTTTTCTCATCAAGATTCACAATTAACATGCAAGATACTTAAAATGCATTCTAAGGACTCGAGAGCTAAACCTTAAGAGGGAAAATCCCCCAAGGGGACATTTTCTAACATAACATTTAGCCCCCACTTTAATGTATGTATAAAAGCAAGGACAATAAATACATTAAAGTATGGTCAAAACACGAAAAACACACCAAGCACGGTGAAGACACGCTAAACACATTACAGATAGTAAAGGGCACGTAAAACACAGAGAAGACAATTATAGTCACACAAAACATGGAGAAGACAACATTGAAGACATGCAAAACACAATGAATATAGTGAATGCAATGATTATTTTTTTTTCATTTTCTCATATATGAATGCAAATGCAAGTACAAGGAAAGTAAACACACAACCCAAAATGTAGGAGGGACTCATTGCCACACATCTTTAGATTGCATATGGGGCAATAGACATGCAATACAAATCTCAGAGTGTAGGAGGGACTCATTGCTACCAGTATTTAGACTACACTTGACAACAAACATGCCATATAAATCCCAAAGCATAGGAAGGACTCATGACCACCAATCTTTAGACTATGCTTGGGAACAAACACGCCATAGAAGACATGGAGAAATCATGGAAGACAAGCAATGGAATAAAACCTATTGCTAGGTTTGCTACCATCTCAAGCACATTATAGGCACACACCGATGATTGGGCTTCAACACAACAATTGTTGAAGACATGCTTAAGGTAGGATACACCAACCTTGCCTTCTTAGAGGACTCTTTAGAAAATGATAGGATGTGTAATTTCCTTGAGAAATACACCATTCCCATAAAATAGAAATGATATGCATGATATCCTACCTCTGCAGAGTGCTTAATGATTACAATATAAAAAAAGATGTGCACTTGCTCGAAGATACAACATCCTGCCTCTGTAGAGGGCTTACAAACATGCTTCATTAGTACCAAAATCATCAGACAACTTACCTTATATATGCCCCCACATTAAGGTGGTTAGTGTCGTGTATTGATATCAAGCACATTAAGGTAGAAAGAAAGTTTTACACACAAGGGAACATGAGCTCTTGCAAAGCCCATGCCCCCAGAAGTGACATGCACTTTATGATCACTAAATGTTCCCATAAACACACCATTTCCTACAAGAAAAGGTGTTAAACAACCATATAATCATGATAAACAATAATCATTCACATAAAGAGTTGAGCAAGGCAAGATCCAAAATAAACAAAGTATACAGAGCAACAGTATTGTTATGTTTTGTAAGTGTAGTAAGACATCATCAAAATATCACACGGAGTGATTCTACAAGCCAAGTGTCGAATAATGTATATCAATCCCCTTGTCATGTATGGACTAGGTCCATTTTTTGATTTCTCATTGAAGGAACACTAGGTCCATATCAGTATTATATGTTTTTCATCATCCACAAGCTAGATAGAACCACTAGAAGAAGGTAAACAATAAATCAAGAAAGGAGAAACAAGTACCTTAGGGACAATCATGTAGGAGGTGATCCCAAGTCACCAACCATAATGCTATGTCTGTTAGACACAACACACAACAATGAAAATAGAGGAGAGGTAATATAGAAGAATGATGTTACAAATAGAATTAGGGTCACAATAGAGGTGGTCTCCCAGTATCCTTGACCTTACAAGAGAATCAAGAGTCATCCTGGGAGGCCTAAACAACACATAACACATCACGGGGGAAACACAACATGGAGGTAAAGGGTCAAAAATACTTACATGTAGATAGGCTCATGCTAGAGGTTATAAACAATCAAATCATCCTCCTTCCATCCTAAATGTGAGAGGAGAGAGGTGTGTAAGGTACCATAGCCCAACTTTTGTTATTGTCTTCAAATTGTTCAATGTTAGGTGGAATGTTTTCTTGTTGAGTTGGATTTTGTTGGGCAAAATCTTGTCATCTTCTCCTTATTTCTCTTGCTTGTCTATTCCTTTTTGTCTTGTTTCTTATGTTTTCAAAAACATTTTCATGTTTTTCCATAGAAGTTTGCACATTAGAGGAGGAAGAACCATGTTCAAATATAATTGGTCTCGATGAAATGTTTTGTTGTCGATGAATACATCCCGATCCTTGTAAGGATGACAAGGGAGGAGCCTTAGCATAAATACCATCTCTCCATGGATGAGGTAAATTATGAAACTTTTACTTATCCACTTATATCATGTTGATTACTTCATCATAGTCATAATAGTCTTGTTTTATTCTTATTTCATTTTATCATTTTCCTTTTTCTCTAAGTGGATCTTTGAATGCATGTTGTTCTTCCATTATTGTTTGTAAATGAGGCCTGGAAACTCTAGCTATTTGTTTTGCTTTGTATTGTCTATATTCTAGGAAAGATTGGTCTCTTCATGGCTCAGGGTCTCTATCAGGTTGCAGCCAAAAGTAATCACGAGTGAAGTTCTTGTTCTTAACCAGAGGTTGATATGAATTATGGCAGATAGTATGTATTTCTCCATGCAAAGTGAATTTTATGCATTTGTGAATAGTTGAGGGGATGACATTCATAGCCTTAAGCCATGGATGTCCTAGTTTTACAAAGAAGAGGTCAGATAAGGGGATAACATCAAATGACTGATCCATGGCTTTATCATATATCGAGACCAATAAGGTTATCTTGCCAAATGCATTCATCAAAGCTCCATTATGTGTTTTAATTCTCAAATCCGATGGTTCATAAGAATCTTGCGCCAAATCATGTTTAAGAAGAAACTCTTCCATAACCACATTAGTCATTCAATTACAGTCTATAGGTGTTCCATGCACAGGTCTTTCCATTATGTTTACTATAATGTAAAGTGGCCCTTCAGTATCTACCATTTCTTTTTCACGAGGTGTAAATGTTATTTCAAGTTTAGGGGCTCTTCTTTTTAAATGAGGTCTAGGAGAAAACCTATCATTATTGTTGTATTGAGAAGCCATGTGTATGTTTTCAAATGAATGATAAATCAGATTTTAAATATTTTCAATACTTATGCAATAAATAAATGCAAAAGTATGTATGAGAATGACCTAAAATGCTTGATTTTTCAGCTTTTTTCAATGCAAATAAGTGAAAGAAGAGGTGTTATGAAGAATATAAAGAGGGAAAGAAAATCATATGCCTAATAACAATCCAATGATACAATAATATTCTTCACAGCACACCTACAGTGCAGATCTAGAGTGATGACAAGTCAAAACCTAGTGAAAATACACCTAAAATATGCAAGTTTTCACCAATTTTCAATGTAGAAGCCTAATAGAAAGGGTATTGTAAGGAATATGAGGAGAGGAAGTAGATTATAGCCCTGTTATCAGTAAAATAATGCATAAAAATCCTTTACAACATGCCTATAATGCAATTCTAGAGAGACAATAAGGCCAAATCTAGTGAAAATGCAAGGTTTTCAAACCCTAGACATGAAATTTTGCAAGAACAACACTATGATGTAACACTACAATTAGAAATAAGACCTAAATGAGTGTTTTGAAAGGGTAGTAAAATCTAAAGCAAAATTTTAACTACAAACCCTAGCTAATGCAAAACTAGGTTTTTATAAAAAAAATGTACAATTTCAAGAAATTTTTAACAATTTAAGCATGAAAATGCAATGCAAGTGAGTACTAAATGATGAATTTATGTAATTTAAATCATATCTGATGAAAATAATAAAAATTAAATGAAATTAGATGCCAATTAATTCAAATTATGCCAAAATGCAAGTCTAAGATGCCATTTTTTTCAAAATTTCCAAATCTTTCAATTTTTTTTGTAATTTTTCAAATGCAATAAGATGAATGAATGAAAATCTATCACATGACACTTAGTAAGGTGCAAAAAATTCAAAAACATGGGTTCAGCAAAATGCTTTGTAGGAAAAAGGGGGAATGATGGGATTTTAATTTCAAGGGTAAATCCTCCTTTCACTACAAATGTTCAAGGACATATCAACTGAGTTGAATCTCTACTAAGCGAGAGCATTCACCTAACAGGTTGGGATGTCACTTGGAATGATGCAGAAGCTCAAATATTATCAATCAATATCTCAATTTAATGCTTGAATACTCTTAAAACCCTAATTATGCAAAATTGTAAGCAAATCGATGATCTATGACAAATCGTTGTAGACTAAGATAAAGGACAGAGATTAATAACTAACCATTTTTCAAAGTTTAGGAAGTGGAATAGTCAGGGACAGCTCCACTAGTGCCCCTATCCAAGGTATTATTTTCTGTACAGAATCTGGATCTCCTCTTGACACTGATATCCACTATATCTTTTGTTTCTTCCTCAGAAGATGCGGAGGACACCTCCACTAACACCCTAGTGCAATGCTAGATGTTTTTTAGGATGTCAGAAGCTCTTTGAATGCTAATTATCACTATCCAAATGATTTCTATGTTTGTAACTCTGGAGGACAGTGCCACTAGCACCTATGTCCAAGTAGTCCTTTTCTTCAGGGATGCAGAATCTACACACTTTCTTACTGCTCCCTACATCTCCACTCCATCCAGATGTGAAACCTGTAACCTATAATCACAAAGGAGTATGGTTGGGGGTTGTGGTGTTTAGAGGCTTTCCTCGATCAAGCCCTAGAGAGACATTCAAGTCTTCTGAACACCATTGTTAGATAGAGAGAGTGTATCCCTGTGGGATAGAGGCAAAAGCAAATGATAAATGATTCAAACACAAATAGATATCACCTTAAAAGTGTAGATTGCACATAAATGAAGGTTCTTCAATCACATGAGAAGATGAAGCTAAATCTACAATCACAAACACAATAATAATGCTCTACTCTACAACAATGAATATCATGGATGCTCTAGAATCACAAGTTAGCCAAAAGTTCATAATCATCTTCTAGTTTGCAAATGAAACACTAAACATGCTTATATATGCAACTACAAACATTCTCACCAAGAATTTTGTAATTTAAACTTGAGATGTTGACATAGAGCATAAGTAATGGTCATAAAACCAACATTAAAATTTAGGGCTGACCCAAAATAGGACAGGACTAGGGTGCTAGCACCCAAGTCCACCCTCCCAATTTTCATTAGGAGTCATCCAAGTGGCATCCCCTAGGTCCTATTTGCCATAAGACTTTAGGGTTTTCTCATCGGGATTTACAATTAACATGCAAGATACTCTAAATGCATTCTAAGGACCCGAGTGATGGTGATAGGTTGTCATTGATGTCAAAAGTGTGTTTAGTTGATGACATAAAGTTTCCATAGTTGTTACAAGACATTAGGAGGAGATAGTTGTTCATTGCTTGGTTAATTCATAGAGATGTGGAGTTGGATTGATGTAATGTAGTATTAATGGCAAGAGTTTCTTCTTGTTTTAGGATGTCATTGATCATAAGTTTGGAAATGTTATGTCATACATTTGAGGTCACATGATGTGAATTTAAAGGTCATAGGTTGTGCTCAAGATGGTGCAGGAGCACCCCTACAAGACAGGATATAGGTTCATTGTCCGCATGACAAGACAGGATATAGGTTCATTGTCCGCATGACAGGACATTAGTCTATTTTTAGCATGTTTGACTTCATGATGTAATAAGGTCCATTGGACCAATGCATATGTATTAGATCAGCCTAGGAGAGTGTGCAGGTAGTTAGAGCTCGTGATCAGGTAGTCTGAGCTGTCCTCCCCCAGCCGCTTAGAAGCTCCCAGCCGCTGGGAACCGAGTTGGTAGTACTCGTAGGATATTGCTATAAATAACTCAGATCAGTTAGGGTTTGAGATATATCAGATCATATCAGAGTAGTAGTTGTGTTATGTTGTACTGGTGATTGAGTGAAATCCAGAGATCAGTCCAGACATTGTGAAACATTGTTGTTTGATAGTATTGTAGAAACAGGACATTTGTGTTTCATCTAAATAAGATCTCATCAATTGCATTATCTGGTTTATCAGCTGTGTATGTTTTGATTTCTGTTCTGATTACAGGTTAATGGATTCTTTCAACCCTTCCACCGGTTGATTCTGTGAATCGGTGGGATGGTCATGCATGTTAGTTTAGGTTGTATTTTAGTTTTCTGTTTATGCATTTCATTGTGTGGGAGATCGATTGGTAGCATGCTGTGAATCAACCTAGCATCCTCATGTGCTAGGATTTAGGAAGATAAACTGTTAAGTTTTGATCTAAAGGTTATCCGGCCCGATCATCATATTTTCTGTGTGAAATTATGCGGTTCTGTGAGTTTGCATGCAGCTGACGGATATACAGGGATCTGCATGTGCTTTTCCAGACAGAGTGAATCGCATCGACATCTGTGAGTATATCGCTATCTAGATCAGGTTATGAAGCTGACGAAGACTGTATGTTTTGAATGCATCAGGATGATATAAGTTGGATATATACTCAGTGTATATATCATCGTCAGGATCATCTTTCGTGTGTATCCATCGTCCGCATGTCGCTATCGCATGCAGGAGTGAAAGTTCATTTTTTTGCTAAGGACCGGAAAGGTCATCATCAGGATATTGAAAAGATCACCGGATATTCATTATCATGTTGCGGAGGATATAAGTGTCTCATATCCTGTTGACATCATCATCGGGTGCAAGTGACGTCATCGTCATCAGGATATTGCGAATATCACCCTATGCAAGTTTATCCTGTTGTCGCTAAGTGTTTTGGCATCGGCATAAGTCATCGGCATAAAGTTTGGTTAACATCATCAGGATGTTTCAATATGACCGGATAAGTCATATCCTGATGCTGTTGTTTGAGTAGTCAGATATCGGGGTGACATAAGCATCGAGGGAAAGGTGCTTGAAGTTGTCGTCATCAGAATATATGGGAGGAACTGGATATTTTATATCTTGCTGATGAAGATGATGTCGAACATCATGATGATGAAGATAGAGCTTGGCGGTATGATGAACAGTGAACATCAAGAGGATGTTTGCGCTTGCCGAATGTGATGATGCTGCTGATAGTCGAGTATCATGATGCTGCTGACAGGCGAAAGGTGAAAGGCGATAAGGAAGTGAACAGTAGTGAGCAGGAGGATATTTCATGCCTCTTCGAAATATGATGATGCTGTCTGTGTTAGCAAGAAATATGATGATGATGGTAAGCCAGGATTTTAACATGCTAGTTGTATTAATGACTCCTCCTTCCCATTTGTAAGCTTCTGTTGCGTTTTCCTCTGCATTCCAAGACAAGGTTATTTTTTCCATCATAGTGTACCTTAATGGTTTCTATCTTAATGGTCTAGATAATGCTCCTCATGCATGATTATGCAGATATGAGATGTGATCTTCATTCATGGTTTACTTGGTTTACAAAGATTGTCTTCACAATCACCTTGGAAAGAACATTTTGGACAGTGGAATCTTTCTTTATGTTATCATTGTGTTTTTCAGAATAATCAAAAAGGGCATTATGTCTTGATTAGTGGTTTTCATCATGATGTGATATCTAGGAGTTTGTCAAAAAGGGCATTATGTCTTGTTCAATGGTTTTCATCATGATATGATATGTAGGAGGTTGTTGTTTGGCTTTTTGAGTGGTCTTCATTCTTGGTTCATACAATCAATGGTCTTGTTGCTTAGTGGTATCCTATGCATTCTCTGCAATTTGAGACAAATTAGGGGTATGTCAACTTTGTTCAAAGCTCATGCCTTTATGTTCAAGAGTTAAGTGTGTTCAAGATCATTTCATGTTAACATCTCTTAATGATCTCCTTGAAGCATTTATAGTGTCAAGTTTTTTCACAGGGCAGAAATGAGGTAGATATGATAGAAATAATGCAAGTATGAACAGTGTTTAATAGAGATAAGGTAGAGAGTGTCATAGTGTTAACATTTGTTAATAAGGGTTGTGATATTGAAAATTCTAAATGACTTTAATTTCCTTAAATCATCTTTCTCTGCCCGTCATTAGACTGATGTTGCTTTTGTTTATAAATTAAAAGTGACATATTGTTATAGGTCATCACTTAGTGATGACCTTCTAAAGGGTTTGGGGTCATTAAGTTGACCGGGCATCTAAGGGCATCCACCGATATATCAATTTTTCTTTAAATGAGTTGAGCACCAATTTTATATCAATGGCCATGTTTAAAAATGGACTAAGCGTGGATTATAAGATCTATGGTCGGTGTTCAAACTAAGACCTCCTCTCTCCTTGTTAACTTTGACATTCAAATGGCCGTCATCTACAGTTAAGGTGCTTTAGAAAAGGTCAATTTTAGTATGTTTGTTGGAAGAATTTTTAAGTGGCTATTTTTGAGAGATTTCCTTCTATTTTGAAGACTTCATAGTAAGCCTCCCGAAGTGTTAAAAGCTATATTGAAGGAGCCTTTATTTCTTTTTATAAAAAATAAGAAAGTTTCTTTTTGAGAAGGAATTGAGAAGGAAGCTTAAGAGTTTTGAGTTCTAAATACATGATTGAAAGATTTTTTCTTCTTTACAAACTAATAAAATATTTCTAAAGATTTTTTAAGGAGAAGATGAATAGATTGAAGAGTTTTTTTTTTTAAAGTTCATACAGAGATATGAAAAGATACTCATAGAAATAGAAGAAAAAGAATGACCTTGAAAAAGATTGACTTTATTTTTTCTTGCAGGATGGAGAAGAAGAAAATGAATGGTCATGGGAATGAAGAGAAAATTGATTTTATTTTTCTTTACAGATTCTTCATAGATGTAGTGAAGAAATATATGATGTTTTTTTGCAGACAAAATTGTAGAAGATGATTTTGTTTTTAGAGAATGTGAAAGGTCGTCAATTTTGTATATAATGAAGTTACATGTACATTGATAGTGTGTGTGTGAATTAAAGATATCTTTGAAAAGATATAGATGATTTTTGAGATCATGTTCTACAAGGGTAAATATAGAGAATGACAAGGTTATCAAATGTTTATTGAAAGAGTGAAAATTGAGCTGAGAAAGTTGATGTCAAGACCATAATAATAATCTCCTTGTTGCAACATATTTTCAGATTGAACCTTGAAGACAATGATGGTGTATCAGGTGAATAGTTATGTAGAAATAATTAGGTGAGAATTGATCAAACAAAGATAATGATACTAATATGAAAATTGATTTCAGTTGATGAGAAGTATGGTGATATGAGAGACAGATGTGAAAGAAGAAGTGATTTGTATTGAAACAGAGAAACCCTCTGAATTCTTGATTTTAATTTGAGTATGAATTAGGGGTTGGTGCTCCTTGAAGTTGATGCTTCTAAATGAATTAGGGGTTGGTGCTCCTTGAAGTTGGTGCTTCTAAACATTGTAACTAGTGAGTTTTTTGCTTAAGCTAGTGAGGCATTTTGAGTGGTTTTTCTACCCCTAGAGGGTTTTCCACTCTGTAATTTTCTTGTGTCATAATCTCATGTCTTGATGTCTTCCATAGCTTCACTTACCGAATATGATTTATGTGATTAATCATTTGTTGATTAATTGTTCAAGTAAATAGTTTAATTTTGATAATCATCTTTGTCAAATTTGGAAAATTGTAAAAATAATACAACACTGATTCACCCCCCTCTCAGTGTTGTCCTGGACTCCTACACTGAGAGCTAAACCTTAAGAGAAAAAAGCCCCCAAGGGGACATTTTCTAACATAATAGGAACCTTCTGATTAGTTTCCCTTTTTACCTCCTATCTTTCCTTAACACATGTATTCTTAGGGATAGTAGAGAAGAGCATACAACATATCTTAATCCATCAATACCATATCTTAGTGCTTCCCATATTAATTGTCTTCTTGATGCTTTTAATTACCATTTGAATATAACTCCATACTTAATTTGCAATGAACAAGGCATGATTTTAAATTCTAATTCCCATCTCAATGTATCTTCTTCAGGAGCAGTACATCCAACTATGAACACTATTACACATTCATAACAATATTGACATCAATGACAACCTTGTGACAGTGTTGACATCAATGACAAACAATACAACCATTGGAACCATATGTGTAACAAAGCTCCCCAAACCCTAGGATGAGGTATGTTTCATGCTTATGAAGTACTTCACTTTAGAAGGCTACTTTAGGAGGTTTTACCATTATCATTTTGTTCTTCTTAATCATTTCAGATGAAACTATTTAGTGGTAAAAGAGGGAATGGATGATGGTGGTGGGGTTTTAGTTTCAAGGATAAATCCTCCTTTCACTACAAACATTCAAGGACATATCAACCAAGTTAAATCTTGTTAGGAACCCATGCTTAACGCTTCTCTTTACTTTGTTAGTATGTTACTTTTGGATGCATATGCTTTGTAAGTCATCTTGTGAGTATATTGTATTATCTCACATTTATGAGAAGTAATAGTTGTTTAGATTAGACTTAGTATATAAGTACGTGTTGAGGCCAATGAAAACATCCATGAATTTATTGTATTGAGCTTACTCCAAGGAGGTTGCCCCCTCGATGTGGCCTGTGATCAATAAATTCCTTTTGTGTTTCTGTTATTTTTATATTTCTATTATTTTGTGCATTTTTCATTATATTGTTACAAGAGGTTCCTCTCATCTAGTATTAGAGCACTTTCTTTAGCTCGCTAGGTGGAATTTCTGCCAATTTTTTTTCCATAGTGGCCTCTAGGCACTGTGATTATTGTAGTAGTTCTTTCTTTTTTGCATCTGTATTGTTCATTTCAATTGCAAGTTTAGATCAAGGAATATCCCTATCTGCTTAATTGTGGGAAGTACCTGGGCAAATAGCCCTAAAACTCATTGTGAGGAGTACCACAGGACCCCAAAGTAGCTGGCCCATTGAGAGGGCCTACCAGTGAAAAGGTTAACGGCCCCTACCTGATTAATTAGTTCCCATCCATGAGGTAAACTAGGAGTTGTCGTTTGTGGAAAATTGGTTATCAATTTTACCTGAGCCGTGGAGTGAGTGGTACTACCCCAATACACAAGCCATTAGATATCATTGGTGGCTAAGTGACTCCCTTGAACCTTTAGGAAACCAAACATACTTGGGGCCCATACATATTAATAGCCGACAAATCACAAATTGAATCCGTCCAGAGTAGTTAGCAGATCGTTTGCATTTTTTTGCCATATCTTCCTTGCTTTAGCTCCATTTCCTCTCAAAATTCACTAGAACCCCTAAATTTTCATTCTGCATATTTCCTTCCTTGAGGACCCTATCCCAAATTCCACTTATCGAAGCCAAAAATCCTACAATTATCTATTTTTAGGGTTTGGCATAACTTCTTTGATTCTCACCCAATAACCTTCAAATTTTACCACAGTGTTCATTTCATCTTTTTTGCTCCTTTGTTCCTCTTGGACAAATTTTCCCATTCTTTCACCCCGCTTCTGAAATCCCCATTTTTTGCTTCCCTTTCCCCCCAAAAGTGTCCAAAACCTAGTTAAACCCCAATTACGCATCAGAGTTTTTCCCAAATCCAAATTTTCCTTTACTAAAAAAGTTTTTGTTTTTGTTTTTCTACCCATTCCCAAAAAAAAAACTCCTAGTTATGGTTGTCACCCACACAAGAGCAAAAAACATGGAGGATGAACTTGTAACCCTCAAGACCAAACTCCAAGATCTAGATGAAAAAATTTTCTGCCTCAATCTTTAACATTCATCCATGAACAATAGACGATAGCCAGAGTCTTTTATAGACACTGGGTTCTCTTCTTCTAGCAATTTTCATGGGCCAAAGCTTGATTTTCCTCACTTCAATGGTAATAATCTGACTGGATAGATATACTGGGCATAACAATATTTTAGTCTGCATAATACTTTTGATGTCAACAAAGTCCCACTTGCATCTTTTCATTTGGAACATGAATCCTTTCAATGGTTCTGTTGGTACATCAAGGCTCATGTACAACCAAAATGGACAGATTTTTGCAAACTCATTTTGTAACAATTTGGCCCTAGTGCTTTTGATGACTTCATAGGAGCACTCATTAAACTTTGCCAAACAGACATTGTGAGAGAATATCGGACAGAATTTGAAAAACTAGCCAATCACACAGAAGGATTGTTTGATGAATTCTTTAGGATTTGTTTTGTTAGTGGTCTGAAGGATACAATCCGATCTGAGGTTAAAATGTTTCATCCCAACACAATGATGGAAGCCCTAGGGTTGGTGATGTTGGCAGAGGACAAGATCATCAATCAACAATGATCCAAATCCAATTTTATTCCATTCAGAAATATAGTTTCCTAAATACCTCAAATAATGCTAGCTCCTAGAACAACTCCTATCAAACATTTGACTGAAGCAGAGATGCGGACATATAGGGAAAAAGGGCTTTGTTATAATTTTGATGAGAAATTCACTCAGGGACATATATGTGTCGACCAAAAGCTCTATCTCTTGGATGTGGATTCTCTACCTGAAACTAAAGTTTATGCAGATGCTTAGGATACAGTAGATGATCAGGTTGAAACTCATCAACTGCTTGTTTACCCTACTTCTTAGGAAGACCACCTAGAGATCTCTCTCTGTGCTTTAGCAGGAGTCACCACCCCACAAGCTATGTGGGTCAAGGGTTACTTCAAGAAGCTCCCTCTTACAATACTCACTGATTCTGGTAGCACTCATAACTTCATTGACCATCGGATCGCCAAATAGGATGATTGTTTTGTCCATCCTTGCTCTATCTTTGAAGTCATGATTGCCAATGGGGGCACATTACCTTGCAAAGGGAAGTGTCACAATGTGTATATCTCAATTGGAGATTGTAACGCACACTCCAAAATGTTTGCCTTGCCCTTAGGTAGATGTGATGTGGTTTTGGGTGTCCAGTGGTTACACAGACTTGAACCCATCTTATGGGATTTTGCTAAACTTTGGATGCAATTTTCAAACAATGGGCAAAAACACACATTGAAGGGCTTACAACCGGGGTCTCTCAGCATCATAAGTTTACATTGCATGGAAAAACTTCTTAAGAAGAATTCACTTGGTGTCATCGCTCAGCTCCATTCCATTCAGATGCAACCATCAGTAGTCTCCACTACTCCTTCTGATCTACAATGAATTTTGGATAGGTACATACATGTGTCTTTTCCAACCAGTGGAATTGCCACCTTCATGACTAGAGGACCACCATATTCAGTTCCTTCCTAGAAGAATTCCTCCCAACATTAGGCCCTACCACTACCCATTTCACCAAAAGATAGAGATTGAGATGCTCGTTCAAGACTTATTGAAGCAAGGTATTATTCGCCCTAGTACTAGTTCCTTTTCTTCACCAATTCTTCTTATTCAAAAAAAGATGGGTCATAGCACCTCTACATTGATTTTCAAGCACTTAATCACATCACAATCAAGGATAAGTTTCCAATTCCTATTGTTGATGAGTTTCTTGATGAGCTTCATGGTGCTCATTTTTTCTCCAAGTTGGATCTTTGTTCTGGGCATCACCAAATTCAGGTTCATGAGGATGATATCCCTAAAATGGCTTTCCACACACATGATGGCCACTATGAGTTTTTGGTCATGCACTTTGGCCTCACTAATGCTCCTTCAACATTCCAAGCATTGATGAATAAAATATTCTGGCCCTACCTGCGTAAATTCATTTAGGTCTTCTTCGATGATATCCTCATCTATAGTAAAACATGGGTTGAGCATCTCCAACATCTGGATCTCATCTTACAACTTCTCTCTAATCATCATCTCTGTGCAAAATAGTCTAAATGTGTTTTTGGCCAAGAGGAAGTGGAGTATCTTGAGCATATTATTTCAGCGTAAGGGGTTCGCGTGGATCCTACAAAAATAGACGCCATGAAAAATTGGCCGCATCCTCAGACACTCAATAGCCTCTATGGTTTTTTGGGGCTGACTGGCTACTATCACAAGTTTGTCAAGGATTGCGAGAAGATTACAACTCCATTAACATCTATGTTAAAAAAGGATTCTTTTATCTGGACACATGTTGCTTAGTATGCATTTGAAAAATTGAAACAAGCTATGTGTACTACACCTATTCTAGCTATGCCAAATTTTTCCAAGACCTTCACTATTAAGAGTGATGCTTGTAGAAATGGACTTGGTGCTATTCTCCTTCAAGATGACCATCCCATTGCATTCACCAGAAAAGCCCTTTCTAGCAAGAATTTAGTACTCTCTACATATGAGAAGGAAATGGTGGCTATTTTGCATGTAGTATAAAAGTGGCGGCCATACCTACTAGGGAATCATTTTTGCATCAAGACTGATCACCAGAGTCTGAAATATTTCTTGGAACAATGGGTCTCCTCCCCAACACAATAGAAATGGGTCAACAAACACATGGGTTATGACTATGAGATCACTTACAAGAAGGGTAAGGATAATATTGTGGCAGATGCTCTTTCCTATACATTTGATGACCAAGCTTCTCTTTCAGCTATTTCTATGCATATTCCAAATTGTTTGGAGTTTGTTTAGTAGGGCTATGTCAATGAATCTTCATTATCTCAAATCATTCAATAGTTGGCCAATAACCCTTCTGCTATACCGCATTACTCTTGGGATGGTGCTTCTCTGTGATACAAGGGTCATCTGGTGCTTCCCCAGAGCACAAATCTTCAGCAGGCCGTCTTCTATGAACTCCATGCTTCTCCATCAGCAGGACACTTTGGGTTCCTCAAAACTTATGAGTGAGCATGACGTAACTTCTTTTGGAAGGGAATGTAAAGGGCAATTCAATAGATGGTGGTTGAATGTGATACCTGCCAATGCAATAAGGGTGGAATGACACTCCTTCCTAGATTGCTCAAACCTTTGCCCATCCCTACATAGATTTGGATAGATATTTCTATGGATTTCATTGAGGGGCTCCCTAAATCTGGAGAGAAGACAATGATCTTGGTTGTGGTTGTTCGCCTCTCCAAATATAGTCATTTTTGTGCCCTCAACCATCCTTATACCACCTCCTCAATCGCACAAATTTTCATGGACCAGATCTTCCATCTTCATGGCATCCCTTCTTCCATTGTCTCAGATTGTGATGTAACTTTCACCAGTCATTTTTGGATAGAATTATTTTGACACACTGGCATCAAACTGAAGATGAGTTCCGGGTATCACCCACAAATAGATGGTCAAATTGAAATTATCAACAAATGTTTGGAAACTCATCTTCGTTGCTTCACCTCAGAACAACAATATCAATGGGTAAAGTGGCTCCCTCTCGCTGAATGGTGGTACAATACCTCCTACCATATTGCATCTAAAATGACTCCATATGAAGCAGTCTATGGTTAGGCACTACCAGTGCTCCTTCCATACACCCCCAATAGTTCACCAGTTTAGGCAGTTGACACGATTCTCTGAACCTGGGATTAGATTCTTTACATCTTGTAGAACAATCTTCACATGACAAGAAATCAAATGAAACAATAAGCTAATTATCACCATTCTGAGTGCACTTTTCAAGTAGGTGATATGGCTTTTCTTTGTCTATAGCCATACAAGCAATCATCCCTAAAACTCGAAGGGTGTCATAAGCTAGCTCCAAAGTTCTATGGATTGTATAAGGTTCTTCAGAAGATTGGGTTAGTTGCTTATAAATTGGAGCTTTCTCCTTCCCGCGTTCATCCAATATTTCATGTCTCTTGTCTAAAGAAAGTTCTTGGCACCAACATCAGAGCACAAATTGTTTTACTAGAATTGGATAATGAAGGATCTATCATTTTGGAGCTGGAGGCATTCCTTGATAGGTGCACTTGTCAACTTCACTCTTGATCCATCACTAAGGTATTAATTTAGTGGCATGGAATGCAACTAGAGGATGCTACATGGGAACCACTCCTTCAAATTTAGCACCAATTTCCACATCTTAAGCTTTGAGGACAAAGATTTTCTAAGAGGGAGTGGATGTTAGAAACCCATGTTTAACCCTTCTCTTTACTTTGTTAGTACGTTACTTTTGGACACATATGTTTTGTAAGTCATCCCATGAGTATATTGTATTATCCCACATTCATGGGAAATAATAGTTGTTTAGATTAAACTTAGTATATAAGTACGTGTTGAGGCCAATGAAGGCATCCATGAATTTATTGTATTGAGCTTGCTCAAAGGAGGTTGCCCCCTCGAAGTGGCCTATGATCAATAAATTCCTTCTGTGTTTCTGCTATTTATATATTTTTGTTATTTTGTACATTTTTCATTATATTGTTGCAAGAGGTTCCTCTCAAATCTCTACTAAGTGAGAGCATTCACCTAACATGTTGGGTTGTCACTTGGAATGATGCGGAAGCTTAGATGTTAACAATCAATATCTCAATTTAATGCTCAAACACTCTTAAAACCCTAATTATATAAAAAAGTAAGCAAATTGATGAATTATGACAAATCCTTAAAGACAATGGTAGTAGATAGAGATTAATAATTGACCATTTTTTGAAGTTCGAGAAGCAGAACAATCAGGGAGATCTCCACTAGCAGCCTTGCCCAAGGTACTATTTTCTGTACAAAATTTGGATCTCCTCCCAACACTGATATTCACTATATCTTCTATTTCTACCCTAGAAGATGCATAGGACACCTCCACTAGCACCCTAGTCTAATGCCATATGTTTTTTAGGATGTCAGAAGCTCTTCAGATGTTGATTATCACTATCCAAATTATTTCTATGTTTTAGGATTCGGAGGACACTGCCACTAACGCTCATGTCTAAGCAGTCCTTTTCTTTAGGGATGTAGAATTTGCACACTGTCTTATTGCTCCTTGCAACTCCACTCTATCCAGATGTGAAACATGTAACCTGAAATCACAAAGGATTGTGTTTGGGGATTGTGGTATTTAGAGGCTTGCCTCAGTTAATCCCTGGAGAGACATTCAAGTCTTTCAAACACCGTTTCTAGATAGAGATTATGTATCCCTATGGGATAGAGGCAAAAGCAAATGATAAATGATTCAAACACAAATAGATACCACCTTAGAAGTGTAGATCTCACATAAATGAAGGATTTTCAATCACATGAGAAGATGAAGCTAAATCTACAATCACAAACACAATAACAATGCTCTGCTCTGCAACAATGAATATCATAGATGCTCTAAAATCACAAGTTACCCAACAGTTCATAATCATCTTCTAGTTTGCAAATGAAATTGTAGGCACTTGAAAATGTCCTCAACTTGTAAACACCACTTTCATGTCAATTTTCTTCCAAATTCCATATTCATCTATTAATTAAATAATTTTAATTATTTAATTAATTCAATTTTCTCCTCTCTGACCTATGATTAAATAAATTATATTTATTTAAATCATTTGCCTATTTTTCCCTAATTTTTCTCTATGATTAAATAATTAATTTTAATTAATTAATTATTTAATCATTCACTCTCTAGAGTACCCTTCATTCAATTAATTTAAATAAATAATCATTTATTTAAATTATTCCCCTTACCTTAATTAAAATAGGTCATACCTATTTAAATTAAGGGTTCCCACTATTTCTTCCACTTCAAATAAATTGAATAAATTGATCAAATTTATTTAATTCAAAATCCTTACACCTCATCATATTTTTGAATTTTAAATTATTTTTTGTCCTCTTATGAGAGGGAAACCCTAATCAATCTCCACCATTCATTTTGCTCCAAAGTCAACATTGAATCTGAGCCATCAATTCAAACATGCTCTTCTATAAAACAACTTTTCCAACTTCATTTTGACCTCTCTCTTAGCTTGAACTCTCTAATTTTTCGTACACTCTCTTCTATTTTGATCAATCACTCATTAGAGATTCTCAAGATCATTGTAAACTTGCAAAATCTGAGAAGAAATAGAAAAATTAAGAACAATGGAGATTAGTCAAGTTGTAGCTTAGAATCATAGTTTATTTTTTGTTTGTTTGCTTGATTTCTTAGCTAGTTTGCACTCCATTGGTAGTTAGGGTTTGCTATAATTATTTTTTTGCATGTTTGATAGCTTTTTCCCTAACTCATTCTAGTGAACCTGATGTGAATGCCAAGTTTTGTAGGTTTCTCCTAGGCCTAAAATGGACCTCACTGTTGCGTCTAAGAGGCCTCACAGACGGAAAAAAAATAAAATACTCTATGCTTTGCTTGCATATTTTTTTTGAATATTTTTGAAAAAAATTTAGCTCAAGTCCGTACAGTATGGATCCATATCGTACAAATCCTCTGTGGGGTCTGCAAGAGTCTCTGGTGGGATGTTTGTTGGGTCATTTATTTTTTATGGTTGATGACTTGGTGTTACAGGTTTAAAATTGACTATTGTAGGATTTGTGATTTTATAGTGTTGCAGGTTTGTTTATCTCTATTTGCAGAAAGATTTATGTTTGCAAGTTTTACAATGGTGAAACCCTAATGGTTGCAACCCTTTTCTTCTACTTGGTGATCACCATTTTCACCACTATCACTTCATTTCCCTATCAGTCAAAACCCTAGGCACCCTTTTGCTACCCTATGTAAATCCAACTCTACGGTTTCCCTCCATTTTCCCTCTACCACTGCACAACCAATGACCTCGACTTGGGTCTTTATCACCAATAGGGTATTCTTTGTCGCCACCAGTAGTGGTGACCATTGGAGTTTCCATCATTTCTTCCCTCCATCTTTCATCGACCCCTACTCATACTCTTGTTGCAGTCTTGAATGTCCATTATGGTCTCTAATGCCTCAAAACCTTAGCTGCTATCGACTATCAAACTTTAGTCATTACTATTGACTTGGCCTTGGCTATACCCTAATTGCCATTAAAAAAACATAAGTTTTTCTTTCCTATCATTTACCTCTAATCGACATTTGACTGTCACTAGGTGCTTAACAATAATTTGGTGCTTAAAGCACTTAGTCATCATTTGTCTTTTAATAGCCTGTGGTCACATTTGTGACCAGTGGAGGGGGAAGGGGGATAACCTCCCCTTTCACTTTTATTTTTTACTTGTGCTTAGCTCTTGGTCATATGGCTTACCCTAACTATGACTACCATCTATGACCACCGACAATAAACTATTTAATGTGACCACCTCTAGACTAACCACTAGCAGTTAAATTCAACCCACTAGCCTACTTATTGCCTTCTACATGCCCTAATAGGGCATTGTTTTTCTTTTGCTCATAACTTGGGCATATGACCTCAAAAAATTTTAAACAAGGGCTTGTTGGAAATTTGATTCTGCCAACTATGCAACAATGTAGATTTCATCAAGTAATAGTGTCATTTTATCAGGTATTTTCGTAGTCAAAGTCAACATTAAATTTGAAATTCAAACACAAATATCTTTGGTATTTTTCATCAAATTTTAGTGAATTTTTTTTTCAAATTGCTCAAAATTTCATCTACTTTTTGATTTTATAGTTGGTTTTTCTATGACTAATCAATTTTTTTAGATATTTTCCATATTGAGTTTCTTGGACTTTTGGTCTTGGTAGCTTGCAAAGGGGGTATTCTGCTTCATGTTTTATTTATTTTTCACACTTTGGTAGGTGATTTGCTGCTACTAATTTCTGATTTGTAGCTTTGTGGTGTTCACTAGGAAAAGAAATCAAGTTGAAACTACTAATGAATTTGGTGTAGGGTTTCATCCTTTCATGTGTCTGTTATTTGCTATCATAGGAACACTTCTATTTGGTGCATAAAAACAACAATAGCTTGTTGTTTTCACACTTATTTTGGGGCTTAGAAAAGAATCATTTGTCTTCTTTGTTTGGTGGTTTTGTTTATGTTGTGAAGTGTGTATTCTCTTCCCTCATGCTCTAAGCAATCTTGGGAATCAAAAGCATTTCCCAACATTTGCATAAATCACACCACACATTTAATTTCTAAAGGTCAATGAATATGTGCTATTGTGACCAAGTAAATGTGTATGCTCTCTCCTTGCATCCTAGTATGAAGTTGGAGATCAAAAAAATTTACTTGTGTTGCTTTTGTAACCCTTTAGACTAGGCCTGTCTTTGAGACACATCTACAAGGAGAACTTGTTGGTGACCTAAAGTGGTATTTCCCTCAGGCCACTATATAAATAGATAAGGCAAAAGCCAAGTCTAAACTACCTCTAGCCTTTGCCATATAGTGCCAATCTAAAAGTGCAAGCTACCCATGTTTACATGAGGTATTTGTTAGTACCACAAGTAGGATTGGTTAAAGCCTTAAGTAGTTTGTTGGATGCTCGTAAGGTGGTAAGTCCTTGAGTTGCAACTAGAAGACAAATTAGTTAGAGGCCTCCCCTTTTGACTAATGTTGGTGTCTTGTTCAATGCTAGGGCATATAAGGTTTTGCCCCTAAGATTACTCACCATAAGGCTCCCTTGAGATGAGATGGTAATCCTTGGCTTAGCATAAGCTATACGTAGCTTTCCAGGGAAAGGGTGATTGGGTTATCCTTCCATTCCAAGAGACCCTTATCCATCCTCTCTCGTAAAGACAAAAGAATGTACACACCCATCCTATGTGTGATGACATTTGAGTTGATGGAGATTCCAAGTTGTGGGCTTGAACAAGCAGCCATTGGCCAATGACCTTAGGGATAGAAAGTGTCTTATATGTGTGAATTGTTTTCATATTGTTCTAAGCCCATGGAAATTTTGGATTGGAAAGCCCTTGAACATACGTGCATATGCTTACAAAGTCAAGATTCAGCAAAAACAACCAATTGATTGCCAAGTATCTTCTATGTTTGATGTGTCTTCTAATTTTTCACACCAATTGCCCAAACAAACATAGAAACAACACACCACAATCATAGGGGAACCTTTGAGCATCCACCTTCGCTATCAAACTCAAATTGAAATTGTGTTTACATATCTAAGACTTGCATATTCTATTCAATCATCCATTTCATTCCCTTAGGTTTAGGTTTCATCCTATAGCTAGTTCATTCCAAATCATTGCATTTAGCTCACCTTAGGTTATCATAATCAACCCATTTCATTTCTAGGATACCATTAGTTTCAATTTTCTTTGAGGTTGAGAAATAGGAAAAAATGTCATACTTGATCCCAATGATAGCTACGAACTTGGACTATACAAGACCTTGTCATCTCTTTCCATAACCAATCAAACAAGTTAGGCCTAGTACTCTCAAGTCTAGTCTAGGTTCATCTTTTCCCAATCAGCAAGTGTGTCTCAACACATGAGTCTATCTTGAGCTCACTTTAATCGACATTCTCTTCAAATCATTTCAAGGTCTTGAAAAGTCCAACTAATACTTTGATGAGGGCATAGTTTGACATTAGTATCCCTTTGACCAAATCTCTTAAAAATTGAAACCTATTGGCTTCTAACATAACTTTAGTCTCATTCATCACCTTAGACCTAGTTGTATTTTTGTCATCCCTATATTCCAAAAAAAAAAATTCCCAAAAACATTAGCATAGAACATCTTCACTTTGCATTTTCAACTTTAGTTGCATTTACCCCCACATCTCCATAAACACTAGTATAGTGCATTGCCACTTTACATTATCGTCCTTAGTGTCATTAGGCATACTTATATCCCAAAAATACCAAAAACATTATATAGTACATTGTCACTTTACATTACCATCCTTAGTGTCATTAGGCATACTTATATCCCAAAAATAACAAAAACATTAAATAGTGCATTCTCACTTGGCATTACCATCCCTATCTTATCCTGAAAATACCAAAAAATATAGCATAGTACACTTTGCATTGCCATCCATAGGTCATCCCATTTCCCTCATCTTGTAAGTCTTTTATGGTGGAAACATAGTTGCGAAAGAAAAGAAAGGGAGAGGAATCCTTAGATCATTCCCTCAATAATCCTATGAACACAATGGGATTTAGAACCTCATCTAATGGGCAACATGAACCTCAATCCAACATGTCAAATCCCTTTGAAAACCTCATTTTGCAAGAAGACAATCAAGGGATTACCTAACAAGAAATTGAGGAAGCCTCCCAAGAACCTAGAATGTGATACATCCTAGATGAAATGATAGCTTCCAATCCTCAAACCTACCTCATGTGTCTCTTACAAACTGGTACCAAACTTCCCGCAGGGGTAGACATCAATGTGATTGTGGGATCATCGCCAAATAAGGCCAAGGACAAGCAACATCATCCACTAGCTACAAAAATCTGACATAAGAACATGCCTCCATTCCCATAGGACAAATGTCGCAAGATTCCACAATCTCCCATGTGACTCCCACATTTGACACCAATAATGAGAATGTTGTGTCACAACCTCTGAATTTTGTAAACCCCTTCTCTTTGATGAACATGAACCAAAACAAAAGAATGTGAAGGATACACACAGTGACCTCGCGAGCACACACACATGGAGTCCATACCATGTCAAATACAAACATGAACCTTTGGCCTCAAACAAATACCAACTTAGGCAAGCAAAACATGGACCCCCTTGGTCAAAAAAATAACACCATACCAAATGTGAACATGAATGTGGGGACTACACAAAGCAATGTTTTGAATCATTAATATGTAGAACTAAATTATCAAAATAGCAATACCATACCCAACACTTACACAAACATTGGTACCACTCAAAATCACACCTTGAATCATCAAAACATCGCCCAAAATCATCAACATGTGTCTCACCTAAACGTCAATCAAAATACTAATGCATTACATCAAAATACCCGTTTGAATCCCTTATAACAACAAGTGGACCTAAACACCTTCCTCCAAACAAATCCCAATAACTACTTCCAAAACCAAAATTCTACAAATGCTTCATTCCACTTCCAATACATTATTCCAAATACCACGTACATACCCAACAACTAAAACCTAAACACATCTTCATTACACACTCCATTCAACACATATGCCAACCCACTTGTTACAAATTTGGTATCCCAAAACATGTCGACATTAAACATGGGTAATCTGTACCAAAATGTACCCACAAACACCGTAGACACGTCGTTGACTTCCTTCGAAGCCTTGGCACACAAGATGCAAACACTAGAACAACACTTATCAAACATGTAAGTCTCTACCACAAAGAAGGCATATTCCATGGAAGACTTATGTCCTTACCCTTTTGACAAAAGCATTTACATGCCACCTTTTCCACCAAACTACAATGTGTCTAACTTCAACAAGTATAGGGGAAAAGGGAGTCCCATAGAGCATATGTGAGAATTTCACATGGCATGCCTTGAGATTGCATTTGAACAAACATATTTGATGAGATTATTCCTGAGGAGCCTTGCAGATCAAGCACTTGAGTGGTTTGCACACCTTCCCATGGGGATACAGACATGGACTGAACTCACCAAAAAATTCATATTCCATTTCTCTTACAACATTGAAATAGACATCAATGTCTCCACCTTATGCCATACAAAATAGGAGGATGGGGAAACATTTATTTCCTTCTTCCAAAGGTGGAGAGGCCTAGCTAGCAAATGTCCATGTCATATCCCTGAGAATCAATTGGTACCAATTTTCATGGAAAACCTTAACAAGGAACTCATGCATCAATTACAAATCCATTGTTGCACCTCCTTTGGAGAAGTTGTTGAAAAGGGGACAGCCATTGAGAAAGCCCTCATAGCTAAGGGCACAATCAAAATTTTCAACAAGAACCAAAACACTCAAAACCCATCCTATGACAAGAACAAGTTATGGGCTCAAAATAAGAATGTTACCAATGATGGGGTACTAGACCCAAAGGCAATCAATAGGACTGGCCCTGTTCTCACACTCAAAGCACCACCCATGCTGAACAATCAGCCATCTGTTTAATAACAACAACCACAAACACAACATCAAACAACCAACACACTTCAAAACAACCAAAGAAGGTCACCTCTAAGGAATAATACCCCTTAGCAAAATTATACACCCTTGACAGAGCCTATAGAATCAATCTTGAAGAAGTTACCACAAAACAACCTCATTCAACTACTAGAAGTCAAATAATATGATTCCACTTTTAAACCTCCCTCATGGAATGATAATGACTTTTGTGAATACCATCGAATAAAAAGGTCACAAGATGTCCAATTATTACAAGCTAAAGAACATCATACAAGACTTCATTGAACGAGAAGATATAGTTGTAGATAGTCCCCAAGGTTCCTCTAATATTGACCACACAATCTTCACAAACCCCTTACAAAATCATGGATCGGGAAAAGCCTCCACCTTGGGAACCAAACCACATGACCATGTCAATTACAACAATGTCACTTATGACTACATCATCAATAGCATCCGTGCATTCGATGATAATGTCTCCATGATCACCATCAAGTCGCATCTTGAGTGTGTAGTCACCACTCGTAGGGCTAAGGTAACATTGCAAGGTGCCTCGTCTAATTCATCCAATTCATCTAATTCACAACCAAAGACCCAATATAATCTCTTGGACCATTTAAAAAAGACCCTGACCCTAATATCCATCTTCAAACTGCTTCACCTATCCCCAGAGCATAAGGCTATTCTTGACAAGGCCTTGTTGGAATCTTCCATCCCAACAGACCTAAGTGTCAATCAATTCTAGGCCATGGTGGGACATTTAGCTACCTCCAATCATGTTACTTTCACTAAATGTGATGTGCCCTCTCATCAACCCAATCACATTGACCCATTACACCTCAAGGTCTTCATTAACAAGCATAAGATTAGATGGGTCTTGGTAGATGGTGGAGCCAGACTAAATAAATGTCCTTTAAAATTAGTGATGATATTGGGATACTTAGAAGCATGTGTGGATCCCACCAAAAGAATAGTCATCAAAGCTTATGACAATGTTGAACGTTCCTCCAAGGGAGTGATCTCACTTCCTATAAGAGTTGGGCCTGCCACTCTCAATACCATATTTCACATCTTGGATGTTGAACTCCCCTACAATCTCACCCTTTGCCAACCATGGATCCATTACATGAAGTCTGTGCCATCCACCTACCACCAATGCATTAAATTCCCTTACAATGGAACAAAGATCACCATACCTAGTGATCTTGATGCCTTCCAATGTTGCAGCCACCTGAGAGAAGTTCCACAACATAAGGTACCTATAAATAGGGCAATTTCACCCTCCATCTCATCACATTATGTTGACCCATCCACCTTATCAAAAACCACCACCACCTTCATCTTTCCACTTAACCCTAAAGTTCGGATCCAAGACAAAGGATGTGGGGAATATAAGATCAAAGGCTCATACTGCATCAACAAGCTGCCGATATCACCAAAGTCTCATAACAAACCTAGGCCAATCAAACCTAAGGAGATTATTTCTACCGCCCCCACCACTTTCACAAAATGGGGAGAACTTAGCAAAGAGGATGTGGATGACGACGTCTCTAAGTGGCTCTACAAAGAGGAAGAAGAGGTCAAGAATGTACAATTGCTCATGGAATGATATGGAAAAGCTATGAATTTGGAAAACAATAAGGATATGATTGGCATAGTGGTTTGGGGCCTAAAAACATGGGAGAATAGAACCCATTCAACTGACCATGCGACCTTGCAACAAGGGTCTAGGGTATACACCAACATCAAGAGACCCTCTCAAACCTGAGACCGCATCTTCCCAACCTCACCTACCTGATGGTGAAGCTTGGATTAGCATCTTTTGGGATCTTGACAATAATTCCATCTATATCCTGACCCCCATAACCATAAGTTATATGAACACTGATGATGGCTTGCCATTAGTCCTCCTTGAACTCATAGACTAGGATCAACAAACTCCACCTAGCTTGGATTTATTCAAGAATGACGAAGCTATTGTTGAGTTCATGGGACTTTGTAAAGGTATACCTCAAGGGGATCATAAAGTTGGCTACATCATGGATCTCGATGACATTATTTTGGAGAATCTACTCCACCCTCTACTCACAAAAGTGAAAAAGAAAAAGAAAAAAAGGTCTCTAGGTTAAAACTGAAAGGCACCTCTTGACCCTGAAAAAGTAAAAATAAAGGACGTAGTTGAGGGTGAAAACCTCTCTGAGATGCCCAAGGATGGAGGGTTGGAAGCGCTTCTTATCATGCAAGAGAGATCACCATTGTTGGTGGAAAAATATGTGGAAACTAACCTTAGTACAGAAGAAAATCCCAAGGTCATTCATTTTGTTGAGTCATTAACAGAATAAGAGAAGCCTGAATTCAAAGATTTCTTCTCAGCAAGGCAAGTCAATTTTGCCTGGTCATATGTCGATATGCCTGGGCTTGATCCATAATTTGTCTTACATCACCTACCATTGTTTCCAAATGCCAAACTGGTAAAGCAGAAATTAAGAAAAATGCATCCATACATTGCACTCTTGGTAAAGATAGAGTTGAAAAAGCTACTCAATGTGGGATTCATCTAACCAATAGACTATCTAGAGTGGATATCTAGCCTTGTACCAGTCATAAAACCCAACGGCCAAATCAGAATCAGTGAAGACTTCAGGGATTTAAACAAGGCATGTCCAAAGGATGATTTTTTATTGCCAAACATAGACATTATAGTCGACCTTACTGCCAGATTTGAAATACTCTCACTGATGGATGGTTTCTTAGGATATAATCAAATAAGGATAGCACCAGAAGATCAACATAAAACAACTTTCACATGTCCATGGGGCACATTTTGTTGGATTGTCATGTCCTTTGGCCTAAAAAATGATAGAGCTACGTACCAGAGAGCAATGACAACAATCTTTCATGACTATATGCACACAAGTATGGAAGATTATGTTGACAACTTACTGGCCAAATTAGTTACAAGAAGCACCCATCTAGATGTGTTGGATAAAATCTTCAAATGACTAGAAGAATACAAATTTAAATTAAGCCTAAGAAATGCATGTTCGTGGTCACATTAGGCAAACTGTTGAGCTACATTGTTTCTCACCAAGGCATAGAGGTTGATCTCGCTAAAGTGAAAGCCATCATGGATATGCCTCCACCAACAAGTCTCAAACAACTATGCAGTCTACAAGGAAAATTACAATCAATTAGGAGATTTATTGTGCAATTTGCTAACAAATGCCACCCATTTCAGCACTTACTCTACAAAGGGGTACCCTTGATATGGACAGAACAATGCCAGGAAGCCTTTCAAAAGATCAAAGATTATTTTTTTCAGCACCAGTTCTCATGCCTCCAATACCAGGAAAGACCCTTTTAATGTACATATCAACAACATCTTCAACACTGGGGGCACTTTTAGCACATAATGATGAAGAAGGAAAAGAATGGGCAATCTATTACATCAGCAAGACATTAGTGGGATATGAGCTAACTACAGTCCTATTGAGTGCACTTGCCTTGTCATAGTTTTTGCCACCCAAAAGCTACGACATTATTGTAAAGGATAAAATTTGGATAGTTGGTTTTTGATAGTTTTGTGTATATCCTCCTTTCACCCTTTTACATTCAAGGACTTTGGGTCGAGTGGCAATGCATTATCAGACCCTAGGTTACTATGAGATGTAGGTAAACTTGGATTTGTATGATTTGATTGTCAATTATACTCAATTATACATCAAAACCCTAATTATGCAAATACAGAAGCAAATAGACAAATATTAGAAAATGCTACTATAGAAATATGTAAAATGACAAATAACTGTGCACTTGTTTTCAGGGTTCAGAAGTGCAATAGTCAGGGACTAATGAGTAGGTGCCCAAGTCCAATGCCTAGGTTTTTGTCGAGATCTAGAAGCTTGATCTGTAACTTGTTCCTATTGCATCAAAGATTTTCCTGTCATGGAATCCAGAGGACTAAAGAGTGGGCACCCAAGTCTAGGGTGATATTTTCAACTCTGATCTACAAATCCAACACTTTGTAGTACCCTCCTACAACTCTACTTTTCCTGTATCCTCAACCTGTAACTTGCAATCACATAAACTTTGGGAGGGGGTTGTGGTTTTTAGAGGCTTGCCTTAGTCAAGTCCCAGAGAGACATTCAAGTCTTTTGAACACCATTGTCAGATAGAGAGTGCATGCCCTTATGAGCTAGAGGCAAAAACCAAATGATAAATGCTCAAAAACACAAATGATGTCACCTTGTAGTGAAGATCTCATGGAAGGAAGAATCTCTTCATGCCATGAGGAGATGATTGCTCAAATCTGCAAATACAAATACATAAACAACACAAATATGCTCTTTCTACACAATGAATGCCTTGAATCACCTTCACATAAAATTGAGAATCCAAATTGTTAGCTTGTAATCATCTAGTTTACAAATGAATGCCTAAACATGCTTATATATGTAACTACAAACACTCATGCCAAGAATTTTGTAATTCAAACTTACCGTGTTGGCATAGGACCCAAATAACAGTCACAAGTTGACACTCAAAATTTGGGACTGACCCAAAATAGGGTAGGACTACGGCATGGGCACCCAAGTCCTCCCTCCCTATTTTGGTTAGGGTTAGGTTCAAAGGATCCCCATAGTTCCCATTTTTCATGAATCTTAGGGCTCATTTCATTGGGATGTGAAAATATGATGCAAGATGTCCAAATGTAGCTAAAAGACCCGAGAGCTAAACCTTAGGAGGGAAAAGCCCCCAAGGGGACATTTTCTGACATTACATTTAGCCCCTACTTTAATGTATGTATAAACATGAGGCCAATACATGCATTTAAGTATGGTCAACAAACATAGAAAACATGCCAAGCATGGAGAAGACACATCAAACACATTAAAGACAATGACATGCACGCAAAACATGGAGAAGACAGTTACAGTCATGCAAAACATGGAGGATACAGTAGATGCATAGAAGATAGTTAATGCATAGAAGACAAGAATGATCTATTTTCTTTTATTTTTCTCATATATATGAAATGTAGATGCAAGTACAAGGAAAGTAAACACACCTCCCATAATGCAGGAAGCACTCATCGTGCTAGTCTTTAAACTACATATATGGGGTAACACACATGCAAGACATGCCAAACCTCCCAAAATGCAGGAAGCACTCATCGCACTAGTCTTTAGACTGCATATGGGGCAATAGACATGCTAAACAAAGAAAGCACACCAAACACACACACTTTGAAGACATGGAGAAAAAATGGTAGACAAGTGATGAAGTGTTCCTAGTTCTAGACTCATCACCATCTCAAGTACATTATAGGCACACATCGACGATTAGGCTTTGCCACAACAATCGCTAATGACATGCTTAAGGGTTGAGTTAGTCACATAACTACTCCCCGCCTCTTGATGAGGACTTTTGAAAATGATAGGATGATGTAATATTCTCTAAGAAGTACACCATCCCTACCTCTGTAGAGGGCTTAAGATGATTGACTGCAAAAAAAAATCAGAGTGTAGGAGGGACTCATCGCCACCAGTCTTTAAACTGCACCTAAGGACAAGCACATTGCTAACATCTAAAACAAACAACTTACCTTATATATGCCCCCACCTTAAGGTGGTTGATATCAGGCATCGATATCAAGCATGTTAAGGTAGGAAGAAAACACACAAGGGAACACAGACTTTCACAAAGCCCATGCCCCCTAGAGGTGACATGTACTTTACGATTGCCAAATGTTCCCACAAACACATCCTTGCAAGAAACATGTTAGTGTCCATAATTGTTGATGTATTTTTTATGCACATGCAACTTAGAATAAATTACTAAGGTAATCTATCCTCTCTTGAACAAAGACACCCAAAAGATAAATAGTGTGATCCAGTGGGTTATCTCCAAGGTTCCAGTACATTGGTTTGTAATGGATAGCCTCGATGGTATGATGTGATAATGTTGTTTACATAAAGGGACTTATGTAGAATTTATTCATCACTCCATTAAAATATGTACTCTTTCCTTGTGAAATGGAACTTCTTCTAATCAACAACAAAAAGAAAAGGCAAAAGGCTAGGGTTAAGAGGGCTAATCTAAGGACAATGATATAATGCACATGCTATGATAGATAAATTCCCTTCCACAACCTAGCTCCGCTTCACCATGAGAACCAACAATTACATGGAGTAAGTGCAATCTCCTAAGGTAATCATATGATTTTCATGTTGTGAACTTCCATCCAAACATCCACAACTGGCATAGTTTGAATGAGCATCCACAACCAAACTTATGCAAACAAGGTTTAGGCCAACTTTACAAAGTGAGTTACCTTCGCCAATCCACAAAAAGTATGAACCAAAAGGGATTCATCAAATATCTTCACATAAGAAACATTATATCAATGAACTTCTAATCTATCAACTAAGCTACTTTGGAAACAATTCTTAACCATCTTGGAGACAATGAAGACCATGCTAACATTCCAAAATCACAAGATCACCATGAAACATTCAACAATGAGCTTGCATTATTCTTGAAGTGTATCTTTACAACAATTTCTCAATATCTCTTCAATGACTTCAAAGAGTCTCCTCTACTCTACTCCTTTCTAATCTAATCTATATCATCTAATGTATCCTCTAATGTCCCTTTACAAATGAGAGAAGTGAGCTTTAAATAGAGCTCAAGAATTACATGAAGGGCTAAGATTGATTTGGCAATCAATGGTTGAGATTGAGACAAGGCAATTTCTTACAAAATTTTCTATTTTCAGAACATGAAAGAGGTAATGAAGGCATGTTTCCCAATGTGATAAGCATCTTTGGAGCATCTTTATGGTGGGCCCTCTTTATCCACTTGTTTGTTATAGACAACCTGGACTTGAATGAATGACATGGCAGGATGTGATTGGCTTGATGATGTGTACGTGCCACCTTAGCATCTTTAAACAAACTAGTCTGGTTCAGCTCATGTTCACTTTACTTAGAATATTTTCTTGTTGTTGTCTTGATGTAACTCATGGATCGCTTTGATGATCATGCTCATCTCTCATCTTGTGAAGTCCTTGTGCTTGTGTAGGATTATGCCTCTGGATAGTTGCATGAAGTAGAAGATATGTTGTGCACGAGTCCTTGGAGTAGATTACTTGATGATTGTCCTTTTGGTGCATGGAATGAATCACTAGAAGATGACTCCCTCTCATGTGTGGCATTGATGTCTTCCTTATCTAGACATACAAAGTCTTCAAAGTATGATGAAATTGATGTAAGAGCTCTCCTCCACCTTCATGTATGAGCTCTCACCATTCACCTCCTTAGATTCTCCATCACCTACAAGAAGAAACACATCAAATTAAGACTTGATATAATGGATTTTCAATAACAAATTACATTCATCTTATGCATGTGGGATCAAAAAATGTCATTTCAAAACATA
The DNA here is from genome assembly GCA_027924645.1 of Cunninghamia lanceolata. NCBI lineage: Eukaryota > Viridiplantae > Streptophyta > Pinopsida > Cupressales > Cupressaceae > Cunninghamia > Cunninghamia lanceolata. The sequence goes on along the minus strand of BSBN01000252.1, from coordinate 9,248,373 downwards.
CCCTTTCACGTGAAATCCATGTCTAAGTGCCGAGGTGGGTTTGAAGGGTCAGTCTGGAATGATATGAGTGAAATTCCTTGTCTCAGTGCCTAGGCTGACCTAGCCAGGCAGGTTTGAAGGTGTCATCTGGAATGTGATGTGAATTCCAAGGGTAAGGGTCTAGGCCACCTAGGCTAGGCAGGATTCAAGGGTAGGCTTGGATTTTTCATGACTTAGGCATTTTTTGATTTGTTTTGATAATCTAAAACCTTTTACACTTGTTTCATTGATAACTTGACCTCTTTGAATGCAATGGAAAACCTTGAGAGGATGGGCAGATTTCAAGGGGGTGTATGGATTGTTTAGTATGAAAATCCATACTCCATTCTCTAGGCCACCCAAGCTGGGTGGCTTTGGAAGGGGTGTTTGGATTTTTCTTCATTTCATAATCACTTGACCCTCATTAGCATGCCTTAGACCTTTCTCTTCAAAGTTTTGTTGATCACCTTCATTTGATTAATGTCCTCGAGTGACTTGCATAGCTTTTGACAACTTCTCCATGTGCAGAGGTGAAGGCCACTCTGTTGCAAGTATGGGCCTAACCAGTGTTGTCATTGATGTCAACATACTCCTGTTACATTAATGATAAGGTTGGATGAGTTGTTGTTAAGGATATTGAGAAAAATTAGTCTCAATGAGGAACAGTGTAGAACAATGATGACATAAGGGAAAAGACAAAGATAGGATGAGGATCAGAGGATGCAGATTAAAGGGTTTGTAGATATGTGTCTTAAGATGTTGTAGTAGAGATTTCAGAGGTTCGCATGAAGATATGAAGAAGTTATGGCAGTTCAAGTGAAACTGGTTCCGGCAGATGTTCAGTGATGACAGAGTGATACAGATAGGTCTAGTGAGATCCAGAAATGCATTCTCTGGTTCTACAGATTTGAGGAAGTCTGTGTGGTATGCTAACTCGATTGGTTTGTGATTTGAAGGCCGCAAGTATCTATTCCCTTGTGACAGTAATGGCAGACTGTGTTCTTGAGGTTCTGGATGAAGAAGAGAAGGATTTCAATAAGTAGAGGAAGTGCGGATGTTCTTGGTGTTTTAGGCAAGATTGTGGAGGTCCTTGGATCATGTTCAGTTTGTGTTGACGGTCCGCATCAGAGTTGGAGCCCAGAATTGAAGAAATACATCTAGATGAAGGTGTTCTTTCTATGACTTTCTATGTTCTTGTGGATGTTTGCCGACTTAGATGTTTGTTGCTAAGTTGATGTAATATATAAATAAGGATTACAAAGTCATTTAAGTGTGAACTTGTGGAGATGAGTGTGTGGTAGTGAGAAGAAGAGCGAAAGGCAGAGTAGAAGGTTTGGGCTTAAATGGAACTGACTCAAGCATGGTGAAGATGCTATTTACCAGTTCAAGTATGTGATACTTATTCTTTTTTAGATAGTGTATCTCTTGTAGGCAGTGAGCCTCTTGTGAGCAGTGTGCTCAAGTAGTGAGCCCTAATTGGCATGTGCCATTTTATTTTTTCTATTCTTCTAACAGAGAATATTATCATGGGTTAATCACCCCGTGGTTTTTCCCTTAACCTAGTTTTCCATGTCAAAAATCTTGGTGTTATATGTGTTCATGTGTATCTGCTCTTAACTTGTTGCATTATGCTTTCATGATTGATTTACTATTATGCTTGTGTGGAGTTAAGTATTTGATTTGGAAGAAAGTTTTAGACAACTGATTCACCCCCCCTCTTAGTTGTCTACCCTAAATCTAACAATTGGTATCAGAGCCATGTTCCTCTGAAAGGAGCCTAACTGCTTGAGGAGATCAAGGATGTCATCCTACAAGAAGGATAGTCTGAAGTTTGATGGAACTAACTTTTCTCTTTGGAAAGGTCGCATGAAATGTCACTTGCAGTGTATGGGATTTGCATACTAGTCCATGGTTACAAAAGCTTATGTACCTCCACAGGGTGGTCCAACAACCCTAAATGAAATCATAAATGCTAAAAACAATCTGCGGACCAAAGAAGCTCTTCTAAGTGCATTATCTGACTCAGAGCTCTCAAATGTTATTGATCTACCAACTGCCTTTGAGATTTGGAATAAACTGAAACTTTTGCATGAAGGAAACCAGTATGTTAAATGTTCAAGGTTACAGAGTCTAAAAGGGAAATTTGAAAAACTGAAGATGAGAGATGATGAAAATATTACCTCTTTTATGCCAAGAGTGAATGAGCTAGTTTGTGGGATTAGAAATGTAGGTGGAACCCTAAGTGAAGATGAGATCATTGGCAAAGTTCTCAGATCCCTTCCTATTTCTTATAAAATCAAGGCTTTTGCAATTGAAGAATTCAGAGCTCACACAATAGTCACAAGAGATCAATTGGTTAGTAAGTTGGCTACTTTTGAAATGGTCGATTTTGGAGATGATCCTCCAAAGACTGAATATGCATTCAAAGCCAGTGCCTCTGTAAAAGGGAAACAAAGGTTTGATCTGGGAGAAAACTCTTCAAGGAACCTATCATGGTATGAAAAAGCAAGAAAAGATTTGGAAGAAGAAGAAGCTAAAACTGCTCATCTTGAAGCTCTTATTGCAAAAAGACTAGCAAGAGGATCTGATAAGTATGAAGGGAAATTACCTTTTAAGTGTTTTAACTGCAATAAAATTGGTCATTTTACTTCAAGATGTCTGGAAAGATTTTCAAGACCAAATCCTAATAGACCAAGGTTTCAAAAGAATTGTTACTATGTTCATGAAGAAGATGATAATGAAGGAGTAACAAATGATGAATCAGAGATAGGAAACAAATCCGGTAATGAATGGGTGTTTATTGCCATCAAAGAAGAGGAACCAATATCCTCTATATCTATCAATCATAAAGTTGAAGAAAAATCTCTAGCTACCCAAGTTGAAGCAAAGGATGATTGGGTCATTGATAGTGGATGCTCTCACCATATGACAGGTGACAAGAATCAGTTCTTAAATTTGGAAAAGTATGAAGGAGGAATTGTAAAATTTGGAGATAATTCTGCTGGCAGAATCAGAGGTAGAGGAACTATTTCTCTTGATGGAAAGAACAAAACTAGTAATGTACTGTATGTTGAAGGATTAAAACACAATCTTCTTAGTGTTGGACAGCTGGTGGACAAAAGCTATGATCTCAGATTCAGGAATGGAAAATGCAAGATCTTTGAAAGTTCTGAAACAGAGATTGCATCCAGTACTCAAACTAAAGGTAATATCTTCCACTTGGTTGGTACTGGTAAAAGTTGCTTATTTGCTCAAATTGATTAAAGTTGGTTATGGCATAGGAGGATGTGTCATGAATTTTGATAATATCATCAAGATAAGTAATACTCAGGCTATAAGAGATCTTCCAAAATTAGTGAAACCTACTAATAGCTTGTGCAAAGAATGTCAGTTGGGCAAACTGAGTAGAGTCACATTCAAAAGTAAGGAATTGTCTTCTACTGGACTGTTAGACTTAGTTCATACTGATCTTTGTGGTCTGGCAAGAGTTAGGTGTATCCAAGGTGATAGATACTTCATGTTGCTAATTGATGACTATTCCCGGATGATGTGGGTAACCTTTCTAAAAGAAAAATCAAAAGCACTTGAGAAATTCAAAATATTTAAGGCCATGGTGGAGAATGAAACCAGATTAAAATTGAAATGTCTAAGGTCTGATAGAGGTGGGGAATTCACATCCGGTGAGTTAATAGACTTCTGTGAGAAACATGGAATAAAGAGATAGTTGTCTTCCCCTAGAACTCCACAGCAGAATGGAGTAGTTGAGAGAAAGAACCGGACCATCTAGAAAGCATCCAGGACCATGATGATGGAAGCAAATGTTCCTCAGATCTATTGGAGAGAAGCTGGCAGCACTGCAGTTTACACTCTCAATCGAGTTTAAATTAGAAACAATACTGGTAATACTCCTTATGAACTTTGGTTTGGCATTACTCCTACTATGAGATATTTCAGAGTTTTTGGTAGCAGATGTTACATTAAAAGGGATGAAGATCTAGGAAAGTTTGATGCTAGAAGTGATGAAGGAATATTCTTTGGTTACTCTACTCAAAGCAAAGCATACCGGTGTTACAACAAGAGACTGAGAAAGATTGTAGAAAGTGTACATGTGAAAGTTGATGAAGAAATTAAAAGGCTCTCAAGAATTCATGAGTATGATGAAGATGATTAGAATGGTGTTCAGATTCAAAGTATCCAAGCCTCTTCTGAGAAACAAAGTCAAGTTGATCCGGTAAGTCAGGAAGAAGAGATAAGTCTCAATGAGACTGATCTAGAGTTAGAGGTGCAAGAAACTCCCAAAGTTCCAAGGTATGTAACTCTAAACCACTCTGAAGATCAGATCATAGGTGACAAAAGCAAAGGGGTGCAAACAAGGAGGAGAATTGATCAAAATTCAGATGAGTATTGTCTAATTTCAAAGATTGAACCTAAGACAGTGAATGAAGCTTGCAATGATGAAAATTGGTCAAAAGTAATGGAAGAAGAAATAATGCAAATTGAGAAAAATCACACCTAGGATCTTGTTCCTAGACCTAGAAACAAGAATGTGATTAGAACCATATGGGTCTTCCGGAACAAACTAAATGAAGCTGGTGAAGTAATAAAAAATAAAGCTAGATTGGTCTGTAAGGGTTACTCTCAGATTGGAGGAGTTGATTTTGAAGAGACTTTTGCTTTGGTGGAAAGAATCAAAGCAGTCAGATTATTTCTTGCATTTGCTACCTTTAAGGATTTCAAGGTGTATCAGATGGATGTCAAATCTGCCTTCCTAAATGGTAATTTGGAAGAAGAAGTGTACATTGAGCAACTAGATGGATTTCAATTGTCTGATCATGGTGACATGGTCTGCAAATTGAAAAAGGCACTGTATGGACTGAAGCAAGCCCTAAGAGCCTAGTATGAAAGATTGGATAAGCATCTCATGAAGATTGGCTTCAACAAAGGTACTGTTGACAGTAATTTGTATTTCAAAATTGATCATGAAAATATCTTAATTGTTGAAGCATTTGTTGATGATATCATTTTTAGAGGAAGAGATAGTATGTGTAAAACTTTTGCAAGTCAAATGAAAAGTGAGTTTGAGATGTCCATGCTTGGAGAAATGAATTTCTTTTTGGGTCTAAAAATTACTCAAACAAAGAAAGGAATCTTCATTTCTCAGTCAAAATATGTGAAAGAATTGTTGAGGAAATTTGGGATGGAAGACTCTAAGCCAATGAACACTCCAATGGCAACCGGATGCAAGTTGAGCAAAGATGATGACTCTCCCAAGGTTGATCAGACAAAATATAGGTCAATGATTGGAGGACTATTGTATCTCACTAAAACTAGACCAGATATTATGCAGGCTGTTGGTCTTGTTGCTAGATTCCAAGCTAATCCTAGAGAATCTCATGTTATGGCAATCAAGAGGATTTTTAGATATCTAAAGGGGATAGTTGAGTATGGGTTGTGGTATCCTAGAGATCATGATTTCTCTCTTCATGCATATACAGATGCTGATTGGGCAGGAGATGTGGATGACCGGAAGAGTACCAGTGGTGGAGCATTCTTTTTAGGGAAGAGATTGGTTTCTTGGTTAAGTAAGAAACAAGAAGCAATATCTCTGTCTACTACAGAAGTAGAATATATTGCTGCAATAGGTAGCTGTACTCAAGTTTTGTGGATAAAACAGATGTTAAGAGACATCAGAGTAGAGTATGACGAGCCCATCACAATTTTCTGTGACAATTCAAGTGCAATAAACATATCCAAGAATCTAGTGTTGCATTCAAAGACTAAACATATATCCATCAAATTTCACTTTTTGAGAGAGCAAGTGAATAAAAATGAAGTCAGATTGGAGTTTGTGCCTTCAAAGGATCAGATTGCAGACATCTTTACTAAACCTCTACCTAAGGACTCTTTTGAGTATCTCAGGGAGAAGTTAGGGGTTATTTCCCCTCTGGTGGTGAACTAAGATGCACTGATGTGCATCAGTCTGGTGGATATCATAGTCACATCTTATGGTCTGAACTGATGATGGGGAGCTGCTCCTCAGGGGAAGCAGTAGACATGGTTCTGAAGTGGTGGAACTGCAAGTATGTGCCCTTTGCCATTGATGTCAAAGGGGGAGAGAAGACATGTGAAAAACAAGTGGTTGTTGATCAAAGGGGGAGTAGTAAAGGGAGAGAAGACATGTGAATGGTTATCGCTGATAGGGGGAGTTGTGACAGTAAGGTGTTTTTCTTGTCTTGATGGTTAAAATAGTTTTTCACATCATATGTTGCCATCAATGACAAAGGGGGAGATCGTTGCAAGTATGGGCCTAACCGGTGTTTTCATTGATGTCAACATACTCCTGTTCCATTAATGATAAGGTTGGATGAGTTGTGTGTTGAGGATATTGAGAAAATTAGTCTTAATCAGGAACAGTGTAGAACAATGATGACATAAGGGAAAAGACAAAGATAGGATGAGGATCAGAGGATGCAGATTAAAGGGTTTGTAGATATGTGTCTTAAGATGTTGCAGTAGAGATTTTAGAGGTCCGCATGAAGATATGAAGAAGTTGTGGCAGTTCAAGTGAAATCAGTTCCGACAGATGTTCAGTGATGACAGAGTGATACAGATAGGTTCGGTGAGATCCGGAAATGCATTCTTTGGTTCTATGGATTTGAGGAAGTATTAAGGAAGTCTGTGTGGTATGCTAACTCAATTGGTTCATGATTTGAAGGTCCGCAAGTATCTATTCCCTTGTGACAGTAATGGCAGACTGTGTTCTTGAGGTTCTAGATGAAGAAGAGAATGATTTCAGTAAGTAGAGGAAGTGCAGATGTTCTTGGTGTTTCAGGAAAGATTGTGGAGGTCCTTGGATCATGTTCAGTTCGTGTTGACGGTCTGCATTAGAGTTGGAGCCCAAAATTGAAGAAATACTTCCGGATGAAGGTGTTCTTTCTGTGACTAGCTGACAGGATGAATTATACATCTTGCAAATGTTCTTGTGGATGTTTGCCAACTTAGATGTTTGTTCCTAAGTTGATGTAATATATAAATAAGAATTGCAAAGTCATTTAAGTGTGGACTTGTGGAGATGAGTGTGTGGTAGCGAGAAGAAGAGCGAAAGGCAGAGCAGAAGGTTTGGGCTTAAATGGAACTGACTCAAGCATGGTGAAGATGCTATTTACTAGTTCAAGTATGTGATACTTATTCTTTTGTAGATAGTGTGTCTCTTGTAGGCAGTGAGCCTCTTATGAGAAGTGTGCTCGGGCAGTGAGCCCTAATTGGCATGTGCCATTTTGTTCTTTCTATTCTTCTAACAGAGAATATTATCTTGGGTTAATCACCCCATGGTTTTTCCCTTAACTGAGTTTTCCACGTCAAAAATCTTGGTGTTATATGTGTTAATGTGTATCTGCTCTTAATTTGTTGCATTATGCTTTCATGATTGATTTACTATTATGCTTGTGTGGAGTTAAGTATTTGATTTGGAAGAAAGTTTTGGACAATTGATACACACTCCCCCTCTCAGTTGTCTACCCTAAATCTAACATGCTCATGTTGGGTGGGATTGTAGATGAGGTGTGGAATTTCGCTTTCAAAACTTGTGATTTTCAATCATCTTCACCTTTGTTTAAACTTAGAGTTATGTTAAAGCAATGGGTGAAGTTTAGAAGGCTTTTGTTGAGTGGCATAAGTGCTTGAACTACTAAATCCATAACCACCTCTCTAGGCCTTCCATTAAACATGCCCACCATGAAGTCTTACATTTGCAATTCTTCAAATTCACTTGAAAGTTGTCTTAATCATCTTTACCTCATCTTCTAGTGGCTAACTTTCTCCAATCTTTTCTTGAGTGGGTTAGAAGGTTGAGTGTGGAAGGATTGTATGTGAGATGTCAAAGAATCCAAGACTACCCCTAGAGGCCACTCAAGTAGGGCAGTTTGGAGGATGCCATGTGGATTTTACTCAAAAATGCTCTTTCTTTGCCTGAACTTGCAATTCAACCTTGAAAATTTTCATTGTTATCACCTCTCTTGACATTTACTTGCAAGTTTTCATAACAATCTTCTCCTTGGGTGGGTTTGAATGCCCTGTGTGGAGTGTTTCACGTGGATATGGATTTGAATCCAAGACCTCTCTAGGCCACCCATGTTGGGTGGATTTGGAGGGGAGGCTTGTATTTTTCTTTAAAATGTGCTTTCTCCCTTCAACTTTGCAAAATTAACTTAGTTTCTATACTTCATCATTACTCTCCAAACCTGCAACTGGTGAATTCCTCCTAAAATTATCCAACTTTCTATGGGCGGTCTTAGAGCTTGTGTGTGGAGAGATTCACTTGGAGATAATATTGCCCATGGCTGCTTTGTGAGGCCACCCATGTTGGGTGGGTTCAGAAGTAGTGCATGGAATTCTCTTTGCAATGCCTTAGATTCATTCAAACTCATGAAATTTCCTTGGGGTTTTATCATCTCTTTGTCTTTAAAACCTTGCAATCTGAAAACTCTCTTCCTAAGGAGGATTTGGAAGCAGTATCTGGACAAGTGCATGTGTAGGACGCTGAGTCCATGACCTCATGCCAAGGCCACCTAGGTAGAGCAGGTTTAGACATGGAGTGAGGAATTTCTTGCCTTAGTCAAATTTTGGATTTTCCTGAATGGAAGTATATTGAAAATATATATTTAAGTATAATCTGACTTATACTTTAAATATTTTTCAATATACTTCCCGGATGTTTGAGATAGGTTCTAGATCCATAGGATTTAACATACAGATTCTAGATTTTTGAGGATCCACCAGATTTCAAACTTAGTCATTTTTTCAAGATTTTCAAGATATCAGACTTAGTCATTTTTAGGGTCTCAGGGGCATGCATTAGGATGAAGGCATATAGACCTTTAGCAAGAAACTATTGAGACCTAGGCAAAAAAACACTACCAAAACCCTACAAGCTCAGAGGAAAACTAAACCTAAAGCAAAACAAAGACATAAAGCAAGAAAAAAAAGAGGGGGTCCCCATTTGCAATGGGGTGATGTGTGATTACATCACAACATCTAGCACCAATCTGAATAAGTGTTCTTGAACATTTCAAAGATAAAGACTCAATCTAGACCCAAAACTTTAGATAATTATCCCTAATTCCACCACTTAGGTAGGACATATACTTGAAAGGGAAAAGAATGATGAATTGGATCAAGACACTTGATCCTTTGATTACCATGGTGTGTGCAGTGTTTGACAAACATTGATTCTCCCAAGTATTCCAATGATAAACATGAATCAATGAATCGAAACCTTTTGTATGCACCCACATGTTAGGTTGAACAAGTATGAACACCTGATCAAGAAATTAGAATCAAAATCTTAATACAACTGTTCATAATTCAAAGACCCAAGTGTGTGCTTCTGCGTTCATTTCTGTCCCCTAGAAGCTAAGATCATCCAAGTCCACTTGTCTTAAGCTAGGCAAGTTCATGGAGGGAGGATGAATGAAGGATATATATATATATATATATATATATATATATATATATATATATATATATATATATATATATACGGGCTAAATGGATAGTGATGGTATGAAATGGAATGGCAATGATAATGGAAATGACAGGATGGATAGGTGAAATGAGACAATGTGTCTCTACGCATGATGCCTGCTTGCCAAGTTTTCATCATGGTACTTATCCAAGGTGCCACCAAAGGTGGTTTTCACTTGTGGACAAAAGGATTTCTCTTTACTATTATTTTTTATTTTTATTTTTTATTTTGTATATATATATCATGGGATGAAAGATATAGATAGAACTCAAAAGTCTAATTTCATGAAGTGCGATAGTTCATGCATAATCCATGTCAAGTCATTATGTTTACTGATGTTGGTGAGGAACGACAAATTATGATACAAATGGATGGAAAAGTGGATGGAAATGGTGGACTATGATGTAGATTATGCTAGACCAGGTAGATGGAAAGTGCATCCAAAACATAGACCAGGCGAGTGGTGGGACATGCAAGATAGCGGGAGATAGAGTGGAATGGATGGTATATAGTGGAATGAATGAAATGGAAGGGAATCATAATCAACGTTTGCGCGTACCAAACTAAACTTCAAAGCTTGCAATTGAAAGTGTTATATGAATGGAGAATACAAACGAGTGGATGAAACTTCATAGTGACTTCATAACCCACGCGGACTTAGAATTTTCTTCTGATTTCATTTTACGGGATGAAGTAACAGATGGAATGGGATGGATGGAGATGGATTCTTTGGATGTGGAATCCCCTTATGGTTTGGCTTCTTAAATACCCAGACCTTTTGGCTTTTTCATTAGAAATATAGAATGAAATAGCCTATGAATATGCTCAGCTTTGATATATATATGCATTTGTGTTCTAAGGTATGAAGATCTTAAAATTTTTAGGAATTTCTTTATTTCATGGGTAAAGGCATCCAAATATTTATTTCATGGAAATATGGGATGGGTGGATGGATTGCAATCTTCTCTCTTAGACGACACTTACATTCATTGACCATGATTAAGAAATGGGTAAATGGATAAGGGAATATGGGTATATGAGTTAGGCAAATGGAAGTAAGACGAATGGCGGAAGGTGTGTGTGGCCAAATGATTTTGGAAATTGCATAGTAACTAAGGTGGAATGGAGAACAATGTATTTATGAAGAATGGATGGAAATACCAACATCTTGACCCTACTTTCTTTGTAGTGGTTAAGGTCATATGAATGGATATTGACATGGATAAACTTCAAATGCATCGTTCATAAAGGACTTAAACCTTTACCCTAATAGTTCATCTTTTGGAGTATGTAATGAACAATAGGACTATATGGATGATTTGGACATTAGACTCGAGTTCATTACTCAATGGAGAGGGTAAAGTGGATGGAGACATTTATTATGTATAGGAGGCGATGAATGGAATAGAAATATGAAGGTATGCAGAAGTGCTGACAATGGAATGGAGTGAAACCATGAACCACCTTAAGATTTTACTTAATTCAATCTCACCAAGACTCACTTAGAAGCCTAAGTACCATTAAGATGTGTAAAATTATGAGGCCTTTAAATACTTCAAGTCATGATAAACAATGGATTCTTCTTCCAGTGGGAAAGTAGTCACATTGTTCAACTCTAACCATGGAGTCCACAATAAACTTCCAACTCATGACTCAAGTTTCTCAAAAGAAAACTGAAAGATATCAATAATTCAATAGAAAAATATGTGTAATTGCAAGTTATTAGTGTCAAGACACAATTCATAATTCATTTCTGAGTCAAGTACGGATCCTAACCTCATGAAAAAGTTAGAGAAAATCATCCTTAGCTTCTAAAGACTTTCATGAATAGTTATCAAAGAAATAAACTTAAACATCTACTAGATTATGTTTCTTGAAGCTTTATCACTTTTTCACAACTTGGGAACCCCGGAAAACAACTAACTACTAGAGCCAACAAACATAAACCAACTAAACATGGAAAAACTATTCTAAAGAAACATAAAGGAAAAAACCTACTCTAAGCAAGCTATGTATGAAGAGTAGACACAACTCAAAAGACCCAAATATATACAAGACCTAACATGGTTTCTCAAAATGAAAAGAAACAATAAGGCACATGTGATAGTTTAGATTTTGGCAAATTTATCCTTAAACTCAGAAATATATGCCTTCACAATACAATCCTCAAACTTAGAATTTTTTTTTCACAAAATCAACAACTAAGGAAACTCATTGGGACCATGATTAATCCAAATACAAGTTGTCTGTCCAAAATTTCCATAGTTAAATTCATATTCTTCAAATTCATCACTTGGAAATTCATAATCATCAAATTCAAAATCTTTCCAATTAATAGTAGGGAAAGATACAACCTAGTGCTCTTCGCCTTCAAATGAATATTGCTCATCGTTCATGCACATGTCAGGAGGTCGGAGAACTAATGTACTAGAACCTTGGAGATAACCCATTGGATCACATTGTTTAGCTTTTGGGTATCTTTGTTCAAGAGAGGATAGATTACCTTAGTAATTTATTCTAAGTTGCATGTGCATAAAAAACACATCAACAATAATCATGATAAACAACAACATCAATGCATATGTTCAGTCACAAAGAGCCAAGGTTATACTCCGAATTCAAAGATCAAGGATAACCATGGGGCTATATCATGAAAATCTCAGAAACGAGTGTCACCAAGGTGAGATTCAAAGACAAACAAAGTGCATGAAGCAGTAATATTGTTAAGGTTTGTAAGTGAGATAAAACACATCACCAAATCACTACGTAGAGAGCCCGAAGTGCTTCTACTAGCCAAGTGTCGGATAAGATATACAACCCCATCGTCATTTTAGGAACTAAGTCCAATTTTTTATTTCTCTCTAAAGGGACACTAGGTCCACATCAGTATAAATGATTTTCATCATCTTCCTGCTAGATAGAAACACTAGAGGAAGAGAAACAATAAATAAGAGAGGAGAAACAAGTGTCTTAGGAACAGTCATGTAGGAGGGTTCCCCCAAGTCACCAACTGACACACTATATCTGTAAGACACAACACACAACAATGAAATCAGAGAAAGAGGCAATATAGAAGAATGATGATACAAATAGAAGAAGGTCACAATAGAGGTAGTCTCTTGGCATCCTGAACCTTACAAGAGAATCAAGGGTCATCCCGAGAGGCCTAAACAACACATAACACATCATGAGAGATAAAGGGTTAGAAATACTTACCTATTTTATCCCAATGTTAAAGAGCATACATATATAGGATGAAGTTTAGGATGACGGGAGGCTTTCTTTTCTTTAAAAGGATTATATCCAATGCCACTTGAGTAATGTGTTAAAGTGGATTCTATAGGTACTCAAATTCCTTGTTGATTTACACCACATCCTTTACCTATATAGTCACTATTTTTATAAAGGATTTTAAATCCTTGACCATAGAGGTATGTCATTTCTTTAGGGGATAGTGAAGCCTCATAGGTCTCATAGTTTGTAGTATAAGTGAGAGTATTGTTTTTATTTTCTACCAAGGGGACTTTAGGTTTCTTAGGTGCTTCAAAAGATTGCTTAGGTGAAATCGATGCTACTTTTGATGTGTCAAGGCTATTAATTTTATGTTCCCCTATACGGCAAGGATTAAAATCTAATTAGCCCCAATCATCACCAAAGAGTGCATTCGATGATATAGAATCTTTCACATCATTCATGGCTAGAGGAATTGATGAATCACCTTGCAAATTATTTAAGCTCATATGATTGTAAACTGGTTTTTGCGTTTCAATATGTAAACAGTTATCTGGTTCAGGATCAACATGAATAGTATGAAGTTTACCTTTGAATATAAATTTGATTGAGTGATGTAGGGTGGAAGGGACTATCCGCAATGCATGAATCCAAGGTCTACCTAGAATCATGTTGTAATATAAAGAACAAGGCATGACATGAATCAGGGTAGCCACAATCATAGATCCTACTTGTATAGGTAGAGTTATAGTACCTAGTGATTGACTATGATGATTATCAAAGCCAAGAATTTGAAGTTTATCCGGCTTGATTTGTGATGCCTTGATTTTGTGTAGTAGGTCAATGCTACAAACATTAAGAGCCGATCCATTGTCAATCATAACTCATTTTATCAATGTCTTATTTATTGTGACAAAGAGCATAAGTGGATCATATTGATTTTGAACTTCAATTGATGGTAATTCCTGTGGTTGAAAGAGAATATCTATTTTTATTGCATGCATACTATCCAATATAGTTGCTACGTCATTAGGCTTAGCATTAGGTGGGATGATCATCTATTGAAGGTGAAGCATTCCATTGTATGTAGGCGATGTTTGTATTAAATTCCAAAGAGAGATCTTAGCCTGAGTAGCGTGGAGTTTCTCGACAAGATCATATTCTTGACCACTTTTATGAGTAAGAAAAGATGGTGGAGGGAGCATATGTTGATAAACTAGGAGGGAGATAGGCACATGAGGTGCTTGCTTGCTTTGCTTGTTATTATGGGTGTTGTATGTGTGAGCAATCACATTGTGGTGTGGTTGTTGTAACACATTTTGAACACCTTGAACCATAATCACTGACTTTACGCAAGAAAGTGCACTAGATGTCCCCTACACAACCATTTTAGGAATATTGCTACAAAATATATTAATGAATATTGAATTAACATTGTTTTCCTCTTGATTATACCCAACATCTATCCCTAGGGGATTTAAAGTGAGAGACCTTTTCTCATCCACTAATGCTACATCTTGGCCAGGGAGAGAAATGGGATGAGAGGAAGGTATTGTATTGTTAGGTGGACTAGAGATATCCATAGTCTTCTCATCGAAGGTTCTTGAGTTTTCAATCAAAGGTGGAAGGTCTAATGGATTATTCGTAGAGGTCTCATGCACCAAATGATTGTTAGGTGAATAGTCTTTTTCCACCCATGAAGAATCCTTCTTGAGAAGGAGCCCTTTATCCACTAATGTTTCATTTTCCAAAGAGGGTAGGGTGATGTTCAAGAATGTGTCAATTATTTCATCCTCATGTGCTAGTATATCCTCATAGGAGGAATCCTTTTCTATGCCATCATCACATGTTTTAGCTATTAAATCCAAAGTATTAAGAGAACTTTCAGTCTCATCATTCTCAATGTGTTTTGTCAAATCTTCTACTACCCAAGGGTATGTATTCATGAGAGATGTGAATTTTTCATAATTAGATACATAGTCAAGGATTTCAAATGAAGTGCCTTTAAATATATCCTTGTAATACATAGCTTGTAAGTAAGTGAGAACATGAGGATTCATATTAAGAAATTTGTAAAAACTCTCGAAGTTTTTGATATATGCATGTAAAGATACCAAAGAGCAATGAGATGAAGATGCCAAGGTGAAATGTCTTGTAACATCAATGAAAAATTAGATTTTTAAATCTTTTCAATAGTTATGCAAAAGACAAGTGCAAAACTATGTGCAAGAAATGACCTAAAATGCTTGATTTTTTGTACTTTTTCAATGTAAATATATGAAAGAAAAGATGTTGTAAAGATTTTGATCAGGGACAGAAAATAATATGTCTGATATTAGTCTAATACAACTGTAATATTCATCACAACACACTCTTGATGCAAATCTAAGATGATGACTAGTGTGATCTACTGAAAATACACTAAAATATGTGATTTTTTCACCAAATCTCAATGCAAAAGAGCATGACAAAAAGTACTGTGAGGAAAATGATGATGGAAATAAAATTATATAAGTAATAACAGCCACTTAATGCCAAAAAATCTGTCACAACATGCTTATAGTGCCACTCAAGATCAAACCCTAGTGAAAATATAGCAAAAATATGCAATTTTTTTTACAAATTTTCAACTCCAAGACCTAGAAAAAGGGGTGTTGCAAGGAATTTTATGATGTGAAGAAAATAATAGCAGTAATATCAGTCACCTAGAATCATAAAATCATTTACAACACGTTTGAGGTGAAAACTCGGTCAAACCCTAGGGCAAATATAGCAAAAATGTGTAATTTTCACCAAATTCTCAATACAAGAGGCCAATAACAAAGTGTTGTAAAGAATTTTAGGAGGGGTAGTAGATAATAACCTTGATATCATCCAATCAGTGCAAAAATATTTTTTACAACACATCTATAGTGCAAATCTAGAGAGTCGATAAGGCCAAATCTAGTGAAAATCAAGGTTTTTCAAGCCCTAGGTGTGAGATCTTAATGTAAAATGCTATATGAATGTTTTTCAAGATGATTTATGATGAAAATTAAATGAACTCAGATATGAAAATGATTTCCAAGTCCTAAGATACAAAATGCAAGTTCAAATCTAATGAAAAATGCTAGTTTTGTTGAAATTTTCTATGTAAAAATGCAAAATTTTGAGATCTAAATGCAAATTTACACTAAAATGCAACACTAAAGCCAAATGAAATTTTTAATGAGTGTCTAAGATCAGTAGAAAAATCTAAAACAAGATTTTGCCTACAAAACCCTAGATTTTGGAATTACTAGGTTATACGAAAAAATCACAATTTTCAACAAAACTCTAGCAATTTAATGATGAAAATGCAATGCAATCTATTGAATTTTTGTAATTTTCTGTAATTTAACTCAAATATAATGAAAAAATCATAAATTTGATGAAATTCACATTAATTGTTGCAAAATAGAAACCCTAGAATGCAATATTTTCAAAATTTTCAATTTTTTTGTAAGTTTTTCAATGCAATAAGATGAATGATACTATGAATGAATGAAATCAAATAAAACCTGAAGCAAGACACTCAGAAAGGTGAAAAAAAGTCCAATAACATGGGTTCACAAAATGTAAAGGGTAAAATTTGGATAGTTGGTTTTTGATAGTTTTGTGTATAGCCTCCTTTCACCCTTTTACATTCAAGGACTTTGGGTCAAGTGGCAATGCACTATTAGACCCTAGGTCACTATGAGATGTAGAGAAAATTGGATTTGTATGATTTGATTGTCAATTATACTCAATTATGCTCAATTATATATCAAAACCCTAATTATGCAAATACGGAAGGAAACAAACGAATATCAGAAAATGTTGCTATAGAAAGATGTAAAATGATAGATAACTATGCACCTATTTTTGGGGTTCAGAAGTAGAATAGTCAAGGTCTAATGAGAGGGCGCCTAAGTCTAATGCCTAGGTTTTTGTCAAGATCTAGAAGCTTGATCTGTAACATGTTCCTGCTACATCAGAGATTTTCCCGTCACAAAATTTGGAGGACTAAAGAGTAGGCGCCCAAGTCTAGGGTGTTATTTTCAACTCTAATATGTAAATCCAACACTCTGTAGTACCCTTCTACAACTCCACTTTTCCTGTATCCTCAACCTATAACCTGTAATCATAGAAACTTTGGGAGGGTGTTGTGGTGTTTAGAGGCTTGCCTCAGTCAAGCCTCGGAGAGACATTCAAGTCTTCCGAACACTGTTAGATAGAGAGTGCATGCCCTTGTGAGGCAGAGGCAAAAACCAAATGATAAATGCCCAAAAACACAAATGATGTCACCTTGTAGTGAATATCTCATGGAAGGAAGAAGCTCTTCATGCCATGAGGAGATGATTGCTCAAATATGCAAATACAAATACATAAATAACACAAATTATATGCTCTTGCTACACAATGAATGCCTTGAATCACCTTCACATAAACTTGAGAATCCAAATTGCTATCTTGTAATCATCTAGTTTAAAAATGAATGCCTAAACATGCTTATATATGCAACTACAAACACTCCCACCAAGAATTTCCTAATTCAAACTTACCTGTCACCATAGGACCCAAATAATGGTCACAAGTTGACACTCAAAATTTGGGATTGACCCAAAATAGGGCAGGACTAGGGCGCGGGTGCCAAAGTCCCCCCTCCTTATTTTGGTTAGGGTTAGGTTCAAGGGATCCCCCTAGGTCCCATTTGTCATGAAACTTAGGGCTCATTTCATCAGGATATCAAAATATGATGCAAGATGTCCTAAGTTCAACTAAAAGACCTGAGAGCTAAACCTTAGGAGGGAAAAGCCCCCAAGGGGACATTTTCTAACATTACAATTATATGTTGAATCATTAGACAAAACTAATTGCAAAGTTTGACCCCCTAAAGTACTTACTCAACAAGGCAACCCTGATAGGACAGTTGGCTAAATGGGTCATGATATTGAGTGAATTTGATATAGAGTATGTTGACCACAAACCAATAAAGGGACAAGTGATCACAGACTAGTTGGAAAAATAACCTACAACAATGGATCATCCTTTGGTTGCATATTTTCTAGATGAATCAATCTTTGTTGTAGAAGTTCCTAGAACATGGACATTATTCTTTGATGGTTCCTATACAAATCATGGCTTAGGACTAGCCATTCTGTTCATCACTCATAAAGGATATGCCATCCCCAAAGCATTCCAAATAGCCTTTCCTTGTACAAATAATATTGCACAATATGAGGAATTACTCACTAGATTATGTATGGCTGTCAATTAGAAAATCAAGAAGTTACAAGTCTTCAATGACTCACAGCTAGTCATCAAGCAATTCAATAATGAATATAACACAAAAGATGAAAAACTCATGCCATTTAAGAGAATGGTCGACAATTTTAGACTCTATTCAACATAGTGGCCTTCTATCAGATTCCTAGGGTTCAAAATAGAGTAGTTGATGCAATGGCTACAATAGGGTCTATCTTGGACATCCCAAGGAACCCGCCTCAATTTGAGTTCTTGGTGGAACAACTAGTAGTCCCCACCTTTGATGTCCTTGAATCTGAGCTAGTGTGCAAAATCATTGGTCCCACATCTCCCTAGTATCATGACATATATACATACTTACATGACCAAATCCTCCCACTTGACCTATCCTCCAATCAGCGTAAATCCTTCATATGCCAATCTACCAAATATGTCATCGGTGACACCCCTTACCACCATAGATTTGACAATACCCTCCTATGATGTCTCAATGCTGAGGAAGCACAAATGGCCTTACGTGAGGTACACGAAGATATATGTAGAGCTCACTCTAGTGGTCCTACTCTGGCCAAAAAGATCATAAGAGTTAGATAATATTGGCCCACCATGGAAAAAGATGCATACCACTTCACCAAAAAATGTGGACAATGTCAAATACACGGAGATTTGGTGCATGCACCTGCTTAAAAATTGCAACCACTTACATCTCCATGGCCATATTCTTAATGGGGACTCAACCTCATGGGAAAAATCCATCCCACCTCCACCAACAACCACAAGTTTATCATCACCACCACAAAGTATTTCACAAAGTGGATTGAGGCAATCCCCATGACATACATTACTGGTAAATAGATCACCAAATTCATCCTCAACTACATCATATGTCAGTATAGTGTGCCTCAATCTATTGTCATGGATAATGGTCACCCTTTCAAAAATTAGGATGCTTGTGAACTATGTGAAAGATTCCACATTCAACACTGCTTCACCACTCCATATTATTCCCAAGGCAATGGTCAAGCCAAGGAGTCTAATAAAACTATTATGAAAATTCTCAAGAAGACTGTCAATGACACTGGCTATGACTAGAATATACAACTCAATCCCACCTTGTGGGCCTACCACACTAGCATCCACACACCCACCGAAGCCACACCATACTCCCTTGTCTATGGTTCTGAAGCCATCCTACCCATCGAGGTTGAGTTACAATCCCTGAGAGTATCACTAAAGCAATTTGTGGATGACAAAGACTACAAGTTATCCAGACTACATGAGATCGAGTTGTTAGATGAAAAAAGGCAGAATGCCTTGGTACACTTGAAAGCATATTAGAACCATCTTCGGTGCAACTATAACAAAAGGGTTAGAGTTTGATAATTCAATATTGGAGACTTGGTCTTGAAACAAAACCCCAAGAATCAAATGGAAAGGGAGAAGCTAGGAAAGTTTGAACCAAACTGGTTGGGTCCCTATATCATCACGATAACATATGGATCAGGAGCATATCAACTCACTACCCCTGAAGGTGAACTACTACCAGAGCCAATCAATAGAATGCACCTTTGAAGATATTATACCTAAGTCAGAAAATAAAAAATCAAGAGTAAAAAAAGTACAAAAATAAAAAATAAAAAAACAATAAAATAGTAAGGAGAAATAATTCATCCAAAAGTGAAAACCACTTCGGTGGCACTTTGGATAAGTACCATGGTGAAAAACTAGCAAACACGCACCATGTGTAATTGGTCTTGGCTCCATTGTCTACCATCACTCTATCTCATCTTTTCACTTTCCACAATAAATCCTACATAATCCACACAATGATCCATGGCATAACCCATAATAAACCACATTGTCTTTTTCATGGCCTAGAAATAAGTTGACATTCAGCATCATCCTGACTTTCCCCAAACACCTTGTTATCATCCCATCCCATCCTATCTTGGTCATAACTTGGCCCTATACCTGGTTGGGGGCAATTCCTGATTCTAAAATTGGTATTGAAGGACACCTCTTGTATATTCTCAAAAATCCAAAAACATCAAATATTCTCAATAAACCAAAAAATATCAAATATTCTCAAAAAACCAAGAAAATCAAATATTCTCAAAAAAACCAAAAACATCAAATATTCTCAAAAATCCAAAAAATCAAATATTCTCAAAAATCTAAAAGAAAATCAAATATTCATAATAAATACAAACGAAAATCAAATATTCATCAAAAAACCAAAAACATGAAATATTCTCAAAAAATTCAAAAACAACAAAAACATAAAAAAATCACAAAAAATCAAATAACCAACCAAAACACCTAAGCAATAAACAATGTCAGCCCACCTTGTCAAACTACATCACCTCTGAGCTTTCACGTAGGCAAGGCCATCTCTGATGAGCCCCGAGGCATCCCACCCTTAGGTCTTAGGTCATATAGAGTCCACCTAGTCGAACTACATTGTCTATGCGTTGTCATGTAGGCAAGGCCATCTTTGATGAACCCCGAGACATTAGGTCAATCCCTTAGGGCCCTTTGAGTCAACTATCATAATAAGTCATCCTTTGGTGAGATGGACAATTTAATCAGACCAAAACAATTAGTCTTCCATAGGAAAAATAACCCCAAACATCAACAAGACAAGGTACCCAATCAACCAAACCAATCAATCACCTAGTGATGATAGTACATCACTATCAACTATCCCAATCACATATCTTACACAGAATGGAGCATCATTGAAATTAGGACTCTACACCTTATACAACATGTGCCATTTCTAAAATCAAACATTAACAATCATCACATGTCAATCATCTCACAACTTGTGGCATTCTCAAAACTAGACCACATGTCTTATATGAAATGTCACAATCCCATCACTTGCCTTATACAAGTGGTTGAATTGCCGAAACTAGACTTAGCATCTTATATGACATGCTTCCTATCCTAAAACTAGGCCCTACTCATCCCTTCACAATCAAACAAAACAAACACATATCACTTGGCAAAAGATGTAATGGTTATTGACTCTGTTGGTCTAGTTTGTCTTATTTTTCATTTAGATTGTTGTTCGATCTTATTTTTATGCTTCTCAAGGCAGTCCCTAAGTGATGAAGAGAAGCGAGGATAGAATAATGTCTTTTTCTTTGATTTATGTTTGTGGCTTATCTTGGCAAAATGACTGGGGCAACTAGGTTCCTTGCATGTGATTAGGATTCCACTAGGTGTGAATCAAAGACATCCTATGCATGGGAAAGAATAAATGTTTCCTTGCATGAGGATTTGCATACCTCACAATTATCTCATCACATGTTCTGACAAGGTACCATGGTTCCTAGTTTGAGTCAGACATTCCTTGTTTGTCATGTGCTTGTTTCACAAGGGATCACATTTTAGCACTTTGGCCTCTGTCATGTCATTATCTCTGTTGTCCCTTGACATAATAAGTTCTATGATGATAAACATAAACTACAAGTGAGAAGCTAAAAAATCTATCAAAGAAAGATCTCATTCCCATTATTTTGGCCAATCTTCATTCCTCCACCATCTCTCTCTCTCACATTTTCATTTCTTCTATTCACTCTACCATGATGGCATACTTTTCAGGAAATTTCCAAATTTTTTTAAAAATTTACCAAATTTCTTGAGGGGCCACACTATCCCACTTCATCTAGGGCATGTTGGGGCATATCCGGGGCATATTTTTAAATTTTTCTTTGACATAACTATTATCAATTAGATATGTACCCTATCCTAAGCCTACAAAAGACTTAGCTATTTGTTGAAACATGGAAACACTCTCAGGATGTGGGTTTCCTATAGCGAGAGTGAATCTCCAGAGTGAGCTAGTTCTCCTTATGATCTTTCTAAACTAATCACTTGTCTGAGAAAAGGGATGAGGAATAACTAGAATGAAATTCCATTTTATCTAAAGATGGTCTAAAAATCTAAATTTTTTACCCACAACAACTCTCAAGCCTATAACATTCTCAGTTTCACCTAAGTCCAACAATCCAAAAGTACTTTGTATGAAGGTTTAATTAAAACACAACACACAACCTGGATTAGATGGGCAATAGCTATATAGATTTTAATAACATCAAGACATAATTAGAGGATTAGACATGATAATCATAGTGAAAACATCTAATTTTGAATGCTTTGCTATATTGAACTGAAAGGGGTACATCTAATTATGAAAAATATGAGCCAATATCAGTTTACAAACTCTTTGCCTGTGCTCAAGAGAGAAGAAATAAAGATATGAACCTTGAAAACTAAATATTTCTCCCCTATTTATAACTCCAAAGATCTCCTAAGGAAAAAGCTAAGAAATCTTCCTAGAATAGAAAATTTGATCCATTTTCAAACTCCACTGAAAAGCCAAAAAAATAAAGCTTTCAAATCACATCCAATCTGTATATGAAAGTTGCCAAAATCTTCCTCAAGGTAGACCTCACCAAAATTTGCTTTAAAACAAGCTTTATTTGCTCAATAAAAGCTCATCCCTTTTTTATTGTCCTCATCTGTCTCAAAATAGAGCAAATACAGAAAATATATTTGATTTGTTTTAATAGTTTGAACTTCATAAAATGACGAAATATTAAAAGCAATTTATAAAGAACATTGCTTTAATATTTGTCTTACAATAGGTCCTGCAACTTATCCTTCTGATTTGCCTAATCTTACAAGGCTTATTTTTGTCCATATCTTCCCAAAAGAAAGCAAACTAGAAAAAGAAAGATATTGTTTGCTTTAATTTGTTTTAATTGCATAAATAATGAATATTTATAAGCAATTTATAGGATATTGCTTTAAGTATTTTTTTACAATAATTTTTTTTGCAGCTTCAAATTTGCAAAAGAAATAGGGTCCTCCATTGTGAAGATTACGCTAAAATGACAAACTAGGTTTGTGAGATATTTAAAGGTTTTTGTGTTTTATTTTCTCATTTCTGTCTGAAAATATCAAAAACCCAGATCATATTTTGTGAGATATGATTAAAACACATGACTGTATCTTCATTTTTTTGTGTATTGTGCTTCTAATGGTTCCTTGAAAAAACAAACTAGGTTGGTGAGAAATTTAACGAGTTTTTGCGTCTTACTATCGTCTAATTGATATCAAAAAATCTCAAGAACCCAGATCATATTTTTTGAGATATGATCGAAATATGTGACAACTGTCTTTATCTTGCAGGGTCTTTATGTGACACTGCTGCTCTTTCATACTCTTTCCACAATCCTCTTAAAACTTGGGGGTAGCATGTTGAGCTCAACCCTTTTGGGAGCCCATTCTACTCCACATGCTATGATATGCCATCAGAAAGCTACATGACTTATCCTATACCTGCACATGAAACAAACAGATTAGAATAAAACATTGAAATTCCATGATTATTTCTTTCTCAACTCTTCTTGCATGTGGATGATGTTCATTGATCAATGCATTATAAACAAAGTTTTATGCCTCTTCTAATAGGATATAGAGATCGCATAATCGGAGCTCTAATAGGACCTTCCCACAGTTTTGTAGATTCATGTCAAGATCGAGAGCAAGAACAGAAGACAACTTTGAAGATTGAAGACCTTCAAGGCTTTGATGGCTATGACCTTCTCTTTCTTATCCTGAACAACACTGCAATTATCACTGAAACATAATAACTATGCAAATAACTGATAACAGAAGAATGTTAACCTTCACTCTAAAAATAAATTTGTTGCATCAGCTCTGCCAATTTTGAGTTATGGTGAAAAAATGGTAACAATAACATTAGAATTGACATTGTTTCAAAGAGGGGCAAAATGTAGGCACCTCAAAATGTCCTCAGCTTGCAAATGCCACTTTCATGTCAATTTTCTTCCAAATTCCATATTCAACTATTAATTAAATAATTTTAATTATTTAATTAATTCAATTTTCTCTTCTTTGACCTATGATTAAATAAATTTTATTTATTTAAATCATTTGCCTATTTTTCCCTAATTTTCCTCTATGATTAAATAATTAATTTTAATTAATTAATTATTTAATCATTCACTCTCCAAGGTACCTTCATTCAATTAATTTAAATAAATAATCATTTATTTAAATTATTCCCCTTACCTTAATCAAAATAGGTCATACCTATTTAAATTAAGGGTTTCCACTATTTCTCCCACATCAAATAAATTAAATAAATTGATCAAATTTATTTAATTTAAAATCCCTACACCTCATCATATTTTTGAATTTTAAATTCTCTTTTGTCCTCTTATGAGAGGGAAACCTTAATCAATCTCCACCCTTCATTTTACTCCAAAGTCAACATTGAATCTAAGCCATCCATTCAAACATGCTCTTCTATAAAACAAACTTTTCCAACTTCATTTTGACCTCTCTTAGCTTGGAACTCTCTAATTTGTTGTACATTCTCTGCTATTTTGCTAAATCACTCATTAGAGCTTCTCAAGATCATTGTAAACTTGCAAAATTTGAGAACAAATGGCAAAATTAAGGAGAACAATGGAGATTAGTCAAGTTGTAGCTTAGAATCATAGTTTATTTTCTATTTGTTTGCTTGATTTCTTAGCTAGTTTACACTCCATTGGTAGTTAGGGTTTGTTGTAATTAATTTTCTACATGTTTGATAGCTTTTTCCCTAACTCAGATACACTAAACATGCTTATATATGCAACTACAAACATTCCTGCCAAGAATTTTGTAATTCAAATTTGAGATGTCGGCATAGGACCTAAGTAACGGTCATAAATCTGACATTAAATTTAGGGCTGACCCAAATAGGGCAGGACTAGAGTGCTAGCACCCAAGTCCACCCTCCCAATTTTGGTTAGGAGCTATTTAAATGACATCCCCTAGGTCCTATTTTTGATAAGACATCAGAGTTTTCTCATCGGGATTCACAATTAACATGCAAGATGCTCTAAATACATTCTAAGGACCTGGGAGCTAAACCTTAAGAGGGAAAAGCACCCAAGGGGATATTTTCTGACATAACATTTAGCCCCCACTTTAATGTATGAATAAATGCAAGGCCAATACATGCATTAAAGTACGGTCAAAACACAACAAAAACACCAAGCACAGTGAAGACATGCCAAACACATTGAAGACAATAATAGACACACAAAACATGGAGAAGACAGATACAGTCACGTAAAACATAGAGAAGATAGCATTGAAGACATGCAAAACATAATGAATACAGTGAATGTAGTGATCATTTCTTTTTTATTTTTTGAATATATATATGAATGCAAATGCAAATACAAGGAAAGTAAACACACAACCAAAAATGTAGGAGGGACTCATTGCCACACGTCTTTAGACTGCATATGGGGCAATAGACACACAATACAAATCTTAGAGTGTAGGAAGGACTCATCACCACTAGTCTTTAGACTACAATTGAGAACAATCACACCATACAAATCCCAAAGCATAGGAACTCATCGCCACCAATATTTAGACTATGCTTGGGAACAAACATGCCATACACACACAGAGAAGACAAGGAGAAAACATGGTAGACAAGCAATGGAAGAAACTTATTGCTAGGTTCACTACCATCTCAGGCACATTATAGGAACACATAGATGGTTGGGCTTCACCACGAAAATTACTAAAGACACGCTTAAGGGAGGATACACCAACCCCACCTGCTCAGAGGACTTTTAGAAAATGATAGGATGTGTAATCTCCTCGAGAAATACACCATCCCCACCTCCACATAGGGCTTAAAATAAAAAGGATATGCACAATATCTTGCCTCTGCAGAGTGCTTAATGATTGCAATATAAAATAAAGATGTGCACTTTCTTGAAGATACAACATCTTGCCTTCGCAGAGGGCTTACAAACGCATTTCGTTAGTACCAAAATCATCAGACAACTTACCTTATATATGCCCCCACCTTAAGGTGGTTGATATCATGTACCGATATTAAGCATGTTAAGGTAGAAAGAAAACACACAAGGGAACACGAGCTCTTGCAAAGACCATGCCCCTAGAGGTGAAATGCACTTTACGATCACCAAATGTTCCCACAAACACACAATTTCTTGCAAGAAAAAGGTGTTAGCAACCATGTAATCATGATAAACAATAATCATTCACATAAAGAGTCGAGAAAGGAAAGATCAAAGATAAAAAAAGTGCACTAAGCAATAGTATTGTTATGTTTTGTAAGTGTGATAAGACATCATCAAAATATCACATGGAGTGATTCTACTAGCCAAGCGTCGGATAATATATATCAACACCATCGTCATGTATGGACTAGGTCCATTTTTTGATTTCTCGTTGAAGGGACACTAGGTCCGTATTAGTATTATATGTTTTTCATCATTCACCAGCTAGATAGAACTACTAGAAGAAGGTAAACAATAAATCAAGAGACTAGAAACAAGTGCCTTAGGGACAATCACATAGGAGGGTGCTCCCAAGTCACCAACTGGAATGCTATGTCCGTTAGACACAAAACACAACAATGAAAATAGAGGAGAAGCAATATAGAAAAATGATGATACAAATAGAAGAAGGGTCACAATAGAGGCAATCTCCTGGTATCCTTGACCTTACAAGAGAATCAAAGGTCATCCTGGGAGGCATAGGCAACACATAACACATCACGGGCGAAACACAACATGGAGATAAAGGGTTAGAAATACTTACCTGTAGGGACAACTAAATTAGTAGTCATCATAAAGTAAGTTATCATCTTCTGAATCCTAAATGCTAGAGGAGAGAGGTGTGTATGGTACCATAGCCCAACTTTTGTTCTTGTCTTTAAATTATTCAGTGTTAAGTTCATCGAGGTTTGATTCAATGTTAGGTGGAATGTTTTCTTGTTGAGTTGCATTTCATTGGGAAAAAGGTTGTCTTCTCTTTCTCCTTTCTTTTTCTTGTCTATTTCTTCTTGTCTTACTGTTTATGTTTTCAAAGGTATTTTCATGTTTTTCCATAGAAGTTTGCATATTAGAGGAGGAAGCACCATGTTCAAATCTCATTGGTCTCGATGAAATGTTTTGTTTTCAATGAATACATCCCAATCCTTGTAAGGATGATGGGGGAGGAACCTTAGCATAAATACCATCTCTCTGTGAATGAGGTGAGTTATGAAACTTTTCCTTATCCACTTCTAGCATGCTAATTATTTCATCATAGTCATAATAGTCTTGTTTTATTCTTACTTCATTTTGTCATTTTCCTTTTGTTCTAAGTGGATCTTCAAATGCATGTTGTTCTTCCCTTATTGTCTGTAAAGAAGGCTTGGCCACTCTAACTAGTTGTTTTGCTTTGTATCATCTGTATTCAAGGAAAGATTGGTCTCTTCATGGTTTGGGGTCTCTATCAGGTTGTAGGTAAAAGTAATTAAGAGTGAAGTTCTTGTTCTTAGCTAGAAGTTGATATGAATTATGGCAGATAGTACATATTTCTCCATGCAAAGGGAATTTTATGCATTTGTGAATAGTTGAGGGGACAACATTCATAACCTTAAGCCATGGATGTCCTAGTTTTACACAGAAGAGGTCAGATAAGGGGATAACATCAAATAACTAATCCATAGCTTTATCATATACTAAGACCGGTAAGGTTATCTTCCCAAATGTATTCATCAAAGCTCCATTATGTGTTTTAATTCTCAAATCCGACGGTTCATAATAATCTCGTGCCAAATCATGTTTAAGAAGAAACTCTTTCATAATGACATTAGTCATGCAATTAGGGTCTATAAGTGTTCCATGCATAGGTTTTTCCATTATGTTCACTATAATGTAAAGAGCCCCTTTAGTATCTACCATTTCTTTGTCATGAGGTGTAAATGTTATTTCAAGTCTAGGGGCTTTTCTTTTCAAATAAGGTCTAGGAACAAACCAAACATTATTGTTGTATTGAGAATCCATGTGTATAATTTTAAATGAATGCCAAATCAAATTTTAAAGATTTTCAACACTTATACAAGAAACAAATGCAAAAGTATGTATGAAAATGACCTAAAATGCTTGATTTTTCAAATTTTTTCAATTCAAATGAGTGAAAGAAGAGGTGTTGTAAGGAAATTGACGAGGAGAAGAAAATAATATGCCTAATAAAAGTCCAATGATGCAAAAATATACTTCACAACATGCCTACAGTGCAGATCTAAAGTGATGACAAGTCAAAACCTAGTGAAAATACACCTAAAATATCCAAATTTTCACCAAATTTCAATGTAGAAGCCTAATAGGAAGGGTGTTGCAAGAAATTTGAGGAGGGGAATCAGATTATAACCTTGATATTAGTCAAATAATCTAGCAAAATATATTACAACACACCTATAATGCAATCCTATATGCAAAATAAGCTAAAATCTAGTGAAAATGCAAGGTTTTCAAACCCTAGACATGAATTTTTGCAAGAATGACACTATGATGCAACACTACAATTAGAAATTAGAACTAAATAAGTGTTTTGAAAGGGTAGTAAAATATGAAACAAGATTTTAACTACAAACCCTAGCTAATGCAAAACTAGGTTTTTATGAAAAATGCACAATTTCAAGCAATTTTTAACAATTTAAACATGAAAATGTAATGCAAGAGAATACTAAATGATGAATTTCTATAATTTAAATCAGATATAATGAAAATAATGGAAATTAAATAAAATTAGATGCCAATTAATTCAAATTATGCCAAAATGCAAGCCTAAGATGCCAATTTTTTTCAAATTTTTCAATTTTTTTGTAATTTTTCAAATGTAATAAGATGAATGAATGCAAATCTATCACACAACACTTAGCAAGGTGAAAAATTCAAATAAACACAAGTTCACCAAAATGTTTAGTGGTAAAAGGGGGAATGAATGATGGTGATGGGGTTTTAGTTTCAAGGGTAAATCCTCCTTTCACTACAAACATTCAAGGACATATCAACCAAGTTGAATCTCTACTAAGTGAGAGCATTCACCTAATAGGTTGGGATGTCACTTGGAATGATGCAGAAGCTCAGATATTATCATTAAATATCTTAATTTAATGGTCAAATACTCTTGAAACCCTAATTATGTAAAACAATAAGCAAATTGATGAATTACGAAAAATCCTTGTAGACTAAGGTAGTAGACAGAGATTAATAACTTACCATTTTTCAAAGTTTAGAAAGAATAATAGTCAAGGACACCTCCACTAGCATCCCTATCCAAGGTACTATTTTATGTATAGAATATGGATCTCCTCCTGACATTGATATTCATTGTATCTTTTGTTTCTACCCTGGAAGATGCAGAGGACACCTCCACTAGCACCCTAGTCCAATGTCGGATGTTTTTCAAAATGTTGGAAGCTCTTCGGATGCCAATTATCACTGTCCAAATTGTTTCTATGTTTCAAGATCTAGAGGACATTACCACTAACATGTTGGAATTAGGGCAGATAGCTGAGACGGGGGGTGAATCAAATGTCTCAAAACTTTAACACTTGCTACAATTAATTCTTCTCTACCACTTATTTACAGATCATTATTATAACCATGAAAGCATGAATCAATAACACATAAGCAGAAACACAAATAACACACCTGACACCAAGATTTTTAAAATGGAAACCCAGTTAAGGGAAAACTACAGTGGAGGTTAGTCTACAAAAATTAATACCCTAGTAAAAGTATTACAAATGGGGAAGGCACATGCCTTCGGGCTCATTGCCCAGAGCTCACTACTCAAAGATGCTCAATGCCTATAGAAATGATTATAAGAAGATTACAGAGTGTTTGAACTGATGAATAGCATCTATTAATGCAAGAATTTAGTTCCGGTTAAGTACAAAATACTGATCTTACACACTTCATCTTTGCTCTGCTCTGTTTACTGTTCTGCCATGATTTGGTCCTCAGATCTCTTTTCTTTCACACTTCTTTTTTCCTTTTTTGTACTTACTCCATCACACATCATAATCACACACCACAACACTCAAATCTATTGGCTATACATATATATTTGTATCAAGAAATTCAATCAACTGTAGTTAGCTTCAATAAAGCTTAGAACATTTATTAAGCACTTTGCCCCGTCGGCTTAATCTATGCACAAATATCAACGCGGACCAAAAACTTGTGTTCCCAGATCATCAATCATGTCATCCAATACCTTGATTATCACTAATTGCTTAACCAACAACTTTTTTGTATCTGAACCAAGATCAAATACTAGG
This sequence comes from Cunninghamia lanceolata, assembly GCA_027924645.1. Taxonomy (NCBI): domain Eukaryota; kingdom Viridiplantae; phylum Streptophyta; class Pinopsida; order Cupressales; family Cupressaceae; genus Cunninghamia; species Cunninghamia lanceolata. The sequence goes on along the minus strand of BSBN01000252.1, from coordinate 9,218,143 downwards.
TCACCATGTTCTTCTCTTGACTGTGCTGACTAACTGGAACCCGATACTCAAATCCTTATAACTTTTGAATCCTTTATCATCAGAGGCTAAATATCTTGATTTAAATAGTATTAACAATCCTTATCACTCCCTTAGATCTGCAACACACTGTGATTTACTACCAGAGATATCTGGACCAAGATACCGGACCCTATCACATGCTCTATTTTTGACATCTAGACTTAGACAAATCTTCACTCTGACTTTTGGTATGAACAAATCATGAAATACAGATATGTAAAGTAGACTTAGTTGCCATCAATGACAACACCTATCATGTATAGCAGTGTCTCTTGCCAACAATCTCCCCCTTTGGCATTGATGGTAACACTTAGTGAAAAATGACTAAGTGTCAGAACAACTCCCCCTTTCTATGTATACTTATGCTTTCACTTTTCTCCAATGCTCCCCCTTTGTTGGATTCATCATTTTTCACTGCTTTTCACTCCCCCTTTGACATCAATGGTAAAGGGTGGGATCCGCAAACCAAAATTTACATAAAAATTCTATATACCAGGCCGCATATGTACAAACAATATTTAAGTCCTATCTACATATACTTGAGTACATCTCCAAAAATGTTCTTCAATTTTGCCAGCTCGCTATCCGAGCTCTTCTTCATGGTGTTCAAAATTGAGATATGGCCACTAAATAAGAAAGCTTGTGATTCTGTCATTCGTAAATCAATGGGATCACTTGATTGAGTTGGAGTTTGGGCTTCAGTTAAGGCATTGAACATTACTTCCATTTTGGGGGAAATTAGTCCCTGGGGGTCACTCATCCTGGCCTCTATGCTCTCCTTTTCTTTTATCAATTTCTTTAAATCTTCAATCAAGTTGATCACCTGACCTACCTTGATTGCCACTGATATTGTCACAGGATCAAAAGAATTTGATACACTAGATAATTTTTGCTTAGACACTTTTATTTTATCTTCAATATCTTCTAAGACTTTAGGACAGGATAAGCAAAATTTGTATACATTCCTCCTTTTGTAAGAGCATTTTGAATACTCTTTACATTAGCATCTAACACCATTCTATCAACTCCAATCAAACCTTTAAGAGCATCAAATCTTTTATCGTTGAATTCCTTTTGGACCTTGACCTTTGCAGAATTCTCTAAAGATTCAAAATGAGAGATTACCAAGTTTATCAAGTTCTTTAACTATCCGAAGGGGGCTACTGAATAATCCTTTTGGTATGTTGGCATGATTTTCTCTAAAATCCCTATGTGAGACTTCAAAATGTCTTCTCTGGCTTTAGCTTGAGCAATGGAAGCCAGCTTTATCTTTTGTACTAGAGATAATTTGTCAAAATTTATTAGACCTTAGATTATGTCATGATCTTCTTCATTTTGTTTGTCCCTTTCCAAAATTTCCTTTACTACTTCTGCAATGTCTCTTGCCCAAGATGATGATGTATCTATCTGATTCTTACAGGTACTGTTAACCGAATTGTCCTACTTGGGCTCTTCATCATCCTTTACAATGTCTTCTTCTTTATCATTTTTCTTCTTGACTTCTTCTGCTTCTTGGTCCTTAGCATTTTCTGTTTCATGCTCTTCAATCTTCAATGAATCATCTTCAATTTGATCATCTATTTCAACATTCATCTCTATATTTACTTTTTTGAATTGATTTGAAGGAGTTTGAATACCTCCTGCATCATCAGTTTTATCTGTCATCTCCTCATCTTCTTTGTTTATTGCTTCCTTTTTTGGAACAGGGGAGTCATCTATTCCAATTTGTTGCTCATTCTCCTATTGCTCTTCATCATTCAGAACTGATATGTTATCAATGGGTTCATGTCTGAAACCACAAAGAATTTGTTCTTGTCCAATACTTTCCTTAGAATTTGTTTAGTTTCTTGGACAATTTTGTCTATGTCTCCAATCATAAATTTGTTCATCCTTGTCTTACTCCTGAATTCATTTTTGACTTCTTTAAAAATTTTATCTACTTCTCTGCTAGAGATCACCAAACATAGAGTGGTTAACACATGTTCCCTCAGCTCCATATCTTTTGTCTTGGCAGCTTCTTTCCTAATTTCTAGAATATCTCTCAAACCTTTCGGATCTTCTGACAAAATTTCTACCAGTGCTCGATTGAATACATTCAAGTACTTGATAGTGGCTTCTTCCAAAAGTCTTTTGTCAGTATCATTGTAAAGATCATAGAATTTAATTAGTGGCTTTAAATTCCCATCACCAGTGATTGTCTTAACAATGGTTTTCATAGAGGGAATTGGCTTCTCAACATCAGTCTCTAACTTCTGCCTCTTATCTATCTTTTTACTTCCGGAAGGCTTCTCTTTTGACGCTTTAATAGCTTTAGTGCCTGTGGCCTTTAACTCTTTAAGCTCTTCATTAGAATCTATCTTTTCTTCACTCTCCTTTTCCAAACTATCATATGACCTCTTTGCCTTTACTTTAGTTCTTTTCTTTTCCTTATCGAATGATATGTCTTCTGGTTTCTCAAATTTGGCAGGTTTTAGAGGAACAGGGGCAGCAACAGAGCTCCTAGTGGTCTTTGATGTGGAGGAGGATTCTACTGGAGCACTTGCTTGTTTCTTATCATGCTTTTCCCTCTTAGTCTTTTTAATTCTTTTCCCTCACAGCTTCCTTGGTGAGGCCTAGATTCTCAGCCAACTATTTAACTTCTTTCCTTACTTTCCTATTGATTTTAGGTTTTCTAAGCTCAACATGTAGTTTCATACTTAGTTCCTCATATGTCCCAAATCTTTCAACTATTGTGTCCTTTAGCTTGCTCAAAAGGTGTTGAGCATACATATTGAAAAATTTATCATCTACCTCATACCCCATGGGCATGATCCAAATAGACCTGGGCTCTACTACTTCCATTAAGCACTAATCAGTGTCCACCATAAAACAGATTTCATTCTTGTATTTCTCAATAACTAATTTAGGGATTCTTTCCCTAAAATGCATCATACTCTAATTTTTTTTAAAGTATCCCTAGATTGTAGGTTTCTGTGCTTTAGAGTCACCAATGCTTTGAAGATGATCTCTTATCTAAATATCAACTAGCTTGTCATTAGTCTAGTGCACACCCTTTACTCCAGGCACCTCATTCATGAAATAGAAAAATAAACATATAACCAAAGAACCATATTTGAAGGTGTTCTTATTGTCCTTCTTGATTTTGCTCAAGTTTTCAATTAGTTGATTTTGTAACAACTCACACAGGTCATAATCTGCATTTTCTTTTAGCATTTTGTATGCAACATATATATGGCCAATCCAGAAATAGAATTCTCCCTGTTGGAGTGATAAATATTGTAACCAATTACCATTGAAGAAAACTTAACATTCGGATCAATAATATCATTGATAGTCATTTCCCTCTTGTCAAATTTTGCACCAGTTGCATCAGTTACGGTTTGGTTCTTTACAGATTTCAGCATGGGTAAACCACAGGTTGAATGTAACCCAGTTACAATCCTAATAGCATCCTTTGTAATCTTAAATGGTTTTAACAACCACATAAACTCATCATGCATTCAACTCAAGACATATCGAACCCACTCATTCTCATCAAATGTCAGAAATTCAATGACCTGTAAAAAGTGTTTTCTTTCTAGGGCTTTGTATTTTGGTTTCAATTCATAGTTATCATCCCTTAGGTAGTTGTCAAGAAAATCCAACAATTTTAGATCCCCAAGTTCATCTACGCTACAGTGGATGTATGCCCTAATATCCTCGACATGTAGTACTCGGTATGGGACACTAGAAAATGCTCCTAATGGTTTGACTTCAACTGATTTGTATGGATGTTTCTTGAATTTTGGTTGGGGCCTTTTAGTAATATCAACAACAAGAGGAGTAGCCATCTTCAAAAGATTACAAGTTCAAAGCTTCATAGAAAAATACATTTTTTCTTCAACGAAGTTAGGGTTAGCTGATGAATTCATCGGTCGCACTTCAAATCCTTGAAATCTTAGCTTAGGTGCTCTTTTGCTTGCTCTCTTCGAATGTAAAGTGATTCAAATGTTCAAATGAATGACCTTTTATCCTTTGCAAAACCTAATTTGTCATTGTAATAAATGCTCTGCCCTAAAACATCCAGTTACACTATTTTTGCATGCAGTCAATCTTTAATTGCTCTGCAATCAATCACATTATCTTCTTTTCTTCCAAAATTTGCTTCAACAGGCTTGCAATAGGCTTTTCTGACTTCAATCATCATGCCTGATTCAGGTACCCACTTACTAGTTGGGGGAATTTGTTTTCTATGCAGCTCCCCTTGAGCCATAGCTCCTAATTCAATTTCTAGAGGAATTACCAGCACCGGATTCCGATGCAGACACATCATCATTATTCATTGCACCTTTCTTCACCCATGTCTTGTTCATTTCATTCTAGACCTTATTTACATCAATTTTTCTCTTGCCCTTGTCTTGTCTCTGCTCATCTAATTTACTATTTACCGGACCTCTTCTTTCATTATTTTTGCTTCTACAGAATCTAGCAATATGATTGGATCAGTTACAATTGAAGTATATAACATTTCTTTGCCCATTTGGTTGATTTCCTCTTGATTTGTACTGATTAGTGATATGTCCAAATCTATTGCATGCAAAGCATTTGATATTGAAAGAATTGTCATTTCCTCTATTGTTAGAGTTATTCATTAACATATTTCTACATTCATTGGATTTATGACCATACCTCTTACATTTGAAGCATTGACCAGAGAAGGATGGACCACTTTGATTTACTTTGCTTCTACACTGAGTAGCTCTATGACCAAATTTATTGCAATTGAAACAATTTCCATTGAAAAATGGATATCTTTGAGCATTAGGTTGTCTTACCGGAGGTCTTCTAGGTATGTTTCTCCCATTCCTTGATTGAGAATTTCTTTGTCTAGCTCTAGAGCTTTCACCTTTCTCATACCCAAGACCATGCTTATCATCAACCTTCTTCTGACTCTCAAGCAACACTTCAAGTTTAGCTGAGCTTATCTTGAACTTCTCCTTGTATTCATTTGCAATTTCTAGGTCATGTCTGAGAGTGACAATTTGCCTTTCAAGTTCCTCCTCATTATATCTATATTCTTGTAGGTCAGATTTTAGGTGGCCAATTATTTTGTCCATTCTGCAACATTCTTCTATTCTTTCCTTTAGTGTTTGATTCAGGTCTTCTTCAGTCTTCTTCCTTTCCTCAATTTCTTTGGTTAGCCTCATCACCCCATATTCCATTTCATGTTTTAGAACTGAAACTTCTTTTGTCAACTTCTCACATTCTTTTGTCTTCTCTTCGAAAGCCTCATTCATGCCATTTTGTTCAATAAGATTAGCTAGTTGATAAAGTAATTCCTTCCTCTTTTCCATTGATTTCTTTAGTTTTTATTTTAGCAAATCAATGCAATCATCAGCATCCTTAAGGTTCGCTTTCAAGTCATCTATTTCTCCTTTGGACTGATCAAGATCTTTTAAAGCCAATTGAAGTTGTTCTCTGAGAGAACCGATTAAAAATCCTTCCCAGATCTTCCTCAAGTTGTTAATCTTCTTCCAAGGAACTTGATACCAATTATTGGAATTAGGGCAGACAACTGAGAGGGTGGGGTGAATCAGTTATCTCAAAAATTTAACACTTGTTGCAAGTAATTCTTCTCTACCACTTATTTATAGATCATTATTATAACCATGAAAGAATGAATCAATAACACATAAGAAGAAACACAACACACTTGACACCAAGATTTTTAACGTGGAAACTTAGTTAAGGGAAAACCATGGTGGAGGTTAGTCCACAAAAATTAATACCCTATTAAAAGTATTACGGGTTCACTGCCCAGAGCTCACTACCTATAGAAATGATTAAAAGAAGATTACAGAGTGTTTGAACTGATGAATAACATCTATTAATGCAAGAATTTAGTTCTAGTTAAGTACAAAATATTGATCTTACATACTTCATCCTTGCTCTGGTTTGTTTACTATTCTACCATGATCCGGTCCTCAGATCTCTTTTCTTTCACACTTCTTTTTTCCTTTTTTGCACTTACTCCATCACACATTGTAATCGCACACCACAACACTTGAATCCATCGGCTATATATATATATATATATCCGCATCAAGAAATTTAATCAACTGTAGTCAGCTTCAATAAAGCTTAGAACATTTATTAAGCACTCTGCCCTATTGGTTGAATCTATGCACAAATATCAACGCAGACCAAAAAATTATGTTCCTAGATCATCAATCATGTCGGCCAATACCACTGATTATCACTAATTTCTTATCCACTAACTTTTCTGCATCTGGACCAAGATCAAATACTAGGTCACCCTGTTCGATACTCAAATCCTTATAACTTTTGAATCCTTTATTATTGGAGGCTATATATATGGATTTAGATAGTCCTAACAATCTTTATCACTCCCTCATATTTGCAGTACACTATGATTTACCACCGGAGAGATCTAGACCAAGATACTGGACCTTGTCACATGCTCTTTTTCTGACATTCGGACTTAGACAAATCTTCACTCTGACTTCTGGTATGAACAAATCATGAAATGCGGATATGTAAGGTAGACTTAGTTGCCATCAATGACAACACTTGTCATGCATTGCAATGTCTCTTTCCAACATAATGCCTATGTCCAAGTAGTCCTTTTCTTCAGGGATGTAAAATCTACACACTGCCTTACTGCTCCTTGCAACTCCACTCCATCCAGATGTGAAACTTGTAACCTATGATCACAAAGGAGTATGGTTGGGGGTTGTGGTGTTTAAAGGCTTGCCTCGATCAAGCCCTAGGGAGACATTCAAGTCTTCCAAACACAGTTGTTAGATAGAGAGTTCATATGCCTATGGGATAGAGGCAAAAGCAAATTGTAAATGATTCAAACACAAATATCACCTTAGAAGTGTAGATCTCACATAAATGAAGGCTCTTCAATCACATGAGAAGATGAAGCTAAATTTGCAATCACGAACACAATAACAATGCTCTGCTCTGCAATAATGAATTTCATGAATGCTCTAAAATCACAAGTTAGCCAAAAGTTCATAATCATCTTCTAGTTTGCAAATGAAACACTAAACATGCTTATATATGCAACTACAAACATTTATGCCAAGAATTTAGTAATTCAAACTTGAGATGTCGGCATAGGACCTAAATAATGGTCATAAAATTGACATTAAAATTTAGGGCTGACCCAAAATAGGGCAGGACTAGAGTGCTAGCGCCCAAGTCCACCCTCCCAATTTTTGTCAGGAGCTATTTAAATGACATCCCCTAGGTCCTATTTGCCATAAGACTTCAGGGTTTTTCTCATTGGGATTCACAATTAATATGCAAGATGCTCTAAATGCATTCTAAGGACCCAGGAGCTAAACCTTAAGAGTGAAAAGCCCCCAAGGGGACATTTTCTGACATAACAGGAACCTTCTAATAAGTTTCCCTTTTTACCTCCTATCTTCCCTTGAAGCTTTGATTAATTCTATCACTAAATTACATTCCTAGAACCCTAAAAAGCTGCTTATCCCCTTACACCAAGGCCTAATTTTTTTTTTGTACAACTTCCATCTTGCATTATGTCCCCCAAATTGATTACTACCAGTTTGGTTGATTGCCCTTCTACTAGTGCTCCCCAGTCTGCAAAAGGTAAACCTATGTATGGGGTGGTGATTAGGGAAATCACTCATGAGACCCCTCTAGAGAGTGAAATTGACCCTAGGATTTCTATTTCTAAGAAAAATATAGCACCAAGCCTAGCCCTACTAATACCCCAAAGTTAGCCAAACCCCTCCCAGCCAAGAAGCGACCAACATTGCTCTACAAGATGATATTGATATTCCCAGCTCTGGTAAGAAAACCCCTAAGAGGAAACTGGATGTCTCTAGTGGTAAAGGGGACAAAAAGTAGAAGGGAGCCATGGAGGGTAAGGAAGACACTTGCAGATTTGTGAATGTTAGCGATTTGCTCAAGAAGGAGGGTTCTAAGTTGGAGAAAGGCAAGGAGATTGTTGGTTTTGTGGGAGACAAAGAGGACAATGATGACACTAAGGAGGAGGGTAAGGCTACTCCACGAGGGAAAATGGAAAGGAAGCCTACTACTCGGAGGTCTAGTCAACTTGCTAGTAAACCCACTCCTTCCCTCAAGGAGTTGGCAGCTTCTAGCGAGTTTGATAAGAAAGTTGAGGCTGATGACATCTAGGATAATATTGAGAATATTTATGAGACTAATGTGTCAGATGATGAAGGTGCTAGGGATGTTGAAGGACCTAGCCTGTTGCCCAAAATGAATCTTCTTGGTTTAGATTCTGAGATGCCAACTAATCAGATAGTGGATGCTATTACTAACAAATAGGGTGAAACTAGTTCCAAGGAGGCAATGGTGATTGTGGATATGAATGCTAGAATAACTGAGCTAGAGAAGAACTTTAAAGTTCTTGCTTAGTTTACTTCCAAGGTGATGCATCGCTTGGCCACTACCTTGGTTGTGCTTCAAGACTTGGAGATGAACAAGCACAACATTGGGAAAAAGAAGGTGAAAGGCTATGAAGACATGTACAACTTCCTCATGGAAGATTGGGGGCAACTTTTTAATTAGTCTGCTGTGCATTTTTTGCTTTGTGTTGTTTGTGTGGGTTGGTGTCTTGGTTGTTTTATGATGGTCCACTATCTCTGATGGGTTAATGGTTCTTTTTTGGCATCTTGTTTCATTTTTGTGTGCCCTCTGGGCTATTTTGTAACAGGGATTGACACCCTTGCTTTTGCCGCTTATCTATATCAAAAACTAACTTTTCACCAAGGAGTTCTAAAAAATACTTAACAAACTAAAGTGAGGGAGGGGGAAAGTTCAAATTTGTGTCACAATTTTATAAAGGAAATGGCCAACACTAATCTAAATTTTTCACTTGAACCACTACAAAGTGATGTATATGTTTAATTTTTTTAGAATGATGTACACTAATAAAATGTATATTTTTTAGTGTATTTTATATTTTTTTATCTTTTTTTTTTTAATTAAAAAAATATTTGAATGTAGCTTTTTATAAAATTGAAACTATAATTTAGTTGTTGATAAAATCCTGAAAAATAAGGTTAACTAGGATGTTGCGCTTTATATCTAGTAAATTTTATTTTTTCCTTCAATTTTTTTGGGTATCCATAACTTGAGACTTTAATGCATGGATTATTTCCCCTATTTTGATAAATATATATTTTTTAAAATAAAATGCAACTATTTCGATGGGATGTAACCTTTTGTCTTAACTATTTATCCAAAATAGGAAAAAAATATGATCTCAACATAGAATCTCTGCTCTAGTACATCATAGTTTTTCAAAATTTTAATAAACTTTAGTAATTTTTCTTGAGATGATAATCAATATTTTATTTTGTTGTTGATGACCTGTATGTATGTATGTATGTATATAGATATATATCGATATACATATATAAATGTATGTATGTACACACACACATATATGTATGTGTATACATATATATCGACACACACACACATGTATGTATATCGATATATTGATATACATACATATATTCATACATGTACATACATACATACATACATACATACATATATAAACACTAATTGAAATGATTAAAAATTTATATTTTTATAAACTACACTTATAGATCTACAAAAGGGTATTTAAAAATAAATAAATAATTTTTACATGAGTAGGAATTGTTAGAACATCAAGTTTTTCAATTTTTTTTTTTTGGTAGATTAGCCCCAAAGTGAAGCTACATATGTATTTAGTGGATGCTTCTAGTTGTAAAAGTTGTGGCCTAGATCTAATTTAGCTAGAATGAATCCAACTAGAACATATGTTTCACCAAAATTGACTTTTAGTTGGAAATATTAAAATTTTATTTATGTTGATAAGTTGGCCTAAAGTGTGACAACTTTGAACTTTTATCTGAGCTTGATGCTCTATTATATTTCATTGATAAAATTAGGAGCACCTTAGTGTGCTCTCATAGCTTGACCTACTTAAACCTCACTATTTTTTTCTTAAAGTAGTTTAAATCTCTATTATATTTCATTGATAAAAATAGGAGCACCTTAGTGTGCTCTCATAGCTTGACCTACTTAAATCTCACTATTTTTTTCTTAAAGTAATTTAAAGCTCTATTATATTTCATTGATAAAAATAGGAGCACCTTAGTGTGCTCTCATAGCTTGACCTACTTAAACCTTACTATTTTTTTCTTAAAGTAGTTTAAAGAAACTATATTTGAAATGCTAAAATTCTCATTCACAAAGTTTAATTATTTTCAAGAAAAAGTGGTCACTTGAGACCTCGTTTTGACCCCCATCTTTGTGCTCTTACCCCTCACATATACCAAGTTCAAACTATAAGAGAACCTCATGCTATTATTCTCATGTATGTCTAATTTATGTACAAGTTGAGATGTGGAGAGATGTACTCTACAAGTAGTCAAAGATATATCATGGGAATCATAAGATTATCCAAGAAAGAATCTCCTTGGACAACAAAAAGTGGTATATAGTCATGATGCATAAAAAAGTCTATGAGATCTCACAAAGAAAGGCCACTATAATATGACAAATGAGAACCATGAAAAACACATGTTCTAAAGCCACAAGTAAATTGATATATAAAAGAACATGACAAAGCATTTCAGAATGTTGTATATAATAAGTATCACATGAATCAAACCAAGTTTTAGATCTATCAATAAATGTATCACCAAATGCATTTATTATTGTATTATCTTACTATATATGAACATAATATGAAGATAAAAATGACCCAACATGTAACATTGCATCTTCCTTACTACTAAATAACTCTATAATCAATGACTTAAAAGAATGTGCATCATAAAAAAAAATCATGAAACAAAGTGACATCAACCTCATCATGAAAATATAAACAACTGGTACTATGCTCCACACTAAATATATCATTATAGACCACAAGGAAAAATATATAGAATAATGAATAGCAACCTTATGTAAAGGTAGAGCTTGTTTATCTACATCACTAGGCTCCTTAAGGAAAGATGAAGCAAGAGAGGAACATGAAGGAGAATCATAAAGGAAAATCTATCATGACACGGAGAAGGAATATGTTTTTTGGGTACAACATCACATGAATCAAGACCCCTATATGTATCAAAAGAATACAGGGTAAAAGTAGTAGCTAATTGACTAGTATTCTAGACCAAAAATGAGGTATTATCATAAACCATAGTGACATAGGAAGTGAACTTGGTTAAGAATGGAAAAATACATCTGTAATCAATATGTATTGATGAAAGTGTATAAGGAAGTGTTGGTGGGGTAAAGATCAATGAGATAACAAAAAAATTCCTAGACCCTAATTAAAATAAAGTAATGAAGAACAAATAAGGGTGGATCCAAACCCTAACAAAATAAAAAATGAAATGTATAATAATTAAAAGTATCAAGTCTAAAATTTAGAGATATAAAGAAGGTCAAAACCCTATGGGTGTTCAAACACCAAGTTCACCAAATTGTAAAGAAATACAATTGATTCCCTTTACTAAAAGGAGGTTTAATGAATGAAATAAGAAATATAATTCAATTAAGCTAATTTAGAGTTGTGATAGATCATATGATAGAATTTAGAAAACTATAAATTAAAATGAGTGAAATTAATTAGTTGTTCTTGATAGTCAGTAGGTAGCTATCCATTATTTTGAACATAAATTTTGAACTATAGCTCAAAATCACTTAAACTTGGATGTGTTAGAGGTAAAATGATGAAATCTAAACTAGGTCATTCTTATAATTTGACTAGGATCAAATTCACATTATGCAAATGAGCTAGATCAAATTTGTGTGCATGAAAATGAAATCTATATGGAGAAATTAACTTTGACCCATATAAATGAAATTATGACCCACAAACCTTCTATGCCTCTAAACAAAGATTTTTCTTGATGCTCATACCTATAATAAAAGACTAGATTAACACCTTTGGGAGCTTACAAATTGAAGATTTCTCTTTATGACAAGCCTCATTGATCAATTTAATAATATTAGAAAATGTTGTAAGACACTTCAAATAACAATGAATGCAAATGATCATGATGTGGTTATAAAAATGCTAAATGAATAAGTATTTTGAGTTGATGTAAGTTGAATGCAATGCAATGGGTGTCAAAATGACCTAGTGCAAGAGATAGGGTTTTACCTTATGTTGATGCAATACTTAGTGTGGAAAGGAAAATAACAATTGATGAGTGATCATTTATTATAGATAGATAAGTGGGGTCATCCTAACAATGGGTGGATTAGGGATTGATTGCATTGTGAAATGAACTAGGGTTGATGTCATTTTATGCTTGGCTTCTACATGATTTGAATTCTTTGGTATGGGAAATGATGAATAATAGATAATTGTAAGGTGAATGACTTAGGCTTAGGGAGAAATTTAAATTTTGAACAAGAGGGTCAAATCTATGTCACTAAATGACTAAAGTAGTTTTTGTATACATAGATTTGACTCAAGAATGTGAATAGATAAATTAAGAACTAAGAATTGTTTCCAAAGGTGCTAAGTTCTTTTTTATGATCAATTTGAAAATTTAAGTTAAACGAGCACAAAATTAATCAAAATTATGTACAAGGACTAAATACTTAGGACACTCACACAACATAACATAAAAATAAATAAAAAAATGTAAAGTATACACTTTTTAACATTACAAATATAAACATAATCAATTTTTAAAATAAATTATCTAATCTTTATAATAAAATAATAAAACACTGTAATAAATCTCAAACCAATCACAAATACCTTTGGTGATATTACTATTTTTAATATTTACTTCAACATTATTATTGACATTGAAGGATATGCCCCCTTCTAGCATATGCTTGTCAATTTTGAGAGCATTTACATAGCAAGCCTGAATAAACTAAAACACTATTCTGGAAAAAAAAACACAAACAACTCAGAATCTAAACTTATCTAAACATCAAGAAAAGTTCATCGAATAAAACTAAATTAAGATGTGCAATGAATTATGTTTTCATATGTGAATGAATATCAGCCACTAGTGATGGACGCTTCCATCCAATAAGTACTGCAGCTCACCATCCCATTCATTTGGTCCCTATTAAGCATCGAGGAGTTCCCAATTAGCACTTCATTGTAAAATTGCCAATTAACCCAGATGAGTATATCAATTTCAGTCCATGCCAAAACCTAATTTTCATAAATAGACAGCATAACAATTACTGAGTTAAAAGACAATCCTTATAAATCTCACCATAGATTCTAATTTGGTTGCTTCTCCCAGTGATGTCCATGGCTTTTCTTGCATGTGATCATAAGATGTGGAAAGCCCAAAAACATGAGAGGCTTGTTGAGCTTCAATTGAGTTTTTCCTGCTATGTGAAACCGTTTTTGGAATTTCTTCTGCCTGCTGAATATTAACAAGTAAAAACTTGTATTAGAATTTTTGATATAGTCAGAAGTCAAGGATTGCATGTTTGAATCACTGCTAGTGTTAATCTACGTTCTACCTCTCTAGACAGTTCCTTGCTTATATCAACGCTGTAGTCATAACAAGGGCTCACAGATGCTACCTTCATTGACAGCAACTGCCAATCACACCAAAACATCATATTCATACTTCTATGAAATCCAATGATCAAACCACAATATTTCTGTCTAACTATGGTGATAACTACCTGCACTTGATCCTGCAGCGTCTTCACATAGTTGATAATTTCTTCAAGCATAAGTGCCTTTCCTGTGGTCTTAGATAATTACATTATAAAACAAAAAAATACATTTGGTTAGTTAGGAAAGATGGGACGTTATCTAGAGAAAGATTTTAGAAGACAGTAAACAATGCTTGCTACCTTGGTACACCCAGGAACAAGCTCCCTTAAGATTCTCATGCGCTCGTTGATTTTCTCCCTTCTCACCTGAAACCCAACAACTGTTAAACTATACAACTACTGACTCTTTCTGTTGACAAATGCATACACATAGTTTGATTAATGCATATACTTAGCTTTGCTTAAATATCACTTAGGTTTGTAGGTTAAAAATGCATTGACTGTAAGACTGTTTAAAATGATAACAACATATTATATTATTTTTTAGGTCACATACAATTTTCAAAATTAATACAGGTGATAATGTATTATATTATTATCATTTTAATACATTATTATTTAAATGTCGAGATCACTCTCTTAAATATCATCCATTTCAATAGTCAAACAGTCAATAACAATTTTACACCTCGTCCATACCAGAAAGTGGTGAATATCTGTTCTATTTTTATTGACTAAAATTGATATTTGACTATTGAAATGGATGATGTTTAAGAATAGCCGAAATCATAGGAAGAAATGTAATAGTTAAGCCCAGTCTAAATGAACAGCCCACACCTAAGACCTCTATAATAAAACAGACTAAAATTTAGGAAGTAAAATTTATGTTATATATTTACACACTGTAATGAGTTATATATACATGTAATGTATTTAAGCACTGTAATGAGCTATATATATATACATATATATATCAAAGACCTCACAATCTTCGCATTATTTTACCCAGGCTTTACTTAAAGTTTACTATAAAAATAATTTTAAAATAATATGATTATTTACTATAATAAGTTTGAACAAACCGTTTGATGGTTAAGCAGTTAAGTTTAAACCAGCATAATATGATTTAAAGAAAATATCTGAGTGCAGGAGAGTGGATATATGATTGCATTTTAGGGAATAAGCACATCAATAGACTAAAAGTATCAAGGCATTATTAGATTGTGAACAAACACGTTAACTGCAGACATCTAGGTACATTACAGCTACTAGTTTAGAATGCAGATCCACTATTTAACCTACTCAGTGAGAAAAGCTGTGTATGTTTTGTTTGTATCAACTTTAATCATATTCTACAATCCACCATCAAAATAAGAAATTAAATAAGAATCACACTACAATCCATCATCAAAGGAAGAAGTATAAGACAAAAGGAGTGTACTGAAAACCTTATATTTATAATATGTAATGTACTGTTATAAATCATCTGCTTACTTTAAAACATTATGAGTGTAATTCAAGTTACACAAATTCTGTGAGAGGATTACATACCCTTTCTGCTAGGCTGTGGCTATCTGTAGCCTGCCCCCTTCTGGCCCTAACGTGAATGAAATCCTTGGGAGTTTCTGAACTTGTATGTTTGTCCGTCTTTCTTGGGCACTGAGCGCTGTTCTGTTTATTACCCACCCTGTTGCTTCGTTTGCTACACACATAACGCTTCATTTCGGCCTCCTAGCATTTCAGTCAAGGAATTTTTTTATACAGAGGTTTTCACAGTCCATTTGTGTGAAATTGTTATTCTTAAACATCATCCACTTCAACAGTTACAAGTTAATTTTAGTTCATAAAAATAAGACAAATATTTACCACTTTTTGTTGTGAATGAGTGTCATATTGACTGGTTAACTATTGAAATGGATGATGTTTAAACAGAGTGGAAATGAACTTAAATACTAAATCTATAATCTTGTTGATATAGATAGGAAACGTTAATAGAAACTAAATTCACACAATTTTTTAAGAAAAACTCTAACACATCAACCAAACCACTCTACTTAAATATCATCCACTTCACTGGTGAAACAGTCATTAACAATTTTCAAACAAACAGCTTAAAAAAGAGTAGTTACTTGGAATTTTACCTTTATTTTCTGAATGTTTTTTGGTTTCTTGCCTTGTTCTCCATTGAGTAACGCAGCACTTGTCTGATCTGAAACAGAAGGTACCCCATCATTGAAATTACATGATGAGTTTTGTAGAAGGTGATCTGGAAACCTGACATCCCTCCACCGCAACAGATTTACGGGGAAATGGGTATTCGCATATAGCTGTTGGAAACGAAATGCATTGTTGCTGGGGATGCCTGATTTTGCAGAAAAAGCTCTGCTGGCATGCGAATTTATGTTGTCAAGAGCAGGTAGAGCACGATTGGGATTATCATAATGAGAGGGTGGATTAGCCAAGTTCGGTCTGTACAGAAGAAATGGCGAATTTGTCTCCAGAGAGCTCTGCTTGTACATGATATCAAACAGAGAGTAATCGTCCTTGGACGAGAGGTAATGAAACGCTTCCATTGAAGAAGTTTTTGCTCAAGGAAGTAATCTCTTAAGAGAGCTATATGGAGAATATCTTATGCCACTGCTAATCAAATCTAATGTAATGAAGAATTATTAGGTTAGAGTGGATGAGTAATCCAAGAGGGCGGCTCAGTGCTATGTTCTGCGGACAGATGAGAAACTTGTCTCATTAATTAGAGACAGACTAATTCCGAGTGATATTTTAGGGTGCTTTTCCTGAGAGGACGCCGGCCTCTCAGAGCAATATAATTTGTAGGTAAAAGTACTCTCTTATGACGTAGACTTATACTTCAACAGTAGTAGGCAGCGGATATAAGCTCTGCCATCGCAGGCTGAAAAAGTAGAAAAAAAATTGACATGAGGAAAATGCAATGGCGCTTTTCTTTCCATCGCTTTCAAGACTAATTCATTTTCATGCATAGATGTTTGAGCTGTGCATGCAACAATCGTTGTAATTCCTTTGGGCACAACATTGCCTGACAATCAGCCTGTTTAGTATTAATAACACCTGTCTTAGGTATATTTGATCGCTACTTAACAAATAACAAACAAACCAACCAACCAAACAAAAAGCTTCCAAACGTTTCTAGCACATGTTTTCGCTTATCTTTGATTAAGCTGTTTGAAAAAGAAAGGAAAAACAAAAATTTAGATTATTTGACCAAGATCCATAACAGAAGATTCAGGATCCAAAAAGAAAAAGATCAATTAGACATAGGTACCATGTGGGCAACCTGTCTGTTTGAGGCTCTTGTGCTTAGCAGTGTATTTGGTTATTGGATGGCACCCATATGTAATTTTCGACCTCGATTTATGCCCACTAATCATTTCGACTTGTTCATTGGTTAAGTTTACCATCCGGTAATCCCATAAACTGTTTGGCATGGTAAATGTTATTAAAAATCTCATTGGTTTCATTCTTTGTTTTATATTTTTGCATCCTCTTTTCTGTATGGCTATATTTGAACTTTCTATTTAAAGGGCTAATGAATTCGAACGCCAGAACTTTTGCATTTTCGAAAGCACGTAATTATAAGACTGGAATAATTTACAACTAGAGAAAATTATGAAACTTCTAGATTACAAACAGATAAATCAGTAAACGTGGGAAGACGTACAAATGACACCAAGTTGACCAGCAGAACTGTGGATGAAATTATTAAGTTGATATCCAATGGTTGGAAGAGGGAAATTTTACAATAGTTTTCATTGTAGCCTTTGTTCTTCCTCCTGAAATAAATTCATATGCAGACCAATCACAGCAGCGTACTCAAAAGAGCACAATAGCATACTCCAACGAGCATCAACTTCTTGAATCAACCTTCATGTTTTTCTTTTAAGAAATGAATCAACTTTTCTCTTGAAGACGGTTCAGTGCAATCTGGTTATGTGGTTGACAATGATATTAGAGCAGCATAGTGACTGGGCTCAAGAGGTTCAGTACAATATTCTTCTTATGTGGTTGACAATGATATTAGAGCAGCATAGTGACTGGGCTCAAGAGGTTCACTGCAATCTTCTTATGTGGTTGACAATGGTATTAGAGCAGCATAGTGACTGTGCTATGCTTGGTGTCAAACTTCGAGAGTGCCAAGTTGAGAGGAACTTTTTTAATCTCACAGTAAGTTGTGAGAAATGCTAAGAATCAAGATGATGTCTAGGCCATGTTTTAGAGGAAAATAAATAACTTTATATGCCTTACTAAAATAAATTTAGGGTCACATAAGACACTTAATATAAGTAAACATTAAATCTTAGAATTTGAGTTTGAGTATTAAATCTTTGAGTTTGTGAGTTGGGATTGATTATGCTACTCAAATAAATAATTGCAAATAAAATAAATAAAATAATTGTATGTAGCTTGAAAATTGATGAAAATATGGTGTGCCAAATGTCAGAGGGTGATTTTTCAATATATCGATGCTTTGGAAATAATTAGATGAGAAAATATGGTGTGCCAAATGTTAGAGGGTGATTCTTCAATATATTAATCCTTTGGAAATAATTAGATGAATGCCATTGCATCGTTGAACTCTTTGTGTGATGCTCTAGTTCACCTTCGTAACTGTGGAACTAACCTCTATGTTTGTAGATTTGAACCCTTTGTGACAATTTGAACTTAGTCAAAATTCTAACTCTTGGAATTTGCTTGCCTTGATGTCTCCAACTTGTGTTTGTAAATGAGGTGTCAATAAACACCGTTTAGGAATTTTCTAGGCTAGGACTATTCTCCTTTGGTCAAATTTCCCTGTTACTAGTTTAACATTTTGGTGAAAATGATCAAAGACATCAAGCAAACATACAATGATGCAATGATGCTGCAATCCTAATGCTCTATGATGTTCCTTGATGTAAATAGATGATGCAATCCTAATGCTCTATGATGTTGATGTAAACATAATGGGAGATTGTGGATGAATGTTTAGATGTGTAAAAGTGAATTAGAGTTTATATTTAAATACAACACCATAACATAAAAGTTAATAAATTTCACACTTAAGTTGGCACATAACAATTAGTTGGAGGGAGTTTGCTTGGGCCTAGCTATAAATTTAAATTTTAAAAATTTTGGGGTCATTTCTACACTTGCATATCTAAACTTGTTCAATTATGTAATGATGGATCTAACTCAAAATAATAAATGGATAAAATATGTAATGCCTAATTTTAATGCCAAACATTACCATGTGAAAACACAACAAACCAATTTTGTGTGTGTTAAGAAGTGCAACAACAATGATGTTGCAAGGCATGCACACTCAAACTAGTGTTGTCATTACAACACCACCACCATGACTACCTAAGAAAATACAAAAGAGACATGTAGGTGGCATAAATATAGGGAGAGATAGTGTGTCATCTCCACAAGGTAATTGTGGTAAGCATCTAAGTGACACACTTAGCAAGGTGGAAAGATAATTCAAGGTTAAACATGAGTAGAGATATATATCAATCTCCATCTTCAAATATGCCACACATCACAATGCAACTATAATACACAAAACTATAGGAAAATAAACAAGGAATACAATACTCATTAGTATTTTCCTTTAATTTTAGTATAGCAAGTAAAGGTAAGAGTTTGATTCAATTAGGTTATATTCATTCCACATGCCTATACTTAACACTAGAAAGAGAACTATATTAGAAAATAACACTACTAGGTTCATTCACCATTCATCACTACATTATGCAACTCATACAAAACTTGATTCATATAAACTAAGGGTACTATTGATGGGTGTTTTGACACAAAATATGGAATAGGTTGTTCCCTACCCAAAAGGGAATTAATTACTGAAGTTTCTTTATTAATGTTTGAACTTTCTTTAGTAACCTAACATGCAGGTGATAGCTACTCCATTCAAGGGGCTTCAACAAAAACTAGGGAATGAAACATAATGTTTGATTACAATTGTGTTTAAACAGGAAAAAAGGCTATGACTACCAAATTCAATTCAAACTCTTTTCCCATGATTTTGTACTTAAATAATCATGTGTAGCCATAGGAATTGTATAATTTTAGAACAAGGAACAAATTTGAAATCCTAGATTAAGTACTAAACTAATCCTAATCTAACATATTTATATAAATTGAAAAGGAAGGTGAGAATAAAAGTGATAAGAGATGGCTAGATTATCTTGTCCTCTAATCTAGTTTAGTGAGTAGATAAACCCAACTTGAAAGCTAATCCTGCTTGACTAGGTCTCCCATAATGAGTACATAAGATGGTGCAATCATCTAAGGTCAAATCAACTATGATAGATTGAGTAGGCAACCACCATGATCATGCGTAGGTTGATAACATAAGTTATCATAGCCTTGGTACAAAATTGATATTTAATTTAATAATTGATAGGAATGTTCAAGTTGACCACAGAAAGTGTCTTACAATTGGAAAAACACTAATGATGGGAAACATTCACTTGAATTCATCCAATACTATGTGAACTTGTAGTAAATACTATAGAACATTGAGCTAAGATTGGAAAACCAAATATCAAAGCAAAAAAAGAAACATTTAAGCCAAAAGAGTGTAATAGTGTCCTTTGATTTTTAGCCCTTTTATAATTTCAAGAAATTATGCATATATAGGTTTCTAAGGAGAGTAAATCTAGAAGGTTTTCCTCCAATTTTCCCACAAAGTACAAATTTAAATGTTAAATTTACAAATTAAAAGAACTCAAATTCAGGGGTAGCTCTAACTTAATTAAACAAATGGTAAATAAGGAAGTTTAAGTCATACATGTCCCATTATTTCCCCTTAATCAATCTTCTCATGTATATAAATCTTCCATCTATCAACACCTTCACTACTCCATGTGACAAACAAGTTCATCAAACACTTCTCTATGTGAGATGCAAGTTCATTATTTGGCCTCCATATTCCAATATGATCAACTCTAAATCTATCATGTCTTCTTATCCAATATAAATTTCTCCATTTCTTGGAAGTAAAAATCTAGATCTTAAAGAGGGTCACAACTCTTCAACTTGTCATCTTCATTGTCCAGCATTAAGCCTAACATTCAAAATTGCTTCATCAATGTTCATGTCCAACAACATGTTCACATCTTCTCTATAAAGTCACTAGGCCTTAATGCTAATTGATTTCATTTTCATGATATAAGAAGCTCTTTTATTAATACTAGTGACAACTCATCTCCACAAACACTCAAGTGTGATCCTCAAGCAAGTAACATGTTTAAATAGACGCACATGTTCATATACATGGCCTCCTATATCTGACCCCAAGTAACAATTGGCTTCAACTATAATGGTTGTTGATTACTTTAACAATCTTCATGTATATCTCCATGTTGAATCTTCCATGTGCACTAAATATCCATTTAGTCAATCCATATCAACTATACAAAATCTTATATTTCAAATTCATGCTTTTCCTATAGTGGATAAGTATTTGACAATTTTTTGACAATATTCTTTCAATGTGAATAACCTTGTGATCTTCAATAAAGTAGCCACAACCTTCAAAATAAAGTGCTCTTGTTTCCCCATGTTAAACCACTCAAATAATCATGTGTACAATGTTCCCAAGTTATCTTTGTTTGACGAATCTCACACTATTGTATTTCTACTCTCACATATCATGTTTTCTAGTCCAAGCCATGCAAATGAACTTGCAAGAACAAAACCAAGCATCAATTTTCTCTTAAGAAGGGATCTAGGTCTAATTTGAACTATTTACTAATAAATGAGTTTAAACACATGAATTATAAGAACATGAATTTCTTTAAGGCAATATATAGCTTTAGGTTGAATTCAATTTTAGGTTCATTGTATAATTAGACTCCTGGCTTGTCACTCACAATAAATTTGTACCCCTGTTTTCACATATCATGGCATTGAAAATGAAAAAAAACCAAAATTAGCATCCCTTTGATTGCATTTCTCAATTTTATAAACTACTTTTCAATTCATCATTCATCATCTAAGACTAAATTTGAACTAGGATTCTTTCAAATTTGCATTAACAAACACCTTAACCCTAGCTTATAGATTGCATGAAAATTCTAGTCCATATCGAATTGGGCTTCATGTCTATTTGCATAAGTTAGTAAATTAAGTGCAAAAACAAGTTCCATAAGACCCTAGGGTAAATGCACAAAGATGAGTCCACTTAAGGTGGAAGTTTCAGACTTAGAAAAAAACCTAAAATCGGGTTAACTAAAACAAGATCCCGCTTTTTATGAAACGGGATCCCGTTTTGCTTTGAGATCTCAAGCCAAAAGCGGGATCTCATTTTCTAGAAACGGGATCCCATTTTGAGTTTCATAAAAGGTTAATATTTTAATCTTTATGAAACGGGATCCCATTTCATAAAAGATTAAAATATTAACCTTTTATGAAATGAGATCCCGTTTCTCGAACGGGATCCCGTTTCATAAAATTTGAATTTCTGACCCACTTTTTGCTATGGGTTTTGGGTCGGAAAAAAGGCTTGGGAACTTGACCCTTGGCTTTGGACCTAGTTTGACCTGCAAGTTGAAGGTCCTATCAATGTCACAACAAAATAATGACTATGGGCATATGTCTGAAGGCCTTTTTTACAGAATTTTTTGACGAAATTAAAACCCATTATAGATGAGACAGTGTAGATTCCAAATATGTAATTTTTTTTACAATTGGATAATTGTTTCTATTTTTTAATTAATTTATGATGAAACAGGTCCATAAACTTGAATTATCAGGGTTTTTAGTATTTTAATAACTTTTTATTAAAATAATTTTTTGTAAAAAAAATTGTACGAAAATGTACTTCAGACAATTCTTTTCAATTTAAAAAAAAATCAAAAAATGATAAGTTTAGGTCATTTTATGCGTGACGTACACGACGATTTTTTAAAACACAAAAAATTGCCAATAAAAAATTAACAAAAAAAATATTCAATAAAAAATTACAGAAAAAAATGGAAAACGTGCTTAACTGAGTTACAAATCTTTTCCCAAAAGGATTTAGAAAAATATGATTATTTAGGTCAAAATATGGATGACGTACACGTGCATGGTATAGTAAAAAAAAAGTGACTTTTAAACAGCGATTTTTAGAAACACCTATTAAAAATCAATTTGTTACATCTGGGTATTAAAAAAAATTACATATTTGGAAACTAGACTCCGAGAACTACATTTAATATTTATTGACGTTTTTCAAGATTCCACATTTAAATGCTTCAAATTTTTAAGTCAAATGTGACAAATTCTAAAAATTAGGGAAAACACTTCCACTTTTTGGCCAAAAAGTGGACTCAACTTCTTGCACACACCCCCTAATATTTTTAATATCCACAACAATGTTTCTATTTTCAAACTCTTAAAGATCTTTTCATAAAAACTAGCTCACTATGCATAAATTGATTTAAAACATCAAATAGATGGGCACAAATGAGTGGAAGCAATTTGGAATTAGCTCTTGACAAGCCCATGGACATAGTTACTCTAGGCTTGGAACATCAAATTAGATTGTGAAGGAATCTCTTTAAGTGCACAACTTAGCCTATGATTGAATAGTAACAAAAATAAACCTTGAGACATGTGCATAGGGATTAAACATTCGAGACAAGATCCTCATGGCTTCTCAAGTACATTTTACCATGGGGTTGACACATGTTCCTTCCCACCAAAATCCAAAGATTTAGATTTTTTTCCTGTAGTCTTTGACAATGACAACATAGAAAGTAGGGGAATAACAAAGTTGAGCTAGAAGGACCTCCATTATAGACATAGGATTAGAATGAAAATGATGGAAAAACCTTGAATGTTATCCATTGAAGACACAAATACTAAATGGTCCATTAAATAAAAGTTATGGGATTTTGGAGCTATATGGGCTATGAATAGCATAAGGTAGAGTATAAACAAACAAGCATACATGGACTTCTTTCTTAAACTCGAGGAATTCAACATGATATGCAAACTAGACACAACCAATAGGGAACTATCAAGCCCTATTTTGGCCATGATACACAATGGTGTAGCATGCATTTATGGACAATGTAGCAACTATGTAATCCACACACTCTCTAGGCAAAGTATAAGTAAGTGAAGCATCTTAGTCTAGTATAACTATTATAAGCTTGAATATGATAATCATAACCAATCTAGGAGGCTCATAGGTAAGGTGTTTCTAATAGCTTTAAGATAGGGCATGAAGCATAGTTATTCAATCTGAAATGGGACCACTAGCATATCAAACTACTAGACACAATATGAGCAAGAAGTTGAAAAGAAGATTCTAATAAATAGAGGACCCTTGAAGCAATGTTAACACAACCACTTTAAGTTTTAAAATTCCTAAGTACACATGAATGACTAAAAACCCTCCATAATAAGCCAACAAACACAACTTAGAGCCCCAAAAAGGACTATGCACAATGTTAATAAGTACATTAAAGCAAAGTAAAACAAAAAAAACTAATTCCTAGACCAAATTCATGAAGGTTTTTTTAATGCACATAGACTAAGATTTTTTACACAGATGTGCTAAAACATAGCTAAGCCCAAGTAAATAAACCTATCAAACTTGCATGTATGGATATGATAAACACAAATAATGGAAAAAAAGGACAATCTTATGAGAGCAAAGTCAAATTCAACTACTAAAATTACAACATACATCATGACCAAATTAGAATTGTCTACCATATTCATACTTGCACAATGCCAACAATGAAGACCTTTGCAACAATGAAAGAATTTCATTTACCCAAATAGAGAAATTGATCTTTAATTCATCAATTTAGGTATTTAAACTTACAATAGAAGATCAAAAGCTAAGAAAACTTAAATATAATTGCTAAATCAAGGTCCCCAATTTTGAATAATGGGGTGTGTTGAGGCATGTCCACAACAAATTCCCCACATGAAACCAAAAGAACACACTCAACAATGACTACAATTAACAATAGGGGTGTTCAACACTTGTAAATCAAACAACTTATCCACAATTAGAAATTGTATAACATTACCAAAATTTTCCATGCATTAGCATCAATCAAGATGCTTTAGAGGATCAAAATACATTATGGTGTAAGGATATCTTCATAAAGCAAAAGTCTTGATTACTCCCAAAAAATAGGATGCTCTTGAGAATTTAGAGTCCATTATCCAACATAACTAGAAATAAAGGAAACAAATTCATAAGCAAGATAGTAAATCTCAACCATAAAACAACATCAAGTACTACTTCAACCATGGTGTGTGCAAGTGGGTTCTTTACCTTCTAAAATTTGTAAGGTTTGGTTAACATAGCTCTTAAGTATCAAGTTATGATAGTACATTTTTCCTTGGAATTAAAAGAGGTCCTTTTGAATGAGCATCAAAATTAGTAGACATGTATTTGATTACCTAGACATTGCTCTATTGCTAGCGAGGTGTCTATAGCTCTGGTAGATATATCTATAGTCCCATTCTAGGCATAGCTCGTACCAAACAAACATCTATAGCCCCCATATAAATTACCTAAATCACCTAGTTTAATCAAGTAATTATCTTTTCTTTTCAGATTTTCATCATAATTTTTCCTTTCTTAAATATTTTAGCTCAATTTATAGGCACTAAAACCCATTTCTTGGTTGGGGACCACTATTACAATTAGATGGTAAATTCTTATTCAATTTTAATTATGGTTACTTCACCTAATTAAATTCAGAAATCATTAATGTGGAATTGGTGAGAAGATAAAAGTAATGCATCATATCACTAGTAGAATTTTGGCAAATAAATGACTATGTGACTAAAAATTTTAGTCATGACAACTAAAAATGACTAAATTCTACTAATTTTTTTGCAACACAACTATAAATGACTAAATAAATGACTAATTTGATCATCGGGATAAAAAAACAACTAAATAATTAGTCACACAAATAAAAATGACTAAATACTTAGTCACACAAATAAAAATTAGACAATATGATATTAAAGTGGGTAATTAAAAAAATATTTCCAATTGGAAAGACAGGGAAATTTAGAGAGGGACATTTTTTCGATGAAAAATAATTCAAACAAAAGCAACCCCTGTATCATTGTGTGACAAAGAAGAGTTTTTGAAATATGGTGAGGTAGAGTTATGCTCTGAAAAGGGTTTTCCAGTTGGAATCAGAGGTCAAGGGTTCTAATGGAGGTAGCGATGGATCTGATGTGAAGAATGTTGCCTACGCAATCACAAAACACACTTAATAACTTACTGGCTCTCCTTCCCGAGCACTCCTCCGAGTTGCTCTCATGTGTTGAGAAACCCCTCCAGGTAGCCCCCCATTTTCTCCTTTTATTTGTCCTCTCATTTTGCCCCATCTACCCAATGCAGTTTTGGCTAAATTTAATGATTTCTTGTGTATTTGTTTATTGCAAATTTGTTACGATCTGGCATGAATTTTCAATTTTTCTGGGAAGTTCTTCTAAAAATAAATAATGTTCATGTCTACGGATTACCGATGGTATGGACTTCAATATTTATTAATATATACAGTGTCTCAAGGATATGGTTTGTGCATCCATGTTGAATCGTAGTAAATCATCACATAATTTGATACACTGTGAGAATACCACTTATATGCATAGAATGTTGTAAAGAATCTTATTTGTAGTAAACATCGACTCTGTTGCTACTCAAATTCATTGTGGACTTGATCCCAACTTCACTTCTTGGGGTATGCCTTAATCAATTTCAGTACTTTATTATGTTGGATTTGAACCAGGGCCTCCCTTACGAAAGCATGATGATTTTTATTTTACCACTTGAACTCATTCCATTTAACAAAATTTAGAATGTATTTATGTGCATATTTATTTATTGAAAATGTGTTTTTTTAATTCTAAATAATTGTGTTTCTATAGGGGCAAAGCCCAGGGCACGAGTGCCTCTAAATTTAGAGGCTTTCCTTAGCTCACTTACAATCACTCTAGAGTATCCCATCGCAATCCAATGAACCCTTGACCTCTGTGTTACCCACAATGCAAAGCAACAGATCGCAATGCTACAAATAAAACTGAAAAGGCATAGGCCATAGTCCCACATATATAACAATAGATTGCTCTCAAATCAGACATATTTAATGCAAATATGTTATAGTCACCTTAATTCTTGGTTTGTGGGGAAAATACTTTTTAAAAGAAACAAGAGAGCCGAATTATGTTAATGTGCATGGATAGCCAAAGGCCCAAAATTTAATTTACCTAATTCCTCAAGAATATGCTCATTACTCATTACAACCCTGAATTGACTAGAAAATTATAGAAGCATCTAATTAAAAGACATAGACAGATAAGCAGTGGCTTTCTGATAAAATGTGTCTGCAATGATTTTTAGCTCGCAAATAAAATATGAATCATCGTTGTCATTAAGATCAGAAATATAATTGATGCTATTTACAGTAATGCACACTCAAAAATTCTAGGCTTGGAAGCCTGAAGGGTAGGATACATTAATCATTAAAAATAGCCTTGAATTGGGTAAAAATTGAAACAAGTCCAAACTTCAAAGTTTGTCATTACTAATGTCATAAAGAGCATTGTATGATAAGTACTACTATTTCAATCAGTAATACAATGATAAGGGTTAGGGTATGTTAATTTGCATGATCCTTGACTAGTTTTCGAACAAATGAGCAACA
This sequence comes from Cunninghamia lanceolata, assembly GCA_027924645.1. Taxonomy (NCBI): domain Eukaryota; kingdom Viridiplantae; phylum Streptophyta; class Pinopsida; order Cupressales; family Cupressaceae; genus Cunninghamia; species Cunninghamia lanceolata. Next base: position 9,190,814 of record BSBN01000252.1, on the reverse strand, counting down.
AGGATATTGTTGCATAGATCGCATATGCAACACTTGCTAGAGATGTTACATGGCAGCTGCTTACTCTCATGAGCTACCTTGATATGGCCTGGAAGTTGGATTCACAAACTATGCTATGAGTACATTCAAATAACCCTGTTCTCTAGTCATATTTGTTGATTGACATTGGTGTGTTAGCTAAAACAAAAACTTTTAACTCTTTTGTTGTATATTGTTTTCAATGTTAACGATAATGTTTCCTATTCTATAATTAAGGTCTACATCAATTGGCACAATTTTTGTATAATATCATACTATATATTAGTTCATGAACTTGCAATGGGCATTGGGTGATTGAAGGATTGCGTTTTGTTTGTAGTTCAGGTGCATATGCCTTATTAGTTCATAGAAAGCTTATACACAATTTGAACTTTCAATACTAGATTTTTGTATAATTCTTTGTGGTAAACATATCTCCCTCTTGGTGTGTTGCAAATTTACAAGAAAGTATAAAGTTATCCTATAATGCTAAATATTAACTAAGCACACATTAAGTTTTTTGGTGAGGTGCACATTTGTATTTTTAGTGGCATTTTACATTGCTTTACACAATGCATTAATTAGAGTACAGGTGTAAACATGCTTGAATAAGTGGTTTTGTGGGGTTGACACAAGGACTAATAAATGCATTTAAATGTGTAATTTTGTAAGTTGGGTATACTTTTTTTAAAGTCTACTCCACAACTTTTACTCAAATCACAATGATACACTCATTTTTCCATCTTATAAACATCTGTTCTCACTGCTCATTCACATCGGGTGAACTGAAATATACAAATTATATTTGTACCTTGATATCTAATTTATAGGAATATGCAATTTATCTTTGAACCTTAACATATAATGCACTCAAACGTGTAATTTATCTTTAGTTCCTGGTTTGCTTGGGTGTACTTTCTGCTAGTTTGCTCCACAAATTTTACTCAGTCACAATGATCCTCATTTTCCTATCTTATAAACATCTTTTTACACATGCTCATTCACATCTAATGCACTAGAATGTATAAATTACCTTTGGATCTTCACATCTAGTGATCTGGACTATTCAAACTTTTGTGAACCTTAACATTGAATGCACTGAAATGTGTAATTTATCCTCCTATCCTTGCTTGCTAGACAGTTTTATGCCCATTTGGCTTGTATTGCTCTACATAATTTGTTTACTTTTGGATTTTTTTTCTAAATCTTTCATTGCTACTACTTGTTGATGTTGTAGTAAGCACTTAAACAATCTATTCTTTCTATTTGTTATAGTGGATATTTATGCATCTCTCGTTTGCTTTTGCAACATACTGTACTGGTCTCTTGTTAGCCCATCGGGTGCTGAAGTAGTAGGAGATGGATGATGAATATGTTGGCAATGAGGAGGTGATGCATGAATTATTTGATGCATTTTCTTGTTAAATTTAAAATTGCAAGTTTGATAATAACATATGTAAAACACCTGGCTTCAAAATTAGAGATTCTATATTGGGTGCCATCATTGTATATGAATCTATATAATTGTAATGGTGAAAATTGGATACTTTTTTCTCTCCATTTTGGATATATATAATGCCTAAAAATAGTTCATGTGACTCATCTATGCTTCCACATTATGCATACATGTCTACCATGGAAGTTGCAACCGCATCTGTCATCATTACGAGCATATATACATTTGGTGTGGCCAATATTAGTAACAAGACTAGATATCATGTAAGTGGTTTATTTTCCCTTGCAAATATGTGTGTATTTGTAATGGTGAAAATTGCAATCCATGAACTTTTCCTCTTTGTTTTGAACCCACTTTGATATATATATAAGACCTGGGACTGGAATACTAAATGTGGATATTGAAATAATTAAATACTGAAATTAAATGTGAATATAAAGATTCTACATTTAGTTTCAGCACATAATTATTTGAGTCCTAGCTCATATATCTCGATTAGTTACTTATTAAATACTTCATTTATTTAATTAGCCTAGATATTTTATGTAAGTGGTTTATTTTTCCTTACACACACACACACACACACACACACACACACACACACACATATATATATATAGAGAGAGAGAGCCATACAAACATGTCTATATATAGATACATACATACATACATACATACATACATACATACATACATACATACATACATACATACATACATACATACATACATACATATATATATATATATATATATATATATATATATATATATATATATATATATATATATATATATATACAGAGAGAGAGATATACATACAAACATGTCTATATATAGATATATACATACATGTATGTATGTAATGTATATGAATCTATATAATTGTAATGGTGAAAATTGGATACCTTTTGAGAGAGAAGAGAGAGACATACAAACATGTCTATATATGGATACATACATACATGTATGTATGTATGTATGTACGTATATAAATCTATATAATTGTAATGGTGAAAATTGGATACCTTTTCCTCTCCATTTTGGATATATATATATATGCCTGAAAACAGTTCATGTGACTTGTCTATGCTTCCACATTATGCATACATGCCTACCATAGTAGTTGCAACTGCATTTGACAGAATTCCTCTATCCTTCATGCTTTGATGGATGTCCATACCCTATTTTAGAACTCCTGTTTTGGCACAGGCAGGGAAGATGCTGGAAAAGGTTGTGGAATTTGGCTTTGAGCCTACCAATTGCATTTTCTTGAAAGTTTCTAGAGCCTTTTGAATAAATCATTTTGTATGCATGTACATATACATATATATAATAATAAATACCTATAGGTTTCAGTACATAAATTTAAGTTGTAAATCTTTGGGAAAAAGGTTTTACGACTTAAACTTCACAAAAATCAAAAGCAGGAACCAAGCAGTGGCTCTTCAAGAAGTTGTTCCCAAAATGGAGAGAATAAGAAATTTTAAAAGCTTATTATTGTTCTCACCCTGCAATCTTAGAGCTTCCTTATCGACTCTTCTATGGAAGTGAGTTGATTTCTTGTGTTGTAAAGGGATTTGAAGAAATTTTTTTGTGCCTTTGATGAACTTCCAAACAAAATACATATCGAATATTACTTCTATTTATAAATTATCAATATAGTATAAAGCATACTAACAATTGTTCATTTCAGGAAGGAAGGCCAAGATACTCAAGATGAACTCTGTAAAAGAAACCTTAGAGATGAACTTGAAGAATGAGAACGTAGGCACTTTTCAAAGGATAAGGGATATGTTGGTAAGCATTATATAACCACTTTGAATTTGTCATGCTTGTGTAAATACATGTTGAATTTATTGCCTCTGAATTTGATGCACGTGCTTGCATTGTGATTTTTGTTTGCAGATGATAGGTGCAAATTTGTAAGATGGGTTTTTTGTATTCAGTTGCATAGTACTTTCTTTTTTCAATAAAATTTTATGCAATGGAGTGAAAAAATTCATCATTTAAAGTTAGTGTCTCAAACTGTCATATTTTTCATATTTTTCTCTACCAGTAAGTAGTTTGCCAAAGCTTTGCCAAAGTTCTTTTGGATAACTTGATTACAAAATTGTACTCATTTTAAAGCAGAATTCCCAATGATTGACAAGGTTAGTATATCACTCCTATTTTGTTATTTGGTTTTTCTTTTTTGTTATTGATGTGAATTCATCCGTCATATAAGAAATAATCTTGTAATAACTAGCCTATCTAGTATGCTTATTGGATTTTTAGTATTTATATTGTAGTTTTGTGATGTACATTGAGATCAACGGTGATAATGTAGCTCATATTTATAAGTTCTTGAAATCAAGCAAAGGTGGCCTTTTGGGTGATAATATTAAGACAAGATTTATTCTGATGAAATTGTTATGTAGAGTTAAGGTAACTGTGGGCCAGTGTTCAGTAAATGTCTGGCTATGTGTTATTTGTTATCTGTGTATTTTGTGGTAGAAGCACAATCAATATCTCCTAACCATAATATGTAAAGGTTATTTCAATTGTGAGTAATTTTATTTTGTTGCCTCTAGTAGAAGTGCTTTATTTTATAGCTTGATGGTTGCTATGTTGCATGAATTAGCCACTTGACTATGCTCTTATTGCTTATACAACCTTCAAAGGATATGTATGATGCTTCTACATGACTATTGTCCTCACTTTTCACTATTTTCCAAACAATGTCATAGACCTTGCTTCATGAGCCTTAAAGGCACTGCCATCAAAACACCCACAATGGAAACCAAACAAGGTTGTTGCCTCTTAAACACACATCATTGTTGGGTTACTGAGACTATAATAATTGCGACAACCATCAACTATATGTTGAATTTGGACCTTATGAAGGATGCACTACCCTAATTTATAACCCACAACTTCATTATGCATGTTCAGTATTCCTCAGTTAATTTCACTTGGGTTTTAATACATCCATTTGCAACACTAAACACCACCATCTTCCTTTGTCACTTTGGAGGTTACATTGTCATATCCATTGATAAGGACTGAAAAGAAAGTGAAATAGAGTTATATGGATCCCTACATAGACTACTTATGTCACTACACTTACACAGTCCATATATTATTTTGATAACTTAGCGAACAAAAAGACTATCATACATCATGGATATGGATACTTCATTCCTAATTTGGCTACTATATTAGAACAAGAGCTCTTATCAAGGGACATGATTGGAGTTTCCCACATCCACAACCTCTAGGTATTCAAGTCAGTGTTATCTTGAATGCACAGTCCCTATCAAAACACTACTGCATTCACCACTACCTTCAATACCTGAGACTATTTCATCACTCATCTTCATGCATTGACGCCTCTGTCATTACCCTCAATGCCTTTTCATATGCCACGTTTGATATAAAGAGCCTTGTTTAGGTCTGTTTGTTGTCCCTGCACTTCATGCAGTCAACATTGTATTATACATTGTCACTTAGTGCTCAAGGTTTTGATACCCATCATAAAATGTGAATAGTGCCCTAAAACCTCCACTCATAGATATTCTTATAAAAACACTTAAACTGCCACCTATGATCCCATGATGACTTCAAAAAGGGCAGTAACTCACTTTTTCCTAAAGCATTCCAAATCATGACTATTTTCTTGGCTCTAAGGGTCTTTTGGGTGTCAGTGAAGAATGCTTTGATTGAAGACTTATGCATGAGCTACCTCTAACCATGATCCTGCACTTTCATTTCATAGTCTTCTTGCATATAATGTCTTGTCCTTGTATCTTCCTGCAAAGTCACTGCGATGTGGGACTGTCACCAACCTATGATGCATACATTGGCCTCTTATCCATGGTCAACCATGGCAGTGTTTTGATTGTCCTAAAATTGAGTATGACTACAATCTTAATTGCTATGACCATCACTTTGTTTATCACTACTACTGTTAGATTTCCACACTTGAGGCATTGTCTAGGGCTTGGTTGGTCTTGAAACCCCAAAGGTTGATCGTCACTTCCATTTCATTACAACTCTTTGATAAAATACTCACTGCCCTTTGATCTCTTTGTGGCTAGCAACATAAGGTTACAGTCCTTCCTTCAACCCAAGTTTGAAATGTCATCATCCTACAAACTAATAGCATTGCTTAGCGTTTGCTAAAAGATTTGTATTACAATAGGTGTTAGGTTGATTGTATCTTTGAATGCAACTACATTTTTAACTCATAAGTTTGATGTATGTAGATGAAGTGATTGAGGTGTTTTTAATATTAACTACAATCTTTGAATTGCTTGTCTTAGTAATGTGAATCTAATAGCATTGCATGTCATTCCCTAATTCTTATTAATAGAGTCTTTTGTATTGTTTAGCCAATCTTATCCTTGTGTGTACTATTGTTCACTTTACCTCTAATTGAACACTATAAGTGTGATAGTTGTAAGGTTTACTTTTAGTCAAAAAGCATAGAAAACTTTATTGCCTTGAATTGAAGTGCATATTAGTCTTTTGCCCTAGGTGTATCCAAAAAGACACTTATTTAGTTTTGTTTAGAATGATTGTGAACCATAAAGAACACACTGTACAAATTGTAAATTTAAATACATATTGTATAAATTAGGATATATTTTATGACAAACTACTGCATATAACACCTAACAAAGCTGCAAGAACAGTATTTGTGACATTGACCCTATAAATTGGTGGGTAGAAACAAGGGTTAAATTGTTTGAAAAATTTCACTCCATTTCCCATCCATTTGTACATTATTGTTAAGGTATAAAAGTTGAAGTAGGTCATCAATAAATATATCAAAGCTTGTTCTTCCACATATGGAGTGACCTTTTGCTAGGTTGTCATTGAAAACATAGATCCCTTTTCACATATTGTTGAAGTACCATGTACCACAATCCATAAAATGAAATAAGAGTAGACAATGAGACCATTGGTTGTGTAAGTAGCCTTATCTAGTTATCTTTGATTGGATTAGTGAGGATATGGCCATAAATTCATTATGATTTCCATTTGATTAAAAGCCCTTTCTTTTAATTTGAAGTGGATTTTTATCAAATATATGGAAGTGGATTTTTATCAGATATTGTAGTTGCAAGTTCCACTTCAGATCACCAAAGCCTTCACAAAAACTTCTACAAAACTTCAATAATGAAGAATTTATGCACAAATTCTCTTTTGAATGATGCACAAAGCCTCCACCGCAACACCACATGGTTTGTTTCTCAGCCTTGTGGTGATGCGGGTGATTCCCGCATCACTGCAAGGCCCAACAACAAACCATGCAGTGTTGTAGTGGAGGCTTCCCCCGATATCAATATCTAATGGTCATCCACTGAGTTGTCCATGGTTCCACATTTTACATACATCCTGCCATCCTACATAACATTTAGGGTTTACCTATGGGACTATGGGGAATGCTTTGAGTTCATCCCACAAGCCCGCACATTTTTTTAGTATCCCCTACGGTCATGCAGGGAAGGCTTGACCTTCTTCCCACAAGCCCACAACATCATTCTCTGGCTCCTTGTGGGACCACGGGAAATGTATCTTAGGCATTTTCAACTATAATATTTGACAGAAATCTTCTATCCATTATGCTTTGATGAATGTCCATATCATGCTCTAGTTTCATTTTGGCTCAGATTGGTAGTACACTTGAAAATGTTTGTGCATTGAGTTAGGAACCTATTTATTGCATATGATGAAGAAATGTGACTATTTTGTCGAAGTACCTGTGTCTTCTATACACTGTAATTTGTTATCAATGAAGGGCAATTCTCCTGAATCCATGCCTTATGTTTTGATATCTGACAAAAATCCCTCGTCCATTATCTAAAAAAATCCCCCTTCCATTATCTAACAAAAATCCCTTGTCCATTATGCTTTGATGGATGCCCATTCCCTATTCCAAAGCTTCCATTTTGGAATAGGCAGGGAGGATGCTGGCAAAGGTTGTGTAGTCTAGCTTTACACCTAGCAATTGCATTTGCTTGAAAATTTCTAAAGCCTTTTCAACAAATCCATTTTGTGCATATCTCACAACCATTGCGTTCCATGAGATGGCATCTCTTTGAGGCATTCTACCAAATAGTTCACATGCCTTGTCAATCTTCCACATTTTACATACATGTCTACCAGGGCAGTTGAAACTACAACATCTGACAAAATTCATCTATCCATTACTTTTTGATGGATGACCATACCTTGTTCCAATGCTCCCATTTTGGTGCAAGCAGGAAGGATGCTGGCAAAGGTTGTGGAATTTGTCTTTACACCTGCCAATTGCATTTGCTTGAAAGTTTGTAAAGCCTTTCCAACAAATCCATTTTGTGCATATCCAACAATAATTGAGGCATTCTATCCAAGAGTGTTGGTTTCTTCGTGTTATTTAAATTTTATCTTGTTTTTTAAATTTGTTATTTATCTTCTGTTTCTACATTGAATTGGATGGTTTGGATTGCAGGTTGTTGAATAGTGTAATGATGCACAAATGACAGATTTCTAGAGGGTAACTTCCTTGCGAAAAAGGTAATCTAATATGTCATGAATTGGATGTATAATTTAAAGGTGGTTTCTATCAATGGTTGTGTTTCTTGTTTTATAATGTATTTAATGGTATCTGTTTGTCTGTTTGCTTTATAGGTGGAGGATATTAAAAAGTTTCTGAATATGTTGCTCAATTGAGAAGAATTGGATATAGGCATAGTAAGCATGGTTTCAATGGCATGAGCAAAGGAACAAAGGACTGCAATGTTAACATTAACAGGCAAGTATATGAAAGTTGTAGGGCAATCATCTAGAAAGAAAGTATGCATAGTTCAGTCACCACAATGTAGAGTGAAGACCAAGGACACTAAATATGACTGCCTACCAAGTTTCCAATGTAATAGAGGCAGGGTAAGTGAATAGTTTAGACTCATAAAGAGGCTTTTGAAGATGCATTGAAGGATGAATTTGATTCCATGCCCTAAGAGGACCTGATATCTTCAAACTCAATAAAAACATGTCCCATAAGCAGTGCTGATGATAGTACAAGGCACAAGAATACAATGATTTTTCATTAAGGAAGCCTAATCTAGTCCATGTTTCACATTATGATCCTATCACAGACTTGACTACATATGATAGTGCATTTCCTTTGGTTGCAGTCAAGAAGGACAAGTACTAGACTAATGGGGCAGATTAGATGACATGTGGCAGCAGTTAGGCTAGTTGAGAATCAGTTACTGACAGTTCACTTTTTTGGCAAAGCATTGTAAACTTGGAGAAGTTTCTTTCTTGTCACTTATGTGCATTGTAACTCAGATTTTTAGTCTTGTGACTGAAAATAAACATTGTAATACTCTATTTCTAAGCATTTTTCAAGCAAGATAGATATTTCAGACTTGTGCAAGCTGTAAGAACACCTTTCTTTTAATAAAGTTCAACAATGTTGCCTTCTCAATGGCTGTCTTATTGTGTGCAATTGATGATTGATATGTATTTCTATGTTTTGTGTTTAAATCCTCAAATATCAATCAATTAAAATGACTAAATATACTACAAATTGACGTCAATTAATAATTAAATTCACTAAATATACTACCAATTGATAGAAATTAGTGAACAGTGAATAAATATGACTAAATATATGACCAGTGTTAAATCAGTGAATAAAAATGACTAAATAAGTGACCAATTAACAACAATCAATGACTAAATTAACGACTAAATATATCAGTGAATAAAAAATGACTAAATAAGTGACCAAATTACAACAATCAATGACTAAATATACTACCAAATCGATCAATCAAAACAACCAATAAATGACTAAAAATGGTTTAGTCATCAATTTGGTCATGTTATAAATGACTGGCAATAAACTACTAATGGTCACGTGACCATGTTTGGTCATTTATAAGCAATTTTTAGTAGTTTTTTCAGTCATATATTGTTGTTTATGTACTAGTGTATTTTTTATATTCAATCCATGCCATCTCAACCATGAATGCACCCACTATGTAAATGGTTGTACTAACTACTAAATCTTCACCTCAAATAATCCACTCATTTTAATAATATTTTACATAACTATCCATAGAAGACACCAAAGAGCTACTATAGTTTAGACTTACAATGTATAGCTAATTTTATCATTTCTAATTGAAAAAACATATACATATAAGAACTGAATATGAATTATCACAAATTTAACAAAACATGATACTAAAAGGGATAACAATTCAAAGGAAGCACCCATTGACCATCTCACCAAAAATGAAAACAACTAACCTAAAACAAACATATATAAAAAGAAATAGAGCACTCTAAAAGATTAAGAAAACAAACAAAACTATGTATAAAAGGTGATTAATTATACCCTAGGCATATAAGTAATGCTTAAGGAATTTCTCATTCATAGGTAATGGGACATTCTCATTGCTCAAGGTTTGCAACCTAAATGGGTTTTCTCCTAGGGTCTCAAATATTTGGAAAGGACCCAACCAAAGAGTATTTAACCTACCATGGTCCCCTTTCCTCTCATTTGCCTTATCCCATAGAAACACTAGATTAGAAATTTTGATGGCCTTTACCTTTGCCCTCTTGTGAAACCACCATTTCACAACCTCTTGGGGCTTACTAAAGCATTGAAGAGATATATCTCATTTTCCTAAGTGTAGCAAGTTTAACAACCTACCTTTTATTTTGTCATCTATATTGGTATAATCTCTCATGAATTACAAAGTGGGAATTCTTTTTTTTTGGAAAGATAGGGTCTTATCCATAAACTAGATGGTACAATCAAGTTGCTAATGAGGATTTATTTCTAGTTCTATCTAACCACAATGTAAATTTTGACATGTTATGCCAATCTCTAGAATTTTCATTGAAATCTTCCCTAATTACTTCGAACAAGTTTTAGTTAGTAGAGTGTGAAAGATCAAAGTTGTGTCCCACTTCAGGTCAACTTATCAACACAAATGAATTTAGGCATTTCCAACTAAAAGATAATTTCGGTCATACATATGTTCTATCTGAATTCATTCTAGACAAATTAGGTTTAGGTCATAACTCATGTCCTAATGGGTCTCTAAGTTGAGCTCATTAACCAAATCAATAGATGTAATAGCTTCCTTAGAACACAAATACTTAGTGCCAATATTAGAAAATGTAGACCCAAAGTCACTCAAGTCAACACTACAATCAAATCCATTAGCATTAAAATAGGAATATTAAGGCACCTCAAATGAAGAACATACTTATTTAATTTTCCCCTTTATTTCAAATCCATAACTAATATAACTATGTACATAAGTAAAATTATTGCAACTAGATTGGTCTCAATGCAAAATAAAAAATTTATGAGGCTTAACAAACATCATTATAGGAATGTTCTTCCTCCATGACATCTTTAGGTGCACACTCTTCATGTTATGATTAGCAAGTATCAAACCATCATATATGGGAACTTGTTTTTTAGAATTACCAACACCAATCAACTCACTAGTATGAACATTCTCTCCCTCATGTATATCTTGAGAATCCCTCACAAATTTAGAGCTTAACAATTGAGATCCTTCTAATCTCATAAATATGCTCACCCCATATGTAAGCTTGCAAGAGAGTTTTAGGATTCATGTCTCTCAAAGGAAAACCAATATAATTCCCAACAGTGTCAATGCACAACCTCACATAAACTAACTCTGCAAGGGTGATGTGCCCAAGAATATCCATCAACACATCCTCAATATTAGCATTAAAATCACTTATGGATTCTCCATCACATATTTCAACACTTGATAGGATTTATAGGGTTTTAATGCAAATAGCATTGGCCTTTTGTTGAATATGCTACTAATCTAGGGATCCTATCTCTTTCATAAGAACAATCATCTCTTATTGTGTATTAGTAAGGTCTTGATATATCTTAGGGGATATCTCATAGTAGTCAACAACATAGGTACCTTCCTCACTGTCATACCTCAAGTGTCCACACTCTTCATGTAATGACAAGGCTTGGGGGTAGATACAAGAGTAATGCAAGGAAAGGGATTGGAAAATTTCTCCCAAGTATACTCCCAATAGGTACTCATGTTGATGCAACTTCACTTTATGCTCTAAAAAATATGCCCATACATCAAGTACATGAGAGCATTCATATAATCTTGTTTATTCTCATGAAGGGATAAGAATAAAATTTTTTGCACCTTTTGGAACTGCTGCTCTAAAATGTTCATGTGGAAACCATGACCAACACCTTGATAGAAACAAATAATAGTTAGGAACATTTGCAAGGTAACCACCTAAACACTTTGATTAAAACCTTGAAGAAAAAAGTAATCCAAAGGAATAAATAAGTTTAGGTCTTCTCCACCAACAATGTTCTCAACATCTAGTTACCCATGGAAGGATAAAACTAGCATTGACTTCCCAACAAAGTCATCATTTGTTGGCTCTCAAAACTATTGCTCCATTATCATAGAATAGACACTCAATACCAATGCAAAGGAATAAGACTACATGGGTAGAGAGGTAAGATTCATCATCAAAGAATGGATAATTAAAGACTATTTTATAGGAAAGGGCACTTCTTTTTTAGGCTCTACTAAACATTGGAGGGTAGTCCTTTAGGTCTCAATAGGACAATGAAAGAAATAAATTATTATAGATCAAGCCTTAACCAACCATGCCCTAATGGAAGCCACAAATAGACTTAAATAAGATGTCCTATTAAGCATATTTAATTCATAGGCCTACAACAACATGTGACAACTCCTATACATATAGAATGTAGCTCATAATAAGAGAAAAAGACAATACTACATCACCCAAATTATGAAATAAATACATGTAGATATGAAGATTGGGTCCATTGTCAAAGAATTTAATTGCATTTCTCTTGCATATTGGGTGAGTTCAAGAATTTGGGTTCATTTTTTGGCCAAAAAGTGGAAATTGTTTTCTTGAAAATCAAATTTTGTCATAGTTGGGGTAAAAATTTGAAGCACTTACACATAAGATATTAACATGGTGTAAAAATATGAAATATGAGATTGTGTTTCTAGTTTTCAAATATCTAATTGATTCTAATACACAAAAGTAAACTTTTTAAAAAAGTATGGTTTAGGCCAAAACATGCATGTGTACAACCAACATAATTTGACCCAAATGAAGTATTTTTCAAAATATTTTTTTGGAAATATTCATATGATGCTATTTTTTTTAATAAAGGGGGTAAAAAATTATTCCAAATAAAGTAGAGAGTACAAAGCAAAGGCCAAAGGCCCAACCAAGGGAAACACCCAACCACCACCCTGAAGTTCCAAAGGGAACCCTACAGAAAGAACAACTGCATAACCTTGTCCTCCATAATTAACTTCTCCAAAGTCATCAAGTATTCTGGGGGCAAGAACCCCCAGTCATCCACATCCCACCCTACCAGGTAGTCTGCCATCTATTCCACTCACGAAGAATATGATATAAAGAAATATAATCCAAAGAGGAACACAAATTCAGGATTTGCTTAACCACCAAGGCTAACTTCCAATTTGCTCCTTCCAAATTGCTCATTCAGCATATCCACCACAATCTGTGAATGATTCACATATGATCCTCTTCCAACCGAGAGAACACCCTCTTTCCATTACTTGGAGAGTAGCAAGGGCCTCCATAAGGTTATTATAATGCTGCCCCTTATAGATAGAGAAAAGAAAAATAGACCATCTAGTGCCCCTCTCTATGGATCTTTTGCTTGGATTGCCTCAATCTTCTACCAATAGAGACCCCCAACCTGCTGTCCAACAAACTCAAATCCCTAACAACAGTTAGATCACTAGGATCAATCATCTCTGCAAGGTCACATTTTTCTGCAATAGTCTCCTGAAGCCTACTAACAATCTTTCGCCACAAGTGAACACCCTCCATTTTTGAGTCCTGAAAGATCCTGTGGTTCCTTTCTAGCCAAACGTTCCAAATGAGGAAAGTGGGTCATAGAAACCAAGAAACTTGTAGAAAAGAGGTATTAGCTGGAGGCTACCCCAAACTATCCTAGAACTCCACTAAATAAGCAGCATGGATACAAGCATGGTTCCACATCCCCCACCAAAAGTGCCATATCTCCCTCGAATAAGGACACTGAGAGAAGAGATGTGAAGTACATTATTTACACTTTTTATAGAGAACATAGATAGAAGGGCCCTGAAAGCTTCTCTTTCACAAATTCTCCCAGGTGAGGCACTTATTTTGGGCCACCAACCAAAGGAAGAAGCTGCACTTAGGCCAAGAGAAACTATTCCACACCTGCTTCCACCACAGAACACTACCCTGGCCATGCAGCTATCTGTCCAACTCTAGATATCTTGACACAACAGAAAATTGGCCCTTTAGATTAGGGCCCCAAGCCAAAGTATCTCTCCCTTGAAGGGAACTACAAAGTCTACCAACTAAGATCCAGGCAAGCTCCTGACGATCCTCCATAGTGCCACCCAATGGCAATTCTTGAGGGTCCTTCCAGTAAGTCACCTCCAACTGCCCCTTAACCTTAACGGTCTTAAAATTCTCCACCTTTCTCTAGCCAACCTCAGTCAAAAAGTTACAACGGGGCTAAAGATGAGGAAACTTTGAGGTAATTGGGGGCTGCCCATCCCAAGAATCATACCAAAAAAGAGCATCAGAACCACTATTACAAATCCAAAAAAGACTCTCCTTGATCATCTTTGCCCCTCTTTTGAGGGTATCCTAAATAATGGAACCCTTACCCTCCAGGATGCAATGAGGCACATCTAAGCTATCCACTCCCCTGAGGTACTTATGAGTGAGAATCCTAGCCTAGTCTTGATCCTAGCAAGTACACCACCTCCAGTATAGCTTGTCAAATAAAACCTGACCAATCAACCCAGCAGGCCTTAGCCCAAGATCACCCTCCTTCTTTGGTCTATAGACAGACTCCCATCTAACCAAGCTCCATCTTGAAGAGAGAAGAGTACCAAACCATAGAAATTGGTGAGATAGGGCATTAAATTCTTTGACAAAACTAGAGGGAGCAACTTGCACAAAACATCTGTAAATCAAAAGAGCCCGCACCACTGACTTTAGAAGGGTCACCCTTCTTATAGTAGAAAGCCATATACAGGTCCAATGGCTGACCTTCATGCGAAACTTATCCAGAATCTCCTGCCAAAACTTCCTGCACTGAGATCTAGAGGAAGAGAGCCAATTTGAAACCTAAGAATGTGAGAAATCTTGTTTTGAATCAGCTGAGGGGTATTAAAAAAGAAAATAGAAGACTTAGCCTCATTGATATTTTGCCCCGAGGCAGCCAAATAAGTATCCTGATTTCTCCTAAAATTAACTACTTCATTGATTCTGGCCACACCCATCAAAGCGGTATTGTCCACAAATTGAAGGTGGGAATAGGGAGGCAAACTATTGCACCAGCTCCAACCCTGAATCAAACCTTGTCTAACTCGAGATTTAATGAATCTACCAAGCCCTTTAGCCATAATAATGAACAAATAAGGAGATAGGGGATCCCCTTAACGAAGGCCCCTAGAAGCGCTGAACATCATAGACAGGTCCCCATTAAGAAGGACAAAGAAGGAGGAAGAGGCAATGTAGCTCATGACCCAATTAACTCAGTCACCACAAAAACCAAAGGCCAGAAGGACCTTTTGTAAAAAAGCCCATTTGACTCTATCATAATCTTTAGTCATATCTAGCTTGATGAACATGGCCTTCTCCTTAGAGGTCACCATAGAATGAATGGCCTCATTAGAAATTACAATCTCATCAAGAATCTATCTACCAGTGACAAATCCTCCCTGCTCATCAGAGATCAAATCTTTGAGGCACGACTTGAGTCTTTTTGCAATCAACTTAGTGATAATTTTATAAACCACATTGCAAAGAGAAATGGGTCTAAACTGATCCTAACTATGCACATCATCTTTTTTAGGGATAAGAACCAGAAAAGTAGCATTCATGGCCCTTAACATCTGTTTATTTCTATGTGACTCCTGCGCCACCTCCAAAAGGTCCAATTTGATAGTCTCCCAAAACTCTTGAAAGAATTCAATAGGAAAGCAATTGGGGCCCGAGGCTTTACCTTTCTTCATATGAAAAATGACATCCTCCAATTCCTACAATGAGATGGGATGAATGAGAGCCTCGTTCATCTCATTGGAAACCAAAGAGGGGATACAATATAGGATAGAGATTTCATCCTTACTAGCAGGGGGAGAGTCCTCAGTAAATAGAGCTAAGAAATATTGAGAGACCTCCTGAGCAATATCTCCCATAGACAAGAGTTGGCCACCTTTCGAGGATACAAGAGAGGTGATGTGATTACCACTTCTTCTGGATTTGACAGAATTATGAAAAAGAATTTGTGTTCCTATCTCCTTCCTGAATCCAATCAATACGAGATTTTTGCTCCCAAAAAATCTCTTCATGAAGCTCCCATTCCTCCAAATCCTTAACTACCTAAGTCTCCTCTCTTCTTAGATCCAGAGTAAGCCCTTGATCTTGGATCAAGCAAGTGATATCATCTAGTCACACTTGAGCTACCATTCTGTTAAAGTTCAAATTCCCAAAGTATTGCTTGTTCCATTTCTTGAGCTTATACTTGACATACTACAATCTCTTAACAAAAGAATACATAGCCCTGCCATAAGTAGGTTTGCCCTCATACTACCAATCATTCATTAAATCTTGGAGAGAATTATCCCGCAACCACATAAGTTGAAACTTAAAAGTAGGGTTCTTCAAAGTTTTGAGAGTAGCCGTTGAAAGTTTGATCGACCAATGATCAGAACCTCTCCAATCCAAGATCTCCGAGCTGGTAGTCCATCTATAACCCATCCAAAAATAGGAGACAAGAAATCTATCAAGCCTCTCTGAGATCGCTTTGTCTCCACTTCTTCTGTTGTTCCAATTGAAGATACCATTATGTGGCTTCACATCAATAACTTGTAAGAGATCAATACTATCCCTAAGGAGGATAGTAGAAGCATATCGCCTGCCTATACCTCCTCTTTTCTCCTCCAAGCTACAAACCACATTAAAGTCACCGGCCATAATCCAAGGGACGAAGGGTTCCAAAGATCGAACATATCTAATGTGATCCCAAAGAAACGATTTCCCCAAGAGATCAATAGGAGCATAAACATTAGTAAAAAGATAGATTTCACCTGAATCCATGCTGGTAGAAACCAAAGAGATAGAAAAGTGGCTTGAGATCCATTGGAGAGGGACCACCTTCCTAGGATCCCAAAAACAAGCCACTCCACCCGAACTACCAAGGGCCCTGACACGCTAACAATAACCTCGAGGCCAAATTCTAGGAGCTCTACTCAACATAC
Organism: Cunninghamia lanceolata; assembly: GCA_027924645.1. NCBI lineage: Eukaryota > Viridiplantae > Streptophyta > Pinopsida > Cupressales > Cupressaceae > Cunninghamia > Cunninghamia lanceolata. The sequence goes on along the minus strand of BSBN01000252.1, from coordinate 9,173,984 downwards.
CATCCACTGTCACTTTAGTTTCCTGAATAAAGACAATGTTAGGAGAATGACTGCCAATCAAATCACGAATAGCCTTTTGTGTAGGGATGTTATTCATAGCCCTCACATTCCAAGATAAGACAATCATTTATGAGAGTGGGAGAAATGGGAGTCAATGGTCTTCACTGACCTAGATTCCACCAATGAATCCCCTATTAACTTCACCTTCTCCTGGTCCTTATATTATATATGTTATTAATATATTTGATTGCTTGTCAACACTTGAATTTTATTGTTATTTTATTATGAACATAACTATATAATATATTACTTATTCATTATCATTATAATATTACTATTATAAATATATATAGATATCATTTTATATATATATATATATATATATATATTATTATATCATTATTATTATAGTGTTATCATGAATATAATTTTTAATAATGTTTAATGGTGCCGATCTCTATTGGGACATCACATCCTTTATCTACTATATATATATATTTATTTATTTATCTTGAATCATTCCTCCCATTTGCTACTGACGTACATATCTCTATATATTAATTTATGATATCTTTCCTACATATGACTCAGAAATATATATATATGGGATACTCTTTTTATATTTTCTTCTGATGATGTTTTCCTTCTATCTCACAACCTTTATTTATTTTCCTTTCAAGCGATATGTTCGAAGAGGCACGTCTCTTATTATGCTTGGTGGTAAAAGACATACTTACCCTCTTATAATTTTTATTACTTTATACTAATTCCCTTTTGTGGTAAAACTAGTTCTAACCATACGTAACTCCCTTATCATAAGAGGATAGGTTAAAAGATGTTTATTTATATTATATCATTTTTATCATAATAAATGATATATGATTTATATTATATTATTTATATGTGTTGTCTATAAATATAATAAAAATATATCTTGTTAATTGTTTTAAATAAATATTATTTAAATATATTAAATATATTCCATTTATAATATTATTCATATCTTTAATTTGAATGAATAATACATATTGGATTTAATTATGAATTACTAATATAGGGACATGACAATCCATCTGCCCATCCTATTGTTCCTCTAAAGACAAGATCTGATTATCATTCCCTATATCCTATGACACATCCTCATCCAATAACCTAGTACCCAAGGGCATCTTGATTGGGATTCCCTCCTCCTGGACCAAGGTATCTAGAACATCGAATTTGTTGACATTCTCATCATTTTGCCTATCCTTCAGTGTTCTCTTCTAACCTCTCCCCTAATTACGTGGCTTAATAGAAATAAATCCCTCCTTATCAGCTCCCCCTTCAAGCAAAGGAGCCTTCGCTTTATCCTTCTTAGGGGCAGTATTGGATGGAGCATTAGCTTCAATAGTTGTTAGATTAGTTCGGGGGCATTTCCATTGCAAATGCCCATACTCATGGTAGATTTGACATCTAAATGACAATGTTTCATAGTCTAGTTGTTGGATCCATGAGGATGTTCAAAGACAAATTTCCACAAAATCCAGAAAAGGGTTATTTAAATCAATCTCAACACAAATTTGAGCATAAGAGATTACCTTCTTATTCTGAGTTTTTGATGCAAAACCAACTGATTTGCCAAGCATCAGAGCAATCGAATGAAGAATGTCACTTCTTCAGAACTCCAACAAAAGCCTAGGAAGATGGACCTAGACGGGGACCCTCGAGGGAAGCTCCTCAGTAGAGTTGAACCCCACATGCCAAGGTTTAATGAAGAGCCCAACCTAATTATAAAAATATGGCCCGCCTTTGAAGGCCTTATTTATGTCCACCATGCACAAGAACACCACCAGAAAGTAATTGTTGGCCACCAGCAAAATCTCCATATCTCCTTCAAGGTTCCAAACCTGTCGCATCCATAGTTCTAGAGTCGACAGAAAAAGTTGAAGTCCCATGAATTTGCAAATAAGAGCATGATTGCTCCAATATGAAATGTCCTCTAAAACCCTTTCCAGCTAAATCACCAAGATAGGACGATCCTGACATCTCTCCAAATAGCCATTCCCTTTTTTTATTTTGGGAATCCCCCTGGAGGAAAAGGGTCCATCTCCAGACAGAGCTTTCTCTAGAGGCTCCTTAGTAGTTGCATGCCTAGAAGAAGAGGGATCTGAGAGATTCACAGCTCTAGAGATCACCCCACATGGGGAAGCACTAGGCTCTGCCATGCCAAACCAAACCTATGGAAAACTACTAGAAAATAGAAGGAAGCACCAGTGCACACAACACTGATCTTCAGATCTCGCCACCCCCAGACCCCACACAGAAAATCCCGCCACATGAACCCCAGTAGAAACCCCAATATCACCCTCGAATGTAGCAACACCCCAAAAACCCTCATGCCAACAGCTACACAACACCACAGAAACAAAAGAAAACCTCCAATACACTGACCCACACCCACCATTCATAACTAGTCATAGAGAAATAGAGAAACTAATGGGCAGGGACATGCTCAGGCATGTCTTAGCCCCCCCATCATAGAAGCTCCCAACACCCTCATTTTCTTATTTTTATTAAGTATTATTATTAATGGGAAATTTTATGATGCTAAAATTTGGTCAAGATATTTTTTTGTAAATTTTTAATAAATATTTTTGAATTAATTTTTTACTGGGCCTAAGATGTTTTTTAAACTAATTTTAACATAAATTATTTTTTCATCATGTAGAGAATGATGTCTAAATTGGTTAGACATAATTTTTTTCAAAAAACTTTCAAAATAAAAAATTATTAAAAAATAGTAATATATGTCATTTCAAGTTTATGAGTCTCTTTGTTTAAAAATTAATTAATAAATAGAAAATTATGTTCAAAAATTCAAAAATTACATATTTGAGAACTAGACATTGTCATTTGTAATGGGTTTTAATTTTGTCCAAAAATTCTAAAAAAAGTCATCAACCATATTGCTAAAATTAGTTTTTACTCTTGTTGCTACCATGACATTGTACTTGTAAGTCCAAGGCTAGGGGTTGGGTTTCCAAGTCTATTCTAGGCCAAAAACCAAAGAAAAAACATGTGTGTCAAATTTCAAATTTCAACAAATGTGTACCCACTACAAAATGTGTACTTGTTCTAAAAATAATGGGTACCCGTTCTAAAAGGAAATGGGTACCCATTCTAAAAGATAATGCATACACATTTAGAAATAGGTACTTGCTTTAAATATAACTATTTTCAGCCCAATTTTAGCTTTTCTTAATGGGTACACATTCCTAAATGGGTACCTATTTCGGAATGGTAGCCTGAACTGAAATGGATACCAATTCTCTACGGGTAGGAATTTAGGCTCAGGATCTTGTTCCTAAGAACATACATAATTTTAATGAAATATGTATGTGTTCCTATTGAGAAATTTTTTACCCTCAATGCTTCCACTAGAAGTGGACCCAACTTCTTGCACTCACCCTATTTTTCATAAAGCATAAGCTTGGTCACCTTATCACCTGCCCCAAAATCATTTGCACATGGATCTACACAATTTTAAGATCCTCCCAAGACTCCACCAAACTTCAATGAAGCCCCACATTACTCTAAGAACTAATTAAATGCACAAGGGCCAGCCATTTCTCTATCACTATCCATACTTTACAAGAAAACCCTAGAATCTAGGCATTTAGGGTAGAACTTCAATGTTCATACACATGGCTTAAAATAGCATATAGGACCATATGGGATATGGAGATACCCTCTGGGCACAAGATCATTGTCATTGGTCCAAACAACTAGCCAGTACCTCCTCTAAAATGGTTATTCTTTATCATAGGAACATGATCATTCACATAAAAAGTTCAAATTTAAGAAAATATCAACATTCCTCAATCATTGACCTAAGATTACATGGTTGGTGCACAATGGCCAAACACAAAGCACCCATGTATACATTGACTATTGATCATTAAATAACTAGCAAAAAATGAGAGGAAGACACATCACCCATAGTTCAAAATAAACACAAATCATGTTTGAAAGAGGTATGGGCCTACTATCTTCCCACCCATGTGCCATAAGGCATACAAAGATTTTAGGCTACCCCATGGACCCACATCATATATCACTTGTTCATCTAAAGGACTAATAAAAATCATCCATTTGATCCCACATAAGTTGCATTAAACAACCATGCACCTATGGAAAAGAATTAATGGGGCCCATTATTAGGGATTTAGATCTATTCAATATTCCTAACAATTTCTATGAAGTTCAATGAAGAATTTATCTCTCTTTAGGGATTGTTAGGTTTTAAGGATTTGCTAAAATTCTACGATTAGAATGGTTGAATGAATATGCCTAATGACAAGAGAGGGTTCTTCTCTCCTACACTTTAATCTCTACTAGGATTAGGAGGGTAATGTTGTGGAGATATTTAGAGAATAACAAAATAACAAACAATTTTGATAAATTCTTTTGAAAGATGAAACAATCCTAAACTAGTCTCCTTTAGACATAACGGTGGACCCTATTTTTATTGTCACTAATCCATATTGTGTTAGTCCAAAAAGTAAAAAATTATTAGATCTCTACTTTACAAAAAAGAAAATGTTAAAAATGCCTGAGTAAGGTTCTTGAAATGAATACATAGTAATGTTTTCCATGTACCATTAAGCACATTGTGAATGAATAATTAAAAAATTATATTCCATGAGATTTTTCATTTTGAAGTGTGAATTATTATGTGATTAGAAGGACATTGGATCAATGCCTTTTATCCTACTACAATAAAGTTAATATATCAAGCTACTCAAAAAATAATGTATTCTACCTTTAGTTTTAGAAAGATCTAATATCCTACAACTTTTTCTTGCAAAGATTAGATCCACAATTCCATATTCATTTAATAGAACACAAATAATTCTTAATTATCCATAAAACTTATTAATTTCTTCACATATTGTAATAATAAAGTTTTACATACAACCATTAATTGTATCCTAATTGTATTACAACATAGGCACAATATATGTGAGCCTCAAAATACAAAGTTTCTTGAAACAACTAATAGGATGATGGAGTCAATTTATAGAATAGAAATAAAGATATGTTATATTAATTTACTAAGAAAAGTATAAATGTGTGGTTACAATTATTCACTCAAATATGGCCTCAATTTTATGCTCACATAGAGTGTAAATATGGATTCTAATTGCAATTGAATACATTAAATTTCTAATCTTTTTTACTAAGTACATAACCACTATATGTAATTAAATGACAAGGTTCATCTCACTTGGATGATTGACACTTGTCCCTTAGTATTATAATCTCAAAAACATGGTTATATTTATAAATACGTTCAAATATTTAAAAGCAATTTAAAGGATGAGAATATTTGATGTTGGAGACATTCTTCACATAAGTGTTGTTGAAGATAATGACCCCTTGATTTGGAATGTCAATTAGATGAAGGAAATTTCTACCTGTATATGCCTATAAATGACACGATTCTGTCTAAATAAATATTCTTAATATTTATTCCATCTAATTCCTCTATCAATCAATAAATAAATAAATTTATTTATTCGATTCATATTCCTCTAAATCAATTAAATAATTCTTAATTATTTAATTAAGTCAATTCTTCTTCCAAATTTAAATAAATAAATCAAATTTATTTAAATTCTCTCAAACTCTAAAAATAAAATATAATAAAATATTTTATTTATTCTTCCAAGTCATGCACAAACAATTAAATATATTTATTTGTTTAATTTTCTTTCTTATCTTCTAATTCCTCAAATATCTTCCAAATCTTCTAAAAATAAATCTTCTTCTTCATGCACACAAAATTAAATAATTTATTATTTAATTCCTCTCAAATCATGTAAAAGCAAATCACAAGTTGAGTTAATTGATTCATTCAATCTTGTTTTTATCAATATCTCTTAAATTAGAAAAAAGCTTTCTAATTTATGAAATCAAATCTTATCTTTATAAAAGAAAGCAGTTAACTCAAACAAAACAACTTTTGTGTGACACATGTCTTCTTTCTATTTGCACACATTCTCTCAAGTCTTCTATACCATTGATTTTCTCATTCTTTCTATACCGTTGATCTTCTCTCTCACAAGTCTATAAATTGAACCCTATTCCTCCATTTCATTCATCCAATATTTTAATATCGTTACTCTGCAAAATTAACAACACACCTTTAGCACCCAAGTCATTCCATTTGCTTGTGATCAACTTGTTACCATACCACCACCATGTTGATAACTGAGAGGGGGGGTGAATTAGTTATCCTAATTATTTCTTCTTTCTGAACTTTCTTTCTAATCAATGCAACATTAATTCAAATAAGCAAACATTACCATGAAAAGGAAAAACACATGACAGTATTTTTGACGTGGAAACCCTGTTAAGGGAGAAAACCATGGGGTGATTAACCCAAAGATTATTCTCTGTTAGAAGAATAAGGAAATACAAAATGACACTTGCCAATTAGGACTCACTACCCGAGCACACTGCTCACAAAGGAGGCACACTGCCTACAAGGAGACACACTGTCTACAAAAGGATGTTATACAATACTTGAACTGATTAGAAGCATCCACATATACTGGAGTTCAGTTCCAGTTAGGCTCAGTACACTGATCTGCTATACTTCATCTTTCCTCTTCTCTTATGCTGCTTTCCTTTCATATACTGGACCTTCCTTACTGCCTTTGCTCTGCTCTACTTTTTTTTGCATACCACATATATCACCATGACACTTGTCACAACTAAATCCATCCTTTATATATATCTACACAAGTGATTTCATTATCTTTCTAGTCGGCACCCGGAACAGTCAATCTTCTCACAAACTCTATTCTGTCGGCTGAATCCTTACACATCAAGTAATGCGGATCAAGCATATAATTGCAGAAATCATTAATCATGTCGGCCAAACATGATTCATGCCTTCATAACCTTTAACACCATCAGTAACACATCCAGAAAGTAGTCTGATGTTCTGTCAGTCAGTTCTTCCTCTGTTCACACTATCACTCAGGAATCTGGTACTCAACTATTCATATCTTTTTCCTTGTCCATCACCGGAGGCTAAATCCTTGGAATCTATTACTCAAGGTAGTCCTCTTGACTTTCCCAAATCCGCACTTCACTAAGATACTTCCTCTGAGAGATCCAGACCTGTCTGTCGGACCTTGCCACAAGCTCTGTTCTTGTTTACTGGACATCGACAATCTTCATTCTGACTTCCGTTAGAGACACACCATGTCCTGTGGATGTGTGGGATGAACTTTGTCGCCATCAATGACAACAATCATTTTTCCATATAGTGTCTCTTGCCTACAATCTCTCCCTTTGGCATTGATGGCAACACTTAGTGAAAAATGACTAAGTGTTTACACTATGCTCCCCCTTGGCTGATGCTCTGTCTTTATATACATTTTTTGGAGCTCCCCCTTAGTTGGATTCCTTATTTTTCACTGCTCCTCACTCCCCCTTTGACATCAATGGCAAAGGGTAGGGTCTGCACACCAAAAGTTTCAAAAAATTTACTATACTTAGCCGCATAAGTATATACATATGGCATACTTACATATACTTAAGTATGTCTGCAAAAGTTGTCTTCAACTGTACAACTTCTATCGCCCAACTCTGCTTCATCCTGTCTAAAATTGAGATATACCCACTCAATAGGAATGCAAACACATCTGCCCTTTTTAGATCTGTCAGATCATTTGTCTGGGCTGTGATTTGAGCTTCACTTATGGCCTCATGCATGGCCTCTAACTTAGGGACAATGATCCTCCTAAGTTCACCCATCCAGCTGATCATGTTCTTCCTTTCCTTCTCAAAATTCTTTATTGCATTTGTGATTGCAATAGTTTGACACTCTTGATTTACTATGGAGGAAGAGAGAGGATCAAAATTTTGAGACAAACTTAGTGGTTTATCCTCTTGCTCTTTTATTTTCTTCTCAATCTCTACTGTTACTTTGGACCAGGAGATACAAAATTTGTATATTTCACCACCATCCTTAAGAGCATTTTCTAAGCTCTTTATCCCAATACTCATATTTCTTCTATCATTAGTGATTAATCCTTGTACCTCTGAGAATCTCTTATCCAAAAACTCCTTCCAGACCTTTTCTTCAGCTGATTTTTCTAGAGAATCAAAATGTGTACTAACACTGCTGACCAAGGTTTTGAGATTACTGGAAGAGGAGGTGGTGGGATCCTTTTGAAAAGATGGTATGATCTTTTCCAGCACTCCAGATGCAGCTTCTATCAACTCACATTCTTCCATATGAGACTTTAGGAGTTTTTCATTAGCCTTAGCATTTGCAAATGAAGCTATCTTCATTGTCTGTACCGAAGAAAGAGAATCAAAATTGAATTGACCTTGTAGAAGCTCCGGTTCATCAATCTCCATTATTTCTTTGCTTAGAAATTCTTGGACAGTTTGTGTAGTGTCTCTTGCTGGAGATAGATGTTTCTTCTCTTCTGTAGTCTTGGAGCTATCCTTTGGAGTTTTCTCTCCTTCTACATTCCCACCACTAGTAGTTGTGGTTTTCTCTGCTGAAGTCTTCTGTCCCTCTACAACCTTTGCATTATCACCTTCTTTTTCCTTCACCTCTGCTTCTTTCTCCTGTAATTTTTCTTCTTCTTTGGATCTGGAGACTATAGGAGAAACCGAAGGAGAAATTTTAGTCTATTTAGGGCCCACCTCTTCTGTCATTTTCTCAGAAGTTTCTTCTGCAACACTTGTGGTTGAAGGGTCAGTACCTAAGTCCTCTACAATAGGAAGATTAAATCTTTTGAAGACCTTCTGAAGGATTTCTTCTGTATCCTTGGCTACCCTGTCAGTCTCACCAAGCATGAGCTAATTCATCCTTGCTTTGCTCCTGAACTCATCCTTGCAGTCTTTGAATACCATGTTCATTGTCTTGGGATCAATTGAAGGATATAGCTGAATAGCTATCTGTTCTTGAATCTCAAGGTCTTTTGCCATGGCATTGGTCTTTCTCATTTCCAACTCCTTCTCTAGACTCTTAGGAATTAGAAAGATAATTTCAATAAAAGATTTATTGTAAATGTTCAAATACCTGATTGTAGCTTCCTGCAGGATCTTTTGGTCGGCCTCATTGTAATGATCATAGAATTCAACCATTGGTTGAAGGTTTCCATCCACAGTGACTGATTTGATTACACTTTCTAGGGACAGGGTGGGCTTTTCAACAAATTCCTCTGCCATTTCTTCCTTGTCTTGGCCTGTGGAGGGCTTACCGGATCCTTTCTTCTTCTGCTTCTTTATTTCCTTTACCCCATCATCTGATTCAGTTTCTTCATCTCTTTGACTTGCATAAGCCCTTGTGGCTTTTGTCTTTGACCTTTTCTCTCCTTTGCCGGATGCTTGGACTTCCAGTTTTGAGCTTTTAGCAAGGATAGGTGCTGGTCTCTTTGAAGATCTGGTCCGAGTGGAAGTTTCTACCAGAGCACTTTTCTTGCTTCCTTTTTCTACCTCTTTCTTCTCTTCGTCAGCTTTTTGTCTCTTTTCCCAGTTGGCATCAAGTGCCTCCTTTGAGATCCCAAGGCCTTGTGCAATATGTTCTACTTCTTTTCTCACCTTCCTTTTCATCTCTGGTTCTCTGAGTTCCACATGGATCTTTACACTCAGCTCCTCAAAGGTTCCAAACCTTTCTGCCTTTGGATCTTTAGGCTGACTCAGCATGTGTTGAACATGCAGCTCCACAATCTGTTCATCAACTTCATACCCCATGGGCATGATCCAGATTGTCCTTGTTTCTACTGCCTCCATTAGGCACTGATCAGTCTCTACCATAAAGTAGACTGTGTCCTTGTATTTCTCAACAAGAGACTGGGGAATCCTTTCTCTTGATTGCATCATGTTCTAAAAGTTTTTGAAGTATCCCCACATGGCTGTATTTCTTGCTTTAGCATCCCCAAGCCCATGCAAATAGTCTTTGATCTGAACTACTACCAGTTTGTCATTCTGCCATACCCATCCATTTGATCTGGGCAACTCATTCATGAAGTAGAAAAATAAACATACTATTAGTGCACCATATTTGAAAGAGTTTTTCTTGTCCTTTTTGATCTTTTGTATGTTTTCCATTAACTAGCTCAAAAGAAGTTCACAGAGATCATATTCTACATTTTTTCTCAGCATCTCATTGGCCGTGTATACTGCAGTTCCTGATACTGAATTCTCCCTACTGGAATGATATATCTTGTATCCTATTATCATAGATGCATACTTGATATCCGGGTCAGTAATATCTTCAATGGTCATTGCCCTCTTATCAAATTTTGATCCGGTGGCCTCAGTTACAATGTTGTTTTTGACGGATTTGAGGACAGGTATTCCTCCGGAGGAGTGTAAACCAGTTACTACCCTAATTGCTTCCTTGGTGATTTTGCAAGGTCTGTTCAGCCATAGAAAGTTGTCATGTACCCTACTCAATACATACCGGACCCATTCATCTTCTTCAAAGCAGGGGAAATGAATGAACTGATCAAAGTGTTTTTCTCGGATGCTCTTATATTGAGGTTTGATCTCAAAAGAATCATCTATTAACTGCTTGTGGTATAAGTCTCTTAGTTTGAATTCCCCAAACTCTTCAATGTTTGCATGTATATAAACCCTAATATCTTCAGTGTGCAAAACGCCATGCGGAACACTGGAAAATACACTTAGGGGGTCTACCTCCAAGGATTTGTATGGATGTTTCTTAAATGGAGGGCGATGTCTATCAGAAATCTTTACAATATTCAGAGTACCCATTATCAAGAGATTTACAGTGAGATAATTAAAAACGGAAAATACCTTTTGTGCCTATCAGTTTCACAGAGTAGGTTGAATTGATCTCTGGAAGTAATGACTTCTGCAAGTGATCTTCGATGAACTTGAGGAATTTTGTTGCAGAGCTCCACTTTTCATTTCTTCTTGAGTGCAGAATGAATGAGTGATTAATGAAAAACCCTTATATTGCTCCACGAGCCCTAATATCAGATTGCAATAAATGCTTGACCTACATTATTCTGATTTGCCTGGTTTTCCTTGTTCAAGGAGGAAGAAACTCATCTGGATCATTATGATTCCCTTGTGATCGATGTTAGTGATGAATCATCATATCCACTTGTCCTTTTGATCATCTTATGTATCCGCAGATCAAGCTATATCAATTTGGATTCATACCGAGCCAATCTTGTGAGAAACCTGTTTTACCGGAAGACTTGCTTAATCGGACCAATTCTGAAGGATTTGAACTTTTTAAATTTTCTTGCAGATCTCTCAAATCTTTACCTGACCTTCCTTACATGTTTCTCTAAAAACCCTTTGATCCGTAGCTTCTCATGTGCCAATTTTAGGCACCACTTAACTAGCTGGAGGAACAAGGTTTTCTTTGTGTCTCCCCCTGAGCTAGAGCTCACCTTTTAGTTTTCAGAAGGAATATCAGCACCAGAGTCTGGTGTAGATCCAACCTCTACATTCTCTGAACTTTTCTTTACCCAAATCTTGTTCATCTCATTCCTAACTTCATCCACATTCACCTTTTGTTTACCCTTATCTTGATTCTGATTATGATATACTGGACCTCTTTTCTCCTGATTCTTGCTTCTACAAAATTTTGCATTATGACCGGACCTATTACAGATTTAGCAAACAACATTTCTTTGCATATTTGACTGATATCCTCTTGATCTACATTGATTAGCCATATGACCTACTCTATTCCATGCAAAGCATCTACCATTGAATGATTTGTTCATTTGCATATTTTTGCATTCATGAGACTTGTGACCATACCTTTTGCAGTTAAAACATTGTCTGGAGAAGGATGAATTAGTTTGATTCATTCTCTTTCTGCACTGATTAGCTTTGTGACCAAAGTGATTGCAGCTGTGGTAGTATCCATTGAAGGATGGATATCTTTGAGCATTGGGCTATCTTATCGGAGGTCTTCTAGGCCTGTTCCTTGGATTTTCTGATCCAAAATTCTTCTGACCGGATCCGGAGCTTTCTCCTTTCTCATATCCCACACCACATTTGTCATCTACCTTCTTTTGACTTCCAAGAAGAACTTCAAGTTGAGCAGAACTTATCTTGAATTTCTCTTTATACTCATTTGCTGTTTGAAGATCCCTTTTTAGAGAGACAATTTGATCCTCAAGTTTTTCTTCATTATCTTTAGCATCTTCAAGATCAGATTCAAGATGTCTGATAATTCTATCCATCTAGTGGCAATCTTCTGATTTCTCCTTGAGAGATTATCTTAGATTATCTTTAGTTTTTCTTTTCTCTTCAATTTCTTGGGTAAACTTTATAACTCCTGATTCCATTTCATGTCTTACCATAATTATTTATTTTGATAACTTTTCACATAACTTGGTTTTCTTAGTTAGTTCTTCATTTGCATTATTTTCTTCACCTTGTCTTGCCAATTGCTGAAGCAGCTCCTTTCTCTTTTTCATAGAAAGACTTAATTTGTCTTTTAGTTCTCTCATGAAATCATCAGCATGTTTGAGTCTTTCCTTTAATTCATTGACTTCAGAGTTTGACTGTTCAAGATCCTCAAGGGCAGTCTTGAGTTGCTCCCTTAAACCATATGCATCTATTTGGACTCCCAGATCTTCCTCAAGCTGTTAAACTCTGTTAGGAGGAACTTAGCTCTGATACCAATTGTTGATAACTGAGAGGGGGGTGAATCAGTTATCCTAATTATTTCTTCTTTCTGAACTTTCTTATTAATCAATGCAACATTAATTCAAATAAGCAAACATTACCATAAAAAGGAAAAACACATGACACAATATTTTTGACATGGAAACCTTGTTAAGGGAGAAAACCACGGGGTGATTAACCTAAAGATTATTCTCTGTTAGAAGAATAAGGAAATACAAAATGGCACTTGCCAATTAGGACTCACTGCCCGAGCACACTGCTCACAAAGGAGGCACACTGCCTACAAGGAGACACACTATTTACAAAAGAATGTTATACAACACTTGAACTAATTGGAAGCATCCACATATGCTAGAGTTCAGTTCTGGTTAGGCTCAGTACACTGATCTGCTACACTTCATCTTTCCTCTTCTCTTATGCTGCTTTCCTTTCACATACCAGACCTTCCTTACTACCTTTGCTCTGCTCTACTTTTTTTTTGCATACCACATATATCACCACGACACTTCTCACAACTAAATCCATCCTTTATATATATCCGCACAAGTGATTTCATTATCTTTCTAGTTGGCACCTGGAACAGTCAATCTTCTCACAAACTCTATTCTGTCAGCTGAATCCTTACACATCAAGTAATGCAGATCAAGCATATACTTGTAGAAATCATTAATCATGTCGGCCAAACATGATTCATGCCTTCATAACCTTTAACACCATCAGTAACACATCCAGAAAGTAGTCTGATGTTCTGTCAGTCAGTTCTTCCTTTGTTCACACTATCACTCAGGAATCCGGCACTCAACTATTCATATCTTTTCCTTGTCCATCACCGGAGGCTAAATCCTTGGAATATATTACTCAAGGTAGTCCTCTTGACTTTCCCAAATCTGCACTTCACCAAGATACTTCCTCTGAGAGATCTAGACCTGTCTGTTGGACCTTGCCACAAGCTCTGTTCTTGTTTACCAGACCTCAACAATCTTCATTCTAACTTCTGGTAGAGACACACCATGTCCTGCGGATGTGTGGGATGAACTTTGTTGCCATCAATGACAACAATTATTTTTCCATATAGTGTCTCTTGCCAACACACCATTGTTGTGAAGCTCATCTTCATTGCAATAAACTATCATATCCATTCCCATTTGACATCTAGGAATAGCAAGGAAGTGCACCTTCTGAGGGCCATATTCATAGACAAGATCATTTGTGATAGGCAATCAATGGAAGCCATGAAGTGAAGAGGTTTGCAAAGGTTTGAAGTTCTTTGTTTGATTGATTTCTTTGTTTCTTATTTCATTGAGTTATTTGGTATTGTTGATATACATTGATTATTCATTTACAACAATTTTCCCATAACATTTTTGGTGCATACCATGGGGTCTTGCCTCAATTTAACCCAAAAACTAAGTTTTTTGTGCAAAGGTTCCATACACAGGAGGATTCGACACATTTGAACAATTCTAACGTGCATCTGAGCTCTGTTTTGATGCATTTATCTCTTGAAGCTGAGCATCTGTGTTCTATTATGGCATATCTACCGAATGGCACATATGATCTTTGTTTCTACACTTTTGACCTCTGTCTCAACACTTTTGTAGTAGCTGCGCATATGATCTCTGTCTATGTGCATCTAATCTCTGTACCTGCGCATATGATTCTGACAGTGACTTTTTGGGTTTTCTTGTGATTTTTCTAATGTTGACACTTCTCACAAGATTTTTCTCTGATGTACTTGCAGGTTGGGGGCTGGTTTAGACATTCTAGTTGCATTGTTAACACACATCATACTTTCTAAAGGATAGTAATCAAATGTTCATGCAAAATCACATCTAGATCTAACTAGGAAGGAATATAATTTAATATTGTTGCATCAACAAATTGAATATAGTCCCAATGCTAGGAGGATAAAATTGAACCATTGCTATCTTGCTTTCAAAGTTAACAACTTGCGTGTGTGCCCAAGTAGCTAGCTCATATAGTCTTTTTTTATTTTAATTAGGGGAAAAGAACTATTGTCTTTCATGTTTTTGGGAATGATACTAGGCCTATGCTCTCCCCTATCTTGGGTGACCCAAATGCCAGACATATCATTTTTGCATGTGTTAAACCTTTAAAGAGGCCTACCCTTGGATATCCTTCTATCCAAGTAGGAACAACCTTATGTGGTAACAGGCTAAAGCCAAGCTCTGCCAAGCCACTATAAATAAATTGTGTTTGGAGTGAAAGCTTTAAACAATGAGTGAAGTTGTGTTATACTGATAGCCAACCTCCCCCAAAACCCTCCAAGGTGCAACCCTTGTAGGCTGGGAGACTCCATAACGGAGAGTAGTGTTGTATGTATAACCACTCAAATGGTTGCACTTATTAATCATCCTTTTTTTAAGTAGCCAAAAACCCCTATAAGCTGGTGCAAGGAAGGGCGATTATCACCTCTCGAAGATGCCTCATCTAGAAATAGTGAGAATTTAGTTTATATTGTCCCAACTAGCCTAGGATTTGTACTTGCCTTTTGAGTCAAAAGAGTCCATAAAATTACAAAAAAAAGATTAAAAAAAATCATGAAAACTTCTTTGTGTTTGCTATGTTTTACTTGCCATAATTGAGAAAATCGGATCAAAAACACCAACTTACAAATAAGAAACCAAAAAACACTGAAAAATGTGCCAAGAAAATTGAAAAAACATTCAAAAAAACAAAGTTAGGCATATACCCTCTGAAGTTGTGCATTTGTGTCGACCTGCGGCGCGTTTGCATCAACTTTCTGTGCATTTACCATATGTTACTGCGCTTCTATTATTCACCAGAGTTGCGCATTTGTCTCAACCTACTATGCATTTATCCTCTATTTCAATGCATTTATTGCTGTGCATCTACAATAGTGAGCATTTCTCAGTATTTTGAGAAAAATTTATCAACCTTTCTGGATACCCATTTCAGCCTTGTTCCAGTTTTTGAGATCAGATTTATCATGTAGTCACCTCTTCCATCCATTTCCATAGCATACCCTCTCTTTCATCGGTCATCTCGTCCACCTTCTACTAGGTCTTCCCACAAGAAAAGTCAAAGTTCCTATATCATATTAGTACAAGACCTTTTTCAGATCATTTCAGATTCAAGTAACCCTAGTAGGTCACAAAACTTCACTAGTGGTCTTGGTGCAAGACTAGTCTCTACATAGTAAACGGGTACTGGCTATCCTTACTTGTGGCTATCGTCTTATTTCGATCAATTTACTTGGAATCATTGATCAAAAGAGTCCCTTGTTTGAATATCATCACCGCAAGTATTCTCTTCTCACCAACCTACACCAGCACCTTACCAAAGTCTCTAGTTTCACCCCACTTCTTCCCACATCACCTTGCATGGTCTTAACTAGATCCCAATACCAAAAACAACTTGAAATGGCTAGAACATCTGACCGCATTGACTGCATTGTGTCCCCTCAAATGATGAGCAAATATCCCATGAGAAATACCACAGAGCCCTCTAAGATCAGAAATTTCAATGCATGCTAGCTAAAGTGCTCAATGAGGACCCTCAAAAGTACTTTCTTCATCTTGCAAACCTAGGACTTAAACTCCCTGCTGACTTTGACGTCGAGGCATTGGAAGAACCAAGAGAGGAAAGAACTCACAAAAAGAGCACAACTGAGGAAAACTCCCTTGACAAAGACAAAGGAAAGAAATTCATAAACCCAAACATACCTATGGAAACATTGTAGAAACAAATCGAGAGCCTAACACAAAAAATGATGGATCTCAAAATAGGAACAACCACAAAAACTTATTCCTTGGAAGACATCACACCGTATCCCTTTGACAAAAGTTTAAACATGGTACCCTTCCCCTTTCGGTTCGAAGTTCCTAAGTTTGACAAATACAAAGGGAAAGGAGACCCAAGAGATCACATTAGGGAATTTAACGCCGCATGCCTAGAAGTAGCTTATAATGAAACTTTCCTAATGAGAATATTCCCTAGATCTCTAGGTGGTCAAGCCATGGAATGGTTCTCACGACTTCCCTTGGGCATCAAAACTTTTGATGAGTTAGTAAACAAGTTCATCACACACTCCTCATATAACATTGAACATGAAGTCTCCATGCTTGAGCTATGCAATACAAAGCAAAAAGGTGGTGAATCCTTCACCTCTTTCTTACAAAGGTGGAGACAACTCGTGAGCAAATGCTCATATGGCATACCTGAGAAGCAATTGACAGAGATGTTTGTCCACAACCTTAACCCCGATCTAAGTTACCAAATCCAAATTCAATGCCCTACCTCATTTATGAAAGTCATTGAGATGGGATTATTTATTGAGAAAGCTATGATCACCAAGGGGCAAATAAAGTTGTACAAGGACACCCCTAACTCTAACTACACCACGGACAAGTTGAATTTTTGGGCAAAAAACAAAAATGTTGTCAATGATGGAGTAGTTGATGCCAAAGTGGTGGCTCCCAAACAACAACCAATCTTCACTCTCAAAGGAGAAGCAAGCAATGCTACACCAAACAAAACCTTCTCTCGTGAGCCAAAGCCATGGTTCACCTCAAATCCTAGACAAAAATTCACACCATTAGGGGAGTCCTAGGAGTCTGTGTTAAGAAAGCTATTAGCCAACAATGAGATCACTCTTTCTCCCACTAGCGACTATGAACCTCAAATAAAACCTAATTACTGGAAAGATACTAATTTCTATGAATATCATAGAGGAAGAGGCCACAAGACCAATGACTGTATCCATCTCAAACATGCCATTCAGGACATACTTGACCAAAATCAGGTAGGCACTAAAGAACATACGTCTAACGAAACACATGTGGTATACAAGGATCCACTCCTCAATCACGACAGGCCATACAACAACAACAACAACAACAACAATAACAACCACAACAGGTAGAATCAAAATAATGAACACAACAATGCTAATTACGCAAGCGTACCATTCAATTATACCATCAACTACATATCAGAGCACATCCCACAAGTCAATGTGGTCACATTCAACCAACAATCAGGACCCAACAAAACTGATTGTAGCATCATCACTTGCAGTGGTAAGGTCACGTTAAACACGCTTCCTCCAAGGTCATCACCTTCTTTGTCTAACTCCCATACGTACATTGTCATAGACCAACTTCAGAAAACTCCTACCCACATATCTATCCTAGAGTTGTTACGTCTATCTCCCTCCCACAAGGAAATTCTTGATAAAGCCCTAGTGGAAACAACTGTGCCCATGAACCTGGCCCAAGAGAAGTTTCAAGCCAAGGTAGGAAATCTAACCTCCTTAAGCACCATATCATTTACTGAGTAAGATGACCTTTCAGTGTCTCAGCCTCATAACACACCCTTGCATATCGTCACCTTCATTCATAAATGTTAGAAATGAAAGCAACACTACTTCACTGGAAATTTGATTCAAGATAAATTTCAGCAATCTTTAACTGTGTGTTATTAATGGAGATTGTAACACAGAAACAAAACTATGCTTCACAGAAATGCAAAATCATAAATATGAACACATAACACAATGTTTAATGTGGAGAAAACCCTTTCGGGTAAAAAAACTCCACACAGGAAAGAGGCCCAATGTTTGTATTAATCTGAAAAGGATTGTACAATACAACAATACTTCAACTCTTTCCACCAGTCTTTAATCTAACAGCATTCTGGCAGCACCTTAGTACCTAAAATCTATATTCCAGCAACTAATACATGGCAAATACTTATAGAAACATTTTCTAACTCATCTTAGGCGTTCACCTTCTCTCTCATGAGATTCCCCAACATACAAACATTAAATGCCATCTTACAAGCATCTTACACTTGTCCAAAAATAGCCATGCAAAGGTTGGGTCTCCAAGACTAAATCTGGCCTCTTACAACATCTTATGACACATCATAACCATCCTAGATTCCATTAAAGAGTATCTTTCCAAGATACCTTGGGATAAATATAGCAAATATACAACTAACATATCCATCATATGCATCATAGAATCTCATAATCTTATGACAACTTGCAGCTATCATAGATTCACTTACCAAACACTGTGACACTTGTCATACATGCCAAAAATAGTATATTCCTCAAGGGAGCATGCCTACTCTCATTTACTTTGAGTTTTTACATTTGCCAATCGTAAATGTCACTCCATAAATATCATCAATAACTCCAAAATTACAACTGTTAATGAGACTACCTCATTCCCTTATGGGTAATTACAAATAACAAATAATAAATGGAATAAAATACAATATTGGAATTTACAAGGTTAATGGTACCTTATTCCAACATTCTCCCACTTGACATTATACATTGTAAATCAACCCATAGGAAA
The DNA here is from genome assembly GCA_027924645.1 of Cunninghamia lanceolata. Lineage (NCBI taxonomy): Eukaryota > Viridiplantae > Streptophyta > Pinopsida > Cupressales > Cupressaceae > Cunninghamia > Cunninghamia lanceolata. Next base: position 9,154,941 of record BSBN01000252.1, on the reverse strand, counting down.
AACAAATGAAAAATAATCAGGCACTAGAAACAAGGCCCATGGCCTCTCTGCACCATATAAACTTCTTTGTACTCACATGCTTGGTCAATGAATCTACAACTTTCTCCTAACTGTGTATCTTCTTCAGCTTAATCTCTCCATTTGCAACCAACTCTCGAATAAAGTGATACTGAACATCGACATGCTTAGTTTGAGCATGATACACGGGATTCTTGGCCAAACAGATAGCACTCTGCCTATCACAACCAACCTGAATGATCCTGCAATCAAAACCAATACTTGTACATAGTCTCCTCAACCAAACTGCCTCCTTAGAGACATGAGTAGTAGCCATATACTCTGCTTCTATTGTGGACAAAGCAACTGTGGGCTACCTCTTACTCATCCAACTCACTGCACCTCCAAACAAACTAAACACATAGCCACTAGTGGACCTTCGACTATCCAAGTCACCTTCCCAATCTTCATCAACAAAACCCTATATGTCCAAAGATTTATCAGCACTATCAGTACTAGAATAAACCAAACAATGGTCAGGAGTACCTACAAGATATTTAAACACCATCTTCACATAGTTCCAATGCTATCTACTAGGGTTAGATATAAATCTGCTCAAAACTCCCATTGCTTGGGCAATATCTGTTCTAGTGCAAACCATTTCATACATCAAACTCCCTACAACACTAGCATATGGCACATTAGACATATCCTCAAGATCATCCTTAGTACCAATGGGTAAAGGAATTCTAACTGGGTTACAGTCCTGCAAACTAAACCTCTGCATAATAGTATTCACATACTTACTTTGTGACAACCAAATCTTTCTATTAACTCTGTCCCTCCAAATCTCCATTCCCAAAATATACCTTGTAGCACCAAGATCCTTCATCTCAAATGCACCTAAAAGTTGGGCTTTAAGCTCACTGACCATACCCTTAGTATTGCTGAAAAACATGCCATCAACGTACAAAGCAATAACTAGTATAGAATCATCAACACAATGAATGTAAATACAATGATTCTCCTTGCTTCTAACAAAACCTAATTTCAAAACAAATGAATCAAATTTTTGATACCACATTCTGGGGGATTATTTCAGACCATAAAGAGACCTCTTTAACCTATAAACCCAATGTTCTTTTCCTTTTACCTCAAAACTTGTAGGCTGTTGCATATAAATTTCTTCTTCAAGATCTCCATGCAAGAACATAGTCTTAACATCCATTTGCTCAATCTCCCAATCATAAGCTATAGCAATGGATAAGAGAAATCTAATAGAAGTCAATTTAGAAATAGAAGAGAATATCTCACCAAAATCAACTCCCTCTCTCTGGGAGTAGTCCTTGGCTACTAGTCTAGCCTTGTACTTCTCCAATGACCCGTCTGCTCCAAACTTCTTCTTGAAGACCCACTTACATCCTATGGCCTTTCTTCCTTTGGGCAAATGAACAAGATCCCAAGTGTTACAAGAGTCTAAAGCCATCATCTCCTCCTGTATGGCTAACTGCCAAGACTCACTATCATCTGCAGAAATAGCTTCCCTGTAGGATCTAGGTTCATCATTAGTACTCAATAAAGCATATACACAACATAAATCTAGTGGGCTATACCTATCAACTAGATTCTATTGTCTTGTGGATCTCATCAAGGGTGGAGTAAGAGACTCTACTCATTCTTCTGCATGATCATCTGCAACAACTTCTTCTATAACAACAGACTCATCTTCATCAGAACTACTCAAATCTTCTTCTTCTTCTTCTTCTTCACCTCCCAATCCGTCATTATGTTCTTCCTGAGGTGCATTTTGCTGCTCTAAATCAAAGTGCACCTTCTTTACCTTTTCATCTTTTTCTTTTGGCTATTCAAGTTCAAAAATAGCTCTAAGTTCCCTGAAAATAACATCTCTAGAAAAGATAATCTTGCAGGTTAGTGGATTCCAAAGATTATAACCTTTGACATTATCACCATATCCAATGAATGCACACTTTTCAGCATTTGGATCCAACTTAGATCACTTTTCCTTAGGCACATGAACAAAAGCTTCACAGCCAAAAACCCTTAAATGTGAAACAAAAGGTTTCTTACCTATCCACACTTCATAAGGTGTCGAATCAAGAGCTTTACAAGGAGATCTGTTTATCAAGTAGCAAGCAGTACACACAACCTCTGCCCAAAAGCATTTATCCAACTATGCATCACTAACCATACTTCTAGCTCTTTCCGTAATTGTTTGGTTCATCCTTTCTGCAACACCATTTTGTTGTGGTGTATACGGAGTTGTCTTTTATCTGATTATACCTGCATGCTTGCAAAACTCATCAAATTTCTTAGAGCAATATTCCCCTTCATTGTCAAATCTTAATATTTTTATCTTTAAACTTGATTGGTTCTCTACTAAGACTTTGAATTCCTTAAACTTAGTGAAAACTTTAGATTTATGCTTCATAAAATAAATCCATGTAAATCTAGATACATCATCAATGAAGGTTACAAAATAATGAGATTTTCCAATAGATTCATTATCCATAGGTCCAAACACATACATATAAATAATTTCTAACTTCTCTTTTGCTCTATTGCTTCCTGAAGGAAATGATTTTCTATTTGTTTACCAAACACACAATGCTCATAGAAATCAAAGTGCTCATCAGAATAGGAGAAATCATCTAACAAATTTTATTCTTAATAGTTTTTAATACATTATTGCTTGTGTGGCCCAATCTACTGTGCCACAACATACATGCAATTTTAGTATTAGCCTCAGATACATAGGAGTTATTATAAACTGTAGTGGCTTCAAGCTTGAACAGGCTTCTGAATCTCTTCCCCTTCACTACCACCAAGTTCCCTCTCACTAATCTACAGCCATGATTGTCAAATGTCACATGCATTCCCAAATCATTTAACTTTGAAACTAAAATAAGATTTCTAGCTAATCTAGGAACATGCAAAACACCAGGGAGGGCTTTAATCCTCCCATCACTAAAACACAACAATACCTTTCCTTTCCCGATGATCAGATATGTAGAGTTGTCACCAAGGTAGATATTACCTCCATCATATTCTTCATATGTGGAGAACCATTCCTTATGTGGGGTCATATGAAATGAGCATCCTGAGTCTACCAACTAGTGATCATTAGAAACAAGATTACATGTAGAAATTAAAACTTCTTCACCTACATTCAAGGACTTATTTGAAGCACTCTCCCACTATTTCTTGGGGTTTCTGCACTCCTTCTTCACATGTCCCCTTTTACCACAGTTCCAACACTTAACTTTGTTCTTTTCACCAGGAGTCTTAGACTGACGCTTGGACTTGTCCTTAGCCCCTTTTTGATCTCCTTTAGGTCCCCTTTCCTTAGACCTTCCCCTGATGCTAAGAGCATCCCCTGAACTATTCAAACTCTTCTTCCTCAATTCCTGTGATAGTAGAACTAAAACAAGAGCATCCAACTTTGGATTTGCGAGGTTAGCAGTGATGGTAAGGCTAACATTCTCCCAAGACTTAGGTAAAGAACAAAGAAGTAAGATACATTTATCTTCCTCACTAACCTCAACATCTACTGAATCAAGCTACACTCACTAACAAATTAAAAGAATTTAAATGCTCTGCAACTGATTCACCTTCTCGCATTTTCATGGAAAACAATTTTCTTTTTAAATAAAGTTTATTTACCATACTCTTGTCTTGATAGATCTCACCCAACCATTTCCACAACTTGTATGCAATCTCTTCCTTTACGACATTCAATAGGACAGAGTCTGAAAGACACAACTGGATGGTTCCCCATGCCTTCTTATCTAGTCTATCCCACTCATCTTGAGAGACATCATTAGGTTTCTTCTCCTTTTGGACAGTCAACCATTGGTTTCTTTCTTCCAACAAATCTTCCATTTTCAGCTTTCACAACTCATACCCCGTTCCATTAAACTTCTCAATGTCCAATTGAGAGGTTGATGCAACGGTGGATGTAGCCATAATAACAATACAAGATCTGTAAAACAAATGCAACCAAATGGAATAATACAAGATCTACAAAGCAATAAAAGATCTGCAAAACAAAGACTACCTCATTCCCTTACAGGTAATTACAAATAACAAATAATAAATGGAATAAAATACAATATTGGAATTTACAAGGTTAATGGCACCTTATTCCAACAATAAACACCATATCAAAAGAGTTCTTATTGATGGAGGAGTCAGTTTAAATATTTGCATGCTCAAGCTAGTCCTTACATTGGGGTTCTCTGAAACTACAGTGGATCCTAGGAAAAAGATCACCATTAAGGCCTATGATGAAGAGGAAATAACTACTAAAGAAATGGTGGTGCTACCAATACAAGTTGGACCAGTGATAAAGGATGTTGTTTGCTAAGTCCTAGATAGGGAGCTAGCCTATAATATCCTCCTAGGTAGACCCTGGATTCATGCCATGAAAGTTGTGCCTTCTACCTACCACCAATGCATCAAATTTCCTCATAATAGCAAAAAGATCACCATCCAAGGTGATCCTAATCCTTTCCAGCACTGCAACACTATCTGCTCAAAGCCTGATTACATCATTCCCAACAATAGAGCTTTTACATCTCCCATCTCACAACATGATTCTACCTCTGAAGCTTCCTCATCCAAGCCCAAAGAGCAGAAAATCACAATCAAAGAAACAGGGGTAGGAGAATACTCCATTGAGCACAACCTCAACTTAGCCAAACTACCTCTTTCCCCAAGATCCTTTGGATGACGTACACCTAAGTACATTCCAAAACCTTCTGCTTCTCCCGAACCTCCCACAACTCCCTTTGTAAAATGGGGGACCCTATCAGATGAAACAAAGGAAAGAGATGTCTTACAATGGCTCTACATAGAGGAAGATAACACACAACAAGAACCACCTAAGCTCCCAATAGAAATCTATGGGCGTGGTGAATCTATCCTACACAAAATGGGTTATGAAGGACAAGGTCCCATTGGCCTAAGAAAAGAAGGAATTTAGAAACCCATTCAACCCTCCTCATCCTCATTGGCAAGAAATACAAAAGGGCTAGGATACAAGGACACAAGGCTAAGGAAAATGCTTGTCTTGTGGAAATGATCCATAACCTTCAAGAAGACAGTGACATAGATTCTAATGAGTATGAGTGGGATGAACTCACAGAGCACTCCTATGATGACAAATGAATTGACACCATTCAAACCTATAGCCCCTACCGTGAGGGACAAACGCTAATGCATAGACCATTAGAGTTTGATTTTCCAACTCTTGAGACTATGACTTTCGAGGAAGGTTAGAGTTCCATCACAATAAACAATCTAGAGGAAAGTAACATCTCAGATCCTATCCCTACCAATCTAAATCCTGACTGTGTATCCATTCAAACTATCGCACCTAATGAATCGGATCTATCTTCTGACCCCCTTCCCCTTGTGCATCTTGAACTTATCGACTGGGATTTACAAGGCACCCTGCAACTAGACATGTTCCAAAACAATAATGCCTATATTAACTACATGGAACTTAGGGACCACCTACCTAGAGGAGATCATAAAGCTGGCTTCACCATTGAACTCAACACTGTGGCTTATTTTGGAGAGAGTGCCAAGCCTTCCAGTCGTAAAAACATAAGAATAAAAAATGGATCTGATGGTGAAAACTGCTCTACAAAAGTATCAAATCCCAAAATAGTAAAAAGAAAGGATGCATTGAATGGTGAAAACCTCTTTGAGGTGCCAGACGATGGAAGGCTTGACACTCTCCCCATTGACATGTATCAAGAGAAGTCTCAGATTGTTGTGGAACCTACAGAACCTGTCAACATTGGAACATAGGATAATCCTAAGATCATTCACTTTACAAAGTCTCTATCTCCATTAGAAAAGACAAAATTTGTACCATTCTTCAAGAAAAAGCAAGTCAACTTTGCTTGGTCATACGCAGATATGCCTGGTTTAGATCTAGATTTGATTCTACATCATCTTTCACTAGATCCAGGAGTCAAACTAGTCAAGTAGAAGCTCAGAAACATTCATCCACACATTGCATTACTAGTAAAAGGGGAACTCAAGAAACTGTTGGATGTATGGTTCATCAGGGCAATAGACTATCCAGAGTGGGTATCCAACATAGTGCCAGTATCAAAACCTAATGGCAGAGTCAGACTATACAATGATTTCTGAGATCTTAACAAAGCTTGCCACAAGGTTGATTTTTTGTCACCCAATATTGATATCATAATCAACTTGACCGCAGGACACACCATGATTTCTCTAATGGATGGCTTCTCATGGTATAATCAAATCAAGATAGCACAAGAAGACCAACATAAAACAACTTTCACTTGTCCATGGGGCACCTTCTGCTGGAATGTCATACCATTTGGGTTAAAGAAAGCAGGGGCAACATATCAACGTGCTATGACCACTATCTTCCATGATATGGTGCATGTCACAATGGAGGACTATGTGGATGACATCCTTGCAAAGTCATTCACAAGTGAATCCCACCTAGATGTACTAGAGAAGGTCTTTTAGAGACTGGAACACTTCAAAGTTAGGTTGAATCTAAAGAAATGTGTATTTGGAGTCACCTTCGGCAAGCTCTTAAGCTTCATTGTATCAGTAAATGGGATCGAGGTGGATCTTGCCAAAGAACATCACTCAACTGCGGTCTCTGCAGGGCAAGTTACAGGCAATCCATCGGTTCATATCACAACTGGCAGACAAGTGTCAACCTTTTTCTCACCTATTGCACAAAAACATACCATTCAAATGGGATGAAAAGTGTGAGGAAGGATTTCACATGCTAAAGGAATATCTCATGAACCCTTCTATTCTAATGCCGCCTATCCAAGGTAAGTCATTATAACTTTACATATCTGCTACACAGACAGCTTTGGGCGCCCTATTAGCACAACATGATTATGAAGGCAAAGAGAGGGCTATCTACTATGTCAGTCGCACATTGGTGGGCTATGAACTATAATATTCTCAGATAGAAAGTTATTGTCTTGCTGTGGTTTTTGCTTCCCAAAAACTATGACATTACATGCTAGCACATTTAGTCAAGCTTATTGCAAAGATAGATCCACTGAAATACCTATTAAGCAAAGGAGCTCTAATAGGTCACCTAGCCAAGTGGGTAATGTTCCTAAGTGAATACGACATTGAATATGTAGAAAAGAAGAATATCAAAGGTCAAATCATTACCGATCAGTTGGCAAAAGCACCATTGTAGGATACCAGACCAATGGCTTTCAAGTTTCCAGATGAAGCCATATCTAGTATCACAACACACTCATGGAAACTCTACATTGATGGATCCTATACAAACCATGGATCGAGGGTAGGAATCTTGTTGGTCACTCCTCACGGTGACACCATACCTAATTCTTACCATCTGCTATTCCCATGCACAAACAATATAGCAGAGTATGAGGCCTTGGTTATTGGTCTCAAAATGGCAGCATAATGGAAAATAAAGAAGCTACATGTCTATGGCAACTCCCAACTGGTAATCAATCAAGTCAATGAAAACTTTTAGACCAAATATGACAAGTTAATCCCATACAAGCATATGGTTGATGACTTTAAAGAGTACTTTGTGATCATCTCCTTCAAGCAAATAACTCACATTGAAAACAAAGCAGTAGACGCCATGGCAACCATTTCCTGGCTCCTTGAGATCCCAGCGAATGAATCATGGTATGAGTTCTTGGTGGAGTCCATTATGCAACTAGCTTATGATCTTCCTGAAACCCACTCCATATGCCTATTAGTTGGATCAGATTCACCTTGGTATGGTAAGATTTACACTTACCTCAAGGATAACACCCTATCGCCTGACTTGTCTTCTAACCAACGCTAAACCTTCATCTGCCAAACCTCCCGTTACACCATTATTTCTGACACCCTATATTGCCGAGGTCTAGATGGTACTTTACTCTGATGTTTAGAATGAGAAGAATCTCAAACTGCCTTAGGAGATGAACACGAAGGAATTTGCAAAACACACTCTAGTGGTCCTTCTTTAGCTAAGAAACTCATGCGTTAGGGATACTATTGGGTGAACATGGAAACTGATTCATATCAGTTTGTGAAGAAATGCAAGTAGTGCCAAATACATGGAAACCTGATACATGCACCAGCTCAAGAACTATGACCTTTAACGATGCCTTGGCCCTTTTGTCAATGGGGACTCAACCTTATGGGTAAAATTCACCCTCTGTCATCCAACGGCCACAAGTTCATAATAACTACCACTAAATATTTTACCAAGTGGATTGAATCTGTTCCACTCACCAATGTCACAGGCAAATAGATTGCCTCCTTCATCCTCAATTACCTCATCTGCAGATACATAATTCCCTCATCCATCATCATGGATAATGGAAGACCTTTCAAGAACCAGGATGTCCAAGAGCTTTGTGACAAATTCAAAATCCAACACCGTTTCTCCACCCTCTACTATCCACAAGGCAATGGCCAAGCAGAGGCATCCAGCAAAACAATCTTCAAAATCCTCAAGAAGACAGTCAACGATGCTAGCCGTGATTGGCACATACAACTGAATCCCACTCTGTGAGCCTATCGAACTAGTATACGCACTCTCACAGGTGCTACCCCTTATGCCCTTGTCTATGGATCAGAATCCATTTTGCCCATCAAGGTCCAGTTACCATCTCTAAGGGTGTCATTAAAAGGTTTTATTACTGATGAAGACTATAGAGTTTCTAGACTGCAAGAGTTAGAACTATTAGAGGAGAAGAGACAGAACACCTTCAACCATCTCAAAGCATATTAGCAAAGAATTTCACGAAGCTAAAATCATAGGGTCCGTCCAAATGTCTTCAATGTTGGTGATCTAGTACTTAAGGAAAATCCCCACAATCAATAGGATCAGGAAAAGAAAGGTAAGTTTGAGCCCAACTGGCTTGCTCCTTATGTCATCATTGTTGCCTATGGATTAGGGGCATATCAGTTAGCAACATCGAAGGGTGAGCTATTCGATGACCCAATCAACAATATGCATCTTTGACAGTTCTATACCTAAGAGAACTCCAATGTAAGAGGGGCAAAAGTTCAAAAAAATAAAAAATTTCAAAAAAAGCAAAAAAAAAAAAAGTGGAAAAACAACAAAAAAATGTCCTTTAGTGAAAACCTTGCAAACAAGCACCTTGGATAGGTACCATGATGAAAACTTGGCAAGTAGGCATCATGTGTACTTTTATCTTCCATGTAAATAAAAACAAGTGGTGAAAACCTGGTAAACAAGTGCTACTTGTGATAAACTGCCTTCTCCATCTTTGGGAAACCAATCACCTTATGTCCATTCTTCCTACCATCATTTCTCATCAGATCCATAGCTATTCCATAATAAAATACCTTATGTAACCTAACTATAACCTATCATGGCTTGATACTCAATCTCTTTTGTCGCCTTATCAACTAAGGTCTTATCCAGTATCCTATTCACAGTGTCATCCTAGCATAGCACCTGTCGTCAGTATCATAGGGTCCAAGTCCCGAACTACATTGCCTCTGCGTCGTCACATAGGCAAGGCCATTATCAATGCACCCCTGAGGCTCCACTTTCCCATCCATCCCATACCTTGTCATCTATCCTCTAGTCCGTCTGCATGGTCCAAGTCCCTGAACTACATTGCCTCTGCGTCATCATGTAGGCAAGGCCATTTAGCAATGCACCCCTGAGGCACTAGGTTAGTCCCTTAGGGTCCGTTTTACCAGGCATGCATGCAAGCACAAGCAAAGACCCGCTTTCAAAAGCAGAATTCTTAGCGCGAGCTATCAACCTATCCAAAGCAAAGAAAACATGAACCTACAACACTCTAAATGATTCTATCTAAAATTATGGCAAGAAAACACATCCAATGCAAAAATGTTTTGTGTTTGTGATCAAGTTAACTTACAGAGTCTTGATTTTTGTTATTATGTCTTTCTATGCTACTCAAGGATGTCAAAAACTAGAGATGCTATGATGGGGGCATAATCCTTTTCTTTGTTTGCTATTTGTGGATCAATCTTTAGTAATGTGATGACTTTTGTCTAATGACATGATCAACAAAAGATCATCAAGGATTTTAGAGGTCTAAAAATGAAAAGGGGCAATCCTTGTCTGTTGATATGCAAGAAATACTCAGGTCATCTCGGTTCAATTATACCTAGATGCTTGTATTAACTTGCTAAATCAAAATCCATGTAAGCAATACTTAGGTCATCTCAGTTCAATTATACCTAGATGCTTGTATTTTCTTACAACATTTAGAAAAAGTACCCAGAAAAAATTGTCCAATGATGAAATAAGCACTTCAAAATACTTACAATATCAAGATGGCAAAACCATTCACATCTAGAAAGCATCCACAAAGCATCCATATCCCATGCAATAAAGATTATGTACAGAGTATCAATGTTTACAATCAAAAGCTGGCAATTCCTTCTGTTGAGTCATTCTTCTATCATTCAATTTTCTATCTATCATCGTATCTTTCATCCTTGCCTAGTCAATCTAAGAAATGATCCAAATGCAGGTCCATCCTTAATCCATACCAATCAAGTCAAGTCAATCTTGTAAAATGATCTGATCACAATCAGTGGTCTTGATCCTTGTCTGGTCGTAAACCAACTCAATCAGTCATAAGTATCAGTGGGATGTATCTTTCCCACACCTATTGTGTTGCTCTAGGGACCTATCGCTCCCCGCCATGACAACACTATCTATTGTGTTGCTCTAGGGACCTATCATTGCCCGCCATGACAACACTATCTTTCATGTTGCTCTAGGGATCTATCGTTCCCTGCCATGACAACACTATCGTCAATTAATATCGATTAATCATTGGTTTACAGCTTGATAGGGGCAATGCCTTATTTGTTCTTATATCATTTGTGCATACTTGCTTACTTACTTGTGTGTGTTATCATTTTATCTTGCATCACATATCATTCGGTTCTTTCTTCAACAAATTTCTTCACCCTAACCTGTATTTCACCTTCTTCTTCGTGAGATTGTTTGTCTCCTGTCCTTCTGCCTTCTTCCTGTCCAATCTCTCGAGGGGGCATCCTGTCGTTGTAACATGTACCAAGGGCAAACTGGGGCATGCATCATTATCAGAAATTCTTATTCTTTGAAGCAACGTTGTAAACTGCATTACATCAAAGAGGGGCAAAATGTATATGCCTAAAAATGACACGACTCTGTCTAAATAAATATTCTTAATATTTATTCCATCTAATTCCTCTATCAATAAATAAATAAACAAATTTATTTATTTGATTTATATTCCTCTAAATCAATTAAATAATTATTAATTATTTAATTAAGTCAATTCTTCTTCCAAATTTAAATAAATCAATCAAATTTATTTAAATTCTCTCAAACTCTAAAAATAAAATATAATCAAATATTTTATTTATTCTTCCAAGTCATGCACAAACAATTAAATAAATTTATTTGTTTAATTTGCTTTCTTATCTTCTAATTCCTCAAATATCTTCCAAATCTTCTAAAAATAAATCTTCTTCTTCATGCACACAAAATTAAATAATTTATTATTTAATTCCTCTCAAATCATGCAAAAGTAAATCACAAGTTGAGTTAATTGATTCATTCAATCTTGTTTTTATCAATATCTCTTAAATTAGAAAAAAGCTATCTAATTTATGAAATCAAATCTTATCTTTATAAAAGAAAGCAGTTAACTCAAACAAAACAACTTTTGTGTGACACGTCTTCTTTCTATTCACGCACATTCTCTCAAGTCTTCTAAACCATTGATCTTCTCATTCTTTCTATACCATTGAGCTTCTCTCTCACGAGTCTATAAATTGAACCCTATTCCTCCATTTCATTCATCCAAGCTTTTAGTATCATTACTCTATAGAATTAATAGCGCGCCTTTGGCACCCAAGTCATTCCATTTGCTTGCGATCAACTTGTTACCATACCACCACCATTGTTGTGAAGCTCATCTTCATTGCAATAAACTATCATAGCCATTCCCATTTGACATCTTGGAATAGCAAGGAAGTGCACCTTCTGAGGGCCATATTCATAGACAAAATAATTTGTAATAGGCAATCAATGGAAGCCATGAAGTGAAGAGGTTTGCAAAGGTTTGAAGTTATTTGTTTGATTGATTTAGTTGTTTCTTATTTAATTGAGTTATTGGGTATTGTTGATATACATTGATTATTCATTTACACCAATTTTCCCATAACACTACCATATTCCCCTAAAGGAAGAAATTACTTCTTAAGATGACCTTAATTCCCTTCAACTAGGAGATTGATTATTCTATTTGACCATATACTCCTTTATCCATCCTAACTTTCATTTAAAATGCCATCATCATTTATCAAATATAAATCAGCCCTAATAGATTCAACCTTGGTGAAAAGCCTAGTCTCTATCATCTACCACACCTTTTTCCTTGAATTCTCTAGATGTATCTCCCATTGGAGCACTAAAAAAATTTGGATTAAAAATTTGAACATATTCATATTTCTTCTCTAACTCGAATCATGAATACACCATTCCAAATTTCACAACACTCCTAACTCACTTTCATCTTTACAAAATAAAACAACAAGAAAATTATCAGATAAAACTCTCATCATATGAAGGCGTTTTGTGAGAATGAGAGAGTCTTCCTCCTATTTTATAGCTTAAGATATTTCCTTGTTACAAACCTATATGAATTATACATTATTAATCTTATGTGATAATAGAGGAACTTGGAATGATTTATCTTGTCACTCTACCATACAACAATCTCTAAAATGGTAGGTTAACTACTAACAATTAGGTGATGTCAACTACAATTTCCTAGTAACACCATCCTTACTTTCACTACATCCCTACTAGCCTTTTCTTATTGCTTCTATGAATTTGGTAGAGTTACACATGTCCATTTTTTTTCTCCAAAACTATGATTATGCCCAATAACCTCTAAAAAATGGTTGATTTTAAAAGAGAAAAAATATACAAAATCAGTAACTTTTTAAAAATATTTTAAACCATTCTTCATATTCTTCATCACTTAGCTAGTTTGACTCCATACGTGTCTTTAATTTATTCATTCTATCACTATACCTAGCATCTATTGCTACTCTAGCCTCCCTAATTAAGTTATCCAAGCTTGTTTGAAGTGCTAGGATCATTTCTAATTGGTGAATAAATAATACTATATCCACTTTCTTGTTGTTCAACAAAGAGTCAACTAAAGTGGACACCAAACCATCAAATTCATCTAGATATCTCCACATCATCTTATTTTCTCCATTTGAATATTTCATAGTTGGAATATTAGGTGCAATAAGAGACCAAAGTTCCTTTGTCTTATCTTTTAAAATAACTCTTATTTTTCCCATGAATTTAGACACATCATGTAATAGCTTTATTGCTTTATGTATCAATGTAATCTTATTAGAGCTTCCTAGCATATATTTGGCATTCTTGTATATAGTTTTCATAGGGACCACCCTAGGAAGCCATTTTACATTTATCTTGGCCAATTTGGGGTTAAAATGTTGTATCTATCCTATAACGTTTTGAATATTTGCATTACATGCCCCTAGTTCATTGGCTATTTTGATAAGATTCTTCACCCTTACCTTGAAAATTCCCTTGATCATATCTTCAATGTCCTACTTTCCTTTACACCCAATCTCTAATCAATATCCATTGACATTTGTAGATGAACCTTTTATCTATTCACTTCCTCATTTAAAGTAACTTAGTATCCTGAGATACACTATAAGGATTTATACTTTCCTTGGGCTCATTTTTAGGAGATGAATCTAGATTTTTGTTGCATTTTCTTTCTCCTCATTATACTCTTTGATGAGCCTAGAATTTTTCTCTAGAAACTTGTTATAATCTATTTGTAGTCTCTTTATTGTTGTTCTATTGAATTAGGCAATGTGTACTATCAAACAAGCTTCCTCTAGAGTTGATACTTCAACTTTCCTCACAATAAGATGCCCAAATAACCCTTGTGGATCCTCATATATTTGTGGCTTTCTATGTTTAGGTACAATAGCCCACATTTCCAAAGTCACATGGTTTGGGTTGAATTCAGACCTAAAATAAAGTTTATTAGCTTGTTTAACACTTTCAAATATGTTACTCTCCTTCTTTCTCCTTCTAATAGTATATAAGGAAATAGAAAAAGCTATATACCACTAATGTAGGAGCATCCTTGGTTCAAGATCAATCATGCATCAACCAAAAAACATTTGCATTTCAGTTTGTGTGCAATTCAGTTTGTTTTCTTTCATTTTCTAGTTTAGTTCAGGCAGTTCGGTTAGTAGCAATTTTTGTATCTTAGTCCGCATCCTACCATAGTTGCATCTTAGATCTTGCAGAGCTAGACTTAGCATCTAGATTCATTCATGCACATCATATCCAAATCTCAGAGCATTTGGTTAAGATACCAGAAAGATATCACTATCAAAAGTGCAGAGCATCCTGACAGTCTCAAGCAATCAGCTAAAGGAGAAGACCTGCGGAGCATTTCCCAACTTATGGAGCCTAATGACACATCATTCGATGATCTATGGTTTGTGGCCAACCTTCCCCAAGATCCACACATCATTTCATTCATTTGCGGAGGAGTTTAATTCAACTAGGTCTGACCTATCCGAGTACACACATTACATCTCTTCATTGGAGCTGGTGATCTTCCTTGGCTGAGGTGGAGGAACCTATTATTTCAGAGATGATATATATTGATGTAATAGATGTCTAGGAAAGTAGTTAATGACATAGAGATAGTTGATAGTTTAGATTTTGTGTGAAGGGGCTTCAAATCTATATCCTGTGCATATTCTGGTATTCTATAATCAGGTTTGTGAGCCCTAATTGTAAGCCCGTATGTTGCTGACTGATTTGTATTTGAATTCTATGATATACTGAATGACTGAATCTACATTTGTTTCATATCTTTGAGTTGTTTCCATTATGTTTACTCTGACTGCACGGTCTGGACAGTTCATTCTATGAACCCTCCTACCGTGACTGTACCAAGTGGTATTAGAGCCAAGTTTGAATCTTTGGTAGTGAATCAAGTGAAATGGATGGGAATTCTGTAAGATCTTGTTATGGATAGATTGTTGAATTGAGGTAGGTTACTTGTGTCACAATTGATCACTGATTGTGAGGCAGTTGTCACCTTATAGCCTGATCATCGAACTTGAGACAGTTTGCACTTGATCCGAGGAAGATGATGCTGAGGAGAATCCCTATTATTGGAACAATGACTAGTAGGATGGATGAGATGATGTAAATGATGAAAATAATGAGAATTTAATTGGATGTTGTTGAGGAAGATAGGTGAAGAGGATTGACACCTAGACCTAATGTTGAAAGTGATGATGAAGAGGAATTTCAATCTGTTGAACAAATGGGCAAAACCCTTGGAGGTGATGAAGAAGAAGAATCAGATCAAGTAAAGATGTTGCGAGCTATTTCAAAGATTGGAAAAAGACCTAGAGTTGATGTACCTAATTACACTGGCAATTTGAATCTTGAAGAATTGATTGACTGGATAAATGACATGGAAGAAAATTTTGAATATGAAGAAGTTGAAGATCTGCAGAAGGTGAAATTTACAAAGACAAAGTTGAAAGGACATGTTGCTATATGGTAGAAGGAAGTTCAGTTGGATAGAAATAGAAGAGGAAAGGAAAAGATTACAAAGTGGGATAGAATGGTGACAAAATTGAAAAATCAGTTTATACCTATTGACTATGAGTTGGAGTTGTTGAAGAGATTATAGAACTTGAGACAAAAGGAGAAATCTGTGAAGGAGTATACTTAAGGATTTCATAAGATGATAATAAGGATAGGACATAGTGAAGCAAGAAAAGAGAAAGTGGCTAGATACATCAATGGATTGAGATTGAACATTCAAGAAGAACTAAGTTTGGTAAGGATGACATCTTTGGAGGAAGCATATCAATTTGCCCTGAAAGTTGAAGAGAAGATGAATAAGAGGCATGATCAGAGACACAGAGGAAGAGGAGGTAAATTTTAGAAAGGAAAAACATTTTCCGGAGGAGACAAATCACATCCGAAGCAGAATAAGTGGCACAACCCATTTAAGAAGGAGGATAGAGATAGCAATACCAGAGCAATGACAAAAATTTTCATCATAGATGTAATTATAATTCATACCAAAATGAAGGATATACAAGAGAAGGAAGAGGATTTGATAGGAGAACATTTAGAGGCACTTGTTTCAAGTGTGGAGGTGAAGGACATAGAGCATTTGAATGTAATTAGGTGAGTACAAGCAAGAGGACAGAGAACAGTGGAAGAGCAACTTATGCAGAAGAAGAACCTATTGGATCACCGAGTTCAGTTGGAAAACCTAAGAAAGGAGAATCACTGGTGATGAGGAGAGCATTATTTCAGGTAGAGACAAATGAGGAACCACCGCAGAGGAAAATCTTGTTTAGAACCAGATGCAAATCAGGAGGTAAATTTTACAAAGTTATTATTGATAGTGGTAGTTCTGATAACCTAGTTTTAGAGGAAATGGTGACTAAACTAAAGTTGGAAAGATTGAAACACCCTAAGCCCTATTAGATAGCATGGATTCAGGATGATCATAAGGTACTGGTGAGTAAGCAATGTTTGGTGAAATTTCACATTGGATCTTATCATGATGAAGTATTGTGTGATATTATGCCTATGGATGTATGGCATATCTTGTTGGGTAGACCTTGGTAGTATGATAGAAAAGCTATACATGATGGGAGGAAGAATACATACACTATAACATCAAATGGAAAGAGAATTACTTTGATTCCTTTGGAAGATGACCCTAAGAGTGAAGTATGTGGGAATGCTAGAATCTCTTTGGTAGATGGAAGAAAATTTTTGGATGGTTTGAGACATGAGAACCTGTGTTATGCTTTGATTCCGAAGAATCCTGAAACATTGAAGGAGATTGAAGAATCACAATTAGAGGAGATAAAGGAATTACTGACAGAGAATGAAGACATCATATCAAACAATGTACCTGAAGGATTACCACCAATAAGAAGTGTCATTCATCACATGGATCTTATACCGGGAGCAAGTTTGCCTAACAAAGCAGTACACAAAATGACACCGACAGAGAATGAAGAATTGAATAGGTAGATACAAGAGCTGTTAAGGAAAGGTTTGATCAGAGAAAGTTTGAGTCATTATGTAGTACCTACAGTATTAGCACCATAGAAAGATGGAGAATGGAGAATGTGTACTGACTCTAGAACAATCAACAAGATCATAGTTAAGTATAGATTTCCTTTACCTAGGATGGATGATATCATGGATTTTTTGAGTGGAGCAAGATATTTCACAAAGATAGATTTGAAGAGTGGATACCACTAGATTAGAATCAGAGAAGGAGATGAATGGAAGACAACTTTCAAAACAAATGAAGGATTGTATGAGTGGTTAGTGATGCCTTTTGGATTGACAAATGGACCTAGTACTTTCATGAGATTGATGAATGAAGTTTTGAAGAAATTCTTGGGAAATTTTGTTATTATATATTTAGATGACATTCTAATTTTCAATAAGACAAAGGAAGAACATTTACAACACCTGAGATGAGTTTTGCAGAGACTAAGAGAGGAGAAATTGTTGATAAACATCAAGAAGTGTAGTTTTATGAAGGAAGAACTCGTATTCTTGGGATTTGTGATTTCTATGAAAGGGTTGAAGATGGATCCTAAGAAAGTGAGAGCAATTGTTGAATGGACTACACTAGAGAGCATTGGAGAAGTCAGATCATTTCATGGATTAGCTAGTTTCTACTGGAAGTTCATCAGAAATTTTAGTTTAGTTTGTAACCATATGATAGAGACAATGAGAGGTGATAGAAATGATTTCAAGTGGACATTAGGAGTAGATAAAATTTTTGAGTTGTTGAAGCAAAAAGTAACTGAGCAACCCATTTTGGCACTACCGGATTTCAATAAGGTATTTCAAGTTGATTGTGATGCTAGTGGAAATGCAATTGGAGCAGTGTTAAGTCAAGAAGGTAGACCAGTAGCATATTTCAGTGAGAAGTTGAATAATGCAAGGAGAAGATATTCAGTTTATGATCAAGAGTTCTATGCTATAATCCAAGCCTTGGAGAAGTGGAGACATTACTTGTTTCCAATAGAGTTTATGTTGTATACAGATCATCAAGATTTGTAATATTTAAACAATCAAGGTAAGTTGAATCAGAGACATATGAGATGGATAGAGTTCATGTAGAGTTATACTTTTGTGTTGAAGCATAGGAGTGGGAAATCAAACAAAGTTGTTGATGCATTGAGTAGGAGAAGAAACTTGTTGACAGAGATGAGAATTGAAGTGTTGGGATTTGATGAATTGAAGAGTGTGTATGAGGAAGATCTGGATTTTGCAGAACCTTGGAAAGCATGTAAGGAATCTGTTGTGACTAATAGGAGTAATTGGTTAGATTATTTTATTTAGGAAGATATGTTGTTCAGAGGAAATCAATTATGTATACCTAGGAGTTCAATGAGAGATAATTTGATCAAGGAGAAACACAGTGGTGGATTCGCAAGACATTTTGGTATTGATAAGACAATGGCTTTGGTAAGTGAAAACTACTTTTGGCCTTAGATACATAAGGATGTTAGGAAATTTGTGTAGAGTTGTAGAGTTTGTCAATTTACAAAAGGAAGTAGTCAGAACACTAGATTATATAAACCTTTGACAATACCGGAGAGACCTTGGGAAGACATCAATATGAATTTTGTAATGGGATTGCCAATGACACAGAGAGGACATGATTTGATATTTGTAGTGGTGGATAGATTTTCAAAGATAGCACATTTCATACCTTATAAGAAGACAACTAATGCAATGCACGTAGCTAACCTATTTTTCAAGGAGATTGTGAGATTGCATGGATTACCTAAGAGCATATTTTCAGATAGAGACACCAGATTTCTTGGATACTTTTGGAAGACACTTTGGAAGAAGATGAAGATAGATTTGAAGTTTAGTTCAACATTTCATCCACAGACTGATGGATAGACAGAGGTAGTGAATAGGAGTTTGGGAAACTTGTTGAGATGTTTGGTTGGAGAGAAGATAGGAAGTTGGGATTTGGTTCTTTCACAAGCAGAGTTTGTATAAAATAATTTAGTTAATAGGAGCACTGGAAGAACACCTTTCAAGATTGTTACTAGATTAAACCCTAGAGGAGTAGTAGAGTTGAGAGATATCAATTTGGATGACAAGAGAAGTGCAGAAGCAGAAGAATTTGTAAAACATATGGAGATAATGCATAATCAGGTGAAGAAGCATTTGGAGGATATGAACACCAAATATAAGGAGCAAGAAGATGAGAGGAGAAGACACAAGCAATTTACAGTTGGAGATGAAGTGATGGTATACTTGAGAAAATAAAGATTTCTAGCTGGAACGTATAACAAGTTGAAGATGAAGAAGTTTGGACCTTGCAGGATACTCAGACAGTTTGATTCCAGAAATGCATATGAAGTGGAATTACCAGAGACATTGGGTATATCACCTATTTTCAACATTGTAGAACTATACCAGTATCATGAAGCAGAGTTCAATGACAACATGAAGGAAGACTTGAAGAAGCAATTACCACAACAACCACTAGAGTAGATTGAAGACATTTTGGACAGCAGAGTGGGACATAGCACTAGAGGAAGACAATACAAAGAATACCTTGTGAAGTGGAAAGGCATACCAAAAGAAGATTCATCATGGATTTCTCAGGCTGAGGTGGACCGTCTTGGTTTTCCTCTAGCCCCAGAAAAGTGAGGGACTCACTTTTTCAATAACCCTGGATGTTTGATGCAGGAGCATCCCTGGTTCAAGAGCAATCTTGCATCAACCAAAAAACATTTGCATTTCAATTTGTTTGTAGTTCAGTTTGTTTTCTTTCATTTTCTAGTTCAATTCAGGTAGTTCAGTTAGTAGCAGTTTCTGTATCTTGGTTCGCATCCTACTGCAGTTGCATCTTAGATCTTGTGGAGCTAGACTTAGCATCTAGATTCATTCATGCACATCATATCCAAATCTTAGAGTATTTGGTTAAGATACCGAAAAGATATTGCTATTAGAAGATCGACTATTTTCTCAAAGCAGAACATCCTGGCAGTCTCAAGTAATCAGCTAAAGGAGAAGACCTGCGAAGCATTTCCCAACTTGTGGATCCTAATGATACATCATTCGATGATCTATGGTTTGTGTCCAACCTTCCTCAAGATCCACACATCATTCCATTTATTTGCAAAGGAGTTTAATTTATTTAGGTCTGACCTATCTGTGTACACACGTTATAGCTCTTCATTAGAGCTTGTGATCTTCCTTGGCCGATGCGGAGGAACCTGTTGTTCCAGAGATGATATATATTGATGTAATAGATGCCTAGGAAAGTAGTTGATGACATAGATATAGTTGATAGTTTAGATTTTGTGTGAAGGGGCTTCAAAGCTATATCCTGTGCATATTTTGGTATTCTGTAATCAGGCCTATGAGCCCTAATTGTAATCCCGCATGTTGTCAGCCAATTTGTATTTGAATTCTATGATATATACTGAATGGCTGAATCTGCATTTGTTTCATATCTTTGAGTTGTTTCTGTTGTGTTTACTCTTGTTGCACAGTCTGGACAGTTCATTCTGTGAACCCTCCTACCATGACTACACCAACTACCAAGGTAGGAGGAGGCATCCACTATCTCTTACTGACTTTCTCCCTTGTGCATATTTCATCTACTATTTATTAGCTTCAAAGGTTTCTAAGGCACTTTGAGTAGTATTAAGTTCATCATCAATCATTTCTAAGATTTCTCTTCTCATTCTCTCCTTTATCCTAGGTTTGATCCTCATTTTAATGAAAAACATCTTGAATTCTTTTATCTTGATGAAATAATTGTTAGACATAAATTCCTCATAGGTTATTCTCTAAACATCTTCTAGAACAACATAATTTTGGAGGGGAGTTATAATTATAGGGGCATTGGGTCCTAATTCTATAATTTTTCAATGATGCACATGGGAGAAAATGATATCCCTATAGGTTCATCAAGTGGTACAAAATCCTCAAATCCTTTTATGTCTTCATAGACAACCAATGGCTAAAGTGGGACTTCTACCTAGACATGTCTTTTTAGATAGAAGTGGTTGATCCTATGATGGAGGGATAGATGAGGTTGTAATCATAGGATTTTTATCCTTTTATGATAGTACTAAAGAGAAAACCTCCCTAGATGGTGAAGTTGTATCTAAGAAATATTACATTGTTGGCCAAGAAACTAACCCACTAGGTGATGGGGATTTAAGAATAGGTCTTTCCTCCATTATTATTCCTTAGATATCAACCTCTTTATGCATTAACTTAGATGAAATATCCCCTAGATTTTCAACATGATCCAACTTGATCCTCATTGTTTCTATTTGATCTTTAATTTTTGAAAATACACCCTTGTACTTAGGATTTGTCATATGTCTCCTTATCTCTACAAGTTTAATGTATTTCCATCTATTGCTTCTCTAATCCTTATCAACTTGGTTAATAGAAATTATAACCAAGTCATCCTTTTCAAGGTAATATTGCTCATAGATAGACCTGCCAAAAATTCTTCTCATATTAGTTATGAACCCCTCTAGATCATACTATTTTACATCATTAGTCTCCATCCCAAATTTACCAATTAGGTCCCCCAATCTTTTCTTAGGATGGTAAAATCTAAGAATTGGACTTATTAGGGAAATAAAATCCCCTTTTAATACCTTCTAAAATGCACCTAAATTGAGTTGTGCATTTTCCACATTTCTTTCAAAAATGTAATCTTTATTGGCACCCACTTTGGTACTTTGTGTGGGGCCATAGTTGTACCATATACATTGATGGCATATAATTGTCATAAAGGAACTAGTCACCCTAGTTATGGTTTACTTATGATCCCTCTTCAAGTGTTTGAGGCCTCAAAAAACTCTTGGAATCTCCTAGTCAAACTTAGTTTTCAATATCTCAACCTTCTCAATATTGGAGTGACAAAAGAGTCTTTAAAAAAGATAATTGGAATGAGGATAATTCACGTCCATATTGATAGTCCACATTTGGACTAGGAATATAAATCCTTTGGCACCTCCTCTAACATAATCTATACACCCAAAGGATAATTCCAATCTCTAGTGAAACATGCAATAAAATGCAACATAACATAGAATATGAGTTAAAAGTTTGGTTGGAGGTTGGTTTTTCAAAATTTGGCATTTCATTATGCAATATATCAATAAGAGGTTGCCTATAATTGAACAATCTAATGACATGAGGGATTTCATCATCAAATGTTAGCATCATGATCCCTTTTTACACTTTCACCTATGTAGCTATGCCCATGACCCAACATATCCCTTGATAAGTGTCCTTGTAGTAGCCTTCAAATTTATCTAAATCAAAGGGCTCAAGCTCATCATTAGGAAAAATCTCCAATTTCTTTGTAGTCTTGTCCTTTTTAATCCTATGGTGTGGGAGCCACTTTACTCTATGAATATGCCTATCCCTATTGTATTCTATAGACATGGTCTACAAATTAATATGCACATGTGCATTGGGTTTGAGATTGAAGAATGCTTGAATTAATTTTTTGTTTATAGTGAACAAATTTTTCCCCTTTATATCCACCACATTTATAGTTATAAGGTCATAATTTTTGCACACCCATTGTACCAGCTTTGAGCTTATGAAGGAATTGGGTCTAATGACTTTTCCTAAATCATATTTCTAGGAATTAAATATCGGAACACTCTCAAAATAATTTTTGTGATACAAGGGGATGCACACTCATTCGATCAATACTAGTTGACCCCACGAGTGGTGCATTGGGGGATATCCACACTTGAAGATGATTCTAAATAAATCCCAACCTATTTTGAAAGTTATAGCATCTCTAATGTGAGTCTTAGAATCCTTAATGTGATAAGTGAGCACTCCCTTTCCCATTAATTCTTAATTTTTTTGGCTTCCTATAGGAGTTTATCAATAAGTCTTGGGAGAAACCCCAATTTGACAACATGTTGATGAGTTAAGGAAACTTAGGATGCATAGTTTTCAATTTTTGAGATTAAATTTCTTATAGCTGCTACTTGTAGAATCCATTTTAAGATTTAATCCATTTTCTGCAACTTCTCTCATTTGACTAAATTGTTTACTAATGTCTTTTATACACTTATAGATGCTTATTGCAATTCTTTAAGGGCCAAAGATACTACTATGACAAGTGCTCAAAGCTTTAGGGTTCATATATATTTGTTTTGCAAATTAGATGGTGGTAATGTATGCAAAGGGAATTAATTGATGATTTGTTCATGCACAAGATGGAGGGCTAAGAAAAGTGACAATTAAATGTTTTAAAAATGAATTAAGAATAGCCATTGATTATGAAAAGAAAGAGAGATCTACGTCATAACACATAACACATAGAACAAAACTATAGCAAAGCACCACTCAACAAAGCCAAAGGGTGGTGTGATGCAATGGGAATTAGACAAGTCTTTATTTTCATAAGAAAGAAATAAAGAACAAGATTTATTCAATTAGACATGGGAAAAGCCAATGAAGATATGGTAAGCATTGAAATGAATGTGCCACAAGTAAATAAAACACTTACCACTTACCTTAGACTACATAGTAAGTGCCACATGGTGTCAAATCACACAACGATAAGTTGTGAAATTACATTTAAAATGACTCATTAATATAAAGGGGTTTTGTGATGCAATAAGATGGGGCCAACTGTGCAAAGATAAAAACATGGCACACTATCACATAGAAGTCAGTATATATGTAAGTAGTTAACTTGACACAATCGAAAAATACCATATATTATGGATGGAAACAAAGAAATGGCTTAACTATAGTTCAATGAGCTCACACACACATGTAAGGATTTCCTCAAATAAGCTTTATATGGTGCAACATTGTTCTCAAGGCATGTGGGGAAAGTTGACTTACATATGTTTCCAACCAATGGGAACAAGGTTCTTAAGTTACTACAATGATAATTATGCTAGCAACAATTAAATCATGTAGTGTAGGGTGGAGCATCAACCAAAAAAGTAAGTGTATAATATAAAGGGGACTTGGGTTGGGCCAATTACTAATGAGGATAAAGACATAAATTGGGCTACTTAAGAAATGGTAACCATGACTTATAGGTAAATAAAGAAACATAGCAAAAGTGAATACAATAAACATAAAGCCTTTGGCAATGGATTTTTTAAGGTTTTAGCTAGGAGAGTTCAACCATGCAAGCAAAACATTAATACATGATAAACTAAGATTATTTTATCAATATTTGGCATGAGGTGAACAATGGCTCTTGCACAATGATGTGGGCCTCTTGTACGCACATCAAGGATGAAAATATACTCACAAATTCACTACCATAAGGGAGGTAAAGATGACATCTATGGAGAAGATGAAGGATTTGAGTCTTGGATGTGGTCATATTGTTGTGTTTAGTATTCATGCTAAAATTTTGAAAGGAGAAACTCCCATACAAAGCACCATCAAATATACCAATTCTCATGCTTTTATCTCCACCTCCGTCAAACATGTGATGGTTATATGAAGGTTTCTATTGTTGTTTCACTAGAAATTTTTATTTGTTTTTTCCTACTTCAAAGAACATAGTCATAGAGGTATTTTTATTTTTTTTTGTCTCCCTTTCTTTTTAAAAAGAATATAAAGAAATAAATTAAATAAATAAATTTGTATAAGAAGAGTTGTGTAATTTTCACAATCTAAAATGTAATCTATTGTGACAATGGTTGGTGAAACTCTAACTCAAAAATAAACATGGATAGAATAGTATAGGAAAATTGAGAATACTCTCACTTTCAATGATTTTTGGTCTAATATATGTGATAGAGACACCAACCTACAAAAAAAATAAATGTTAAGCAAAAGAAAGTTTGAAAGTACAGGAATTCGGAAGCCTTGGCTTTGATAAGGACTTCTACTAGTGGAGATGTGTTTTGGCACATACAAGGGTGTAAATTAGCTTAGGAAACCCTTCAAAAATTATGAGATCTATATGATTTCCATTTATAATTAGAGTTCATTCAATTACAATTGAAGTTATTTATCCTTGAATTGAATAATGGTGATTCCATGAGCTTAGCCTCTAAACTTTAAGCTATAAAACAAGATGTTGAAGCTACTAGTTGAAAATTTGTTATCTATCTTATAGCCTTCATAAAGGAACTCCTCCCAACTCATTCAATCTATTTAGATCCTCTACAATAAATTAATCAATCAAATACCATCACTTTGGATCAATTGGTTGAGAAGTTAGTAAAACATAAGAAACTTTTGGGAGAAAAATCAATGGCATTGGTGATAATATTTGTCTTTCCCAACAAAAGGCAAGCCTCCTAATAATAAAAAAATATTCTAGAAGTGGTCAGAGTGATTGAGGAAGAGGTAGAGGTCAATGGAAGAATAGAGGAAGAGGAGGTACAAATGGTATAAGACACTTTCAATGTGTCAACCATAATGATAGAGAACACTTGTATTACAAATGATGTAGTAAAAAGGGTAGTCATGAAGCCCATGAATACAAAATATCATTGGATAAGATGCAAAATTATTTCAAGCAAAAAGATCTACAATCCACTATGAAGATAAATTATTAGGAGTAGCCCAATTCGCATGTGGTAGTGATCATGATGAATTTATGCTTTCTATATTAGATTCTACCTACTATAGTTTAATGAATGCATCATGGCATGATGCTTGGGGATTGGATACTGAATCCAAACAACATATGGTATTTCAGCATGATAATATTAATGATTTTCATGAAGGTGTTTTTGGTCTTGTCTATTTGGTAGATAAAATAAGTCTCAATCCTATTGGAAAAGGAACTATTTAGCTCAATTTTCTTAGACTTCTAGATTTTGTACTTCATAACATATTGTATCTTGTTTTCACTAGTGTTGATTCAATAGCAAGGCCACTCTATTTTATTCGAAGATGGATAAGTGGTAGTAAAAATAAATTCAAATAATCAGGTCACATTTACTGGTTGAGAAGATGGTAGGTTATTAAAAATCGAAGGTGATTTAGCAATTTCTAGAGTTTTCTTACTATATTAAAGAAGGTAATTTTTTTTATAATCTTTTATGGCATACTATATTTGGGAATTTTAATTATAACAACATTTGAATTATGCAAAAAAATTATATCATAGGTCTACCCACTTTTCCAAAGATAATTAGAAAATGTGAACCTTGCATTTTGGCAAAACAACATAAAGATCCTTTCCTAGTTCAACTTCGAGAGTGCAAAGAAATCTAAAATTAATTCACTCTAATTTATGTGGGCTCTTAATAGTAACTTCTACTATAGGATGTAATTATTTTATGTTGTTCATTGGTGATTGTAGTTAAATGACTTGGATTTATTTCTTATAGAATAAATCTAAAGCTTTTGAAAATTTTAAGAAGTTTCACATTATGATTGAAAATAAAGCTCAATCTTGAATTAGTACTCTTCAAAATAATAATTATGGAGAGTTTACATCAAAATGTTTTTAGGATTACTCCATCAAAATGGGATTAAGCATCATCTCACTATTCCAAGTATTCTCCCAAAAAATGGTTTCATTCAAAGAATGGATAGAACTATCATGTATATGGTTAGGGTGTTGTTATATTTCAAAGATATATAGTTGCATTTTTGGATAGAAGCAATAAAAACAACAATTTATGTACACTAAATAGCTCCTTCATCTACTCTTTACTAGGAAACTCTATATGTAGTTTGGTTTGGACATCCTCTATTTGTTTAAGATCTTATGATTTTTGGATTCACCTATTGTACTTTGACTCCCAAGGAGAAAAAAAGTAAGTTGAATCAACGAAGTCATAAATTCATTTCTAAGATATTCTAAATCTTTGAAATCATATAGATTGTATTATGAGGAGCTAATAAGAAATTTCTTATTGATCATTATCTTATTTTTTTAAAACATCCAGAAATATTCTAAGTGTTGAATTCTAGCTACAATAACTTGAAAATTTTGCTAAGTTTGACCCTTGGAAAGAATATCCTTGTAAGATTCCTCACTTTGAAAGGGGGATAAGTCATTTGGGACTACTTTTGTTGGAACCACATGGGAATCTCTAAGTTAGGATGTCCAATGAGAAATCCCCTCTAATGAAGAATTCTAAACGTCTCATGAAGTATTTCAAACTTCTTTGGATGAACATGGCATTCAAGAAAATCCACAACAACAATTGGGCCATGATCAATATCCTAATTAGGAAATGGAAGCACCAATAATTCAACCTAGATCTTCACAAAAATGGGAAAAAAAACTCCAACAAACTCTTAAAGTTTTGAGACCTAATGACATTATCAAGACATGAATAAGAAGCTCATAGAAGGAAATCCAGTAGGTTCAATCCAATGAAGACATCAAACTAGAGCCTATTGATGAAATAAATAGAAAAATAGACTCAAAACCAACTTCATTTAAATAACCTATAAAAATATTGAAGTGTGGAGGAAGGTAATACAAATTGAGCATGCTTCTCTTTTGAAAAATCCCACTTGGGAGTTGGTTGATCTTTTTCTAGGTTGTAAACCTATTGGTTGCAAGTGGGTCTTTAGAAACAATTACAAAATAGATGCCTCACTTCACAAAAATAAAGCAAGGCTTGTCACAAAGGGATATGTTAAAAAATAGGGTATAGATTATGAAGAAATATTTGCACCTATAGTGAAGTTGACTACCATTTATGCTTTATTGGCTCTCTTAGCACACAATGCATGGAATAATCATCAAATGGACATGAAAATTTAATTCTTGAATAGTGATCTCAAAGAAATAGTTTATATGTCTCAACCAAGAGGATATGTAGTAAAAAATATAGAACACTTAGTATGCAAGCTTATAAAATCATTGATTGCTTTAAAGCAAGACCCATGAGCCTAGTATGAAAAAATCACTAAGCACCTCTTGAAGTTGAATTTCAAGAACTTTGAATTTGATGATACAACTCTTTTCATCAAAAAGGTTGCTAGCATATTTGTATATCTAGTTTTTTATGTGGATGATCTATTTGTAAATAGTAATAATGAAAGTTATATTACAATTGTGAAAAAATTGAAGAAAGGGTTTGAAATGACTAACTTGGGATACCTACTTTAGCATTAGGGTATTGAGGTGATTCAAAACATCAAGTATATCTTCATCACCCAACAAAAACATATTGGTAAACTTTTAAGAAAATTTGGAATGTTTGAATACAAACCACCTAGTACACCTATAGAGAAAAGTTTGAAACTAACATCAGATGATTCTATAGCATTATTTTGATACAACTAAATACTAAGAACCTATTGGAATTTTGATTTATGCAACAAAATGACTAGAAATTTCTTTTGTTGTTGAAGGCCTCTCTAGATTCATGCAACAAACTAGAGAAAAACATTTCTTAGTAGAAAAAGGAGTTCTTAGGTATCTAAAGGGAACTTAGAACAGTGGTCTCAAATACTCCAAGGTAACAAATGTCACTTTAGTTAGATATTTAGATTTTGATTATGTAGGTGACTTGGAAGATGGGAAATCTACTTCTAGTTTTATAATGCATCTAGGGTTAATTACCATTTCTTATAATCTAAAAAGTAGTTAGTGCAAGTTATATCCTTTTTAGAAGTAGAATATGGTAGTTTTTGAGGAAACTCAAGAAATATTATGGATCAAAAGGATTGTTTAAGATTTTCAAGAACATCAAGTTTTATCAACACCTCTTCTATTTGACAATCAAAATGGCCAAAAATATAGTCTTTCACTATTGAACCAAACACATCAATAAAAAGCTTCATTTAATTTGACATCATGTGAAAGCGATCAACCAAAAGATATTATTACCAAAGTTCAGAGATTTTTTTTTTCAATTTTAGATCTCATATTAGGAAGCGATATCTCTCTTATTTTGGCAAATATTTCCAAGATTTTAAAAGAGTTTTTCAAGAGAATATCGAAGCTTCTACAATGCATATTTGAGAGCAATTGGAGAAGAATTAAGGGATTTATCACAGAATTAGGGTTTTCACCATTTTCACTCTAGGGTTGACATTCAATGAAATGTTTCCTAATTTATGGAGGGTTGAACAAGGCTACTTTAATACACCTACATTCCTGATTTGGAGGAAGTTGGAGTTGTTTTCAATGAGTTATTGCAATTTTATTTTTATTAATTTCACTTTATAGGCCGCAAATCATGGATTTTTTTGAGATTTTTATATTTCTTGAAAGCTAGCCAAATTTTAGCAGGGATCTATTCTTTATATTTTTAGTGTTGAGTATGAAAACATCATGAAATAATTCAATCAAATTCGAGTATGCTGGAAAAATTTAGAAACCCTAGTTTCAATGGGGATTCCTCATTTTGATGGAAGTGGAAATGCATTAGAATATTGGAACCAATATGAAAGAGCTAATGGTCAAGAAAACACATGGAAACCATATTTTCTTTTGAATTTAAGGGGTGAAGCTTGCAAATGGTATTTGACATTTTATAAGGATGTTTCTTCTTTGGATGAACTAGAACAAGCTTTCTTAGATAGATGGGCTCAAGAAGAAGATAAATGACAAGGGCAAGAAGATGATGGACATGAAGATTAAGAAGACAAAGGAGAGGAAAAAGGATAAGAAGAAGAAGTAGGAGGATAAGTAAAAGAGGATGATGAAGAGAAGATGAAGGATACAGGTACATGCACTTTAGCTCTAAGGAAGGAGGATCTAATCCTTCAATTTCATGGATGTATTCAAAAGGAAAAGTTGTTGTTTCTATAAATCCTAGTAGTAAGTATAACTTCATCAACATGGAATTAGCCAAGAAGCTACATGTACAAGCAAAGAACATCAAGAATAGTCAAATATTGGGTAAGGATATTCAAATTTTTGAAGATTTGAAGCTCTCTATGGATAAATATGTTTTTTATTCAAACTTTCATGATTTGGATATGGATGGGTTAGATATTGTTCTTCGTTATCCTTGGTTAGAGTCTTTCGGAACAATAAACATCAATTTGCAAAAGAAGTTCATGAAGCTTTGGTATAGGAGGAAAAAAGTTACATTATAGGATATTACATAATGAAGTCCAAAAGAAAGTCAAGGAAGAACAAGTTCAACAATCTACATAAGGTAGTGCTACCAATGAATCAGAGGACATACAAGAGGAGCAAGATGTAGAGAAAAAAAGGAGACAGGTAATTCTCTTCATGAGCCAACAAAACAAGTGGCAAAAAATGATGAAGAATTGGAGAAGGTTCCGGTGATAGAAAACGGTGCAATATATATGCATCCACATCATGTTCAGAGACAAGAACCATGGAGGAAACCATCATGGAGGCATGATACTATAAGGAAACAACAATCCAATCACTATGGACCTACATGGAATCAAAGGAATGACTACAACAATCAATGGCATTATAGAAGTAATATATGTTCTTGACAACAAAGGAGGACTTATTGTGATAAGGAATGGAATAAAATGGGTGCAAAAAAGAATGGATCAAGGATGGGATCTAGGTACTATCAAGATAAAACCACTGTGAAGATCAACTATGGATGGTTGGATGATTGGTCATGGTGGCACATTTGTAATGACTTGCAATAGTCATACTATTTGGCTTCTTCTCATGTTTTGGGAATGAAACATGTCAAGGAGGGATGGCATGTTATGTACCTAGGGATATGATATTATAATGTATGTAGATGGATGGAAATACTGACATGTTGCACATGACTCTTAAGTTAGTTATATTTCCCAGGTCATGTCGACAACTTGTGTAATTAATTATATCAGGCATTGAGTATGCCATCATTAGGATTTGTGAGGCCGATTATTTTCACTTCCCTATTTTTTGATCGTTTTGCATTATAGTTGGTGACATTATCAGACATTTAGAGACTATTATTTTCATTATGCAGAATTAGACTATATCTCCTAATTTTTGGATTAGCATTGATTAGACATGTGGTGATTTGATTAGATCATATTTTGATGTCAGACATGTGAGATATATTTGATGATGATTATTGATGTGATTACAAGTTCATTATGTGGATTTAATTATTCGATGATGATTATGAGATGTTAGATAGGAAATGCAATTTTAATTGTAATTGTGATGTGAATGATTAATGTTGTATGCAATGACATGACTTTAATTTATGTTGCTTCGGCTATGATTATCCATGATGTGATTGACCACTTGATCTAGTTGTGCAGGTTATATTCCCAGGCCACGGGAAATCGGAGGTAGTTTTCACACATTTGTAATTCCCTATAAAGTTGATCCATTCCCAAGAGGGATGATGATCACATTTGATCGGTTGATGCTTTCGTGCATGCTTGAATTATTTATTTCACTTAGTTCACCCTTTTAATTGAGTTATATTATGTGTTGTAAAATTCTATATATTTGATTTACACCATTTGGTATTATTTTTATTTATGGGCCATTTAAAAGTGAATTTATACATCACACGGTGTGTTTTAGTGTCCCAAACTTACCCTAGGTGGTAACCCTAGGGTCTAGGGTCCATTTGGACTTACTAAACCCTAGGATAACTCACTTTTGGTCACTCTAAACTAGGGTTTAGTAAAAGTGACGAATTTTGAAATGGCTAAGGGTGGGAGATGAGTCATGCTTTGGGAAAGACCCATCTCCCTTCCCAAAGTGTGGGGATCCCTTCACCAAGAAGACTTGGGAGGTCTTCAAGACTCCCAAGTGTGTGGGATCTCCCTCCAAGACTCTCACACACGTGTGAGAGCATCTTGGAGAGAGATGGCTCTCTTGGAGAATAAGAGGATGCCATGTGGCATCCCTTAACCTCATGGAGTCTTGAAGGGAGTTGCCACCTCTCCACTTGGTCTCTCACATGTGTGAGAGAACAAGTGGATAAGGTGAGGGTTTTAATGGATTGGAGGGTGACACTTGTCACCCTCACACTCCTCCCTTGCAAGTGGCATGGGATGAGGAAGGAGTAGGTGACAAGCGTCAACTTCTCATTCCTCAAGGCCAAGTTTGTGTGAGAGCACAAGTGGATAAGGTGAGGGTTTGAATGGATTGGAGGGCGACACTTGTCACCCTCACACTCCTCCCTTGCAAGTGGCATGGGATGAGGAAGGAGTAGGTGACAAGCATCACCTTCTCATTCCTTAAGGCCAAGTTTGAAGGCCTATTTTATCTCCTCTTGGAGAGGAGTTGGGGGTTCTTCTTTTTTTTGGAATTTTCTTTCTATTCTTGGAGGTTTTGGGAGTGTTAAAGAAATTTTGGAGATTTGGAGACTTGGAGAAGCTTGGAGCTCTTCTTCAAGCATGCTTCCATTTTTAAGGCTCTTAAAGGTAAGCTCCATGGTAATAGCCATTTCCCTATGCATGTTTTATTTTTGTGAATGTGTTGGAAATTTATGTTGGTGTTGTTTTCATTTTTTTTGTGTGGGTTGGGAGTTGGTAAGAGCACCTCCATTTGGAGGTAAGGCTCAACTCATTTGGGGTGGGGGAGAGCGAACCTCCTCGAGGTCACCTCCTTATTGTTGTACTATTTATAGCCTTGAGGGCATTCTATGGTGTTTGGGAGAAATTTGGATGGCAAGAGTGCCATGATAGTTTTGAGATTTATGGAGATATGTATATTTTTACTATGGCTTGAGGCCTTGAGATTTTGTGGTTTTTGGAGTTCTTGGGGTGACCTCTTGAGTTGAGGGGTCCACTCCCCTACCCCCTCCAAACTCATTTATTGAGTTTTGTTATGTGCAAATCCATGGAAGTAAATTTTGTGTGTTTGGAAAATTCTTTGTTGTGGTGTGTTTGTGAAACTGTGTGAATCCTACCTCCCTAGCTCAGGGGTGACCCACTAGCGGGTCTATGGTAGCGAGGAGGACATTCCTTAGTGGCTTGGTTCCCTATTTTTGGTGTTGTATTATTGCAAGTTTTATGGAAGAAATGAAGTTTTGGAGAAGGCCATTTTTACCTTATTTGCATTATTTTGGTTGGCTGTTGTGAGCCATGGCCTAAGAGGCCTTATTGTAATTTTTGT
Organism: Cunninghamia lanceolata; assembly: GCA_027924645.1. NCBI lineage: Eukaryota > Viridiplantae > Streptophyta > Pinopsida > Cupressales > Cupressaceae > Cunninghamia > Cunninghamia lanceolata. Next base: position 9,121,789 of record BSBN01000252.1, on the reverse strand, counting down.
CAAAATTATTACTCTCCTTGGGTTTGTTGTTGTAAGAAATTTTAATGTACAATACTCTTAGTGTTTTGGTTGTAAAATTTATTACTACTTTCCATCGTACTAGTGGTTGCAAGAAAATTATTGTAAAATGCCTCTCATTGTGATGTTAAGAATATGATTATTTTGCAACCGTTGTGTTATGAGTTTGAATAGTTGCCAAATGAAAAACATAGTTTGCCTACTTTTTCTTTACAAAAATATATATATATAGTTATTTCTTTTTGTATTGAAAAAATAAATTATCAAAAATGTGTATGTTGCAGTTTGAAATTGTGGAGAGCTAAAATAGATGAGCAAATAAATTAGTGTTGTTGAAATGGGCTTTAGAAACAAAATAAGTTGTTGTTCAAACTATTTCTTGGCTCCCAAAAAATAGAATAAGGACTGTGAAATAATTGTAGTAGGGAGAATATTGGTTTTCAAATGGATACATGTGATTTTGCCTTAATTAATTTTCTGTTATAAGAAAGGATTAAAAAAAATAGAATACATGCTATTGGTTTTTGTTTAAGTTGTAAATCTGATTTTAATATCATTTTTTCTAAACAACTGGGCATAAATGTATATTTTGAGTATAATATATATATATTTACTTAAAAAAAAGAATACATCCTACTGGTTTTTGTTTAAGTTGTAAATATGATTTTAATATCATTTTTTCTAAACAACTGGGCATAAATGTATATTTTGAGTATAATATATATATATACATACATATATATACAATATGTGTATATATATATACTTCTGTATATACTCTTGGGTGTCATTGGAATATATATATATATATATATATATATATATATATATATATATACATATTTTATTTACTACAATCATTAAATAGAGTGTAAATATAAGATAAACCAAACAACAAATTTTTTTTTTTTTTGATAATGAAAGCATTTCATGTTCAAACTATATCTGTCAAACCCCCCATTTTATGGGGTATGAATTGAAGTTTAAACAAAAAGAAAAAAAAAATTGGGTGGACGGCGGCCATGGCCGTCATCCACCATAAACTCTCTCCTTAAAAGATGTGGGTGGTGTGGGGAGGGGGTGGTGCCTCCACCCACACCCACCAACCCCTCCCCACACCCAAAACAAAACCCTCACAAAATATGAACGGCGACGCCTGCAGCGAACTCTGGTCGCCTCACTATGTTTCGTTCAGCCATTTCTTGTCTACTGTTTATTTTGTTTGATCTGCTAACAATATATATATATATATACACATACACTTCTGTAATGCATCTAAAATGCTTGTATTCGGATTTCCACTTCCAACATATATATATAAACAAAATAGAAACCCCTTGCTGGATATACACAAAATATACCTCTATATGGTAAACCCTCTTGACGGCCTCAACAAACCTTCAACCTGCAACAATGGAGGCAAAACAAAATACAATAGAGAAGAAGAGAAAACAAAACAAATGGAGAGAAAAGGAAAAATAATAAGATGGAGATGTTAGGGTTGTGGCCACAAGAAAATAATAAAATAATAGATTAGGGCAACTCTTTTTAGGAAAACTATTAAATTAATAATTAGGGATGAGTTGGAAATGAGGGGGAAAATTAGAAAAGCTTTTTATTTATTTTCCCCATTTTGCTATGTGCACGGGAATTTAAAATTCCCTCTCCTTTGCCTTTTGCCTTTTGAATTATATTTTGCCTTCCTTTGGGATTTTTATTAAAGTTAAATGAATTTTTCCTTTTGGGGTTTTGAGACCTTTATGTTTTTCTTAGTGGGTTTTGTTTAATGCGTCTTAATTTAATCACATAGGGGAAAACTCTTTAATTTAATTATTTTAAATGGATCGATTTTATTATTTTTATGGGGAGAGATATTTTAAATTTTCCCCTTTATAAATTATTTTTGAGTTAGTTAATAAATATAAATATCGAAATTATATTTATTAATGGACTTGACTATTGAATTTTAATTTGGTCATTTATTTTAATATGAATTTTATAATTTTGTTGAGTGATTAAAATTATTCAACCTTAGAAATTTATTTGATTTATCCTTCTTTTTATTTATTTTAATTTTTGCATTAATTATTCTTGGAGATTTTCTTTTTAAAATTTATATTTCAATGATTAAAAACGCATTATGCTGTCAAATTTTTTCCATATTTTAGGGTTTTATTTTTATGGAATTTTTGTGACTTTCATTTAACCACTCCATTTCATCATGCAACCATCACGCCATTAGATGCATTTTTATATTTGATTTCATTCATGCATTAGTGTTAGGGTTTGATTTTGATTCAGTTGAAATCACCTCTTTCACCTAGGAAGCTTAGGGTTTGAATTAAAACTATTCTAACCCTAGAAGCGGTGCAGATCATGCCGCATAACCCCCTAGTTAGTTATCATCACGTAGGGGTTCGCGTAGGTAGATGCACTTCCTTGATTATCGATTGACATGTTTACGCCTTATGCGTATTGCCACTGAGCACACTGACACGTGCGAGGGGGTTTCTAGGGACATGCAGAAAAGTTTTTTGATATTTTGTGTCATGACCACATGACAAATGTGGACATGACACGTGTGTTGCATGTCGTGACCGCATGGGAAATGTGGTAATGACATTTGGTATCAGAGCCAAGTTTAAACACTGGGCTTGTTTGGGCACATTATTATTCTACAACTTTGATTAATTTATTATTACCTTGCTTTTGTAGGATGCCTCCCTGACGAGTTTGGTGAGCGCATTCACGCTACACTAAGTCCATCGAGGTGTACAGTGATTCTTCAGCTAAGGGTCAAGCACCACTAGCCCCACAGGCGCCGCAAGCACCACCAGCACCACAGGCCGTACCTATACCAGATATTGGGCCATAGATATTGCAGGCACTACATGCAGTGTTAGATAGACTAGCACCAGCCACAGTAGCGCTGTGCATAGAGCCACGTGCTGAGCCCCGCATTGATCTACGAGAGGAGCCACGCGTGGAGCCATGAGCAGAGTCACATGTGGAGCGATGTGTGGAGCCCCGCATCGAGCTGCGATAGGCACCATGTGTGGAGCCATATGTTGAGATACCAAATACGATGGCAGAGGAGGTTGGATCAGCCTATAGGGCCCATAGTAGGAGCCCTCCACGTCATGCTAGGTGTGAGGAGGTAGTGTGAGTGGAGCAGATTGTTCACATGCCTTATGATTATTATGCAGATGAGCCTATCAGAGGGCACAAAGACCGAGGAGACCCTTTTGTTGAGGTTGAATCCTCCTACTTTCACTAAGACTATAGAAGGAGCTGAAGCTGAGGCTTGGCTCATCAGTCTAGATAGATACTTCGCGTTGCATCCTTACTAGGGCAATACGAAGGCACGTGTAGCAGTCCACCTGTTGCGAGATGCAGCATCTACTTGGTGGTGTACTAAGGAGTGCAAATGCCATCTATCATTGGACACACTCACATGGGAGACTTTCATTGAGCGCTTCAATATGTAATATTTATCAGATCACTATAGACAGCATCGCATAGATGAGTTTCATGACCTTCAGAAGAGAGGGCTTACTGTTGCTCAGTATGAGGGTAAATTCACCGAGTTGTCTCGATATACAGAGTATCTCCATAATGAGAAACTCCTGGTTCATAAATTTATTAGAGGCCTAAACCATAACATAGCAGGGCCTGTACGCATGGCAGACCCCTAGATATTGAGTGATGCTGCCGAGAAGGCATACATAGCTAAGGAGATACAGGGACGAGGGCAGAGTTCATGCCCTTAGTTTCAGGGGTAGCAGTAGCATCAACAGAGTTACCGCAGACCACTGCCGCCACCTCAGAGAGGAGGATTTAGTTCCGCATCCTTACCTCCTAGACCTCCACAGCAGAAGTAGAGATCAAAGACACAATAGAGGGCACATGGGGGGCATAATCAAGCTTGGCAGCAATAGGGACCACTTGCAGGACCCGCAAGGTCACAGCAGTCATACAGGGGTTCACAGGGGTCCACAAGTAGATCTGGACAACAGCAGTCGGGTAGGACTTAGACTAGATAGGTACAGGCTCGAGGCCCATGCTATGTGTGTGGCAGAGCGGGACATCTACCCAGAAAGTGCCCATAGGGCTTTACAACAGGGGGACAACCTTGTGTAGTAGGATCAGAGTAGACGGTTGGGGATGTGGGTAGATCCCACCGTATGTTCACAGCAGTTGATAACCACCAAGCTAATTTTAAGGCATCAGTGATTGAGACATCAGGTATGATTGGGGGTGTCCCCATTTCTATTCTTTTTGACTCTGGCACTACTACCTCTTTCATATCTCCTTCGTTAGTGGAGCATTATAGGCTAGTGGCCTCTAGGCAGGGCGATAGGTGGGAGGTTGATTTAGCCACTGGGGCCAAGATGGTAGTAGACACCTTAGTCCGTGACTGTGAGATATCTTTGGGACCCTTTACCATAGTTTATGACCTTAGAGTTATGACATTAGGATCCTACAATGTGGTTTTGGGTATGGACTAGCTTGCGGCTCATAGAGCCAAGCTAGATTGTCGCTGAAAGGTGATTAGCTGTTTAGACGATCATGGTACATTAGTTGATATCATGGGCATTCAGAAGCCCACAGTAGTTCATATGATATCAGCTCAGTAGCTTAAGCACTGCATGTGGAAGGGATGCTAGATGTTCATTATTACAGTGAGAGACAGATTAGAGGATGAACCTAAGGCATCATTAGATGACCACCCCATCTTGAGAGAGTTTGTCGATGTGTTTCCAGTAGAGTTACCAGGGATGCCACCTTGTCATGAGGTAGACTTTCATATTGATTTAGTGCCGGGTGCCGAGCCAATGTCTCATGTACCCTACAGGATGACCACTCATGAGCTCATAGAGCTCAAGTTGCAGCTTGAGGACTTGCTTGAGAAGGGGCACATCCGACCGAGTATTTCACCTTGGGGCACTCCGGTCATCTTCGTAAAGAAGAAGGATGGGTCTCTTCGATTATGCATGAATTATAGGCAGTTGAATAAGGTGATGGTGAAGAACCGTTACCCTCTACCCAGGATTGACGATCTCTTTGATCAGATGCAGGAAGCTAGGGTGTTCTCTAAGATTGACCTAAAGTCCAGTTACCATCAGTTGCATATCACAGAGGCGGACATCCATAAGACCACCTTCTGAACTCGATATGGCCACTATGAGTTCACCGTGATCCCCTTCGGTTTGACGAACGCCCCTGCAGTGTTCACGAGTCTCATGAATGGGGTGTTTTGTACTTACTTGGATTAGTTTGTGATTATTTTTCTTGATGACATATTGATCTATTCATGAACTGAGGAGGAGCATGAGGAGCACCTACGTTAGGTTTTGCAATGTTTGAGGGAGTAAAATCTTTATGGAAACCTGGTGAAGTGTGCATTTTTCAAGATAGAGGTACAATATTTGGGGCACATCTTATCTGGTGATGGAATCTCCGTAGATCCATCACAGATCAGGGCTATTAGAGATTGGCTAGTACCCACTAGTGTGACAGAGGTCAAGAGTTTTATGGGGTTAGTTGGGTATTATTGTAGATTTGTTGAGGGTTTCTCTCAGATAGCGCACCCCATCACTTCCCTTCAGTGGAAAGGGAAGAGTTTTCTATGGACTGAGCAGTGTGAGAGGGCCTTTGGGGTCCTCAAGGAGCATCTTACCAGTGCTCCCATTTTAGCGGTTCCTGATCCAGCAACAGATTTTATGTTTTGCACGGATGCATCACTTGAGGGTTTGGGAGCCGTATTTATGTAGGGTGGTAGAGCGATCATGTATGAGTCGTGAAAGCTCAAGACCCATGAGCTGAACTACCCCACTCATGATTTGGACCTCACAATAGTGGTTCATGCTCTAGTTCATTGGAGACATTTCTTATTGGGTCATCATTTTGAGCTTTATTCAGATCATCACAGCCTTCAGTACATATTTACGCAGCAGAATCTGAATGCCCAACAGCGGCATTGGATGGAGTTTCTTTGCGAGTATGACTTTGATGTCCACTACATCAAAGGGAAGGACAACATGGTTGCTGACACATTGAGTCAAAGGTGCCACGAGATCCTGACCTTAACTCTGAGTGTGGACTTGAGAGGACACATTATTCAGCATCTACCTGAGGATGAGTGGTTTCTTGAGGTGCAACAGGAGATCCAGTCATAGAGGGCCCTAGTGGACAAGTTTGCAGGATACTCACTTGAGGCAGATGGGTTGCTTCATCATAGATGGCACATCTGTGTACCCCACACAAGCAACCTATGTACTGTAGTGTTATCAGAGGTTCACAGAGCACCATATGCAGCACATCTAGGGGTGAAGAAGATGCATGCTGACCTACAATAGCTGTACCATTAGGCAGGTATGAGACGAGATATTACAAAGTTTGTTTCTCGATGCCTTGAGTGCCAGAGGGTCAAGGCCAAGCATCAGCATCCAGCAGGTCTTTTATACCCCCATGAGATACCTGAGTGGAAATGGGACACCATTTCCATGGATTTCATTGTTGGTCTTCCTATGTCTTTACGTTGCCATGATACCATCATGGTGATAGTCGACAAGTTGACCAAGGTGGAACATTTCTCACCTGTGCGCACGACGTACAATGCACCAGCAGTGGCAAGAGTATTCTTGGACGATATTGTGAGATTACATGAGGTACCTTGTCGCATAATTTCTGACAGGGATTCAGTGTTCACTTCAGCCTTTTGGAGAGCTATGCAGCAGGCGTTGGGTACACAGGTCAACTTTAGCTCTGCTTATCACCCTAAGATAGATGGACAGATAGAGTGGGTGAATCAGGTGTTGGAGGACATGCTCTGTATGTATGTTATGGACCATCAGTCTAGATGGGAGGAGTATCTATATTTGGTTGATTTTTCCTACAATAATGGGCATCACAGCTCATTGGGTAAGCCTTCGTTTTAGGCTTTATACGGTAGACCATGCAGGACACCATAGAGTTGGGATCGGATAAAGGACAGGGTTGCCATTGGTCTAGAGTTGGTTCAGGATATGGAGCAACATATCACACTGATTAGGCAGAGACTTCAGGAGGCACAAGATAGACAGAAGAAGTATGCCGATGCTAAGAGACTAGATCAGAGTCTCTCAGTTGGTGATAGAGTTTTCCTTAGAGCGCGGCCACACAAGAGTCTAATCTGTTATGGAAAGGGGTCTAATCTCATATCATGGTTTGTAGGACCTTTTGAGATCTTGGAGCAGATAGGACCTATAGCCTACCGTCTAGCATTGCCACCTAGCCTGTCGCATATCCATGATGGTTTTCATGTTTCAGTATTACAGCGATACATATCTGATTTATCTCAGGTATTAGATTGGAGTGCTCTACAGGTAGAGGCAGATGGGCAGTTGGCTTTGGAGCCAATTCGTATATTGGCTCATCGGACGCTAGGCCTTTGAGGTCGAGAGCTGGACCAGATTAGGGACCAGTGGGATCATTATGATGAGGTCACAATGACTTGGGAGGATGCAGCTAGTTTGAGGGCACTCTATCCTCACCTTTTTGATGACTTCTAGGAGGAAGTTTAGTCTTAGGGGGGGAGGATGTGAGGTCAATTATTTTCACTTCCCTATTTTTTGATCATTTTGCATTATAGTTGGTGACATTATCAGACATTTAGAGACTATTATTTTCATTATACAGAATTAGACTATATCTCCTAATTTTTGGATTAGCATTGATTAGACATGTGGTGATTTGATTAGATCATCTTTTGATGTTAGACATGTGAGATATATTTGATGATGATTATTGATGTGATTACAAGTTCATTATGTGGATTTAATTATTTGATGATGATTATGAGATGTTAGACAGGAAATGCAATTTTAATTGTAATTATGATGTGAATGATTAATGTTGTATGCAATGACATGACTTTAATTTTTGTTGCTTTGGCTATGATTATCCATGATGTGATTGACCACTTGATCTAGTTGCGCAGGTTATATTCCCAGGCCACGAGAAATCGGAAGTAATTTTCACACATTTGTAATTCCCTATAAAGTCGATCCATTCCCAAGAGGGATGAGGATCACGTTTGATCGGATGATGCTTTCGTGCATGCTTGAATTATTTATTTGGCCTAGTTCACCCTTTTAATTGAGTTATATTATGTGTTGTAAAATTTTATATATTTGATTTACACCATTTGGTGTTATTTTTATTTATGGGCCATTTAAAAGTGATTTTATACCTCCCTAGGTGTGTTTTAGTGTCCCAAACTTACCCTAGGGTCTAGGGTCCATTTGGACTTACTAAACCCTAGGGTTACTCACTTTTGGTCACTCTAAACTGGGGTTTAGTAAAAGTGACGAATTTTGAAATGGCTAAGGGTAGAAGATGAGTCATACTTTGGGAAAGACCCATCTCCCTTCCCAAAGTTTGGGGATCCCTTCACCAAGAAGACTTGGGAGGTTTTCAAGACTCCCAATTGTGTGGGATCTCCCTCCAAGACTCTCACACACATGTGAGAGCATCTTGGAGGGAGATGGATCTCTTGGAGAATAAGAGGATGGCATCCCTTATCCTCATGGAGTCTTGAAGGGAGTTGCCACCTCTCCACTTGGTCTCACACATGTGTGAGAGCACAAGTGGATAAGGTAAGGGTTTGAATGGATTGGAGGGTGATACTTGTCACCCTCACACTACTTCTCCCTTGCAAGTGGCATGGGATGAGGAAGGAGAAGGTGACAAGCATCACCTTCTCATTCCTCAAGGTCATGTTTGAAGGCCTATTTTATCTCCTCTTGGAGAGCAGTTGGGGGTTCTTCTTTTTTTTGGAATTTTATTTCTATTCTTGGAGGTTTTGGGAGTGTTAGAGAAATTTTGGAGATTTGGAGACTTGGAGAAGCTTGGAGCTCTTCTTCAAACATGTTTCCATTTCTAGGGCTCTTGAAGGTAAGCTCCATGGCAATAGCCATTTCCCTATGCATATTTTATTTTTGTGAATGTGTTGGAAATTTATGTTGTTGTTTTCATTTTTTTGTGTGGGTTGGGAGTTGGTAAGAGAACCTCCATTTGGAGGTAAGCCTCAACTCATTTGGGATGGGGGAGAGTGAACCTCCTCGAGGTCACCTCCTTATTGTTGTACTATTTATAGCCTTGAGGGCATTCTATGGTGTTTGAGAGAAATTTGGATGGCAAGGGTGCCATGATGGTTTTGAGATTTATGGAGATATGTATATTTTTACTATGGCTTGAGGCCTTGAGATTTTGTGGTTTTTGGAGTTCTTGGGGTGACCTCTTGAGTTGAGGGGTCCACTCCCCTACCCCCTCCAAACTCATTTATTGAGTTTTGTTATGTGCAAATCCATGGGAGTAAATTTTGTGTGTTTGAAAAATTCTTTGTTGTGGTGTGATTGTGAAACCGTGTGAATCCTACCTCCCTAGCTTGGGGGTGACCCACTAGTAGGTTTATGGTAGGGAGGAGGGTATTCCTTAGTGGCTTGGTTCCCCATTTTTGGTGTTCTATTATTGCAGGTTTTATGGAAGAAATGAAGTTTTGGAGAAGGCCATTTTTACCTTATTTGCATTATTTTGGTTGGTTGTTGTGAGCCATGGCCTTGGAGGCCTTATTTTAATTTTTGTCAAAATTATTACTCTCCTTGGGTTTTCTGTTGTAAGAAATTTTAATGTGTAATACCCTTATTATTTTGGCTGTAAAATTTATTACTACTTTCCATCGTACTAGTGGTTGTAAGAAAATTATTGTAAAATGCCTCTCATTGTGATGTTAAGAATATGATTATTTAGCCACCATTGTGTTATGAGTTTGAATAGTTGCCAAAGGAAAAACATAGTTTGCTGCTTTTTCATTACAAAAAAAATATATATAGTTATTGCTTTTTACATTCAAAAAAATAAATTATCAGAAATGTGTATGTTGCAGTTTGAAATTTTGGAGAGCTAAAATAGATGAGCAAATAAATTAGTGATGTTGAAATGGGCTTTAGAAACAAAATAAGTTGTTCACACTATTTCTTGGCTCCCAGAAAATAGGATAAGGACTGTGAAACAATTGTAGTAGGGAGAATATTGGTTTTCAAATGGATACATGTGATTTTACCTTAATTAATTTTCTGTTATAAGAAAGGATAAAAAAAAGATATAATGCAGCTGTGTATTTACTTTAAAAAAAAAGAATACATGCTACTGGTTTTTATTTAAGTTGTAAATCTAATTTTAATATCATTTTTTCTAAACAACTGGGCATATATGTATATTTCGAGTATAATATATATATATATATATATATACAATATGTATATATATGCATATATATTAGATATATATATATATATATCCATATACTTATGTATATACTCTTGGGTGTCATTGGAAAATAGATATGTTTATATATATATATATATATATATATATATATATATATATATATATATATAATTTACTGCAATCATTAAAAAGAGTGTAAATATAAGATAAACCAAACAACAGATTTTTTTTTTGATAATGAAAGCATTTCATGTTCAAACTGTATCTGCCAAACCCCCCATTTTATGGGGTATGAATTGAAGTTTAAATAAAATAAAATAAAAATATGGCTGCCGCCCACCATAAACTCTCTCCTTAAAAGACGTGGGGGGTGTGGGTGGATACACCGCCCCCAGGGTGTGGGTGGAGGCACCACCCCCTCCCCACACCCAAAACAAAACCCTTGCAAAATTTTAATGGCGACGCCTACAACGAACTCTGATCACCTCCCTATGTGGCGTTTGGCCATTTCTTGTCTTCTGTTTATTTTCTTTGATCAATATATATATATATATATACACACTTCTGTAATGCATCTAAAATGCTTGCATTTGGATTTCCACTTCCAACATACATATATATATGCACACTTCTGTAATGCATCTAAATGCTTGTATTCATATTTCCACTTCCAACATATATATATATATATATATATATATATATATATATATATATAGTAACCCCTTGTTGGATATACACAAAATATACCTCTATATGGTAAACCCTCTTGACAGCCTCCTCAACAAACCTTCAACCTGCAACAATGGAGGCAAAACAAAATACAATAGAGAAGAAGAGAAAACAAAACAAATGGAGAGAAAAGGAAAAAGAATAAGATGGAGATGTTAGGGTTGTGGCCACAAGGAAATAATAAAATAATAGATTAGGGCAACTCTTTTTAGGAAAACTATTAAATTAACAATTAGGGATGAGTTAGAAATGAGGGGGAAAATTAGAAAAGCTTTTTATTTATTTTCCCCATTTTGCCATGTGCATGGGAATTTAAAATTCCCTCTCCTTTGCCTTTTGCCTTCCTTTGGGATTTTTATTAAAGTTAAATTAATTTTTCCTTTTGGGGTTTTGAGACCTTTATGTTTTTCTTAATGGGTTTTTATTTTAATGGGAGTGGGATTTTTGAATTATTGGGTTTTGTTTAATACGTCTTAATTTAATTACATAGGGGAAAACTCTTTAATTTAATTATTTTAAATGGATCAATTTTATTTTTTTTATGGGGAGAGAGATTTTAAATTTTCCCCTTTATAAATTATTTTTGAGCTAGTTAATAAATATGAATGTCGAAATTATATTTATTAATGGACTTGACTATTGAATTTTAATTTGGTCCTTTATTTTAATTTGAATTTTATAATTTTGTTGAGTGGTTAAAATTATTCGACCTTGGAAATTTATTCGATTTATCCTTATTTTTATTTATTTTAATTTTTGCATTAATTCTTCTTGGAGATTTTCTTTTTAAAATTTATATTTCAATGATTAAAAATGCGTTATGCTGTCGAATTTTTCCTAGATTTTAGGGTTTTATTTTTATGACATTTTTGTGACTTTCATTTAACCACTCCATTTCATCATGCAACCATCATGCCATTAGATGTGTTTTTATATTCGATTTGATTCATGCATTAGTGTTAGGGTTTGATTTCAATTTGGTCAAAATGACCTCTTTCACCTAGGAAACTTAGGGTTTGAATTAAAACTGTTCTAACCCTAGAAGTGGCGCAGATCGTGCTGCATAACCCCCTAGTCAGCTATCATCACGTAGGGGTTCGTGTAGGTAGATGCACTTCCTCGATTATCGAATGACATATTTACGCCTTATGCGTATTGCCATCGAGCACGCTGATGCGTGCGAGGGGGTTTCTAGGGACATGCGGAAACATTTTTTGATATTTCGTGTCATCACCACATGACAAATGTGGACATGACACATGTGTTGCATGTCGTGACCACATGGGAAATGTGGGCATGACAGGATTACCCTTTCATTATGTTATTAAGAGGAGGTATATATAAAGGTGGTGATTATCATTGTGAGAGAGATGTGTAGAGTATGATATTGTATTGGAGATCTCTTAGAGATAAAGTGTGGACTGGCTTCTTCCATAAGGAGTATCATATGGTGTTACCCTACTTCAAGGGTTTATTCTATTTCCACATATATTGGATATTAGGGCATATTAGCCCACAAACATCTCTTGTGTTATGTAAGATCTATCTTCTGCATTATATTATTTCCATTATTATATGTTTGGATCTTATCACTCTGAGTATCATATGTCCTTGAAAAAATATTGAAGGAGACCTTCTTGCTATGCATTTCCTTGAAGAAATTATTGATTTGATTTCTAAATTGCGTAGTTGCATTCATGTTGGCCACATCAAAATCATAAGGAACTTCCTATAAAACTCCATGGAGAAATTGTTTCCATCACTACTTAAATAAGTCAACATTTAGCTCTATTTTCTCTTTAACATATTGCCTTGTCAGGTCACTTAATAGATTGAAACAATCATTCAAAATATAAAAAATTTGGGAATTTCCAAGTGATATTTTGTTGAGTTGTTTGTAGCTTCGATCAGATAACATAATAATAAATATGAATATATAAGTAATATTAAATATTACTTATATATTCATACTTAATATATAAGGTATGTTAAGATAAATATCAATATAGCATGATCGAATGATATATTACCAAAGCATAAACACCTTCTGCATTCTAAATGGTGATTAGTAACTGTTAAAATCAGTGAAACTGATTACAATACAAATGGTGACAAAGTCACACCTGTGATAGGCATGACTCCTTGAGGAGTCACGTCTATCACAGGTGTGACTCCTACCGTCACTCACATATTTATATCAATGTCTTTGCCCTGCAATACCATGGATCGACACAAAAATCAGAAGTGTATGAGAAGTGGAAATTGCATCTGAAATACAAAAGAAAGTAATAAGTTAAGTCTGCTATATAAATATCAAACTTTCAAAAAATATCTAAGTCAGAGATTATAAGTTCAATTTGAATTAACATGGTATCAGAGCCACGTTAAGTAGAATCCGAGCAGAAAATCAAACTTGAGAAATTTAGATTTAATACATCTCATTTCTCCAATGGCAGCAGCAATCCGATTTGAAGACATTGGAAGGAAAGAACATTAAAAAGAAAAGGGTGTAAAGAAAATCAAGATGTGTAAATCGTTATCTTCATAACAGTGATTCATGAGTATAAGGAGCAACAATCTATGTTAGGAGGACAGATCTAATTAAAGATAGCAGCAATCATGAGCAAATAATATATGAAAAGATTTGTAATGATTGGTGAAGTTGCATCCCTCAAAGGGAAATAAAAGGAGTCAATGAAGAAGATCGATAGGCATCAAGGAAGGAGAGGAATCAATCAATCTGCAATTAAATTAGCAAAGGTATGGAATCTCTATTATATATTGAACTTATAAATGTCTTAAGACAATTTCTGAAGATATGCATATTCATATTGCAATAAGTAATATATAGTTACAAATGCATTACTCAATGATACATTGGTAAATGATAGAAATGAATGACATGAAATAAGATATGATTAGCTTATAGGAATGCATTACATTATATTGACTAGAATAGAAATCAAATGAAATTAGTCATATAATTGACATAGGATATTTATGTACATTATCATCATGAATATGGAATCTTGATTACATATAATGGATGAACAAATGAATGTCATTATAAATGAATATACAAGGAAGAATGAATTAATATGATAAATGTGTATGAACATGATCAATAATGATAATGGAAAGTGATCAAACATTAGATCATATGTGATGGGCCATATGATATGAGGCCAAAATGATAAGTCATCATATGAAATATCAACAAAGACTTAGAAATCATAGGATTGTGCTATATCCAAGAAAAGGATTAGCCTCATCATTAATTGTCTCGTTATCCTAGGTGTATGGGTAAGTTAGGAGATTGTATGTTGGACCTAGGTAACCCTCAAGTGGATGAAGAACATTGTGTGGGTGTGAAGTCCCTTGAGCCAAGAGACAAAGAACACTGTGTGGGTGTGAAGTCCTTGGGCCCATGGTAATGATGAGCTCATCAATGTTAAATGTGCCTGACGTGAGGTGACTCTTGGTGGGAGAAGAATGTTGTGTGGACATGAAGTTCCATCAAGCCATATGGTGAAGAACTCTATGTGGGAGTGAAGCCTTTGGGCCTCCGTATGGGATGGTTAATGGCTCCTCAATGAACCATACCTATGGAGCTAGAGATGGATTAATGATAGGGCGACACATGATCCTCTCAAGGGTAGAGCATAAGGCCTTTGATCATGAATATGAATATGGATATAAATATGAATATGAAAGTGAATATAAATGATTATGACTATGAAAATGGGATTAAGAGGGAGTTCACTATACCTTATAATCCTCAACAAAATGGAGTTATAGAAAGAAAAAATAGAACCATTGTAGAAGTTGCTAGGGCTATGTTACTTGATCAGAATATAGACACTTCACTTTGGGCAGAAGCATCTAGTACTGCTGTCTATATATAGAATAGATGTCCTCACTCTCATATTGATGACAAAACTCCTGAAGAAGCCTTCACTGGCACAAAACCAGACATTAGTCATTTAAGGATATTTGGTTGTCCTATTTACATTCATGTGCCCAAAGAGAAAAGAACTAAGCTAGAACCTTCTGGGAGAAAAGGCATCTTTGTAGGCTATAGTGAAACATCAATATCTTATAGAATATATATACCTGGTCAAAGACAAATTGAACTAAGCAGAGATGTGATTTTTGAGGAAGACATAGCTTTCAAAAGAGCTAGAAATGATATTGAGTCAGAAATCCAAACTTCCAACTCAAGCATAGAAGAGGATCCTACACCTGAGTTTCAGAGGGAGTATCTTGAGGAAGAGGTAAACCATGAACAAATCACATCACTATAAAATCCCAAGAAAAGACCACTCTGGGCCACCATAACAATGGAAGAAGCTAAAAATTATGCTGTTCCATCAGGGACTTTTAGGGAAAGCACAAGACCTAAGAGATTCTCTAGTTATGTAGCTTTAATGAGTGAATTCATTAAATCAGAACCTTCTAGTGCTATAGAAGCTCTTAAGCACCAAGTATGGAAGGATGCCATGACAGAGGAGTATCAATCCATCTTGAAGAATGATGTGTGGGATATAGTACCTAGACCAAAAGGGAAATCTGTTGTTTCTTCAAAATGGCTATTTAAAATCAAACATGTTGCAGATGGCAGTATAGGGAAATACAAAGCAAGATTTGTAGCTAGAGGATTTTCACAAAAGGAAGGAATTGATTACGATGAAACCTTTTCTCTAGTTTCTTGATATACATCTGTCAGGGCAGTTCTAGCTATTGTAGTAGCCAAAGGGTGGAAAGTCCATCAAATGGATGTAAAAATTGCTTTCTTAAATGGAACCATTGAAGAAGAGGTTTACTTAGAGCAACCTGAAGGATTTGAGATTCACAATGCAAGATCCCATGTATGTAAATTAAAGAAAGCTCTATATGGACTTAAACAAGCCCCCAGAGCCTGGTATGAAAGAATTGACAGTTATCTCTTGAGATTAGGCTTCTGAAAGAATGATGCAGATCCAAATCTCTACTTCAAACAAAGAAAAGGTGATATGTTAATATTGATATTATATGTTAATGATCAACTGATTACAGGAGAAAATTACCTTATTGATCAGTGTAAGAAAGATCTAGCTTCAGAATTTGACATGAAGGACTTAGGTCTATTACACTACTTCCTTGCACTGGAAGTATGGCAGAAATCAGACTGTATTATTCTAAACCAAGGGAAGTACACAATTGATATATTAAAAGGGTTTGGTATGATGGAATGTAGACCTATGTCTTTCTCCATGGAAACAAATCTTCATAAATTGAAGGAAGCAGCAGCAGATTCTCCGTTGGCAGATCCCACTCTGTATAGACAGATAATTGGATCCTTGATGTATTTGGTCAATACCAGACCTGATATCTGTTATGCTGTAAATGCCTTAAGTTAGTTTATGTGTGAGCCCAAGGAGATACATCTTGTGGTTGTGAAACATATAATGAGATACCTTCAAGGTACTCTAAATTATGGCTTAAAATATGAAAAGGTTGACTTAGATCTACATGGATTCACAAAATCAGATTGGGCTAGAAGTGTAATTGACCGAAAGAGCACCTCTAGATGTTGTTTCAGTTTAGGGTCAGCATGATATCATGGATCAGCTAAAAATAGTCTTCAGTTGCTCAGAGTTCTACAGAAGCCAAATATATTGCAACTTCTATGGCTGCTAGAGAGGCAGTATGGCTTAGAAAACTACTTGTGGGATTATTTGGTAAACCTCTAAAACCAACTATCATCCACTGCGACAATCAAAGTTGTATTAAGCTATCTGTGAATCTAGTATTCCATGATAGATCTAAACATATTGAGATTCCTCATCACTATGTGCATGATATGGTGGAAAGGAATGTGATTCAGTTGGAGTATATTAGTACAGGAGATCAAACTGCAGATATTCTTACTAAACCACTCCTCAAGGTAAAAGTTGAATACTTCAGAAAAAATCTTGGTATGATTGAAATGTAAAATTCTAATTGATTTGTACTAATATATTAAAGATGTTTAATGTGTAAACATCTTGTGTCATATGTGTGACTCTATGACATTATGGGCCTACCCATTCTGTGTTTATTTCCAAAAGGTGATGATTTTTTGGATAATCTACACTTGTACCTAACATTATAAGGTGATGATCTTATAATGTTCATTAGACTAATATCATGTGACTTGATATTGGTATGAATCATGGAGTTATCATGATTAAGTGATGGTAGACATTATGTGACTTAATGTCAATGCACATACCATAACTGGGATATATATAAGGAGAATGTAATGTTCTCGAGTATAGTATATCCTTTAGTATCACGAGGTAGGTGATGCTACGTATCACGAGATAGGTGATACTATATATCATGAGTTATATGATATTAAATTACTTTGAGTGATTCATTATAGATCAGATAATTGATATTCACAGAGATTATTATGATATTGTTATCTTCTTGAGTTAAGAGGGAGTGTTGAGTTGTTTGTAGCTTCGATCAGATAACATAATAATAAATATGAATATATAAGTAATATTAAATATTACTTATATATTCATACTTAATATATAAGGTATGTTAAGATAAATATCAATATAACATGATCGAATGATATATTACCAAAGCATAAACATCTTCTGCATTCTAACCGGTGATTAGTGACTGTTAAAATCAGTGAAACCAATTACAATACAAATGGTGACGAAGTCACACCTGTGATAGGCGTGACTCCTTGAGGAGTCATGTCTATCACAGATGTGACTCCTATCATCACTCACATATTTATATCAATGTCTTTGCCCTGCAATACCATGGATCGACACAAAAATTGGAAGTGTATGAGAAGTGGAAATTGCATCTGAAATACAAAAGAAAGTAATAAGTTAAGTCTGCTATATAAATATCAAACTTTCAGAAAATATCCAAGTCAGAGATTATAAGTTTGATTTGAATTAACATATTTCTTGTTTGGCATAATTAGAATGTTCTCTTTAAAAAAAAAATTAGGAGATAGCTTGCGAAGAATTTTAACTCTAAGAAAAACCTGAGAATGATATTCTTCATTTTCCTTACATTCCTCTAGAAGGGTATGAATGTCTTCTTTAAGGGAAGAGAAATCTTTCCAAGCTTGGATTGCCTCATCTATGGCCTAGAAACCTTGATCATATGTCTCATCCATCCATGCCTAGGTAGACTTAGCCATGTGTTTCATTTTATCCAATTCATCAACTTCTTGCTTAGACAAAATTATAGGAGCTATAGTGCCATCATCTTGTTGCAACGGGCCTACTAGGTGTTTGATATAGGGTAAAAGTTTTTCCACTTGTTCTTTTAGTTGCCTCCTCATTAGCTCATCATTATGCATCCTCTGAACAACTATGCTCACTTCCTCCTACATTTCTTCAATTTCTTGAGCTCGAGTGGCATGACCTAGATCGATAGTAGAATTTTGGAAATTTTTAGCATTGAGATCTCTGTCATCTTTGTCTATTGTAGGTGTTGTAATCTATACAACCCTTGAGCCTAAAGCATACTTAGCTATAGTAGAAAGCACATTATCCTTCTTTTTTCCCTTTGGCTTTTCAATCTTTCTTACTAAACTAGCCAAGTCCAATGTGGGGGCTATGATTACTGGTTGTCTTTGATTTATCCTTATTTGTAGCCACTAAGGGGCTAAAGAATTGTCATTGATGGGGACTCATTACTGCCGAGGAGGAGAGAGAAGAACTTCTTGTTGTTCCAAGTCTTCATTTATTCCTTCCCCTCCTATGGAATGATCCTTTGGATCAAATTCCTTATTAATGCTAGATACAAGTGGTTCTTGTGTTAACACCTACTCAATCAATGGCACATCCTCTTGCATATTTTCGTGTTCACTTTCCCTAAGAAGGCTTGAAGAATGATCATTTACTACCCCTTGCAACTGTCTAGTGGCCTCCTCTTCCAACTGATTGATTGCATCCTTACCCTGGGGTGAAAGCACAAATATGAGTATACATTTCTTGGAAGTCTCCCACGGATGAAAAATGTCGCTTGGAACGGGTACCCATTTTGAAAAAAATGGGTACCTATTTAGGATCGAGCACCCGAAGCAAAATGGGTACCCGTTTTCAAAAAAATAAAAAAAATAGCCATATGCATATAAAAACAAAAAAAAACTTTTTGAAAATGGGTACCTGTTTTCAAAAAGTTTTTTTTTTAACATGCCTATTGCTAGTTTTTTCATTTTTTAGAAATGGGTACCCGTTATTTTTAAAATGGGTACCCATTTATAACAGGCACCCGTTTATAATGGGTACCCATTTCTAAAAATTTGAAATTTCAAACCCGCCAATTTGCATTGGTTTTAGGCTTGGAAACCCAAGCCTTAGCTTTGGACCCGCAACTAGGAGACTATGAAAACAACAAGAGAAAAAACTAGTTTCACCACTATGGCTGACGATTTTTTTAAAAAAATATTTTAACAAAATTAAAACCTATTATAGATCTCAAAGTCTAGTTTTCAAATATGTATTTTTTTTCTATTGAACATATATTTCTATTTATTATTTAATTTCCAAACAAACTAACTCATAAACTTGAAATAACACAGGTTACTATTTTTTAATAACTTTTGATTTTAAAATTTTCTTGAAAAAAAATTGTGTGACCAAACTAGACATCATTCTCTACATGAAAACAAAATTTAGTGAATTGATTAATTTAGCTCAAATTATGTTGGCCATACATGAGGGGTTTTAAAAAACACTAAGTAGGGCCATTAAAAAATTATAGAAAAATATCCTAACCAAAATTCAACATCCTGAGAATCTTTCCACAAAAGGAATTAGAAAAATACATTAATTTAGGTCAAATTATGTTGGTCGTACACATGCATGCTTTTGCAAAAAACAGGGGACTTTTAAAAAGACACTTTTTTTACATCCAATAAAAAATCAACTTGCATCATCTAGGTATTAGAAAAAATTACATATTTGAAAACTAGAAACAAAATCCTACATTTCTTATTTTTACATCATCTTAATATTTTATGTGCAAGTGCTTCAAATTGTCACTTCAAGTATGACAAAATTTGAAAAACAGGAAAAATACTTCCACTTTTTGGCCAAAAAGTGAACTCATCTTTTTGCACTTACCCCATGATAACTTTTAATGATATGAAATATTGATCTTGACAAACTAACCTCATCATAGTGACTTATCCACCCCTTACAAGGCTATCTGCATGACTTACTTTTACCAGACCGCCAAAAGTAAGAAAACCACAAGCCAAAGCAACAAAAAAATTTGGGTCCCTATTTTGTCAAGTCAAAATGGGTCATGTTGTGTAACCACACAACACTTGGCTAAGAAAGAAACAAGATTCAATATCCCTGTCTACTGCAGAGGTAGAATACATTGCAGCAGCATGCAATTGCACTCAAGTGTTATGGATGAAGCAGACTTTGAAGGATGAAACAAAATCCTACATTTCTTATTTTTACATCATCTTAATATTTTATGTACAAGTGCTTCAAATTGTCACTTCAAGTATGACAAAATTTGAAAAATAGGAAAAACACTTCCACTTTTTGGCCAAAAAGTGAACTCATCTTTTTGCACTTACCCCCTGATAACTTTTAATGATATGAAATATTGATCTTGACAAACTAACCTCATCATAGTGACTTATCCACCCCTTATAAGGCTATCTGCATGACTTACTTTTACCAGACCGCCAAAAGCAGGAAAACCACAAGCCAAAGCAGCAAAAAAATTTGGGTCCCTGTTTTGTCAAGTCAAAATGGGTCATGTTGTGTAACCACACAACACTTGGCTAAGCAAGAAATAAGATTCAATATCCCTGTCTACTGCAAAGGCAGAATACATTGCAGCAGCATGCAGTTGCACTCAAGTGTTATGGATGAAGCAGACTTTGAAGGATGAAACAAATTCCTACATTTTTTATTTTTACATCATCTTAATATTTTATGTGCATGTGCTTCAAATTGTCACTTCAAGTATGACAAAATTTTAAAAATAGGAAAAACACTTCCACTTTTTGGCCAAAAAGTGCACTCATCTTCTTGCACTTACCCCCTGATAACTGTTAAATACTTCTGCCTCTTCAAGGGTGGTCTCTCGTACAGTCTAAATAGGCTCATTATTCGTCTTTGCAACCTCTTTTACCTTCAACTCCTCACAAATCTTATAGATATTCTCCAGAGATGGAGGTTCCAATTTTTTATGAGGTGAGGGAGGAGTCCCTAAGAAAATTATCTCCTTATGGATATTGTAGAGGACTGTCTTAATTACACCAAGATAGCCTCATGAGGAAGAGATTGAGTGGGTTGAAAATTAGGAGAGGAAGGATCATTTATAGGGATAGCATGGATGGAACAGAAGGATAAGTAGAAGATATGGAGGGTGCAACAACAAGAATAGGAATTTGTACTTGTTGTGAAGAGGGAGATGGTAATGGTAATGAAGTAGAAGAAAGCAAAATGGAAGAGGAAGATGGGGCTGTAAATGAAAGTGAAGACAATACATGAATGGACGAGGTGGGGAAAGTCATTTGATGGGATGGTACAGAATATGTAGTGATAGTAGTGTAGACACCAAAAATTGACCATGTCCTTATGACACCCCTTTTAACCCCACTTTCGACACCTTTTGACATCATTCATCCTAGGAGTCCACTTTATCATTCCCCTTCCATTAGCCAATTAATTAAATAAGTTATATTTATTTAATTAATCAAGATTATCCCTCCCACCAAATTAAATAAATAAATTATACTATTTATTTAATTAATTTTAATCCATTTTACCTATTTCCCAAATTAATTAAATATATTATATATTTTTTAATTAATTTAATCCATTTTTCCCTCTAGTTAAATTAATTAAATAAATCTTATTTATTTAATTAATTTATCCTCCCACATCATCACCCTTCTCCAATAATTAATTAATTATTTGATTAATTATTGAGAGTCACATGTTTAGCTAAAGTTAGTTAGCCAGATTCATTGAACCTGAACATTTGTACAAAAGTCAAACTAACTTTTCATCTCAACCATCCATTTCATACTACATCTCCAAATCTCAAACGTTCACATAAGGATATACCCTAGAAGCTTCCATCCTTGCCCTAATGTTGTCTCATCAAATCTCAACAATTCATTGCACCTTTTAATCCTATCCATCCATCCTATCACTCAAGTATCTATAAATCAAATCTCAACCAAGCCATTATCAATATATTAAAGTGCTTCAAAGTAACATTATGTTGTCAAAATAACATATCACACAAGAAAGTAATGTTATGCTACTAGTTTAGTGAGAAATCAACATAATATCTTATCAAGAACATAGCCATTAGAGCTTGGGTGCACTCCATTCTGCTCTATCAAGGAGAAAGAAGGGTTTTAGGTGAAGATATTGTGTGTGTATTGCATTATCTTCTCTAATGTTTACCTTTAATCTTTTCTTGTCTTCATTTTGGCACACCCGGTGGGACCCACGTCCCTTGACCTAGCTTGTTTTTGCAAGTCTTGTGAGCTTTTTGTTGTAGTTTTAGGCTCTTTTTAGACAAATCTTAGGGCTGACCTGTTGCAAGGAGTCTCCTATGCCAAAACAAAATTCACTATTGCATTCGAGAGGCCCAAAAACCCTAGGATTCATATATGGTTTTTTATATAGTACGGATATGTACCGTATAGCATGACCTACAATGCCCACATGCCCTTATGCATTTTCCTTTGATTTATACTTTTAAATTGGGCAGTAAATTAAAATTTTTAATTTCTTTGCTTTTATCTACAAGCTAATAGTGTGATCCATAGGTTTTTCAAATGAGGGTGGGAGTTCACCAGGTTTCTATTTTATTTGCAACATGGTCTCTTTATCCACTAGTTTACCACTTTGTCCAAAAGATTAGATGGAAATTCTTTTACCTAGAGCAAGTGGGGGTTCATGTAAATCTCTTTGTCGACCCTTGGTCATATTGGAGACCAGCGGCCACTTCTTATTGCCCGCCCTCGAGCGCTGAGCTTGCAGTCCCGTGGGGCTTTAGCTGCAGGTTTTGATCAGACTGAGGGGCCTAAGTCCAGGGCTTCTAGGAATTTAACCACCACTAGTCTGTTGTTAACCACTCTGCCACCTACAACCACCTACACCTGCCTGTCTCACCACTTGCGCTCAGTCCTGCCACCTGCGCCTAACCTTTCTACGTCCCGCCCGCGCTCGCTCTTGAGTGGTGCCACCCCTCTTTTCCACCTGTACATAATCAATCTACCACTAGAGTGCCACCTAAGCACTACTTAGCCTGGTGGCACTACCCTTCCACCTCCTAGTAACCACTAATCAACAACCACCCTTTTTATTCATGTCTCATAATCTAGCTATTTTTTTCAAACTCATGTAACTTTTTCCTAGCATATCAGATTTTGACAAAAATTATAGGCATTGGAAAGATGATTTAGCTAGCTTCATAGTGGTGTAGTCCTCTTTTCTAGATTTGGCCTAGATTTTAAGGTATAATCATTTGAAGTTGTTTTCTTGCAAACTTTTATCACTCATATCTTTTGCATTTCAAATCAAAATTTGATGATTTTTTTGAAATTGCATAGAATTTTGCAAGGAATATAATCATATCATCTAATATTCTTTATCTTATCATCCATCTCTAATTTATTAGATTGAATTATTTTGAGCTAACAATTATTTTATAGCCTCACGCTTGTCAAAGGTCAAATTTTCTCAAACTACTAACAAGTTTGCTACAGGTTAGCTGGTCAAAGGCTTATCATAACCCACTTTATGTTTGATTTTTTTGGTGAGTTTGATTGTGACTTGAGGTGTGTGTATGATCTTACCTTGTGCTTAGTGTGATCCTAGGAATCAAAATTGCCCTTTAGACACATTCATTTTCACACACACATTCATTTTCTAAGGGTTAATTTATCTTGTTTGTGAGGATTAAGTGTTTTCTCTCACACTACTAGGTGATCTTGAGAATTAAAACACTACTTGATTCACTTTTGTCACCCAAGGTGTGTTAGTGTGTGTATTCTCTCTCTTCTCACTTCATGATCAAGAACACCTAATAGCTACCTTTCCTATTAGGAGGCCTACTTGCAGATTTAATCACCCCAAGGGACAAACTCAACCACATGTTCCGATGTGATATATTAAAGGGAGAGAATGAAATTTGTACCTCAATCTAGTCATCATCATTTCTAGCATAGCATTGGACCCCTTGGTGATTCAGGACACAAGGTGAAGATATTGTCTGAGCCTTTGCTCTAATCTTATGCTTAAATACTAGTGTTCATGGATTGGACCCCACATACCTTGCGTATATAGGGGACTCCCTTAGAGGCTTGTTCATCCTAGTTTAAGACCTTGCAACCATCAAACTAGACCTTGCAACCATCTTTTAGTGTGGTGTAAGGGACACGAACTGCCCCCTGAAGTTACTCACCATGTATACCCTAGAGCTGAGATAGAGGATCCTTGGGGAAGGCATCAAGACCACTAAGGAAAGGGATCTCCTATGTATGCAAGACATGCCCTAGCTATCCACTCCTGGGAATGTTATTAATGGATTAATTTCCATTGGTGGGCCCACATTAGAAGTCAATCCTACTTGAATAATCTAGGGTGTTATTGTGTTTGGTGTGTGTGTTTATTTGCACTTCCCTAATCCAAAATCCAAAACCTTTTCCAAACTTGTGCATGTATGTTTGAAATCTATTGTTTGTAAATTTGCCCAAGTTTAAGATTCAAAACGATCCCTAATCACCTTCTAATCATTCATTTTCATCCAAATCTAATCCAATCTGTGTATAGGTAAAAATCAAGTAAATAAAGATTAAGCAACGGACAATAAAGTGAATCCTATAACCTTCAAGAGATTGATCTAAATGATAAATAAATCAATGCAAATCGAAACAAACAAAGAAAGCTATCACCTAGATTGTGTAGATCCCTTGGTTATTTGTGGATTGCTCAATACATTGCATAACCATGTTGCAAGAAGTGGTCATGTGATAATGTGGTCAATGATGTGAGAATGTTCAAAGCACTATTACAAATTCCCAAAGCTTAAATGATTGAAGAGGATTTTTCATGCAATGAAGGGAGTATATATAAGTTTCAGGAAAAGATCAATCAACAGTTGAGATAAATCAATGAGATGGATGGAAAAGATGAGTTGAGAGGACATGATGAATGTGTACATGACAAGTTTCCATGCAAAAAGGAGCTTTATTGAGTTAATTGCTTGCTTTGATAAAGATAGGATTTGATTTCATAAATTTAGAATGTTTTTTTACAATTTATGAGTTGGTTGATAAAAACCAATAATGACTAAAGTCAATTAACTCAACTTATAATTTGCTTTTTGACATGCTAAAATAAGACTAATTGTGCACATAGAAGAAAAGATTATTTTTGGAAGATAAAAACAAATTAAATAAATAAATTTATTTAATTTATCTTGCATGATGGGAGAAAGGATAAGATATGAGGATTTAAATAAATGAAACAAATAAATTACTTTAATTTAATTTTCATGATGGAAGAATATAAATAAAATATTAGTTATTTATTTTTAGAAGATAAAGTGATGTAGGAGCATCCCTGGTTCAAGAGCAATCTTGCATCAACCAAAAACATTTGCATTTTAGTTTGTTTCTTTCATTTTCCTGTTCAGTTCAGTCAGTAGCAGTTTCAGTAGATTGGTCTGCATTCTTTTGTAGTTTTATCTTAGACTTTACGGAGATGGACTTAGCATCTAGACACATTCATGCACATCGTATCCAAAATTTAGATCAGGTAACAGAAAGATATTGCTATCAAAAGATCGACTGTTTTCTCAAAACATAGCATCTTGATAGTCTCAGATAATCAGCTAAAGGAGAAGACTTGCGGAGCTAAATGACACATCATTCAATGTTGTTTGGATCATGGTTGACCTTCCCTAAGATCCGCATGCTATTTCATTCATTTGTGGAGGAGTTCTATATGATTAGGTCTGACCTATCTATGTACACACGTTACTACCTTTTTATTGGAGTTTGTAATTATCCTTGGCCCATGTGGAGGAATATTATGTTCCGAAGATGATATATAAACATGTAATAGATGCCTAGGAAAGTAGTTAGCATAATTTACAAGTTTGATAGTTTGATTTTTTTACGAAGGAGCTTCAAAGCTATATCTTGTGCATATTCTGTAATTGAAGAATTAGGCTTGTGAACTAATTGTAAGCCCGCATGTTGCCTGCCATCTTGTATTTTGAGTCAATAATATACTGAATGATTGAATCTATATTTGCATTATATCTTTGAGTTGTTTCCGTTGTGTTTACTCTTGCTGCACAGTCTAGACTATTCACTTTGTGGACCCTCCTAACCGTGACTGCACCAAGTGTTATCAGATCGAAGTTTGAATCTTTGGGAGCAAATTGAGTGAAGTTGGAGAAGGAATTCTATAAGATCTTATTGTGAACAAATCACTGAATCTAAGGTAGACTACTTGTGTTGTCAATCGATCACTGATTGTGAGGCAGTTTTCACCTTGTAGCCTGATTGCCAAATTTGAGGCAGTTACACTTGATCCGAGGAAGAATGCCACTGAGGAGAATACCTGTTGTTGGTACTATGGCTAGAAGAATGGATGAGATGATGGAAATGATGAAAATAATGCAAGTTTTTTTTGATACTGTTGAAGAATATCAGAGAAGAGGACTTACACCTCGATCTAATGTTGAAAGTGATGATGATGAAGAATTCCAATCCACTGATCAAAATGAAGTAACCCTAGGAGATGAAGAAGAAGAATCAGATCAAGTCAAGATGTTGTGAGCTATTTCAAAGATTGGGAAAATACCTAGAGTTGATATACCAAACTATACTGGAAATTTGAACCCTGAAGAGATGATTGATTGGATAAATGACCTAGAAGAATACTTTGAGTATGAAGAAATTGAAGATCTGGAGAAGGTGAAATTTGCAAAGACAATGTTGAAAGGACATGCTGCTATATGGTGGAAAGAAGTTTAGTTAGATAGAAATAGAAGAGGAAAAGAGAAGATTACAAAATGGGATAAAATGATGAAAAAGTTGAAGAATTAGTTTATACCTGCTGACTATGAATTGGAACTATTGAAGAGATTGTAGAACCTAAGACAAAAGGAGAAATATGTGAAGGAGTATACTAAAGAATTTCATAAGATGATCATAAGGACATGAAATAGTGAAGCAAGAAAGGAGAAAATAGCTAGATACATCAATGGACCGAGATTGAACATTTAAGAAGAACTGAGTTTGGTGAGGATGACAACATTAGAAGAGGCATATCAGTTTTCCCTGAAAGTTGAAGAAAAGTTGAACAAGAGGCATGAGTAGAGACATAGCTTAGATGTTTAGATAAGCAAGAAGCAACTGAGGTCCTTCTTGAACTACATGACAAGTTTGGTACTAATCATGGGTCCTATTTGGCCACAACACATGCCATCCTAAGGGTTGGATATTATTGGCCAACAATTTTTAAAGATATAGCTAAACATATCAAGTTTTGCGATACATGCCAAATAGCTATAGATAGAGAAAGATATGTAGCTCAACCTTTGTAGCCAGTGATGGAGATGCACCTATTTGCACAATGGGGCATGGATTTCATAAGAGCCATCAATCCTCCATCTTCTGCTGGACATGGGTTTGTTTTAACTATTACTAATTATTGTACCATGTGAACAGAGGTATTAAGCAACAAGACATGTACATCTGATGATTTGATCAAATTCCTTGAAGATAACATTATCACCAAGTTTGGAATTCCTTATGCATTAGTATGTGATAATGGTCCTACATTTGCATCATTAAATTTTTCTAGTTGGGCTTTTGATCATGGCATAATTCTAAATTTTTCATCTAATTATTATCCTCAAGGTAATGGTTTAGCAGAGTCTACCAATAAAAATCTATTGACAATCATTAAAAAACTAGTAGAAAAGAACCCAAGGGAGTGGAATACCTTGCTGAAATATGCCTTGTGGGTAGATAGAACTAGAGTTAAGGCAACACTTGGGAATTCTCTGTACCAATTAGTATATGGAGTGGATCCTATCCTTCCCATCAACCTGAAAATCCCCACCTTACAATTTGCTCAAGAGTACTTAGGTCTGGAGGATAAAATGAAGGTCAGGCTATTACAGTTACTACATTTAGAGGAGAAGAGGGATCGAGCCATTGATCACTTCTCCAAACATCAAGCCATTGTCAAGCGCTGGTTTGACAAGAGGGTTAGAGTCAAAGCATTTAGGATTTGAGATCTAGTCCTATCTTGGGATAAGGTCAGCGAGAAGAAAGGAAACCATGGTAAGTTTGATAAATTGTGAACTAGTCCTTTTCAAATATCAAAAATACTACCTATAGGTTAAAAACGTTAACAAGAGAGGATGTTCTATTTTCTGTCAATGGACAGTTCCTTAAACATTACTTTCAGGTCTGATCTGGGGATGTCCTAGGTTTGTGTATATGTACAGTTGCTTGTATAGTGGTTGGTTGGTTTTGTGTGTTTCCTTTGGTTGTGTTGGTTGCTGGTTTGTTGAGTCCCTATTTTGGTTAGGTATAATGCTAGGTACCCTTTTCACTTGAGAAAGCCTTGAAATTTCTAGAATTTAGGAAGGAAACCTAAATCTTCATATAGGTTGTAGCCTCAATAGCTCAAATATGCTAATCTATTCTATGAAACTATATTCATCAATCAAAACAAAGGTCATCCAAGGAATCATCAAATGAACACATCTTAAAGTTCCTAAGACTGGTTGAAATTGTTAGTGTTTGCATTAAGTGAAAAATCTACTGAAAAATCTAGTTCCTTTTCTGGTTGACCATCATTAGGTCATCACCCTCAGGCTCTTTATCTACTAGCTCTTCCTCAAGAGGGATGTCCTCCTCCACATTCTATTGTGAGGCTTGGCCTTCATCTTGTACTTCTACAGTACCTTTAGCTAGCCTCAGGATCCTTTTGGTCTTTGGTTTACCCATTAGAGGCGGTGCAGATGAGGTTGATGCCTGTCCCGATGTAGATGCACCTTCAGCTATTATGGCAATTCTTTCAATTATCACCCCATTAGGCTCATCATCAGTCTTCTTTCCTCTAGGGGGGTCATTTTCTTTATTTTTGTGCAGGCAACCTTTCTCCATTAGATTTTCTTTTCTCACCAAGAAAGTCATCATATTCTTCATCAAGGATCTCTTGCCTTTTCCTCTTGTTATCCACTTTAATGGCTACACCTCTTTTCTTTAGTCTATTTATCTGTTCATTTACCCATAATTGGGTTAACTGCAGCACCCCACCTATAAGCTGATCTAATGAAATGCCTTCAGGTTGTGTTAGGTCAGGGGCTGAGATGGTGTCATTATACACCTTCTTATCTTCATATTCATTTGACATGGTCTTGCCATCATCTTTCTTTAACTGTGCAGGCACTGGGATGCAGTCAAATGTCCTTATTTGATTTAAGGTGAGCCTTTGATACTTTCTTCTTCTTACCTCTGCCTCATCCTCACAATCAGTCCAGAAATCTTCTAGGTGCTTATGATGTATAGGCTTCCCCATTATCTTTTGCATTCTACCATAGGGGTCATATGATCTAGCCAATCGAAATGGCTATAGGTACATTAGGCTCATACTCCCTATGACATCCTTTATGCTCTGGGAATCAGGGCACATGTACCAACCCATAGATACTGGAAATAGTACTGGAGGTATCTTTTTCTGTGCTTTGTATGCATCCAATATGGTAGATATTTGTCTCAAAAATTCCATCAGGACTACCCTATCAGTAGGGTACCTGGGTAGCATAAAGGGCTGTTCTTCAAAACCTTCCACCCTGATATATGAGAAAGTGGCAAACTGGATGAACCAGGCACCATGTTTGTATATAACCTCTTGAGCTTCCATGCTCAATCTCTTAGTTCTATGCTCTTCCATAGTTCTAACTAGATGCATAGAGAATGTATCATTCACCATCTTGTAATCAAAGACATAGTTCCTTCTCTATAATTCAGGATAATGATCCCATATATGGGCATCATCTACACTACCACCAATCTTTCTAACTATAGTCAGTGCATCAAATGTTCCTTTGTAAGGACATCAATAAACAACATATGAGGTCATGTGGAATGAGCATTCCAGACCTCCCAGGTTCTTCATCTGTTCATCTAAGGCATCACGAATGACCTTGGCCCATAATGGCTTGTTGTCTGTATAGAGGGCCATCTGGATGATTCCAAACATCCAATTCTTGAAATTTCCAGCATGAGGCTAACCTATCATCCTGCTGAGCAGGGTAATCATGTATTGATATTCATCATCAAAATCAAATTTGTATAGATACACTGGCAACTTGGTAGAGGCAGTGTAGGTGCTACTCTTAGACCTCCACTAGTATATCCTCTTCCTGGCACTCTTCTTATTATTTTCATACTCTGTCTCCAGTTTACATAGATCTACACTAATCACCTTCCTTCCAACTGGCAGGTTAAATGTAGATGTGATGCCATTAACTGAGAAATCTACATAAACCCTTCCATGTTTTTCAACTCACCTCGTCTGAGGGTTATAATTTCTGGCACATTCTACTACCAGTTCTGAGGTTTCCATGGCATAGGGAAATCTGGTTGCATGCCACATTCTTGACACATATATGACATCCAGTAGGGTATTAGCTTTGTCATGATCTATTCTGGATGACCATGCCACCAAATGTATTTCTCCTTGGTGAGTATCTCTAATGACACCATCTTTGAATTGTATTCCTTCAAGTTGAACGTACATGGGCTTAACAAATTATGCTCCAGATCTATTCTTCCTGATGTCCTCCACGGATTCCTATAATAAAGATGACTGGTCTTACCATAATATTCATATGCATTCATACAACACTTATGTATACCTATGTCATCATATACTTTCTCATTTAATAGTCATTACTTCATCATGATATGTATACTTATAGAATCAAACTAATGGTAAAGTCATACTACCTGGACATGCAGAAAATGACAAAAAGAGAGTTTTTAATTACTTACCTGATAACACTTTTTCCCTGGATTATGTTGATGATTACGAAGAAGGGTAGGAAATCCTGATGATCACCCGTTCCATTACGCTGCAAGCTGTAATCCGTTCACAGGTAGCTCGTATGAGGGTTTGACTCTCTGCTCTGTAAATTCTTGTTTTTTTGCAAGGTAAATGAGAATAACCTTGGAAACTTACCTTTAAACTCATCCGCAGGGCTGATTAGGGTAAAACTAGGTTAAATCAATTAAAACCATTGATCTTCTGCACAAAATCCATGGATGTTGCCAGATGTTTGAATCATATTCGCAGTGAGCGGGAATCCACCTACTGCATTTATGTGCATTTAATGTTACAAAGCAAGAGGAGGGGGTGATCTTCAAAAGATCAGGTGATATTGAAATATATGACCCCCTTTGTGTAACATGACCTTCCGCCTTTGAGTGGCAAAATTAATGCCAATGAATCGGGGGATGTGGTCAAAGGTTGACCATGTGTATATCGGGTCATGATTTTAAGATCAGGGGATGTTTGAAATGTGACCCCCGCGAATAAAATGACCCCCATTCGAAAGATCAAGATGATGTCATCGTCATGTTATTGAAAGGGTGATTGTTGGATACATACCTCCGTGAGGTAAAAAGAATGATGACATCACCATTAGGGTGACTTTCTCCATTCATTGGGGTTAGATGACGTCATCGTCATATTGGCACTAGGGTGATATTTTACAACAAGGTGATATTTGTAAGATCAGGTGATATTGAAAATATGACCCCCACAAAATATATGAAGCTGTTTGACGGATAGATACAATTATCACATAAAATTGATGTCTGGATTTTGCAAACCAAATCATTATCGGGTGATAAACCTATATCGGGGTGATCTTTCATAATGTGACTGATGCTTGAAATATGACCCCCCCTCAGAATATCAGGTTTGACTGAAACTTTGACTTGTCATAACTTTCTCCCCTTAAGGAATTTCAGGGTGATCTAAAAGGCAAACTTGTATGGAATTTTATGCACTTTCCAACTATGAGTTTAATGATATGAAATATTGATCTTGACAAATTGTCCTCATCATAGTGACTTATCCACCCCTTACAAGGCTATCTGCATGACTTACTTTTACCAGACTGCCAAAAGTAGGAAAACCACAAGCCAAAGTAGCAAAAAAAGTTGGGTCCCTGTTTTGTCAAGTCAAAATGGGGCGTGTTGTATAACCACACAACAACTTGCCACCAAAGAAAACAACTAAATTCCAATGATTCAAGTGATGTGATCACATTCCAACATAGTATTCTAACTCTTTCTAAGTATAAGCAGTTATAATCTTTCTAAATCATAAGGTCTTCATCATGGCAACAATGCTAACAAAGGATCAGGTGTGTGCAAATGATTAATTATCCTCATCTTGAAAGCAAGTTGAAAACATGAGTAACTGATATTAAGCTACATAGTTTGGGAGCATCCCTCATAGCCAACCTGGATAGAGCCTTGCTGCCAGCAGGCATCCATAGCCCCAACAAGGTTACCTATACAATCCCCCTAAGTAGAGTCCCACTACCAGCAGGCATCTATAGCCCCGGTAGAGTTACTCAGATGGCCTAATTTTATTTTCTTTTGGATTTTCAATGTTTATACTTTATTCATATGATGTCATCATGTAAGGTTAGTGTGCAAGGTATGGTCACTTGCTGATTTAGGTTGGAGATTGCATTGGTAGCAAGGGAGTCCCTTTAGATTTTTCACTTAACACCTATACTTGTGTATTCAACAAACCCAAGGCTATTAGGTGAGTCATTGTGAAAGAGTCACTTTGGTCAAGAAAGGGCACCCTGATGAAAAGATATCACAGACCTAATCACCAGTACTTCTAAAAATGAGTCATAACCTATATATGAATTTGTTCTCATCACTTGAATCTTAACAATTTGGTTATTTTCTATGGGTGATGAGCTGCATCATCTTGACTAACCAAAATAGAACTCAACAGCAAACAAACAAAAACAACAAAACCAAAACTATACAAACAACTATACAAATATGCACACTATGATACACATGACTTACATGAAGCCGACTCAGGCTTGGAAATAATGTTTAAGGAACTGCCCATTAACTGGTAATGGAACATCCTCCCCTGTTAAGGTTTTAAGCTTGTAGGTGTTGTCTGCTAAAATTTCTAAAATTTGGAAGGGACCTATCTAGAGTTTATCAAACTTACCATGATCTCCCTTCCTTTCATGTGCTTTGTCCCACATCAGGACTAAATCTGAGATTCTAAAGGCCTTGACCTTGGCTCTTTTGTCAAACCAATGTTTGACAACAGCCTGATGTTTAGCAAATTGATCTATTGCCCTACTTTTTTCTTCTAGGTGCATCAATTGAAGCAACCTGACTTATTGGTTATTATCTATGCCTAGGTATTCTTGTGCAAACTGCAGTGTAGGAATCTTTAAGTTAACAGGGAGGATGGGATCCACCCCATATACTAAGTGAAAAGATGAATTTCCTAATGCAGCCTTCATCCTGGTTCTATCTACCCACAAGGCATATGTTAGTAGGGTGTTCCACTCCCTTGGGTTCTTTTCTATCAACTTTTTTATGATGTTCAATAAATTTTTATTTGTGGATTCTGCTAATCCATTCCCTTGGGGATAGTAATTTAAGGAAAATTTCAAGATGATCCCATAGTCAAAAGCCCAACTTGATAATCTTGTTGAAGCAAAGGCTAACCCATTATCACATATGAAAGCATAGGGAACTCCATACCTGGTTACTATATTACTCTCCAAAAACCTGATGACATCCTCAGCATTACATGTCTTACTGTTGACAACTTCAGTCCACCTAGTACAGTAATCAGTAATAGTCAAAACAAACCTGTGGCCTAAAGATGATGGAGGATTAATAGGTCCTATGAAATCTATTCCCCATTGAGCAAATGGGTGCATCTCCATCGCTGGCTACAAAGGTTGAGTAGCATATCTTTCTTTGTTTGCAGCAACCTGACACATATGACAACATTTGATGTGCTTAGCAGTATCCTTAAAAATAGTGGGCCAGTAATACCTTGCCCTGAGGATAGCATAAGTGGTGGCCAAGGATGATCCATGGGCAGTTCCAAACTTATCATGTAACTCCACTAACACCTTGTCTGCTTCTTGCCTTTCCAAGCATCTAAGGTATATCCCCTAGTAGTTTTTCTTGAAAAGGATTCCTCCTTTTATCATGTATTTCTAACTTTATCTTTAAGGCTCTCCATTGTGAGGCCTGCAATCTTGAAGGACATCTTCCAGTAATTAGGATGTGCCTGATGTCTGAGTAGCATTCTCCATCATCCTTTGCATTAATAACATACTACTGGCTCATGATATTAGGATCAATCTCTGATATTATCTGGCTCAATGCCTATCCCCTCACTAACTTCATGGGTGTAATGTCCATATCATATTCTTGGACGACAGTGATCCATTTAGCTCACTTCTCACCTAGTTCACTTTACATTAAAAGCATCTTTACTATTGCATTAGGTACTACAACAATCACTTTACTTCTTAGGACATAATGCCTGAACTTCTTAACTGCTTGAACCAGAGCAAGGGCTTGTCTCTCAACATCCATGTATCTGAGTTCTGCATCTCTGAAAGGGTAGCTCATGAAGGCTATAGGCTTTTCTTCCTTTTCTTCATTTCTTTGGGTCAACACTGTTGTAGATGTATGCTCTGAAGCAAAGCAGTAAATGTAAAAGTCCTTGGTATAATCTAGATTGATCAGAACTGGAGCATCAGATATGGCTTTTTTAATATCTTCAAAAGCTGCTTTAGCTTCTGGTGTCCACTCAATTTTAGCATCCTTCTTGAGCATGGCATTCAAGGGTCTGACTATCTTTGCAAAGCTAGTGATAAATTTTCTAACAAAATTAATCTTACCAAAGTAAGATTTGAGCTCCTTCTTGCTTCCAGGAAGCTATATCTTCATGATGGATTCCACCCTGTCAGGGTCAATGATGATCCCATTTTCTATTATCAGGTGGCCTAACAACTTCCCTGTGGTTACCCCAAATATGCATTTCTTGGGATTTAGGGATATCCCATATTGTTCACATTTCTTTAACACCTTTCTGAGGTCTTCTACATGGTTTCCTCTATCTTTAGAGAAAACTGTTAAGTCATCCATGTATATGACTATGCATTTACCAATCAAGCCTCTGAAGGCTATGTCCATCGCTCGCTGAAATGTGGCTCCAGCATTTATTAACCCAAAAGGCATGTGCCTATAGGCAAATATTCCCCACTTTGTGGTGAATGCAGTTTTCAATCTATCTATTTTGTCCACCATCACCTAGTTGTAACCAGAGAAACTATCCATAAATGACATCATCTTGGCACCGTTCAAAATTTGCAAGACTTCATCTAGAGAAGGCAAAGGATAGTTATCCTTTTCAGAAGCTTTGTTTAAGTTTCTGAAGTCCACACACAATCTGATGTCACCATTCTTCTTCCTTACTGGGACCAAGTTTGCAACCCATGTGGAATGTCTCACAGGAAATATGATCCTGGCATTGAGCAATTTCTTAACTTCCTCAAAAATGATAGGCTCTAGTAAAGCATTGACAGGTCTTTGTTTCTGTCTAAAAGGCTTGGCATCTGGGTTCAAAGGTATTATATGAGTGATGACTGATGTGTCATAAGTTTTCAGCTCATCATATGTCCAGGCAATGACATGGATATAATCTTTGAGAGCTTGGGTTATTCTTTCCAACTCCTCTTTTGTACAAACTTTCTCGATTAGGATGTTTCTTTTTCCATCATCTTGTCCAATGTTAACCTGTGAGTATTGTCCTCCAACTACTTTTGGAAGATCCTTCTATTTTAGCATGTTATCTAGATCAAATGCCCTTTCCAGCTCTATCATTCCCTTAGGAATCTTATTAGTAGGCAACTCTAAGATTTCTTCTTCTTCCCAGACATGGTCCTCCACATTCCTCTCATCTATGATCTATGAATCAAAGACATCCCTGTTGGAAATGAAGTCTAAAATATGTTGATCATCATCCAAAACTTGAAGGTTAGTTACATTATCTGGCACAGAAGGCACTGATACTAATTCAACTAAAAATCTCTTTAGACCAGATATGGACAGAGGTTCTAAAGTACTGGCAGCCTGGGTTAAGGCATTTGCCCTATGATTTTTTTCTCTGGGTACATGGGTGATATTGAATGCATCAAAATCTTCTATCAAGTCCCATACTCTATGTCTATAATTGGATAGTTTCTTGTAATTGCAAGAGTATATACCTCTTACATGTCTCACAACCAATTCTTAGTCTCCATAGACATGCAGAATCTTCACTTTCTTTCTAAGTGCAAATAATATCCCATGAATTAGAGCTTCATACTCTGTCACATTGTTGGTGCATGGGAATTGCAATCTGTATGCTGCTAAGTAGGATTTTCCATATGGATCAATGAGATCTATCCCTACTCCAGCCCCTTGTTTTGACTTGGATCCATCAAATCTAAGGATACATGGCCTATCCTCAACTAAAGGCTTGTCTAAGCCTTCCTTTTTCTTTTTTGCTCTAGCGGCTACACTGTTTGATATCCATTTCAACTTTGGTATCTCAGCCTTCTCAGACTTCACCTTTTCTGCCTTATGTGAAGCTGGTATTTCTTCTTTTCTTTTACCATTGGGAGGTAAATCTTCTGGATTAGGCAACATCTACCTTTTCAAAATATGCAGACACAATGAGCAAGTAGTTTCTGAATGAGGTGCTTCATGTAACCTGCACCATCCCTCAATCAAGACATCATGTGGAAGTCTCTGTTGCTGAGTCATTTTATGAATCTCTTTTGATAAAAACTCTTCAAACTTAGACAGATTGCTACCACTGTCTTCATCAGATAACTCATAATCTGATTCCACTAAACAATCACTCCCTAGGGTGATTCCCTTGTTTCTTTTAACATTACTCTCATTACATACCAATATCTCCTTTGTCATCTAAAGATGACCTTCATCTTGGCATGTACCTTCCTTTGTTTCTGTAGAAGACAGACAACAATCAATGTCACTATCACTGTCTGCAGAACTTACCATGGATGATGATGATGATACTGATGCATCACTGTATGCTTGTTCTAGCTCCATCATGTCTATGCAGGCATCACAGGTTTTTTTAGAATGTGATTCATTATGCAACTTGCACCATCCATCAATTAAAATATTATGAACAGGTATTTTTAACAACTGACATCGTTTCACCTCTCTAGACAAGTGCATCTCAAAATTCTTGAAATGATCTACCTCATTTTCATTTTTAGGGTTACAATCAGATTCTACAACTATTTTATCATCCTGAGAATCCTCATCATGATGATGAACATCATACATCAAGATTTCTTCTATCCTGATAGTCTATGGCCTGATGGAGTAAATTTTGGGTTCTACATCCACATACATGATCTCATTGGTTTTGTTATATTCCGTGATCATGTGCTTCATGCGAGGCTCAGCATCTATTCTTATTTGATTTGGTATCCCTTTCCAGGGCAACCACATATGACTAAAATCAATTGACATGTATCCATTAAGGGTTTTCAACCAGTCTCTGTTGAGTAGCATCCCATATGTATCAGGTATATCAACCACCTAAATATCTATGTAGTATTGGATCCTCGAATTTGATGCTAACTGCATGCAAATGTGAGTTAATTCTCTTACCACGCTCACCTCTATTTTATCTAATTGTGTTACTTTCTTTACTAACTTAGCGGGATGCAACCCTAAAGCATTGCATATGGACAGGGGCATTACAGTGTAGATGCTCCTAAATCTACTAAGTAGTTGTGCAAATTTTTACTAAACATCCTTATGGTAAGGAGAAAAGGAGGCGACTCACTTTTTTCTCTATATAGGGTCCTGTGGGAAGTCTATGCAGCTTGAACAGTAGCTGGCACTTTCTGTTTAACATTAACGTCTCTAGCAGCATGATCTTTACTTCTAGACTGACCTGGGGTATGACTATCCTCTCTTGGAGTAGGATCATCTAATGATTTCACAATTGTTTTCTTGATAGCAAGGGTTTTAAGCAATTCTGATAAAGACAGGCTGATTTTAATATTTTGCATTTCATCTGCCAGATAAGTGACTAAATTATCATACTCAGGAGGCAGATTAGCAACCTTTGGTGATGTATTTGGTGATGCTAAGTATTGAGTATTAACCTTGGGAAATCCAGGATTATTACTTGTCTTGGGATTAGGTGGAGTGTTCAAATTGTTTGGAGGCAAGGATGAGGTCAAAGGACCAGTAGGTCTATTTGAGTTATTCCTTAAGTTGTAGTTATGCCTACTTTGATATTGCTGTTGATAAGCATGTACCTCCTCATGTTCATTTGATGGCTCATTTTCATCCTTAAAGGGAAAAACATAGTTAGACTCAAAAGCCATGGCTGACTCCTCACACACCAGGGTGTAATCTTGGTGAGATGACATTGTCTGCTGATGAGGATAATGCATGAAACTTTCTAGCACTAAGGCAAAATCATATCCACAAGGGACGATTTCATTTCCTTCTACATGAGGTGGATTTCCTGAAGTATTGGACACTTTAGTCTGGAATATACTGGTAGCAATCCTAAATTGAGGATAGTCTAATTCTGCATGAGCATTGGTGTTATGTATCCTGCACCAATTTGTACGGGCTGCCTCTACAAGGTTGACTCTAGTGGTTTGTTTTGGTTAACTAGGAGGCTGATTGTCTAAGGGTGATGGCAAAGAACCATTGTTTGGCCTAGTGTTCCACACTCTGGGCTGTCTAGGAGGATTATTGTTGCCATTGTTATTGTAATTATTGCTGTATCCCCTATCAGGATAATTAGGTCTATCATTAGCATAACCTCTATTCTGATTAGGTTGAGAATAGAAGTTCTAACTCCTCAGATGAGTGATCTCAGTAGTAAGTTTTCTTAACTGTGTTGATATTTCCTTAATTTCTTCTTTCTCTTCCTGAACCTTGGCTTGAAAAAGGAAGATCCATTGTTCTAATTATTGGACTGTTCTGTACCCTGAGGTACCTGTGTTTGTCCTGGATATTGTAACATCTAGCCATTCCCATTTGGAGGAGGCGTGATACTGAGTGGAGGTATCTGTAAAGGACTAGGCATCACAGCTGGAGGTATCATGGCTCCATTGGCCTGTTGTTGGGCAGGATATGTAGGATAACTAGGAAGTGTGGGAAATGCAATGTTTGGTGTTGGAGCAGGAACTAGCTGCTGACTGACTTTGACAGCTTCTTCAAAAGCTCCTGTCAAAGTTGTTACATTAGGATGTGCTCTCTTGATGAACATGGAAGTTAAAGGATCTAGGGCTGAGTAATATATGCTCCTAGCAGCTTCATTTGCTACAACATAAGGGGCAACTAACTTAGATAGCATCTTCTAGAACCTAGCATTGAAATTAGCAATAGGTTCTCCTTCAAATCATTTGATTGTGGCAAATAAATGATAATTCATTGAAGGATCTATAGGTATTTTGAACCTATCCTTTAAATCTTTCTCCAAGGTAGCCCATGAACCGACTGAACCCTGACCAAGACTAATATACCAATTAGAAGCCTCTTCCCCTAAGGAAAATGGAAATAACCTACATACAACATCCTGATGCTTAATTCTAGCCCTACAACAGGTTTCCTTGAAAGTTTTGATGTGATCATCAGCATCCTGATATGGATGATACTTAGGACAAATTTTATCAAGATTCTTTGGCAAAGCATGAATGCATTGAAGGTTAGGGGTGACTCTGCTGCAAAGAAAGACATTGCA
Source organism: Cunninghamia lanceolata (assembly GCA_027924645.1). Classification (NCBI taxonomy): domain Eukaryota; kingdom Viridiplantae; phylum Streptophyta; class Pinopsida; order Cupressales; family Cupressaceae; genus Cunninghamia; species Cunninghamia lanceolata. The sequence goes on along the minus strand of BSBN01000252.1, from coordinate 9,081,857 downwards.
ACCAGTGGAGGTTGAACCTGAGGTATGACTGGTTGAGGTTGGACCTGAGGTGTAACAGGTGGTCCTGTAGGTGTTTGTAACCCGAGAGGAGTTATAGGAGGATGCTCTGGTGAAGCTCCTGACACACTAGAATTAGGACAATGATGAATGTCTACAGTTCTAGGTCTAAATCCTCTGATAGGTAGTTCGTCAAAGATTCCACTAGATCTGGACCTGGTATTTGGCCTGAGAGCCAGGATTTCTCAAATTTAAGGAAAATCAGCTTGGTTATAACAAAGATCAGTTGGAACTTTCCAGCAAAGGCTATATTTATGGTCAGAACTTGAGACTAACTAGATATTTAAGGAATATTTGCATAAATAATGTAAATATGAGGTGATATTGAGGCTCGGTAACTCACGTAACCAGATATTAGGTTTCTAAAGCAGGTTACCTCAAAGCTTTAGAAAATTTACCTAAAATAGAGCTTATCTTTGTAAATTCACGATGATCGACCACAAAGCTCACAATGTTTATGCTCAATTTTGAAATCTTCATAAAGGATTAGCGTGCACAAAATCAAAACAGCAAATCTTTGCATTTGACTCAAAATACAGAGGTGTTTTAGTGTTACCTTTCCGTCTACATCATTAAATTAGGCAACACTTACTGATGGGAAGAAGCAGCCCTCCTTCTAGTGCCAATTTATGTTGATGATGATGTTACTCACAACCAAACATTAAACAAAAGTTACACAACCTTTATTTATCTTCAAAGATACAATGAATTCAAAGAATTCATGATCCCAAGTCTCCATTGATTAGTTCATAATCTACTGACGTTACTCAGTGGTTGATGTGTGTTTCTATTTTCCATTTCAAGGGGCCTTACATTGATCAGTAGATTCTATTTCCTGTAAGTATGCTACACAGAGAGGTTACTCTACACAGTATATTTCTTCAAATAATGTGTCTGTACTTAGATCTTTGCATGATATTTATCAATTTAACATGCTGTAACTCTAAATATGCTATGTATTTCCAATTATCTACCAGATGTCAACATATTTCATGTTTTTTCTTTTAATTCTCTATTATTTGCAATTGTGATGGTGAATTGTTATGAAATTGAAAGAAATTTAAAAGAATACTTCAAATTTTGGTGAATCTTTAGCTATTGAACCATATACACACAAGATACGTTCATGAAGAGAAGAAATCAAACCATATTTTCACTAGGATGTTCCACAGCTAGATATAGATGATGCTAACTTCAAAGGATAAGGAATGAAAACAACACATGCAGACTGATAAGCACTCCAAGGGACGCAGCTAATCAAAGCATGTATCAAGAACTCAAACATAGATTACTCAAGATTTATGATAGTTTGTAATCAAATTGTCTTCTCTTTCACTAGGTTTGCAAAACATGTATGTTTACAACAACTTTGAAATCAGTCCTGATATTTCAACAATCCAATTTTAATTAAGCTTCCAAATGTCTAAAATATGGCATCCCTGTACTTTTTATAGAATAAGGTGAGGGAGCAGTTACAAATGACCTACGGTCAAGATTTGTCAATTAAGATCAATGGTATACAATCACTTTTTGACTTAGTTAACACCTTTCACGTGGCACAGGTTGCTAGCTAGCAACCATCTAGATGAGTTATTATCTTATAAGTACCTGATGCATATGTCTCTTTGGGGGTGCATCTTCCTTTCATTCCTCGGGCTCCTCTTCTTTATCTTCTTCTTCATCATGATCATCATGATCATCACTTTTTGTATCGCTATCACCCTAATGAATATTATCCTGTATATGGACCTTTACTGCCGCCCTGATATTTTCATAAGCTTGTACTATTTTGTCTACTTCTCTGCCATCTTGGGTTTTGGCTTTAGTGATAGCATGCTTGTGAGCCTAAAATTTATCTTTGAGTGCCTCCAGCTTGCCTTTTCTGTTATTTAAAGTTTCATTATAATTTTCCACCCTGACCTTGATCCTCATGATCTTATCCATCACCTCTTCTGTTAGGTGGGTGAGAGGATCATCAGCTACTGGCTGGAAATTATCATGCAGTGCCTTGATGGTGAAATCTACATCTTGGTTTTCAATCTTCCCCTCTACCTGTCCTTGTAGAGCTTCTAGGACTTTTGCTTCTTCTGCCATCATATTGTGCATCTTTATACTGATATCCCTTAACTTGCCATTGCACTTCTTTAGGACATCGCATTCAAACCTGATGTCATCATACCATACATCTACTAGTAGGGAAGTGTTATTATTTAATACCTGATTATTTATTAGGACCTGAGTATCAATCCTCTTTATTTCACTTAGAGCATTTAAAGCTTTTTCCAGCTGGAATGACCACATTCCCGCTTCATTCTGCATTTTATCCACTTTCCTCTTCAAAGTGCTCAAAGAATTCCACCTCTGTAAAGAGGTTCTCAATACATCCTCTACTCCTGTAAGGGCTGTCAGCATCCATTTATCCATGATCATGGCCTAATGCTTCATGAGGTCCAGCTTATTAACCTCTTCCTGAGAGATGACAGTCAATGGGACTGTCTGATCAATTGGTGTATTACTAGGGTTAATCAACCCTTTTATGTATGCATGCAGCTGAGCAATGTGCTCTTTATGCTATTTATTTCTCTCTTTCTCTTTCTTTACCCTTTGGGTTAAAGAATCTATGATATCCTTCCCTTCTTGACCCTCTTGGTCTTCATTAGCAAAACCCAAATCAACTGTGGTGATCTAGAATTCCTCTAGGGTGATTTTGCCTTTTTCCTTTTCTACAATGGGAAGTGCTACTTGGGTTGTCCTTCTGCCTGTAGCAGGATCTCTTCTGATATCTAAGGTCAGCCTAGCTTTCCTCTTTGGTTTCATGATAGTCTCTACAAACAAGGTTGAAACATCAAATTCTTGAACTTCAAAACCTTGTTCGGTACCTATTTCCTTTTCCAGCCACTGAGGCACTTCATCTCCTGATCCTTATGGTCTGTTTTCATCATCATTTTCAATTTGATCTCTAGTATCTGTCTCTATTCTGTGTGGAGAAGGTGACTTCCTGATTTCTTCCTCATGATGTTCCTTATGAGGGGGATCTTGTTCCATCTCTTCTTCTTGAGGGGCTTCTGTCATGCCCACATTTCCCATACGGTCACAACACGCATTCACGCGTGTCATGTCCACATGCGACATGTGGTCATGATACGAACTGTCAAAAATTTTCCTTTACTACTCTGAATTTCCCCCTTGCACGCGTAAGCGTGCTTGGTTGCGTATGTATATGTCGTCAATGATACTGTTGTTAACAAAATAATAACCTTAAGTGCGCATTCTCTAGGTTTGGACTTTCTATCTTTGTTAGATAACGTTCACTATGTTTACGTTTGGTTTATTTTTCAACATTTAAATTTACTTGATAATAAAATTTGCCTCTAACTGGTTTTCTCAATTTATTCATCACTGCCTTGCAAGATTTATTACCTCCTATTTAAAGTTGTTTTGATTAATTTCACGTTCAATTGTTTACTTATTTAATTTATTATCTTAAATTAATCTATTAAGATAATTTGTGCCCAATACCCTAATAATTCATTAGGCATTTAATAATCTCCAAATTTTTCATAAATATGTCTTTATATATATATATATATATATATATATATATAATTTAATTTTTCTTTTGAAAGTGGAATCCACAACTAATTACATCTATTACATCTAAATTTATATAAATATATATATATATATATATATATATATATATATATATATATATATATATATATATATATATATATATATATATATATATATAATTTAATCTTTCTTTTGTAAGTGGATTCCACAACTATTACAACTTTTACAATTAAATATATATATAAATAATTAATTAAACTTCCTCTTTTGTAAATGGATTCCACAAGTAATACAACTATTATTTTTTTAATAAATATATATATATATATATATATATATATATATATATATATATATATATATATACCTACATACATAAATATATATAAATGTTTAAATATTATTTAACATTACCTCCACTCAAGCACCAAGTGCTTGTTATAAACCATATTATAAACCTAAAGATGGAATAACCCTAATTTTATTGTTTGTGATAGCTGTGTTTGCAGGGTAATGGACGAGCGGCGGTGGCGAAGGAGGTCCGGCGGCGGTGAAGGTGTCGTAGGCCGGCAGAGGAGGGGTCACAGGTCGGCGAAGGGTCAAGTGGTGGAGATGGCCGCAGTGGCTAGTGGTGGGGAAGGACGAAGCCAGCGGAGGAGTAGCGTGGGATGGCCGCAAGGAGCGGCAGGCGGAGGGTGTGTTCGCGGGCCGCGAAGGCCTGTGGTGGCTCGTGGACTAAGTGTTGTGGCGGGGGTGTGGGGAGGGGCGGAGCCCCACCCACATCCCACTTCGTGGGTGTGGGTTGGGAAGTGGGTGGGGCTCCGCCCCTCCCCACACCCTCTTATTGCTTAGGTTTTGGTGGGGGTTAAAGCCCCACCATTATTCATGTTAAATTCTGACTGTGTAATTCCATGATGGCTGCAAACTTCTTTTTCCCTCACATTTGCTATTTTGTAATTTTTTAAAATAAAAATAATTCTATTTATATATATATATATATATATATTTATATACAAGTGTAACAAACTTTCTCAATTTCATTTACGGATAAATAAAGATAAATATATATATATATATATATACATATATATGTGTGTGTAGCGAAATTTCAAAGTTTTCCAACAAATAATTAATAATATATATATATATATATATATAAATATATATATATATATAGATATATATATATCATAACGAATTTTCATATTTCCTACAACATTTTAGTTTACAAATTAACCAATTTATTTCACATATTCTTCAACATTTTAATTTACAATTCAACAAATTTCTTGAGTGAAACGGAAAGTAAATAACCATTTAAATCTGTATTTTTTTTTAAAACTAAATTTTAATCTACCAAGTATACATTCCATTTCAAATAAAATTAAAGATTAAGAGTAAATACAGGTAACTAATAAATATTCCACTTCAATAACCATTTTAACAGACATGTAAATCATTTTAGATTAATTTCTATTGTATACTTAAATCAAATTTAATTTGTTTCCATAAGACAAATTTGCATCTTATATAATCTAGTAAATATAAAATTTCAACTAAACAATACAAGAGATAAATTTTAACCACTTGACTAAATCAACAACTAATATCACAACTTTACAATTTTGATAAACAAGAATAAACACTGTAAGATTTCACAACTCACAAACACTCTAAGGGAGGAATTACTTTCTTCTCCCAATACAATTTTGTTTTTAAAACTTTCAGAGGGAGCAATCTCTCCTCTTTAAAAGAAACTTATCTAGGAAGAAACTTAAAGAGACCAAGCTCTCATTACAAATGGGAAGATAGAACATTTTCTCTAAATAAGGAAAACTCCTTCAATCCTCTCAACATGCTCCAAGATAAACCTGTATGACCAAGGAAAGAATACATCACACAACAAGCTCTCCTCCCTACCATAGACCCGCAAGAGGGTCACCCCCAAGTTAGGGAGATCATCCACACACCCAAGGTAGAATAGACCAAAAACACTTCACAACATTAAAACAAACAACACACAACACCCATGGTTTTCCTCACAACACAAAGACTCAACTGAGGTGAGTTCAAAGGGGGTAGGGAAGTAGACTCACTCTACTCCAAGGTGTCATTCTTCTCAAACATTTATCATAGCTTTTCTCATGGCCTCAAGCCAACAAAATTAATCTTTCTCATGGTCTCAAGCCATCCAAATAATAAAAATCATAGGGATATCCCAAATAGGCTCTCAAGCCTTATAGCCCTCTAGGCTCAAAATTACCAACATGCCCTCAAGGCTTCCATATACCAAAAATAAGAATGCACCTGAGGAGGTTCACACCTTCCCTTCCCCATACATGATGAGCATTGTCTTCCAACTGGAAGAAGCTCTTTCAAACACCCAACACAAACCCAAAATAGCAGAAATAACACATAGACAACCTTTGTAAATCCCCATTCATCAAACAAGAACAAAACATACATAGGTGAGTAAACTAGCTCACTAACTTTTACAAGCCCAATTATGGAAGTAGTTGAAGAAGAGCTCCACCCTTAGTCTCCTCCTCCAAGTTCTCCTTCTTTCCACAATAATCCAACCCCCTTACCTTCTCCCTCCTCTCCTCTTTAAAACAAATTCCCTCCATTATCCCTTATTCCCAAGTGGCATTAAAAATCTAAACCCACTCCTTCTCCATTATCCCTAGTGGACTTAAAACAATTAACCCCACTCAAGAGGTCCCCTACTATAGCCCTTATCCAACACATGGAGGAATAAAATATAATAAGTAAAATAGAAATAAAAAAGAAGTGGATGACACACCACCCTTTTTATGGGGAGCTCCCACCAAAAGAGAGGCACAAAGAGACAAAGCACTCCATTATTGGTGGATCATGGAGTCCTTCTGTGACTTGGAAGTGGGCTTGAGTGTGGATTCCACTCATCCCATTATCCCCATGCTCCCAAATTCGTCACTTAACTTCACTGTGAAGTTAAAGTGACCATATGGAGGTTATCCGAAGGTTATCCTAGTCAAAGGGTCCCTAGACCCATGGGGTATAACCTAGGGTTGATTTTTACCTAGTTAGAACTCCTAGAGTCAAGTAAAAACACAAGAAGAGGGTATAAAATAAATAAACTTAAACAAGACTCATAACAACATTTCTTACAACACATATCACAATACAAGTAATTCAGAGGGTAGACCTAATTCCCTTGACGCCATGCAACATTACAACATTACAACATTTCCACCATACACGGAGTTGATCTTAGTTCCTCGTGGAACTAGATCGGCTCACAAGGGATACAACATAGGGTGTGGAATGACCTCATGTATTTGTGGTTTTGTTAGCAATACCTACACACTCAATCTCAAAGTTAATAACACATAAAGATATCATAGCTGAAGTAATTTAAATACATGCATACCTAAACATTCTACCATAAAACATACTGAAATCACACTAAAGTTCCCTTTCTAATATTATCCACTCATTATTCTCTTAAAAGCAAACATCTATCTATCATTGCACAATTTGTTTTCTTAAAAATCAATTAGGTTTAATAATCAAGATTCTGGGATTAACAGTGCCCCAATCATAAAAGTAATAGCAAAAGTACTGTAAATAATCTCATGAACAGAAGTGAAAAAGGTAGGCCTCACATCCTCCCCCCTAAGATTGTACTTCCTCTTGGAAGTCATCAAAGAGGTGAGGGTAAAGTGTCTTCAGTCTCGTTGCATCTTCCCATGTTGCAGTGACCTCATCATACATATCCGACTGGACCCTAACGTGGTCTATCTCTCAACCTTGAAGTTCCAGTGTCTGACGAGCCAATATGTGTATTGGCTTCAAAGCCAGTTGTCCATCTGCCTCTACCTGAAGAGCACTCCAATCCAATACGTGAGATAAGTCAGAAATATAACGATGTAGAACTGAAACATGAAAGACATTGTGGATATGAGATAGGCTAGGTGGCAAGGCTAAACAATAGGCTACAAGTCCTATCCTCTCCAAAATCTCAAAAGGTCCTACAAACCGACGTGTGAGCTTAGAGCCTTTTCCGTAACGGATTGGACTCTTATGCAGTCATACTCTCAAGAATACCCTGTCACCCACTGAGAAGCTTCAATCTATTCTCTTTGCATCGGCATACTTCTTCTGTCTATCTTGAGCTTCCTGAAGTCTCTGTCTGATCAATGTGACCTATTGTTCCATATCCTGAATTATTTTGGGACCAATGGAAACTCGGTCCTCTAACCAATCCCAACTCAAAGGTGTCCTGCAAGGTCTGCCATATAAAGCCTGGTAAGGAGGCATACCCAACGAGCTGTGATGCCCATTATTGTAGGCAAACTCAACTAGATATAGGTACTCCTCCCATCTAGACTGATGGTCCATAACATACATACAAAGCATGTCCTCTAACACCTGATTAACTGTTTCTATCTAGCCGTCAATCTCAGGATGGTAAGTGGAACTGAAGTTGAGCTGTGTGCCCAACGCCTGATGTAAGGCTCTCCAAAATGATGATGTGAATACGGAATCTCTATTAGATATGATACAGTGAGGTACTCCATGCAGTCTGACAATCTGATCTAGAAACACTCTCACCACCGATGGTGTATTGTACGTTGTGCGTACCGGTGAGAAATGCGCCACCTTGGTCAACTTGTCAACTATCACCATGATGGCATCATGGCATTGCGATGACATAGGTAGACCAACAATAAAGTCCATGGAAATGGTGTCCCACTTCCATTCAGGTATCTCGTGAGGGTACAATAGTCCTGCTGGATGCTGATGCTCAGCCTTGACCCTTTGACACTCAAGGCATCGAGCAACATACTTTGTAATGTCGTGTCTCATCCCAGCCCAATGATATAATTGCCGCAAATCCGCATGCATCTTCTTCACTCCTGGATAAGCTGTGTAGGGTGCTCTATGAGCCTCAGAGAGTATTACTGTATGTAGGTCACCCGCACGGGGTACATAGATGCGATGCCTATGTCTAAGCAATCCATCTGACTCAAGAGAATATCCTACAAATTTTCCCTTCAGGACCCTCTGATTCTAGATTTCCTATTGCACCTCAAGAAAGCACTCATCCCTAGGCAGATGCTGTAGAATATGCTCTCTCAAATCCACCTTCAAAGTTAGAGTCAGGATCTCATGGCGCCTTCGACTCAAAGCGTCAGTGACCACATTCTCCTTTCCTTTGATGTAGTGGATATTAAAGTCATACTCACATATGAACTCCATCCAATGCCATTGGCGGGCGTTTAAATTAGGCTGAGTGAAAATGTACTGTAAGCTATGATGATCTAAATGGAGCTCAAAACGTCGACCTAAAAGAAAGTGTCTCCAACGAACAAGAGCATGAATAACAGCTGCGAGCTCTAAATCGTGAGTAGGGTAGTTTAGCTCATGTGTTTTAAGTTTTTGCGATTCATAAGCAATCGCTCTACCACCCTACATAAGCACAACTCCCAATCCCTATAATGATGCATCTGTGCAAACAACAAAATCTTCTACCAGATCAAGAACAGCTAATATGGGAGTGCTGGTAAGACGTTCCTTCAGGATCCCAAAGGCCTTCTCACACTGCTCAGTCTAGGTGAATCCTTTCCCTTTTCGCTGAAGGGAAGTGATAGGATGTGCTATCCTGGAGAACCCTTCGACAAACCTACGATAGTAACTGGCTAGTCCCATAAAGCTCCTTACTTCTGTTACATTGGTGGGTGCTGGCCAATCTTGAATTGCTCTGATCTTCAATGGATCTATAGATATACCATCACCTGATAATATGTGCCACAAATATTGCACCTCTGACCTGAAAAAGGCACACTTCGCCAGGTTGCCATAAAGCTGATGCTCACGTAAACACTGCAATACCTGACACAAATGGTCCACATGTTCCTCCTCGGTCTGTGAATCGATCAAAATATCATCTAGGAATATGATCACAAACTGATCTAGGTAAGTGCAGAACACCCCATTCATGAGGCTCATGAACACTGCAGGGGCATTCGTCAAATTGAAAGGTACCACTGTAAATTCATAATGGCCATATCTGGTTCGAAAGGTAGTCTTGTGAATATCTGCCTTTGTGATTCGTAATTGATGATACCTAGATTTTAGATCAATTTTTGAAAACACTTTGGCTCCCTGCATCTGGTCAAAGAGATTGTCAATCCTAGGCAGAGGATATCAGTTTCTCACCGTCACTTTGTTCAACTGTCTGTAGTCCATGCATAGCTGAAGAGATCCATCCTTTTTCTTTACAAAGATAACTGGTGTGCCCCATGGTGAAACGCTAGGTTGGATGTGTCCCTTCTCTAATAATTCTTCTAACTATAGTTTAAGCTCTGTAAGCTCATGTGTAGTCATTCTATAAGGTGCACGAGACACTGGTTCTACCCCTGGTACCAAATCGATGTGGAAGTCAACTTCCCTGCGTGGAGGTATACCCGGTAACTCTAGCGGAAAAACATCAAAAAATTCTCTCAGGATAGGGTGTTTATCTAAGGTAGTCTCAGGTTCATCCTCTGATCTATCACTGACTGTGATAGCAAACATCTGACAACCCTTCCTCATGCAGCACTTAAGTTGCTGAGAAGATATCGTACGAGCATTCATGGGCTTCTATATGCCCACTATCTCGATCGGTGTGCCATGATCGTCTAAGCAACTAATCATCCTCTGGCGGCAATCTAGCTTGGCTCTATAGCCGCAAGCCAGTCCATACCCAGAACTATGCCATAGGATCCTAATGGCATAACCCTAAGGTCACACGTTGTAATGAAAGAACCCAAGGAAATCTAACAATTTCTAACAATGGTATCAACTGACATCCTGGCCCCAGAGGCCAACTTGACCTCCCACCTAATGTCCTGCCTAGAAGCCAACAGCCTGCAACATTCCACTAATGATGCAGACATAAAAGAGTTGGTAGCTCCAGAATCAAATAGGATAGAGATGGAAAAATCTTCAATCATACCTGCTGTCTCTATAACTGAAGCTTAGAAATCGGCCTGGTGATTTTCAACCGCTACAAACATACGGTGGGATTTACCCATATCACCCACAGTCTGCTCGGATCCTCCTACATGATGTTGTCCCCCTACTGTAAAACCCTATGGGCACTCTCTAGCTAGGTGTCCAGCTTCACCACAAACATAACAAGGGCCCTTAAATTGTACCTGTACAGTTTGAGTCCTGCTCGACTGCTATTGTCCTGATCTACCAGTGGACCCCTGTGAGCCCCTATACAACTGCTGCAGCCTCGCGGGTCCCATAGGTGGTCCCTGCTGTCTCTAATCCCTGCGCAGGCCCTGTTGCTGCCAACCTCTATTATTTCCCCCATGTGACCTCGACTGTGTTCTAGCTTTCTGTTGCTGCTGTGACTGCTATTGTTGTGGGGGCTTAAGAGGTAATGATTCTGAACTGAATCCTCCTCTAGGGGGTGGCTGTGTTGGCCTACGGAAACTCTGTTGATACTGCTGTTGTCCCTGATCCTGGAACTGAGGGTGAGAACTCTGCCCCCATCCCTGAATCTCCTTAGCAATATAAGCCTTCTCGGCAGCATCACCCAAAGTCTGGGGATCTGCCATCCGAACAGGTCCTGCTATACTGTGGTTTAGTCCTCTAATAAACTTATGCACTAGGAGTTTCTCATCATGGAGATACTCTGCATATCTAGATAACTCTGTAAACCTACTCTCATACTGTGCCACTGAGAGTCCCCACTGCTGTAGGTCATGGAACTCGTCTATCTGACATTGTCTGTAATAGTCTAATAGGTATTGCGTGTTGAAGTGCTCAATAAAGGTCTCCCATGAGAGGGTGTCTAAGGAGAGGTGACACTTGCACTCCTCAGTGCGCCACTAGGTAGTTGTTGCATCTCGTAATAAGTGTACTACCACACGGGCCTTCGTGTTGCCCTCGTAAGGACGCAATGCGAAGCACCTGTCTAAACTGATAAGCCAGGCCTTTACCTTAGCTCCCTCTGTGGTTCTGATGAAAGTAGGAGGGTTTAATCTCAATATGTCCTTGATGGAATCTCCTTTATCTCTGCTCCCCCTGATAGGCTCATATGTAGGATAATCATAAAGCCTGGGACCCAATTGCTCTACTCGCACTATCTTGTCATGCTTGGCATGATGTGTGGGGCTCCTGCTACGGGCCCTGTCAGCCGAATCAACCTCCTCTGTATCAGGAAACTTGACATAAGGCTCCACATGTGGTACCCCCTGCGGCTCTACACAGGGCTCCACACGTGGCTCGACATGAGTCTCATCTCGTGGCTCCACACGTGGTTCCTCTCACGGAACATCGCAGGGCTTGACACGTGGCTCTACGCGCAGCTCAACTGTAGTTGATGTAAGCCTATCTAAGATAGCCTATAAGGCCTGTAATATCTATGGTCCCATATCAGGTGAGGCTGGTGGTGCCTACGGTACCTAAGGAACTGGTTGTGCCTGTAGAACTAGCTAAACCTGTGGAACTAGCTATTCTGGTGGGACTAGCTGATCTGGTCCCATAGCTGAAGAATCAGTGCGCACTTCGGTGGGTGGAGTACGGCAAGTCAAGATTCGCCGAACTCGTCTGGGAGGCATCCTACAAAACGAGGTAATTGCCAGTCAGTTTGATCACAGAAGTGATAATGTGCCTAAACAAGCCCAGTGTTTATAACAACTATGCTCTGATACCAAATGTCATGCCCACATTTCCCATGCGGTCACAACACGCATTCACGCGTGTCATGTCCACATGCAACATGTGGTCATGATACGAATTGTCAAAAATTTTCCTTTACTACTCTGAATTTCCCCCTCGCACGCGTAAGCGTGCTCAGTTGCATATGTATATGTCGTCAACGATACTGTTGTTAATAGAATAATAACCTTACGTACGCATTCTCCAGGTTTGGACTTTCTATCTTTGTTAGATGACATTCACTATGTTTACGTTCGGTTTATTTTTCAACGTTTAAATTTACTTGATAATAAAATTTGCCTCTAACTGGTTTTCTCAGTTTATTCATCACTGCCTTGCAAGATTTATTACCTCCTATTTCAAGTTGTTTTGATTAATTTCACGTTCAATTGTTTACTTATTTAATTTATTATCTTAAATTAATCTATTAAGATAATTTGTGCCCAATACCCTAATAATTCATTAGGCATTTAATAATCTCCGAATTTTTCATAAATATGTCTTTAGATATATATATATATATATATATATATATATATATATATATATATATATATATATATATATATATATATATATATATATATATATATATATATATATATATATATATTTATAATAAATTTAATTTTTCTTTTGAAAGTGGAATCCACAACTAATTACATCTATTATATCTATATCTATCTATATATATATAATTTAATCTTTCTTTTGTAAGTGGATTTCACAACTATTACAACTTTTAGAATTAAATATATATATATATAAATAATTAATTAAACTTCCTCTTTTGTAAATGGATTCCACAAGTAATACAACTATTATTTTTTTTAATATATATATAAACTTATATATATATATACCTACATACATAAATATATATAAATGTTTAAATATTATTTAATATTACCTCCACTCAAGCACCAAGTGCTTGTTATAAACCATATTATAGACTTGAAGATGGAATAACCCTAATTTTATTGTTTGTGATAGCTGTGTTTGTAGGGCAATGGAGGAGCGGCGGTGGCAAAGGAGGTCCGGCGGTAGTGAAGGGGTCACAGGCCGGTAGATGAGGGGTTACAAGTCGGTAGAGGGTGAAGTGGTGGAGATGGCCGCAGTGGCCAGTGGTGGGGAAGGATGAAGCCAGCGGAGGAGTAGCGTGGGATGGCCATAAGGAGCAGCGGGCGGAGGGTGTGTTTGTAGGCCGCGAAGGCCTGTGGTGGCTCGTGGACTAAGTGTCATGGCGGGGGTGTGGGGATGGGTGGAGCCCCACCCACATCCCACTTCATGGGTGTGGGTTGGGATGTGGGTGGGGCTCCACCCCTCCCCACACCCTCTTATTGCTTAGGTTTCGGTGGGGGTTAAACCCCCACCATTATTCATGTTAAATTCTGACTGTGTAATTCCATGATGGCTGCGAACCTCTTTTTCCCTCGCATTTGCTATTTTGTAATTTTTTTAAATAAAAATAATTCTATATATATATATATACAAGTGTAACAAACTTTCTCAATTTCATTTACGGATAAATAAAAATAAATATATATATATATATATATAAATATATATATATATATACATATATGTGTGTGTAGCGAAATTTCAAAGTTTTCCAACAAATAAATTATATATATATATATATATATATATATATATCATAACGAATTTTCATATTTCCTACAATATTTTAGTTTACAAATTAACCAATTTATTTCACGTATTCTTCAACATTTTAATTTACAATTCAACAAATTTCTTGAGTGAAACGGAAAGTAAATAACCATTTAAATCTGTATTTTTTTTTTAAACTAAATTTTAATCTACCAAGTATACATTCCATTTCAAATAAAATTAAAGATTAAGAGTAAATACAGGTAACTAATAAGTCTTCCACTTCAATAACCATTTTAACAGACATGTAAATCGTTTTAGATTAATTTCTATTGTATACTTAAATCAAATTTAATTTGTTTCCATAAGACAAATTTGCATCTTATATAATCTAGTAAATATAAAATTTCAACTAAACAATACAAGAGATAAATTTTAACCACTTGACTAAATCAACAACTAATCTCACAACTTTACAATTTTGATAAACAAGAATAAACACTGTAAGATTTCACAACTCACAAACACTCTAAGGGAGGAATTACTTTCTTCTCCCAATACAATTTTTTTTTACAACTTTCAGAGGGAGCAATCTCTCCTCTTTAAAAGAAACTTATCCAGGAAGAAACTTAAAGAGACCAAGCTCTCATTACAAATGGGAAGATAGAACATTTTCTCTAAACAAGGAAAACTCCTCCAGTCCTCTCAACATGCTCCAAGATAAACCTATATGACAACCAAGGAAAGAATACACCACACAACAAGCTCTCCTCCCTACCATAGACCCGCAAGAGGGTCACCCCCGAGATAGGGACATCATCCACACACCCAGGGTAGAATAGACCAAAAACACTTCACAACATTAAAACAAACAACACACAACACCTATGGTTTTACTCACAACACAAAGACTCAGCTGAGGTGAGTTCAAAGGGGGTAGGGAAGTAGACTCACTCTACTCCAAGGTGTCATTCTTCTCAAACAATTATCATAGCTTTTCTCATGGCCTCAAGCCATCCAAATAATAAAAATCACAGGGATATCCCAAATAGGCTCTCAAGCCTTATAGCCCTCTAGGCTCAAAATTACCAACATGCCCTCAAGGCTTCCATATACCAAAAATAAGAATGCACCCGAGGAGGTTCACACCTTCCCTTCCCCATACATGATGAGCATTGTCTTCCAACTGGAAGAAGCTCTTTCAAACACCCAACACAAACCCAAAATAGTAGAAATAACATAGAGACAACCTTTGCAATTCCCCATTCATCAAACAAGAACAAAACATACATAGGTGAGTAAACTGGCTCACTAACCTTTACAAGCCCAATTATGGAAGTAGTTGAAGAAGAGCTCCACCCTTAGTCTCCTCCTCCAAGTTCTCCTTCTTTCCACAATAATCCAACCCCCTTACCTTCTCCCTCCTCTCCTCTTTAAAACAAATTCCCTCCATTATCCCTTATTCCCAAGTGGCATTAAAAAACTAAACCCACTCCTCCATTATCCCTAGTGGACTTAAAACAATTAACCCCACTCAAGAGGTCCCCCACTATAGCCCTTATCCAACACATGGAGGAATAAAATATAATAAGTAAAATAGAAATAAAAAAGAAGTGGATGACACACTACCCTTTTTATGGGGAGCTCCCACCAAAAGAGAGGCACAAAGAGACAAAGCACTCCATTATTGGTGGATCGAGTCCTTCCGTGACTTGGAAGTGGGCTTGAGTGTGGATTCCACTCATCCCATTATCCCCATGCTCCCAAATTCGTCACTTAACTTCACTGTGAAGTTAAAGTGACCATATGGAGGTTATCTGAAGGTTATCCTAGTCAAAAGGGTCCCTAGACCCATGGGGTATAACCTAGGATTGATTTTTACCTAGTTAGAACTTCCAGAGTCAAGTAAAAACACAAGAAGAGGGTCTAAAAGAAATAAACTTAAACAAGACTCATAACAACATTTCTTACAACACATATCACAATACAAGTAATTTAGAGGGTAGACCTAATTCCCTTGACCCCATGTAACATTACAACATTACAACATTACAACATTTCCACCATACATGGAGTTGATCTTAGTTCCTTGTGGAACTAGATCAGCTCACGAGGGATACAACATAGGGTGTGGAACGATCTCATGTATTTGTGGTTTTGTTAGCAATACCTGCACACTCAATCTTGAAGTTAATAACACATAAAGATATCATAGCCGAAGCAATTTAAATACATGCATACCTAAACATTCTACCATAAAACATACTAAAATCACACTAAAGTTCCCTTTCTAATATTATCCACTCATTATTCTCTTAAAAGAAAACATCTATCTATCATTGCACAATTTTTAAAAAAAAAAATCAATTAGGTTTAATAATCAAGATTCCAGGATCAACAGTCCCCCAATCATAAAAGTAATAGCATAAGTACTCTAAATAGTCTCATGAACAAAAGTGAAAAAGGTAGGCCTCACAGATTCTCTTTGTTGGGGAGGGTCCTGTGGTGTATCCATATGATGATCCTAAGCTTGATCATGCACTCCCTCTTCTTATGTTTCGTCCACCTTATTATGTTCCTCATACTGAGGCATATTTACATCTGTGGATGCCTGCATGTTTAGTCCTAGCGCATCACCGTGATCTTGAGCTACATTTTGTTCAGCACCTGATATATTTACCTCTGGTGTCTTAAGGTCTTCATGACCTGATGTATTGATGCAGAGGAAACGCAACAGAAGCTTACAAATGGGAAGGAGGAGTCATTAACACAACCCGCATGTTAAAATCCTTATCATCATCATCATATTTCTTGCTAATACAGACAGCATCATCATATTTCGAAAGGGCATGAAATATCCTCCTGCTAACTACTGTTCACTTCCTTATCGCCTTTCGCCTTTTGCCTGTCAACAGCATCATCATATCCAGCAAGCGCAAACATCCTCCTGATGTTCACTGTTCATCATACCGCCAAACTCTATCTTCATCATCATGATGTTCGCCATCATCTTCATCAGCAGGATATAAAATATCTGGTTCCCTCCATATATCCTGATGACGACACTTCACGCACCTTTCCTTCGATGCTTATGTCACCCTGATATCCGACTATTCAAACAACAGCATCAGGATATGACTTATCCGGTCATATTGAAACATCCTGATGATGATGCTCAACTTTATGCCGATGACTTACGCTGATGCCAAAACACTTAGCAACAGCAGGATAAACTTGCATAGGGTGATATTCACAATATCTTGATGACGATGACGTCACTTGCACCCGATGATGATGTCAACAGGATATAAGACACTTATATCCTCCACAACATGATAATGAATATCCGGTGATCTTTTCAATATCCTGATGATGACCTTTCCGGTCCTTAGCCAAAAAGTGAACTTTCACTTCTGCATGCGATAGCGACATGCGGACGAAAGATGATCCTGACGATGATATACACACTGAGTATATATCCGATTTATATCATCCTAATGCACTTGAAACATACAGTCTTCGTCAACTTCATAACCTGATCCGGATAGCGATATACTCACAGATGTCGATGCAATTCACTCCGTCTGGAAAAGCACATGTAGATTCCTGTATATCCGTCTGCTGCATGCAAACTCACAGAACCGCACAATTTTACAAAGAAAACATGATGATCGGGCCGGATCACCTTCAGATCAAAACTTAACAGTTTATCTTCCTAAATCCTAGCACATGAGGATGCTAGGTTGATTCACAGCATGCTACCAATCGATCTTCCACACAATGAAATGCATAAACCGAAAACTAAAATACAACCTAAACTAACATGCATGACCATCCCACCGATTCACAGAATCAACCGGTGGAAGGGTTGAAAGAATCCATTAACCTGTAATCAGAACAGAAATCAAAACCTAAACAGCTGATAAACCAGATAATGCAATTGATGAGATCTTATTCAGATGAAACACCAATGTCCTGTTTCTACAACAATGTTTCACAATGTCAGGACTGATCTCTGGATTTCGCTCAATCACCTGTACAACATAACTACTACTCTCTTCTCTATGATATTCTCTGATCTCAAACCCTAACTGATCTGAGTTATTTATAGCAATATCCTACGAGTACTACCAACTTGATTCCCAGCGGCTGGGAGCTTCCAAGCGGCTGGGAGAGGATAGCTCATACTACCTGATAACGAACTCTAACTGTCTGCACACTCTCCTAGGCTGATCTAATACATATGCATTGGTCCAATGGACCTTATTACATTATGAAGTCAAACATGCTAAAAATAGACTAATGTCCTGTCATGCGGACAATGAACCTATATCCTGTCTTGTAGGGGTGCTCCTGCACCATGTATCCTTTTCTCCTATAGTTTGTTCAGTCCGGGCGGCATCATCACCTAATGTGTCTTTATCACCTCTGTCCTTTTGTTGAACTTCAACTATCTTAGGCTCATCAGGCATCTCTTGTTGTTGATGGCCCATATCTAGAGCATGGCTCTCTATTTCTATCTACTGGCCTCCTTCAATGTTTTTCATTCTATCCGGTGCACTTATTTTGTCTTCAAGGGTCATATCCTCCCTATATGTCAAATCAATCACTACAGGGCTAGTTACCTGATCTACCAACTTGTCCAGCCCAATTTGTTGGGCTGCTCTTTCTGGGCTATTTTCTCTCTCTTCTTGCTTTGTTTGCTTCAACTCTTCCAATACTGCCATCTGTGCTGATGGGGTCCCATGTGGGGTCATACGGGTAATGGAAGCAAGGATTTCCATCTGCTGAGAGGCTACACTTTGTACAATTTCATCTGCAAGGTCCACGGTGTCTTCCAATGAGAAAGGAGCACCATGACCTACTTTGGAAGTCTCTTTTACTTGCTCCTCTGTCTTCTTAGACTTAAACTAAGTAATGGTGGGAATTAGCACCTCATGCTACATTTCTTTTCTAAAAACTTCACTACCAGCTCCCCTCAATACTATAGGGTTGGCCCTTATCTCACCTCTCATAGATGTTCTTTGTTTCTTGGGTGGAGACATCAGGGACGTCGCCCTCCTTTTCTGGCTGACCATCATCAAGTTATCACCCTCAGACTCTTTATCTACTGGCTCTTCCTCAAGAGGGATGTCCTCCTCCACATTATGTTGTGAGGCTTGGCCTTCATCTTGTACTTTTGTAGTACATTCAGTTGGCCTTAGGATCTTTTTGGTCTTTGGTTTACCCATTAGAGGCAGTACAGATGAGGCTGATGCCTGTCCCGATGCAAATGCACCTTCAACTGTTATGGAAATTCTTTCAATTATCGCCCCCTTATGCTCATCATTAGTCTTCTTTCCTCTGGGGGGTCATTTCCTTTGTTTCTGTGCAGGCAACCTTTCTCCATTAGATTTTCTTTTCTCACCAATAAAGTCATCATATTCTTCATCAGGGATCTCCTGCCTTTTCCTCTTCTTATCCACTATAATGGCTACACCTCTTTTCTTTAGTCTATTTATCTGTTCCTTTACCCATAATTGCGTTAACTACAGTACCCCACATGTAAACTAATCTAATGAAATGTCTTCAAGCTATGTTAGGTCAGGGGCTGAGATGGTGTCATTATACACCTTCTTATCTTCATATTCATTTGACATGGTCTTGCCATCATCTTTCTTTAACTATATAGGCACTGGGATGCAGTTAAATGTCCTTATCTGATTTAAGGTGGACCTTTGATACTTTCTTCTTCTTACCTCTGCCTCATCCTCACAATCAATCCAAAAATCTTCTAGCTTCTTTTGATGTATAGGCTTCCCCATTATCTTCTACATTCTACCATAGGGGTCATATGATCTAGCTAATGGAAATGGATGTAGGTACATCAGGTTCATACTCCCTATGACATCCTTTATTCTCTGGGAATCAGGGCACATGTACCAACCCATAGATACTAGAAATAGTACTGGAGGTATCTTTTTTTGTGCTTTGTATGCATCCAGTATGGTAGATATTTGTCTCAAAAACTCCATCAGGACTACCCTATCAGTAGGGTACCTGGGTAGCATAAAGGGCTGTTCTTCAAAACCTTCCACCTTGATAAATGAGAAAGTGGCAAACTGGATGAACCAGGCACCATGTTTGTATATAACCTCTTGAGCTTCCATGCTCAATCTATTGGTTCTATCCTCTTCCATAGTTCTAACTAGATGCATAGAGAATGCATCATTCACCAGCTTGTAATCAAAGAGGTAGTTCTTTCTCTGTAATTGAGGATAATGATACCATATATGGGCATCATCTACATTATCGCCAATCTTTCCAACTGTAGTCAGTGCATCAAATGTTCCTTTGTAAGCACATGAATAAACAACATATGAGGTTATGTGGAATGAGCATTCTAGACCTCCCAGGTTCTTCATCTATTCATCTAAGGCATCACTGATGACCTTGGCCCATAATGGCTTATTGTCTATTTAGAGGGCCATCTGGATTATTCCAAACATCCAATTCTTAAAATTCCCAGCATGAGGCTGACCTGTAATCCTGCTAAGCAGGGTAATCATGTATTGATATTCATCATCAAAATCAAATTTGTATAGATACACTGGCAACTTGGCAGAGGTAGTGTAGGTGCTGCTCTTAGACCTCCACTAGTATATCCTCTTCCTAGCACTCTTCTTATTGTTTTCATACTCTGTCTCCAGTTTATGCAGATCTACACTAACCACCTTCCTTCGAACTGGCAGGTTAAATGTAGATGTGAAGCCCTTAACTGAGAAATCAGCATAAACCCTTCCATGTTTTTCAACTTCCCTCGTCTGAGGGTTATAATTTATGGCACATTCTACTACCAGTTCTGGGGTTTCCATGGCATAGGGAAATTTGGTTGCATGCCACATTGCTGACACATATATGGTATCCAGTAGGGTATTATCTTTGTCATGATCTATTCTGAATGACCATGCCACCAAATCTGTTTCTCCTTGGTGAGTATCCCTGATGACACCATCTTTGAATTGTATTCCTTCAGGTTGAACATACATGGGCTTAAGAAATTCTGCTCCAGATCTGTTCTTCCTGATGTCCACCATGGATTCCTAAAATAAACATGACTGGTCTTACCAGAATATTCATATGCATTCATACAACACTTATGTATACCTATGACATCATATACTTTCTCGTTTAATATTCATTACTTCATCATGATATGTATACTTATAGAATCAAACCAATGGTATAGTCATACTACCTGGACATGTAGAAAATGACAACAAGAGAGTTTTTAATTACTTACCTAATAACACTTTTTCCCTAGATTATGTTGATGATTATGAAGAAGGGTAGGAAATCCTGATGATCACCCGTTCCGTTATGCTGCAAGCTGTAATCTGTTCACAAGTAGCTCGTATGAGGGTTTGACTCTTTGCTCTGTAAATTCTTGTTTTTTTGCAAGATAAATGAGAATAACCTTGTAAACTTACCTTTAAACTCATCCATAGGGCATATTAGGGTAAAACTAGGTTAAATCAATTAAAACCATTGATCTTCTGCACAAAATCCATGGATGTTGCCAAGTGTTTGAATCGTATTCACAGTGAGCGGGAATCCACCTACTGCATTTATGTGCATTTAATGTTACGAAGAAAGTGGAGGGGGTGATCTTTAGAACATCAGGTGATATTGAAATATATGACCCCCTCTGTGTAACATGACCTTCCACCTTTGAGTGGTAAAATTAATGCCAATGAATCAGGGGATGTGGTCAAAGGTTGACCATGTGTATATTAGATCATGATTTTAAGATCAGGGAATGTTTGAAATGTGACCCCCGCGAATAAAATGACCCCCTTTCGAAAGATCGGGATGACGTCACTGTCATGTTATTGAAAGGGTGATTGTTGGATACATACCTCCATGAGGTAAAAAGAATGATGATGTCACCATCAGGGTGACTTCCTTCATTCATCGGGGTTAGATGACATCATCGTCATATTGGCATTGGGGTGATATTTTGTGATAGGGTGATATTTGTAAGATCAGGTGATATTGAAAATATGACCCCCACAAAATATATGAAGCTGATTGACGGACAGATATAGTTATCACATAAAATTGATGTCTGGATTTTATGAACCAAATCATTATCAGGTGATAAACCTATATCAGGGTGATCTTACATAATGTGATTGATGCTTGAAATATGACCCCCCCTCAGAATATCAGGTTTGACTGAAACTTTGACTTGTCATAACTTTCTCCCCTTAAGGAATTTTAGGGTGATCTAAAAGGCAAACCTGCATGGAATTTTATGCACTTTCCAACTATGAGATTAATGATATGAAATATTGATCTTAACAAACTAACCTCATCATATTGACTTATCCACCCCTTACAAGGCTATCTACATGACTTACTTTTACCAGACCGCCAAAAGCAGGAAAACCACAAGCTAAAGCAGCAAAAAAAATTGGGTCCCTATTTTGTCAAGTCAAAATGGGTCGTGTTGTGTAACCACACAGCACTTGGCTAAGCAAGAAACAAGATTCAATATCCCTATCTACTGCAGAGGCAGAATACATTGCAGCAGCATGCAATTGCACTCAAGTGTTATGGATGAAGCAGACTTTGAAGGACATCAAAGTGGTGTATGAGGAGCCTATTGCAATCTTTTGTAACAACACAAGTGCCATAAACATATCAAAGAACCCAGTGATGCATTCAAGGGCTAAGCCCATATCTATTAGGTATCATTTCCTAAGAGAAAAAGTGATAGAGAATGAAGTCAAGTTGGAGTATGTTTCTACCAAGGATTAGATTGTAGACATTTTTACCAAGCCTTTGCCCAAGGATATTTTTGAGTATCTCAGAGAAAAGTTAGGGGTCATCACCCCTCCTGCTCTAAACTAAGATGCACAATAGTACATCATTCCAGAGGTGTTCAGAGGTTTGGATTGATGCTATTTAGGGCTACTTCTTAGAGGGAGTAGTCAGAGAGTTCAGAAGAGAGATTAGATTAGAGAAGATGATTGCAAGTATGTGCCCTTTGCCATTGATGTCAAAGGGGGAGATAAGTTATGTGAAAAACTTGAGTACAAATGTGTAAAGAGAAAGGGGGAATTTTGAGAAAGAAAAAGTGCAGGTATGTAAAGAGAAAGGGGGAGAATCTTATCTTTATGGCTGTTGCAGTTTTTCACATCATATGTTGCCATCAATGACAAAGGGGGAGATTGTTGCAAGTATGTACCTAATTGGTGTTATCATTGATGTCAACATATTCTTGTTTTCATTGGTGTCAACTATATCCTATTCTATTACTTGTTTAGAAGATTTGTGTCTTGAGGATATTGAGAAAATGAGCCTCTCCGAAAGAAACAAGTGAGTTACAGAGAAGTGCAGTATAGACAGTGAGTTGTATGTTGAAGAACACTCTGGTAAACTGCTCTGCATTTATTTCTTCTTGAAGATCATTGTCTACATATTGGAAGTAAGTTAGAGGTATGTCTAAGGATGCTACATTCTAGGTTTGAGCCATCCACATGAAGATTTGAGTGAGTTGCGTTCACCAGAGTGAAACCTAATTTTTCTTTAAGTTCAGTTGGGACAAGAGGAAAGTATTATGCTCTATATTCCTCCACAATAAAGTATTTGCCTCTGCAGTTCTAGAGGGAAGTCTAGGATGATGATAAGTGCTTACAGTGGCAATGGTTCATGGTTTGGTGGTTCGTAAGCTATCTTTCTTTTATGACATTGAAGACAGTGAAGTTCATGTGTTCCGGTGAGAAGATTCCTATGAATAAAGTGGTTAATGTTCGTGTAGTTGCTCTTGATGATTATAACGTGCTTTTGGATGTCTCCTAATCATGTTCCTATTTGGACTTTGGTCCGCGTTAAGAAATTAAGATGGTGTGTGAAGATTGTTCCCAGATAATGTAGCGTGTAACTAGTCTTGGCCGACCTGGTTGATCCCAGTAATTGTAGAGATCTCTGGAAGATTGTGGAAGCATGTTGTGACATGGAAGATCATGTTTGAGTCCCAACTAAGGCATGGCATGATCTGCATTTCATTACCTTTGCATGATGTTGCAATAGGTCATGACCTATTTTGTAAATGTTTGTAATACTAACCTTAGAGATTGTTCCAATGATTGATGATTGTGATACCGACCTTGATGATCATTCCAAGGTTGATGTAGTGTATGAATACTAGTAGTTGAATCATGGAAAAGGTGTCCTTGAGTGAAAATGAGAAGATATTAAGAAAGGTCCAAAGGCAGAGCAGAGAGGAGGTAGAGGAAAGAAGAGGAAGGGCAGAGTAGAGGAAGAGCAGAGCAGAGGAAGAGTAGAGTAGAGGAATAGTTATTCACAATACAGAAAGGTGTTGATCATGGTAGTAAATTTGGCAGTAAGCCACCAGTAGGGTTTAACAACCCTTATTGTAATCTTGCTAGGTTTAGGGTTGAGGTAGTGAGTTTGCTAGACCTAGTTGTTCTTCATGGCAATAAGCCAATATGTTTAGGCTCATGGAGTGACCAAGCCTAAACATCATTATTTTAAGATTGCAATAAATATTAAGAACTAATCCTTTCCGTGGTTTTTCCCCACCTTGGGGTTTTCCACATAAATCTAGTGTCTCTTGTGTTTGATGTTGTATCTGTGGTTAAGTTTCTAATTTCATGCTCTTGATGTTAAATCATAATAATTGTGGCTAAGTGATGAATGTTTAAATGGCAGACTGGTGCATATCAATAGTTCATACATAACTTAGGGCTCCCCCTATCAAAAACAACCACTACCTACTCCCCCTGAGAGGTAGCCACCATCAGTCCATGAAAAATATATAACATGAACTTCCTTGGATAGATGCACCACTATGCATCTAGCAAGGAGGGGCAATTACCCCTAACCTCTGTCGGAGATATTCAAAAGTATCCTTTGCAAGAACCTTTGCGAAAATATATGCAATCTAATCCTTTGTTGGAACTTATTCCAACCTTACTTCCTTACCTACAACCTTCTCTCTCAAAAAATGATACTTGATTGTTATATGATTGGTTCTAGAATGCATCACTGGATTCTTGGAAATATCGATAGCACTTGTATTATCACACAAAATAGGAATAGGCTCATCATACATTACCTTTATATCCTTCAAGGTTTGCTTCATCCACAAAAATTGTGTGTAAAAGGATGTTTTTGCAATATACTCTACCTCTGTAGTTGATAATGACACTGAATCTTATTTCTTGCACTGCCATGAAACCAATTTGCTTCCTAAAAACAAAGCACCACTACTTGTACTTCTTCTATCATCAACACAACTAGCCCAATCAACATCAATGTAGCCACTTAGATCAAAATTAGATACCTTTTGTATCTAAATATTCTTTTCACTGCCTTCTCATGTGTTTGCTTGGGATTAGCTTGATATCTAGTAACCACACATAGTGCATGCATAATATCAGGTCTAGAAGTAGTCAAGTACAACAATCCTCCAATCATAGATCTATAGGAAGTCTGATCAACCTCTAAAGACTTGTCATCTTTGCTCAAGTGACAACCAATGACCATAGGAGTACTTACTAGTTTAGATTCCTCCATACCAAAATTCTTTAACATCTCTTTGGCATACTTAGATTGAGAAATAAAGATACCAGCATCTAGTTGAGCAATTTGAAGTCTAAGGAAGAAAGACATCTCACTAATCATAGACATCTCAAAATATTTTTTCATCTCCTTTACAAACCTTTTACACATATCATCATCTCCACTAAAGATGATGTCATCAACACATACTGCAACTATCAATATCATATCTCCTTCTTCCTTAATGTAAAGATTGCTATCTATAGTACCTTTCTTGAAGCCTTGCTAAAGTAAGTACTTATCCAACCTAGCATACCAAGTTCTAGGTGCTTGCTTGAGACCATACAAAGCTTTCTTGAGTCTGCAAACCATGTCTGGATCTTCTGATAGCTAAAAACCATATGGTTTCTCAATGTAAACCTATTCCTCTAGATCACTATTCAAAAATGTTGACTTGACATCCATCTGATGGACCTTGAAGTTCTTATGAGCAGAAAGGGTAAGAAACATCTTGATTGCCTCCATCCTGGCTACTAGAGCAAAAGTCTCCTCAAAATAAATGCCTTCAACTTGAGAATAGCCCTTACACACCAATATTGCTTTGTTCCTTACAACTTCCCCATCTTCATTCAGCTTGTTCTAGAACACCCACTTTGTTCCTATAACATTCTTATTGGCTAGTTTGGGAACCAATTCCCATGTCTGATTCTTCTCTATCTAATTCAATTCTTCTTCCATTTCCTTTATCCATCCATCATCTTTGCTAGCATTAGCAAATGTTTTGGGTTCTACCTTTGATAATAAACACAAGTTTACTTGCTCATATGCTTTTGTAAGACTTCTCCTTGTCAGCACACCTTTATTCTGGTCCCTAATGATTTGATCTACTGAATGGTTCTTCTAAACATACTTTCCTAGAGTCTTGGGTATCTGCTATGGTTCTTTTTCCTTTTCTTCTTTCTCTTCTTCTTCTTCATCTTCAATGCATGGAAACATATCAGATCTGGAGTTCTCTGGTTCTTGTGAAATCTAATACAAATCTTCATCTACTTTGACATTTGTTCTTTCAATCATCTTTCACAATCTCTTGTTGTAGCATCTATAGGCTTTGCTTTTGGTTGAGTAACCAAGAAAGATCCCTTCATCACTTCTTGAATCAAACTTTCCTAGGTCTTCTTCATCTCTTCTGATATAGCATTTACTACAAAAGATCCTAAAATATCTGACAGTAGGAGGTCTTCCATACCATATCTCATAAGGGGTCTTAGTGCTATTGACCATCAACTGTACTCTGTTGATCAAATAAATAGCAGTGTGAATTGCTTCCATCTAGTACATGTCAGATAGATCTGCATCTTTCAATATTGCCATAGCCAGTTCTTGTACAATCCTATTCTTCCTTTCCACTACCCCATTTTACTGAGGGGTCCTAGGAGCTGACATATGTCTCCTAATGACAGGATCTTCACAAAACTTTTCAAATTCATTTGAAGTAAACTCACCTCCTCTATCAGACCTCAAGCACTTGATCTTAGCATCCATTTCATTCTCAACTATAGCTTTGATAATCTTGAATTTATCAAAAGATTTTGATTTTTTTTTAATAAAGTAACCCAAGTCATTCTAGAATAATCATCAATAAGTAACATGAAATACCTCTCACCTTGTCGACTCTTTATTCTTGTGGGGCCACAGAGATTAGTGTGAATCAGCTCCAATGGCATTGAAGAAGAATACTCCTTGCTCTTGAAATTTGTCTTTGTTTGCTTTCCCATTTGGCATTCCTTGCATAGTGTGTTTGTAGGCTTGGTTATATTGGGCATATCTCTCACCACATGAGTAAATCTTATCTTTACCATATTATCAAAGTTAATGTGTCCATTTCTTTTGTGCCATAACGAACATTCATTAGATTGAGCCAATAAGCATGTTCTTCCATTTGCCTCCTTCAAATGATAGATATCACCATATGACTTGATGCCTTCTGTAACTAGTATTCTGGACCCTGCCTTCCCGATTTCACAACCTTTGGCATGAAAGGTAAGACTATATCTTTTACTACACATCTGACAAACACTAAGAAGATTGTACTTTAGCCCTTTGACATAGAGGACATCCTCAGTCCTATTCTTCCCATCAATAATTATAGCACCCTTTCCATATATTTGTGTTGACTCATCACCACCTAACTTAATAGCTCCACCATTCCACTTCTTAAAGCTGATAAAATTCTTCTTGTCACTAGTCATATGATTAGAGAAACCACTATCAATTACCCAAGCCTTGGCTTCTTCTTTTACATGAAAGGTAGTCTATACAACCATTGATCTATCATTGTTTTGGTCAGCTTGCAAGGTATCAGTCTTTACACATTTTTCAATATCATCCTTTTTGTCACCAACATTCAAGGCCATAAAAATGCTTCATCATTTGAATCATCATGATCCTCATCTTTTGAAGAACAACTGCTCTCTATGGAATATAGGCTTCTTTTGAAATTGTCACTCTGGTTACTACCCCTTAATTCTTTAAAAGGACATTTAGAAGCAAAATGACCAATCTTTCTACAATTGAAACATTTGAAAGGTAACTTACCTTTGTATTTGCCTGTGCCTTTCTTCAATGTTCTTACAAAGTTTTCTCCTACCTCATCCAGGTCATCATCTTGATCAGCTATGGGTAAGTGTAAAAAGTTGGGGGGCCAAAAAATGGCCAAAATTTTTTCAAAAAAAATTAATACATAATGCGAGTGCGTTATGGTTTGGTAGTGACGAGCCTAAGGCTTGGCAAAACCAAACCATAACGTGAGCATGTTATGACTGATTATATATATATATATATATAAAAGAACATTTGTGCTCATTTTATTTCTTTATGTTCCTCTACACCCGCAGCCTGCAAACCCTAAGAAGTGCGCTCGCATTTTTGAAGACTCGATTCAACACAAAAATCTTACCAATTCATCACCAAAATGCCACCACAACATCAAGTAGGCCAAAGGAGTGAGTTTTATTTATTTTTTTGTTTGAATTTGTTTCTAAACAGGTATTTTTGAGTTGATTTTTGATGTAAATTTCCTTAATTGTCAGGAAATGTTAATGCACCTCCTCCTCCTCCTCCTCCTCCTCAAAATCCACAAAATCTTGAAGAGGAAATACTTACCAAAGAACAACCCGAACAACAAACTCCTCCATCCATTCCTCGACATGCCCCTGGAACACAAGAAAATCTAATGGTGCAAATTGAAAACAATAAAAAAGAAATTGAAGATATAATTGCAAGGTTGAAAGATCCTTCAACTTTAACCTTGCATAAGTCCACACTTGTTGAATCTCTTGAATCTATGTTATCAAATGTAGATTCAATTAGCAAGCAAATATCTAGTTGGTTGGATAAGAGGAGAGAGTTTACAGAGTATTATGCAGACAAGTTATCATATGAAGATGTGAAAAAGTTACAAATTACAAAATTAGACTTGTGTTCCATTTTCACAAACCCACAAATAAATCAACCTCCACCCATTACATGCAAGAGGTTCCCTATCCATTGGTGCAACAACCAAGCGATAAGGGACAATTTTGGGCAGAGGTGGTGGATGGTTTTTGACCATCCTCCATGCAATAATAATGAGGTCCTGCAATACTTTTTGAAGAAACTCTACTGCGTGTTTGTCCTCAATAAAGTGCCAAACTATTTTGATATGTGGGACTTCCAGGGTAGAGGTGGGGGGTCAGTACAAGATAGACCAGGGGCATGTGTTGATCCATAGCGGCTAGTGAGACAAGTAATCAGTAGACCAGCCCATGAGTATGTTTCTATCCCTTCCATTGTGAAGGAGAGTGTTGAGGTTGATACACTTCAGTCCATTAGTGCCTTGACCTAGAGCATCATAGAGCATGCCAGTCCTACAGTACATCATGGGTTGGGAGATAGTGCGAGGAGTAGGGTCCCACCCCATGCTTGTCAGACTTGTGGGTCAGCCTGTGGTTATGACCCCATGGATAGTCAGGACGTAGGTGCATAGGCTACATCTGTAGTTGAGTAGATGGTGATGACAGATACCCTCCTGAGTGAGACTTTCGGCCTTAATACTCAAGTAAATATTAGCAAGTTTATTGAATTTAATTTATTAAATTTCATTTTTGAAATGCAAGATTAACTAATTTAGTTTGATGATTTTAATAAAATTTTAGGGTCATAGTGTTGATGCAGTTTTCAGTGGTTCTCCACCTGCATATTACACTACATCATCTACTATCGGGGTATGTAACTAGTAAACAATTATAAATATTACATGTGAATAGCATCGTTATATGAATGGTATTCTAATATCTAATTTTGTATGTTGAATAGGTTAATATTAGAGATTTCATGGCAACACATGCCAGTGGTGGTGGACTTCAAATCTTCATAGAGGTAATAAAATAAATAGTTTAATGAATGAATTGTACTTACTAGATTTTGGTATGTGACTTGTGTGCTTTATTGTGTGTACTTCCATGTTTAGATGAAGGTGTGTGTATGTTAGGAGCCATGATTTGCATCACTATTATAGTTTTCATAATTGAATAATGTTGTTTTATTTCCATATGATGCAGGCTATGAAGACACCTCCTGATGTTCATAGGACAATGGAGCATGGTGTGACCTTTGCGATTCATAGCTCCATGCCATTGACAAGGGTATGAGACAGATTAGTAAATTTCAATTTACATTCATTGTTATAGTTGTTTATTTTTGAAAAATCAAAAGATTATTGATATAAAGTTTAATTTCTATCTGGATGGTTTCTATAGGACATGACATCACCACTGCCTATTCCTACTACTAAGGCAAGTGAGGAGATAGATTATATGGTAGCGGTAAGTGATTATTTTGTTAAATGTTTTATTTTTTATAACATGTAATTTCTATATATTAATGTCTATACTTTTTATTGTAACAGCTAAAGATGTAGGAAGAACTAAATAGGAGCAACCCTCGGGTTCGTAGTAGACCACCTACATATCCATCTCCATCCCCTACAAGATCAAAGGCTACCCATGATCTATTCTCTTCACTAGCCAGAGGGGAATGACTTTTTATTGTGTTCCTTTGTTGTATGCCTATATGGCATTCTTGTAAGCCTATATGGCTATTTTGTATATATATTATACTTATATCGACATATATTCATGTATACCTATATGGATATTTGGTTAATACAAATTTTTTTTATTGATGGCATCCATACTTGCATTATAAATCCACGTTTGAATGGATATTTGTAGATGGCTACTTCAAATATTTAAAGTACAATTGTATTACATAGGATGTTTATTGATTCAATAAGCTAGCTATTGTTATTCAAGTATCACCTCAACCTCATTTTGGAACTAAAAGATAAAAATTGTGTTTAAAATAAAAATGAATCATCATGTTGAACATAAAATATTCATATTCTTTATGAGTTGCTCAATTGAAAATTTTTAAATGAGTATGCTAATCCATATTCTTTATGAGTTGGACAATTGAAAATATTTCTTAATTTCTTGTTATTATACCATATTGGGATGGAAAGAGTATGTTTGTTGTTTTGAATAAGATAGTCAAAATCATATGCTTATGAGCACCTGATGACCATTGTGGTTATTAAATGTA
This sequence comes from Cunninghamia lanceolata, assembly GCA_027924645.1. Taxonomy (NCBI): domain Eukaryota; kingdom Viridiplantae; phylum Streptophyta; class Pinopsida; order Cupressales; family Cupressaceae; genus Cunninghamia; species Cunninghamia lanceolata. Next base: position 9,050,702 of record BSBN01000252.1, on the reverse strand, counting down.
ATTCCTCTTGCCTATAAGGGGAGGTTATGAGATTACATTGAGTCTTACCTAATTTTAGTATGCAACATAACATTGGGGCTATAGGCTTCCATAAGTCATCAACAATCAAGGTTCAAGGTTGTCATTGAAGTCAAAGGGTCAAGGTTGTTTGTCATTGATGTCAAGGTTGATGCCATGATGTTGATAAGGTGATATAGTGATTAAAGGTAGGTGATGGTCATGAGGTGCATGATGTGTGAATATGGTTTTCATGATAAGGTGTCTCAATTCATGTTGATGTTGCACAAGACAAACATGGTTCATATGATGCAAGGTTCATGTTCATGGTGGATGTGGTTTTGTTCATGCAAGGTTTTGTTGTGAATATGGTTTTCATGATAAGGTCTATCTTGAAAGATTGATATGATGCAAGGTTCATATTCATGGTGGATGTGGTTTTGTTCTTGCAATAAGAAGTTAGAGAAGACACAAGCTTTCATAATCATAATCTTATTAATAGTTAGGGTATGCATATTGGGCATTAAACCCTAAAAAGAATCTACTTTTCTTAAGACTTTAAAACCCTCAATTACTTGTCGTGTGTAAAGAGCACTTTTGTTTTAATTTAATATTAACTTGTAATCAGAAGTTACTATCACATAAATCAACCTACTAAAGGGTCTTTAAGTCATTAGTTCACCAGCCCTTCAACCTAACTCAACCGGCATCTTTGGTAAACTCTCATAAGCTCGAGCACCATATATAATTGAAGGTCATATTTAATTGATATGAGTGCGGGAAAAATGATTGGAAGGTCAATATTTAAAATGAATTTGGAATACAAACAATCATCTCTATGTGGTTGAATTTGATGGGCATGCCTTTATAAAAGACTAAAAGACAACTTTATGGAGGATATCATGGTATTTGTAGTGTTTGAAGATTGAAGACTAGTTAGTGTTTGTAGCTCAGACTATTTCGGTATGTTTGGGTGCAAAACAAGACCATGCCTATCCTAAACATACCCATCTAGATGCGTTGGAATTGTCAGTTTGGCCGCACAAGGAGAAGAACAAAAGTTACACCCCTTTGCAACTTTACACTACCTCCTTTTGACAATTTTTGGGGCAGCAGAAAAACTTTCACCATGGGCAAATGCCTCAGAGATATAAAAAACTAAGAGAGGTTATTGTAGAGGGACCCTACGTGATCACATTTCCTTAGATGGAATGTATCTGAGTGACACAATTTTTGAGTAATAACTCATCAAAGATTGCTGCCTTTTTACACTTTGGACTCTTTAGGGATATTACCGGTACAATGTAGCTTGGACTGTTTCGGCATGTTTGAGTGAAAAATAGAACCATGCCTAGCCTAAACATACCCATCTAGATGCATTGGAACTATCAATTTGGCTGCACGAGGAGAAGAACAAAAGTTACACCCCTTTGCAACTTTACACTGCCTCCTTCTGACAATTTTTTGGGCAACAGAAAACCTTTCACCATGGGAAAATGCCTTAGAGATATAAAAAATTGAGAGAGGTTATTATAGAGGGACCCTACATGATCACTTTGCCTCAAATGGAATGTATCTAAGTGACATGGTTTCTAAATAACAGCTCATCAAAGTTGCCTTTTTGCACTTTGGACTCTTCAGGGATATCGTCAGTTCAATGTAGCTCAGACTGTTTCGGCATGTTTAGGTGCAAAAAAGGACCATCTCTAGCCTAACGTACCTATCCAGATGCATTAGAACTGTCAGTTTGGCCACACGAGGAGAAGAACAAAAGTTACACCCCTTTGCAACTTTACACTGTCTCCTTCTTACGATTTTTGGGGCAGAAGAAAACCTTTCACCACGAGCAAACGCCTTACAGATATAAAAAATTGAGAGAGGTTATTGTAGAGGGACCCTACATGATTGTGTTTCCTTAGACAAAATGTATCTAAGTGACACAATTTCCAAATAACAGCTCGTCAAAGATTGCTGCCTTTTTACACTTTGGACTCTTTAAGGATATCGTTAGTACAATGTAGCTCAGACTGTTTTGACATGTTTGGGTGAAAAATAGGACCATGCCTAGTGTAAATGTACCCATCCAAACGTGTTGGAATAGTCAATTTGGTCGCATCAGGAGTAGGATGAAAGTTACACCCCTTTGCAACTTTACACTACCTCCTTCTGACGATTTTTGGGGCAGCAGAAAACCTTTCACCATGGGCAAATGCATCAGAGATATAAAAAACTGAGAGAGGTTATTGTAGAGACACTCTACATAATCATGTTACCTTAGATGGAATGTTTCTAAGTGACACAATTTTTGAGTAACATCTCATCAAAAATTGCTACCTTTTTACACTTTGGACTCTTCAGGGATATCATCGGTACAATGTAGCTCGGACTGTTTCCACATGTTTAGATGAAAAATTGGACCATACCTAGCATAAATGTACCCATCTAGATGCGTTGGAATAGTTAGTTTGGTCGCATCAGGAGCAGGATGAAAGTTACACCCCTTTGCAACTTTACACTACCTCCTTCTGACGATTTTTGGGGCAACAGAAATCCTTTTACCATGGGCGAATGCCTTAGAGATATAAAAAACTGAGAGTGGTTATTATAGAGGCACTCTACGTGATTGCATTTCCTTAGATAGAATATTTCTAAGTGACAAGGTTTTTGAGTAACATCTCATCAAAATTGCTGCCCTTTTGCACTTTGGACTCTTCAGGGATATCGTCAGTACAATGTAGCTCAAACTGTTTCGACATGTTTGGGTGAAAAACAAGACCATGCCTAGCATAAATGCACCCATCTAGATGTGTTGGAATAGTTAGTTTGGTCACATCAGGAGCAGGATGAAAATTACACCCCTTTGCAACTTTACACTACCTCTTTTTGACAATTTTTGGGGTAGTAGAAAACCTTTCACCATGGGTAAATGCCTCAGAGATATAAAAAACTAAGAGAGGTTATTGTAGAGGCACTCTATATGATCGTGATACCTCATACAAAATATTTCTAAGTGACACAATTTTCAAGTAACATCTCATCAAATATTTCTACCTTTTTGCACTTTGGGCTCTTCAGGGATATTGTTAGTACAATGTAGCTCAGACTGTTTCGACATGTTTGGGTGAAAAATAGAACCATGCCTAGACTAAATGTACCCATCTAGATGTGTTGGAACTGTCAGTTTGGTCACATCAGGAGCAGGACACCAAAAATGTAAAAGTTTCTTTGTGCAACTTGACAACATTGACACTTTTTTGCAACAGGACTCAAAGACTCAAACTGACCCCAAATGACTCAAAGTGACTTAAAAACAAATGAAATGGTCTTAGAAGACCTTATTACATACAATTGACTCAATCAAAACAAATTTTTATTTTTTGACCCCACTTGGAGGCATGGCAACCTAGGTGCCCCTGCACCATTAGTGCAACTGAAGTCGATAAAGTTTTCCTAAGACACAAGACACCTAAGGCACCTATTTTCTAGTCTCTATCTACCTAGTTGACATATCGTATATACCTAAGACATAATTAGAAACACCTATTATCTAGTTAGAAACCAAGACACCTAGAGACACCTATATTTTATACATTACCTAGATTTTATACATTATTCTCAGGATCAACATCATCCATCACTTAGGTCTAACCCCATGAAGCATAACATGATGATGTAAAAATGTGTATATGTGTGAAAATGCAGCAAGAAATAAAAAAAGAAAAACCTTACAAATTAATGTACATACTTACAACTCAATGTAACATGACTTTACAAAATCAACGTGAATGCTTACAAATTAATCTAATGAACCATCTGGGTCTGCTCTACTCTTTATTGTGTCAAGTCTTGCTTCATGGTCAGACTCATGCACCTTCCACAAGCTTTTGTTCAAAGTTCTACCCCGATACTATATCAAATGAACATTGGATGCCACGACAAGTTTTGAGTAATGAAGAATCTTCCGATGCGTGTCAAAGTCCTGAAATAGCCAAACATTAACACTCTTATGTGGGTACCTTCTAAGCCATGTTCCAGTAATAACCACTCAGCCTGTAGGGTATTCAATGTTTTCTCCATCTGTAACTGGGGTCTCCAATTTCTTTTTGGCCTCAACAAAATGACATAAGTAATAAGTTGTTCCCTCTTCATTATCTCCATCTACAATAGCTACATATATGTGCCCTACATTGATATGTGTAGCAAATTAGATGAAATTAGTCAACATTACAAAAACACGACAAAGTAAGATGACTTTAGGAATTTCAAAAACTATGCAAATAGATATATTACCTGGTTGAACTAGATCTGATATGTGGTCAAAGTCAACTGATGATTCCATATGTGTTAGTTCCAGTGCCATCAAGGGTCGATATGTGTCAAGTGGGGTAAGATAATTTAACTGTCATTCGTCAACCCACTCCTTTGACTCACACTCATCCCACACTTGAATTGTACAAGAAGAACAAAAGTATGACATCTTTCGTGTATGGTTACTCCATGAGCCTACAATTAAGCTTTTGAATGAGTGCCTCTCACTTGATCCTGTCAGTGTAGAGCAGTCCTCATATGGTGCAATGTTAGTATCATCTATCAACCAAAAAAATCTACGAACTGAAGACTTAACTTCATAACCTGGACCCATGGAAGCATTACACCACTCAACAATCGATTTTGCATCTGTCAACTTTGCATTGTCTTTATAATTTAACTCTTCTTGTGCTATGGCTCTTTTGATACATGCTCTTGCACCATCATGCTCCCCCTTTCCATGCCCGGCCTCACAAAAGTTCCACATATGCTAAATACCTATAAAATTATGCCTCCTACCTAGCCAATAGAAATTTTGTGAGTTCTTTAATTGTGATGCACAGTTATCCAACCATATGATATGCTGAATGAATGATATGCCCCTTCTAGCCAAATCATTGTAGAACACCTAAAAGTAACCTTTCACGAACTTTGTAGAATGCATGCGATCATCACTAATATAGAAATTATACTCCCTTATGATCTTTCTGTCATCCTCTATACTATCATTCGCATGAATGAATGCGATGTGCACAAATATAGAAACCTATGTGGAGTTGTAATATTGTGATTGTACCTCATGCTGTGGCTATAGACTGTAGTTCTCTACAAAGTTGACAATTGAAACAATGCTACCAACCAGAAATGTGTCCTTGCATAACTTGAATTGCAAGTCCAAGCATCGAGCTCTATGGGCATGTCTTGCATAATCATACACTATGTTGTCACGAAATATAGACATAAACTAATACACTGGAATCTTTTCAATAACTAATTCACACCTCTTTCCTTCTTTCTCATCTTTTGTATTGTATGCCACTATTTTATACTTGCCAAACTCTACTAGTTCATTTCCAACTACATGTGTTCTTTCCATATGTTCACATATTGGCAAGTGTTGCAAGCCACCGCAATGATGACATGTGCCATCCAAGCATAATTTCTTGTAGAATATTTGACCTTCCTCTCTTTCAGATAAAATTCTTGATATGAAGTCTCTTGAAGATGTTGATGGGGTACGTATGGCACAACCCTGTAAAACATTGTTAGTATGCATATCTAAACATATAGACCTATAAACATCAAAATGGTTAAAAAATTCAATATGTAATCTACAACAACAAGTAGTGCATGTGTGATTTATCTTGACATAGAAAGGTTTTAGCATTTCAAAATATCTTTGACAAATTGTAATTTGAGGATACTTCTCTAGAAATTTACCATAAAAATGTGTTTGAGTCTCATCCAAAAAATGCTTTGGATGTGGCTCACGGTTCCGACTACCGATTCTCCTTCTTGCCACATCCCTTTGATTCAGAGATACCCTTGTGTAATTATTCCAAAAATCTTCAATTAGTGATCTCAATGCTTCAACAATTGGTTTATCATTTCGTGGTAGTCTCCCTGAGAATGCCCATAATTCATTGGCATTAGTGTCCTCAATTCTTTGGCATCTTCCAACGGCTCTTGATAAAGTTTTCCTATTAATTCTCAATTCTTGACTCGTCTTTCTAATGAGACGAGCTTTCCTCGTTTGACTACTTACTATAGTCGATGTAATCACAAGCTGTGTTGCATTACTAGCTTTTGTGTGTGAGGTGTTACCCACACTCTCATACGCACTCATTAGATTCTTGACAATAGATTTTTCACTTGAATCCTATGATGTTCTCAACCCAAGAATCTTCATGATGGACCCATACTTTATACTTTGCATCATTTCAACGAATAGTTGACATCTTGTAGTCTCATTTAACTTTTCAAAGAACAATCTCCAAATATTATGAGCATATCTTCTACAAGTACGTGTTAGAATTTTACCTTCCATTGGTTGCAAAATATTCTCATCAATATCAATCAAATACTTTGTCTTTCTATGCAAAATTCTAGGTGGTGTTAAGTTAGATAAATTCATCTCAACATTAGGAATTTCATCAATATTTAAATGAGATGGGCTAGATGGCATACCTTCGATTGAAGATTGAATAGATGACATACCTTGAGGTTGAGGTGGGAACAATGGCATACCTCCTTCATCACATGTGAGTGATGATGTACTCTCAACTTGAGATGTGGTAGATAGTGTCCCTACATGTTGACTTACATGAAGTTTTTGCATTCATTCTCTTTATGCCGCAAATACCATATCTCTTTGTGATGGTTGTGGTTCCTCTTCAATTGGCATGTCTTCATTTATCGTGTCCAATTTCCTCTTCTCATAAGGTTCCCTCATAGCCACTGCTTTCTTTGCATTCTTAACTTCTATCTCTTCCTGTGTTGGTTTAATTCTTGATCGTTTCCTCAGCATGACAGAGAATTTGTCTGTAGCATGATAAAGAGACCAATATTAGTTCCTAAGAAATGAATCCATACAAATAACTAAAATATATGACATTCAACCCTTCATAGTAAATGTACATACAATCATCATGTAAAAAAATAAATGTCACTCAACCAAAATAGGTACAAAGCATACAAAGCAAATTATTGCAGCCATGAAAAGAGTACATGGGACTTCATGCTTGAAAAGGTTGAGGCAGACCCAATTTGACATGTTTGTTGTTACTAGGGTTACTAGGATTTGGAATTGAGAAGGTGTTTTGTTGGTACTAGGGATACTAGGATTTGGGTGGCTTGTGAAGGACTAGACAACAATTGTTGTGTCATGTGCATGTACAAATCATCATGAATAGGTGCATAAGGAATGTCCTAGCCCAAGATATGTGCATACAAATCATCATGTCATGTGCATACTTGTATGATCTTGGCACCTATTCATTTTTATTTTAACTTGTTAATATGACAAGATAATAGTGGGATTGTATTTTTATTATGTTGTAAGGATTTTTTCTTGTATAGTTTGACATCATGGTATGTTAAGGTCTATTTATTACACATAATTATTAAAGAGCCCAAGTGTAGAAAATATACATGGCATCATGTGAGATTGTAGGCTGCTTTCTTGATTGGGAATGTGTCTATTTTAAACATGTATGATAAAGCATGATAAAGTAATTCAAATAGAATTAAGGAAAATGTAAAGAACATGCATGTAAAGACTTGACATACCTAAAAAATGAAGATTCGAATGGAGAGAGTACCCAATTATGTAGTGTTTTTTTCTTCTTGCATCAAACTCCTCAACAATATGAGTTTTTCACCACTTGCTTCCTTTTCAATTTTAAATTGAATAACACTCAAATATAATTACTAACAACAATACTATTAACCAATCTATAATGTTAAATTCCTAAAATTGAATCACAATTAACATTGCAACACTACAAAAATTGAAACTTGAATAGATATATATCAAACTTGGTGTGAAAAATATGTTATTTCCTCCTTCTCAAGTTGGCAAAGTAGAAAAGGTGGTGAAAAGAGCATGCAAAGGTGGTAGAATGTGTAAAATGTGCATGTGAACTTCCCAACAGCATGAAAGCACTTCTTTTTTATCAGAGCATGCACATAATCAACATGAAAATAGAGCATGTGTGCCTGGATCATGGGGGTGAACACTTTTTTACCATTTGTATAGTAGGACAAAATGCGAGCACATTATAACATGATAGCATTTTGTCCTTCTATAGATTGATTCATAAATATTTGTGCCTATTTCACCTTCGATAGCACCTTTACAATATCTCACCTCTAGTCCCATTAACTCATGTTCTATATCTCACTTATCTCTCCCCCTCACCTCTCTACCTCTCCCCTCTCTATCTCTCAGTCGTTCCTTGTCTACCTCAACCCTAAACCCTAAACCTTATCCATAAACTCTAATCCCTTAACCCTCAACCCTAATCCCTCAACCCTCAACTCTAATCCCTCATCCCTAAACCCTAAACGCTATCCCTATTCCTAAACCCTCAACCCTATCCTGAAACACTCAACCCTTGAACCTTAATATACTCAACCCTCAATGTCAAACCCTAATGTCTCAACCCTTAACTCTGATCCCTCAACCCTCAACCCTATCCCTCAACCCTCAACACTCAACATCAAACCCTAATCCCTCAAACCTTAACTCTAATCCCTTGACCCTCAACCCTATCCCTAAACCCTAAACCCTAAAGCCTCAACCCTCAACCCTCAAAGTTAAATCCTAATCCCTCAACCCTTCACTCTAATCCATCAACCCTAAACCCTATCCCTAAAAAATCAACATTATACGTTAAACCCTAATCCCTCAACCTCCAACCCTAAACCTTATCCCTAAACCCTAATCCCTCAATCCTAATCCCTCAACCCTCAACTCTAATCCCTCATCCCTAAACCCTAAACACTATCCCTATTCCTAAACCCTCAACCCTATGTTGAAACCCTCAACCCTCAAACCTTAATGTACTCAACCCTCAACGTTAAGCCCTAATCCCTCAACCCTTAACTCTGATCCCTCGACCCTAAACCCTCAACCCTAAAACCTTAACCCTCAACACTCAACATCAAACCCTAATCCCTCAACCCTTAACTCTAATCCCTCAACCCTCAACCCTATCCCTAAACCCTAAATCCTAAAGCCTCAACCCTCAACCCTCAACGTCAAATCCTAATCCCTCAACCCTTCACTCTAATCCCTCAGCCCTAAACCCTATCCCTAAATCCTCAACACTATACTTTAAACCATAATCCCTCAACCCTCAACCCTAAACCTTATCCCTAAACCCTAATCCCTCAATCCTCAACCCTAATCCCTCAACCCTCAACTATAATCCCTCATCCCTAAACCCTAAACGTTATCCCTATTCCTAAACCCTCAACAGGCTCGATACTATACCTTAAAGCCTAATCCCTTATCCCTAAACCCTCCAACCCTATCCCTAATCCTTATACCCTCAACACTCTACTTTAACCCTAATCCCTCGACCCTCAACCCTATCCCTAAACCCTCAACACTCGAACCTCAATGTACTCAACCCTCAATGTCAAACCCTAATCCCCCAACCCTTAACTCTGATCCCTCGACCCTCAACCCTCAATGTCAAACCCTAATCCCTCAACCCTTAACTCTAATCCCTCAACCCTAAACCCTATCCCTAAACCCTAAACACTATCCCTGTTCCTAAACCCTAAATGGGCTCGATACTATACCTTAAACCCTAATCCCTTATCCCTAAACCCTCTAACCCTATCCCTAATCCTTATACCCTCAACACTCTACTTTAACCCTAATCCCTTGACCCTCAACCCTCAATCCTCAACCCTCAATGTTAAACCCTAATCCCTCAACCCTTAACTCTAATCCCTTGACCCACAACCCTATCCCTAAACCCTAAACCCTAAAGCCTCAACCCTCAACCCTCAATGTTAAATCCCAATCCCTTAACCCTTCACTCTAATCCCTCAACCCTAAACCCTATCCCTAAACCCTCAACACTATACCTTAAACCTTAATCCCTCAACCCTCAACCCTAAACCTTATCCCTAAACCCTAATCCCTCAACCCTCAACCCTCAACGCTAATCCCTCAACCCTTAACTCTAATCCCTCGTCCCTAAACCCTAAATGCTATCCCTATTCCTAAACCCTCAACGGGCTTGATACTATACCTTAAATCCTAATCCCTTATCCCTAAACCCTCCAACCCTATTCCTAACCTTATACCCTCGACACTCTACTTTAACCCTAATCCCTTGACCCTCAACCCTATCCCTAAACCCTCAACCCTTAAACCTCAACCCTCAACCCTCAACGTCAAACCCTAATCCCTCAACCCTTAACTCTAATCCCTTGACCCTCGACCCTATCCCTAAACCCTAAACCCTAAAGCCTCAACCCTCAACCCTCAACATCAAATCCTAATCCCTCAACCATTCACTCTAATCCATCAACCCTAAATCCTATCTCTAAACCCTCAACACTATACCTTAAACCCTAATCCCTCAACCCTCAACCCTAGTCCCTCAACCCTCAACTCTAATCCCTCATCCCTAAACCCTAAATGCTATCCCTATTCCTAAACCCTCAACCGTCTCGATACTATACCTTAAACCCTAATCACTTATCCCTAAACCCTCTAACCCTATCCCTAATCCTTACACCCTCGACACTCTACTTTAACCCTAATCCCTTGACCCTCAATCCTATCCCTAAACCTGCGACCCTGAAACCTCAACCCTCAACCCTATCCATAAACCCTAAACCCTAAAGCCTCAATCCTCAACCCTCAACTTCAAATCCTAATCCCTCAACCCTTCACTCTAATCCCTCAACCCTAAACCCTATCCCTAAACCCTCAACACTATACCTTAAACCCTAATCCCTCAACCCTCAACCCTAAACCTTATCCCTAAACTGTAATCCCTCAACCCTCAACCCTAGTCCCTTAACCCTCAACTCTAATCACTCATCCCTAAACCCTAAACACTATCCCTATTCCTAAACCCTCAACGGGGTCGATACTATACCTTAAACCCTAATCCCTTATCCCTAAACCCTCCAACCCTATCCCTAATCCTTATACCCTTGACACTCTACTTTAACCCTAATCCCTCGACCCTCAACCCTATCCCTAAACCCTCGACCCTTAAACCTCAACGCTCAACCCTCAACCCTCAACTTCAAACCGTAATCCCTCAACCCTTAACTCTAATCCCTCAACCCTCAACCCTATCTCTAAACCCTAAACCCTAAAGTCTCGAACCTCAACCTTCAACGTCAAATCCTAATCCCTCAACCCTCAACCTTCAATGTCAAATCCTAATCCCTCAACCCTTCACTCTAATCCCTCAACCCTAAACCCTCAACACTATACCTTAAACCCTAATTCCTCAACCCTCAACCCTAATCCCTCAATCCTCAACTCCAATCCCTCATCCCTAAACCCTAAATGCTATACCTATTCCTAAACCCTCAACGGGCTCAATACTATACCTTAAATCCTAATCCCTTATCCCTAAACCTTCCTACCCTATCCATAATCCTTATACCCTTGACATTCTACTTTAACCCTAATCCCTCGACCCTCAACCCTATCCCAAAACCCTCAACCGTTGAACCTCAATGTACTCAACCCTCAACATCAAACCCTAATCCCCCAACCCTTAACTCTGATCCCTCAACCCTCAACCCTATCCCTAAACCCCCAACCCTAAAACCTCAACCCTCAACACTCAATGTCAAACCCTAATCCCTCAACCCTTAACTCTAATCCCTCAACCCTAAACCCTATCCCTAAACCTTAAACACTATCCCTATTCCTAAACCCTCAATGGGCTTGATACTATACCTTAAACCCTAATCCCTTATCCCTAAACCCTCCAACCCTATCCCTAATCCTTGTACCCTCGACACTCTACTTTAACCACAATCCCTCAACCCTCAACCCTATCCCTATAACCTCCACCCTCGAACCTCAACCCTCAACCCTCAACCCTCAACATCAAACCCTAATCCCTCAACCCTTAACTCTAATCCCTCGACCCTCAACCTTATCCCTAAACCCTAAACCCTCAACCCTCAACGTCAAATCCTAATCCCTCAACCCTTCACTCTAATCCCTCAACCCTTCACTCTAATCCCTCAACCGTAAACACTATCCCTAAACCCTCAACACTATACCTTAAACCCTAATCCCTCAACCCTCAACTCTCAACCCTAAACCTTATCCCTAAACCCTAATCCCTCAACCCTCAACCCTAATTCCTCAACCCTCAACTCTAATCCCTCATCCCTAAACCCTAAACACTATCCCTATTCCTAAACCCTCATGGGCTTGATACTATACCTTAAACCCTAATCCCTTTTAACTAAACCCTCCAACCCTATCCCTAATCCTTATACCCTCGACACTCTACTTTAACCCTAATCCCTTGACCCTCAACCCTATCCCTAAACCCTCAACCCTCAAACCTCAACATCAAACCCTAATCCCTCAACCCTTAACTCTAATCCTTCGACCCTCGACCCTATCCCTAAACCCTAAACCCTAAAGCCTCAACCCTCAACCCTCAATGTCAAATCCTAATCCCTCAACCCTTCACTCTAATCTGTCAACCCTAAACCCTCAACACTATACCTTAAACCCTAATCCCTCAACCCTTAACCCTAATCCCTCAACCCTCAACTCTAATCCCTCATCCCTAAACCCTAAATGCTATCCCTATTCCTAAACCCTCAATGGGCTTGATACTATACCTTAAACCCTAATCCCTTATCCCTAAACCCTCCAACCCTATCCCTAATCCTAATACCCTCGACACTCTACTTTAACCCTAATCCCTCGACCCTCAATCCTATCCCTAAACCCTCGACCCTCAAACCTCAACCTTCAACCCTCAACATCAAACCCTAATCCCTCAACCCTAAACTCTAATCCCTCGACCCTCAACCCTATCCCTAAACCCTAAACCCTAAAGCCTCAACCCTCAACCCTCAATGTCAAATCCTAATCCCTCAACCCTAAACCCTCAACACTATACCTTAAACCCTAATCCCTCAACCCTCAACCCTAAACCCTAATCCCTCAACCCTCAACCCTCAACTCTAATCCCTCATCCCTAAAACCTAAACGCTATCCCTATTCCTAAACCCTCAATGGGCTCGATACTATACCTTAAACCTTAATCCCTTATTGCTAAACCCTCCAACCCTATCCCTAATCCTTATACCCTCGACACTCTACTTTAACCCTAATCCCTTGACCCTCAACCCTATCCCTCGACCCTCAACCCTCAAACTTTAATGTACTCAACCCTCAACGTCAAACCCTAATCCCTCAACCCTTAACTCTGATCCCTCAACCCTCAACCCTATCCCTAAACCCTTAACCCTAAAACCTCAACCCTTACCACTCAACGTCAAACTCTAATCCCTCAACCCTTAACTCTAATCCCTCAACCCTAAACCCTATCCCTAAACCATCAACACTATACCTTAAACCCTAATCCCTCAACCCTAAACCCTATCCCTAAGCCCTAATCCGTCAACTCTCAACCCTAATCCATCAACCCTCAACCCTAATCCCTCATCCCTGAACCCTAAACACTATCCCTATTCCTAAACCCTCAACAGGCTCAATACTATCCCTCAACGCTTAACTGTTAAACTTGAACCCTAAAACCTATCCCTACACCCTCGACACTATATCTTAAACCCTAATCCCTTTACCCTCATCCCTAAAGTCTCAACCCTAAATCCTTAAACCTTCAACCCTAAACCCTATCCCTAATGCCTTTACCCTCGACACTCTACTTTAACCCTAATCCCTTGACCATCAACCCTCAACCCTCAACCCTCAACCCTCAACCCTAATCCCTCAAACCTAAACCCTATCCCTAAACCATCAACCCTCAACACTATACCTTAAACCCTAATCCCTATCCCTCAACCCTTAAACCTTAAAACTTAAACCCTATCCCTACACCCTCAACACTTGACACTATATCTTAGGCCTTAAACCATCATCCCTAAAGCCTCAACCCTCAATCCTTAAACCTTAAACCCTATCCCTAATCCCTCTACTCTCGACACTCTAACCCTAACCTTGACATTAAATGCTAATCCGTCAACCCTAAACCCTAATTCATCAACCCTAAACCCTATCCCTAAACCCTCAACCCTTAACACTATACCTTAAACCCTAATCCATCAACCCTAAAACCTAATCCCTCGACCCTCAACCCTAAACACTATCAATAAACCCTCAACCCTCGACACTATACCTTAAACCCTAATCTCTCAACCCTTAACCCTAATCCCTCAACCCTCAACCCTAATCCCTCATCCATAAACCCTAAACACTATCCTTATTCCTAAACCCTCAACCCTCGACACTATACCTTAAACCCTAATCCCTTATCCCTAAACCCTAAACCCTATCCCTTAACCCTTAACCCTTAAAATTTAAACCCTAAAACCTATCCATAAACCCTCGACGCTCAACACTATATTTTAAACCCCAATCCCTTAACCCTTAGCCCTAAAGCCTCAACCCTTAATCGTTAAACCTTCAACCCTAAACCCTATCCCTAATCCCTCTACCCTTAACACTCTACTTTAACCCTAATCCCTTGACCATCAACCCTATCCCTAAACCCTCAACCCTCAACCCTCAACTCTCAACATTAAACCCTAATCCACCAACCCTAAACCCTAATCTGTCAACCCTAAACCCTAATCCCTCAACCCTAAACCCTCAACAATATTCCTTGAACCCTAATCCATCAACCCTAAACCATAATCCCTCAACCCTAAACCCTATCCCTAAACCCTCAACCCTCAACACTATTCCTTAAACCCTAATCCCTCAACTATAAACCCTAATTCCTCAACCCTAAACCCTAAACCCTATCCTTAAACACTCAACCCTTAGAAAGTTATACCTTAAACCTTAATCCCTCAACCCACAACCCTAATCTCTCGTCCCTAAACCCTAAATGCTATCCCTATTCCTAAACCCTCAACCCAAGACACTATACCTTAAACCCTAATCCCTTACCCCTAAACCTTAAACCCTATCCCTTAACCCTTAACCCTTAAACCTTAAACCCTAAAACCTATCCCTAAACCCTCAACCTTATACACTCAACAATATACTTAAGTCCTAATACCTCAATCATCAACCCTATACCTTAAACCTGAAGCCTACACCCTCAAACCCTCATCCCTAGACCATATAACCTCACCCTTATATCCTAAACCTTGAATATTGTGCCTCATCCCTATACTTAAATTAAACCTAAACCATATGTACTCTCAACCCAAGTCACCCTATGCCTTATATACCCTCAATCCATATCCTAAACCCTAAACCCTAATCCCCGTGCCTTACACACTTAATCTTATACATTCAACAACCTAAATATTAACCCTCAACTGTAACCCTCAATCCTCTACCCTCTACCTATTACTTAAGCCCTAAACCCTAAACCCTCAACCCTCAACCCTCAAAATTATACAGGTTCAGGTCCTTATATACACTAAACCCAAAACACTTACATACATACATGCATACATACATACATACATACAAAGATGCATACATACAAGCATGCATACATGTACATGCATACATACCTACAAGAATAGATATAAACATCCATGAAACATACTTATGAAATTTGAACATATCTCATTCAAAGGAAGACATAACACGAGCGCGTTATAACGCACTCGCGTTATGTCGAACTGGGAAAACACCGACAAACATGTAAAAAAGCAAAAAACACAACATAACATGCTCGCGTTATGTTGTGCTTTGGGAATCCCAAGACTTGGGCTTGGCATTTGCTTTGGATTTCCAACCCAAAGTCTTGGAGTGCCTTTTCAACATCCACAGACATGTTTTTGCAGATTCTTCAAGATTTCACATAATTTTGTTTGTGCTAACCCTCATATTTGCACATGTTTCAAGGTCAAACAAATCAAACACATGGGTAATATTAGGCTTTTTCTTAGCTATTTAACGATGTAATTTTTTTCACATTTTGACAATGTTAAGCCTTTCATCTTTAATTTCTTTTGTTTGTGTATCCGATTTTGGGCAAAAACCACTATTTGGTCTTTTTTCATTGTAAATTAACCATTCATTGAAATTTCAAAAAAATTACATATTTAGAAACTAGACTCCATTCTACACATATTTAAAAAAAAAAAGAAAAAATGATTTTCAATTAGTTTTCAAAATTTATAGGGGTAGCACGCCAAAATTCTATTTTTTAGGATGTGTCCACTTTGAAAATTAGTAAAAAGTCAAATATTCATCAAAAAATTATCAAAAAAATCAGACATAAACTACATGTTGTTAGCTAATTTATGTTGTGTGGTTACACAACATGCCCCATTTTGACTTGACAAAACAGGGACCCAACTTTTGTTTGGCTTGGCTTGTGTTTTTTGCTTGCTTGCGGTCTGGTAAAAGTAAGTCAATACAGATGATCCTGCATAGAGGGGACTGGATAAATCATCATGATGAGGTTAGTTTTTCAAATTTAATATTTCATCTCAATAACCTCATGATTGGATAGGTTACAACATTCCATGTAGGTTTGCCTTTTGGATCATCCTGATATTCCTTAGAAAATGAGAGTTATGGCGAGTCAAAGTCCTGGTCAAACCTGATATTCTGAGGGGAGGATCATATTTCTAAACATCAGTCATCTTATAAAAGATCACCCTGATCCAATTTTATCACCTAATAAATCATTTATCCAGAGATCCAGATGTCAATTTTAGGTGATAGAGATATTTACCCTTCAAACAACGTCATATATTTTGCAGGGGTCATATTGTGAGTATAACCCGACCTTTCGAATATCACCCGATATTCAGAATATCACCCTGGCGCAAAATATCACCCCAAGTTATTATCCTGATGACATCACCCTAATATTCTGAGAGAGAAGTCACTTTAGTTCAGGGGGTGATATTATAAACATCACCAGATATTCTGAACATCCCCCGACATTTTCAACATCACCTGATGTTTCGACATGGGTCTTTCCACCTAAAACAGGTGATCATATTACACATAGAGGGTCATATTCTGAATATAACTTGATATTCAGAATATCACCTAATCTACAGAGATCACCCTGATCCTTTTGCCACGCAACATTGAATGCTCATTAATGCAATAGGTGGTTCTCATTGATTGCAAACCTAATCTAGACACTTGGCAGCATCCCTGAATTAATGATAGGAGATCGATGGTTAAGATTGAATAAACCTTAATTTGCCCTAATTTGCCCTAATAAGAGGGATAAAATGAATTTACAACGTCATTATATTCTTACCTTGCGAAGAAACAATAAGTTGCAGAGCTGAGTTCTCAAACCCTCATAAGAGCTACCTGTTGAAGCATACAGCTTGCCGAGAACAAGACGTAGGATCAACAACGGTATTTAAATTCATTCCGTAATCAGCTGCATAATTCAGGAGGATAAACGTATCAGGTAAGTAATTTGAAACCTTCCTCCTATCATTCTCTGCATATCCAGGTAGTATAATGTCATTCATTTGAGGTTGTATGTTATGTTTAATGAATATATATGCATCATGCCGTAGAATATAATGTATGTGCATGCATGATGAGATATCAAATTGTAAGACAAGTTCCTGTTCATTGCTGGAAATCATGGCGGACAAGAGATTGTTTAAGTCTGAGGCTGAATTCATTAAACTGATGTTTGCTCAGCCTGAAGGTGTGCAATTTAAATATGGAGTCATAGGAGATACACATCAAGGAAGTACAGATTTAGCGGCATGGTTAGCTAAAATGAGTGATGAAAAAATAACAGTACCTTGCTGGACACCGTGTTTGTATCTGGAATGTGGAATGAAACTAGTTTCCCATATTCCATGGAGGCTCCTGAGTTAGTTATTGAATGTGCTAGAAATTATAATCCACACACAAGAAAGGTGGAGAAGCATGGCAGAGTATATGCAGATCTATCTATCAAGGGCCTTGCCGCTACCTTCAAGCTGCCATTGGGAAACAAGGTTGTTAGCATGGATTTTAAGAAACTAGAAGTAGAATATGAGAATAACAAGAAGACTACCAGGAAGAGAATGTACTAATGGAGGGCAAGAAATAGTCCTTATCCTACAGCTGCCAAATTACCGGTACATCTGTATAAGTTTGATTTCGATGAGGAATACCAATATATGATCACCCTACTTAGTCGAGTAAAGGGCCAACCAAATGCTGGAATCTTCAAAGACTAGATGTATGGCGTCATCCTGATGTCCCTCTACAGAGAGAACAGGCCCTTGTGGGCTAAGATGATTAGTGATGCCCTGCATGATCAACTCATGAACCTGGGAGGTTCAGAATGTTCTTTTCATATGACTACCTACATAGTTTATTCGTGTGCCTACAAGGGTACATTTGATGCATTGACAACAAAAGGAAAGATTGGTGGCAGCACCAATGATGCTCACATCTAGGATCATTATCCACAGCTGCAAAGGCAGAATTACCTCCAGGACTACAAATTAGTAAATGATGCATTTTTAATGCATCTAGTCAGAACAATGGAGGAGGACAGAACTAAAAGATTGAGCATGGAAGCTCAAGAGGTCATATACAGGCATGGAGCCTGGTTTATTCAGTATGCAACATTCTCTTGTATAAGAATTGAGGGTTTTGAAGGTCAACCCCTCATGCTCCCAAGATATCCCACTAATGTAGTAGTTCTGATGGAGTTCATGAGACAAGTGGCTAAAATAGTGAATGCTTACAAAGCAAGTAATAAGCTCCCACCAGTATTGTTTCTAGTTACAATGGGCTGGTATATGTGCCCAGATTCTGATAATATTAATAAGGCTATAGCTGGCTTGACAATGATGCAATTACAGTCTTTCCCTTTGGCTAGGTCATATGATCCATATGGAAGGATGCAGAAGATTACAGGGAAGCCCATCCATCAAAGGAATCTTGAGGATTTATGGACAGATTGTCAAGATGAGGCTGAAGCCAGAAGAAGTAGATATCAAAGGCTAACCCTTAACCAGATCAGGACTTTTGATTGCATCTCAGTACCTGTCCAATTGAAGAAGGATGATGGTAAAATAATGGTAGATGAATATGAGGAAAAGAAAATATACAATGATACAATATCAGCACTGGATCTCACCATGCTGGAGGACATTTCCTTAGATCGATTCACAAGCAGAATATTACAGCTGACCCAAGCATGGGTCGATGAACAAATAAATACACTGAAGAAAAAGGGTGTAGCCCTTACAGTGGATAATAAGAAGAAAAGTCAAGAAATTCTTGATGATGAGTATGATGATTTCCTACTTGAGAAGAGAAAATCTAAAGGAGAGAGAATACCACCTCTTGATAAAAGAAAGAGACCTCCAAGAAGTAAGAAGATTGATACTGAACCGAAAGGGGTCATAATTGAAAGAATAGAAATGTCAGCTGAAGGTGCATCAGGATCGGGATAGGCATCAGCATCATTCACACCGCCTCCCTTGGGTAAACAAAAGGCTAAAAGAATCCAGAGGCTAGCTGTACAACTTATTGATACATATGAGGAAGGTCAGACATCACAGAAGAATATAGAGGAGGATATCCCTCTAAATGAGGAGCCTGAAGAAGAAGAAGACCCTACAACCCTCACCAGAAAGAGAAAAGCACCTCAGGTGATGGTATCCACACCTAAGAAACAGAGAACTTCAATGAGAGGTGAAGTAAAACAAGACCCCATAATGCTAAGAGGGGCAGGTAGTGAAGTATTCGGAAAAGAACTGCAGCATAATATGCCCCTTCCTACCATAGTCAAGTTCAAGACTGAGAAGGTTGAGGAACAAAAGAAAGAAACCTCAAGAGCAGTACAAGCGGTGTTAGAAGAAATGAAGCAGGTAGAACAAGAGAAAGAAAAGAGCCCAGAAAAGATTGCACAACAAATAGGATTAGATGTGTTGGTTTTTCTTCTGAATCAGCATTAGGGTTTGCCACTTCTAATGCACAGGCAGATTCAGCCAACTAATACAGGAGGTTGCGTGAGCTCCTCCCCTTCACTTCTGGTTCTGCCGCACCAAGGGGGGTATCCCTATAACTCAAGATGTAACCTTGACTAGCTCAAAGATAGAAAGATCTAACTTGACAACAACAGGCAGAATACTCTCATGTATGGACCAAGATCTGTATGATAGATCACAAGGTGGGAAACGTTCTTGGACATATATGTCTGGTTAGGGATGAGAGCATGCAAGGGTTTCCTACTCCTAATCCTACAACTAACAGATGGAAGGGAGAGATGGTTTGAAATGGTGTTTGGATGCAAAGCTGGACATGGTGTATAACCTCAACACAGAGCTAGATTGGTGCCTATCCAGGGCTTGGAGTCGGTAGACATACACCTGTGAATGATCAGCATGAATAGCTAAAACTAGATTTCAGGGGGATACACATGATACCTGCCTTACAGATATCTCCCAATACAGAGTGTTAAGCTGTCGATACTTATGGCATCCCTATTGCAGTAAGAAAGATACATGCAAAACTGGAGACAGAATCAGCATAACACATGCAAACATAGCATTATTCATATAAGATTAACCATGAAATCAGTGGATTCATGCCAAAACGTACAACAGGAGATACATAAACTCACAAGTTTTGCTGCACAGAGCAACCAAAACTAGTTGTATCTTATTACAGAGCCAAAATGTCCAGTTTTCAACAATGTTCAAATGAGAAACACAACCTGCTATATACAGCAAGGAAGGTTCCCAACATTAATTACATAGTTGACCCAAAAAACCTGCCAGATACACAGTATCAGAAAAATGGCGCTCAACGCATTGAATGCAGCAGGTAGAAGAGGGGACAGAAGAGGATCTTGAGCCATGAGCTGCCAGCCGTGGATGTACAACTTCAGTCGGGTACTAGATCCGTCCACGCCATCGCCCATACCTCTGCAACAATCACCATTAATGGCGCACCAACCCGCGGCCTTGGGAAATGCAGAAAACTGTGCGTCGCAACCATTTCCCGCCAAGATACATCGTCATGATATTTGAAAATATGCAGGGTCGAATTATCCCACATGCACCCCGCGGTGACCTCTTTAACACTTTATATACTAGGTCATGAGCATATATGATGTCGGTGCTTTTGCTCCTGACGACACTAGTATAAGACTTCATCATCATTATCCTTCAACAGCATGATATCCCGTCGCTTGAAATATCACCCTGACGTCAGCATCATATCGCAATATAACTTGCATGATAATTGCCTTCATCGGCACAACCTGATCCATCGGAGGAAGATCCTCCTGCTTAACCAATATTAAAAGTCTGGCCGATGAAAAATCCTGATGACGTCACCATCATATCCTGCTGATGTCATAAGCATATCTGCCTACTGCGCACCTCCTCATATCCGGATGACGTCATCATTGTTGGCAAGAGACACTATATGGATTCATGGTTGTTGTCATTGATGGCAACAAAGGTCATCCCACATATCCGCAAGTCATAATGTGTCTCTACCGGAAGTCAGAATAAAGAATGTTGTGGTCCGGTGAAGAAGAACAGAGCATGTGGCAAGGTCCGACAGATTGGTCCGGATCTCTCAGAGGAAGTGTCTTGGTGCAGTGCGGATTTGGGGAAGTCAAGAGGACTACCTTGAGTGGTATATTCCAAGGATTTAGCCTCCGGTGATGGACGAGGAAAAAGATATGAATGGTTGAGTACCGGATTCCTGAGAGACAGTGAAAACAGAGGAAGAACTAACTGGCAGAGTATCAGACTGCTTTCTGGATGTGTTACTGTTGATGACAGAGGTTGTGAAGGCATGAATCATGTTTGGCCGACATGATTAATGATATCTACAAGTATATGCTTGATCCGCATTGCTTGGTGAGGAAGGATTCAGCCGACAGAATGAGAGCTTGTAAGAAACTAGACTGTTCCGGATGCCGACTAGAAAGGTGATGAAATTACTTGTGCGGATATATATAGAGGATGGATTTAGTTGTGAAGGGGGTGATGGTGTGGAGATATATGCGAATAAGTCTAGATAAGAGCAGAGGTAGCAAAAAGGATCCGGTATGTGAAAGATAGCAGAATAAAGAACAGAGGAAAGATGAAGTGCAGCAGATCAGTGTACTGAGCCTAACCAGAACTGAACTCCAGCATATGCAGATGCTTCCAATCAGTTCAAGATTGTGATTCTCATCACTTTGTAGACAGTGTGTCTTCTTGTAGGCAGTGGGCCTCTTGTGAGCAGTGTGCTCGGGCAGTGAGCCCTAATTGGCAAGTGCCATTTTTGTAATTTCCTATTCTTCTAATAGAGAATAATTCTTGGGTTAATCACCCCGTGGTTTTCTCCCTTAACAGGGTTTCCACGTCAAAAATACTGTGTCATGTGTTTCTTATTTCATGGTTAATGTTTTTATGTTTGATTTTATGCTGCATCAATTAAAAGGAAAGTTCAATAAGGGAAATAATTAGGATAACTGATTCACCCCCCCCTCTCAGTTATCAACAATTGGTATCAGAGCTAAGTTCCTCCTAATAGAGCCTAACAGCTTGAGGAAGATCTGGGATTTCAAATGGATGCATATGGTTTAAGGGAGCAACTCAAGACTGCTCTTGAGGATCTTGAACAGTCAAATTCTGAAGTCAGTGAATTAAAGGAAAGACTCAAACAGGCTGATGAATTCATGAGAGAATTAAAAGACAAATTAAGTCTCTCTATGAAAAAGAGAAAGGAGCTGCTTCAACAGTTGGCAAGACAAAGTGAAGAAAGCAATACAAATGAAGAATTGACTGAGCAAACCAAGTTATGTGAAAAGTTATCAAAAGAAGTCATTATGTTAAGACATGAAATGGAATCAGGAACTATAAAGTTTACTCAAGAGATTGAAGAAAAAAGAAAGGCTGAAGACAATCTAAGACAATCTCTTAAAGAAAAATCAGAAGAATGCCACCAGATGGACAGGATTATCAGACATCTTGAATCTGATCTTGAAGATGCCAAAGATAATGAAGGAAAACTTGAGGATCAAATTGCCTCTCTCAAAAGAGACCTTCAAACAGCAAATGAATATAAAGAGAAATTCAAGATAAGTTCTGCTCAACTTGAAGTTCTTCTTGGAAGTCAAAAGAGGACAGATGACAAGTATGGTTTGGGATATGAGAAAGGAGAAAGCTCCGGATCCGGTCAGAAGAATCTTGGATCAGAAAATCCAAGAAGCAGGCCTAGAAGACCTCCGGTAAGACAGCCAAATGCTCAAAGATATCCATCCTTCAATGGATACTGCCATAGCTGCAACCACTTTGGTCACAAAGCTAATCAGTGCAGAATGAGAATGAATCAGATTAATTCATCCTTCTCCGGACAGTGCTTCAACTGCAAAAGGTATGGACACAAATCCCATGAATGCAGAATTATGCAAGTAAACAAATCATTCAAAGGTAGATGCTTCACATGCAATAGAGTAGGTCATATGGCTAATCAATGCAGATCAAGAGGATATCAATCAAATATGCAAAGAAATGTTATTTGCCAAATCTGAAATAGGTCCGGTCATAATGCTAAAGTCTGCAGAAACAAGAATCAGGACAAAAGAGGTCCGGTGTATAATCAGAATCAAGACAAGGGTAAACAAAAGATGAATGCGGATGAGGTTAGGAATCAGATGAGCAAGATTTGGGTGAAGAAAAGTTCAGAGAATGTACAGGTTGGATCCGCACCAGACTCTGGTGCTGATATTTCTTCCGGAAATTAAAAAGTGAGCTCAGGCTCAGGGGGAGACTCAAAGAAAATCTTGTTCCCCCAGCCAAACAAGGGGTGCCGGATGTGGCACAAGATGCGGATCAAAGGGTTTGTAGATATGAGTCTTGAGATACTTCAGTCAAGTTTTCAGAGGTCCGCATGGAGTTATGAAGAAGCTGTGATCGATCAAATAAGACCTGTTTAGGGAGATGCTCCAGTATGATAAAGGATTACAAAAAGGTCCGGAAAGATCCGGAAATGCACTATCTTGTTCTGTGGATTGGACAGAGTGTTTGGGATGTTCTTGTAATATGTTACCTCGATTTATTCATGATTGAAAGATCCGGATGATATCCACAGATCAGGACTAATCTGGGATACTCCAAGCTATCCAGACAAGGCAAACCGGAATGATGTAGGTGAAGCATTTATTGCAGACAGATATTAGGGTTCGCGGAGCAATTTAAGGGATTTCTCAAAGGTCATTTGCTCATTCTGCACTCGAGAAGAAGCGAAAAGTGGAGCTCTGCAACAAGGTTCATCAAGCACACCAAGGATCTCCTGCCGAAGTTATTGCATAAAGAAATCAATCCAACCACTCCGTGCAAACCGAAGGCGCATAAGGTATTCTCCGTTTTTCATTACCTCACTGCAAATCTTTGAAGAATGGCTACTCCAAACATAGTTAAGATCTCTGATAGACCTCGCCCCTCATTCAAGAAACATCCCTACAAATCATTGGAGGTAGATCCATTAGGAGCCTTCTCTAGTGTTCCTCACGGAGTTTTACATACCGAAGACATTAGGGTTTACATACATGCAAGCATTGAGGAATTTGGGGAATTCAAATTAAGAGACCTCTATCACAAGCAGCTGATAGACAATGCTTTTGAGCTTAAACCAGAGTACAAGGATATCCAGAAGAAACAATTTGAGCAATTTATTCATTTCCCCTGTTTTGAAGAAGATGAATGGGTCCGGTATGTACTGAGCAGGATGCATGACAACTTTCTATGGCTAGATAGACCCTGCAAGATCACAAAAGAGGCAATTAGAGCAATAACTGGTCTATACTCTTCCGGAGGGGTACCTATCCTCAAATCTGTCAAGAATAACATTGTAACTGAGGCCACCGGATCAAAATTTGATAAGAGGGCAATGACCATTGAAGATATTTTGGATCCGGATATCAAATATGCATCAATGATAATAGGATACAAGATCTATCACTCCAGCAGGGAGAATTCTGTATCCGGAACTGCAGTATACACTGCCTATGAAATGCTAAGAAAGAATACAGATTATGATCTCTGCGAACTACTGCTAAGCCAATTAATGGAAAATATACAGAAAATCAAGAAGGATAAGAAGAATTCCTTTAAGTATGGTACTCTTATTGTATGTCTATTCTTCTACTTCATGAATGAGCTACCCAGAACAAGTGGATGGGTATGGCAGAATGACAAACCTGTTGCAGTCCAGATAAGAGACTATTTGCATGGACTTGGGGATGCAAAAGTGAGAAATACAGCTCTATGGGGATACTTCAAAAACTTTCAGAGCATGATGCAAGCAAGAGAGAGAATTCCCCAGTCTCTTGTTGAAAAATACAAAGACTCAGTGTGCTTTATGGTTGACACTGATCAGTGCCTAATGGAGGCAGTAGAGCCAAGGACTGTCTGGATCATGCCCATGGGGTATGAAGTGGATGAACAGATAGTGGAGCTGCATGTTCAACACATGCTAAGTCAGCCCAAAGATCCTAAGGCAGAAAGGTTTGGAACCTTTGAGGAGCTGAGTGTAAAAATACATGTAGAACTCAGGGAACCTGAGATTAAAAGAAAAGTAAGAAAAGAAGTAGAGCACATTGCTCAAGGCCTAGGTATCTCAAAGGAGGCACTTGATGCCAGCCGGGAAAAGAGGAAGAAGGCCGAGGAAGAAGAGAAAAGCAAAGAAAGTGCTCCGGTTGAAGCTCCCACCCGGACCAGATCATCAAAGAGACCTGCACCTCCCACAACCAAAAGTTCAAAACCGGAAGTTCAGGCATCCGGTAAGAGATCCAAGACAAAAGCCACAAGGGCTTATGGAAGCCAAAAGGATGAAGAGGAAACAGAATCAGATGAGGGAGTAAGAGAAGTAAAGAAACAGAAGAAGAAAGGATCCGGTAAGCCCTCCACATGCCAAGACAAGGATGAAATGGCAGAGGTATTTGTTGAGAAGCCCACTCTGTCTCTAGAGAGCATAATCAAGTCGGTCACGGTGGATGGAAACCTTCAACCAATGACTGAATCCTATGATGACTTCAGTGAGGCTGACCAAAAGACTCTGCAGGAAGCCACAGTTAAATATCTGAACATATACAATAAAGCTTTCATTGAGATCATATCTCTCATTCCTAAAAGCCTAGAGAAGGAAATGGAAGTAAGAAAGAATAATGCTCATGCTAAAGATCTTGAGATCCGGGAGCAGATAGCTATTCAGCTATATCCTCAAATTGATCCCAAGACAATGAACATTATCTTCAAGGACTGCAAAGATGAGTTCAGAAGCAAAGCCAGGATGAATCAACTCATGCTTGGTGAGACTGACAAAGTGGCCCAAGAAACAGAAGAGATCCTCCGGAAGGCCTTCAAAAGGTTCAATCTTCCTGTTGTAGAGGATTTCGGTACAGAAACAACTGAGGACTTGGGACCCTCTGCTCCAGAAGAAGTGGCCCATGAACAAGCTAGCATCTCTCCTCCGGTTTCCCCCATAGTCTCCGGATCCAAAGAAGAAGAGCAATTACAGGAGAAGGAAGCAGTGGTGAAAGACAAAGAGGTTGACAGTTCTAAGACTGCAGAAGAAAAGAAACATCTGTCTCCGGCAAGAGACACTGCACAAACTGTTCAACAATTTTTGAGCAAAGAAACTTTAGAGATTGATGAACCGGAGCTTCTAAAAGGCCCATTTGATTTTGACTCTCTCTCTCCGGTACAAACAATGAAGATAGCTTCATTTGCAAATGCCAAGGCAAATGAAAAGCTCCTGAAGTCTCATATGGAAGACTGTGAGTTGATAGAGGCTGCTTCCGGAGTACTTGTAAAGATCATGCCATCAATCCAGATAGATCCGACAGCCTCCACTTCCGGTAATCTAAAAACCTTAGTCAGCAGTATTGATACACATTTTGATTCTCTAGAAAAATCAGCTGAAGAAAAGGTCCGGAAGGAATTTTTGGATAAGAGATTTTCAGAAATATTAGAATTAATCTCTAAAGATAGGAAGATTGTAAGCATTGGAATAAAGAGCTTAGAGAATGCTCTTAAGGATGGCGGTGACATCTATAAATTTTGTATATCCTGGTCAAAGGCAACAGCAGCATTTGACAAGAAAATAAAAGAGGAACAGGATAAGCTACAAAGCTTATCTCAAAGTTTTGATCCTCTCTCTTCCTCTATAATAAATCAAGAATGTCAGACTATTGCAGTCTTGAATGAAATAAAGAATCTTGAGAAGGAAAGAAAGAACATCACTAACCGGATGGGAGAACTTAGAAGGATTATAATCCCTAAGTTGGAAACTATGCATGAGGCCATCAGTGATGCTCAGACCACCGCCCAAACAAAAGATCCAACAGATCTCAAGCGGGCAGAAGCGTTTGCATTTTTGCTAAGTGGTCACATTTCAATTTTGGACAGAATGAAGCAAAGTTGGGCTATAGAAATGATTCAATTCCAGACATCCTTTGCAGACATTCTTCAGTATATGTGAGTATGTAAATATGCGGCTATGTATAGAAAATTTTTGAGAATTTTGGTGTGCGGACCCCACCCTTTGCCATTGATGTCAAAGGGGGAGTGAGGAACAGTGAAAAATGAGGAATCCAACAAAGGGGGAGTTCCGAAAATTGTATATAAAGACAGAGCATCAGCAAAGGGGGAGCATAGTGAAAACACTTAGTCATTTTTCACTAAGTGTTGCGATCAATGCCAAAGGGGGAGATTGTTGGCAAGAGACACTATATGGATTCATGGTTGTTGTCATTGATGGCAACAAAGGTCATCCCACATATCCGCAAGTCATAATGTGTCTCTACTGGAAGTCAGAATAAAGAATGTTGTGGTCCGGTGAAGAAGAACAGAGCATGTGGCAAGGTCCGACAGATTGGTCCGGATCTCTCAGAGGAAGTGTCTTGGTGCAGTGCGGATTTGGGGAAGTCAAGAGGACTACCTTGAGTGGTATATTCCAAGGATTTAGCCTCCGGTGATGGACGAGGAAAAAGATATGAATGGTTGAGTACCGGATTCCTGAGAGACAGTGAAAACAGAGGAAGAACTGACTGGCAGAGTATCAGACTGCTTTCCGGATGTGTTACTGTTGATGACAGAGGTTGTGAAGGCATGAATCATGTTTGGCCGACATGATTAATGATATCTACAAGTATATGCTTGATCCGCATTGCTTGGTGAGGAAGGATTCAGCCGACAGAATGAGAGCTTGTAAGAAACTAGACTGTTCCGGATGCCGACTAGAAAGGTGATGAAATTACTTGTGCGGATATATATAGAGGATGGATTTAGTTGTGAAGGGGGTGATGGTGTGGAGATATATGTGAATAAGTCCAGATAAGAGCAGAGGTAGCAAAAAGGATCCGGTATGTGAAAGATAGCAGAATAAAGAACAGAGGAAAGATGAAGTGCAGCAGATCAGTGTACTGAGCCTAACCGGAACTGAACTCCAACATATGCAGATGCTTCCAATCAGTTCAAGACTGTGATTCTCATCACTTTGTAGACAGTGTGTCTTCTTGTAGGCAGTGGGCCTCTTGTGAGCAGTGTGCTCGGGCAGTGAGCCCTAATTGGCAAGTGCCATTTTTGTAATTTCCTATTCTTCTAACAGAGAATAATTCTTGGGTTAATCACCCCGTGGTTTTCTCCCTTAACAAGGTTTCCACGTCAAAAATACTGTGTCATGTGTTTCTTATTTCATGGTTAATGTTTTTATGTTTGATTTTATGCTGCATCAATTAAAAGGAAAGTTCAATAAGGGAAATAATTAGGATAACTGATTCACCCCCCCCTCTCAGTTATCAACAATCATCATGTTTGCAAATATCGGGGGATCTCCACAAGATGATCAGTGTTAGAAATATGACCCCCCCGGACCTTGATGACGTCATCATACATCGGCATCAGGATGATATTCGGAAGATAACCGGATATTTGGAAATATCATCCTGATGCACACATATCATGTTGCACTGTAGCTCCGCTATAAGATCGGGGTGATATATGAATATGACGGATATTTGAAATGATCGCCCCCATTAGACAATGCATGAAGCCGACAGGCGGATATCTCCCTTTGGAAATATCATGATGCAGACAGGTAGAAAAACAGATATCACCCTGACATAAGAATGACGTCAGCATCATCAGGGTGATAAAACAACGAACATGAAGTGATACGACAACATCAGGATGATATTGACTAAGATCATCCTGACGTTCAAAATATGATGACCACGATGAATATCGGGTCACACTTAGAACTTTACAGCAACATCATCAGGATGATCTTAACAAAGATCACCCGATGTTAAAATATCACCCCGTGAAAGATCATGCAGGCAGAAAATATGATGACCCTCGCAAGCAACACGGCTATAACTGGAAATATGATGATGATGATGACGACCCTTAAGAAAAAACAAGTCAGGTCGAACAACTCAAAAAATAACCCCTTCAGAAGATCGGGGTGACATCATCATCATAAAAGGGCAAGGTGATATTTGGAAAATCACCAGATACTTGAAAAATCACCCCCGCAAGCAAATCAGGGCACACTGTAGCTCATCAGCAGGATCAGGATAATAAACATCACCCGATATTGAAACATGATGATCCTGATGAAAAATCTGGTCGACAGAAAATCATGATGATGCTGACCCCTTCCCTTAGAATATCATGATGATGATGATCTTCTCCCCTTAAGAAAATATGATGCCGCAGCTGAGAAATGCTGAGGAGGTCCAACACTTAGGAAAATGGGCAAGAAGATATAGGGTTCAAATGAAGAAACCCCCTAAACATGAAAAATCAACCTCCAGGTCAAAATGAGTACCAACACTGGCTCCGAATGGGGACGTGCAGGTGAAAACCTGCAGCGAGAACTAGATCTCTGGGATGCAAACCAGTCCCTTATCCATTGGGCACAGAGTCAAATACTACACTAACCTGCATCACCAAACACACTTGATGGCCTAAGGCCACCAAGAAAAGGAAAAACATGTATCTCCCTTTGTCAAATATCTTGTTTTCATCTGCATGCACTGGGTCAAGCTTGGAGATACTGCAAAGATCCACCCACAAACAAATCTTGTCATCTGCATATTCAATCCTCTGATTTGGCTTGTCATTGTCACCCCTACGCAAATAACCTTCAGCATCCGGCAACAAGTGGATGCAGAATGTATCAAGCAATGCATACTCAAATGGTATGTAACACTTATCATCATCTGCATGAGCAGTATGCATTGTAAAATGATCTCCTAGCTGGACTGAAAACTGAAAACACTCAAAGTCCACCACACAGCTAGGAAGATCAGAGCTCATTGTATATGCTGGCATATCAAAAGAAAAGCTTTCAAAATCACAATTGTGCACATCATGTACACAACAATCAGCAGCACCAGGCTGGAAAAGATCAGGCTCTGACACCTCTTTACAATCAGGCACATTTTTACAATCACTTACCTGATGTATGTTGTTTCCTCTTTCATCAGGATGAGAAATAGAATCCAAATCAAAAACCATGTCAAGACCCTCACCATACTCAAATAGATCCTCATCACCATATGTGTCAAAAATGGGTGACCCAGGTGCATCAGTTTCATCATAGTATGCCATTTGTTCATGGGCAGCAGAGCATGCATCTTCATCACCAATGGATTCCTTTTGTGGAGGAGTATCAGCCTGTGTGTCATAAGCAAAACAGCCATCAATCAAAGAACAATCATGCTCTGCACTAGCACTTATTTCAATCTCTGACTGCTCTTCATGATCCTCATGTGTTTGAAAGGAAGGCAATGGGTCACACATGGGACTGCTTCTCTGTTTGCTTATATCTTCTCTGTCTTGAGTACAATACTCACAATTGTCTCCACATGTCCATTCCAAAAATTGCTCATTGTTGTCCACAACCTCATTGTTGTTTTCATGGTCAGATGCCTCATCATTGCAATGGGAATCGTCATTAGTCCTTTCACTGGCATCCTCAACATTCATCTTTTCATCTTCACATGATGCCTTAATTATTTGGTCATTTGCAGCTTCACAACGATTTCTCACACCAAAGCCTGTGGACAGGGGTTTCAGCAGGTGCACATTTCTGATTTTTTCTATCTTTTCTATGAACTTGTATGCCATCTGCATACTTGTCACCTTGAAATCCCTCAGTATTGCACTAAAGCCCTCCTCAAAAGCTTCAAAGAATATGCCAACACAGGCTGAAATATCAGGTCTGAAACTTTTAGGGACATGTGAAAGGGCTACTGCAAACCTATGATTGAAATCAACACATGGCTCTTCATCTTGTTTTCTGATGTTCATCAATTCTGCAACAAGATCAGTAGATTCTCTTGCGAATTCTTCCTTGAAACAGTCAGCAAGCTCATCCCAACAGGCAAAGGATCCTTTTGAAAAGCTCAAATACCAGTCTTTTGCTTTTGCATCAAAGGACCTAACAAAAAACCTCATCCACATATCCTCATCTCTAAATGAATGTTTTCCCATGAACTCATGAAAATTTTGGATATGTGCATTCCCATCACATACACTGTGACCACTAAATCTGGGCATCTGACAGTATATCCTAGCAGGCATAGTTTCTACTTTATAATCAACCCATGACAAATCCAGTTGGTCATACAAAGGATCAAAAGGGCTGAGAAGAGGTTTAGCCTTCTGACTAGCAGACACAACAGGGTTACTGCTTTTTAACTGGTCCTGCTCAGCCTCTAAGAATATCAACCTATTTCTTATCTCTTCTATTCTTTTATTCAGCATTTCACCGCTGAGTATGGGATAATTCATACTTGGATTCATAAAAATCTTACTCTTAGACATCCTTTCTCTGCCTAAGACCTAAGGCTTCCCCTGGCATCTAACTTATGTAGTAAAACAGCAAATATAAAGGGGAAGGAACAAGGTACCTTTTCTCATATAGATGTGGAAAAATGAACAACACATTTTTGTCACAACACACACATCAACTTTTCATGTGCACTTGAATTTTTTGCAGAGTCGCCACCTCT
This sequence comes from Cunninghamia lanceolata, assembly GCA_027924645.1. Lineage (NCBI taxonomy): Eukaryota > Viridiplantae > Streptophyta > Pinopsida > Cupressales > Cupressaceae > Cunninghamia > Cunninghamia lanceolata. The sequence goes on along the minus strand of BSBN01000252.1, from coordinate 9,018,705 downwards.
CCAGAGAGGACAAAATTTTACAGCAGCTGAAAGCTCAACAAATATGTTTCTGAGTTCATTCCACCAGTAGAGCAAAACTTCACCAGAGACTGCAGGATATCACTTTACATCAACATCCCCAGCAGAGTCGCCATTTTGTTGGTGACTCAGATGGGCCACAAGATATAACACTTTTTCATCAATTTTCTCCCCAGCGGAGTCGCCATTTTGTTGGTGACTCGGATGGGTCACAAGATATAACCCTTTCTCAAATTTCTTCCCCAGCGAAGTCACCATTTTGTTGGTGACTCGGATGGGTCACAGATATATTACTAGAGATGATTAGATAGTACTTTTACTTCTCAATCCCCACCAGAGTCACCATTTTCTGTTGGTTTTTTCCCAGACTGGATGCTTATTCCCAGATTTCCCTACAAGGTAGCCATCAGTGATCAACAGGATCTCTGGGCCAGGGGCCAACAGTGTAGGAGATAGACTCTATATTTTATCTCCTCTTCTTCTTCAGGCTCTGCAAGACCTAGGGGGTATTCCCTACTCAACATCCATGAGGATATGCATACAAAGGCTGGGATGCTGACAGAAAGCAGATAAGTCCTCCTGTAAGTAGACCAAAACTAAAAGGGGCTAGCTTTGGGCCTATTTGCAGTTGTAGACAGAGGACTGAGGATCCTAAAACTAATTCTAATGTCCTAAAGATTGTTGGTGACTCAGATGGGTCACAGATATATTACTAGAGATGATTAGATAGTACTTTTACTTCTCAATCCCCAGCGGATTCGCCATTTTGTTGGTTTTTCTTCTGAATCAGCATTAGGGTTTGCCACTTCTAATGCACAGGCAGATTCAGCCAACTAATACAGGAGGTTGCGTGAGCTCCTCCCCTTCACTTCTAGTTCTGCCGCACCAAGGGGGGTATCCCTATAACTCAAGACGTAACCTTGACTAGCTCAAAGATAGAAAGATCTAACTTGACAACAACAGGCAGAATACTCTCATGTATGGACCAAGATCTGTATGATAGATCACAAGGTGGGCAACGTTCTTGGACATATATGTCTGGTTAGGTATGAGAGCATGCAGGGGTTCCTACTTCTAATCCTACAACTAACAGGTGGAAGGGAGAGATGGTTTGAAATGGTGTTTGGATGCAAAGCTGGACATGGTGTATAACCTCAACACAGAGCTAGATTGGTGCCTATCCAGGGCTTGGAGTCGGTAGACATACACCTGTGAATGATCAGCATGAATAGCTAAAACTGGATTTCAGGGGGATACACATGATACCTGCCTTACAGATATCTCCCAATACAGAGTGTTAAGCTGTCGATACTTATGGCATCCCTATTGCAGGAAGAAAGATACATGCAAAACTGGAGACAGAATCAGCATAACACATGCAAACATAGCATTATTCATATAAGATTAACCATGAAATCAGTGGATTCATGCCAAAACGTACAACAGGAGATACATAAACTCACAAGTTTTGCTGCACAGAGCAACCAAAACTAGTTGTATCTTATTACAGAGCCAAAATGTCTAGTTTTCAACAACGTTCAAATGAGCAACACAACCTGCTATATACAGCAAGGAAGGTTCCCAACATTAATTACATAGTTGACCCAAAAAACCTGCCAGATACACAGTATCAAAAAAATGGTGCTCAACGCATTGAATGCGGCAGGTAGAAGAGGGGACAGAAGAGGATCTTGAGCCATGAGCCGCCAGCCGTGGATGTACAACTTCAGTCGGGTACTGGATCCGTCCACACCATCGCCCATACCTCTGCAACAATCGCCATTAATGGCGCACCAACCCGCGGCCTTGGGAAATGCAGAAAACTGTGTGTCGCAACCATTTCCCGCCAAGATACATCGTCATGATATTTGAAAATATGCAGGGTCAAATTATCCCACATGCACCCCGCGGTGACCTCTTTAACACTTTATATACTAGGTCATGAGCATATATGATGTCGGTGCTTTTGCTCCTGACGACACTAGTATAAGACTTCATCATCATTATCCTTCAGCAGCATGATATCCCGTTGCTTGAAATATCACCCTGACGTCAGCATCATATCGCAATATAACCTGCATGATAATCGCCTTCATCGGCACAACCTGATTCATCGGAGGAAGATCCTCCTGCTTAACCAATATCAAAAGTCTGGCCGATGAAAAATCCTGATGACGTCACCGTCATATCCTGCTGATGTCATAAGCATATCTGCCTACTGCACACCTCCTCATATCCGGATGACGTCATCATCATGTTTGCAAATATCGGGGGATCTCCACAAGATGATCAGTGTTAGAAATATGACCCCCCCAGACCTTGATGACGTCATCATACATCGGCATCAGGATGATATTCGGAAGATAATCGGATATTTGGAAATATCATCCTGATGCACACATATCATGTTGCACTGTAGCTTCGCTATAAGATCAGGGTGATATATGAATATGACGGATATTTGAAATGATCGCCCCCATTAGACAATGCATGAAGCCGACAGGCGGATATCTCCCTTTGGAAATATCATGATGCAGACAGGTAGAAAAACGGATATCACCCTGACATAAGAATGACGTCAGCATCATCAGGGTGATAAAACAATGAACATGAAGTGATACAACAACATCAGGATGATATTGACTAAGATCATCCTGATGTTCAAAATATGATGACCATGATGAATATCGGGTCACACTTAGAACTTTACAGCAACATCATTAGGATGATCTTAACAAAAATCACCCGATGTTAAAATATCACCCCGCGAAAGATCATGCAGGCAGAAAATATGATGAACCTCGCAAGCAACACGGCGATAACTAGAAATATGATGATGATGATGACGACCCTTAAGAAAAAACAAGTCGGGTCGAACAACTCAGAAAATAACCCCTTCAGAAGATCGGGGTGACATCATCATCATAAAAGGGCAAGGTGATATTTAGAAAATCACTAGATACTTGAAAAATCACCCCCGCAAGCAAATCAGGGCACACTGTAGCTCATCAGCAGGATCAGGATAATATCCAAACATCACCCGATATTGAAACATGATGATCCTGATGAAAAATCTGGTCGACAGAAAATCATGATGATGCTGACCCCTTCCCTTAGAATATCATGATGATGATGATCTTCTCCCCTTAAGAAAATATGATGCCGCAGCTGAGAAATGCTGAGGAGGTCCAACACTTAGGAAAATGGGCAAGAAGATATAGGGTTCAAATGAAGAAACCCCCTAAACATGAAAAATCAACCTCCAGGTCAAAATGAGTACCAACAAGATGCATTAGTTGATCAGGTGACAAGTCCTGCAACAATAGACTTAACATATGTAGAAGATGTAAATCCTAAAGATATAGTAGGTACATCTGAAAGAATAGAAAATGTTGAAGAAGTTAAACAGATGAAAGTGGAGGATAAAGCTCCAGATATGGGTCAGCAATAGCAAGAAATATCAACTAAACCCAAAATAGTTGAAGTCTGGCCCAAGGATAGAGAAACCTCAGAAGAAAGAGAAACATCAGGTCATGATGACCTAAAGGCTCAAGAGGTAGATACATCAGCTGCAGAGGAAGATGCGATGCAAGATCAAGTGGAGGCACCTAAGTCAGATAAAATAATATCCACGGATACCAATGTACCTCAGGATGAGGAAAATACTAAAGTGGATGAGACACCCCTGGAGGAAGTAAAATATCAGGATCATGATAAACATGCAGATGATCAGTAGGATCACCCTCCGGAAGAAGAAATTCCTCAACAAGAGGAAACATCACAAGATCACCCTCACGAAGAGTATCATGAGGAGGAAACAAGAAGGTCACCTTCACCACAAAGGATGATAACAGATACTAGAGCTCAAGGTGTACATCATGATGATGGTGGACATCCAGGATCCAATGACCAAGTTCCTTCCTGGTTGGAAAAGGAGATAAGTATAGAACCCAATTTTGAAATTCAAGAATTTGATATATCTACATTGTTTTCAGAAACTCTAATAAGGCCTAAGAGGAAGGCAAGATTAACTTCAGCGATTAGAAGAGATCCTGATATAGGTAGGAGAACTACCCAAATAGCACTCCCCACAGTCGAGAAAGAGAGAGGCAAGATCACTCTGGAAGAATTCCAGATTACCATAGTAGATCTAGGATATGCCAATGAAGACCAAGAAGGTCAATAGGGGAAAGACATTATTGATTCTTTGACCCAGAAGATAAAGAAAGAGAAGGAGAAAAATAAGCAGCATAAAGAGTATATTGCTCAGCTACATGCCTATATAAGGGGGTTAATTAACCCTGATGATAGATCAAGTGATCGAGCAGTCCCATTGACTGCAATTTCTTAGGAGGAAGTCAATAGGTTGAATCTTCTGAGACATGAATCAGTAGTAATGTTAAAATGGATGTCATCTGCACTCGATGGAGCTGAGGAAGTGGTAAAAGCCTCTTTGAAGAGGTGGAATTCTTTAGGTACCTCCAAAAAAAGGTAGATAAACTGCAGATGGAAACCGGGAAGAGGTCATTCCAAATGGAGAAAGGCTTGAGTGCTTTAGATGAAATAAAGAGGATTGATCCTCTAATTCTTATAAATAATCAAGTATTAAACAATAACATAGCCATATTGATTGATATCTGGGATAAAGACATCAGGTTTGAATGTGATTTGCTAAAGAGATGCAACAGTAAACTGAGAAACATCAGTATGAAGCTACATGATATGATGTCTTATGAAGCAGAGGTCCTGGAGACCTTAGAAGGGAAAGTATAAGGGAAGATTGAAAATCAAGATGAAGAGTTTGCAATTAAAGCTCTACATAGTAATTTCCAACTGGTGGCTAATGACCCTTTGAACCACCTGACAGAAGAAGTAATGGATAAAGTAATGAGAATAAAGGTCAGAGTGGAGAGTTATAATGAAGCACTGAGCAGTAGGAGTAATAAATTAGAGTCCCTCCAAAGCAAATATCAAATGCATAAGCATGCCATCACCAAAGCAAGAACTCAAGATGGTGGAGAAGTAGAAAAGATTGTGCAAGCATATGAAAATATCAGGATATCCATGCAGATTCATATACAAAGAGATAGTCATTAGGAAGATATTGAAACTGATGAAAGTGATGAGCATGACAATGGAGATGATGATAAAGAACCTGATGAAGATGCACCATAAAAGGAATAACGGCATCAGGTACTTTACCTAGATGGTTACCAGCTGGCAACTTATGCCACATTGAAGGAGTTGACTTGGTCAATGAAGTATGAACCGTAGATCTTAATAGATAAATCCTGATCATAGATCAATTGTAACCGCTCCCTCACCTTGTTCTATAAAAGGTGCAGGGATGCCTTTTTTGATTCATTCGAAACTTAATTGAAATCTGTTTGCTGAAATATTCAAGGCTTATTTCAAAGTTGTTGTATACATATATGTTCTTGCATACTTAATGAATGAGCAGACTGTTTTGATTACAATCCATCATAAATCTTGAGTAATCAGTTTATGAATTCTTGATATATGCTTTGATTTGCTGCATCCCTTGGAGTGCATATCAGCTTGCATGTGTTGTCTTCATACCTTTCCTTCGAAGTTAGCATCGACTGTATCTAGCTGTGGAATGTCCTTGTGAACATATGGTTTGATTTCTTCTCTTCGTGACTATATCTAATGTGTATGTGGCTCAATAACTGAAGGTTCAACATTAGTTTGAAGTATTCTTTTCAATTTCTTTCTATTTTAGAGCATTTCATCATCATAATTGCAAATAATTGACAATCTTGAGCAAATAATGCAAATATGTAGACATCCCGTAGATAACTGAACATATTCAGCATATTTGAGGTTAAAGCATGTCAACAATGATAAATATCATGCAAAGATTTAAAGATAGACACACTATTTGAAGCATATCTTGTGTAGAATAACTATCTATGCAGCATCATTATAGGAAACATTATCTTACAGATGAGACTTACGTAAGGCCCCAAAATGGAAACAGCAACACACATCAACCTTTGAGTAACGTCAGAAGACTAAGACCTAATGACCGAAGACTTGGGATCATGGATTCTCTAAATTCATCATATCTTTCAAGATGAATAAAGGTTAATGTGTACTTTTATTCTATGTTTGTTTATGACTAGCATCATGATCAACATAAATTGGCACTAGAAGGAGGGCCATAGGACGAGGATCATCATCAGAAAGTTTAGGTGATGATAAAGATCATAAGGTAATACTCAGACACCGCTAAATTTCCAAGTTAGACGTAAATATTTGTTGTTCTAAGCTTGTGCATGCTAATCCTATGTGAAGTTTTCAAGATCGGTCATAAATATTGCAAGCTTTACCGCCAATCATCATGAATTTACACAAATAGGCCTTGTCTCATGTAAATTTGCCCAAATCTTTAAGGTAGTCAGCCTAAAAACTTGATATCCCACCATTTGGGACATAGAACTTCAAATATCACCTCATATTTGTGGCATCTTTGCAAATATTCCATGAATATCCAGTCAGTACCATTTTTTGACCATAAATATAGTCATTGCTGGTGAATTCCAACTGATCTTTATAATAATCTAGCCATTTTTCCTCAAAATCGAGAAATCCTAGCTCAAAGGATAAATACCAGGTCTAGATCTAGTGGAATCTTTGATGAATTACCTATTAGAGGACTTAGACCTAGAACTGTAGACATCCATCACACTCTAGGTTCTAGTGCATCAGGAGCTTCACCTGAATGTCCTCTTGTAACTCCTATTGGTTTGCAAGTACCTACAAGATCACCTATTCAACCTCTGGTTCAACCTCAGCCTTTCATACCTCAGGGTCAGCCTCCACCAGTAGCAATGTCTTTCTTTGTAGCAGAGTCACCTTTGACCTTTACAATATATCATGCTTTGCCAAAGAATCTTGACAAACTCTGTCCAAAATATCATCCTTATAAGGAAGTTGATGATCATATCAGAACTTTCAAAGAAGCCTGTTGTAGAGCTAGAATTGAGCATCAGGATGTTGTATGCAGATTATTTCCTTTTTGCTTAGGGGAAGAAGCTTATAATTGGTCTAGTAGTCTTGGTCGAGGTTCTATCAGATCATGGGATGTTCTTGAGAAAGCTTTCACTGATAGGTTCAAGGTACTAATAGATCCTTCAATGAACTATCACATATTTGCCACAATCAAAAGATTTGAAGGTGAACCTATTGCCAACTTCAACGCTAGGTTCTAGAAAATGTTATCCAAGTTAGTTACCCCATATGTTGTAGCAGATGCTGCTACCATGAGTATCTATTATTCAGCTCTGGATCCTTTGACTTCCATGTTCATCAGGAGAGCACATCCTGAAATCACAACTTTGACAGGAGCTTTTCAGGAAGCTATCAAAGTCAATCAGTAGCTAGTACCTGCTCCAACACCAAACATGGCCTTTCCTACACTACCTGGCTATCCAACATATCCTACCCAGCAATATCCTAATGGAGCCATGATGCCTCCAACTGTCATGCCAACACCTCTGCAAATACCTCCATTGAGTATAATGCCACCTCCAAATGGAAATGGCCAGATGATGCAGTATCCAAGACAAATACAAACACCTCAGGTTGTAGACCAGTCTACCAACAGTCAGAATAATGGATCCTCTTTCTTCAAGCCTTCAACAGAAAATGTAGTGGCTAAAGCTCAGGAGGAGAAAGAAGAAATCAAAGAAATCTCTGCTCAGCTAAGAAAACTAACTATAGAGGTCACTCATCTGAGGAATCAAAACTTCTATTCTCAGCCTAATCATAATAGAGGTTACACTAATGACAGACCTAGTTATCCTAATAGGGGGTATAACAACATTAACTACAACAATAATAGTGGTAACAACAATCCCCCAAGACAGCCTAAAGTATGGAACTCCAAGCCAAATAATGGTTCCTTACCATCACCTTTAGATAATTTGACACCTACTGAAGGCAAACAGACTACTAGAGTCAATCTTGCTGAGGTAGCTCTCACCAATTGGTGTAGAATACACAATACAAATGCTCATGCAAAATTGGAATGTCCACAATTTAGAATTGCCGCTAGCATTTTCTAGACAGAAGTGTCTAACACTTCTGGAAATCCACCTCAAGTAGAGGGAAATGAAATTGTCCCTTGTGGATATGACTTAGCATTTGTATTAGAAAGTTATACTAATCAACCACATCAGCAGATTGTGTCATCTCACCAGAATTACAACCTGGCATGTGAAGAATCTACCATGTCTTTTGAGTCAAATTATGTTTTCCCCTTCGAGGATGACAATGAGCCATCAAATGAATATGAGGAGGTACATGCTTACCAACAGCAGTACCAGGGTAAGCACAATTATAATCTAAGAAGTAACTCCAACAGACCTACTAGTCCATTAACTAGTTCTTTACCCCTAAATAATTTCAACACACCTCCTGATCCCAAGGCAAGTAACAATCCAGGATTCCCAAAGGTAAATGCATAGTATTTGTCACCACAGAACACAGTATCAAAAGTTGTCGGCCTACCTCATGAATCTGACAAACTAGTCACATATCTAGCCGATGAGATGAAAAAGATCAAAATCAACCTATCTTTGTCAGAGTTGTTGAAAACTCCAGCCATTAAAAAACATTCATGAAGTCACTAGATGATCCTGCTCTTAAAGAGGATAGCCATACTTTAGGTCAACCTGGAGGTAAGGATCATGTTGTCAGAGATAATAATGTCAGAACTAAAGTCCCAGCTACTGTTCAAGCTGCAGAAACCTCCCACATGACCTTATATAGAGATAAAAGTGAGTCATCTCCATTTCTCCTTACCATACGAATGTTTGGTAAGAATGTGCATAATTGTCTAGTAGACTCAAGAGCATCCACCAATGTCATGCCTTTGTCCATATGTAATGCTTTAGGCCTGCATCCTGCTAAATCTCTGAAGAAGATAACCCAGCTAGACAAAACAGAGGTGAATGTAATAGGAGAGTTAACTCACATTCACATGCAATTGGCATCAGACCCTAGGATCCAGTACTATATTGACATTTAGGTAGTTGACATACCTGATACATATGGAATGTTACTCATCAGAGATTGGTCTAAAACTCTCAACAGGTATATGTCTACCAATTTTAGTCACATGTGGCTACCTTGGAAAGGTATACCAAACCAGATAAGGGTAGATGCTGAACCAAGAATGAAACACATGATCACTAAATACAACAAAACAAATGAGATCATGTATGTGAATGTTGAACCTGGAGTTTACTCCATTAGACCTCAGACTGTCAGGATAGAAGAGGTCCTGATGTATGATTTTCATGATGATCATGATCCTGACGATCACCCTCATGATGATAATACTAAAGTTTTAAGTTCGGATTATGATCATGGAGATGAAATAGAAATAGATCATTTCAAAAGCTTTGAAATATACTTGTCCAAATAGGTAAAACACTGTCAATTATTAGATATACCTGTTCATGATATTTTGATTGATAGTTGGTGCAGATTACATGATGAAGCACATTCTGAGAAAACTTGTGAAGCTTGCATTGACATGCTGGAGCTTGAGCAAACATGCGGAGAGGCATCATCATCATCAGAGGTAAGTTCCACATATAGTGATGATGATCATACTGATTCTTGTTCGTCTGCTGCAGGAATAGGAGAGAATATGAGTCAAGATGAATATTTTATCCAAGAGACGGAAGAAATTCTAGTCTACAATGAGAATAAGAAAAGAAATAATAAGATTACCCCAAGGAGTGATTGTTTGATGGAGTTAGATTATGAGTTATCTGATGAAGACAGAGGCAGTAACCTGACTAGATTCGAGGAGTTTTTATCAGGGGAAATTAAAAAGATGATAGAACAAGAGAGACCTCTATAGGATGCACAAACTAAAAAATGGTGTAGGTTGCATGCGGCACCTCACTCAGAAACAGCTTGTTCACTATGCCTGCATCTCCTAAAGAGACATTCATTGCCTAGTCCAAAAGATCATCCTCCTGATGAGGAAAAGAAAGAAGAGTTATCAGCTTCACAAAAGAAAGGAAGGATGAAGTCTGAGAATGCTGAAGTTCCTAAGTTAAAATGGATATCAGGTGGGGCAGCTGCCAGAGCTACAAAGAAGAAGGAAGGCTCAGCTAAGTCTCCTGCTGAAGATAAATCGTGGATCCTTAGATTTGATGGATCCAAGTCTAAACAAGGTGATGGGGTAGGGATTGATCTCATTGATCCATTAAGAAATTCCTACCTAGCAGCCTACAAATTACAGTTCCCCTGCACCAACAATGTGACAGAGTATGAAGCTCTGATTCATGGGATGTTGTTCGCCCTTAAGAAGAAAGTAAAAATTCTGCATGTCTTTGGAGACTCAGAATTAGTTGTCAAACAGGTGATAGGAATTTACTCTTGCAACTATAAGAAATTGTCAAATTATAGACACCTAATGTGGGATTTGATTGAAGACTTTGATGCATTTAATATCACCCACGTACCTAGAGAACAGAACCATAGGGCAGATGCTTTAGCCCAAGCTGCCAGTACATTAGAGCCCTTGTCCATATTAGGCCTAAAGAGGTTTTCAGTAGAACTGGTATCGGTGCCTTCAGTACCTGATAATGTTACTAATCTCCAAGTTTTTGATGATGATCAACACATCTTAGATTTCATTTCCAACAGAGATATATTTGATGCTCAGATCATAGATGAGAACAATACAGAGGATCATGTCTAGGAAGAGGAAGAAATATTAGAGTTGCCCAGTAATAAGATTCCTAAGGGAATGATTGAGCTAGAGAGAGCTTTTGACCTGGATAACATGTTAAAATAAAAGGATCTTCCAAAGGCTGATGGAGGACAGTATTCACAAGTGAATATTGGACAAAATGATGACAAGAGAAATGTCTTGATTGGTAAGGTTTGCACACCAGAAGAGTTAGAAGGAATAACTCAGGCCCTTAAAGATTACATACATGTTATTGCATGGACTTATGATTAGTTGAAGACATATGACACATCAGTCATAACTCACACTATACCTCTCAAGCTAGATGCTAAACCTTTTAGATAGAAGCAAAGGCCTATCAATGCCTTGCTAGAGCCTATAATTTTTGAGGAGGTCAAGAAATTGTTGAATGCCAGGATTATATTTCCTAGGAGACACTCCACCTGGGTGGCCAATCTAGTTCTAGTGAGAAAGAAGAATGGAGACATCAGATTATGTGTAGACTTCAAGAACCTGAACAGAGCATCAGAGAAGGATAATTATCCTTTACCCTCTTTAGATGAAGTTCTACAGATTGTAAATGGATCAAAAATGATGTCATTCCTGGATGGTTTTTCTGGTTATAACCAGGTCATGGTTGACAAGATTGACAAACTAAAAACTGCCTTCGCCACAAAGTGGGGGATATTCGCTTATAGACGTATGCCATTTGGGCTGATAAATGCTGGAGGAACATTCCAGCAAGCAATGGACATATCCTTCAGAGGCTTAATAGGAAAATGCATAGTCATATACATGGATGACTTAATAGTGTTCTCTAAAGATAGAGGAAACCATGTAGCAGATCTCAGAAATGTATTAAAAAAATGTGAGGAATATGGAATATCACTGAACCCCAAGAAATGCATATTTGGGGTAACAACCAGAAAGTTGCTGGGCCACCTAATAACTGAAAATGGAATTATCATTGATCCTGATAGGGTGGAGTCCATTATGAAATTATAGCTTCCAGGAAGCAAGAAAGAGCTCAAATCTTACTTTGGTAAGATAAATTTTGTCAGGAAGTTCATCATTGGCTTTGCTAAAATAGTTAGACCTTTAAATGCTATGCTGAAAAAGGATGCAAAGATTGAGTGGACATCAGAAGCTAGAGTAGCCTTTGAAGACATAAAGAAAGCTATATCTGAAGCTCCAGTGCTGATTAGTCCAGACTACACCAAGGACTTCTATATTTACTCATTTGCTTGAAAGCATACCTCTGCAGTAGTGCTGACACAATGGAATGAAGAAAAAGAAGAAAAGCCTATAGCATTTATGAGCTGTCCATTTAGAGATGCAGAACTCGGGTATATGGATGTAGAAAGACAAGCTCTTGCTTTGGTCAGAGCAGTGAAGAAATTTAGGCACTATATCCTGAGAAGTAAAGTGATTGTTGTGGTACCTGATGCAGTAGTAAAGATGCTCTTAATGCAAAGTGAGCCTGGTGAAAAAAGGGCTAAGTGGATCACAGTCTTACAAGAATATGACATGAAAATTACACCCATGAAACTAGTAAGGGGACAAGATCTAAGCCAAATGATATCAGAGATTGATCCAAATATCACAAGTCAACAGTATGTTATTAATGAGAAGGATAGTGAAGAGTGGTACTCAGACATCAGGCACATCCTGATTACTGGAAGATGTCCTCCAAGACTGCAGGCTTCACAGAGAAGAGACTTGAAGATAAAATCCCAAAAGCATATGATGAAAGGAGGAGTTCTCTTCAAGAGGAATTATGAAGGAATATACTTGAGATGCTTAGAAAAGCTAGAAGCAAGCAAAGTTTTATCAGAGCTACATGACAAGTTTGGAACAACCCATGGGTCATCCTTGGCCACTACAAATGCTATCCTCAGAGCAGGATATTATTGGCCCACAATTTTCAAGGATATTGCTGAGCACATTAAATGCTATCATGTATGTCAGGTTGCTGCCAACAGAGAGAGATATACTGCACAACCTTTGTAACTAGTGATGGAAGAGCGCCCATTTGCACGATGGGGCATGGATTTCATAGGACCAATTAATCCTCCATCATCTTCAGGCCACAAGTATGTTTTAACAATTACTGATTATTGTACCAGGTGGACTGAAGCTGTCAGTAGCAAGACCTGTAGTGCAGATGATGTCATCAAGTTTTTGGAAAGTAACATAGTCACCAAGTATGGGGTTCCCTATGCTCTGGTAAGTGATAATGGCTCTGCTTTTCCTTCAACCAAATTGTCAAGTTGGGCCTTTGATGGGATCATACTAAAGTTCTCATCCAATTATTATCCCCAAGGGAATGGATTGGCAGAATCCACCAATAAAAATTTGCTAAATATCATAAAGAAGTTAGTAGACAAGAACCCTAGGGAGTGGAGTACGCTTCTAAAATATGCCTTATGGGTAGACAGAACCATAAACAAGGCTGCATTAGGAAACTCGCCTTATCATTTAGTATATGGGGTGGATCCCATCCTCCCTATTAACTTGAAGATTCCTACCCTGTAGTTTGCCCAAGAGTACCTAGGCATAGACAATAACCAAGAAGTCAGGTTGCTTCAGCTGATGCACCTAGAAGAGAAAAGAAGTCAGGCAATTGATCAATTTTCCAAACGTCAGGTTGTTGTCAAACGCTAGTTTGACAAAAGAGCTAGAGTTAAAGCCTTCAGGATATCTGATTTAGTCCTGATGTGGGATAAAGCCCATGAGAGGAAAGGAGACCATGGTAAGTTTGATAAATTATGGATAGGTCCCTTCCAAATTTCTGAGATATTAGGAGACAGCACTTTCAGGCTTAAGAACTTGACAGGTGAGGATGTTCCATTACCAGTTAATGGATAGTACCTCAAACATTATTTTCAATCTTGAGTTAGCTTCATGACAGTCATGTGTATCATAGTGTACAGTTGTATAGTTGTGTGTATAGTGTTGCTTTCTTTGTTTTGTTTTGTTTGCTGGTTGAGTTTTGTTTTGGTTAGTCAAGATGATGCAGCTCATCACCCCAAAATATAACTAAATTGTTAGGATTCAAGTGATGAGGACACATTCATATATAGGTTATGACTCATTTTAAGAAAGTACTTATGATCAGGTCTATGATATCTTTTCATTAGGGTGCCTTTTTTAACCAAAGTGATTTATTCACAATAACTCACCTAACAGCCTTGGGTTTGTTGAACACACAAGTATAGGTGTTACGTGAAAAATCTAAAGGGACTCCCTTGCTACCAATGCAATCTCCAACCTAAAACAGCAAGTGACCATACCTTGCATGTTGAGCTTACATGATGACATCAGATATATGAAGTATAAATATTGAAAAATCCAAAAATATAATAAAATTAGGCCATCTAAGTAACTCTACCGAGGCTATAGACACCTGCTGGCAGTGGGACTCTACTTAGGGGGATTGTATAAATAACCTTGCCGGGGCTATGGATGCCTGCTGGCAGTAAGGCTCTATCCAGGTTGGCTATGAGGGATGATCTCCAACTATGTAGCTTAACATCAGTTACTCATGTTTTCAACTTGCTTTCAAGATGAGGATAATTAATCATTTGCACACTACTAATCCTTTGTTAGCATTGCTACCATGAGGATATTTTATCATTCAGAAAGATTATGATATTTATGCTTAAAGAGAGTTAGAATGCTATATATGAATGTGATCACATCACTTGAATCATTGGAATTTTGGTGTTTTCTTTGGTGGCAAGTTGTTGTGTAGTTACACAACACGCCCCATTTTGAATTGACAAAATAGGGACCCAACTTTTGTTTGGCTTGGCTTGTGTTTTCTGCTTGCTGGCGGTCTGGTAAAAGTAAGTCAATACAGATGATCCTGCATAGAGGGGACTGGATAAGTCATCATGATGAGGTCAGTTTTTCAAAGTTAATATTTCATGTTAATAACCTCATGATTGGATAGGTTACAAAATTCCATGTAGGTTTGCCTTTTGGATCATCTTGATATTCCTTAGAAAATGAGAGTTATGGAGAGTCAAGGTCCTGGTCAAACCTGATATTCTGACGGGAGGATCATATTTCTAAACATCAGTCATCTTATAAAAGATCACCCTGATCCAATTTTATCACCCGATAAATCATTTATCCAGAGATTCAGACATCAATTTTAGGTGATAGAGATATTTACCCTTTGAACAACGTCATATATTTTGTGGGGGTCATATTGTGAGTATAACCCGACCTTTCGAATAACACCCAATATTCAGAATATCACCCTGGCACAAAATATCACCCTAATTTATTATCCTGATGACATCACCCTGATATTCCATGAGAGAAGTCACTTTAGTTCAGGGGGTGATATTATAAACATTACCAGCTATTCTGGACATCCCCCGACATTTTCAACATCACCCGATGTTTCGACATGGGTCTTTCCACCTAAAATGGGTGATCATATTACACATAGAGGGTAATATTCTAAATATAACCCAATCTTCAGAGATCACCCTGATCCTTTTACTGCGCAGCATTGAATGCTCATTAATGCAGTAGGTAGTTCTCGCCGATTGCGAACCTGATCTAGACACTTGGCAGCATCCGTGAATTAATGACAGGAGATCGATGGTTAAGATTGAATAAACCTTAATTTGCCCTAATAAGAGGGATAAAATGAATTTACAACGTCATTATATTCTTACCTTGCGAAGAAATGATAAGTTACAGAACCGAGTTCTCAAACCCTCATAAGAGCTACCTGTTGAAGCATACAGCTTGCCGAGAACAAGACGTGGGATCAACAACGGTATTTAAATTCATTCCATAATCATCAGCATAATTCAGGAGGATAAACATATCAGGTAAGTAATTTGAAACCTTCCTCCTATCGTTCTCTACATATCCAGGTAGTATAATGTCATTGATTTGAGGTTGTATGTTATGTTTAATGAATATATATGCATCATGCCATAGAATATAATGTATGTGCATGCATGATGAGATATCAAATTGTAAGACAAGTTCCTGTTCATTGTAGGAAATCATGGCGGACAAGAGATTGTTTAAGTCTGAGGTTGAATTTGTTAAACCGATGTTTGCTCAGCCTGAAGGTGTGTAATTTAAATATGGAGTCATAGGAGATACACATCAAGGAAGTACAGATTTAGTGGCATGGTCAGCTAAAATGAGTGATGAAAAAAATAACAGTACCTTGCTGGACGTCGTGTTTGTATCTGGAATGTGGAATGCAACTGGTTTCCCATATTCCATGGAGGCTCCTGAGTTAGTTATCAAATGTGCTAGAAATTATAATCCACACACAAGAAAGGTGGAGAAGCATGGCAAAGTATATGCAGATCTGTCTATCAAGGGCCTTGTTGCTACCTTCAATCTGCCACTAGGAAATAAGGTTGTTAGCATGGATTTTAAGAAACTAGAAGTAGAATATGAGAATAACAAGAAGACTACCAGGAAGAAAATGTACCAATGGAGGGCGAGAAATAGTCCTTATCCTGTTGCTGCCAAATTGCCGGTACATCTATATAAGTTTGATTTCGATGAGGAATACCAATATATGATCACCCTACTCAGTCGAGTAACGGGCCAACCAAACGTTGGAAGCTTCAAAGACTGGATGTATGGCGTCATCCTGATGTCCCTTTATAGAGAGAACAGGCCATTGTGGGCCAAGATGATTAGTGATGCCCTGCATGATCAACTCATGAACCTGGGAGGTTCAGAATGTTCTTTTCATACGACTTCCTACATAGTTTATTCATGTGCCTACAAGGGTACATTTGATGCATTGACAACAGAAGGAAAGATTGGTGGCAGCACCAATGATGCTCACATCTAGGATCATTATCCCCAGCTGCAAAGGTAGAATTACCTCCAGGACTACAAATTAGTAAATGATGCATTTTCAATGCATCTAGTCAAAACAATGGAGGAGGACAGAACTAAAAGATTGAGCATGGAAGCTCAAGAGGTCATATATAGGCATGGAGCCTGGTTTATTCAGTATGCAACATTCTCTTATATAAGAATTGAGGGTTTTGAAGGTCAACCCCTCATGCTCCCAAGATATCCCACTGATGCAATAGTTCTGATGGAGTTCATGAGACAAGTGGCTACAATACTGAATGCTTACAAAGCAAGTAACAAGCTCCCACCAGTATTGTTTCTAGTTACAATGGGCTAGTATATGTGCCCAGTTCTGATAACATTAATAAGGCTATAGCTGGCTTGACAATGATGCAATTATAGTCTTTCCCTTTGGCTAGGTCATATGATCCATATGGAAGGATGCAGAAGATTATGGGGAAGCCCATCCATCAGAGGAATCTTGAAGATTTCTAGACAGATTGTGAAGATGAGGCTAAAGCTAAAAGAAGAAGATATCAAAGGCTAACCCTTAACCAGATTAGGACTTTTGATTGCATCTCAGTACCTATCCAATTGAAGAAGAATGATGGTATAATAATGGTAGATGAATATGAGGAAAAGAAAATATACAATGATATAATATTAGTGCTGGATCTTACCATGTCGGAGGACATTTCCTTAGATCCATTCACAGGTAGAATATTGCAGCTGACCCAAGCATGGGTCAATGAACAAATAAATACACTAAAGAAGAAGGGTGTAGCCCTTACAGTGGATAATAAGAAGAAAAGGTAGAAAATTCCTAATGATGAGTATGATGATTTCCTACTTGAGAAGAGAAAATCTAAAGGAGAGAGAATATCACCTCCTGATAAAAGAAAGAGACCTCCAAGAAGTAAGAAGATTGATACTGAACCCAAAGGGGTCATAATTGAAAGAATAGAAGTGCCAGCTGAAGGTGCATCAGGATCGGGACAGGCATCAGCATCATCCACACCACCTCCCTTGGGTAAACAAAAGGCTAAAAGAATCCAGAGGCTAGCTGCACAACTTACTGATACATATGAGGAAGGTCAAACATCACAAAAGAATATAGAGAAGGATATCCCTCTAGATGAGGATCCTGAAGAAGAAGAAGACCCTACACCCCTTACCAGAAAGAGAAAAGCTCCTCAAGTTATGGTATCCACACCTAAGAAATAGAGAACTTCAATGAGAGGTGAAGTAAAACAAGACCCCATAATGCTAAGAGGGGCAGGTAGTGAAGTATTTAGGAAAGAACTGCAGCATAATATGCCCCTTCCTACCATAGTCAAGTTCAAGACTGAGAAGGCTGAGGAACAAAAGAAAGAAACCTCAAGAGCAGTACAAGTGGTGTAAGAAGAAATGAAGTAGGTAGAACAAGAGAAAGAAAAGAGCCCAGCAAAGATTGCACAACAAATAGGGCTGGATGCATTAGTTGATCAGGTGACAAGTCCTGCAACAATAGACTTAACATATGTAAAAGATGTAAATCCTAAAGATATAGCAGGTACACCTGAAAGAACAGAAAATGTTGAAGAAGTTAAATAGATGAAAGTGGAGGATAAAGCTCCAGATATGGGTCAGCAACAACAAGAAATATCAACTAAACCCAAAATAGTTGAAGTCCAGCCCAAGGACAGAGAAACCTCAGAAGAAAGAGAAACATCAGGTCATGATGACCTAAAGGCTCAAGAGGTAGATACATCAGGTGTAGAGCAAGATGCGATGCAAGATCAAGTGGAGGCACCTAAGTCAGATAAAATAATATCCACAGATACCAATGTACCTCAGGATGAGGAAAATACTAAAGTGGATGAGACACCCCTGGAGGAAGTAAAAGATCAAGATCATGATAAACATGCAGATGATCAACAGGGTCACCCTCCAGAAGAAGAAATTCCTCAACAAGAGGAAACATCACAAGATCACCCTCATGAAAAGTATCACGAGGAGGAAACAAGGTCACCTTCACCACAAAGGATGATAATAGATACCGAAGCTCAAGGTGTACATCATGATGATGGTGGACATCTAGGATCCAGTGACCAAGTTCCTTCCTGGCTGGAAAAGGAGATAAGTATAGAACCTAATTTTGAAATTCAAGAATTTGATATTTCTAAATTATTTTCAGAAACTCTAATAAATCCTAAGAGGAAGGCAAGATTAACTTCTGCCATTAGAAGAGATCTTGATACAAGCAGGAGAACTGCCCAAATACCACTCCCCATAGTCAAGAAAGAGAGAAGAAAGATCACTCTGGAAGAATTCTAGATTACCACAATAGATCTAGGATATGCCAATGAAGACCAAGAAGGTCAAGAGGGGAAAGACATTATTGATTCTTTGACCCAAAAGATAAAGAAAGAGAAGGAGAAAAATAAGCAGCATAAAGAGCATATTGCTCAGCTACATGCCTATATAAGGGGGTTAATTAACCCTGATGATACATCAAGTGATCGAGCAATCCCATTGACTACAATTTCTCAGGAGGAAGTCAACAGGTTGAACCTTATGAGACATGAATCAGTAGTAAGGTTAAAATGGATGTCATCTGCGCTCGATGGAGCTGAGGAAGTGGTAAAAGCCTCTTTGAAGAGGTGGAATTATTTAGGTACCTCCAGGAAAAAGGTAGATAAACTACAGATGGAAACCAGGAAGAGGTCATTCCAAATGGAGAAAGCCTTGAGTGCTTTAGATGAAATAAAGAGGATTGATCATCTAATTCTTATAAATAATCAAGTACTAAACAATAACACAGCCATATTGATTGATATCTGGAATAAAGACATCAGGTTTGAATGTGATGTGCTAAAGAGATGCAACAGTAAACTAAGAAACATCAGTATGAAGCTACATATTATGATGTCTTATGAAGTAGAGGTCCTGGAGACCTTAGAAGGGAAAGTAGAAGGGAAGATTGAAAATCAAGATGAAGAGTTTGCAATTAAAACTCTACATAGTAATTTCCAGCTGGTGGTTGATGACCCTTTGAACCACCTGACAGAAGAAGTAATGGATAAAGTAATGAGAATAAAGGTCAGAGTGGATAGTTATAATGAAGTACTGAGTAGCAGGAGTAATAAATTAGAGTCCCTCCAGAGCAAATATCAAATGCATAAGCATGCCATCACCAAAGTAAGAACTCAAGATGGTGGAGAAGTAGAAAGGATTGTGCAAGCATATGAAAATATCAGGATATCCATGCAGATTCATATACAAAGAGATAGTCATTAGGAAGATATTGAAACTGATTAAAGTGATGAGCATGACAATGGAGATGATGATAAAGAACCTGATGAAGATGCACCATAAAAGAAATACTGGCATCAGGTACTTAGGAAAATATGAGTTACCTAGATGGTTGCCAGCTGGCAACCTGTGCCACGTTGAAGGAGTTGACTTGGTCAATGAAGTATGAACCATAGATCTTAATAGATAAATCATGATCGTAGATCAATTGTAACTACTCCCTCACCTTGTTCTATAAAAGGTGCAGGGATGCTTTTTTTGATTCATTCGAAACTTAATTGAAATCTGTTTGCTGAAATATTCAGGGTGTATTTCAAAGTTGTTGTATACAAATATGTTCTTGCATACTTAATGAATGAGAAGACTGTTTTGATTACAATCCATCATAAATCTTGAGTAATTAGTGTATGACTTCTTGATATATGCTTTGATTTGCTGCATCCCTTGGAGTGCATATCAGTTTGCATGTGTTATCTTCATACCTTTCCTTCGAAGTTAGCATCGACTGTATCTAGCTGTGGAATGTCCTAGTGAACATATGGTTTGATTTCTTCTCTTCATGACTGTATCTGATGTGTATGTGGCTCAATAACTAAAGGTTCAACATTAGTTTGAAGTATTCTTTTCAATTTCTTTCAATTTCAGAGCATTTCATCATCATAATTGCAAATAAGTGACAATCTTGAGCAAATAATGCAAATATGTAGACATCCCGTAGATAACTGAACATATTCAACATATTTGAGGTTAAAGCATGTCAACAATGATAAATATCATGCAAAGATTTAAAGATAGACACACTATTTGAAGCATATCTTGTGTACAATAACTATCTGTGCAGCATCATTACAGGAAACATTATCTTATAGATGAGACTTACGTAAGGCCTCAAAATGGAAACAACACACATCAACATCTGAGTAATGTCAGAAGATTAATACCTAATCACCGAAGACTTGGGATCATGAATTCTCTAAATTCATCGTATCTTTCAAGATGAATAAAGGTCAATGTGTACTTTTATTCTATGTTTGTTTATGACTAGCATCATGATCAACAATTTCTCACTGAAGTGATTTTAAAAATACCAAAAAAAAGTTAACCTTTTGAGGTAGCCACAATATATGCTATGTTATGTCTTTTTGACAGAAGCAACACCAATTTCTTTGGTTCCCTCTTTTGAACCCCTTAATCTATATCATTTTCAAAAAAAAATAGTAGTTTAGAAAGTAGACTCGGAGCACTACGAACATTGTTTTGGTTGCATCTCCAAATTTTGAGTGTAACTATGCTCAATTTCTCATCCAAGGCCAGTATTTCCTGATTTTAGAAAAAAAAAGTGGCCACTTAAGACCCCCTTTTGGCCCCTATCTTCTTAGAAAAAAGTATGCTCAATTTCTCATCCAAGGCCAGTATCTTCTTACTTGCTTTGAATGTTGCTTCCTTCTTTAAAGCACCTTTGTCAAATTCTCTCATTTCAAAGTTTGTGAGAGAGCCAAACAATTGATCTATTGTGTATTTATTCAAATCCTAAGATTCCTCATTGGTAGACACCTTATGACTATAAGATTTAGTAAGAGTTCTCAAAACCTTCTTCACAATCTCATCTTCTTTCACTTCTCCACCAAGACCTCTGATGCCACTAACTATTTCATCCACCCGCAGCATGTAACTAGTAATGTCTTCATCTTCTGCCATCCTCAAGGTTTTAAATTTGCTCTTGAAAATTTGCATCTTGGCTTGCTTCACTTTACTATCTCCTTCATAAATGCTTTCAAGTTCATTCCAAACATCCTAAGCAGATGTACAACCCATTATCTTCACAAGTTTTGAATTAGCTAGCCCACTCCTGATAGCATTCTTTTCCTCGGCATTGTTATCATACAACTTAATCTCATCTGCATCTGTAGGATCATTAGCGGGAGTAGTGTAACCCTTTTTGACTCAATGCCAAATGCCATACCCTAGAGAAGATAGATAGTTTTCCATCCTTAGCTTCCAAAAGAAATAATTTTTTCTATCAAACATAAGTACCTTGAGAGATCCATTATTAGCCATCCTAGACCTTCCTCAAGCAATTAAGCTTCTTCTGAGTAGCTTGGCTCTGATACCAATTGTTGAACACACTAGGATACTAAGAGGAGGGGTGATTAGTATCTAAACAAACTTCAAATCCTCCAAAGAAGAATAAAACTTAAGCATTACAGCATCAACATAAACATGAAAGATCAACACAATTCACATCAACACATAAAACCAATTATACATGGAAAACCCAAGAAGGGAAAAACCACAGTGAGGATTAACTCACAATATATGAAGCTCAAAATTACAACTTTGTTTTAGGGCTACAACCCAAGGAAGCTACTACTCCTTGCTGACTTTGTTTTAGGGCTCCAACCCAAGGAAGCTACTACTCCCTGGAAAACTTTGTTTTAGGGTCACTTCCAAGGAAGATAAAACTCCCCACAAACTTTGTTTTAGGGCTACAATCCAAGGAAGAAGCTACTCCCTAATCTAAGAACAAACTCAAAGATGATTATAGTATGACAATCCTTCTACTATCTGAAAGCTGACATTGAAGCTCACACCTTTGATGATTGCAATTCTGCCTCTTCACACTTCTTCTAATGATTGGATCAGTTAGGCACACTCTTCACTTCCCTCCTATCACAAAAATATCCTCAAGATGAATCAGGACAAACCTTGTTACTTAGGCTCTTTCTCCTTCAGTTGCACATCATAATGCATGTAATATTCATATTCTTCTCTTCACATCCTCATATTTGCAATCATACTGTTGAATGCACAACACAACTAAGAGGGGGGTGAACTAGTTGTATCAAAAATTTCAAACTCTC
The DNA here is from genome assembly GCA_027924645.1 of Cunninghamia lanceolata. NCBI lineage: Eukaryota > Viridiplantae > Streptophyta > Pinopsida > Cupressales > Cupressaceae > Cunninghamia > Cunninghamia lanceolata. Next base: position 8,995,938 of record BSBN01000252.1, on the reverse strand, counting down.
GCAAACATTCAAATCCACATTAACCTTTAAACATGTTATGATGATTAAGCATGAAAAGCAAATAACTAAAACTAAATCATAACAACACCACACACAAGAGAACACTAGATTTTATGTGGAAAACCCTTAAAGGGAAAAACCATGCTGAGGATTAGCTCACAATATAATGTAGTAGCAATACCAAATTACAAAAGGCTCACTACCCAAGGCTCACTGCCCAAAAGAAAGAATGCTCACTGCAGGTGGACTCACTGTCCAAGTGGACTCGCTACCCACTAATAAAGAAAGAAAGAAGAGAAGAGTGGCTCACTGCTAGGATTTGAACTGATATAATTACATCTAACTTATGCATGGAGTTCAGTTCCAATGAAGCTCAATATTCACCACAAAACAAACAACACCTTCCTAGTAACACTGAAAAATAGTAGACACCTTCTGCTCACTAGATCTAGTAGCCTAACACATAAAATATCTAACTATACTGATCAAATTCACATCACAAACATCATATCCTTCATAGATACATTCACACAAGAATCCTTGACACTTATTTATACCATCATCAATCATTAAAACATTCTCCAAGGTCGACAACTCATCTTAATTCATAAATTTCAAATTAATTCTAGTCCTAAACATTCCTGTGGAGGAAAGGAATGAATGCATACCACACCACATCTTAGCATAGAACTAAATTCCCTCTTACATGTTATTCCACGCTTCCTCAATCAACAAGGCATAACTAAAATTAGTGCAAACAACCAAGTTGGCCAAACTTGAGTTAACACTATGGACTTTTAAGCACACATTTCCTCAAAGGTAAACACACCTCACAGATCTTACACAAAGCTTTAACACAATCTAGAAACATCCACAAACATCTTGAAGTCACTTGAAAACCAACAAATTTAACCCCAACAACTTTCACCAGAAGAAAGTTCACAATCTACTTACAAACAACACTGTCGAATTCTGCTACACATGAAATCACCTTCCAGAGCATAAAATCATAAACCTTCTAGATTGAAGATAGATAAGGACCTTATAAGCACACATCTAGAGCTACAACACCTAAAACCACTCTGTGGATAAATTTAGAGAAAAACACTTTCTCCCAAACCCACTACAAACACTGTCAAACATTGTTCTCAAACTAGTGAATACAACTTTCATTGTACAACAATACGGAGCCCAAATTCTAGATTTAGCATCTTCAAACACTTCTAAACAACATATCCAAACTACACACTCAGATCTCCAACACAAAAGAAATGTAGAGAAAAAACTCGAATAGCACTCTGTAAATCAGAAGACTTCTTCAACACACTGTTTCCAATATTAATCAAATTTTCTCAAAAGCACTTGGAAACCCAACAACAAAAGCATATTCTACAAATAAACCAAATCACTTTTAGAAAGACAACTTAATCAAACAACAACCTCATCAAAATACACAGTTGACACCAATGACAACACCGATTAGCATATACTTGCAACAGTCTCCCCCTTTGTCATTGATGGCAACACATAATGTGAACAACCATCAAGACACAACTCTATACCAATCTTCTTTACTTTCTTACTCTCCCCCTTTCTTTTACACATCTTACTTTCTCTCTAATTACTGACTCTTTTCTTTTTCACATTCTATCTCCCCCTTAGACATCAATGGCTAAGGGTGACAATGTTTTCTAGCTCTTTCCCTTTTTATGATATTGCACATACTTGCATTGCTCACTACTTCTCTAAATACTCCCTTTGCTGCAACAATCATCAAATCCACTACCTGCTCCCCTGAGAGGTAGTCTCCAATTGTCAATCTAGAAAAGAATGAATCCTGGAGCACACTAGATTGATGCATCTCCTTATGCATCTAGTTCAAATAAGGAGGGGCAATAACCCCTAACTTCTCTCAGAGATACTCAAATGTATCCTTAGGAAGAGCCTTAGTGAATATGTTAGCAACTTGATCCTTTGTGGGCACATAATCAAGCTTTATCTCATTCTTTGTAACCTTCTCTCTCAAAAAGTGATACCTGATTAAAATATGCTTTGTCCTTGAATGCATCACTGGATTCTTTGAAATGTTAATAGCACTTGTATTATCACAGAAGATAGAGATTGGCTCATCATACACAACTTTGATATCCTTCAAGGTTTGTCTCATCCATAACACCTGTGTTCAACATGATGCTGCAACAATATACTCTGCCTCTGCAATTGATAAAGATATTGAATCTTGTTTCTTAGCCAAGACACCAACTTGCATCCAAGAAAGAATGCACCACCACTTGTACTTTTCCTGTCATATACACAACTAGCCAAATCTACATCTGTATAAGCATTTAGAGTAAATTTGGTATCTTTTGGATACCACAAGCCATAATCTAGAGTGTCCTTTAAATATCTAAATATCCTCTTCACTGCCACAAGACAAACTACATGCATAATATCTGGTCTAGTAGTAGTTAGAATTGTTTCTCTCCAATAGACTTCTAGTAGGCTTGCATCTTTTATCATTGTCCTTGCAGCTTCTTGAATAGTCTTGTTCTTCATTTCAACCATTCCATTCTACTAAGGAGTCCTAGGGGCAGATAAATGCCTCTTTATCCCATGATTCTCGCAGAACATGTTAAACTCATTAGAAGTAAATTATCCACCTCTGTCAGACCTTAAACATTTGATCTTCATATCCATTTCATTTTCAACCATTGCTTTAAAAGCTTTAACTTATCTAGGGCTTCTAATGTTTCCTTAAGAAAAGTAACCCATGTCATTCTAGAACAATCATCAATAAATAACATGAAATACCTATCACCTTGAAAACTCCTTACTCTGGTTGGAACACAAAGATCTGTATGTACCAATTCCAACAGTCCGGTAGATGACTGATCCTTGTTTTTGAAGCTTCTTCTTGTTTTCTTTCCAAACTGACATTCCTTGTAGACAACAGTAATAGGCTTTGTAATCTCTAGCATATCTCTCACAGCTTGAACTGAACTTATCCTTACCAGGATATCAAAATTGATGTGACATGGTCTTCTATGCCATAGCCAACTCTAATTGATCTAAGTCATAAAGCAGTAACTATCACCACATTTGAGATGATAAACATTTCCACCGGTCCTCTTTCTAGCAGCAATCACTTTTCCAGAGCTTTTTCTGATCTCACAACCATTATCCTGAAACATAAGATTGTATCCTTTTCTACACATCTGTCCAACACTCAAGATATTATGCTTTAAACCTTTGACATAGAGAACATCATCAGTGTTATGCTTTCCATCAAAACTTACTGAACATTTTCCACAGATCTTAGCAGTTGAATCATCACCAAACCTAACTACTCAACCATCATATTTTTCAAGTTTAACAAACGTACTCTTATTAGTAGTCATATGATTTGAGCATCCACTATCAATGACCCAGTCATCTTTTTCTCTTCTACCATGAGAAGCAGACATTATAGCACCTTCAAAGTTAGTACTTGCTTCCAAACCCTTTTCCTTCACACAACTTCCAAAGTTAGTAGAAATAGTTTCATCTCTTAGGGCTATGAATAAGCATTCATTACCATTATCATCCTCATAATCAGATTCATCATCAGATATACTTGCATCTTCTCTAACAAAATAAATTTTTTAACCACCTTACCTCTATTTTCCATATTCTTAATTCTTAGAGCTTTATCCGGACATCTTAAAGCACAATGACCTATCTTTCCACAACTGAAACATTTAAAAGGCAACTTACCACTGAACTTTCCAGTACCCTTTTTCATCCTTCTCACAAAGTTAGCTTTCCCTTCATCAAAGTCTTCAGGATCATATTCTACAATCTTCTCTAATTTGCCAAGCTTAAAAGTATTATCATCCTTTGCAATTCCACTAGTTGTGCCAAAGTCTCTTATTTCAAAAATAGTTAATGTGCCAAGCAACTGATCTTTGGTAAATTGATTCAAATTTTGTAATTCTTCAATAACAGAAACCTTATGACTGCAAGCTTTAGGAAGAGTTCTGAGTACCTTCAATATCACTTCTTTATCATCTATAATTCCACCAAGACCTTTGATGCCATTGACAACTTCATCCACCTTCTGCAAGTAGCTTGTAATGTTTTCATCTTCAGACATTTACATGGTCTCAAACATGAGCTTAAAATTTTGCATTTTAACTTGTTTGACCTTATCATCTCCTTCATAAACACTTTTTAGCTTTTTCTAAATCTCATTAGTAGTTGCACAACTTTCACCAATTCAGAATTAGTAAGACCACTTAAAAGAGCATGCTTTGCCTTACCATCAATTTCATGAGCTTTGATCTCATTTGTAGTGCTTGGACCATTCTCAGGTATAGTGTAATTAGACTCAACAGACTTCTAGATCTCATAATGAAGAGAAATCAGAAAATCTTCCATCCTTACCTTCCAGAGTGCAAAATTAGATCCATCAAATAGGGGAACATCCTTCTTATGTGCCATCCCAGATCTACCTCAAGTTGTTAAGCTCCCTTCCAAGGAACCTTGATCTGATACCAATTGTTGAATGCACAAGACAACTAAAAGGGGGGTTGAATCAATCGTATCAAAAATTTCAAACCCTCGCAAACATTTAGATCCACATTAACCTTTAAATATGTTATTATGATTAAGCATGAAAAGCAAATAACTGAAACTAAAACATAACAACACCACACACAAGAGAACACCAAATTTTACATGCAAAACTCTAAAAGATAAAAACCTTGATGAGGATTAGCTCACAATATAATTTAGTAGCAATATCAAATTACAAAAGGCTCACTACCAAAAGGCTCACTACCCAAAAGAAAGAATGCTCGCTACAAGTGGATTCACTGTCCACTAAGAAAGAAAGAAAGAAAGAAAGAAAGAAGAGAAGAGTGGCTCACTGCTAGGATTTGAACTGATATAATTGCATCTAACCTATGCATGGAGTTTAGTTCCAATGAAGCTTAATATTCACCACAAAACAAACAACACCTTCGTAGCAACACTGAAAATAGTAGACACCTTCTACTCACTGCATCCAGTAGCCTGACACATGAAAGCTCTCATTGCACTAATCAAATTCACATCACAAACATCATATCCTTTGTGCATACATTCATCCACAAATCCTTGACACTTATTTAATCCATCATCAATCATGAAAACATTCTCCAAGGTCGACAACTCATCTTAATTCATAAATTTCAAATTAGGTCTAGATCTAAACATTCCCATGGAGGAAAGGAATGAATATAGACCACGCCACATCTTAGCACAGACCTAAATTCCCTCTTACACATTATTCCATTCTTCTTCAATCAACAAGGCATAACCGAAATTAGTGCAAACAACCAAGTCGACGAAACTTGAGTTAACACTATGGACATTTTAAGCACACACGTCCTCAAAGGTAAACACACCTTGCATATCTTACATAAAGATTTAACACAATCTAGAAACATCCATGAACATCTTGAATTCACCTAAAAACCAACAAGTTTAACCACAACAACTTTCACCTAAAGAAAGTTCACAATCTTCTTACAAACAACACTGTCGAATTCTTCTACACAAGAAATCACCTTCCGGAGCATCAAATCATGAACCTTCAAGATAGAAGATAGATAAGAACCTTATAAGCACACATCTAGAGCTGCAACACCTGAAACCACTCTACGGATAAATGCAGAGCAAAACACTTTCTCCCAGACACACTACAAACACTGTCAAACACTGTTCTCAAATTAGTATATACAACTTTCATTGCATAACAATCTGGAGCACCAAATTCTAGATTTAGCATCTTCAAACACTTCTAAACAACATATCCAAATGCACACTTAGATCTCCAAAATAAAATAAATGCGGAGAAAAAACTCAAACAACACTCTGTAAGCCAAAAGACTTCTTCAACACATTGTTTCCAATATTAATCAAATTTTCTCAAAAGCACTTGGAAACCCAACAATAGAAGCATATCCTCAACATCTACAACACCTCTACAAAGTAACTAAATCACTTTTATCAAGACAACTTAATCAAACAACAACCTCATCAGAAGACACAATTGACACCAATGACAACACAAGCTTGTTGACATCAATGACAACACCGATTAGCACATACTTGCAACACATACCTCACCTAGACGAACTAGGTTTACAATATATACAAGACATTGCATTGAATACATAACAAGTTAGACAACAAGAATATTACATTTTACAAGTCGGCCAGAGATCACACAACATGAAACAAGCATAGGGAAAGCCCTATCATGAACTACATGTTACTACAAAAGGAAAAAGGCCTTGTGGATCCCAACACATGCTTAGTCTAGTCCTAAATATCCTTCACAACATCATTCTCCAAGGAATAACATCCGTATACTTCACAAATTTGAATTAGGTCACCCTTAAGCAAGAACACATGAAGCATGTAGCACAATGGTCATTTCACCTTGGCAGTACTCATGAACGATTAAACATTGCTTGTGCATCTTCCAGATGAGTTAGTAGGACCTATACAATATTTGCAAACATTCCTTGAACTCCACACAATAGCAACTTTGTGGCACACATCATCAATCTTTCTCTGTTAGCGAGGCAAGAGCATAACCCAGCAACACTATCATTCCGAACCTCAGTCAGTTCTAGAGAGAGTAGAAAATCACCTTGCAAAGCAACTAGAGACAACATAAGATTATCAGGACCATCTTCCATCACTCAATGTATCATTTCAAGCCATAACAAGTTGGCACACATCTTCAGCATATGTCATGAGAACAACTAGGCATCTGAAATTGTCTGTATCACACCTATCATTTGAAAACTAAGCTTGTGGACCTCCAAAACACCTAAAACTCATATGGATGCAATCATACATTGTTGTGAACATATCATCAAAACCTCATAGCCATATCTATCACTACAGAGGAATGCAAAGCATTCCAAATAGTCTTCATCATCACTTAATTCTACCAAAGCATAGACCAGAACTCTGTCTTTCATAACTTTCACTGCAGAGGAACAAATGATCTAAAACTTTGGATTTAGCATCTTTACATAATACTGGAATTAACTTCTGAACTACATGACCATATCTTCAAATACGGAGGAATACAGAGCATTTTACTAGGCAGTCTTTTAGGTAATTCTCTGTAATAGAAACCTTCACCAACTTTTGGAGGCCAAAACCTTCATATAATAGCACATACATCCTTAGTAACAACAGGAAGGATCATAAAACATGCCATGGGTAATCAACAACATCTTCTCATCCTCATCATAGCTTCTAATTCCCATCTTAATATGTCATCATTCATCTTAGTGCTTCTAATTTCCATCTTAATATTTCATCATTCATCTTTGTGCTTCTGATTCCCATCTTAATATTTCATCATTCATCTTTGTGCTTCTAATCCCTATCTTAATATTTCATCATGAAATCATCTTTACTAACCAAAAGCATGCTCAAAACAACTTGACTTGACAATGATCAGGGCATGACATCCAACCATGAATATCAAGAACATCACTGCATCTCACTACATCTCTATTACGACACTAGTATATCATCATCACAAACTGAGTGCTGACCTCACTCTAAGTGTTGACATCAATGACAACACATATTTCCAACACAACTTAAGTATTTTTTGTTGGTGGAGACCACAAACCTAGAATCACCATTTGCAAATATCACCTTCATAATGCAAGAGAAGCACGAGGCTATTTCACCAAAAGAATGAAAAATGTATTGAGATGCACAATAATATTTTACAATGTACAATATATAGGTGTGTTTGTGATCTGGTAGGTAAAAACCACCCGAACAGTCAATGCAACTAATTATCTAATATGCACCTAATAATGATGCCTAAGTAAAACTTAAGCATGGATAAATGGTAAAAACTCATTTACTCCAACACCCCCCCTTAAGTGCAACTTAGGGAGATTATTATGCAATATGAGCAAGATTCAATATGGGTCACAGCTACACAACCATTTTAGGTACCCATTTACAATGTAAAATGCAATGCAATCTCTCACAAACTGGAGAAAAGGAGAAAAACCCTGTGGGAGAAAACTCCTCTCTAAAAGAGAGAATAGAAAAACAAGATGCATGGATGGAGGATTCAATAACACCCCCCAAGGAATACATACATCATGTATATACAATCAATGATCCTCCCATAGGAAGGAAAGAAGGAGACTACATAGCCCCCCATAATGAATAATGTCCTACAGAAATGGTAAGTGCTTGAAGGAAAAACATAGTCCAATGCCTACAAATAATATTTCTCCCTTTGGGAAGAAGATAAACCAAGTACAAATGCAAGAATGCTTCCCATTTTGGATAGGAATTAGCAAGTAAAATCCAAATGTAGGATAATAATGTCTTTGAAATCTACTCATGTGTTGCCAAGACCTTGGAAGATGATGTCACGAACCAATCAGAAACATGCCTAATCACAATAGGAAGTGACAAACACGGTACCACTGGAAACTAATTTTGAACATTATCCAAAGATAGAGATGGAGTGACAATAGTTGTACCACAACTATCATCATATAGGAAAATTAATCCTTCAAATGTGTCTTCCAATTATGAAATGTGAGATTCCACAAATAATGAACCAATGTTTAGCAAATAGGAATCCCAATCAGGAAGACAATGATAATCCTGTTGCTCAAGAATGATGGAAGTACTTAATCAAGGTGGATCAACTATCTCTGACAAAGAATCAAGAACCTCTGAAGCAACTACAACCTCATCTAGAGTCTCAAAAACTTCTAAAGGATCACAAGCATGGTTTATCTTCTCTAAAGAATAAAGAGGCACATTGGAATTGGAAAGAGGATCATCGAGAGATAGCGGAGTATCATGATCTCCATATGATTCTTGAATGTAAGTCCAAAGAGCATAAGGGCACTCAAAATGAATAACTGATTCCAAAAGGTCATCATCTACATGCTCAAAAATAACTCTGAAGACTTTATCCCTATAGCCTTTCCAAATACTATACTCGCAAGGTGTGCCTGGAATAGGAACATCATTATACAAATATGACAATAGATTATGTTGACTAAGATGAGTGAATATAAAATCACTCCATTGCCTAAAGTTCCCTTTCTCCAAAGAAACCATTAAAACTAATAATTCTTCAAAATTTTCAAAGATAGTGCTTTCACAAGTATAAAAACCTCCGAAAAGGAATTATAAGGTTAAAAAACTTGATTTGGTGCAAAACTGGACCATTCAAGGTCGATGAATTGGTGGATTTCCATGCCAACAAGCTAACCTGCTAAGCACCATGATGCACACGAGAAGTATTCCATGGGCACAAAGCACACAAGACACCACATGTGAGAGAGACAAGATAGCTCCACGTGAGCCTCTGCTCACACTTTGTCAAGAGAGTGACTGGCTATATATATAGCCAAAAAATGCCAACACTAGCAATGTGGGATTAAGATCCCTTGCTCATTTCAAAACAACACCCTAAGAAACCACACGGGTCCACCTTCACACTACATAGAACAAATATTTGTTTCAAACTTCAAAAACTCAGATGCAACCCTGACATTAAATATTTTGTGCAAACTTTATAATATATTGTCTATGCCAAAAATATATTTATTAGCTGAGTTTGAAGAAGTATGCACTATAGCTTTAGAAGTGATAAAGTTTGATGACTAAATGTGTTGAATCTGCCAATCAATGGATTTCTTTTTCTTATGTTCTTTATACTTGATGGATGTCCATACTTTATTTGGACTTCACACTTTTTTTTAATGAAATGCGTTGTGAGCGCAGCCTCAAGGGGGCCACAACACCACAGTGGATGTGCAGCTCAAAGTGGGTGCAACGACCCACAGAAGAATGTGGCCCTTTATAGGGATCTAGCCCCTTCAAAAAAAAATATATCCTCTCCAATTTCTTTTCACTACACCATTTATGACTGCACACAATCCTTTCTGGTGTTTGGTTGTTAAATCTAGGCAAACGGCCATCATAGAGGAAGTTCACATTGAAATTCTCCTAGGTTCAAGTGTGTGGAACCTATTATCATTGAAAATTGTTATGACAATGAATCAACCCTTTTTCCTATTGCAAAGGTGGAAGCAAAGTCTTAGCAATTTAATCATAAATAATTAATATTAGACTTAAGTGTAAAAGGGCAATTTATAGTTAGGAAAAGTAATAACATGCAATCAAATAAAGAAAACGCAATAGAATCTAGGAAAACAAAATATCATCTATGAGAAGGTGGGAACAAACAAATAAAAAGCAAAAGTTGATTTCACTCTTGATTTAATGGTTATTAGTGAGGTGCATAGTGGTTCTTCAATTATAGTAGGGAGATTAGATCATAACTCTTAGTTATATCTCTTTTCTCACTTTATTCATAATCATCCTTCAACTATTCTACTCACTTATTTCAATGAAGTGATTAAGTTATGGCATGAACAATTTGGCCATCTTAACTACTACTACTTGTAGCAACTCAACCAATAGGGCATGATTACAAGGTTGCCTTATATTCAAATTTTTGATGATTTTTTCGATGATTGTATCCTTGGTAAGAATCTTGAAGAGATTTTTGACAAAGACATGGCATGGAGAGCTTTAAAGATTCTAGGGTAGCAATAAAAAGTTGGGGGGCCAAAAAGTGGCTAACTTTTTTTTTAAAAAAATTAAGACATAACGCGAGCACATTATAACGCGCTCACGTTATGCTCTGCTATTTAAAAAATAACTTGAATTTCATTTCATTGTTTCTTTATATTTCATAGCAAACCCATGGCTTGGAGACAAAGGAGAGAGCGCTCACGTTATCGAAGGGCATATTGTCAACAATTCATCACCGATTCATCGTCAAAATGCCACCATGATGTCAGGGAGGCTGAATGAAGGAGTTCTATTTTCTTTCTTGTGTGATTTTTTTGCTAAATAGGTAGGTTTAAGTAGTTTTTTGATGTAAATTTCTTTAATTTATAGGAATTGATAATGCACCTCCTCATCCTCCTGAAAAACCACAAAATCCTCCATCACTTGAACAGCAAATACCTACTAAAGAACAACCTCAACAACAAACACCTCCATTCATTCCTCAATATGCCCTTGGAACACAAGAAAATATGATGGGGCAAACTAAAAATAATAAAAAACAAATTGAGGACATAATTGGAAGGTTGAAAGAACCTGCAACTTCAACCTTGCATAGATCCGCGCTTGCTCAATCTCTTGAATCTATGTTATCAAATGTAGATTCAATTAGCAAGCAAATCTCTAGTTGGTCAGAAAAGAGGAGAGAATTTAGAGAGTTCTATGCAAACAAATTGTCCTATGAACAAGTTAAAAAGGAACAAATTACAAAATTGGACTTGTGTTCTATTTTTATAGACCCATGAATAAATGAACCTCTACCCTTTACATGCAAGAGGTTCCCTATCCATTAGTGCAACAACCAAGTGATAAGGGACAATTTTGGGCAGAGGTGGTGGATGGTTTTTTACCATCCTCCATGCAATAATAATGAGGTCCCACAATATTTTTTGAGAAAACTCTACTGCGAGTTTGTCAAAAATAAAGTACCAAACTATTTTGATATGCAAGAGTTCCAAGGTAGAGGTGGGTGGTTAGCACAGGATAGACCAGGGGCGCATGTTGACCCATAGTGGCCAGCGAGATGAGCACTCACCAAACCAGCCCATGAGCACGTGTCTATCCATTCCATTGTGAAGGAGAGTGTTGAGGTTGAGACATTTCAGTCCATTAGTGCCTTGACCCAAAGCATCATAGAGCATGCCAGTCCTACAACACAGCGTGGGCCGAGGGAGATTTCGAGGAGTAGGGTTCCACCCCATACTTGTTAGGCTTGCAGGTCAGCCTGTGGTTATGACCCCATGGATAGTTAGGACGCACGTGTGCAGGCTACATCTACAGCTGAGAAGATGGTAATGACAGATGTCCTCCTGAGTGAGAATTTTGACCTTGATACTCAGGTAAATGTTAGCAAGTTCATTGAATTTAATTTATTAAATTTCATTTTTGAAATGCAAGATTAACTAATTTAGCTTGATGATTTTAATGAAATTTTAGGGTCATAGTGTTGATACAGTTTTTAGCGATTCTCCACCTGCATATTACATTACGACATCTACTGCCAGGGTATGTAACTAGTAAACAATTATAAATATTACATGTGAATAGAATTGTTATATGAATGGTATTCTAATATCTAATTTTGGATGTTGAATAGGTTAACCTTGGAGATTTCACGCAACACCTGCCAGTGGTGGTGGACTTCAAAGCTTCACTCAGGTAATAAAATAAATAGTTTAACTAATAAATTATACTTACTAGATTTTTGTATTTTATATTCATATCGTTGGCTACATTGCATTTCACATCTTTCAAACTCAAAGCATTACTAGACATTGCATAACTAATACCTAGATGTTGATAGATGACAAAATTTTAATTACAGTATAGTTATTTGAAAAAATGCCTAAAAGAAATATGGTCTCATGGAATGCCATGACAAGTAGATGCATAGACAAGGACATCACCATGAGACCACATTTCTTTGAGGCATCTTTTCAAACAACTCACTGCCTTGTCTATGCTACCACATTTTCCATACATGTCTACTAAATCTTGTTGATCCCCTCCACACTATTCTTCAACAAATTCTCTCTAATTAACTCATCCAATTACCACCAATTAGACCCCAGGACATGACACTAGAGAGGGGTATGAGCCTATGACATCTTATATATCATATGATTGACTCCAACATCATCTAGGTCCCTCCTTTGTTGACTCTAAAATTCCCCATGATGGTAATGTCTTCACCATTTCTCATAGCCCATACCAACTAGTTGTTACCTTAAGACACTTCTACTTAGATTATTTTTTGTCAACCCCTTCTGGTCCACGTCAACCTCATACCAATTCCCTCTTTCACCTTTACATATCTTATGCCTCTAAATGCATTGTTGCCTCAACCCCACAACCTCTTTCTATTACTTCACCTACTCCACTAGTTATGCCCCTATCATCCCCACCATATATACACCTAATACTACTTCACCTTCCTCATTGACTTCTATCTCCCCTCTAACACCCATCCAAGATAAAGTAAAAGAAAAAGTTAAGACCTTTCCCCATCCACTTCTAAAAGTAGGCCTAAGAAACTTCCCCAACACTACACCCAACCTACCAACCAACCCATATCTACCCTACCTATTTCCTAATATACCCTTACCAGATGTCCCAGACCTAGTTTGCTTCCAACCCACCCCCTAACAAACCTCAAGACAAAGAAAATGATAAGAAAATTTTAAAATAAGATTTTTCTTCTCCTATCTAGTATCTTTCCTCCCTCCTATTATCCAACAAACTCTTGATATTCCTCCTTCCCGTAAACCCATAAACTTGCCTAATGTCTATGTGATTTCTAGTTTAGGTGTTATCCCGTAAACTCACAAACTCTATCTTAGGCATTGTCCTACCTCTATGACTACTAAACAAACAAAAATTTGAGCACAACCCTACCCCACCCTACCACCAACCTAAACCTAAACTAACACCTTCACTCCCTCTTTGACTTCTTAAACCTAAAATTTGATGCTACTATGGTCCCTCCTTTGTTGACCCTTATACCACACAATAGTCATGAATCCTCATCTAATTTGTATATATGCATGTGACTTGTGTGTTTTATTGTGTGTACTTCCATGTTTAGGTGAATGTGTGTGTATGTTAGGAGCCATGACTTGCATCGCTATTATAGTTTTCATAATTGAATAATGTTGTTTTATTTTTAGATGATGCAGGCTGTGGAGACACCTCCTGATGTTCATAGGGCAATGAAGCATGGTGTGTCCTCTACAATTCATAGCTCCATGCCTTTGACGGGGGTATGAGGCAGATTAGTAAATTTCAAATTACATTCGTTGTTATAGTTGTTTATTTTTGAAAAATCAAATGATTATTGATTTGAAGTTTAATTTCTATCTAGATGGTTTCTATAGGACACGACATCGCCACAACCTAATCCTGGTAGTAAGGCAAATGAGGAGACAAATTTTTGGATAGCGGTAAGTGATTATTTTGTTAAATGTTTCATTTTTTATAATGTAATTTCTATATATTAATGTCTATACTTTTTATTGTAACAACTACAGATTCATGAACAACTAAATAGGAGGAGCAACCCTTAGTTTCATAGTAGACCACCCCCATACATCTCCATCCCCTCGAAGATCAAAGGCTGCCTGTGATCTATTCTCTTCACCGAATAGAGGGGAATGACTTTTTATTGTGTTCCTTTGTTGTATGCCTATATGGTATTCTTGTAAGCCTATATGGCTATTTTGTATATATGTTATACTTATATAGATAGATATTGATGTATGCCTATATGGATATTTGGTTAATACAAATCATTTTTGTTGATCATTATGTAATATGGATAGGTGCAGTGTAGATCATTTATGTATGCCTCTAGGTTTTAAAGTTTAATTGTCAAAGATCCATCCCAATTGATGATAAGAGAATTTGAGTTTTGGGTTGAAAGTTTTAGTCTCTCAAAATTAGACATGCTCGAGAAAATAGAGAAATGAAGATTGGTTCAATGGATAAATGGAAAGCAAGTTTTTTTGTTCACATCATGATCTGCATGCTATTGTACAAGCTTGCATGTTAGCCTTAGTCACTCACATAGCAATGTACAACCTCATGCATAATTTCTTGCATCATGTGCCACCTAAACAATGCCACTTCATCCAACACAAAGTTCATGGTTCCTTGCACCATGCAAAATTCACAAAGTGATAGGAATCATTTTGTCCAACTCAAAAGACACCCTATAAATCTTACACAACCCTTTGGATCATGTGCCATTTACACAACACTAAGGATCATGTCTCATAGTTCCACAAACAACTCTATCTAATTTTGCAAGTGACCAAGGGGATATTGCAATAATATTTCTATGATAATTTTAGCATGGGACACCCCCATACCTTGTGAGTCTAAATGGTCTCTACACTCATTTTAGCTTGGCCTTTATGGCCATTAAACTCATGAAGGACTTGCGTTAGAGCTTGTAAAATGATATTATTTTGAGTGTATATGCTTAAGTTTTAATATTGTTGTAGAGGACTATATGGGGACTAAAATAAATGTATATAAACACCTTGTATGGTTTTCCCTAGCAATCCCATTTTACATAAATGAAACCATATTTTTTTGGCTATTTCAATGCATGTTTTTTTAGTAGTTTTATAATTATTGTATTCTATGTAGTCAAACTCTTGTGAAATATCTTTGTGCTTATTATTTTATTTTAGTGACCAAAAGGCATGATAATACCATGATTTGGTCTTGCTAGCCCAATTTGGGTGCATTATATAATAAAAATAATACTCTACAAATATCTCATGTTGGTATATTAAAAAGAGGTTGATTGTTGTAACATAGATATTTGCAATTCCCTATGTTCCAAAAGGATGTTCTTATGGTTGCTCCTTGGTATGTTGATCCATATTCTTTATGAGTTGCTCAATTGAAACTATTTCTTAATTCCTTGTTATTATACCATATTGGGATGCAAAGAGTATGTTTGTTGTCTTGAATAAGATAGTCAAAATCATATTCTTATGAGAACTTGATGACCATTGTGGTTATTAAATGTAATTCCTCTTACATATAAGGTGAGGTTATGAGAGTACATTGAGTCTTACCTAATTTGAGTATGCAACATAACATTGGGGCTATAGGTTTCCATAAGTCATCAATAAGACCTTTGAGAATGCGGTTAATATTATAAATGTATACTTTTCATCTCACCATGTTAATATGTATCATGTTATCACATTTACCAATTTGACTCTAATTCCATAGAGCAATTCCCTACCCAAAAACTTGTTAAGCTTGAAATCCTTGTTACGACATTGTATTGATCTCATCGAAGGTTGCATACCACTACCCTAACTCTTTGCAAGATTTCTATGAAATATAATAAGCAAGATAGGTGCAGTGTAGATCATTACATAATGATAGAGCCATGAAGTGTAGAGGGTTTCAAATATCACAAAATTCTAAGTTCAAGCCTAATAACACAGTGACCTAAAGGTGGAAGAAGATGAGGGTTGAACATCATGGATATGATATTAAGGTTTACGAGAGTAGCCTAATAGAGGTCTATTTCAAGCCTAATAGGGGTCTAAGATTGCAGTGATGGAACAATGCATTGAAGCTCTAAAACAAACCCTACAGAGATAGTACTAGAGAACAAAGTCAAGGTGAACCAAGATAAAAGAACAAGAAGTTAATATATGACTGTGTTGATGGCTAGAACAAGTATGTTAACATCCATAAGATGCATGTTGACATGTGAAGACTATAACAGTTATAGCAAAGGCAATGTGTGAGGATATCGTTGGTACAATGTAGCTCGGACTGTTTCGGCATGTTTGGGTGTGAAACAGGGCCATGCCTAGCCTAAACATACCCATATGAACATGTTGGAATAGTTAGTTTGGCCACATGAGGAGCAAAATAAAAGTTACACCCCTTTGCAACTTTACACTACATGCATTTGACCATTTTTGTGGTAGCAAAAAAACTTTTACCACGGGCAAACACCTTTGAGATATAAAAAATTGAGAGAGTTGATTGTAGAGGGAGCCTACATGATCTCATAGCCTCAAACAAAATGTTTCTAAGTGTCATGGTTTTTGAGTAACAGCTTGTCAAAGATTGCTACCTTTTTGTACTTTGGACTCTTCGGGGATATCACCGGTACAATGTAGCTCGAACTGTTTCAGCATGTTTGGGTGCAAAACAGGACCACGCCTAGCCTAAATGTACCCATCCAAACATGTTGGAACTATCAGTTTGGTTACATCAGGAGCAGGATGAAAGTTACACCCCTTTGTAACTTTACACTACCTCCTTCTGATGATTTTTGGGGCAGTGGAAAACCTTTCACCACTAGAAAACACCTTAGAGATATCAAAAACCGAGAGAGGTTATTGTAGAGGGACCCTACATGATCCCATAGCCTTAGACAGAATATTTCTAAGTGTCATGGTTTCTGAGTAATAGCCCGTCAAAGATTGCTACCTTTTTGTACTTTGAACTCTTCTGGGATATCGTCGGTACAATGTAGCTCGAACTGTTTTGGCATGTTTGGGTGAAAAACAGGACCATGCCTAGCCTAAATATACCCATCTAGATGCATTGGAACTATCAGTTTGGTAGCATCAGGAGTAGGATGAAAGTTACACCCCTTTGCAACTTTACACTACCTCATTCTGACGATTTTGGGGCAGTAGAAAACCTTTCACCATGGACAAATGCCTTAGAGATATAAAAAACCAAGAGATGTTATTGTAGAGGGGCTCTATGTGATCACATTTCCTTAGATAGAATTTTTCTAAGTATCATGGTTTCCTAGTAACATCTCATCAAAGATTGCTACCTTTTTGCACTTTGGACTCTTCAGGGATATCATTGGTACAATGTAGCTTGAACCATTTTGGCATGTTTGGGTGCAAAATAGGACCATGCCTAGCCTAAACCTACCAATCTAGATGTGTTGGAACTATCTGTTTGGTCGCATCAGGAGCAGGACGAAAGTTACACCCCTTTGCAACTTTACACTACCTCCTTCTGACAATTTTTGGGGCAGTAAAAAACCTTTCACCATTGGCAAATGCCTTAGAGATATCAAAAACCGAGAGAGGTTATTGTAGAGGGACCCTACATGATCTCATAGCCTTAGATGGAATGTTTCTAAGTATCATGGTTTCAGAGTAACATCTCATCATAGATTGCTATCGTTTTGCACTTTGGACTCTTCTGGGATATCGTCGGTACAATGTAGCTCAAACTATTTTGGCATGTTTGGGTGCAAAAAAGAACCATGCCTAGCCTAAATATACCCATCTAGATGCATTGGAATTGTCAGTTTGGTTGCATCAAGAGCAGGACGAAAGTTACACCCCTTTACAACTTTACATCTCCTTCTAACAATTTTTGGGGCAGTAGAAAACCTTTCACCATGAGCAAATGCCTTAGAGATATCAAAAATTGAGAGAGATTATTGCAGAGGGCTTCTACATGATCATGTTGTCTCAGATAGAATGTTTCTAAGCATCATGTTTTCTGAGTAATATCTCATCAAAGATTGTTGCCTTTTTGCACTTTGGACTCTTCAGGGATATCGTCGGTACAGTGTAGCTTGAATTGTTTCGACATGTTTGGGTGAAAAATAGGACCATGCCTAGCCTAAACATACCCATCTGGATGCGTTCAAACTATCAGTTTGGTTGCATCAGGAGGAGGACAAAAGTTACACCCCTTTGCAACTTTACACTACCTCCTTCTGACGATTTTTAGGGCAGTAGAAAACCTTTCACCACGGGCAAATGCCTTAGAGATATCAAAAACTGAGAAAGGTTAACATAGATCACCGGTACAGGTATAAGGTATTAACTTAGATTAAACAGAGAGTATAACACAAACAAAACTTACCAAACTAGGTCTTTAAAGACAATACGCTTAGGGTTTAAAATATAACTAATAACTTTAACTTTAAAACCCTAACTATTTTTGAATGTTTAAACCTCTATGGCTATGATATAAACACTACCACTGTGACATCCTTTAGACTTCCAAAACTTTCAACAACAATCATAACTCATCAGTCAACATCAACATGACCTTAACACCACATTTTGTGATCAACATCAGCATCATGAGGACACTGAAGAAATCTATGGCACATGAAGACACTAAGAACACTAAAGACATGGAGCACAAAGAAGCATGAAGACATGAACAAACTCTTGTCATGAGGAAGAACCACAACCCAATCCAACTCCTAAAAGCATGGAATGTTATAATGAAGAACCACAACCAAATCCAATGATCCAATGGCATGAACCAATGACATAAGAAACTATGTCATGCTATTGTAACATGATAAACATGAATGTTCTGAACTAACATCCAAACCCTGTGACATGAATCTTGATATGAATTTAAATAATTAGGATGCAGTTTTTGTTGGCAAGAGACACTATATGGATTCATGATTGTTGTCATTGATGGCAACAAAGTTCATCCCACACATCCACAAGACATGGTGTGTCTCTACCGGAAGTCAGAGTGAAGAATGTTGTGGTCTGGTAAATAAGAACAGAGCATATGACAAGGTCTGACAGACAGGTCCGGATCTCTCAAAAGAAGTATCTTGGTAAAGTGCAGATTTGGGGAAGTAAAGAGTACTACCTTGAGTGATAGATTCCAAGGTTTTAGCCTCCAGTGATAGATGAGGCAAAAAATATAAATACTTGAGTACCAGGTTCCTGAGTGACAGTGTGAACAGAGGAAGAACTGACTGACAGAACATCAGACTACTTTCCAGATGTGTTACTGATGGTGTTAAAGGTTATGAAGGCATGAATCATGTTTGGCTGACATGATTAATGATTTCTACAAGTATATGCTTGATCCGCATTACTTGATGTGTAAGGATTCAGCCGACAGAACAGAGTTTGTGAGAAGATTGACTGTTCTGGGTGCCGACTAGAAAGATAATGAAATCACTTGTGCAGATATATATAAAGGATGGATTTAGTTGTGAGAAGTGTTGTGATATGCGGTATGCAAAAAAAAGGGCAGAGCAGAGCAGAAGTAGTAAGGAAGGTTTGGTATGTGAAAGGAAAGTAGCATAAGAGAAGAGGAAAGATGAAGTGTAGCAGATCAGTGTACTGAGCCTAACCGGAACTGAACTCCAGCATATGTGGATGCTTCCAATTAGTTCAAGTATTGTATAACATTCTTTTATAGACAGTGTGTCTCCTTGTAGGCAGTGTGCCTCCTTTGTGAGCAGTGTGCTCGGGCAGTGAGCCCTAATTGGCAAGTGCCATTTTGTATTTCCTTATTCTTCTAACAGAGAATAATCTTTGGGTTAATCACCCCGTGGTTTTCTCCCTTAACAGGGTTTCCACGTCAAAAATACTGTGTCATGTGTTTTTCCTTTTCATGGTAATGTTTGCTTATTTGAATTAATGTTGCATTGATTAATAAGAAAGTTTAGAAAGAAGAAATAATTAGGATAACTAATTCACCCCCCCTCTCAGTTATCAACAATTGGTATCAGAGATAATTTCCTCCTAACAGAGTCTAACAGCTCGAGGAAGATCTGGGAGTCCAAATGGATGCATATGGTTTAAGGAAGCAACTCAAGACTACCCTTGAGGATCTTGAATAGTCAAACTCTGAAGTCAATGAATTAAAGGAAAGACTCAAACAGGCTGATGATTTCATGAGAGAACTAAAAGACAAATTAAGTCTCTCTATGAAAAAGAGAAAGGAGCTGCTTCAGCAATTGGCAAGACAAGGTGAAGAAAATAATGCAAATGAAGAACTGACTGAGAAAACCAAGTTATGTGAAAAGTTATCAAAAGAAATCATTATGGTAAGACATGAAATGGAATCAAGAGTTATAAAGTTTACCCAAGAAATTGAAGAGAAAAGAAAAACTGAAGATAATCTAAGACAATCTCTCAAGGAGAAATCAGAAGATTGCCACCAGATGGATAGAATTATCAGACATCTTGAATCTGATCTTGAAGATGCTAAAGATAATGAAGAAAAACTTGAGGATCAAATTGTCTCTCTAAAAAGGGATCTTCAAACAGCAAATGAGTATAAAGAGAAATTCAAGATAAGTTATGCTCAACTTGAAGTTCTTCTTGGAAGTCAAAAGAAGGTAGATGACAAATGTGGTTTGGGATATGAGAAAGGAGAAAGCTCCAGATCTGGTCAGAAGAATTTTGGATCAGAAAATCCAAGGAACAGGCCTAGAAGACCTCCGGTAAGACAGCCCAATGCTCAAAGATATCCATCCTTCAATAGATACTACCACAGCTGCAATCACTTTGGTCACAAAGCTAATTAGTGCAGAAAGAGAATGAATCAGACTAATTCATCCTTCTCCAGACAGTGTTTTAATTGCAAAAGGTATGGTTACAAGTCTCATGAATGCAGAAATATGCAAATGAACAAATCATTCAATGGTAGATGCTTTGCATGCAATAGAGTAGGTCATATAGCTAATCAATGCAGATCAAGAGGATATCAATCAAATATGCAAAGAAATGTTGTTTGCCAAATCTGTAATAGGTCCGGTCATAATGCAAAATTCTGTAGAAGCAAGAATCAGGAGAAAAGAGGTCTGGTATATCATAATCAGAATCAAGATAAGGGTAAACAAAAGGTGAATGCAGATGAAGTTAGGAATGAGATGAATAAGATTTGGGTGAAGAAAAGTTTAGAGAATGTAGATGTTAGATCCACACCAGACTCTGGTGCTGATATTCCTTCCAGAAACTAAAAGGTGAGCTCTGGCTCAGGGGGAGACACAAAAAAAACCTTGTTCCCCCAGCTAGTTAAGTGGTGCCTGAAATTGGCACATGAGAAGCTGTGGATCAAAGGGTTTCTAGAGAAATATGTAAAGAAGGTCAGGTAAAGATCTGAGAGATCCACAAGAAAATTTAAAAAGTTCAATTCCTTCAGAATTGGTCCAGTTAAGCAAGTCTTCTGATAAAACAAGTTTCTCACAAGATTGGCCCGGTATGAATCCAAATTGATACAGCTTGATCTGCGGATACATAAGATGATCAAAACGACAAGTGGATATGATGATTCATCACTAACATCATTCACAATGGAATCATAATGATCTGGATGAGTTTCATCCTCCTTGAACAAGGAAAACCAGGCAAACCGGAATGAATTAGGTTGTGCATTTATTGCAGGGTGAAAATTAGGGCTTCTTGGAATAAAAGAGTTCATTTGTCTATCATTTACACACTTGTACACTCACATGCGAAGAAGAAAGAAAAGGATCTCTGCAAACAACTTCTCCCAAAAGATCAAGGCAACTCTTCATACAGCTCTATACGGATTTCTTCGTGTGCCCTAACCTACGTAAAAGGTATTTATCATTCTTGATATCCTTCAGTAAGATTGTTTGATGATGGCTACTCCAAATATAGTAAAGATCTCTGATAGACCTCACCCTACATTTAAGAAACATCCATACAAATCCTTGGAGGTAGACCCCCTAGGTGCATTTTCTAGTGTTCCGCATGGCGTCTTGCACACCGAAGATATTAGGGTTTATATACATGCAAACATTGAAGAGTTTGGGGAATTCAAACTAAGAGACATATACCACAAGCAGTTAATAGATGATTCCTTTGAGATCAAACCTCAGTATAAGGGCATCCGAGAAAAGCATTTTGATTAGTTCATTCATTTCCCTTGCTTTAAAGAAGATGAATGGGTCTGGTATGTTTTAAGTAGGGTGCATGATAACTTCCTATGGCTGAATAGACCTTGCAAGATCACCAAGGAAGCAATCAAGGCAGTAACTAGTTTACATTCCTCCAGAGGAATTCCTATCCTCAAATCTATCAAAGACAACATTGTCACAGAGGCCACCGGATCAAAATTTGATAAGAGGGCAATGACCATTGAAGATATTACTGACCCGGATATCAAGTATGCATCTATGATAATAGGATACAAGATATATGATTCCAGTAGGGAGAATTCAGTATCTAGAATTGCAGTATACACGGCCTATGAGATGCTGAGAAAAAATGCAGAATATGAACTCTGTGAACTTCTCTTGAGCTAGTTAATGGAAAACATACAAAAGATCAAAAAGGACAAGAAAAACTCTTTCAAATATGGTGCACTAATAGTATGTTTATTTTTCTACTTCATGAATGAGTTGCCTGGATCAAATGGATGGGTATGGCAGAATGACAAACCGGTAGCAGTTCAAATCAGAGACTATTTGCATGGGCTTGGGGATGCTAAAGTAAGAAATACAGCCATGTGGGGATACTTCAAAAACTTTCAGAACATGATGCAATCAAGAGAAAGGATTCCCCAGTCTCTTGTTGAGAAATACAAGGACACAGTCTGCTTTATGGTAGAGATTGATCAGTGCCTAATGGAGGTAGTAGAACCAAGGACAGTCTGGATCATGCCCATGGGGTATGAAGTTGATGAACAGATTGTGGAACTGCATGTTCAACACATGCTAAGTCAGCCTAAAGATCCAAAGGCAGAAAGGTTTGGAACCTTTGAGGAGCTGAGTGTAAAGATCC
Organism: Cunninghamia lanceolata; assembly: GCA_027924645.1. Classification (NCBI taxonomy): domain Eukaryota; kingdom Viridiplantae; phylum Streptophyta; class Pinopsida; order Cupressales; family Cupressaceae; genus Cunninghamia; species Cunninghamia lanceolata. The sequence continues at coordinate 8,972,719 of BSBN01000252.1, read as the reverse complement.
ATGTGGAACTCAGAGAACTAGAGATGAAAAGGAAGGTGAGAAAAGAAGTAGAACATATTGCACAAGGCCTTGGGATCTCAAAGGAGGCACTTGATGCCAACCGGGAAAAGAGACAAAAAGCTGATGAGGAGAAGAAAGAGGCAGAAAAAGGAAGCAAGAAAAGTTCTCCGGTAGAAACTTCCACCCGGACCAGATCTTCAAAGAGACCAGCACCTGTCCTAGCTAAAAGCTCAAAACTGGAAGTCCAAGCATTTGGCAAAGGAGAGAAAAGGTCAAAGACAAAAGCCACAAGGGCTTATGCAAGTCAAAGAGATGAAGAAGAAACCGAATCAGATGAGGGGGTAAAGGAAATAAAGAAGCAGAAGAAGAAAGGATTTGGTCAACCCTCCACAGGCCAAGACAAGGAAGAAATAGCAGAGGAATTTGTTGAAAAGCCTACCCTATCCCTAGAAAGTGTAATCAAATCAGTCACTGTGGATGGAAACCTTCAAACAATGGCCGAATTCTATGATGATTACAATGAGGCTAACCAAAAGATCCTGCAGGAAGCTACAATCAGGTATCTGAACATTTACAATAAAGCTTTTATTGAAATTATCTCTCTAATTCCTAAGAGTCTAGAGAAGGAGTTGGAAATGAGAAAGACCAATGCCATGGCAAAAGACCTTGAGATCCGGGAACAGATAGCTATTCAGCTATATCCTTCAATTGATCCCAAGACAATGAACATGGTATTCAAAGACTACAAGGATGAATTCAGGAGCAAAGCAAGGATGAATCAGCTTATGCTTGGTGAGACTGACAAGGTAGCCAAGGACACTGAAGAGATTCTCCAGAAAACCTTCAAAAGATTTAATCTTCCTATCATAGAGGACTTGGGTACTAATCCTACAAATGTTGCAGAAGAAACTCCTGAGAAAATGTCAGAAGAGGTGGGCCCCGAACAGACCAACATTTCCCCTCCAATCTCCCCTATAGTCTCCGGATCTAAAGGAGAAGAAAAATCATAGGAGAAAGAAGTAGAGGTGAAGGAAAAAGTCGGTGATAGTGCAAAGGTTGCAGAAGGACAGAAGACTTTAGCAGAGAAAACCACAACTGCTAGTGGTGGGAATGTAGGAGAGAAAACTCCAAAGGACAGCTCCAAGACTGTAGAAGAGAAGAAACATCTGTCTCCAGCAAGAGACACTACACAAACTGTCCAAGAATTTCTAAGCAAAGAAACAATGGAGATTGATGAACCGAAGCTTCTACAAGGTCCATTCAATTTTGATTCTCTTTCTCCAGTATAGACAATGAAGATAGCTTCATTTGCAAATGCTAAGGCTAATGAAAAACTCCTAAAGTCTCATATGGAAGACTGTGAGTTGATAGAAGCTGCATATAGAGTGCTAGAAAAGATCATACCATATTTTCAAAAGGATCCCACAGCCTCCTCTTCCGGTAATCTCAAAACCTTAGTCAGCAGTGTTAGTACACATTTTGATTCTCTAGAAAAATCAGCTGAAGAAAAGGTCCGGAAGGAGTTTTTAGATAAGAGATTCTCAAAGGTACAAGGATTAATCACTAATCATAGGATAAATATGAGTATTGGGATAAAGAGCTTAGAAAATGCTCTTAAGGATGGTGGTGAAATATACAAATTTTGTATCTCCTGGTCCAAAGTAAGAGTAGAGATTGAGAAGAAAATAAAAGAGCAAGATGATAAACTACTAAGTTTGTCTCAAAGTTTTGATCCTCTCTTCATAGTAAATTAAGAGTGTCAAACTATTGCAATCACAAATGCAATAAAGAATTTTGAGAAGGAAAGGAAGAACATGATCAGCCGGATGGATGAACTTAGGAGGATCATTGTCCCTAAGTTAGAGGCCATGCATGAGGCCATAAGTGAAGCTCAAATCATAGCCCAGACAAATGATCCAATAGATCTAAAAAGGGCAGATGCGTTTGCATTCCTGTTGAGTGGGCATATCTCAATTTTGGACAGGATGAAGCAGAGTTGGGCGACAGAAGTTGTATAGTTGAAGAACACTTTTGCAGACATACTTAAGTATATGTAAGTACAACTTGTATATATATACTTATGCGGCTAATTATAGTAAAATTTTTAAAAATTTTGATGTGTGGACCCTACCCTTTTCCATTGATGTCAAAGGGGGAGTGAGGAGCAGTGAAAAATGAGGAATCCAACTAAGGGGGAGCTCTAGAAAATGTATATAAAGACAGAGCATCAGCCAAGGGGGAGCATAGTGTAAACACTTAGTCATTTTTCACTAAGTGTTGCCATCAATGCCAAAGGGGGAGATTGTTGGCAAGATACACTATATGGATTCATGATTGTTGTCATTGATGGCAACAAAGTTCATCCCACACATCCGCAGGACATGGTGTGTCTCTACCGAAAGTCAGAGTGAAGAATGTTGTGGTCCGATAAACAAGAACAGAGCATATGGCAAGGTCCAACAGACAGGTCCGGATCTCTCAAAAGAAGTATCTTGGTAAAGTGTAGATTTGGGGAAGTAAAGAGTACTACCTTGAGTGATAGATTCCAAGGTTTTAGCCTCCGGTGATAGATGAGGCAAAAGATATGAATACTTGAGTACCGGGTTCCTGAGTGACAGTGTGAACAGAGGAAGAACTGACTGACTGAACATCAGACTACTTTCTGGATGTGTTACTGATGGTGTTAAAGGTTATGAAGGCATGAATCATGTTTGGCCGACATGATTAATGATTTCTACAAGTATATGCTTGATCCACATTACTTGATGTGTAAGGATTCAGTCGACAGAACAAAGTTTGTGAGAAGATTGACTGTTCTGGGTGCCGACTAGAAAGATAATGAAATCACTTGTGCGGATATATATATAAAGGATGGATTTAGTTGTGAGAAGTGTTGTTGTGATATGTGGTATGTGAAAAAAAGGGGCAAAGCAGAGCAGAAGCAGTAAGGAAGGTCCAGTATGTGAAAGGAAAGCAGCATAAGAGAAGAGGAAAGATGAAGTGCAACAGAGCAATGTACTGAGCCTAACCGAAACTGAACTCCAACATATGTGGATGCTTCCAATCAGTTCAAGTATTGTATAACATTCTTTTGTAGACAGTGTGTCTCCTTGTAGGCAGTGTGCCTCCTTTGTGAGCAGTGTGCTCGGGCAATGAGCCTTAATTGGCAAGTGCCATTTTGTATTTCCTCATTCTTCTAACAGAGAATAATCTTTGGGTTAATCACCCCATGGTTTTCTCCCTTAACAGGGTTTCCACATCAAAAATACTGTGTCATGTGTTTTTCCTTTTCATGGTAATGTTTGCTTATTTGAATTAATGTTGCATTGATTAATAAGAAAGTTTAGAAAGAAGAAATAATTAGGATAACTGATTCACCCCCCCTCTCAGTTATCAACAGTTTTGACATTAAAATTAATTTGAAGCTTCTTTTTCTTGTACACAACATGAGTCACCCTCTGAGTCACATGGGACCAAAAGAAGGCTTGAAATGGATGATGATCAAAGTTAGGGCACACATACATATTTCATCAAGAGCACCAAATAATAACATAATCAATGCATTAATTCTAGTTTTTCATAACTTCTATGTACAAGAAAAAGAGCTTCCCTTAGCTTCAAGAAATATAAATATTCTATACTGACAAGGCCAACCACGTGAAGGTGGAAGCTCATGTGGCCTCACCTAAGACCTAAGACACATGTATTCTAGTAGACATAGGACACCTAAGCAACCTATTGTATAGTATGTATCTAGATTTTATAGACATAGTAGACCTAAGACACCTAGTCTTTATACCTTATCATAGTCTAGACATAAGTCACCTAGACACCTAGATTATAGTTCTACCTAAGACACCTATTATGGTAGACCTAGTTGAGATATAGTACCTACCTAAGACACCTAGATTAAATTATACCTTATTCTAGTCTCTATCTACCTAGTTGACATATAGTATATACCTAAGACACAAGTAGAGACACCTATTATCTAGTTAGAAACCAAGACACCTAGATTTTATACATTACCTAGATTTTATACATTACTCTCAGGATCAACTTCATCCATCACTTAGATCTAACCCCATGAAGCATAACATGATGATGATGATGCAAACATCAAATGTATACCATAGAAAACAAATCAATTTCATACCACTGCTTGTCAAGTTCATACAACTCTATGCATCACATCACATACTCTATGAAGAAGCAAGTTTCTTTATATCTCAAAACCCAACATATCCTGAAAGCATAATGGTATCATCAAACAATAGACAACCAATAGACCTGCACAATTATGCATTCCTTACTCAATTACTAACATCCAAGCACTTTGACATCAATGACAAATATATTCATCACAATATTCACTGTATATGTGTAAAAATGCAGCAACAAATAAAAAAAGACAAACCTATGTAAACTTACAAATTAATGTGCATACTTACAAGTCAATGTAACATGACTTTACAAAATCAATGTGAATACTTACAAATTAATCCAACGAACCATCCGAGTCTACTCTACTCTTTATTGTTTCAAGTATTGTCTCATGGTCAAACTCACACACCTTCCACAAGGTCTTGTTCAAAGGTCTACCTTGATATTGTATCAAATGAACATTGGATGCCACAACGAGGTTTAAGTAATGAAGAATCTTCTAATGATTGTCAAAGTCCTAAAATAGCCAAACATTAACACTCTTATGTGGGTACCTTCTAAGCCATGTTCCAGTAACAACCACTGTGCCTATAGGGTATTCGATGTTTTCTCCATCTGTAATTGGGGCCTCCAATTTCTTTTTGGCCTCAACACAATGACACAAGTAATAATATGTTCCTTCTTTGTTATCTTCATCTATAATAACTGCATAAACATACCCTATAATGATAGGTGCAGCAAATTAGATGAAATTAGTCAACATTACAAAAACACTACAAAGTAAGATAATATTAGGAATTTCAAAAACCATGCAAGTAGATATATTACCTGGTTGAACTAGATCGAATATGTGGTCAAAGTCAACTGATGATTCCATCTATGTCAGTTCTAGTGTTGTCAGGGGTTGATATGTCTCAAGTGGGCTAAGATAACTTAACTTCCATTCATCAACCCACTCCTTTGACTCGCACTCATTCTAGGCTTGAATTGTACATGAAGAACAAAAGCATGCCATCTTCCACGTATGGATAGTCCATGAACCTGCAATTGAGCTTCTAAAAGAGTGTAGCTTACTTGATCCTATCAGTGTACAATAGTCCTCATATGGTGCAATGTTAGTATCATCTATCAACTGAAAAAATCTATGAATTGAAGACTTACTTTCATTACCTGGACCCATCGAAGCATTACACCACTCGACGATTGATTTTGCATTTGTCAAATTTGCATTCTCTTTATACTTTAACTCTTCTCATACTATGGCTTTTTTGATACATGCTCCTGCACCATCATGTTCCCCCTTTCCATGCCCAGCCTCACAAAAGTTCCACATATGTTGAACACCTGTAATATTATGCCTCTTGATCAGCTAATAGAAATTCTGTGAGTTCTTGAATTATGATGCATAGTTATCTAACCATATGATATGCTGACTGAATGATATGTCCCTTCTAGCCAAATTATTATAGAACACCTGAAAGCAACCTTGCACAAACTCCATAGAATGCATGTGATCATCACTAATATAAAAATGATACTCCCTTATGATCTTTTTGTCATCCTCTATACTATCATTCGCATGAATGAATGCGATGTGCACAAATATAGGAACCTATGTGGAGTTATAATATTGTGTCCTCAATTCTTTGATGCCTTCCAATGGCTCTTGATAAAGTTTTCCTATTAATTCTCAATGCTTGACTCATCTTTCTAATGAGATGGTCTTTCCTTGTTTGACTACTTACTATAGTCGATGTAATGATACGTTGTGTTGCATTACTATCTTTTGTGCATGGGGTGTTACCCACACTCTCATATGCACTCACTAGATTTTTGATAATAGATTTTTTGCTTGAAGCCTCTAATGTTCTCAACCCAAGAATCTTCATCATGGACCTATACTTTATACTTTGCATCATTTCAATGAATAGTTGACATCTTGCGGTCTCATTTAACTTTTCAAAGAACAATCACCAAATCTTATGAGCATATCTTCTACAAGTGCATTTTGGAATCTTACCTTCCATTGGTTGCAAAATATTCTCATCAATATCAATCAAATACTTTGGCTTTCTATGCAAAATTCTAGGTGGTGTTAAGATAGGTAAATTCATCTCAACATTATGAATTTCATCAATATTTAAATGAGATGGGCTAGATGGCATACCTTCAATCAAAATGGAATAGATGACATACCTTGAGGTTCAGGTAGGAATGATGGCATACCTCCTTCCTCACATGTGAGTGATGATGTACTCTCAACTTGAGATGTGGTAGATGGTGTCCTTACATGTTGACTTGTGGTAGATGATGTGTCTCCAACTACAGTATTCAAATCTCTCATAGCATGAAGTTTTTGCATTCGTTCCTTTTGTGTCGCCAATACCATATCTCTTTTTGATGGTTGTGGTTCCCCTTCAATTGGCATGTCTTCATTTATCATTTCCAATTTCCTCTTCTCATGAAGTTCCCTCATAGCCGTTGCTTTCTTTGCATTCTTAGCTTCTATCTCTTCCTGTGTTGGTTTAATTGTTGATCGTTTCCTTGGCATGATGAAGAATTTATCTGTAGCATGATAAAGAGACAAATATTAGTTCCTAAGAAATGAATCCATACAAATAACTGAAATATATGTCATTCAACCCTTCATACAAAATGTACATACAATCATCATGTAGAAGAGTAAATGTCACCCAACCAAAATAGGTACAAAGAATACAAAGTATTATTGCAGCCATACAAAGCATTATGGTACAAAGTTCACTTCAGTCCTATGAGGATAAGGATAGAGAAGAGTCACCTATTAAGGCTACAAGTGAAGAGTACATGGGACTTCATGTTGACTACAAGGTTGAAGATGTGGAGGAGGCCTTGGTACTAGTGGTATCAAACTACCTACACTTACTTGTGGATAGAGATCATCTCCTCACACATGAAGATTTAGCTTGCAGCCATGGGATAGAATTTAGGACACATGATACACTTGATTTTCACTTAGAGACGTCTCATGGGCCAGCACTTGTTGATAACCATCTACTCATGAAAGTAGAGATGATTGAGATTGTGGGAGACATCACACTAGGGCATGAGGTAGGGCAGTCCCTTATCTTCACATTATCATGTTATGAAAACCAAGAGGATCAGCCTTAAGGCTTATGATTTTCATGGAGACACTCATGTTGAACTTTGCACTTTGCTATGACTAAACTATCTTGAGACCCTATATCAATTCCATGGCAATGTGACTGATTTGTAGTATTTAACTTGGTACATTATCATAGATATGGGAATGGAAACATTTGGTATACAAGGTTTGTATGAACTATCAACATGAAGAATAATGTAGCATAGAATGGATCATGATTGGATTAAGCCTATTGGGATTTACTTGTATGATCTTGGCACCTATTCATTTGTATTTTAACTTGTTATGACAAGATAATAGTATTTCATTTTGCTAAAGGGATTGTATATTTATAAGTTGTAAGGATTTATTCTTGTATAATTTGACATCATGATATGTTAAGGTCTGTTTAATTCATTACTGCACATACTTATTAAAGAGCCCAAGTGTAGAAAATATACATGGAACCATGTGAGATTGTAGGCTAACCTTATGGATTCTTGAGTAATAAAATCTAGAGATTTAACTTAAGGCTATATATGCAGGTTTAAAAAACACACATGATGGAATTTTGCATGAGGTCCTTTAGGTTGAATCTCATTAGATAGACATTAATGAGTTTGTATTATAAGGTTCATTATGCAAAGGGACTTAACAATGATATCGTGATTATGTCTATTTTAATTAATGTTGACCTTTGAGATATCTTTTATTATGCATACCATGAACTGATTTAAAACATAGTCTATTATAACGACATTTGTGTGTGATGACTAAGCTCTTTGGGTAGTAAGAACTATGATGAACTATAAATGCAAAATGTAAGACATGTATGCAAAATGTGGAAGCATAGACAAGGAAGATGAACTATAAGATCAAAAAAGCAAGACTGATATAAACATAAAATATGTAAACCATATAAGTGATATAAACATGTATGATAAAGTAATTCAACTAGAATTAAGGAAAATGTAAAGAACATGCATGTAAAGACTTGACATACCTAAAAAATAGAGATTCGAATGGAGAGAGTACCCAATTATGTGGTGTTTTGTCTTCTTGCATCAAACTCCTCAATAATTTGAGTATTTCACCACTTGCTTCCTTTTCAATGTTAAATTGAATAATGTACTCAAATAGAATTAGTAACAACAATACTATTAACCAATCTATAATGTTAAATTCCTACAATTCAATCACAATTAACATTTCAACACTACAAAAATTGAAACTTGATTTGATATATATCAAATTCGATGTGAAAACTATGTTATTTCCTCCTTAAGTTGGCAAAGTAGAAAAAGGTGGTGGAAAGTTCATGCAAAGGTGGTAAAATGTGCAAAATGTGCATGTGAACTTCCCAACAGCATGAAAACACTTTTTTTTGTCGGAACACGTACATAAACAAAAGAAAATAAAGTATGTGGGCCTAGATCATGGGGGTCCAGGCCTTTTTACAGTTTGTATAGCAAGCCAAAATGCTAGCACGTTTTATCCTGCTATAGATTGATCCATTGCAAAATATGTGTCTAAAGCATAAAGGAGTTCAAAGAGTTCATGTGTTACTGAGGGTTCCTTGATCCAAATACTAGTAGATTGATGCTTCAGAAGTGGAGGGATTGGCATGTGCATAATTCAAGGGATCATCATCCTTCTTTTTGTAGTAGTCTAGGTATTTTATTTTGAAACTTATGAAGTGAATTAACTAAATGTAGTCTCTTTATAATGTGCCACCGAGTTGTCATGGCCAAGAAGTGCCAAGTAGCTAGAGGTGAGATATATTGTAAAATATGATAGAAAGGAGTGCCTATAAATATTTGTGCCTATCTCACCTTTGATAGCACCTTTGCAATATCTCTCACCTCTAGTTCCATTAGCTCATGTTCTATCTCTCACCTCTCTGTATCTCACTTATCTCTCCCCCTCACCTCTCTAGCTCTCCCCTCTCTATGTTTCTTAGTCGCTCCTTGTATACCTCTCCATCCATCCTTAGCCATCTAGGTCTCACTTAACCCTAAACCCTAAAGCCTCAACCCTCAATCCTTAAACCTTAAATCATAAACCCTATCCCTAAACCATCAACACTTTACCTTAAACCCTATTCCCTCAACCCTAAACCCTAATCCCTCAACCCTAAACCCTACACCCTATCACTAAACCCTCAACCCTAATCCCTCAAACCTAAACACTATCCCTAAAACCTCAACCCTAAACCCTAATCCCTTATCCCTAAAATCTAAACCCTATCCCTAAATTCTCAACCCTCAACCCTCAACCCTAAACCCTATCCCTCAACCCTTAACCCTTAAACCTTAAACCCTAAAACCTATCCCTAAACCCTCAACACTATACCTTAAACCCTAATCCCTCAACCCTAAACCCTGATCCCTCAACCCTAAACCCTAAACCCTATCACTAAACCCTCAACCCTCAACACTAGACCTTAAACCCTAATCCCTCAACCCTCAACCCTCAACTTAACCCTACACCCTATCACTAAACCCTCAACCCTAATCCATCAACCTTAAATGCTATCCCTAAAGCATCAACCCTAAACCCTAATCCTTCAAGGTCCTAAACCCTAATCCCTTATCCTTAAACTCTAAACCCTGTCCCTAAACCCTCAACCCTCAACCCTCAACCTTAAACCCTAATCCGTCAACCCTAAACCCTAGTCTGTCAACCCTAATCCCTCAACCCTCAATGCTATACCTTAAACCCTAATCCCTCAACCCTCAACACTATACCTTAAACCCTAATCCCTCAACCCTCAATCCTCAAGTAAACCCTACACCCTATCACTAAACCATAAACTATAATCCCTCAACCCTAAATGTTATCCCTGAAGCCTCAACCCTAAACCCTAATCCCTTAAGGTCCTAAACCCTAATCCCTTATCCCTAAACTCTAAACCCTATCCCTAAACCCTCAACCCTCAACCCTCAACCTTAAACTTTAAACCTTAATCCCTCAACCCTAAACCTTATAGGTTAAACCCTAATCCCTTATCCCTAAACCCTAAACCCTATCCCTCAACCCTTAACCCTTAAACCTTAACCCTAAAACCTATCTCTAAACCCTAAACCGTCGACACTGTTGCAAGTATGGGCCTAACCGGTGTTGTCATTGATGTCAACATACTCATGTTGCATTAATGAGAAGGATTAGATGAGCAATGTGCTGAGGATATTGAGAAAATTAGTCTCAATCAGGAACAGTGAAGAACAGTGATGACAAGAAGGTAAAAGTCCTCAATAGGTTGAGGATTAGAGGATACGGTTTAAAGGGTTTGTAGATATAAGTCTTGAGATGCTCCAGTCAAGTTTATGGTCGCTCAAGTAGAACCAGTTCTGGCAGGTGTTCAGAGCTGACAGATTGTCATAGATAGGTCTGGTGAGATCCAGAAATTTATTATCCAGTTTTACAGATTTGAGGGAGTGTTGAGGACGTCTCTGTGAAGTATCAACTAGATTGGTTCATGGTTTGAAGGTCCAGAAGAGCCTATTCATTTGTGACAGTGATGACAGACTATGTTCTTGAAGCTCTGGATGAAGGAGAGAAGAATTCCAGTAGGATGATGAAGTGCGGATGTTCTTGGTGATATAGGGAAGGTTATGATGATCGTTGGATCATCTCCAATTCATGTTGGTGGTCCGCATTGAAGTTAGAGTTTGCATTTGAAGAATTACCATTGGATATTGGTGTTCTTCTTTAGACTGGCCGATCGGATGTATTACACGTCTTGCGGATGTTCTTATAGGTGTTTGCCGACTTAGATGATTGTTCCTAAGTTGATGCCTTGTATAAATAAGGGATTGTGAAGTCATTTTGAAGTGCATTTTGCAGTGATGAGTGTGTGGTAGCGAGGAGAAGTGTGAAAGGCAGAGCAGAAGTATTGGGCTTAAATGGAATTGATTCAAGGATGGTGAAGATGCTATTTTCCAGTTCATAAAGGTGATGCTTATTTCTTTGTAGACAGTGTGTCTCTTATAGGTAGTGAGCCTCTTGTGAGCAGTGTGCTCGGGTAGTGAGCCCTAATTGGCATGTGCCATTTGTTCTTTCTATTCTTCTAACAAAGAATACATTCTTGGGTTAATCACCCCATGGTTTTTCCCTTAACCGGGTTTTCCACGTCAAAATCTTGTTGTCTTATGTGTTGATATGTTTCTGCTTTTGATTTGAATGCATTATGGTTCATGATTAATATTCTTCTAATCACTAAAGAAGATTCAAGTGTTTAATTTGAGAAATTTTTGCACAACTAATTCACCCCCTCTCAATTGTGTGCCCTAAGTCTAACAGATACTATATCTTAAACCCTAATCCCTTAACCCTCATGCTAAAGCCTCAACCCTCAATCCTTAAACCTTCAACCCTAAACCCTATCTCTAATCCCTCTACCCTTGACACTCTACCTTAACCCTAATCCCTCAACCCTCAACCCTAAATGCTATCCCTAAAGCCTCAACCCTAAACCATAATCCCTCAAGATCCTAAACCCTAATCCCTTATCCCTAAACTCTAAACCCTATCCCTAAACCCTCAACCCTCAACCCTCAACCTTAAACCTTAATCCATCAACCCTAAACCTTATAGGTTAAATCCTAATCCCTTATCCCTAAACCCTAAACCCTATCCCTCAACCCTTAACCCTTAAACCTTAAACCCTAATCCCTCTTCCCTTGACACTACCTTAACCCTAATCCCTCCACCCTCAACCCTATCCCTAAACCCTAAACCCTCAACCCTCAACACTATACCTTAAACCCTAATCCCTCAACCCTAAACCCTAGTCCCTAAACCTTCAACCCTCAACACTATACCTTAAACCCTAATCCCTCAACCCTCAACCCTCAACCCTAATCCCTCATCCCTTAACCCTAAATGCTATCCCTATTCCTAAACCCTCAACCCTCGACACTATACCTTAAACCCTTATCCCTAAACCCTAAACCCTATCCCTCAACCCTTAACCCTTAAACTATAAAACCTATCCCTAAACCCTTGACCCTCAACACTATATCTTAAACCCTAATCCCTTAACCCTTAGCCTTAAAGCCTCAACCCTCAATCCTTAAACCTTAAACCCTAAACCCTATCCTGAATCCCTCTACCCTCGACACTCTACTTTAACCCTAATCCCTTGATACTCAACCCTATCCCTAAACCCTCAACCCTCAACCCTCAACCTTAAACCCTAATCCCTCAACCCTAAACCCTCAACCCTCAACACTATACCTTAAACCCTAATCCCTCAACCCTAAACCCTAATCCCTAAACCCTAAACCCTATCCCTAAACCCTCAATCCTCAACACTATACCTTAAACCCTAATCCCTCAACCCCCAACCCTAATCCCTCAACCCTCAACCCTAATCCCTCATCCCTAAACCCTAAATTCTATCCCTATTCCTAAACCCTCAACCCTCGACTCTATACCTTAAACCCTAATCCCTTACCCCTAAACCCTAAACCCTATCCCTCAACCCTTAACCCTTAAACCTTAAACCCTAAAACCTATCCCTAAACCCTCAACCCTATACCCTCAACCATATACTTAAGCCCTAATCCCTCAATCCTCAACCCTATACCTTAAACCTTGAAGCCTACACCCACAAACCCTCATCCATATACCCTATAACCTCACCCTTATACCCTAAACCTTGAATATTGTGCCTCAACCCTATACTTGAATTAAACCTAAACCATACGTTCTCTCAACCCAAGTCACCCTATGCCTTATATATCCTCAATCCATATTGTAAACCCTAAACCCAATATCCTAAACCCTAATCCCCATGCCTTACACACTTAATCTTATACACTCAACAACCTAAATATTAACCCTCAACTGTAACCCTCAACCCTAAAAACTATACGGGCTCAGGTCCTTGTATACCCTAAACCCAAAACCCTTACATACATACATATATACATACATACATACATGTACATACATGTGCATACAAACATGCATACATATATACATACATACAAGCATGCATACATGTACATACATACATACAACCATACATACATACCTATAAGCATACATATATACATATATACATCCATCAAACATACTTGTGAAACTTGAACATAAATCATTCAAAGGGACACATAATGCAAGCGTGTTATAACGTGCTCGCGTTATGTCAAACTGGGCAAACACCAACAAACATGCAAAAAAGGAAAAAAAGCACAACATAACGCGAGCGCATTATAACTCGCTCGCGTTATATTTTGCTTTGGGAATCCCAAGCCTTAGGCTTGGGATTTTCTTTGGATTTCCAACCCAAAGGCTTGGAGTGCCTTCCCAACATCCATAGACGTGTTTTTGCATATTCTACAGGATTTCACATAATTTTGTTCATGCTAACCCTCAAATTTGTACGTGTTTCAAGCTCAAACAAATCGAACACCTAGGTAATGTTAGGCTTTCTCTTAGCTATTTAATGATGTAATGTTTTTCACATTTTGACAATGTTAAGCCTTTCATCTTTAATTTCTTTTGTTTGTGTGTCCATTTTTGGGCAAAAACTAGTGTTTGGTCTTTTTTTCATTGTAAATTAACCGTTCATTGAAATTTTTTAAAAAATACATTTTTAGAAACTAGACTCCATTCTATACATATTAAAAAAAAATTGATTTTCAATTAGTTTTCAAAATTTATAGGGGTAGCACAGCTAAAATTCTATTTTTCAGGATGTGTCCACTTTGAAAATTAGTAAAAAATCAAATATTCATTAAAAAATTATCAGAAAAATTGGGCATAAACTACATGCTGTTAGCTAATTTCTCACTGAAGTGATTTTAAAAATATCAAAAAAAAGTTAACCTTTTGAGGGAGCCACAAAACATGCTATGTTGTGTTTTTTTGATAGAAACAACACCAATTTCTGTGGCTCCCTCTTTTGAACCCCTTAATCTATACCATTTTCAAAAAAAATTAGTAGTTTAGAAAGTAGACTCGGAGCACTACGAACATTGTTTTTGTTGCATCTTAAAATTTTGAGTGTAACTATGCTCCATTTCTCATCTAAGGCCAACATTTCCTGGTTTCAGGAAAAAAAATTGGCCACTTAAGACCCCTTTTTGGCCCCCCATCTTCTTGCACTTACCCTCTAGTGTTAGTTCATAGTGACTTATCTAGTCCATTTCTACATCTTCCTTGAGCCAGGCCAAATATGTTTTGACCTTCATTGATGACTTTTCCAAGTCTACTTGGGTGTATTTTCTCTAATAGAAATCTAAGGTCTCTGATTTTTTTTAGACTTAAAATCTTTAATGGAGAAGTAGTCAAGGAAAACCATTAGGGTTTTGTGCATGGAAAAAATAGTGAGTTTGTTAACCATTGTTTTAATCAGTTTTACACTTCAAAGGGGATTGAATTATAGTGAATGGTTCCTTATAGTCCTTAGCAAAATAGTGTTGTAGAACAAAATAATATATCAAATTGAAGGAAATGGAAAATTGTGCACGATACACTCTAGATCCATTGCACCTTAGTATTGGGTAGAGGCCATTAACTATCCTTCTTAGATTGAGAATCACATTCCTCATTGAGACTTGAAAGGATTCGTGCCTTTTAAATCTTGGAGTAGTCGGAAACCCATAATTAAACACTTAAAATATTTCTAGTTCTTGCACATGGGCCCACATTCCTACAAAGAAACATAAGGCCATGGATCTATAGAGTAGGCCTTGTTAGTGTAGGTTTTTTATTTTCTTTATGTTAGGGAATATTTAGTTTTCCTACACATAGTATTAAGATTTCTTAGGTTATATTAGACATGGTTAATATGAGGACACATGTCATAATCTATTAGTTACATGTGTCTCTCACCCACCTTTTGGTAGTTGAGCCTCACACCCTATTTTAGATTTATTTTCCACCTCTCATAACTATTTATTTGTCTTATCTGAGTAGGTGCAACCATGTAATCTGGCATTTAGTAAGTAGGTTATAGAGCTCCCGCCTATTTTGGGCAGTTGGGAGTTATTATTCCTCTTGGAAGTATTTTCCCTTATTTTTCTATATATACAACACTTGAACTTCTCCCTTTGCAAGTTCAATTCAGTGCAAGAGAGTGTTGATTTCATTCATCTCTAGATTTTTGTTCTTACTTTCCTTCAGTCATTTTGATCCTAGGTGGCTTCAGAGCCAAATCTAACATGGTATCAGAGCTGGTTGTGAGTTGTGGGTTGGTAGTTTTTTAAGAAATCTGAGTTCCAATCTTTTCTTGAAAAAAAGTTATGCTATTCTCTTGCATCCTATCATGACCTGGAGAATCATAAATGCTTGATAGAACTTTTAGTTTCTAGGGGCTTCATTTATCTTTCTTTTTATTTACAGGTACTTTGGAACTTCCTAGAGACATTCTGAGCTCAACATTGAGTTCAGAGTAGCTGATAAAGTTAGATCAAGTTTTCATTTCATCCAAATTAGACACTGGAGGCGAGATCTATGAAGGGTTGAAGAACAAAGGTTTTCTGTGAAGATCCAACATGCTGTTAGATTAAGGACAAACAACTGAGAGGGGGGGTGAATCAGTTGTCAAGAAATTTTCTTTCCAATTACACACTTAAATCCTTTTGTGATTTAGCAGCATATCAATAAATCAATCATTGAAACATAATGCATTAAATTAAGAGCAGAAACACATCAACACATAAGACACCAAGATTTTGACGTGGAAAACCTAGTTAAGGGAAAAACCATGGGGTGATTAACCCAAGATTGTATTCTCTGTTAGAAGAATAGAAAGAACAAAATAGCACATGCCAATTAGGGCTCACTGCCCGAGCACACTGCTCACAAGAGGCTCACTGCCTACAAGAGACACACTGTCTACAAAATGATAAGTATCACATACTTTGAACTGGAGAATAGCATCTTCACCATGCTTGAATCAGTTCCATTTAAGCCCAATACTTCTGCTCTGCTTTTCACTCTCTTCCTCGCTTCACACTCACATCTCCACACAACACAATTTGAAATGACTTTACAAGTCCTTATATATACAAGACATCGACTTAGGAATAGTCATCTAAGTTAGAAAATGTCTACAAGAACATCTGCAAGATGTGTAACTCATCTGGTCGGCCAGTCTCAGGAAGAACACCATCATCCGGAGGTTATTCTTCAATTGTGAGCTCCAACTCTAATGCGAACCACCAACACGAACTAGACATGATCAAAAGACTTCCACAAGATTGCCTGAATTACCAAGAACATCCACACTTCATCTGCTTACTGAAATCCTTCTCTCCTTCATCTAGAACCTCAAGAACATAGTCTATCATCACTGTCACAAAGGAATAGATGCTTGCGGACCTTCAAACCTAGAACCAATTGAGTTGACACTTCACAAAGACTTCCTCAACGCTCCCTTAAATCCGTAGAATAGGATAATGCATTTCTGGATCTCACCAGACCTATCTGTGTCATTCTGTCACCTTTGAACACCTGCCAAAACTAGTTTTACTTGGGTGGCCACAACTCCTTTAGATCTTCATGCAGACCTCTGAAATCTTTACTGGATCATCTTAAGACTCATATCTACAAACCCTTTGAACCGCATCCTCTGATAGTCATCTTATCTTAGATCTTTACCTTATTGTCTTCATTATTCTTCTCTGTTCTTGGTTAGGACTAATTTTCTCAATATCCTCAGCACTCAGCTCATCCAATCCTTTTCATCAATGTCACAAGAGTATGTTGACATCAATGACAACACTGGTTAGGCCCATACTTACAACAATCTCCCCCTTTGTCATTGATGGCAACATATGATGTGAAAAACTATTTAAACCATCAAGACAAAAACTTCTCCTTACTATCACAACTCCCCTTATCAACAACAACCATTCACATGTCTTCTCTTCCTTTACTGCTCCCCCTTTGATCATCAACCACTTGTTTTTCACATGTCTTCTCTCCCCCTTTGACATCAATGGCAAAGGGCTCATACTTGCAACTCCAACACTTCAGAATCATATCAGCTGCTCCTCCTGAGTGGCAGCTCCCTAACATCAATCTGGACCACAAGATATGACTATGATATCTACCGGACTGATGCACTCTAGTGCACCTTAGTTCATCACTGGAGGGGCAATAACCCCTAACTTCTCCCTGAGATACTCAAAAGAGTCCTTAGGTAGAGGTTTAGTAAAGATGTCTGCAATCTGATCCTTGGATGGCACAAACTCCAATCTGACTTCATTCTTATTCACTTGTTCTCTCAAAAAGTTAAACTTGATGGATATATGTTTAGTTTTTGAATGCAACACCAGATTCTTAGATATATTTATTGCACTTGAATTATCACAGAAGATTGTGATAGGCTCCTCATACTCCACTCTTATGTCTCTTAGCATTTGCTTCATCCACAAAACTTGAGTGCAACTACCTGCTGCTGCAATATATTCTGCTTCTGTAGTGGACAGAGATATTGCCTCTTATTTCTTGCTCAACCAAGAAACCAATCTCTTCCCCAAAAAGAATGCTCCACCACTAGTGCTCTTCAAGTCATCCACATCTCCTGCCCAATCCGCATCTGTATATGCATGAAGAGAGAAGTCATGATCTCTGGGATACCACAATCCATACTCAACTATCCCTTTTAGATATCTAAAAATCCTCTTGATTTCCATGACATGAGATTCTCTAGGATCAGCTTCAAATCTAGCAACAAGACCCATAGCATTCATAATATCAGGTCTAGTTTGAGTGAGATACAACAATCCTCCAATCATTGACCTGTACTTTTTTTGATCAACCTTAGGAGAGTCATCATATTTGCCCAATTTGCATCTGGTTGCCATGGGAGTATTCATTGGTTTTGAGTCTTCCATCCCAAATTTCTTCAACAATTCTTTCACATATTTGGTCTGAGAAATGAAGATTCCTCTCTTTGTTTGAGTGATTTGTAGACCCAAGAAGAAATTCATTTCCCCAAGCATGGACATCTCAAATTCACTTTTCATTTGATTTGCAAAAGTTTTACACATACTATCTCTTCCTCTAAAAATGATATCATCAACAAACACTTCAACAATCAAGATGTTTTTGTGATCAATTTTGAAGTACAAATTAGTGTCAGTTGTACCTTTGTTGAAACCAATCTTCAAAAGATGCTTATCCAATCTTTCATACCAGGTTCTTGGGGCTTGCTTTAGTCCATACAGAGCTTTCTTCAACTTACAGACCATATCACCATGATCAAACAATTGAAATCCATCCAGTTGCTCAATGTATACTTCTTCCTCCAAGTCACCATTCAGGAAGGCAAACTTGACATCCATCTGATATACTTTGAAGTCCTTAAAGGAAGCAAAAGCAAGAAATAATCTGACTACTTCAATTCTTGCCACTAGAGCAAAAGTTTCTTCAAAATCAACTCGTTCTATTTGAGAGTAACCCTTGCAGACCAATCTGGCTTTATTTTTGGTTACTTCACCAACTTCATTCAGTTTGTTCTGGAAGACCCATTTGGTTCCAATCACATTCTTGTTTCTAGGTCTGGGAACAAGATCCCAAGTGTGATTTTTCTCAATTTGCATCAGCTCTTCCTCCATTGCTTTAGTCTAATTTTCATCATTGCAAGCTTCATTTACTGTCTTAGGTTCAATCTTTGAAATCAGACAATACTCATTTGAATCTTGAGCAATTCTCCTTCTTGTTTGTACACCTTTGCTTTTATCACCTATAATCTAATCTTCAAAGTGGTTCAGTCTTACATACCTGGGAATTTTGGGAGTTTCTTGTACTTCTAATTCTTGATCAGGCTCATTATAACTCATCTCTTCTTCCTGATTTACCAGATTAGTTTGAATCTGAATTGCAAAAGGGGCTTGGGATCCTTGAATCAGAACACCATTCTAATCATCTTCATCATATTCATAAAAGCTTGAGGGTTTTTCAATTCCTTCATCAACCTTCACATTTGTACTTTCTATAATCTTTCTCAGTCTCTTGTTATAACACCGGTATGCTTTGCTTTGAGTAGAGTAACCCAAGAATATTCCTTCATCACTTCTAGCATTAAACTTGCCTAGATCTTCATCTCTTTTGATGTAACATTTGCTACCAAAGACTCTAAAATACCTCACAGTAGGAGTGATGCCAAACCAAAGTTCATAAGGAGTCTTACCAGTATTGCTTCTGATTTGAACTCGATTGAGAGTATAGACTGCAGTGCTGACAACTTCTCTCCAATAGATCTGAGGAACATTTGCTTCCATCATCATTGTCCTAGATGCTTCTTGGATGGTCTAGTTCTTTCTCTCCACTACTCCATTCTGTGGTGGAGTCCTAGGGGCAGACAACTGTCTCTTTATTCCATGTTTCTCATAGAATTCTATGAACTCACCAGATGTGAATTCTCCACCTCTATCAGACCTTAGACACTTTAATTTTAATCCAGTTTCATTCTCTACCATAGCCTTGAATATTTTGAATTTCTCAAAAGCTTCTAATTTCTCTTTCAAAAGAGTTACCCACATCGTCCGAGAGTAGTCATCAATTAGTAACATGAAGTATCTATCACCTTGCACACTCCTGATTCTTGTCGGACCACATAGATTAGTATGAACTAAGTCCAATATTCTGGTAGAAGATTGTTCTTTGCTTTTAAATGAGACTCTGCTTTATTTTCCCAACTGACATTATTTGTACAAACTATTTGTAGGTTTCACTAGTTTTGGAAAATCTCTTATAGCCTAAGTGTTGCTTATCTTGATGATATTATCAAAATTCATATGACACATCCTCCTATGCCATAGCCAACTCTGATCAATTTGCACAAATAGACAACTTTTACTGGTACCAACTAAATGGAAGATATTACCTTTTGTCTGAGTACCAGATGCAATCTCTATTCTGGAACTTTCAAAGATCTTGCATTTTCCATTCTTGAATTGAAGATCATAGCCTTTGTCCACCAACTGTCCAACACTGAGAAGATTGTGCTTCAATCCTTCAACATACAGTACATTACCGGTTTTGTTCTTTCCATCAAAAGAAATAGTTCCTCTACCTCTGATTCTGCCAGCAAAATTATCACCAAACTTTACCACTCCTCCTTCATACCTTTCCAAATCTAAGAACTTATTTTTGTCACCTGTCATATGGTGAGAGCATCCACTGTCAATGACCCAATCATCTTTTTCTTCAACTTGGGCAGCCAGAGCTCTTTCTACAACTTTATGATTGATGGATGGCATTGGATCTTCTTCCTTGATGGCAATAAACACCCAATCACTTCTGGATTTATTTCCTATCTCTGATTCATCATCTGTTACTCCTTCATTATCATCCTCTTCATGAACATAGTAACAATTCTTTTGGAACCTTGATCTGTTAGGATTTGGCCTTGAAAATCTTTCCGGACACTTTGAGACAAAATGACCAATCTTATTGCAGTTAAAACACTTAAAAGAAAATTTCCCTTCATACTTACTGGACCCTCTTGGTAGTCTTTTTACAATAACGGATTCAAGCTGAGCAGTTTCAGTTTCTTCTTCTTCCAAGTCTTTTCTTGCTTTTTCATACCATGATAGTTTCCTTGAAGAGTTCTCTCCCGGATCAAACCTTTGTTTTCCTTTTACAGAAGCACTGGCTTTGAATGTTGATTTAGTCTTGGGGGGGCATCTCCAAACTCGGTCATTTCAAATGCAGCCAATTGATCTCTTGTGACAATTGTACGGGCTCTGAATTCTTCAATGGAAGCAACCTTGATTTTATAAGAAGCAAGAAGGGATTTGAGAATTTTGCCAACAATCTCATCTTCATCCAAGACTCCACCAGCACATCTAATTCCACAAACAAGCTCATTTACTCTTGGCATAAAAGTAGTAATGTTTTCATCTTCTCTCATCTTCAGATTTTTTTAATTTTCTTTTTAGACTTTGTAGCCTTGCACATTTGACATACTTGTCTCCTTCATGCAGAGTTTCTAGTTTTTCCCAAATCTCAAAAGTAGTTTGTAGGTCAACAACATTTGTCAGCTCTAAATCAGACAATGCACTTAGAAGAGCTTCTATAGTCCGTAGATTGTTTTCAGCATCTGTGATTTCATTTGGGGCCTTTGGACAACCCTGAGGAGGTGTATACTTTGTTGTAGCCATGGTCCAGTACTGCATTCCCATACATTGCAAGTGACATTTCATGCGACTTTTCCAAAGATTAAAATTTGTTCCATCAAACTTTAGACTATCCTTCTTGTATGACAATATCCTGGATCTCCTCAAGCAGTTAAGCTCTTTTTAGAGGAACTTAGCTCTGATACCAATTGTTAGATTTAGGACAGACAACTGAGAGGGGGGGTGAATCAGTTGTCAAGAAATTTTCTTTCCAATTACACACTTAAATCCTTTTGCGATTTAGCAGCATATCAATAAATCAATCATTGAAACATAATGCATTAAATCAAGAGTAGAAACACATCAACACATAAGACACCAAGATTTTGATGTGAAAAACCCGGTTAAGGGAAAAACCACGTGGTGATTAACCCAAGATTGTATTCTTTGTTCGAAGAATAGAAAGAACAAAATGGCACATGCCAATTAGGGCTCACTGCCTGAGCACACTGTTCACAAGAGGCTCACTTCCTACAAGAGACACACTATCTACAAAATGATAAGAATCACATACTTTGAACTGGAGAATAGCATCTTCACCATGCTTGAATCAGTTCCATTTAATCCCAATACTTCTGCTTTGCCTTTCGCTCTCTTCCTCGCTTCACACTCACATCTCCACACAACACACTTTGAAATGACTTTACAACTCCTTATATATACAAGACATTGACTGAGGAATAGTCATCTAAGTCAGCAAACGTCTACAAGAACATCCGCAAGATGTGTAACTCATCCGATCGGCCAGTCTCAGGAAGAACACCATCATCCGGAGGTTATTCTTCAATTGTGAGCTCCAACTCCAATGCGAACCACCAACACGAACTGGACATGATCAAAAGACTTCCACAAGATTGCCTGAATTACCAAGAACATCCACACTTCATCTTCTTACTAAAATCCTTCTCTCCTTCATCTAGAACCTCAAGAACACAGTTTGTCATCACTGTCGCAAAGGAATAGATGCTTGCAGACCTTCAAACCATGAACCAATTGAGTTGACACTTCACAAAGACTTCCCCAACACTCCCTTAAATCTGCAGAATATTGCAGAATAGGATAATGCATTTCTGGATCTCACCGGACCTATCTGTGTCATTCTGTCACCTCTGAACACCTACCGGAACCGGTTTTACTTGGGCGGCCACAACTCCTTCAGATCTTCATGCGGACCTTTGAAATCTTTACTGGATCATCTTAAGACTCATATCTACAAACCCTTTGAACCGCATCCTTTGATAGTCATCTTATCTTGGATCTTTACCTTATTGTCTTCACTATTCTTTTCTGTTCCTGGTTAGGACTAATTTTCTCAATATCCTCAGCACTCAGCTCATCTAATCCTTTTCATCAATGTCACAGGAGTATGTTGACATCAATGACAACACTAGTTAGGCCCATACTTGCAACACATGCTATTCAAAAATAGGGCATTTTGAGGCCAAGTGGACCTCACCTTTGAGTGGTGGTGCAATATCTTGAGGCTTTGATGAGAGTGGTGCCATCCTTCTTGAGTCTCTTATGTGAGTGTTGGGTGACCTTCTTGAGGCTAACATGTGTGAGTGCTGGCATTATTCTTGAAGCTCTTGTATATGTGTTGTATATTAAATGGTTGTGCATTATTGGCATGTGTGCCATTTGTTGCCCTTATGTTGGTTGTAGTGTGAGTCACCACATGTGAGTTGTGTGAATTGATTTAGCAAGAACATTACCATGTTGTAGCATGTGTGTGGGAATATATCTTGTGAATTTTGTGTGGGTGATGGTGCCTTTTGAGAGTCTTGTAAACCTTGGATTTGTGTGAGATGGCCTTGATAGTGGTGTTGCCATGATCTTCTTCTCTATAGTTTGGGGGTTGCCTAGAGTGGCATAGACATCTATTGCACTCAATGATGGTGATATGGTAGGGTGGTGGGTAACATTTCCCCATTATTCCTATAGGAAGATCTCTTGGGATCTGGAAGAGTTTCTTGTGTCTTACTTCATATTGTGATCTTATATCAATTGTATTTCGTGATTATTGGAGCACCTTGGTGGTGGCTTATTTTTGATGTATATTTATTCTTTGTATAATTTTATTATTGAAGTGTGATCCTTCCATATTTTGGAAATATCCTCCATCATGCTATTATTTTAAGTGATTGTTTGGTTGGAAAATGAACCTTGTTTTGGATGGAACTTGTCATGTTGAGAAAATTGTCTTGTTAAAAATGATTAAATTGGCATGTTGGAGCCATATTTTATATATGATGTTGTTTCTCTATGATATGGTTATGATTTGGGTTGTATTGTGCCCACATTATGGTTGAGATTCCCATATTTGTATTTGGTCCATCTCGATGTTGGTGTCGAATGAGTGTTACATTCTGTTTGGTATTTCTCATAAATTTGGCATGTATGTTGTATATATTGAAAAATGTATATTTTCTCTATTTGAACTGTAAGCATGCCTTTGAGATAGTTAGAATGTTGGTTATGGTTAGTAATATGGTGCTATTTAATTATTTGTTTGTGGGACGTTTGTCCTTGCAAGGTTTTGTGATCAATCCTCCCTTTGGCTTGTTAGTTGTTTATCAACATTGCTTGGCTTGTGAGCCATTTGTTGATGTTGGTTGTTCTTGTCATTTGGATAAGTGTGTGTCTTGTCTCCACCTTCTCTTTTGTGTGTTGGTGTGGTGCTTTGGTGGTTTTGTGCTTGAGTGTGCAATTGTGACATGTGAGTGTTACAACTGCATCACAAAAAAATTGTTCGTCTTGTTTTTGTCCACTAATATCCTAATGTAAAACTTGGGGCATTACAAAATAACTTGGTGTTGTCTAATGCCTTGGTCTGAAATGGTAACCCACTCTCCTCCTTTACTTTGCAATTTATAAAGAGAATGCAAACTTAGCCCAAAATGATAGCTCCTCCTTGGAATATTTATAGTCCACTAGAACATGGACTCCAGCCAATGCTTGGTGATGAAATCTAAGTTGCTAAACCCCTATAAAAAAAAAAAAAAAGAATCCAAGTTGTTTCTAATCTCCAACATCACATTATGGCGTGAGGAAAGAGCATATGTGGATGGATAAATAGGAAATGTAAGTGACTAAAACCATTTCTAATTCTCAAAATCACCTCATGATGCAAGAAAAGAGTATACATGGCTCAATTATGCAAGCAAATACAATCAAACAATAAGAAAGAAAAATTTAACTTCAATTTTGATTACAATTTTCAGCTTGTTTGATTTGAAGTCTTTGTCTAGCATAGTTGGACAACAAGTGTTACTAGTTTTGAAATTCAAGTTTCTGACACATGCTACTAGATGCATACAAAGAGAACTAGTGACACAAACACAATCCCTACAGTGTTAAAATGATTGATAGTCACAATGTTAGAAAAATGTAAACAAAAAAAATGCCCAATTGAGACAAATCTACAAAACCAAGTTTCTCTCACCAATCAAATACTATAAAATCCACAAACTATTTGTTTGTTTGTTTTGATTATAAGTCAAATCATTAAGAAATGCAAGCTAAATCATTTTCTAAGACCTAATAGTTTTGTGGATTAATAGTTTTGTGGATGTAGAGTCACAAACAATAGGAGGAGTTGCACGATTATCAAATAGGAAACTAAAGGATCTCAAATATATACGAGTTTGGATAAGCTTTAAATTGCTTTTGAGCATGAACCTGTTGCTAATGAAGAGTGGAAAAGCCAAAAGATCGGTATAGACAGCTATAACTTTGTGAGAGAATAAGTAAATAAATAAATAAACACTCTGAATAATATTTCTCACCTCATTCATTACTTCTAAATATCTGAGATTTGAAACTCATTCATATAATCAATTTTCCTGATACTACGAATCGCACTCACTATAGTAATGAATTTTCCTATTTATGTTCAAAATCCTTCTCGACTATAATGAGTCCACTCAGACTTTTAAGAAACCCATCTATTGGTGTAAGCAACAAATAATTGACTAGAAAAGTGTTACGTTCAACATTTGTGACCCTTGATTCATTAAAAAAGTGACTAGCAGACGCACGGGTTTCTCGTGACAGTGGAAGAAAATAGAAAGATAACATTAAAATGTGATAGTTATTGTTATAAAATAGATGGGGGATTTGTACGTGGATTAAGAGACAAATAATATTGAGATTATGAAGCATACATTAGTAAATCCAACTAGCCAAAATAATAATAATCATCACCAATTGTGTGTGGAGGGTGATGCTTGAAGGTAGTCAAGGCAACACATGTCTCTTATTCACAAACTAATATTACTATTGAAGGTCCTCTATGTGTATATCTCCTACCGAGCTATCTCTATTGCTTTCTAAACACTGTTGTTGTTATTCAATCTACTTCTTCAATTACTTTTTGCCTCATTCTCATCTTTCTTCACTAATGTCTTTCTTGGAATCGGTCATCAACGTCCTCTTTGGGTGTTCAAATTGAATATGTCTCTTGGAGCACTAGAGCTTCTTTGGATATTCTTTTCTAGCATGCAACCCTCACTGATAAAAATGATATTTGTGGGTTCTAAGAGTTCTTCACCTGTCATGTCTTTAAAATGCCAATTTGTTAAACCTACAAAACCATAGCTACTTCCATTTCATATTAATTCTATTGTAATGTAGATTTGAATGGGATATCCATTATGGATTTGAAGCACCATTGGTATAGCGATGGCAAGGTTGGATACTATTGAAGTATGAAAAATCACTCTCTGAGTTAACAAGACAAGATTTGTGTTGCAACCTTCTTCACATCATCTTTCACACTGTTATAAATAACTTTCTTTCTCATGATACCCAAAACACGAATGTGTTAGATTATGAAGCCAATTTGCCAGTAGATATAATATGTAGGAAATAATGCACTCTCT
The DNA here is from genome assembly GCA_027924645.1 of Cunninghamia lanceolata. Lineage (NCBI taxonomy): Eukaryota > Viridiplantae > Streptophyta > Pinopsida > Cupressales > Cupressaceae > Cunninghamia > Cunninghamia lanceolata. The sequence goes on along the minus strand of BSBN01000252.1, from coordinate 8,946,407 downwards.
CTAGTTTCTTTGTTGGGTATAGCAATCTTCATGCAAATGTAATTTTGTTGCTATTTGGTAGAAATGAATTTGCCCCATCTTTTAAGAAACCAAGAAAAATGGGCTTGTGCAACATTATTCACAATGAATTCATTAATTTTGTCTATGCACATCCTCATTGGTGGAAGCGAATTTACTGGATAAACAAGTCTCCACTAAATAAAATTAGTATTCATGACAATATCAATCAAGAGAAGCCATTGTCGCATAGTGCTTGCAAAAGCTTCCTACAATAGCCACTAGGTTTTGAGTTTCAAGAGAGAAGGGATGTGGAGGGTTGTAGTAAAGGAGCTAGACTTGTTAGGGAAAACAAATAGAAAAGGATGGGTTCCCCCAAGAAGAATCCCTAGGCCCTTGTTTGTAATGTTTCTACTATGAAGAAGGTAATAGAGAAGATGGGTGGTGGTAGTGTCCAAGAAACTCCTAAGAAAGGTGAAGACCATAGGGTGGATGTAAGTGGGAAAGGGAAGGTGAAATCCTTCTTTGAACCCACGATGGTATCTACCCTGGTATTCAAGACCCTTGTCCAACCCCTCACAAGAACTCTACCTTGCCCCTTACCAATCCTAAATTCATGTAGGATGTTACTAAAGTGGTTAATTAAGTTATTCAAATTTTGGGCACTCCTCAAGATGCCTTTGATGCGAAACACAACCTTACTAAATAGTTTTTTATTAAGACCAACAAAGTTAATATTATGCTTGAACTATTATGGACAAGAAGTTGAAAGGGGAAATCCTAGTTCCTATAGAGGAGAAGGAAAGAATCTTCCAAATTTGGGATGCAATACCTGAGGTCAATCGAATGGCTTCTAAATGTGCTAATCAGAAAGTGAAAATTATAGTTCTTAAGGAAGAGTTTCATTAGGTTAAGGATCTGACCACTAGGTTGGGTGCCTTGGAGCCTAACATGAAAATTATTAAAGATAATCTCAATAGGGTCATCAAAGTCAGTAAGGGCATAATAAAAAATAGTACTATGGGGCTCAAGTCCTAAGTGATAAATTGAAGGATTCAATGAAATACTTTGGGATCCCTACCACTCAAATGGATGGAAAGGGCACTTCAACTGGCCCTAGTTCCAAGATAAGAAGCGATAAAAAGAAAACCAATGCTAAGGAGAAGAAAGAGTTGTAGGTGTTTGTTGAGGTCTTCACAAGAGCTTTTATAAAGAAGAACTAGAGGTAGCTAAAACTCTAAATAAACTTTAATCTTTTGTGTCTTTGTGCTTTGTTTTGTTTCTTTATTTTGTGTTTTTGTTGTTGTTGCATCTTTGCTACCATTTTTTTGTAGGTTAGACTTTGTTTGGCTGACATTTTGATATTTGTAATAGGGTTTCAAGGTCCCTTCAAAACATGCTTTACCCCTTAAAAAAACCCAAGATGCATCACAAGGTACATCATTACTTTGCATGAATTCATCATTATCATAATCTTTATCATCATCATTAATCTTAACATAATATGTAAAAGCTCTATATCATCACAAATATGCACTATATTATTAATAGGTGCATTATGCAAAAGACTTTGCTCAAAGATACAATATCATTAAAATCATGTACAAAACTACCACTCTTCATAGAAGAAGGATGCAACATGGTATAATCATGAATAAATAAAGTAAAACTATTTACTAAGAAAGAATGATGCATGGCACTTGTAAGTCCATAAAAGAAGAAAAAGAGCATATGTGATCATAGAATGCTTCTATGGACAATGTGACTCCATCGATACATGATAAAATGTCATAAGAGAATCAAGTACAATGGGGTCACACACAGTATGTGTAAACATATCATAATCAATGATGAAATCATGGATACAAGTCAAGGGTAAAGGACCATGAGAATCCATAGTGTGAAAATAAGTTCCTAATCTAAGGATCTAGGGTTTATAAAATATATGCAAGAAAAGAATGCAAAACCATAGAGAAAAGACCAAATGACATTAACAGAATGTGTAAATAGATAATGATTTATGAATGATAAATCTATTTCCTAGGATTGAATGTTGAATGTTAATACATCAACATTCAACCCTAGGAAATAGATGTATTAATGAATATCAAAAGAAAAAGGATAAATGAAACTTGAAAGTAATATAAAATCATAAATAAGTGCATATCTAAAAACCTAGTTAAGGTTTTTAGGTTGGGTAAGTTTTTCAAGCTCCCCAAATTGAAAAAGGGAAAATAATGATCCATAGGCTACTTAGACAAATAAGCAAACATAAGCATAAATTAAGCTAAGGAAAGTGTGCTTGTGTGTGGGTTAGATAGAGTGGAATAGATCATATCAAGTAATATCAAGTAATGAGTGTAATCACATCATAAATAGTAATAAATGAAGAGAGAGAGTACTCAACTTTGTGACTAAAGATTGTGTGTTGATTGATGAAGAAAATGTGATCTATGCACCTCAGAATCTAGAGATGACCTAGATAATTATGTATGCAGATTAGAATTAGAATATTCCTTTTTTCTCTGCGATGGGTTGTCTTTGCGGTTTTACATATAGTTTATCTCTATGAACTCACTCTATGCTTGTAAACTTGACCTCTAACAATCTCTAGGTTCTGCCCTATGAACTCTCAAAAAAGTAGATTGCTAGACATGATATTATTTGTCATGCTCTTAGGGTTTCCGTGTCAAGCTAGCAGTCTTTAAAAATACCTTGACATACAACAAGCTTGAAACATGCACATGAATTCCAAAATGATTATTAGGTGATTCACATGTGGTAGGATGAGTGTGTGATTAGATATGATAGATGCAAATGATTGTTCTTGAATGTCCTTGTATTGGGAGATTCCAGGTGATGTTATTGGATATTCAATGCATCACTAGATGTCCCTTTCCTAAAATGAATGCAAATAGATGGCTTTTTATACATAAACATAACACCAAATTGTAAAGATTTATGCAAAGTCAGCCTAACACCAAAGTGTAAGGTGGGGTTTGTTGACTAAATGTTTGATTTTGATTTTGCAATTGAAAGGATCAAGATCATGGCTATGAGAATGACTTCGCCTGGGTCAGAGAACCATGTTAGATCTATGTTTGGTAGGATTGGATTATGGATAAGGATTGGCTTAATGATTAGAATGTGACAAATAAGCCAATTGAACTAGGATTTTTTGCATATAAATATTAGGATAAACAGTAAGCATAAAGCTATGTACAAGCAAAGCTAGATACATTGACTCGACTATAAACAAAAATATGTTATTTGTAACTATATAACTACATTGAAACATTGCTCCAACCTAAACAGAAAACTAAATAGAAAATATTCCAAGTATATATTGGAAGAAATTTTTGTTTACTTTTAATTCTAACAACTTCAAGTGCAAGCATGAAAAATATTTTTTATTGGTCATATTGTATGGATTATTTGAACAAAGGGCTTTGTTAGTAGTTGATATAGTGATGAGAATAATATGGCAGAGATTTTCTTAATTTCAAATAGGCTTTAGTACAATAGATTTGTTCATAAAGAAGATGTTTATTCCACAATCCCTAATAGTTGTGATAAAACATCTTATTATCGAATGCGGAAAAAACATCTTCTTTATGATCAAGACCCTTCATGGGAGGGTAGACTGTGTAAAGCTCTTCTCAAATCATGATGAATCATGTGGTATGATCCGAAACGTCTTGTAACCCAGAAATCATTCACAACAATAGATTTGTGTTCATTTGTGGATTTTTTTTCCAATATTGAAAAATATCTTAATATCTAACAAGAATGCTCATGATTATTTAGAAGAGAGTTCATAAAATCTTATCATAAATAAATAAACTTAAAAAATGAAATGAAACCACTACTGAAAATATTATCAAATTATAAATTTCTTAAATAAAATTTATTGTTTTAATAAAGTAATAAAAATTAAAATTAAAATTTTTCATTTTATATTATAATTTTTATTCTTTAAGATTCCATAAATTATCTTATAAACGTTATAAAACTGGAGGGGAATGAAATACCAATACACCTATAAAAATAAATATAAATGCCTATCAACCACGAGAGTTGCACCTCCTGGTGCATTTTTCCATGGTTTGCAATCACGCTCCTCAAGAATCGCAAGTATTGAGCACAGAATTTAATACAGTCCGCAGAATTAGGATCTTGTTATCAGGCATTAAAACCAAAATACAGAAACTCATTATCAGGATAATGCAATTCTTTCTTCAGCAGCAGCAAATTGAGAGAAACTTCGCGTACCCGTACGTTTACAGTGACCTGCTTTAGAAATATTCCTCAAGTTTTTACCCGCGTTTGGACAAGTGTGAAATCTACAATTAGAAATCTCTTATTCACCATGTACAACGGTACTAGCTCTTATTTAGTGAACAAGGCAGACCGTAGACACTCAGAATCTATTCACTATGTAACAAATTAATTATTCATAATTCATTCCCTAAGCCCTAGCCTGGTCCCTAGGTAATTACCGTGCAATGCAAAGTCATCATTCCTCTTGACATTTACCTGCGCGCTCCAGCCTCCACGGGAAATCAGCTGACAAATTGACAACGCAATGGCCTGACTTGTAAGTTGGTAGATTCATGGATCTAGTTGGTAGATTCATTCATCTACCAACTTAAGTCAGGTGATTTGCATTGGAAATTTGGAAGAGTTTAAAAGTGCCATCACATTGTGGTTAAACATCGAGGTTGGTTCCCAATGTAAAATGCCAGATCACGTGGCAGAACAGTAAATTTTAGACATGTAAATAACAATGTAAAATGCTGGAGCACAATGTGCCTCAGCAGTAAATTGATGATCCGGACAAGTTAAGGAAGGAGGCATTTTACATTGATGTAGACATGGAAAATTTTAGGGGTGAAACAAATGAGGACAAAATTCTAGGAATTTCACAGTAAAAAGTGATAAATATTTATCCTATTCTTATTGGCCAAAATTGACCTTTGACTGTTGAAGTGGATGATATTTAAGAATAGCCGTTCCAAAGAAGGTATAAGAGCTAAAGTGGTATTAATATCCCCAGAGAACAACTCCTTTAAATTTTCCTTCAAGCTAGGCTTTTAGTGTACTAATAATGTGGCGAGTATGAGGCTCTGTTATTGAGAATGAAATTGGCATTGAAGCATAAGGTAAAGAACCTCAAAATAATGGATGACTCTAAGTTAGTCATCTCATAGACCAAGGGAAGATATGCTTCAAAAAATAAAAGGCTAAGGAAATACAAAAATGTTGTCCTAGATACCATACGACTATTTGATGCTTTTTCTATTGAATGGGTAGAAAGAGAAGGAAATGTTGATGTAGATTTCCTGGTTACTACAACTATTAAATCAAAAGACATGTCCTAGTCATATGCTTCAATAATAGAGTTGTTAGTGAGATTATCAGTCCCTGACAACAATCACCATTGGTAGACAGGTATTTAATGATGACTATGATCTTTTCAAAATTTTAAACTGTCTTGATGAGTATGATGGCCTAGAGATTGATTATGATCATTTGGTTGAAATTATGGATGGAAATGAAACAATATTTGGAAATGATATCATATTTAATTGAAAACCACTTCAATCCCCAAAGGCTTGGTAGCTTTGGAAAGGGCTTTTGATGGGGTTGATAGATATAGAGCTAAGACCACTACTTTAAATGCAAATGATTTAGAAGAGTTTAACTTAGGAACATAGTCAACTCCTAGGTGTGTATACATAGGGAAGAAGTTAAATCCTAAGATTAGAACACTGCTCATTTTATTATTGAGAAAGTACAATAGAGTGTTTTCCTAGTCTTATGATGACTTAAAATCCTATAGAGAGGATTTGTTTCAGCATGAGATTCCCCTTAAGCTTGATACCAAGCCTTTTAGGTAGAAACAAAGATCCACAACCCCTCATTAGCCCCCAAAGTGCAACAAGAACTTGCTAAACTTTAGGATGGGTAAATTATCAAGCCTATTAGGCATTCCACATGGGTGTCCAATCTAGTTCCTTTCGGAAGAAAAATGGAGATGTAAGATTGTGTGTTGACTTCAGGTACTTAAATATTTTTTCTTTGAAAGATAATTACCCCTTGCCAAATATAGAGGCTATTTTGCAGAAGGTGACTAGTTGTGAATAATTATCTATGATGGATGGCCTCTTAGGTTACAACTAGGTCAAAGTCAAGGAATCTGAGAAATACAAGACTAATTTCAGTACTCCATGGGGTACCTAGATGTTTGTTGCAAGTATGTGCTAATTGGTGTTGTCATTGACGTCAACAAGCTTGTGTTGTCATTGGTGTCAACTGTGTCAAGAGTATAAGTAGTTTGTCTTGTGCATAGATGAGGATATGAACTATTGCTGAAGGTGATTTGGTCACTTTGTAGAGGTGTTGAAGATGTTGAGAATATGGTTCTATTGTTTGGTTTCCAAGTGCTTTTGAGAAAATTTGATTAATAAAGGAAATAGTGTGTTGAAGAGACTGATTGGCTTAACAGAGTAGTGATCAAGTTTTGCTCTGAATTTCTTCCTTATTGAATATCTGATTGTGTGGTTTGGAGATGTTGTTCAGAGGTGTTTAGAGATGTTATGTTCCAGATTTTGTGCTTTGGTTCATTGTGTAGAAAAAGTTGTGTTCATCAGTGTGCAGACAGTATTTCTGAGTTGTGCAGAAGTGTCTGGGAGAAACTATTTTTCTTCTCATTTCTCTGCAGATTTGTTTTTGGCTTTGTAGTTCTAGATTTATGCTTGTAAGGTATATATCTTTCTTTAGTTCAAGTGGTTCGTGGTTTGGTGCTCCGCAAGTACATCTCTTAAGTTGTAGTTGATGACAGAGTATGATATAGCTGGTTAAGTGCTCCGGTGTGAACTTTCTTCAAGTGAAAGATTTTGCAAATGATTTTGTTGGTTTTCAAGTGCTTGTGGATGTTTCTAGATCATGATCAAACTTGGAGCATGGTCTACATGTCATCGTTTGATGTTGAGGAAGCGTAGACTTAAAAGTTCATAGTGTTAACACAAGATTGGTCAACTTGGTTGTTTACACTAATTGTGGTTGTGCTTTGTTGATTGTGAAAGCGTGATGAAGTGTGTAAGAGTGAATTTAGGTCTATGCTAAGGCATGGTGTGGTCCAAATTCATTCCTTTCCTCTGCGGGAATGTTTTGGTTTAGACCTAATTTGAATTTTATGGATTAAGATGTGTTGCCGACCTTGGAGAATGTTTTCAAGGTTGATGATGGTATAAATAAGTGCCAAGGATTCGTGAGTGGATGTACGTGTATAGGATATGATGTTTGTGATGCAAATTTGATCAGTACAATGAGAGCTTTCATGTGTTAGGCTATTGGATGTAGTGAGCAGAAGGTGTCTACTATTTTTTAGTGTCACTACAAAGGTGTTGTTTGTGTTGTGGTGAATATTGAGCTTCATTGGAACTAAACTCCATGCATAGGTTAGATGCAATTATATCAGTTCATCCCTGGCAGTGAGCCTTCTCTTCTATCTCTTTCTTCTAGACAGTGAGTCCTTTGACAATGAGCCTTTCTTTCTTTCTTCTAGGCAGTGAGCCCTCTGGTAGTGAGCATTTTTGTAATTCGGTGTTGTTACTACATTATAAATTGTGAGCTAATCCTCACCGTGGTTTTTTCCTTCTTGGGGTTTCCATGTAAAATCTAGTGTTGTCTTGTGTTTGGTGCTGTTATGATTTAGTTTCTATTATTTACTTTTCAAGCTTAATCATCATAACAAGTTTAAAGGTTAATGTGGATCTGAATGTTTGTGAGGGTTTGAAATTTTTTATACAACTGGTTCACCCCCCCTCTTAGTTGTCTTGTGCATTCAACAATTGGTATCAGAGAAAGGTTCCTTTGAAGAAAGCTTAACAGCTTGAGGTAGATCCGGGATGGTGCACAAGAAGTATATTCCCCTGTTTGATGGATTTTCAGAAGATGAATGCATGTCTATCAATAGTGAAGAACTCAAGGTTTCTCTTGAAGACCTAGAGAGGACTGAAGAAGAAATCAAAGATCTAAAGGAGAATATTAAATCTAAGCAAATGGATGTATCAGAAAATTAAGAGAGCAAGTCAAGAAGTTCAAAGAAAGAAACAAGGAGGTTAGTGAACAATTGAGGCTAGTAACTAAATCTAAGAATGGTCTGAAAGGCAAGTTGAAGAAAAGGCAAGGATTGAGGAATATCTAAACTTAATGATGAAAGGCAAATCTGAAGAATGTATAAAGCTTGAACAAGTTGTGAATCTGAAATCAAATTTGGAGAAGGCAAAGAATTATGAAGAAAAATTCAAGATAAGTTTTGCAAGGCTTGATGAGATGATTGGAAGTCAGAAAAGCTCCAATGATAAAGAGGGTTTAGGATTTGAAAAAGGTGCAAGTTCAAAATCAAATCAGACTTCAAATCAAAGGAACAATGGCAAGCAAATCTGGAATCAAAAGAATAAAGCTGTAAGACCTCTGGCCAGACAACCAAATGCTCAAAGGTATCCATATTTCAATGGATTTTGTCATTTATGCAATAAGTATGGACACAAAGCAATAGAATGTAGAAGTAGAAGGAATCAAAATGTTCTATCCTTCTCTGGTCAATGCTTCACATGCAATAAAGTTGGTCATAGAGCTATTGTATGCAGAAGTAAAGTGAGTCAGAACTCCACTAGGTGTTTTGCATGCAATTTAAGATGGGACATAGAGCTAATGAGTGCAGAAGTCAAATGAGAAATGGCTATAGCAAGGATAGAATAGTTAAATCTTTTAGTGGCTACTGTTATACATGCAAGAAATTTAGGCACAAAGATAACAAATGCAGATCTAGAATGAATGGAAGGAATACTGGTTAGAGAAATGTTGTGTGCTATAATTTCAATAGATCTGGCCATACCTCTAGGTTCTATAGAAGAAGAAGCATGAACAAGGATAATCCAGTAGAGAAGAACAAACTAGTCCAAAAGGTTGATCCAACAGAGATAAAAAGGGAAATGAATAAGATCTAGATAAAGAAGGATGTAACAAAGGTTAAGGATGAGCCTATACCTGTAAGCACAAAAATCATGCACAACCTCCATGAAGAAACCTATGATGATTTTAATCCTTGTCATGTACATGTAAGTGTGAAATAATGTCCTCTAAGAAGGAAGACCATGAGAAGAACATGGAGGAAGGAGTCCTTGGTTGTTGGAATGTGAGAGGGAATATAGGATTTAGAAGACAAGTGTCTTTGACCATGTTTGATGGTTGAGAAGAAACAGGGCACATGTTTGAGAGGATAATTGACTAATTAAATATTAAGAATATTTAATTATTGGAGCAACATGATGAGATGCCCAATGACATGGAAGTTGACATGGATGAATGATGTGGAATTTAGACACAAGACTTTGACTTTAGAGGAAATAATTAAATAATAAAGATTATTTAATTAGATATGACTATAGAGGAATTAAGATATTTAATTATTAGAAGAATATGATGAACATGAACCAAATAAATAAATTAATATATTTATTTATTGATAGAGGAATATGAATAAAATAAATATTAAAATATTTATATAATTTATCTCGTGTATACATTTTGCCCCTCTTTGAGACAATGTGTTTTATCATGTTGTTTCAAAGAATAAAATTTTTCTAAGTATGATACATGCCCTAGTTTGCCCCTGGTATAGGTTTGATGATGGTAGGATGCCCCCTCGGGAGATTGGTCAGGTTGAATTTGGCAAATGGATGATGAACGATCTCACGATGAAAAAAAATGAACGACACGATTTGCAGGTGAAAAACTTGGATGACAGAGAATGAGAAATGATGAAAATCCTGACATGCATGTGCAAGGTCAAACACCTCCAATTAGGGTTCACTTGGCTATAAATAGTGATGTCACATGTTTTGCATCTACAACTCCATCGTTTACAATGTTCTTATTCTTAGTCCAAAACCTTGATTTAGCCATATTGTTTCTTGAACTAGGGATATCCTTATAGATTTTTATTTGTCCTTTTGCTATCAAAGCTTTTTCAATAAGTAATCCCATTTCAATGACCTTACTAAAAGAAGTAGGACATTGGATTTGGATTTGATAGCTTAAGTTGGTGTTCAAGTTATGGACAAACATTTCAATCATTTGCTTTTCAGGAATATGATAAGGACATTTACTAGCAAGTTGTCCACCTTTGTAAGAAAGTGGCGAAAGATTCTCCATTCTTTTGTTCATTATTGCATAGATCTAACATTGAAATCTTGTGTTCAATGTTGTAGGAGAAATGAGTGACAAACTTGTCCACTAGTTCATTGAATGTTCAGATTCTGGGAGGTAGATGGGGGAACCACTCCATAGCTTGACCTCTTAGGCTGCGTGGAAAGAGTCACATACGATATGTCTCATTATGGGAAAATTCTAAGCATGCAACACTGAATTCTCTAATGTGGTCATGTGGATCACCTTTCCCCCTATATTTCTCAACTTTGGGGACTTCGAATCTTGAAGGGAAAGGTACCATGACTAAGCTTTTGTCAAAAGGATATGGAGATATATCCTCTAATGAGTAATGTTTTGTGGAAGTTCCCGTTTGTAGGTCCACAAATTGTTGTTGTAAGGCTTGGATTTGTTGTGTGAGTGTATCTAAAAGATTTAACATATTCTTAGCCTTTTCATTCTTGGGAGCTTATATTTCGTTTTATGAGGTGGTTGCTCTCAATTTTGAAATGTCAAAATTAGGGGGTAGCTTTGCTCCTTGTTGTGCAAGTAGGAGGAAGTATTTGTGAGGATTCATTGTTATGAACTTATCCATCAATTTTTGAAATTTTGGATCTTGTGAGCATCTATCAAGTTCCTCTTGGTTGATTTCTTCCTCTCCATGACTAGAAGAGTGTTCACTACTATTTGTGTAATCCATTTCTTTTCTTATTTTGGCTTGAGACCTAGTTTCAACCATACAAAAGTGTGATATGAATGAAGTTGGATGAGAGGCTTGTGGATGTAAGTGATGTTTTTGATAGGGTGTAGTTCTGGGGTGATAGATTGGATTGAATATGTTGGTGATAAGATTTTCTAAAGGTGGTGTTTTGATTTTCTTGTTCAAACAATGATCTTGAGCTACGATGTATAGCAATCAAAGTGTTGATCCAAAGTGAGTCAAATAGGGATGATTGTAACCACTATTCATCTAGACTAACCTTGTCAAGATATTTAGTGTAGTCTCTAGATAGAGGATGATTGATCGTGATAGGGAAACTAACTAGATTGTTTTGAAAATAGAAGATCTCAATGGCACCTTTGGGAAAATTTGTTTTTGTTTGATTTTGGAAAGGCTAGATATGGGATGCAATGTGAAATGTTTGAAAATGGGTATGGGATAAATTTTTATAGTTTCAATGACTTCTCAAGTATAATCTAAGCAGAAATGGGTATCAAAAAATGATATGATTATTTTCTCAAAATCTTGGGAATAGCTCTCTGTTATGAATGTGCAGATTCAAATGCATAGAAATAGGGTTCAAATGCACAACTCTGTGGATTCTATGTGTAGGTCTGAATGTGCAGTTTTGTTGTGCGTATGCACAACATGACTATTTAAAAGCACAACAGGATGTTTTATATGCGCAATAGGAGTATATGTGCAACTGAAATTGTCAAATGCGCAACAAGATTTGGCAGATGCGTAGTTCTACTCAGACAACTCTTTTTTTTATCAACTTTTTTTTGGCACATTTTTCAAGATAACCTAATGTTTTTCTAGTGATGATTTGTCTATTTTTAGGCAAGAAAACACAACAGATAGTACAATTTGATGTATGCTTGTGACATTGAGTGTTTAACACAAATTTGAAGACATGTACAATCCTAGGCGAGAAAGGATACTACTTGTTGAATCCCAACTTGGATTTCTCCAGCCACTTAAATCAAGGCAGACAACTAGAAACTTGGTAGCACTGGCTCCCCCTTACATGGCACATACTTCTTGGGCATACCAAGTTTCATTCCCCAAAAGAGTGAATTTCTGTCTCTACACATTGATTAGTGAAAATGTTAGGCGGCTTCAGAGGTCCAACCTCTTGCGTCAACAAGTAAAGGGATTTTGGTCTCTAAAATAATGGTCATAGTAACTTTGAGGGACCAACGCCTTACGAGCATGTGGCAAGGTACTGAAAGATTTAGCCAATTCTACTAAGAGTTTCAAATACTTCACACAATGCGAAAATCAATTCCACAAAGTTCTAGTACACCTCTTTTTGATTTGGCACCAAAAGACAAGGTTGACGCTGGTTAGAACATGGCTTTCACCTTATCCCATTTATATAGTAGGTCAAAGGAAATCTCTGCTTAAGGTCATCCCTCTTGGATGAATCACAATACAAGAGCAGGACTTTCTAAGGGTACACAAGAAATGGGGAGATGAGTTTGGATTTTTGATCACCCAAGATGTTGCAAGGGGAGAGCATATGCCTATCACCTTTTGCAAGTGCAATAAACACTTGTTTATTGACCGCCCAGATTAAACTAAGTGTGACTGATCTAACAACACAAATTGCCATATTTGCATGATAACAACAAAGGAAATATAATCAAATTACTTTCCCCTATTTATGCTAAGTTTGGATTGTATGCAAGATTGTAATGTAAGATTTGTCCAATTAACCACCTAATTTAGATTATGTGAAGATTGTATGCAAAATATGTCCCATTAACCTCCTAATTTAGACTATGTGAAGATTTGTATGCAAGATAGAGTTACTCCTCCTATTTTAAACTAGGTGATGATTGTATGCAAGATTGTAATGCAAAATGGTATGATTACTCCTATTTTAAACTAGGTTATGATTGTGTGCAAGATTGTAATGCAAAATGGTATGATTACTCCTCCTATTTTAAACTAGGTGCCACTAAATTAACAAATTATGAGTAAATGATGTCTAAACCAAGCCCTAAACCTGCAAAACCAATTGTTAGTATTCTGAATATACTTCTTTGATAATCGATGATAGTTGCAACCAAAGTTAGCATATCAAAAAGACATATTAAAACTGCCTAATTTCAAATGTGCCAAAATAGACAATGAATGTGCAACAAAATGGGTTATATGTGTAGCAAGACAAATGCATAGTAGAATGTATCATATGCACAGCAGGGTGAATTAAATGTGTAGGAAGAATGGATTCACAATAGAATTTGTCAAATGCGCCTCAGGAATGATCATATGCACATGACTACAATTTTCTTCACAGGTGCACATAACTAGAACTTGAATGTGCATAAATGACCTGTTACGACTGTAAGTACACCAAAAACTCAAATTTGGAGGTTAAAAATAAGGCAAGGCCCCATAGTGGGTGCCAAAATGTGATTGATAATTTGAGACTATTGTAAGAACCTACTAAGATACCACAAATACTCTATAATTCCTACTCAAATTCAATACATCAATTTGAAACTAAGAAAAACACAATAAACATAGATTATACCTTGGAAACTGATTTATCCCGTGCATTCCATTGTTTCCTATCTTCTCAATGATCTTGTTGATGATGATATTGCTCTTAGAAATGTACTTCCTTGCTTTCCAAGATGACAATGAGAGGAATGGATTTTGTGGATGAAAATGCAATGTGAGCAAAACCTATAATACAACTAAGATAATGAAGATGATTTTGATATTGCCATGATGTTGATAATGAGGATAATGATTGTGCAACTAATGATAATATGCAGCTATGGAGATTATGATACTAATGCAAATAGGGGGCCAAAGGCATGGTTGATTGCTTGATAGAATTTCTGCAGCATGTAAGTACTATAGCTCTTGTGATTGTGAAAATGGAGGTGAGGAGCTTCCTTTTATAGGCCAAGGAGAGGTCCAATCCAAGTGTCAAAAGATCCAGGGTGGAGAATAAGTCTTGTCACATGTACGGTCAAGATCAAATTGGTTGGGATGAGGGAGATAAAGGTGGAAGATGTTGCTACTATGATGACAAGGTAGAGGAATATGTGGAACCATAAGCCACATGTCATGATGCTCTCAAGGACCATTGAGACAAATGTGGAAGACCGTGAGAAGAACATGGAGGAAGGAGTCCTTGGTTGTTAGAATGTGAGAGGGAATATAGGATTTAGAAGACAAGTGTCTTTGACCATGTTTGATGGTTGAGAAGAAATAGGGCACATGTTTGAGAGGATAATTGACTAATTAAATATTAAGAATATTTAATTATTGGAGCAACATGATGAGATGTCCAATGACATGGAAGTTGACATGGATGAGTGATGTGGAATTTAGACATAAGACTTTGACTTTAGAGGAAATAATTAATTAATAAAGATTATTTAATTAGATATGACTATAGAGGAATTAGGATATTTAATTATTAGAAGAATATGATGAACGCGAACCAAATAAATAAATTAGTATATTTATTTATTAATAGAGGAATAAGAATAAAATAAATATTAAAATATTTATTTAATTGATCTCGAGCCATTTTTAGGTGTATACATTTTGCCCCTCTTTGAGACAATGTGTTTTATCATGTTGTTTCAAAGAATAATTTTTTTCTGAGTATCATACATGCCCCAGTTTTCCCCTGGTATGGGTTTGATGATGATAGGATGCCCCCTCGGGAGATTGGTCGGGTTGAATTTGGCAAAAGGATGACGAATGATCTCACAATGAAAAAGAATGAATGACACGATCAACGGGTGAAAAACTTGGATGATAGAGAATGAGAAATGATGAAAGTCATGACATGCATGTGCAAGGTCAAACACCTCCAATTAGGGTTCACTTGGCTATAAATAGTGATGTCACATGTTTTACATCTACAACTCCATCGTTTACAATGTTCTTGTTCTTAGTCCAAAACCTTGATTTATCCATATTGTTGCTTGAAATAGGGATATCCTTATAGATTTTCATTTTTCCTTTTGCTATCAAATCTTTTTCAATAAGTAATCCCATTTCAATGACCTTACTAAAAGAAGTAGGACATTGTATTTGGATTTGATAGCTTAAGTCGGTGTTCAAGTTATGGACAAAGATTTCAATCATTTGCTTTTCAGGAATATGATAAGGACATTTACTAGCAAGTTGTCTCTGCCTTTATAAGAAAGTGGCGAAAGATTCACCATTCTTTTGTTCATTATTGCATAGATCGAACATTAAAATCTCGTGTTCAATGTTGTAGGAGAAATGAGTGACAAACCTGTCCACTAGTTCATTGAATGTTCAAATTCTGGGAGGTAGATGGGAGAACCACTCCATAGCTTGACCTCTTAGGCCATGTGGAAAGAGTCGCATAAGATATGTCTCATTATGGGAAACTTCTAAGCATGAAGTGCTGAATTCTCTAATGTGGTCACGTGGATCACCTTTCCCCCTATATTTGTCAAATTTAGGGACTTCAAATCTTGAAGGGAAAGGTACATGACTAAGCTTTTGTCAAAAGGATATGGAGATATATCCTCTAATGAGTAATGTTTTGTGGAATTTCTCGTTTGTAGGTCCACAAATTGTTGTTGTAAGGCTTGGATTTGTTGTGTGAGTGTATCTAAAGGATTTAACATATCCTTAGCCTTTTCATTCTTGGGAGCTTTTGTTTTGTTTTATGAGGTGGTTGCTCTCAATTTTGAAATGTCAAAATTAGCGGGTAGCTTGGCTCCTTGTTGTGCAAGTAGGAGGAAGTATTTGTGAGGATCTATTGTTATGACCCTATCCATCAATTTTTGAAATTTTGCATCTTGTAAGCATCTATCAAGTTCCTCTTGGTTGAATTCTTCCTCTCCATCACTAGAAGAGTGTTCACTACTATTTGTGTAATCCAATCATTTTCTTCTTTTGGCTTGAGACCTAGTTTCAACCATACAAAAGTGTGATATGAATGAAGTTGGATGAGAGGCTTGTTGATGTAAGTGATGTTTTTGATAGGGTGTAGTTTTTGGGTGATAGATTGGATTGAATATGTTGGTGATAAGATTTTCTAAAGGTGGTGTTTTGATTTCCTTGTTCAAACAATGATCTTGAGCTACGATGTATAGCAATCAAAGTGTTGATCCAAAGTGAGTCAAATAGGGATGATTGTAACCACTATTGATGTAGACTAACCTTCTCAAGATGTTTAGTGTAGCCTCTAGATAGAGGATGATTGATCCTGATAGGGAAGCTAACTAGATTGTTTTGAAAATAGAAGATCTCAATGGCACCTTTGGGAAAATTTATTTTTTGTTTGATTTTGGAAAGGCTAGATATGGGATGTAATGTGGAATGTTTGAAAATGGGTATGGGATGAATTTTTATGGTTTCAATGACTTCTCAAGTATAATCTAAGTAGAAATAGGTATCCAAAAATGATCTGATTATTTTCTCAAAATCTTGGGATTAGCTCTCTATTATGAATGCACAGACTCAAATGCATAGAAACAGGGATTAAATTTGTAGCTATATGGATTGTATGTGCAGGTTTGAATGCACAGTTCTATTGTGCGTATGCGTGTTAGAATTATATGCGCAACAGAACTATTTAAAAACACAGCAGGATATTTTTTATGCGCAACAGGAGTTTATGTGTAGCAGAAATTGTCAAATGCGCAGCAGGATCTGGCAGATGCGTAGTTCTGCTCAGACAACTCTATTTTTTATCAATTTTTTATTTTTTTGGCACATTTTTCAAGATAACCTAATGTTTTTCTAGGGATGATTTGTCTGTTTTTAGGCAAGAAAACACAATAGACAGTACAATTTGATGTATGTTTGTGACATTGAGTGTTTAACACAAATTTGAAGACATGTACAATCCTAGGTGAGAAAGGATACTACTTGTTGAATCCCAACTTGGATTTCTCCATCCACTTAAATTAGGGCAGACAACTAGAAACTTGGTAGCATTGGTTCCCCCTTACATGGCACACACTTCTTAGTTATACCAAGTTTCATTCCCCAAAAGAAGGAATTTTTGTCTCTACACATTAATTAGTGAAAATGTTAGGTGGCTTCAGAGGTCTAACCTCCTTCGTCAACAAGTAAAGGGATTTTGGTCTCTAAAACAATGGTTCTTAGTAACTTTGAGGGACCAACTCCTTGTGAGCATGTGGTAAGGTACTAAAAGCTTTAACCAATTCTACTAAGAGTTTCAAATACTTCACACAATGTGAAAATCATTTCCACAAAGTGCTAGTACACCTCTTTTCGATTTGGCACCGAAAGGCAAGGCTGACACTGGTTAGAACTTGGCTTTTGCCTTATCCCATTTATATAGTGGGTCAAAGGAAAGCTCCACTTAAGGTCATCCCTCTTGGATGAATCGCAATCCAACAACAGGCCTTTCTAAGGGTACATAAGAAATGGGGAGATGAGTCTGGCTTTTTGATCACCCAAGATGTTGCAAGGGGGGAGCATATGCCTATCACCTTTTGCAAGCATATCAGACACTTGTTTATTGACCGCCTAGATTAAGCTAAGTGTGACTAATCTAACAACACAAATTTCCATATTTGCATGATAACAACAAAGGAAATATAATCAAATTACTTTCCCCTATTTATGCTAAGTTTGGATTGTATGCAAGATTGTAATGTAAGATTTGTCTAATTAACCACCTAATTTAGACTATGTGATGATTGTATGCAAGATTGTGTGCAAAATTTGTCCCATTAACCTCCTAATTTAGACTATGTGAAGATTTGTATGCAAGATAGAGTTACTCCTATTTTAAACTAGGTGATGATTGTATGCAAGATTGTAATGCAAAATGGTATGATTACTCCTATTTTAAACTAGGTTATGATTGTGTGCAAGATTGTAATGAAAAATGGTATGATTACTCATCCTATTTTAAACTAGGTGCCACTAGATTAACAAAGTGTGAGTAAATGATGTCTAAACCAAGCCCTAAACCTACAAAATGAATTGTCAGTAGTCTGAATATACTTCTTTAACTATCGATGATAGCTGCAACTAGAGTTAGCATAAAAAATCATCAAAAAGACATTAAATATCTAATTTTAAATGCGCCAAAATAGACAATGAATACACAACAGAATGGGTTATATGTGAAGCAAGACAAATGCATAGAAGAATGTATCATATGCGCTGCAAGGTGAATTAAATGCACACAAATAATTGATGTGCAACAGAATTTTTCAAATGCGCCTTAAGAATGATCATATGTGCATGACTGCAATTTTCTTCACAGGTGCGTAGAACTAGAACTCAAATGTGCAAAAATGACCTATTACGACTATAAGTACACCAAAAACTCAAATTTGGAAGTTAAAAATAGGGCAAGGCCCCATAGTGGGTACCAAAATGTGATTGATAATTTGAGACTATTGTAAGAACCTACTAAGATACCACAAATACTCTAGAATTCCTACTCAAATTCAATATATCAATGAAACTAAGAAAAACACAATAAACATAGATTATACCTTGCAAACTAATTAGCTTGTGCGTTCCATTATTTCCTATCTTCTCAATGATCTTTTTGATGATGATATTGCTCTCAGAAATGTACTTCCTTGTTTTCCAAGATGACAATGAGAGGAATGGATTTTGTGGATGAAAATTCAATGTGAGAAAAACCTATATTGCAACTAATATAATGAAGATGATTTTGATATTGCCATGATGTTGATAATGAGGATAATGATTGTACAACTAATGATAATATACAGCTATGGAGAATATGATACTAATGCAAATGGGGGGCCAAAGGCACGCTTGATTGTTTGATGGAATTTCTACAGCATGTAAGTACTATAGCTCTTGTGATTACGAAAATGGAGGTGAGGAGCTTCCTTTTATAGGCCAAGGAGAGGTCCAATCCAAGTGTCAAAAGATCAACGGTGTAGAATGAGTCTTGTCACATGTACGGTCAAGATCAAATTGGTTGGGATGAGGGAGATAAAGGTGGAAGATGTTCCTACTACGATGACAATGTAGAGGAATATGTGGAACCATAAGCCACATGTCATGATACTCTCAAGGACCATTGAGACAAAGGTAGAAGACCATGAGAAGAACATGGAGGAAGGAGTCCTTAGTTGTTGGAATGTGAGAGAGAATATGGGATTTAGAAGACAAGTGTCTTTGACCATGTTTGATGGTTGAGAAGAAATAGGGCACATGTTTGAGAGGATAACTGACTAATTAAATATTAAGAATATTTAATTATTGGAGCAACATGATGAGATGTCCAATGACATGGAAGTTGACATGGATGAGTGATGTGGAATTTAGACATAAGACTTTGACTTTAGAGGAAATAATTAAATAATAAAGATTATTTAATTAGATATGACTATAGAGGAATTAGGATATTTAATTATTAGAAGAATATGATGAATGTGAACCAAATAAATAAATTAGTATATTTATTTATTGATAGAGGAATAAGAATAAAATAAATATTAAAATATTTATTTAATTGATCTCAAGCCATTTTTAGGTGTATACACTTCTTTGTGTCGTTTTGTTGTCAAGAGGTCTTCCCGCTGCTTCAAAAGGACTCGAGGTTGCCAATATCAAGGATTTCTGAGGGTAGTGAAGTCACACAAATCTTCATTTCTTTCAGGTTCCTTCATTGCTTTATTCAATTCATAGTAATTAGAAAACCAAATTTGCTCTTGGGAACAATAAATCTTTGCTTTTTCCTTGATAGTTAAATCTTGCACATTTAGAATAATTGTTTTCATATTCCTAGATCTAGATTATTTGAAGAAGCAATTCCCCTTTTTAGATTAGATTACTTCAAAACAATTGAAAACCAAAAAACATAGATTAAACTTGCATTAGGAAAAATCATATTAGTTTGCATTCATATTTCCCTTTCATAGATTAAAGAGCACTTTTATTTCCAAAATACTAAAAATGAAAAAAAAAAGTTTGCATATCATTTAACTTTGCATGAATATAGAAATTCTAGAAAAGACAAACTTGCAAGTGCTTGATACCATCACGAGGTAAAACATGGTCAAAATGATTCAATCAAACCCTTGATCACATCACAAGGTAGAAACAAGTCAAAATTTAGCCAAACCCTAGGTCAACTAAACCCTAGGTCAACTAAACCCTAGGTCAAAACCCTAAGTTTAGTTAAGGTTGGTCATCACACATTTACCTCTATCTTGGCTCACGAATGTGCATAGGAGTGAGAGGAGAGTGGGTGAGGGCTATCCATGATGAGATTGAGGAAATCAATCCATGACAACAACAAGAGACATTTACTCTACCACAACAAGACCCATTTGTCCTCTTATTGATAGAAGAACAAAGACAACTCCAAATACAATGAGAACTCATTCAATGCATTGAAAGACAAGAGGACATAAACGAAAGAAACCACTTACGCACACAAAGGTGGAATAGAAGAAACCCCAATAGGAGAAGAGAAGCTAGTGACCCTTCAGGTCATAGGGTTATCTCAACAACATCTACAATCAAATGAAACATTCAACTTAGCACACAACAACAAAGGCCACAGAACTTGCCAACCCCTCTCTGGAAAGTCCAGCTCTCCAACGAGCCAGACCCTCACCATGTCTCGCCACCTCTTGACTAGCTAATTCCACGAGAGAGAGAGAGAGTAATGTGGCAGATCACCCCATGGCAAGGAGGGAAGGGTCCGTGTGCATGCCGAAATCTGACCCGACAGCCCCAGGCAACCAGAGTCATGATTTGGAGCATACATATTTTGGTGAACCCAACGTGAAATTGCAAATCCTTCTAAGATGAGTAATTTTGCTTTCCCATTTCAAAACGCTTCAAAAAATTTAACAAAAGCTTCAAAACATTCTTTCTCTATTATTCATAGCCGCTTCAGCTTCTATCACTTATGCTATCATCCATTCCATTTGTTCTGTGGTGTCTATGGCACCCCTAAACATGACAGAACTTGACTTAAACCAAGGGAATATTCCCTCAAGAGAACCAGAAACTCCTTTCGACAGGTATGTGCCGCCACATCTTGATGCACCAATCACTAATTGTTATTACTACAAAGATTCTGATTATGAACAAGATCAAAGGGAATCTAGGCATTTTCTGTCTTTCAACAACCCAACTTGGGAAAACAATCTAGCCATACCAAATGTGCCACATAAATTTAGAAGGATAAGGTCAGAAATACATCTACTCAATCAACCTTCCACATGCACATCAAGTACTCATGTTGACGAGGAAGTCAAATGATTAGAAAAACACTTGCAAGAAGCTAAAGATGGTCAAGAGGCATTAAGGATTGCCTTGCGAGAAGAACAAAGAGAAAATGCGGCACACGAAGAAGCATATAACCATGAAAATACTCAAAGAAAAATCCTAGAAAGGAAGAAACACCTAGAGCTGCTACTCCTGCAAATTTAATTGCAACTCTAGTGGAAAGAATTAGAATCTTGGAAGTAGAGCAAGCTGCTCTTGAAAGAAGGTAGAAATCTCATGAACAAGACTAGGGGGCATCTCAAAATCCCCTTACCTCAATTACTATTCACAAAATGCTAGTAACGACACATGTCTGAATGGGAATCCTCCTGTTTAAAACAACCAAACAAATCCAACAATAGGTTATCAAAACCCACATACAGGGTTATTATTATCAACCCTACAATCTCAAAGTGCCTTTCTTAGAACATATCTTGAGTATTTGAAGGAACCTCTGGATCAAAACATAAGAAGTGTGCAACTACCTCAGCCATTACCAGATCTCCTGAAGTTTAAAGGAGAAGGAGATCCAAACTCCCACATTAAATCCTACACCACGGTGATGAGAGAACTCCTCCCTTGGGATGGGGTTGTAGTGAAAATATTTCCAAAAACTCTTGAAGGCATAGCTTTGGACTGGTATTATCACTTACCAGAAGCTTCAATTCACTCATTCAGACAACTAATTGGAGAGTTTGTCATGGCATTTGACATGAACAAACCATTAAAACATGGATCAGAGAATTCCTCACAATGAAACAAGAGCCAAATGAATCTGTAACCCACTTTGTCACTTGATGGTGGCAAGTCCTCTA
Source organism: Cunninghamia lanceolata (assembly GCA_027924645.1). NCBI lineage: Eukaryota > Viridiplantae > Streptophyta > Pinopsida > Cupressales > Cupressaceae > Cunninghamia > Cunninghamia lanceolata. The sequence continues at coordinate 8,924,390 of BSBN01000252.1, read as the reverse complement.
CTCTTCGACTAGTGCTCCAAACATGGATCATCGAGAACTATGCAACCTCTTCTTACATGCCCTAAACAAGGACATGAGAGTATATGTTCAAAAATTGCCATACAAATCCTACGAAGAAGCATTGGAAAGTGCTTTGAGGATTGACCAAGCCACCATTGACAGTGGCCAGAAAACTTACGATACCAATAGAAAACTAAGGATACCCAAGGGTACAAAAAAGACCACATCCAATGTGCCTCAAGAGAAAGATGTCAATATCATAAAAAGAAATCCTAGTAATGACAAATGGCAACAAAAAGGAAATCAAGGATCAAACTGACCCTCATACGACCCCAATACTTATTGTTGGTTCCATGGGACAAAGGATCATGAAACAAAAACTTGTTATGGATACAATAATGCTATCTCCAAACTTACTCCAGATCAACAAAAGAACTTGAACTCCTCCAATCCCAAAGAAAGGAGAAGGAACCTCAAATTGAGAAAGGGAAGGCCAATCAAAACAATTCCAATCACATAGAACTAAACCAAGAAGTGTTTGTGATCCACGAGGAAGTACAAATAGATCAAACTGAAAACGTCTTCTCGCAAGTGATAAATTTGTTGAGAGCCTCTCCCTCACACCTCAAGACATTCCTAGAAGTATTGGAAGTAGGATTTTCAACACAGGAGGAATCACCTCCTCTCACATTTGATGTTTCCAAACTACCCCAAAATGAAGGAAGTAAGAAAAAGGATTCATCTCTATACAAACAAATTCAAGTTGAAGAGGTCACTATAAAAAGAGTAGTGGTGGAAGAAGGATAGATAGTCAATCTTTTGCCAATGTCATTCCTACGAAGAATGGGATATAGAAAAACATGGATCAAGCAATAAACTACCACATTAAGGATTTACGATAGTCATGACATCCAAATAGTTGGAAAAATCAACCTACCACTCAATCTAATGGGCAAAACCATCTTTGCGGATTTCTATGTTATCAACAAAGAAACTAACTACAATATGAATCTTGGAAAACCTTGGATTCATGTCATGATGGCCATCACCTACATTTTATTCCAAGAAATTCATTTCCATCATCTGGGAAAGGTCACCATCATCAAAGTAGATCCCGATCCTTTCAGTATCTATAGAAAGGAACAAGAAGAAAAAGATAAGAAGTTAAAGACGCAAGAGAAATAGAAAGAGGAAGCTCAAAATGTCCAAACAAATACAAGAACTCACAACATATCATATCAAATAATGGATGATCTTAGGGAATTCCCCTTTGATCCACATACCACCAAGTCCCATGCATCGTTTGGCCTAACAGCCATTCTGTGTATCAATGAATGGGATGTTAAAAACCTCTTGGTTGGAACAATTGAAATCATCAAAGAAGGAGATGAAAAAGAGGAAAAGCAGACTTCCACTTATGAGTTTGGAGAAACATCTCAATCACAAAACCATCAAAGCCTATGGACCCTACATTTTGATGGAGCTAGTTACAAAATAGGGGTAGGGACGGGGATAATATTGACATCTCCCAAAGGAAACATCCTCCCCTTTGCCTTCAGACTAGCCTTCTTTTGCACAAACAACATCACTGAGTATGAAGCCCTATCCCTAGGAATCATGCTAGCCATGAGAATGGGGGTCAAGAAAATCTCTGCCTTTGGAGATTCTCAATTAATAATCAACCAAGTTGCAGAAAATTACGAGACAAAATCAGAATGATTATGGCCTTATAAAGAAACCATCAAGAAATTGGTTCAGTTCTTTGACTTCTTCTCCATAAAAGCCATACCTAGAGAAGAAAATCAAGTGGCAGAATCAATGGCCATGTCAGCCACATTATTTTTGCCACATGCTCAATTAAAAAATACATAATATATTGTGTCAATAGGTGGAGAGCCATTGTTGGAAAGTGAAGAATCACAAAATATATCGAATTATGCCATGGGTCAAGAAGAGAGACCAACCTGACACTATGCTGAGAATGACGAAGCTATCCTTGAATATCTACATGCTTAGGATGGACTTCCAAGAGTACATCACAAAAAAGGATACATGCTCCTCCCTCATCCAGATGATTATTTTGGAAATGAGAAAGAAATCCTCCAGATTGAAGCAAACTCAGATTTACCGACTGCTCCTTAGAAGTTTGAGGAAGGACACCCATCCCTAACTGGGGATATGATCGACATCACTGTTGGAACACCTGAAAAACCTAGGATTTTAAGACTAGGAAGAGAACTAAATGACGAAGAACTGGAGGAGTACATGGAATTCCTCATCGAATATTATGACAGATTCATGTGGGCATATTCAAACATGCCAGGATTAGATCCAAAAGTGGTGGTGCACAATTTAGTGACAAAACCAGATGCAAAACTCGTAAAATAAAAACCAAGGCCCATAAAGCCACAGGTGGCTGAAATGGTGAAGGAAGAATTAAAAAAATTGTTAATTGTTGGCATCATCAAACCAATGGACTATTCAAATTGGGTGTCAAACATTGTCCTAGTTCTGAAGAAGAATGGAAAAATTTGGATATGCCTCGATTTTAGAGATATCAATCAAGCTTGCCCAAAAGACGATTTTCCTTTACCATCCATAGATCAAATTGTCGATTCAATGGCAGGATACAAGATTCTATCTCATGGATGGATTTTTAGGATATAACCAAATCAAAATCACAGAAGTTGACCAAAACAAAACAACATTCACTACTCCTTGGGGAACTTTCTATTACATAGTCATGCCATTCGGGTTTAAAAATGCAGGAGCAACCTAGCAAAGAGTAATGACACATACCTTCCATGAATATATACACAAGATAGTTGAAACTTATGTTGATGATCTCTTGGCTAAGTCATAATGAAGGTCAAGACATGTGGAGGACCTTTGAAAAATCATCAATAGACTTTGAGAGTATAAAGTAAGGTTGAATCTTGAAAAGTGCATTTTCGGGGTCACGACAGGAAAATTATTGGGATTTATTGTCTCATGAAGAGGGATAGATGTCGACCCAGCTAAGGTCAAAGTAGTTTTAAATGCAACCCCACCAATGAGTGAGATAGCAGTAAGAGCCTTCATAGGATAATTAGGTGCAATCAGATGATTCATACCAGACATGACTTTCAAAATTCATCTAATCAATCAGTTATTGAAAAAATAAGTTGCCATTACTTGGACGGTAGATTGTCAAAACACATTTGAGTAGGTGAAGAAATTCTTGCTAGCCTCACCAATGCTGATGCCACCAAAGCATGACAATCCCTTCATCTTATACTTCAAAGCAATCGATATCTCCATAGCATGCATGCTAGCTCAAGAAGATGAAAGTGGAAGAGAAAGAGCCATCTATTTCATAAGTCAAACCTTGCTAGAATATGAGAGGAACTATACCCAAGCTGAAAAAGAATGTCTAGCCATAGTTTTCATGAACCGAAGACTGCGACACTACATGTTAAATCAAGAAACTAAAGTTATGATATGATCAGAGCAACTGAGAACTTTCTTAAATCAGCCCATGAACTCAAGAAGAGCTAGCTGATTCATAACTTTGTTGAGTAAGTTTGAACTAACTTACATCAATCAAAAAGTAGGCAAAGGATAGATAATAGCATATTGGTTAGCAGACAATCCGGTTCCCCAAGAGGAACTCGTGAATGAAGATTTCCCTGATGAAAATATTTGTGTTGTTGATCTTGAGAAGTATTCAACCTCATATTGGTATAGAGATATTGTGAACTATCTCGCAAACAAGACTTACCCAGAAAACATGACCCTTTTGGGAAAAATATAGTTACATGTCCTCACTACAAGATACATTTTAATAGACGATGTGCTCTATCAAAGGACCTTGGCTGGAATGTTGCTTCGATGTGTTGATAAGGAAGAAGCATGAAAGATCCCCTTATACCCTCACTTTTGGTTCGAAGGTGGTATTACTATTAGAGGTGGAATTGCCTAGCCTATGAGTGTCGCTACAAAGATTATTGGACAACAAAGAATATAGAACAGTAAGATTGGGTGAATTAGAAATGATGGATGAAACACACTTGAGAGCTATTCAAAGACATGATTCTTACCTAGCAAGAATGAAAAATCAATATAAAAAAAGGTCATCCAAAGACCCTTTCAAGTGGGAGATCTAGTGCTCAGGATAGACAATTTGATCAATAAAAGAGCTGGTGAAGGATGAAAATTAAGACCCAATTGGATAGGTCCTTACATGGTCAAAGACGCTGTTGGAAACGGTGCCTATCTCTTGTGTACAATGGAGGGAGAGGAATTTGGCGAAGCAGTCAATAGCTTTCACCTCAAGAAGTACTATCTGAAAACCAAAAAAATAAAAAAAAATGTCAAAAACAATTTATTTCTTGCATTTCTGTATCATTCTGTTCATCTTGCATTACAGTTAGTGACTTGCTCTTATACTATTTTCTTTTTAGTAAGGAGTCTAATGTTGCCTAGATATATGTCATCCTTTTAGGACCTAGAGAATCCCCATTTTCACAATCGCAATTATCCCCTTTTCATTCCCAGTGATTCTAATCAAAACCTAGCTCTTATCTTTACACTGATCCCAGTCTTAATGAGTCAAGATGTTAGGTCTAAACAAAGTTAGAATTCAAACCTATAGTGTTCAAAGGAAGCTCGCAAGTAGAACTTCCCAATTCTTCCATAGTATTAGAGAAGTCCAACTAGATTACAAAAACTTTAGGTGGCGCTCAGCCCCTTATCTTTCTTGGCCAAAAATGTCAGGAAGATCAAAACTCTGAAGGAAGCAATTTAATATCTTAGTGAATAAAAAAATGAGTGATCAAAATAAGAGTGTTAAAAAGTGAGAATTGAGAGAGCAAAGTCTTGCATGTCAAAAGTTTCAAAAGCATTTCTTTCTTGAAAAATAAAAAACCCAAAAAAAAAATTAGAAAAATCAAGTGAGGAAAATACAAAAAAAAATAAAAAAGAAAAACAAAAGATAAATACAAAAAAAGAGTGAAAGAGAGAAGATTATTGAATTTTCATACTCTTGGGTGGAGATCAGTCTAAGCTCGAAGCCTCAAGGGTGACATTCTAATAGAGAAAGTAAAAAGAAAGGTACAAAGCACACACATGCACTAGCTAAACAAAACCAAGAGTCTAGTAGTCTCTAGGATCATCTTCTACCTAGGGACCCTTGTTCTTTCCTATTTATCCTTTACCCCAGGGCTACCTTTCTTGCCATCTATGATCTAAGTCTAGTGAACACCTATAAAATTTGTTGCTTGTCTAAAGTTGAAAGCTTGTCAAAATGTCTTATCTAGATAAGGATCAGTATTTAGCCTTTAGCGAAGCCTAAGATCAGAAACGCTCCATCTTCATTCCTACTCCCCACTTGAGTTTTTAAAACCCTATCTTAGAGCCTTGATTAGATCTCTTATATTAGGACAACTCGCAATCCCCTGAATCAAAAATCCTATTTAAGAGTAGTCACATTGTTTGTTCCACATCTCATTCATGCCAAAATAAAAAAAAAAGAATCTTGAAGCAATAAAGTTCAATGTCATATCTCATGACATTCAGTAGAAGTAAAGGTTTCATTTCAGCATTTCTTGTGTTCCTGCATTATCATATCATAAATTGCATCTCATGCATATGCCATAAAATAATTACAAAAAAAACATGTCATTGTTTTCATACTTCAATTGTTAAAGGAGTTGAAAAGGTCAACCACATAATCAAAAAGTTCCAAAACCTCCAAACATGCACAAGAGATGAGTACAAATCTGATAGGCCAAAACCATAAAAGGATAAACTTTCATAGATACATCCGAAGTTTACATATACAAAGAGTATCAAAGAGCTAGGACAAAATGCTCTCAAAAGAAGTAGAGGCTCCCCATGCAAGGGGGCATGATTTCAAGAAAGGAAGTCAAGGCCAGTTCCCTCCAATAGAACCCTCAAGACTTTGGCTCCTCCATCTACAAATACCACTCTTCACTCCATGAGACCTATGGGAGTGAGGTGCTCTACTGTGAGCATGTGACTGTGAAGGTCCCGCCATACTAGAATCTCGACATCCAAAAATAAGGTGAGCCATCTCTTAGAGTACCTGATTCTCACCCTTAAGGGTGTCAACCTAGGTCTTCAAGTCTGCATTCTCCTGACATCCATGATAGACAACAATGAAAATGTCAGTGTGTTGCCCAACAGCAGGGGGCACACCAGGATCATCTAAAAGATGGTCATGAGTCATCCTAGTGAAGGGAGAAGCCAATCCAACATTAATCTTATGAATAAAGTCCCTCCACTTAGTTCCTCATGAAAATAGAAAGGAAAAAAGTATGAAAAATAAATAAACTAAACTTACATGGATCACTAGGCTACCAATCAGGGTCAAATTGTTGCATCACCTCATTTGAATGAGGAGGTTGAGGAACAATAGGAGGAACCTGAGGGATATAAGGACCATCATTTGAATAATTAGTATCATCAAAACTGTCATCTTGTGAATCCTTGGGAAAGCCCTCATCTGACGAATCATCATCATTTGGAACATTGTCCTCATCAATAGACTCTAAATCCATAGCCACAATGAGAGATCGGGAAGGAGTGCCTCTCCCTCCCCTTTGTCCTCCTCTCGAAACTCTAGTAATGAAGACTCTAGGAGTTAAAGGAGTCCAAACAATTGACCTCTGTCCAAACTCACTCATCTCCTGAACAATCCTATAGCAAGTGGACATTGGGGGTAACTCCTTGGGGAAGTCCTCACCAAACTACCATGAAACATGATCAACACGATGGGCCTCAACTAGACCATTATGATCTAAAATCTTGGATACCCCGCGACAGTAATCTCTGACCTTGCCATCATGGGCCTAGGATTCCTCCATATCACAATAAGGATCAAAGACCATTTCCTCATCTGTAAGAGTATGAACAGTGGGTAAAGAAGCATCAAAGTGACCTATATGCATCCACCGAGCTACTCTCGATAAATATCTATCTGTAAATGGGATGAGGTTCTGATAGGGCCTAATATGTTTAAATATCCATGTCATGACCAAAGAAGAGTGGCTAAAAGCTAGAGCCCCTCACCCTGAAATACGATAGAAGTCTCTGTAAACCATGGCCAAGATGTCTGATCCCCAAGTATAAATTGTGCCCTCCTCAATACCATGAATGATGGGTGCCCAACACCATCTCAAACAAGCTAAGGCTTTGTCTCTTGACAACCTCGATGCAATTAAACCGAACAAGAATCTCCTCAAAAGTGGGATGTGAAGTCAGGGCATAGAAGTGAGCTAAACCCCTATTTGATCCCTAGGGTGACTAACCCCCATGAACTCTGCCCAGGATGCCTTGTCCTCGAAGGACTCGCTAGCTAGAAGGACTAGAGGATGTCCTCTCATAGGAACCCCAAGTATACGATACACATCATACAAAGTGATGGTCCACTCTCAGAGATTTTAAGGAACCTGAATGTGTTTTTGTCTACATCCTAGTAATTCAGAATGTCACATCATATTTGGGAAACAGGATGAATAACAAGCACGTGACAAACTCTATCTAGACCTGCGCTCCTCAAAATAGCATGATCCTCACTACTCAATGAAGCAAACATCCTTGAGAGCCATCCTTGTTCTCGATAGGCATTCCATCAGATATGCATGTCCTGCAAAATTAGAAAAGAGCTTTAGATTAGATCTCGTAAACTCGTTAAAATCCCTAAAAGTTGTAAAATTGCAAAAAACCTTACACAAAAAAAGCCTATAATCCCTCAAAATTGCAATAAACAAGTAGATACGGTAGCCAAAACATGTAAGATCAGAGTGAAATAAGTGTCAAACAACATGAAATTTTAGTTAAAATCAACCCAATAGGGTCACCCCCGGGTGACCTAGGTGTTTTGCAAGATCTCCCCCAGGCAACCCTACTATTCTGCAAGATCTACCCTGGGCGACCTTGCAGTTAGACATGATCTCTCCTAGGTGACATGCCTAAGAAAAGAGGCAACCCTAAAGGGAGATCCCTCAACCAAAAATTGCTCTAAAAACTTCATTTTTCTTCCAATTTTAGACAAAAAAACCTATCTTGCTCTAAATGATGAAACAGAGACAATGCAACAAGACAAATTGACAGAAACAGTCAAATTCAAGAGATTTTTCACAAAATTCAAACTACGGTTTAGAGAAGGGTTTTTCACTGATTGCATACCCAATTCTCCACGGTTGAAGAAGAGATGGCCATCTTTTCGATCTCCTTGATGATACCTTTCCAACGACTACTCACACGATTGATTTTGTTGCCATTTCACTGTGATCTCACAATTTGACTTGATTTGTTTGCCCTTAGCTTATTTTCATTTGTGCATTTTAGATTAGTTCTTTACTTTTATGCATCTCTTTCATGCATCATTTTATGTGCATTCATTCCTATAGGTCCAAACCAACAAAGTCAAACAACTAGTCAAACTTGAACGATCCATGGTAAGTTTGTCATTTCAATTTTCATTATTTGTTTTGATATATTTAAATGCCAGACTAATACTAGTTATTACAGGTACAATTACAGAAAAATTGACAACAGGTAAGGCCTAGCTCAAGAATGGTACCTACCCTTCATGTAGACTACCATCCCTGAGGGGGCAAATATGTAAGCACAAAAATCATGCATAGCCTCCACGAGGACCCCTATGATGATTTTAATTCTTGTCACGTACATGTAAGCATGAAATAATGTCCTCTAAGCAACAAAACCTCTTGATGACGTGTCTTATTTCTTGTCTTGTGTTGATTCCTCTTTGTTGATTTCTTTCTCTCACCGTTTGTGATGCTTTTTGACACTTTTTGTGACACTTGTCAATTCATTTTTTTTGAACTTTTGACCTTGCTCCTAAGCCTTGTAAGCATCTTGTAGGTGAGTTTTCACCTTTCCCCTATGTTTTCCATCCTCTGCACCCCCTAGAGGCCTTCTAGAGGTCCCCCTATCAATCTCCCACTTTTGATTTTTAGTTCCACTCAACCAATCCAAATCTTCACCTATTATTTCCAGATCTCCCTTGGGAGATCCTGCAAATGCAAGTGGAGATTTGGATTCTTGCACATGACTAACTTATTTCCAGAGGTAGAACCCCTCCTTTTGTTCTCTTCTATCATTTCCCACATTGTAATTCTCTAGAAAACCCTATCCAACCCGGATCTCCCCCGGGTGACCTAGGGTCACCCCTCAAGTGACCCTACTGGCACAAGGGGTGACCCTGTCACGTTTTTAGCCATGGAAAAACTTGAGTTTCTCACTCGTTTTAGCTCTGTTTTCACCTATTTTTCTTCCAGTTTGCATGATTTTTTATTCCTAATATGGTGTTGACTATTTCATGCACCAACACATGCATAAATAGATCCATTTGATCTAAAATTAACAACTCAATCAATCTCATGTATCCTCTCAACTCCAATTCCTCTTCAGTGATAAGCTATTATTGATTTATCACTCCATAGATAGCTGAGTTCACTAGGTAATCAACCTTGTTAACTCATCAATCAAATGAGTTAGCTTCTCAATCGATCCCATTCCTCAAACTTATAAATACCCACCTCCCTCAAGTACAAAGAGAGGCAAATTCATTGTGGACACAACTCTTGCTAGTTTTTGCTCTCCAAATTAGCATGCAAATGTTGTCACAGGATGAAGGTGCCTTTTGCTTTATTCATTGTTCAACCAAGCATCATTACACTACTTCATTCAATGCAATGTGCTCAACCAAAGCTCTCATTGAGCTCTTTCAAGCTTCAACAAGCTTCTTTTTGCTTCTTTGTGTCATTTTATCGTCAAGAGGTCTTCCTGCTGCTTCAAAAGGACTTGTGGTTGCCAATATCAAGGATTTCTAAGGGTAGTGGAATCACACAAATCTTCATTTCTTTCAGGTTCCTTCATGGCTTTATTCAATTCATAGTAATTAGAAAACCAAATTTTCTCTTGGGAATAGTAAATCTTTGCTTTTTCCTTGATAGTTAGATCTTGCATGTTAGAATAATTGTTTTCATATTCCTAGATCTAGATTATTTGAAGAAGCAATTCCCCTTTTTAAATTAGATTACTTCAAAACAATTGAGAAACCAAAAACCTAGATTAAACTTGCATTAGGAAATATCATATTAGTTTGCATTCATATTTCCCTTTCATAGATTAAAGAGCACTTTTATTTCTAAAATACTAAACAAGCACAAAAAAATGTTTGCATATCATTTAGCTTTACATGCATATAGAAACTCTAGAAAAGACAAACTTGCAAACCCTGGATGCCATCACGAGGTAAAACATGGTAAAAATGATTCAATCAAACCCTTGATCACATCAGAAGGTAAAAACAAGTCAAAACTTAGCCAAACCCTAGGCCAAGTAAACCCTAGGTCACCTAAACCCTCGGTCAAAACCCTAAGTTTAGTTAAGGTCGATCATCACACATTTACCTCTATCTTGGCTCATGAATGTGCCTAGGACTGAGAGGAGAGTGGGTGAGGGCTATCCATGACAAGATTGAGGAAATCAATCTACGACAACAACAAGACCCATTTGTCCTCTTATTGATAGAAGAACAAAGACAACTCCAAATACAACAATAACTCATTCAACGTATTGAAAGACAAGAGGACATAAATGAAAGAAACTGCTTACCCACACAAAGGTGGAATAGAAGAAACCCCAACAGGAAGAGAGAAACTAGTGACCCTTCGGGTCATAGGGTTATCTCAACAACAACTACAATCGAACGAAACATTCAACTTAGCACACAACAACAAAGGCCACAGAACTTGCCGACCCCTCTCCATGAAGTCTAGCTCTCCAACGAGCCAGACCCCACCGTGTCTCGCCTCCTCTCAACTGGCTAATTCCATGAGAGCGAGAGTGAAGTGGCAGATCATCCCGTGGCAAGTAGGGAAGGGTCTGTGTATGTCTCTAAATTTGACCCAACAACCCCAGGCAACTGGAGTCACCATTTTGAGTGTACAGTACCAGCATCTATTGCAAATTTTCCCTTCAAGAACTAAGATTAGAGATTTGGCTCAGGGGGAGCCTTCTTGAAAATATTTTCACCCCTGCCAAAGGAATGGTGCTGATGCCTCAGCACGAAGAAATAAGGTTAATGATTAGGAACAAAGGTTTAAGTCAGGACATAGACTATGACTGCAAAGGGTAAAGGTAGAGTTGTGCAGATTAGCTTGGTTGGTAATTTTGCAAGAGGATCTTATCCTCCACAAGAAGTTTGTTGTGCAAGAAAATTTGATTAGGTAAGAAGACATGTTATGAATTTTGGCTAAGTAGCTATCCAGTAAAATCAAGCTACAATGTTTCAGTAATTTGGTCCACACTAGTCCACTATTGGAGATATTACTTTATGATTCTAGAATATGGTTATTGATCATTGGATACATCTACATCTAGCTTTTTTGTCTAACTTTGATGATTGGTTTGAAAGCGATGAGTAACAGAATTTTGGTTTGACAGAACACGGTTGTTTCCAATATAGAGTAGTTTTGATGTTGATTGGAGGTGTTTAAGGATCTATAGAAGATTTTAGAAGTGAATGAATATGAATCAGATGAGTCTTCTTGCGGAGAAGAAGAAGAATCTAAAAAAAAGGAGTACAGGTTGAAGAACAAGAAGCTTTGGAAAGAATCCTTAAAACTCCCAAATATGTTCAGAGGCATCACTCTAAAGACTAGATCATTAGTGATAAGAGCAAAGGTGTATTGATAAGAAGGAGAGCTACTGAAGAATAGGTAAATCTATGTTTACTTTCTAAAGTTGAACCTAAAACAGTGGTTGAGGCATGAAAGGATGAGTATTGGATCAAGGCTATGGAAGAAGAACTAATGTAGATTGAGAAGAATCAGACTTGGGAACTTGTCCCAAGACTAGAGAACAAAAATGCAATTGGAACTAAGTGGGTATTCTAGAACAACTTGAATGAGAATGGAGAAGTGGTAAGGAACAAAGCAAGACTTGTGTGTAAAGGCTACTCACAAGTGGAAGGAATAAACTATGAGGAAACTTATGCTTTGGTGGCAAGAATGGAGGCCATTAGGATGTTTTTGGCTTTTACAGAACATAAGGATTTCAAAGTATATCACATGGATGTGAAGTCTGCTTTCTTGAATGGTGAGTTGGAAGAGGGAGTGTACATAGAGCAACCAGAGGGATTTAATTTGTCAGATAAGCCAGATATGGTTTGCAGGTTGAATAAGGCACTATATGGATTGAAGAGGGATAGATGTTGACCTAGCTAAGGTCAAAGCACTTTTAATTGCAACCCCACCAATGAGTGAGACAATAGTAAGAGCCTTCTTAGGAAAATTAGATGCAATCAGATGATTCATACTAGACATGACTTTCAAAATTCATCTAATCAATCAGTTATTGAAAAAATAAGTTGGCATTACTTGGATGGTAGATTGCCAAAACACATTTGAGTAGGTGAAGAAATTCCTGCTAGCCTCACCCATGTTGATGCCACCAAAACATGACAAGCCCTTCATCTTATACTTCAAAGCAATCGATATCTCCATAGCATGCATGCTAGCTCAAGAAGATGAAAGTGGAAGAGAAAGAGCCATCTATTTCATAAGTCAAACCTTGCTAGAATATGAGAGGAACTATACCCAAGCTAAAAAAGAATGTCCATCCATAGTTTTCATGAACTAAAGATTGCGACACTACATGTTGAATCAAGAAACTAAAGTTATGATACGATCAGAGCAACTGAGAACTTTCTTAAATCAGCCCATGCTCTCAAGAAGAGTTGGCTGATTCATAACTTTATTGAGTGAGTTTGAACTAACTTAGGTCAATCAAAAAGTAGTCAAAGGACAAATAATAGTAGATTGGTTAGCAGACAATCTGATTCCCCAAGATGAACTCGTGAATGGAGATTTCCCTGATGAAGAGAATTGTGTGGTTGATCTTGAGAAGTATGCAACCTCATATTGGTATACAGATAGTGTGAACTATCTCGCAAACAAGACTTACCCAGAAAACATGACCCCTTTGGGAAAAAGATAGTTAAGTGTCCTCACTACAAGATACATTTTAATATACGATGTGCTCTATCGAAGGACCATGGATGGAGTGTTTCTTTGATGTGTTGATAAGGAAGAAGCACAAAAGATCTTAGAGGAGTGTCATAGTGGAATCTGTGGAGGACACTTTGGTGGTCATGCCATGACAAGTAAAATATGTAGGATGGGATACTTCTGGCCATGTCTACAAGGGGATGCAATTAAATTCATAAAGTGGTGTCTCAAATGTCAGGCTTACACTCATGTTCACCACACACCAACAAGAGATTTACAAATGATCGTTACCCCTTAGCCCTTTTCCACTTGGGGGTTCGATCTAGTGGGGAAGATATGCCACCCATCATTGGATGGACATTTGTTCATTATTACCATGACAGAATATTTCACAAGATGGGTGGAGACAATGCCTCTCACTATAGTCTCAACAACTGTAATCACTAAATTCATATTGAATCAAATCATTTGCCAGTTTGGGATCCCCCAAGTGATAGTAACAAATAATGCCTCATCATTCAAAAATCTACAAGTAAGAGAGTTATGTGAGAGATTTCACATCAATCACAACTCTCCCTCAATCTATTATCCTCAAGGAAATGGACAAACAGAAGCTACCAACAAAACTCTGAAGTCAATACTGGTCAAAATCATAAAGGATTCTAAAAGGGATTTGCATTTACAGTTGTATCTAGCTCTATGGGCTTACAAAACAAGCATCTGGACTCCAAATGGAACCACCCCTTATGCCCTCACTTTTGGGTTGGAGGCGGTATTACCATTGGAGGTGGAATTGCCTAGCCTATGAGTGTCGCTACAAAGATTATTGGACAACGAAGAATATAGAGCAGTAAGATTGGGTGAATTAGAAATGATGGATGAAACACACTTGAGAGATATTTAGAGACATGATTCTTACCTAGAAAGAATGAAAAAGAAATATAACAAAAAGGTCGTCCCAAGACCCTTTCAAGTGGGAGATCTAGTGCTCAGGATGGACAATTTGATCAATAAAAGAGCTGGTGAAGGATGAAAATTAAGACCCAATTGGATAGGTCCTTACATGGTCAAAGAAGCTATTGGAAACGGTGCCCATCTCTTGTGCACAATGGAGGGAGAGGAATTTGGTGAATCATTCAATGGCTTTCACCTCAAGAAGTACTATCTAAAAACAAAAAAAATAAAAAAAATGTCAAAAACAATTTGTTTCTTGCATTTCTGTATCATTCTGTTCATCTTGCATTACAGTTAGTGACTTGCTCTTATACTATTTTCTTTTTAGTAAGGAGTATAATGTTGCCTAGATATACGTCATCCTTTCAGGACCTAGAGAATCCCCATTTTCACAATTGCAGTTATCCCCTTTTCATTACCAGTGATTCTAATCAAAACCTAGCGCTTATCTTTACACTGATCCTAGTGTTAATGAGTCAAGATGTTAGGTCTAAACAAAGTTAGTATTCAAACCTACAGTGTTTAAAAGAAGCTTGCAAGTAGACCTTCCCAATTCTTCCCTAGTATTAGAGAAGTCCAACCAGATTACAAAAACTTTAGGTGGCGCTCAGCCCCTTATCTTTCGTAGCCAAAAACGTCAGGAAGATGAAAACTCTAAAGGAAGCAATTTAAGATCTGAGTGAATAAAAAAATGAGTGATCAAAATAAGAGTGTTAAAAAGTGAGAATTGGGAGAGCAAAGTATTGCATGTCAAAAGTTCCAAACACATTCATTTCTTGAAAAATAAAAAATCCAAAAAAAAGAGAAAAATCAAGTGAGGAAAATACAAAAAAAAGTAAAAAAGAAAAATAGAAGATAAATACAAAAAAAAGTGAAAGAGAGAAGATTATTGAATGTTCGTACTCTTGGGTGGAGATCAGTCTAATCTCAAAGCCTCAAGCATGACATTCTAATAGAGAAAGTAAAAAGAAAGGTACAAAGCACACACACGCACTAGCTGAGAAAAACCAAGAGTCTAGTAGTCTCTAGGATCATCTTCTACCTAGGGACCCTTGTTCTTTCCTATTTATCCTTTACCCTAGGTCTACCTTGCTTTCCATCTATGATCTAAGTCTAGAAAACACCTATAAAATTTGTTGCTTGTCTAAAGTTGAAAGCTTGTCAAAATGGCTTATCTAGATAACAATTAGTGTTTAGCCTTTAGCGAAGTCTAAGATCAGAAATGTTCCATCTTCATTCCTGCTACTCACTTGAGTTTTTAAAACCCTATCTCACAACCTTGATTAGATCTCTTATAATAGGACAACTTGCAATCCCTTGAATCAAAAATCCTATTTAAGAGAAGTCACATTGTTTGCTCCACATTTCATTCATCCCAAAATCAAAAAAAGAATCTTGAAGCAATAAAGTTCAATGTCATATCTCATGACATTCAGTAGAAGTAAAGGTTTCATTTCAGCATTTCTTGTGTTCCTGCATTATCATATCGTAAACTGCATCTCATATATATGCCATAGAAAAGTTACAAAAAAAACATGTCATTGTTTTCATACTTGCATTGTTAAAAGAGTTGAAAAAGGTAAAACACATAATCAAAAAGTCCCAAAACCTCTAAACATGCACAAGAGATGAGTACAAATCTGATAGGCTAAAACCATAAAAGGATAAACTTTCATAGATACATCCAAAGTTTACATATACAAAGAGTATCAAAGAGCTAGGACAAAACTCTCTCAAAAGTAGAGGCTCCCCATACAAGGGGGCATGATTTCAAGAAAGGAAGTCAAGGCCAGTTCCCTCCCACAGAACCCTCAAGATTTTGGCTCCTCCATCTACAAATACCACTCTTTGCTGCATGAGACCTATGGGAGTGAGGTGCTCTACTGTGAGCATGTGACTGTGAAGGTCCTACCATACTAGCATCTCGACGTCCAAAACTAAGGCGAGCCATCTCTCGGAGTACCTGATTCTCACCCTTAAGGGTGTCAACCTAGGTCTTCAAGTTTGCATTCTCCTGGCATCCATGATAGACAAGAGTGAAAATGTCAGTGTGTTGCCCAACAGTAGGGGGCACACCAGGATCATCTAAAAGACGGTTATGAGTCATCCTAGTGAAGAGAGAAGCCAATCCAACATTAATCTTATGAAAAAAGTCCCTCCACTCTCTGACATTACCTGAAAGAGCGAATCAAAAGATAAGAACAAGTCAGTTCCCCATGAAAAGAGAAAGGACAAAAGTACAAAAAACAAATAAACTAAACTTACGTGGATCACGAGGCTGCCAATTAGGGTCAAATTGTTGTATGACCTTGTTTGAATGAGGAGGTTAGGGAACAATAGGAGGACCCTCATGGATATCAGGGCCATCATCTGATTCTTCAGTATCATCAAAACCCTCATCCTATACATCCTCAGGAAAGCCCTCATCTAACGAATCATCATCATCTAAAACATAGTCCTCATTAGTAGACTCTAAATCCATAGCTACAATGAGAGATTGGGAAGGAGTCCCTCTCCCTCCCCTCTGTTCTCCTCTCGAAACTCTAGTAATGAAGACTCTAGGAGTTAAAGGAGTCCAAACAACTAAACTCATTGAAAACTCACTCATCTCCTGAACAGTCCTGTAGCAAGTGGACATTGGGGGAAACTCCTTGAGGAAGTCCTCACCAAACTACCGTGAAACACGATCAACACGATAGGCCTCAACTAGACCATGATGATCTAAAATCTTGGATACCCTGCGACAGTACTCTTTGACCTCCCCATCATGGGCCTAGGATCCCTCCATATCATGATAAGGATCAAAGACCATTTCCTCATCTGTAAGAGTAGCAACAGTGGGTAAAGAAGCATCAAAGTGACCTACATGTATCCACCTAGCTGCTCTCAGTAAACATCTATTTGGAATTGGGATGAGCTTCTGATAGGGCCTAATATGCTCAAATATCCATGTCATGACCAAAGAAGAGTGGCTAAAAGCGAGAGCCCCTCACCGTGAAATACAATAGAAGTCTCTGTAAACCATGGCCAAGATGTTTGTTCCCCAAGCATAAACTGTGCCCTCCTCAATACCATGAATGATGGGTGCCCAACAACATCTCAAACAAGCCAAGGCTTTGTCTCCCAACAGCCTCGATGCAATCAAACTGATCAAGAATCTCCTCAAAAGTGGGATGCAAAGTTAGGATTGAACCCCTTGCATATCCCTGGGGTGACTAACCCCCATGAACTTTGCCCAGGATGCCTTTTCCTCGAAGGACTCGCTAGCTAGAAGGACTAGAGGATGTCCTCTCATAGGAACCCCAAGTATACGATACACATCATACAGAGTGATGGTCCACTCTCAGAGATTTGCGAGAACCTAAATGTGTTTTTGTCTGCATCCTAGTAAGTCAGAATGTCACCACATATATGGGACACAGGATGAATAACAAGCACGTGACAAACTCTAGCTAGACCTACCCTCCTCAAAATAGCACGATCCTCACTACTCAAAGAAGAAAACAACCCTGAGAGCCATCCCTATTCTTAGTAGGCATTCCATTGGATACGGATGTCCTTCAAAATTAGAAAAGAGCTTTAGATCAGATCTCCTAAACTTGTAAAAATCTCTAAAAGTTGTAAACTTGTAGAAAATCTTACATAAAAAAAGGATATAATCCCTCAAAATTGCAATAAATAAGCAGATACGGTAGCCAAAACATGTTAGATTAGAGTGAAATAAGTGTCAAACAACATGAAATTTCAATCAAAATCAACCCAACAGGGTCACCCCAGGTGACCTAGGTGTTTTACATGATCTCCCCCGGGCGACCCTTCTATTATGTAAGATCTCCCCCAGGCGACCTTGCTGTTAGACAGGATCTCCCCTAGGCGACATGCCTAACAAAAGGGGTGACCCTAGAGGGAGATCCCTCGACCAAAAATTGCTCTAAAAACTTCATTTTTCAGCCAATTTTAGAAAATGAAAAACCTATCTTGCCCTAAACGATGAAATAGAGACAATGCATTAAGACAAATTGACCAAAATAGACAAATTCAAGAGATTTTTCACAAAATTCAAACTAGGGTTTAGAGAAGGGTTTTTCACTGATTGCATACCCAATTCTCCATGGCTGAAGAAGAGGTGGCCATCTTTTCGATCTCCTTGATGATACCTTTCCAACGACTGCTATCATGCCTACATTTCCCATGTGGTCACAACACGTATCACATTTGTCATGTGGTCATGACATGAAATATCAAAAAAATTTCCACACTTCCCTAGAAACCCCCTCATGCACGTAAGCATGCTCAGTGGTGTTATGCTTAAGGTGTAAACATAACAGTTGAATGTAGGTTAATGCGTTCACTTGCGCATATCAATCCCAATGAAGGCTAACTAGGGGGTCATCGCGACGTGGTTAACGTCACCAATAGGGTTAGGATCAACAATCAAAACCCTAAGTCATAAGGTGTCTCAACCTTTGCAAATTCCTAATGTTGTATTTATTTATCCCATGTTGAGTTGGCATAGTCAGCACCTTGTGTATATGCAGTAGGGTAAATTTTGGTGACTTTGGCAGCCACGGTTTCCCCTGAAACCTCAAACAATTTTTAATTAATGACAAGTGTCAGTGAGTATGTTTGCACGAGAGAAATGCATCTTTGGGCGGTCAAAGGAGGTTATGACATGTAAGAGGAATATGATATTTTTAGTCAGTGTATGATGGATTCTATGATAGTTATAAGGTGCATAAGAGCATCTGTCGTAACCTATCTTGGGACCAGGTGCCCACTTCAGGATGGGATGTTGGACAAGTGTTCTTAGGCATGGGTTTTGGGGCATGAGTCCAAGATGGATGCCCATCTCTAGAAGGTTCCATATTTGCCTTGTAAACTCTATATAAACAGGTGCTTGGATGGGAGATAGATAACTTTGGTACAAGTACTGTTATGCTGCCAGAATATCTCCAGATTCGACATTTGAAGACTCCTGAAAGAGCATTGGCTCTGAAACTGTATTGTAATCTGTTATTGTTTACTGTAATACATTTGAGCTATGTTTTGGAGTGTGGGGTTTTTTTACCCATAAGGGTTTTCCCCACGTATATCTTGTCTCTCTCTCTCTCTCTCTCTCTCTCTCTCTCTCTCTCTCTTCTGTCTTCTTTTTAGTTCCTATGTTTGATGCAATATCTCATGTTAATGGTTTAACATTGCTGTAATAGTTAGGATAAAGTTGAATTTGCATAGCCCTCTCCTCATTATATTAGTGTAGAAAGCATTTTCCGC
Source organism: Cunninghamia lanceolata (assembly GCA_027924645.1). Taxonomy (NCBI): domain Eukaryota; kingdom Viridiplantae; phylum Streptophyta; class Pinopsida; order Cupressales; family Cupressaceae; genus Cunninghamia; species Cunninghamia lanceolata. The sequence goes on along the minus strand of BSBN01000252.1, from coordinate 8,905,119 downwards.
ACACCTAGCTTCCTTTCAATCGGGACGCGGTTAACTTCACCAATAGGGTTAGGATCAACGATCGAAGCCCTAAGTCAACCTAAGTGAATGAAGGGATTCTGACGTAAATCAAAATCAACAGCCAAAAATCAAATGCAAGAGAGGATGATAAAAACTAAAATCAAATGACAATACACAGTGAAAACAATATTATAATCCCAAAACAAGGTTAAACTTCACTAACCTATCTCAACCCTAAATTCTAGAAAAATCCGGTAGCATAACGCCTCACGAGCGTGAATAGGGTTTATTATACTACAACTAATTTGATCAAGAGGTTTACTGATTTGGATTAATAAATTACTTACGTCTCACTAGATGAATTGGTAAATCAGTTGATTAAGTTGATTGAACATTTTTCAACAAAGTCTGATCAATTTGTTCTCCTTCACGTTTTCTATAATTTAAGATTAATTTATTCTCCTTCACATTTTCTATAATTTAAAACATTTTTCAACAAAGTCTGATCAATTTGTTTTCCTTCACATTTTCTTTAATTTAAGATTAATTTGTTCTCCTTCACATTTTCTATAATTTAAAACATTTTTCAACAAAGTCTGATCAATTTGTTCTCCTTCACGTTTTCTTTAATTTAAGATCAATTTGTTCTCCTTCACGTTTTCTATAATTTAAAACATTTTTCAACAAGGTCCGATCAATTTGTTCTCCTTCACATTTTCAATCAATCAGAGTTATCTCTGCATCATTTACATTATTCCTAATTTCTTGGTAGATCAGATCTTAGAAATAGGTTTAACTAACTTTGTTTAAATAGGTTTACTAGGTTTCTGATCTGGGTTTAGATCAATGTTTAATTCAATTTTGTTAATTAAATTGCCCCAATCATGATTAAAGGAATATTAAATTTTAATTAATACTCTTAGCCCTGAATTCCTCCAACAATAAAATATTATTTTCTTTATGTCAAATACCCTAGCCCTATTTTTGAAACTCATGCATTTTCTCCTCTTTGTTTTCACTTTTATCTTTCTTTCTCTTTTTCTATCTCATTTTGCCTTTGTTTTCTTTGGTTTTGTTTAAATTTTAAAGGCCACATATGAAATGCATATGATGGCTTGTTTTTTTTCCTTTTTTTTTAAAATATAATATATATATATATATATACACAATTTCTTATTATGTTTATAAAACTAGACTTTCTCTTAACATATGTATATATTTTTTTTTTGTTGTTTCATTTTAAAAATGTTAAAGCCCTAAATTTTTTTGTTTGTTTCTATTGGCAGAGAGGAGGAATAGAGGTGGCTGCAATGGTGGCAGCGGTGGTGCTGAGGGAGGCCGCAGGGTGGAGGTTTGGTGGCAGGCCGCAGAGAGGGGCAAAGTTGCAGAGGTCGCGACGGAGGTGACTGTCAGCAGTGGTGACTGGCAGTGGTTTGGAGGATGGGCCACAGAGTTAGTGGTGAGGGGACCATGGGGGGAAGGTTCATAGAGGAGTGGCGAAGGGAGGCCGTGGTGGAGGAACAGAGTTGCAGAGGTCGCGGGGTTTGAATTAAGTGGAGGTCGTGGGGTTTATAGTTAATGGGGGTGTGGGGAGGGGGACAGAGCCCCCACCCACATCCCATACAATGGGGTGTCGGTGGGGACTCCGCCCCCCTCCCCACACCCAATAATCAAAGGCTCAGCAATGGGGGGTTCGAACCCCCCACCAATTATTTTATTGTAATCTCTGTAAAAAAAATGCAAACTGTTAAAAGAAAAACAATAGTCCCTTTAGAATTTTGCCTGAAATTTTACATTTATTAATATTTTGTTTTAAATTTAAGTTTGTTCAATATAAAATAATGTATATTTTTAAATAAATTTAGGAATATACACAGCAATCACAATTTTTTTTATAATTTCAAGTTCACAGTTAAAGCTTTAATTATATATATATATATATATATATATATATATATATATATATATATATATATATATATATTTTATGAGTATATTTCATACAGTCCATTTTGTTTTGTAGAAATAATGAAATCAATTATTTTTATATTCATTTAATGTTTACATTCAAATACTCATAATAAATATAATCTTTTTTTTTTCTTTTCAACTACATACAAATTTGCTTTATAAATAATATACAAAGATAAATATATCTATTTTTTTTGTTTAAATCAAATCTACTAAAAGAAAATGAACTCAATTAAAATATATTCATTTGCATGATTAATATTTGCACATTTTTAAAGGAAGGAATAAATACAATAATTAAATACTTCTAATTCATACAACAACTAATTTTCTTTCTTTCATAATAGCAAATACAATTCTTTTTTTTTTGTCTCAAAAGTAAAAACCACAACTCTTCTATTTGACAAATGCTTAAAGTTTACATCCAAATGAATTAACTTATAAACAAATTTTCTTCATTCAACCTTTTTGAAGGATAAGAATTAAATCAACAATTTATAACTTTCAATACAATGAAAATGACTTACACACTACTTAAGAAAATATAATTTTTCAACAAAAGAGATAACCAAGTTCTCATCTTGACAACTAACAATTGGTAAAATCTCCTAAGTAGGCCAAGCTCTCTCTCAAGAGCTTCAAAAGTAAAGGAAAATAAAATATTAACTCGATGAACAAGGATTTTCTTCAACTTCACACTTAGCTCCAATGAACCTGCATATCACAAGAGAAAAGAAAACCATACATCTTTCTCTCCTCCCTACCCTAGACCTGCAAGAGGGTCACCCCCAAGCTAGGGAGGTTACCCACACACTTGGGAACTCATTCCACTTCACAACAAGACATTCCAAACAACCAAAACACAATTTTACATCCATGGATAATCACAACACATGTACTCAACTAGGGTGAGTTCAAAGGTGTAGGGGAGTGGACACACTCAACTCAAGAGTGCCACTCCTACAAAATATCCCAATACAAATTTCTCTTATGGCCTCAAGCCAACACAATTTCCAAAAGTTTCCATATTTTGGCTCTCAAGCCATGTCTCATATTGCTCAAAATCACATATATTGCCCTCAAGGCTTACAACACCACAAAAACAAGGTAATGATCCCAAGGAGGATCACTCCTCCCCTACCCCACACTTGTTGAGCATCTTCTCCCAAGTGGGAGAGGCTCTTACAACACCCTACAAAACTTCCCACAATAACAATAAAACTCAAGAAAATAAATCTCACACATATGCATCATGCAAGAAAATAAAAATTCAAAGGAAAGGCCTTAGCCTTGAAGCCAACCTTTAAAGCCTAATTAAGGAAGAAAGTTGATGTAAAGCTTCTCCAAATCCTCCTCCAACATAAGCCACAAAACTCTCTCTATCTTTTTCCCCAAAGTAAAATTCAAACAATTCAAATTTCTCAAAAATTCAACAACCCATAACCTTCTCTAAGTGGGATTAAAATAAGATCAACCCAGGAGCTTAGAGGAATAGGGAGGTGACACTTGTCACCTCCTCACTCTTCCTCCCCACTACAAGTAAGGCTCAAGGGATGGGTGTTGACACATGTCACTGACCCATCCCCAAGTCTCTCTCACCCCTTGCACTTGTCCTCTCTCAAACATGTGGGAGAGAAAAGAGGAGCTTAAGAGGGAATGGGTGACACATGTGTCCCCTTCCTTTCCTCTCAAGAGGGACCACACAACTCCAAGGGTACCCTCACCAATTGTGAGAGAGACTTGGAGTCAAGTCCACAATTGGTGGGTCTTGGAAGCATCTCCAACCTTGGGAAGTGGAAAGGGATGGGGTTGAGTATTGGGACCACTCATCCTCTCCTGCCCATGCCTCCAATTTCGTCACTTAACTTCAGGGTGAAGTTAAGGTGACTATACGGAGGTTTACCAAGGGTTACCCAAGTCAAAAAGGTCCCTAGACCCAAGGGCTACAACCTAGGGTCCAGTTTAGCCTAGTTAGAGCACCTAGGGTTAAGTTAAAGCACATGAAAAGGGGTCTCAAAATTTAAAATTTAAAAAATGAAATTCAAAGTCAAATCTCTTACAACACCAATTAGAATTCAAATTAAAAGAGGGGTAGACTTAACCTGATTAACAACATGCAATCCACATTACATAATTTCATCATACACATAGTTGATCTTGGTTCCTCATGGAACTAGATCAGCTTCACAGGGGATAACAACATCAAGTGTGGGATGATCTCCAATATCTGTGGCTTGTTAGAAATACCTGCACACTCAATTGCAAAGTTAATTTCCACATATATATATAATAGCCTAAGAAAATTAAAAACATACACTCGCATAAAATATCACAAGTTCACATAAGCATAAAGGAAGTCACATTACAATTAGATTCTAATTTCTGCATTTCAAACATCCATTCCCAAAATTGAATCACAAAACAATTTTCTATCTAACATCACCCAATTAGTTTTCCAATAACATCATAATATAAAGCATCTATCTAACATCACCCAATTTGTTTTCCCATAACATCATAAGTAAAGCAATATTCAGGTCTAACACATCGTAAACCTACTAAGCATAACAATCCACATACATCAAAAGATCTAATAGTTTGGAAATTTAGGATCAACAGTACCACAAGTCTAAATGTATTAGCAACAGTAAAGTAATAGTCAAATGTATGGGAATGAAAAAGGTAGGCCTCACATCCTCCCCCCCTAAGACTATACTTCCTCCTAGAAGTCGTCAAAGAGCCCTCAATCTCACTGCATCCTCCCATGTCGCCCTGACCTCGTCATGCATGTTCCACTGGACCCTAACCTGGTCTAGCTCTTGACCTCAAAGGCCCAATGTCCAATGAGCCAATATGCGAATTGACTCCAAAGCCAGCTGACCGTCTACCTCTACCTGAAGAGTACTCCAATCCAATACGTGAGATAAGTTAGAGATGTAACGTTGTAAAACTGAAACATGAAAGACATCGTGGATACGCGATAGGTTAGGTGGCAAGGCTAGATGATAGGCTACAGGTCCTATCCACTCCAAGATCTCAAAAGGTCCCACAAACTAAGGTGTGAGATTAGAGTCCTTTCTGTAATAGATTGGACTCTTGTGCGATCGCACTCTCAAAAATACTCTGTCACCCATTGAGAAGCTCTGATCTACTCTCTTAGCATCAGCATACTTCTTCTGTCGATCCTGTACCTCCTAAAGTCTTTGTCTAATCAGTGTGACCTGCTATTTGATATCTTGAACTAATTCTAGACCAATGGCAACTCTATCCTCTATCCGATCCCAACACAATGGTGTCCTACATGGTCTGCCATATAAAGCCTGAAAAGGAGGCATACCCAACGAGCTATGATGCCCATTATTGTAAGCAAACTCAACCAGATATAGGTACTCCTCCCATCTAGACTAATGGTCCATAACATACATACAAAGCATGTCATCCAACACTTGATTAACTCTCTCTGTCTATCCATCGATCTCAGAATGGTAAGCAGAATTGAAGTTGAGCTGTGTGCCCAATGCCTACTATAAGGCTCTCCAAAAAGTTGAAGTGAATACTGAGTCTTTGTCAGAAATGATACAGTGAGGTACTCCATATAATCTAACAATTTGATCTAAGAACACTCTCGCCACAAATGGTGCATTGTACATCATGCGTATAGTGTGTATGAGGAAAAATCGATTAAATCTAAACTAAATAAAATCAAAGAACCCAATAACATAAAGAAAATGAATTTAAATAAAAGCCATGACAAATAATCAATGAAATAAAGACTTTTATCGAAATCTGTATTGTTTCCTTTGGATTGAATGTGGATTGCTCAATGAAGTTGCAAAGCCATAGCTGCAACAAGCAAGTAGTGTGCTCAAGAGATCAATGTCAAAAGATCGTGATAGTGCTCAATCGATGCGTTTTGTATGCTCAAAACTCTGTTAAGTATGCTTGAGAATATGATCGAAGAGAGAGGCTCAATGAAGGAGATGAGGGGGGTTTATATAGATTTCAAGGAAGATCAATCAACGGTCCAGATAATTCAGAAGAATCAACGGAGGAGAATAGTTGAGGAATGTGCAACGAATGAGAAGAAGACATGTGTCTTGCTTGCTTTTGCATGAGAGGAATTATCAAGAATAGAAGAATGAGTTAACTGAAGAGATAAATCAATTAAAAGAAAAAAGCAATCAGTTAAGTGATTTAAAATAAGAAGAAGGGATTTGCATGAGAAAAGAAGATATTTTGCTTTATTAAATATAGAAATATTTAATTGATGAGCAAGAAAGCTTGAGTTATTTTAGAGATAACTCAAATTAGAAAAAAAAGCAATTTAAATAAATAATTGATTTATTTAAATTTAGAGAAGATATTTTGGAGGAAGTAATTAAATAATTGGAATTATTTAATTTAGAAGATTTTAAAAGCTAATTAAATAAATAAATTTATTTAATTGTTGTGCATGATTTTGGAAGAATGATTTTGATTTAATTAAATAATGTAAATTATTTAATTGTAGATAAGATAGAATTTGTGATGAATTAATTAAATAATTAGGTTTATTTAATTAATGTGGATTTAATTTTTGAAAGAGGATAATGATCTAATTAAATAATTAATATTATTTAATTGTGGAAGAATATAGAGGAATTTAATTTAATTAATTAAATAAAGGGAATTTATTTAATTAATGTTGAAATTTAGGAGATTTAGAAGAATTTGATGAAATTAATTAAATAATTAGATTATTTAATTAACGTTGTAATGTAGGTGATTAGACAGATTATGACATGCAAGTGATTTGACGACATGGTCATTTTAGGGTGTCTACATTTTGCCCCTCTTTGATGCAATGTAGCATGTAGCATTGCGTCAAAGAAAACGATTGTTGAAGATGTAATACAATTTTTTTTTTTGATGCCCCAGTGTAGGTAGTTGCCCCAGCGTATGCCCCCTCGAGCGGGAAGACAGGGAAGCGACAGAGGAAAGGGGTTGACGCTCAACCAGAAGAGGACGTGACCAAGAAGAAGAAAAAGCAGAAGAAGGGGTGGGAAAGAAAAACTAAGGGGGGGGAACACTATAAATAGGTCCCATGGGGACCAAAATCCTCATTTGCACCCTTGGAGATTCTAAATTTAGAGAGGAGAGAATTCAAACCTAGTTGGAGAGAGTGGAGCAGCCAGCGAGGAGAGATGCCAATTCCAGTGCATAGTCATCGGGCAGAGCTGGTGCGGACCTACCGGCGGCTAGTAGGAGCTCTAGCAGCGGTAAGTGATCGAAAACCCCCTTTGCATTTGTCATTTAGGGTTGTTTAGGGCTAGGTTTAGGTAGGGTTAGCCAAGTCAGCCAAAGGCGCTTTAGGAAGCCGCAGCGTGTATGGTGTAGGGTTGCAGTGCTTTTGGCGCATTGTAGCGCGGCTGGTAGTCGCCTGCAGCGCTAATGGAAAAATTGCGTCGCTTTTGGCTAAGGGATGCGTGCTGCAGCGCATTAGGCAAATCCCGCAGTGCATGTGGTTAGGCAGTGCAGCGCACTTGGCAAAGCAGGTTAGCACAAGTGGTGGGTAGGTGGGAAAAGCGCATTGCGTCTGGTAGGACAGAGTGGCGCGGTTGGTAGGACAGAGTGGCGCTTCTGAAAAAATAAGGCATATGTGGTTTAAAAACCACAGCACATCTGGATAAATAGTATGGCGCTGTTGGTAGAGAGGGACAACGCTTTTGTATAAATCAAAGCGCTTTTGGCTAGATAGAATAAAAAGTTAGGGTGCAATAGAAGGGGGGACTTAGGAGAGGGACATCGAGCCTAGCTGACTAGAGGGAAAAGGGATAGTTGGGGGTTACATAGCATAGCCTATGGGTAGGTAAGATTTGAGGGATTAAGGAAAGAAATTGACAAGCGTGTTGCTTATGGATGCAGAGGATACTACCACCGCTGATGTCGCGGGAGCGACACCACGCCATCGCGCACGAGGTTGTTCAGCTGACATGGGAGGAGGACGCATTCCTGGAGCATGCGGGACTATGGCATGTGGCCCACTTGACACATATTAGGGCAAATCTCGCCCTAGTGACAGCAGTCGTGGAGAGGTATCATAGCGAGACCTCGTCATTCCACTTTCCGACGGGGGAGGCTATAGTGACACTGGAGGATGTATACCGCATCCTAAGGATCCGGATAGATGGAGAGATCGTGGACTTTGACCTAGCACGGGGCGAGGCAGGCTTGGAGGAGGTCTTCTGCATAGATGAACTGTGGATAGAGGACAGGGAGATCCGATGGGCAGACGTCCCGAGACTCTGCGATAGGATCAGATGGATCATTGCATCATTGATTGGCGGCTTCCTGTGCCCGGACAGGAGATCTAGAGGATTATCAGTTGGCTGGGGTACAGTGCTATCAGGGATGTTCACCCATGGTAGACAGTATGCGTGGGGACCCTGCGTGCTAGGACAGCTATATCATGATATGCACCATTGTGTTTACAGGAGAGGCAGGAGCCTCTCAGCAGGGGTGACTCTACTACAGGTATGGGCATGGGAGCACATTCTAGTTATCTGACCCATGGCACAGCGCCACCGAGACAGAGGTGAGCCATATGCATTTTTATATGACGGGGTGATGACACATCGGAGGATGGGGTCTGTTAGCTACTGGAGGCGGCAGATAGATGAGATGGACCTATTTATATGGAGGCCCTAGTTACTATGTGAGGAGTGGGCAGACGAGCATGAGCAGCTCATGTACTGTAGACAGGCTCGTTATCTGTTCGGTAGATGGACAGATATGATAGAGAGATACCTTCCAGAGCGAGTTTGCAAGCAGTTTGGATTGCTGCAGGGACTACCCGTGGGGAAGGTCACTCATGCCAGGACACGGAGGGAGGTTGGAGATTAGGATGCCGAGATCCCAGTGGCGAGAGCATTGATAGAGGTACGGGGACTTATCCCCGTGAGATGGGATTGGGACTCTGGGCTAGCAGACCCAGGGACACTGCCAGAGTACGACCAGTACTGGCAGACACACAGGCCGATGAGATTGACTACACCAGGTGTAGCAGGGGCAATGGGAGAGGTATTGGTCCTTGGAGGGGAGGTGAGGATGAGGCGGCAGGCCAGGACAGCCAGGCAGCAGGCAGCGGGCCAGCAGGTAGGTGGAGAGGGTAGTGGCCAGCAGGCTGATGTGGAGATGGCAGAGGCAGTGGGCCCGGTCGTAGAGAATGACTTACAGAGAGCAGAGTGACTGCTGTAGGAGGAGATAGCCCAGAGGACTCGCTTAGAGCTCTGGATGGCACGACTTAGGAGAGACAGGGATGCAGCGCGGGTAGATGTGAGGCAGGTAGAGGCCACAGCCTAGGCACAGACACAGGCAGCCTCAGCAGCACAGACAGCCCTGGCACAGGTACAGGCGTAGCTACAGGCACAAGTGCAAGCATACAGACAGCTGCAGGCCCAGATACAGGCACAGGCATAGGTACAGGTGCAGCCGCCAGCCGCACCAGTAGCAGACGCAGATGAGCTAGCACAGGCTAGGAGAGAGAGAGATGCAGAGGTGCAGCTGTGGTTGACAGCAGAGGCCACACTATTTAGAGTGAGGCGGGAGAGAGAGGAGGCACGCCGCGCACTGGGTGCAGACCAAAGGACCTTATATAGCGAGCTCGTCCGAGTGCAGGGCGAGCTAGTATCTGCTGGCAGGGAGGCAAAGTACTACAGGGGCTTGTACGTGGGAGTAGTGCCAGCAGCTCAGCATGCACTGAGTTACAGAGATAGGAGCAGATCTGGGGCATCCGGATCTCGGAGGACAGGGCAGTCAGTGTCTTCAGTCAGAGGACCACTCATACCGCCAGGGGGAGGAGGAGGACCATTAGGGGGACCTCCACCGAGCACAGGGGGAGGCCAGGGGCCACAACAGGAGGGTAGCTCCACCCACTAGGGCACCTTCATTTGTATTGTATCATATTGTATCATTTTGGACAGATGCCTACGTGCATTCTGATGTATATTTTGAGGGCTCTTGATAGCCTTGATGTACTATATTAGTGTATATTTGGATGTATACACATTTTTGTATTATTGATGTAGACACAGACACTCTGTATTATGATGGCCATTACATGATATATATGATGATCGATTCGGCTCACTGTTGGTCATGCCTTTGTGTATGCATTCCTTAATGTCATGGATGTGATGATATGTATGTATGATTATGGATTCATGTGATGACATATGTGGCTTATATGATGCTTATAGATGTATGATGATAGAGATATATGATGATATAGATGTGATGACTAGTGATATCTGACATGTGGGTTTTGCAGATATGCACCAGAGAGAAGAACAGGAGGAGATGGAGACAGAGACTGTTGATCGATTACTGCAATGAAAGCGATATAAGGGTTTGTGGAAATGGATGAAAGGTGAGCTTGTTGCAATGGCTTCGCATTTGTATATAAAGAGCAATCCTTATTTTGATAGAGCACGTGGATAGTTCACCACCAAGGTATAAAAGACCAAGGTGCAGTAATATCCGAGTGCGTGGACGTTGACTCTGCAAACAAACGATTTGAACTTAGATCCGTTAGACATAATATAACCTTGTTGGAACATGTGAACATAAAATAAACTTCCATACATGCGAATGCAAGAAGAATTATTAATATGTAAGATGCTAGGTCGTAACACACACAAGATAAATAGAATGCCAAGAAAGATACTAAAGATCATTCCTCAAACACGGCACACAGAAAGCAATGACTATGCCCCCAATCCGTACTGCGTCGCAACATACCAAGATTATAGATAAATCAAGGTAGTCTTGAGTAGGTATTGGATAAAGGACAAAAGATAAATCATAACACAAAATTGACGGATTACAAAGAAAACATACAGCCAACATATTCTCTTGCCAAAGAGGTTTGCTCAGGATAGATTGGATAGGAAAGATAACAGCCTTATCGTAGGAACTCTGTGTCCTTTAAAGGGTGCTATCTACCTAAAAAGACAATGTCTTGCTGGGGGAAATGCCACATGTCGTAGGAGACGTGTGTGTTGGTCTCAATAATGGAACACTTCGCAGAAGACAAGCTTGTGGATCTAGGACTTTGGTTAAGCGGTACGTAGCTGATGTTGGCAATCGGTATGCAGGACAGTAGATGACTTTGGAAGAAAGCCGCTTTGCTTCAGGTTTGTTAAGGACTTTTGCTTTGAAAGGATGCGCTAGTTGGTTGCTTGAGTTAGTCAAGTCGAGGTGAATGGATTTTGACAAATGGAAGACTAGAAGGATGGAATGCTAATGGATTGGGATGGGTGGAGAATGATGGATCGTGTGTGCCTGAGTACTGGATACATCTTTCGTATTCCAGACTGCCTACATACCCTGTATCCACAGGATCAAGGCACACTTACGATGGAAGAGGAACGTGATAAATATGTAGTTCTGGATAGAGTGATGAGATGGGTCAAGGTGGAAGGGGGAGATCTTATGTACTTGAGTACTGGAAATGTCCTACGTATTCCAGACTGCCTGCATACCCATATCCATGGGATCAAGGTACCTTAAGATTGAGAAGAGATGATATGTAGTTCTGGTAGATGGGATGATGTGGAAAAAGGGCGGAAAAGAGGGGATCTTTTGTACCTGAGTACTGGAAATGTCCTTCGTATTCCAGACTGCCTACATACCCATATCCATGGGATCAAGGTATTTTAAGACTTAAAAGATGATAGTATGTAGTTCTGGTAGATGTGATGCAGGGGGAAAAAGCGTTGAGAAGATGACAGCCTTATCGTAGGAACTCTGTGTCCGTTAAAGGGTGTTACCTGTGGAAATGAGACAAGATTGAAGTACGCGCTGCGAACCACGAACAAGGAACCAATCCTAGACCAAAGCTAAGGAAAGAGTTGCCCCCATTCTGGTAGAGGAAACTATAGGGGTGACCGTCGAAGAAGACACAGAAAGACATGACCTAGGACAAGACAGTGCTAACTATAGACACAGATCAAGACATGGGAAGATGACGAGGGACATTGACAAATTTCCAAGCTATACTAGATAGGGAGATGGAAATGCAAACAAAGTCAATGGTTTTATTATGGGTGGATGGATGAGGCGCGTTGCGAACTAGACAAGGAGTGGACAAGACTCGATAGACGATGGATGCTGACTCTACGCATAGCGCCTGTTTGCCAGGTTTTCACTATGGTACTTATCCAAGGCGCCTGTTTGCCAGGTTTTCACCAGAGGACGGATTTTTTTTTTTTTAGAATACTTTGAGGATCAGGCATAGAACTTCTTGAGATGGACACTGTTAAGTGGCTCATCTAGAGGAATGCCGTCAGGTGTAGCTAAAGTATAAGCTCCTGATCCATACGCTGCTGTGACAATGAAGGGACCTAACCAGTTAGGCTCAAACTTACCCTTCTTCTCTCGATTTGCTTGATTTCTCTGATTTTCCTTAAGTACAAGATCACCAACTTGAAACCGTCTTTCTTTGATCTTTTTGTTGTAATTACGCTGAAGGTGGTTTTGATAGACATGGAGATGATTAAGTGCGGCAAGGTGCCTCTCATCTAATAGTTCAAGCTCAGCTAATCTGGAAGTGCGATACTCATCTCCGCTGATCAGGTCCTGCATGGATACTTTGAGGGATGGGATCTCGACCTCTATAGGTAGGATGGCTTTAGAGCCAAAGACCAAGGCATATGGTGTGGCACCAGTTGGTGTTCTGATACTAGTGTGGTAGACCCATAGGGTGGGATTGAGTTGTAAGTGCCAATCACGACCAGCTTCATTGACCGTTTTCTTGAGGATCTTGAGAATAGTTTTATTGGAAGCCTCAGCTTGGCCGTTACTCTGCGGATAGTAGGGAGTTGAAAAGTGATATTGGATATTGTATTGTATGCATAAGGCACGAACATCTTTGTTCTTGAATGGTCTCCCATTATCAATGACAATGGCTTGGGGAATACCATACCGGCATATGAGGTAGTTTAGGATAAACTTGGCTATTTGTTTATCGGTGATATAGGTCATAGGAATGGCTTCCACCCACTTTGTGAAATACTCAGTGGCGGTAATGATAAACTTGTGGCCATTGGAGGAGGAAGGGTGGATTTGTCCTACGAGGTCGAGACCCCATTGAGAAAAAGGCCACGGAGTTGTCACAGGTTGTAATTCATGAGCTGGTGCGTGAATCAAATCTCCATGCTGCTAACATTGTAGACACTTCTTAGCAAACTGTGCAGCATCTTGCTCTATTGTAGGCTAGTAATAACCTGTTCTGAGTATCTTCTTAACAAGATTAGGACTGGTAGAATGTGCGCCACAGACACCTTTGTGTATGTCTCGTAAGGTAGCTTCGGCTTCTTCCGCGTTAAGACATCGTAAGAGGATACCATCGAGACTCCGGCGATATAGTGTATCACCTAGAATGATGTAACGAGAGGATCGACGGATAAAGGTTTTGCGTTGGGTGGATGATAGGTCAGGGGGAAAGGTATTGTTCTTGAGGTATTCATAGATATCTTCATACCATGGGGAATTGGGACCAACAAGTTCGTAGATGATTTTAGTAACTAGAACGTCGACAGCTGGTATCAACAATTGCTCGATCAAGAATTTACACTTCTGTGTATTAGCAGGCATGTCAATCAGTGACCCTACAGAAGCCATAGAATCTGCAGCTTTGTTATGCTCTCTTGGAATTTGCTCAAATGTGATGCTAGAAAAGTGTGGTTTGTAGGCATCCACTAGTTGTTTGTAGGGGACCAACTTTTCATCCTTTGTTTGGTATTCATCCGTGACTTGGCGAATGACTAACTGTGAGTCTCCATATACTTGTAATTCTGTGATGTCCCATTGAACTGCTGTATTGAGACCTATAAGGAGTGCTTCATATTCGGCTATATTGTTGGTGCAAGGGAATGCAAGCTGGTATGACTTAGGAATATAGTCATTCTGCGGTGTAACAAATAAGATGCCAGCTCCTGATCCATGCTGTGTGTAAGAACCGTCAAAGTATAACTTCCACATTATGGAGGTAGCAAGAGTGAAGAGATTTTCGTCAAGAAAGTCTGCTACCATAGGATGTGTATCTTTCATAGGTACGTCTGCTAGTTGATCCGCGAGGGTTTGTCCTTTAATTGTCTTATGATCCCTATACTCAATATCAAACTCACTAAGGATCATAACCCATTTAGCTAGTTTGCCTATGAGAGATGCTTTTGCTAGTAGATATTTCAAGGGATCAATCTTGGCTATCAGATTTGTGTGTTGGTTCAGCATGTAATGCCGTAACTTTTGGGAGGCGAACACTACTGCTAAACAATCCCTTTCCATTGGTGAATAATTGAGCTCGTATCCCACCAAGGTTCTACTAATGTAATAAATTGCATGCTCCTTTCTTGTGTCATCATTCTGTGCTAGTAGGACCCCTAGGGCTGAATTTGTAGTGGAGATGTATAAGATCAAAGGTTTGTCCGCAACTGGTGGAACCAATACAGGAGGTGTAGCTAGATACTCTTTAAGTTGATCAAATGTTGCTTGACACTTATTGTCCCATCAAAATGAGACATCCTTTCGGAGCAAGTGTTGAAAGGGTTGACATTTATCTGCTAGTTGTGATATGAAGTGCCGAATGGACTGCAACCTTCCCTGAAGGCTCCTTAGTGCTTTAAGGTTCTTGGGTGGAGGCATCTCCACTATAGCCTTTACTTTCGCTGGGTCTACTTCGATGCCTCTACGAGATACAATGTATCCCAATAGCTTTCCTGATGTTACACCGAATACACACTTCTTTGGATTGAGTCTTACTTGGTATTTTTCAAGCCTGTCAAAGATCTATCCTAGGACCTGTATGTGATCCGCCCGAGAAGATTTAGCCAGTATATCATCAACATAGTCTTCCATGATGTGATGAAAGAGGTCATGAAATATCACTGTCATTGCTCGCTGATAGGTTGCTCCTGTATTCTTCAGACCAAATGGCATGACACACCAACAATAATTGCCCCAAGGACAAGTAAAGGTTGTCTTATGTTGGTCTTCTTCAGCTATCCTTATCTGATTGTAACTCGAGAATCTGTCCATGAGAGAAAGCATCTCGTGACCTGCTGTCAAGTCCACTATAATGTTAATGTTTGGTAGTGGAAAGTCATCTTTAGGACATGCCTTGTTGAGATCTCTGAAATCATTACACATGCGGATGCGCCCATTAGGTTTAGACACAGGTACAATGTTTGAGACCCAATCTGAATAGTCAATGGGTCGTATGAACTTTACCTCTAACAGCTTTTGTATTTCCACCTTCACCAAGAGAGCTATCTGTGGGTGCATCTTTCTCAACTTCTGTTTGACTAGTTTCACTTTGGGATCAACTATGAGATAATGAACTGCTAGCTTAGGGTCTAACCCTAGCATATCAGCATAGGTCCATGCAAAGTTGATGGTTCATTGCGAGAAGAAATTGCTAAGATTTCTGTGCTCTGTTTCAGATAATGATGCTGCTAGGAATGTTGTCTTTGGATTTTGTTCTGTGCCAAGATTTATTTCTGTAGAATCTTCCACTAAGAGAGCTGATTTCTCTTGATACTTAGATGGTAAGGGAAGGTCAAATCCTCCATCCTCAAGTGCCACAGTTGGGTTTTCACCCTGTTGGTTCTTCTTCTGAATCAGCATTAGGGTTTGCCACTTCTAATGCACAGGTAGATTCAGCCAACTAAATACAGGAGGTTGTGTGAGCTGCCTCCCCTTCACTTCTGGTTCTGCCGCACCAAGGGGGGTATCCCTATTTGATAAAAGTATAACCTTGACTAGATCAAAGATAGAAAGATCTAACTTGACAACAACAGGCAGAATACTCTCATGTATGGACCAAGATCTGTATGATAGATCACAAGGTTGGCAACATTCTTGGACATGATGTCTGGTTGGGTATGAGAGCATGCAGGGGGTTCCTAATCCTACTCCTACAACTAACAGGTGGAAGGGAGAGATGGTTTGAAATGGTGTTTGGATGCAAAGCTGGACATGGTGTATAACCTCAACACAGCGCTAGATTGGTGCCTATCCAGGGCTTGGAGTCGGTAGACATACACCTGTGAATGATCAACATGAATAGCTAAAACTGGATTTCAGGGGGATACACATGATATCTACCTTACAGATATCTCCCAATAAAGAGTGTTAAGCTGTCTATACTTATGGCATCCCTATTGCAGTAAGAAAGATACATGCAAAATTGGAGACAGAATCAGCATAACACATGCAAACATAGCATTATTCATATAAGATTAACCATGAAATCAGTGGATTCATGCCAAATCGTACAACAAGAGATACATAAACTCACAAGTTTTGCTACACAGAGCAACCAAAACCAGTTGTATCTTATTACAGAGCCAAAATGTCTAGTTTTCAACAACCTTCAAATGAGCAACACAACCTGCTATATACAGCAAGGAGGTGCTCAGCCTTAATTACATAGTTGACCAAAAAAAAACCTGCCAGATACACAGTATCATCAGATTGGCGCTCAAACATTCAATGCAGCAGGTGGGAGAGGAGACAGGAAGAAATCTCGAGCCTTGCGCCACCGCCTAGGGATCCACATCTTCAATCAGGTACTAGATCCGTCCACACCATCGCCCATACCTCTGCAACAATCGCCATTAATGGCGCACCAACCCGCGGCCTTGGGAAATGTAGAATACTATGCGTCGCAACCATTTCCCGCCAAGATACATCGTCATGATATTTGAAAATATGCAGGGTCGAATTATCCCACATGCACCCCGCAGCAACCTCCTCATCACCTTATATACTAGGTCGCGAGCATATATGATGTCGGTGCTTTTGCTCCCGACGACACTAGTATAAACCTTCATCATCATCCTCCAACAGCATGATATCCTGTTGCTTGAAATATCACCCTGACATCAGCATCATCATCGCAATATCACCTGCATGATAATCGCCTTCATCGGCACAACCTGATCCATCGGAGGAAGATCCTCCTGCTTTGCCGATACCAAATGTCTGGCCGATGAACATCCTGATGACGTCACCGTCATATCCTGCTAACGTCATCAGCATATCTGCCTACTGCGCACCTCCTCATATCCGGATGACGTCATCGTCATATTCGCAACATTGGGGGATCTTCATAAGATGAGTAATGTTAGAAATATGACCCCCCGGACCTTGATGACGTCACCACCACATGTCGGCATCAGGATGATATTCGGAAGATAACCGGATATTTGGAAATATCATCCTGATGCACAAATATCATGCTGCACTGTAGCTCCGCTATAAGATCGGGGTGATATATGAATATGACAGATATTTGAAATGATCACCCCCCACTGGATAATGCATGAAGCCGACAGGCGGATATCTCCCTTCGGAAATATCATGATGCAGATAGGTAGAGAAATAGATATCACCCTGACATAAGAATGACGTCAGCATCATCAGGGTGATAAAACAATGAACATGAAGTGATAAAACAACATCAGGATGATCTTGACTAAGATCACCCGATTTTCAAATATGATGACCCCGATGAAGATCGGATCATACTTAGGACTTTGCAGCAACATCATCAGGATGATCTTAAGTAAGATCACCCGATGTTAGAATCACCCCAGCGAAAGATCATGCTGACAGAAAATATGATGACCCTCGTAAGCAACATCAGGGTGATGTCTGGAAACATGATGATGATGACCTCCTCCAAAGAAAATATGATGCTGATGTTAAAACATGCTGAGGAGGCCCAAAGACTTAGAACTTTTTTGGATTTTTTGGGAAGGTGCCTGCATGAAAATTGCTAAAATAACAGACAGTGAATTCAGGCACCAACAGTGGCTCTGATTGGGGACGTGCAGGTGCAAGACTGTAGCGAGAACCCCAGATCTCTGGGATGCAGACCAGTCCCTTATCCATTGGGCACAGAGTCATGAAGTTACCATGATCTGCATCACCAAACACATTATTTTTAAAATAAACATGGTGGCCCAGGGCCACCAAAAAGGAAAAACCAGACTTTTCCTTTGTCAAACACCTGATTTTCTTTTGATTTCTTCAAATGAAGCCTAAAAGCATTTAACTGTCTGTAGCAAGCCCCTTGGCAATTATTTATGCTGCTGCTCATTTCTTTTTCTTCAACAAATCTACAACTAGCTTCATCAGCATATATCATTATTAGTTGTAGAATGTCATCATCATATGAGTCACTGATGTTGCTTGGAAAAATAACAGACTCACATGAAACAAATGAATCCACATCAGAATTCTGCCCCTCCTCAAAAAATAAGAGCTCCTCTGTATCAAACATGCAATATTCAGGCACAAGCAACATCTCATAATCAAATTTATCTTGATGAACATATAGATATCCATCATCATCATGCATGACAGTTTTGTCATTAATGTCCACCTGAAATGTCTCAAGAGAAGGCAGAAATAACTCAGAATGCAGCCCTACACTGAAAGCTTCATAGTCACCCCTGCAATCAACACTATTCCCAACTGTATGAGCACACACATCTGCAATTTTCCCATCCACCTCTGAATAGTGACCTTGTTTTTTATCTTCACCAGGGCCCTGATAATCAAAAACAAAGTTTTCAACCTCTACACTATGAAGGTGGCCAAAATCTTCAAGGAAACATTCATAATCAGTATCCAAATATATTTCATCATCTGAAAGGCTCACATATGCATCTGAATGCTAGCAATCACTAGCATATTCACTACCATCCCTTGAATCAATATTTTCTATATTCAGAGTGAAGCTCTGCATATCCACTTCATATAAATAATCAAGCATAACTGAGATATGCACACTGCTGCAAGACACAACTTCATGTATGTCTCTCATTTGATCAATTGGAGGGCACCTTGTGTCTGCAGGCTTGTCTTCTAAAGGCTGATAACAATCTTTGTTTTCATTATTACAAGATGTGCTTACATTTTCTACAACATTTTCTTCATGCATCACATCATGGCTGCACACATTATTCTGAAATATATTTCCCTCTATACAATCATCTCTCAATGCACATATTGGGAGAGCTGAAATATATTCACTTTGATAACTGCTTTGACAACTTGCAGCCATGAAACCTACTGGCATTCCATATTTCTCATTGTTTTCTATGTCCATAGCAAATTGGAAAGCCTGGTGAAGTGTGACTGGTTCTTTATCTCTCAACAGATAACTCATTTCTTCATCAAATGCAGCCAAATAAATTATCAAGCACAATGCATTATTAGGTCTCATATATTCAAGGATCTGCCTGAGCAATTTAATAAACCTAAGATTAAAGGCTGGAACTAGTTCCTCATCTTCCCTTTGGATATTCATAAAATGTATGACCAATGAGGCCACATCAAACCTTTCACCAAACTGCCCTAGGAATGCAACTTCTAAATCTACCCATGAAGAAACTGAACAAACAGGCAAGTCTGAAAACCATATCCTAGCATCATCTTCCAATGACTGAACAAAGAGTCTCATTACTACATCTTCATCCTCTACCTCATAATCTTCTATTAAATTACAAAATCTTTGCAGATGTTTGTTTGCCGATTCAGAATCTGATCCACTATATTTTGGCAAACATCTTCTAATTTTATTGGGAATAATATTTGGGTAACCATATATCCCTGTGAAATTTAGGGCTTTATATCTTTCAATAAAGAATGACCTTCTCTGAGAGCACGACCAGGCTTGATGTTCTAAACTCAACATTTTGAATCAAAGATGAATACCTGGATATATGTTGCAGCACTGATTGGTTCTTTCAACAGAGTCGCCACCTCTCAGAGAGAGGACAGAATGTCAGCAAGGCACTTTTGTTTTCTAGATTCATCACCCCAGCAGAGCACCACATGGTTCCTTTTTGCTGCAACAACTTCACTGGAAACTAGATTTTCCAGCCCTCAGGTTACTTGACTCTCTCTATCCCCAGCGGAGTCGCCATTTTGTTGGTGACTCGGATGGGTCACAAATGTATTACTGGAGATGATTAGATATTACTTTTACTTCTCAATCCCCAGCAGAGTCGCCATTTTTGTTGGTTTTTCTTCTGAATCAGCATTAGGGTTTGCCACTTCTAATGCACAGGCAGATTTAGCCAACTAATACAGGAGGTTGCGTGAGCTCCTCTCCTTCACTTCTGGTTTTGCCGCACCAAGGGGGGTATCCCTATTTGATAAAAGTATAACCTTGACTAGCTCAAAGATAGAAAGATCTAACTTGACAACAATAGGCAGAATACTCTCATGTATGGACCAAGATCTGTATGATAGATCACAAGGTTGGCAACATTCTTGGACATGATGTCTGGTTGGGTATGAGAGTATGCAGGGGGTTCCTAATCCTACTCCTACAACTAACAGGTGGAAGGGAGAGATGGTTTGAAATGGTGTTTGGATGCAAAGCTGGACATGGTGTATAACCTCAACACAGAGCTAGATTGGTGCCTATCCAGGGCTTGGAGTCGGTAGACATACACCTGTGAATGATCAGCATGAATAGCTAAAACTGGATTTCAGGGGGATACACATGATATCTGCCTTATAGATATCTCCCAATAAAGAGTGTTAAGCTGTCTATACTTATGGCATCCCTATTGCAGTAAGAAAGATACATGCAAAACTGGAGACAGAATCAGCATAACACATGCAAACATAGCATTATTCATATAAGATTAACCATGAAATTAGTGGATTCATGCCAAATCGTACAACAGGAGATACATAAACTCACAAGTTTTGCTGCACAGAGCAACCAAAACCAGTTGTATCTTATTACAGAGCCAAAATGTCCAGTTTTCAACAACCTTCAAATGAGCAACACAACCTGCTATATACAGCAAGGAGGTGCTCAGCCTTAATTACATAGTTGACCAAAAAAACCCGCCAGATACACAGTATCATCAGATTGGCGCTCAAACATTCAATGCAGCAGGTGGGAGAGGAGACAGGAAGAAATCTCGAGCCTTGCACCGCCGCCTAGGGATCCACATCTTCAATCAGGTACTAGATCCGTCCACACCATCGCCCATACCTCTGCAACAATCGCCATTAATGGCACACCAACCCGTAGCCTTGGGAAATGCAGAATACTGTGCGTCGCAACTGTTTCCTGCCAAGATACATCGTCATGATATTTGAAAATATGCAGGGTCGAATTATCCCACATGCACCCCGCAGCAACCTCCTCATCACCTTATATACTAGGTCGCGAGCATATATGATGTCGGTGCTTTTGCTCCCGACGACACTAGTATAAACCTTCATCATCATCCTCCAACAACATGATATCCTGTTGCTTGAAATATCACCCTGACGTCAGCATCATCATCGCAATATCACCTGCATGATAATCGCCTTCATCGGCACAACCTGATCCATCGGAGGAAGATCCTCCTGCTTTGCCGATACCAAATGTCTGGCCGATGAACATCCTGATGACGTCACCGTCATATCCTGCTGACGTCATTATCATATCTGCCTATTGCGCACCTCCTCATATCCGGATGACGTCATCGTCATATTCGCAACATTGGGGGATCTTCATAAGATGAGTAATGTTAGAAATATGACCCCCCGGACCTTGATGACGTCACCACCACATGTCGGCATCAGGATGATATTCGGAAGATAACCAGATATTTGGAAATATCATCCTGATGCACAAATATCATGCTGCACTGTAGCTCCGCTATAAGATTGGGGTGATATATGAATATGACAGATATTTGAAATGATCACCCCCACTGGATAATGCATGAAGCCGATAGGCGGATATCTCCCTTCGGAAATATCATGATGCAGATAGGTAGAGAAATAGATATCACCCTGACATAAGAATGACGTCAGCATCATCAGGGTGATAAAACAACGAACATGAAGTGATAAAACAACATCAGGATGATCTTGACTAAGATCACCCGATTTTCAAATATGATGACCCCGATGAAGATCGGATCATACTTAGGACTTTACAGCAACATCATCAGGATGATCTTAAGTAAGATCACCCGATGTTAGAATCACCCCAGCGAAAGATCATGCTGACAGAAAATATGATGACCCTCGTAAGCAACATCAGGGTGATGTCTGGAAACATGATGATGATGACCTCCTCCAAAGAAAATATGATGCTGATGTTAAAACATGCTAAGGAGGCCCAAAGACTTAGAACTTTTTTGGATTTTTTGGGAAGGTGCCTGCATGAAAATTGCTAAAATAACCGACAGTGAATTCAGGCACCAACACACCCTTGGATACGTCCTTTATTTTTACTATTTTGGGATCAGGAGGTGCCACAGTGTGGTTTTCACCTAGAGATCTTTCTTTATTTGTACTTTTGCGACTGGAGGATTTGGCATTCTCACCAAAATAAGCCGTGGGCTCTAGTTCCATTACAAAACCTGCCTTGTGATCGCCAGGAGGGATACCTTCCCGAAGTCCCATGAACTCAGCTAGAGCTTCGTCATTCTGAAATACATCTATAACGGGGGCCCCTTGTTGGTCCCAATCGATAAGTTCAGGGTAGACAAGCATGAAATTCTGGGTGTTGGTGGTGGAAGTTAAGGATACAGAGGATAGTGTAAAAATGGAGG
Source organism: Cunninghamia lanceolata (assembly GCA_027924645.1). Taxonomy (NCBI): domain Eukaryota; kingdom Viridiplantae; phylum Streptophyta; class Pinopsida; order Cupressales; family Cupressaceae; genus Cunninghamia; species Cunninghamia lanceolata. The sequence continues at coordinate 8,882,521 of BSBN01000252.1, read as the reverse complement.
ATTCTGTGAATAGATTGGTCATGTGGAGGGAAGAGTCATCGATGATATCCTCTGTAGACGTCGTATCGGTGGGAAAAGTGTCAGCTACCTCGTCGAGGATATACTCGATGTCCAAGGCGCATGGTACCTTCTTACCAAATCCTAATCCTTTCTTATCTAGCTTCTTTGTTACCACAATGGGCTCCATAGTGCCTTGATTCTGTTTCCCAAGGCCACCTTTGCCTTTATAGCCCATGTTTTTCACTATCCTTAAGCCATTGCCATATTGCTTGACTGGTATCATGACTGGTTCTTTCTCCTTGTAGAGCCAAGAAGAGATGTCCTCAATAGTTTCCTCTTCCAATAACCATTCATGTTGGAATTGGGTTAGGAATGTTGGGGGAGGAATAGCTACTTTTTTGGTTACTTTAGCAATGGGTGGTTTGCCATAAGATTTTGGAGATAAAGGCATCCACCCTACACAATAAGATTCTGAGATATCATAAGTGCCAAAGCTTATATCTTGGATGCGAGCTGTGATTTTGCGGAGGGGTGTAGGTTCACTTGTAGAGGCTTGCGTGAGAGTTTCAGGCTCAACATAGAGAGGGGATTCAAGGGCTTTGTCATTTTTAGGCACTTGGTTGCAATTCTTATAGCTTCCTTGCAAGACACGGCAAAATTCAAAAGGATTAGGGTCTCCTGGGATGGTGATCTCCGTACCATTGTATGGGAACTTGAGGGACTGATGGTACGTGGAGGGAACAACTTTCATTGCATGGATCCATGGGCGGCCTAGGATAATGTTGTAAGGCAGATCAATATCAAGAACTTGGCACCTAGTTTCAAGCATGACTGGGCCCAGTTGTATAGGCAAGTGAATAACACCTTCTGAACGGTGTTCTGCATCATCATACCCCTTGATTGTAATACTATGATCAGTGTTGACGTGATCCTCAGAGTATCCCAATTGCTTTAGTAACTTTAAAGAATAGATGTTGAGACCAGCACCACCATCTATGAGTATGCGTTTGATTTTGTGCTTATGGATGAGAACTTCAATATGAAGGGCATCGTTGTGACAAGGATCGTGGGAGGGAGGTCTTTCTCAGAGAAGACCACGTTGTAAGGCGAAGCAATATTACCCACTATAGCTTGGAAATCTGCGACTGTTATGTTGTTAGGAACGGAAGACTCTTGGAGGGCTTTTTCTAGCACCACTCTATGTGCAGGTGATGACCGTAGAAGGTCCAAAATAGAGATCTATGCTGGTGTTCTCCCTAGATGTTCAACAAGATTATAATCAGACTGAACCAGAAGCCTAGGTGTAGGTGCACGGATGGTGACATGACCTCGACAAGTAGTAACAGCACAATCCGTAGATTTGCCTTTGATGGTGAGGGTAGAAACTCGACTCTCTTCAAAACGACCTATAATGGAATCGAAAGACGTGGAAGTGTGATTAATACCTTTACCTCTATCCTGAGGAGGAGGTGGACCGTGATGAGGGAATGGTTCCTTGTACATATCGAGATCCTTGTTCGTGTGTTGCGCTGGTGATTCATCCTCAAAAGTGATTTGATTACCGTCAATGAGGTTTTGGATGAGGTGCTTAAGCTTCATGCAAGACGCAGTTCTATGCCCTTTGCTCCTATGGAACTCACAATACTCATTGTCTCTGTAACGTGCAGTTTTGTAGATAGGTTCTCCATATGGGGGAGCATCAGGTAAGGTGATGAGCCCTTTCTGCAAAGCTTGCTGTAAGACTGATTCGATGGGCACTCCCAAGGGAGTGAATTGACGTCGCGGAGGGTAATCTTGTTGGGGCTGCTCTTGTTGTCGTTGCTGTTGGTTGGGATAAGGCTGCCTTTGTTGCTGCTGTTGTTGAGGTGGAGCTTGACTTGGTTTGGAGAGCTGCAGCAGTGTTTGCAACATTTGGACATGCTTAGTATCGACCACCCCATCGTTGACCACGTTTTTGTTCTTGTTCCAATATTTGGGTTTATCGTTCGACTGTTGATGAGAAGTACTATCTTTCGTCTCCTTAAAGATTTTGACCACACCCTTAGCAATGAGGGCCTTCTCAATGTTGATACCCTTGTATGTGATTTCATCGAAGGTTGTAGCACTAAGAATTTGCAAATGGAAACCTAACTCTTGGTTGAGGTTCTGCACAAATATGCTAACAAGCTATTTCTCCGAAATCTTGAAAGGGAATTTACTAGCCATTTGTCTCCATCGTTGAAGGAAAGAAATGAAAGTTTCACCATTTTTCTGTTTATTGTTGCATAGGTCTGTCATGGAAATCTCATGCTCTGTGTTGTAAGAAAAATGGGTGGCAAACTTCTCTGCTAGCTCGTTGAAAGACTTGATACCCATAGCTAAGTGTGAGAACCATTCTATTGCTTGACCTCCAAGACTGCGAGGAAAAAGACACATAAGATATGTGTCGTTATGAGAGACCTCGAAGCAAGCGAGATAGAATTCCCTAAGATGGTCTTTTGGGTCACCTTTTCCTTTGTACTTATCGAACTTGGGAATAGTGAAATTTTGAGGAAAAGGGATCATTGGTAACGACCGATCAAAAGGATAAGGACACACTTCCTCTAAAGAGAAGGTCTTTTTGGTGTGGCCAAATGTAAGATCAGATAGCTACTGTTGAACTTCTGCAATCTTTAGCTCCATAGTCGTGGGAGGGGTTGGTAACATCTCCTGTTGTCCAAAAAGCAGTTGGTGTTGCCCGTATGGAAGATTATAATGTAAGCCATGCGCACTGGTATTATAAGGGTTGTAAGATTGATTGGGATCATATGGGTTGTATGATTGGTTCAGATTGGGTTGGAATTGGAGGCCTTGATTAGGCAGAGGTGGAGGTGGCACTAGGTAAGAATGTTGGCTTTGCGATGGTTGAAGAAAAGTATTGGGGGGACGAAAGCTAAAGTGCATTTGATTAGGTTGTAATGGTGGCACATAGCTTTGGGAAACCTGATGTTGGGAATGTTGAGAGTGGCTAGGCAATGTATGAAAGAAGTTGAGCGAGGATGAACGTTGTGGAGGAGGAACATAGGTAGAAGTGATTTGTGACGGTTGGGGTTGATTGAGGATGAGAGTAGAAGAATGTTGTGGTTGGGGTTGCTTGAGGATGAGAGTAGAAGAATGTTGTGGTTGGTGCTGCGTGACTCTAATTGGTTGAGAGACATGCAGGTGTGATGATATAGGAGGTGGCATTTGTTGAGACCCTTGTTGCATGGCTACATAAGTGTTCCCTGGATTGTAATTGGGTGGGAAACCTACGTGTGATGGGGTAACCAAGATTCCACTTGCGATTGGGGTGGACACTTTAGGAGGAGGTTGCACATTCGATCGAGCTAAGGTGGCTTGCTTAGCTAACTCTGCTTGACGTTGGAGAGTTTCATGTTGGTTTTGATAGATCTCCATAGGAGTCAAAAGTGGTGATATGGGCCTCTCCCCTGTTGGGTTTTGAAAAAGGGGATTCCTATACTGTGAGCCTTGAGTAGGTAAGGGCGTAGTTATCGTGGACATGGTTTGCACCGCTTGTATGGCTTCTTGGGTGTTGTTGCTCTCCTTGAGAGTGGACACATCAAAATCTTGAGGTAACTTGGCACCTTGCTTTGCAAGCAAGCAAAATAAATGATCTTGGTTCTCACTAAGGATTTTATCAAAGGCAGCTATAACTCTAGGATCTTGTATAAATTCATCAAGATCTTGCCCATCTTCTTGAGAGGATTGACCTATTTCAAAGTGTCACTCTTCTTGAGATGGGGTTTGATCTACGATATAACCTTATGGGACAAAATTCAGAGGCAAGCCTGTGGTATACTGAGGTGCATTTATCAAAGGGGTGCTATCCTCATGAGGATTGCTTGGTTCATCCATGTGCGGCATGTTCGGAGAGCTGATTAGTTTTGCCGCGGGTGTACTAGGAGTCACCTTGGGAGTAATGTTGAGACGACCTGATTGTGGTGCGCGAGGAGGTGACTTGTGCTTTTTAGGGACAACTTGCTTGGATTTCATAGTTTGCTGTAGCCTAGTGGTTACAATGGGATACACTAGGACAAAATGTAATGCTGGGCTCCTGTGAGATGATTTAAGAAACAGACAAACTTCTGATGCACAAGGTACTGGACCAAAAGGGCTATACTGTTTGACCAGAGGCGCAGGACTGTGCTACCAAAAGCGTGCTATTGTGGACCAGAGGCGACGAACTGAGCTACCAATAGCGAGTTACTGCTATGCCAAAGGCGAGCTACAGTGACCAAAAGCGAGCTACTGTTATACCAAGGGCGCTAAAGTAGAGTTTTGCTAGAGGCAGGTTACTGCTGACCAAAGGCGATCTACTGTACTACCAAAGGCGAGCTACTATAATACTAGGGTCGCTGAAGTAGTGTCTGATGTTTTTCAAAGGTAAATTTTTTTTGTTTCTGATTGGATTGGTTTGGCAAGAGAAAACATAGCAAACAAGTGGTCAAAAAAGGCACAAGGACTGACACAACAGATAGTGTATGTTCAAGGCTCCAAACAAGCCCAATGTTTCCACAGGTCTAAGACAATTGCAATCAATAACAAGCACTTTTTATCCCTAGAGACAAGGTTTCATTGCAGTAGATCAGCTCACAGCTTAATACTCCGTCGATAAAAATATCATTCCATAAAGGTGTCGGATATTTAGTATCTTTGCGAGAGATGATAGGTAGGGATATCTCACCCTCCCCTTGGAAAGCTCAAGTAGGTCACAAGAGCTTTATGTCCAAGGGAATACTATCTCTTCTCAAGGGAGCCAATGGTGAGTATCTTAAGGGTTTAAATCGATTTCCCTTGCACTGATGAGTACCGCAATGTTCGGAGGTAGGTCGGGTAGTCTCTATCTAAAATGGTTCTTAATGACTTTGAGGGACCAACGCCTTACGAGAAATGCGACAAGCTACTAAAAGCTTTAACCAATCCTACTAAGAGTTTCAAACACTTCACTCAATGTGAAAATCGTTTCCACAAAGAGCTAGTACACCTCTTTTCAGTTTGGCACCACAAGGTAAGGCTGACGTCGGTTAGGACTTGGATTTCGCCTTATCCCTCTTATATAGTGGTTCAAAGGAAAACTCCGCTTAGGGTCATCCCTTTTGGATGAAGCGCAATCTAAAAGCAGGCCCTTCTAAAGGAAGTACAAAAAAAATAAGAGCAAGCACATCAAACAAAGGTTCAATTGTCCCGTTATAAGAAAAATAAGGTGCAACTAAGCTAGGCACACACATGATTGTAGTTGTAAATTGTCCCTTATGAAATGAAGTGTTTGGCATTCATGTCCATTGTCCTTTAGAAAATTGAGGTGTTTGTTCATACATGTCCATTGTCCCTTAAGAAAACCAGTATGTTCCTAAGACTTAGATTGCAAGAAAAGATTTGTTTCAATTATCCTTTTAAGCATGCAATGTGTTTTTAAGACCTAGTGAGATAAATCAAAGAGGTCTTCAATGCTCGTCCTGCATGAACATGTTAAGAAAACACCTATTGGCTCTGTGTGAGTAATAAGAAGCTACAACAAGTGAGTTAGTTCCACCAAAAATTCACAAGTTAGCTAAAAATCAACTTTGACCAAAAGCGCTGCACAATATTACCAAAAGCGACTTACTATTTTTTAAAAGCGCTGTAACAGAGACCTGAAGCGATGCAGAATATTACCAAAAGTGCAACAAAATAACCAGAAGCACTGTACTGTGTTTTCTAGGGCGCTGTGATGCAGACCAGAAGCGATGCAGAATATTATCAGGCGCGCCGACAAATAACTAGAAGCGCGGAGCTGTGTTACCAAACACGTGATAATATATTGCCAAAAGCACCGCGCTGTCTCAGATCATAAAAAGGGGAACTTTTTCAAAATAATCAGATCTAAAGTAAAATTCTATGATTGATTAACTGCTCTGAGAAAATGGTAGCTGAGAGATCTGTGTTCTGCAATCTGGGAAACTCAGAAGCTTTAACAACACCAAAGATTAACACAACAAACGAAGGTGCTCCTAAATAAATCCACTTAGGATATCCAAAAAAAATAGGTTTGTCTGACAAATACAACAGCTTGTCAGACAAATTGATAAGATAGATAGCGTGAAAATCCTGTAAGACACTGAACAAAGTAAAAAAACCTAATTTAGCCAAAAGCGCTGTATAATACTGCCGGAAGTGCCGTTCTGTCAGGCCAAAAGCGCTGCGCTGTGCTGCTGAAAGCACCGCAGTGCCTCCAAGAGTGCCTGACTGTGCCTCCAGAAGCGCTCAAAGATCCTGCCAAAAGCGCTGTGAGGTGTCGTTTGCGCTGTGCCGTACTGTGACTTCAAAAAAAATAATTTCTCAAAGAAACAAAGGGATTAGTGGGTCCCACCGGGCGTGCCAGAATGTGTATGAGAAAAAATTGATTAAATCTAAACTAAATAAAATCAAAGAACCCAATAACATAAAGAAAACGAATTTAAATAAAAGCCATGAAAAATAATCAATGAAATAAAGACTTTTACCGAAATCTGTACTGTTTCCTTTGGATTGAATGTGGATTGCTCAATGAAGTTGCAAAGCCATAGCTGCAACAAGCAAGTAGTGTGCTCAAGAGATCAATGTCAAAAGATCGTGATAGTGCTCAATCGACGCATTTTGTATGCTCAAATCTCTGTTAAGTATGCCTGAGAATACGATCGAAGAGAGAGGCTCAATGAAGGAGATGAGGGGGGTTTATATAGATTTCAAGGAAGATCAATCAACGGTCCAGATAATTCAGAAGAATCAACGGAGGAGAATAGTTGAGGAATGTGCAACGAATGAGAAGAAGACATGTGTCTTGCTTGCTTTTGCATGAGAAGAATTATCAAGAATAGAAGAATGAGTTAACTGAAGAGATAAATCAATTAAAAGAAAAAAGCAATCAGTTAAGTGATTTAAAACAAGAAGAAGGGATTTGCATGAGAAAAGAAGATATTTTGCTTTATTAAATATAGAAATATTTAATTGATGAGCAAGAAAGCTTGAGTTATTTTAGAGATAACTCAAATTAGAAGAAAAAGCAATTTAAATAAATAATTGATTTATTTAAATTTAGAGAAGATATTTTGGAAGAAGTAATTAAATAATTAGAATTATTCAATTTAGAAGATTTTAAAAGCTAATTAAATAAATAAATTTATTTAATTATTGTGCATGATTTTGGAAGAATGATTTTGATTTAATTAAATAATGTAAATTATTTAATTGTAGATAAGATAGAATTTGTGATGAATTAATTAAATAATTAGGTTTATTTAATTAATGTGGATTTGATTTTCGAAAGAGGATAATGATCTAATTAAATAATTAATATTATTTAATTGTGGAAGAATAAAGAGGAATTTAATTTAATTAATTAAATAAAGGGAATTTATTTAATTAATGTTGAAATTTAGGAGATTTAGAAGAATTTGATGAAATTAATTAAATAATTAGATTATTTAATTAACGTTGTAATGCAGGTGATTAGACAGATTATGACATGCAAGTGATTCGACGACACGGTCATTTTAGGGTGTCTACATATAGGTGAGAAATGTGCCACCTCAGTCAACTTGTCAACTGTCACCATGATGGCGTCATGGTGGCATAATGACATAGGAAGACCAATAATAAAATCCATGGAAATGGTGTCCCATTTCCACTTAGGTATCTCGTGAGGGTACAATAGTCCTGCTAGATGTTGGTGCTCGGCCTTGACCCTCTGGAACTCAAGGCAACGAGCAACATATTCTACAATGTCTCGTCTCATACCTGCCCAATGGTATAGCTGTCGCAAGTCGGCATGCATCTTCTTCATCCCTGGGTGTGTTGCATAAGGTGCTCTATGAGCCTCTGAAAGAATCACTGCATGAAGATCTCTTGCACGGGGTACATAGATGTGCTGACGATGTCTAAGAAAACCATCTGGCTCAAGGGAATATCCTATGAATTTGCCCTTAAGGGCCCTCTGTTTCTGGATCTCCTGTTGTACCTCAAGAAACCATTTGTCCTTAGGAAGATGCTGTATAATGCGATCTCTCAAGTCCACACTCAAAGTCAAGGTCAGGATCTCGTGGTGCCTTTGACTCAAGGCATCGGTGAGCATGTTCTCCTTCCCTTTGATGTAGTGGACATCAAAATCGTACTCGCATAAAAACTCCATCCAACGCCGTTGGCGGGCGTTCAGATTTGGCTATGTGAAAATGTATTGCAAGCTATGGTAATCTAAATGGAGCTCAAAGTGTCGACCCAAAAGGAAGTTGCTCCAATGAATAAGAGCATGTATAACTACTGCGAGCTCTAAATCATGAATAGGGTAATTCAGCTCATGTGTCTTGAGCTTATGCGACTCATAAGCAATCGGCCTACCACCCTACATGAGCATGGCTCCCAAACCCTCAAGTGATGCATCCGTGCAAACAATAAAATCCTCTTAAGGATCTAGAACCGCTAATATGGGAGCGCTAATAAGACGTTCCTTGAGGACCCCAAAGGCCCGCTCACACTACTTGGTCCAAGTGAAACTCTTTCCTTTCTACTAAAGGGAAGTGATGGGATGCACTATTCTGGAAAAGCCCTCGATAAATCTACGGTAATAACTAGCTAATCCCATGAAGCTCCTAACCTCAGTCACACTGGTGGGTGCTAGCCAATCCTGAATAGCTCTGATCTTCGATGGATCTATGGAGATGCCATCGCCTGATAGGATGTGCCCCAAATACTGTACCTCTATCCTAAAGAAGGCACACTTCACCAGATTGCCATAAAGTTACTGCTCTCGTAAGCACTACAACACCTAATGCAAATGATCCACATGCTCCTCCTCAGTCCGTGAATAGATCAAAATATCATCAAGAAAGATGATCACAAACTAATCCAAGTAAGTGCAGAACACCCCATTCATGAGACTCATGAACACTGTAGGGGCATTTGTCAAACCGAAGGGTACCATTGTGAACTCGTAATGGCCATATCTTGTTTAGAAAGTAGTCTTATGAATATCTGCCTCTATGATGTGCAATTGGTGATACCCAGATTTTAGGTCAATTTTTGAGAACACTCTAGCTCCCTGCATTTGGTCAAAAAGGTCATCAATCCTAGGCAAAGGATAACAGTTCTTCACCATCACCTTGTTTAACTGCCTGTAATCCATGCACAAGCGAAGAGAACCATCCTTCTTCTTCACGAAGATAACCGGTATGCCCCATGGTGAAATGCTAGGTTGCATGTGCCCCTTCTCAAGTAACTCCTCTAACTAAAGTTTGACCTCTGTAAGTTCATGTGTAGTCATCTTGTAAGGTGCACGAGACACTAGCTCAGCACTTGGCACTAGATCGATGCGGAAATCAACCTCTCTACGTGGAAGCATACCTATTAATTTTGGTGGAAACATGTTGGCAAAATCTCTTAGGATAGGGTGGTCATCCAAAGAAGCCTCAGGCTCATCCTCTGATCTGTCACTGACCATGATAGCGAACATCTGACATCCCTTCCACATGCAGTGCTTAAGCTGCTAAGTGGAAATCATACGTACTGCCGTGGGCTTCTGAATGCCCACTATCTCAACTGGTGATCCATGATCATCTAAGCATCTAATCTCCCTTTGGCGATAATCTAGTTTGTCTCTATGAGCCGCAAGCCAATCCATACCTAAAACTACACCGTAAGATCCTAGTGACATAACTCTAAGGTCACATGATGTAGTGAAGGAATCCAAGGAAATCTCACAATCCTGAACCAAGGTATCTACTGACATCCTAGCCCCAGAGGCTAGCTCAACCTCCCACCTAATTTCCTGCCTAGAAGCCACCATCCTGCAATGTTCCACTAACGATATAGACAGAAAAGAATCAGTAGCTCTAGAGTCAAAAAGAATAGAGATGGGGGCATCCCCAATCATACATGTTGTCCCAATAACTGAGGCCTGGAAGTCAGCTTGGTGGTTGTCAACCGCTGCAAACATGCAATGGGACTTGCCCACATCTCCTACAGTCTGCTCTGATCATCCTGAATGGGGTTGTCCCCCTGCTGTGAAATCTTGTGGACACTCTTTGGCCAAATTCCCTACCCAACCACACACATAACATGGGCCTCTAGCCTATAACTATCCTGATTGAGTCCTACCTGATTGCTATTGTCCAGTCCATCCTGTGGACCCCTGTGAACCTCTATACGACTGCTGTGACCTCACGGGTCCCACAGATGATCCCTGCTATCTCTGATCCCTACGCGGGCCCTACTATTGCCAACTACAGTTCTATCCTCCTTGAGCCCTTTGCTGGGGTCTGTACCTCTACTGATGATGTTGTTGTTGTGGAGGCCTAGGAGGTAAAGAAGAAGAATTAAATCCTCCTCTCTGTGGTGTTGTTTGTGGTCTATGAAAGTTCTGCTACTGCTGGTGATTACGGTCCTGAAACTGCGGGTGTGAATTTTGCCCTTTTTCCTGAATCTCCTCTACAATATAAGCCTTCTCAGCAGCCTCACTCATGGTTTGGGGGTCTGCCATATGCACTAGTCCTACCATCCCATGATTCAATCCTCTGATGAATTTGTACACTAGGAGTTTCTTGTCGTGGAGATACTCTGCGTAACGTGAAAGCTCAATAAACCAGCTCTGATACTGTGCAACCATGAGTCCTCTTTACTGTAAGTCATGGAACTCATCTATCCGACGCTGTCTATAATAATCTGACAAGTAACATGCATTAAAGTGCTCTATGAAAGTGTCCCATGTGAGTCTGTCTAAGGATAACTAGCGCTTGCACTCCTCAGTGCGCCACCAAGTAGCTGCTGCATCTCTCAGAAGGTGTACTGCCACTCATGCTTTCGTGTTGCTCCCATAAGGTTGCAACGTGAAGCACCTGTCTAGACTGATGAGTCAAGCCTCAGCCTCGGCTCCCTCTGTAGCTCCTATGAAGGTAGGTGGATTAAGCCTAAGTAGGTCTCTGATGGGATCTCCTATGTCTCTAAGTCCTATAACCGGCTCATCCATACCATACTCATAAGGTCCATGATGTACCTACTCTACCCTCACAGTCTCATCTCATATCAGATGTCTCGGAGGACTCCTACTCTATGCTCTGTAGGCTAACCCTACCTCCTCCATTGTAGTATCAGGTATCCCTACAAAAGGCTCCATATGTGGCACCTCTCTCCAATCAACATGGGGTTCCACACGTGGCTCAGCACACGGCTCCTCATGTGGCTCCTCTCACAGATCAACACGAGGCTCATCACGTGGTGCTAGTATAACTGGCGGTAGCCTCTCTAACATGGCCTGTAATGTCTGTAAAATTTGAGGACCTATATCAACTAATGGTGGTGCCTATGGTACTAGCGGATCTACTATGGCTGCGGGTGCCTGTCCCTCTGTAGAGGAATCACTGTGCACCTTAGCAGACATAGTGTTACATGATCATGCTTGTCGAACACATCAGGGAGGCATCCTACAAAACAAGGTAGGCACTAATTAATCAAAGTTACAGAATAAATAACGTGCCCAAATACGCCCAGTGTTTAAACTTGTGCTTTGATACCAAAAGTCATGCCCACATTTCCCATGCGGTCATGACATACATCACATGTGTCATGTCCACATTTGTCATGAAATATCAAAAAAACTTCCACGCTTCCCTAGAAACCCCCTCGCATGCGTAAGCGTGCTCAGGGGCGTTACGCTTAAGGTGTAAACATAATAGTTGAATGCAGGTTAATGCGTTCACGTGCGCATATTAATTGCAATGAAGGCCAACTAGGGGGTCATCGCGACGTAGTTAATGTCACCAATAGGGTTAGGATCAATGATCGAAACCCTAAGTCAACCTAAGTGAATGAAGGGATTCTGATGTAAGTCAAAATCAATAGCCAAAAATCAAATGCAAGAGAGGATGATAAAATACCAAAATCAAATGACAATACTCGGCGAAAGCAATATTATAATCCCAAAACAAGGTTAAACTTCACTAACCTATCTCAACCCTAAATTCTGGAAAAATTCGGCAGCATAACACCTCATGGGCATGAATAGGGTTTATTGTACTAAAACTAACTTGATCAAGAGGTTTACTGATTTAGATTAATAAATTACTTGTCTCACTAGATGAATTGGTAAATCAGTTGATTTAGTTGATTGAACATTTTTCAACAAAGTCCGATCAATTTGTTCTCCTTCATGTTTTCTATAATTTAAGATTAATTTGTTCTCCTTCACATTTTCTATAATTTAAAAAAAAATTCAACAAAGTCCGATCAATTTGTTCTCCTTCACGTTTTCTTTATTTTAAGATTAATTTGTTCTCCTTCACGTTTTCTATAATTTAAAATATTTTTCAACAAAGTCTGATCAATTTGTTCTCCTTCACGTTTTCTTTAATTTAAGATTAATTTGTTCTCCTTCATGTTTTCTATAATTTAAAACATTTTTCAACAAGGTCCGATCAATTTGTTCTCCTTCACGTTTTTGATCAACCAGAGTTATCTCTGCATCATTTACATTATTCCTAATTTCTTGGTCGATCAAATCTCAAAAATAGGTTTAATTAACTTCGTTTAAATATGTTTACTAGGTTTCCGATCTGGGGTTAAATCAACGTTTAATTCAATTTCATTAATTAAATTGCCCCAATCATGATTAAAGGAATATTAAATTTACTCTTAGCCCTGAATTCCTCCAACAATAAAATATTATTTTCTTTATGTCAAATACCCTAGCCCTATTTTTGAAACTCATGTATTTTCTCCTCTTTGTTTTCACTTTTATCTTTCTTTCTCTTTTTCTATCTCATTTTGCCTTTGTTTTCTTTGGTTTTGTTTAAATTTTAAAGGCCACATATGAAATGCATATGATGGTTTGTTTTTTTTTCCTTTTTTTAAAAATATAATATATATATATATATATATATATATATATATAATTTCTTATTATGTTTATAAAACTAGACTTTCTCTTAACATATGTATATTTTTTTTTGTTGTTTTCATTTTAAAAATGTAAAAGCCCTAAATGTTTTTGTTTGTTTCTATTGGTAGAGAGGAGGAACAGAGGTGGCCGCAATGGTCGCGGCGGTGGTGCTTAGGGAGGCCGTAGGGTGGAGGTTTGGTGACAGGCCGTAGAGAGGGGCAAAGTTACAGAGGCTGTGGTGGAGGTGACTGTCAGTGGCGGTGATTGGTGGTGGTTTGGAGGATAGGCCATGGAGTTAGTGGTGAGGGGACTGTGGGGGGGAAGGTCTGCAGAGGACTGGCGAAGGGAGGCCGCAGCAGAGGAACGGAGTTGCAGAGATCATGGGGTCTGAGTTAAGTGGAAGCCACGGGGTTTAAAGTTAATGGGGGTGTGGGGAGGGGGACGAAGCCCCCACCCACATCCCATATGATGAGGTGTGGGTTGGGGCTCCGCCCCTCTCCCTACACCCAATGATTAAAGGCTCAGCAGTAGGGGGTTCAAACCCCCCACCAATTATTTTATTGTAATATTTATTAAAAAAAAATGCAGACTGTTAAAAGAAAAAAAATAGTCCCTTTAGAATTTTGCCCAAAATTTTACATTTATTAATATTTTGTTTTAAATTTAAGTTTGTTCAATATAATATATATATATATATATATATATATATATATATATATATATATATATAAATTTAGGAATATACACAACAATCACAAATTTTTTTATAATTTCAAGTTCACAGTTAAAGCTTTAATAAAATATATATAAATTTATATATATATATTTTATGAGTATATTTCATATAGTCCATTTTGTTTGGCAGAAATAATGAAATCAATTATTTTTATATTCATTTAATGTTTACATTCAAATACTCATAATAAATATAATCTCTTTTTTTTTTCTTTTCAACTACATACAAATTTGCTTTATAAATAATATACAAAGATAAATATATCTATTTTTTTTTGTTTAAATCAAATCTATTACAAGACAATGAACTCAATTAAAATATATTCATTTGCATGATTAATATTTGCACATTTTTAAAGGAAGGAACAAATACAATAATTAGATACTTCTAATTCATACAACAACTAATTTTCTTTCTTTCATAATAGCAAATACAATTTTTTTTTGTCTCAAAAGTAAAAACCACAACTCTTTTATTTGACAAATGCTTAAAGGTTACATCCAAATGAATTAACTTATAAACAAATTTTCTTCATTCAACCTTTTTGAAGGATGAGAATTAAGTCAACAATTTATAACTTTCAATACAATGAAAATGGCTTACACACTACTTAAGAAAATGTAATTTTTCAACAAAACAGAGAACCAAGTTCTCATCTTGACAACTAACATTTGGTAAAATCTCCTAAGTAGGCCAAGCTCTCTCTCAAGAGCTTAAAGAGTAAAGGAAAATAAAATATTAACTCCATGAACAAGGAGTTTCTTCAACTTCACACTTAGCTCCAATGAACTTGCATATCACAACAAGGGAAAAGAAAACCACACATCTTGCTCTCCTCCCTATCGTAGACCTACAAGAGGGTCACCTCCAAGCTAGGGAGGTCACCCACACACTTGGGAATGCATTCCACTTCACAACAAGACATTCCAAACAACCAAAACACAATTTTACACCCATGGATAATCACAACACATGAACTCAACCAGGGTGAGTTCAAATGGGTAGGGGAGTGGACACACTCAACTCAAGAGTGCCACTCCTACAAAATATCCCAATCCAAATTTCGCTTATGGCCTCAAGCCAACACAATTTCCAAAAGTTTCCATATTTTGCCTCTCAAGCCATGTCTCATATTGCTCAAAATCACATATATTGCCCTCAAGGCCTACAACACCACAAAAACAAGGTAATGACCCCGAGGAGGATCACTCCTCCCCTACCCCACACTTGTTGAGCATCTTCTCCCAAGTAGGAGAGGCTCTTACAACACCCTACAAAATTTTCCACAATAACAATAAAACTCAAGAAAATAAATCTCACACATATGCATCATGCAAGGAAACAAAAATACAAAGGAAAGGCCTTAGCCTTGAAGCCAACCTTTAAAAGTCCAATTAAGGAAGAAAGTTGATGTAGAGCTTCTCCAAATCCTCCTTCAACATAAGCCACAAAACTCTCTCTATCTTTTTCCCCAAAGTAAAATTCAACAACCCATAACCTTCTCTAAGTGGGATTAAAAATAAGCTCAACCCATGAGCTTAGAGGAATGGGGAGGTGACATTTGTCACCTCCTCACTCTTCCTCCCCACTACAAGTAAGGCCCAAGGGATGGGTGTTGACACATTTCACTCACCCATCCCCAAGTCTCTCTCACCCCTTCCACTTGTCCTCTCTCGAACATGTGGGAGAGAAAAGAGGAGCTTAAAAGGGAATGGGTGACACATGTGTCCCCTTCCTTTCCTCTCGAGAGGGACCACACAACTCCAAGGGTACCCTCACCAATTGTGAGAGAGACTTGGAGTCAAGTCCTCCACAATTGGTGGGTCTTTGAGACATCTCCAACCTTGGGAAGTGGAAAGGGATGGGGTTGAGTGTTGGGACCACTCATCCTCTCCCTCCAATGCCTCCAATTTCGTCACTTAACTTCAGGGTGAAGTTAAGGTGACCATATGGAGGTTTACCAAGGGTTACCCAAGTCAAAAAGGTCCCTAGACCCAAGGGGTACAACCCAAGGTCAAGTTTAGCCTAGTTAGAGCACCTAGGGTTAAGTTAAAGAACATGAAAAGGGGTCTCAAAATTTAAAATTTAAAAAATAAAATTCAAAGACAAAACTCTTACAACACCAATTAGAATTCAAATTAAAAGAGGAGTAGATTTAACCCGATTAACAACATGCAATCCATATTACAGAATTTCATCATACATAGAGTTGATCTTGGTTCCTCATGGAACTAGATCGGCTTCACAGGGGATAACAACATCAAATGTGGGATGATCTCCAATATCTGTGGCTTGTTAGAAATATTTGCGCACTCAATTGCAAAGTTAATTTCCACATATATATAATAGATGAAGTAAATTAAAAACATACACTCACATAAAATATCACAAGTTCACATAAGCATAAAGGAAGTCACATTACAATTAGATTCTAATTTCTGCATTTCAAACATTCATTCCCAAAATTGAATCACAAAACAATTTTCTATCTAACATCACCCAATTAGTTTTCCCATAACATCATAATATAAAGCATCTATCTAACATCACCCAAGTAGTTTTCCCATAACATCATATATAAAGCATCTATCTAACATCACCCAATTAGTTTTCCCATAACATCATAAGTAAAGCAATATCTAGGTCTAACACATCCTAAACCTACTAAGCATAACAATCTACATGCATCATAAGGTCTAATAGTCTAGAAATTTGGGATCAACAGTCCCACAAGTCTAAATGTATCAGCAATAGTAAAGAAATAGTCAAATGTACGGGAATGAAAAAGGTAGGCCTCACAACTATTCACACGATCGATTTCGTTGCCATTTCACTCCGATCTCACAATTTGACTTGCTTTGTTTGCCCTTAGCTTAGTTTCATTTGTGCATTTTAGATTAGTTCTTTTCTTTTATGCATCTCTTTCATGCATCATTTTGTGTGCATTCATTCCTATAGGTCCAAACTGACAAAGTCAAACAACTAGTCAAACTTAAAAGATCCATGGTAAGTTCGTCATTTCAGTTTTTGTTATTTGTTTTGATATATTTAAATGCCAGAATAATACTAGTTTTTGTAGGTACAATTGTAGAGAAATTGACAATAGGTAAAGCCTAGTTTGGGAACGGTACCTACCCTTCATGTAGACTACCATCCCTGAGGCGGAAAATATGTAAGCACAAAAATAATGCACAGCCCCCACGAGGACCCCTATGATGATTTTAATCCTTGTCATGTACATGTAAGTGTGAAATAATGTCCTCTAAGTAACAAATCTCTTGATGACGTGTCTTATTTCTTGTCTTGTGTTGATTCCTCTTTGTCGATTTCTTTCTCTCACCATTTGTGATGCTTTTTGACACTTTTTGTGACACTTGTCGATTTGTGTTTTTTGATCTTCTTGCTCCTAAGCCTTGTAAGCATCTTGTAGGTGAGTTTTCACCTTTCCCCTATGTTTTTCATCCTCTGCATGGTGCAGGAGCACCTACCTGACAGCTGGCCTCCATGAGGCAGTTAGTTTGTTATAGGTCTTGTTAATGTTTCCAAGAAGGTCTTATAAGACCAATGCATGTAATAAGGTCATGTTGACCATACTTTACTATTTTTAGATAGTTTGTTAGGACAGCTGTTATGCTGTATGTTCGGTTGGATCCTCCCAGCCGCTTGGAAGCTCCCAGCCACTGGGAATCGAGTGGTAGTACTCACAGGAAATCCTATTTATGCATGAGGATCGGTTGGTTTTAGGTAGTATTGCAGATCATCGATCAGACTTTGCAGGGAGTGAGACAGAGAGAGGAGAGACAGAGTATTGTAATTGCATCTTTTGAAATCAATAAAGAGATCCTGTTTGTGTTCATTCTCTGTTGAATTCTATTGTTTAATCGTGTGGCTGTTCTGGTGGTTTCATGGATTCGCTGATCCATTCCACCGGTTGATTCGTCGAATTGGTGGAATGGCTATGTACAGTAGTTTAGGATTTAGTTTGCATTTTCTGTTTGTTCATGTGCATGTTTGCAGGATCGCAGTCGAGAGGTGTTGAGAACCCTAGCATGGGTATGTGCTAGGTTGTGCTGGTTGTTATAGTCTGGAAAGTTGTCCAGGAAGTGGATCGGGTCACCTCAGGAGGTTCGGCGGATCGAAATTCGCTAAGGTTAGAAATTCGTCACAACGGCATCATCAGGATATTTCTGTGTATATCCTGCAGTTACTTTGAGCGTCATCCGAGTAGATGGAGGGGACCATGATGCAGTAGATTGCATAAGGTAAATGTGCATTGGGGTGATCATCATCAGGTGTTGCCGAGGAGGAGCGTATCGGCATAAGGTAGAAGATTGGGTTGATAAAACCATCGCGGGCCGATAATGTTATGTTTGGCCGACAGCAGGATATTGAAGGAACTGCATATGACGTCATCGTCATCAGGATAATCGTCATCAGGATATCGGGGCAGCAGGATATTGAAGGAACTGCATGTGACGTCATCGTCATCAGGATAATCGTCATCAGGATATCGGGGTGACGTAAGCATCGAAGGAAAGGTGCATGAAGTTGTCATCATCAGGATATATGGAGGGAACTAGATATTTTATATCCTGCTGATGAACATGATGTTGAACATCATGATGCTGCAGATAGAGGTTGGCGGTAAGATGAACAGTGAACATCAGGAGGATGTTTACGCTTGCGAATATGATGATGCTGCCGATAGCCAGATATGATGATGCTGCTGACAGGCGAAAGGTCGAAGGGTTGTCTGCAGGAGGATATCGGTTGGCAGAGAAAATATGATGATGCTGACAGTGTTAAGGGAAATATGATGATGATGATGAAGGGTTGCGGACATACATGCTGTATGTCAAGGTTTTTGTGTGGATGCCTCTGCATCACTGCACCTCCTAGAAGCCTTCTAGAGGTTCTCCTATCCATCTCCCACTTTCGACTTTCAGTTCCACTCAACCAATCGAAATCTCCCCCTATTATTTCTAGATCTCCCCTAGGAGATCCTGCAAATGCAAGTGGAGATTTGGATTCTCGTACATGACTAACTTGTTTCCAGAGGCAGAACCCTTCCTTTTCTTCTCTTCTATCATTTCCCACCTTGCAATTTTCCAGAAAACCCTATCCAGCCTAGATCTCCCCTGGGTGACCTAGGGTCGCCCCTCGGGTGACCCTACTGGCACAAGGGGTAACCCTGTCACATTTTTAGAAGCGGAAAAACTCAAGTTTCTCACTTGTTTTAGCTCTATTTTTGCCTATTTTTCTTCCAATTCGCATGATTTTTTATGCCTAATATGGAGTTGACTATTTCATGCACCCACACATGCATAAATAGATCCATTTGATCTAAAATTAATAACTCAATCAATCTCATGTATCCTCTCAACTCTAATTCCTCTTCAGTGATAAGTTATTATTGATTTATCACTCCATAGTTAGTTGAGTTCACTAGGTAATCAACCTTGTTAACTCGTCAATCAAATGATTTAACTTCTCAATAAATCCCATTCCTCAAACTTATAAATACCCCCTCCCTCAAGAACAAAGGGAGGCAAATTCATTGTGCACACAACTCTTGCCAGTTTTTGCTCTCCAAATTAGCATTCAAATATTGTCACAGGATGAAGGTGCCTTTTTTTTTATTCATTGTTGAACCAAGCATCATTACCCTACTTCATTCAATGCCATTGTGCTCAACTAAAGCTCTCATTGAGATCTTTCAAGATTCAACAAGATTCTTTTTGCTTCTTTATGTCATTTTGTCGTCAAGAGGTCTTCCCGCTACTTCAAAAGGACTTGAGGTTGCAATATCAAGGATTTTTGAGGGTAGTGGAGTCACACAAATCTTCATTTCTTTCAGTTCCTTCATTGCTTTATTCAATTTATAGTAATTAGAAAACCAAATTTGCTCTTGGGAATAGTAAATCTTTGCTTTTTCCTTGATAGTTAGATCTTACATGTTAGAATAATTGTTTTCATATTCCTAGATCTAGATTATTTGAAGAAGCAATTCCCCTTTTTAAATTAGATTACTTCAAAACAATCGAGAACCCAAAAACCTAGATTAAACTTGCATTAGGAAAAATCATATCAGTTTGCATTCATATTTCCCTTTCATAGATTAAAGAGCACTTTTATTTCCAAAATACTAAAAAAGAACAAAAAAAAGTTTGCATATCATTTAACTTTGCATGAATATAGAAATTCTAGAAAAGACAAACTTGCAAACGCTCAATACCATCACAAGGTAAAACACAGTCAAAATGATTCAATCAAACCCTTGATCACATCATAGGGTAAAAACAAGTCAAAACTTAGCCAAAACCTAGGCCAACTAAACCCTAGGTCAACTAAACCCTCGGTCAAAACCCTAAGTTTAGTTAAGGTCGATCATCACACATTTACCTCTACGTTGGCTCACAAATGTGCCTAGGACTAAGAGGTGGGTGAGGGCTATCCGTGACAAGATTGAGGAAATCAATCCATGAAAACAACAAGACACATTTGTCCTCTTATTGATAGAAGAACAAAGACAACTCCAAATACAACGATAACTCATTCAATGCATTGAAAGACAAGAGGACATAAATGAAAGAAACTGCTTACCCACATAAAGGTGGAATAGAAGAAACCCCAACAGGAGAAGAGAAAATAGTGACCCTTTAGGTCATAGGGTTATCTCAACAACAACTACAATTGAACGAAACATTCAACTTAGCACACAACAACAAAAGCCACAAAACTTGCCAACCCCTATCCATGAAGTCTAGCTCTCTAATGAGCCAAACCCCTACTGTGTCTCGCCTCCTCTCGACTGGCTAATTCCATGAGAGCAAGAGTGACATGGCGGATAATCCTATGGCAAGGAGGGAAGGGTCCATGTGTGTGTCAAAATCTGATCCAACAGTCCCAGGCAACCGGAGTCACCATTTTGAGTGTACAGTACCAACATCTAGTGCAAATTTTCCCTCCGGGAACTAAGATTAGAGATTTCGCTCAGGGGGAAACTTCTTGAAAATATTTTCTCCCCTGCCAAAGGAATGGTCCTGATGCCTCAGCATGAAGAAATAAGGTTAAGGATTAGGAACAAAGGTTTAAGTTAGGACAGACACTATGACTACAAAGGGTAAAGGTAGAGTTGTGCAGATTAGCTTGGTTGGTAATTTTGCAAGAGGATCTTATCCTCCACAAGAAGTCTGTTGTGCAAGAAAATTTGATCAGGTAAGAAGACATGTTATGAATTTTGGCTAAGTATCTAACTGGTAAAATCAAGCTACAATGTTTTGGTAATTTGGTCCACACTAGTCTGCTATTGGAGATATTACTTTATGATTCTGGAATATGGTTATTGATCATTGGATACATCTAAATGTAGATTTTTTGTCTGATTTTGATGATTGGTTTGAAAGTAATGAGTAATAGAAGTTGGTTTGACAAAACACGGTTGTTTCCAATACAAAGCAGTTTTCATGTTGATTAGAGGTGTTTGAGGATCTACAGAAGATTTTAGAATTGAATGAATATGAATCAGATGAGTCTTCTTGTGGAGAAGAAGAAGAAACTAAAAAAAGGGAGTATAGGTTGAAGAACAAGAAGCTTTGGAAAGAATCCCTAAAACTCCCAAGTATGTGTAGAGGCATCACTTTGAAGACCAGATCATTAGTGATAGAGCAAAGGTGTATTGATAAGAAGGAGAGCTACTAAAGAATAGGTAAATCTATGTTTACTTTCTAAAGTTGAACCTAAAACAGTGGTTGAGGCATGAAAGGATGAGTATTGGATCAAGGCTATGGAAGAAGAACTAATGTAGATTGAGAAGAATCAAACTTGGGAACTTGTCCCAAGACTAGAGAACAAAAATGTAATTGGAACTAAGTAGGTATTCTAGAACAACTTGAATGAGAATTGAGAAGTGGTAAGGAACAAGGCAAGACTTGTGTGTAAAGGCTACTCACAAGTGGAAGGAATAAACTATGAGGAAATTTATGCTTTGGTGGCAAGAATGGAGGTCATTAGGAAGTTTTTGGCTTTTGCAACACATAAGGATTTCAAAGTATATCAAATGGATGTGAAGTCTGCTTTCTTGAATGGTGAGTTGGAAGAGGGACTGTACATAGTGCAACTAGAGCTAAGGTCAAAGCAGTTTTAAATGCAACCCCACCAACGAGTGAGATAGAAGTAAGAGCCTTCTTAGGAAAATTAGGTGCAATCAGATGATTCATACCAAACATGACTTTCAAAATTCATCTAATCAATTCGTTATTGAAAAAATAAGTTGGCATTACTTGGACGGTAGACTGTCAAAACACATTTGAGCAGATGAAGAAATTCCTGCTAGCCTCACCCATGCTGATGCCACCAAAACATGACAAGCCCTTCATCTTATACTTCAAAGACATTGATATCTCTGTAGCATGCATGCTAGCTCAAGAAGATGAAAGTGGAAGAGAAAGAGCTATCTATTTCATAAGTCAAACCTTGCTAGAATATGAGAGGAACTATACCCAAGCTGAAAAAAAATGTCTAGCCACAGTTTTCATGAATCGAAGACTACGACACTACATGTTGAATCAAGAAACTAAAATTATGATATGATCAGAGTAACTGAGAATTTTCTTAAATCATCCCATGCTCTCAAGAAGAGCTGGCTAATTCATAACTTTATTGAGTGAGTTTGAACTAACTTACATCAATCAAAAAGTAGTCAAAGGACATATAATAGCAACCTCATGTAGAGATTTGTGTTGTTGATCTTGAGAAGTATGCAACCTCATATTCGTATAGAGATATTGTGAACTATCTTGCAATAAAGACTTACCTGGAAAACATGACCCCTTTGGGAAAAAGATAGTTACGTGTCCTCACTGCAAGATAGATTTTAATAGATGATGTGCTCTATCGAAGGACCCTGGATGGAATGTTGCTTCGATGTGTTGATAAGGAAGAAGCACAACAGATCTTAGAGGAGTGTCATAGTGGAATCTATGGAGGACACTTTGATGGTCATGCCATACCAAGTAAAATATGCAGGATGGGATACTTCTGGCCATAGCTACAAGGGAATAAAATTAAATTCATAAAGTGGTGTCTCAAATGTCAGGATTACACTCATGTTCACCACACACCAACAAGAGATTTACAAACGATCGTTACCCCTTGGCCCTTTTCCACTTAGGGGTTTGATCTGGTGGGGAAGATATCTCCCCCATCAATGGATGGATATTTGTTCATTATTACCATGACAAAATATTTCACAAAATGGGTGGAGGCAATGCCTCTCACTACAGTCTCAGGGACCGTAATCGCTAAATTCATATTGAATCAAATCATTTACCGGTTTGGGATCCCCCAAGTGATAGTAACAAATAATGCTTCATCATTCAAAAATCTGCAAGTAAGAGAGTTATATGAGAGATTTCACATCAATCACAACTCTCCCTTAGTCTAATATCCTCAAGGAAATGGATAAACAAAAGCTACCAACAAAACTCTGAAGTCAATACTGGTCAAAATCGTAAAGGATTCTAAAAGAGATTGGCATTTACAGTTGTATCCAGCTCTATGGGCTTACAAAACAAGCATCTGAACTCCAACTGGAACAACCCCTTATGCCCTCACTTTTGGGTCGGAGGTGGTATTACCATTGGAGGTGGAATTGCCTAGCGTGTGAGTGTCGCTACGAAGATTATTGGACAACGAAGAATATAGAGCAGTAAGATTGGTTGAATTAGAAATCATGGATGAAACATGCTTGAGAGCTATTCAAAGACATGATTCTTACATAGCAAGAATGAAAAAGCAATATAACAAAAAGGTCACCCCAAGACCCTTTCAAGTGGGAGATCTAGTGCTTAGGATAGACAATTTGATCAATAAAAGAGCTGGTGAAGGATGAAAATTAAGACCCAATTGGATAGGTCCTAACATGGTCAAAGAAGATGTTGGAAACAATGCCTATCTCTTCTGCACAATGGAGGGAGAGGAATTTGGTGAAGCAATCAATGGATTTCACCTCAACAAGTACTATCTAAAAACCAAAAAAAAAAAAGTCAAAAACAATTTGTTTCTTGCATTTCTGTATCATTCTATTCATCTTGCATTACAGTTAGTGACTTGCTCTTATACTATTTTATTTTTAGTAAGGAGTCTAATGTTGCCTAGATATACATCATCCTTTGAGGACTTAGAGAATCCCCATTTTCACAATCGCAATTATCCCCTTTTCATTCCCAGTGATTCTAATCAAAACCTAGCTCTCATCTTTACACTAATCCCAGTCTTAATGAGTCAAGATGTTAGGTCTAAACAAACTTATTATTCAAACCTACAATGTTCAAAGGAAGCTTGCAAGTAGACCTTCCCAATTCTTCCCTAGTATTAGAGAAGTCCAACCAGATTACAAAAACTTTAGGTGGCGCTCAGCCCCTTATCTTTCCTAGTCAAAAACGTTAGGAAGATCAAAACTCTTAAGGAAGCAATTTAAGATCTGAATAAGAGTGTTAAAAAGTGAGAATTGAGAAAGCAAAGTATTGCATGTCAAAAGTTCCAAAAGCATTCATTTCTTGAAAAATCAAAAATCCAAAAAAAAAAGAGAAAAATCAAGTGAGGAAAATACAAAAAAGGCTAAAAAGCAAAACAAAAGATAAATACAAAAAAAGAGTGAAAGAGAGAAGATTACTGAATGTTCATACTCTTGGGTGGAGATCAGTCTAAGCTCAAAGCCTCAAGTGTGACATTCTAACAGAGAAAGTAAAAAGAAAGGTACAAAGCACACACATGCACTAGCTGAGAAAAACCAAGAGTCTAGTAGTCTCTAGGATCATCTTCTACCTAGGGACCCTTGTTCTTTCCTATTTATCCTTTACTCTTGTCTACCTTGCTTTCCATCTATGATCTAAGTCTAGTGAACAACTATAAAATTTGTTGCTTATCTAAAGTTGAAAGCTTGTCAAAATGTCTTATCTAGATAAGGATCAGTGTTTAGCCTTTAGCGAAGTCTAAGATCATAAACACTCCATCTTCATTCCTGCTCCCCACTTGAGTTTTTAAAACCCTATCTCACAACCTTGATTAGATCTCTTATATCAGGACAACTCACAATCCCCTGAATCAAAAATCCTATTTAAGAGCAGTCACATTGTTTGTTCTACATTTCATTCATGCCAAAATCAAAAAAAAATCTTGAAGCAATAAAGTTCAATGTCATATCTCATGACATTCAGTAGAAGTAAAGGTTTCATTTCAGCATTTCTTGTGTTCCTGCATTATCATATCATAAACTACATCTCATATAGATGCCATAAAAAGGTTCCAAAAAAAACATGTCATTATTTTCATACTTGCATTGTTAAAAGAGTTGAAAAGGTCAAACACATAATCAAAAAGTTCCAAAACCTCCAAACATGCACAAGAGATGAGTACAAATCCTATAGGCCAAAACCATAAAAGGATAAAATTTCATAGATACATCTGAAGTTTACATATACAAAGAGTATCAAAGAACTAGGACAAAATGATCTGAAAAGAAGTAGAGGCTCCCCATGCAAGGGGGCATGATTTCAAGAAAGGAAGTCAAGGCCGGTTCCCTCCAACGGAACCCTTAGGACTTTGGCTCCTCCATCTACAAATACCACTCTTCACTCCATGAGACCTATGGAAGTGAGGCGCTCTACTATGAGCATGTGACTATGAAGGTCCCACCATACTAGCATATCGGCATCCAAAACTAAGTTGAGCTATCTCTTAGAGTACCTGATTCTCACCCTTAAGGGTGTCAACCTAGGTCTTCAAGTCTGCATTCTCCTGACATCCATGATAGACAAGAGTGAAAATATTAGTGTGTTTCCCAACAGCAGGGGGCACACCAGGATCATCTAAAAGATGGTCATGAGTAATCCTAGTGAAGGGAGAAGCCAATCCAACATTAATATTATGAACAAAGTTCCTCCACTCTCTAACATTACCTGAAAGAGCGAACCAAAAGATAAGAACAAGTCAGTTCCCCATGAAAAGAGAAAGGATAAAAGTATGAAAAACAAATAAACTAAACTTATGTGGATCAATAGGCTGCCAATCAGGATCTAACTGTTGCATCACCTCGTTTGAATGAGGAGGTTAGGGAACAATAGGAGGACCCTCAGGGATATCAAGACCATCACCTCATGAGTAGACTCTGAATCCATAGCCACAATGAGAGATCAGGAAGGAGTCCCTCTCCCTCCCCTCTATCCTCCTCTCAAAACTCTAGTAATGAAGACTCTAGGAGTTAAAGGAGTCCAAACAACTGACCTCTGTGAAAACTCACCCATCTCCTGAACAGTCCTATAGCAAGTGGACATTGCAGGAAACTCCTCAGGGAAGTCCTCACCAAACTACTATGAAACACAATCAACACGATGGGCCTCAATTAGACCATTATGATCTAAAATCTTGGATACCCCACGACAATACTCTCTAACCTCCCCATCATGGCCTAGGATCCCTCCATATCACGATAAGGATCAAAGACCATTTCCTCATCTGTAAGAGTAGCAACAGTGGGTAAAGAAGCATCAAAGTGACCTACATGCATTCACCTAGCTACTCTCGGTAAATGTCTATCTAGAATTGGGATGAGCTTCTGATAGGGCCTAATATGCTCAAATATCCATATCATGACCAAAGAAGAGTGGCTAAAAGCTAGAGCCCCTCATCGTGAAATACGATAGAAGTCTCTGTAAACCATGGCCAAGATGTCCAATCCCCAAGCATAAATTGTGCCCTCCTCAATACCATGAATGATGAGTGCCCAACACCATCTCAAACAAGCTAAGGCTTTGTTTCCCGACAGCCTCGATGCAATCAAACCGATCAAGAATCTCCTCAAAAGTGGGATGCGAAGTCGGGGCACAGAATTGAGCTGAACCCCTGTCTGATCCCTGGGGTGACTAACCACCATGAACTCTACCCAGGATGCCTTGTCCTTAAAGGACTCGCTAGCTGGAAGGACTAGAAGATGTCCTCCCATAGGAACCCCAAGTATACAATACACATCATACAGAGTGATGGTCCACTCTCAGAGATTTGCAGGAACCTGAATGTGTTTTTATCTGCATCCCAGTAAGTCAAAATGTCATAGCATATATGGGACATAGGATGAATAATAAGCACGTGACAAACTCTAGCTAGACCTGCCCTCCTCAAAATAGCATGATCCTCACTACTTAATGAAGCAAACATCCCTGAGAGCCATCCCTATTCTCGGCAGGCATTCCATCTGATACGCATGTCCTACAAAATTAGAAAAGAGCTTTAGGTCAGATCTTGTAAACTCATAAAAATCCCTAAAAGTTGTAAAACTGTAGAAAACCTTACACAAAAAAAGCCTATAATCCCTCAAAATTGCAATAAACAAGTAAATACGGTAGCCAAAACATGTCAAATCAAAGTGAAATAAGTATCAAACAACATGAAATTTCAGTCAAAATCAACCCAACAGGGTCACTCCTGGGTGACCTAGGTGTTTTGCAGGATCTCCCTTGGGCGACCCTACTGTTCTGCAAGATCTCCCCCCAGTGACCTTTTTGTTAGACAAAATCTCCCCTAGGTGACATGCCTGACAAAAGGGGTGACCCTAGAGGGAGATCCCTTGACCAAAAATTGCTCTAAAAACTTCATTTTTTAGCCAATTTTAGAAAACAAAAAACCTATGTTGCCCTAAACGATGAAACAAAGACAATCCAACAAGACAAATTGACAGAAATAGACAAATTCAAGAGATTTTTCACAAAATTCAAACTAGGGTTTAGAGAAGGGTTTTTCACTGATTGTGAACGAAATTCTCCACGGCTGAAGAAGAGGTGGCCATTTTTTTGATCTCCTTGATGATACCTTTCCAACGACTACTCACACGATCGATTTCATTGCCATTTCACTCTGATCTCATAATTTGACTTGCTTTGTTTGCCCTTATCTAGGTTTCATTTGTGCATTTTAGATTAGTTCTTTACTTTTATGCATCTGTTTCATGTAGCATTTTGCATGCATTCATTCCTATAGGTCCAAACTGACAAAGTCAAACAACTAGTCAAACTCAAATGATCCATGGTAAGTTCGTCATTTTAGTTTTCATTATTTGTTTTGATATATGTAAATGCCAGAATAATACTAGTTATTGCAGGTACAATTGTAGAAAAATTGACAATAGGTAAGGCCTAGTTTGGGAATGGTACCTACCCTTCATGTAGACTACCATCCCCGAGGGGGCAAATATGTAAGCACAAAAATCACGCACAACCTCCACGAGGACCCCTATGATGATTTTAATCCTTGTCACGTACATGTAATCATGAAATAATGTCCTCTAAGCAACAAACCTCTTAATGATGTGTCTTATTTCTTGTCTTGTGTTGATTCCTCTTTGTCGATTTCTCTCTCATTGTTTGTGATGCTTTTTGACACTTTTTGTGACACTTGTCGATTTGTGTTTTCTAAGCTTTTGACCTTACTCCTAAGCCTTGTAAGCATCTTGTAGGTGAGTTTTCACCTTTCCCCTATGTTTTTCATCCTCTGCAGCCCCTAGAAGCCTTCTAGAGGTCACCCTATCCATCTCCCACTTTTAATTTTTAGTTCCACTCAACCAAACTGAATCTCCCCCTATTATTTCCATATCTCCCTCGGGAGATCCTGCAAATGCAAGTGGAGATTTGGATTCTTCCACATGACTGACTTGTTTCCAAAGGAAGAACCCCTCCTTTTCTTCTCTTCTGTCATTTCCTGCCTTGCAATTTTCTAGAAAACCCTGTCCAGCCCGGATCTCCCACAGGTGACCTAGGGTCACCCCTTGGGCGACCCTACTGGCACAAGGGGTGACCCTGTCGCATTTTCAGTCGTAGAAAAACTTGAGTTTCTCACTCGTTTTAGCTCTGTCTTCACCTGTTTTTCTTCCAGTTCACATTATTTTTTATGCCTAATATGGAGTTGACTATTTCATGCACCCACACATGCATAAATAGATCCATTTGATCTAAAATTAACAACTCAATCAATCTCATGTATCCTCTCAACTTCAATTCCTCTTCAGTGATAAGCTATTATTGATTTATCACTCCATAGTTAGCTGAGTTCACTAGGTAATCATCCTTGTTAACTCATCAATCAAATGAGTTAACTTCTTAATCAATCTCATTCCTCAAACTTATAAATACTCCCCTCTCTCAAGCACAAAGGGAGGTAAATTCATTGTGCACACAGCTCTTGCCATTTTTTGCTCTCCAAATTAGCATTCAAATGTTGTCACAGGACGAAGGTACCTTTTTCTTTATTCATTGTTCATCCAAGTATCATTACACTGCTTCATTCAATGCCATTGTGCTCAACCAAAGCTCTCATTGAGCTCTTTCAAGCTTCAACAAGCTTCTTTTTACTTCTTTGTGTCATTTTGTCATCAAGAGGTCTTCCTGCTACTTCAAAAGGACTCAAGGTTGCCAATATCAAGGATTTCTGAGGGTAGTGGAGTCACACAAATCTTCATTTCTTTCAGGTTCCTTTATTGCTTTATTCAATTCATCGTAATTAGAAAACCAAATTTGCTCTTGGGAATAGTAAATCTTTGCTTTTTCCTTGATATTTAGATCTTGCATGTTAGAATAATTGTTTTCATATTCCTAGATCTAGATTATTTGAAGAAGCAATTCCCCTTTTTAAATTAGATTACTTCAAAACAATCGAGAACCCAAAAACCTAGATTAAACTTACATTAGGAAAAATCATATTAGTTTGCATTCATATTTCCCTTTCATAGATTAAAGAGCACTTTTATTTCCAAAATGCTAAAAAAGCACAAAAAAATGTTTGCATATCAATTAGGTTTACATGTATATAGAAATTCTAGAAAAGACAAACTTGCAAACCTTGGATACCATCATGAGGTAAAACACAGTAAAAATGATTCAATCAAACCCTTGATCACATTAGAAGGTAAAAACAAGTCAAAACTTAGCCAAACCCTAGGCCAACTAAACTCTAGGTCAACTAAACCCTCGATCAAAACCCTAAGTTTAGTTAAGGTCTATCACCACACATTTACCTCTTTCTTGGCTCACTAATGTGCCTAAGACTGAGAGGAGAGTGGGTGAGGGCTATCCATGACAAGATTGAGGAAATCAATCCACGACAACAACAAGACCCATTTTTCCTCTTATTAATAGAAGAACAAAGACAACTCCAAATAGAATGAGAACTCATTCAATACATTGAAAGACAAGAGGACATAAATGAAAGAAATCGCTTACTCACACAAAGGTGGAATAGAGGAAACCCCAACAGGAGAAGAGAAACTAGTGACCCTTTGGGTCATAGGGTTATCTCAACAACTACAATCGAACGAAACATTCAACTTAGCACACAACAACAAAGGCCATAGAACTTGTTGACCCCTCTCCATGAAGTCTAACTCTCCAATAAGCTAGACCCCCACCATGTCTCGCCTCCTCTCAACTGGCTAATTCCATGAGAGCGAGAGTGACATGGCAGATCATCCCGTGGCAAGGAGGGAAGGGTCTGTGTGTGAGCCGAAATCTGACCCAACAGCCCCAGGCAACTGGAGTCACCATTTTGAGTGTACAGTACCAACATCTAGTGTAAATGTTCCCTCTGGGAACTAAGATTAGAGATTTGGCTCAAGGGGAGGCTTCTTGAAAATCTTTTCTCCCCTACCAAAGGAATGGTGTTGATGCCTCAGCATGAAGAAATAAGGTTAAGGATTAGGAACAAAGGTTTAAGTCAGGATAGAGACTGTGCCTACAAAGGATAAAGGTAGAGTTGTGTAGATTAGCTTGGTGGGTAATTTTGCAAGAGGATCTTATCCTCAACAAGAAGTCTATTGTACAAGAAAATTTGATCAGGTAAGAAGACATGTTATGAATTTTGGCTAAGTATCTGTCCGGTAAAATAAAGCTACAATGTTTTAGTAATTTGGTCCACACTAGTCCGCTATTGGAGATATTACTTTATGATTTTGGAATATGGTTATTGATCATTGGATACATCTACATCTAGAGTTTTGTTTGATTTTGATGATTGGTTTGAAAGTAATGAATAACAGAAGTTTGGTTTGACAGAACACAATTATTTCCAATACAAAGTAGTTTTCATGTTGATTGGAGGTGTTTGAGGATCCACAAAATATTTTAGAAGTGAATGAATATGAATCAGATGAGTCTTCTTGCAGAGAAGAAGAAGAAACTAAAAAAAAAGGAGTACAGGTTGAAGAACAAGAAGCTCTGGAAAGAATCCCTAAAACTCACAAGTATGTGCAGAGGCATCACTCTGAAGACCAGATCATTGGTGATAAGAGCAAAGGTGTATTGATAAGAAGGAGAGCTACTGAAGAATAGGTAAATCTATGTTTACTTTCTAAAGTTGAACCTAAAATAGTGGTTGAGGCATGAGAAGATGAGTATTGGATCAAGGCTATGGAAGAAGAACTAATGCAGATTGAGAAGAATCAGACTTGGGAACTTGTCCCAAGACTAGAGAACAAAAATGTAATTGGAACTAAGTAAGTATTCTAGAACAACTTGAATGAGAATGGAGAAGTGGTAAGGAACAAGGAAAGACTTGTGTGTAAAGGCTACTCACAAGTGGAAGGAATAAATTATGAGGAAACTTATGCTTCAGTGGCAAGAATGGAGGCCATTAGGATGTTTTTGGCTTTTGCAGGACATAAGGATTTCAAAGTATATCAAATGGATGTGAAGTTTGCTTTCTTGAATGGTGAGTTGGAAGAGGGAGTGTACATAGAGGAACTAGAAGGATTTCAATTGTCAGATAAGCCAGATATGGTTTGCAGGTTGAATAAGGCACTACATGGATTGAAGCAAGCTCCCAGAGCTTGGTATGCAAGGCTAGACATGTATTTATTATAGCAAGGATTCAATAAAGGGTTTGCAGATAACAATCTATACATCAAAGTAAGTGGAGATCAAATTTTGATTGTAGAAGTATATGTAGATGACATAATTTTTGGTGGAAATGAAGGTATGTGTAAGAGTTTTATAGATGAAATGCAAAAAGCATTCGAAATGTCAATGTGTGGTGAATTGAATTTTTTCCTTGGGTTACAGATCAATTAGATAGACAAGGGTATTTTCATTTCTCAGTCAAAGTATGTAAAAGAGTTGTTAAAAAAGTTTGGAATGGAAAATTCTAAACCAGAAATTGTACTCCTATGGTTACTGGTTATAAGTTGAAAAAGAATGATAAATCTCCTAAAGCTGATCAGAGTGGGTACATATCAATGATTGGAGGATTACTATATTTGACTGCTACTAGACCAGATATTATGCATGTAGTCTGTCTTATGGCTAGATTTCAAGTAGATCCTAGAGAGTTACATGTTATGGAAGTGAAGAGGATATTTAGATATTTGAAGGGTACTTCTGATCATGGCTTGTGGTATCCAAAATATACTAACTTTACTCTAAGTGCTTATACAGATTCAGATTGGGCCAGTTGTGTAGACGACAAGAAAAGTACAAGTGGTGGTACATTCTTTCTTGGATGCAAATTGGTGTCTTAGCTAAGTAAGAAACAAGATTCAGTGTCTATCTACTGCAGAGGCAGAATATATTGTTGTACCATCATGTTGCACATAGGTGATATGGATGAGACAAACCTTGAAGGATATCAAAGTTGTGTATGATGAGCCAATTTCTATTTTCTGTGATAATACAAGTGCTATTAACATTTCAAAGAATCTAGTGATGCATTCAAGGATAAGTCATATTTCAATTAGGTATCACTTTCTAAGAGAGAAGGTTGTAGAGAATGAAGTGAAGCTTGAGTATGTGCCTACAAAAGATCAAGTTGCTAACATATTCACTAAGGCTCTTCCTAAGGATACATTTGACTATCTCCAAGAGAAGTTAGGGGTTATTTCCCCTCCTTATTTGAACTAGATGCATAAGGAGATGCATCAATCCAGTGGATTTAAAGAATCATTCTTTTCTAGATTGATGATTGGAGGCTACCTCACAGGGGGAGTAGGTAGTGGTCATGATGATTGTTGTAGTCAAGGGGGTAAGAGTTGATACAGTCTAGTGTGTACTCTTAAGGGGGAGTATTTAGAGTAGTGAAAAGAAAAGTTCATGTGACCTGATAAGAGTGAAAGCAGAGATGTGTCACCCTTTTCCATTGATGTCAAAGGGGGAGAGAGAGCAATATGAAAAAGAAAAGCATTAGTAATCAGAAAGAGAGAGTAAGATGTGTAAAAGAAAGGGGGAAAATAAGAAAGTAAAGAAGATTGGTGTAGAGTTGTGTCTTGATGGTTTTTCACATTATGTGTTTCCATTAATGAAAAAGAGGGAGATTGTTGCAAGTATGTGCTAATCAATGTTGTCATTGATGTCAACAAGCTTGTGTTGTCATTGGTGTCAACTATGTCAAGAGTATGAGTAGTTTGTCTTGTACAGAGATGAGGATATGAACTATTGTTGAAGGTGATTTGGTTGTTTTGTAGAGGTGTTGAATATGTTGAGAATATGGTTCTTTTGTTTGGTTTCCAAGTGCTTTTGAGAAAATTTGATTAATAAAGGAAATAGTGTGTTGAAGAGACTGGCTGGCTTAACAGAGTAGTGATCGAGTTTTACTTCGCATTTCTTCCTAATTGAATATCTAATCATGCAGTTTGGATATGTTGTTTAGAGGTGTTCAAAGATGTTATTTTCCATATTTTGTGCTTTGGTTCCTTGTACAGAGAAAGTTGTGTTCACCAGTGTGCGAACAGTGTTTCTGAGTTGTGTAGAAGTGTTTGGGAGAAGTTATTTTTCTCCACATTTCTCTGTAGATTTGTTTCCAGCTTTGTGGTTCTAGATTTATGATTATAAAGTCTATATATTTCTCAGTTCAAGTGGTTTGTGGTTTAGTGATCCAAAAGTACATCTCTTAAGTTGTAGTTGATGACAGAGTATGATATATCTGGTTAAGTGCTCCAGTGTGAACTTTCTTCAAGTGAAAGATGCTGCAAATTATTTTGTTGGTTTTCAAGTGCTTGTGGATGTTTTTAGATCATGATCAATCTTGGAGCATGGTCTGCATGTCATCATTTGATGTTGAAGAAGCGTACACTTAAAGGTTCATAGTGTTAACACACGATTGGCTGACTTGGTTGTTAACACTAATTCAGATTGTGCTTCATTGATTGTGAAAGTATGATGAAGCATGTAAGAGTGAATTTAGGTCTATGATAAGGTGTGGTGTGGTCCGCATTCATTTCTTTCCTCCATGGGAATGTTTTGGTCTAGAACTAATTTGAATTTTATGGATTAAGATGTGTTGCCAACTTTGGAGAATGTTTTCAAGGTTGATGTTGGTATAAATAAGTGTCAAGGATTAATGAGTGGATGTATGCATATAGGATATGATGTTTGTGATTCAAATTTGATTAGTGTATGAGAGATTTCATCTGTTAGGCTAATGGATGCAGTGAGTAGAAGGTGTCTACTATTTTTCAGTGTTGTTGCAAAGGTGTTGTTTGTGTTATGGTAAATATTGAGCTTCATTAGAATTGAACTCCATCCATAGGTTAGATGCAATTATATCAATTCATCCCCAATAGTGAGCCTTCTCTTCTATCTCTTTCTTTTGGATAGTGAGTCCTTTGGTAGTGAGCCTTTCTTTCTTTCTTCTAGGTAGTGAGCCCTCTGGCAGTGATCCTTTTTGTAATTCAGTGTTGTTACTACATTATATTGTGAGCTAATCCTCATCATGGTTTTCCCCTTCTTGGGTTTTCCATGAAAAATATGGTGTTGCCTTGTGTTTGGTGTTGTTATGATTAAGTTTCTATTATGATACAAGTGATTCACCCCCCCTCTCAGTTGTCTTGTGCATTCAATAATGTCTATGTTTGGATGCCATTTGGATTAACAAATATTGGAGCTACCTTCCAAAGCGTTATGGATGTGGCATATGTAGATCTTATTAATATCCTCTTGGGTTGTATATCAAGATGACTTGATAGCATTTTTAAAAAATGAAGGGGAACATTGTGACCATCTAGAGAGGATCTTCAAAAGATGCTTGGAATATGGCATTTCATTGAATTCCAAAAATGTATGTTTGGGGTTACTAAAGGCAAATTGTTGGGACATATAGTGTCAAAGGATGGGGTTAATATTGATCTAGAGAGACTTGTAGCCAATGAAAAAATCCCTCAACCAAATAAAATTAAGGGTAATCAATATTTCTTTGGACAAATTAATTTTGTAAGAAAGTTTGTTCCCAATTTTACTGAGAAAACAAAATCCATATCCAAGATGCTGAAAAAAATGTAGAAAATAGAAATCAAATAGGCTCCTATTCTTGCCTCACTAGATTTCTTGAAGCAATCAAATAGGATCATATCCTTGCCTCACTAGATTTATCAAAACCCTTTTAGTTGTTTTGAACCTTTGCATCATTATGTACTATTGCTGCAACACTATTGCAGCAATCCTTCTTTAGCAAGTTGTTTCAAAATATTGAGATAAGGTATGATATTATGGAGAAGCAAGCTTATGCCTTGGTGAAGGCTATAAATTTTTTTAGACCATATCTAGTAGGGATGAAGTTATTGCATATGTACCACATGCTACTAATGGAGGACATTTTTACACAACAAGAGGCATTTGGCAAGAGGTGTAGATGGATTGATAAGATCTAGGAGTTCAATATTGAAATACAAGTTGCTAAATTGGTCAGAGGCCAAGATTTTGATAGAATCATGACATAATTCAATTTGGAGGTCTTAGAGGTGAATTTACTAGAAGTTAAAAGTGATCTCAAGAAATGTAGCCTTGATACTATTGAATACACAAGACAACTTTTGGGGGGGGGGTGAATCAATTGTAACTTATAATTCTAAAACCTTCAAACACTTTTGGATCCACATCAATTCAATTAACCCTTAAACTGTTATGATGATTAAGCATGAATACAAATAATAGAAACTAAATCAAATCAACATCAAACACAAGGGAACACCAGATTTATGTGGAAAACCTAAGAAGGGAAAAACCACAGTGAGGATTAGCTCACAATATAAAGTCATATCAACACCAAAAAATAATAGGCTCACTACTAGAAGGCTCACTGCCAAAGGGCTCACTACCCAAAAGAAAGGCTCACTGCTAGAATAGAGAAGGTAGAGAAGATTGTTACAAGGAGAATACTACCTCAATGCAACAAAGAATTCCACCTCAACACCATCAACCCTTCTGCAATCTCACTAAAGAATTGTAGACACCTTCTGCTCACTCTGTCCAGTAGTCTAACACATAAAGTTTCACACTGCATTGCACATTCAAACTCTATGATTTAGCAATTCGTACCACACACATGATTCTCATCTATCTTATCATCCTTTAATAGCTTAACACTTATTTATACCATCTTCAACTTTAAGAACATTCTCCAATGTCGGTAAGGCTCCTTAATTTCACAAATTCAAATTAGGTCGGGCCCAAAAAAATCTTGCAATGGAAAGGAATGAAAGTGGACTACCACACACTTTAGCTTGGACCTACATCCACTCATACATGTAACACCATACTTCCACAAATATCGAAACAACTCCGTAATTAGTGTAAACACCCAAGGTCAGCCGAACCGGTGTAAACACCATAAGCAATTATGTACACACTTTCTCAAACACAAAGATGACTCATGGACCACATGTCATGCTTGAGAATAATCTATAATATCCCACAAACATCCTGAAAACCAACAAATTCCTCTGCAAAAACTTTCACCTACTGCACAACCTTATCATGTTTACTCAGCATACACAAATGTCTCTATCACTGCAACTTAATAAATCCTCTTCCGGAGCACCAAACCACGAACAACTTTGACTGAAGATAGATAGTAACCTTATAAGCACTCTTTTAGAACTGTAAGACCTAAAACGACTTTGTGGAGAAATGTAGAGTAAAAACATTTCTCTTAGACACCTTTGCAATACACAATTCACATACTGGTGAACACATCTTCCTCTGCACATCGATCCAACATGCTAGATTTTGAATGAAGCACCTCTAAGAACATCTAAACAACATATCCAAACTACATAAACAAATCTAGAACACTACTCTACAACACATAATACCATTGTCACACACTATTTTCTTATTTTATTCAAATTTTCTCAAAAGAACTTGGAAACCAAGCACCAAAATCATATTATTGTGTATGAGGAAAATTGACTATGATAAACTAACAAAATCAAAAACCAATAACATAAAGAGAACGAATCGAAATAAAAGCCATTACTAATAAATCAATGAAATACGAAAGTTTTTACCGAGATTTGTATTGTTCCCTTTGGATGAATGTGGATTGCTCAATAGGATTGCAAAACCATGGTTGCAACAAGCAAGTAGTGTGCTCAAAGATCAATGTTAAAAGATCGTGAAGTTGCTCAATCGATGCGATGTATGCTCAAAGCGTTGTTAAGTATGCCTGAGAATAAGTGATCGAAGAGGGTTTGTGAAGGAGATGAGGGGGGTTTATATAGGTTTCAACAAAGATCAATCAACAGTCCAGATAATCCAGAAGAATCAACAGAGGAGAACAGTTGAGGAACGTGCAACGAATAAGAAGAAGACAAGTGTCACACAAAAGCTATTTTATTTAAGTTAATCACTTTCTTTTCTAAAGATAAGACATGCTTTTCATAAATTAGAAATTTTTTTCTAATTTAAGAGAAATTGATAAAAATAAGGTTGAGTGAATAGATAAATCAACTTAAGATTTGCTTTTACATGATTTGAGAGAAATTAAATAATAAATTATTTAATTTTGTGCGCATGGAGAAGAAGACTTATTTTTAGAAGATTTGAAAGATATTTGTAGATAAGAAAGCAAATTAAATAAATAGATTTATTTAATTGTTGTGCATGATTTGGAAGAATAAATAAAATATTTGATTGTATTTTATTTTTGGAGATTGAGAGGATTTAAATAAATTTGATTTGATTTATTCAAATTTGGAAGAATGAATTTGATTTAATTAAATAATTAGGAATTATTTAATTGTTTGGATAAGAGGGAATTTGTGATGAATTAATTAAATAATGGGATTTATTTAATTAATGGAGACTTGAGATTTGGAAAGAATATAATTATCTAATTAAACAATTAAAATTATTTAATTGTGGAAGAATAATAGAGGAATTTGATTTAATTAATTAAATAAAGAGAATTTATTCAATTAATGTCAAAATTATGTGATTTGGAAGAATTTGATGAAATTAATTACATAATTAGATTATTCAATTAATGTTGTAATGCAGGTGATTAGAAGAATTAGATGAAATGCAAGTAGTGTGATGACTTGGTCATTTTAGGGTGTCTACATTTTGCCCCTCTTTGATGTAATGCAGTTTATAGCGTTGTGTCAAAGAAAATGATTGTTGAAGACATGATACAATTTTTGATGCCCCAATGTAGGTAGTTGCCCCAGCACATGCCCCCTCGAGCGGGAAGATAGGGAAGCAACAGAATGACTGGGTTGACGCTTGACTAGAAGATTGTGTGGGACGAGGTTAGAAGGAAAAACAACAGGGGTTGGGAAGGCAGAAAAAAGAGGGAGGGATGCTATAAATAGGTCCCATGGGGACCACAATCCTCATTTACACACTAGGAGCTTCTAAATTTAGAGAGTAGAGCCTCCAAACTTAGGGTGAGAGAGTTGAGTGGAAGGAGCTGATAGCATAGAGAGATGCTGAT
The DNA here is from genome assembly GCA_027924645.1 of Cunninghamia lanceolata. Classification (NCBI taxonomy): domain Eukaryota; kingdom Viridiplantae; phylum Streptophyta; class Pinopsida; order Cupressales; family Cupressaceae; genus Cunninghamia; species Cunninghamia lanceolata. Next base: position 8,844,143 of record BSBN01000252.1, on the reverse strand, counting down.
TCCAGCACACATGCATTGGGTGGAGCGAGTGCGGACATACGGGAGGCCAGCAGGAGCTCTGGCAGCAGTAAGTGTCTAGAAACCCCATTTTAATTTGACGTTTTAGGGCAGTTTAGGGCTAGATTTAGGGAGGTTTGTTAGGTCAGCCAAAAGTGCTTTAGGGTAGGAAGGCACTATTGGTAGTCGATGTAGGCACTTTTGGTGCACCGCAGCGCTTTTGGTAGGAAGGTATAGCGCTTTTGACAAAATAGAGTGCTATTGGCTTTGGAGGTTAGCGTTGCAGTGCGGTTGGTAGGGTGCTGTAGTGCACTTGGTAGAGTAGTGAGTCGCGGTTGGCGGGGAAGCAAGGCGTGGTTGGAAGGGATGAGAAAAAATCACGGTGCCCCTGGTAGCGTAGTGAGGCATGGTTGGCAGCATGGAGCAGTGCATTTGTAAAACAAGTCACCTTTGGGGTAATATAGTGCAGCGCTTCTGCATAAGCAATAAGGCATGGTTGGTAAGACAGGGCAATGCACTTGTGCACAACAAGGCAATTTTGGTTTAGGCTAGAAGAGTGCAAGAGACTAGGGTTGACCGAAGGGTTGACTACCCTAGTTGGAGCAAGGGAAGAGTTGTTCTTAGGGTTTTGCATCATAGGGTAGAAGTTGGTAGGACTATAAAGGAATGGTTAAACTGACTGATAAGTGGTTGCTTGGATGCAGAGGATTATGTCGCCTTTCATGTCGAGAGAGTGACACCACCCTATAGCAAATGAGGTAGTACAGCTGACATGGGAGGATGCATTCCTAGAGCACGTGGGATTATGGCATGTGGCACACTTGACACACATTAGGGTGAATCTCGTCCTATTGATAGTAGTTGTGGAGAGATTTCGCAGTGAGACAGTCTCATTTCACTTTCTGACAAGGGAGGTGACAGTGATGCTGGAGGATGTGTATCACATCCTGAGGATTTGGATTGACGGAGAGAGAGTGGACTTTGACTCGGCATGAGGCGAGGCAGGCTTGGTAGAGGTCTTCTGCATAGATGACCTGCGGATAGACGATGGGGAGATTCGGTGGGCAGACGTCCCACGACTTTGTGATAGGATCAGGTGGATAGTTGCTTCACTAGTTGGTGGCTTCCTGTGCCCAGATAGGTGATCCAGAGGACTATCTGTGGGATGGGGCATAGTACTATCAGGGATGTTCACACATGGGACATAGTATGCATGGGGGCCTTGTGTGCTGGGACAGCTATATCAAGACATGCATGACTACATGTATAGGAGGGGCCGCAGTCTCTCAGCAGGGGTGACTTTACTACAAGTGTGGGCATGGGAGCATATCCCAGTGATCAGACCCATGACACAGTGCCACTAGGATAGGGGAGAGCCATATGCATTCCTATATGAGGGAGTGATCACACACAGGAGGCTGGGATCTGTTAGCCACTAGAGGCAACAGATCGACGAGATGGACCTATTTGTTTGGAGGCCATGGTTACTTTGCGAGGAGTGGGAGGATGAGCATGAGCAATTTATGTACTACCGCCAGGCTCACTACCTCTTCGGGAGATAGACAAACACTATCGAGAGATACTTGCTAGAGCAGGTACTGAGATAGTTTGGGTTGCCACAGGGACTGCCAGTGGGGGAGGTGACACATGCCAGGACACGGTGGGAGGCTGGGGACTAGGATGCAGAGATTCCAGTAGTGACAACATTGGCAGAGGTATGGGGACTTGTCCCTGTGAGATGGGATTGGGACACAAGATTGGTAGATCTAGGTACACTACCAAAGTACGACAGATACTAAAAAACACACAGGCCAGTGCGGTTGATGACACCAGGTGTGGCAGGGGCAGTGGGGGAAGTACTAGTCCCAGGTGCAGAGGCTAGGATTAGATGACAGGCTAGAGCGGCTAGACAGCAGGTAGTTGGAGAGGCCAGCGGCCAGCAGGCAGATGTGGAGATGGCAGAGGAGGGGGATCTGGTCATAGAGATCGATTTGCAAAGGACTGAGCAGTTGTTACAAGAGGAGATAGCCCGGAGGACTCAACTAGAGCTCCATATGGTATGGTTGAGGAGGGATAGGGATGTAGCGAGGGTTGAGGTGAGACAGGCCGAGGCCTTAGCGCAGGTGCAGACATAGGTAGTAGCAGCAGTACAGACAGCCCTGGCACACGCACAAGCATAGCTATAGACCCAGGTATAGGCACCAGTACAGGTACAGGTATAGGTTCCAGCCACACCCGTAGTAGATGAAAGGCAACTAGCCCAGGTGACAAGGGAGAGAGATGCAGAGGTACAACTACAGCTGACATCTAAGGCCACACTCCATAGAGTGAGGCGGGAGAGAGATAAGGCACGCCGTACACTGGGTTCTGATCAGAGGACTCTATATAGCGAGCTCGTTCGGGTGCAGGGAGAGCTAGTATCAATAGGCAGAGAGGCAGATTACTACAGGGTGCTCTACGTAGGTGCAGTGCCAGCGGCGCAACGAGAGCCAAGCTATAGAGATAGGAGCAGGTCCGGAGCGTCAGGTTTGCACAAGATAGGGTAGTCATTGTCCTCAGTGAGAGGACCATTTGTGCCACCAGGGGGAGGAGGAGGACCAGCAGGGGGACCTGCACCGAGCACAGATGGAGGACAGGGGCCATAGCAGGAGGGCAACTCTACCCACTAGAGCATGTATATTTGTACATTGTATCATTTTGTATCATTTTGGATAGATGTCTACGTGCATCCTGATGTATATTTTGTAGGCTCTTGATAGCCTTGATGTACTATATTGGTGTATACAGATGGCCTATTGATGTAGACACATACATTTTGTATTTTATGATGACCTTTACATGAGATATATGATGATCTATTCTACTTATTGATGTTCATGCTTGTATATATGCACTTCTTGATGTCATGGATGTGATGATATGTATGTATGATTATGGATTTATGTGATGATGTATATTGCGTATATGATGCTTATAGATGTATGATGATAGAGATGTATGACTTGTGAGAAAATGATGTAGATGCGATGACTAGTGATATCTAACATGTGGGTTTTGTAGATATGCACTAGAGAGAAGAAAAGAGAAAGACTGTTGATCGATCGTTGTTTTGAAAACGATATAAGGCCATGGGCGAACGAATGGGTGAATGAGCTTTCTGCAATGGTTGCACATTTGTATATAAAGAGCAATCCTTATTTTTGATATAGCACATGGATAGTTCACCACCAAGGTATAAAAGACCCAGGTGCAGTAATATCTGAGTGCATGGATGTTGACTCTGCAAGCAAGCGGTTTGAACTTAGATCTTTTAGACATAATATGACCTTGTTGGAATATGTGAATGAGCCATAGTCTTGAACATAAAATAAACTTCAATACATGTAAATGCAAGAAGAATTATTAATATGTAAGATGCTAGGTCGTAATACACACAAGATAAATAGAATGCTAAGAAAGATGCTAAAGATCATTCCTCAAACACGGCACAAAAAAAGAAATGACTTTGCCCCAATCCATACTACATCGCAACATACCAAGATTATAGATAAATCAAGGTAGCCTTGAATAGGTAATGGACAAAGGAACAAAAGATAAACCATAAAACAAATTGACTGACTTACAAAGTAAACATACAGCCAACATATTCTCTTGCCAAAGAGGTTGCTCAGGATAGAGTGGATAGCAAAGATAATAGCCTTATCGTAGGAACTCTGTGTCCGTTAAAGGGGGCTATCTACCTAAAAAGACAATATCTTGCTGCAGGAAATGCCACATGTCACAGGAGACACGTGTGTTGGTCTCGACAAGGGAACACTTTACAAAAGACAAGCTTGTTGATCTAGGGCTTTGGTTAAGCGGGACTTAGCGGATGTTGGCAATCAGAATAGTAGGATAGTAGATGACTCTAGAAGAAAGCTACTTTGCTTCAGGTTTGTTAAGAACTTTTGCTTTGGAAGGATGCACATTTTTGCTGCTTGAGTTAGTCAAGTCAAGGTGAATGGATTTTGATAAATGGAAGACTAGAAAGATGACAGTGCTAATGGATTGGGGTGGGTGGAGGATGATGGATCGCGTGTGCCTAAGTAATAGATACATTCTTCGTATTCCAGACTGCCTACATACCTTGTATCCACGGGATCAAGGCACATTACAATGAAAGATGAAAATGATAAATATGTAGTTCTGGATAGAGTGATGAGATGGGTCAAGGTGGAAGGGGGAGATCTTATGTAACTGAGTACTAGATACTTCCTTTGTATTCCAGACTACCTACATACCCATATCCATGGGATCAAGGTACTGTAAGATTGAGAAGATGATAATATGTAGTTCTGGTGGTTGTGATGATGTAGGAAATGTGTTGAGAAGATAACAGCCTTATCGTAGGAGTGATGTGTCTGTTAAAGAATGCTATCTGCGGAAAGGAGAAAAGATTGAAGAGCGCACTGTGAACCACGAACAAGGAACCAATCCTAGACCTAAGTTAAGGAAAGAGTTGCCACCATTTTGGTAGAGGAATTTGCATGGGTGACCAATGGAGAAGACATAGAAAGTGGTGACCTAGGACAAGACAGTGCAAACTGTTGACACAAATCAAGATGTGGGATGATGACGAGGGACACTGACAAATTTCCAAGCTATACTAGATAGGGAGATGGAAATACAAATAAGGTCAATGGTTTTATTATGGATGGATGGATGCAGTGCGTTGTGACAACGAGAAATGAACAAGACTTGATAGACGATGGGTGCTGACTCTACACATAGCGCCTACTTGCCAGGTTTTCACTATGGTACTTATCTAAGGTGCCTGTTTGCCAAGTTTTTACTATGGTACTTATCCAAGGCACCTGTTTGCTAGGTTTTCACCAGAGGATGGATTTTTGTTTGGATTTTTTTATTTTTTATTTTTTTTTGGAATACTCTGAGGATCAGGCATAGAACTTTTTGAGATGGACACTGTTAAGTGGCTCATCTAGAGGAATGCTGTCAGGTGTAGCTAAAGTATAACCTCCTGATCCATATGTTGCTATGACAATAAAGGGACCTCACCAGTTAGGCTCAAACTTGCCCTTTTTTTCTTGATCTGCTTGATTTCTTTGATTCTCTTTAAGTACAAATTCACCAACTTGAAACCGTCTTTCCTTGATCTTTTTGTTGTAATTACGTCGGAGGCGGTTTTGATAGACATGGAGATGATTGAGTGCTGCAAGGTGCCTCTCATCTAGTAGTTCGAGCTCAGCTAATTAGGAAGTATGATACTCTTCTCTACTGATCAGGTCCTGCATGGATACTCTGAGGGATGGGATCTTGACCTCTATAGGTAGGATGGCTTCAGAGCCATAGACCAAGGCATAGGCTGTGGCACCAGTTGGTGTTCTAATACTAGTGTGGTAGGCCCATAGAGTGGGATTGAGTTGCAAGTGCCAATCACGACCAGCTTCATTAATCATTTTCTTGAGGATTTTGAGAATGGTTTTGTTGGAAGCCTCAACTTGGCCATTACTTTGCGGATAGTAGGGAGTTGAAAAGAGATGTTGGATATTGTATTATGTGCATAAGGCACGAACATCTTGGTTCTTGAATGGTCTCCCATTATCAGTGACAATGGCTTGGGGAATACCATACTGACATATGAGGTAGTTAAGGATAAACTTGGCTATTTGCTTACCGGTGATATAGGTCATGGGAATGGCTTCCACCCACTTTGTGAAATACTCAGTGGCTGTAATGATGAACTTATGGCCATTGGATGAGGAAGGCTAGATTTGTCCTATGAGGTCGAGACCCCATTGAGAAAAAGGCCATGGAGTAGTCACAGGTTGTAGTTCGTGAGCTGGTGCATGAATCAAATCTCCATGCTGCTGGCATTGTAGACACTTCTTAGCAAACTGTGTAGCATCTTGCTCTATTGTAGCCCAGTAGTAACCTATTCTAAGTATCTTATTAGCGAGATTAGGACTGGTAGAATGTGCGCCATAGACACCTCCATGTATGTCTCGTAAGGTAGCTTCGGCTTCTTCCATGTTAAGACATCGTAAGAGGATACCATCGAGACTCTGGCGATATAGTGTATCACCCAGAATGATGTAATGGGAGGATCGACGGATAAAGGTTTTGCGTTGGGTGGATGATAGGTCAGGGGGAAAGGTATTGTGTTTAAGGTATTCATAGATATCCTCATACCATGGGGAATTGGGACCAAAAAGTTCATAGATGATTTCAGTAACAGGAACATCGACGGCTGGTATCAACAATTGCTCGATCAAGAATTCACATTTCTATGTATTAGCTGGCATGTCAATCAGTGACCCGACAGAAGCCATAGAATCTATAGCTTTGTTATGCTCTCTTGGAATTTGCTCAAATGTGATGCTAGAAAAATGTGGTTTGTAGGCATCCACTAGTTGCTTGTAGGGGACCAACTTTTCATCTTTTGTTTGCTACTCATTTGTGAATTGGCGAATGACTAGTTGTGAGTCTCCATATACCTGTAATTCTGTGATGTCCCATTGACCTGCTATATTGAGACCTATGAGGAGTGCTTCATACTTGGCAATGTTGTTGGTGCAAGGGAATGCAAACCGATATGACTTTGGAATATAGTCATATGGAGGTGTGATGAATAAGATGCCAGCCGCTGATCCATGTTGTGTGTAGGAACCATCAAAGTATAACTTCCACATTATTGAGTTGGAAAGAGTCAATAGATTCTCATTCGAAAAGTTTGCTACCATAGGGTGTGTATCTGTCATGGGTGCTTTTGCTGGTTGATCTGCTAGGGCCTATCCTTTGATTGCTTTATGATCCATATACTCAATGTCGAATTCACTAAGGATCATGACCCATTTAGCTAGTCTGCCTATAAGAGCTTCTTTTGCAAGTAGATACTTCAAGGGATCAATTTTAGCTATAAGATTTGTGTGTTGGTTCAACATGTAATGACGCAACTTTTGGGAAGTGAACACTACTGCTAAACAAGCCCTTTCCATTGGTGAATAATTGAGTTCGTATCCCACCAAGGTTCTACTGATATAATAAATTGCATGCTTTTTTCCTTTTTCATCATGTTGTGCTAGCAAGGCTCCTAGGGCTGAAGTTGTAGTTGAGATGTATAATATCAAAGGTTTATCAGCCACTGGTGGTACCAATATAGGAGGTGTAGCTAGATACTCTTTAAGATAATCAAATGCTACTTGACACTTATCGTCCCATCGAAATGAGACATCCTTTTGGAGTAAGTGTTGAAATGGTTGACATTTATCTGCTAGGTATGAGATGAAATGCCTGATGGATTGCAACCTTCCCTGAAGGCTCCTTAATGCTTTGAGGTTCTTTGGTGGAGGCATCTCCACTATAGCTTTTACTTTTGCGGGGTCTACTTCGATGCCTCTATGAGATACAATATATCCCAATAGCTTCCCTGATGTTACACCAAAGACACACTTCTTTGGATTGAGTCTTACTTGGTATTGCTCGAGCCTATCAAAGATCTGTCCTAGAACTTGTATGTGATCTACTCTGGAAGATTTAGCTAGTATGTCATCAACATAGTCCTCCATGATATGATGAAAGAGGTCATGGAATATCATGGTCATTACTCTCTGATAGGTTGCTCCTGCATTCTTTAGACCAAACGACATGACACACCAACAATAATTACCCCATGGACAAGTAAAGGTTGTTTTATGTTAATCTTCTTCTGCTATCCTTATCTGATTGTAGCCTAAGAATCCATCCATGAGAGAAAGCATTTCATGACCTACTATCAATTCTACTATAATATCAATGTTCGGTAGTGGAAAGTCATCTTTGGGACATGCTTTATTAACATCTCTAAAGTCATTGCACATGTGGATGTGCCCATTGGGTTTAGACATAGGTACAATGTTTGATACCTAGTCTAAATAATCAATAGGTCGGATGAACTTTGCATCTAACAACTTTTGTATTTCCACTTTTACCAAGAGGGCTATCTGTGGGTGCATCTTTCTTAGCTTTTGCTTGACTAGATTAACTTTTGAATCAACTGTGAGATAGTGAACTACTAGCTTGGGGTCTAGTCCTGGCATATCAGCAGAGGTCCATGCAAAGTTGATGGCTCTCTGTAAGAAGAATTTGTTAAGATTCTTGTGCTCTATTTCTGATAGTGATGCTGCTAGGAATGTGGTCTTTGGATTTTGCTCTGTGCCAAGGTTTATCTTTGTAGAATCTTCCACTAGGAGAGCTGACTTCTCTTGATACTTAGATGGTAGGGGAAGGTCAAATCCTCCATCCTTAGGTGCCACAGTTGGGTTTTCACCTTTGGATATGTCCTTTGTTTTTACTATTTTGTGATCAGGAGGTGCCACAGTGTGGTTTTCACCTAGAGATCTTTCTTTATTTTTACTTTTGTGACTGGAGGATTTGGCATTCTCTCTAAAGTATGCTGTTGGCTCTAGTTCCATTACAAAACCTGCTTTATGATTGCCAAGAGGGATAGCTTCCCGAAGTCCCATGAACTTAGCTATAGCTTCATCATTTTGAAATACATCTATAATGGGGGACCCTTGTTGGTCCCAATCGATAAGTTCAGGGTGGACAAGTGTTACATTCTGAGTGTTAGTGGAGAAGGTTAAGGATACAAAGGCTAGCGAAAAAATGGAGGATTCTACAAATAGGTTGGTCATATGGAGGGAAGAGTCATCGATGATATCCTCAGTAGACATCGAATCAGCGGGAAAAGTTTCAACCACCTCGTCGAGGATATACTCGATGTTCAAGGCGTGCGATACCTTCTTACCAAATCCTAAACCCTTCTTGTCTAGTTTCTTTGTCACAACAATGGGTTCCATAGTTCCTTGATTCTATTTCCCAAGGCCACCTTTGCCTTTATAGCCCATGTGTTTGACTATCCTTAAGCCATTACCATATTGCTTGACTGGTATTGTGACTGGTTCTTTCTCTTTATAGAGCCAAGAAGAAATGTCCTCAATAGTTTCCTCCTCCAATAATCGTCCCTGTTGGAATTGGGTTAGAAATGCTGGGGGAGGAATAGCTACTTTTTTAGTTACTTTGGCAATGGGTGGTTGGCCATAAGTTTTAGGGGATAAAGGCATCTGCCCTACACAACAAGATTTGGAGATATCATATGTTCCAAAGCCTATATCATAGATGTGAGCTTTGATTTCAGGTAGAGGATTAGGTTCACTTGTAGATGCTTGTGTCAGAGTTTCAGGATCAACATATAGTGGGGATTCAAGGGCTTTTGCATTATTAGGTACTTGGTTGCAATTCTTATAACTGCCTTGCAAGACACAATAGAATTCAAAAGGATTGGGGTCTCCTGGGATAGTGATCTCCATACCATTGAATGGGAACTTTAGAGACTGATGGTATGTTGAAGGAACAACTTTCATTGCATGGATCCATGGGCAGCCTAGGATAATGTTGTAAGGCAACTCAATATCAAGGACTTGACACCTGGTTTCTAGCATGATAGGACCCAGTTGTATAGGCAAGTGGATAATACCCTCTGAATGGTGTTCAACATCATCATATCCCTTGATTGTAATACTTTGATCAATGTTGACATGATCCTCAGAGTATCCCAATTGCTTAAGTAACTTTAAAGAACAAATGTTGAGACCAACACCACCATCTATGAGTATACGTCTGATTTTTGCTTATGGATGAGAACCTCAATATGAAGGGCATCATTGTGACATGGATCGTGGGATGGGAGATCTTTCTCAGAGAAGACCACATTGTAGGGTGAAGTAATGTTACCTACTATAGCTTGGAAATCTGTGACTGCTATGTTGTTAGGAACTGAAGACTCTTGGAGGGCTTTTTCTAGCACTACTCTATGTGTAGCTGATGACCATAGAAGGTCCAAGATAGAGATCTGTGCTGGCATTTTCCCTAGATGTTTGACAAGATTATATTCAGATTGAGCCGGAAGACTGGGTGTAGGACATGAATGGTGACATGACCATGATGAGTTGTAACAGCACAATCCATAGATTTGCCTTTGATTGTGAGGGTAGACACTCGACTCTCTTCAAAACGACCTACAATGGAATCAAAGGAAGTGGAGGCATGATTGATACCTTTACCTCTATACTGAGGAGGAGGTGGACCATGATGAGGGAATGGTTCCTTGTACATATTGAGGTCTTTGTTCGTGTGCTAAGCTGGTGGATCATCTTGTAGAGATATTTGATTGCCTTCGATGAGATTTTGGATTAGGTGCTTGAGTTTCATGCACGATGTGGTTCTATGCCCTTTGCTCCTATGGAATTCATAGTATTCATTTTCTCTATACAACACAGTTTTGTAAACAGGTTCACCATATGGGGGAGCATGAGGTAAGGTGATGAGGCCTTTGTGTAAAACCTTTTGTAGGATAGATTCTATGGGCTCTCCCAAGGGAGTGAATTGACACCGCAGAGGGTAATCTTGTTGGGGCTGCTCTTGTTTTCGTTGTTGTTGGTTTTGATATGGTAGCCCTGTTGTTACTATTGTTGAGGTGGAGCTTGACTTGGTTTGGAAAGCTGCAGTGGCGTTTGCAAAGTTTGGACATGTTTAGAATTGACCACCCCATCATTGACCACGTTTTTGTTTTTGTTCCAATATTTGGGTTTATCGCTCGATTGTTGATGAGGAGCATTGTCTTTTGTTTCTTTGAAGATTTTGACCACACCCTTAGCAATGAGGGCCTTTTCGATGTTGATTCCCTTGTACGTGATTTCGTCGAAGGTTGTAGCACTAAGAATTTGCAAATGAAAACCTAACTCTTGGTTGAGGTTCTACACAAATATGCTAACCAACTATTTCTCAGGAATCTTGAAAGGGAATTTGCTAGCCATTTGTCTCCATCATTGAAGGAAAGAAATGAAAGTTTCACCATTTTTCTGTTTATTGTTGCATAGATCAGTCATGGAGATTTCATGCTCTGCGTTGTAGAAGAAATGGGTGGCAAATTTCTCTACTAGCTCGTTAAAAGATTTGATACCCATAGGTAAGTGTGAGAACCATTCTATAGCTTGACCTCCAAGACTGTGAGGAAAGAGATGCATAAGATACGTGTCATTATGTGAGACCTTGAAACAAGAAAGATAGAATTCCCTAAGATGGTCTTTTGGGTCACCTTTTCCTTTATATATATCAAACTTAGGAATAGTGAAATTTTGAGGAAAAGGGATCATGGGTAATGACCGATCAAAAGGATAAGGACACACTTCCTCCAACGAGAAGGTTTTCTTAGTGTGGCCAAACGTAAGATCAGATAGCTATTGTTGAACTTCCATGATTTTTAGCTCCAACGCTGTGGGAGGGTTTGGAAACATCTCCTATTATCCGAGAAGTGGTTGTTGTTGCCCATACGGGAGATTGTAGTGTAAGCCATGTGTATTGGTATTATAAGGGTTGTAAGATTGGTTGGGGTCATATGCATTGTACATTGGGTTCAGATTGGGTTGGAATTGGATGTTTTGATTTGGAAGAGGTGGAGGTGGCACTAGGTAAGAATGTTGGCTTTGTGATGGTTGAAGAAAAGAATTGGGTGGAGGAATGCTAAAGTGCGTTGGATTAGGTTGCGATGGCAGCACATAGCTTTGGGAAACTTGATGTTGGGGAAGTTGAGGGTGGCTAGGCAATGTGTGAAAGAATTTTAGCACTGATGAACATAGTGGAGGAGGGATGTAGGTAGATGTGATTTGCGATGGTTGATTTGGGATGAGCACAGAAGAATTTTGTGGTGGGGATTGCATGACTCTAATTGGTTGAGAGACATGAAGGTTTGATGATATGGGAGGTGGTATGTGTTGAGACCCTTGTTGCATGGCTACATAGTTGTTTCCCAAATTGTAATTTGGGGGGAAACCTATTCGCAAAGGAGTAACCAAAATTCTACTTGCGGTTGGTGTGGACACTTTAGGAGTTTGTTTTATATTTGATTGAGCTAAGGTGTCTTGCTTAGCTAGCTCCGCTTGACATTGGAGAGTTTCTTATTGATTTTTGTAGATCTCCATAGGAGTCAGAAGCAGTGAAATGGCCCTCTTTCTTGTTGGGTTTTGATAAAGGGGATTCTTATATTGTACCATTGTTTTCCCTTGTGAGCCTTGTTTGGGTAAAGGTGTGGTCACTGTTGACATGGTTTGCACCGCTTGTATGGTGTCTAGGGTGTTGTTTGTCTCCTTGAGATTGGATAAATGAAAATCTTGAGGTAATTTGGCTCCTTTCTCTGCTAGCAAGCGAAAGAAATGATCTTGGTTCTTGCTAAGGATTTTGTCAAAGGTGGCTACAGCTCTAGGATCTTGTATGAATTCATCAAGACCTTGCCCATCTTCTTGAGAGAATTGACCTATTTCAAAGTGTCGCTCTTCTTGAGATGGGGCTAGATCTACAGTATAACCTAGTGGGACAAAATCTGGAGGTAAGCCGGTGGTGTAAGGAGGTATACTTACCAAAGGAACTCTTTCCTCCTGAGATGGGACCAGATTGGCAGTATAACCTTGTCAGACAAAATCCAAAGGCAAGCCAGTGGTATAGTGAGGTGTACTTACCAAAGGGACCCTACCTTCTTGAGGAGTGACTTGATCAATAGTATATCCTTGTGGCACAAAATCTGGAGGCAAACCGGTTGTATAGTGAGGTGTACTTACCAAAGGGACTCTACCCTCTTGCGGATTGTTTGGTTGATCAAGGTGCGGCATGTTGGGAGAATTGGTAGATCTTTTTGCAGGTGTTCTAGGGCTAACCTTGGGAGTGATGTTGAGATGGCCTGATTGCGGTGTGTGAGGAGGTGATTTGCGCTTCCTAGGGACAACTTGCTTGGACTTCATAGTTTGCTGGAGCCTAGTGGTAACCATGGAATACACTAGGACAAGAGGTAATGCTGAGATTTTGCTTGTGTTTTGACAAAGACAAACTTTGATGCATAATTTATTGGGCCAAAGGTGCTATACTATTTGACCAGAGGCACAGGACTATGCAACCAAAAGCGTGCTACTGTAATACCATAGGCGATGGACTGAGCTACCAAAGGTGAGGTACTGCTATACGAAAGGCAAGCTATGGTGACTAAAAGTGAGCTATTGTTATACCAAGGGCACTGAAGTAGGGTTGCTAGAGGCAAGGTACTGCTATACCAAAGGTGATCTACTATACTACCAAAGGTGAGCTTCTGTAATACCAGGGGTGCTGAAGTAGTGTCTAATGCTTCTAAAAGGAAAATTTTGATAAAATTGGTTATGGTTCTGATTTGATTTGTCTTTGGCAAGAGAAAACACAACAAACAAGTGGTCAAAAAAAGGACTGACACAACAGATAGTGTATGTTCGAGGCTCACAAAAAAGCCCAATGTTTCCATAGGTATAAGACAATTGCAATCAATAACAAGCACTTTTTATCCCTAGAGACAAGGTTTCATTGTAGTAGATCAGTACACAGCTTAATACTCCGTCGATAAAAATATCATTCCATAAAGGTGTCAGATATTTTGTATCTTTGCGAGAGACGATAGGTAGGGATATCTCACCCTCCCCTTGGAAAGCTCAAGTAGGTCACAAGAGCTTTATGGCCAAGGGAATACTAGCTCTTCTCAAGGGAGCCAATGGTGAGTATCTTAAGGGCTTAAATCGATTCCCCTTGTACTGATGATTACCGCAATGTTCGGAGGTAGATCGGGTAGTCCCTATCTAGAATGGTTCTTAGTAACTTTGAGGGACCAATGCCTTATGAGCAATGTGACAAGCTACTAAAAGCTTTAACCAATCCTACTAAGAGTATCAAACACTTCACTCAATGTGAAAATCATTTCCACAAAGAGCTAGTACACCTCTTTTCAATTTGACACCACAAGGTAAGGCTGACGTCGATTAGGACTTGGCTTTCACCTTATCCCTTTTATATAGTGGTTCAAAGGAAAACTCTGCTTAGGGTCGTCCCTTTTGGATGAAGCGCAATCCAAAAGCAGGCCCTTCTAAAGGAAGTACTAAAATGTAAGAGCAAGCACATCAAACAAAGGTTCAATTGTCCCGTTATACGAAAAATAAGGTGCAACTAAATTAGGCACACACACATTTGTAGTTGTCAATTGTCCCTTATGAAATTGAAGTGTTTGGCATTCATGTCCATTGTCCCTTAAAAAATTGAGGTGTTGTCACATACATGTCCATTGTCCCTTAAAAAAAGCAGTATGTTCCTAAGACTTAGATTGTTGAAATGATTTGTTCAATTATCCCTTAAGAAGGCAATATGTTTCTAAGACTTAGTGAAATAAATCAAGATTTCTTCAATGCTCATCATGCATGAACATATTAGAAAAACATATTTGCTCTGTGTGAGTGATAAGAAGCTGCAACAAGTTAATTAGTTCCACAAAAACTCACAAGTTAGCAAAAATAAATCAACTTGGCCAAAAGTGAGTTACTGTCTTACCGGACGCGACTTACTGTGATACCAATAGCGCTGCACTGTGTTTCCAAAAGTGTGGTGATGCAGACCAGAGCGACTCACTGTGCTATCAAAAGCGCTGAATTAGACCCAGAAGCATGGTACTGTGCTACCGGAAGCACTATACTGTGTAACCAAAAGCATTGTTCTGTCTCAGATCCAAAAAAAGTTATATTTTGTTAAAATAACTAGATTCAGAGGATTTCATGATTGATCTAATGTTCTGAGAAGTAATATCTACTAGATCTGTAACCTGAAATCAATCAAACTCAAAAAGGTGTCGCGAATAAATAGGTTAACTCAAATATCAAAAATATCCCTAAATAAGTCAGCTTAGGAAGTATCAAAAAGATAGTTTGAAAGACAAATAAAATAGCTTGTCAAACCAATCAAAGATATGTATATGAATAAAACCTTGCAAAAACACCAACCAATGTCAGAAAACTTATTTTGCCAAAAGCACTTAACGACACTACCAAAAGCGTCAGTCTGCGTTACCAAAAGCATCGCTCTGTGTTACCAGAAGCGCCGCGGTATCGCCCGAGGGTGCTGTAATGTGCCTCCAGTAGCGCTTAAGGATACTGCCAAAAGCACTTTTTTATGTCTTTTACGTTGTTCCATACTGTAACTTCAAAAAAAATCAATTTCTCAAAGAAAAAGAGGGATTAGTGGGTCTCACCGGGCATGCCAGAATGTATATGAGGAAAATTGACTATGATAAACTAACAAAATCAAAAACCAATAACATAAAGAGAACGAATCTAAATAAAAGCCATTACTAATAAATCAATGAAATATGAAAGCTTTTACTGAGATTTGTATTGTTCCCTTTGGATGAATGTGGATTGCTCAATAGTATTGCAAAACTATGGTTGCAACAAGCAAGAAGTGTGCTCAAAGATCAATGTCAAAAGATCGTGAAGTTGCTCAATCGATGTGATGTATGCTCAAAGCGCTGTTAAGTATGCCTGAGAATAAGTGATCGAAGAGGGTTTGTGAAGGAGATGAGGGGGGTTTATATAGGTTTCAACAAAGATCGATCAATGGTCCAAATAATTCAGAAGAATCAACAGAGGAGAATAGTTGAGGAACGTACAAGGAATAAGAAGAAGACAAGTGTCACACAAAAGTTGTTTTATTTGAGTTAATCACTTTCATTTCTAAAGATAAGACATGCTTTTCATAAATTAGAAAGATTTTTTTTCTAATTTTAGAGAAAGTGATAAAAATAAGGTTGAGTGAATAGATAACTCAACTTAAGATTTGCTTTTACATGATTTGAGAGAAATTAAATAATAAATTATTTAATTTTGTGTGCATGGAGAAGAAAACTTATTTTTAGAAGATTTGAAAGATATTTGTAGATTAGAAAGCAAATTAAATAAATAGATTTATTTAATTGTTGTGCATGATTTGGAAGAATAAATAAAATATTTGATTGTATTTTATTTTTGGAGATTGAGAAGATTTAAATAAATTTGATTTGATTTATTCAAATTTGGAAGAATGAATTTGATTTAATTAAATAATTAGGAATTATTTAATTGTTTGGATAAGAGGGAATTTGTGATGAATTAATTAAATAATGGGATTTATTTAATTAATGGAGACTTGAGATTTGGAAAGAAGATAATTATCTAATTAAATAATTAAAATTATTTAATTGTGGAAGAATAATAGAGGAATTTGATTTAATTAATTAAATAAAGAGAATTTATTCAATTAATGTCAAAATTATGTGATTTGGAAGAATTTGATGAAATTAATTAAATAATTAGATTATTCAATTAATGTTGTAATGCAGGTGATTAGAAGAATTAGATGAAATGCAAGTAGTGCGACAACTTGGTCATTTTAGGGTGTCTACAATTATCATCATCTTCAACACTTCCTCATCATCAGAAACATCATCCACTCAACACCAATTGTTCATACTTTGCAACATCTCTTACTCATACAGTTGACACCAATGACAACACAAGCCTGTTGACATCAATGACAACACAAACTGCACATACTTGTAACAATCTCCCCCTTTATCATTGATGGAAACATATAATGTGAAAAACCATCAACACAACAAAATCCACAATACTATACTTCATACCAACTCTTTTCCTTTCTCTTTCTCTCCCCCTTAGCTTTCTACTCTCTTTTTAACAACCAACTCTTTCCTTTTTCACATTGCTCTCTCTCCCCCTTTGACATCAATGGAAAAGGGCTACATATCTCTCTTTCAATCTCACTTTTAGATGACTACTCAAGCTTGTACCTACTCACTACTGCTTTGCAACATCATTTCTTTTACTACTCTGCATACTCCCCCTTAGAAGCAACTGACATTATAACTTACTCCCCTTGCTTGCAACAACCATCATGACCACTACCTACTCCCCCTGAGAGGTAGCCTCCAACATCAGTCCAGAATAAGGAATGAATCTTGAAATTCACTAGACTAATGCATCTCCTTATGCATCTAGTTCAAAGAAGGAGGGGCAATAACCCCTAATTTCTCCCGAAGATACACATATGTATCCTTAGGAAGAGCCTTAGTGAATATAACAGTAACCTGATCCTTGGTAGGCACGTACTAAAGCTTCACTTCATTCTCTGTAGCCTTCTCCCTTAGAAAGTGATACCGAATTGTGATATGTTTCATCGTTGAGTGCATCATTGGATTCTTTGAAATGTTAATAGCACTTGTATTATCACATCTAAGATAGGAATAGGTTCATCATATACAACTATGATATCCTTCAAGGTTTGCCTCATCCACAACACTTGTGTGCAGCAAGATGTTGTAGCAATGTATTATGCCTCATCAGTAGACAAAGATACTGAATCTTGCTTCTTTCTTAACCATGACACCACTCTTCCTCTAAGAAAGAATGCATCACCACTTGTACTTTTCATGTCATCTATACAACCAACCCAATCTATATTTGTATAAGCACTTAGAGAAAAGTCATTATCCTTTGGATACCACAAGCCATGATCCAGAGTGCTCTTTAAATATCTAAATATCCTCTTCACTACTACAACATGTGACTCTCTAGGATCATCTTTAAATCTAGCCATAAGACAAACTACATGCATAATATCCAATCTAGTAGTAGTTAAATATAGAAATCCTCCAATCATTGATCTATACTTGCTCTGATCAGCCTTAGGATATTCATCATTCTTTCTCAGCTTGTAACCAATTGTCATAGGGGTACATACTAGTTTAGAATCTTCCATTCCAAACTTCTTTAACATCTCCTTTACATACTTTGATTGTGAAATGAAAATACCTTTATCTATCTGATTGATCTATAGCCTAAGGAAGAAGTTTATTTCCCCACACATTGACATTTCAAATTCTTTCTGCATTTCATCTGCAACACTCTTACACATTCCTTCATTTCCACCAAAGATTATATCATCTACATATACTTCCACAATCATAATTTGATCTTCTCCTACTTTGATGTACAGATTGCTATTTGCGGTACCTTTACTGAATCCTTGCTGTAATAAGTACCTGTCTAACCTTGCATACCAAGCTTTGGGGGCTTGTTTCAATCCATATAGTGCCTTCTTCAATATACAAACCATATCCAGTTTATTTGATAACTAAAATCCATCTTGTTATTCTCTGTATACTTCTTCCAATTCACCATTCAAGAAAGCAGACTTTAGATCCATTTGATATACTTTGAAATCCTTATATGCTACAAAATCCAAATACATCCTGATGGCTTCCATTCTTGTCATTGGATCATAAGTTTCCTCATAATCTATTCCTTCTACTTGTGAGTAACCTTTACACTCAAGCCTTGCCTTGTTTATTACCACTTCTGCATTCTCATTCAGTTTGTTCTGGAATACCCACTTAGTTCCAATCACATTTTTGTTTGTTGGTCTTGGGACAAGTTCCCAAGTTTGATTCTTTTCAATATGCATTAGTTCTTCTACTTGTGAGTAACCTTTACACACAAGCCTTGCCTTGTTTCTTACCACTTCTCCATTCTCATTCAGTTTGTTATGGAATACCCACTTATTTCCAATCACATTTTTGTTTGTTGGTCTTGGGACAAGTTCCCAAGTCTGATTCTTTTCAATCTACATTAGTTCTTCCATAGCCTTTATCTGATACTTATCCTTGCATGCTTCAATTACTAGCTTAGGTTCAACTTTAAAGAGTAAACATAGATTTACATGTTCTTCAACAACTTTCCTTCTTGTTAGCACACCTTTGTTCTTATCACTAATGATCTGATCTTCATAATGATGCTTTTGCACATACTTGGGAGTTTTAGGAGTCTTTTCTGGAGCTTCTTCCTCTTCAACTTGTACTTCCTTTTCATTAGCATTTTCTTCTTCTCCGCAAGAAGATTCATCTGATTCATATCCATTTGCTTCTAAATTATTTTGTAGATCTTCATCAACTTTGACATTTGCACTCTCAACAATCCTTCTTAGCCTCTTGTTGTAGCACTGATAAGCTTTGCTTTTATTAGAATACCCAAGGAAGATACCTTCATTAGACCTTGCATCAAACTTTCCTAGGTTTTCTTCATTGCTTCTGATATAACATGTGCTTCCAAACACTCTGAAGTACTTGGCAGTAGGAATCCTTCCATACCATAACTCATAAGGAGTCTTTGTACTGTTTGCTCTTGCCTACACTCTGTTCAGTATATAAACAATAGTACAAATTGCTTCTCTCTAGTAGACATCTAGTAGATTTTCTTCCTTAATAATTGTCCTTACAGCTTCGTGAACAATCCTATTCTTTCTTTCAACCACTCCAATATTCTACTGAGGGTCATAGGGGCAGATAAGTGCCTCTTTATTCCATGATTCTCAAAAAACATGTTAAACTCATTGGAGGTGAACTCTCCACCTTTGTCAGACCTCAAATATTTAATTCTCATATCCATTCAATTCTCAACCATGACTTTGAATGCTTTGAACTTATCTAGGGCTTCTAATTTTTCTTTGAGAAAAGCAACCCATGTCATTCTAGAATAATCATCAATCAGTAGCATGAAATACCCGTCACCTTAAAAACTCCTTACCTTGGTAGGACCACAAAGATTTGTATGCACCAATTCAAAAAGTCTGGTAGAAGATTGATCGGTGACTTTGAAACTTCTTCTTGCTTGCTTTCCAACTTGACATTCCTTACAAATAACATTGATAGGCTTTGTAATCTTTGGCAGATCTCTTACAACTTGAACTGAACTTATTCTTACTAGGCTATCAAAATTGATGTGACACAATCTTTTATACCACAACCAACTCTCACCGATCTAAGTCATAAAGCAATAACCATCACCACCTTTGAGATGATAAACATTTCCATTTGTCCTCTTTCTAGTAGCTATCACAGTTCTAGAATCTTTTCTAATCTCATAGCCACCATCCTAAAACACAAGATTGTATCCTTTGCTACACATTTGTCTAACACTCAAGAAGTTATGCTTTAAACCCTTAACATAAATAACATCATCAATATTATGTTTGCCATCAAAACTGATTGAACCACTTCCACATATCTTAGCAGATGTAACATCACCAAATCTAAGTAGTCCTCCATCATATTTTTCAAGTTTAACAAACTTACTCTTATCACTGGTCATATGATTTGAGCATCCACTGTCAATGACCTGGTAGTGCTTTTCCTATTTGGTATGAAAAGTAGATATCAAAGTGCCTTCAGTATTAAGACTTACTGCCATAGCCCTTTGCTTCATATATTTCTCAGAGTTAGCAAAAATAGTATAATATTTTAAAGCTATGAACAGACATTCATTATCCTCATCATTTTCATAATCAAATTCATCATCAGATATACTTGCATCTTCTCTAACATAGTAGCTTTTCTTAGGCACTCTACTTTTGTTCTCCCTATTTTTTCTTCTCAAAATTCTTTCCAAACATCTTGAAGCATAATGATCTATCTTGCCACAACTGAAACACTTGAAACACAACTTACCACTGTACTTACTAGTACCCAATTTCATTTTTCTCACAAAGTTAGCTTCCACATCATCAGAATCCTCTTGATCTGATTCCATAGTCTTCTTAAATTTGCCAGCCTTGAGGGTAGTCTTAGCCTTTACACTACTTGTACCAAATTCTCTCATTTCAAAAGCAGTTAAGGTACCAAGCAATTGATCTTTGGTAAACTGATTTAGATTTTGTAATTCTTTAATAGCAGAAACTTTATGACTGTAAGCTTTAGGAAGAGTTCTAAGTACCTTCAATACCACTTATTTTTATTCCACTTCTCCACCAAGTCCTTTGATGCTATTCACAACTTCATCCACCTTTTGTAAGTTGCTTGTAATGTTTACATCTTTAGACATGCTCATGGTCTTAAACATGAGCTTCAAATTCTACATTTTAGCTTGTTTGACCTTATCATCTCCTTCATAAATAATTTTTAGCTTTTTCCAAATTTCATTAGCAGTTTTTAGATTCATAACTTTCACCAATTCAGAATTAGGAAGACCAGTTAAAAGAGCATACCTTGCTTTACCCTTTGATTTCATAGGCCTTGATCTCATTTGCAGTACTTGGATCATTTTGTAGTATAGTGTATTTAGTCTCAATAGATTTCTAGATCTCATATCCAAGAGAAATCAGATAACCTTCCATCCTTATTTTCTAGAATGCATAATCTGTTCCATCAAACAAAGGATCATCCTTCTTGTGCACCATCCTTGATCTACCTCAAGTGGTTAATCTTTCTTCCAAGGAACTTGGCTCTGATACCAATTGTTGAATGCACAAGATAACTGAGAAGGGGGTGAATCGGTTGTAACTTATAATTCCAAAACCCTGAAACACATTTAGATCCACATCAATTCAATTAACCATTAAAGTGTTATGATGATTAAACATGAATGCAAATAATAGAAACTAAATCAAATCAACATCAAACACAAGAGAACACCAGATTTATGTGGAAAACCCAAGAAGGGAAAAACCATGGTGAGGATTAGCTCATGGTATAAAGTTATATCAACACCAAAAAATAATAAGCTCACTGTCAAAAGGCTCATTGCCAAAGGGCTCACTACCCAAAAGAAAGGCTCACTGCCAAAGGCTCACTACTAGAATAGAGAAGAAGATAGAGAAGATTGTTACAAGGAGAAGACTGTCTCAATGCAACAGAGAATTCCACCACAACACCATCAACCCTTCTGCAGTCTCACTAAAGAATTGTAGAAACCTTCTACTCATTGGGTTCAGTAGTCTAACACATGAAGTTTCATACTGCACTGCACATTCACACTCTATGATTCAACAATTTTCACCACACATATGATTCTCATCTATCTTATCATCCTTCAACAACTTAACACTTATTTATACCATCTTCAACTTTAAGAACATTCTCCAATATTAGTAATGCCCATTAATTTTGCAAATTCAAATCAGGTTAGACCCAAAACATTCCTGCGGTGGAAAGGAATGAAAGAAAACCACCACACACTTTAGCTTAGACCTAAATCCACTCATACACATTACAGCACGCTTCCACAAACATCGAAGCAACTCCACAATGTGTAAACACCCAAGGTCAGTCGAACTGGTGTAAACACCATAAGAAATTATGTATACACTTTCTCAAACCCAAAGATGACTTGCAGACCACATGCCATTCTTGAGCACAATCTATAATATCCCACAAACATCATGAAAACCAACAAAATCTGCAACAACTTTCACCTGCCATACAACCTTATCATGTTTACTCAGCATACACAAATGTCTCTATCAAACACTGCAACTCAATAAATCTTCCTCTAGAGCACCAAACCATGAACAACTTTGATTGAAGATAGATATTAACCTTATAAACACACTTCCAGAATTGCAAGACCTAAAACCACATTGCGGAGCAATGCAGAGAAAAAACATTTCTCCTAGACACCTCTGCAATACACAGTTCACATACTGGTGAACACATCTTCCTCTACACATCGATCTAACATGCCAAATTCTAAATGAAACACCTCTGAGAGCCTCTAAACAACATATCCAAACTGCATAAATAGATCTTAAATATAAGGGAAATGTGGAGCAAAACTAGAACACTACTCTGCACACATAGAATACCACTGTCACACACTATTTTCTTATTTTATTCAAATTTTCTCAAAAGCATTGGAAACCAAGCACCAAAAACATATTATCACCATCTTCAGTGCTTCCTCATCATTAGAAATAGCATCCACTCAACACCAACTACTCATACTCTTGCAACATCTCTTACTCATACAGTTGACACCAATGACAACACAATCTTGTTGACATCAATGACAACAATTGCGCATACTTGCAACAGATGCCTCTCCCTAGTATAAAGATATTGTATGTTAGTTGCTTCATATGAGCTACCCCTTTGACTTAGTCATAATTACGAAAGGACATTGAAATTGTAGGTCTTAAGATATATCTTGATAAATGGGACTCTAATGTGGATAAGTAGAGATAGTGTTCATTTGAGATGCCTGGATGAAGAAGAAGTTGTTGCAGTGTCATTAGAGCTACATAGTGGTGTATGTGGTGGGTATTTCATGGAAAAGACCACAACCCACTAGGTTCTTAGAGCTGGATATTGGTGGCCTAGTTTATTTTCTGATATACATAGGTTGGTTAGGAGATGTGATGCTTGTTAAAGGTTTTTAGGCATGTTGAAGGGGTTTGGTGTTTTTCCTTTAAGGCCCAAAACTATAGAAGCACCTTTTCAGTAGTGGGAACTTGATTTCATTAGAGAAATCATAGAAAGTTCTAGTGGAGGTTTTAGGTGGATCTTAGTAGCCATTGATTACTTCATTAAGTCGATTAAATATATCCCCACTAGGAAGGCTACTAGCAATGTGGTGATTGATTTCATGCTTGACCATGTCATAACCAAGTTTTGTGTTTCAAACAAAATTATAGCTGATAATGCAATGTGATTTAGGTCAATAGATTTCATCAAAGTTTTCTTTTATTATAGGATCACTATAACCCATTCATCCCCATATCACCCATAGGGAAATGGGCAAGATGAGTCTACTAGTAAGAACTTGATGAAGATTATTAAGATAATGCTTGGTCATAATAAGAAGGCTTGGGGTTCTAAGCTTAGGATCACAGTTTCTAAAGATAGGGTTACTCCAAAGAAGTCTCTAGGTAAGTCTCCTTTTGAGTTGGTATATGGAGTTGATGCTATCTTTCCTATTAGTAACCTATTCCTTGTGTATGAGTTCATTCAAGAGACTACAAAAGATGTAGATGATGCTATGTCAAGTCAAATTCACTAGTTGATTGAGCTTGATAAAAGAAGCAATGATGCTCAGAAGGTCAATATGAAAAGGCAACAATAAATTAAATACTTGTTTGATAGAAGGGCTAGGCCTAAAGACTTCAAGATTGGGGATATGGTATTGGTTTGGAATTCTAGAATACAAGATAAAGGGAAGTATGGAAAGTTAAATATCATCTATGGTTGGGCTTGTTTACTATTGAAGATCCATGTGGTGAGGATTCTTTCTTCATTAAGAGCCTCAATGGAGAACTTTAGGAAATGCCAGTGCATGGAAAATTTCTAAAACATTACTTCTCATGAGCTTTAACTCATCTTTTCCATGCACAATTTTCTTATCCTTGTATGAGTTGTTTTGTTCATACATGGTTGTTTGTGACCCATGGTGAAGTGTGTGCTCTATTGGTACTATTGGTGGTCTATACCTTAGAGTTGTTCTAGATTCTCACCATGTCCCAGTGGAACATGCATCCCAAAATAGAGCTACTATTGGAGCCTTTTTCTAAGATTTTCTTCATGTAGAGGTTTCCTTTTACTATCTAGGGTTTAGGGTTTATCTCTATGCTAGGGTTTGAGTGTTATAAAAAAATGTTATTGTTTCCCTAGTTTTGTTCTTCACAGGGTTTCTTTTCTTGTGTTGACCAATTGTCCATGTCCTTTCACTTAAAGGTTTCCCTTTGATCCCCTCAAGTCCTGTTGAAGTGACAAGCCCTTTATTTGTCACCTCTTATAGTCAAGTCCATGCCTAAAGCACTTAAGCCCTAGTTGTATGGTGCCCAAGAATTATTGTGACAATTGAGCTATAGTACATGTTAAATGCTTATTACATCACACACTTCATTCACATTGCAATCTCCAATACCTTCCCTAGTTCCAAATTTTTGCAATGCAATATTGTGTCAAGTGTCCTACAATTAGTTGTCTTTTCCTCCAAGTTGTCACTACCCCATCCAAGTTGGCTACGTCAATCATCTTGAAAAATAATCAATGAGTACTCTAGGTAACATCATCAAGTAGTCCAAGTGGAAGCATTTCATTGCATCACATGGGCCCTTCATGTCACAAGTAGGGTGGTAGTCCTTCTCTCATCTCTATGATGTGTGATGATTGTGTTGGTTCTTTCTCTTTCTACCCCCAACTCTAAGAGATGACCCAGCACCTAGACCTGAGGATCAGGTTGATCTAGATAAGATGACATCCCTATGATTGAACCATGGACAAGACAAAGCCAATGAGACAATACTGAACCCTATCTTCTGTACTTTGAGCTCCACAAGACTCAAGAGGGTAATGAGGTTATTAAAGGATAATAAAAATCTCTAGCATATGTTTGTTACATAAATGAAACCAGGTCCAGTTGGCACAATACACAAGCCTAATTTTCTGTCACTAACTTAGATTGTGTTGAATTCATAAAAATTTGTAGCTACAAACTATAAATATGTGGATAAATGACACATTCACAAATATATGAGCAAAGGATTCTTACATTTAGGATGTGGAGGCATGATCTCTTGTACCTTTAATAACATTGTGAACAAATAAATTACACAACCAATTTGTATTCATATCAATAGGCAAAGGGATGAAATTTTGTCAAGAATATGGGCCTATCCTTTGCATCCATTTAACTCCATGAAGACAAGCACACTCTAATAATTTATACCTTTCTATAGATGTTCATTTTTTGCAATTTGAGGTGTTGAGTTAGCTGCAACTTATAAGAGTTTGGTCCCTTATCATGTAGGAACAAAGTCAATTAAAGACCAATAACAATAATGACATACTAAATTTTAACTTAGATGAGTCTATGTTACATGGATCTGCCTTACAAAACATAGACTGTCAAATGCCTTCATATTTTAAATAATGTAACTCATTCTTAATAATCCATTCCCAACTCATAAACCCCACATACCACACTAGAAAGGGCTTACAATTACAAATAACTCATAATGGAAACTTTTACTATATCCTTTGAACACAAACCAACCAAACTCTAGCACGAATGCATCAAATATGCATATAGAAAATATCAAATTCCATGAAGCATACAAGAGGGAAATGGAGACAAGTTACAAATAAAATCATGAACAAGTCTTATATTTATTTACTAAATGAAGAGTACAATGCCATTATATAAATTAGACTGATGAATTAAATATTATCTAGATTAAGTAGAGTTTTTCATCAATTTGGCATGACAAATCTCAAACAATTACATACATGACCCTAAGATTGGCCTAGAAAAATTCTAGCAACCTCTCCTCAGAACCCAATAGCTAACCTAAATAATGAACCAGAAATTACAATATATTGAGAAGAGGAGAAAATCATATTGCAGATAACATTGACATTTGACACCATCTAGTTCTTTCATTGCAACTAAATTAGGCATAAAGAATATGCTATAGGATCTTTGAACTTCTCCAATACTTTCCCCTTTTTCTGGCCATGTGAATTGAAAATAATTTTCACATTGCATTTCCCATGCAACCTTTTACCCCTATGGTAAAAATAAATTTTCATCCTAATTCTCACCTTATAGGTAAAATTTTTAACCCTCCAATATTTATCCCTTTACTAGAAAATGAAAAATCACTTTTAAATCATGAAATTTGACCCCTAGAACCCCTAATTTTCCCTTGTAACCAATCAAGCATTTTGTCAAACATCATCCTGCAACCATTTGCTTGAACATTTTTTATTACATTTAAATGCACTCTATCCCTGCACTTGAAAATAATTTTCAATTATGTGACTCAATTCTTTACAATAATTATTTACAACAATGCTAGAGGCATGTAGGTCTGGCCACAATTTGCATTTTGTATTTCAAAAACCAACCTCTCCATTTCCTAAGTTTGCCCATTTTCCCTTGCAGTTGAACACATTTCCTCCATAGTTAGGTTAGTTTTATTTGATGCTGGGTGCTTTTGACAATGTTGGGCCATGAGAAATCATGCTCGGAGGTTTCTTCATCACACCATGGCATTTTTATGCATGTCTAGATATTCTAAAACATACCTAAGGATTTTTGCATCATGCCTGGAGATACAAAACACTTGCAGGGGCATGGAAATCATGCCAGGACATTTTTTATTGTGCTAGGGGTGTTTTAAATTGTTTGGGGGTGTTTTTTACTCATTCTTAGGTGTTTAAATTCATTTTAAGTTGAAGAACCATTGTGGGGCATTTTTCATTGTGTAGGGCATTTTTTACTCTCTAACATTTGAAAAACTTGCAGGGTCATTGTTGAAGTTTCATGGGTAGTTTTGGACATGAAATGACCATATAAATGCAACAAATAACATTAAAATGACCCCAAGGGCCTCATCCATGTGGTAACTTCTTATTCTAGCACTTAGAAACTTCATATTCTGACTTTGGATGTGATTGCCATTTAAAACATGTGTTGGCACATTTTTGGATGTGGGAGGATTTTAAAACCTATGTTGGTGCACTGAGAGGCTCTCCAAAGCATTTTAAAATGAATTTTTAACTTGCCCATACTTTCCTTCCTTTTTCCTTATCAAAAATTTATTTATAAAAGTATGTTCCTCCTAAGATGCCCATGGGGTTAAAAAGAATGTAATTAATAATAATTTGAGCCCCATTGCGAAAATAAAACAATAAAATATTGTTTTAATTGCTCATTAAAAAATAGTGAAACCGATAATTAATTTTTTTTAGTAGAAATTACGGAAATTATGTCACAAGCTGAGATTTGATGTCTGGAGGCCATGAAAATTTGCATGGAGTGATAATAAATATTGGAGAACATTGTGCAACCATTGGAACTGAATAATGACCAAATTTTTAGGAATTCCTTTGCAACAGGACTAGTTTGTAGGCAACTTAAAAGAATTTTTGCTACAACCACAAAACTTTCTTGACAAACTTAAAACCAGAACTAGAGACTCTTAATGAATTATCAAGACTCGTTAATTACTAGCATTGAAAATTTTTACCATTTTGACCATGTTCAACAAACCCACTCACAAATGCTAGAATATTAAATTTGGGCTCAATTCTTGTTTGATCCCCTTGAAATTAGAACTGGGAGGATTTTATGCATTATTACAACCTTTTCCCAAATGGATTTCAAATACGAGCTCTGTATTGAAAGATTTTAATGCCAGAAGTTTTAGGCCAGCTTGCCACTCTAGGAGCTAAAAAGAGAGTTCACCACCAATCTGAAGGTTAATCTATCTAGAAAATGATGCACAAAAACAAGTGCAATAGACTGTTGATCCTCAAGTACCTAGATCTAATGAATGTAATATTTTTAGGCATTGAGAGATTTAAGTGTTGGGATATCTATTGAAGTAAAGCCTAATCATTATGTGAGTTGTCTTCTAGAATATATAAAAGCTCACATTTGATTGGCCCATGTTGGTAGTGAGATTGCATGTCATAGACACAAATAAGTGACATCACTAAGCCATCTAGGTGGTGGGATTTTATTGCATCACATTGATCCTTCACATCATGATTGTTTTGATGGACCCACTCTCAATATCCCTATGATTTGTAATGGCCATTGATCTTAAGTGCTCAGATCCAATGGTAATGATCTTTTCAGATGTCGAAAGTGGCTAGGTGTCAGGACATCTTCCAAGGTGGGGTCATTTAGTCCACCAGGTGTGTTCTAAAATGGATAATATATCATAATCTATCAGTCCATGTCAAAGTTTGAGGTTTCTATTGTAAGATCCAAATGGGTGGTGTTGTGAGCAAGGAATGTGGCAGTATTTCTTTACTTCGCAGTCACCCTTAGCATTGTAATTATTTTTTATATCACATATTAAAGGTGATGCAACTTCAAAAGGCATGGTGCAGGATAGCCATTGATCTTTTCTCTAATCATATCAAAAGTCAAGTTTCAAAGTAGATTTGAAGGCTTTAATGTCTTCCTAGGGTTCCATGATTTCAGATACAAGTCTAATAAATAGAACACCATTTTTTAGACATGGATTCACATAGAACCACACCCTATTTACATCATGCATTTTAGCATGTTGCAATTAATCAAACTCTCATTGGTAATCAAAGGGTAAGAATTTCCTGCACTGTAAAGGAAGATTTAGTCCTTGGTGAACCATTTTACCTCAAGGGTAAAATAGGCATGTGAGCACCTCCAAAAATGTGGAAAATGAACTTTAGTTTTAGAGAGGGGAGAGTCTAATGTTCTTGGCATATTCCTTATGCCCGTATGTAGTTGCAGATCGAGGGTTTCAACTCATGCCATGTTTCACTCATATTTTCAATGTGAGTCTCTTTATGTCTCTTTAAATATGAACTTCTAGGCATTGTAAAAGAGGCTAGGAGTTCTAGGTAGTACAAATTAGGATATAATTAGGATTTCCAGATCAATTCTAGGTTTGTATGTAGTTGACTTTTGGGGTTTGTTGTGCAAAGATCTAGGCAATACTTCAAATAATAAAATGGGGTTTGTTTTTCAGTATAATTGTCTAAAAGTTGCATTGTAATGTTTTCTTGGTAAATCAATATAAGACCACATTCTTGTCTCTACTTTTCAATCTATCTCCTCTCTCTTTTGTATACTTCAAGGAACCTGGTAAGTTTCCAAGTGCATATTTGCTAACTTGTATCAGGAATTAGTCAGTTTGTTGTTTAATGAATATACTAGTTTTTTTTGTTATCAATTGTTTGTAATAGGAAGTCTATCTAACTTGGTATGTGGGGTTTGCAAATTGGTAGAGGATAATTAAGAATAGTTGTATTGTTGAGGACTAGAAGGAATTTTAGGGTCTAAAGCTTCTATAAGGTATAAGCCTAGTCGTTTAAGCTCATCCAATTTGGAGTTGCATTGTAATTGTAGTCATTTGTTCTAGGCTGACTCTATTTTACAATATTAGGCACCAGTCCTTATTAGTTGCATTTGATCCAACACCTTAAATGTACAAATAGAAAAAATCTATGGAAAGTATGAGGTCTATATGTCTACATGGAACTAAAAGATGTAAACAATATGTTTAAAGTCTTCCAAATCATCATCCTTTTTCCTAAATAGAATTGAGATTAGTTGTTTTATAATTTAATTGTTCACAATGCTTGTCAAGGTATGAAAGGATCATGCCTACACATGATGAACACTTAATCCTTTGCTTATAAATATGTGAATATATCAAATATATACATATTTAGGGTCTATAGCTAAAAAATTATGTGAAACCAACACAAATGAGTTAATAACAATCAATTGGACTTGTATATTGTGCCAATTGCCTTTATAGTAGTTCTTGTAAATGATATTTATTATCTTGAAAACACTCATAAGGATTACCCTCTTGAGTCTTGTAGAGCTCAAAGTGTAGAAGATTGGGTTTAGTCTTGTCATTTGGCTCTTTCTTGTCCTTGGTTCAATCATAGGGTTGTCAATTCACCTATACCAAATTGATCCCCTAGTCTTGGTATTGTGTTATCTCTTAGAACTAAGGGTAGCAAGAAAAATTGCCAACATCCAAAAATGCAATGCATAAAATGTTTCTAAGAGATGAAATGAATGCTAAAAATAAATAAATGTACAAGTTCAAGTTAGAATTAAGAGAAATGGATTTGAATGATATATTTAATTATTTTTCATTATTCTGCACACATGCACACACAATCATATATATCTATATATCACACAACTATGAGATTTTAGTTTCAATCCTTAATCCCATGAATTTATCATAAACAAAAAAGACAAAATTAATAAATTATAAGATAAAGAATATTTGGAAATACAATTTAACTAGAAAGAGAAGTGAACTACATAACCCAAATTTGGGTTTATTAAGAGCATATTATCTATTCAGTATAAATACTATCAAATGAGAATACAATATGCTAGATAGACAATACTTATTGTCAATTCCTCCAAGGTGCCACTCTCAAAGCTATTGTATGCCGCTGTAATTTTGGGCATACAAAGGCTTCAAAAGGCACTGTGATGGAAGTACCTAATGTGTATCTAGCATTCCATGCACTCTTAATGGCATTAATCATATATATACAAGTAATCCATGTGCTTCTACTATTATGATGTTTCAGTGGAGGTTGAGATAATCCCTTATTTTTCCTCAATGATATGACACTGGCTCTATTACACAGGTTGACCCTAATTATTGACATAAAGATTATATTCTCTTAAGATTTAGTGGGAAAGCCTATTGTAGACCTATTGTCTAGTAGTAGGCTAATAAATAATTTTAAAACATACTGCCAGCCTCCCTAAATATATAAAAGCACTTACACTGTGAATTTAATGACTTATAGAAATCTAGTACCTATAGTACTAGTTAATGGACAATCAAATTTAATTCTTTGGAAAATGTACTACAATAAGAGCCTCAACTGTATATCCAATCAAATTGTTGAGAATTTATTTTTTGAATTTTTGTTGTAAAAATATTTGCATATAAACTTTGTAAAAGATGAATATTTTTTTTATAATAGAAAAATACTAATACATTATTAGTTGGAGAGAACAATTGATAATAACTAGTTGAATAAACCTAGTTACACTAGTATTTTCTTAAAGGAAAGTACTAATAACACCATGCTAATGTAGCACAACTAGAACTATAAGAAAACAAATATGTATTAGATGTTTCCCTTAAGGGTCAACTTAGAGACAAAGGCCATAATAGATGTTATTTTTTTTGTTTTTATCTTAGAATACTATTCAAGTGAAAATGGTTCTTACATTCTCAAATAATTTGAGAGATAGCAATGAATGTTATGTTAGTGTAAATAAGAACATTATAAAACTACTTAGATTTTAACCTATCTAGGACAGTCCTATTCACACTTGTTAAGTCCTAAATTTGGGACTTTTACCTTTTTGTCTCATCTCATAGGGACTTTACACATTTGCTCACACTTGTCTCATGTGTCCTAACATGTGTCACACTCTTGGAGGGTTTGTCAAATTTTTACTCCTACCTTCCTACCTCCTCATTGTCCTACTTATACAAGGAGCTCATTGTAATATTTGATTCACTTTTCATGATAGATATTTTTCTTACTATGCACATAATTCATTTCTGGAAGCTATTTGGATTTTGCATTGAGATCCCTAAACTAGGTTCACCCCATAGGAAGCAAACATGGGGAAATAGGATTGATCATGTCCTAGGATTGATTTGTTCCAATGTTGATTTTAACACTATGTGTGCTATTTCAAACCTTGAGTGCCCACACACACTTTAGACCAAGATTTGGGAGATGTATGGAAACTTTTGTGTGTCTCCATTCATAGATGATCCTACTATGGACTACCTCATACCCATCAATGATGGATATAATATACCTTTGATGATGATACAAAAGAGAAATTAAATATCTAGTAGCTCTTGATTGTTGTGATGACACTAAGACTTCTCTTGATTCTTCTTCTCCTCCTATTGAGATCACATCTCCATCACCTGTTTCTTTAGTTGACTCTTTGTAGTAGGACCATTTTAGTTTTCTAGATCCATCTTATTGGGACACATTTCTACCAGACATATCATCATTGTTTTTAGAGTCCCACATTAGAGATTTGGAAGACACAATTGAGGACAATAGTCTTCTATTTTCTAGCAACTTCGATGGATTTGCATCACCATCATATTTTTTAGATATGATTGTTCTTCATCCTCCTCTTCTTCTATAACAGTTTGATAGTGGATTGGAGATCTTTGAGCAACATTTATAGATTATTATTTTTGGATCATGTATATAATTTAGAGAGATTCATCCTTCTTCATGCATATTCCTATTTGGAATGGGAAGTTATCTTGCACACATCTATGGTTCTTATTTAGGAGGAAAATATGGATGTGGGATAGAAGACTTTAGGTCCCACACTTTCACACACTAAAG
Source organism: Cunninghamia lanceolata (assembly GCA_027924645.1). NCBI lineage: Eukaryota > Viridiplantae > Streptophyta > Pinopsida > Cupressales > Cupressaceae > Cunninghamia > Cunninghamia lanceolata. Next base: position 8,811,517 of record BSBN01000252.1, on the reverse strand, counting down.
CATTAGGGAAGCAACGGATAATTTTAGGGATAAACTATTGATTTCCAATGTTCCCTTTTCCTTCTAATTAAGTCTATGTGACTGTTTTGATCAGGTTTTTACAAGCTAGTATCTCTCACTAAGCATGAAACCCTAAATTACCAATCAAACTGTAATAACTTAATTTTAGACATAGATATGAATAAAAGGATTACATAAATGTAGAGGAAATAGTATAGAGACAATGTACCTAGAAATAGAGGACCTATTGGACTAGGGCGTCAATGCCAATGTCCTAGAAGTTTTTGAATGTTAGGATTTCTGCAACTGATGTCTTTCAACCTCTAGAGGCTTCTAGATCCTAAAGAAATCACCCAGTTGGACTAGCGCGTTAGTTTCAGTGTCTCAAAAGTCTCAGAATCTTGAAATCCAAACTCTGTTATGACTGTGTCTGCAATATCCATCTTCTTGTTGCTCCTTTCCACCAGATCTCAATGAATTCAACCTGTACATGCAAAAGGAGGAGAAATATGGTTGTGGCTATATAGGAGCTTGCCTCAGTCAAGCCCCATTTTTGGTATTCCTACCTCAACAATAGCCCAAGATAAAGATCTACAAATGTGTGTGTTCATCTAACAAATGTGCATGCATTAACATAAAAACCCTAGATGACTCAAGCATCAAGGAAAGATCAACAACTTACTTCACTCAATGAATAAACACAACTTCACCTCAAGGAGATGAAAGTAATGAAGATTTGGATGAACAAGAAGGTGAGGGAACCATATCTGCAGAGGATTCCAAGCTCAATGTTGGATACTTCAACCCGTCTCCTGATCATGCAAAAGGTGTACAAACCCTAGGAAGAGAAACATAGTCTCAAGATCTTGATTCCTAATCTCCATCCATTGTCTCCATGATAGAAAATTCAAATAACTTCAAAGAGCTTCAACAAATCACTGATCTTCAATGGTAATTTTGGTAGAGCTTTGGTATAAAGTTTTCATCAAGATTGTGTCATAAAATGATTTTGAAATGGCTTTAAATATCTAACCTTAGGAATTTCAAATTTTGAAATAAGATGTCGATATCACATGAAAAATGAAATTTTGAAAATGAAATTCCAAAATGTACGGTGGGAGCCGACATCCCACCAAAATTCAAAACACTAGGAAATAGGGTAGGACAAGGGTGCTAGCGTCCAAGTCCAAGCCCTAATTTCCTGATTAGGTCTACTTTAAGGGGTCCCAAAATACCAAATCCAAACTCACTTTTTCACTTTCAGTGTTCAGTCATCTCGAAACATGACATTATTCCAGGTAGACACAAGTCAATCAGGGTTTATGAAGGTCTGAAATAAACTAGGTTAAAAGGTCACCAAAGGAGAGGAGCTCAACTATGAGAAATTGTACCATTCCATGTAGGAGGACAATTTTAAACATAACATTTAGCCCCCACTTTAGTGGCCATATGACACTACATGCATATGCAACTAAAAGAAAGTAAATACATCAATCATGAAAAGGATACCCAAAAGGATACTGTAGAGGATGCCAAAGTGTTGTCACAAAAGAGGAAGAAGCCCCCAAGTCTGTAATCTTGCAAGGCCACAAAGTTAGGAACCACAACCTGCAAAGGAGCACTTGTTAGAAAATAAAAAATCAAATCAACCTACAACTCACACCAATAAGTCAATACATAAACACTAAGGGGGTTGATTGATGAGAAATGATGAGGGAGGAAATCAAGGGAAATATATGCCCCCCTTGTTTCTGCTTGCTTATTCTGATAAATAGAAACAAGGAGATATCTACATGCGTCGATTTTGAGGAACATTGATGAAAAATGCATTGTGAGGGTTGTTTGCAAAAACAACACCCAAGCACAACACATTAGGTAGGATAGAAATTGGAACTAGGATTCCAATGCAATAGACAGTGCAGAAATCAAAGTTTGCCAACTCAAGATAGAGGCTTAAGAGTAAAACTGTTCAATTTTGCACCTAGATAGTGATAAGAATTCTCATTCACTTACTATATGTAAAGGGAGTTTTCACTTTTCACTATTCATTATTACTTGTCATTGTGTAGAGGAGAGAAGGAGAAGGAGGAAGAGATCGACGATGTCAACTCGATGTTTGTACCAGCTTCTACAACCAGAGATGCTTCGAGCCCGAGTGGCAGAGAGACATTTCAAGGCTGAGGTAAAGTCCTAATCCTTGTGCTATCATTCTTTCTGTATTCTTTAAGTTTTGTTTTTTAGGACATTTTGGAGAAGGGTTCCCAACAAGGGTGTCGAAGTCCACTCAGGGCACCTAGGTCTTCCTAGGGCACCCTAGTCCACCTAGGGCGCCTAAGTCCAAAAATGACGAGGGCCCTAGGGACAGGGCATTGATTGTTGTTATAGATACTAGGTGATGATTTTATGCTTGTATACTAATTCAAATTCTCTCTGTTTATCATGCAGGTTGTTCTCGGGATGCAAGAGCATACAAGTGTTCACCTGATGTTGCTTCTTTGAGATCACATCAGTACTATGACCAACATGGAGAGAGGCCACTTACAGTCAGTAGGGCTCTAGTGGATGTTTGATATGCCCACAATCAAATTTCATTGCAGTATACTGATGACATTGATGGAGAGGTGGAATGCATATATTTCTACATTCCATCTTCCCACAGGGGAGATGACTATCATGCTAGAGGATGTCTACCGGATCCTGTGCCTACCTATACGTGGGGAGACAGTGAGGATCGTAGAGTGTCACTCAGTGGAGTACACATGCAAGAGTTAGATGTACTATCTAGGCCACACAATCGCTTGGGCAAAGCATGGGCACATTCAGCTTCGATTCAACTTTAGTTACTAGAGTGGGGATGCACTGACATCCCTCTGATTCAGAGGATTATGATTGTGATAGTGGCATTAGTAGTTGTACTGGATGGATGAGGCACTCACCTTCACATGGGCCTTGTTCACACTGTCAGGGTGATGGAGGAGGTGGAGATAGTCTACTCATGGGGGCACAGTATGCTTTTGCACCTCTACCATGAGTTGGGATGGTATGTCCATTATGAGGCACATAGCTTGATGTGTTGCACATTAATTTAGGTCTGGGCCTTTGAGCATATCAGATGCACGTGGCCTACAGGTTTCCCCATAGAGCCAATGTTTACCTATCCTTGAGTTCATGCCTATCCTCTTGTTAGATGCTAGAGACATAGTGATCTATTGTACTTGAGAGTTGTATTTAATAGACTGCAGCCCAGCAATATCATCTGGAGACCATATCATGGCTATATAGCATGGACAGGTCAGTGAAGACAGTTAGCAAGGATGCAGAGGGATCAATTGATGATTGGTTGCCTTGATCACATTATTGTATGGTTTTACTTTGATAGGGTAGCATGACAATTTGGATGCCAATAGGATGTACCTATGATATGTTTGAGATATGTGCACTCTGTATGTAGTGCAATTAGGGAAAACAACACCTGATGGCTGACAGTAGCAGGTGTAGTGATTAGTGATGATGATGGTATAGAGGATGCAGAGTTGATATTTAATGTGAACAACATCAAAGTTACCCAAGCATATCAGATCCAGTGGCAAACAACATGACTTGTTCCTATCTATCCATCTAATCACCCTACAGGTGATCCTCAACTGTCGGTCAATCACATGAGTGACACAGGGGTAGAGGATGACATTAGTCACTTTGCTAGATACTATGATCTAGGATGATGAGGATGATGATGATGAGGAGGAGGAGGTCCCATCATGGTACATCTTCAAGGCGAGACTGGGGTGAGATCAACAAGAGGCAGACATCGACAAGGAGGCTGAATCTCAGTCACAGTCTAGAGCTCGTGGTCCAGCCCTTGTAGATGTCAAGAGATCAAACTGACACGAATGAGGGGAGACCAGTAGTCATATTCCCCCAGCTACAGAGTTAGCTGTAGAGATAATCACATCATCAGCTATCTGAGATCCATTCTTGGCGAGATGGAGATCCAGGTAGGATGCTTTTTTGTATATAGATGGAGTTATTTGTGATGTCTATATGAGGTATTAATATCTATTTTGTTTCCTTTTTGTAGTTGGGATAGATGCATGGTGCGACTTGGTGAACCGCACCATAGCAGAGATAGTTCCAACTGATGCAGCTGAGTAGTGGGTGCAGACGGGATATTCATCACAGTCATCCGCAGGGTGGCATGTGAAGATTTTTATGCCTTTTAAGAGGTACATGTTATAGATGGAATCGATTCTAGATCACTTTGCATGGGAGAGAGAGGATTTACTTTAGAGAGCCAAGCATGTGGAGATGGAGCTCCAGGTGCTATGAGATTAGGCTACAGTAGTACCTACACTTGAGGGAGATCCTATCATGAGTGAGATCTTACTTCCTAATTTACGCCAGGCGAGAGCTAACAGAGATAGGCTCTAAGAAAAGCTAGAAAGAGCCACATATGAGAGGGATCGATATCAACAGATGTACTAAGAGTCACATGACGAGGTTCTAGGATTGAGAGTCACATGACAAGGTGCTAGGACTGAGAGGAGAGATCAGGGGGTTACGATCGTAGAGTGTCTCTAGGAGTCATTTGCAATTTGTAGCCACACATGGTCGGGCCTCCGTCACACGCGCACCATGAGGTCTCGAGGGTACAGGTGACCAAGGTTCAGCTATGTGATGTATATTATGTACTATGACATCCCATTTTGATGTATAAGATAGTCGACTCTAATGTATATGTAAACTGATGATGATATATATGTGATGGTTTCTTGTTATTATTTTTAATGTTGTCTAATCTATTACATGTGATTTATCTAAAATGTAACTAGTGATAACTGTTACATGCTCATTTGGAATTGTGATTAATACTAATGTGATACTAAAACAATTCTTTGCAAAATGTAAAGTAAAATGCACAATAATAAATGAATTTCACACATAATCATTATTCCATGCTTAACTCAGTTAATACAAAGGTGATCTACAAGATACAACAATGATTAACTGAAACAAATGTTATGTTAAATGAATTAAGACAAAATAATCATATCTTGTCAATTTTTTTTTTAAGACAATGCGCTTGGTAAACTTTTTAACGTGACCGGTAACGCTGGTACGACATGCCCTCCGGCTCCACACAATGCTTTTGCCCGGAGCTATGAATTGGTGAGGCCACAACATAGGGGACCTCATCCCCAAGAAAGAACACTTCAAACCCACGAGTTCATTGCACCAGTAGGGGTTTGAACTCTGGTGGCTGCCACTACAACCGAATGACTTAACCACCGAACCACGCCCTTATTAGCTCATATCTTGTTGAAATTGAAGCTAAACTAATTAATAAGTTTTTCTTTTTAAAGTAACATCTAACATATAATCTTAAGCATAAAATTTCTTGATGTGCGCAACATTAATAGGTTCTTTAAGCAACATACCTTGTTCGTCAGATAGCTTATACACTCCTGATCCAAAGGCTTCAGTAATGATGTATGGTCCAAGCCAATTAGGGATGAACTTTTTCTCCAAGAGGTGCATTCAGATTGCGTTGATTCTCATAAAGTACCAGGTCTCCAACATTAAATGAATGGTGTATGACACGCTCATTGTACGATCATTGTATAATCTTTTGATGGGCTTTAAGATACTCAAGCATGTTAATACACTGTTCATCCAGCGTCTCAAGTTGTTGTAATCTCTTTTCTCTTTCTGTGTCATCATCAGTAACATCTCTCAAGGAGATTCTTAATGAAGGAATTTTGAATTCCAAGGGCATTACTGCATCAACACCGTAAACAAGATTATACAAGGTAGTTCCAGTAGTTGTACAAATGCTTGTTCTATAGGCTCATAATGCATAGGATAATTGAGTATGCCAATCTTTCTAATGTTTGTTAACAATTTTTCATAAAGTTTGTCCGATAATCTTGGTTGAAGCTTCTTCTTGGCCATTTGGTTGAGGATAATAAGGCATAGAGAAGCAATGTTGAATGTGATACTTTTCTATAAATTTCTTCACATCCTTGTTCTTGAATGGCATGCCATTATCAGAGACCAAGGAGGAAGGAATACCAAATCGAGAGATTATGTTATCTTGTATAAAATGAGAAATTACTTTAGCAGTCATGGATCATAAAGGTACAACTTCAACCCACTTCGTGAAGTAATCAATAGAAATAATTATAAAGGTATGTCCTTGAGAAGAAGGCAGAGAAATTTTACCAATTAGATCTAAGCCCCAAATAGAAAATGGCCAAGGTGACACTTGGGCACGAAGTTCTTCGGCAAGTGCTCGGATTAAATGTTGATGTTGTTGACATTACAGGCACTTCTTGACATAAGAAAAAGAATCTCGCTCCATACATTGCCAATAATACCCCATACATATTAATTTTTGTACCAATGACTTTCCTCCAAAATGTCTTCCACAAGCACCAGAGTGAGCTTCTTCTAAAGCTATCAGAATCTCTAAATTACTAAGACTTCAGAAAAGAACACCATTATAGCTTTGTCTATATAAGACATTAGATAAAATGATATAGTGCGCTGCAAGTTTACGCAGACGAACTCGAGCATTTTTATATGTTGAATTAGGGATGCTTCCATTGTGTAAATAGTTGAATATATGGGAGAAACATTCACTAGAGGTTATATCACAACAAAGATTAGTACTTACTACTATAGGGTCTTCTACAACTGGTGTTTTAAGATTACAAATAATAAAGGTAAATTCATCAGGAGAATCATCAGGGGATATAAGGGAAGCTACACTTGCCATTGTATCTACATGTCGATTGTCTTTTCTTCGAATAGTATCAATTGAAAAGGATGTAAATCGCTTTAACAGGGGCAAAGCAAAGTCATGATATTGAGATAATTTGTCTTGTTTAACTTGATATAATCCCTTTATTTGTCATACAATTAGTTTTGAATCACCATATATAGTGAGGTTTTTGATGTTTAGAGCGAAAGCGGCATGAAGTCCTAAAATAAGAGCTTCGTACTCAGCAATGTTGTTTGTACATGAGAAGTTTAGGTGGTAAGACATAGGAATCAACTTACCTGTAGGGGTACTAGTATAACACCAGCACTAGAGCTAGTTCAACATATTAATCCGTTAAAATATAATTCCCATTTATCATTCTTATCCATAGATAATATTTGACCATCAGGAAATGTCTTTTGATTTTGTATAACGAATGGGGAGGGTGCTTTAGCTAAATGGTCAGCTAATGCTTATCCTTTAATCACTTTCTGAGAAATAAATTTAAGATCAAATTTAGTTAACAACATCACCCATTTAGCAAGATGGCCCGATAAGTCAGTTTTAGCGAAAAGATGTTTCAATGGGTCAAATTTCACCATCACATGTATTTCAACATTTAATAGATAATGTCTAAGCTTCTATGTTACAAACACTAAATCTAAGCAATTCTTCTCTATAACAGTGTATCACACTTCATAATTGAGTAGGTTTTGACTGATGTAATATACAACACATTCCTTTCCTTCAATATTATGTTGTACTAATAAATCCACAAGAGCATTATTAGATGCTGAGATATACAAGAGGAGAGGTTTATCAGAAATAACAGGTTGTAAAATAGGAGGATTAGCTAGATAAGTGTTTAAATCCTCGAAAGCTTTTTGACATTCAGCATTCCATTGAAATTTTGAATCCTTCTTCAGTAATTGTGTAAAGGGTGAGTCCTATCTGCGAGTTGTGAAACAAATCAGCAAATGGCCTGAATCTTCCCTTGCAAACTACGAAGTTGAGATATGTTCTTAGGTGTTGGCATATTAACAATTACATCAATATTTTTCATATCAACATCAATACCATGATTTGAAACTATAAACCCCAACAGTTTTCCATTGTCTACACCAAAAACACATTTATGGGGGTTTAAATGCATGTTGTATTTCTTTATTCACTCAAAGATCTATCGAAGAGTCATGGTGTGATCTTGGTGATGAATGGATGATGCAGAGGAAAAGAACAACTTAACTCCTTATAGGAAAAGTTCATTACAATGGGCTTCAACCTTATAGGATCTACAAGCTTCACAAGAAATCTTTCCACAAAAACAGTGACACCAAACTAAGTTTCAACATTTCTAACTCAAACAAGGTCTCAAAGACAAACCATTACAAAGTCTGTCTATTCATTCCTTTGCCAATCCTTCATTGACTATCCTTGATGTGCAACTATGGCACTCACACTGTGAGGACAGTGGATAGAAAACTTACAGGTTGACTGCACTTTGATAGTGCCTTGACAGGCTTGTTCCTTGTAGCCCTACCATTAAAGACTGTTAAGCACAACTTTTACCATAGAACCCTCCTCAAGACTATAAAGGTATATTTGAATACCCATTAAAGATCTTTAAAACATATCCAAGAATCAATATCTATTACTTTGAAAAGAACTGTCCAAAAATGGACTGACAACGTGCAAATTAGGCCTATTAGGCCTTGTCACCACAAGGGCTTATTGAAAATGGGTACTCCACGACTCCCCACACCTTGCCAATGCTTGGAACACTTCACAAAAGGTCTACAACTGCTCATTAAATCATCAAAAGTACCTTTCCATTAGTACTTTAACAAACCCTAAGTCCTATAACTCTTCACTGTTCCTAAAACTCTGTTTTCTGATTATACACAGAAATTTGAATCCAAAACTTTACTTTCCACTCCTTGAATCTTAGTCCATTGGTCAGAGGCTTCAATAATATGAGAATACATGTCAATAAGATTCTTTTCCTCTAAGGCCTAGAGACCTTCAATAGTTCCAATGAAAGAAATACGATTTTCTTAGTTCGCTGTTTACCCTAAATAAGGGTTTTGATAGTTTCTAGAAATCCACAATATCTAACTCAAAACAAAACTAAAATGCATGAGATAAATGTCAAGTGGAAGGTGATTAAATGCACTACCACTTACAATCAATTAGACATCATTTCCCGTCCATACCAGGCCGTACACAGTCAAGAAATAGTGAATTCTGTAGGAAAACATAGAAAACAGTGCCTTTTTATCATTCCATTTCAAATCTCCAATCACCCACAACTTCTTTGAAGGTTACAAGGCCTTTTAAAGGCATTACAACATGACCTTTCAGTTTCTAACTTCCTTGGAACAAACTAAGAGCCAAATGACCCTTCAACTTCCAAGTTTGCATCTTTTTTTCAATTTTACATGACAACCTTTACATTGTATGCAATATTTTGTATATTTGAACCTCCTAATGACCTAAACACCTAATAGTGACTTGATTAACCTCATTACAATGTTGAACCATTAAAATTTAATCAAACTCCTATGGAAGTATCAATTTGTCAAGGTGCTCCTGCACCATACAACCAACCAACAAAGATTTCCAAGTCCCTTGGAAATGTATCTGCAAAACAAAACTACCTTTTCCTGCATCTCCTTTGGCTTTATCTCCAATCTTTTCATTTTCAATCGTCTAATCTTTAGACTAATAGGAATGGTGACCAACCAACCAAAAAATTAAACTACTATCTTCACAGAGCATCCTCAAGCTCCTTCTACTCCCATCACTGGAGTACTCTTCAGGCTGCAACCCCAAGTGCTTCTTTAGATGTCCACCCTACACGGTACTTCACAACCAACCAACTCACCAAACCATTCATCTCACCCAACAGTAGATTCTGGTGATGCACCTACCACTCTCTCCTCAGTGGTTTCTCTCTGCACCCTTATCTTGCCTAATCTCTATTAGAGAATGGTCATGATAGACCTCATCTTGTCTGCCCACACACACAACCTCAGAAAACATCCTTCTACAGCTAGATGGACCAAGCACTTGCAACCAAACAACTTAGCAAACAAAATAATGGTCACCAACAGAATCTTTCCTTCAGTTCTTCACCTACCTTCTCAGTGACAGAAACAAATACAACACCCAAATCTTTCGCCAGCTCTTATACCAATATGATGTAGAGGAAAAGAACAACTTAACTCCTTATAGGCAAAGTTCATTACAATGGGCTTCAACCTTATAGGATCTACAATCTTCACAAGAAATCTTTCCACAAAAATAGTGACACCAAACTCAGTTTCAACATTTTTGACTCAAACAAGGTCTCAAAGACAAACCATTACAAAGTCTGTCTATTCATTCCTTTGCCAATCCTTCATTGACTATCCTTGATGTGCAACTATGGCACTCACACTGTGAGTGCAGTGGACAACAAACTTACAGGTTGACTGCACTTTGATAGTGCCTTGACAGGCTTGTTTCTTGTAGCCCTACCATTAAAGACTGTCAAGCATAACTTTTACCATAGAACCCTCCTCAAGACTATAAAGGCATATTTGAATACCCATTAAAGATCTTTAAAACATATCCAAGAATCAATATCTATTACTTTGAAAAGAACTGTCCAAAAATGGACTGACAACATGCAAATTAGGCCTATTAGGCCTTGTCACCACAAGGGCTTATTGAAAATGGATACTCCACGACTCCCCACCCATTGCCAATGCTTGGAACACTTCACAAAAGGTCTGCAACTACTCATTGAATCATCAAAAGTACCTTTCCATCAGTACTTTAACAAACCCTAAGTCCTATAACTCTTGACTGTTCCTAAAACTCTGTTTTCTGATTATACACAGAAATTTCAGTCCAAAACTTTACTTTCCACTCCTTGAATCTTAGTCCATTGGTCAGAGGCTTCAATAATATGAGAATACATGTCAATAAGATTCTTTTCCTCTAAGGACTAGAGACCTTCAATAGTTCCAATGAAAGAAATACGATTTTCTTAGTTTGTTGTTTACCCTAAATCAGGGTTTTGATAGTTTCTAGAAATCCACAATATCTAACTCAAAACAAAACTAAAATGCATGAGATAAATGTCAAATGGAAGGTGATTGAATGCACTACCACTTACAATCAATTAGACATCATTTCCCATCTGTACCAGGCTGTACATAGTCAAGAAACAGTGAATTTCTATAGGAAAACACAGAAAACAGTGCCTTTTATCATTCCATTTCAAATCTCCAATCACCCACGACTTCTTTGAAGGTTACAAGGCCTTTTAAAGGCATTACAACATGACCTTTTAGTTTCTAACTTCCTTGGAATGAACTAAGAGCCGAATGACCCTTCAACTTCCAAGTTTGCATCTTTTTTTCAATTTTACATGACAACCTTTACATTGTATGCAATATTTTTTATATTTGAACCTCCTAATGACCTGAACACCTAATAGTGACTTGATTAACCTCATTACAATGTTGAACCATTAAAATTTAATCAAACTCCTATGGAAGTATCAATTTGTCAAGGTTCTCCTACACCAATGGACTTCACCAAGATATCATCGACATAATCCTCTAAGATATTGTGCATGTAATCATGAAATATAAGGGTCATAGCATATTGGTACATTTCTCCTACATTCTTAAGTCCAAATGACATGACCAACCAAAACAATGTTCCCCAAGGTGTTATAAAAGTTGTTTTATACTGATCTTGAGGATTTATCAACATTTGATTATATCCTGAAAAACCATCCATGAAGGAGAGTAATTCATGGCCATCTATAGAGTCTACAATCATATCAATGTTAGGAACTGGGAAATCATCTTTCAAAAATGCAAGATTCAAATATCTAAAATCGGTACACATGCGAATATAACCATCAGGTTTAGCAAGAGCCACTATGTTTGAAATCCAAGGTGAGTAATCAATAGGGTGGATAAAGCCAGCTTGTAAAAGATTTTCTATCTCATCCTTTACAAGTAATGCAATCGTAGGATTCATCTTATGAATCTTTTGTTTAAATGGCTTAGCATCTGGTTTCAATACAATATTGTGTGTTACAATATGAGGATCAATACTAGGCATATCCAAATAATTCAAACCAAACAATTCAGAAAATTCATGTAACAACTTGGTCATATCATCTTTTTCTTCTTTACTTAAACAATCACCTATAGGGATAACTTTTTCAGTATTATTTTTCTCCATGAAAACATCAACAATATTTCCATTACATAGAGTCCTGTGGTCTAGGAGATTGGGTGATTGTTGCAAGTCTTCAGGTTCTTCCTCATATTTTAAAGTGGTATTTATCATGCTAGTGGACTTTCCAAAATATGCACAATTGTTCAAACAATAAGATAGTCCACTTTTATGATGGTAATGGGAAATATTGTCGTAAGCACCCAAGAATTCAATTATTGCTTCATCTATTGAAAAAATATCTGAAGGGATCTCTCTTGGAGGACAATTAATGTCAATCATCTCAGGATACATCAAATTAAGCGTCGATATTGTATTCACATTAAGAGTAGGACGTCTATAGACTTTAGATTCTTTGAAAGGGTTATATCCAATACCACTTGAGTAGTGTTGTAAAGTGGATTCTATAGGTACATGAATCCCATGTTGATTAACACCGCAACCATTACCTACATAGTCACAACTCTTATAAAGGATCTAAAATCCCTGATCATAGAGGGAAGCCATTTCCTTAGAAGAAGGTGGGGCTTCATAAGTCTAATAATTTGTAGTGTAAGTAAAAGTATTATCTGTATTTGTTAGTAAAGAGACTTTAGTATTTGAACATTTAGATGAGATCGATGCAACACTTGATGTTTCAGGAGCAGAGTTGTTAATTTTATATTCACCTATAGAAGGAGATGTAAAATCTAATGAACCCCAATTATCACCAAAGAATGCATTCACTTGTTTAGACTCTTGTACAACATTATCTGTGGTAAGAGGAGCTGACGAGTCAACTTTCAGATTATTTAAGATCTTATGATGAACAACTTGCTTTTGTGATTCGATTTGTAAACAATTATCAGGTTTAGGATCAACATGAATAGTATGAAGTTTGTCTTTATGAACAAACTTGATTGAATGATGAAGGGTGGAAGGAACTACCCCCAATGCACGAATCCATGGTCTACCAAGAATCATGTTGTAAGATAAAGAACTAGACATGACATGAATCAGAGTAGATAAAGTCACAGGCCCAACTTGTACAGATAAAGTTATAGTGCCTATAGATTGTCTTCCAACATTATCAAAGACACAGATACTTATCCTATCTGGATTAATCAGAGATGTATCAACTTTAATCTTATGTAATAAATTGATGCCACAAACATTAAGAGCTGACCCATTATCAATCATAACTTGTTTAATCAGTTTCTTGTTTATTGTAATGAAAATAATCAAAGGATCATACTGATTTTGAACTTTACGAGATGGCAACTCATGTTGTTGAAATAAAATATCTATTTTTGTCGCATGCATACAATCTAAAAGAGTTGCTACATCATTAGGTTTAACTGTAGGTGGTACAATCACCTTTTGTAAAGATTCTTGGAGCATTCCATGGTATGTAGGTGAAGTTTGTATGAGTTGTCAAAGAGATATTTTGGCAGGAGTAGCACGAAGCTACTCAACAAGATCATAATCTTGACCAACTTTTTGCATTAAATGAGGTGCTTGAGGAAGCATCGGTTGAGAAGCTGGTTAAGATATTGAAATGATCAATTATTGTTTGCTTTGTTTGTTATTTCGAGTATTGTATAAATGAGAAACCACACTATGGCTAGGTTGTTGTGAATTTTGATGTGTTATTTGTTTATCATAGTTACAAATGTAATTAGGAGGTCTAGAAGAGGATGGAAGACCTCTAACAGTGAGCACCAGTTTAGAAGGAGGTTGGACCGCATCTAAATACAAAGTAACCTCTATTCTTTGTTTCATAGGTTCTTGATGTAGGAGCATCCCTAGTTCAAGAGAAATCTCGCATCAACCAAAAAAATTTGCATTTCAGTTGGTTATTTTTCATTTTCTAGTTCAGTTCAAATAGTTCAGTCAGTAGCAGTTTCTGTATTTTGGTCCGCATTCTACTGTAGTTTCATTTCAAACCTTGCAGAGCTAGAATTAGCACCTAGATACATTCTTCTACATCGTATCCATAATTTAGAGTATTTGGATTAAGTACCGGAAAGTTATCGCTATCAGAAGATCAACTATTTTCATAGAGTAGAGCATCTTGGCAGTCTCAGACAATCAGCTAAAAGAAAAGACTTGTAGAGAATTTCCTAATTTGCGAAGCCTAATAACACATAATTTGATGATCTATGGTTCGTGGACAACCTTCCCCAAGATCTATACATCATTCCATTTATTTGCAGAGGAGTTCCATCCATTTAGGTTTGACCTATCTGTGTACACACATTACACCTCTTCATTGGAGTTTGTAACTTTCCTTGGCCGACGCGGAGGAATATTTTGTACCAAAGATGATATAAATTGATGTAATAGATCCTTAGGAAGGTAGATCTTGATAGTTTATCATTAGTTTATCATTGATAGTTTGAATTCTTGTGAAGGAGATTCAAAGCCATATCTAGCGCATACTCTGTAATCAGGCCTGTGAGCCCAATTGTAAGCCCGCATGATGCCAGCCAATCTATATTTGAATTCTATGATGTATTGAATGACTGAATTTGCATTTGTTTCATTTCCTTGAGTTATTTCCATTGTGTTTACTCTTGCTGCACGGTTTGGATAGTTCACTCTATGAGCCCTCCTACCGTGACTACACCAAGTGATATTAGAGTGAAAGTTTGAATGTTTGGAAGTGAATTGAGTGAAGTTGGTGAAGGAATTATGTAAGATCTTTCTATGGATAGATTGCCAAATCCAAGGCAAGTTACTTGTGTTGGAACCGATCACTAATTGTGAGGTAGTTGTCACCTTGTAGCCCAATCACCGAATTGAGGCAGTTTGCACTTGATCCATGAAAAATGCTACTGAGGAGACTCCCTGTTGTTGGAACAATGGCTGGTAGAATGGATGAGATGATGGAAATGATTAAAATGATGAGGATTCGATTGGATGCCATCAAGGAAGATAGGTAAAGAGGATTGACACCTAGACCTAATGTTGAAAGTGATGATGAAGAGGATTTTCAATCTGTTGAACAAATTGGTGAAACCCTAGGAGGTGATGAAGAAGAAGATTTAGATCAAGTAAAGATGTTGCAAGCTATTTCAAATATTGGGAAGAGACCTAGAGTTGATAAACTGAATTACACTGGCAATTTAAACCCTTAAGAGATGATTGACTGGATAAATGACATGGAAGAATACTTTGAATATGAAGAAGTTCAAGATCCGGAGAAGGTAAAATTTTCAAAGGCAAAGTTGAAAGGACATGCTGCTATATGGTGGAAATAAGTTCAGTTGGATAGAAATAGAAGAAGGAAAGAAAAGATTACAAAGTGGGATAGGATGGTGATAAAATTGAAGAACCAGTTTGTACCTGCTGACTATGAGTTGGAGCTATTGAAAAGATTGCAAAACCTGAGACAAAAGGAGAAATTTGTAAAGAAGTACACTGAAGAATTTCATAAGATGATCATAAGGATGGGACATAGTGAAGCAAGAAAAGAGAAAGTGGCTAGATACATCAATGGACTGAGATTGAACATTCAAGAAGAACTGAGTTTGGTGAGGATGACAACACTGGAAGAAACATATCAATTTGCCCTAAAAGTTGAAGAGAAGTTGAATAAGAGACATGATCAGAGACAAAGAGGAAGAGGAGGTAAATTTTAGAGGGGAAGAACATTTTCTGGAGGAGAAATATCACATCCAGAGCAGAGCAAGCTTGACAACCCATTTAAGGAGGAGAAAGATAGCAATACCTACCAGAGCAATGACATAAATTTTCATCACAGAGGAAATTATAATTCATACTAGAATGAAGATACAGAAGAGAAGGAAGAGGACCTGATAGGAGAACATTCAGAGGCACTTGTTTCAAGTGTGGATGTGAAGGATATAGAGCATTTGAATGTAATCAAGGGAGTACAAGAAAGAGAACAAAAAATAATGGAAGAGCAGCCTATGTGAAAGAATAACTTGTTGAACTCGGTGACCCTAGTCTAGTTGGCAAACCTAAGAAGGGAGAATCACTAGTGATGAGGAGAGCACTATTTCAAGAAGAAACAAATGAAGAAACACCGTAGAGGAAAAGCTTGTTCAAGACAAGATGCAAATCAGGAGGTAAATGTTGTAAAATTGTTATTGATAGTGGTAGTTCAGATAACCTAGTTTTAGAGGAGATGGTGACTAAGATGAAGTTGGAAAGATTGAAACACCCTAAGCCCTATTAGATAGCATGGATTCAGGATGATCATAAGGTACTAGTGAGTGAATAATGTTTGGTGAAATTTCATATTGGATCTTATCATGATGAAGTCTTGTGTGATATTTATGCCTATGGATGTTTTTCATATATTGTTGGGTAGACCTTAGCAGTATGATAGGAAAGCTATACATGTTGGGAGAAAGAATACATACATTATAACATCAAATGATAAAAGAATTACTTTGATCCCTTTGGAGGATGATCCTAATAGTGAAGTATGTGGGAATGCTAGAATCTTCTTGGTAGATGGAAGAAAATTTCTGGATGGTTTGAGACATGAGAATATGTGTTATGCTTTGATTCCTAAGAAACCTAAAACATTGAAGAAGGAGACTGAAGAATCACAACTGGAGGAGATAACTGAATTGATGACTGAGTATGAAGACATCATATCAGACAATGTACCTGAAGGATTACCACCAATCAGAAGTATCAGTCACCACATGGATCTTATACTTGGAGCTAGTTTGCCTAACAAAGAAGCACACAGAATGACACCAGTAGAGAATGAAGAATTGAATAGGCAGATACAAGAATTATTGAGGAAAGGTTTGATCAGAGAAATTTTGAGCCCTTGTGCAGTATCTGCAATGTTAGCACCTAAGAAAGATGGAGAATGGAGAATGTGTACAAACTCTAGAGAAATAAACAAGATCACAGTTAAGTATAGATTTCCTTTACCTAAGATGGATGATATTATGGATTGTTTGAGTGGAGCAAGATATTTCACAAAGATAGATTTTAAGAGTCGATACCATCAGATCAGAATCAGAGAAGGAGATGAATGGAAGACTACTTTTAAGACAAATGAAGGATTGTATGAGTGGTTAGTGATGACTTTTGGACTAACAAATGCACCTAGTACTTTCATGAGGTTGATGAATAAAGTTCTGAAGAAATTCTTGGGTAAGTTTTTTATTATATACTTGGATGACATTCTAATTTTTAGTAAGACAAAAGAAGAGAATTTGTTGCACCTGAGACAAGTATTATAGAGACTGAGAGAAGAGAAATTATTGATAAACATCAAGAAGTGTAGTTTCATGAAGGAAGAATTGGTATATTTGGGATTTGTGATTTCTGTAGAAGGATTGAAGATGGACCTTGAGAAAGTGAGAGCAATTATTGAATGGCCTATACCAGGGAGCATTGGAGAAGTTAGATCATTTCATGGATTGGCTAGTTTCTACTAGAAGTTCATTAGAAATTTTAGTTTAGTTTGTAACCCTATGATAGAGACAATGAGAGGTGATAGAAAAGACTTCAAGTAGACATCAAGAGTAGATAAAGGTTTTGAGTTGTTGAAGCAGAAAGTGACAGAGCAACTTGTTTTGGCATTACTGGATTTCAATAAGGTATTTCAAGTAGATTGTGATGCAAGTGGGAATGCAATAGGAGCAGTGTTAAGTCAAGAAGGTAGATCTGTAGCATATTTTAGTGAGAAGTTTAATGATGCAAGGAGAAGATATTTAATTTATGATCAAGAGTTCTATACCATAATTCAAGCCTTGAAGAAGTGGAGACACTACTTATTTCCTAAGGAATTTGTGTTGTATACAGATCATCAAGCTTTGCAATATTTGAATAGTCAAGGTAAGTTAAATTAGAGACATATGAGATGGGTAGAGTTCATGTAGAGTTATACATTTGTATTGAAGCATAGAAGTGGTAAGTCAAACAAAGTTGCAGATGCATTGAGTAGAAGAAGGAACTTGTTGACGGAGATGAGAGTTGAAGTGTTAGGTTTTGATGAGTTGAAGCATATGTATGAGGGAGATATTGATTTTTTAGAACCTTGGAAAGCATGTAAGGAACCTATTGTGATAGATAAGAGTAAGTGGTTGGAATATTTCATTCAAGAAGATATGTTGTTTAAAGGAAACCAGTTGTGCATACTTAGAAGTTCTATGAGAGACAATTTGATCAAGGAGAAACACAGTGGTGGATTGGTAGGACATTTTGGCATTGATAAGATAATGGCTTTGGTAAGTGAAAACTACTTTTAGCCTTAGATACATAAGGATGTTAGGAAATTTGTGTAGAGTTGTGTAGACTTTGTCAAGTTGCAAAAGGGAATAGTCAAAACACTAGATTGTAAAAACCTTTGATAGTACCTAAGAGACCTTGGGAAGACATAAGTATGGATTTTGTAATGGGATTACTGAAGACACAGAGGACATGATTCTATATTTGTAGTGGTGGATAGATTTTCAAAGATGGCACATTTCATACCTTATAAGAAGACAATTGATGCAATGCATGTAGCTGACCTATTTTCCAACGAGATTGTGAGATTGCATGGATTACCTAAGAGCATAGTTTCAAATAGAGACACTAAGTTTGTTGGATACTTTTGGAAGACACTTTGGAAGAAGATGAAGACAGATTTGAAGTTTAGTTCAACATTTCATCCACATACAGATGGATAGATAGAGGTAGTAAATAGGAGCTTGGGAAACTTGTTGAGATGTCTAGTTGGAGAGAAGATAGGAAGTTAGGATTTGATTCTTTCACAAGCAAAGTTTGCATACAATAATTCAATGAATAGGAGTACCGAAAGAACACCTTTTGAGATTGTTACCAGGGTAAACCCTAGAGGAGTTGAAGAATTGAGAGATATTAGTATGATAGAAAAGAGAAGTGCAAAAATAGAAGAATTTGCAGAACATATGGAGACAATGCATAATTAGGTGAAGAAGTATTTGGAGAATATGAATAGTAAGTACAAAGAGAAAGCATATGAGAAGAGAAGACATAAGGAATTTGTAGTTGGAGATGAAGTGATGGTATACTTGAGAAAACAAAGATTTCCAGTTGGAACATATAACAAGTTGAAGATGAAGAAGTTTGGGCCTTGTAGGATACTCAGAAAGTTTGATTCAGGAAATGCCTATGA
Organism: Cunninghamia lanceolata; assembly: GCA_027924645.1. NCBI lineage: Eukaryota > Viridiplantae > Streptophyta > Pinopsida > Cupressales > Cupressaceae > Cunninghamia > Cunninghamia lanceolata. Next base: position 8,792,402 of record BSBN01000252.1, on the reverse strand, counting down.
AGTGGAGCTACCAAAGACATTGGGTATATCACCTATTTTCAACATTGTAGACCTCTATTAGTATCATGAAGTAGAGTTCAGTGGCAACATGGAAGAAGACTTGAAGAAGCAATTACCACAACAAGCACCGGAGCAAATTGAAGATATTTTGGATAGCAGAGTTGGACATAACACCAAAGGAAGACTGTGTATGAGGAAAATTGACTATGATAAACTAACAAAATCAAAAAAATAATAACATAAAGAGAACGAATCTAAGTAAAAGCCATTAACAATGAATCAATGAATTATGAAAGCTTTTACCAAGATTTGTATTGTTCCCTTTGGATGAATGTGAATTGCTCAATAGTGCTGCGAAACCATGGTTGCAACAAGCAAGTAAAGTGCTCAAAGTGCTCAAAGATCAATGTTAAGAGATCATGAAGTTGCTCAAGTGATGCGATGTACGCTCAAAGTGCTGTTAAAGGATGCCTGAGAATAAGTGATCGAAGAGGGCTTTGTGAAGGAGACGAGGGGGGTTTATATAGGTTTCAATGAAGATCGATCAATGGTCCAGATAATTCAGAAGAATCAATGGAGGAAATAAATCAAATAACCATGATGAATGTGCACATGACATGTGTCAATCCATAAGGATATTTTTATTAAGATATGATGAAAACAAGATTGATTGAATAGATAACTCAACTTGTAATTTTGTCTTTTTTAGAGTTCTAAAAATAAGACTGATTGTGCACATGAGTTAACAAGATATTTTAAAAGGAATTGGAAGATAACTGGAATTAAATAAATAAATTTATTTATTTAATTGTGTATTATAAAGGAATAGAAGATATGAAGATTTAAATAAAATATTTGATTTTATTTATTTTTAGAGGATTGAGATAATTTAAATAAATTTGCATGATTTATTTAAATTTAGAAGAACAATTGATTTAATTAAATAATGTAGAATTACTTAATTATAGATAAGATAGAATTGGATGAATTAATTAAATAATTGGGTTTATTTAATTAATGGAGACTTGAAATTTGAAAGAGGATAATGATTTAATTAAATAATTGAAATTATTTAATTGTGGAAGAATAATAGAGGAATTTAATTTAATTAATTAAATAAAGAGGATTTATTTAATTAATGCTAAATTTTGGAGATTTAGAGGAATTAGATGAAATTAATTAAATAATTAGATTATTCAATTAATGTTGAAATGCAGGTAATTTGGAAGAATTGACAAAATGCAAGTGGTGCGACGACTTGGTCATTTTAGGGTGTCTACATTTTGCCCCTCTTTGATGCAATGCAGTTTACAGCATTGCGTCAAAGAAAATGATTGTTGAAGACATGATACAATTTTTGATGCCCCAGTGTAGCTAGCAGCCCCAGCATATGCCCCCTTGAGCAGGAAGACAGGGAAGTGATAGGAGAACTAGGTTGACGTGCGATTAGAAGATTGTGTGACAAGGTAGCAAGAAAAGCAGAATGGGGTGGGAAGAAAGAAAAGTATGGGAGGGACACTATAAATAGGTCCTGAGGGGACCACAATCCTCATTTGCACTCTAAGATCTTCTAAATTTAGAGAGTAGACCCTCCAAACTTAGGGTGAGAAAGTTGAGTGGAAGGAGCTGACAACAGAGGAGAGATGCCAATTCCAGCGCATAGGCATCGGACGGAGCTAGTGTGGACGTACGGGAGGCCAGCAGGAGCTCCGATAGCGGTAAGTGTCTGAAAACTTCATTTTATTTTGACATTTTACTACAGTTTAGGGCTAGGTTTATGGAGGTATTTAGGTCAGCCAAAAGCATTGTAGGCTAGTTTAGCGCGTATGGTGGTCGGGTTAGGTGCTTTTGGCGCGCTGCAATGCATCTAGTAGGTAAGGTTAGTGATTTTGGCAAAGACAAAGTGCTATTGGCTTTTGGGTGTCACACCGCAGCACGATTGGTGGGAAGCCGCAGTGCTCTTGGTAGAGCAGTGTAGCACGATTGGCTAGGTAACAAGACGCAGTTGGTTTGGGAGGGAGAAAATCGATTTGCATCTAGTAGCACAGTGTGGCACAGTTGGAGGCATGGTGAAGCGCTCTTGTAAAACAAGTCACTTGTGGTGGAAGATACAACAGCGCGTCTGCATAAGCAGTGTGGCGTGTTAGGTAATACAGGGCAGTACGCTTGTATAAAACAAGGCACTTTTGGTGAGGTAGGAAAATTTAATAGTTAGGGTTGACCGAAGGGTTGACTAGCCTAGCATAGCGAAGGGGAGAGTTAGTCCTAGGGCTTGCGGCATAGGATAGATGTCGGTAGGACTATGAAGAAATGGTTAAACTGATTGACAAGTGGTTTGTTGTGAATGTAGAGGATTATGCCACCATTGATGTCGAGAGAGTGGCACCATCCCATAGCACACGAGGTGGTATAACTAACATGGGAGGAGGACGCATTCCTACAGCACGCGAGATTATGGCACATGGTACACTTGACACACATTAGGGTGAATATCACCCTAGTGATAGTAGTTGTAGAGAGATTTCGCAGTGAGACAGGATCGTTTCACTTTCTGATAGGGGAGGTGATAGTGACACTGGAGGATTGTATCACATCCTCAAGATTCAGATTGATGGAGAGAGAGTGGATTTTGACCCAGCGCGGGGCGAGGCAGGCTTGGTAGAGGTCTTCTACACAGATGACCTAAGGATAGATGACAGCGAGATTCGGTGGGCAGATGTCCCACGACTCTATGACAGGATTAGATGGATAGTTGCGTCACTGATTGGTAGCTTCCTGTGTCCAGATAGGCGATCGAGAGGATTATCAGTGAGATGGGGCACAGTGCTATCGGGGATGTTTACACATGGGACACAGTACGCATGGGGGCCTTGCGTGCTTAGATAGTTGTATCATGATATGCATGATTGTGTTTATAGGAGGGGCCATAGTCTCTTAGCAAGGGTGACTTTGCTACAGGTGTGGGCGTGGGAGCATATTCCTATGATCAGACCCATGACACAGTGCCGACGGGAGAGGGGAGAGCCATATGTATTCCTATATGAGGGAGTGATCACACACAGGAGGCTGGGATCTGTTAGCCATTGGAGGCAATAGATTGATGAGATGGACCTATTTGTTTGGAGGCCATGGTTACTTTGCGAGGAGTGGGAGGATGAGCATGAGCAATTTATGTACTACTGCCAGGCTCACTACCTCTTTCGGAGATGGACATACACTATTGAGAGATACCTGCCAGAGTGAGTACTTAGATAGTTTGGACTACCACAGGGGTTACCAGTTGGAGAGGCAATGCATGCCAGGACACGACAAGAGGTTGGGGATTGGGATGCAGAGATTCTAGTAGCTACAGCTTTGGCAGAGCTATGGGGACTTGTCCCCGTGAGATGGGATTGGGATACAGGATTGGCAGATCTGGGGACACTACCAGAGTATGATAGGTACTGGCAGACACACAGGCCAGTGCGGTTGACTACACCAGGTGTGGCAAGGGTAGTGGGGGAGGTACTAGTCCCAGGTGTAGAGGCTAGGATGAGGCAAGACAGCAGGTAGCTAGAGAGGCCAGCGGCCAGCAGGCAGATGTGGAGATGGTTGACGAGGGGGATCCAGTTGTAGAGACTGATTTATAGCTGGCCAAGCATCTCTTACAGGAGGAGATAGCCCAGAGGACTTGATTAGAGCTCCAGATGGTGAGGCTAAGGAGAGACAAGGATGCAACTAGGGTAGAGGTGAGACATGCTGAGGCACTAGCACAGGTGCAGACATAGGTAGCCATAGTAGTGCAAATAGCCTTAGCACAGGTTACACAGGCATAGGTCGCACCCACACCAATAGTGGATGACAGGTAGTTAGCCTAGGTGACACAAGAGAGGGATGCAGAGGCCCAACTACGGCTGACAACAGAGGCCACACTACAGAGGGTGAGACATGAGAGAGATGAGGCACGCCATGCACTGGTTGCAGACCAGAGGACACTATATAGTGAGCTTGTCCACGTGCAGGGAGAGCTAGTGTCAGCAGGGAGAGAGCCAGAGTACTATAGGGGGTTCTACGTGGGTGCGGTGCCAGCAACTTAGCAGGAACCTAGTTATAGGGACAGGAGCAGGTCTGGAGCATCTGGGTCTCGCAGGATAGGACAGTCACTATCCTCAGTTAGAGGACCAAGGGTGCCACTAGGGGGAGGAGGACCAGTAGGGGGACCTACACTGAGCACAGGGGCCATAGCAGGAGGGCAGATCTACCCACTAGAGCATATACACTTGTATATTATATCATGTTTGTACCATTTTTGTATCATGAACGACACCTGTATATTGTATTATTTTGTATCATTTTGGACTGATGCCTGCATGCATCCTGATGTATATTTTGTGGGCTCTTGATAGCCTTAATGTACTATATTAATGTATATATGGACTATTGATGTAGACACATACATTTTGCATTTTGATGACCCTCACATGATATATATGATTACATATTATGTTCACTGATGCTCATGCTTTTGTGTATGCACTTTATGATGACATAGTTGTGATGATATGTATGTATGATTATGGATTCATATGATGACACATATTGCTTATATGATGCTTCTAGATGTCATGATGCTTATAGATGTATGATGATATAGATACTATGACATGTGATGACATGATGTAGATGCTATGACTTGTGATGACATGATGTAGATGCTATGACTAGTGATGTCTAACATGTGGGTTTTGCAGATATGCACCAAAGAGAAGAAAAGAGGAGATGGAAGATAGAGACTGTTGATCGATCGTTGCAATGAAAACAATATAAGGGTTGTGTGAATGGATGAATAATGAGCTTGTTGCATTGGTTTCACAATTTGTACATAAAGAGCAATCCTTATTTTTGATATAGCATGTGGATAATTCACCACCAAGGTATAAAAGACCCAGGTGCAGTAATATCCGAATGCGTGGATGTTGACTCTGCAAGCAAGCGGTTTGAAATTAGATCCCTTAGACATAATATAACCTTGTTGAACATGTGAATGAGCCATAGTCTTGAACATAAAATAAACTTCAATACATGTTAATGCAAGAAGAGTATTAAATATGTAAGATGCTAGGTCATAACACACACAAGATAAATATAATGCTAAGAAAGATGCTAAAGATCATTCCTCAAACATGGCACACAAAAGCAATGACTATGCCCCCAATCCGTACTGTATCGCAACATACCAAGACTATAGATAAACCAAGGTAGCCTTGAATAGGTAATGGACAAAGGAACAAAAGATAAACCAAAAACTAAATTGACTGACTTATAAAGTAAACATACAGCCAACATATTCTCTTGCCAAAGAGGTTGCTCAGGATAGATTAGATAGGAAAGATAACAGCATTATCGTAGGAGCGATGTGTCCGTTAAAGGGGGCTATCAACCTAAAAAGACAATGTCTTTCTCTGAGAGATGCCACATGTTGCAGGAGATGCGTGTGTTGGTCTCGACAATGGAACATTCTACAGAAGACAAGCTTGTTGATCTGGTGCTTTGGTTAAGTTGGATTTAGCTGATGTTGGCAATCGAATAGTTAGGACAATAGATGACTCTGGAAGAAAGCTGCTTTGCTTCAGGTTTGTTAAGGACTTTTGATTTGAGAGGATGCGCTAGCTTGTTGTTTGAGTTAGTCAAATTGAGGCGAATGGATTTTGAAAAATGGGAGACAAGAAAGGTGACAGTGTTAATGGATTGGAATGGGTGGAGGATGATGAATCACATGTGCCTGACTACTGGATACATCCTTCGTATTCTAGATTGCCTACATACCCTGTATCCACGGGATCAAGGTACATTACGAGGAAAGATGAAAAAAGATAATATGTAGTTCTGGATAGAGTGATGAATGGGTCAAGGTGGTGAGGAGGAGATATTACATACCTGAGTACTAGAAACTTCCTTCGTATTCCAGACTGCCTACATACCCATATCCATGGGATCAAGGTACCTTAAGATGGAGAAAATATGATATGTAGTTCTGGTTGGTGTGATGATGTAGGAAAAGTGTTGGGAAGATAACAACCTTATCATAGGAGTGATGTGTCTGTTAAAGGGTGTTATCTGTGGAAAGGAGAAAGATTGAAGTGCTTGGCAAACCACGAACAAGGATCCATTCCTAGACCTAGGTTAAGGAAAGAATTGCCCTCATTCTGGTAGAGGAATTTGCATGGATGAGCGATGAAGAAGACATGAAAGTTTGACCTAGGACAAGACAGTACTAACTATTGACACAGAGCAAGGTGTGGGATGATGATGGTGGACATTTGACAAATTGCCAAGCTATACTAGATAGGGAGATGGAAATGCAAACAAGGTCAATGGTTTTATTATGGATGGATGGATGAAGTGCGTTGTGAAAACAAGAAATAAACAAGACTCGATAGATGATGGGTGCTGACTCTACACATAGTGCCTGTTTGCCAGGTTTTCACTATGGTACTTATCCAAGGCATCTGTTTGCCAGGTTTTCACTAGAGGACAGATTTTTTTGTTTTTTTGTGTTTTTCATTTTTTTTGAATACTCTGAGGATCAGGCATAGAACTTCTTGAGATGAACACTGTTAGGTGGTTCATCTAGAGGAATGCCGTCAGGTGTAGCTAAAGTATAAGTTCCTGATCCATATGCTGATGTTACAATAAAGGGACCTAACCAGTTAGGCTCAAACTTGCCCTTCTTTTCTCGGTCTTCTTGATTTCTCTGATTCTCTTTGAGGACAAGATCACCAACTTGAAACCGTCTTTATTTGATCTTTTTGTTGTAATTATGCCGGAGGCAGTTTTGATAAACATGTAGATGATTAAGCGCGGTAAGGCATCTTTCATCTAGTAGTTCTAGCTCAACTAATCTGGAAGTACGATACTCCTCTCTATCGATCAGGTCCTGCATGGATACTCTAAGGGATGGGGTCTTGACCTCTATGGGTAGGATGGCTTTAGAGCCATAGACCAAGGCATATGGTGTGGCACCAGTTGGTGTTCTGATACTAGTGCGGTAGGCCCATAGGGTGGGATTGAGTTGCAAGTGCCAATCACAACCAGCTTCATTGACCATTTTCTTGAGGATTTTGAGAATGGTTTTATTCAAAGCCTTAGCTTGGCCATTACTTTGTGGATAGTAGGGAGTTGAAAAGTGATGTTGGATATTATATTGTGTGCACAAGGCATGAACATCTTGATTCTTGAATGGTCTCCCATTATCAATGACAATGGCTTGGGGAATACCATACCCGCATATGAGGTAGTTAAGGATAAACTTGGCTATTTGCTTACCGGTGATATAGGTCATGGGAATGGCTTCAACCCACTTCCTAAAATACTCAGTGGCGGTAATGATGAACTTATGGCCATTGGATGAGGATGGGTGGATTTGTCCTACGAGGTTGAGACCCCATTAAGAAAAAGGCCATGGAGTCATCACAGGTTGTAGTTCATGAGCTAGTACATGAATTAAATCTCCATGCTGCTGGCATTGTAGACACTTCTTAGCAAACTGTACAGCATCTTGTTCTATTGTAGGCTAGTAATAACCATTCTGAGTATCTTCTTAGCAAGATTAGGACTGGTAGAATGTGTGCCACAGACACCTTCGTGTATGTCTCATAAGGTAGCTTCGGCTTCTTCCGCGTTAAGACATCGTAAGAGGATACCATCAAGACTCCAGCGATATAATGTATCACCTAGAATGATGTAACAGGAGGATCGACAGATAAAGGTTTTGAATTGGGTGGATGATAGGTCAGGGGGAAAGGTATTGTGTTTAAGGTATTCATAGATATCTTCGTACCATGGGGAATTGGGACCAACAAGCTAACAGATGATTTCAGTAACGGGAACGTCGACGGTGGGTATCAACAATTGCTCGATCAAGAATTCACATTTCTGTGTATTTGCAGGCATGTCGATAAGTGACCTTACAGAAGCCATAGAGTCTGCAGCCTTGTTATGCTCTCTTGGAATTTGCTCAAATGTGATGGAAGAAAAGTGTGGTTTGTAGGAATCCACTAGTTGCTTGTAGGGGACCAAGTTTTCATCTTTTGTTTGGTACTCATTTGTAACTTGGCAAATGACTAGCTGTGAGTCTCCATATACTTGTAATTATGTGATGCCCCATTGAATTGTTGTATTGAGACCTATGAGGAGTGCTTCATACTCGGCAATGTTTTTGGTGCAAGCGAATGCAAGCTAATATGACTTTGGAATATAGTCATTTTGAGGTGTGATGAATAAGATGCCAGCCCCTGATCCATGTTGTGTGTAGGAACCATCAAAGTACAACTTCCACATTATTGAGTTGGAAAGAGTGAAGAGATTCTCGTCTGGAAAGTCTGCTACCATAGGATGTGTATCTGTCATGGGTGCTTCTGCTAGTTGATCTGCTAGGGCTTGTCCTTTGATTGCTTTATGATCCATATACTCAATGTCGAACTCACTAAGGATCATGACCCATTTAGCTAGTCTACGTGTAAGAGTTGCTTTTGCTAGTAGATACTCCAATGGATCAATTTTGGCTCTAAGATTTGTGTGTTGGTTCAACATGTAATGCCGTAATTTTTAGGAAGCGAACACTACTATTAAACAAGCTCTTTCCATTGGTGAATAATTGAGTTCATATCCCACCAAGGTTCTACTGATATAATAAATTGCATGTTCTTTTCCTATTTCATCATTTTGTGCTAGAAGGGCCCCTAGGGCCGAAGTTGTAGTTGAGATGTATAATATCAAAGGTTTATCAACAACTGGTGGAACCAATACAGGAGGTGTAGCTAGATACTCTTTAAGCTAATCAAATGCTGCTTGACACTTATCATCCCATCGGAATGAGACATCCTTTTAGAGTAAGTGTTGAAATGGTTGACATTTATCTGCTAGCTTTGAGATGAAATGCCTAATGGATTGCAACCTTCCATGAAGGCTCCTTAATGCTTTGAGGTTCTTTGGTGGAGGCATCTCTACTATAGCCTTTACTTTTACGGGGTCTACTTTGATGCCTCTAAGAGATACAATGTATCCCAACAGCTTCCCTAATGTTACACCAAAGACACACTTCTTTGGATTGAGTCTTACTTGGTATTTCTCGAGCCTGTCAAAGATCTATCCTAAAACTTGTATGTGCTCTACCCTAGAAGATTTAGCTAGTATGTCATCAACATAGTCCTCCATGATATGATGAAAGAGATCGTGGAATATCACTGTCATTGCTCTTTGATAAGTTGCCCCTGCATTCTTTAGACCAAACGACATGACACACCAACAATAGTTACTCCAAGGACAAGTAAAGGTTGTTTTATGTTGATCTTCTTCTACTATCCTTATCTGATTGTAGCCTGAGAATCCGTCCATGAGAGAAAGCATTTCGTGACCTGCTGTCAAGTCTACTATAATATCAATGTTTGGTAATGGAAAGTCATCTTTGGGACATGCTTTATTAAGATCTCTAAAATCATTGCACATGCGGATGCGCCCATTGGGTTTAGACACAGGTAGAATGTTTGATACCCAGTTTGATAAATCAATAGGTCAGATGAACTTTGCATCTAACAACTTCTATATTTCCACTTTTACTAAGAGAGCTATCTGTGGGTGCATCTTCCTTAGCTTTTGCTTGACTGGTTTAACAGTTGGATCCACTGTGAGATAATAAACTACTAGCTTAGGGTCTAGCCCTGACATATCAGCATAGGTCCATGCAAAGTTGATGGTTTGCTATAAGAAGAATGTGTTAAGATTCCCGTGTTCTATTTCTGATAATGATGCTGCCAGGAATGTGGTCTTGGGATTTTTCTCTATGCCAAGGTTTATCTCTGTAGAATCTTGCACTAGGAGAGCTGACTTCTCTTGATACTTAGATGGTAGGGGAAGGTCAAATCCTCCATCCTCAGGTGCCACAGTGTGGTTTTCACCTAGAGATCTTTCTTTATTTTTACTTTTGCGATTGGAGGATTTGGCATTCTCACCAAAATAAGCTGTTGGCTCTAGTTCCATTACAAAACCTGCTTTATGATCACCAAGAGGGATGCCTTCCTGAAATCCCATGAACTTAGCTATAGCTTTGTCATTCTAAAATACATCTATAATGGGGGACCCTTGTTGGTCCCAATCAATAAGTTCAAGGTAGACAAGTGTTACATTCTGGGTGTTTGTGGTTGAGGTTAAGGATACGGATGATAGCATAAAGATAGAGGATTCAGTGAATAGGTCAGTCATATGGAGGGAAGATTCATCAAAGATATCCTCATTAGACGTCAAATCCGCAAGAGAAGTTTTAGCCACCTTGTCAAGTATACCCTCGATGTCCAAGGCGTGCAGTACCTTTCTACCAAATCCTAATCCCTTCTTGTCTAGTTTCTTTGTCACAATAATGGGTTCCATAGTTCCTTGATTTTGTTTCCCAAGGCCACCTTTGCCTTTATAGCCCATGTTTTTTACTATCCTTAAGCCATTGCCATATTGCTTGACTTGTATTGTGATTGGTTCTTTCTCCTTATAGAGCCAAGAAGAGATGTCCTCAATAGTTTCCTCTTCCAATAATTTCCCCTGTTGGAATTGGGTTAGGAATGCTGGGGGAGGAATAGCTACTTTTTTAGTTGCTTTGGCAATGGGCGGTTGGCCGTAAGATTTAGGGGATAAAGGCATCCGCCCTACACAACAAGATTTTGAGATATCATATGTTCCAAAGTCTATATCATGGATGTGAGCTTTGATTTCAGGAAGAGGATTAGGTGCATTTGTAGAGGCTTGTGTCAGAGTTTCAGGATCAACATATAGTGGGGTTTCAAGGGCTTTTTCATTTTTAGGCACTTGGTTACAATTCTTATAGCTGCCTTGCAAGACACAACATAATTCAAAAGGATTGGGGTCTCCTAGGATAGTGATCTCTGTACCATTGTATGGGAACTTTAGAGACTAATGGTATGTGGAGGGAACAACTTTCATTGCATGGATCCATGGGTGGCCTAGGATAATGTTGTAAGGTAGCTCAATGTCAAGGACTTGGCACCTGATTTCCAACATAATGGGGCCTAGTTGTATAGGCAAGTGGATAACACCTTCTGAGTGGCGTTTAGCATCATCATATCCCTTGATTGTAATACTTTGATCAATGTTGATATGATCCTCAGAGTATCCCAATTGCTTAAGTAAATTTAAAGAATAGATGTTGAGACTAGCACCACCATCTATGAGTATACATTTGATTTTGCGCTTATAGATTAGAACCTCAATATCAAGGGCATCATTGTGACATGGATCATGGGTGGGAGGTCTTTCACAGAGAAGACCACATTGTAGGGTGAGGCAATGTTACCTACTATAGCTTGGAAATCCGCAACCGCTATGTTGTTAGGGACTGAAGACTCTTGGAGGGCTTTTTCTAGCATGACTCTATGTGCAAGTGATGACCGTAGAAGGTCCAAGATAGAGATCTGTGCTGGCATCTTCCCTAGATGTTCGACAAGATTATAATCAAATTGAGCTGGGAGACTGGGTGTAGGACCACGAATGGTGACACGACCACGATGAGTTGTAATAGCACAATCCATAGATTTACCTTTGATTGTGAGGGTAGATATTGGACTCTCTTCAAAATGACCCACAATGGAGTCAAAGGAAGTGGAAGTACGATTGTCACCTTTACCTTTATCCTGCGGAGGAGGTGGACCATGCTGAGGGAATGGTTCCTTGTACATGTTGAGGTCTTTGTTCATGTGTTGAGCTGGGGGATCATCTTCAAGAGAGATTTGGTTGCCTTCGATGAGATTTTGGATTAGGTGCTTGAGTTTCATGCATGATGCAGTTCTATGCCCTTTGCTCCTATGGAATTCACAATATTTGTTTTCTCTGTACCGTGCAGTTTTGTAAATTGGTTCGCCATATGGGGGAGCATCAGGTAAGGTGATGAGGCCTTTGTGTAAGAGCTTCTCTAGGACAGATTCTATGGGCTTTCCCAAGGGAGTGAATTGACGCCGCAGAGGGTAATCTTGTTGAGGCTGCTCTTGTTGTCGTTGTTGTTGTTGTTATTAAGGTTGACTTGGTTTAGAAAGCTAAAGCGGTGTTTGCAATGTTTGGACATGTTTAGAGTCAACCACCCCATTGTTGACCACATTTTTGTTTTTGTTCCAATATTTGGGTTTATCGTTCGTTTGGTGTTGAGGCACATTGTCTTTAGTTTCTTTGAAGATTTTGACTACACCCTTGGTAATGAGGGCATTTTGATGTTAATTCCCTTGTACATGATTTCGTCAAAGGTTATAGCAGTAAGAATTTGCAAATGGAAACCTAATTCTTGGTTGAGGTTTTGCACAAATATGCTAACAAGCTATTTCTCAGGAATCTTGAAAGGGAATTTGCTAGCCATTTGTCTCCATCGTTGAAGGAAAGAAATGAAAGTTTCACCATTTTTTTGTTTACTGTTGCATAGATCAGTCATGGAGATCTCATGCTCTGCGTTGTAGGAGAAATGGGTGGCAAATTTCTCTGCTAGCTCGTTAAAAGACCTGATACCCGTGGGTAAGTGTGAGAACCATTCTATAGCTTGACCTCCAAGACTGCGAGGAAAGAGACGCATAAGATACATGTCGTTATGTGAGACCTCGAAGCAAGCAAGATAGAATTCCTTAAGTTGGTCTTTTGGGTCACCTTTTCCTTTGTATTTATCAAACTTAGGAATAGTCAAATTTTGAGGAAAAGGGATCATGGGTAATGACTGATCAAAAGGATAAGGACACACTTCTTCTAATGAGAAGGTCTTCTTGGTGTGGCCAAACATAAGATCAGATAGCTGTTGTTGAACTTTCATGATTTTTAGCTCCATCATTGTGGGAAGGGTTCGAAACATCTCCTATTGTCCTAGAAGTGGTTGTTGTTCCCCATACGGAAGATTGTAGTGTAAGCCATGTGTATTGGTATTATAAGGGTTGTATGCATTGTACGATGGGTTTAGATTGGGTTGGAATTGGATGCTTTGATTTGGAGGAGGTGGGGGTGGTGCTAGGTAAGAATGTTGGCTTTGTGATGGTTGAAGAAAATAATTTGGTGGAGGAAAGCTAAAGTTTGTTGGGTTAGGTTGCGATTGTGGAACATAGCTTTGGGAATGTTGAGGGTGGCTAGGCAATGTGTGAAAGAAATTTAGCACTGATGAACATAGTGGAGGAGGGACATAGGTAGATGTGATTTGTGATGGTTGAGGTCAATTGAGGATGAGCGTAGAAGAATGTTGTGGTTGGGATTGCATGACTCTAGTTGGTTGAGAGACATGAAGGTTTGATGATATGGGAGGTGGTATTTGTTGAGACCCTTGTTGCATGGCTACATAGTTGTTCTCCAGATTGTAATTTGGTGGGAAACCTATTCGTGATGGGGTAATCAAAATTCCATTTGTGATTGGTATGGACACTTTAGGAGTTTGTTTTATATTTGATCGAGCTAAGGTGGCTTGCTTAGTTAGCTCCGCTTGATGTTGGAGAGTTTCCTATTGATTTTTGTAGATCTCCATAGAAGTCAGAAGCAGTGATATGGCCCTCTTTCCTATTGGGTTTTGATAAAGGGGATTCTCATATTGTGTAATCGTTCTCCCTTGTGAGCTTTGTTCGGGTAAGGGCATGGTCACTGTTGACATGGTTTGCACTGCTTGTATGGTGTCTTGGTTGTTGTTAGGCTCGCTAAGTGTGGATAGATCAAAATCTTTGGGTAATTTGGCTCCTTGCTCTGCTAGCAAGTGAAAGAAATGATCTTGGTTCTCACTAAGGATTTTATCAAAGGTGGCCACGGCTCGAGGATCTTGTATGAATTCATCAAGATCTTGCCCATCTTCTTGAGAGGATTGACCTATTTCAAAGTGTTGCTCTTCTTGAGGTGGGGCTTGATCTGCGGTATAACCTTGTGGGACAAAATCTAGAGGCAAGACAGTGGTGTAATGAGGTGTACTTACCAAAGGAACTCTTCCTTCCTAAGATGGGACTAGATTGGTAGTATAACCTTGTGGGACAAAATCCGGAGGCAAGCCGGTGGTATAGTAAGGTGTACTTACCAAAGGGACCCTATCTTCTTGAGAATACTTGGTTGGTCTAGGTGCGGCATGTTGGGAGAATTGGTAGATCTTTCCATGGGTGTTCTAGGAGTAACCTTGGGAGTAATGTTGAGTCGGCCTAATTGCGGTGTATGAGGGGGTGACTTGTGCTTCCGAGGGACAACTTGCTTGGACTTCATAGTTTGCTGGAGCCTAGTGGTTACCATGGAATACACTAGGACAAAAAGTAATGCTAGGATTCTTCTTGGTGTTTTGAAAAAAGACAAAATCTGATGCACAATGTACTGGACCAAAGGTGCTATACTATTTTGACTAGAGGCACAGGACTATGCAACCAAAAGCGTGCTACTGTAATACCAAAGGTGATGGACTGAGCTACCAAAGGTGAGGCACTACTATACTAAAGGCAAGCTATAGTGACCAAAAGCGAGTTACTGTACCACCAAGGGCAAGTTACTGTAATACCAGAGGCGCTGAAGTAGTGTCTGATGCTTTAAAAGGCAAAATTTTGATAGATTTGGTTCTGGTTCTAATTGGATTTGCTTTGGCAAGAGAAAACATAGCAAACAAAGTTGGCAAAAAGGGACTGACACAATAGATAGTGTATGTTTGAGGCTCACAAAAAAGCCCAATATTTCCATAGGTCAAATACAATTGCAAATAAATATCAAGCACTTTTTATCCCTAGAGACAGGGTTTCATTGTAGTAGATCAGCTCACAGCTTAATACTCCATCGATAAAAAATGTCATTCCATAAAGGTGTCAGACATTTTGTATCTTTGCGAGAGACGATAGGTAGGGATATCTCACCCTCCCCTTGGAAATCTCAAGTAGGTCACAAGATCTTGATGGCCAAGGGAATACTATCTCTTCTCAAGGGAGCCAATGGTGAGTATCTTAAGGGCTTAAATTGATTCCCCTTGCACTGATGATTACCGCAATGTTCAGAGGTAGATCAGGTAGTCTCTATCTAGAATGGTTCTTAGTAACTTTGAGGGACCAACACCTTACGAGCAATGCAACAAGCTACTAAAAACTTTAACCAATCCTACTAAGAGTATCAAACACTTCGCTCAATGTGAAAATCATTTCCACAAAGAGCTAGTACACCTCTTTTCAATTTGGCACCACAAGGTAAGGCTGATGTCGGTTAGGACTTGGCTTTCACCTTATCCCTCTTATATAGTGGTTCAAAGGAAAACTTTGCTTAGGGTCGTCTGTTTTGGATGAAGCGCAATCCAAAAGTAGGCCCTTCTAAAGGAAGTATTGAAATGTAAGAGCAAGCACGTCAAACAAAGGTTCAATTGTCCCATTATAAGAAAAATAAGGTGCAACTAAATTAGGCACACACATGTTTGTAGTTATCAATTGTCCCTTATGAAATTGAAGTGTTTGGCATTCATGTCCATTATCCCTTAGAAAATTGAGGTGTTTTCACATACATGTCCATTGTCCCTTGAGAAAAGTAGTATGTTCCTAAGACTTAGATTACCAAAATGATTTGTTCAATTATCCCTTAAGAAGGCAATATGTTTCTAAGACTTAGTGTAATAAATCAAGATTTTTTCAATGCTCGTCCTGCCTGAACATATTAGAAAAACCTTTTTTCTCTGTGTGAGTGATAAGAAGCTGCAACAAGTCAATTAGTTCCACAAAAACTCATAAGTTTTAGCAAAAAATAAACAAATTGACCAAACACACTGTATAGTCTTACCAAAAGCGACTTACTGTGAACCTAAAGGGATGCACTATGCTACCAGAAGTGATGCACTGTAGACCAAAAGCACCGTATTGTGCTACCGGAAGTGCAGTACTGTATAACCAAAAGCCCTGCACGAGACTCAGATCCAAAAAAAGTTATATTTTATCAAAATAACTAAGTCCATATATGATTTCATGGTTGATTTTAATGTTCTGAGAAGTAATAGCTGATAGATCTGTATCCTAAAATCAAGAAACTCAAAAGGTGTCGTGAATAGATAGGTTAACTCAAATATCGAAAATACCCCTAAATACGTCAACTTAGGAAGTATCAAAGATAGTTGAAAGACAAATAAACCAGCTTCTCAGTCAAATCAATGATAGTTAAGTGAGGAAAAACCCTACAAAAATCACCAAAATAAGATTAGAAAAACCTAATTTTCCAAAAGCGCTTTATGATACTACCAATAGTGCTAGACTGTTTCACCAAAAGCACAGCTCTGTGTTACCAGGAGCACCGCAGTATTGCCAGAGGGCACTGTACTGTGCCTCCAGAAGCACTTTAGGATACTGCCAAAAGAGATTTTTTGTGTCTTTTGCACTGTTCTGTACTGTAACTTAAAAAAAATTAATTTCTCAAAGAAAAAGAGGGATTAGTGGGTCCCACCGAGGGTGCCAGAATGTGTATGAGGAAAATTGACTATGATAAACTAACAAAATCAAAAACATAATAACATAAAGAGAACGAATCTAAATAAAAGCCATTAACAATGAATCAATGAATTATGAAAGCTTTTACTAAGATTTGTATTGTTCCCTTTGGATGAATGTGAATTGCTCAATAGTGCTGCGAAACCATGGTTGCAACAAGCAAGTAAATTGTTCAAAGTGCTCAAAGATCAATATTAAGAGATCATGAAGTTGCTCAATCGATGCGATGTATGCTCAAAGCGCTATTAAAGGATGCTTGAGAATAAGTGATCGAAGAGGGCTTTGTAAAGGAGATGAGGGGGGTTTATATAGGTTTCAATGAAGATCGATCAACGATCTAGATAATTCAGAAAAATCAATGGAGGAAATAAATCAAATAACCATGATGAATGTGCACATGACATGTGTCAATCCATAAGGATATTTTTATTAAGATATGATGAAAACAAGATTGATTGAATAGATAACTCAACTTGTAATTTTGCCTATTTTAGAGTTCTAAAAATAAGACTGATTGTGCACATGAGTTAACAAGATATTTTAAGAGGAATTGGAAGATAACTGAAATTAAATAAATAAATTTATTTATTTAATTGTGCATGATAGAGGAATAGAAGATATGAAGATTTAAATAAAATATTTAATTTTATTTATTTTTAGAGGATTGAGATAATTTAAATAAATTTGCATAATTTATTTAAATTTAGAAGAACAAGTGATTTAATTAAATAATGTAGAATTACTTAATTATAGATAAGATAGAATTGGATGAATTAATTAAATAATTGGGTTTATTTAATTAATGGAGACTTGAAATTTGAAAGAGGATAATGATTTAATTAAATAATTGAAATTATTTAATTGTGGAAGAATAATAGAGGAATTTAATTTAATTAATTAAATAAAGAGGATTTATTTAATTAATGTTTAATTTAGGAGATTTAGAGGAATTAGATGAAATTGATTAAATAATTAGATTATTCAATTAATGTTGAAATGCAGGTGATTTGGAAGAATTGACGAAATGCAAGTGGTGCGACGACTTGGTCATTTTAGGGTGTCTACAAAGACAATACAAAGAATACTTGGTGAAGTGGAAAGTTAGACTGAAAGAAGATTCATCATGGATTTCTCAGGCTGAGGTGGACCATCTTGGTTTTCCTCTAGCCCCAACAAAGTGAGGGACTCACTTTTTCAATAACCCTAGATGTCTGATGCAGAAGCATCCCTGGTTCAAGAGCAATCTTGCATCAACCAAAACATTTGCATTTTAGTTTGTTTGCATTTCAATTGGTTACTTTTCATTTTCTAGTTTAGTTCAGATAGTTCAATTAGTAGCAGTTTCTATATTTTGGTCTGCATTCTACCACAGTTTCATTTCAGACCTTGCAGAGCTGGACTTAGCACCTAAATACATTCTTCTACATCATATCCAAAATTTAGAGCATTTGGATTAAGTACCGGAAAGTTATCGCTGTCAGAAGATAAACTATTTTCTCAGGGCAGAGCATCCTGGCAGTCTCAAGCAATCAAATAAAGGAGAAGACTTGCAGAGCATTTCCTAATTTATCCATTTAGGTCTAACCTATCCATGTACACATGTTACACCTCTTCATTGGAGTTTGTAACTTTCCTTGGCTGATGCGGAGGAATTTTTTGTACCGGAGATGATATAAATTGATGTAATAGATCCTTAGGAAGGCAAATTTTGATAGTTGATCATTAGTTCATCATTGATAGTTTGAATTCTTGCGAAGGAGCTTCAAAGCCATATCTAGTGGATACTCTGTAATCAGGCCTGTGAGCCAAATTTTAAGCCTACATGATGTCGGCCAATCTATATTTGAATTTTATGATGTATTGAATGACTGAATCTGCATTTGTTTTATTTCCTTGAGTTGTTTCCGTTGTGTTTACTCTTGCTTCATGGTCTAGATAGTTCACTTCGTGAGCCCTCCAACCGTGACTATTCTAATTCTTCTTGAGTTTTAGGAACATAGATTGCATTTACTAATCTTTGAAATGATGGTTTAGGAGTCATAGTGGAATGTTCAATCAAGATAAAGTCCTCAAGGGCTTCATCTAACATATTGAAGTCATCACAACTAAACGGATCATCATACACATGAAAGTCTTGGAAAAAGTAATCTGACATTATATCATGCTCAAATTAACTCAAGACTTAAATGTAAAATGATAAAGCATAAACTTTATGAAAATATAATGGAATAACACTATGCAACACACAAAGTTATAATTTCAAACTCTTTTTAATGAAAGGATAAAGGAAATCATTCAAGTTTCAATATATGTACCTTCACAAAAGAGGGTTTGCAATCTAAATATATTTTAGGACAACAAACCAACTCAGATCTGATGTTTAAAAGGATTCTAATTCTTTAGAGCATGGGTTCACTAAAATGTTTAGGAGGAAAATGTGGATGTAGGATAGAAGACTTTAGGTCCCACATCTTCACACACTAAAGAATTAGGGAAGCAAGGGAGAAGTTTAGGGATAAACTACTAATTTCCAATGTTCCCTTTTCCTACTAATTAAGTCTGTGTGACTATTTTGATCAAGTTTTTACAAGCTAGTATCTCTCACTAAGCATGAAACCCTAAATTACCAATCAAACTATAATAACTTAATTTTTGACATAGATATGAATAAAATGATTATAGAAATGCAGAGGAAATAGTATATAGATAGTGTACTTGAAAACAAATGACCTGTTGGACTAGGGTGCCAATGCTAGTGTCCTGAAATTTTCTAAATGTCAAGATTTTATGCAACAGATGTCTTTCAACCTCCAGAGGCTTCCAAATCCTAAAGAAATCACCCAGTTAAACTAGGGCGTTAGTGCCAGTATACCAAAAGTCTCAAAATCTCAAAATCTAAACTTTGTGACGACTCTATCTACAATATCCATCTTCCTATTGCTCCTTTCCCCTGGATCTTGACGAATTCAACCTGTACATGCAAAATGAGGAGAAATATGGTTGTCGCTATATAGGATCTTACCTCAGTCAAGCCCCGTTTTTGGTATTCCTACCTTGAAACAATAGCCCAAGATAAAGATCTACAAATGTGCATGCATAAACATAAAAACCCTAGATGACTCAAGCATCAAGTAAAGATCAATAGTTTGCTTCACTCAATGAACAAATACAACTTTACCTCAAGTAGATGAAAGCAATTGATGCAGGGGCATTGCATACATTTTATAAGTTTTTCAGTATTTTCTTGATTATTTGAGTTTTGTGGTAGGATATGGTGTACTCAAGTTCCTATTACCTAAGCGACAAGAAGTGTGTGGATCAATAAAGTTGCCTTCAGCATAGACTTTTGAGCAATTATGGACAGTTGGGAGTTGATTAGTTAGAGGATGAATTCTATTCTATAATGACCAAGCAAGGAAAGGCTGGTAAATGGGAAGAATTCGGGTGGTCATTAATGACAGTGAAAATGCCTCTTCCTGGAGAATCTTTTAAAAGTGTTTTCATTAATGATGGTGTCTCATAAGGTGAGAGAAAGGGCATTAGACTTAGTATATTTTTGGAACATTTTATGGTTATATGATAGGGGTAGAGGAAAAGAAGAATAAAGCCAGCCTGGGAGTTTGAAACGCCTCCCTTGAGGCCTATTAAAATGCATTATTCTTGGTAGTGCCAAAAATAAGGATGGTATGCTGCATTCTGGATGGAAAATGGTAGGTTGAGTGCCAAATATTCTCTAGAATATGAAATGCGTCATGAGAGGCATAAAAGAGGATTATTAATTTAGAATCTAAAGTAATGTGGGGGAGAGAGAAGAGGAGGTTCAGCCTTAGATAAAAAATGAAGGTTGACTAAGAAGGAGGAAGTAGAGGCTCGAAAGGAAGGAGAGAGGTCGCGTAATTTCAAGACAGAGAACAGATGTGAGGGAGGAGTTTTGTAAGAGGCCAATTGTGTAAAGAGAGAGAGAGAGAGAGAGAGAGAGAGAGAGAGAGAGAGAGAGAGAGAGAGAGAGAGAGAGAGAGAGAGAGGCTACACATGAATACTAAAGAAAGAAATAAATAGCAATAGCAAGGAGCGATTACAAAGACTGAGGAGTAGGAATTCGAAGGAGAAATTTTGGTATGATGTCTGTGTAAGAGGCCAACTGTGGTGGCTGAATTATGTGTAGATACATAGTTCTTGTAGTAGAATGAAGATATTACATTGTTTTGTTTCATATAAGAACTATTTTAATGCATCAATGAATTCCTGTCCTTAATCATTGTTCATATCTGTGTGTATGGTAATTCCTCTCCTTGATAAAATTCATATCTAAAAGTGCATGTGCCAATGCATAATTTGATAGTCTAAACTTCCTTTCATTATTATGGGATTGTGATTTCCGTTTAAGTCTAAATATATTGAATCTTTGTAAATTGAAATTGACTATGACCTCAACGTTCCATCAGTAATGAAGACTTGCATGAACAAGAAGGCGAGGCTGTTAGAGTGGTAAAGATACTGAGAGGGGGGGTGAATCAGTATCTAGACAAATTTTTGCACTTAGAGAATAATATTGCAAACTTGTATTCCACACAGTTAGAGTCAACTGAATTCAGATGTACAATGTCATTTAAACTGAACCAACAAGATAAGGTGCAAGTATGAAAACTAAAATATTCGACAACAGATCGAAAACATACCACAGAAAATAAAGACACATAGATTTGTCCTGAGTGGAAATCCCCAGGCATAAAACCACTCAAAAAATGCCTCACTGGCTTAAAAATCTCACTGATTACTGTGCCTCACTGGCTTACAATCTCACTGAATACTTTGCCTCACTGGCATATTAAAAATTACAATTGTTTGAAGAATTTTCATACAGAGGAATACTCTATTTCACTTAAGAACATATACTGCCAATAATGTATGTGCAGGATACACACTCAAAATGCACACACATTATTCACATTATATCTTTTTATATACATCAGATTACATTCCTTCAAAAATGTTCAACTGTAGACAGTTTCCAAATCTGAAAATAGAAATGAAAACTAATCAATAGTTTTACAACTGCAACCTCCAACAGAATAATCAACATTTTGTTTTTTGATCATATCTAAAAGCAGAAATAGTTTGAAAGAGACATGTAACTATTAACCCTCAATAGGGTTATAGAAAACAACTGCCAGTTGTCCAAGAGAAACCCTAGGGTTATGAAAACCACAACTCCTTCATATTGCCATACAAGAAACATTTCATCTAAAAAATAATTCTGAGACAGTTATAACTGAAATGTTGCAAACCCATGATAAAGCTTTGAGAATCTATTTCCACAATAAAACTTAGTTGAATAAAACAACTGCCTTGAAACCCCCTTTTCATTTAAAGGAATAAACAAATAGTTACTGCATATGGGTTAAATCTTAACCCATGTTACCAAGAACAAGTAGAATATAAATGATCTTTAAAACTTGATGGCAGACATGAAATATCAAAAGATATGCAAGAATACTCCTATTTTTAAAACCCTCAAACTTGAAGAAACAATAGATTTCAAACCCAACAATCAATTGTGCCACTATATGTCACATTCAGCCTTATATATGAGAAGTTGTTTAAAAAGAATGAGATATGGAAAGGATATCACCTGGTATGATGATGCTGAAGAAGAAAGTCAAAAAATGTTACCAAAAACAATAATGCAGTCAGCTTTGTCACCTCGCTTAGATTCGCACATCTCTTAGATTCACAAACTTGTGGAGAAAACCTATTGTTTGTTCCATGCTTTTTCATGATAATTATCTAAAAATAGTCAAACCCTACACTGCAATGATCAAATGAAGTGTCTGGAAACAAAGATACATTTGAGTTGAGACCTTTAACTTGCTATTCTAGTTTGTCCTAAAGAGGGCTTGAAATAAGAAAGAGAAATGACCTCCTAGATCGGTAGACAACCTTGCAACCGGTGAAAAAGAGTGCCTCTATCATAAGCACAAAAATCTTAAGTGACTTTATCAGATTTCTCTGCTAAACCAAAGGTCCAAATTGTAATCACTAGGAAACACCTTTTTATGCACAACTGATCACCTTTGCCACTTATGCTGTGCAAATATTATTTGGAGCTAGAACAAAGAGCTAGTTTTGTCTTTTTGCCAAGAATGAAAATAACACAAAGTGCTCATGACATCATATCCTTACATTATGCCAAGTCTCAACACATTATGCCAAGTCAATAGGTCAAGAGAATAAAAAAAAGCATTACCAAGTTTGACATCACTGCCAAAAGCCAACTGGGACATCACTACCAAAATGCCAACTGGGGTTAACAAAACCCCCCCTTTGGCATTGATGTCAAAATACCAATATGATATCTGAAACAAAATACCAATATGAGATCTGAAAACTAAAACAGATATAAGCAGATACCAATAGCAATACCATATACCAATTCCAGATACAATTCCAGATACCAAATACCAATAGCAATTCTAGATACCAATACAATTCTAGATACCAATACAATTCCAGATACCAATAGAAATACTAGATTATACCAGATTATACCAGATTCATCAAAAATTCATTCTCTGCCCCTTTTGATAGCAAGGCCAAAGGCAAGAAGAAGAAACCTGTAAGATTGAACAGAAAGCCAATCCAGAAACACAAGAAGCCGTCAGAAACAAGATTGTCAAAAATAGAACTAAGGTAATATGAATCAGAAAAACAACAAGAAGAAGAACATGCTGACTGTCAAAGTCCTCCAGAATGCAATAGCTAAAGAGATAAAGGTTATTGTTGGCAACATCACTGCCAAAGAGTCCAAGAGTAACAACTCAAACATGATATCCAGTATCAGAAACACAAAGATCATGCCAAAAAAATGACTATCTCAAGAAGAAGATTTATCAGAGAAACTATCAAGGCACAAAAATATCCAAGCAACTCCCCCTGAGTCCAAGAGTTGAGAAACATTAATGGAGAGAAGAAAAAGGGAGAACTCCAAGCTTATCCCTGAGACCCTCAAAAACTGCTCTGGGAAGTGCCTTAGTAAATATGTCAGCCACTTGATCAGCAGAAGAAACATAATCAAGGATAACATCATTGAGAAGAACTTTATCATGAGGAAAATGATATCTGATAGCAATATGCTTGGTATGAGAGTGCATCATAGGATTCTTAGATATATTTATTGCACTAACATTTTCATGCAAAATCTTGACAGACTTAGACACGGTAACCTTATAATCACACAAGGTTTGAACCATACAGAGGATTTGAGTGCAACAAGTAGTGGCGGCAATGTATTCAGCCTCAGCTGTAGATAAAGAAACAGAATCTTGTTTTTTGCTATGCCACGCAACTAGTCTTCTACCAATAAAAAATGCACCACTAGAAGTACTCTTCCTGTCATCAAGACTGCCAGCCCAATCAACATCTGTATATGCTGTCAGAGTAAAATTAGAATGTCTAGAATACAAAAGACCATAATCCAATGTTCCTTGTATATATTTAAGGATCCTTTTTACTACATTTAGATGAGCTTGTTTAGGAGCAGATTGAAAGCGGGCAACTAAACAAACAACATGCATTATATCAGGTCGAGTGGTAGTTAAATACAACAAGCTGCCTATCATAGACCGATAAAAACTATGATCAATATCAGGCTTGTCAACTTCAGCACTTAGTTTACAACCAGTCTCCATAGGTGTACTAATAGGATTACATTCATCCATCTGAAACCTTTTCAACATTTCTTTGGCATATTTTGTTTGAGAAAGAAATATACCTTCTTAGAGCTAAGAAACCTGTAGGCCAAGAAAAAATGAAAGTTCACCCAGCATTGACATTTCAAATTTTGCTGTCATAACCTGTGGAAAATATAGACTGAGTTCATCATCATCACTGCCAAAAATAATATCATCCACATAGACAACCACTATTAAGATGGAATCATTTTTAGTCATAAAATACAAGTTACTATCAACACCACCTCTAGTAAACCCTTGTGACTGTAAATGTTTGTCTAATTTAGTATACCAAGCCCTAGGAGCTTGTTTAAGCCCATAAAGAGCCTTTTTTAATCTGTAAACATGATGTGGTTTGTCCTTGTTAACAAAACCTTTCAGCTGATCCATATAAACCTCCTCTTCTAAGTCTCCATTTAAAAAAGTTGTTTTAACATCCATTTGATAGACCTTGAAGTTTTTGTAAATAGAATATGCAAGAAACATTCTAATTGCTTCTAGTCTTGCTACAAGAGTGAAAGTTTCATCAAAATTGATACTTTCTATCTACGAATAACCCTTACAAACTAGTCTAGCTTTATTTTGGACAACAACTCCATTTTCATCAAGTTTGTTTCTAAAAACCCATTTAGCCGTAATAATATTTTTATCTTTAGGCCTTGGGACAAGTTCCCAAGTGTTATTTTTCTCTATCTGGGCTAACTCATCTAACATAGCCTAAACCCATAAGTCATCTTGACTAGCTTCAGCATAGGTTTTAGGTTCTAATTGAGACACTAGACAAATATGAACCTGCTGATTTGCTTGAGCAGTTTTTCTTCTAGTTTGTATGCCAGAGTCTAAGTCACCAATAACATGTTCATTTGGATGATTCTTTTGCAGCAATCTTCTAGAAGGAGTATAAATGGAAGATTTAGAGGGAGTATCAGTTTTAGGACTTACTGTTTGTCCTTGAGGTACTCTAGAATCTGATTCTGATTCTTCATATTTCTCTGATTCTTCTTTTGTGCTTGGTTCTTCTTGAATGATTCCTTCAACTGGTTGAAACTGAGGTTTTGTTCTTGCTGCAAATTCTCAACCACTTTAACGTTAGAGCTTTCAACTATTCTTCGTAATCTCTTATTGTAACATTTGTAGGCCTTGCTATGATTAGAGTAACCTAGAAAGATTCCTTCATCAGATCGTGATTCAAAACTTCCTAGATGATCTTCTCTTCTTATGTAACATTTACTGCCAAAGATTTTAAAATAAGATACATTGGCTGTGTTTCCATACCAAAGTTCATAGGATGTATACCTGGTTTTGACTCTTATTTGTACCCTATTTAAGGTGTAACTGCTGTATGAACTACTTCTTTCCAGAAGGCATTAGATAGTCCAGTATCTTGAAGCATAGTTCTAGCCATCTCTTTTACTATTCTATTCTTTCTTTCAGCCACACCATTTTGTTGAGGTGTTCTAAGAGCTGAAAATTATCTTTTTATGCCATGTTTTTCACAATATTCAAGAAAAGCAGTAGAAGTATATTCTCCCCCATTATCAGATCTTAAACATTTTAGTTTTAAATCTGTTTCTCTTTCTACCATGCTTTTAAAGATCTTAAATTTCTTTAAAGCTTTAGACTTATGCTTTAAAAATGTGACCCAAGTCATTCTTGTATAATCATCTATGAATAACATAAAATATCTTTCACCATTTAAAGATTTTGTTCTTGTTGGACCACATAAATCAGTGTGGACCAAGTAAATTTACTTCTATCCCTAGTCATATGATGAGAACATCCACTGTCTATAACCTAGATTTCATTTTTCTTTGCATGAAATGCAAATTCAACAATCATAGCATTGTTGTTTTTGGGTACCCATTTCATTTTGAGTTTCTTATTAAGAGAAATACTTTCTAATTTACAAAATTTGGCAATATGTCTAAGTTCTTTGCAATTGTAACACCTTATTTTGTTCATGAAATTAAGAGTCTTGTCATTCAGAAAATAGGACTGCTTTCTAAACGTAAACTTACAATCAATTGCTCGATGCCCATATTGATAACAGTAAAAACAATAACCAGAGAATCTAAAAGGCATTTTACCTTTAAGTTGATTATCATTAGAGCATTGACCTCTTGAGAAGCCTAGACCAGTCATATCATTATACTCCTTTTGTTTACTTAGCATATTAGTAAGTTTATCGCTGCTATTACACATTTCAAGTTCTTTCCTTAGTTTAATATTTCATCTTCCTTGGATTTTAACTTTTCTTGAGTATATGAAAGAATTTTTTTATTCTCTTCAAGACTTAATTGTAAATTAGAAATCTATTTTTCTTGATTACATATTAACTTGCTTTGCACTCCATTCTCCTTTCTAAATCTTCTAATTTCACCAAAGGCACATTTTAATTCTCCTTCTAAATCAATTTCATTTTCAGACATTTCAATTTGTTCTCCTTCTGGAGTAGTAATAATTGCTGCCATGAAAAGTGTTTCATCTATTTCATTAGAAGATTCCTCTGATGCACTGTCTGTTATTCCAGCAATTAGACTCCTTTTCTTAAAAGTATTTTTCTTGTTAAAATTGAAAGGTTTTTTCTTATATTGTTTTCTATTATCTTCTTGTTCACTGTCAAGTTCTAGATTAGGACACTTTGCTGCATAATGTCCTATTTTTCCACAATTGAAGCATTTAAAAGCTAATTTTCCTTTACATCTACCTGAACCTCTTCTAAGTTTACTGACAAAAATAGATTCATCTTCACTGATATTTTCAATTTCATGACTAGTTTCAATTTCCTTTTTCACAGTTTTAAAAGCTGCTTCCTTAACTTCTTAACTGGGGTTTTCATTTTCCATTCTCATTTCATAAGCAGTAAAAACTCCTAGAATAGAATCAATAGTTATAGTTTTTGGATCTTTATCTTCCACCATAGAAGTTTTGGAGTCATATTTGAGAGTTAGAGTCTGTAAGATATTTTTAACTACTGTTATCTCTTCTAATTTCTCCCCTAAACCTCTAATACTATTGATAGTTTTTGAACTCTTTGAAGATATTCAGCTATCTTTTCATCATCTTTCATTCTTATTCTTTCAAATCTTTCTCTAAGAGCTTGTAACTTAGCCTCTTTAATTCTTTCATCCCCTTCATAAATATTAGAAAGTTTATCCCAAATACTTTTAGCTGTTTGACATTCCATAACTTTATTTAAAACTTCATTTGTCAATCCACAACAAATAGCACTAGCAGCTTTTGAGTCACAATCAAGGGCCTTTTTTTCATCAGCATTAGATGGTTTGCCTATAATAGTATAGCTAGTTTCAATGGCTTCCTAGACATCATATCCTAAAGCTTTGATATGACGAGTCATTCTATATTTCCAAAAAGTATAATCTGTACCATCAAACAGTGGTGCCTTGGATGAGGAAAGACCATCTTGAAAAGACATGGTTACCACTCAACCAGGAATCCCCTTACGTTGATTAGGCCTTAAAGACAAAAAGGGTTTGGCTTTGATACCACTTGTTAGAGTGGTAAAGATACTGAGAGGGGGGGTGAATCAGTATCTAGACAAATTTTTGCACTTATAGAATAATATTGCAGACTTGTATGAATAATATTGCAAACTTGTATTCCACATAGTTAGATTCAATTGAATTCAGATGTACAATGACATTAAAACTGGACTAGTAAGATAAGGTGCAAGTATGAAAACTAAAATATTCGACAATAGATCAAAAACATACCACAGAAAATAAAGACACAAAGATTTGTCTTGAATGGAAAGCCTTGGGCATAAAACCACTCGAAAAATGTCTCACTAGCTTAAAAATCTCACTGATTACTATGCCTCACTAGCTTACAATCTAATTGAATACTTTGCCTCACTGGCATATTAAAAATTACAATTGCTTGAAGAATTTTCATACAGAGGAATACTCTATTTTACTTAAGAACATATACTGCCAACAATATATGTGCAGGATACACAATCAAAATGCACACATATTATTCACATTATATCTTTTTATATACATCAGATTATATTCCTTCAAAAATGTTCAACTGTAGACAGTTTCCAAATCTGAAAATAGAAATGAAAACTAATCGACAGTTTTACAACTACAACCTCCAACAGAATAATCAACATTTTGTTTTTTGATCATAGCTAAAACAGAAACAGTTTGAAAGAGACATGTAACTATTAACCTTGAATAGGGTTATAGAAAACAACTACCGGTTGCCCAAGAGAAACCCTAGGGTTATGAAAACCACAACTCCTTCATATTGCCATACAAGAAACATTTCATCTGAAAAATAATTCTAAGACAGTTATAACTGAAATGTTGCAAACCCATGATAAAGCTTTGAGAATCTATTTCCAAAATAAAACTTAGTCGAATAAAACAACTGCATTGAAACCCCCTTTTCATTTAAAGGAATAAACAAATAGTTACTGCATATGGGTTAAATCCTAACCCATGTTACCAAGAACAAGTAGAATATAAATGATTTTAAAACCTGACGGTAGACATGAAATATCAAAAGATATGCAAGAATACTCCTATTTTTATAACCCTCAAACTCAAAGCAACGATAGATTTCAAACCCAACAATCAACTATGCCACTATATGTCACATTCAGCCTTATATATGAGAAGCCATTTAAAAAGAATGAGATACAGAAAGGATATCACTTGGTATGATGATGCTGAAGAAGAAAGTCAAAAAATGTTACCCAAAACAATAATGCAGTCAGCCTTGTCACCTCGCTCAGATTCGCACATCTCTTAGATTCACAAACTTGTGGAGAAAAACTACTATTTGTTCCATGCTTTTTCATGATAATTATCTGAAAATAGTCAAACCCTACACCGTAATGATCAAATGAAGTGTCTGGAAACAAAGATACATTTGAGTTGAGACCTTTAACTGGCTATTCCAGTTTGCCCTAAAGAGGGCTTGAAATAAGAAAGAGAAATGACCTCTTAGATCGGTAGACAACCTTGCAACCGGTGAAAAATAGTGCCTCTATCATAAGTGCAAAAATCTTAAGTGACTTTATTAGATTTCTCAGCTAAACCAAAGGTCCAAATAGTAATCACTAGGAAACACCTTTTTATGCACAACTTATCACCTTTGCCACTTATGCTGCACAAATATTATTTGGAGCTAGAACAAAGAGCTAGTCTTGTCTTTTTTCCAAGAATGAAAATAACACAAAGTGCTCATGACATCATATCCTTATGTTATGCAAAGTCTCAACACATTATGCCAAGTCAACATGTCAAGAGAATAAAAAAAAAAAATTACCAAGTTTGACATCATTGCCAAAAGCCAACTGGGACATCACTACCAAAATGCCAACTGGGGTTAACAGAGGCAACCATATTCCGCGAAGGATCCCAAGCTCAATATTGTAGACTTCAACCCTTCTCCCGATCATGTAAAAGGTGTACAAACCCTAGGAAGAGAAAGATAGTCTCAAGATCTTGATTCCTAATCTCCATCCATTATCTCCATGATAGCAAATTCAAATAACTTCAAAGAGCGTCAACAAGTCACTGATCTTCAATGGCAATTTTGGCAGAGTTTTGGCATAAAGTTTGCATCAAGATTGTGTGTCATAAAATGAGTTTCAAATGTCTTTAAATATCTAACCTTAGGAATTTCAAATTTCAAAATAAGATGTCGACATCATGCAAAAAACAAAATTTTGAAAATGGAATTCTAGAATGTATGGTGGGAGCTGACATCCCACCAAAATTCAAAACCCTGGGAAATAGGGCAGGACAAGGGTGCTAGTGCACAAGTCCAAGCTCTAATTTATCAATTAGGTCTACTATAAGGGGGTCCTAGAATCCCAAATCCAAACTTACTTTTTCATTTTGATTCTTTAGTCATCCCAAAACATAAAATTCTTCCAGTTAGACATAAGTCAATCAGGGTTTATGAAGGTCTAAAATAAACTAGGTTAAAAGGTCACCAACGAAGAGGAGCTAAACTATGAGAAATTGTACCATTCCATGTAGGAGGATAATTTCTGACATAATTGTTCTGATTCTTCCTAAGGGGAGAAATGTTATTCAATGATCATGGATCATCTTTAGCATCTAGTGTTCAACATCTACTAGCACTACAGGAGGAAATTTGAGGGGAGGCTGCATGGTATCTCTTCTCATCTTAGTTTTGGGAGGGAATATTTTCTTGGAATGGTTTATTTCCTTCTCACTTTTGGGGGGGCCACATAGACCTTCTCTCTATTTCTCTTCTATGGGGGAATAATTTATTGTACTTATGTGTTAGAAGTAGCCCTTGGGAGATCATGTTAAGTCCTTTATTCTCCACTTGTACTTTTTTCATGCATCTTTTCTCTTTTGGAGAGGAGTTTTATTTCGCATTGGGTTTTCTCCTTTACTCTCTTTGTTGAGAAAATTGTTTGTACATGGGTACCTAACATGGAGTCATAGCTAAGACCCATCTTTATTTGTCTATTCTCCCTATGTTACACTTAATGGGGGGTGTTAGTGTAAATAAAGACATTATACAACTAGTTGGATTTTAACCTATCTAGGAGAGTCCTATTCGCACTTGTTAAGTCCTAACTTTGGGACTTTTACCTTTCTGTCTCATCTCATAGGGACTTTACAAATGTCCTCACACTTGCCTCAAGTGTCCTAACATGTGTCACACTCTTGGAGGGTTAGTTAATTGTTTAATCCTACCTTCCTATCTCCTCCTTGTCCTACTTATACAAGGAGCTCATTATAATATTTGATTATCTTTTATGATATTTGGCTTATTGTGCTCATAATTCATTTGTGGAAGCTATATGGATTTTTTATTCAGATCTTGGTTTCTCCAACATGTTAAAAATATTTATACAATTTTATTATTATTATCTAATAATCTCAAAGACTTTATGTAAAACATGTTTCTATAATTTGTGAGATATGCTTAATTTGTTTTTTATTCACATATGACATTTTATCGCACAAATGGAATTATACTATCCATGGAAGCATCATATCATCACATGTGTACCTTCTCTTCTTTTAGATATTTGGTTATTGTTTTTCCTTCTCTGTTGAAAACTCTTAATATACACATCGATGATTCTCATATGTTTCATACTTTTTCTATGGAAGTGATAGTATTGTGTTGGATCTTAATTGTATACTACCTTTGAGAATCTTTCCTTCACATGATGCACTTCATGATATACATATATTATGGAGGATATTTATCTACCACCTTATACTCCCATGAAGGATACATCATTAGATGTAAGTATATTTCATGACATTGTTGCACATTATGATGATATTCCTTCTACATTCCATGATGATTTTATAGAGCCATGTTCTTTTGGTATGTTACCTTCTTCTATACATGATATATTTTATGATGATCATTATTCCACACCTCATGTGATCCCTATAGATATTTATGATAGATTTTCACATAAATAATTCCTATGATGACGGCATACACATTGATGATATTTCATTAGCCTCTCATGTAGGCATGATATTGATGTTTCATTTCCTTTTCTTTCATTACATGATGACATTATGAGCCTTAGTGAAGAACTACTACATGATGATTATGATGGTACCATAATGCTTCTTTACATGTTAAATTATTGTTTCTTGCTAATTATGAATGTTTAGATGATGATCCTTTACTTATTGATGAACTTGGATTATACTTAAATTTTATAACTTTACAATGGTTTGATGCATCTTGTTTTTTTATATTCACAGATTTGGCTCATGATTTTGTTGACTATTTATTTGGCTCTAGTTCATAAGAGGATAGTATGAACTTAGAAATGTTTTCTCACGACTAGAATTTCAATCCTTGTTCTTGTTAGGCCATAATGTTTATTGGGAGGCCACACTCATGTATAAGTAGGTCTCAATAACATTTATAAGGCTATTTTAATATAAGGCTTAGCATTATATTAAAATTTGACATAAATAGCTATAGGAGGGTTGATTATTTAATTAATAAGATTCAAATATCAAATATTATTTTATTAATTGAATTATTTAACCTATGGCATAATTTTACCATTTGGGTAAAATATTAAACTATCACATACCTTAATAAAAATGTACAACCACCTAAAACTATAGAAAATGATTTCATCCAATGTTTAAGGATTTTTAGGTAAGGAAGTAATGCAATGTGAATATGAAATATATTATTGGATATATAATTTGACACTAAAAAATCTACAAGAGGTATTGAGGTTGTGTGTGGAAGAGGGGAGGAGAGAGTGAAAAATGCTAGGTTCTATTATTATAAGTTTTCTCAAAGATGAATAATGCTTTTTGTGGGATTTTTTACTAATAATGGTTTCCCCCATGTATTTCATTGTAAACTATGTAAAGTGTCTCAATTTTATTCTTTACATTTATTTTTTGTTTTAATATATAGTTTTTGATAATATAAGGCGGCTAAACAAGGGGCTGAACCCTTACAAAAAGCAAAAGAGCCACAAAGGCAGACAACACAAAAGTGCCTCAAAACAGAAACATCAAACTCTGTTATCCCAGCATAAACAACAACTACAAACTAAGATAGTTAATTCATAGTAGCAGAGTATCATCAATATAGAAGCAAAAACTAAGGAGGAAGATTCTCTCCTTACTTAACCATGGATTTAATAAGATCATCCAATTTCATATAGTTCTCATCAGTGTCAGAAGTGACAGTAGCCCCAAGGTTCTACAACACAGAAATATTGAGTAAGATAGAACTCCTGAGCACATTGGAAAGATTCTTTCCAGCTTCTCAATGCGGCCCCTCAAAACGGCAATTTCAGACCCAAAGCCAGCACCAGTTTATGTTTCTTCATCGGCTTCTTCCACAAACATCTTCCCCACTTTGCCAGTATTTCCTGCAGAATCATCAGCATCCTCAGCAATAGCCCCCATCTCTTTATACTCCTATTGACCATCAGCATCCTCAGAGATCTCTTGAACATCCATATTCTTAGCCTCATCACCCTGGGTGGATTCATCAGAAGCACTCTTAGAATAATCAATAAGTTTGGCCTTGGAAGTAGGTTTGCTAGCAATTCACCCAGACTACCTAACTCTTGAGGAGAAGCCCTCCTTAATATTCTTTGCAAACGGATGAGACTTGCTACCTTATCCCACGGGGGTCCTACAGGGATTTTTAGGCATCCCCACATCAGCCCCCATAGTCCCAGCTTCACCAGCATGTGTCTTCCTCTTCTTGCACTTCGTACTAATAGTAGAGCCCAGAGTATCTATGGGAATCTCCTTAGGAGTAGAAAAAGAAACTTCTTTTGTCTTAGTAGAAATAGGGGAAGGGCATGGTTTTTCAACAACAATAGTATCATCAGGGTTTGAAGATATTTCCCCACTATTAGTCTGAATTTCCTTAGAAGGCTCTAGGGCAAGATGGAAGTTGTAAAGATAGAGGATGAGGCCCTGATGAAGGGGGATGGGTTTCTTAGCAGGTTTCTTGGCCATTTTAGCTCTAACCCTAAGAACATAATGCTCAAGGGAAGATAAAAGATAAAATGGAAAGCTAATATGTGCATTGCATATAAAGTGATTTAGAAGGGGAAGATGATAGTTATAGAACCTGGTGAAGTGCCCCTCTAGAGTGAAATACTTCATAAGGTGTTTTAATATATAGTTATAATCAATGGTTATAATGACTTAAACATATCTAAATTCCCACATGATATTAGAGACTACTTTTGGCCATGCTAACCTTGACTATAGGAATTGAAAAAAATTATGTTATGAGAGAATTATTACAAGTGATATAATTGTTAATTTTGTCTCTCAAACCATTGTTTAATGCAAGTCCCTTCTCTGAAAATTATTTCCATTATTTAATTCATCTAGATTTGCATCATTGTTCAAATAAGTTTTCCTTGGTACTAAGGACATTAGAGGGTGGTCAAAGAAATTATTTATAACACTTCTATTATCTACACAATAGTGGATGCATGGTTTATGGTCTTGTTTAGAGTGCACCTGCACTTTGTATAGCACATGGATCTCCTAATATTTCTATGACTTTTGTATTACATTTTCTAGGTCCTACCCAAGTGTTACCATTATGGCCTCCACTTTTATTGTAAACACTACTAATATATGGTCCCAATGATGTGGTTTATAGCACAAGCACTATGTCTTTAAAATTAGTGGATTTCATATGTACTTGGTGGCCAAGCCTTAGCATTGGCTCAGCCTTGTGATTTTCTACCCTTGGTGGCTTTAGTAACCTACCACCTATTCTTTGTAGGTGGGTTTATCCTTTTGGGCCTTGTGCCTAATCCAAAAACTCACCCCCACTTTGTACCTAATGCCCTCCTACCTTCAAACACCATCCACCCTTTGCTAACATGGTAATCCGACCTTCATAATAAAGTGTGACCCAATGGGAAATGACTTAGCAATATTGAGAAAATATCAAGTAATAAAAAATATCAATTTTTTCTATTGAGTCTAGTATTGAAGTGTAAAGCCATAGGCTCCAAGAATACTTTAGCATTTTTTCAAAAACTTTGGATTTTTTTCTTTTTCTAGATTAAAACTTTTGGTTTCTATTATTTAGAGGTTTCATTATTTTTAGTAAGATAATTTTAGTGAATTACATCTTGGCAACCCCTATCAAATTTAAGTTTGGAACTTTCCACAGCTAGCAAGCCCCTTAATTAAGGATTATGAATTGGAATACAAATTGTTACCTTATTTGACAGGTGTTAACCTCAAGAGTTTTATATACACTTTTGTGGGTTAAAAAGATGCTTAAATAACTTGGTAGGTGAGCAGTTTCGTTGTCTCATTCAAGGGGTTCTAGTGGAATATGAAAGGATACCTACAAGGCCTCAAGTTATTTAGCTACAAGATCATCCATATATTGTCCAAAAGTGCATGTCATTGTAAAAAATTCTATTTTAAACTCAAATAAAAAATAGAGTATGTAGAGTTAATATTGTAGTCCTCAATATAATTTGTTAATTTACACACCCTTGCTAATTTCCTGACAAAACCATCTTCCACATGTTTAGAACAATGAATAATTTAATGAAAACCAATTCATATAATTTTTTGATTTAAATATAGATTTTCATATTTTAAAGTTGATTAAAGAAAGATTCATCATTTGAATTAAGACACTTAACATAAAATTCTAAAATTAAAACTAAAATTGTTCCTAACTAACCCTAATCTAACCATGTGATAAAAATTCAAAAGATGGGCGAGAGAAAAAATAGGTAAAAGGAAATCTTGAGGTTGTTCATCTTGCACTCTTATTATCATCTAGTGAGTAGACAAATCTAACATAAACCCACTCTTTGTTCAACTCAAATAATCATAGCTAACACACAAGATGGTGCAATCATATAAGGAAATGAAACTATGAAAGAAATAAGTAGAAACCACCTTATCCCAAGCATAGATTGAAGGAAAGACCCTCACAATCAAATGTGAAAAATAAGTACTTCATGTTGTAGCTACACCAAGGTGTTCAAGTTGACCATGCAAAATAATTTTCCATCAACAAAGCCTTAGTGATACAAAACACCATTTGGATTCATTGAATACTCATGAATAAAATGTAAAAGTATAAGATAACAAACTAATTGATTCGGAAACCAATAGCAAGAGAGAAAGAACACAAAAGTAATTGAAATGTATTATATTGAGCAAAGAGTTTGGTTTCCAACCCTTACAAATGTCACAACTTTACATATTTATAAATTTCATTGGGAGGGATATGAAAAGTTTTCCCTCTAATAAACCATATGGGACAAAATGTACAAAAGAATATGAAAAGTCACATGACATATTTTTTTAATTACAATAAATTTCATTACTATTAAAATAAAATTTGACTTGAATATGCATGTCATTCTTCCTTTTGCAAGTCCTCTTCATCATTTTATGTATCCTTCTCAAGCTCTTGATCCTTTTCCAAGTATGAATCTTGATATGTATGTATCTTTTATGAGAATGGAAATTCGAAAAGACATCCCTCCAAAATGTCAATATAGGACAAAACCATAGGAAGGACAAGAGTCACATGCCTTAATTTTGAAATTACAAGACCTTATTAAAGAATATAGTAATGTTTTGGCTTTGACTATTAATATTTGATCTAAATCCAATGAATCTAAAGATAATCATCCCATGAAAATTCAACACTTCATATCAATTTTCACCCATTGCTATTCCTAGAACTAGTATAAATTTCTAGAATATCTTTGTCCACTAGTTGTTCATTTCTTCAACCATCTTTGTAATCACCCCTTTATTCATGTTCTAAAACTCTCCACAAGAAGCTACAACTTTAGTATCCTACAACACATGAAATCAAATTATTATATTCTTTTAATAAAAACCAAAATATAATGCATACTTAAATCCAAAATACTCATATTAATCTCTTCCATTAATCCATGAAACCAAATTAAATCCTACCTTAATAGGGAAAATTTTCTTAAAAGGATGGATGGGTTTTCATTTAGGTTTTTAGGTAGTTTTGAAGCCCATTTGTGATCTGCATGGAAGAATCAAACTTTTGGCACAAACATATAGTTGCAAGGGAGAATTAGAATTTTGATGTAGTTGTACAGTTGCAAGGGAGAATCAAAATTTTGACATAGTCATGCATTTTCAAGGGAGAATCAAAGTCTTCATGAATTTTCATAGTTATTTAAGGGAGAATCAAATTTTTGGCATAGTCATTCAATTGGATAGGAGAATTAGAGTGTTGACATAGTCATTAAATTGCAAGGGAGAATCAGACTTTTGACATAGTCACATATTTACAAGAGAATCACAATTCTGGTGTATTCATGTAGTTGCATGGGAGAATCAAAGTTTTGATATAGTCACATAGTTGCAAGGGAGAATCAGACTTTTGGCACAATCACATAGTTGCATGGGAGAATTAGAGTTTTGATGTAGTCACATAGTTGCAAGGGAGAATCAATGTTCTGGTACAATCAAACAATTACATGGGAGAATCAAAGTTTTAACATATCCATGTAATAGTAGTTAGGGTTTTGAGGTATGTCTATTGTCAAAGTTTTGAGGCCTACTAGAAATCAAGGTTTTGAGGTTTAGCAATCAAGGTTTTGAGGTCTGACAATTGAGGTTTTGAGGTTTATTTGTAGTCAAGGTTTTGAGGTCCATCTTTAGTCAGGGTTTTGAGGTATTATTGTAGTCAAGGTCTTGGGGTCCATCTACAATTAGGGTTTTGAGGTCATTGTAGTCAAGGTTATGGGGTATACCTATAATAGGGGTTTTGAGGTCCATTTATAGTTAGGGTTTTTAGGTCCATTTGTAGTCAAGGTTTTGAGGTCTACCTATAATCAAGGTTTCAAACTTTTCTTATAGTCTTGCAATGGACTAAAAGACTACAATAAAGTCCACTTTTCCTTTAACAATTAGGGTTTTCATGCAACTGTAAAATAGGAACTACATAACTACTCCAAAATCTTGTTCTCTATCCAAGGAAAAATTTCAACTTATATCTTAGAATTTTCAATTTTTTTAGAAAGCTAACCTTCTTATAGATCAACTAGACAATCAAACATCTTGACAAAAATTTTACTCCAATTTAGAACTCTGACCAAAAAAGTGGATGAAACACTGAAAAACTTTGTGATGAAGACACCAAATAGAAACTAAAGTCCAATCCACACAAACTGACACATTTGAATCTCTAGGAGTAGAATTAAGGAAAATTAAACATGAGGATCCCCAATTCTACAAGAATAGGGGCAAAATAAGCCCCTATTAAATTTAATTTTGGCAAGTGTGAGCAATTAATGATATATGTGGAAGTAACATTATTGTTTTAATTTCTTGGTTCCTAGACAAGAAAAAGGCATCACCTAGTATAAAGGAATGTGCAACAATTACAACCACACACCCAAAATTATAAAAAGGTGTTGAAAGTGAAGACATATGCAACAAATACAATTGCACACCCAAAAATTATATAAAGGTGTTGAAAGTGTTGATGGTACGATTTAGGTGAGGTAAATATTTCATTTAGTTTGTGTATGTGGCATGGGAAGTGGACAAGATTGGTGCACCATTTATCTTTAGTGTATAATTATAAAGAAAAAATTCAAAACTATGTCATTTGTCAAGATATAATTAATATTTTTAGAGATCATATTAACCATTATGAATTACTAATGGTTATAATTTAATGTTTAAATAAGAAAAATGTCTAACAATAGAATTAATTAGTTGGTAGTGGGATGTGCAGTAAAAATCTAACCAAATTTAGATAATCTATCCCATCCATCTATCTTGCAAATGGGTGAAATATGAGCTGATTGGGTGATGAAACTATGGTGTGAAAACTTTGTTGGTCAATATTTAAAACTTGCATGAATATTGTTGAGACAAATATTATTTTTGTAAATGAGAAAATTTGGACAAATTAAAGATAAATCAACAACATGTAATTACCTTAGCCCAAGCCTTACGAATACCTCAAATGATGCATGCATGATTGATTCCTCAAATGATTGGATTGTTGGTTGCTCGGATTTGTAGCATAACATTGGATTGGGATTGATGGGATGAAAGATAGGTAGATTAATGATGGATGATGAGGAGGAATTTGTATAGAGTAATGGTGCTTAGAAGCTCATCCATACCAAATGGCTTGGAATGAATTAATTTATAGGAAAATGTGAGAGAATGGAGGGATAAGATTTCAATTTTGCAAGTGATAATTGAATTAGAAAGTTTCTTGTGCAACTTGGGAGAGGAAATAGAAGAGGATCTAGAGTTAACTAGAGAGGGAAATAGCAGGTGATTAGAGTTAACTTGTGAGATGAGTTGAGTCATCTTGAGAGAGAATTAGAAGGTGAATCGAGTTAACTAGAGAAGATTTGAAAGATGGAAATGGTAAGTGATTTTAATTCATTAAGTGGCATGAATGATTAATTAAATAAATAGTAAATATTCATTTAATTATAGGATGAAAGGTGATTAAATAAATAAATAAAGTTTAGTTATTTAATGATGTGAGGGATGGGATTAAATTAAAAAAAATTATGTTTATTTAATTTATTAGAGGAAAATGCTAGATTAGGTGATGATATGGATGCTTAAGGCAGAAATGCTACAAGATGCCTAGATGATGCAACGTTATGACAAGGTGGACATTTTTGGGTGTCTACATTTTGCCCCTCTTTGAGATGATGTTCGAGATGATGAGATTTGTGTCAAATAACATCATTTTAAAGAAGCTAAGGTATGGATAGAGGAAAAAGATGATGATGGAAAGATAGGATGAGGATGGGATGATGATTGCCCCTCGAGAGGATAGGCGGGTTAGAAGAAACACGAGTATGCCCTCAAAATGAAATGGATTGGTAATGAGGGATAAGATGAATGATGCAAGATAGGAAATGGAAAAAAGAGATGAAGGATACGTTATGCTGCAATGAAAGTGATAAATCATATGTTTTCTATAGCATGAGACGTTATGCACCAGGGTATGAGGACCAAGGTGATGATGTGCCTCCTACCCTAGCATAATACAATCTTGTCTAGATACAAGATATGAGTATTAGCTAGGTTAGATTTGATGCAAATGCAAGATAAAATGAAATCACACACAAGAAAGCATGCACAAATGAT
Organism: Cunninghamia lanceolata; assembly: GCA_027924645.1. Lineage (NCBI taxonomy): Eukaryota > Viridiplantae > Streptophyta > Pinopsida > Cupressales > Cupressaceae > Cunninghamia > Cunninghamia lanceolata. The sequence goes on along the minus strand of BSBN01000252.1, from coordinate 8,752,541 downwards.
TAAAAAACAAACAAGGTATTGCCCCTGTCAAGCTGTAAACCGATGATTGATTATTGATTGATGGATTGATAATAGATAGTGTGATCATGGAGGGGAACAATGTATCCCTAGATCAACACAAGGATGTTGGAACGATATATCCCATTGATGATGATAATAATTGATGATTGATTAGGTTTACAACAAGGCTAGGATCAAGACCATTGATTGTGATTAGATAATTTGACAAGATTGATTGACTTGATTGGTATGGTTTTAAGGATTGATTTGCATTTAAGTTTATTGCTTGGACTGATTTGACTTAAAGAAGTGATAGAAGAATTGATTGGAAGAATTGTTTTGAAAGATTGATGAATTGATGAAGATCGATGATAGAAAAAGATGAGAGATGGAAGAAAGAGGAATATCACTTATGCCTGAATCTGGGCACTTCCTTCGTACTCAAGACTACCTACATACTCTGTATCCATGGGATCAAGGTACTTAATGATAGAGATGAGATGTTCTGATTTGTGATGATGATGATGGAAGTTGATGGATTGATTGGATGTTTGTTGATATATCATGATTTGGTTGATTGGAATGATTTGGCATTGATTTGATGGATTTGAAATTTTGATGTGATTTATTTCTATGATTGAATTTGTTTTGATGGATTTGATGTGATGGATTGATGATTGGAAGAATGGATTTGAAAGATTGATGATGATGAATTTGATGTGACAGATTCAATTTGAAATTGAGTGATGTGAGGGATTAACGTGATTTGATTTGATTTTGTTTCTTGGATTTTTTTGATGGATATTTGATTTTTTTGTGTTTTTGGGAATTTTAATTTTTTTTTGTATTTTTTAGGACATTTTATGATTTTGTTTTGGATTTTTTTAGGACATTTTATGATTCTTTGGATTTTTTTTCAGGACATTTTACGATTTTTTTTGTTTGGAATTTTTTCAGGGCTTTTTGTGATTTTTTGTGGATTTTTTTGATTTTTTGAGTTTTTGGGATGTCAATGGATTTACAATTTGGGGTAGCCTTTGTGCTAGATACCAGTGACAAGGGAGGACCAAGTCTAGGTGCTAGGAGGTAGGCAAGTAGGATTGGATGGATGAAAAGATGGGCGATAAGGGATGGAAACGATGTATACGTAAAAGAGCAAGGATGTGACCTCAAAGGCTATGTCAGATAGGAATAACATGCCTCGTTCTAGATAATATGCTTAGGATTTTTCATGACAAAGCTCATGATGATAGGATAGATGGAAAGGTGGCTAATGATAGGATCGGTTTGTTGGAAAAGATAAGGTATATCAAGAGTTTTTTCTAAGGCATGTTTCAACATTTTTGTCCCCAATCTTTATCAAGATCAAGAAGAGGAAGGATGAATGGACTCAGTAGGGTAGGTGTATAAATGTAATGGATAAGGATGGTAGGATGGGATATGGAAAGATAGATTGAAAATGATATTGGGGATGAGACAAGGTGCCCCCAAGTGTAGGTGACATAGAATATCAATTTACACATGATGCCTATTTGCCAGGTTTTCATCATGGTACTTATCCAGGGCGCATGTTTACCAGGTTTTCACCATTGGACGAAGGGATTTCTCTTTACCTTTTTTTTTCAATTTTCTTTTTCTTTTTTTTGACTTTTTGCTTTTTGGATGGGATAGGTGGATATGGATGAAAGGGACTCAAGTGTCTAGTTCCATGAAAGGTGATAGTTCCACTAGAAGGATGTCATCACATGGACCATGTCAAATGTGCTCGTAGATGTTGGAAAAGGAGATTGCATGAAAGAGGTAGATGGAGTAGGTAGATAGTGGATTATGACATGGATTATGATGTGGATCAAGGATGGATTTATGGATGGAGGGCTTATGCAAAAGCATGGACCATAGGGAAGTGATGGGTAAGATATGTAGGATAGTGGATGAAGGATGGAGAGATGGAGGTATGTGGAAATGTTGAATGGAAGGGAACCATGACCAACGACTACACACACCATGATAAACATCGAAGCTTTTGATAGGATGGTGGAAGCAATGGAGATGTTTGTTTAGGAGATGGATGACGTAGGTATTTGGGGACCCACATGGGCTTAGTATTGTTGACTTTTATTTTTCATGTGGGATGGAGGAATTTGAAACTTTTGGATGGAATGGGATTTTTGTATGGAAGTGGATGAGTGGGATTTTTGAGAGGTGGATGCCTTATTTAAGGTAATTGCTTTTTGCTTAGGGACCCACACCTTTTTTAGATTTGCTTTGAGGTGGGTGGATGTGTGCAACTTTTGAGATGGATGTTTATTTTATTCTTGGTTGTTGTACCCTAAGGCATTAGGATTTGTAGGATTTTTGGCTTTATGAGTGTAGGCATCCAAATTTTTTCTTTTGAATCCCATGGGGTGGATGGAAGTGGGTTTGGTAGAAGCTCCTTGTTTAGACAATGTGTGCATTTGTTGGTCATGATTAGGAATTTTAGAGGGCTTATGGATGGATGGATTAGGTGTAGGAAGTAGCAGAGGTAGGTTCGATGGAGGGATATTAGGAGTTGGAAGAAGCGGAGGCAAAGTGGATGGTGGGAGGTGTATGGTCACATGCTTTTGACATCTGTAAGAGGATGGAGGTGGAATGGAAACATATGTTTTAGGTGTATGATGGGATTTGTTATGGGAAGTGGTGGACTTAGGAGGGATGGAGGAAGTACCAACATCGTTAGATTGTTGAGCTTGGGGTGTGTATCCAAGGCCAAATGAGCATGGAGGGACTTTGACATGGATTGTCTCCAAAATTCCTTTTTCAAGAAGGCCTAGGCCTTTACCTTGATAGCTCATGTTTTGAAGAATGCGATGGACTATGGGACTAGATGTGGTTTGAAAACTAGACACGAGTTCCTTATTGGATGGAGAAGATGAGGTGGTGGATAAAGGTTGTTGTGTTCCTAGGAGGAACATTCATGAATTAGGGTGGATAGACTAATAGGACATGATAGCTTTGAAATAGGGTGGATGGTGGATGTGGAGGGATAATTAGGATCTTACTTTTGCTCATTAGGATCCAAGGTATATGTTTGATCTTCTATTCTTATGTGTTCTTGGGAGGCACATGTATCATCATGAGAAGTGGAAGCTTGTCCATTAGGGTTGGATAGAGGATGGATAGGAGCAATTTGGATCTTGCTTAGGGATGGGTATGGGATTATGAATAAGATCAAGGTGCTCATGGATAGCTTCTTCATAGATAATTTCATCTTGATCATGGAAGAGGTATATATTATAGATGGGTAGCAGAGGTGGAATGTAAGGGATTTGATCTTGACTCGGATTAGGGACTAATTTTTTCACATACTTAGGATCATGCTCTTGATATACCTCTTGTGGTTTCATGGAAGCAAAAGTGGGAGGCTCTTGGATGAGATTAATGGGTTCTTGATATTCATCCATAAGAGAGTATGATCGACTTAGACTTGGGCTTATGATGTGAGGCTCTTGAATAGGGTCAATGGATTGTGGATCACATGGTGGCATTGGAGGAATAAGCACGGCATTTGAAGGCTCTTTGCTAGGTACTAAGATAGGTGTTTGACATGGGGATAAGTTGTTCCTAGGTAGTAGCCAATGGATCACATCCTTTGCAAGTGTATGGGTAGATGGAAAATATAGGGGATGGATGATAAGGGTGGATGGTGTGGTAGGCTTAGAAGTAGCATTTGGATTGGATGGAGGTATTATGGAAGTGAATGGATTAGGATTAGGATCACATAGTAGTGCCAAGATAGGACTAGTAGGCTCATGGATTGACATGTGATTGAATGGCAATGGGGGATGCTCATAAGATGCTTGCTCTAGGTTGGTATCTCCCTCATCAAAGGACATCAAGTCTTGCTCCAAAGATTGACTTAAGGACATGTGATTTATGTACAAGGGTCCACTTGGAGTAGAAGTAGGTGACACATAGGTGTCTCCTTCATCAAATGATATTAAATATTGTTCCAAGAGTGGACTTGAGGATGTTTGACTTATATACAAAGGGGTATTTGAATTTGCATGTGCCTCTTGTGAGAAGACCTCTTAGCCTTGGAAACGGGTTTGATAGTGAGATGGTATGTCAGAATAGGCAGCTGAATGACCTTGAAGTAGATGTTGTTGGGTTGATATGGCATTGACATGACATGAAGATAGAGGTGACACATGAGATTGAGATGGAATGTGAGGAGGTTGGGTTTGTTGTGAGATGATTTGTTGTGGTTGAAAGGGTTGATGATGTGTTGGTGAAGGGATGACATATGATAGTTGTTGAGATGGAGATTGACATGGATAAGGGTTAACATTAGAAGAAATGGGATAAGTTGGTATAGGATTGACTTGATAAGTGGGTGGATAGGGTTGATATGATGAGATAGGTGACATAGAGGAATGATGTGGCATGGGTTGAGAATATGCTTGTTGGATTTTGCAAGTGACCAAGAGGTGTTGGATTTGTGCCAAGAGGTGTTGCATATGTGAGGATTGGCTTGTTCGAAGCTTTTGGATTATGTCATGGATGTCTTGGAGGGTTTGCTAATCCAAAGGTGATTGGCTTGCATGAATTCAGTGAAGAAGGTGAATGAGCTTTTGTGCTAGGTCCTCTAAGGTTGACATGGTGTAACTTTTGGTAAATGTTTGATTAGGGTTATGATAAAAGACTTTGAATGCTTGGAATGTGATTTCTTAGGGTAGATTGATCATACTGATAGGATGATTGGGTGACCTAATTGGTGGCTACTTTTGACTTGGTTTGATTGATTGATGGGTCTGATTTTGATGGGTAGATTGCTTGATGGGGTGATTTGATTGATTTGGTGACAAGATTGATCAAGGGGTAGATTGACCAAGACCAAAAGTGGTTGATTGGTTGATGTTTGGTTTGACTACTGTTAGACAACTGACTGGGATGATTTGATGACTGTAAATGATCAAATTTGATGTGAAAGGTTGACTGAATGGGATTTTGACTAGGAGGATAAATTGCAAACTGTGAAAAACAAAAGGCGATGCTCTGTGCTTCAAAGGCTATTAGCAATAATGCAAAGGCGACTAGGGATACTCCAGAGGTGATTTACTGCAATTCACAGGCGATGAGATACTGTCATAGGCAACAAGGATAACTCATAGGTGATTGGAATTAGGCCGAAGGTGAGCTACTGTGACTCAAAGGTGAGTTTGTAGAGATTAAAGGCGCATTTTGCAGGAAAAGATAAGATAACCAGAGGTAATTTTCTAAGGATCAATGGTGATTTGCTGAGGTTCATAGGCAACTGGCTAAGGTGCAAAAGTGAGTGGCTGCTATTCAAAGGTAATTTTTGTGGTAAATTTTTGTTTTAGAGATTGTTTATCATGAATTTGGTAGAGAAAACACAATGGCAGACACTCATGCATAACACATTCTCAAACATTGTAACATCCTAGGTTGGCTGAGACAGTACTTGTTGGGTTCCCACTTGGATTTCTCTAGCCGCGCTTATTCAAAGTGGATAGCTCCAGCAAATTGGGGCATGGGCTCCTCCTTACAGTGTACTCACTTCTCAGGCACTCCAAGTTCCAAGTCCTCAAGATGCACAGATCTTAAGGTACTTTTCTATCTCTGCTAAGAACCGCGAAAGTGTGGGATGGCTCCAGGGGTCTATCTTCTGACCCCCTGTGCCAACAGATAGAGGGTTTTTGGCTTCTAAACAAAATTTTTAATTAGGGTTTCCTTTCAGGTGGCTATACATGTGAAGATTCACTTCATTAATGGAGGCTTCCTATCCTGTAGAGGTTACGCTCTACAGGGTTTTGGGGGAAACATTCGTCAGTATAGCTAAACAACAATTGTCATTTGCAACTTTCGGCACAAACGCATTATTTAATATAGCAGCTTGGAATGGCTTGGATTTAGCCCGTTGCCTCTTGGGTCGTACCCCTTCTCACAATGGGAAGGCAAGCCCTCTAGAGTTAGCAATGATTTCTCTTGCACCCCAGATCTATTGGACAGGCAGGGAGAGGATACTTCTATTACTAAATCAGGTTACACACAAATGAGACAAGCAAGCTCAAGAAAGAAAAAGAAGGCATATTGCAAACAAAGTGTTCATTTTAAAAGTACCAAAATGAAGTGTGCCTACTTTTAGTATAAAAAATTGTTTTTAAGTCCTTGGACTGATCGAATTTGCAAACAATGTTAGCATGTTTTTACCCTCCGTTCTTTAACAAACATAAATGACAAGCTACATAGTTAAGACATTAGTTTCTAAAAAACCCTAAGTTTATGAAGCATAAACCAAAGGCATATCAAAGAAAACTAGAGGTGATATGCTGAAATTCAAAGGCGGTTAGGAACTTACCAAAGGCAATCTGCTGCACTTCAAAGGCAACTTCCCATCATGCAAAGGTGATTGTCTATGCTTCAAAGGTGACCCTCTGTCATTCAAAGGCACTCCAAACCCTAACCTCATGAGCTCTTATACCTAAAAACCAAAGGCGACTGGCTGCTCTTCAAAGACGACTGGATATGCCAAAGGCGATTTTCTTCTATGCAAATGAGAGTTTCTATCGATCTTACAAAAAAAAATTTCTTGGAAGCAAAATATGTCAAGTTTGTACTCAAAAAGCTTGGAAATGGCCTTCCGGATGCAATGGTGTTGTTAGTTTCAGCCTAGGAGGTCACCTTTAATAGCTTCTTGCAACACTTGCCAAACAAGGGTTAGAAAAACACAAATTTTACTACAAAAAAATGCAAAAACATAAGATTTGATCAAGAGAACTGGGTCCCACCGGGCGTGCCAGAATGTAAATGAGAAAATTTGGACAAATGAAAGATAAATCAACAACATGCAATTACCTTAGCCCAAACCTTACGAATACCTCAAATGATGCATGCATGATTGATTTCTCAAATGATTGGATTGTTGGTTGCTCGGATCTGCAGCATAACATTGGATTGGGATTGATGCGATGAAAGATAGGTAGATTAATGATGGATGATGAGGAGGAATTTTGGCAGAGTAATGGTGCTTAGAAGCTCATCCATACCAAATGACTTGGAATGAATTAATTTATAGGCAAATGTGAGAGAATGGAGGGATAAGATTTCAATTTTGAAAGTGATAATTGAATTAGAAAGTTGCTTGTGCAACTTGGGAGAGGAAATAGAAGGGGATACAGATTTAACTAGAGAGGGAAATAGTAGGTAATTAGAGTTAACTTGTGAGATGAGTTGATTCATCTTGAGAGAGAATTAGAAGGTGAATCAAGTTAACTAGAGAAGATTCGAAAGATGGAAATGGTAAGTGATTTTAATTAATTAAGTGGCATGAATGATTAATTAAATAAATAGTAAATATTCATTTAATTATAGGATGAAAGGTGACTAAATAAATAAATAAAGTTTATTTATTTAATGATGTGAGGGATGGGATTAAATTAAATAAATATTATGTTTATTTAATTTATCAGAGGAAAATGCTAGATTAGGTGATGATATGGGTGCTTAGAGAAGAAATGCTACAAGATGCCTAGATGATGCAACGTTATGACAAGGTGGACATTTTTGGGTGTCTTTAATTTTAACATGGCATGGAAACTAAAAAGTATGAGTTGTAGATAGCTCATTCAGTTAGAAAGGCTTTGCAAAATTTATTTTAAGAGGAGACATCACAAGATCTAATCTTATTATAGGGTTCATAAATTTCCTCTATGTATATTTCTAGTAGCACTATTATTAATGTAGATTGGTGAAACAAGACATTCATGAAAAGGGAGTATTTTCTTAAGTACTTGACTAAGAAATAACCCCTTTGGTCATTTTTGTACAATTTCTTGGCTAGACACATCTGTAACTCCGTCCTTATACATGCAACTCTATTAATACCATTTTGTATCAAGGATTATGTATGTGGTTGAAATAACTCACCAATAAAGATACGAGTGTCACATATATATCTAATAATATATGTGGCCATATAGAATCTTAAGGTACCCATGTTTCATTCATGTATTTTTTCTCCTAGTACAAGGAGATAATCTCAATTCAATTGAATATATTATGTCTTCTTTTAGTATATCCTAATTCTAAATTAATACCTAAAATATCTTAGAAATTTACCATGAAATGCCTATACTATATCAAATCCACAAACTTGAAAATGAGAGTGTGTTTCCATTGTGGAAATCAATCATTCATGCTAAAAGCGCAGCTTAACTTATTCAACAATATAGTTATAGTCATGAATAAAAAAATATATTTAATTTTGATTTTAATCTCAAAACTAATGTTAACCCTATAATGTTGAAAATTGCATGCCCTTGCAATTTCACTCTATATTTTGGCCTCCCTTTAGTGTTCATTCCATTAGTTTGTTTGTAGACTCATTTTAGCCCTTGCATTATCCTTTTTCCCTCTCATGGTGCTTAGGCCTTATTTTCTATGTTATCCTTTTGTAAAATCTGTTGTCACTTTTGTGTTAACCATGTGATGTTCTAGTGCCTCATAGTTTTTGAACCCAAACTGTTTGGACATTAGCACTTCGCATGGATGTCCATGTGACGTGCTAGTGCCCCACGACAATTTTGTGTTTGCTGTCCATTTTTTAGTGTCTTACCACTTGTTACATTTTGTGGGTCAGAGGTAATAGCTTGAGACGATTCAAAACAGTTTGTAACCCTCTTCCTCTTCCCTCCCCCTCTCTCTTTTTGAATGAATCTTTCACTCTGGCAATCTTCTTTGCTCTCTCTTGCAACTGGCTTGCATTCTACAACACTCTCAATCTCTTAAGCTCTCACACAACTCTCCATAGTTTGCTTTTCCATCTCCTTTGTCTTCTTGGCTTCTTCAAGCCTCTATAGGTGATATTGTTATTATTTTATTTCATGTATTTATTTTTTTTGTGCCCTTGAGCACCTTGGGATTTTCACATCCCTACTATTTCCTTCATTATAGTTTTCACTATTTATAAAATCACAACCATTACCATTCCCAGTCACATTTGGGATAGAAGCAGTCACACACTTTTATATCTACTTTTCTATTGGCTACTGTGGAGGTTCAAAGACCAAAGCAGGGGTTTGGTTGAGGCAAACCCCCAAACAACCCCAACCATTTTTCCATTCTGTGTTATGCAAGTTGAAGAAGAAGATTTGAATGAACAAGGATTTGTTTATTTCTCCTCTTTCATCTTGTCATTCTATTTCTTCATTATCTTTTAATTGAATGTAATATTTTGTCAATTTCTTAGTGTATTGTGTTGTTGGGCACTTATTCTGGTATTGTGTGTTGTCTAGATGAAGTTATAGACCTGAAGTTGGTTGTATAGTACAAACTCCTATTGTTTTACTACCATATGGACAATAGTGCGATGGACAGACATCCTTGCAACGTGTTGGAATCCGGGGTTGAGACTCTCCTCTTTTGGTGACAGGTTCTTCTTTTCTTCCTCTTTCCTTCTCTATAATTTATTTCTGGAATTTGTACTTCTATTTTTAGTAAGTTTAGGATTTTCGTTCCATCTTATATGAGTGTGGTGTAGAAAGTAGAGGTATCTATTTTTATATATTACATTCTGGTTAACTTGACTATTCAATTTATAGAACCTTTGTTTTCATTCATTTTTATTTCAAAGTTAAAAACAAAAAAATTCTATCCTCAATTTTTTTTTCAGGCCCTTTCCCCGACCTTTGACTAGATTTGTCAATACCCTTTCTTAATATTCTCCTTCTATTTTTCCAAATCATTTATTTTCTCCTCTTACATCACTTTCCAACTTTTCTCAAAAGGTTTGTGAGAGTGATGCTCCATTCCATGCATGTGATGGTGACTTATCTCTACCTATGTCACTCTATTTCTTTTGATCCTTCTCCTAAAATTCCTCCTACTTGTGAGGATATTTTGGCACAAGATGATGAAATCATTGATATTTTTCTTAACATTACTTTACCTTCTCTTCATTTCAATTCTCTTCCTTCTAGAGATGAAGCATTAGTAGATGAAGAGTCTCACATCACATCTGATCCCCCATGGATAGATGTTGATCATACTACTTCTATATCTTTTCCTATATCATGTATTTCTAAAGGAGATCATAATGTTAATACAATCATTGTTAATATACTTATCCCACCAAGGGCATGTTGGACAAGTGCATTACTATTCAAAATCTTTCTTCTATTCCTAAAATAATTATGCATAGGGCGCCTGATCCACCCTCGCCCTCTCATCCGATGATCATTGTTCAAGGTATTACTGAAAATCCTCAACCTTTGAATCACTTTTTAGAAATAAAAATTCTATAACTCTAAATGTGTTTGAGGCTCCTCACTACCATGTAGTAGCCCACACATATGGCACTCAATGAAATAAACAAGTTACTCTTGTTCCTATTTCCCTTCCTCCACCACATCCTATCCTTCCACCACCTCCTCATCTTTCTACAGAGAGTACCAAAGAGTATGATCTTGTTAAAGAACTCTAGGATACACAAGCTAAGATCTCTCTTTGGGACCTATTGATCATGATGTTAGTCATAAAAAAACATAGAATAAAAGTACACATTAACCTTTACTCATCTTGAAAGATATGATGAATTCAGAGAATTCATGATCTCAAGTCTCCGTTGATTAGTTCTTAATCTTTTGATGTTACTCAGAGGTTGATGTGTGTTGCTGTTTCCATTTTGGGGCCTTACGTAGATCTCGTCAGTAAGATAATGTTTTCTGTAATGATGCTGCACAAAGAGTTATTCTACATAGGATATACTTCAAATATTGTGTTTATCTTTAAATCTTTGCCTGATATTTGTCATTTTGACATGCTTTAACCTCAAATGTGCTAAATATGTTCATTTATCTACGAGATGTCTGTATATTTGTATTATTTTCTTAAGATTGCAATTATTTGCAATTGTGATGATGAAATGCTTTGAAATTGAAAGAAATTCAATGAAATACTTTAAATTAAAGTTGAACCTTTAGCGATTGAGCCACATATACAATCAGATATAGTCATGAAGAGAAGAAATCAAACCATATGTTCACTAGGACATTCCACAGCTAGATACAGTCGATGCTAACTTCAAGCGAAAGGTATGAAGACAACACATGCAAGCTGATATGCACTCCAGGGGATGTAGCAAATCAAAGCATATATCAAGAATTCACACACTGATTACTCAAGATTTATGATAGATTGTAATCAAAATAGTCTTCTCATTCATTAAGTATGCAAGAACATATATGTATACAATAACTTTGAAATGAGCCCTGAATATTTCAGCAAACAGATTTCAATTAAGTTTCAAATGTTTTAGAATGAGGCACCCCTACACCTTTTATAGAATAAGGTGAGGGAGTGGTTACAATTGATCTACGATCAAGATTTATCTATTGAAACCTATGGTTTACATTTCATTGACTAAGTCAATCTTTTCCACATGGCATAGGTTGCCAGCTGGCAACCATCTAGGCAACTTATACTTTCATAAGTACCTGATGCATATATTCCCTTTATGATGCATCCTCATCATCATCCTTATTGTCATGATCATCACTTTCAATGCTTTCGCTATCTTCATCATCATGATGATTGTCTTCTTGAATATGGACTTGCATAGCTATCCTGATATTCTCATATGCTTGCACTATCTTCTCTACTTCTCTGCCATTCTAAGTTCTTACTTTGGTGATGGCATGGTTATGCACCTAATATTTGCTCTGGAGAGATTCCAATTTACTCCTCCTGTTAGTGGATGTTTCATTATAATCTTCCACCTTAACCTTTATTCTCATTATTTTATCCAGCACCTCTTCTGTCAGGTGGTTGATAGGATCTTCAGCAACTAGCTGGAAATTACTATGTAGAGCTTTGATGAAAAACTCTTCATCCTGATTTTCTATCTTTTCCTTGGCCTTTCCTTCTAATGTTTCCAAAACATCAGCCTCATGGGACATCATATTATGTAGCTTCATGCTGATATTCCTTAGTTTACTATTGCATCTTTTAAGCACATCACATTCGAACCTGATGTCTTTATTCCAGATATCAATCAATAGGGCTGTGTTATTATTCAGTACTTGATTCTTTATTAGAATCTATAGATCAATCCTCTTTATTTCATCCAAAATTATCATGACCTTTTCTAATTAAAATGACCTCCTGTCGATCTCCATCTGTAGTTTATCTACCTTTTTCCTAGAGATGCCTAAAGAATTCCACCTCTTTAAAGAGGCTTTTGCCACTTCTTCAGCTCCATCGAGCATGAATGACATCCATTTCAACATTATTACTAATTCATATCTCATGAGGTTCAACTTGTTGACCTCCTCCTGAGAAATGGCAGTCAATGGGACTGCATGATCACTAGATGTATCGTCAGGGTTAATTAACCCTCTTATATATGCATGCAGCTGAGCAATGTGCTCTTTATGCTTCTTATTCTTCTCTTTCTCTCTTTTCACCATTTGGGTTAATGAATCAATTATATCTTTACCTTCTTGGCCCTCTTGATCCTCATTAGCAAATCCAAGATCAACTATGCTAATCTGGAATTCATCCAGAGCGATTTTACCCTTTTCTTTATCCATAGTAGGGAGTGCTAACTGTGCAGTCCTCCTGCCTGTCATAGGATCCCTTCTTATTGTAGAAGTTAATCTTTCCTTCCTCTTAGGCTTTATTAATGTTTCTAAAAACAATGTAGACACATCAAATTCTTGTGCCTCTATACCTGATTCTACACCAATTTCTTTCTCGAGCCATGAAGGAACTTGATCCTTTAGCTATTGGTCTCCATCATCATCATGTGATGATCACCCTGATCTCCGGTATCCACCATCATGTTCGATGGGGAGGGTGATCTCCTTATTTATTCCTCATGATGCTCCTCATGAGGGTGATCCTTGGGTATATCCTCCTATTGAGGAATTTCTTTTTCTGGAGGGTGATCCTGTTGATCATCTGCATGTTTATCATGATCTTGATCCTGTACTTCCTCCATGGGTATCTTATCTGCCTTAGTGATTTCCTCATTATGAGGCATATCGATTCCCGTAGATATTACTATATCTACCTTAGGCTCCTCCAACTGATCTGCAACTATAACCTGCTCTGGACCTGTATTAATTACCTCTTGAGCCTTATGGTCATCAGGACCTAATATTTCTTTATCCTCCTTGTCTTTTGGTGGGACGTCTATTGTTTTGGGCTCAGCCAATGTATGATGCTGTTGCTGACCCATACTTGGAGCTTTCCTCTCCATTTCTTTCTGTTTGATTTCTTCAATATTTTGTGTTTCCTTAGGTGCACCTACCATATCTTTAGGATCTACATCCTCTACATATGTCAAATCTATAACTACAGGATTTGTTACCTGATCAACTAAGGCATCCAGCCCTATTTGCTATGCAATATGTTCCGAGCTCTTTTCTTTTTCTTGCTCTATTTGCTTCATCTCTTCTAATACTGCCTGAACTGATGGGGTCTCATGTGGAGCTATCTAGGCACCGGCAGCAAGGATTTCCATTCTTTGTGAAGCTACATCCTTCACTACCTCATCATCAGATAAGTCAACTGTCTCATCTAATGAAACTTGACCACTTTGCACTGCCTTAGAGCTTTCTTTCATTTGCTCTTCTACTTGTTCGGTCTTGAACTTTACAATAGTGGGAAGTGGAACGTTATGCTGCAATTCCTTGTTGAATACTTCCCCACCTACCCCTTTTAGCATTATAGGGATTTGTCTTATTTCGCCTCTCATAGAAGTCCTTGGTTTCTTAGGTGTAGTTGCTATCACCTAAGGTGCTTTTCTTTTTTTGGTGAGGGCTTCAACATTTTCTTCCTTCTCCTCCAGCTCTTCATCAAGAGGAATATCCTCTTCTACTTCTTTATGCGAGGCTTGACCTCCTCATATGTTTCCATAGCTTCAGCAACTGGCCTCTGAATCTTTTTAGCCTTTTGTTTATCTTTAGGAGGTGGTACTGAGGAGGCTGACGCTAGTTTTGATGCTAATACATCTCCAGCTATTATTATGGCTCTCTCAACTATAACCCCTTTGGGTTCAGGATCAATCTTCTTACCTCTTGAAGACCTCTTACTTTTTTCAGGAGGTGGTGCCTTCTCTCCTTTGGATTTCCTATTCTCAACTAGGAAATCATCATATTCACCTTCAGGAACATCCTATCTCTTCTTCTTATTATCAACAGTGATGACAACACCTTTTTTCTTTAGTACATTTATCTATTCATCCACCCAAGCTTGGGTTAGTTGTAATATCCTGCCTGTGAATGGATCTAAGGAGATATCCTCATGTATAGTGAGATCCAGCGCAGAGATGGTATCATTATATATCTTTTTCTCTTCATATTCGTCAACCATTACTTTTCCATCATCCTTCTTCAATTGTGTCGGGATAGGAATGCAATCAAAGGTCTTGATCTGGTTGAGTGTAAGCCTTTGGTATCTTCTTCTTCTAGCTTCAGCTTCATCTTCACAATCTGCCCAGAAGTCTTCAGGATGTCTTCTATGGATAGGCTTCCCCATGATCTTCTACATCCTCCCATATGGATCATATGATCTTTTTAATGGAAATGGCTGGAAATTCATCATATTTAGACCAGCTATGGCCTCTTTTATACTCTTAGAATCTGGGCACATATACCAGCCCATTGCAACTAGAAATAGAACTGGTGGAAGCTTGTTGTTTGCCTTATAGGCATTCAATATTGTAGAGATTTGTCTTAGAAATTCCATTAGGACAACTGCATCTGTAGGATACCTTGGGAGCATGAGAGGCTCCCCCTCAAAACCTTCAATCCTGATATAGGAGTAAGTGGCAAATTGGATAAACCAGGCTCCATGCTTGTAGATAACTTCTTGAGCCTCCATGCTCAGTCTCTTGGTTCTATCTTCTTCCATTGTTCTCACCAGGTGCATAGAGAATGCATCATTTACCAACTTGTAATCCTGGAGGTAATTCACTCTTTACAGTTGGGGATGATGATCCCATATGTGTACATCATTGGTTGTGCCTCCAATTTTTCCATCTGTAATCAATGCATCAATTGTACCCTTGTAGGCACATGAATAAACTATATATGATGTCATGTAGAAGGAACAATCTGGACCTCCCAGATTCATCAGTTGCTCATCTAGAGCATCACTTATCATTTTAGCCCACATTGGCTTGTTATCCGTGTAAAGGCACATTAGGATGACTGCATACATCCAGTCCCTAAAACTTCCAGCATCAGGTTGGCCTGTCACTCTATTGAGCAGGGCTATCATGTATTGGTACTTGTCATCAAAGTCATACTTATATAAATGAACCAAAATTTTAGCTTCTGTAGGATAGGGACTATTCTTTGCCCTCCATTGATACATCTTCTTCCTGACAGACTTCTTGTTATTCTTGTACTCTACTTCTGATTTCTTCAGATCTATGTTGGCAACCTTCTTGCCCAATGGCAAACCAAATGTAGTAGGAATACCCTTGATTGATAGATTAGCATATACTCTGCCATGCTTCTCTACCTTCCTTGTCTGTGGGTTATAGTTTCTCGCACATTCAATAACCAGCTCAGGAGTTTCCATAGAATATGGGAAACTAGCTGCACTCCACATTCCTGATACAAAGACTGCATCCAGCAAGGTGCTGTTATTCTTCTCATCACTCATTTTGACTGACCAAGCAGCCAGATCTGTATTCCCTTGGTGTGTATTGGTGATGGCACCATATTTGAAGTGGACACCCTCAGGTTGAGCAAACATGGGCTTCAGCAATTCCACCTCTAACTTAGCTAGCCATTTATACACCATGGATGCCTGTAATTAACACAACCTGGTCTTACAATTGATACATATACAAGCATGCATATACATTACATATTCATTATTCATCATGCATACTATTATCTTTCAATATTTCATTTCTCCTGACATGCATAATTTGAAATTTCAAACCAGAAGACCCCATGATACCTGGATATGTAGAATATGCCAACCAAAGGCTTTTAATTACTTACCTGATGCATTTATCTTCTTAATTATGCTGATATCTATGAAAGGGACTCAATTACCAACAGTGCTCTTGTATCCCGTTCTAGTAGAAGCTCTATGCATCCATAGGTAGCCTTATGAGGGTTTGTAAGCTCGGACCTCTGTAAAAAACTTGTTTTATCGCAACATAATTGTGAAATGACTCTATAAATCACTTTTAACCTCTTTTACTAAGGCAAATTAGGGCAACGTAGGGTGAATTAAATGCAACAGCTGATTTTCTTGTATGAAACTTTTGGATTCTGCCAAGTGTATGTATCAGGTTCGTAATGGGTGGGAACCACCTACCATATCTACATGCATTTAATGTTATGGCGGTGAGGGCGGGGCAATCTCTGAATATCAGGTGATATTGGGAATATGACCCACTTGGTATAATATGATCATCCATTTTAGGTAGAAAGACCAATGTCAAAACATCGGGTCAGGTTGAGAATATCGGGTGATATTCAAAATATCAGGGGATGTTCAGAATGTCTAGTGATGTTTATAATATCTGTAGACACCCTAAAATGACCAAGTCGTCGCATCACTTGGATTTCGTCATCTGTCTAATCACCTGCATTTCACACATTAATTAAATAATCTAATTATTTAATTAATTTCATCAAATTCTTCTAAATCTCCTAAATTCAACATTAATTAAATAAATTCCCTTTATTTAATTAATTAAATTAAATTCCTCTATATTCTTCCACAATTAAATAATTTTAATTATTTAATTAGTTCATTATCCTCTCTTCAAAGAATCAAATCTACATTAATTAAATAAACCCAATTATTTAATTAATTCAACAAATTCCCTCTTATCTAAAATTAAATAATTCTTGAATTATTTAATTAAATAAAAAATCTGTTCTTCCAAAATATCTTTTCTAAATTTAAATAAATCAATTATTTATTTAAATTACTTTTTCTTCTAATTTGAGTTATCTCTAATATAACTCAAGCTTTTTTGCTCATCAATTAAATATTTCTATATTTAATAAAGCAAAATATCTTCTTTTCTCATGCAAATCCCTTCTTCTTGTTTTAAATCACTTAGCTGATTGCTTTATTCTTTTAATTGATTTATCTCTTCAGTTAACTCATTCCTCTATTCTTGATAACTCCTCTCATGCAAAAGCAAGCAGGACACATGTCTTCTTCTCATTTGTTGCACATTCCTCAACTTATCTCCTCCATTGATTCTTCTGAATTACCTGGACCGTTGATCGATCTCCATTGAAACCTATATAAACCCCCCTCATCTCCTTCATTAGCTCTCTCTCTTCGATCGTATTCTCAGGCATACTTAACAGAGCTTTGAGCATACAAAACGCGTCGATTGAGCAACTTCACGATCTTTTGACATTGATCTCTTGAGCACACTACTTGCTTGTTGCAGCTATGGCTTTGCAACTTCATTGAGCAATCCACATTCAATCCAAAGGAAACAATACAGATTTCGGTAAAAGTCTTTATTTCATTGATTATTTGTCATGGCTTTTATTTAAATTCATTTTCTTTATGTTATTGGGTTCTTTGATTTTATTTAGTTTAGATTTAATCGATTTTTCCTCATACACATTCTGGCACGCCTGGTGGGACCCACTAATCCCTTTGTTTCTTTGAGAAATTTATTTTTTTTGAAGTCACAGTACGGCACAGCACAAACGAAACCCCACAGCGCTTCTGGCAGGATATTTGAGCGCTTCTGGAGACACAGTTAGGCACTCTTGAGGGCACTACAGCACTTCTGGCTGCGCAGCGCAGTGCTCTTGGCCTGACAGAACGATGCTTTCGGTAGCATTCTATAGCGCTTTTGGCTAAATTAGGTTTTTTACTTTGTTCAGTGTCTTGTAGGATTTTCATGCCATCTATCTTATTAATTTGTATGACAAGCTGGTGTATTTGTCAAACAAACCTATTTTTTTTGGACATCCTAAGCTGATTTATTTAGGAGTACCTTCGATTTTTGTGTTAATCCTTCGTGTTGTTACAGCTTCTAAGTTTTTTTTTAGATTGCAGAACACAGATCTCTCAGCTACCACTTCTCAGAACAGTCAATCAATCATGGAATTTTACTTTAGATCTGATTATTTTGAAAAAGTTCCCCTTTTTATGATCTGAGACAGCACAGCGCTTTTGGTTATATTGTATCACGCTTTTGGTAACACATCTCCACGCTTCCGGCTATTATTCAGCGCGTCTAGTGTTATTGTATTGCGCTTCTGGTCTGCATCACAGTGCCTTCGAAAACATAGTGAAGCGTGTCTGGTTATTTTGCTGTGCCTTTGGTAATATTCTGCAACGCTTCTGGTCTGCAATACAGCGCTCTTGGAAAACAGTAAGTCGCTTCTGGTAATATTGTGCAACACTTTTGGTCAAAGTTGATTTTCTGCTAACTTGTGAATTTTTGGTGGAACTAACTCACTTGTTGCAGCTTCTTATTACTCACACAGAGCCAATAGGTGTTTTCTTAACATGTTCATGCAGGACGAGCAATGAAGACCTCTTTGATTTATCTCACTAAGTCTTAGAAACACATTGCATGCTTAAAAGGATAATCGAACAAATCTTTTCTTGCAATCTAAGTCTTAGGAACATACTGCTTTTCTTAAGGGACAATGGACATGTATGAACAAACACCTCAATTTTCTAAAGGATAATGGACATGAATGCCAAACACTTCATTTCATAAGGGGCAATTTACAACTACAAACGTGTGTGTGCCTAGCTTAGTTGCACCTTATTTTTCTTATAACGGGACAATTGAACCTTTGTTTGACGTGCTTGCTCTTACTTTTTTTTGTACTTCCTTTAGAAGGGCCTACTTTTGGATTGTGATTCATCCAAAAGGGATGACCCTAAGCGGAGTTTTCCTTTGAACTGCTATATAGAGGGATAAGGCGAAAGCCAAGTCCTAACCGACATCAGCCTTACCTTGTGGTGCCAAATTGAAAAGAGGTGTACTAGCTCTTTGTAGAAATGATTTTCACATTGAGCGAAGTGTTTGAAACTCTTAGTAGGATTGGTTAAAGCTTTTAGTATCTTCTCGCATTGCTCATAAGGCATTGGTCCCTCAAAGTCACTAAGAACCATTTTAGATAGAGACTACCCGACCTACGTCCGAACATTGCAGTAATCATCAGTGCAAGGGAAATCAATTTAAACCCTTAAGATACTCACCATTGGCTCCCTTGAGAAGAGATAGTATTCCCTTGGACATAAAGCTCTTGTGACCTACTTGAGCTTTCCAAGGGAAGGGTGAGATATCCCTACCTATCATCTCTCGCAAAGATACTAAATATCTGACACCTTTATGGAATGATATTTTTATCGACGGAGTATTAAGCTGTGAGCTGATCTACTGCAATGAAACCTTGTCTCTAGGGATAAAAAGTGCTTGTTATTGATTGCAACTGTCTTAGACCTGTGGAAACATTGGGCTTGTTTGGAGCCTTGAACATACACTATCTGTTGTGTCAGTCCCTTGTGCTTTTTTGACCACTTGTTTGCTATGTTTTCTCTTGCCAAACCAATCCAATCAAAAACAAAAAAATCTTGCCTTTGAAAAACATCAGACACTACTTTAGCACCCCTGGTATTACAGCAGCTCGCCTTTGGTAGTACAGTAGATCACCTTTGGTCAGCAGTAACCCACCTCTGGCAAAACTCTACTTCAGCGCCCTTGGTATAACAGTAGCTCGCTTTTGGTCACTGTAGCTTGCCTTTGGCATAGCAGTAACTCGCTATTGGTAGCTCAGTCCGTCGCCTCTGGTCCACAGTAGCATGCTTTTGGTAGCATAGTCCCGCGCCTCTGGTCAAACAGTATAGCACTTTTGGTCCAGTACTTTGTGCATCAGAAGCTTGTCTGTTTCTTAAAGCATCTCACAGATTCCCAGCATTACATTGTGTCCTAGTGTATCCCATGGTCACCACTATGCTACAGCAAACTATGAAATCCAAGCAAGTTGTCCCTAAGAAGTGCAAGTCACCTCCTCGCACACCACAATCAGGTCATCTCAACATTACTCCCAAGGTGACTCCTAGTACACCCGCGGCAAAACCAATTAGCTCTCTGAACATGCCGCACATAGATGAACCAAGCAATCCTCATGAGGATAGAACCCCTTTGATAAATGCGCCTCAGTATACCACAGGCTTGCCTTTGGATTTTGTCCCACAAGGTTATATCGTAGATCAAACCCCATCTCAAGAAGAGAGACACTTTGAAATAGGTCAATCCTCTCAAGAAGATGGGCAAGATCTTGATGAATTTATACAAGATCCCAGAGCTATAGCTGCCTTTGATAAAATCCTTAGTGAGAACCAGGATCATTTCTTTTGCTTGCTTGCAAAGCAAGGCGCCAAGTTACCTCAAGATTTTGATGTGTCCACTCTCAAGGAGAGCAACAACACCCAAGAAGCCATACAAGTGGTGCAAACCATGTCCACGGTAACTACGCCCTTACCTACTCAAGGCTCGCAGTATAGGAATCCCCTTTTTCAAAATCCAACAGGGGAGAGGCCCATATCACCGCTTTTGACTCCTATGGAGATCTATCAAAACCAACAAGAAACTCTCCAACGTCAAGCAGAGTTAGCTAAGCAAGCCACCTTAGCTCGATCGAATGTGCAACCTCCTCCTAAAGTGTCCACCCCAATCGCAAGTGGAATCTTGGTTACCCCATCACGTGTAGGTTTCCCACCCAATTACAATCCGGGGAACACTTATGTAGCCATGCAACAAGGGTCTCAACAACTGCCACCTCCTATATCATCACACCTGCATGTCTCTCAACCAATTAGAGTCACGCATCCCCAACCACAACATTCTTCTACTCTCGTCCTCAAGCAGCCCCAACCACCACATTCTTCTACTCTCATCCTCAATCAACCCCAACCGTCGCAAATCACTTCTACCTATGTTCGTCCTCCACAACATTCATCCTTGCTCAACTTCTTTCATACATTGCCTAGCCACTCTCAACATTCCCAACATCAGGTTTCCCAAAGCTATGTGCAACCATCACAACCTAATCAAACGCACTTTAGCTTTCCTCCCCCTAATATTTTTTTTCAACCATCGCAAAGCCAACATTCTTACCTAGCGCCACCTCCACCTCTGCCTAATCAAGGCCTCCAATTCCAACCCAATCTGAACCAATCGTACAACCCATATGATCCCAATCAATCTTACGACCCTTATAATACCAGTACGCATGGCTTACATTATAATCTTCCATACGGGCAACACCAACCACTTTTTGGACAACAGGAGATGTTACCAACCCCTCCCACGACTATGGAGCTAAAGATCGCAGAAGTTCAACAACAGCTATCTAATCTTACGTTTGGCCACACCAAAAAGACCTTCTCTTTAGAGGAAGTGTGTCCTTATCCTTTTGATCGGTCATTACCAATGATCCCTTTTCCTCAAAATTTCACTATTCCCAAGTTCGATAAATATAAAGGAAAAGGTGACCTTAAAGACCATCTTAGGGAATTCTATCTCGCTTGCTTCGAGGTCTCTCATAACGACACATATCTTATGCATCTTTTTCCTCGCAGTCTTGGAGGTCAAGCAATAGAATGGTTCTCACACTTACCTATGGGTATCAAGTCTTTCAACGAGCTAGCAGAGAAGTTTGCCACCCATTTTTCTTACAACACAGAGCATGAGATTTCCATGACAGACCTATGCAACAATAAACAGAAAAATGGTGAAACTTTCATTTCTTTCCTTCAACGATGGAGACAAATGGCTAGTAAATTCCCTTTCAAGATTCCAGAGAAATAGCTTGTTAGCATATTTGTGCAGAACCTCAACCAAGAGTTAGGTTTCCATTTGCAAATTCTTAGTGCTACAACCTTCGATGAAATCACATACAAGGGTATCAACATTGAGAAGGCCCTCATTGCTAAGGGTGTGGTCAAAATCTTTAAGGAGACGAAAGATAGTACTTCTCATCAACAGTCGAACGATAAACCCAAATATTGGAACAAGAACAAAAACGTAGTCAACGATGGGGTGGTCAACACTAAGCATGTCCAAACGTTGCAAACACCGCTGCAGCTCTCCAAACCAAGTCAAGCTCCACCTCAACAACAACAGAAACAAAGGCAGCCTTATCCCAACCAACAGCAATGACAACAAGAGCGGCCCCAACAAGATTACCCTCCGCGACGTCAATTCACTCCATTGGGAGTGCCAATCGAATCGGTCTTACAGCAAGCTTTGCAGAAAGGGCTCATCACCTTACCTGATACTCCCCCATATGGAGAACCTGTCTACAAAATTGCACGTTACAGAGACAATGAGTATTGTGAGTTCCATAGGAGCAAAGGGCATAGAACTATGTCTTGCATGAAGCTTAAGCACCTCATCCAAAACCTCATCGACGGTAATCAAATCACTTTTGAGGATGAATCACCAGTGCAACACACGAACAAGGATCTTGATATGTACAAGGAACCATTCCCTCATCACTGTCCACCTCCTCATCAGGATAGAGGTAAAGGTATCAATCACACTTCCACGTCTTTCAATTCCATTGTAGGTCATTTTGAAGAGAGTCGAGTGTCTACCCTCACCATCAAAGGCAAATCTACGGATTGTGCTGTTACTACTCATCGAGGTCATGTCACCATCTGTGCACCTACACCTAGGCTTCCGGTTCAGTCTGATTATAATCTTGTCAGACATCTAAGGAGAACACTAGCACAGATCTCTATTTTGGACCTTCTACGGTCATCACCTGCACATAGAGTGGTGCTAGAAAAAGCCCTCCAAGAGTCTTTCGTTCCTAACAACATAGCAGTCGCAGATTTCCAAGCTATAGTGGGTAATTTTGCTTCACCTTACAACGTGGTCTTCTCTGAGAAAGACCTCCCCTCCCACGATCCTTGTCACAACGATGCCCTTCATATTGAAGTTCTCATCCATAAGTGCAAAATCAAACGCATACTCATAGATGGGGGTGCTGGTCTCAACATCTATTCTTTAAAGTTACTAAAGCAATTGGGATACTCTGAGGATCACGTCAACACTGATCATAGTATTACAATCAAGGGGTATGATGATGCAGAATGCCGTTCAAAAGGTGTTATTCACTTACCTATACAACTGGGCCCTGTCATGCTTGAAACTAGGTGCCAAGTTCTTGATATTGAGCTGCCTTACAACATTATCTTAGGCCGCCCATGGATCCATGCAATGAAAGCTGTTCCCTCCACATACCATCAGTCCCTCAAGTTCCCATACAATGGTACAGAGATCACCATCCCAGGAGACCCTAATCCTTTTGAATTTTGCCATGTCTTGCAAGGAAGCTATAAGAATTGCAATCAAGTGCCTAAAAATGACAAAGCCCTTGAATCCCCTCTCTATGTTGACTCTGAAACTCTCACGCAAGCCTCTACAAGTGAACCTACACCCCTCCCCAAAATCACAGCTCGCGTCCGAGATATAGGCTTTGGCACTTATGATATCTCAGAATCTTGTTGTGTAGGGTAGATGCCTTTATCTCCAAAATCTTACGGCAAACCACCCATTGCCAAAGTAACCAAAAAAGCAGCTATTCCTCCCCCAACATTCCTAACCCAATTCCAACATGGACGGTTATTGGAAGAGGAAACTATTGAGGACATCTCTTCTTGGCTCTACAAGGAGAAAGAACTAGTCACGATACCAGGCAAGCAATATGGCAATGGCTTAAGGATAGTGAAAAACATGGGCTATAAAGGCAAAGGTGGCCTTGGGAAATAGAATCAAGGAACTATGGAGCCCATTGTGGTAACAAAGAAGCTAGACAAGACGGGATTAGGATTTGGTAAGAAGGTACCACGCGCCTTGGACATCAAGTATATCCTCAACGAGGTAGCTGACACTTTTCCCACCGATTCGACGTCTACAGAGGCTATCATCGATGACTCTTCCCTCCACATGACCAATCTATTCGCAGAATCCTCCATTTTTACACTATCCTCCGTCTCCTTAACTTCCACCACCAGCACCCAGAATGTCACGCTTGTCTACCCTGAACTTATCGATTGGGACCAACAAGGGACCCCCGTCATAGATGTATTTTAGAATGACGAAGCTTTAGTTGAGTTCATGGGACTTCAGGAAGGTATCCCTCTTGGCAATCACAAAGCAGGTTTTGTAATGGAACTAGAGCCCATGGCTTATTTTGGTGAGAATGCCAAATCCTCCAGTCGCAAAAGTGCAAATAAGGAAAGATCTCTAGGTGAAAACCACACTGTGGCACCTCCTAATCATAAAATAGTAAAAATAAAAGACGTATCCAAAGGTGAAAACCCAACTATGGCACCGGAGGATGGAGGATTTGACCTTCCCTTACCATCTAAGTATCAAGAGAAATCAGCTCTCTTAGTGGAAGATTCTTTAGAAATCAATCTTGGCACAGAACAGAATCCAAAGACCACATTCCTAGCGGCATCATTATCTGACACAGAGCACAGAAATCTTAACAGCTTCTTGCAATGAACCATCAACTTTGCATGGACCTATGTAGATATGCCAGGGCTAGACCCTAAGTTGGTAGTTCATTATCTCACAGTTGATCCCAAAGTGAAACCAATCAAGCAAAAGTTGAGAAAAATGCACCCGCAGATAGCTCTCTTGGTGAAGGTGGAAATACAAAAGCTGTTAGATGCAAAGTTCATACGACCAATTGACTATTTAGATTGGGTCTCAAACATTGTACCTATGTCCAAACCTAATGCGCGCATCCGCATGTGTAATGATTTCAGAGATCTCAATAAGGCATGTCCTAAAGATGACTTTCCACTACCAAACATTGACATTATAGTGGACTTGACAGCAGGTCACGAGATGCTTTCTCTCATGGACGGATTTTCGGGTTACAATAAGATAAGGATAGCTGAAGAAGACCAACATAAAACAACCTTTACTTGTCCTTGGGGCAATTATTGTTGGTGTGTCATGCCGTTTGGTCTGAAGAATGCAGGAGCAACCTATCAGAGAGAAATGACAGTGATCTTCCACGATCTATTTCATCACATCATGGAAGACTATGTTGATGATATATTGGCTAAATCTTCTAGAGTGGATCACATACAGGTCTTGGGACAGATCTTCGACAGGCTTGAAAAATACCAAGTAAGACTCAATCCAAAGAAGTGTGTATTCAGCGTAACATCAGGGAAGCTATTGGGATACATTGTATCTCATAGAGGCATCGAAGTAGATCCAGCGAAAGTAAAGGCTATAGTGGAGATGCCTCCACCAAAGAACCTAAATGCATTAAGGAGCCTCCAAGGAAGGTTGCAGTCCGTCAGGCATTTCATCTCACAGCTAGCAGATAAATGTCAACCCTTTCAACACTTGCTCTGAAAGGATGTCTCATTTTGATGGGACAATAAGTGTTAAGCAACATTTGATCAACTTAAAGAGTATCTAGCTACACCTCCTGTATTGGTTCCACCAGTTGTGGACAAACCTTTGATCTTATACATCTCCACTACAAACTCGGCCTTAGGGGCCCTGCTAGCACAGAATGATGACACAGGAAAGGAGCATGCAATTTATTACATTAGTAGAACCTTGGTGGGATACGAGCTCAATTATTCACCAATGGAAAGGGCTTGTTTAGCAGTAGTGTTCACCTCCCAAAATTTGTGACATTACATGCTGAACCAACACACAAATATGATAGCCAAGATTGATCCCTTGAAGTATCTACTAGCACAAGAAGCTCTCACAGGCAGACTAGCTAAATGGGTTATGATCCTTAGTGAGTTTGATATTGAGTACATGGATTGTAAGGCAATCAAAGGACAAGCCCTCGCGGATCAACTAGTGGATGCACCTATAAAAGATACACATCCTATGGTAGCAGACTTTCTTGACGAGAATCTCTTCACTCTTGCTACCTCCATAATGTGGAAGTTATACTTTGACGGTTCTTACACACAGCATGGATCAGGAGCTAGCATCTTATTTGTTACACCTCATAATGACTACATCCCAAAGTCATATTGGCTTGCATTCCCTTGCACCAACAACATAGCCGAGTATGAAGCACTCCTTATAGGTCTCAATACAGCAGTTCAATGGGACATCACAGAATTACAAGTATATGGAGACTCACAGCTAGTCATTCGCCAAGTCATGGATGAATACCAAACAAAGGATGAGAAGTTGGTCCCCTACAAGCAACTAGTGGATGCCTACAAACCACACTTTTCTAGCATCACATTTGAGCAAATTCCAAGAGAGCATAACAAAGCTGTGGATTCTATGGCTTCTGTAGGGTCACTGATTGACATGCCTGCTAATACACAGAAGTGTGAATTCTTGATTGAGCAATTGTTGATACCAGCCGTCGACGTTCCAGTTACTGAAATCATCTACGAACTCGTTGGTCCCAATTCCCCATGGTATGAAGATATCTATGAATACCTCAAGAACAATACCTTTCCCCCTAACCTATCATCCACCCAACGCAAAACCTTTATCCGTCGATCCTCCCGTTACATCATTCTTGGTGATACACTATATCGCTGGAGTCTCGATGGTATCCTTGTACGATGTCTTAACGTGGAAGAAGCCGAAGCTACCTTACGAGACATACACAAACGTGTCTATGGCGCACATTCTACCGGTCCTAATCTTGCTAAGAAGATACTTAGAACAGATTATTATTGGCCTACAATAGAGCAAGATGCTGCACAGTTTGCTAAGAAGTGTCTACAATGTCAGCAGCATGGAGATTTGATTCACGCACCAGCTCATGAATTACAACCTATGACAACTCCATGGCCTTTTTCTCAATGGGGTCTCGACCTCATAGGACAAATCCACCCTTCCTCCTCCAATGGCCACAAGTTTATTATTACCGCCACTGAGTATTTCACGAAGTGGGTGGAAGCCATTCCTATGACCTATATCACCAGTAAGCAAATAGCCAAGTTTATTCTAAACTACCTCATATGCCGGTATGGTATTCCCCAAGCCATTGTCACTGATAATGGGAGACCATTCAAGAACCAAGATGTCCATGCCTTGTGCACACAATACAATATCCAACATCGCTTTTCAACTCCCTACTATCCGCAGAGTAACGGCCAAGCTGAGGCTTCCAATAAAACCATTCTCAAGATCCTTAAGAAAATGGTCAATGAAACTGGTCATGATTGGCACTTACAACTCAATCCCGCCCTATGGGCCTACCGCACTAGTATCAAAACACCAACTGGTGCCACACCATATGCCTTGGTCTTTGGCTCTAAAGCTATCCTACCTATAGAGGTCGAGATCCCATCCCTCAGAGTATCCATGCAGGACCTGATCGGTGGAGATGAGTATCGCACTTCCAGATTAGCTGAGCTTGCACTACTAGATGAGAGGTGCCTTGCCGCACTTAATCATCTCCATGTCTATCAAAACCGCCTCCGGCATAATTACAACAAAAAGATCAAAGAAAGACAGTTTCAAGTTGGTGATCTTGTACTTAAGGAGAATCAGAGAAATCAAGCAGATCGAGAGAAGAAGGGTAAGTTTGAGCCTAACTGGTTAGGTCCCTTCATTGTGACAGCAGCGTATGGATCAGGAGCTTATACTTTAGCTACACCTGACAGCATTCCTCTAGATGAGCCACTTAACAATGTCCATCTCAAGAAGTTCTATGCCTGATCCTTAGAGTATTCCAAAAAAAAAAAAAAAATCTGTCCTCTGGTGAAAACCTGGCAAACAGGCGCCTTGGATAAGTACCATAGTGAAAACCTGGCAAACAGGTGCTATGCGTAGAGTCATCATCCATCGTCTATCGAGTCATGTCCACTCCTTCTCCAGTTCGCAACAACACGCTTCATCCATCCATCCATAATAAAACCATTGACTTTGTTTGCATTTCCATCTCCCTATCTAGTATAGCTTGGAAATTTGTCAATGTCCCTCGTCGTCTTCCCATGTCTTGATCTGTGTCTACAGTTAACACTGTCTTGTCCTAGGTCACGTCTTTCTGTGTCTTCGTCGGTGGTCACCCCTGCAGTTTCTTCTACCAGAATGGGGGCAACTCTTTCCTTAGCTTTGGTCTAGGATTGGTTCCTTGTTCGTGGTTCGCAGTGCATACCTCAATCTTGTCTCATTTCCACAGGTAACACCCTTTAACGAACACATCGCTCCTACGATAAGGCTGTTATCTTCTCAACACTTTTCCCACATCATCACTCCAACCAAAACTACATACTATCATCTTCTCCGTCTTAAGGTACCTTGATCCCATGGATATGGGTATGTAGGCAG
Source organism: Cunninghamia lanceolata (assembly GCA_027924645.1). Taxonomy (NCBI): domain Eukaryota; kingdom Viridiplantae; phylum Streptophyta; class Pinopsida; order Cupressales; family Cupressaceae; genus Cunninghamia; species Cunninghamia lanceolata. The sequence continues at coordinate 8,724,208 of BSBN01000252.1, read as the reverse complement.
TCTGGAATACGAAGGAAGTATCCAGTACTCAGGTACATAAGATCTCCCCCTTCCACCTTGACCCATCTCATCACTCTATCCAGAACTACATATTTATCACGTTCCTCTTCCATTGTAAGTGTGCCTTGATCCCGTGGATACGGGGTATGTAGGCAGTCTGGAATACGAAGGATGTATCCAGTACTCAGGCACACACGATCCATCATTCCCCATCCGTCCCAATCCATTAGCTTTCCATCCTTCTAGTCTTCCATTTGTCAAAATCCATTCACCTCAACTTGACTAACTCAAGCAACCAGCTAGCACATCCTTTCAAAGCAAAAGTCCTTAACAAACCTGAAGCAAAGCGGCTTTCTTCCAGAGTCATCTACTGTCCTGCATACCTGTTGCCAACATCAGCTAAGTACTGCTTAACCAAAGCCCTAGATCCACAAGCTTGTCTTTTGCACAATGTTCCATTGTCGAGACCAACACACGCGTCTCCTGCGACGTGGCATTTCCTATAGCAAGACATTGTCTTTTTAGGTAGATCGCACCCTTTAACAGACACAGAGTTCCTACGATAAGGCTGTTATCTTTCCTATCCAATCTATCCGGAGCAACCTCTTTGGCAAGAGAATATGTTGGCTGTATGTTTATTTTGTAAGTCAGTCAATTTGTGTTATGGTTTATCTTTTGTTCCCTGTTCCAATACCTATGCAAAGCTACCTTGATTTATCTATAATCTTGGTATGTTGCAATGCAGTACGGATTGGGGGCATAGTCATTGCTTTCTGTGTGCTGTGTTTGAGGAATGATCTCTAGTATCTTTCTTAACATTCTATTTATCTTGTGTGTGTTATGCCCTAGCATCTTACATATTAATAATTCTTCTTGCATTCGCATGTATGGAAGTTTATGTTATGTTCAAGACTATGGCTTATTCACATGTTCCAACAAGGTTATATTATGTCTAAAGGATCTAAGTTCAAACCATTTGTTTGCAGAGTCAACGTCCATGCACTCGGATATTACTGCACCTTGGTCTTTTATACCTTGGTGGTGAACTATCCACGTGCTATATCAAAATAAGGATTGCTCTTTATATACAAATGCGAAGCCATTGCAACAAGCTCACCTTTCATCCATTTCCACAAACCCTTATATCGCTTTCATTGCAATAATCGATCAACAGTCTGTGTCTCCATCTCCTCCTGTTCTCCTCTCTAGTGCATATCTGCAAAACCCACATGTCAGATATCACTAGTCATCACATCTATATCATCATATATCTCTATCATCATACATCTATAAGCATCATATAAGCCACATATGTCATCACATGAGTCCATAATCATACATACATATCATCACATCCATGACATCAAGGAATGCATACACAAAAGCATGAACAATAGTGAGCCGAATCGATCATCATATATATCATGTAATGGCCATCATAATACAAAGTGTCTGTGTCTACATCAATAATACAAAAATGTGTATACATCCAAATATACACCAATATAGTACATCAAGGCTATCAAGAGCCCTCAACATATACATCAGAATGCACGCAGGCATCTGTCCAAAATGATACAATATGATACAATACAAATGAAGGTGCCCTAGTGGGTGGAGCTACCCTCCTGCTATGGCCCCTGGCCTCCCCCTATGCTTGGTGGAGGTCCCCCTGATGGTCCTCCTCCTCCCCCTGGCGGTAAGAGTGGTCCTCTGACTGAGGACGCTGATTGCCCTGTCCTCCAGGATCCTGATGCCCCCGACCTGCTCCTGTCTCTATAACTCAGTGCCTGCTGAGCTGCTGGCACCGCTCCCACGTACAGGCCCTTGTAGTACTCTGCCTCCCTGCCGGCGGATACTAGCTCACCCTGCACTCAGACGAGCTCACTATATAAGGTCCTCTGGTTTGCACCCAGTGCGCGGTGTGCCTCCTCTCTCTCCCGCCTCACTCTAAATAGTGTGGCCTCTGCTGTCAACCGCAGTTGCACCTCTGTGTCTCTCTCTCCTAGCCTGTGCAAGCTCATCTATGTCTGCTATTGGTGCGGCTGGCGGCTGCACCTATACCTGTGCCTGTGCCTGTATCTGGGCCTGTAGCTGTCTGTATGCCTGCACCTGTGCCTGTAGCTGCGCCTGTACCTGTGCTAGGGCTGTCTATGCTGCTGAGGCTGCCTATGTTTGTGCCTGGGCTGTGGCCTCTACCTGCCTCACATCTGCCCGCGCTGCATCCCTGTCTCTCCTGAGTCGTGCCATTCGGAGCTCTAAGCGAGTCCTCCAGGCTATCTCCTCCTGTAGTAGTCGCTCTGCTCTCTGTAAGTTGGTCTCTACGACCAGGCCCACTGCCTCTGCCATCTCCACATCTGCCTGCTGGCCACTACCCTCTCCACCTGCCTGCTGGCCCGCTGCCTGCTGCCTGGCTGCCCTGGCCTGCCGCCTCATCCTCGCCTCCCCTCCAAGGACTAATACCTCTCCCACTGCCCCTGCTACACCTGGTGTAGTCAGTCTCATCAGCCTGTGTGTCTGCCAGTACTGGTCGTACTCTGGCAGCGTCCCTGGGTCTGCTAGCCCAGAGTCCCAATCCCATCTCACGGGGATAAGTCCCCGTACCTCTGTCAATACTGTCGCCATTGGGATCTTGGCATCCCAGTCTCTAACCTCCCTCCGTGTCCTGGCATGAGTGGCCTCCCCCACGGGTAGTCCCTGCGGCAATCCAAACTACCTGCTAACTCGCTCTGGGAGGTATCTCTCTATCATATCTGTCCATCTACCGAACAGATAGCGAGCCTGTCTGCAGTACATGAGCTACTCATGCTCGTCCACCCACTCCTCACATAGTAACCAAGGCCTCCATATAAATAGGTCCATCTCGTCTATCTACCACCTCTAGTAGCTAATAGACCCCATCCTCTGATGTGTCATCACCCCGTCATATAAGAATGCATATGGCTCACTTCTGTCTCGGTGGCGCTCTGCCATGGGTCGGATAACTGGAATGTGCTCCCATGCCCATACCTGTAGTAGAGTCACCTCCACTGAGAGGCTCCTGCCTCTCCTGTAAACACAATGGTGCATATCATGATATAGCTATCCTAGCACGCAGGGTCCCCATGCATACTGTCTGCCATGGGTGAACATCCCTGATAGCACTGTACCCCAGCCAACTGATAGTCCTCTAGATCTCCTGTCTGGGCACAGGAAGCCACCAATCAACGATGCAACGATCCATCTGATCCTATCGCAGAGTCTCGGGACGTCTGCCCATCGGATCTCCCCGTCCTCTATCCACAGGTCATCTGTGCAGAAGACCTCCTCCAAGCCTGCCTCACCCCGTGCTGGGTCAAAGTCCACGATCTCTCCATCTATCCGGATCCTTAGGATGTGGTATACGTCCTCCAGTGTCACTGTAGCCTCCCCCGTTGGAAAGTGGAATGACGAGGTCTCGCTGTGATACCTCTCCATGAGTGCTGTCACTAGGGCGAGATTCGCCCTAATGTGTGTCAAGTGGGCCACATGCCTTAGTCCCGCATGCTCCAAGAATGCGTCCTCCTCCCATGTAAGCTAAACAACCTCATGCGTGATGGTGTGATGTCACTCTCGCGACATCAGTGGTGGCAAAATCCTCTGCATCCATAACGAATCACTTGTCAGTTTCTTTTCCAAATCCCTCAAAACCTATCTACATCTTCCCTAAACCCCCAAACTCTCCCTTTCCTCTTTGGCAGCCTAACTTTTCTATCACACCCTAACTTTTCTTCTATTAAAACCAAAAGTGCTTTGTTTTATACAAAAGTGCTGTCCCTCTCTACCAACAGCGCCATACTGTTCATCCAGACGCGCTATGTTTTTTAAACCACATGTGCCTTGTTTTTCCAGTAGCACCACTTTGTCCTACCAACCGCGCCACTCTGTCCTACCAAACGTGACGTGCTTTTCCCACCTACCCACCACTTGCGCTAACCTGCTTTGCCAAGTGCGCTGCACTGCCTAACCACATGTGCTGCGGGATCTGCCAAATGTGCTGCGGCATGCATCCCTTAGCCAAAAGTGACACAATTTTTCCATTAGCGCTGCAGGCGACTACCAGCCGCGCTACAGTGCGCCAAAAGCGCTGCAACCCTACACCATACGCGCTGCGACTTCCTAAAGCGCCTTTGGCTGACTTGGCTAACCCTACCTGAACCTAGCCCTAACCGACCCTAAACGACAAATGCAAAGGGGTTTTTTGATCACTTACCACTGCCGGAGCTCCTGCTGGCCTCCTGTAGGTCCGCACCAGCTCCGCCCAATGACTGTGCACTGGAATCAGCATCTCTCCTCGCTAGCTGCTCCACTCTTTCCAACTAGGTTTGACTTCTCTCCTCTCTCAATTTAGATTCTCCAAGGGTGCAAATGAGGATTGTGGTCCCCATGGGACCTATTTATAGTGTTCCCCCCCCCTTAGTTTTTCTTTCCCACCCCTTCTTCTGCTTTTTCTTCTTCCTGGTCACGTCCTCTTCTGGTCGAGCATCAACCCCTTTCCTTTGTCGCTTCCCTGTCTTCTCGCTCGAGGGGGCATACGTTGGGGCAGCTACCTACACTGGGGCATAAAAAAAAAAAATTGTATCATGTATTCAACTATCGATTTCTTTGACACAATGCTACATGCTGCATTGCATCAAAGAGGGACAAAATGTAGACACCCTAAAATGACCAAGTCGTCGCATCACTTGCATTTCGTCATCTGTCTAATCACCTGCATTTCACACATTAATTAAATAATCTAATTATTTAATTAATTTCATCAAATTCTTCTAAATCTCCTAAATTCAACATTAATTAAATAAATTCCCTTTATTTAATTAATTAAATTAAATTCCTCTATATTCTTCCACAATTAAATAATTTTAATTATTTAATTAGTTCATTATCCTCTCTTCAAAGAATCAAATCTACATTAATTAAATAAACCCAATTATTTAATTAATTCAACAAATTCCCTCTTATCTAAAATTAAATAATTCTTGAATTATTTAATTAAATCAAAAATCTGTTCTTCCAAAATATCTTCTCTAAATTTAAATAAATCAATTATTTATTTAAATTGCTTTTTCTTCTAATTTGAGTTATCTCTAATATAACTCAAGCTTTCTTGCTCATCAATTAAATATTTCTATATTTAATAAAGCAAAATATCTTCTTTTCTCATGCAAATCCCTTCTTCTTGTTTTAAATCACTTAACTGATTGCTTTATTCTTTTAATTGATTTATCTCTTCAGTTAACTCATTCTTCTATTCTTGATAACTCCTCTCATGCAAAAGCAAGCAGGACACATGTCTTCTTCTCATTTGTTGCACATTCCTCAACTTATCTCCTCCATTGATTCTTCTAAATTACCTGGACCGTTGATCGATCTCCATTGAAACCTATATAAACCCCCCTCATCTCCTTCATTAGCTCTCTCTCTTCGATTGTATTCTCAGGCATACTTAACAGAGCTTTGAGCATACAAAACGCGTCGATTGAGCAACTTCATGATCTTTTGACATTGATCTCTTGAGCACACTACTTGTTTGTTGCAGCTATGGCTTTGCAACTTCATTGAGCAATCCACATTCAATCCAAAGGAAACAATACAGATTTCAGTAAAAGTCTTTATTTCATTGATTATTTGTCATGGCTTTTATTTAAATTTGTTTTCTTTATGTTATTGGGTTCTTTGATTTTATTTAGTTTAGATTTAATCAATTTTTCGTCATACACAATATCACGCCCTAGATTAAAGTGACTTCTCTCAAAATATCAGGGTGACGTCAGCAATGTAATGACTTGGTTCATCATTGTCGCACTATGACGTCACCGTCATGTTATGTAGGAAAGGTCATGTTTGGAAATATACCTCCGCGAGGTGAAAAGAATGGTGATGTCATTAGTATGTTTATTTCTTCATTTATCAAGTTTGGATGATGTCAGCAGGACATTGGTTTGGGGCAATATTTTGTGACAGGCAGATATTTAAATATCGAGGTGATATTTAAATATCAGGGGATATTCAGGAATATGACCCTCGCAAAATATATGATGTTGTTCTACGGGTAAGTGTCACTATCACATAAATTTGATGTCTAGATGTTTGGAGTAAATGATTTTATCGAGTGATAATATTAGATCGGGGTGATCTTTCATAAGATGACTGATGTTGAGAAATATGATCCTCCCCTCGGAATATCAGGTTTGACCAGATCTTTGACTCATCATAACTTTTGTTCCCTAAGGAATATCGAGATGATCCAAAAGGCAAACCTGCATGAAAATTTGTATTCTATCCCCCCATGAGGTTATTTACATGAAATGTTAACTTTAAAAACTAACCCCATCATGATGACTTACCCAGTCCCCTTTATGCAGAATCATCTGCATTGACATACTTTTACCAGACTGCCAGCAAGCAAAAAACACAAGTAAAGCCAAACAAAAGGCTAGATACCTGTTTTGTCAAGTTAAAATGGGGCATGTTGTGTAACCACACAACAGGACCCAATACAAGTTTCATCTTCTCATCATAGTGCCCTTCAGTAGGCCTTGCAGAATATATTTGTCCAATCTTCCGTGAACCCCATGGACATGGCTACTATTCTTGAAGGTCTTCATTATAATTCTACTAATATCACTTTTCATTTCTATAAACTCCCTTCTACTAAATTTTAGAAGAAAAATGATGCTCTTATGATTATTGTCACTATAAACTTGACTGGGATTAAGTGAAACCTTATTGATAGTGGTTCTGGTCTTAATGTCTATAGTTTAGACCTCCTTAATTGTCTTAAAATCAATGCTTCTTCTATTTCACCTTCAAATATAGCCATCAGAGGTTTTGATAATACAACTTACATGAATTTAGGCACTACACATTGCCTATTATGTTAGGCCATATTACATTACCTATTGAGGTTCATGTCTTATAGGAGAGTCTTTCTTATAATCCTCTTAGTAGATCATGGATTCATGCCATGGGTGTAGCCCCATATACCCTTCATTGATCTCTTAAATTTTTGTATAATGGTGAAGTGCATAAGAAAAGTGTTGATCTTTACCCCTTTCAATAATGTCAACAGGTTGAATTGGGTCATGAAAATCCTACTCTTTATTCTCTTCATAATTTTATACCTTCTACAACAAAATATCAAATACCATCATCACCCTCTATTGATGATGATGTGCCTTCGTTATCTAATGCATGTCTTTGTGATGATTGGGGATCATTAGATTTCACTCCCCATGGGTCTGGTGACTATAAGATTGACCCTTCTCACTCTGATATTCCCACATTCAACAAGGATATGCATTCTGGTATTAGAATCAATCCTTCTTTTTATGTAAATTCTACAACTATTTCTCCAACATGTGCATACACATCTCATTTCAACAAGGGTAGTGATGTTGATTTCCTCCTCTTTCTAATTTGGAGACATGTTACAATCTTGGATTCAAAAATCTTTCTAAACATGCATACAATGGAAATAGTCTAGGGTGCATGGAACAAGGAGTTAAGGCCCCTATGGAACCTACACTGCACATACCCTATACATGGGTCTAGGTTACCGGCCTTCTCCTCTATCTACATCCACTCTGCCATTGTCTGAGGTCTCTATGGTTTCTTCTTTTCAGAAATTGAACCTTTCTCCACAATATAAAGGGTTGCTTCCTACTCCACCTTCTTCTCTTCTATCTAAACAAGAGTGTATTTTTTTGAGGCTTCTAGAAACCCACTTGATCACTCTTCCTCCTCCCACATGCAAACATTTTCCATGACATATTAAATTAACACTTCATTTTTGTGCATATCATTGAGCACTTGGCCATTCCACTAGTTAATGTCGTAGCTTGCAAGACAAAATGGAACAACTTCTTGACACGGGTGCTCTCACTCTTCTTGTTGCTGAAGCACATGTCTCTTCTCTATATGACAAGTGATATTGAGCATGGCCTCTATCCATTTCATGGTTCATTCCTTCTCCATTCTCTCATTGTGTTGCTATCCACTATGTGGCACCTATAGCTTTCTATGTTTTCTTGTTTCCATTCATGGTGGTACAATCTCATGTGCAACCATACTTTATTTTTGGTAACAACACAATATTCTTTTTTAATGGTTATCCTCGCTCATATTCTAGGGGGCAGATATAACTTATTCTATGGGTATGCAATCTTTTTGAGGATCTCCCCTCTTCTTTCTTCTCCTTTTCTATACCTTAAAATATTGCATATTATACATGCTAGTATTTTAAGGGGGGTACATATTCTCCTTACATGTGCATCCATACATGTACCTTGATTTATTTTCACCCCCTAAGGTGTAGCTTATTAATTCATCCCCTGTGGCATCATTTATTTTATGCTCCTCGAAGCGTTCACCCCCTGCAGTGTTAGTGTTTGATAAGCTCTCTAAGGCTTTGGTTTTGATAAGATCCATAAGGCTTTGATTTTTGATACGCTCCCTAAGGCATTGGTAGTCCATGATCACCTACCATAATACAACTTGTTAGTCTATGATCCATGAAGAATTTTGGTAGCATGTGAGCCACCTAGCATAATGCAGCTTGCTAGTCCATGTGTCTCATATGACTTACCTTTTTACACTCATGGTCACCTTGCATAATATAACTTTCTAGTCCATGATCCATGATGGTATTGTTATTTGCATGACCCCTAAAGACAAAGCAAGCTAGTGTCTAAGTCATGTACTCTTCTTTTCTTGTATTGATTGCTTCCCTGTCTATTTGTATGTCTTCTTTCCTTGAAGCAATCGATTGACTCATTATATTCATCTATATCCGTTTAATAATTCCTCTATTTATGGTTTTCTATATTTTTATTGAATTTTGGGGATGACACATAGTATTGCAAGACAACCTTTCACATTGAGGTCACTTTCACTTTGTTGAATCAAAATTTTCTTTGCCTGTTTTGTGTTTTTCTCCTTTAGATATGTGTTGTTTATGTTTATGTATATGTTTGTGATGTTCTAACATAGTGGTTTTGCATGTTTATCCTTGCTAACACTATTGTATTGTAGGTTTTTCTTGTCTAATATATATATTTTTGTAGGTTCTCAACCTAGGGGCTTGATTCCTTTGCTCGAAGAGATCTGCTTCCTCTATAGTATCTTTTTGGTGTTGTGATGTTATTTGCTTTTAGTACTACCCTTTTACTTTAGCATGCATATTCATGTAGCGTCATAAGCCCGCTAAAGTGGGGGCTAAATATAATGTCAAAAATTACATACCCTTGTAATTTCACGCTATATTTTGGTCTCCCTTTAGTGTCCATTCCCTTAGTTTATTTGTAGGCTCATTTTAGCCCTTGCATTAGCCTTTTTCCCTCCCATGGTGCTTAGGCCTTGTTTTCTATGTTATATTGTTTCAAAATTAGTTGTCTCTTTTGTGTTAACCATGTGATGTTCTAGTGCATCGTAATTTTTGAGCCCAAACTATCTAGACACTAGTGCTTCACATTCATGTTCACGTGACGCGCTAGTGTCCTGTGACAGTTTTGTGTTTTCGGGTCATTTTTGAGCATCTTGCTATTGTTGCATTTCATGGGTCAAAGGTAACAGCTCAAGACAATTTGAAATGGTCCTTCAACTTCTTTATCTCCACTCCTATCTTTTTTGAATGAATCTTTTACTTTGCCAATCTTCTTGGCTCTCTCTTTCAACTGGCTTGCATTCTACAACACTCTCAAACTCTTAAAATCTCACACAACTCTCCACAACATGATTTTCCAATTCCTTTGTCTTCTTGGCTTCTTCAAGCTTCTATAGGTGATATTATTGTTTTATTTCATTTATTTTATTTTGTTGTGCCCTTGAGCACCTTGGGATTCTCACATCCCTTCTATTTCCTTCATTATAGTTTTCACTATTTACACAATCATAACTCTTACAATTCCTAGTCACATTTGGGATAGGAGCATTCACACACTTTTATTACTACTTTTCTATTGGTTGTTCTGGAGGTCGAAAGACCAAAGCAGGAGTTTAATTGAGGAAACTCCCAAACAACGCCAACCATTTTTCCTATTCTGTGTTATGTAGATTGAAGAAGAAGATTCGAATGCATGGGAGTTTGTTTATTTCTCCTCGTTCATCTTGTCATTATATTTATTCATTATCTCTTAATTATATCAAATATTTTGTTGATTTCTTAGTGTATTGTGTTGTTGGGCACTTATTTTGGTATTGTATGTTGTCCATATGAGGTTATAGACCTAAACTTGGTTGTACAGTACAAACTCTTGTTATTCTACTACCATATGAATGACAATGCAATGCGCAGTCGTCCCAGAACACACTAGCATCCAAGACCGAGACTCTCCTCTTTTGGTGACAGGTTCTTCTTTTCTTCCTCTTTCCTTCTCTGTAATTTGTTTCTAGAATTTGTACTTTTATTTTCAATAAGTTCATGTTTTTCATTCCAGCTTATATGAGTGTGGTGTAGAAAGTAGAGGTATCTATTTTTCTATATTACAAACCCTAACCTTGAACTTAAAGAATTTTGTTAAAACTCACATGTAAGATGTATTATCAAACCTAACATCCAACTAGTATCAAACCTAATGATTAAGTAGATGTCAAATTGACATTGAAATACTATGCCATATGGGTCAATTGGCTTGCCCACTTTTGATGTCGTTTTCATATTTATGTGCCTAAAGAGTATTTGCAAAGTAATGTAATGCATTTCAGAAGTGTGTAAGGGTGAGAGAGAATATTTAATCTCTCTTATAATCATAATAAGTGAAAAATGTATCTCATTTTTTACTAGTTAGTCTCATACTTATTTTGAAAACCCTATCACACAAAAGATGATTTTTTTAAGAGATTTCTAAATATTCTAGAATATTATGTTTTTATATATATATATATATATATATATATATATATATATATATATATATATATATATATATATATATATATATATATATATATATATATATATATATATATATATATATATATATATCTCAAGTATATGATGTTTCCTTATTTAAGCATGGTATTCCTTATCATTTTAAAAGCTACTTTATATGGATAACCTTAAAAGGAAATGACATTACATATAGTCCCATATTGTGATAAACTTGATTTGACCTATCTTAGTTTGAATTGGATTACATAGATAAGTGTATCTTTGCTAACTTACTAAGGGGACAATTCCCTATAGAATGCTCATATAAAAAATAAAAAAGTCTAAATATTGTTATGAAAATAGTGACTATAGTCCATAAGTAAAATGCTTTACCTATACATGAAATATTTAATTTTGTCCTACACACTATTGTGTAAGGTTTGGTTTGTAAATTTTGTCATATTTCATAACTGAGTTTAAATCTCTCTCCATGTATGTCCTATGTAAACACTAGATATTCTTGGGCTATTTATAACCAATTAGTATTTGTTTTCAAACACATGGAAGCTCTTATCCATTAGATATCAAGGATTATTCATGTACTATTGCCTTTGTATAACATTTCATACTATGATATGCATTTATTTGATTAAGTACTAAGTGCACTAAAATTTTGGATCTCCTATATTATTGCATTAACACATGCTTCAAATAATTGTAAAGGATTATCCATTGAGCATGATATTTTGTCCTTTAATGTTCTTACAAATCTAGATAAGGAACTTTAAAGAGATTAGGTGTTTCATTGATGAATGAACATCCTTACTTTAAATATAGTAGGCATTGAGTTGTTGAGTCAAAGGGAACATACCCCATTATGTAGGATATGTTGCATATAGGTTGTCATTGATGTCAACAGTGGTATGAAGTGCTGTGGCATGAAAGAGTGGTACATGAAATGACAAGAAGATTGCAGCAATATGATGATTAATGGAGATAGTTGAATAAGCATTATGAGTCAGACATGTAAAGACATAAATATGTGTGAAGGAACTCAAAGGAGTAGACTGATAATGATAACTGTAAAATAAATAAAATGGATCAGCACCATCTATACACTGTCATACCTTATTTGTTGAAGCACATATGTAAGTTGACATTCCTAATATTGTTATGTTTGAAGACCATGAATAGATATAGCTGGGTGTTTGTTGCATGATGATAACATGAACACATGGTGATTGACACCTGATGGATAAAGTTGCAAAAACTTGAAGAAGAATTGGTTAAGTATAGTGTGTGTCAGGAAAGATGTTACAAGCTTGAAAGAATGTACCACACTCTACCGCATCTAGAGATATGACCCTCTAGATAGGACATATGGATAGGTATTACTCTCAGGTATTAGTGTTTCAATTTTGAGGTCATAATTCTTACCACAAAGTATTTTGGAGAATGAAGACATGTAAGAAATGTTGGAAAGAGACTACTCCGGTATGGACCTATATGTTGTCATTAATGGAAACAAGGCTCAGAGATCTTATCACCATGATACGAAGAGATATCTCTGGAAGAACATGTTGGATCTCAGGTCCAGTTGACAGAAAATGGCTAAGTATGGAAAGTAATCTAAGTAGAGGACAATAAGTCAGAGAGTATGTCTTCGCAGATGATGATCTGATAATGCGGTTTAGGTATGATGTTATCAGTTGTTTGATAGTGTTATGCTTCAAAGGTTAAGTCTTGATCTCCTCTGGAAGTCACCTTGAAGAATTGTCTAAGTTCAGATAAGCAAAGGTATAGAAGGAACAGTGAACATGGTCTAGTGTAGTGGTCCGTATTCCTCCACAGACAAGTATTTTGTTATGTGGTTTTAAGGTGCTGTAAACACTTATATGAAGTGTCTTATTCCAAAGTTAGGAGATATAAAGTCCGCCGAAAGGTTAGCTACAAGCTACTAAGTATCGACATAGTGTTTGACAAAGACAGAGTCCAAGTTCTGATGGTTTGCATTTCTCCACAAGATGATATCATTCCTTGTGGTTCTAAGGGTAAGATTGGGAATGTGTAAAGAGTCCTTGATACAATTTTGGAAGTGTTTTGTGATCCGCAATAGAAGTTATAAGTCAGCAGATGGACCTGTTAAGAATGCTCTTGAGGAACAGGCTGACTAGTGAGATAAATCATGATGCAGAGAAAGGATAGTGTGTGAAAGATCTATTCAAGTAATTGAGTGATTAAATATGACCTATATGAATATTCTTGGGCAAAGATTTAGGTCCACATGACACATAGTGCATTGGATTAAGCCGACAAGGTACATCATTCTATGTACACATTTTACTTCTTGGATGCCAACCTAACTATGGATCAAATCATGATGTGGATATATAAGAGCAATTAATTTCAGTTGAGTGGTGGTGGTGTGTGTGTGTGTGTGTGATGCAAGTATGAAAATAGTAGAGCAAATTTAGAAGTTCAGTAGCGATAAAGACTTGGGATTCAAAATTCAGTTACTAAATAACTGCACCCTGTCATAGTGGCAAATGATTAATTAGTATTCAGTTTTCATGTGCAATCTAATTGGAAGAAAGATTTTTTCATCAAGGAAGTGAGCCTTCAATAGGGTTTAACAGCCCTCAAGGTTTAACAACCCTTATTGTAATCTTGCTAGGTTTAGGGTTGAGGCAGTGAGCCTACTAAATCTAGTTGTACTTCATGGCAGTGAGCTAGCATGTTCTAGGCCTGTGGAGTGACCAAGCCTGAACATTATTTTTGTAAAGATTGCAATATATATTTGAGAGCTAATCCTCTCCCTGGTTTTTCCCTTCTTGGGTTTTCCACATAAAAAATCTTATTGTTCATGTGTCATGTTTTCATGGTTGTTGTTCATATGCATAGTATGTTTTTATTTAATTAATTTTGGGAAACGACTGAAAGTTAAAGTGCATGAAAAGATTTTTAGAACACTGATTCACCCCCCTCTTAGTGTTCCTGACAATCAATAATTGTTATCAAAGCAAGGTTCCTTGGAATAAGTCTAACAGCTTAAGGAAGATTTGTAATGCCCCCTCATTTTTGGCTTGTGATAGTTGCTAGTTTTACATTCTCTTTGTCAATTCTGAGACAGTTGTTAGTTCTTCCATTTCATTTAGATAGTTCTAAGACATTTGAGTTATTAGGCCTATGGTTTATGCTTATTATGATCATGATAGACTATGTTCGACTGTTATAGTTTTGACATGTGTTATGAGTTTATGATGACATTATTGTTTAGAGTAGGGACGGTGTAGTACTACTAGTTTTGAGCACCCTACTACCCCATGATTCTTTGACTCTGGTGTGTTTGATATATATGCAGTGGATTATATACAACCTATTGTTCTTATACAGGTTGTAGGTACCAGGCCTCGACTCCACCTGACTTAGCAGGTCTGAGCGGGCCCTTACACCAATGGATAACATTGATGGAGATAACATGAGGTTTATTCCCTAGGTTAGTTCAACTTTCAGTTTGATGGTCGTCTTGTGGTTTGTAGGTTTATTGTCTGATCCTTGTTTGGCTAGCCTATGTGTAATGGATCAATATTATTATGATGTATTATTGTCAAACATTATAATACTTTTACTCAGTCGTAAAATTGGAATACTCTTGGTGGATTCTATTTAAGTAAATTGTAATGCAAAATTAGTTAACTATTCTAATGTTGTAAAAAATTTATGTGGGTCAAAAGTTTTATTTTAACTCATTATATATATAGTTATGTATTGAATCATTCTAGGGAATAATAAAAGGCAGTTAGTTGTCATTTATGATTCCGGAGTGGGGAATCTCTAAGATTAGTAAAAATTTAAAATTCTCTGGTGGAGAGGATTCTTAGGAATGGATTCGGTGTTAGTGGGCATTTATGACTGGGGGCTATTTTGTTTCTGGGAAAATTTTTGGGAAGGAATCATTCGGAGGAAGGAAGAGAAGTTCCGGAGGAGGATTCAATCTTTGGAGCATGAAAAGTATGGGTATGTCTTGCTGTGTAGTTAAATTCTGTGAATTTCTTTATTCTTGTCTATGTTGTGCCTTGAGGAATTAGAATATTCTGTTATCTAGATGCTCTCGACATTGAGTCATCTTCTGGAACATCCTAACTCCTCATATGAAACTGATCTATAATTCATCCTTTTCATCTTTGTAATCATTTTGCTACTTGTTGGATGCTCTTGCAAAAAAAAAGTTTTAACAAAAACATTTAGCCTGAAAAATCATCTCACTTCAACACTAAACCTTTTCCTTTGATGGGATCAACTATAATTTTTGCCCTGTAGTTCATTTTGAGCATGTGGGTTCTTGTTGTATTAAGATTATTTTGCCTTCGAAATCTCATTTCCCTATTATTTTTCCACAAATTCATTGGGTCTCTTGAATGTCATTTTTTCTGATGCAATGCTTGTAGGTCTATGGAGATGTAAGTCTGAATCTTGTGTTCCTCTGCTACCCTGCCATTCTCCTTGAAGGTGGGAATCAAGTTCCTATGTGATTCATTTAATAACTCGCTATCTTAAACCGGTCCACCTTGTGAGGAAGAAGTTGTAAGCTTCAATAGAAGCCTTAAGGTCCGTTGCCCCTCATAGTTGACCTTAGGGACTGTCGACCTGGTGTTTCACTTTGCATAGAGTCGCGGCCAAAGTTTGTAGTGTATTCTCTGTTATGTGTGACCATTGTTATTCCTGATGGCATATTGTTGTCACCTTGTTCATCGTACCTCTCCCTCCTTGAATGCTGAGCACCCAAACAGTCCATCGATTGATGATTAAAATTGAAACTTGACTCCTCTTCATAATGGCAGCGGTGGAAATCATTAAACCTGTGAAGCCTCACCTGTTCATACCCTCCAAACTCCATTAAGCCATTTTGTGCAACTCTTTGGTCTTTGTAATTCATTTTCCCTTATTGCTCTCGTTAGGTGGCTTTATATGAGCCAGTGTGCTTGGCAAAGTCATAACACCTTCCTCTTTTTGTTTTAGACAACGTTTTAGTAACGTCCCATTTTGTGGAGTTGTCAGGCAGTTTTGGTGAGTATGTGCATTTTTTGTCTGAGGTTTGTGTTCTTTCTGCCAGAGCAGGGTCGGTCACTGAGACTCCTTTTAGGCAGGTTTTTTTTCTTTCCTTATGATCATCTCTATCGCAGAGCTTTAGGTTTTAGGCGGCTAAATATTAGTCACTTCAAATAAGCTAGTGTCAACGACCCCATCTAGTCGACCTCATAAGTGTGCAATACTCCTTCAACTCTATTTTAGAAGGTAGATGTTGTCAGTTTCCTCATTCGTTGAAAGGCCATGAAATCTTTTCTATGTTTATACCCTATCTACCATTGTCATATATTCGTCGATATTCCCAATGCATATTTTATGATGTTTGTTGCATTCAAACGCATCAGTTTATAGTATGTTGATATTTATGTATAGTTAAATCATTTATGTATAATTTATTACTTTCATTATTGTGGCTAAGTTCTCTTTGCGGAATTGAGCTTAGGATACATTGATTGTTAGTTAGTGAATGAATTTGGAGATTGCCTTAAAATTTATTACTAAGCTAGTTATTTTCATATAGATAGGCTTGTAGATTGAGGTTTATGAGAAATAGAGTATTACAGTGATGATAGTATATAATTTCCTTAAGATTTAAATATTGGTGACCATTAAATGAACTTGACTTCGTGGGCCACCTCCAGCTTAGACTCATAAGAGTATACTAGTTCATCTCCATGTGGATTTTAAGTGAGTCCTTTAAGGTGTTGAGGAGATTAGTAATAGGTAACACTAATTATTAGCGTAGAGCGATTCTTTTTTTTGAACCAAATTCTATGATCTTTGAGTGCCGTGAGAATTAGTTTAATGTTATTTTTTTTATATATAGCTTTTGAAGTAAAATTAATCATAGGGTGTAGATATTAGAATAAAATTAAATTTCAATAAAAATTTGCCCTTGCATATTGATGTCATATTCGGTTAGTTGTTTTATATCATAGTTGTCTAAGCCTAGTTTCCATATCGAGAAAGGTACTTTTGTAACATGGTAAAGAATTCAATTTACTGACTCCAGAGGCTTAACTACTTGGGTTTTCAACTTGTTATTTGTGTCAATCTGTTCCAATGATGTATTGTTTCAAGTTTTGAAGGGGATAAGGGAACTTTTATTGTTGTAGTCAAGTTTGAATGGCTTATGTAATGGATTGGAATCTCTTGAAACCCTTGTCCTTGCATGTTAGTAGTTTTGGATGGTTGGTTAAAGATTTCTAGGAGAATGGCTTTCATGGTGGGGCCGGTGCCCAAAGTGGCTGCCTGGGTAACCCCATGGAAGTTGTAAGCAAGTGATAACTTTATAATTTATTTAGGAGGGTTAGGGTAGTAAATTACATAACAAGATAAGTAAGATGCCTCACCCATGCCTTGAGTGCTCTTGCAGGCTAAGGATGGGATGAGAAGGCCTGGTTGGAAAGGCCGACCTCCTTCTCTCCATGAGACGATAGGAGGGCTCTGCATGTGTCACCCTATGGGGCCGATGCCTAGAGAGAGGCTGCCAGGGTAACCATAGATGGGGGCCAGCTTCTAGTTTGAGATAGCCTGGGTAACCCATGCTAGGACCATGCAATGACACTCTCCTTACTGTAGTCCAGTTACTTCCTCTTTATCTTTTGTTGTTACCTCTGGAGTGTAGTCTTGTCTTAATGATTTGTCTTGTTTTGACAAGTATTGTCTTGTCTGCGCAATCTTGTTTATTCTGTTTTTTCTGCATGGAGTATGTATCTTGTTGTTGTATTCATTGTTGTAACCTTGATCTAGTGGAACCTCATTGTTATCTCCTAGCTCGGAGGGGTGGACCTCAGGGTTCCACATGGTTGGGAGGCAGAGCTATCCATTGGTCTTCTTGGATGTTTGGTTCAAGATCAGTGTAGATGTGTTCCAGTTCTAGATTTTTTCTACACCTTCAGAGTTGTAGTATACATTCATAATTGTACTATTTTGTAAGTTGATGTAATCAGTCTTGTAATCTTGTATTGAACATTTGTAATTATTCATCTCTATAAATGTATAATGTAATACTTTTCCATTGTATTATGATGCTGATCACTTGAAATTTTATGATTCTATTTGATATACTTATGTTCCCTAGAGGTGTTAGTTGTTCATTTCATTTATTGTTGTTAATAGTGTAATTATATTTAATGATTAATGCATTTTCTTGCTTCAAAAAAAATTTATTTCTGTTATTTTTGCTCTTGATAGTCTAACACTCTAGGGTTCAATGACGGGGGCATCACATTTGGTATTAGAGCGAAGTTTAAACACTGGGTACCCTGGTTACAATTGAGCCCATTATGTGACTTAGTGCTTAAAGTTTGTGGATTAACTTCAACTTTGTTGTTTTCCTTTCTGTGTGTAATAAATCATCTCTTGGTATTGTAGGTAGATGTCTAGAGGTAGGGGTCATGGGAGAGGAGGTGGCAGTACACCTTCTCCAAGTTCTCCTCATGAGAATGCCCATGAAGGTGAGGCTCAGAATATGGAAGGTCAGGACCAACTTGAGGGAGCCCAGTTGTGACAGTTACTTAAGGAGACCCTTGCCTATTTTGGCCCAAGGAAGGAGGTTGAGCAACCTAGAAGGGGTTAGGAGGTAGACCAGCCAGAGCCTAGGGAAAGAGAGAGATCACCCAGGTGAAGAGAGTTGACAGCTGAACAAGAGGCCACACTAGCCAGCCATATGAGAGATCTACTGAGGGCATGCCCTCCCACCTTTGATGAGCTGGTAGAGGTCTAGAGGTGGAGACTTGGTTATTAGATTTAGGCAGGTGTTTCGCCATGCATCCTTATGGTAGCAACACCAAAGCTAGATGTGCTATTTTGCATCTTTGAGGTTTTGCTTCAACTATTGGTGGTAGTTAGAGGAGCATAAGCTGCACTTGGACATTAGCACTATCTCTTGGGAGTTGTTCTTAGAGAGATTTAGAGCACGTTTCCTATCTGATCATTAGAGGCAGTGCCGCACAGATGAGTTCCATGAGCTAAGGTAGATGGCCATGTTAGTTGAGTAGCATGAGCATAGATTCTATGAGCTCAAGCAGTATGCAGGTATTGGAGATGACGAGTCTATGTTGGTGTAGCATTTTATCAGGGGCTTGAATGCCTAGATCAACAGAGGGGTTCATGTATTCGAACCTAAGTCTATGGAGGTGGTAGTGGAGAAAGCCTAGTTAGTGAAGGAGAATTTGGCTATGGCACTTAGTGGGCATACTCAGGCATCAAGATCTCATGTACCCTCAAAGGGTGGATGGTAACAGCACTCTCAGACCAAACTGAAGAATTCTCAACCTCAGCAAGGTAATAGATTTCTTAGACAAGGTAATAGATTTCAGTCTAAGAAAGACCGGTCTTGACAGCGTAATAAGCGCAATCACTTTGTTCATCTAGCTCAGAGTATGTAGTTTGTAGCAAGCAGGGGTAGTTTCCAGCAGTCTAGTGCTTTCCAGGGTGGTGGTGGTTTTGGTAGAGACATTGGGTGCTTCTCTTGTGGCCCACAGGGCCATATTGCTAGACAGTGTCCTCAGAGGAGTACTTCAGGGTTTGGATATCGACTGGTAGCTTTAGAGCCAATGGTTGGTGATGCAGGCAGATCACACAAAGTCTTTGTAGCGGTTGATAACCGTTAGGAAGAGCATCAGGGCACCATGGTGGAGACTTTTGGTTTCATGCGAGGTATTGGTTTTTCTATTCTTTTTTATTCTAGTGCATCTGATTCGTTCATATCTCCTTCTCTTGTGGAGTGTTGTGGCTTAGTGGTAACAAAGTGGGATGATAGGTGGCAGGTTAAGTTAGCTTCTAGGGCTAAGGTCGCAGTTGAGTCTCTAGTGCTCAGTTGTCAGTTGAGGATTGGCTCTCTATCTACTATAGTAGACCTTTTCATCCTACCCCTTGGTTCATATGATATAGTATTGGGGATGGATTGGCTAGAGGCCCATCAGGCAGTGATCGATTGTCAGCATAAGTCTATTAGATGTGTGGATGATTCTAGTGTAGAGGTGGAGGTTGTAGGAGTTTAGAGACCTATTTCTCTATGTATGATCTCCACTATGTAGCTTAAGAGATGCATACGTCAGGGATGTCATCTTTTTGCAGTTTCTATTAGTGACTTGGACATGGAGGAGAGTCAAGAGGCATCTCTTGATGATCATCCACTATTGAGGGAGTATGTTGATGTTTTTCCTTCTGAGATTCTAGGGATGCCACCTAAGCGTGACATCGACTTCAGGATTGATCTTGTTCCTGGTGTAGAGCCCATCTCATGAGCTCCATACATGATGACCACTCAGGAGCTTGAGGAGCTCTGACTATAGTTGGAGGAGTTGTTAGCCAAGGGATTCACTCAACCTAGTGTCTCTCCTTGGGGAGCACCTGTGATCTTTGTGAAAAATAAGGATGGATCTCTGTGGCTGTGTATTGACTATCGACAACTCAATAAGGTGACAGTGAAAAATAGATACCCCTTGCCGTGGATTGATGATTTGTTTGATTAGATTAAGGGAACCAAGGTGTTTTCTAAAATTAACCTTAAGTCAGGATATCATTAGTTGCAGATATTTGATGCAAATATTCATAAAACAACTTTTTGCACTTGTTATGGACATTATGAGTTCACAGTAGTACCATTCAGGTTGACGAATGCACCCTCAGTTTTCATGAGCTTGATGAATGGTGTTTTTTGCACTTATATCGCCAGGTTTGTCCTTGTATTTCCAGATGATATATTGATCTATTCAAGGACTATGGAGGAGTATGAGGAGCATTTGCGTCAAGTATTGCAATGTCTAAGAGAAAATCAGCTTTATGCTAATTTGTCGAAATGTGAATTCTTTTAGATAGAGGTGAAGTATTTGGGTCATGTCATCTGTGGAGAGGGTATTGCAGTGGATCCTTCAAAGATCCAAGCTATTATGGATTGGATCGCACCTACTAATATTTTTGATGTCCGCATTTTTATGGGTTTGGCAGGTTACTATTGTCGTTTTGTTATGGGGTTTTTGAGGATTACTCATCCTATTACTTCTCTTTAGAGGAAAGGGAAGAAGTTTGTTTGGTCAGAGCAGTGTTAGGCAACCTTTCAGACCCTCAAGGAGCAATTGACCAGTGCACCTATTTTAGCAATTCCTGATCCTACCAGGGACTTTGTTGTATGTACAGATGCTTCTTTGGAGGGTTTAGGAGCGGTTCTGATGTAGGGTGGTCGCGTGATTGCCTATGAGTCTCACAAACTCAAGGATCACGAATTAAACTATCCCACTAATGATCTGGAGTTAGCAGCAGTTGTGCATGCCTTGGTGAGGTGGAGGTATTTTCTCTTAGGGCATCGGTTTGAGCTGCACAGTGATCATCGTAGTTTGCAGTACATTTTTATGCAGCCAAACTTGAATGTGAGGCAGAGGCATTGGATGGAGTTCTTGTGCGAGTATGACTTTGAGGTCAAGTATATTCAGGGCAAAGAGAATGTGCTAGTGGATGCTCTTAGTCATCAAAGAGATGAGATCTTAGTGGTATCTCTCACAATTGACTTGAGAGGTCAGATTCTCGTAGCACTTCCTACCGATAGTTGATGCCAGGAGGTGAAGTCCGAGATTGAGTTTGGTAGACCTTTAGAGGGTAGATTTTCTGGTTACTCTCTTGAGCCAGATGGTCTTTTACGACATTTGGGTCATATCTATGTTCCTAGTTCTGAGGGTCTTCATACCCTAGTGTTGCAAAGGTGCATAGGGCACCTTATTCTACTCATGCATGCAGATCTATGTCAGCTATACTTTTGGAGTGGCATGAAGCGAGATATTGCTGATTTTGTGTCGAGATGTCTTGAGTGTCAGAGGGTAAAGGTGGAACATCAGCACCCTACAGGTCATTTGTAGCCTCATTTGATTCCAGATTAGAAATGGGACATCATTTCGATAGACTTCATTGTTAGTTTGCCGGTATCCTCTCATCGACATGATGCTATTATGGTCACTGTGGATAGGTTGATGAAGGTAGCTCACTTCTCTCCTGTCCGTTCTTCATATAATGCTTCTACAGTGGCTAGAGTATTCATGGAGGACATCATTAGACTTCATGGGATTCCTCGTAGGGTCATCTCCAATAGGGATCCAGTGTTCACTTCCACCCTTTAGACTTCTCTATAGCATGCCTTGGGGACACAGCTAAACTTTAGTTCAGCTTACCATCCTGAGACTGATGGACAGATCGAGAGGGTTAATCAGGTTCTCAAGGATATGCTTAGGATGCATGTGATGGATCAGCAGAGCCGATGAGAGGACTACTTGTACCTGGTGGAGTTTTCTTATAATAATGGATATCGCAGTTCTACTGGCATGAGTCCATTTCAGACCTTGTTTGATCATCCTTGTAGGACCCCTCTGATTTGGGATCATCTTGAGGATAAAGTTCTTCTAGGTCTAGATATGCTTAGAGATAAGGTGCAGCAGGTTGAGAGGATTAGAGAGCATTTGGTGGCAGCACAGGACGGACAGAAAAAGTATGCATATGCTCATAGAGTCGATCAACAGTTTTTAGTTGGGGATCAAGTGTTCTTGTGTGTGTGACCGCAAAAGAGTTCGATCCACTACGGAAAGGGCTCTAAGCTAGTACCATGCTTTGTTGGACCTTTTGAGGTGTTGGAGAGGATCGGTCCTATTACTTATCATCTTTCTTTGCCGCCTAGCCTATCATGTATCCATGATGTGTTTCATGTTTATATACTTAGACCTTACTATCCAGATATTGCTCATATTTTTGATTGGACTGCTCTACAGGTAGAGGATGAACAACTGGCTTTGGAGCCCATAGGCATTCTACAACACAGGAGACTTGCTCTCAAAAGTAGAGACATGGAGCAGGTCAGCGTCCAATGGGATCCTAATGATAAGACTTCTTCTACCTAGGAGGATGCTTCCAGGATGAGAGAGTTATACACTTACTTATTTGTAGGCTTCCAGGAGTAAGCCTGATTCTAGGGGGGAGGATGTAATGCCCCCTCATTTTTGGCTTATGATAGTTGCTAGTTTCACAATACTCTTTGTCAGTTCTGAGATAGTTGTTAGTTCTTCCATTTCATTTAGACAGTTCTGAGACATTTGAGTTATTAGGCCTATGGTTTATGCTTATTATGATTGTGATAGACTATGTTTGACTATTATAGTTTTGAGACGTGTTATGAGTTTATGATGACATTATTGGTATTCCAATTATGATGAGATTGGCATGATTAGTAATGGTTTAATATTAACATGTGTTATGTGATTTTTTGATATCTAATTTTAAATAAAAATGTTTATAGTCTTGTTCAGGGTAGGGACGGTGTAGTACTACTCATTTCAAACACCCTACTACATTGTGATTCTCTGACTCTGGTGTGTTTGATATATATGTAGTGGATCGTATACAACCTATTATTCTTATACATGTTGTAAGTACCGGGCCTCGACTCCACCTGACTTAGCAAGTTTGAGCGGGCCCTTACACCAATGGATAACATTGATGGAGATAACATGAGGTTTATTCCCTAGGTCAGTTAAACTTTTAGTTTGATGGTCGTCTTGTGGTTTGTAGGTTTATTGTCGGGTCCTTGTTTGGTCAGCCTATGTGTATTCTATTATGTGTAATGGATCAATATTATTACGGTGTATTATTGTCAAACATTATAATACTTTTACTCAGTTGTAAAATTGGAATACTCTTGGTGGATGCTATTTAAGTAAATTGTAATGCAAAATTAGTTAACTATTCTAATGTTGTAAAATTTTTATGTGGGTCAAAAGTTTTATTTTAACTCATTGTATATATAGTTATGTATTGAATCATTCTGGGGAATAATAAAGGGCGGTTAGTTGTCATTTATGATTCTAGAGTGGGGAATCTCTGAGATTAGTAAAAATTTAAAATTCTCTAGTGGAGAGGATTCTTGGGAATGGATTTAGTGTTAGTGGGCATTTATGACTGGGGGCTATTTTGTTTCTGGGAAAATTTTTGGGAAGGAATCATTTGGAGGAAGGAAGAGAAGTTCTAGAGGAGGATTTGATCTTTGGAGCATGAAAAGTATGGGTATGTCTTGCTGTGTAGTTAAATTCTATCAATTTCTTTATTCTTGTCTATGTTGTGCTCTAAGGAATTAGAATATTTTGTTGTCTAGTTGCTCTTGACATTGAGTCATCTTCTGAAATGTCCTCAATCCTCATATGAAACCAATCTGTAATTCATCCTTTTCATCTTTGTAATCATTTTGCTACCTGTTGGATGCTCTTGCAAAAAAAAAAAGTTTTGACAAAAATATTTAGCCTGTAAAATCATCTCACTTCAACACTAAACCTTTTCCTTTGATGGGATCAATTGTAATTTTTGTCCTGTAGTTCATTTTGAGTATGTGGGTTCTTGTCGTATTAAGATTATTTTGCCTTTAAAATCTCATTTCCCTATTGTTTTTCCACCAATCCATTGGGTCTCTTGAATATCAGTTTTTCTGATGCAAGGGTTGTAGGTCTATGGAGATGTAAGTCTGAATCTTGTGTTCCTCTGCTAACCTACCATTCTCCTTGAAGGTGGTAATCAAGTTCTTATGTGATTCATTTAATAACTTGCTATCTTAACCCAGTCTATCTTGAGAGGAACAAGTTGTAAGCTTCAATAGAAGCCTTAAGGTCCATTGCCCCTCATAGTCGACCTCAGGGACTATTGACCTAGTGTTTCACTCTGCATAGAGTCGTGGCCAAAGTTCGTAGTGTATTCTCTGTTATGTGTGACCACTGTTATTCCTGATGGCATCTTATTGTCACCTTGTTTGTCGTGCCTCTCCCTCCTTGAATGTTGAGCACCCAAATAGTCTATCAATTGATGATTAAAATTGAAACTTAACTCCTCTTCATAATGGTGGTGGTGGAAATCATTAAACCTATGAAGCCTCACCTATTCGCGCCCTCCAGAATCCATTAAGCCATTTTTTACAACTCTCTTGTCTCTGTAATTCATTTTCCCTTATCGCTATTGTTAGGTGGCTTTATATGAGAGTGTGGTTGGTAGAGTCATAACACCTTCCTCTTTTTCTTTTAGACAATGTTTGAGTAGCGTCCCGTTTTGTGGAGCTATCAAGTAGTTTTGGCGAGTATGTGCAATTTTGTCTAAGGTTTGTGTTCTTCTTTCCGCCAGAGAAGGGTCGGTCACTGAGACTCCTTTTAGGCATTTTTTTTCTTTCCTTATGATCATCTCTGTCATAGAGCTTTAGGTTTTAGGCGGCTAAATATTAGCCACTTTAAATAAGATGGTGTCGTCGACCCCATCTAGTCGACCTCATAGGTGTGCAGTACTCCTTCAACTCCATTTTAGAAGGTAGATGTGGTTAGTTTCCTCATTCGTTGAAAGCCCATGAAATCATTTCTATGTTTATACCCTATCTACCATAGTCATATATTCATCGATATTCCCAATGCATATTTTATGATGCTTGCTGCATTCAAACACATCGATTTATAGTATGTTGATATTTATGTATAGTTAAATCATTTGTGTATAATTTATTACTTTCATTATTGTGGCTAAGCTCTCTTTCCAGAATTGAGCTTAGGATACATTGATTGTTAGTTAGTGAATGAATTTGGAGATTGCCTTAAAATTTATTACTAAGCTAGTTATTTTCATATAGATATGCTTGTAGATTGAGGTTTATGAGAAATAGAGTATTACGGTGATGATAGTATATAATTTCCTTAAGATTTAAATATTGGTGACCATTTAATGAACTTGACTTCATGGGCCACCTCCAGTTTAGACTCATAAGAGTATAGTAGTCCATCTCCATGTAGATTTTAAGTGAGTCCTTTAAGGCATTAAGGAGATTAGTAATAGGTAACACTAATTATTAGCGTAGAGTGATTCTTTTTTTTAACCAAATTCTATGATCTTTGAGTGCCGTGAGAATTAGTTTAATGTTATTTTTTTATATATAGCTTTTGAATAAAAATTAATCATAGGGTGTAGATATTAGAATAAAATTAAATTTTAATAAAAGTTTGCCCTTGCTTATTGATGTCATATTCAGTTAGTTGTTTTATATTTAAATAGTGATCAATTTAAGATTATTATTTCAAATGTGGAGTTCAAAAAAGTCTTTTAAAAGTATAGTCTTATTAATTTAATGATGTCTAACTAGTATTCTTTCTCGAGTAAGATCAGTGTCTTGTAAAGTTTGGAGCTTTTTCTTATCGATAATGCATGGCTTTAGAAGGAAGTAAGAATGTTTTGGATATAGGTTGTAATCTTGTAATAATCTTTTCATTGAAGTGTTTCATTTTTGCAAACCTTGTCTGCAAATGGTATGTTGAGTCATTGATGTCTGTGTGTAAGTTCGCCCTTGGAATTTAAATTTCATATTTTTATCAACTTGTAATAATGATGGTATTGAAATATTTTTCCTTTCTCTGTAACCCTAGTTGACCTTAAATTATTTTGGTCTAAATGAAAGTCATAGTTGTCTAAGCCTAGTTTCCATATCGAGAAAGGTACTTTTGTAACATGGTAAAGAATTCAATTTACTGACTCCAGAGGCTTAACTACTTGGGTTTTCAACTTGTTATTTGTGTCAATCTGTTCCAATGATGTATTGTTTCAAGTTTTGAAGGCGATGAGGGAACTTTTATTGTTGTAGTCAAAGTTTGAATGGCTTATGTAATGGATTGGAATCTCTTGTAACCCTTGTCCTTGCATGTTACTGGTTTTGGATGGTTGGTTAGACATTGCTAGGAGAGTGCCTTTCATGGTGGGGCCGGTGCCCAAAGTGGCCGCTTGGGTAACCCCATGGAAGTTGTAAGCAAGTGATAACTTAATAATTTATTTAAGAGGGTTGGGGTAGTAAATTACATAACAAGATAATTAAGATGCCTCACCCATGCCTTGAGTGCTCTTGCAGGCTAAGGATGGGATGAGAAGGTCTGGTTGGCAAGGCCGACCTCCTTGTCTCCACGAGAGGATAGGACAGCTCCGCATGTGTCACCCTATGGGGCTAGTGTATAGATAGAGGATGCTAGGGTAACCATAGATGGGGGCTGGCTTCTAGTGAGAGATAGCCTGGGTAACCCATGGTAGGACCATGCAATGACACTCTCCTTACTGTAGTCCAGTTACTTCCTCTTTATATTTTGTTGTTACCTCTGGAGTGTAGTCTTGTCTTAATGATTTGTCTTGTTTTGACGAGTACTATCTAGTCTATGCAGTCTTGTTATTCTATTTTGTCTACATGGAGTCTGTATCTTGTTGTATTCATTATTGTAACCTTGATCTAGTGGAACCTCATTGTTCTCTCCTAGCTCAGAGGTGTAGACCTTAGGGTTCCACATGGTTGGGAGGCAGAGCTATCCATTGGTCTTCTTGGATGTTTTGTTCGAGATCAGTACAGATGTGTTCCAGTTCTAGATTTGTTCTACACCTTCAGAGTTGTAGTATACATTCATAATTGTACTATTTGGTAAGCCGATGTAATCGGTCTTGTAATCTTGTATTGAACCTTTGTAATTATTCATCTCTGTAAATGTATAATGTAATACTTTTCTGTTGTATTATGATGCTTATCACTTGAAATGTTATGATTCTATCTAATGCACTTATGTTCCCTAGAGGTGTTAGATGTTCATTTCATTTATTGTTGTTAATAGTGCAATTATATTTAATGATTAATGCATTTTCTTGCTTCAAAAAAAATTATTTCTATTATTTTTTATCTTGATAGTCAAACACTGTAGGGTTGCATGAGGATGGCATCACAAGATTTGGGATAGTGTGATCATGGAAAAAAGGAGATTTGGAAATCATGAAAGGAATAAGAAACTAGAAGTGGCTCTTATGGATCTTGAAAATTCTGAAGTAGAAGTCTAGGATTTGAGAGAAAATTTGCAACAAGCTAATGAATGCATCTCTAAGTTAAAAGAGAAAGTCAAGCAGTTCAAAGACAGATATAAAGAAGTTAATGATCAATTGATATCAAAAAATGAAGCCTTAAATGAATTGGAAGTAGAAGTTATGGAAAGAATAAGAGCAAAAAATGATCTGAATCTAATTGTGAAAAATAGATTAGAAGATTGTGCAAAACTTGAAAAAGAAATTATAAGTTTAAAAATAGATCTGAAAAAGGCTAGAAGTTTTGAAGAAAAATTCAAGATAAGTACTGGAAAGCTCAATGAAATGATTGCTAGCTAGAAGAATGCTGATGACAAACATGGTTTAGGATTTGAGAAAGGAGAAAGTTCAAAATATGGTCAAATAAACAATGAGTCAAGGCAAAATAGAGAATACCAGTTCAAAAATCAAAGAAGAAGACCTAGAAGACCTCTGGTCAGACAGCCAAATGCTCAAAGGTACCCATCCTTCAATGGTTACTATTATAAATGTAATAAGTATGGTCATAGGGCTACTCAATGTAGAAGTAGAATGAATCAAAATGCTCCATCTTTCTCTGGTAAATGTTTCAATTGCAAGAAGATTGGTCATAAAGCAAATGAGTGTAGAAGTATATCAAGAAATATGTCTAGGAATGGTCAATTCCTCAATGGCATGTGTTTCACATGCAATAGATTTGGACACATGGCTAATCAATGCAGATCATGGATGAATTCATTTAGAGGAAGAAATCAAGGACAAAGAGACATTGAATGTTTCAATTGCAACAAAATTAGACATACTGCAAGTTTCTGCAGAAGCAAGAATATGAGGAGAAATTACTATGCTGAAAAAAGAAAAATAGAGTAGAGGAATGATAAGGGAAAAGAAAAGGTTGATCCAATAAAAACCAAGAATGAGATGAGTATGATCTAGATTAAAAAAGATAAGGTTAAGAATGGATCTGCACTAGCTTTTGGTGTAGTCACTTCCTCCAGGAAGTAAATTGAGTGCTCTGGCTCAGGGGGAGCAGTGTCAAAAATCCAAATCCCCTAGCCAGAAAGCTAGTGCCAAAATCTAGCATGAAGGTATATGATGAAATCTGATGTGACACAGCTCTTAGAAAAAAAATTGGAAGAAAAAGGGTCAATACGATAGATTGTGGAGCAATTCTAATCGACTGTGTTCTACAGTGAAGGGTGTTGATAGCTTTTTGGGAATGAGCAATAAATGACAACTAGGTCAAGCCACACAGAGGATTAAAAATAATTTGTTTGGTCTCAAAATCACTTTGCACTCAGAGCTATCAGGAACTCAGAGAGATAAAGCTAAACCTAAGTAGCGACAACCAAGATTTGAAGCATTAGGAGAAAGGAAACCCTAACTTAGAGAAATAAGGTATTTTCATTAAAACCTCATTTGTGAACCTATTAAATTTCTGTAATGACAACTCTGCAAGTCATAGATATCTCTGATCGACCTCGGCCTAAGTTTAAGAAACACCCCTACAAGGCAACCAAAGTGGATCCAATAGGTGCATTCTCAAAAATACCCTACAAAATCCTGTACGTGGAAGATGTTAGGGCATACATTCATGTGGCCCTAGATGAGCTCCGTAATGACAAATTCTTAGATTTATTTTTGAAACAACTAAGTAATGATGAATTCAATTTAAAAGAAGAATGCAAATCCTTGAAGGAGAAGAAATTCATCCATTATGCAGAGTTTTCCATATTTGTAGAGGATGAATGGGTCTGGTATATTCTTAGTTGAATCCACGACAAATTCATGTGGTTAGGGAAAGGGCAACCCTTTAAAATAACCAAAGAGGCAATTCAGGCAGTTACTGGACTAAACTCCATCAGAGGAGTGCCATTATTGAAGGTGATTAAGAATCAAATGGTTACAGATGCTACCAGAACAATATTTGACAAAAGGGCATTGACGATAAATGATATCATTGATCCTGCAGTAAAGTTTGCCTCAATGGTCATAGGTTACAAAGTTTACTACTCAAACTGGGAGAACTTAGTTTCTGGTACTACAATTTACACCACATATCAAATGCTCAAAAAGAATGCAGATTATGATTTGTGCGAACTGCTGTGAACCCAACTACTAGAGAACCTGAAGAAGGTAAAGGAAAGCAAGAACCACCCCTTCAAATATGGTACATTGGTCATCTGTTTATTCTTTTATTTTATGAATGAGCTACCAAACATGAAGAATTTGATCTGGTTAAGCAATAAACTAGTAGTTGTCCAAATCAAAAACCATCTAAATAGAATTGGAAGTGTTAATGAGCAAAACACAGCCTTATGGGGGTACTTAAAAAAAAATTCAAAGCATAATGCAGGCTAGAGAAAGAATTCCTAGGAAAATTGTTGAAAAATATAAGGATCTATTTCATGGTTACAAAAGACCAATGCCTAATGGAAGCTATTGAGCCTAGGAAGTCTGGGTAATGCCAATGGGGTATGAAGTAGATGGGCAAATATTAGAGAACTATGCTCAATACATGTTGAGAAAACCCAAGGACAACATGGAAGAAAGGTTTGGAACTTATGAAGAGCTATCCATGAAACTTCATGTTGAATTTAGAAAGCTTGAATCAACTAGAAAAGTCAAAAAAGAGGTGGAAGAAGTCACTGCTAGGTATGGCATCACCAAAGAACAACTGAAAGAAGTAAGGGAAAAAGTAGAGAAAGCAGCAGAAGAAAAGAAAAAGAGTGAACTAGTACAGATTCCATAAAAATCATAGGTGAAACAAGATAAGTTTGAGAAAGTTTAGAGGACTACCAAAAGCTCTGCCACCTCCTCTGGCGACACAGCTTCAATAAACCTAGAGAAAACATCAAAATAATTCTCTGTCAAAGACATGAAGTGAAAGAAGATGAAGGGAAGAAGACTCTATGTCAGCATAAGTAAAAGGGATGATGAAGAAATAGAGTCAGATGAACGGGTCAAGAAGGTGAAAGGTGAGGGTATCAGAGCCTCCAGAAGTAGTAAATAAAAGTCCTCTAGAAAGGACAAATCTAGCAAAAGATAGAAAAAGGAAAAGCCTCCACCACTTGCAGATGTAATATAAGCTATCACCATGGATGGGAATTTAAAACCCATGCTTGAATACTATGATGAATATAGTGATGTTGACAAAAGAAGTGTGGAAGAAGCAACTATCAAATATCTAAACATTTTCAATAGAGCCCTCATTGAGATCATCTCTGAACATTCGAAAATCCCAGAAAATATTCTACGCATCAGAAAGGAGACTGCTAGAGCTAAGGATATTGAGTTGAGAAAGCATGTACTGACTAGTTTATCTCCTGAAATCACTCTAGAAGAAGAAGACCTAATCTCCAAGGAGACCAAGGATCAGTTTAGAACTAAAACAAGGATGAATTTGTTAATGGTACGTGAAATTGATTAAATGGTGAAAGAAATAGAAGAGATTATCTTGAAAGCTTTGAATCAACACAATCTTCCCATTGCAAGTGTTAATGAAGAAAATGATGTTACTAATAACTCATCTATCCCAGAAATAAACTTGGGTGAAGAGACAGGTAAATATGGAAAAGTGTCTGAGGAAAAAAAGGCACCTACTAATGATTCTCAAGTTAAACCCTCACCGGCACAACAATCTAAGGATGTTACTAGCAAGGAAAGGACTGAGGAAGAGTTGGTAGTGGAAAATCTTCTACCTAAACAAGAAGAGGACACCAATAAGGATATGGAATTAGATTATCTAGAGCAAAGCCAGAAAGGAGAAGTCTCTGTCACAACAAAAGACACTGTGGAGCTTACAAAAGAATTGTTGGAGAAAAGAAAACAAGTTTTGGATGAGCCAAAATTTCTAAATGGTCTAATAAACTTGGACATAATGTCATCAGAACAAAAGTTTAAGTTGGTTACAATTGTTTAGGCAAAGGCTTAAGAGGAGATATTAAAATCACATATTGAGGATAGTGAACTGACTGATGAAGCATCTGATATTTTGGAAAAGTTGTTGCCTACCTACAAAAGGGATTCATTCATGACCTCAGCAAGTCATCTAAAAGGGTTAGTAAGTTTTGTAAGTTAATAGTTTGAATCCTTTGAGAAATCTACAGAAATAAAGGTGAGACAAGAATTTGATGAAAAATGATTGGAACATTTGAAAATAATGATAACAAAAGACAAAATTTCTTTTAATAATTCAACAGCCAACATTCAGAAAGATTTGAAAGATGCCAAAGATCTATATAAGTTTTGTTTGTCTTGGCCCAAAGCTGCTCAAGAGATTGAGGAAAAGATCAAAGATTTGGAACAAAAACTAATATATATTTCTGAGAAATTTGATCTGGAAGCAGAGTCAGTCATGAAGAAAGAAACTAAACTCATTAATATTCACAATGACTTGACTGACTTGATAAATCAGAAATACCAAATAAAAAATAGAATGGGACAACTTAGAAGA
Source organism: Cunninghamia lanceolata (assembly GCA_027924645.1). Taxonomy (NCBI): domain Eukaryota; kingdom Viridiplantae; phylum Streptophyta; class Pinopsida; order Cupressales; family Cupressaceae; genus Cunninghamia; species Cunninghamia lanceolata. The sequence goes on along the minus strand of BSBN01000252.1, from coordinate 8,691,914 downwards.
CTAGTCTGCAAAAGTTAGACTCAATGACAAGTCTTATTGTAGAGGCCAAATTAGCTGCCCAAATAGACACAACCTCTGATCTTAAAAAGATAGAAGCCTTAATTTTTCTTCTCAACGAACAAATTTAGATTCTGGAAAATGCAAAGAAAGGCTGGGATGCTGAGTGGACACTAATTAAAAGCATATTCAATGACGTTCTCAAGCACATGTAACATATAGATGAAGATTGGATTTGTAAATATGTAGCAGGTACACACAATTTTGAAGTTTTTGAAAATATCTTTTTTCTACTCCAAATCACTCCCTTTTCCATTGATGTCAAAGGGGGAAAATTAGATTAGTGAAAAATGGATAATCATCTCAGGGGGAGAAGGTAAATAAAGTGTATATAGTAAGGGGGAGCAGTCAAGCATTTTTCACTAAGTGTCGCCATCAACGCCAAAGGGGGAGATTGTTGGCAAGAGGCACTGCTCTGGTATGGACCTATATGTTGTCATTGATGGTAACAAGGCTCAAAGATCTTATCACCATGATAGGAAGAGATATCTCTGAAAGAAAATGTTGGATCCCAGGTCTGGTTGACAAAAAATGGCTAAGTATGGAAAGTATTCTAAGTAGAGGATAGTAAGTTGGATAGTATATCTCCGCAAATGATGATCTGATAATGCGGTTCAGGTATGATGTTCTCATTTTTTTGATAGTGTTATTCTTCAAAGGTTAAGTCCTGATCTCCTCCAGAAGTCACCTTGAAGAATTGTCTAAGTTTGGATAAGCAAAGGTATATCAGGAATAGTGAATAGGGTCTAGTGCAGTGGTCTGCATTCCTCCACAGATAAGTATTTTGTTATGTAGTTTTAAGGTGTTGTAAACATTTATATGAAGTGTCTTATTCCAAAGTTAGGAGATCTGAAGTCCACTGGAAGGTTAGCTACAAGCTGCTAAGTATCGACATAGTGTTTGACAGAGATAGAGTCCAAGTTCTGATGGTCCACATTTCTCCACAAGATGATATGATGCCTTGTAGTTCTAAGGGTAAGATTGGGAATGTGTAAAGAGTCGTTGATACAATTTTGGAAGTGTTTTTTGATCCGCAGTAGAAGTTGTAAGTCAGCAGATGAACCTGTTAAGCATGCTCTTGAGGAACAGGCCAATTGGTGAGATAAATCATGATGTAGAGAAAGGATAGCATGTGAAAGATCTATTCAAGTAATTGAGTGATTAAAGCTGACCTATATGAATACACTTGGAAAAAGATTTGGGTCCGTGCGACACATAGTGCATTGGATTGAGCTGACAAGGTACATCTTTCTATGTACACGTTTTACTTCTTGGATGCCAACCTGACTATGGATCAAATCATGATGTGGATAAATAAGAGCAATTAATTTTGATTGAGTGGTGGTGGTGTGTGTGTGTGTGATGTGAGTATGTGAATAGCAGAGCAAAGTTAGAAGATCAGCAACGATGAAGACTTGGAATTCAAAATTTAGTTACTAAATGACTACACCCTGGCATAGTGGCAGATGCTTAAGCAGTATTCAGTTTTCATGTGCAATCTAATTGGAAGAAAGCTTTCATCATCAAGGTAGTGAGTCTTCAACAGGGTTTAACAACCCTTATTGTAATCTTTCTAGGTTTAGGGTTGAGGTAGTGAGCCTGCTAAATCTAGTTGTACTTCATGGCAGTGAGCCAACATGTTCTAGGCCCGTGGAGTAACAAAGCCTAAACATTATTTTTTTAAAGATTGCAATATATATTTGAGAGCTAATCCTCTCTATGGTTTTTCTTTTCTTGGGTTTCCCACGTAAAAAATCTTGGTGTTCATGTGTCATGTTTTCATGGTTGTTGTTTAGATGCATATTGTGTTTTTGTTTAATTAATTTTGGGAAATGGCTGAAAGTTAAAGTGCATGAAAAGATTTTTAGAGCACTGATTCACCCCCCTCTCTTAGTATTCTTGACAATCAACAAGAAATAGGGTAAGTATAGTCATAGTGTAACAAGAGAATGCTCCGCACTTCTCTGCGGATGAAGATATCAGTTGCAGCTTGGAGGATAGGTAGATATTGTTGGCAAGAGACACTACTCAAGTATAGAATTGTATGTTGTCATTCATGGAAACAATGCTTAGAAGTTTCATCAGCATGAAAAGAAGACATTTCTTAGAAGGACATATTTGATTTCAGGTCTGATTGATAGAAAATGGCTAAGTATGGGTATACACAGAGTAGAGGATAGTAAGTGGGTCAGTATGCCTCCATTGATGATGATCTAGAAATGTGGCTTAGGTATGATATTTATAAGTTCTTGAAGTTGTTATGTTCCAAAGATTAAGTTTTGACTTCCTCCGGAAGTCATCTGGAAGAAATAACTAAGTTTGGGTGAATAAAGGTATAGCAAAGACAATGAACATGGCACATGGTAATGGTCTGCATTCCTCCACAGGTGAGTATTTTGTTATACGATTTCAAGGTGTTGCAAATAATTGTATGAAGTGTCTAATTCCAGAGTTGTGAGATTTGATGTCCACTAGAAAGATAGTTGCAAGCTGCTGAGTATCGATACAGTGTTAGATAGAGTTTGACAGAAATAGAGTCTGAGTTCTGATGGTCCACATTTCTCCGCAAGATGATATCATGCCTTGCAGTTTTGAGGGTAAGATTTGGGATGTGTGAAGAGTCCTTGATTTGATTTTGGAAGTGTTTTGTGATCCGCAGTAAAAATTGTAAGTCTACAGATGAATCTGTTAACCATGCTCTTAAGGAACAGGCCGACTAGTATAATAAATCATTGAGTGGAGAGAAGATAGTATGTGAAGGATCTATTTAAGTGATTGAATGATTAGAGCTGACCTATATGAACATGTTTGGGGAACTATTTGGGTCCACATAACATATAGTACATTGGATTGAGCTGACAAGTTACATCTTTCTATGTACACGTTTCACTTCTTGGATACTGACCTGATTATGGATCAAATCATGATGCGGATATATAAGAGTGATGAATTTTAGTTGAGGTGGTGTGTGTGTGTGGATGGATGTGAATATATGAATAGCAGAGTGGTGACACAGATCAGTGATAATGAAGACTTGGGATTCATAATGTAATTGCTAAATGACTGCACCCTAGCATAGTGATAGATACTTATGCAGTATTCAGTTTTCATGTGTAGTTTTCTTTGTACTTCACAATGAGCCTTCTTCATCAAGGCAGTGAGCCTCCAATAGGGTTTAATAGCCCTCAGGGTTTAACAACCCTTATTGTAATCTTTCTAGGTTTAGGGTTGAGGTAGTGAGCCTTCTAGACCTAGTTGTACTTCGTGGCAATGAGCCAACATGTTCCGGGCCCATGGAGTGACCAAGCCTAAACATCATTATTTGTAAAGATTGCAATATATATTTGAGAGCTAATCCTCTCCGTGGTTTTTTCCTCTTTGGGTTTTCCACATAAAAATCTTGGTGTCCATGTGTCATGCTTCTATGGTTGTTATTCATTTGCATGTTGTGCTCTTGTTTGATTTATTCTAAGAAATGGTTAAAAGAAAAAGTTTATAGAACACTGATTCAGCCCCCCTCTCAGTGTTCCTGATATTCAACAATTGCTATCAAAGCCAAGTTCCTTGGAAGAAGTTTAATAGCTTGAGGAAGATCTGGGATAGTGCAATCATGGCAGCAAGAAGATTTGGTAATTATGAAAGCAACAAGGAAATAGAAGCAACTCTTGTTGATCTTGAAAACTCTGAGGTAGAAATCAGGGATCTAAAGGATAACTTGCAAGAAGTTGATGAATGCATCGTAAGATTAAAAGGACAGGTCAAGAAATTTAAGGACAAATACAAAGAGGTTAGTGATCAATTAATATCAGCAAATGAAACCCTAAATCTCTTGGAAGCAGAAAGAGAAAAAATAGAAGAAGATCTAAATTCAATTGTGAAGAACAAATTAGAAGATTGTGTCAAACTTGAAAAAGAAATTGTAAGTCTAAAAGAAGATCTGGAAAAGGCCAAGAGCTTTGAAGAAAAGTTTAAGATAAGCTCTGTAAAACTTTAGGAGTTGCTGGTTTGTCAAAAGCATCCTTGTGACAAGCAAGGCTTGGGGTTTGAAAAGGGAGAAAGCTCAAATTTAGGACAAGTCAGATCTGACAAAGGAAAAGGCAAAAACCATCCAATCAAGAATCAAAGAAGAGGACCCAAAAGACCTCTGGTCAAGCAACCAAATGCTTAAAGGTACCCATCTTTCAATGGTTATTGTTTCAAATGCAATAACTATGGACATAGGGCTACTCAATGTAGGAGTAGGACAAATCAATATATTGCATCCTTCTCTAGAAAATGTTTCAATTGCAACAAAGTTGGTCATAGAGTCAATGAGTGCCGAAGTAATAACCCAAGAAATCCAAGAAACATCTAATTCTTCAATGGAAAATGTTTTGCATGCAATAGACATGGGCATAAGGCTAACTAGTGCAGATCAAGACCAATCTATAAATAGAAGGAACCAAGGACAAAGAGATGTTGTTTATTTCATTTGCATCAAATCTAGACACTTTACAAAATCTTGTAGAAGCATAAACAAAAAAAGAGATTATCCTACAAAAGAGGGAAAAACAGAGCAGAAAATAGATAAAGGCAAGAAGAAGATTGATCTGGAAGAAACCAAAATAGAGATGAGTCAGATTTCGGTCAAGAAGGATATTGGTAAGGTCAAGGATGGATCCACACAAGTCTCTAGTATAGATACTTCCTTCGAGAAGTAAATTGAGAGCTCTAGCTCAGGGGGAGTAATATTGAAAATCCAAACTCCCCAGCCAGATAGTTAGTGCTAGAATCTAGCACAGAGATGTGTGGTGTAATTTGACAAGAGAAATCCTTTGGAAGAAAATCTAGAAGAAGTCAAGTTAGTGCGGTACATTATGGAGTAATTTCAAGCAACTGTGTCTAGCAGAAGAAAAGTCAGACAACTTTTTAAACAAGCATTAATGACGATTATGTTAAGTCATGTGGAGGAAAACTGCTAAGTCTCAAAGCTATCAGATATTCAAAGAGATTGAAGCAAAATTTGAGCAACAACGATCAAGAATTGAGGCAATTAAAGTAATTCAGAGGAAGGAAACCCTAACACAATGAAATAAGGTATTTGTTCTATTAACCTAACTGTGAGATTGTTAGAAATGGAAAATACTTTTGTTGTTGATATTACTGAGAGACCACAACCCAAATTCAAGAAACATCCTCACAAAGAAACCGAAGTTGATCAAATGGGTGCATTCTCAAGTATACCAAATAGATTTTTATATGTTAAAGACGTTAGGGCATATATTCATGTTTCCCTAGATGAGTACAGTGGAAGAAGATTCACAGACCTATATTAAAATCATTTAAGTGATGGTTAGTTCAACCTAAAGGAAGAGTACAAAATCCTGAAAGAAAAGAAATTCATCCAATACATAGAGTTTCCCACATTTGCTAAGGAGGAATGGGTTTGATATGTATTGAGCAAGATTCATGATGAATTCATATGGTTAGGGAAGGGGCAACCCTTCAAGATAACAAAGGATGCAATTTAGGTAGTCACCAGATTAAACTCCACCAGAGGTGCGCCATTGTTGAAGGCAGTCAAGAATCAAGTAGTTACAGATGCCACCGGAGCCCAATTTGACAAAAGGGTGATGATAATAAATGATATTATTGATCCTACAGTAAAATTTGCTTCAATTATTATAGGGTACAAGATTTACTTCACCAATAGAGAAAATTTTGTCTCTGGTACGATAATTTACACTGCATACCAAATGATCAAAGAAAATGCAGATTATGACTTGTGTGAACTGCTGAGAGTTCAGTTAATGGATAACCTGAAGAAGATCAAGGAAAGAAAGAGATATCCTTTCAAATTTGGTCTGCTCATTACCTATTTATTCTTTTATTTGCTGAATGAATTTCCTAACCACAAGGGTTTGATTTGGTTAAGCAATCAACCAATAGATGTTCAAATAAGACACTATCTTAGCAGCCTAGGTAGTCACAATGACTGAAAAGCAGCTCTCTAGGGGTTCTTCAAGAACCTTCAAAGCATGATGCAGTCAAGGGAAAGAATTCCTAGGACAATTGTTAAAAAATATAAAGATAGCATCTATTTCATGGTCACCAAGGACCAATGTCTAATGGAGGTTGTTGAGCCCAGAATAGTTTGGATCATGCCCATGGGGTATGAAGTGGATGGTCGGGTACTAGACAATTATGCTCAACATATGTTAAGCAAACCTAAGGACATAAAGGAAGAAAGATTTGGGACATATGAGGAAATATCTGTAAAACTGTATGTTTAACTCAGGAAGCCAGAATCCTCCAGGAAAGTGAGGAGAGAAGTAGAAGAAATTGTGGTAAGGTATGGTATAACCAAAGAACAACTTAGGAAAAAGGCAGAGAAAGTAGGAGAAAAAAAGAAAAAGAATGAACTGGTACAGGTTTCGAAGAAATCTCAGTTGAGACAGGACAAACTAGAAAATGTTCAAAGGACTACTAGGAGTTCTGCTACCCCCTCTGGTGCCACATCATCAATGAACCTAGAGAAAACATCAAAAGAATCCTTTGCCAAAGACATGAAGAAGAAAAAGATGAGGGGAAGAATATTATATGTTAGTATAATTGAAAAGGATGAAGAAGAGACAAAGTCAGAGGAAGAGATCAAGAAGATGAAAGCTAAGGTTGTCAAAGCCTCTAGAAGCATTAAAGAAAAACCTTCTGAAAAGGATAAATCTAGTAAAAGAAAGAGAAAGGAAAAGCCTCCATCACTTAAAGATGTAATTAAAGTTGTCACGGTGGATGGGAATTTAAAGCCCATGATTGAGCACTATGATGGATATAGTGATGTTGAGAAAAGAAGCTTGGAAGAAGCCACTGTCAAATATCTAAACATTTTTAACAGGATTCTTATTGAGATCATCTCTAATCCCCCTGAAAGCATAGAAAATATTCTGAGCATCAGAAAGGAGACTACTAGAGCTAAGGATATTGAGCTAAGAAAACATGTGTTGACTAGATTATGTCTGAAAATCACTGCAGAAGAAGACCTAATCTCCAAGGAGACAAAGGATCAGTTCAAAACTAAAACAAGGATGAATTTGTTAATAATAGGTGAGATTGATAAGGTGGTGATGTTGATATGGGCTGGACAACTGAGAGGGGGGTGAATCAGTTGTCACAAAAACTTAAACACTTTCTATAATTAAACATTCATCACTTATCCACAAATATTATGATATAACAATGAGTGCATGAAATCTGAATCTTAACAACATCAAACACAAGAGACACTAGATTTATGTGGAAAACCCCAAGGTGGGGAAAAAATACAGAGAGGATTAACTCTCAATATATATTGCAATCTTGAAATAGTGATGTTTAGGCTTGGTCACCCCATGGCCCTAAACATACTAGCTTACTTCCATGAAGAACAACTAGGTCTAGCAGACTCACTACCTCAACCCTAAACCTAGCAAAATTACAATAAGGCATGTTAAACCCTATGAGTGGCTTACTACCAGATTCACTACCATGATAAACACCTTTCTTTATTGTGAATAAATAATTATTGAACTCTGCTCTTCCTCTTCCTTGCTTTTCCCCTGCTATGTTCTTCCTCTACCCTACTCTTCCCCTGCTCTACTCTTCCTCTTCATTCCTTTGCCTCTTCTCTACTTTGCCTTTGGACCTTTCTTAATATATTTTCATTTTCACTCAAGGACAACTTTTCCATGACTCAGCTACAAGTATTTATACACTACATCAACCTTGGAATGATCATCAAGGTCGGTATCAATCATTGGAACAATCTCCAAGGTTGGTATTACAAACATTTACAAAATAGGTCCTGACCTATTGCAAAATCATGCAAAGGAAATGAAATGTGGATCACACCATGCCTTAGCTAGGACTCAAACATGATCTTCCACACCACAACATGCTTCCACAATCTTCTAGAGATCTCCATAATCACTGGGATCAACCAGGTCGGCCAAGACTGGTTACACGCTATGTTATCTGGGAACAATCTTCACACACCATCTCAATTTCTTAATGCAGACCAAAGTCTAGATAGGAACATGATTAGGAGACATCCACAAGCATGTTGTAATCATCAAGAGCAACCGCATGAACCTTAACCACTTTATCCATAGGAATCTTCTCACCGGAACACATGAGCTTCACTGTCTTCAACTGTCATAAAAGAAAGATAGATTACAGACCACCAAACCATAAACCATTGCAACTGTAGGTACTTATCATCATCCCAAGCTTACCTTTAGAATTGTAGAGCAAACTATTTTAATGCGGAGGAATGCGGAGCCAAATACTGTCTTCCTGTCTCAACTGAACTTACAAAAAAAGTAGTTTTCACTCTGGTGAATACAACTCACTCAGATCTTCATGCAGATGGCTTAGACCCGAAATGTAGCATCCTTAAACATACCTCTAACTTACTTCCAATCCACAAACCATGATCTTCAAGCAAGAATAAATGTGGAGTAGTTTACTGGACTGTTCTTTAGCATACAACTCATTGTATGTATTGCACTTCTTTGTAACTCACTTGTTTCTTTCGGAGAAACTAATTTTCTCAATATCCTCAACATACAAGTCTTCTAAACAAGTAATAGAATAAGATACAGTTGACACTAATGACAACAAGGATATGTTGACATCAATGACAACATCGATTAGGCACATACTTGCAACAATCTCCCCCTTTGTCATTGATGGCAACATATGATGTGAAAAACTGCAACAACCATCCAGAAAAGATTCCCCCCTTTCTCTTTACACACCTACACTCTTTCTTTCTCCAAAATTATCCCCCTTTCTTTTACACATCTATACTCTAGGTTTTTCACATGACTTCTCTCCCCCTTTGACATCAATGGCAAAGGGCACATACTTGCACTCTTCTACTCGGATCTAATCTTTCCTCTGAACTCTCTAACTACTCCCCTTGAGAAGTAGCCCTAAAAAGCATCAATTTGGAGCTTTGAACACCTCCAAACTGATGCACCATTGTGTATCTTTGTTTAGAGCAGGAGGGGTGATGACCCCTAACGTTTCTCTGAGATACTCTAAAGTATCCTTGGGCAAAGGCTTGGTAAATATGTCTACAATCTTATCCTTGGTAGAAACTATTGCAAATATGTGCCTAAGTGATGTTGTCATTAATGTCAACATATCCTTGTTACCATTCGTGTCAACTATATCCTATTTTGCTATCTGTATAGAAGACCAGATTGTTGAGGATATTGAGAAAATTAATGACAATCAATGCATGCAAAAAATATGGTTGTGTAGAGGATTGTCAGAGGTTGCTCTAGTTAAGAATTGAGAAGTCTGCATGAAGATTTGAAGAAGTTATGGCCATCTAAGTAGAACTAGATTTTGCAATATTCAGAAGAGATAATGTGACAGTAAGTTGGTCCGGATTGCTGCACAGTGAAACAATCATGCTCAACACTAGCACTTGTTTCAATCTCTGATTGCTCTTCATCATCTCCATGTGTCTGAATAAAAGGCAATGATTCAAACATGGAATTGCTCTTCTGTTTGCTTATTTCTTCTCTATCTTGAGCACATTACTCACAATCATCTCCACAAACCAACTAAAACAAGTGTTCATTATTGTCCATAACTTCATCATTATTTTTAGAACCAAACACCTCAACCTTGCAATGGGAGTCATCACTGATCCTCTCACTGGCATCCTCCATTTGTGAACAACCTAGTTGAGCATTGTTACCATCACTATATTCTAACATAAGATTCTCAACTTTTATATTATCATTTTCACATTTATCTTCACATGATACCATGATCATTTGGTTATTTGTAGCCACACAACTGTTATTCACACCCAAGCCTGTGGACAGGGAATTCTGCATGTGCATATCCCTCATTTTTTCTGTATTTTCTAAAAACTTGTATGCCATCTACACACTTGTTATCTTGAGTTCCCTTAGTAATGCACTAGAGCCCTTTTCAAAAGCTTCAAACTATATGCCAATGTAGGCTAGAGTACCAGGTCTGAAGTCTTCAGGGATTTGTGAAATGGCAACTACAAATCTATGACTGAAATCAATATATGGCTCTTCATCTTGTCTCCTAATTTCCATTAATCTTACAACAAGATCAGTAGGTTCTCTTGCAAATTCCTTTCTAAAATAGTCAACAAGTTCATCCCAACAAGCAAAGGATCTTTTAGGAAAGCTCAAATACCAATCTCTAGCTCTAGCACCAAAGGATCTAACAAAAAACCTCATCCACATATCCTCATCTCTAAATGAGTGTTTCTCCATTAAGCTGTGAAAGTTTTGGATATGTGCACCACCATCACACACACTGTGTCCACTAAATCTAGGCATCTGATTGTAAATCTAAGCAGGCATACTTTCAACTTCATAGTCAACCCATGACAAATCTAATTGGTCATATAAGGGATCAAAAGGGCTAACAAGAGGTTTAGCATTCTGACTGGCAGGCACAACAGGGTTACTATTTAACTTAGCCTGCTGGGCCTCTAAGGATATCAACCTATTCTTTATCTCTTCAATTTTTCTACACAACATTTCATCCCCCTCTTGGCTAAGCATGGGTGAATACATAATTGGATTCATGAAAATTTTGATTTCAGACATCTTATGTCTGCCTAAGACCCAAGGCTTCCCCTTGGCATCTAACTTATGCAATAAAACAACAATCACAAGTGGGAAGAAATGATGTACCTTTTCTCATCCAGATGTTGAACTCTTGAATAGAATATTTTTTTTTAGATCACAACATACATCAACCATTTCATGTGCACTGAGATTTTTACAGAGTCGCCACCTCTCCAAAGAGGATAAAATTTTCAAACAACTGAAAGCTCATCATAGAACAAATATTTTTCTGAGTTCATTCCACCAGTAGAGCACCATTATCCACATGAAAGATCCAAATATCAACTCCCCAGCAGAGTCGCCACTTTGTTAGTTCTTTCTTTTTCTCTGAATCGGAAGAGGGTTTGCCAGTTCCAATGCACAGGAAGATTCAGCCAACAAATACAGGAGGTTGTGTGAGTTGCCTCCCCTTCACTTCTGGTTCTGCCGCACCAAGGGGGGTATCCCTATAGCTAAAAATTTTAAACTTTGACTCACCCAATGACATAAAGATTTAGATTTACAACAATAGGCAGAATAGTCTCATGTTTGGAACAAGATTTGGGTGATAGATCACAAGGCTGACATTGTTCTTGGACATATCTAACTGGTTAGGTATGAGAGTATGCAGGGGTCCTATTTCTACTCCTACAAACTAACAAGTTAAAGATTTGAAATGATTTGTTTAAATGTTTTAGATGCAAGACAACGGGTTTTGGATCATAACTACTACACAGGGAGCAGACTAGTGCCTATCTCAGGGTGAGGAGTCAACTAGACATATACAAGTGAATGATTTGCACTGGCATTCAAGTCTCAAGGGGTTAGAACTGGTATTTGCCTTACAAACACCACCCAAGATTAAGTATTTAGCTGCCTCTACTTACAAATATCCTAGCTGACATACATTCTTCTTCATACTTAGCCTAAAACATTTTAATCCATTCCTTGAATGGAAGTTAGAGATCAAGCATGCAATATAACAAATTTGTATCCTAGAATCCTAGAAACTCTTAGCATCCAGGTTCAAAAGAAGGGATGCATACAACAAATGGAGACAAATAGCTAAGCACATGCAATAATGCATTTTTCATATAAAATAGCATGAAACTGAACATGTGTGCAACCTGCATTCAAAATGTAACACATAAACTCCAAAATGAGATAGAACAGCCAAGAAAGGCTTTGTTTTCATTATTTTCCCCAAAAAATTGCCTAAGTCTTCAACAACCTAAAATGAGTAACACCGCTTACCTATTATAGCAAGAATGTGCACTCCACAATAATTACAAGGCATTTTCAAAATCCTGCCAAATACATTGCACCATCAGAATGGTGCTCAAAATATTCAATGCAGTAGGGAGACAAAGAGGAAAAGAGTAGGTGGGCTTGGGAATCATACATCCGCTTGAAGATTTTCCTTACAAATTTGGTAGCTGGCTTGTCAATCAGACCATACCTCTTCAATTCCTTTGCCATTAATGGCTTACCAACTCGCGGCCTCTGGAAATTCACCAACATCTGCGTGCTCCATGGTTTTCCCACCTGAAGATGCAACCACAGACGCGCTTGAAAAACCCTCCTTCGACAGCTTAAAATAGGGCCATTGATCTATTTCTTCATTGCCAAGATCTACGGCCTGAAAACATGCTGAAATGTCAATAGCCAATTAGATCGCACCACGTAGGTGCCCCCTTTCTATCACTAACTTTTCCACAATGAACATACATTTACCTTTTTGCCCCTTTTCACCTTTTAAAACCTTTGTATATGCATTTGCATATACATACAACAGTTCTGGACATGTGGCAGCCTCTAAATTGTTCTCCATCTTTGTACATTGGTCTCCATTGGCCATCGGAATGACCCAAGAAGTGTTCGCCGATGTATCAAGTCCTACCGACAGAACCTTTGCATCTTCCTTGCCTTTGAAAGTGCATGCGTGATTGTATATACAATACAATCACCAAAGACAAGGTAGACCCCAAACCATTGTGAATCCGTTTGAAAATGCACTTGGGTCCGGGCCTTGTATGTGCCCTTAGTACATATGCATATACATGCACCTAACATACAAACTGCAGACTTCAACACCTTATCAGCTAGATTACATCCCCCCTCGCATCCAGGCCTTGTATATGTGCACTTGTACATTCACTTTGTATATACGAGATTGTATATTCATATAATCATTAACATACAAGGCGTGGATCCAAAATTCTTATAAAACACATTGCAATCACGTTTAGGTCTGGCTTGTATCCTCCCTTTTGCATATCGCTATGTACATTGCACATACAACATGCAATATACATGCCGCAGACCCCAAACCATTATGAAGCTCATGGAGTTCACCATTGGGTCCGAGCGATGCATCTAATTCTTTGCATCTTTCATTGTATGTCAGCATATACAAGCACCTAACATACAAGCTGCGGAATCCACTGCTGAACTTGCCACATTTAACTTTTAAATTAGGTCTGGCTTGTATGTCGCGAATGTATGTAACCAATGTATATTGCATATACAAATGCAAACATACAAGGAAAACATACATTGACCTTTGTATGTGAGGACCCCACCTATTGTATATCAGCCATTTACACATTTTCTTTGCATATGGTGAATGCATATCGCATATACAATGCGATTTATATACAAGATACAAAGCCTTTGTATGTGAGGCGGACCCCACCAAATGTATCTCCCCCTTTGTATGTTGACTTTGCATGTTCCATCCTTGTATCTTTGCAATGTACATTTCCTTTGTATGTGTGCTCACCTTTGTATCTTTTGCTTGCATGTCGCAAATGTATATTGCACACACGAACCCTTTTACATACAAGCAAGGAATATCCCAGGAATCTCCAATATACATACAACCATTTTTTGCACCCTTTGAAGTTGACTGAGCAAACAAACTATCTTGTATGCCCAAATGTACATTTGCACTTGTATGTAAAAAGATACATACAAATGGCCATGTATATACAAAGATATATGCATGCAATTTTGAAAGCCAATAGACCTGAATTTTTTTGGATTTTTTGAAGAGTGCCTACAGATGAATATTTGAAACCTGAACCAGCAGCAGGCACCAATACTGGCTCTATCTAGGGATGCATGCCTCTTGTAGGCATGGCGAGAACCTCTGATCTCTGGGATGCAGACCAGTCCCTTATCCATGGGCTACAGAGTCAAACACTACACCAACTTGCATCACAAAACACACTTTTTAAAACTTTGCTTGGTGGCCTAGGGCCATCAAAAAGGAAAAAACCTGTATTTTCCTTTGTCAAATACCTTGTTTTCATCTACATTCACTAGATCAAGGCTGAAGATACTGCCATTGTCTAGCCACAAACAAACCTTGTCATTTGTATATTCAAACATCTGATTGAGCTTGCTTTTGTCAACACTGCCACTGTCAACCTTATGCAAACAACCATCAGCATCAGGCAACATGTGAATGTCATATTTATCAAACAATGCATTCCCATATGAAATAGAACATTTATCATCATCTATATCAGCAATATGCATTGTAAAATGATCTCCCAGCTGGACTAAAAATTGAAAGCACTCATAGTCCACCATATAGCTAGGATCATCATCGGGCCTCATTTTATCATAAGCTGGCATATCAAAGAAGAAGCTTTCACATTCATAATTGTGCACATCATGCACACAATCATCAGCTGCATTATACTAGAAAAGATCAGACTCAGGCACATCTCTACAACAATCTTCATTATATATGTTGGTCACCCTTTCATCGGGATGAAATTTAGAATCCTTATCAATAACAGTGCCTTGATTTTCACCATACTCAAACAGATCCTCCTCGGCATATGTATCATTTGCATGGAAGAGGGTTGATCTAAGTGTTTCAGCTTCATTATAGTATGCCTCTAGTTCATGGGCAGCCAAACATGCATTTTCATTACCAATGAGTTCCTTGTGTGGAGGAGTATCAGCATGTGTGTCATAAACAAAAATATAATCAAATAAAAAATAATCATGCTCAACACTAGCACTTGTTTCAATCTCTAATTACTCTTCATCATCTCCATGTGTCTGAATAAAAGGCAATGATTCAAACATGGAATTGCTCCTCTGTTTGCTTATTTCTTCTCTATCTTGAGCACATTACTCACAATCATCTCCACAAACCCACTCAAACAAGTGTTCATTGTTGTCCATAACTTCATCATTGTTTTCAGAACCAGACACTTCAACCTTGCAATGGGAGTCATCACTAATCCTCTCATTGGCATCCTCTATTTGTGAACAACCTAGTTGAGCATTGTTACCATCACTATGTTCTAACATAACATTCTCAACTTTTATATTTTCATTTTCACATTTATCTTCACATGATGCCATGATCATTTGGTTATTTACAGCCACACAACTATTATTCACACCAAAGCCTGTGGACAGGGAATTCTGCATGTGCACATCCCTCATTTTTTCTATATTTTCTAAAAACTTGTATGCCATATGCACACTTGTTATCTTGAGTTCCCTCAATAATGCACTAGAGCCCTTTTCAAAAGCTTCAAACTATATGCAAATGTAGGCTAGAGTATCAAGTTTGTAGCCTTTAGGGATTTGTGAAAGGGCAACTGCAAATCTATGACTGAAATTAATACAGGGCTCTTCATTTTGTCTCCTAATTTCCATTAATCTTGCAACAAGATCAGCAGGTTCTCTTGCAAATTCCTTTCTAAAATAGTCAACAAGTTCATCCCAACAGGCAAAGGATCTTTTAGGAAAGCTCAAATACCAATCTCTAGCTCTAGCACTAAAGGATCTAACAAAAAACCTCATCTACATATCCTCATCTCTAAATGAGTGTTTCTCCATGAAGCTGTGAAAGTTTTGGATATGTGCACCCCCATCACACACACTATGTCCACTAAATCTAGGCATCTGATTATAAATCTGAGAAAGCATACTTTCAATTTCATAGTCAACCCATGACAAATCTTCTTGGTCATATAAGGGATCAAAAGGGCTGACAAGAGGTTTAGCATTCTGACTAGCAGGGACAACAGGGTTACTATTTAACTTAGCCTACTGGGCCTCTAAGGATATCAACCTATTCTTTATCTCTTCAATTTTTCTACACAACATTTCATCCCCCTCTTGGCTGAGCAAGGGTGAATACATACTTGGATTCATGAAAATTTCAATTTCAGACATCTTATGTCTGCCTAAGACCTAAGGCTTCCCCTTGGCATCTAACTTATGCAATAAAACAACAATCACAAGTGGGAAGAAATGATGTACCTTTTCTCATCCAGATGTTGAACTCTTGAATAGAATATTTTTTTTTAGATCACAACATACATCAACCCTTTCATGTGCACTGAGATTTTTGCAGAGTTGCCACCTCTCCAAAGAGGTTAAAATTTTCAAACAACTGAAAGCTCATCATAGAACAAATATTTTTCTGAGTTCATTCCACTAGCAGAGTACCATTATCCACATGAAAGATCCAGATATCAACTCCCTAGCAGAGTCGCCACTTTGTTGGTTCTTTCTTTTTCTTTGAATCGGCAGAGGGTTTGCTAGTTCCAATGCACAGGTAGATTCAGCCAACAAATACAGGAGGTTGCATGAGCTACCTCCCCTTCACTTCTAGTTCTGCCGCACCAAGGGGGGTATCCCTATAGCTAAAAATTTTAAACTTTGACTCACCCAATGACATAAAGATTTAAATTTACAACAACAGGCAGAATACTCTCATGTTTGGACCAAGATTTAGGTGATAGATCACAAGGTTGGCATTGTTCTTGGATGTATCTAACTGGTTAGGTATGAGAGTATGCAGGGGTCCTATTTCTACTCCTACAAACTAATAGGTTAAAGATTTGAAATGATTTGTTTAAATGTTTTGGAGGCAAGACAGGGGTTTTTGGATCATAACTACTACACAGGGAGCAGACTGGTGCCTATCTCAGGGTGAGGAGTCAACTAGACATTACAAGTGAATGATTTGCATTGGCATTCAAGTCTCAAGGGGTTAGAACTGGCATTTGCCTTACAAACAGCACCCAAGATTGAGTATTTAGCTGCCTATGTTTACAAATATCCTGGCTAACATACATTCTTCTTCATACTTAGCCTAATACATTTTAATCCATTCCTTGAATGGAAGTTAGAGATCAAGCATACAATACAACAAATCTGTATCCTAGAATCCTAGAAACCCTAAGCAACCAGATTCAAAAGAAGGATGCATACAACAAATGGAGACAAATAGCTAAGGACATGCAACAATGCATTTTTCATATAAAACAGCATGAAACTGAACATGTGTGCAACCTGCATTCAAAATGCAACACATAAACTCCAAAATGAGATAGAATAGCCAAGAAAGGCTTTGTTTTCGTTATTTTCCCCAAAAAATGCCCAAGTCTTCAACAACCTAAAATGAGTAACACTGCTTACCTATTATAGCAAGAATGTGCACTCTGCAATAATTACAAGGCATTTTCAAAATCCTGCCAAATACATTGCACCATCAGAATGGTGCTCAAAATATTCAATGTAGTAGGGAGACAAAGAGGAAAAGAGAAGGTGGGCTTGGGAATAGTGCAGCCGCTCGAAGATTTTCCTTACAAATTTGGTAGCTGGCTTGTCAATCAGACCATACCTCTTCAATTCCTTCTCCATTAATGGCTTACCAACTTGTGACCTCTGGAAATTTGCCAATAGATGCGTGCTCCATGGTTTTCCTGCCTAAAGATGCAACAGCAGACACACTTGAAAAACCCTCCTTCGACAGCTTAAAACAGGGCCGTCGATCTATTTCCTCATTTCTAAGATCCACAGCCTGAAAACATGCTGAAAAGTCAATAGCCAATTAGATCACGCCACGTAGGTGCCCCCTTTCTATCGTAGACTTTTCCACAGCGAACATACATTTACCTTTTCACCCCTTTTTGCCTTTTAAAACCTTTGTATATGCATCTGCATATACATACAACAATTCTAGACATGTGGCAGCCTCTGACTTGTTCTCCATCTCTGTACATTGGTCTCCATTAGCCATCAGAATGACCCAAGAAGTGTTCACTGATGTATCGAGTCTTGCTGTCAGAACCTTTGCATCTTCCTCGCCTTTGAAAGTGTATGCACGATTGTATATACAATACAATCACCAAAGACAGGTAGACCCCAAACCATTATGAATCAATTTGAAAATGCACTTGGGTCCGGGCCTTGTATGTTCCCTTAGTACATATGCATATACATGCACCTAACATACAAACTGTGGACTTCAACACCTTATTAGCTAGATTACATCCCCCCTCACGTCCGGGCCTTGTATATGCATGCTTGTACATTCACTTAGTATATACGAGATTGTATATTCATACAATTACTAACATACAAGGGGCGGATCCCAACTTCTTATAAAACACATTGCAATCACATTCGGGTTCGGCTTGTATCCTCCCTTTTGCATATTGCTATGTACATTGCACATGCAACATGTAATATACATGCCGTAGACCCCAAACCATTATGAAGCTCATTGAATTCACCATTGGGTCCGGGTGATGCATCTAATTCTTTGCATCTTTCATTATATGCTAGCATATACAAGCACCTGACATACAAGCTGCAGAATCCACCACTGAACTTGCCACATTTAACTTTTAAATCGGGTCCAGCTTGTATGTCGCGAATGTATGTAACTAATGTATATCGCATATACAAATGCAAACATACAAGGAAAACATACATTGACCTTTGTATGTGAGGACCCCACCTATTGTATATCGGCCCTTTGCACATTTCCTTTGCATATGGCGAATGCATATCGCATATACAATGCCATTTATATATGAGATACAAAGCCTTTGTATGTGAGGCAGACCCCACCAAATGTATCTCCCCCTTTGTATGTTGACTTTGCATGCGCCATCCTTGTATATTTGCAATGTACATTTCCTTTGTATGTGCGCTCGCCTTTGTATCTTTTGCTTGCATGTTATAAATGTATATTGCACATACAAACCCTTTTACATACAAGAAAGGAATATCCCAAGAATCTGTGATAAACATACAACCATTTTTTGCACCCTTTGAAGCCAATTGAGAATACAAACTGTCTTGTATGCCTGAATGTACATTTGTACTTGTATGTAAAAAGATACATACAAATGGCCATGTATATACAAAGATATATGCATGCAATTTTGAAAGTTGACAGACCTCAAATTTTTTGGATTTTTTGAAGAGTGCCTGCAGATGAATATTTGAAACCTGAACCAACAGCAGGCACCAACAGGAGCAAAAGTTTTTGAGCCTTCAAAGGGAATGATTCAAGGATGAATGTAGATGCTATTTCTCAATTTATTATTTCTGTATAAATCATAATTTCTTATAGGCAGTGAGCTCTGGGCAGTGTGCCTTCTATTTTCTTAAGTGCTTTTAATAGGGTACGCATTTTTTGTGGCTTAACTCCCACCATGGTTTTTCCCTTAACCAGGTTTTCCATGTCAAAATTCTGGTGTTGTGTATTCATATTGTTTCTACTCATGTGTTGATTTATGCTTAAATGTTTTCATCATTAATCGGATTATAAAGAAGATTTAAAATGTTTTGAAAAGCCTAAAGTTTAGGGACTACTGATTCACCCCCCCTCTCAGTTGTTTGGACTATTTCCAACAATTGGTATCAGAGCCAAGTTCCTCTAAAGGAAGCCTGACCTCTTGAGGAGATGCAAGATGTTAATCTATAAGAAGGAAAGTCCAATATTTGATGGAACAAATTACTCCCTCTAGAAGGTACGTATGCAACATCATCTAGAATGTATGGGTGATGGATTTTAGACAATAACCAAGAATGTGTATAAGATTTTGAAGAATGGACCTTCAAATATAGATGAACTCAGAGATGTTGAATGCAACACTTGAGCCAAAGAAGCATTATTGAGTGCCCTGTCTGATACCGAATTGGCAAATGTCCTAGATTTACAAACTACTCATGAAATATGGAGTAAATTGGAAAATTTGTATGAAGGTGACAAATATGTTAAATGTGCCAAGATACAAAGCCTGAAGGGTAACTATGAAAGATTGGTAATGAGTGAAGATGAAAACATTACTTCCTACATGCAAAAAGTAAATGAACTTGTGACTGGTATCAGAAATGCAGGTGGAGTATTAGATGAATTAGAAATTGTTGCCAAGGTGCTCAGGTTCTTACCTGCAGCTTACAAGCACAAGGCTGCAGCCATTGAAGAAATCAAGACAGTAACAATAGTCACAAGAGATTAGTTAGTTGGCAAGCTTTCAGTATTTGAAATGAGTGAGTTTGGTGATTCTCTTCCTAAGTTTGAATCTGTATTCAAGGCCAGTGTGTATGGAAAGCAAAGATATGATCTAGGTGAAAGTTCCTCTGCAAGATCAAATAGACTTATGAAGACAAGGAAAGATCTTGAAGATATTGAAATTGAAACTGTAGATCTTGAAGATCTCATTGCCAAATGGATGCCAAGAGGATCCAATAAGTATGAAGAAAATTTTCCACTCAAATGTTTTGTTTGTAATAAGATTGGTCATTTTACCTCAAGGTGTCTAGAGAGGTTTTCAAAACCAAACCCTAATAGGTACAAGGATCAAAAAATTTGTTACTATGTCTAAGAAGCTGGAGAAGGAGTTATAGATGATGAATCTGATCATGGAGAAGGTGATTGGGTGTTCATTTCTATTAAAGAAGAAGATCTAATGTCTACCGAATCTACTAGCTATGCAAATGTGGAAAGTGCCTTGGCTGCTCAGGTTGTTGAAAAGGATGAATGGGTGATTGATAGTGGATGTTCTCATCATATGACTGGTGACAAGAGTAAGTTTGTGAGTTTTGAAAATTATGAAGGAGGACTTGTGAAATTTGGAGACAACTCAGCTGGTAGAATCTGTGGCAGAGGATCCATCTCTTTTGATGGTAAGAACATGACCAATAATGTTCTGTATGTGGAAGGACTGAAGCATAATCTTCTTAGTGTTGGATAGTTGGTTGACAACGGTTATGATCTTCGTTTCAAAGATGGAAAATGTAGAATCTTAGAAAGCTTTGGAACTAAAATTGCTTCCGGTACTCAGACCAAAGGTAAAATCTTTCACTTAAGTAGTTCTGTCAAAAGTTGTTTGATTTCTCAAACAGATCAAAGTTGTTTATGGCATAGGAGGATGTGTCATGTGAATTTTGATAACATTGTCAAAATAATTTCCACTCAAGCTGTAAGAGATCTTCCAACACTTGTTCAAAACCTAATAGTATATGTAGAGAATGTCAATTGGGTAAATAGAACAAAATTTCATTCCAAAGTAAGGAACAAGGTTCAAGTGGGAGATTGGAACTAGTACATACTGATCTCTATGGTCCTACTAGAATTTAGAGTGTGCAAGGAGATAGATATTTCATGTTACTGATTGATGATTACTCCCGGATGATGTGGGTAACTTTTCTAAAAGAAAAATCAGAAGCTCTTGATAAGTTTAAGGTGTTCAAGATGATGGTTGAAAATGAGATTGGTGGGAAATTGAAATGTCTAAGATCTGATAGCGGTGGAGAATTCACTTCCGGTGAGTTTGATTCTTTCTGTCAAAAGCATGAAATAAAAAGACAATTATTTGCTCTTAGGACTCCCCAGCAAAATGGAGTTGTGGAAAGTAAGAACCAAACCATTCAAGAAGCTGCCAGGACCATGATGATGGAAACAAATGTTCCTCAAATTTATTGGAGGGAAGCTGTGAGTACTACTGTCTACACTCTTAATCGGGTGTAGATCAAAGGAAATTCTGGTAAGACTCCTTATGAACTATGGTTTGGTCATCCTCCTACTGTGAGATATTTTAGAGTTTTTGGTAGTAAATGCTATATCAAAAGAGATGAGGATTTGGGCAAGTTTAAGGCAAGAAGTGATGAAGGAATATTTTTGGGATACTCAACTCAAAGTAAGGCTTACCGGTGCTTCAACAAAATTTTGAAAAAGATTATTGAAAGTGCTAATGTCAAAGTTGATGAAAGCAAAGAAGGACATTCTAGGTACTGCGGATATGATTCAGATGATCAAGATGAAAGTCAAAGTCAAGGAAGAAAAGTTCAAATCCAGACCCAGATTTAGATTGATCCGGTAACCCTAGTAACTCAAGAGACTAGTGTAGAAGATGAGGACAATTACAAGAAACATAAGTTCAAACAATTCCAAAAACCCCCAGGTATGTAAGAATGAATCATCCTAAAGATCAAATCATAGGAAATAAAAATAGAGGTGTTCAAAATAGGAGAAGAGTTGTTGAAGATCAAGAAGATATTTGTTTAATTTCAAAGATTGAACCTAAATCAGTAAGTGAAGCTTGCAATGATGAAAACTGGGTTAAGGCAATGGAAGAAGAATTGATGCAAATTGAAAAGAATCACACTTGGGATCTTATTCCTAGACCTGAGGACAAAAATGTGATTGGAACCAAATGGGTCTTCCAGAATAAATTGAATGAAGATGGTGAGGTTGTAAGAAACAAGCCAAGGTTGGTATGTAAAGGTTATTCTCAAGTGGAAGGAATTGATTTTGAAAAAACTTTTACTCCTTTATCAAGGATAGAGGTAGTCAGATTATTTCTTGCTTTTAATACTTTCAAAAATTTTAAAGTTTATCAGATGGATGTCAAATCAGCATTTCTAAATGGAGATTTGGAGGAAGAAGTCTACATTGAACAACCGAAAGGATTTCAGTTGTCTGATCAGGGAGATATGGTTTGTAGACTAAGAAAAGCCTTGTATGGACTCAAGCAAGCTCCAAGAGCCTAGTATGCCAGATTAGATAAGCATTTGCTTAAGCTAGGATTTAGCAAAGGTACTACTGATAGTAATTTGCACTTCAAGATAAATCATGAGGACATTCTAATTGTTGAGGTCTTTGTTGATGATATCATTTTTGGTGGAAATGAATGCATGTGCAAAGCATTTTCTGATCAGATGAAAAGTGAGTTTGAGATGTCATTGTTTGGCGAGATGAATTTCTTCCTAGGTCTGCAAATTGTTCAGTCATATAAAGGTATCTTCATATCTCAGTCCAAGTATGTGAAAGAATTGTTGAAGAAGTTTGGAATGGAAGATTCAAACCCAGTAGGTACTCCTATGGTAACCAGATGCAAGCTAAGAAAAGATGATGACTCCTCAAAGGTAAATCATAAAAGGTATAGATCAATGATTGGAGGATTGTTCTATTTGATTTAGACAAGACTTGACATCATGAATGCAGTTGGACTTGTTGCCATATTTTAAGCTGGTCCAAAATAATCCCATGTTGTGGCAGTCAAAAGAATTTTTAGATATCTCAAAGGGACAATTGATTATGGACTGTGGTATCCAAAGGACAATAATTTCACTCTTTATGCATATACAGATGCTTATTGGGTAGGAGATGTGGATGATAGAAATAATACTAGTGGTGGTGCATTCTTCTTGGGAAGAAGATTGGTCTCTTGGATGAGCAAAAAGTAAGAGGCAATTTCTCTGTCTACTACAAAGGTAGAGTATATAGCGGCAAAAAATAATTGTTCTCAAGTTCTGTGGATGAAGCAAATACTGAAGGACATCAGATTTGTGTTTGATGAGCTAGTCACAACTTTTTGTGATAATTCAAGTGCTATAAGCATTTCCAAGAATCCAGTATTGCACTCAAAGACAAAGCATATATCTATCAAGTTTCACTTCTTGAGAGAGAAAGTTAATGAGAATGAAGTCAAGTTGGAGTTTGTGTCTTTCAAAGATTAGATTGCATATATCTTCACTAAGCCTCTTCCCAAAGATACTTTTGAGTATCTCAGAGAAAAGTTATGGGTTATTACCCCTCCTAATCAAAACTAAGATGCACTAAGTTGCATCAATCTGGTGGAATTCACATTCATATCTTGTGATCCAGATTGATGTTAAGGAGGTACTACTCAAAGGGGAAGTAGTCAATATGCAAATTTTGGGATCAGTCTGAAGCAAAAAGGGAGAAAAGATAGCAAATATGTGCCCTTTTCCATTGATGTCAAAGGGGGAGAGAAGTCATGTGAAAAACTAGTTGCTAATGTAAGGGGGAGCAGTAAAGAAAGTAGTTGCAGAAGTGAGAAGAGAAAGGGGGAGAAGTTCTTATCTTGATGGTTAAATTTAGTTTTTCACATCATCTATTGCCATCAATGACAAAGGGGGAGATTGTTGCAAATATGTGCCTAAGTGATGTTGTCATTGATGTCAACATATCCTTGTTGCCATTGGTGTCAACTGTATCCTATTTTGCTGTCTGTATAGAAGACTGGATTATTGAGGATATTGAGAAAATTAATGACAATCAATACATGTAGACCATATGGTTGTGTAGAGGATTGTTAGAGGTTGCTCCAGTTAAGAATTGAGAAGTCTGCATAAAGATTTGAAGAAGTTATGGCCATCTGAGTAAAACTAGATTTTGCAGTATTCAGAAGAGACAGTGTGACAGTAAGTTGGTCCGGATTGCTTCGCAATGAAATATTTTGGTCTGTGGCTATAAAGGCATGTTTATGAAGTCAGTGTGTATCATCAACTCCAGTGGTTCATAGTTTGGAGGTCTGCAAGCTATCTTTCTAGTTTGACAGTCATGGCAGATAGTGTTCTTGAGGTTCTAGAGGAAGATACAAATGATTCTCGTAATTTGGTTTAGAGTGAATGTTATTGATGATTTCAATGTGCTTGTGGAGGTCTCTAGATCATGTGGCTACTATGTTGGAGGTCCGCATTAAAGTTTGAGCTTGTTGTCTAAAGATTTCTTCTTTGAGGTTGATGTTCTTCCCAGTCTTGGCCGACTGGATGATCCTAGCATGTTGCAGACGATCTAAGAGCATTTTTATGAAGCATGGCATGGTTGTAGAAGAAGATTCAAGTCTTAGTTGTGTTTGGCCGATAGTGTAATGATCCATGTCTGGTTTAGTTGACCGTGTTGATCATTCCAAGGTTGATGAAGCATATAAATACTTGTTAAAGAGTTGTTGAAACACATCCTTGAATAAGAGAGTTAAATCTGAAGAAAGGATCAAAAGTAGAGTAGAGAAGAAGAGGAGTGAAGGAAGTATAGAGTGGAGAGTCAATAAAGAAGAATTTGAAGATAGGAGCAAAAGTTTTTGAGCCTTCAAAGGGACTGATTCAGGCATGAATGTAGATGCTATTTCTTAGTTCATTATTTCTATATAAATCATAATTTCTTATAGATAATGAGCCTCTTCTTGAGCAGTGAGCTCTGCGCAGTGTGCCTAAAGGCATGTGCCTTCTATTTTCTTAAGTACTTTTAATAGGGTACACATTTTTTTTGGGTTAACCCCCACAGTGGTTTTTCCCTTAACCAAGTTTTCCAAGTCAAAATTCTAGTGTTGTGTGTTCATATTGTTTCTGCTCATGTGTTGATTTATGCTTAAATGTTTTCATCATTAATCTGATTATAAGGAAGATTTAAAAAGTTCTGAAAAGCCTAAAGTTTAGTGACAACTGATTCACCCCCCCTCTCAATTGTCCAGATTGTTTCCAATAGAAACATACTCCAACTTCACTACATTCTCTGTCACCTTTTCTCTCAAAACATGATACCTAATGGATATGTGCTTTGTCCTTGAATGCATCATTGGATTCTTTGATATGTTGATGGCACTTGTATTGTCACAAAAGATTGTAATTGGATCTTCATACACAACTCTGATGTCCTTCAATGTCTGCTTCATCCATAATACTTGAGTGCAATTACATGCTGCTATAATGTATTCTTCTTCTATAGTAGATAGGGATATTGAATCCTATTTTTTGCTCAACCAAGATACTAATCTTTTTCCCAAGAGGAATGCACCTCCACTTGTGCTTTTTCTATCATCCACATCTCCATCCCAATCTACATTAGTATATGCACTAAGAACAAAGTCACTGTCCCTGGGGTACCACAAACCATAATCTATTGTGCCTTTTAAATATCTTAGAATTCTCTTGACTACCATCACATGTGATTTCTTGGGTTCTTCCTAAAATCTTTCCACAAGACACACTACATGCATTATGTCAGGTCTAGTTTGAGTCAGATAAAGTAATCCTCTAATCATAGATCTATACTTTTTCTAGTCTACCAAGGGTGAGTTATCATCTTTGCTCATTTTACAACCAGTTATCATAGGTGTGCATACTAGTTTAGAGTCTTCCATCCCAAATTTCTTTAACAACTCTTTCACATACTTAGACTAAGAAATGAAGATACCCTTATCTAATTGACTTATTTGCAGACCTAAAAAGAAGTTCATCTCCCCAAACATAGACATTTCAAATTCACTTTGCATTTCTCTAGTAAAAACTAAGCATATACCTTCATTGCCTCCAAATATAATGTCATCAGTAAAGACTGCAACAATCAGGGTTTGTTCATCATTGATCTTGAAGTAGAGATTACTATCTATCATACCTTTACTGAACCCTATCTATATCAGGTACTTGTCCAACCATGCATACCATGCCCTAGGAGCTTTTTGTAATCTATACAATGCTTTCTTCAATCTGCATACCATGTCCCCTTGCTCTGATGATTGAAATCCTTCTGGTTGTTCAATATAGACTTCCTCTTCCAACTCTCCATTTAATAAGGCAGACTTCACATCCATTTGATAAACCTTGAAATCTTTGTATGCTGCAAAAGCCAGGAACATCCTTATTGCTTCAATCCTTGCTATTGGAGCAAAAGTTTCTTCAAAGTCTATTCCTTCAACCTAAGTGTATCCTTTGCATACCAATATTTCTTTGTTTCTTACCACTTCACCATTCTCATTCATTTTGTTTTTGAAGACCCACTTTGTGCCAATTACATTCTTGTCGGCTGGTCTAGGAACAAGATCCCAAGTTTGATTCTTCTCTATCTGCATGAATTCTTCTTCTATGGCCTTTATCCAATTCTCATCTTTGCAAGCCTCATCCATAGTTTTAGGTTCAATCTTAGAGAAATTTACTTGTTCTTTTGCAGCTTTTCTTCTAGTTAAGATCCCTTTTCTCTTGTCTCCTATGATTTGATTTTTAGAATGACTGATTCTTACATATCTTGGAGTCTTCGTATCACTTACTAGAGCTTGTTCTTCTTCATCTATGATGTCTTCTTGCTGCACCACTTCTAAAACATCTAGATCATCTGACTCATATCCACTTGGTTCTAAAGACCTTTCCTTACACTCATCAAATTTGACATTTGCACTTTCAATAATTTTATTCAACCTCTTATTCTAGCACCAATAGGCCTTACTCTTGGTGGAGTAACCAAGGAAGATTCCTTCATCACATCTAGCATCAAACTTGCCTAGATCTTCTTCTCTTTTGATATAACATCTACTACCAAAGATTTTGAAATATTTCATAGTAGGAACTCTACCATGCTACAATTCATAGGGAAACTGTTACCTTTTACTTGAACTCTATTTAGGATGTATACTATGGTGTGAGTTACCTCTCTCTAATATGATTCTAGAAGATGAGCTTCCTTCATCATGGTTCTAGCAGCTTCTTGAACTATTCTATTTTTCCTTTCAACAACTCCATTTTGTTGTGGAGTTCTAGGCATAGATAGGTGTCTCTTTATTCCATGTTCTTCACAAAATAAATTGAATTCATTTGATGTGAACTCTTCTCTATCAGACCTCAAGCATTTGATTTTCAAATCCATCTCATTTTCAACCATTGCCTTAAATGCCTTGAATTTACCTAGAGCTTCAGCTTTCTCTTTCAAGAAGGTGACCCAAGTCATTCTAGAGTAATCATCAATGAGCAGCATGAAATACCTGCCTCCTTGCAAACTTCTTACTATGGTAGGTCCACACAAATCTGTATGCACTAGCTCAAGTAGTCCTCCAACTAATTGATCCTTGCTTTTGAAACTTGTTCTTGTTTGTTTCCCAAATTGACACTCCTTGCAAACCAAATTAGCAGGCTTAACAAGCTTAGGTAAATCTCTAACAATCTGTCTAGTACTTATCTTCATAATATTATCAAAGTTTAAGTGACACAACCTTCTATTCCATAACCAACTCTCATCAATCTAAGTCAACAAGCAATAGTTCTTGTTTCCTTTCAAGTTATAGATATTACCTCTGGTCTTCTTACCAGTTGCAATGATTGTTCTAGAGCTTTCCTTGATCTTGCATCCATTGTCCTTCAAGCTTAAGTCGTAGCCCTTGTCACACATCTAACCCACACTCAGAAGATTGTTCTTTAATCATTTCACATACAAGACATCTTCAGTATTATGCTTGCCATAAAAATAAATAGATCCTTTTCCACAAATCCTACCAGCTGTATCATCTCCAAACCTAACTAGTCCACCATCATATCTTTCCAAACTTACAAACTTACTTTTATACCAATCATGTGGTGAGAGCAACCACTATCAATAACCCATTCATCTTTTTCCTTAATGACTTGAGCAGCCAAAGCACTTTCTACTAGTTTTTCTTCCTTCATACAACTACAAGAATTAGTAGACACAAGATCTTCCTTAATAGCAATGAACAAGCATTCATTTACAGAGGGATTAGCATTAGCTAGTTCACCATTATCTAATACTTCTTCATCATCATCAAAGTCTTCAACATAATAACACTTCTTTTGGGTCCTAGGCCTATTCTCATATCTTCTTCTATTTCTTTCAATTCTTTTAGGACATCTGGAAGTAAAATGACCTACTTTACCATAGGAAAAACATTTGAAAGGTAATTTTCCTTTATTCTTACCGGATCCTCTTTGCAGCCTATCCACAAAGTTAGCTTCAACTTCATTTATCTCAACATCAGATTCTACCTTATACTTTTTTGGTCTGGAAGTACTTTCAGGAGTACTGGCTTTGAAAGTAGTCTTAACTTTTGGCAAAGCATCATCTAACTCCCTCATTTCAAAAGAAGTAAGCTTACCAAGCAACTAGTCCCTGATAACTATTTTTACTTACATGAATTCTTCAATCGCGGCCACCTTGTGATAGTAGGACTTGGGCAGAGATATGAGTATTTTCATAACAATTTCCTTTTCTTCGAGAGTTTTGCCTATAGCTTTTATCCCTATAACAAGTTCATCAACTCTTTGCATAAAAGATGATATGTTTTCATCATTGTTCATCTTCAAGCTTTCATATTTCACTTTCAGACTTTGTAACTTGGCTTCCTTCACAAAATCATCTCCTTCATACAGATTTTTCAACTTTTCCCATACCTTATTCGTAGTTTCAAGATCCACAACTTTCATCAGAATTGAGTTAGTTAATGAGCTTAGAAGAGCATCCCTTGCCTTGATATCTATCTCATATTATTTGATTTCATCTTCAGTTGTCAGATCATTTTGAGGTATGGTGTATTCTATTTTTGCAGCTTTCCAAACTTTGACACCAAGAGAAAGAAGATGGCTTTTCATCTGAACCTTCTAGAATACATAATTAGTTCCATCAAAATGTGGCGCTTCCTTCTTGTATAACATTTTGGATCTTCCTCAAGCTGTTAAACTTCTTCTAAGGAACTTGGCTCTAATACCAATTATTGATATGCAATGGACAACTTAGAGGGGGGTGAATCAGTTGTCACAAAAACTTAAACACTTTCTACAATTAAACATTCATCACTTATCTACAAATATTATGATTTAACAATGAGTGCATGAAATCAGAAACTTAACAACATCAAACACAAGAGACACCAGATTTACGTGGAAAACTCCAAGGTAGGAAAAAACCACGGAGAGGATTAACTCTCAATATATATTGCAATCTTGAAATAGTGATGTTCAGGCTTGGTCACCCCATGACCCTAAACATACTGGCTTACTGCCATGAAGACCAACTAGGTCTAGTAGACTCACTGCCTCAACCCTAAACCTAGCAAGATTAAAATAAGGGTTGTTAAACCCTGAGGGCTGTTAAACCCTGAGGGCTATTAAACCCTACTGGTGGCTTACTACCAGACTAACTGCCACGATCAACACCTTTCTTTATTGTGAATAAATAATTCCTTAGCTCTGCTCTTCCTCTGCCCTACTCTTGCCCTGCTCTGCTCTTCCTCTTCTTTCCTCTACCTCTTCTCTGCTCTGCCTTTGGACCTTTCTTAATATATTCTCAGTTTTGCTCAAGTACAACTTTTCCATGACTTAGCTACAATTATTTATACACTACATCAACCTTGGAATGATCATCAAGGTCGGCATCAACCATTGGAACAATCTCCAAGGTCAGTATTACAAACATTTACAAAATAGGTCCTGACCTATTGCAACATCATGTGAAGGGAATGAAATGTGGATCATGCCATGCCTTAGCTGGGACTCAAACATGATCTTCCATGCCACAACACGCTTCCACAATCTTCTAGAGATTTCTGCAATCACTGGGATCAACCAGGTCGGCTAGGACTGGTTACACGCTACGTTATCTGGGAACAATCTTCACACACCATCTCAATTTCTTAATGTAGACCAAAACCCAGATAGGAACATGATTAGAAGAGATCCACAAGCATGTTATAATCATCAGTAGCAACCGTACAAACCTTAACCACTTTATCCATAG
This sequence comes from Cunninghamia lanceolata, assembly GCA_027924645.1. Classification (NCBI taxonomy): domain Eukaryota; kingdom Viridiplantae; phylum Streptophyta; class Pinopsida; order Cupressales; family Cupressaceae; genus Cunninghamia; species Cunninghamia lanceolata. The sequence continues at coordinate 8,661,635 of BSBN01000252.1, read as the reverse complement.
GAATCTTCTCACAGGAACACATGAGCATCACTATCTTCAACTGTCATAAAAGAAAGATAGCTTATGGACCTCCAAACCATGAACCATTGCAATTGTAGGCACTTATCATTATCCCAAACTTCCCTCTAGAATCACAGAGCAAAATATTTTACTATGGAAGAATGCAGAGCCAAATACTGTCTTCTTGTCTCAACTCAACTTACAGAAAAAATAGGTTTCACTCTGTAGACACCCTAAAATGACCAAGTCGTCACACTACTTGTATTTCATCAAATCTGTCTAATCACCTACATTTCAAACGTTAATTAAATAATCAAATTATTTAATTAATTTCACCAAAATCACATAATTGCGACATTCATTGAATAAATTCTCTTTATTTAATTAATTTCATTAAATTCCTCTATTTTCTTCCACAATTAAATAATTTTAATTATTTAATTAAATCGTTATCCTCTTTCAAATTTCAAAAGTCTACATTAATTACATAAATCCCATTATTTAATTAATTCATCCAAAATCCTCTTATCTACAATTAAATAATTTACATTATTTAATTAAATCACTTGTTCTTGTAAATTTAAATAAATCATGCAAATTTATTTCAATTATCTCAATCCTCTAAAAATAAATAAAATCAAATATTTTATTTATAATCTTCTATTCCTCTATCATGCATAATTAATTAAATAAATTTATTTATTTAATTTTAAAAATCTTCCAATTCCTCTTAAAATATCTTGTTAACTCATGTGCACAATCAGTCTTATTTTTAGAACTCTAAAAAAGGCAAAATTACAAGTTGAGTTATCTATTCAATCAATCTTGTTTTCATCATATTTTAATAAAAATATCCTTCTGGATTGACACATGTCATGTGCACATTCATCATGATTATTTGTTTTATCTCCTCCGTTGATTCTTTTGAATTATCTAGACCATTGATCGATCTCTGTTGAAACCTATATAAACCCCCCTTATCTTCTTCACAAATCCTCTTCGATCACTTATTCTCAGGCATCCTTTACAGTGCTTTGAGCATACCTCACATCGATTCAGCAACTTATGATCTTTTGACATTGATCTTTGAGCACTTTACTTGCTTGTTGCAAACATGGTTTCGCAGTATTATTGAGCAATCCACATTCGAAACAAAGAGAACAACACAATCTGGATAAAAGATTTCTTATTTCATTTGATCTATTAACAATGGCTTTTATTTAGATTAATTCTCTTTATGTTATGGGTTTTTTGATTTGTTATTAGTTTTCATAATCAATTTTTCTCATACACATTCTGGGACGCCCGGTGGGACCCCCTAATCCCTCTTTTTCTTTGAGAAACTTTTTTTTAAGTACAGTACAGAACAATGCAAAGGCATAGAAAAGTGCTATTAGCAGCATAGTAAAGAACTTCTAGAGACATAGTACAGCGCCCTCGGGTGGTACTACAGTACCTTTGGTAGCACAATAGCGCACTTTTGGTGAAACAGTCCAGCGCTTTTGGTAGAATAGTAAAGCACTTTTGGCAAAATAGGTTTTTCTGATCTTGTTTTGTGATTTTGTAAGGTTTCACTCAAATACCTATCATTGATTTGACTGACAAGCTGGTGTATTTGTCTTTCAATTGTCTTTTATACTTCCTAAGATGATGTATTTAGGAGTATTTTCAATCTTCAAGTTAACTTATCTATTTACGGCATTCTTTGAGTTTTCTTGATTCCAGGATACATATCTATTAGATATTACATCTCAGAACTTCAAATCAACCATGAAATCATATCTGGACCTAGTTTAGTTTGATAAAGTATAACTTTTTTTATATCTGAGACAGTGAAGCGCGTTTGGTAATACAGTATTGTGCTCTTACTAGCACAGGACGATGCTTCTGGCAGCACACTATGTCACTTTTGGATCTAGAGTAGTACTTTTGGTACTACAGTACATCACTCCTGGTCTAGAGAAACTCACTTTCGGTAACACAGTGCAACACTATTGGGATAACGGTAAGTCACATTTGGTAACACAGTACAACGTTGTTGGTTAAATTGATTTGTTTTTGCTAACTTGTGAGTTTTTGTGGAACTAATTCACTTGTTACAGCTTCTTATCACTCACACAAAGCAAATAGGTTTTTCTAACATGTTCATGCAGAACGAGCATTGAAGAAATCTTGATTTATTGCACCAAGTCTTAGAAACATATTGCCTTCTTAAGGGATAATTGAACAAATCACTTTTGGCAATCTAAGTCTTAGGAACATATTGCTTTTTTTAAGGGACAATGGACATGTATGTGAAAACACCTTAATTTTCTAAGGGACAATGGACATGAATGCCAAACACTTCAATTTCATAAGGGATAATTGACAACTACAAACATGTGTGTGCCTAATTTAGTTGCACCTTATTTTTCTTATAACAGGATAATTGAACTTTTGTTTGACATGCTTGCTCTTACATTTTAGTACTTCCTTTAGAAGGGCTTGCTTTTGGATTGCACTTCATCCAAAAGGGACGACCCTAAGTGGAGTTTTCCTTTGAACCTCTATATAAGAGGGATAAGGTGAAAGCCAAGTCCTAATTGATGTCAGCCTTACCTTGTGGTGCCAAACTGAAAAGAGGTGTACTATCTCTTTGTGGAAATAATTTTCACATCGAGTGAAGTGTTTGATACTCTTAGTAGGATTGGTTAAAGCTTTTAGTAGCTTGTCACATTGCTTGTAAGACGTTGGTCCCTCAAAGTTACTAAGAACCATTCTAGATAGTGACTACCCAATCTACCTCCAAACATTGCAGTAATCATCAGTGCAAGGGGAATTGATTTAAGCCCTCAAGATACTCACCATTGGCTCCCTTGAGAAGAGATAGTATTCCCTCGGCCATAAAGCTCTTGTGACCTACTTGAGATTTTCCAAGGGGAGGGTGAGATATCCCTACCTATCGTCTCTCGCAAAGATATAAAATGTCTGACACTTTTATGGAATAAGATTTTTATCGACGGAGTATTAAGTTGTGAGCTGATCTACTGCAATGAAACCTTGTCTCTAGGGATAAAAAGTGCTTGATATTGTTTGCAATTGTCTTATACCTGTGGAAACATTGAACTTTTTTGTGAGCCTTGAACATACACTATCTATTGTGTTAGTCCCTTTTTGCCACTTTGTTTGCTATGTTTTCTCTTGCCAAAGCAAATCCAATCAGAGCCAAAACCAAATTTACCTTTTAAAAACATCAGACACTACTTCAACACCTCTAGTATTACAGCAGCTTGCCTTTGGTATTATAGTAGCTCACCTTTGGTATAACAGTACCTCACCTCTAGCACACCTACTTCAGCGCCCTTGGTATAACATTAGCTCACTTTTGGTAATAATAGCTCACCTTTGGTATAGCAATACCTCACCTTTGGTAGCTCAATCCATCGCCTTTGGTATTACAGTAGCCCATGTTTGGTAGCATAGTCCTGTGCCTTTGGTGAAACTATACATCGCCTTTGTCTAGTAAACTCTGCATCAAATTTTACATTTTCCAAAACACAAGCAAAATCCTAGCAGTTTGTCCTTGTATTCCATGGTAACCACTAGACTCTAGCAAACTATGAAGTCCAAGCAAGTTGTCCCTAGGAAGCGCAAATCACCTCCTCACACACCTCAATTAGGCCAATCCAACATTAAACCCAAGGTTACTCCTAGGACACCCGCGGAAAAATCAACCAACTCTCCAAACATGCTTTAGCTGGACCACCCTAACACTCCTCAAGAAGGTAGGGTCCCTTTGGTAAGTACACCTCACTATACCACCAGCATGCCTCTGGAGTTTCTTCCACAAGGTTATACTATCGGTCATGTCCCATCTCAAGAAGGTAGGGTCCCTTTGGTAAGTACACCTCACTATACCACCAGCATGCCTCAGGATTTTGCTCCACAAGGTTATACCATAGATCGATTCTCATCTCAAGAAGAGCGACACTTCGAAAAAGGTCAATCCTCTCAAGAAGAAGGACTAAATCTTGATGAATTCATACAAGATCCTAGAGCCATAGCCACCTTTGACAAAATCCTTAGTGAGAACCAAGATCATTTATTTCGCTTGCTTGCAGAGAAAGGAGCCAAATTACCTCAAGATTTTGATTTATCCAATCTCAAGGACACAAACAACACCCAAAGTGCCATACATGCGGTCCAAACCATGTCAACAATGACCACGCCCTTACACAAACAAAACTCACAAGGAAGAATGATTGCACAATATGAGAATCCCCTTTATCAAAACCCATCAGGAAAGAGGGCCATATCACCGCTTCTAACTCCTATGGAGATCTACAAAAACCAACAAGAGACCATCCAACGTCAAGTAGAACTAGCCAAACAAGCCGCTATAGCTCAATCAAACATACAACAAACTACTAAAGTGTCCACACCAATCTCAAGTGGAATATTGGTAACCCCATCATGACAAGGTTTCCTACCAAATTACAATCTGGGGAACAACTACGTCACCATGCAACAAGGCTCTCAACAAATGCCACCCCCAACATCATCAAACTTTCATATCTCTCAACCAACCAAGGTCATGCAATCCCAACCACAACATTCTTCTATGCTCATCATCAATCCACCTCAACCATCGCATAACACTTCTATCTATGTTCCCCCACCACAATGATCATCAGCGCTAAACTTCTTCAACACAATGCCTATCCACCCTCAACATTCCCAAAACTAAACTTCTCAAAGCTATGTTCCGCAACCACAACCTAACCCAACAAACTTTAGCTTTCTGCCCCAAACTTGTTTCTTCAACCATCACAAAGCCTACATTCTTACCTAGCGCCACCCCCACCTCCTCCAAATCAAAGCATCCAATTCCAACCCAATCTAAACCCAACATACAACACATATGACCCTTATAACACCAATGCCCATGGTTTACACTACAATCTCCTGTATGGGCATCAACAACCACTTCTTGGACAAAAGGAGATGTTTCCAACCCCTCCCACAACTATGGATCTAAAACTTGCAGAGGGTCAACAACAACTATCTGATCTTACATTTGGCCACACCAAGAAGACCTTCTGTTTGGAAAAAGTGTGTCCTTATCCTTTTGATCGGTCATTACCCATGATCCATTTTTCTCAAAATTTCACTATTCCCAAATTTGATAAATACAAAGGAAAAGGTGACCCAAAAGACCATCTTAGGGAATTCTATCTTGCTTGCTTCAAGGTCTCACATAACGACACATATCTTATGTGGCTCTTTCCTCGCAGTCTTGGAGGTCAAGCTATAGAATGGTTCTCACACTTATCTACGGTATCAAGTCTTTTAACGAACTAGTGGAGAAATTTGCCACCCATTTTTACTACAACACAGAGCATGAGATCTCCATGACCGATCTATGGAACGACAAATAGAAAAATGGTGAAACTTTCATTTCTTTCCTTTAAAGATGGAGACAAATGGCTAGCAAATTCCCATTCAAGATACCTGAAAAGCAGCTTGTTAGCATATTTGTGCAAAATCTCAACCAAGAATTGGGTTTTCATTTACAAATTCTTAGTGCTACAACCTTCGATAAAATTACCTACAAGGGAATCAATATTGAGAAGGCCCTCATTGCTAAGGGTGTGGTCAAAATCTTCAAAGAAACTAAAGACAATGCTCCTCAACAACAAAATAATAAACCAAAGTTTTGGAACAAAAATAAAAACATGGTCAATGATGGGGTGGTCGATTCTAAACATGTCCAAACATTACAGACACCACTTCAACTTTCCATACCAAGTCAAGCTCCACCTCAAAAACAGCAACAACAAAGACAACCTTATCAAAACCAACAACAATGACAACAAGAGTGACCTCAACAAATTACCCTCCGTGGCGTCAATTCACTCCCTTAAGAGAGCCAACACAGTCGGTCCTACAAAATCTTTTACACAAAGGGCTCATCACCTTACCGGATGCTCCCTCATATGGAGAACCTATTTACAAAACCACACGGTATCGAGAAAATGAATACTATGAATTCCATAGGAGCAAAGGACACAGAACCACATCATGCATGAAACTCAAGCACCTAATCTAAAATCTCATCGAAGGCAACCAAATCTCTTTTGAAGATGAACCACTAGCTCAACACACGAACAAGGACCTCAACATGTACAAGGAACCATTCCCTCACCATGGTCCGCCTCCTCCACAGGATAAAGGTAAAGGTGTCAATCATGCTTCCACTTCCTTTGACTCCATCATGGGTCATTTTGAAGAGAGTCAAGTGTCTACCCTCACAATCAAAGGCAACTCTACGGATTGCACTATTACAACTCATCGTGGTTGTGTCACCATTTGTGGTCCTACACCTAGTCTCTCAACTCGGTCTGATTATAATCTTGTCAAACATCTAGGGAAAATGCCAACACAAATCTCTATCTTGGACCTTCTACGGTCATCACCCTCACATAAAGTGGTGCTAGAAAAAGCCCTCCAAGAATCTTCAGTTCCTAAAAACATAGCGGTCACAAATTTCCAAGCTATAGTAGGTAACATTGCTTCACCCTACAATGTGGTCTTCTTTAAGAAAGACCTCCCCTCCCATGATCCATGTCACAATGATGCCCTTCACATTGAGGTTCTCATCCATAAACGCAAAATCAAACACATAATCATAGATGGTGGTGGTCATCTCAACATCTATTCTTTAAAGTTACTTAAACAATTGGGATACTCTAAAGATCATGTTAACACTAATCAAAGTATTACAATCAAGGGATATGATGATGTTGAACGCTGCTCAGAAGGTGTTATCCATTTTCCTATACAACTAGGCCCCGTCATGCTGGAAACTAGGTGCCAGGTCCTTGACATTGAACTGCCTTATAACATTATCCTAGGCCGCCCATGGATCCATGCAATGAAAGTTGTTCCCTCAACATACCATCATTCTCTAAAATTCCCATTTAATGGTACAAAGATCACTATCCCAAGAGACCCCAAGCCTTTTGAATTCTACCGTGTCTTGCAAGGCAGTTATAAGAATTGCAACCAGGTGCCTAAAAATGACAAAGCCCTTGAATCCCCACTATATGTTGATCCTAAAAATCTAACACAAGCCTCTACAAGTGAACCTAATCCTCTTCCTAAAATCAAAGCTCACATCCGTGATATAGGCTTTGGAACATATGATATTTTAAAGTCTTGTTGTATACGGTGGATGCCTTTATCCCCTAAATCTTACGACCAATCGCCCACTGCCAAAGTAACTAAAAAAGCAGCTATTCCTCCCCCAGCATTTCTAACCCAATTCCAATAGGGACAATTATTGGAAGAGGAAATTATTGAGGACATTTCTTCTTGGCTCTACAAGGAGAAAGAACTGGTCACAATACCAGTCAAGAAATATGGTAATGGCTTAAGGATAGTCAAACATATGGGCTATAAAGGCAAAGGTAGCCTTGGGAAATAGAATCAAGGCACAATGGAACCCATTATTGTGACGAAGAAACTAGACAAGAAGGGTTTCAGATTTTGTAAGAAGGTACCATGTGCCTTGGACATCGAGGGTATCCTCAACAAGGTGGCTGAAACTTCTTTTGCCAATTCGACGTCTAATGAGGATATCATCAATGACTCTTCCCTCCATATGACTAACCTATTCACTAAATCCTCCGTATCCTTAACGTCCACCACAAACACCCAGAATGTAACACCTGTCTACCCCGAACTTATCGATTAGGACCAACAAGGGTCCCCCATTATAGATGTATTTCAGAATGACGAAGCTATAGCTGAGTTCATGGGACTCTGGGATAGTATCCCTATGGGCAATCATAAAGCATGTTTTGTAATGGAACTAGAGCCAACAACTTATTTTGGTGAGAATGCCAAATCCTCCAGTCATAAAAGTAAAAAATAAAGAAAGATCTCTAGGTGAAAACCACACTGTGGCACCTCCCGATCACAAAATAGTAAAAACAATGGACGTATCCAAGGTGAAAACCCAACTGTTGCACCTGAGGATGCAGGATTTGACCTTCCCCTACCATTTAAGTATCAAGAGAAGTCAGCTCTCCTAGTGGAAGATTCTATAGAGATAAACCTTGGCACAGAGAAAAATCAAAAGACCACATTCCTAGCAGCATCATTATCAGAAACAGAGCACAAGAATCTTAACAAATTCTTCTTATAGAGAACCATTAACTTTGTGTGGACCTATGTTGATATGCCAGGGTTAGACCCTAAGCTAGTTGTTCACTATCTCACAGTTGATCCAAAAGTTAAACCAGTCAAGCAAAAGCTAAGGAAGATGCACCCATAGATAGCTCTATTAGTAAAAGTTTAAATACAGAAGTTGTTAGATGCAAAGTTCATCCGACCCATTGATTATTTAGACTGGGTATCAAACATTGTACCTGTGTCTAAACCAAATGGGTGCATCTGCATGTGTAATGATTTTAGAGATCCTAACAAAGCATGTCCCAAAGATGACTTTCCATTACCAAACATTGACCTCATAGTAGATTTGACTGTAGGTCATGAAATGCTTTCTCTCATGGATGGATTCTCTAGCTACAATCAGATAAGGATAGCAGAGGAAGATCAACATAAAACAACTTTTACTTGTCCGTGGGGTAATTATTGTTGGTGTGTCATGCCGTTCGGTCTAAAGAATTTAGGGGCAACTTATCAAAGAGCAATGATAGTGATATTCCATGACCTCTTTCATCATATCATGGAGGACTATGTGGATGACATACTAGCTAAATCTTCTAGGGAAGATCACATACAAGTTCTAGGATAGATCTTTGACAGGCTTGAGAAATACCAAGTACACCTCAATCCAAAGAAGTGTGTCTTTGGTGTAACATCAGGGAAGCTGTTGGGATAAATTGTATCTCGTAGAGGCATCGAAGTAGACCCCCAAAAATTAAAAGATATAGTGGAGATGCCTCCACCAAAGAACCTCAAAGCATTAAGGAGATTTCAGGGAAGGTTGCAGTCCATTAGGCATTTCGTCTCACAACTAGCAGATAAATGTCAACCATTTCAACACTTGCTCTGAAAGGATGTCTCATTTCAATAGGATTACAAGTGTCAAGCAGCATTTGATTAGCTCAAAGAGTATCTGGCTACACTACCTGTCTTATTACCACCAGTGGCTGATAAACTTTTGATATTATACATCTCAACTACAACTTCAACCCTCGGGGCTCTTCTAGCACAAAATGATGAATCTAGAAAAGAGCATGTGATTTATTATATTAGTAGAACCTTGGTGGGATATGAACTCAATTATTCACCAATGGAAAGAGCTTGTTTAGCAGTAGTGTTCACTTCCCAAAAGCTATGGCATTACATGCTAAACCAACACACAAATATTATAGCCAAAATTAATCCCTTGAAGTATCTATTAGGGAAAGCAGCTCTCACAGGTAGACTAGCTAAATGGGTCATGATCCTTAGTGAGTTTGACATTGAGTATGTGGATCACAAAGCAATCAAGGGGCAAGCCCTAGCAGATCAAATAGCAGAAGCACCAATGACATATACACACCTATGGTAGTAGACTTTCTAGATGAGAATCTCTTCACTCTTTCCAACTCAATAATGTGGAAGTTGTATTTGATGGTTCCTACACACAGCATGGATTAGGGGCTGACATCTTATTCATCACACCTCAAAATGACTATATTCCAAAGTCATATCGGCTTGCATTTCCTTACACCAACAACATTGCCGAGTATGAAGCACTCCTCATAGGTCTCAATATAGTAGTTCAATGGGACATCACAGAATTATAGGTATATGGAGACTCACAATTAGTCATTCGGCAAGTCATAGATGAGTACCAAACAAAAGATGAAAAGTTGGTCCCCTACAAGCAACTAGTGGATGCCTACAAACCACACTTTTCTAGCATCACATTTGAGCAAATTCCAAGAGAGCATAACAAAGTTGCAGATTCTATGGCTTTTGTAGGATCACTCATCGACATGCCAACAAATACACGTAAATGCAAATTCTTGATTGAATAGTTGTTGATACCAGCCTTCGATGTTCCCATTACTAAAATCATCTGCGAAATTGTTGGTCCCAATTCCCCATGGTACGAAGATATCTATGAATACCTTAAAAATAGTACCTTTCCCTCTGACCTATCATCCACCCAATGCAAAACCTTTATCCGTCGTTCCTCTTGTTACACCATTATGGGTGATACACTATATTGCCAGAGTCTCGATGGTATCCTCTTACGATGTCTTAATGTAGAAGAAGCCAAAGCTACCTTATGAGACATACACGAAGGTGTCTGTGGTGTACATTCTACTAGTCCTAATCTTGCTAAGAAGATACTCATAACAGGTTACTACTAGACTATAATAGAACAAGATGCTGCACAATTTGGTAAGAAGTGTCTACAAGCTAGCAGCATGGAGATTTAATCCACGCACCAGCTTATGAATTACAACCTGTGACAACTCCGTGGCCTTTTTCTCAATAGGGTCTCAACCTCATAGGACAAATCCACCCATCCTCATCCAATGGCCATAAGTTCATCATGAGTATTTCATGAAGTGGGTTGAAGCCATTCCCATGACCTATATCACTGGTAAGCAAATAGCTAAGTTTATCCTTAACTACCTCATATGCTGGTATGGTATTCCCCAAGCCATTGTCACTGATAACGAGAGACCATTCAAGAACCAAGATGTCCATGCCTTGTGCACACAATACAATATCCAGCATCACTTTTCAACTCCCTACTATCCACAGAGTAATGGCCAAGCTGAGGCTTCCAATAAAACCATTCTCAAAATCCTCAAGAAAATGGTCAATGAAACTAGTCACGATTGGCACTTGCAACTCAATCTCGCCCTATGGGCCTTCCGCACTAGTATTAGAACACCAACTGGTGTCACACCTTATGCCTTGGTCTATGGCTCTAAAGCCATCCTACCTATAGAGGTTGAGATCCCATCCCTTAGAGTATCCATGCAGAACCTGATCGACGGAGAGGAGTATTGCACTTCCAGATTAGCTGAGCTAGAACTACTAGATGAAAGGCATCTTGCCACACTTAATCATCTCCATGTCTATCAAAACTACCTCTGGTGTAATTACAACAAAAAGATCAAAGAAAGACAGTTTCAATTTGGTGATCTTGTACTCAAAGAAAATTAGAGAAATCAAGCAGACTGAGAAAAGAAGGGCAAGTTTGAGCCTAACTGGTTAGATCCCTTTATTGTCATAGCAACATATGGATCAGGAGCTTATACTTTAGCTACACCTGATGAAATTCCTCTAGATGAGCCACTTAATAGTGTTCATCTCAAGAAGTTCTATGCCTGATCCTCAGAGTACCCCAAAAAAAAATCCGTCCTCTAGTGAAAACCTGGCAAACAGGCACCTTGGATAAGTACCATAGTAAAAACCTAGCAAACAAGCACTATGTGTAGAGTCGGCATGCATCATCTATTGAGTCTTGTTCATTCCATTTCACAACAAGCTTCATCCATCCATCCATAATAAAACCATTGACCTTGTTTGTATTTCCATCCCCCTATCTAGTATAGCTTGGAAATTTGTCAATGTCCATTGTTGTCATCCTACGTCTTGATCTATGTCAATAGTTAGCATTGTCTTGTCCTAGGTCAAGCTTTCTGTGTCTTCTTCATCAGTCGCCTATGCCATTTTCTCTACCAGAATGGGGGCAACTCTTTCCTTAACCTAGGTTTAGGAATGGCTCCTTGTTCGTGGTTTGCAAATAATTCAATCTTTTCTCCTTTCCACGGATAACACCTTTTAATAGACACATCATTCCTATGATAAGGCTGTTATCTTCCCAACGTGTTTCCTACATCATCACACCACCAGAACTACATATTATCATCTTCTTAATCTTAAGCTACTTTGATCCCATGGATATGGGTATGTAGGCAGTCTGGAATATGTAGGAAGTATCCAGTACTCAGGTACATAAGATCTCATCATTTCCCCAACCCCAAGCTCAAGCATCCTTGTCCCATCTCATCACTCTATCCAGAACTACATATTGTCATCTTTCATCTTTCATCGTAATGTACCTTGATCCCATGGACATAGGGTATGTAAGCAGTCTGGAATATGAAGGATGTATCCAGTACTCAGGCACATACAATTCATCATCCTTCACCCACCCCAATCCATTAGCATGTCATCTTTCTAGTCTTCCGTTTATCAAAATCCATTCACCTTGACTTGACTAACTCAAGCAACAAACATGTGCATCCTTTCAAAGCAAAAGTCCTTAGCAAACCTGAAGCAAAGTGGCTTACTTCTAGAGTCATCTACTATCCTACTATTCTGATTGCCAACATCAGTTAATTCCAGCTTAACCAAAGCACCAGATCAACAAACTTGTCTTCTGTAGAGTGTTCCATTGTCAAGACCAACACACGCGTCTCTTGCGACATGTGGCATTTTTGACAGCAAGATATTGTCTTCTTAGGTAGATAGCCCCCTTTAACGGACACATCGTTCCTATGATAAGGCTGTTATCTTTCCTATCCAATCTATCCTGAACAACCTCTTTGGAAAGAGAATATGTTGGCTATATGTTTACTTTGTAAGTCAGTCAATTTGCTTTTTGGTTTATCTTTTGTTCCTTTTATCCATTACCTATTCAAGGCTACCTTGGTTTATCTATAATCTTGGTATGTTGCGATGTAGTACGGATTAGGGGCATAGTCATTGCTTTTGTGTGCCGTGTTTGAGGAATGATCTTTAGCATCTTTCTTAGCATTATATTTATCTTGTGTGTGTTACGACCTAGCGTCTTACATATTAATATTCTTCTTTCATTTATGTATTGAAGTTTATTTTATGATCAAGACTATGGCTCATTCACATATTCCAACAAGGTTATATTATGTCTAAGGGATCTAAGTTCAAACTGCTTGCTTGTAGAGTCAACGTCCACGCACTCGGATATCACAACACCTTGGTCTTTTATACCTTGGTGGCAAAATATCCATGTGCTATATCAAAAATAAGGATTGCTCTTTATATACAATTGTGAAACCAATGCAACAAGCTCATCATTCACCCATTCATTTCCCCATGGCCTTATATCATTTTCATCTCAATGCTCAATCAATAGTCTCTCTCTTCCTTCTCAACTTTTCTTCTCTCTGGTGCATATCTGTAAAACCCACATGTTAGATATCACAAGTCATAGCATCTATATCATCATACATCTACAAGCATCATGTCATCATATGTCATAGCATCTCTATCATCATACATCTATAAGCATCATATTAAGCAATATGCATCATCACATCAATCCATAATCATACATACATATCATCACATCCATGTCATCAAGAAGTGCATACACAAAAGCATGAACATCAATGAGCATAATATGTCATCATATATATCATGTGAAGGTCATCAAAATACAAAATGTATGTGTCTACATCAATAGTCCATATGTATACATCTAAATATACATAAATAAGTACATCAAGGCTAAAAAGAGCTCACAAAATATACATTAGGATGCATGCAGGCATCAGTCAAAATATACAAGTGTCCATCATGATACAACACTGATACAAAAATGATACAATGTACAAATATGTATGCTCTAGTGGGTAGAGCTACCCTCCTGCTATGGCCCCTATCCTCCACCGGTGCTTGGTGTAGGTCCCCCTAATGGTCCTCCTCCCCCTACTAGTCCTCCTCCCCCTGGTGGCACAAAGGGTCCTCTAACTGAGGACAATGACTGCCCTATCTTGCGAGACCTAGATGCTCCGGACCTGCTCCTATCTCTGTATCTGGGTGCATGCTGATTTACTGGCACCGACCCAACGTAGAGACCCCTATAATACTCGGCCTCTTTGCCTGTCGACACTAGCTCTCCCTGCACCCAGATGAGCTCACTGTATAATGTCCTCTAATCAACACCTAGTGCACGACGTGCCTCATCTCTCTCCCACCTCACTCTCTGTAGTGTGACCTCTGCTATCAGCCGTAGCTGTGCCTCTGCATCTCTCTCCCTGGTCACCTAGGCTAACTACCCATCATCCACTGCTGATGCGGCCTGTGCCTATGCCTAGATTTGTTCTTGTGTCTGTGCCTGTACTAGGGCTGCCTATGCCGATGTGGCTATCTATGTCTGTACCTGTGCTAGGGCCTCAGCCTGTCTCACCTCTACCCTCACTGCATCCCTATCTCTCCTAACCCGCACCATCTAGAACTCTAATCATGTCCTCCAGGCTATCTCCTCTTGTAGTAGTCACTTGGCCCGTTGTAAGTCAGTCTCTACGACTAGATCCTCTACCTAAGCCATCTCCACATCTGCTTGCTAGCCTCTAGCCTCTGCATGTGCCTGCTATCAGGCCTCTTTGTCCTGTCGCCTCATCCTAGCCTCCACACCTGGGACTAGTACCTCCCCCACTGCCCCTGCCACACCTAGTGTAGTCATTCTCACTGGCCCGTGTGTCTGCTAGTACCTATCGTACTCTGGCAGTGTCCCTAGATCTGCTAATCCTGAATCCCAATCCCATCTCATTGGGACAAGTCCTCGTACCTCTGTAAAGGCTATAGCCACTGGAATCTCGGCATCCTAGTCCCCAATCTCCCTCTGTGTCCTCGTATGGGTCACCTCTCCAACTGACAATCCCTATGGTAGTCCAAACTATCTGAGTACCCACTCTGGTAGATATCTCTCAATGGTGTTGATCTACCTCCTAAATAGGTATCGAGCCTGGTGGTAGTACATCAGTAGCTTATGCTCATCCTCCCACTCCTCGCATAGTAACCACGGCCTCCAAACAAATGCATCCATCTTGTCGATCTGTCGCCTCTAGTGCCTAACCGATCTGAGCCACCTATGTGTAATCACTCCCTCATATAGAAATGCATAGGGCTCCCCCCTCTCTTGGTGATGTTGTGTGATAGGTCTGATCACTGGGATATGCTCCCATGCCCACACCTATAGAAGAGCCACCCCTGATAAGAGACTCCAGCCTCTCTTGTAGATGTAGTCATGCATGTCTCGATATAGCTGCCCTAGCACACATGAGCCCCATGCATACTAAGTACCATGTGTAAACATCCCTGATAGTATAATGCCCTATCCTATAGATAGTCCTCTGGATCGCCTATCTGGGCACAGGAATCTACCAATTAGTGACGAAACTATCCATCTGATCCTGTCGCAAAGTCTCGGTACGTCTACCCACTGAATCTTGCCATCATCTATCCTTAGGTCGTTTGTGTAGAAAACCTCAATCAAACCTACCTGACCCTGTGCTGAATTGAAGTCAACTCGCTCCCCATGAATCCAAATCCTGAGGATATGATACACATCCTCTAGTGTCACTATAGCCTCCCCTATCAGAAAGTGAAACGAGCATGTCTCACTGTGAAATCTCTCTATGACCGTTGTCACTAGGGCGAGATTCACCCTAATGTGTGTCAGGTGTGCCACATGCCATAATCCCATGTGCTCTAGGAATGCATCCTCATCCCATGTCAGTTGTACTACCTTGGGTGCTATTGGGTGATGTCACTCTCTCGACATCAACTGCGGCATCATCCTCTGCATCCACAAAGCCACTTGTCAGACCTTTTAACCATTTCTCCAAAGTCATACTTGTAGACACCCTAAAATGACCATGTCTTCGAATCACTTGCATTTCATCTAATCTGTAGCATCACATGCATTTCAACATTAATTGAATAATCTAATTATTTAATTAATTTCATCAAATTCTTCCAAAACTCCAAAATTCAACATTAATTAAATAAATCCCCTTTATTTAATTAATTTCAGCAAAATCAACCTTATTCTTCCAAAATTAAATAATTTTTATTATTTAATTAGCTCATTATCCTTTTTCTAAATTCAAATCCACATTAATTAAATAAATCCAATTATTTAATTGATTCATCAAATTCTATCTTATCTACAATTAAATAATTTACATTATTTAATTAAAATCACTTGTTCTTCTAAATTTAAATAAATCATGCAAATTTATTTAAATTATGTCAATCCTCTAAAAATAAATAAGATTAAGTATTTTATTTATAATCTTCTATTCCTCAATCATGCACAAACAATTAAATAAATTTATTTATTTAATTTCAGTTATCTTCTAATTCCTCTTAAAATATCTTGTTAACTCATGTGCACAATCAGTCTTATTTTTAGAACTCTAAAAAAAGTAAAATCACAAGTTGAGTTATCTATTGAATCAATCTTGTTTTCATCATATCTTAATAAAAATATCCTTATGGATTGACACATGTCGTGTGCACGTTCATCATGGTCATTTGTTTTATCTCCTCCATTGATTCTTCTGAATTATCTAGACCGTTGATTGATCATGTTTGAAACATATATAAACCCTCCTCATCTCCTTCACAAATCTTCTTCGATCACTTATTCTCAGGCATCCTTTATAGTGCTTTGAGCATACATCGCATCGAGTGAGCAACTTTACGATCTTTTGACATTGATCTTTGAGCACTTTAAGCACTTTACTTGCTTGTTGCAAACATGGTTTCACAGCATAATTGAGCAATCCACATTCAAAAAAAAGAGAACAACACAAATCTAGGTAAAAACTTTCTTATTTCATTGGATTTATTGATAATGGATTTTGTTTAGATTAGTTCTCTTTATGTTATGGGCTTTTGATTTGTTTTGTTTTGATTTATCATTTAAACATAGTCAATTTTCCTCATACACATTCTGGCACGCCCAGTGGGACCCACTAATCCCTCTTTTTCTTTGAAAAATTGATTTTTTTGAATTACAATACGAAATAGCGCAAAGACACAGAAAAACGCTATTAGCAGTATAGTAGAGTGCTTTTGGAGACATAGTATAGCACCCTTGGGCAGTATTGTAGTGCCTCTAGTAGCACAACAGCATGCTTTTTGGCAGAACAGTAAAGCGCTTTTGGAAAAATAGGGTTTTCTGATCTTGTTTTGTGATTTTGTAGGGTTTCACTCACATACCTATCATTGATTTGACTAACAAGCTAGTTTATTTGTCTTTCAATTGTCTTTTATACTTCCTAAGCTAACGTATTTAGGAGTATTTTCAATCTTCTAGTTAACCTATCTATTTGCGGCATTCTTTGAGTTTTCTTGATTCCAGGATATAGATCCATCAGATATTACATCTTAGAACTTCAAATCAACCATGAAATCATATCTGGACCTAGTTTATTTTGATAAAGTATAACTTTTTCTAGATCTGAGATAGTGAAGCACGTTTGGTAATACAGTATTGCACTCTTGGTAGCACAGGATGACAATTTTGGCAGCACAGTAGGTCACTTCTGGATCTAGAGCAATGCTTCTGGTACTACAGTACATTGTCCCTAGTCTGGAGAAACTCGCTTTCGATAACACAGTGCAGCGCTATTGGGATAACAGTAGGTCACATTTGGTAACACAGTACAACGTTGTTGGTCAAATTGATTTATTTTTGCTAACTTGTGAGTTTTTTGTGGAACTAATTAACTTTTTGCAGCTTCTTATAACTCACACAAAGCAAATAGGTTTTTCTAACATGTTCATGCATGACAAGTGTTGAAGAAATCTTGATTTATTGCACTAAGTCTTAGAAACATATTGCCTTCTTAAGGGATAATTGAACAAATCACTTTTGGCAATCTAAGTCCTAGGAACATATTGCTTTTCTTAAGGGACAATGGACATGTATGCGAAAATACTTCAATTTTCTAAGGGACAATGGACATGAATGCCAAACAATTCAATTTCATAAGGGACAATTGACAACTACAATCATGTGTGTGCCTAGTTTAGTTGCACCTTATTTTTCTTATAATAGGATAATTGAACCTTTGTTTGACGTGCTTGCTCTTATATTTTAGTTATTCCTTTAGAAGGGCCTGATTTTGGATTGTACTTCATCCAAAAGGGATGACCCTAAGCAGAGTTTTCCTTTGAACCACTATATAAGAGGGATAAGGTGAAAGCCAAGTCCTAACCGACGTCAACCTTACCTTGTGGTGCCAAACTAAAAAGAGGTGTACTAGCTCTTTGTGAAAATGATTTTCACATTGAGCGAAGTGTTTGATACTCTTAGTAGGATTGGTTAAAGCTTTTAGTAGCTTGTCACATTGCTCGTAAGGCGTTGGTCCGTCAAAGTTACTAAGAACCATTCTAGATAGTGACTACCCGATCTACCTCCGAACATCGCGGTAATCATCAGTGCAAGGGGAATCGATTTAATCCCTCAAGATACTCACCATTAGCTCCCTTAAGAAGAGATAATATTGCCTTGGCCATAAAGCTCTTGTGACCTACTTGTGCTTTCTGAGGGCAGGGTGAGATATCCCTACCTATCGTCTCTCACAAAGATACAAAATGTCTGACACCTTTATGGAATGACATTTTTATTAACGGAGTATTAAGTTGTGAGCTAATCTACTGCAATGAAACCTTGTCCCTAAGGATAAAAAGTGCTTGATATTGTTTGCAATTGTCTTATACCTGTGGAAATATTGGGCTTTTTTTAGCCTCAAACATACACTATTTGTTGTGTCAATCCCTTTTTGCCACATTGTTTGCTATGTTTTCTCTAGCCAAAGCAAATCCAATTAGAACCAAAAACCAAATTTATCAAAAATTGCCTTTTAAAAACATCAGACACTACTTCAACACCTCTGGTATTACAGCAGCTCGCCTTTGGTAGTACAGTAGCTCACCTTTGGTATAACAATATCTCGCCTCTGGAAAACATACTTTAGTGCCCTTGGTATAATAGTAGCTCGCCTTTGGTATAGTAGTACCTCACCTTTGGCAGCTCAGTCCATCGCCTTTGGTATTACAGTAGCTCACTTTTAGTTGCATAGTCCTGTGCCTTTGGTCAAACAGTACAACACCTTTGGACCAGTAAACAATGCGTCAAAGTTTGTCTCTTCCAAAACACAAGCAGAATCCTAGTAGTTTGTCCTAGTGTATTCCATGATAACCACTAGACTCCAGCAAACTATGAAGTCCAAGCAAGTTGTCCCTAGGAAGCACAAATCGCCTCCTCACACACCTCAATTAGGCCAATCCAACATTACCCCCAAGGTTACTTCTAGGACACCCATGAAAAAATCTACCAACTCTCCAAACATGTCGTAGCTAGACCACCCTAACAATCCTCAAGAAGGTAGGGTCCCTCTGGTAAGTACACCTCACTATACCACCGGCATGCCTCTAGATTTTGTCCCACAAGGTTATACTATCGGTCAAGTCCCATCTCAAGAAGGTAGGGTCCCTATGGTAAGTACACCTCACTATACCACCAGCATGCCTCAGGATTTTGTTCCACAAGGTTATGCCATAGCCGCCTTTGACAAAATCCTTAGCGAGAACCAAGATCATTTATTTCACTTGCTTGCAGAGCAAGGAGCCAAATTACCTCAAGATTTTGATTTATCCAATCTCAAGGACACAAAAAACACCCAAAGTGCCATACATGCGGTCCAAACCATGTCAATAGTGACGACACCCTTACATGAATAAATCTCACAAGGGAGAATGATTGGACAATATGAGAATCCCCTTTATCAAAACCTAATAGGAAAGAGGGCCATATCACCACTTCTGACTCATATGGAGATCTACAAAAACCAACAAGAGACCCTCCAACGTCAAGAAGAACTAGCCAAACAAGCTGCTATAGCTCAATCAAACATACAACAAACTCCTAAAGTGTCCACACCAATTGCAAGTGGAATATTGGTAACCCCATCATGACAAGGTTTCCTACCAAATTAAAATCTGGGGAACAACTATGTCACCATGCAACAAGGCTCTCAACAAATGCCACCCCCAACATCATCAAACCTTCATATCTCTCAACCAACTAGGGTCATGCAATCCCAACCACAACATTCTTCTATGCTCATCATCAATCCACCTCAACCATCACATAACACTTCTATCTATGTTCCCCCACCACAACGATCATCGGCAGTAAACTTCTTCAACACATTGCCTATCCACCCTCAACATTCCCAAAACCAAACTTCTCAAAGCTATGTTCCGTAATCGCAACCTAACCCAACAAAATTTAGCTTTCTACCCCCAAATTTGTTTCTTCAACCATCACAAAGCCTACATTCTTACTTAGCGCCACCTCCACCTCCTCCAAATCAAAGCATCCAATTCCAACCCAATCTAAACCCAACATACAACACGTACGACCCCAACCAATCATATGACCCTTATAACACCAGTGCCCATGGCTTACACTACAATCTTCCATATGGGTAGCTACAACCACTTCTTGGACAATAGGAGATGTTTCCAACACCTCCCACGACTATGGACCTAAAACTTGTGGAGGTTCAACAACAACTATCTGATCTTACATTTGGCCACACCAAGAAAACCTTCTCTTTAGAAGAAGTGTGTCCTTATCCTTTTGATCGGTCGTTACCCATGATCCCTTTTCCTCAAAATTTCACTATTCCCAAATTTGATAAATACAAAGGAAAAGGTGACCCAAAAGACCATCTTAGGGAATTCTATCTTGCTTGCTTTGAGGTCTCACATAACGACACATATCTTATGTGTCTCTTTCCTCGTAGTCTTGGAGGTCAAGCTATAGAATGGTTCTCACACTTGCCTACAGGTATCAAATCTTTTAAGGAACTTGTAGAGAAAATTTCCACCCATTTTTCCTACAACACAGAGCATTAGATCTCCATGACTGATCTATGCAACAACAAATAGAAAAATGGAGAAAGTTTCATTTCTTTCCTTCAAAGATGGAGACAAATGGCTAGCAAATTCCCATTCAAGATACCTGAAAAGTAGCTTGTTAGCATATTTGTGCAGAACCTCAACCAAGAATTGGGTTTTCATTTGCAAATTCTTAGTGCTACAACCTTTGATGAAATCACCTACAAGGGAATCAATATTGAGAAGGCCCTCATTGCTAAGGGTGTGGTCAAAATCTTCAAAGAAACTAAAGACAATGCTCCTCAACAAACAAATGATAAACCAAAGTTTTGGAACAAAAATAAAAATGTGGTCAATGATGGGGTGGTCGATTCTAAACATGTCCAAACATTGCAAACACCACTTCAGCTTTCCAAACCAAGTCAAGCCCCGCCTCAACAGCAGCAACAACAAAGGAAACCTTATCAAAACCAACAACAATGACAACAAGAGCGAGCTCAACAAGATTACCTTCCGCAGCATCAATTTACTCCCTTAGGAGAGCCCATAGAATTGGTCCTCTAGAAGTTTTTACACAAAGGGCTCATCACCTTAACCGATGCTCCCCCATATGGTGAACATGTTTACAAAACTACACGATATAGAGACAATGGATATTGTGAGTTCCATAGGAGCACCGAACTACATCATGCATGAAACTAAAGAACCTAATCCAAAATCTCATTGAGGGCAACCAAATCTCTTTTGAAGATGAACCACCAGCTCAACACATGAACAAAGACCTCAACATGTACAAGGAACCATTCCCTCACCATGGTTCACCTCCTCAATAGGATAAAGGTAAAGGTGTCAATCATGCTTCCACTTCCTTTGACTCCATTGTAGGCATTTTGAAGAGAGTCGATGTCTACCCTCACAATCAAAGGCAACTCTACGGATTGCACTGTTATAACTTGTCATGGTCGGGTCACCATTCCTGGTCCTAAACCTAGTCTCCCAAATCAATCCAATTATAATCTTGTCAAACATCTAGGGAAAATGCTAGCACAGATCTCTATCTTGGACCTTCTACGGTCCTCACCCACACATAAAGTGGTGCTAGATAAAGCCCTCCAAGAGTCTTCGATTCCTAACAACATAGCGGTCATAGATTTCCAAGCTATAGTAGGTAACATTGCTTCGCCCTACAATGTGATCTTCTCTAAGAAAGACCTCCCATCCCATGATCCATGCCACAATGATGCCCTTCACATTGAGGTTCTCATCCATAAACACAAAATAAAATGCATACTCATAGATGGTGGTGCTGGTCTCAACATCTTTTCTTTAAAGTTACTTAAACAATTGGGATACTTTGAGGATCATGTTAACACTGATCAAAGTATTACAATCAAGGGATATGATGATGTTGAATGTTGCTCATAAGGTGTTATCTTATTTATCACACCTCATAATGACTATATTCTAAAGTCATATCGGCTTGCATTCCCTTGCACCAACAACATTACCGAGTATGAAGCACTCCTCATAGGTCTCAATATAGCAGTTCAATGGGACATCACAAAATTATAGGTATATGGAGACTCACAACTAGTCATTTCAAAAGTCACAGATGAGTACCAAACATAAGATGTAAAATTGGTCCCCTACAAGCAACTAGTGAATGCCTACAAACCACACTTTTCTAGCATCACATTTGAGCAAATTCCAAGAGAGCATAACAAAGTGGTAAATTCTATGGCTTTTGTTGGGTCACTTATCAACATGCCTGCAAATACATAAAAATGTGAATTCTTGATCGAGTAGTTGTTGATACCAGCTGTCGATGTTCCAGTTACTGAAATCA
Organism: Cunninghamia lanceolata; assembly: GCA_027924645.1. NCBI lineage: Eukaryota > Viridiplantae > Streptophyta > Pinopsida > Cupressales > Cupressaceae > Cunninghamia > Cunninghamia lanceolata. Next base: position 8,639,080 of record BSBN01000252.1, on the reverse strand, counting down.
TCTACAAACTTGTTGGTACCAATTCCCCATGGTACAAAGATATCTATGCATACCTTAAAAACAATACCTTTCCCTTTGAATTATCATCAACCCAATGCAAAACCTCTATCCATTGATCCTCTTGTTACACCATACTGGGTGATACACTATATCACTGGAGTCTCGATGGTATCCTCTTACGATGTCTTAATGCAGAAGAAGCCAAAGCTACCTTACGAGACATACACGAAGGTGTATGTGGCGCACATTCTACTAGTCCTAATCTTGCTAAGAAGATAATCAGAATAGGTTACTACTGGCCTATAATAGAACAAGATGCTACATAATTTGCAAAGAAGTGTCTACAATGCCAGCAGCATGGAGATTTGATTCACGCACCAGCTCATGAATTACAACATGTGACAACTCCGTGGCCTTTTTCTCAATGGGGTCTCGACCTCGTAGGACAAATCCACCCATCCTCATCCAATGGCCATAATTTTATCATTATAGACACTGAGTATTTCACGAAGTGGGTGGAAGCCATTCATATGACCTATATTACCTGTAAGAAAATAGCCAAGTTTATCTTTAACTACCTCATTTGTTGGTATGGTATTCCCCAAGCCATTGTCACTGATAATGGGAGACCATTCAAGAACCAAGATGTCCATGCCTTGTGCACACAATACAATATCCAGCATCACTTTTCAACTCCCTGCTATCCACAGAGAAACGACCAAGCTGAGGCTTCCAATAAAACCATTCTCAAGATCCTCAAGAAAATAGTTAATGAAGTGGGTCGTGATTGGCACTTGCAACTCAATCCCGCCCTATGGGCCTACCGCACTAGTATTAGAACACCAACTAGTGCCACACCATATGCCTTGGTCTATGGCTCCAAAGCCATCCTACCTATAGAGGTTGAGATCCCATCCTTCAGAGTATCCATGTAGAACTTGATTGGCGGAGAGGAGTATCCCACTTCTAGATTAGTTGAGCTAGAACTACTTTATAAAAGGTGCCTTGCCGTGCTTAATCATCTCCATGTCTATCAAAACTGCCTCCGATGTAATTACAACAAAAAGATCAAAGAAAGATGGTTTCAAGTTGGTGATCTTGTACTCAAACAGAATCAGAGAAATCAAGCAGATTGAGAAAAGAAGGGCAAGTTTGATCCTAACTAGTTAGGTCCCTTTATTGTCACAGCAACATATGGATCAGGAGCTTATACTTTAGCTACAATTGATGGCATTCCTCTAGATGAGCCACTTAATAGTGTCCATCTCAAGAAGTTTCATGCCTGATCCTCAGAGTATTCAAAAAAAAAAATCCAAAAAAATTCATCCTCTGGTGAAAACCTGGTAAATAGGCACCTTGGATAAGTACCATAGTGAAAACCTGGCAAACAAGCGCTATGTGTAGAGTCAGCATCCATCGTCTATGGAGTCTTGTTCATTCCATTTCACAACAAGCTTCATCCATCCATCCATAATAAAACCATTGACCTTGTTTGCATTTCCATCTCCCTATCTAGTATAGCTTGGAAATTCGTCAGTGTCCATCATTGTCATCCCACGTCTTGATCTGTGTCAGCAGTTTTTCACTGTCTCCCCCTAGGTCAAAGCTTTCTATGTCTTCTTCGTCAGTCACCCATTCATTTTCCTCTACCAAAATGGGGGCAACTACTTCCTTAACCTAGGCCTAGGAGTCCTTCCTAGTTCATGGTTCACAACATGCTCTTCAATCTTTTCTCCTTTCAACATATAACATTCTTTAACAGATGCATCGCTCCTACGATAAGGCTGTTATCTTTCCAACACATTTCCTACATCATCACATCAACCAGAACTACATATGATCTCATTTTAGTCTTAAGGTACCTTGATCCCATGGATATGGGTATGTAGGTAGTCTGGAATACGAAGGAAGTTTCTAGTACCTAGGTACATAAGTTCTCCTCCTCCCCACCTTGACCCATTCATCACTCTATTTAGAACTACATACTATCATTTTCACCTTGCATCGTAATGTGCTTTGATCTCGTGGATATAGGGTATGTAGGCAATCTGGAATACGAAGGATGTATCCAATACTCAAGCACACACGATTCATCATTCTTCACCCATTTCAATCCATTAACACTATTGCCTTTCTAGTCTTCCATTTATCAAAATCCATTCACCTCGACTTGACTAGCTCAAGTAGCAAAGCAACAAGCAAGTGCATCTTTTCAAAGAAAAAGTCCTTAACAAACCTAAAGCAAAGCAACTTTCTTCCAGAGTCATGTACTGCCCTACTGTTCTGATTGCCAGCATAGCTAAGTCCCGCTTAACCAAAGCACCAGATCAACAAGCTTGTCTTTTGCAGAGTGTCCCATTGTCGAGACCAATACGCGCGTCTCCTGCGACATGTGGCATTTCATGCAACAAGATATTGTCTTTTTAGGTAGATAGTCCCCTTTAACGGACACATAGCTCCTACGATAAGGCTGTTATCTTTCCTATCCAATCTATCTTGAGCAACCTCTTTGGCAAGAGAATATGTTGGTTGTATGTTTACTTTGTTAGTCAGTCAATTTGCTTTTTGATTTATCTTTGGTTCCTTTGTCCATTACCTATTCAAGGCTACCTTGATTTATCTATAATCTTGGTATGTTACGATGCAGTATGGATTAGGGGCATAGTCATTGCTTTTGTGTGCCATGTTTGAGGAATGATCTTTAGTATCTTTCTTAGCAGCATATTTATCTTGTGTGTGTTATGACCTAGCATCTTACATATTAATATTCTTCTTGCATTTACATGTATTGAAGTTTATTTTAAGTTCAAGACTATGGCTCATTCACATGTTCAACAAGGTCATATTATGTCTATGGGATCTAAGTTCAAACCGCTTTCTTGTAGAGTCAATGTCCACGTACTCAGATATTACAACACCTTGGTCTTTTATACCTTGGTGGCAAACTATCCACATGCTATATCAAAAATAAGGATTACTCTTTATAAACATTTGTGAAACCATTGCAACAAGCTCATCCATTTACACCATCCATTTTTCCATGGCCTTATATAGTTTTTCAAGAAAAGATCGATCAACCATCTTTCTGTCATGTTTTCTTCTATCTCCTTTCTTCTATCTATCATCAACCCAACCTTGTCTGTCTCCAACAAAATCTTCTAGTCAAGCATCAACACAATTCTTCTATCGCTTCCCTGTATTTCCTCTCGAGGGGGCACCCTATGCCAGCTACACTGGGGCATCAAATATTGTATCATATCTTCAACAATCATTTTCTTTGATGCAACATTGTAAACTGCATTACATCAAAGAGGGGCAAAATGTAGACACCCTAAAATGACCATGTCTTCGAATCACTTGCATTTCAACATTAATTGAATAATTTAATTATTTAATTAATTTCATCAAATTCTTCCAAAACTCCAAAATTCAACATTAATTAAATAAATCCCCTTTATTTAATTAATTTCAGCAAAATCAACCTTATTCTTCCAAAATTAAATAATTTTTATTATTTAATTAGCTCATTATCCTTTTTCAAAATTCAAATCCACATTAATTAAATAAATCCAATTATTTAATTAATTCATCCAATTCTATCTTATCTACAATTAAATAATTTACACTATTTAATTAAAATCATTTGTTCTTCTAAATTTAATTAAATCATGCAAATGTATTTAAATTATCTCAATCCTCTAAAAATAAATAAGATTAAGTATTTTATTTATAATCTTCTGTTCCTCAATCATGCACAAACAATTAAATAAATTTATTTATTTAATTTTAGTTATCTTCCAATTCCTCTTAAAATATCTTGTTAACTCATGTGCATAATCAGTCTTATTTTTAGAACTCTAAAAAAGGCAAAATCACAAGTTGTGTTATCTATTGAATCAATCTTGTTTTCATCATATCTTAATAAAAATATCCTTATGAATTGACACATGTCGTGTGCACGTTCATCATGGTTATTTGTTTTATCTCCTCCATTGATTTTTCTAAATTATTTGGACCGTTGATTGATCATGTTTGAAACCTATATAAACCCTCCTCATCTCCTTTACAAATCCTCTTTGATCACTTATTCTCAGGCATCCTTTACAGTTCTTTGAGCATACATCGCATCGAGTGAGCAACTTTACGATCTTTTGACATTGATCTTTGAGCACTTTGAGCACTTTACTTGCTTGTTGCGAACATGGTTTCGCAGCATAATTGAGCAATCCACATTCAAAACATAGAGAACAACACAAATTTGGGTAAAAGATTTCTTATTTCATTGGATTTATTGATAATGGCTTTTGTTTATATTAGTTCTCTTTATGTTATGGGCTTTTGATTTTTTTTGTTTTGATTTATCATTTAAACAAAATCGATTTTCCTCATACACAATACCGACATCTACTTTCTGCCACAAACCCTAGGACCAACTCTCCCCTTCTCTAACCTAGGGTAGTCAACCCTTCGGTCAACCCTAATTGCTTCACTCTTCTCACCTAACCAAAAGCACCTTGTTTCATACAAAAGCACTATACTGTTTTACCAAATGCACCTCATTGCTTATGCAAAAGCGCTTCACTATCCTAAACCAAAAGTGACTTGTTTTGCACAAGTGCACTGCCCTGTGCCTCCAACTGCGCCTCACTGCACTCCCAAAGGTGACCTGATTTTCTTTCTCCCCTACCAACTATGCCTAGCCACCTAGTCAACTACGCTCTACTGCTCTGCCAAGTGCATTGCAGGACCCTGCCAACCATGCTGCGGTGTGACAAGTCAAAAGCCAAAAGCATTGCACTATTGCCAAATGCGCTATACTGTGCTACCAACCACACTTCAGTGCACCAAAAGCGCCTCACCCAACTACCAGACACTGCCCTAGTACCCTAGAGTGCTTTTTGCTGACCTAACAACCTACCTAGACCTAACCCTAAAACTACCCTAAAACATCAAATTACAAGGGGATTTTTAGACACTTACCGCTATTGGTGCTCTTGCTGGCCTCCCATATGTCCGCACCAGCTCTACCCGATGGCTGTGCACTAGAATCGGCATCTCTCCTCGCTGTCAGTTCCTTCTCCACTCTACTCTACACTCTAACTTTAACAAACTCCTAGTGTGTAAATGAGGAGTGTGGTCCCCTTAGAGACCTATTTATAGTGTCCCTCCCTTTTTTCTTCCCACCCCATTCTCTTTTTTTTTGCTACCTTGTCGCACAATCATCTAGTCGAACATCAACCCAATCCTTCTGTCATTTCCCTGTCTTTCCGCTCAAGGAGGCATACGCTGGGGCAACTACCTACACTGGGGCATCAAAAATTGTATCATGTCTTCAACAATCATTTTCTTTGACGCAATGCTGTAAACTGCATTGCATCAAAGAGGGGCAAAATGTAGACACCCTAAAATGACCAAGTCGTCGCACTACTTGTATTTCATCAAATCTGTCTAATCACCTGCACTTCAAATGTTAATTAAATAATCTAATTATTTAATTAATTTCACCAAAATCACCAAATTCTTCTAAATCAAATAATTGCAACATTAATTGAATAAATTCTCTTTATATAATTAATTTCATTAAATTCCTCTATTTTCTTCCATAATTAAATAATTTTAGTTATTTAATTAAATTGTTATCCTCTTTCAAATTTCAAAAGTCTACATTAATTAAATAAATCCCATTATTTAATTAATTCATCCAAAATCCTCTTATCTACAATTAAATAATTTACATTATTTAATTAAATCACTTATTCTTCTAAATTTAAATAAATCATGCAAATTTATTTAAATTGTCTCAATCCTCTAAAAATAAATAAAATCAAATATTTTATTTATAATCTTCTATTCCTCTATCATGCATAATTAATTAAATAAATTTATTTATTTAATTTTAAAAATCCTCCAATTCCTCTTAAAATATCTTGTTAACTCATGCACAATCAGTCTTATTTTTAGAACTCTAAAAAAGGCAAAATTACAAGTTGAGTTATATATTCAATCAATCTTGTTTTCATCATATTTTAATAAAAATATCCTTATGGATTGACACGTGTCGTGTGCACAGTCATCATGGTTATTTGTTTTATCTCCTCCATTGATTCTTTTGGATTATCTGGACCATTGATCGATCTCTGTTGAACCTATATAAACCCCCCTCATCTTCTTCACAAATCCTCTTCGATCACTTATTCTCAGGCATCCTTTATAGTGCTTTGAGTATACATCGCATCGATTGAGCAACTTACGATCTTTTGACATTGATCTTTGAGCACTTTACTTGCTTGTTGCAAACATGGTTTCGCAGCATTATTGAGCAATCCACATTCAAAACAAAGAGAACAACACAATCTGGGTAAAAGATTTTTTATTTCATTTGATTTATTGACAATGGCGTTTATTTAGATTAATTCTCTTTATGTTATGGGTTTTTTGATTTGTTAGTAGTTTTCATAATCGATTTTCCTCATACACACTCTCTGGTGAACACAACTCACTTAGATCTTCATGCAGATGGCTCAGACCTAAAATGTAGCATCCTCAGACATACCTCTAACTTTCTTCCAATCTGCAGACCATGATCTTCAAGAAGGAATAAATGTGGAGCAGTTTACCAGACTGTTCTTCAACATACAACTCACTAGTTGTACTACACTTCTTTGTAACTCACTTGTTTCTTTTGGAGAGGCTAATTTTCTCAACATCCTCAACATACAAGTCTTCTAAACAAGTAATAGAATAACATACAGTTGACACTAATGACAACAAGGATATGTTGACATCAATGACAACACCAATTAGGCACATACTTGCAATACGTGAAAGAAACAAAAGAGATTATCTTGGAAGCTCTGAAGCAACATAATCTTCCCACTACGTGTGTCAATGAAGAGAATGATGTTGCTGATAATTCTACTTCAGAAGTAAACATAGGACAAGAAACATATAAAGATGATAGAGTGTTTTAGGAGAAACTATTGCAAATATGTGCCTAATCGGTGTTGTCATTGATGTCAACCTATCCTTGTCATTGGTGTCAACTGTATCCCATTCTAGAAGACTTGTATGTTGAGGATATTGAGAAAATTAGCCTCTTTGGAAGAAACAAGTGAGTTACATATCTCTCTATAAGAGACAATGAAGATAGTATAGTTCAAGTGAAGTAGATTGATTTGCATTCCTAGTAAGATGAAGATTAGAGTCTACAGATTAAAGGGTTTGTAGAGGATTGTCTGAAGTTGCTCCAGTCATGATTTGAGAGGTCCACATGGAGAATTGGCAAAGTTATGGCCATCTGAGTAGAACCAAGTTTTGCAGTTATTCAGAGGTGACAGAGTGACAGTAATCTGGTCCAGATTGATTTGCATTGAAATATTATGATCTGTGGATCTATACGTGTGTTTGGGATATTAGTGTGTATCCCCAACTCAAGTGGTTTGTGGTTTGGAGGTCCACAAGCAATCTTTCTAGTGTGACAGTCATGACAGTTGGTGTTCTTGAGTTCCTGAATGAAGGTGCAAGTGGTTCTAGTGATCTGAGGTGGTGTGGTCATTCTTGTTGATTTCATTGTGCTTGTTGTGGTCTCTGAATCAGGTTCCTATTGTGTTGGTGGTCCACATTGAGGATTGAGCTCATGAATGAAGATTTCTCCTTGGGTGTTGCTGTTCTTTCCAGTCTTGGCCGACCGGATGCATGATACATGTTGCGGATGATCTAAGAGAAGTTCTTTGAGGTGTCGCGTGTTGTTCAAGAAAGATTTGGATCCCAGCTATGTTTGGCTGACAATATAGTGATTCACATTAAGTCAGATGTTTGTAGTGTTGAAAGCAAGGCAGATAACTAAGAGGGGAGGTGAATCAGTTATCTCAAAATTTCCTTAATTTTGTTATCTCAATATTCAATGTTATATCAAAATATGAAAGCATATGTAATCATAAGAACAAAAATTAAATCAATGCACATAACACAAGGATTTTTACGTGGAAACCCTGTTAAGAAAAAAACCACGGGGTGACTAACCCAAGATTGTATTCTCTATTAAAAGAATAAAGGAGTACAAAATGGCACTTGCTAATTAGGGCTCACTATCCGAGCACACTACTCACAAGAGGCACATTGCCTACAAGAACTTATAGAAGATAATCAAGTGTTTGAACTGATGAGAAGCATCTACAAATGTAAGAGTTCAGTTCCGGTTAGGCACAATATACTGATCTGATGCACTTCATCCTTTCTATGTTCTATGTTGTTATTTAATCACATATCGGACTTGAATTGTTGTTCTCACACTTATCCCTACTTTTCTTTGCACCTTATTGCTTCACACCTTCAACACACACTTACATGCTAGAATACATCAGTATATATATCCGTATCAAGGATTTCATCAACTTTCTAGTCGGCAACAAGAACACTCAAGATATTTGGAAATTATTGATCTGTCGACTGAATCCATGCTTGATTTGTGATGCATATTAAAAGGTTAAGCATAGAAGTCATTAATCATGCCAGCCAACAATGTATAATCCCACAAATTGCTTGATCAACACCTTTTACTCATTCAGATTGAAGTCTGATACTCTGCCAGTCAGTTCTTCCTCTGTCTACTCTACCTGACTGGAACCCAACACTTAGATGCTCATATATTTTTCTTGATTTAGCACCAGAGGCTAAATCTCTAGAGTACAGTAGTAATGATACCCCTCTTGACTTATCCAAGTCTGCAACTTATTGAGTTACACCATCTGAGAGATCCGGACCTGATTGTCAGACCTTGTTACATACTCTGTTCTTGTTCACCAGATCAAAACATTCTTCAATCTGACTTCCGGTGAAGGCATATTATGTACTGTGGATGTGTGGGATAGACTTTGTTGCCATCAATGACAACACTTATAAAGCCACATAGTGTCTCTTGCCAACAATCTCCCCCTTTGGCATTAATGGTAACACTTAGTGAAAAATGGCTAAGTGTCGCAGTAACTCCCCCTTAGCTGATGCTCTGTCTTTTGCACTATTTTACCAAAGCTCCCCCTTAACTAGATTCCACATTTTTCACTACTCCTCACTCCCCCTTTGACATCAATGGCAAAGGGCAGAATCCGCATACCAAAATTTTGCAAAAATTGTCCTATACATGGCCGCATAAGTATATATAAATCATATGTTATACTTACATATACTTAAGTATATCCGAAAAAGTAGTCTTCAACTGTACAAACTCTGTGGACCAACTCTTCTTCATCCTATCCAAAATGGAGATGTGACCACTCAACAAAAATACATATGCTTTTGCCCTTCTTAAATCTGTTGGATCACTGGTCCAGGATGTGGTCTGAGCATTTGTCAAGGCCTCATGCATTGCCTCTAGCTTAGGGATAATTATCCCTCTGAGTTCACCCATTCTATTCATTATGTTCTTCTTTTCTTTGTCCAGCCTCTTTATTTCATTTATGATAACAATAGCTTGGCATTCTTGATTCATTAGAGAGGAGGAAAGAGGGTCAAAATTTTGAACTAGGCTTGACAGTTTTTCTTCTTGTTCTTTTACCTTCTCTTCAATATCTTTTGTCACTTTGGGCCAAGACAAATAGAATTTGTATATGTCCCCACCATCTTTAAGAGCATTTTCAAGGCTCTTTATTCCAATGTCTAGGGTCCTCCTATCATTAGCAATAAGTCCTTGAACTTTAGTGAATCTTTTTCCTAGAAACTCCTCCTGGACCTTTGCTTCTACTGATTTCTCTACATATTCAAAATGAGTGTCAACATAATTTACTAAGTTTTTCAAGTTACCGAATGGTGAGGCCAAAGGATCCTTCTGATATGATGGCGTGATCTTCTCCAGCATCTTGAATGCAATCTCCAATAGTTCATAGTCCTCCATGTGAGATTTCAAGAGTTTTTCTTTAGCCTTGGCTTGGGAAAAAGATGTTATCTTCATCATCTGTACTGGAGAGAGAGTGTCCAAATTTAGGGGCCCTTGAAACAGCTCTGGTTCATCTAACTCCACCACCTCTTTGTCTAAGAAGTTCTTCACTATCTCTGCAGTGTCTCTTGCTAGTGATTGAGCCTTCTTTGAAATATCAGAAGAGTCATATTTAGTCTTCTCTACTTGTTCTTCTTCTTTTCCCTTAACCTCTTCTTCTTGAATCTTCTTCTCCTCTCTTCTATCTTCTCCTTCAGCTTCAACATCTGGAATATTTGTCATAGCTGCAGTGGGATCCGGAGGAGAGATGTCACCTGTGTTTACTTCTTCATTAACTTCCTCTTCTAGAATAGAGGAATCTAAGTCCTTAGACTTCTCTTCATCTATTTTCTTTGATCCTTCTACATCCTTGTCAGAAGATTCTTCATTGATTACATGTAATCCTTCAACATCCATGGTAGAAGGTTCTTCATCTATATTCTCTACAATAGGAAGATTGAATCTCTTCAAAGCATTCTAGAGGATATCATTAGTTTCACTTGCTACTTGGTCTGTTTCTCCAAGCATGAGTTTGTTCATTCTTGCCTTGCTCTGGAACTCATTCTTACACTTCTTGAAAATCATGTCCATTTGTTTTGGAGTGATAGAAGGATAAAGTTGTATTACTATCTGCTCCTAAATCTCTAGGTCTTTTTCCTTTGCATTCTCTTTTCTCAGCTCATGTACTTTTGCTAAACTCTTAGGAATTAATGATATGATTTCAATGAAAGCTTTATTGTAAATGTTCAAGTACCTGACAGTAGCTTCTTCCAAAATTCTCTTATCAACATCACTGTATTCATCATAGAACTCTATCACTAGCTTCAGGTTCCCATCCACAGCAACTACCTTGATGATGTCATCAATGGAAAGAGTGGGCTTTTCTACAAATTCCTCTACCTTCTCTTCCTCATTTTTGCTAGCAAAGAACTTCCTAGATGTTCTCTTTTTCTTTATTTCCCTAATTTTTTTGTCTGATTCTATTGCCTCATCATCTTTATGGCTTGTATACATCCTTGTGGCTTTGGTCTTCATTCTCTTTTCTCCTTTTCTAGATGTCTGACTTCTGGTTTGGTAGACTTTGAGCTTTTGGAAGTGACAGGAGCAGAGCTCTTGGAGGATCTAGTCCCAGAGGATGTTTGTGTAGGGGCACTTTATTTCTTTGCTTCTTGTCTTTCTTTCTCTGCCTTCTCCATTTTCTCTCTGTTAGCATCTAGAGCCTCCTTTGATATGCCAAATCTTTTGGTAAATTCCTCTACTTCCCTTCTTACTTTCCTCTTCATCTCTGGCTGTCTTAACTCAACATGTATTTTTACACTTAGCTCTTGAAAGGTGCCAAACCTTTCTGCTTCAGTGTCCTTAGGCTGGCTCAGCAGGTGTTGAATATGTAGCTCCAAGATTTTTTCATCAACCTCATATCCCATAGGCAATGTCCACACAGTTCTTGGCTCAACTGCCTCCATTAGGCATTGATCAGTGTCAACCATGAAGCAAACTATGTCATTGTATTTTTCAACTATGGACTATGGTATTCTCTCTCTGGCTTGCATCATGCTTTGGAAGTTCTTAAAGTACCCCCAGAGGGCTGTGTTTTGGCCTTGAGCATCACCAAGTCCATACATATAGTCTCTAATCTGAATTGCAACCGGTTTATCATTTTTCCAGACCCAACCAATTGATCCAGGCAGTTCATTCATATAATAGAAGAACATACATAGTATTAGACTACCATATTTTAAGGAATTTTTCTTATCCTTTTTTATCTTTTGCAAGTTCTCCAATAGTTGATTTAGAAGAAGCTCACATAGATCATAATTTGCATCTTCCCTCAACATTTGATATGCTGCATAGATTGTTGTGCCAGACACAAAATTCTCCCTGCTTGAATGATAGATCTTGTAGCTGATTATCATTGAGGCAAACTTGACATCCAGATCTGTGATGTCATCTATGGTCATTTCTCTTTTGTCAAATTTAGATCCAGTGGCTTCAGTTACTATTTGGTTCTTCACAGATTTAAGTGCAGGTAACCCACCAGATGAATATAGTCTGGTCACTGCCCTGATGGCATCTTTAGTTATCTTGAATGGTCTCATTAGCCAAATAAAATTATCATGCATCCTGCTTAGAACATACTGGACCCAATCATCTTCTACAAAACATGGAAAATGTATGCAATGTCCAAAGTGTTTGTCCCAGAAGGCCTTGAATTGAGGTTTGAGTTCAAAATTTTCATCTATTAGCTGTTTGTGATAAATGTCCATCAATTTTGAGTCTCCAAATTCTTCAATGTTGGCATGGATATAAACCCTAACATCTTCTACATGCAATACTCCATGTGAAATGCTAGAAAATACGCCTAAGGTATCAACTTCTAGATATTTGTAAGGGTGTTTCTTGAATTTAGGTCTCGGCCTATCAGAAATATTGACAACCATTGGAGTAGCCATTTTGCAAAAGATTCGGAGAGAGATTTTTAGAATGGAAGTACCTTTTCATGCTTTTAGGGTTTGAAGCAGGAGCTGGAACGAATCACTAGTTGAATTTAATTTTTAGTTGATCTTGAGTGAATTTTAGAATCTTCTTTGCAGAGCTCTTCTCTTCTTCTTCATGAGTTCAAGTGTGTAAATAATGAGTGAAGGAACCCTTTTATTCTTGCACAAACGCTAATTTCCTTTTGTAATAAATGCACAACTTAAGTTATCTAGTTGCCCTGTATTGAGAGAGATCTTCTTGAATCACTGTGTGGAACTTAGAATCATTGTCTATGAGGATTGACAACATATCTTCTTTTCTTCAAACATCTCATAGGTTCACAGATTAAATTATTTCAGTTTTGGATCATACTAGATCTATTTGTGAAATTCTGCTTTACCAGATAGTTGCTGATATAGAATCTCCTCATAACTTGCTCAAATCTGCATGTGGATTTGCCAAATTTTGAGTGGATGACTTTCAATGGAATCTCCTTAAACCCTTTAAACTGTAACCTCTTATTCTGACTCAATGTGCTGAATTCAAGCACTTACTAGCTGGCTAGGGGAAAAGGATCTTCTCTATTGCTCCCCCTGAGCTAGAGCTTACTTTTTAGTTTTCGGAAGGAATATCAGCACCAGATTCTGGTGCGGATCCATCCCCAATATTCATTGTACTACTTTTTACCTAAATCTTGCTCATCTCCTCTTGAACTTCATTCACATTCACTTTACCTTTTCCCTTATCTTGTTTCTGATTGTGTTCCACCAGACCTTTTCTACCCTGATTTCTACTTTTGTAAAATTTGGCAATATGACTAGATCTATTGCAATTGTAACATACAACATTTCTTTGCTTATTTGATTGATATCCTCTTGATCTTCATTGATTAGCCAGATGTCCCATTCTATTGTATGCAAAGCATCTACCATTGAATGAATTGTTTATTTGCATATTTATGTATTCATGAGATTTGTGACCATACCTTTTGCAATTAAAACATTTTCCCATTAAGGATGGATTATTCTGATTCATTCTCCTCCTACACTGAGTTGCTTTATGACCGAAATTGTTGCAATTGAAGCAGTATCCATTGAAGGATGGATATCTTTGAGTGTTTGGTTGCCTTATCAGAGGTCTTCTAGACCTATTTCTTTGATTTCCCAATCCAAAGTTCTTCTGACCAGATCCAAAGCTTTCATCTTTCTCATATCCCAAGCCACACTTATCATCTACCCTATTTTGGCTTTCAAGAAGAAATTCAAGTTGGGCTGAGCTTATCTTGAATTTTTCTTTGTAATCATTTGTAGTTTGAAGATCTTGTTTAAGAGTGTCTATCTAATTTTCAAATTGTTCTTCATTATCTCTAGCTTCTTCAAGATCATATTCAAGATGCCTAATTATCCTATCTATTTTGTGGTAGTCCTCTATTTTCTCCTTGAGGGATTGTTTTAGATTATCTTCAATCTTTCTTTTTTCTTCAATTTCTTGGGTGAATCTCATAACCCATGATTACATTTCATGCCTTACCATAATGACTTCTTTTGACAACTTCCCACATAGCTTATTTTTCTCATTCAGATCTTCATTAGTATCATTGACTTCATTCTGATTAGCTAATTTTTAAAGTAGTTACTTTCTTTTTTCCACAGAGATACTAAGTTTTTCTTTTAGCTCATTTATGAAATCATCAGCTTGTTTGAGTTTTTCTCTCAAATTATTGACTTTAGAGTGGGATTGTTCAAGATCATCTAGGGCAGACTGAAGTTGTTTCTTCATACCATATGCATCCATTGAGATTTCCAGATCTTTCTCAAGCTATTAGGCTTTGTTCAGAGAAACTTGGCTCTGATACCAATTGTTGAAAGCAAGGCAGATAACTGAGAGGCGGGCTGAATCAGTTATCTTAAAATTTCCTTATTTTTGTTATCTCAATATTCAGTGTTATATCAAAACATGAAAGCATATGTAATCATGAGAATAGAAATTAAATCAACACACATAACACAAGGATTTTTACGTGGAAACCCTGTTAAGGGAAAAACCATGGGGTGACTAACCCAAGATTGTATTCTTTGTCAAAAGAATAAAGGAGTACAAAATGGCACTCGCCAATTAGGGCTCACTGCCTGAGCACACTGCTCACAAGAGGCACACTGCCTACAAGAACTTATAGAAGATAATCAAGTGTTTGAACTGATGAGAAGCATCTACAAATGTAAGAGTTTAGTTCTGGTTAGGCACAATATACTGATCTGACGCACTTATCCTTTCTCTGTTCTATGTTGTTATTTAATCACATATCAGACTTGAATTGTTGTTCTCACACTTATCCCTACTTTTCTTCACACCTTATTGCTTCACACCTTCACTGCACACTTACATGTTGGAATCCATTTGGTATATATATTTGCATCAAGGATTTCATCAACTTTCTAGTCAGAAATAGGAACACTCAAGATATTTGGAAGTTATTGATCTGTCGGTTGAATCCATGCTTGATTTGTGATACGTATCAAAAGATTAATCATAAAAGTCATCAATCATGTTGGCCAACAATGTATAATCCCACAAATTGCTTGATCAACACCTTTTACTCATCCGGATTGAAGTCTGATACTCTATCGGTCAGTTCTTCCTCTGTCTGCTCTACCTGACTAGAACCCAACACTTAGATGATCATATCTTTTTCTTGATTTAGCACCAGAGGCTAAATCTCTAGAGTATAGTAGTCATGATACCCCTCTTGACTTGTCCAAGTCTGTAATTTACTAAGTTACACCATCTGAGAGATCTGGACCTAATTGTTGGACCTTGTTACATAATCTGTTCTTGTTCACTAGATCAAAACATTCTTCAATCTGACTTCTGGTGAAGGCATATTATGTACTACGGATGTGTGGGATAGACTTTGTTGCCATCAATAACAACACTTATGAAGCCACACAGTGTCTCTTGCCAACATGTAGTGCCAACCTTGATGTTTATTCCAAGGTTGATGAAGCATATAAATACGTGTGGTTGAGTTGTGAAAAATCATCCTTATGTGAAAATGACAAGATCATAAGAAAGGAAGAAAGGCATAGCAGAGAAGAGGAAGAGTAGAAGAAGAGCAGTAAAGGATGAGGAGTTAGCAAAGAAGTGTTTAGGGGGTAGAGCAGAAGTATTGTGCACATCAATCAAACTAACCTTTGCATGAAGAAGATGCTATTTTCTAGTTCAATCTTTCTGTGACAAACTTATAAAATCTCTGTAGGCAGTGAGCCTCCTTGAGCAGTGAGCTTTGGACAGTACGCCCTAAAGGCATGTGCCTTCCCCATTTTCTATTCTTTTAACAAAGAATAAATCTTGTGGGTTAACCCCCACCATGGTTTTTCCCCTAACCGGGTTTCCACATAAAAATCCCGGTGTTATGTATGTTGATTTTATTTCTGCTCATGTGTTGTTGATTCATGCTTTCATGGTTATATCATTCATCTTTTATTAAGTGGTAAAGAAGTTTATTTAGAGAAAAGAATAAAAGTTTTGTGACAACTGATTCACCCCCCTCTCAATTGTCTGCCCTAATTTCAATAGAAAGAAGCACTTGCTGATGAATCTCAAGTTAGATCTTCACCGACACAACAAGCTAAGAATGTTACCAACGAGGAAGGGATTGAGGAAGAATTGATCATGGAAAATCCTCCACTAGAACAAGAAGAGGACATTAATAAGGATATAGATTTAGATTGTCTAGAACAAAACCAGAAAGGAGTTTCTACTATGCCAAGAGACACTGCTGCATCAATAAAAGAATTGTTGAAAAAGGAAGAACAAATTGTGGATGAGCCTAAATTGCTGCTTGGTCCAATAGACTTGGATGCAATGTCTCTTGTGCAAAAACTCAAATTGTCTTCAATTGTGCATACAAGAGCGAGAGAGGAGATGTTGAAATCTCACATAGAAGACAGTGAACTTATTGATGAAACATCTGACATTTTGGAGAAACTGATGCTTACTTACCAGAAGGACTCATCCCTATCTTCAACAAACCATCTGAAAGGCCTGATAAATTATGTAAGTAAACAGTTTGAATCCATTGAAAAATCTATAGAAATAATGGTAAGGTAGGAATTTGATGAAAAAAGTTTGGAAGAATTGAAGACAATGATAGCCAATGATAAAATTTTGTTAGATAATGCAATATCGAACATTAAAAAATATGTGAAAGAAGCTAGAGATTTGTACAAATTTTGTCTATCCTAGCCAAAAGTTGCTTAGAAGATTGAATAAAAGATCAAAGAGCTGGAACAAAAACTGATGGACATTTCTAAGAAATTTGATCTAGTAGTAGAGTTAGTAAGAAATAAAGAAGTAGAAGTCATTAGCATTCACAATGACTTGATTGATTTATTAAATCAAAAGTATCAAATAAAAACAAAAATGGGACAACTAAGGAGACTAGTCTACCCTAAACTAGACTCAATGACAAATCTTGTCGCAAAGGCTAGGGTAGCTATACAAACAGACACACCTTCTAATCTCAAAAAGGCAGAAGCCTTAGTCTTTCTCTGCAGTGGACACATTCAAATTTTGGATAATGCCTAGAATGGTTGGGATGTTGAGTGGGCATAGATTAAGAACATATTCAATGACATTCTCAAACACATGTAATATAAAGATGAAGATTGCAATTGTAAATATGCTGCAGAATATAACAGTTTTGAACATTTTTGACAATTTTTGAATCTGGATCACACCCTTTGCCATTGATGTCAAAGGGGGAGAAGAAGATCAGTGAAAAATGGATAAACATCTCAGGGGGAGTAGGAGAATGAAGTGTATATAGTAAGAGAGAGCAGTTAAGCATTTTTCACTAAGTGTTGCCATTAATACCAAAGGGGGAGATTTTGGAAAGAGACACTACTTAGATAAAGACTTGTATGTTGTCATTTATGGAAACAAGGCTTAGAAGTTTCATCAGCATGAAAAGAAGACACTTCTCTAGAAGGACATATTGGATTTTAGGTCTGGTTGACTGAAAATGGCTAAGTATGCGTATACACAGAGTAGAGGACAGTAAGTGGGTCGGTATGCCTCCACTGATGATGATCTAGAAATATAGCTAAGGTACGATATTTATAAGTGCCTGAAGTTGTTATGTTCCAAAGATTAAGTCCTGACTTCCTCTAGAAGTCATCTGGAAGAAATAACTAAGTCCAAGTGAACAGAGGTATAGAAGAGACAATGAACAGGGCACATGGTAATGGTCCACATTCCTCCACAGGTGAGTATTTGGTTATGTAGTTTCAAGGTGTTGTAAGCACTTGTATGAAGTGTCTAATTCCAGAGTTGTGAGATCTGAGGTCCACTGGAAAGATAGTTGCAAGTTGTTGAGTATCGGTATAGTGTTAGACAGAGTTTGATAGAAACAAAGTCTGAGTTCTGATGGTCCACATTTCCCTGCAAGATGATATCATGCCTTGTGGTTCTGAGGGTAATATTTGGGATGTGTAAAGAGTCCTTGATTTGATTTGGAAGTGTTTTGTGATCTGCAGTAAAAATTATAATTCTACAGATGAACCTGTTAAGCATGCTCTTAAGGAACAGGCCAACTAGTATAACAAATCATTGAGTGGAGAAGAGATAGTGTGTGAAAGATCTATTTAAGTGATTGAATGATTAGAGCTGACCTATATGAACATGTTCGGGGAAATATTTGGGTCTTCATAACATATAGTGCATTGGATTGAGCCAACAAGCTACATTTTTCTATGTACACATTTCACTTCTTGGATGCCAACCTGATTATGGATCAAATCATGATGTGGATATATAAGATTGATGAATTTTAGTTGAGGTGGTGTGTGTGTGGATGGATGTGAATAGCAGATCAGTGACACGGATTAGTGATAATGAAGACTTGGGATTCATAATTCAGTTGCTAAATGACTGCACCTTGGCATAGTGACAGATGCTTATGCAGTATTCAGTTTTCATGTGCAGTTTGCTTTGTACTTGGCAGTGAGCCTTCTTCATCAAGGCATTGAGTCTGGAAGTGAACCTCCAATAGGGTTGAACAATCCTCAGGGTTTAATAGCCCTTATTGTAATCTTGCTAGGTTTAGGGTTGAGGCAATGAGCCTTCTAGACCTAGTTGTACTTCGTGGCAGTGAGCCAACATGTTCCAAGCCCATGGAGTGACCACGATTCAACATCATTATTTGTAAAGATTGAAATACATATTTGAGAGCTAATCCTCTTCGTGGTTTTTCCCTCTTTGGGCTTTCCACGTAAAAATCTTGGTGTCCATGTGTCATGCTTCTATGGTTGTTATTCATTTGCATGTTGTGCTCTTGTTTGATTTATTTTGAGAAATGGTTAAAAGAAAAAGTTTATAGAACATTGATTACCCCCCCCCCTCTCAGTGTTCCTGATATTCAACAAATATGAGTCTTAGGTATGCATGTTTCAAGATGCAAGCAATAATGGGTATCATAGTTGCCTCTTTGGAGTTAGTTGTATGAAAACGTGACTTAATTCTAACTAAAGTAAGCAGAGGGAGATTGTTGTGGCCACCACAGATCACCGCACAATGGTATTTGGACCTATTTGAAATACAAACTCATATGGCTAGTTGGTATGTGCTATTCATGTCTTAGATGATTATGTTAACCACAAGTGTGTTTTTCATTATTTTTATCCTAAGACTGAGTAAGCAAAGTTAGTTATAAACATTGACATTAGAATTCAAGTGTCTGTGCCAACATATAACTACTTGGCTTAGTAAAAGAGGTGTTTAGAAAAAAATTACAAGTCACATAATGATTAGCATGTGGTCTGTATGATGTAATTTTATCTCCTTTGGTAACACTTTTGGTTTGGAATTAAATATAAGGAAGAGTATGGGCTAACTGTGCCGACCTAACGTTTGGTGATGGTTCTAATGTATATTTTGAAGGATGCACTAGGGTGGAAGAGTATGCCAAGGTAAGATAGGTCTTGATTATGCTTTGTTCTTTAAACACATTGGAATTTTTCTTACCACATATGGTTTGGAGACGACTAATATGGCCACTACATGCTTCATATAGGCCAACCAAGGAGAGAGTCTTTGATGCTTGCAGAGGATATATATAAAGAGTTAAAAGTGTTGAAAGTGTGTAGTGATTTGGATCAATAAGAAGAGTTAATATTGTGCGAATATACTTGTAGTAGAAGCAGATATGATGATGAAAAGCACCAAGGATCAGCTCATGTAATATGATATAGACATGGAATATATTGTGAGATCTGTAATGATAAAGAATAACTCTTGAATATGTTTTGAAGTTGCAGAGATTAGTATTGTTGTTGTTAGGAAGACAGATAGTAGTGCAGAGGTTGAAGTGATCAATATTTTATAATATGCTTTGTAAATGAGTAAATTGATTAAGGAGTTGCAGCTTCCTTTGGGTTGTAGCCCATAAACAATATTGTAATCATGTTTTATTCTTATTTGTGAGGCTAGATTTGGATAGTAGATTGAAGCAACTTGCTCACTGTGGTTTTTCCTTTCTTGGGTTTGCCACATAAATCTAGTGTTATGGTTGTGTGTTATTTTGTTCCTACATCTCTCATGTTTTGAATAGTCACATTAGTTTGAATGCTGCAAAAATAAGGTAATTTGATTAAGTATTGATTCACCCCCCTCTCAGTACTTCTGTGTGTTCAACAATTGGTATCAGAGCAAGATTCCTTGGAAGCAACCTAATAGTTGATGTAGATCTTGGTGTGAAACACATGGGATTAGAAGTAAGGTTAATTGGAAAGAATCCTCTAGAAGTTGATAAAGACATGACAACCTATAATCTAGAAGATTGTGTGGTTGAATTTGAAGGAGAACTCATTTCTGCCCTAGATGATCTCGATGCTACAAGAAGTGAGAATAAAGAATATAAGATCAAGATCATAAAATTAAAGGAAGCAAATGCTAAGCTAAAAATCCAAATTGAAGAAAATAAGAAGATTGTAAATGACCCAAATTCCAAGCTTAGTGACAAAACAATTGAATGCTCCAAACTTGAAGAAGTTGTCTCATTGAGGAAAGAATTGGAGAAAGCAAAGGATCAGATAGATAAAAGTTTAAAACTGAAGAAAAGTATAGACATTCTTGATGAAATACTAAATTGTCAAATACCTCCAAAGAATAAATGTGGTATTGGATTTGAGAAGAATCAGAGCCCTAAAATAGATATACCTAATAATATGTTTAAAATGAAAAGGAAGAAATTAGCATTGAAGATTCTAAGGAAATTGAAGATGAGAAGCAAGAGCCTAATAATGACAACTTCATACAAATTAGAAATTAGAAGAAAAATCTCAGGAGATCTCCTCCTAAACAAGCTGTTAATTCTAGGTTCTCTCAATCCTTTCTTGGTCATTGTTATTCTTGCAATAAATTTGGACATAAGGCTATTGATTGTAGAATCCGAGCTAGAGGAAATAATAACATGAGGAAGAATTGATTTGTACCTACAAAATATAATACTATGATCTCTCATCCCTTCTATGGCTATTGTTATGCTTGCAATAAATTTTGCCACAAGGCTGTTGAATGCAAAACCAAAGTAAAAAGAAATGGTGTCACTTTGGACTATAATGATGTTTACTAAAAATGCAACAACTTTGGGCATAAAGCAAGTTCCTATAGGAATGGTTCTATGAAATCATCTGCTCAACATAAGAAGACAAAGAAATTTGTGACTCAGCAAAAGAAGGAACTGGCAAAGAGATGGAGAAGAAAGATAGAACAAGATAATGGGAAGAAGGAAGAATTCATGCTTCTGCCTAGTGCAAAAGACTTCATTGTTGATTAAGGTATGGCATAAGGGTCAGGGGGACCTAATTAGTGTATATCTATTCATCCTCCCCTAAATATTTTATGGCTTTTGCAAATAATATCCAAGCATACAAGATGAGTTGGAATGAAACATGTTGGTGAAGATGTTGACAAGGCTAAACAAATTCATTTTCTCAAAGTCTAGAGAAAATTATATTTTGTAGAGGATTACAGAAGGATCTTGAGTCCCTATGATTTCATAGAGTAATCTGGTAGCAATTTACCTAACCAAACAAAAAAAAATTAATGAGGAATATTAGGGAAAAATTAAAAGTACTTATGCGTCCTTTAAATGATCAAACCTCACTTGAAGATAAAGATTCTACATTTAGAGCTAAGAAGAGAAGAAGACCTTTGGAGCACTTGGTGAATTGAGCTAAAGAAGAATTATGGACTCTGAACACTTGAAGTTAGAACCCTAGATGAGTAAATGTATTTATCAGATCCACTAAAACCCATGTTTTTTGAATTAAAAGAAGTGTAATATGGTGACTTCAAAAGTTATTGATATCTTTGAATGACCTAGACCAAAATACAAGAAGTATCCATACAAAGTGATGGAGGTTGATAATGTAGGGGCATTCCCAAATGTTACGGCGTATGTGGTATACACTGAAGATGTTAGGGATTACATTCATTCAAAGTTGGATGAAATTGATCATATGAAATTTGAAGAACTCAAAGATAAACTCTTGGATGTATGGAAGGATTTTTTGTGACTTTTGTGATGAGCATGATTGGATAAGATACATTATGAGTAGGATTCATGATGAATTTATCTACTTATATAAGCCCTATAAAATAACTAAAGATGCAATTAGGGTTGTGGTTGAATTATGTTCCACTGGACCTGTACCTATCTTGAAAGCTATCAAAAATGAAAAAGTCATGGAATTGACAGGTGCTAATTTTGATCAAAGAACCTTAACAATAAAAGGCATAACTGATCTCGATGTTTGATATGCAACTATGTGGATTACATACGAAATATATTTCACTAACAAGGAAGGATCTGCAACTGGTACTACCATTTACACTTCATACCAGATGGTCAAGGAGGGCCAGGGTCTTGATCTTTGTGAAGTTATGAGAGAACAACTCTTTGAGAATTTAAGGAGAACAAAAGAAAATGGATATCACTTCAGGTTTGGTACTTTAAACATTTGTCTTGCATTTTATTTCATGAATGAGTTACTAGTCTTCAGAGGAAAGGTTTGGCAAAAAAATGTTCTAGTTGCTGCATAAATTAAGAATCGCGTAAGAGACTTTAGTGACCCCAATCATTAAAAGAAAATGTATTGGGCCTTTTTCAAAAATCTATAAACCAACATGCATACAACATGGGCAAATTGTAAGGTGGTATGAAGGACAAATCACTTTCTTGGTGGACAAAGACTATACCTATATGGAGGCCATTGAACCTAGAATTATATGGATTCTTGTATTGCCATATGAGGTATCCAGAGATGAAATAAGAGTATATGTTGATATTTTGCTGAGAAAGCCTAAAGACCATGCTACTGAAAGATTTGATACATATGATGAAATCTTGAATAAGATGCATATGAAAGATGTAGAAGAGCATCTTGTGAAGAAAAAGGGGGAGTTACATTAAAAATGGGGCATTTCACCTGAAACTCCATCAGAAGCTCCTGTAGAAGAAAAACAACATGATCTTGTTGCTCTGCTAGTTGTGCAAGGACCAAGAAGGTCTAGAAGATCTAACTCTGCCACTACTGAACCCTCTAAATCTACTCAAACTACCTCAACCCGAAGAAGGGTTGCATCTGAGAGTCTGACTTAGATGAAAGGAGGAGAAAAGAAGCAACCAAAGAAAAAGCTGCATGCTAAAAGAAAGAAAGTTCAAATTGAGGAGATAGATGAGAGTGAAGAGGAAGAAGTAAGAGATGAAGGAACATCTCAACCAAAGAAGAAAAAAATAAATCAAAGAAATCTTCTCCACCTGAACTTGAACGAGCACCCCTTTCACTAGATGTTGTTGTCAATGCTATTGTAGGGTTTGGTATTCTAAAATAAACAACAAACCTATATCTGGATATGTCACCTGAAGATGAGAGTACTATTGAGAAAGTTGTTGTGATGTATATGCTTAAGTTCAATGTGCCTTTGAATGATATTATTGAACAAGTTATGGAAAGCCTTGTTAATGTTTTAAGAGAAAGAAGAGAAAAAATAATAAAATTGGATGATGTAATGAGATAGAGTGCACTTAACAAGGTTGGATCTACAATGACTCAAGAAGAGAAGGATGAATTGGCTCAGAGGCAAGCCCAAGAACTAAGGGCAAAGCAAAGGGTAGATGCCCTTATGAGCATGGAGAAGGAAGATCATGAGAAAATACAAAAGGAAACTGATGAAGTAACAGATAAAATACTTGAAAGCATAAGGATTGCTGAGAATGTGGAGCAATCACAAGTCTCTCATCCGCACAGTATAGTGTCTTCTCCACATAAATCACAATAGCAAGACATTCATGAGGAGAAAGAAGAACCTTCAACAAAAAGTGAAAGAAATGTGCATGATAACACTAAGCAACAGGAACATCATGAGGAGTAGGACAAAGTTAATATAGGAGAGGGTCCTGAAAATGTACAACATGTCTCTTCCTCCTCTTCTCTGGTTGATTCAATAAAGGGATTTTTATCTTAGCAAGTGTAAATACAATTGATTGTCACTTCACAACTATTACAATTACCCATGTTAGATGGACAAGTTAACTTGTTTGGAATATCTCCCCTTCAAAAGTTACAACTGGGAGACATACTACAGTCTACTACTAGACAAGAGCTCTTGCAAAAACAAGTGGAAGGAGCAGAAATTTTGGAAGAAGCAATTAAGATCATACAGGAAGAACTACCTGAGGAAAAAAGAGATACATCCTTGCCTCCCACTCAGTAAATGAAACTCATGTTGGAATCCTTCAAGGACCATTCTTCTTACCTTGAAAAGCAAGTTAGGTTGAAAATAACAGAGCAAGTACATAATAAAAGATTAGCTGATGCATTAGGGAAGTGTGCTAAAGTACATAATAATTTTCAATAGAATTTGAAAAATGTTTTGAAATGTATTGAAGAGGCCAAAGTTATATACCAATTTTGCCTGAACGGGTCAGCTACAACTAAGAGCATAAAAGACCAAGTTGACTCTATTGAGTCACAACTAATACATGCAGCCAAAGTATATGATCCATTAAAAGATAAAGACGGGATCACTATAGCTCAAATAGAAAATCCCCATTCCCAACTAAAGCAACTCTTGGATCAAAGGGAACAAATAAAGAATGAATTTGGATAGAGGAGAGAGGTTGTGAGCATGAGGCTAGAAGTTTTAATCGGCATCCTAACTGAAGCTGAAAAAGTTGCACAAAAGGTGAAGGTACCAACCACATTGGAGGAAGTAGAAGAGCTATATATTATGATTAAGAGTCGATTGCATATTTTTTCATCTACAAAGAAGAACTGGGATACAACTCTTACCCATTTAAAGGTAATCTATAAGAATGTTCGACCTTTTACGTAAATTCCAGATGTGTTAAAGGTAAAACAAATTTTGATGACTGTATAGACATGTGGTAAACAGAAAAAGAACATGTAGTGTTGTTTGGTGTATATAAGGAACATTGTACATAGTATCTTGAAGGATAATTTTCTACACCAGTTTTGAAGAGATAAAATCCACTATTCAGGGGGGGTTGATTAGGATAAGGAATAATTCAAACATGGGGATCCTTCCTATTTTTGATGGAATAAAAGAAGACCACTAGCCCTTTTCCATTGATGTCAAAGGGGGAGAAATATTTGCATATCAGGTCAAGTGTTGCCATCAATGACAAAGGGGAGATTTTTGCATATAGGTTGTCATTGATGTCACAAGTGGTATGAAGTGTTGCGACATGAAAGAGTGGTACATGAAATGACAAGGAGATTGCAATAGTATGATGATCAATGAAGATAGATGAATAAGCATTATGAGTCAAACATGTAAAGACATGAATATGTGTAAAGGAACTCAAAGGAACAGACTAAGAATGATAATTATAAATTAAAGAAATTGGATCAACACCATCTGTACACTGTCATACATTATCTACTGAAGCACATATGTAAGTTGACATTCCTAATATTCTAATGTTTGAAGACCATGATTAGATATAGTTGGGTGTTTGCTGCATGATGATTGAAACCTGATGGATTAAGTTGCAAAAACTTGAAGAAGAATTGGTTAAGTATAGTGTATGTCAAGAAAGATATTACAAGCTTGGAATAATGTACCGCACTCAACCGCATCTATGGATAGGACAGATGGATAGGATAGATGGATAGGTATTACTCTTAAGTATTAGTGTTTCAATTTTGAGGTCATAATGCTTATCACAACGTACAGTCACAGTGTAACAGGAGAATGCTCTGCACTCCTCCATAGATGAAGCTATGAGATTGCATCTTGGAGAATAGGTAGATATGAGTCTTAGGTATGCATGTTTCAAGATTCAAGAAATAAAGGGTACCATAGTTGCCTCTTCAGAGTCAGTTGGAAGAGATGTCTTAATGTTAATTCAAGTAAGCAAAGGGAGATTCTTGTGGCTACCGCAGATCACCACATAATGGTATTTGGCCCTGTTGTTTGAAATACAAACTCATATGGCTAGTCAGTATGTGTTATTCATGTCTCAGATGATTATGTTCACTGCAGGTGTCTTTTTCATTATTTTTTTCAAAGATTGAGTAAGAAGAGTTAGTTAAGGACATCGACATCAGAGTTCAAGTGTCTGCATCAGCATATAACTACTTGGCTTGGTAAGAGAGGTGTTCATAAATGTTTTACAAGTCACATAATGATCAACATGTGGTCTACATGATGTAATTTTATTTTCTCCAGTACCACTTTTTTCTAGAGTTAAATGTAAGGAAGAGTATGGGCTAATTGTGTTGACCTAATGTTTGCTGATGGTTATTGTAGACTAGGGAAAAATGAGATAACAAACCCACATCATCAATTAGCAACCACAAACTATCAAATGCAAGCTAAGATGCCCTAATCCAACAATGGAGTACAAAATAAACATAGAAATCATAATAAACAATAACTACATCAAAGTTACTATGCTAAACTTGGCTCTCCTCCATTTCTCTTCTTAACTTTGCTCTAATTTTGCTCTCAAATTTATAGACATGAAAGATTCATGAGAAGGTCAATATCAAACGATTAGCAAAATCTTGAAGACTAAGACTGTTGTTGTTCCTGAAATGGGATTGGAGGGTTGCTTTTATAGAAGAGTTGATTCAAATGAAGGGTGAGGATTGATTGTTGACTTTGTGTGATATGAACGGTTGAGATTGAGTAGGGCTTTACCTCCACAAGAAGACAAGAGTGATTATTTTATTTGAATAAATGATGAGGTGGGAATGCCTTAATTAAATAAATTTGGAATTTATTTAATTAATTTGAAATGGGAAATTAGTGGGAAACTTTAATTAAATAAATACAATTTATTTAATTAAAGGTGGGGTTTAATTTAAATAAATGTTTTATTTATTTAAATTAATTGGGTAATGTAGAAATAGGATAATGAATAATTAAATAATTAAAAATAATTATTTAATTATAGAAGAAAATAGAGGAAAAATAGATGAATAATTAAATAAATAGATTTAGAAAAATAGGAGAAATTGATGTAAAAATGTTGCTCATAGGCTCAAGACATTTTTAAGTGTCTAGAGTTATGATGTATGTTTTGAATGATGTGTTAGGATGGAAGAGTATGTCGAGGTAAGGTAGGTCCTGATTATCCTTTGTTCTTGAAACGTGTTAGAATTTCACTTATCGCATATATTTTGGAGCCGACTGATATGGCCACTGTACTCTTCATGTTACATACTTCATCTTTGCTAACCTAGGAGAGAGTCTTTGATACTTGCGGAGGATATCTAAAGATTAAAAAGTGTTGAAAGTGTGTAGTGATTTGGAACAATAAGAAGAGTTAAAATTGTGCGAATATATGTGCAACAAAAGCATATATGATGAAAAGCATCAAGGATCAGTTCATGTAATATGATATAGATGCAGAAGATATTGTGAGCTCTGCAATTTTAAAGAAGAACTCTTGAATGTGTTTTGAAGTTGCAGAGATCTGTATTGTTGTTGTTAGGAAGAAAAATAGTAGTACAAAGGCTGAAGTAATCAATATTTTATAATATGATTTGTAAATGAGTAGACTGATCAGGGAGTTGTATCTTCGTTTGGGTTGTAGCCCATAAACAATATTGTAATCCTATTTTATCTTTATTTGTGAGGCTAGATTTGAATAGTAGATCTAAGCAACTTGCTCACCATGGTTTTTCCCTTTGTGGGTTTTCCACGTAAATATGATATTATGGTTGTGTGTTATAGTGTTCCTACATCTCTCATTTTTTGAATAGTCACATTAGTTTTAATGCTACAAAAATAACGTAATTTGATTAAGTATTGATGCATCCCCCTCTCAGTACTTCTGTGTGTTCAACAGGATATCATTCCATACTAACATTTTTATTGTTGGTATGGCCATATTAATCTTGTAGGAAAGTTCATTTAATGGAAAAGCACCACAACTTGCTTATTTTGTAAATACTACTTAAAAATTCTTGCAAATAAGAATGTTAGTTATAGAGGAAATTTTGATTATCTAATCCACAAATATAAAAACAAAATTGAATCAATCATTTGAGATTATTGATGTAGGTCTTCATCATTAGGTATGGCTATATTTCAAGATTAATTATGGTATCTAAAGTAAGGTATGTACATGATTTACTTCATAAAATTTAATATGATGGATTGCAAACTAGTTGTTAAACTATTGATGTAGGTATTAAATTAAAACCCTAAACCTACTATGCCCCTAATTCTATAGTTTGTATATGGTTATGAATAGTCAACTTGTAGCTACCTTAACTCTTATTTACATTATATAATCATTAATATATACTTATATAGGTAGATAGGTCAGCATGGGTGGCATCCCTAGCATTTAAGTATGGATTATACAGGAGGTAGAGGTTAGTTATTATCATCATATTGAGTATTGTGTTCATAATGAAGACTATTGGAGGTACCCCCCTTGAAGTGGATTAGGATGTTTCTCCGCAAAGTGGCATATTATTGTTATAGAGTAAAAAGTAGCCACATGTCTTTTTACCTCCTTGTTTAGTTCCTAGGTTCCCATGATTACATTATACATTCTAAATATTCATCCTAATGCAAAATATCCTGAAACCAATGTAAATTGGGAATAAGGGACCCATAATTTACCTTATCCCAGACCTAAAAGGGTCTCAAATAATTGGGTGCCACCACCCAAGTCTTCCCTAATTGGTCAGGGTAGAATTAAATGTATGTCAGCATAGGACCTTTGAAAAGGTTTCTCTTTGTTATCTCTTTTGGTTTAATTTCACAAATGTTAGCGGGAAAGCATATATAACTGTGTTTTTTAATTCATTATGAACATAGATAGAGATAGCCAACTTGAAGCATTTGAGTAAAGAGCATTCAAAGCATTCATTATGATTCTAGAGGAGATTTGTATTGTCATTGTGTGTGTTCTTGTAGGTTTGAAGGTATCATCCATCTCTCCTTATGAGTTGAAGGTTGTCCATCCTCCTAAGGTTTCATCACACAGGTGAGGTGATATAATTATTGTTTATCATCATTTGAGTTATCATATTATCATTGTATTTAGCTTCTGCCTTGTAAGGGTACACTCTCTTTATCTATCAATGGTGTGTTGAAGCTTGAATTCTATCTCAGAATTTGACTGAGGCAAGTCCCTAAACACCATAATCCCCAAACCCCTTCTCTTCTTCTTGTTTGCAGGTTAAAGTTGCGAGATCTAGGAAATATGAATATACAAGAAGACTAAGCAAGGATTAGGGTTTCATGATCTGACAATAGTTTAGGAATATTCCTCTGTATAGGACTTGGGAGTTGGTACCCTAGTCTTTCTACCCTAGTAGACTTCAAATCTAGTATCAGGCAGTCTCTACAACATTTCTCCAGTTTACAATTTTTGAAGATTAAACCTTTTAGGACTTGGGCAGTCCTAGAATAGTCCTCCAACATCTTTGCTTCCAGTACGCAGGTTCTATCATCTTCCTAATCCTTCTTGTACAATTGGTTTCTAGAGATTTGTTGTACATCTTCTATTATAATTAGATCATCATAGAACTAGGGTTTAATGCATTATTGGCCTAGGGTTTGACAAAAATAATTGATTAAATATGACCTTTCTATAGCACTCCTAAGTACAAGATCTGTAGCTATGTCCACCTCCATTTGGTAGTGATTTGTATCGGTCTTGTCTTTGAATGTTATTATGAAAGAGGGTTTGATCTAGTGTGCATGCTAGTCTCATCATTCATCTTTTTCACACTTAACATTTCGGTGAACCTATAGTATCTTACACTTTGGCATCCTTCTTGCATCATATCTGAGCTATTTTTCACCTTAGATCTGATTAGATTCCATTAAGTTCTGAAGAAATTCTTGGGTAAGTTTGTTATTGTATACTTGGATGACATTCTAATTTTTAGTAAGACAAAAGAAGAGCATCTATTGAACCTGAGACAAGTATTGTTGAGACTGAGAGAAGAGAAATTACTGATAAACATCAAGAAGTGTAGTTTCATGAAGGAAGAATTGGTATATTTGGGATTTGTGATTTCTATGGAAGGATTGAAGATGGACCCTCAGAAAGTGAGAGCAATTGTTGAATGGCCTACACCAAAGAGCATTGGAGAAGTTAGATCATTTCATGGATTGCCTAGTTTCTACCAGAAGTTCATCAGAGATTTCAGTTCAGTTTGTAACCCTATGATAGAGACAATGAGAGGTGATAGAAAAGACTTCAAGTGGACATCAGGAGTAGATAAAGGTTTTGAGTTATTGAAGTAGAAAGTGATAGAGCAACTTGTTTTGGAATTACCAGATTTCAATAAGGTATTTCAAGTAGATTGTGATGCAAATGGTAATGCAATAGGAGCAGTGTTAAGTCAAGAAGGTAGACCTGTAGCATATCTCAGTGAGAAGTTGAATGATGCAAGGAGAAGATGTTCAGTTTATGATCAAGAGTTCTATGCCATAATTCAAGCCTTGAAGAAGTGGAGACATTACTTATTACCTAAGGAATTTGTGTTGTATACAGATCATCAAGCTTTGCAATATTTGAATAGTCAAGGTAAGTTGAATCAGAGTCATATGAGATGGGTAGAGTTAATGCAAAGTTATACATTTGTATTGAAGCATAGGAGTGGTAAGTCAAACAAAGTTGCATATGCATTGAGTAAGAGAAGGAACTTGTTGACGGAGATGAGAGTTGAAGTGTTAGGTTTTGATGAGTTGAAGCATATGTATGAGGGAGACATTGATTTTGTAGAACCTTGGAAAACATGTAAGGAACCTATTGTGATAGATATGAGTAAGTGGTTGGAATATTTCATTCAAGAAGATATGTTGTTCAAACGAAACCAGTTGTACATACCTAGAAGTTCTATGAGAGACAATTTGATCAAGGAGAAACATAGTGGTGGATTGGTAGGACATTTTGGCATTGATAAGATAGTGGCTTTGGTAAGTGAAAACTACTTTTGGCCTCAGATACATAAGGATGTTAGGAAATTTGTGCAAATTTGTAGAGTTTGTCAAGTTGAAAAAGGGAATATTCAGAACATTGGATTGTATAAACCTTTGAAGTATCGAAGAGACCTTGGGAAGACATAAGTATGGATTTTGTAATGGGATTGTCAAAGACACGGAGATGACATGATTCTATATTTGTAGTGGTGGACAGATTTTCAAAGATGGCACATTTCATACCTTGTAAGAAGACAACTAATGTAGTGCATGTAGCTGACCTATTTTTCAAGGAGATTGTGAGATTGCATGGATTACCTAAGAGCATATTTTCAGACAAAGACACTAAGTTTGTTGGATACTTTTGGAAGACACTTTGGAAGAAGATGAAGATAGATTTGAAGTTCAGTTCAACATTTCATCCATAGATAGATGGACAGACAGAGGTAGTAAATAGGAGCTTGGGAAAATTGTTGAGATGTCTAGTTGGAGAGAAGATAGGAAGTTGCGATTTGATTCTTTCACAAGCAGAGTTCACACACAATAATTCAATGAATAGGAATATCGAAATAACACATTTTGAGATTGTTATTGGGGTAAACCCTAGAGTAGTTGTAGAATTGAGAGATATCAGTATGACAAAAAAGAGAAGTACAGAAATAGAAGAAATTGCAAAACATATGGAGACAATGCATAATCAAGTGAAGAAGCATTTGGAGGATATGAACAGTAAGTACAAAGAGCAAGCAGATGAGAAGAGGAGACATAAGGAATTTGTAGTTGGAGATGAAGTGATGGTATACTTGAGAAAAGAAAGATTTCCAGTTGGAACATATAACAAGTTGAAGATGAAGAAGTTTGGACCTTGTAGGATACTCAGAAAGTTTTATTTAGGAAATGCCTATGAAGTGGAGCTACCGAATATATTGCGTATATCACCTATTTTCAACATTGTAGACCTATATCAGTATCATGAAGTAGAGTTCAATGACAACATGGAAGAAGACTTGAAGAAGCAGTTACCACAAGCACCAGAGCAGATTGAAGATATTTTGGATAGCAGAGTTGGACACAGCACCAAAGGAAGACAATACAAAGAATACCTGGTGAAGTGGAAAGGCACACTGAAAGAAGATTCATCATGGATTTCTCAGGCTGAGGTGGACCATCTTGGTTTTCCTCTAGCCCCAGCAAAGTGAGGGACTCACTTTTTCAATAACCCCAGATGTCTGATGCAAGAGCATCCCTGGTTTAAGAGAAATCTTGCATCAACCAAAACATTTGCATTTCAGTTTGTTTGCATGTCAATTGGTTACTTTTCATTTTCCAGTTCAGTTCAGATAGTTCAGTCAGTAGCAGTTTCTGTATTTTGCTATGTGTTCTACTATAGTTTCATTTCAGCCCTTGCGGAGTTGGATATAGCACCTAGATACATTCTTCTACATCATATGCAGAATTCAAAGCATTTGGATTAAGTACCAGAAATTTATTGCTATCAGAAGATCAACTATTTTCTCAGAGCAAAGCATCCTGGCAATCTCAAACAATCAGCTAAAGGAGAAGACTTGCCGAGCATTTCCATATATGTGAAGCCCAATGACACATCATTTGATGATGTATGGTTCATGGCCGACCTTCCCCAAGATCTGTACATCATTCCATTTATTTGCGGAGGAGTTCTATCCATTTAGATCTGACCTATCTGTGTACACACATTACACCTCTTCATTGGAGTTTGTAACTTTTCTTGGCTGACGTGGAGGAATCTTTTGTACCAGAGATGATATAAATTGATGTAATAGATCCTTAGGAAGGCATATTTCGATAGTTAATCATTAGTTCATTATTGATAGTTTGAATTCTTGCAAAGGAGCTTCAAAGCCATATTTGGTGCATACTCTGTAATCGGGCCTTTGAGCCCAATTGTAAGCCTGCATGATGCTAGCCAATCTATATTTGAATTCTATGATGTATTGAATGACTGAATCTATATTTGTTTCATTTCCTTGAGTTGTTTCCGTTGTGTTTACTCTTGCTACATGGTCTAGATAGTTCACTCTGTGAGCCCTCCTACCATGACTGCACCAGTTCTTGAGTTTTAGGAACATAGATTGCATTTACTAATCTTTGAAACAATGACGGTTTAGGAGTCATAGTGGAATGTTCAATCAAGATAAAGTCCTCAAGGGCTTTATCTAACATATTGAAGTCATGACAACTAAATGGCTCATCATTAACATGAAAGTCTTGCAAAAAGTAATCTGACATTATATCATGCTCAAATTAACTCAAGACTTAAATGTAAAATGATAAAGCATAAACTTTATGAGAATATAATGGAATAACACTATGCAACACACAAAGCTATAATTTCAAACTCTTTTTAATGAAAGGATAAAGGAAATCACTCAAGTTTCAATATATGTACCTTCACAAAAGAGGGTTTGCAATCTAAATATGTTTTAGGAAAACAAACCAACTCAGATTTGATGTTTAAAAGGATGCTAATTCTTTAGAGCACGGGTTCACCAAAATGTTTAGGAGGAAAATGTGGATGCAAGATAGAAGACTTCAGGTCTGTTGGTCATGATGTTAGTCATTCGCAAACATAGAATAAAAGTTACACAACAACCTTTACTCATCTTGAAAGATACGATGAATTCGAAGAATTCATGATCCCAAGTCTCCGTTGATTAGGTCTTAATCTACTGACGTTACTCAGTGGTTGATGTGTGTTGCTGTTTTCCATTCAGGGGCCTTACGTGTTTCTGCACTGTTCATCATCATCATCCTCAAATATCCTGCTCTGGATGTTCGCTCTGCATAAGTCTCCAACAATTCTACCTCTGCACTGTGAATTTAGTCAAATAACGTGCCTACAGGCTGATATTTGCATGATTTCTGCCATTATTTATGATTCTTTGCATGATATTTTCAATAATACATGCATTTAACTCAAATATGCTAATGATCTTCAGTTACCTACGGGATTTCAGCATATTTCTCTGTTCTGCTTGTTATTTATCATGATTTGCAGTTATGGTGACGAATTAATGAAATTAAAAAAAGGAAAAAGGGTTAAAGAATGAGATTCCCAAAACTACTGGACTTAGATCACTGATCCACATACAAGCTCCCATACATGCAATGAAAAGAAGGAAAACTAGAAATCATACTTCACCAGGACATTCCACAAATCTGCATGATCTAGTGCAAATCTTCAAAGGAAAAGTTGACAACAACATGTAATGAAATGAAAGCGCTTCCAGTTGAACACAGCATTCACCAGTACATATCCAGAAATCAACAAGAAGATTACGTAAAATTTACAATCAGGATGTAATCTGAAACTTCATATCCATTCAGTATGCTCAAGAACAGGTACATTTACAGTGATCTGAAGAAAGAACCTTGACATTTCAACAATTCTATCCTCATTAGTCTCAGTAATCCGATCTCCTAATTGATTCTACAGTAATTGACTTTTTGCGCCAGATGCGTCTATGTATTCTAATGTATTCCTCCTTTTAATGTTGACAAGCTCTGGCCTTTATATAGAACAACTGCCAAAAAACGGTTACAACGATCCAAGGATCAGGATCCTCTCACAACAATTAGCGGTCCAGATGAAAAGCACATGCTTCGCCAGTTAGCAAATGTGCAGCTGGCACATAATATTCCAGCATCTTCAACTTGATTCAGTCTCCAGCTGGCGAACAGCATATTTGACAATATCCTCCTCATTTCTGGCTCATGTTGCCTCTATGCGCAACTTTGTAATGCTCAGCTTTCAGCAGCATCATGACTTCAATGCTCATCTTCAGCAGCATCATCATGTCTTCCTGCAAGTAAACAGACAAACATTAAGTTCATCATCATGTGGATAAACAACAGGAAGTAAACATTTTATTAAACAAGCCCCCAAAATGCGCAGCTAAAGGCAATCGGGCTCCAAATTTCCATTACTTCATGTTTTTGCCCATTTTCTTGTATATCGGGCTCAAAATATGATCATGATGATCTCAAATTATACAAGGAAATAATCGCCCTTCAACCATCCTTAGAATCCGGCTTTGCATCATCATCATATTTGCATCGGCGTGACTACATATGATCAGGGTGACAATTTTACCTTAGGCCGACGGTAACAGTTATACCGACGCCAAACATCATGAGGATGACCAACATAAATTGGCGCTAGAAGGAGGGCCAGCTGTTTCTCAGCATCATCAACAGAAGGAGGGCCGAGCTGTTTCTCAGCAAATAAATTCTTTTCAGTTGACGTGATATCCCCTGCCTCTGTTCAGCAGCCCGCTTTAAATCTTGCTAACGTATATGCAGGCCCCTCGCTTCTAACGCAACATAAATTGGCGCTAGAAGGAGGGCGAATAATAGATCCTGTTCCTGAACAAAGAATTTTTGATTTCTGCAAATATTGCATAAATATTTCAGCATTTCAGTTAAATGTTTGCAAATATCTCTTACCTGAGATGTTTTGGTTGCATCTTTGCAAAGATCTGGCCCAAAGCATCAAATATTTGTTTGATTTTCTGGACTTTCAAGTTTTAGTCTGAGATATGATAGATCTCCTTAAAATTGCAAAATACTAAAAAATTGAAGAATAGAGTCTCATTTTGATGGATGTATATGAAAATAAGTGTCAAATTAACATTCCTTTATTTCAGGAAACTTTAACTAGGCAGCTTTACCCTCACAGTTTGTCTAACTTTGGTTTATCTACCTGTTGTAGGATACACCAGACTACAGAACACAGTGAAATAAATTGCTTAATTTTCCTTACAAGGTTGGATTTATATTTGAAAGGACTAATATTCTTTCTGGATGTGTTCAGGGTTGAAATTTGCCAAGCAAATGAAGCAGTCTGCCAGGGAAATGAAGAAATTCTGGAGCAACAAGCAGATGCAGCACCAGAAGTTATTAATTGCCCAGACATTGAAGTAGATCATTCTGAAGATTTTGAATTATGCTTGTCTAGAAATATACAGCGTAGTCAAATATTAGGTTTGCCCATTGATGATGTCTTGATTGAAAGCTGGTGCAGATTACATGATGAAGAGCATTCAGAGAGAGATTGTTACCCTTGCTTGGTCATGTTGAAAAAGATTCTAGAAAATATAATAGCTGAGTCAGTTCCAGAAGGTAATGAAGAGGAAACGTCTTTCCTGGATTCATTCTATGGTGAGATTGATAGGAGTTCTCTACTTCCTAATACAAGTAAGGACCAGTCAGTATGCAGGTATGAATCTTGTGAAAATTTTAGAGAAGAAATCACTCATCAGGATAATATTTTTGATTCTGATCCTAATACTTTTGATAAAGAAGATGAAACATCTTTCCTGGAGTCATTCTATGGTAAAGAGAAGTGTAAACAGATAGTAGAGCAATTTAAATGCACTGGTGATGATGAAGTTCCTATGATGGTAACTCAGGGAGTCATAGAGAAGAAAATAAATGCTGATTTATTACCTGACTTCTTTGAATTAAATGATCAAATGCAAGAATGTTGCAGGTTAAAGGAACCAGATCCTCTAATAGATAGAAAATGTGAATTATTTAATGAACAATTCCTGAAAGATGAAGATGTAGAAGACTTTGGAGTTGTGCATGTCACTCCAGAAATATTTTGAAAATGAAATAGGGGAGTCTTCTTATCAGTTGAATGCAAATTCTCCTTTACAGTCAAGTGATTTAGAAATGATAAATTTCTGTATATCAGGTTGTGATAATAAAGATACTTATTTAGATGCTGATGTGCAGGAAATTGAAGAAAATATTGAGAAGTTTCCTGAACTGGAGGATAAACTGAACATCCAGAATGAAGGGATAAGGCTGGATAAAGATGAAGAATTAATACATCAAAGGTCATACATCCTTCAACTTGAAGAGGGACCAGGCACTGAGCCAAGCAGTGAAAATATAATGACAAATGGAAGACCAACTACCAATGAAGAAGCATGTCCAGCAAAGCCAGAAATACACCAGGTTGTATTTCTCCTTTCTACAGTAAATGATGTTGAATACTATTTTAATTATGGAAATTCAGGAGATAAGACATGCATATGGATTAATCATGAACATGGTGAGCTTCCTCAGTTGCTGATCATCAAGAGTTGTTCTGTTGAATACGGTGAATTCAGAATATTAGAATATTCTTCAGAATATAAAGATAAATTTGCTAGGTTGAGAACCATAACTAATACCCTGATGCTCCTGCACAATCAAAAGAAGTATGCAAATACAGGTGTCCTTAGGTCTTTTTCTGGTTTTTGTTTGCCTAGTAGTGTGTTGTATATAATTTTGTAGGTTAGTTGTTTGTACAGTCTGCTTGTTTGTTTTGCTTTCTTGTTCTGTTCCTGTTGTTTCCTTTTTGTAGGTTAGTTGTTTGTATAGTGTTTCTTCTGTTTTGTGTTGTTTTGGTTGAGTTTTGTTTTGGTAAGTCAAGATGATGCACTTCATCACCTAAGAAAATAACTAAATTGTTAGGATTCAAGTGATGAGATCAGATTTAGATATAGATTGTAATTCATTCTGATAAATACTCATGATCAGGTTTATGATGTCTTTTCATCAAGGTGCCTTTTCTTGTCCAAAGTGAATCAAACACAATGAAACACCTAACAGCCTTGGGCTTGTTGAAGATATGAGTATAGGTGTTAAGTGAAAAATCTAAAGGGACTCCCTTGCTACCAATACAATCTCCAACCTAAAGCTGCAAGTGACCACACCTTGTATAAATGAGCTGACATGATGATATCAAATATAAGTATATAAATAGAAAATATATAAACAATAAAATTAGGCCATCTAAGTAACTCTACCGGGGCTATGGACGCCTGCTGGCAGTGGGGCTCTACTTAGGGAGATTGTATAGATAACCTTGCCGGGGCTATGGACGCCTGCTGGCAGCAAGGCTCTATCCAGGTTGGCTATGAGGGATGATCTCCAACTATGTAGTTTAACACCAGTTACTTATGTTTTCAACTTACTTTCAAGATGAGGATAATTAATCATATGCACACACATGATCCTTTGTTAGCACTATTACCTTGATAAAACTTTACCATAACTGCAAATCATGATGAATAACAAGCAGAAACAGTGAAATATGCTGAAATCCCGTAGGTAACTGAAGATCATTAGCATATTTGAGTTAAATGCATGTAGTATTGGAAATATCATGCAAAGAATCATTAATAATGATAGAAATCATGCAAATATCAGCCTGTAGGCACATTATTTGACTAAATTTACAGTGCAGAGGTAGAATTGTTGGAGACTTATGCAGAGCAAACATCCAGAGCAGGATATTTGAAGATAGTGATGATGAACAGTGCAGAAACACGTAAGGCCCCTGAATGGAAAACAGCAACACACATCAACCACTGAGTAACGTCAGTAGATTAAGACCTAATCAACGGAGACTTGGGATCATGAATTCTTTGAATTCATCGTATCTTTCAAGATGAGTAAAGGTTGTTGTGTAACTTTTATTCTATGTTTGCGAATGAATAGCATCATGACCAACAAGGTCCCACACCTTCACACACTAAAGAATTAGCGAAGCAAAGGAGAATTTTAGGGATAAACTATTGATTTCCAATGTTCCCTTTTCCTACTAATTAATTCTGTGTGACTATTTTGATCAGGTTTTTACAAGCTAGTATCTCTCACTAAGCATGAAATGCTAAATTACCAATCAAACTATAATAACTTAATTTTTGAAACAGATATGAATAAAACAATTATAGAAATGTAGAAGAAATAGTATAGAGATAGTTTACCCAGAAACAAAGGACCTGTTGGACTAGGGTGCCAATGCTAGTGTCCCAAAAGTTTCTAAATGTTGGGATTTTATGCAACAGATGTCTTTCAACCTCCAGAGGCTTCCAGATCTTGAATAAATCACCCAGTTAGACTAGGGCATTATTGCCAGTGTACCGAAAGTCTCAGAATCTTAAAATCTAAACTCTGTGATGACTCTATTTACAATATCCATCTTCCTGTCACTCATTTCCCCTTGATCTTGATGAATTCAACCTATACATGCAAAAGGAGGAGAAAGATGGTTGTGGCTATATAGGAGCTTGCCTCAGTCAAGCCTCATTTTTAGTATTCCTACCTTGAAATAATAGCCCAAGATAAAGATCTACAAATTTGTGTGTTCATCTAACAAATGTGCATGCATAAACATAAAAACCCTAGATGACTCAAGCATCAAGGAAAGATCAACAATTTCCTTCACTCAATGAACAAACACAACTTCACCTCAAGGAGATGAAAGCAATTGATGCAGGGGCATCGCATACATTTTATAAGTTTTCACTATTTTTTTTATTATTTGAGTTTTGTGACAGGATATGGTGTATTCAGGTTCTTGTCACCTTAGCGACAGGAAATGTGTGGATTGATAAAGTTGCCTTTGGCATAGACTTTTGAGCAATTGTGGATAGTTGGGAGTTGAGCAGTTAGAGGATGAATTATGTTCTGTAACGGCCAAGCAAGGAAAGGCCAGTAAATGGGAAGAATTCGAGTGGTCATTGATGACAGTGAAAATGCCTCTTCCTGGAGAATCTTTAAAAGTGTTTTCATTAATGATGGCATCTCATAATGTGAGAGAAAGGGCATCAGACTTAGTATATTTTTGGAACATTTTATGGTTATATGATAGGGGTAGAGGAAAAGAAGAAATAAGCCAGCATGGGAATTTGAAACGCCTCCCTTGAGGCCTATTAAAATGCATTATTCTTGGTAGTGCCAAAAATAAGGATGGTACGCTACATTTTGGATGGAAAATGGTAGGTTGAGTGCCAAATATTCTCTAGAATATGAAATGCCTCATGAGAGGCATAAAAGAGGATTATTAATTTAGAATCTAAAGTAGCATGGGGGAGAGAGAAGAGTAGGTTTAGCCTAAGACAAAAAATGAAGGTCGACTAAGAAGGAGGATGTAGAGGCCCAAAAGGAAGGAGAGAGACCGCGTAATTTCAAGATAGAGAACAGATGTGAGGGAGAAGTTTTGTAAGAGGCCAATTGTCTAAAGAGAGAGAGAGAGACAAAAAGTCCACACATGAATACTGAAGATAGAAAGAAATAGAAACAGCAAGGAGCGATTACAAATGCCAAGGAGTAGGAATTTGAAGGAGAAATTTTCGTATGATGTCTGTGTCAAAGCCCGACTGTGGTGGCCAAATTATGTGTAGATAAATAGTTCCTGTAGTAGAATGAAGAGATTACATTGTTTTGTTTCATATGAGAACTATTTTAATGCATCAACAAATTACTATCCTTTATCATTGTTCATATCTATGTGTATGGTAATTCCTCTCCTTGATAAAATTCATATCTGAAAGTGCATGTGCGAACGCATAATTTGATAGTTTGAACTTCCTTTCATTATTATGGGATTGTGATTTCTATTTAAGTCTAAATATATTGAATCTCTATAAATTGAAATTGACTATGACCTATGCATTCCATCAAGTGGTATCAGAGCCCTAAAAGATCTGGTCAGTGAGCACTATGTGTTCTTGATTTTAATGGGTATTGCTGGATGAGTGTTGTATTTTAATGCATGTTGTAGATTGACAGAGCAAGAGAGTAGAAGTGGGTTTAAAAGATGAGGCTAAGCAAAGGGAAGAGTAGCCTGGAGTAAGTATCAGTAGGCTGAAAGATACATCAAGTTTACATAGGTAGAGCACCAAAGGAGAGGCAACATGTGCTAGTTATTGTAGTATTGTTGTGTGAACCGATCACCGAAGGAGAGGTAGTTCGTACTTGAAGAGCAAGAAGTGTAGTTGTGTCTTAAGAAGACCCTAGGTGAATTTGTTGAGGGTAGTGAAGGAGGCACGAAAGATTGCTAGAAATTGAGAGGGAAGAAGATCATTGAATAAGTGCAACAGATTACAACAGTGTGAAGGATAGGGCTTAGTGTAATAAGATCCGTGATAATCCCATATTGGGATAGATATTGGGATGAGATAGAGAGCAGAAAGCTCTGAAAAGAATTGGAAGAGATTGCAAGAAGTATGGATATTTTGGAAAAGAGTTATTTTCCTGATAAGGTGGTGATTGCAAAAATTAGACAAGAAGCAGAGGACACCAAATCTACAGTAGTGTCATGTCTTTTGGAAGGCATGAAAGACAATGATGATGCAATGAGAAGTGCAACAAGAGTTGTAAATTAAAAAGAGAATAATGGGAATGCAATAATTAGAAAGGTAGCAGCCAAGATACGAATTAATGAAAGGATAGAAGATGTAGCAATGATTGAGAAGAATGTGGGAAGAAATTAAAAAAAAAAGAGGGAAAGAAAAAGTGCAGCAAGTAACACTTGGAATAGAAAGTAATGAGGAAAGGAAAGTGTCCAGTATAGAAGCACTCGAGGAGACAAATTGGTCTCTTGATTTATTTGCTATTGATGTGTTTGAAGTTGTGAATGTAGGTATAAAGAAGGTTGAGAACAAGCCTTTGGAGACATAAAGAGGAAGGCCAAGAAGAAAGCCCATAGATAAGGAAAGAGATAAGGAATGGAAAGAAACAGTCTAGGCAGCAACACTTATGGGAAAAGGTAAAGATATGAGAGACTTCATTGGAGTGGTCAAGGTTGAGAACTCGACATCAATAAGAGAAGAGGCACTCGTAGATGGTGGTGAAGATGAGAAAAGTCAGATACAAGTTGCAGCAGAAGGTGTGCAAGGATCATTTGTAGCAGGTCCTTGAGAAAAGGTATATTGCAAAGTATTTAAATATAAAGATAAGGAGGATAATGAGATTTTCCAGAATGATAGGAAAGATATAGATGTTGTGGAATTTTTGGATGTATTTAGAAGTTTTGTAGGAAAGAGAAAATGGTGCAGGAGCACCCGCACATGATCAGGATATAGGTCCACATGATGACATACATGATCAGGATATAGGATAGTTATCAGCATGATGACAAGGCAGTAGGCTATTTTTAGTATGTTTGACTTTATCATGTAATAAGGTCCATTGGACCGATGCTATGTAATAGATCAGCCTAGGAGTATGTGTAGGCAGTTAGAGATCGGGATAAGATAGTCTGAGTTGTCCTCTCTCCCAGCTGCTTGGAAGCTCCCAGCCGCTGGGAAGTGAAGTTGGTAGTACTCGAAGGATTTGTTATATATACCTTCGACCTGTTAGGGTTTAGACACAGTTCATATTGACAGTTCATTTTGATTTTGTTAGTTGTTATGTTCAGGAGAGTAGTACTGGTGATATGCTGTACTGGTGATCAGTCCAGATAGTGTGAAGTAGAATTGTAAAAGCAGGACAGTTGAATTCCAATTGAATAAGATCTCATCTTTGCATTATCTGGTTGTATCAGTTGTATCTGTTTTGATTTCTTTTCTGTTTGCAAGTTAATGGGCACTTTCAACCCTTCCACCGGTTGATCCTGCAAATCGGTGGAATGGTCCTGTATCATAGTTTAGTTTGCATTTGTGTTTTCTGTTTCTGCATTGCATTGTTCAGGAGATCAGTTAGGAGCATGCTGTGACTCAGCCTAGCATCCTCATGTGCTAGGTCTAGAAGATAAGTTGTTAGATTTTGGTTTGAAGGTGATCCGGCCCGGTCGTCACATTGCCTTTGTGAAATTATGCGGTTCTGAGTGTTTACATGCAGCGGACGGATACATAGGAGTCTGCATGTGCGTTTCCAGTCGGAACGAGCCGCATCGTCATCTGCGAATCCATCGCCATCAGGATCAGGTCGTGAAGTTGTTGAAGTTTGCACGTTGCAAGTGCATCATGATGTTTTGAGTTGGATATATACTCAGTGTATATATCGCAGTCAGGATCATCTCTCGGGGAAGGTCATCATCCGCATATCGCTAACGGATGCGGGTGTGAAAGTTAAGTTTTTTTGGCTAAGTGTTGAAGAGTTCATCAGGATGATGTGTGATGTCATCGTCATCAGGATATGACGTCATCGTCATCAGGATATTAAGAAATCCCTCAATGCGGGTTTATCCTGTTGTCGTTAAGTGGTTAAGTATCGGCGTAGGCAGGAAGTTGCATTAGCATCATCAGGAGGTTTCGAGGAACCGGATGAACAATATCATGATGCTGTTGCTTGTATCGTCGGGCAGTGGAGCATCGAAGGCAAGTTGTTGAAGTGCAACGTCATCAGGATATTAGAAGCTACCGGATATTTGGATATCCTGCTGACGAAGGTGATATTGAATATCATGATGATGCCGCTTGTATTTGGCACCCGATGAACAGTGCAACCGGAGGATGTTTGCGCCCGTTGATTATCATGATGATGATGATAGGCGACAAAGGGAGGAGGTAAATAGTAGTCGACAGGAGGATATTTGCGATCATCCGAAATATGATGATGCTGTTGAAATGTGATGATGCTGTTGGTGTCTTTAGAAAATATGATGATGATGTTCAGCCGATAGACATTTTTATCAGGTTGTTTGTATTGTTGGCAGCTCCTTCCTGTTAGGTTGCCTCCGTTGCGTCCCACTCTGCATCATAGTGGTATCAGAGCCAAGGTTAGGATCTTCTGGAAAAGATAAGCAGGATGTCAGACGAAGAAGGAACGTCTGAGTTTCCAACAAAGATGACCAACGCTGAGTTGGCAGTTCTGGTGAAGAAACAGATTGCAGAAAGCAAGGCCGTGAAGGCTCAGAATCAGGAGTTGAAAGATGAGTTAGCAAAGTTGAGGAGCAGGGTAGGTTCTGGTAGAGAAGATGATAGGGAAGAAGAGGATATCTCTGATTGGAGCGAGGAGGTCGTTCCTGCAGACCAGAGGCCACTGTTGAATGCCC
The DNA here is from genome assembly GCA_027924645.1 of Cunninghamia lanceolata. Taxonomy (NCBI): domain Eukaryota; kingdom Viridiplantae; phylum Streptophyta; class Pinopsida; order Cupressales; family Cupressaceae; genus Cunninghamia; species Cunninghamia lanceolata. Next base: position 8,595,332 of record BSBN01000252.1, on the reverse strand, counting down.
TCAAGGCCATGGAGAGGAGAACCATGGATGTGAAGCTGGATTTGCCAGTGTTTACAGGTAAGATGGACCCTGATTCAGTAATGGAATGGATAGACTGTCTGAACAATTTCTTTGTGACAGAGGAAATACCAGAACAGCAGAGAGTGAAGATAGCACAGTCAAAGATGAAAGAAGCTGCCTTGACATGGTGGAACTTTGTTCAGGATGATAGAGTGCAGGAGGGAAAACGTAGAGTTGCCACATGGAAGAAGATGATGGAATTGGTAAAGGAGGCTTATATTCCTTTGGATTACAGTATCCAGTTACACAAGAGGAAGCAGAACCTGAAGCAGAAGGAGCTAGATGTCAGCTCATATACAGAAGAGTTCATGAAACTCTGTATGAAGACCAAGGTGAAAGAAAGTGAAGAAGAAAAGGTAGCCAGATACCTTAATGGACTGAGGTTTAATATTCAGGAAGATCTGAGTCTGCATAACCCAGATACAGTGCAGAAAAGCTTTCAGTTGGCACTGAAAGTGGAAGAAAAGCTGAAGAGAAAACAAGACCAAAACAATAGAGGAAGAGGAAGACAACAAAGAGGTGGAAGAAGTCCTTTCAGAGGCAGAGGACATGGACAGGGATATCAAGGAGAATCCAGTCAAGACAATAGCAAGGGCAACAATAGTCAGAATCAGAGAGAGAATTTTAGTCAGCAAGGAAACTTCAGAGGCAGAAGACCCTTCAGAGGAAGATCCCAGGGCAGAGGATCCATCAGATGCTACAACTGTAACAAAGAAGGCCATATAGCCAGCAGATGTCCAGACAAGGCCACAAGCTCAGCAGGAGAAAGGAGGACAAATCTGGTCAATGAACCTGATAATCAAAGTAGGACAAGCTCTAATGATTTTCAGAGTGTGAATGGTCCTGAGAATTATGGATATCCAGAAAGTGGAGAGTCCCTGATGATGAGAAGAACAGTGACTACCATGAAGGTACCTGACAAAGAAGCCCCTCAGAGGAAGTCCCTTTTCAGAACCACTTGCAAAGCAGGAGGTAAGGCATGTAAGGTTTTGATTGATTCTGGTTCTACTGAGAACTTTGTGTCTGAAGAAATGGTGGTGAAGCTGAAGCTTAGGAGATTGCCTCATCCATCTCCATATAAAGTCTCATGGATTACTCAAGGACAGCAGACAACTGTAGAAGAGCAGGCTTGGGTAGAGTTTCAGATTGGTGGATATAAGGATAAGTTGTTGTTTGATATCACCAAGATGGATGCTTGCAACCTTTTGTTTGGTAGACCATGGCAGTATGATCTGAAGGCACAGCATGATGGTGTTAAAAACACCTATAAAATCACTAAAGATGGTAAAGAAGTAACGTTATTCCCATTGAAGGAGAAAGAGGAGAAGTCTAAAGGCAAAGAAGTGAAGGTCATGCTGATGGAAGGCAAACAGTTCATGAAAGAAGTAGCAGCAGAAGGTGCAGTTGCATATGCCCTAATCCCCTGTATGAGTGTGGATAAGAAACAACAGCAAGAAGCCAAGACAGAGAAGAAGCCAAGGTTGATAGACCCAGCTGTCCAAGAGTTATTGGATAAGTACAAAGGTGTTATCTCAGAGGGAATGCCAAGATCCCTACCACCTGTCAGAGATATCAGCCATTACATAGACTTGATTCCAGGGTCTACACTTCCAAATAAAGCAGCTTATAAGCTTACCCCAGAACAGAATGCAGAAGTAGCCAGGCAGATTGAAGAATTGATGAATTCAGGTCTGATTGGAAAGAGTCTGAGTCCATGTGCAGTACCAGCTGTACTAGCACCTAAGAAGGAAGGCACTTGGAGGCTTTGCACCGATTCCAGAGCCATCAACAAGATCACAATCAGGTATAGGTTTCCAATCCCCAGAATTGAGGATTTACTTGATTGTTTGGGAAATGCTAAGTACTTTACCAAAATAGATTTGAAGAGTGGGTACCATCAGATCAGGATTAGACCAGGTGATGAGTGGAAGACAGCATTCAAAACAAATGAAGGTTTATATGAATGGAAGGTTATGCCATTTGGTTTGTCTAATGCCCCTAGTACTTTCATGAGGCTGATGAATGAGGTTCTGAAGGAATTCATTGGTAAGTTTGTCATAGTCTATTTAGATGACATTCTGATTTTCAGTAACACCAGAGAAGAACATCTCAGGCATATAGATCTGGTTCTCAAGAGGTTACATGAAGAGAAGCTGATGATAAACTTGGACAAGTGTCTGTTCATGAAACAGGAGATCACATATTTAGGTTTTGTCATCTCACAAGGAAAGCTGCAGATGGATAAGGAGAAGGTGAGTGCCATATTGAATTGGCCAACTCCACAGACCATGAATGAAGTCAGAAGTTTCCATGGGTTAGCAACCTTCTACAGAAAGTTCATCAGAGGGTTCAGTCATATTTGTGCACCCATGTTGGATACCATAAAAGGAGGACAGAAGTGCAGGTTTGTTTGGACTCAAGGAGCAGATGATTCCTTTGAGGCATTGAAGAGGAAGGTGGCACAGCAGCCAGTCCTTGCACTTCCAGATTTCAGCAAGATCTTTCAGGTAGAGTGTGATGCCAGTCACATGGCCATTGGAGCAGTACTCAGTCAAGAGGGTAGACCGATTGCATTTTTCAGTGAAAAGCTCAATGATGCTAAGAAAAGGTATTCATCATATGATCTGGAAATGTATGCCTTAGTTCAGTCCCTAAAGAAATGGAGGCATTATCTGTTGCCAAAGGAGTTCATAGTCTTCACAGACAACCAGGCTTTAAGTTTCATCAACAGCCAGGAGAAACTGAACCACAGACATATGAAGTGGGTAGAGACATTACAGGCTTTCACTTTTACCTTGAAGCATAAGAAAGGGGTTAAGAACAAAGTTGCAGATGCTTTGAGCAGAAGAGTTCTCACAGTCAATCAGATTCAGTTAGAGAGTGTTGGTATTGATTCACTCAAGACCATGTATGAGTCTGATGCTGATTTTGGAGAAATATATCAGGTCTGTACTTCTTTTGGGGAGAAATACCATGCTGAGTTCTCTGAATTCCTGATCCAGGATGGATTACCGTTCAAGGGTGGACAGTTGTGTATCCCAAGGTGTTCTATGAGGTTGAATATAATCAAGGAGAAACATTGTGGAGCAATGGCAGGTCATTTTGGTCTAGACAAGACTCTTGATCTGGTCAGGAGGCATTATTTCTGGCCTAAGTTGCAGTCAGATGTCAGGAAATTTGTAGAAACCTGTGTAATTTGTCAGAAGGCTAAAGGCAGGTCAACTAATGCAGGGTTATATCAGCCCTTACCCATTCCTTCCAGACCGTGGGAAAGTATCAGTATGGATTTTGTTTTAGGTTTGCCAAGGACCAGGAGAGGATTTGACAGTGTCTTTGTTGTAGTGGATAGGTTCAGTAAAATGGCACATTTCTTGCCATGCAAAACCACTGCAGATGCCTCATATATTGCAGATTTATTCTTCAGGGAGATTGTCAGAATTCATGGGTTGCCTTTGAGCATAGTTTCAGACAGAGATGTGAAGTTTGTGGGTCACTTCTGGAGAACCCTTTGGAGGAAATTGGGAACCAATTTATCTTTTTCCTCTGCATATCATCCTCAAACGGATGGACAAACTGAGGTTGTGAACCGTTCCTTGGGGAATCTACTTAGATGCTTGACCAAACAGCATGGAGAGAAGTGGGACAATATTCTGTCTCAAGCTGAGTTTTCATATAATGATACTGTCAACAGGAGCACAGGAAAATTGCCTTTTCAGGTAGTGTATGGAATGCATCCCAGAGGTATTTTAGAGTTGCGAGAACTACCTACAGCAGATCCTGTTAGTGCAGATGGAGACGCTTTTGCTGAAGCAATCAAAGAAGTTCATGATCAGGTTAAGACCCAACTCCAGCAAACCACTTTAAAATATAAGGAATATGCTGACAAGAAGAAGGAGGATGTTCAATTTGCTGTTGGAGATTTGGTTTGGGTTCACTTGAAGAAAGACAGGCTTCCTAAGAGGAAGTATACTAAGCTCATGCCAAAGAAAGTTGGACCATGTCAGATTTTGCAAAAGCATGGACAAAATGCTTATGAGATCCAACTACCACCTGATCTCGGTTTATCTCCTATCTTCAATGTATGTGATTTAACTCCATACAAGGCTAATCCAGATGCAGATCAGGATATCCTACAGGATACAGTTGCTGAAGACATTCCTCAACATGATCCCCCACAGCTACAGCAGATTTTGGACACTAGAGTGGTCAAACAGACCAAGAACAAGCAGTACTTGGAGTACCTCGTCTCTTGGAAGGGACAGCCGACTTCCGAAGCAGTATGGATGACTGCAGAACAGATACAGAAGCATGGTGCCGACCTTGATACTCTCATCTCAAGTGGACTTGAGATTTCTTCTTTTGGGGAGTATGGTGCAGGAGCACCCGCACATGATCAGGATATAGGTCCGCATGATGACATACATGATCAGGATATAGGATAGTTATCAGCATGATGACAGGGCAGTAGGCTATTTTTAGTATGTTTGACTTTATCATGTAATAAGGTCCATTAGACCGATGCTATGTAATAGATCAGCCTAGGAGTATGTGTAGGCAGTTAGAGATCGGGATAAGATAGTCTGAGTTGTCCTCTCTCCCAGCCGCTTGGAAGCTCCCAGCCGCTGGGAAGTGAAGTTGGTAGTACTCAAAGGATTTGTTATATATACCTTCGACCTGTTAGGGTTTAGACACAGTTCATATTGACAGTTCATTTTGATTTTGTTAGTTGTTATGTTCAGGAGAGTAGTACTGGTGATATGCTGTACTGGTGATTAGTCCAGATAGTGTGAAGTAGAATTGTAAAAGCAGGACAGTTGAATTCCAATTGAATAAGATCTCATCTTTGCATTATCTGGTTGTATCAGTTGTATCTGTTTTGATTTCTTTTCTGTTTGCAAGTTAATGGGCACTTTCAACCCTTCCACCGGTTGATCCTGCAAATCGGTGGAATGGTCCTGTATCATAGTTTAGTTTGCATTTGTGTTTTCTGTTTCTGCATTGCATTGTTCAGGAGATCAGTTAGGAGCATGCTGTGACTCAGCCTAGCATCCTCATGTGCTAGGTCTAGAAGATAAGTTGTTAGATTTTGGTTTGAAGGTGATCCGGCCCGGTCGTCACATTGCCTTTGTGAAATTATGCGGTTCTGAGTGTTTACATGCAGCGGACGGATACACAGGAGTCTGCATGTGCGTTTCCAGTCGGAACGAGCCGCATCGTCATCTGCGAATCCATCACCATCAGGATCGGGTCGTGAAGTTGTTGAAGTTTGCACGTTGCAAGTGCATCATGATGTTTTGAGTTGGATATATACTCAGTGTATATATCGCAGTCAGGATCATCTCTCGGGGAAGGTCATCATCCGCATATCGCTAACGGATGCGGGTGTGAAAGTTAAGTTTTTTTGGCTAAGTGTTGAAGAGTTCATCAGGATGATGTGTGACGTCATCGTCATCAGGATATGACGTCATCGTCATCAGGATATTAAGAAATCCCTCAATGCGGGTTTATCCTGTTGTCGTTAAGTGGTTAAGTATCGGCATAGGCAGGAAGTTGCATTAGCATCATCAGGAGGTTTCAAGGAACCGGATGAACAATATCATGATGCTGTTGCTTGTATCATCGGGCAGTGGAGCATCGAAGGCAAGTTGTTGAAGTGCAACGTCATCAGGATATTAGAAGCTACCGGATATTTGGATATCCTGCTGACGAAGGTGATATTGAATATCATGATGATGCCGCTTGTATTTGGCACCCGATGAACAGTGCAACCGGAGGATGTTTGCGCCCGTTGATTATCATGATGATGATGATAGGCGACAAAGGGAGGAGGTAAATAGTAGTTGACATGAGGATATTTGTGATCATCCGAAATATGATGATGCTGTTGAAATGTGATGATGCTGTTGGTGTCTTTAGAAAATATGATGATGATGTTCAGCCGATAGACATTTTTATCAGGTTGTTTGTATTGTTGGCAGCTCCTTCCTGTTAGGTTGCCTCCGTTGCGTCCCACTCTGCATCAGAAAAGAAATCCAAGGAAGGGTAAAGTTGGTAAGCAAGGAAATCAAGGATGAGAGAAAACCCTGACAACAAGGTATGGAAAGGGCATATGAAGATAGAAATGTTCATTGTGAGCATGCATATGGAAATACTAATTTGAAAATACAAGTAAATAGGGAGATGAATAATCTAGGGAATACAAACATTGTTAAGGATCATGGCTATAGGATACCGAATTGGAAAAGGAAATTAGTTGTTTAGAGGCAACATGCAAAGTGTAAGCAAGCAGATGTGTGTAAGGGAGTTTATGACAGAAAACAGCCCCAAGGAATGAAGGGCATGAAAGAGTTCAAGTGGAGCCATGATCATAAGATGAGGGATCAAGAAAGGATGCAGAATGGATGTGTTTTCAGGCAAGAAGCAATCCATGGAATAGAAAGGCTGAGTGTAGATAAAAACAAGCATCCGCCTGAGGTTAGAGAAAACAAAGTATGGATGGTTAAGCATGTGATGGAAGGGAATAATAGTGTTGTTGTAGGACATGGTGGTGAGAAAAGACTGCAAGAGGATGTAGGATACGAAAACAAGGTCAAGTTTAGTGACCATGAGATCATGATTGATTCAAAGAGGATGTTGCAGCAAAGTAGTTCCAGACTAGAAGAGGCAAATAAGAAAGGAGAAGAAACATTGCCCCACCTTGAAGATTACAAGGAAATAGAGTTTGAATGAAAGGAAAAGAAGATTGAAGAGCCCACATGCGAGTTGAAAGATAAGCAAGTTATGTTAGATGATTTCCTTATTAATGCTTTTGAGTCCTTGAATGAAATTGTTGAGCAAGAAAGAGATGAGAAAATCAATGTTGTTGATAACTTTTATGAACATGAGATGGAGCTATGGGGGCTTGTAAATGAGGAGGACATAAGAAGGAAAAGGTACTATAAGAAAGAGAAGTAGATAAAAAAAGTTAGCATGAACAAATATGAAGATAGAGTGAATTCAAAGAAGAAGATGGCCAAGCACAATAGAGAGCTAGAGTGGGAAATAAAAGAAGGGTTGAAGAATGAAGAAAGGACAACAAACAATGAATTTGAAATTGCATCAATTACCAAGGTTGAAGCCTTACAAACTAAAAACATAGATTCATATAAGGGGACAATAGTTAAAGTGGGTACTCATGAATGTACAAAGAGTACAATGCAAAAGTTTGTTGGAATAACCAAGAATACAAAGCGGTAGACGGAAACAGAACTACAAGGAGAGGTAAAATGTATTGTCTTTCATTTTGTTGATGGTTTGTATAATGAGAAGTCTAGAAGGACATGTGGAGGAGAAAATCCATATTTAAATAGGGATATTGTGAGTTGTAACATGTATGAGGAAATCCAATATGGGCTGATAGGGAAGGATTGTTTTGCTGATGATAAGGGATGAAAGGATAAGAAAAAATGGTCCTCAAGAGATGTTATTATTAGTATCAAGAAGAATGCAAGAATAGGTGACATTGAATGGTTGAGTATGGGTGAGGTGGAGCCCAAGTTTTTGGGTCATGTTGAAAGGAAGGAAATGTTTAGAAGACAACCGGAGTTGGATGAAAACATGAAGTATGTGGAACAAGAAGGATATGTTTCCTTTAATGTATTTGTTTCCTGTGCAAGTGTAGAAGATAAAATGAGTGAAAAAGAGAATGAATTGCGGATTGCAGTTGGAATGAGGAGACCAATAAAGATTCCTAAGTATGCAATGCCAAGTTGGCTTTTGGTCAAAAAGTATGTTGTTGAAACAAATGTAGATGGGATCAATGCAAGTGTGAAAAGGGATTGGAAAAAGAGAAAGAAACTAAATGGAGAGTAAGTTGTTGAATATTACTTCATGTGTAGGAGCACATTCTTTTTGTCCCCTAGGGAGTCTGATGCAGGGCCTGTTAGGTCTCAAAAATGCAGGTCGTTAACCCTAAGAGGGTGCCAGACTCTTAACGTTTTGGCTAACTGACATGGAGTAGATATGGCTAAACCCCCTTCACTTCAGGCTCTGCCAGACCTATGTAGGTAAACCTCTAATTAATAAAGCAGATAAAAAGATGATCACTACTTTAATCAAAATTAATCTAACTATTGATAATGGCACAAATTATAAAACAGATAAAAAGACAGCAAGTTAATTCTAAATGTACAACAAGTTCATGGTCAGTCATACAGTCATAGTCTATGACATCTTGATCACTTATATGTTCATGATTTTCTTCACCCTGATTTTCTATCTCATCAGTCCTTTGTGGCTGTGCTTCCCGACTGAAAATATCATCATGATTATCTATTGGTGCCTTGGGGTTGTCACCTTCAACATGGAATGGGGAAGTATATATTGTATAATTTTAGCCAAGAGGACTTGTATTCTCAGGAGGGATTTGGTTATTATTACTATAAGACTAACTTGATATCCTAGTCTTCTTAGTAGGAGCCCTTAAAGCTGGGGATGATTGCAGTTTTTTACCATAATCTTTAGATCTCCTACCATCCCTTATGATACTTTTATCAGAAAAGCAATTTAAGTTTAGTGTAGAGTCACCTCCTCTATTTAGAGGACTAATCAATCTTCTGGCTTTTTCCTTCCACCAGCAGAGTTATGCCTTTTAATTCTCTAACTCAAATAGCATAGTCTACCACTAGGTTCCTCTATGTGTCTTCCCCAGTAGAGTCACCAATTCTGTTAGGTCTCAAAAATGCAGGTCGCTAACCCTAAGAGGGTGCCAGGCTCTCTTGACATTTTTGGCTAACTGACATGGGTTAGATATGGCTAAACCCCCTTCACTTTAGGCTCTGTCAGACCTAGGTAGGTAAACCTCTAATTAATAAAGCAGATAAAAAGATGATCACTACTTTAATCAAAATTAATCTAACTATTAATAATGCCACAAATTATAAAACAGATAAAAAGATAGCAAGTTAATTCTAAATAATCTAAATTGTAATGCTAAAACAATAATGCAACCTAATTAAGTAAATCTAAAATGAATTTGTATAAGTGATAATGAAAATACTAGACTAGTGCCTTATTTAATATAGAGTCAGTATGATCATGAAATAAATGACTGTTTGTTTGGTAAGAACTCAAACTATCTGGCATGAAAGAATAGGTATGTAACTTGTACAACCCTGTAAGAAAATAGTTAGTATTCCATACTTACATTTATCCAATTGACAAAATATTACCTGCATTCATCTAAAAGGATTTAATCCTTGCTTGAAGGAACCTATTAGAATAATACTGCAATTGTAATAGATTTATCAAAATCTGGAGACAGAATACAAACCCTAACTATATGACTCTTCTTATAGATCCATGACAATGTCTTCTAAGTTACTATGATAAATTTAAAGGATTTAATTCTAAAAATAGAAACTAGTTAATCTTATCACACTATAACAGCAAATGTGTATGAACAAATTGAAGGTATACTTGATAACTCAAATTGAATAATAGAGAAAACCTTGAAAGGAGACAGTCATATAATTGAATAAATTAAATAGATAGTTGATACCAAAATTTGCAGTCACTACTTTACGTTCACAGACTTGACTTCATCAGAGAATGCTTGCACATGATCTACCATAAATAAAATATATTAAAAGTGAACCAGCATTGTTGTTCAAATCCAATCTATAGTATGTCCTATTCTATTCTGTAGTCTCTCTCTATAATGATCTCCTCTCTTCTGGTCTTGGTCATCTCTTATAAAGAGAGGATACAAGCTTCAGACCAGTTACAATAGTTGTGATGGTTGATAACCGGAATCAGTATTTGTTCTAATAAAATAGATTCAGGAAATTTAATTCTCGCCACTAATCATCAAATGGATAACCATTTCAGGGTCGAACAAAATCTTTCATTATAATTCTGCTTAATATCCTTTGAGGGTTTTATTATTCCTAAAAAGACCAGATAAAACACAAATTAGTCTCTGATCAAATGATCAAAACAAATTTATTTAAACATATATATTTACTCAAATAATTACTTCCCTTATCGACAATTTATCAGTTGCTTAAGATCCTTTCGCGGGTGTTTATACAACTTGATCGCCGCAGTGTATATCCTGCAAAAAAAATATTTTAACTGTCAGAAAGATATCTTAACCACTCAGATTTTAATGTGTTTTTAGGGTTTCCTTCATCGGCGTAACCTCGTAGTTAGGTTGATCCAAAAACTTCTCGCCTTTTCTCTTTCTGTACATCCTTGTATCTTTCACTTGTATATCGCTCTTGTATATCTACTTGTATGAGCACATATACAAACGACCCATACAAACCTTCCCTTTCGATGCTTTCAATTTCTTTGTACATTGGATATGCTCATTGCAAACATACAATTGCTAAAACATACAAGGATTTTTTAATATTTAACTTTTCCTTCACATCCGGTTCTTGTATATCCTTTTGTATATATCACTTGTATCTCTAAGAATGTATGTTTGAAACATTCAAGGCACTGAATATACAAGCACTTAACTCTTTTAAATAACCTTTCGGTTCTACCACTTGTATGTAATGCATTGTATATCGGTAATGTATGTCAGATAGATACAAAATGCAAACATACAATGGATTTTCCCTATTTCACAAACTTTTCAGGTCTAGCTTGCATAAAATGCAATGTATATTCTGATATACATTTAGTCACGATACATCATTTACATTAGATTTTAATCCCTTTTGAGTTTTACGCAATGTATAACATGTAATGTATATTCCGATATACATTGAGTAGTGATGCATTGTTTATATCATTTTTTAATCTTCCCTAAAATCTGCGTTGTATGTCCAGCAATGTATGTACCGATACATACAATACGTGAAATATACAACGACTTATCGTTATTTCACAATCATTTCAGTTCCGGCATTGTATATTCCCATTGTATGTACTATAATGTATAAAAGCCTCGTATATTTTGCTTTGTATGTTCTGCTTTTGCCTAACATACAAAGATAAAATGCATACATCAGACTTAATCGACTCATTCATTTAAACTTTGACTTTTGTTGTGTGCGCGGCTTGCATATGGTGCAATGTATATCGGTTTCGTATATACAAAGCCTGAAACATACATTGATTTTTCCCTATTTCATAAAATTTCAGTTCTACGCTTTGCACATGGACTTTGCATATCCACTTTGTATGTTTTTAATTTACCCAACATACAAGCAAAACATACATCTGATGGACCTAGCCGATTATACATTTAAACTCTAAATTGTTTCGGGCCCGACTTGTATGTATGAAAAATGTGTCATCGAAATGCATACAAGTATAAAAATTTAATAAACCCGACAACCCATTTTTGTGACTCATAATGACTTTGCATATGTAAACAACTTTGTATATGAGTGACTTGTATGTAAACCTTGTATATGCAACCCGATATACAAACAGACTTGTATATGCAACTCACAAACACTCCCCTTGTACATTTTACCAAAACACTCATAACTTGCAAAATATAGGGAATTTTAACATGGTTCAAAGAGCAACCCCTATTCATTTTCGACAAGGAAAACACCCATATTTAGCTTTGGTATTTAATGCCATTTTTCCTTTATTTTCAACAAGGTTCATAACTTTTCACTTCCTTGTTTACGGTTCATCTTTAATGGGAACTTCAACCATGTTATATTCTTTAGGAATCAAAATAGATCAAATCCAAATATTTCTATCAACTCAATTGTTAATTTCTGCTTGAAAAAAATTGTGGATCTTTCCATATATGGTCATATACTGAAATCTTTAGATGATTGAAACTTGATATTTGCCAAAAAAGTAGCTTGGGAATTTCAGTCCCAACAGGGCCATCACATACATTTAATAAGTTTTCACTATATTCTTGACTATTTGAGTTATGTGACAAGATATGGTGTATTCAGGTTCTTGTTGCCTTAGCAACAGGAAGTGTGTGGATCAATAAAGTTGCCTTCAGCATGGACTTTTGAGCAATTGTGGATAGTTGGGAGTTGAGCAGTTGGAGGATAAATTATGTTCTATAATGGCCAAGCAAGGAAAGGCCAGTAAATGGGAAGAATTCAGGTGGTCATTGATGACAGTGAAAACACCTCTTCCTGGAGAATCTTTTAAAGGTGTTTTCATTAATGATGGTGTCTCATAAGGTGAGAGAAAGGGCGTCAGACTTAGCATATTTTTGGAACGTTTTATGGTTATATGATAGGGGCAAAGGAAAAGAAGAATAAAGCCAGTGTGGGAGTTTGAAATACCTCCCTTAAGGCCTATTAAAATGCATTATTCTTGGCAGTGCCAAAAATAAGGATGGTACGCTGCATTCTAGATGGAAAATGGTAGGTTGAGCACCAAATATTCTCTAGAATATGAAATGCCTCATGAGAGGCATAAAAGAGGATTATTAATTTAGAATCTAAAGCACTGTGGGGGAGAGAGAGGAGGAGGTTTGGCCTCAGACAAAAAAATGAAGGTCAACTAAGAAGGAGGATGCAGAGGCCTGAAAGGAAGGAGAGAGACCAGGTAATTTCAAGATAGAGGACAGACGTGAGGGAGAAGTTTTGTAAGAGGTTGATTGTGTAAAGAGAGAGAGAAAAAAATATCACACAAGAATACTGAAGAAAGAAAGAAATAGAAACAGTAAGGAGCGATTACAAAGGACGAGGAGTAGTAATTTGAAGGAGAAATTTTGGTATGATGTCTGTGTAAGAGGCTGATTGTGGCTACCAAATTGTGTGTAGATAAATAGTTCATGTAGTAGAATGAAGAGATTACATTATTTTGTTTAATATGAGAACTATTTTAATGCATCAATGAATTCCTATCCTTAATCATTCTTCATATCTCTATGTATGGTAATTCCTCTCCTTGATAAAATTCATATCTAAAAGTGCATGTGCAAACACATAATTTGATAGTCTGAACTTCCTTTCATTATTATGGGATTGTGATTTTTGTTTAAGTCTAAATATATTGAATCTCTATAAATTGAAATTGACTATGACCTATGTGTTCCATCAGTAGTGAAGACTTGCATGAACAAGAAGGCGAGGCAACTGTATCCATGGAGGATTCCAAGCTTGATGTTGGAGACTTCAACCCTTCTCCCGATCATGTAAAAGGTGTACAAACCCTAGGAATAGCAAGACAGTCTCAAGATCTTGATTCCTAATTTCCATTTATTGTCTCCATGATGGCAAATTCAAATAACTTCAAAGAGTGTCAACAAATCACTGATCTTCAATGGCAATTTTGGCAGAGTTTTGGCATAAATTTTGCTTCAAGATTGTGTGTCATAAAATGATTTTCAAATGTCTTTAAATATCTAACCTTAGGAATTTCAAATTTTGAAATAAGATATCAACATCACGTGAAAACCAAAATTTTGAAAATGGAATTCTGGAATGTACGGTGGGAGCCGACATCCCACCAAAATTCAAAACCCTGGGAAATAGGACAGGACAAGGGCACTAGTGCCCAAGTCCAAGCCTTGATTTATCAATTAGGTTTGCTTTAAGGGGGTCCCAGAATCCCAAATCTAAACTCACTTTTTCACTTTCTATCTTTAGTCATCCCAAAACATGACATTCTTCTAGTTAGACATAGGTCAATCAGGGTTTATGAAGGTCTGAAATAAACTAGGTTAAAAGGTCACCAAAGGAGAGGAGCTAAACTATGAGAAATTGTACCATTCCATGTAGGAGGACAATTTCTGACATAACAGTTCAGATTCTTCCCAAGGGCAGAAATGTTGTTCAATGATCATGGATCATCTTTAGCATCCATTGTTCAACATCTACTAGCACAACAGGAGGAAATTTGAGGGGAGGCTACATGGTTTCTCTTCTCATATTAGTTTTGGGAGGGAATATTTTCTTGGATTGGTTTATTTCCTTCTCACTTTTTGGGGGGCCACATAGACCTTCTCTCTCTTTCTCTGCTATGGGGGAATAATTTCTTATACTTATGTGTTAGAAGTAGCCCTAGGGAGATCATGTTAATTCCTCCTTTTTTCTTCACTTGTACATTTTTCATACATCTTTTCTCTTTTGGAGAGGAGTTTTATTTCGCATTGGGTTTTCTCCTTTACTCTGTTTGTTGACAAATTGTTTGTACATGTGTACCTAACATGGCATCATAGCTAAGACCCATCTTTATTTGTCTATTCTCCCTATGTTACACTTAATGGGGGGTGTTAGTTAAATAAAGATAGTATACAACTAGTTGGCTTTTAACCTATCTAGGAGAGTCCTATTCGCACTTGTTAAGTCCTAACTTTGGGACTTTCACCTTTTTGTCTCATCTCATAGTGACTTTACACATGTCCTCACACTTGTCTCAAGTGTCCTAACATGTGTCACACTCTTGGAGGGTTAGTTAATTGTTTACTCTTACCTTCCTATCTCCTCCTTGTCCTACTTATACAAGGAGCTTATTGTAATATTTGATTCTCTTTTATGATATTTGGCTTATTGTGCTCATAATTCATTTTTGGAAGCTATATGGATTTTTCATTCAGATCTTGGTTTCTCCAACATGTTAAACATATTTATACAATTTTATTATTATTATCTTATAATCTCAAAAACTTTATGTAAAACATGTTTTTATAATTTTTGACATATGCTTAATTTGTTTTTATTCACGTATGACATTTTATCCCACAAATGGCATCATACTATCCATGGAAGCATCATATCATTGCATGTGTACCTTCTCTTCTTTTAGATATTTGGTTACTATTTTTCATCCTCTATTGAAAACTCTTAATATGCACATCAATGATTCTCGTATGTTTCATACTTAATTGTATACTACCTTTGAGAATCTTTCCTTCACATGATGTACTTCATGATATACATATATTGTGGAGGATATTTATCTACCACCTTATACTCCCATGAAGGATACATCATTAGATGTGAGTATATTTCATGACATTGTTGCATATTATGATGATATTCTTTCTACATTCCATGATGATTTTATAGAGCCATGTTCTTTTGGTATGTTACCTTCTTCTATACATGATATATTTTATGATGATCATTATTCAACACCTCATGTGATCCCTATAGATATTCATGATAGATTTTCACATAAATAATTCCTATGATGATGGCATACACATTGATGATATTTCATTAGCCTCTCATGTAGGCATGATATTGATGCTTCATTTCCTTTTCTTGCATTACATGATGATATTATGAGCCTTAGTGAAGAATTACTACATGATGATTATGATGGTACCATAATGCTTCTTTACATGTTAAATCATTGTTTCTTGCTAATTATGAATGTTTAGATGATGATCCTTTACTTATTGATGAACTTGGATTATACTTAAATTATATAACTTTACAATGGTTTGATGCATCTTGTTTTTTTACACTTCACAGATTTGGCTCATGATTTTGTTGACTATTTATTTGGCTCTAGTTCATAAGAGGATAGTATGAACTTAGAAATGTTTTCTTGCAACTAGAATTTCAATCCTTGTTCTTGTTAGTCCATAATGTTTATTGGGAGTCCACACTCATGTATAAGTAGGTCCCAATTGTTGAAATTAGGGCAGACAATTGAGAGGGGGGGTGAATCAGTTGTCACAAAACTTTATCTTTTGCTCCATTTAATCTTCTTTACCACTTATTAATAGATTAATGATATAACCATGAAGGCATGAATCAACAACACATGAGTAGAAACACAATCACCACACATAACACTAAGATTTTTACGTGGAAATCTGGTTAAGGGAAAAACCACAGTGGGGGTTAACCCACAAGATTTATTCTCTGTTAAAAGAATAGAAAAATGGGAAGACTATTGCAAGTATGGGCCTAATCAGTGTTTTCTTTGATGTCAACATACTCCTGTTGCATTAATGATAAGGATTGGATGAGCTGTGTGATGAGGATATTGAGAAAATTAGTCTCAATCAGGAACAATAAAGAATAGTGATGACAGTAAGGTAAAAGTCCAAGATAGGATGAGGATCAGAGGATGCAGTTTAAGGGGTTTGTAGATATGTGTCTTAAGGTGGTCCAGTAGAGATTTTAGAGGTCTGCATGAAGATCTGAAGAAGTTGTGGCCGCTCAAGTAAAACCAGTTTTAGTAGGTGTTCAGAGGTGACAGAGTGATACAGATAAGTCCAGTGAGATCTAAAAATGAAAGATCCTATTCTAAGGATTTGGTGGAGTGTTTAGGAAGTCTTTGAGAAGTGTCAACTCAATTGGCTCATGGTTTGAAGGCCTGCAAGCATCTATTCCTTTGTGATAGTAATGACAGACTGTGTTCTTGAGGTTCCAGATGAAAGAGAGAAGGATTTCAATAAGCAGATGAAGTGTGGATATTCTTGATGATTCAGGCAAGCTTGTGGAGGTCTTTGGATCATGTCCAGTTCATGTTGGTGGTCTGCATTGGAGTTGGAGCTTGCAATTGAAGAATAACTTCTGGATAATGATGTTCTTCTTGAGATTGGCTGATCAGATGAGTTACACATCCTATGGATGTTCTTGTTGATGTTTACTGACTTAGATGATCATTCCTAAGTTGATGTATTGTATAAATAAGGGATTGTGAAGTCATTTCAAAGGTGTCCATGTGGAGATGAGTTTGTGGTAGCAAGGAGGAGAATGAAAGGCAGAGTAGAAGTATTAGGCTTGAATGGAACTGACTCAGGCATGGTGAAGATGCTACTTTCCGGTTCAAGTATGTGATACTTATTCTTTTGTAGATAGTGTGTCTCTTGTAGGTAGTGGGCCTCTTGTGAGCAGTATGCTTAGGTAGTAAGCCCTAATTGGCATGTGTCATTTTGTTCTTTCTATTCTTCTAACAGAGAATACAATCTTGGGTTAATCACCCCATGGTTTTTCCCTTAATCAAGTTTTCCACATCAAAATCTTGGTGTCTTATGTGTTGATATGTTTCTACTCTTGATTGAATGCATTATGTTTCCATAGTTGATTTATTGATATGCTACTATATCACTAAGAAGAATTTAAGTGTGTAATTGGAAAGAAAGTTTTGACAACTGATTCACCCCCCCTCTCAGTTGTCTATCCTGAATCTAACAAAGGCACCTACCTTTGAGAACACTACCTAGAGCTCACTACTCCAAGAGACTCACTACTCCAAGAGACTCACTATCTACAAAAACATTCACGTGGTTAATACTGAAAGGTTGAACTGAGAAATAGCATCTTCTTCATGCCAAGGTTCGGCTCCATTGAAGCTCACAACACGTCTGCTCTGCCCCCAAACACTTCCTTGCTATCACTGCATCTTTTCTCACATCCACACATTTACACTTCATTACACTTATTTATACATGACATCAACTTTGGAATGAACATCAAAGTTGACCTTACAATCATCTATCTGGAACATTCTCCAAGATAGGCATTACAAGCAATTATAATTACAAGACTTGACTTAATACAAAATGCTACATGTGGATCACTACACTGTCAGCCAAACATAGTTGGGACTCAAATCTTTCTTGAACAACATGCCACGCTCCATAGAACTTCTCTTAGATCATCCGCAACACGCACAAAGCATCCGGTCGACCAAGACTAGAAAGAACAGCAACACCCAAGGAGAAATCTTCAACTGCGAGCTCAATCCTTAATGTGGACCACCAACACAATAGGCATACAATCCAAAGACCTCCACAAGCACAATGAGATCAACAAGAACAACCGCACCACCTCAAATCACCAGAATCACTTGCATCTTCATACGGGAACTTAAGAACACTAATTGTCATGACTATCACACTAGTGAGATTGCTTGCAGACCTCCAAACCATGAACCACTTGAGTTGAGGATACAAACCAATATCCCAAACATACCTCTAGATCGACAGACCATATATTGCAATGTGAAGAAATCCAAACCAAATCCCTGTCACTCTATTATCTCTAAACAACTGTAAAACCTGATTCTACTTAGATGGCCATAACTTTACCAATCCTCCATGCGGACCTCTTAAATCTTGACTAGAGCAACTTCATACAATCCTCTACAAAACCCTTAAGTCCATAGACTCTGATCTTCATCTCACTAGGAATGTAGAGTAATCTACTTTACTAAACTACACTATCTTTACTGTCTCTGACAAAGAGATATGTTGACATCAATGACAACACATCATAGGCACATATTTGCAACAATCTCACCCTTTGTCATTGATGGCAGCATATGATGTAAGAAACTAATTTAGCCATCAAGACAAGGACTTCTCCCCGTTTCTCTTATCACACCTACAAACACTTTCTTCACTGCTCCCCCTTTCACCAGCAATTACTTACTTTTGAGTTTTTCACATGACTTCTCTCCCCCTTTGACATCAATGGCAAATGACACATATTTGCAATCATCTCTCCCCCTTTTTGTTTCTTAGATAAGACCAAATTGAACTCCAAAATTAACATACTGACTACTCCCCCTGAGTAGCATCCCCTTAACACCAATCTAGATCACAATATATGATTATGAGTTCCACCAGACTGATGCACACTAGTGCACCTTAGTTCTAAACAAGAGGGGTAATAACCCCTATCTTCATTCTAAGATACTCAAAAGTGTCCTTAGGTAGAGGCTTAGTGAAGATATCTATAATCTAATCCTTTGAAGAAACAAACTTCAATCTGACTTCATTCTAATTTACCTTCTCTCTCAAAAAGTGAAACTTGATGGATATGTGCTTTGTATTTAAATACAACACTAGATTCTTTGAGATGTTTATTGCACTTGAATTATCATAGAAGATTGTAACTAATGTAGTCAAGGTAGGAGGGCCCAGTGAGGGACTATCCAACCTTGTAGCCTTATCTGAACAACACCAAGATCATAATGGATATGCAACATAAGCTAACATCTAAACAATAGAAAGATAAAAGATATTCATGAACACATAACATCAGATTTATCCTGGGAAACCATAATAGGGAAAAACCCAGCCTTCAAAGCTCATTCTTCATATATTATACTTCAAATTGAATTACACATGCCTCAAGAGATTTATAGAGGCTAGGTTACAGCCCAAGGATTACAAAAGATTCATATAACAATATTATTTCATGACTTCTTTCTTCTACAACTCAATTCTCTACTCTGCAACTCATTCTAGTTCGTGCTCTGCCTTCTACTCTGTTCTGCTACTCCTCTGGATCAAAACACCTTCAAATCTCAATTCATATTTTCATGCTATCAATCACTTGCTTGGAAACAATCCATTATCTCTTATTTATACCATCTGTAAGCTTTCAAATCATCACCAGGTCAACCTAATTGCAATGGCTAGCTTATGTAACATGTACACAAAATAGGCCAGGCCTAAACTTAAGGTACTGCTCCACAAATGCATAGAACTTCATGCAGATCACCATTGAAGGTCGTCCTAGTCCTAAACTTCATCAAATAATGCTCCTTTTTGCTCTGCAAGTCACTAATTTGCTCCACAAGCCAATTTAGACTCCACTGAACACAGTAGGCTTTGTTTTGCAAAAACAATCAATCTTCTAGTAGCAATAACTCTTCAAAATCAAAGACAAATGACCTGAATTCTTGATATGTTGTAATTGACTATGTCTAGATGTTAATTCTAGATCCGCAACCTCTAATATTTAAATATTAGAATTCTCTAGGGTCGCTCTCTGTAATCTGCAACTTCACTATCAACTATCTCAATTGTTCTAAATGCTTCTAGATGCTCCTGCATCAGACTCTTGGGGTTATTTGAAAAGTGAGCCTCTTCACTTTGGTCTGTATTATGTCTAATTTAATGTTGTTGCTTTGATTAGGTTCAACAATCTATTCACAGGTACTTGCAACTACCTCAAGGTCGGCGGTCTTTTCAAGTCCACCCTGCACAATTGCCTCGAATTCTTCTAAGGTTAGCATTCTACCTGCAAACCTCGCACTTCCTCTTTGATCGGCGATCTAAGAAAGTCTTCTCCACAAGCTACCTCAAGTTCTTCCTCTTGTCATGGTATAGGTTTGGCGGTCTACTTGCAAGCCTTACACTGCCTCAATGATTGGCAGTCTGAAGATCAATGTCTGTTTCAATTAATTAAGAATCAATACATACATACTTGGATCCTCTGGAACAATTAGGTTACTTTCTAATTCAGTTAATACACTTTCTTAATTTCTCTATAACACTATCTACTCTCTGATTCTTGAAACAATTTCCTCTGCACTCATCAAAATCTTACAGCTTCCACTCTGCTTACACTGCTTATGTACTTCACTTTGTTTCCTTTACCATAATCACTTCAATCTGGTACACAATCCTTCTCCAGTAGAATATCTTGTTATTCCCTCTTTCTCTGCCACATGAACTTCTCTTTTTCTGATATGCCTCGCACAAATTTTCTCTTGTACTATTTTCACTAATGATTAGTTTAAAACACAATTCTTCTCAAGATTAATGCTTCACCTTCTTCTAGTTTCTCTATCAAATATGATGTCTCAAAAGGTTCCTCTTCCTCTGCATAAACTACCTATGTATCAATAGGCTCTTCTTCTTTTCCATAAACTATCTCTGTATCAACAGGGTTTTCATCCTCTACACAAACTAACTCTGTACTAATAGACTCTTCTTCCTTTGCACAAACTATCTCTGGATTAGTTACTGCTTCTCCTTCACTAGCTTCTTTGGCAACAGGTTCTTGATGACATTCACTGCTTGATTCTTTTCTCCTCCAAACTCTTCTAACAAAACTTCTTGCATTCTTATGGTATCTTTCATTGTGATAACTCCTATCACTTCTCCCTCTGTAGTTTGAATTTCTTCTCTTGTTCTTCTCTGCATAATTTATTCCAACACATGACTACTTTAGTCTATATCTTCCTCTAAACATACCAGTAACATTTCTCCATTCCTGTCCATCAATCCATCCATAATATTTTTGTATGCAACATGTCATAGATTTTCTCCTTCCCATTCTATTCCAACACATCTTTTTAGAATGATTCCTTAATCCACAAAACTTACAAGGGTAAATATCCCAACACAACTCCTTCTCATGTCCATGTCTATTACAATGTGAACAATATATACCTCTTTTTCCCTGATTTGATTTGTTCAAATTTGCCATAACATCCTTACCTCTGTCATATCCAAGGCCTCCACTTCTTGATCTGATTACTAGTTCAATATGTTCTATAATTCCTTGTTGATGATTTCCCAATCCTTGTCCTTCATATCCCATTCTTTGCATGATTTTGAAACCAATACCATCACCAACAACTCCAGGTTCTGCCACACTATCATTTTTAATTTCACTTTCTAAAGAAACTTCTGCATCAAACCACAAATCATTAGTATCACATGAAGCATCACAAAATTTAGGTCTAGATCTCAAACTTTCATTCTCCTTTCTGCATTCTACTAGTGACTACTCCAACTGATCTTTCTACTCTTTTAATTCTGATATTGCACTTTTCTACAAACTATTCCCCTTCTTCAATTCTTCCAAACTGCCTTCTAGATCTTTGTTCCTCTATTCAACCTTGTAAAACAACTTAAATCCTTCTTCTAGTTCTGCAAATTTCTTTTCAACATCCTCAAACAGTTTCAGCTCTACTTCTAAATCTTCATTCCTCCTCTTTACATTTTCTAGTTCTTCTTCAAGAGCATCATAATTGTCTTCTCCTAGTTCTTTCATCCTTTCCTGCAATTCTGAATTACATTTCTTGATCTTGCACAATTCTTCTTCCAATATATCTCTTTCACACATTAGGGGTTCATTTTCTTTCTTCATCCTCTTTCCAATCTTCCCCATTGCAAAAAATCAAATAAATAGCTTAATTTTGAAAAGCTTACCCAAATCCTTGCCTTGATCTTTCTTCTTCTAAGGTTTCGCACAACACTTTATCAGATTCACCACTTATAACAGATTCATAACCAACCCAGCAGATTTGAAACTAGCTCTGATACCACTTAATGCAGTCAAGGTAGGAGTGTCTAGTGAGGGACTGTCCAACCTTGTAGTCTTATCTGAACAACACCAAGATCATAATGGATATGCAATGAAAGATAATAGCTAAACAACAGGAAGATAAAAGATATTCATGAACACATAACATCAAATTTATCTTGGGAAACACTAATAGGGAAAAACCCAGCCTTCAAAGCTCATTCTTCATATATTATACTTAAAATTGAATTACACATGCCTCAAGGGCTTTACAAATGATAGGCTATAGCCCAAGGATTACCAAAGATTCATATAACAATATTATTTCATGACTTCTTTCTTCTACAACTCAATTCTCTGCTCTGCAACTCATTCTGCTTCCTGTTCTACCTTCTACTCCATTTTGCTACTCCTCCGGATCAAAACACCTTCAGATCTAGCTTCATGTCTTCATGGTATTGATCACTTGCATAGAAACAATCCTTCATCTCTTATTTATATCATCTGCAAGCTTTCAAATCATCACCAGGTCAGCCTAATTGCAATGGCTAGCTTATGTAACATGTACACAAAATAGGTCGGGCCTAAACCTAAGGCACTACTCCACAAATGCATAGAACTTCATGCAGATCACCCTTGAAGGTCAGCCAGGTCCTAAACTATTAGATTCAGGATAGACAACTGAGAGGGGGGTGAATCAGTTGTCCAAAACTTTCTTCCAATTAAACACTTAAATCCACTTTGTAATTCAGTAGCACAATAATAAATCAATCATGGAATCATTAAGCATTAAATCAAGAGCAGAAACACATCAACACATAAGACACCAAGATTTTGATGTGGAAAACCTAGTTAAGGGAAAAACCATGGGGTGATTAACCCAAGATTGTATTCTCTGTTAAAAGAATAGAAAGAAAAAAATGGCATATGCCAATTAGGGCTCATTGCCCGAGCACACTACTCACAAGAGGCCCACTGCCTACAAGAGACACATTGTCTACAAAATAATAAGTATCACATACTTGAACTGGAGAATAGGATCTTCACCATGCTTGAGTCAGTTTCATTTAAGCCCAATACTTTTGCTCTACTTTTCGCTCTACTCTTCGCTACCACACTCTCATCTC
Source organism: Cunninghamia lanceolata (assembly GCA_027924645.1). NCBI lineage: Eukaryota > Viridiplantae > Streptophyta > Pinopsida > Cupressales > Cupressaceae > Cunninghamia > Cunninghamia lanceolata. The sequence continues at coordinate 8,572,207 of BSBN01000252.1, read as the reverse complement.
CACAAGATACACTTTGAAATGACTTTACAAATCCTTATTTATACAAGACATTGACATAGGAATTATCATCCAAGTCAGCATACATAATATAGGAAATACAATATGACTTATTACAAAAAGACTTCACATGGATCAGTACACTATCGGACACATAGATCTAATACTTCAATCTTTCTTTGGGAACATGCCATTCTTCAGAGGACACCTTCCAGATCATCCGCAGGATGTGTAACTCATCCAATTAGCCAGACTTAAGAAGAACACCATCATCTAGAAGTAATTCTTCAATTGCCAACTCAATCTTCAATGTGGACCACCAACATGAAGTGGACACGATCCTAAGACCTCCACAAGCTTGCCTGAATCATTAAGAACATCCACACTACATCTGCTTACTGAAATCCTTATCTCTTTCATCCAGAACCTCAAGAACACAATCTGTCATCATTGTCACAATGGAATAGATGCTTGTGGACCTCCAGACCACAAACCAATTGAGTTGTCACTTCACATGAACTTCCTAAACACTCCACCAAATCCACATAATAGGATATTGCATTTCTGGATCTCACCGGATCTATCTGTGTCACTTAGTCACCTCTGAACACCTGCCGGAACCAGTTTTACTTGAGTGGCCACAACTTCTTTAGATCTTCATGCAGACCTCTAAAATCTTTACTGGATCACCTTAAGACACATATCTACAAACCCTTTGATGCGTATCCTCTGAACTTCATCTTAGCTAGGATATTTAGCTTATTGTCTTCACTGTTCTTCTCTGTTCCTGATTAGGACCAATTTTCTCAATATCCTCAGCAAATAGCTCATCCAATCCTTATCATCAATGCAATAGGAGTATGTTGACATCAATGACAACACCGATTAGGACCATACTTGCAACAATCTCCCCCTTTGTCATTGATGGCAACATATGATGTGAAAAACTATTTTAATCATCAAGATAAGAACTTCTCCTCACTGTCACAACTTCTCTTCCTTTCCTACTCCCCCTTTGATCAGCAAACACTTGTTTTTCACTTGTGTTCTCTCCCCCTTTCACATCAATGGCAAAGGGTACATACTTGTAATTCCACCACTTCAGAATCATACTAGTTGTTCCCCCTGAGTAGCAGCTCCCCATCATCAATCCAGACCACAAGATATGACTATGATATCCACCGGACTGATGCACATTAGTGCACCTTAGTTCATCACCGGAGGGGTAATAACCCTGAACTTCTCCCTGAGATACTCAAAAGAGTCCTTAGGTAGAGGTTTGGTAAAGATATTTGCAATCTGATCCTTGGAAGGCACAAACTCCAATCTGACTTCATTCTTGTTCACTTGCTCTCTCAAAAAGTGAAATTTGATGGATATATGTTTAGTCTTTAAATGCAACACCGGATTCTTAGATATATTTATTGCACTTCAATTATCACAGAAGATTGTGATAGGCCCTTCATACTGCACTCTTATGTCTCTTAGCATTTGCTTCATCCATAAAATTTGAGTGCAACTACCTGCTACTATAATATATTATTCTTCTGTAGTTGACAGAGATATTGCCTCTTGTTTCTTGCTCAGCCAAGAAACCAATCTCTTCCACAAAAAGAATGCTCCACCACTGGTACTCTTCCTATGAAACACATCTCTTGCCCAATCCGCATCCGTGTATGCATGAAGAGAGAAATTATAATATCTAGGATACCACAAACCATACTCAACGGTCCCTTTTAGATACCTAAAAATCCTCTTGATTTCCATGACATGAGATTCTCTAGGATTAGCTTGGAATCTAGCAACAAGACCAACAATAGTCATAATATCAGGTCTAGTTTGAGTGAGATACAACAATCCTCCAATCATTGATCTATACTTCTTCTGATCAGTCTTAGGAGAGTCATCATCTTTGCTCAATTTACATCCGGTTGCCATGGGAGTACTCATTGGTTTTGACTCTTCCATCCCAAATTTCTTCAACAATTCTTTCACATATTTGGTCTGAGAAATGAAGATTCCTTTCTTAGTTTGAATGATTTGCAAGCCCAAGAAGAAATTCATTTCCCCAAGCATGGACATGTCAAATTCACCTTTCATTTGATTTGCAAAGGTTTTGCACATACTATCTCTTCCTCCAAAAATGATATCATCAACAAATACTTAAACAATCAAGATATTTTCATGATCAATTTTGAAGTATAAATTACTATCAAAAGTACCTTTGTTAAAACCAATCTTCAAAAGATGCTTATCCAATCTTTCATACCAAGCTCTTGGGGCTTGCTTGAGTCCATACAGTACTTTCTTCAACTTGTAGACCATATCACCATGATAAGACAATTGAAATCCATCTAGTTTCTCAATGCACACTTCTTCTTCCAAGTCACCATTCAGGAAGGCAGACTTGGCATCCATCTGATACACTTTGAAATCCTTGAAGGCAAAAAAAGAAAGAAATAATCTGACTGCTTCAATTCTTGCCACTGTAGAAAAATATTCTTCAAAATCAACTCCTTCTATTTGAGAGTAACCCTTGCAGACCAATCTGACTTTATTTCTTATTACTTCACCAACTTCATTCAGTTTATTCTGGAAGACCCATTTGGTTCCAATCACATTCTTGTTTTTAGGTCTGGGAACAAGATCCCATGTGTGAGTCCTCTCAATTTGCATTAGTTCTTTCTCTATTACCTTAGTCCAGTTTTCATCATTGTAAGCTTCATTCACTGTCCTAGGTTCAACTTTTGAAATTAGATAATACTCTTCTGAATCTTGAGCAATCCTTCTTCTTCTTTGTACACCTTTGCTTTTATCACCTATGATCTGATCTTCAGAGTGATTCAGTTTTACATACCTGGGAACTTTGGGAGTTTCTTGCACTTCTGATTCTTGAACATGTTCATTCAAACTTATCTCTTCTTCCTGATTTACCAGATTAGTTTGAATCTAAATTTTAGAGGGAGATTGGACTTCTTGAACAAAAACATCATTTTGATCATCTTCATCATATTCATAAAACCTTGAGGGTTTTTCAATTCCTTCATCAACCTTCACATTTGTACTTTCCACAATCTTCCTTAATCTCTTGTTATAACACTGGTATGCTTTTCTTTGAGTAGAATAACCCAAGAATATTCCTTCATCACTTCTAGCATCAAATTTTCCTAGATCTTCATCTCTTTTAATGTAACATTTTCTACCAAAGACTCTAAAATACCTCACAGTAGGAGTGATGCCAAACCAAAGTTCATAAGGAGTCTTACCAATATTGCTTCTGATTTGTACTCGATTGAGAGTATAGACTACTGTGCTGATAGCTTCTCTCCAATCGATCTGAGGAACATTTGCTTCTATCATCATGGTCCTAGATGCTTCCTAGATAGTCTAGTTCTTTCTCTCCACTACTCCATTTTGTTGTGGAGTCCTAGGAGTAGACAATTGTCTCTTTATTCCATGTTTCTCATAGAATTCTATGAACTCACCGGATGTGAATATCAGACCTCAGACATTTTAATTTTAATCCAGTTTCATTCTCTACCATAGCCTTGAATATTTTGAATTTCTCAAGAGCTTCTGATTTCTCTTTCAGAAAAGTAACCCACATCATCTGGAAATGGTCATCAATTAATAACGTGAAGTATCTATCACCTTGCACACTCCTTATTCTTGCCAGACCACATAGATCAGTATGAACTAAGTCCAATAATCCGGTAGAAGATTGTTCCTTGCTTTTGAATGAGACTCTACTTTGTTTCCCCAACTGACATTCTTTGCACAAACTATTTGTAGGTTTCAGCAGTTTTGGAAGATCTCTTACAGCCCGAGAGTTGTTTATCTTGATGATATTATCAAAATTCACATGACACATCCTCCTATGCCATAGCCAACTCTGATCAATTTGCACAAATAGACAACTGTTACCAGTACCAACTAAATGGAAGATATTACCTTTTGTCTAAGTACTGGATGCAATCTATGTTCTAGAACTTTCAAAGATCTTGCATTTTCCATTCTTGAATCGGAGATCATAGCCTTTGTCCACCAACTATCCAACACTAAGAAGATTGTGCTTCAATCCTTCAACATACAGTACATTACCAGTTTTGTTCTTTCCATCAAAAGAAATAGTTCCTCTACCTCTGATTCTACTAGCAGAATTATCACCAAACTTTACCACTCCTCCTTCATACCTTTCCTAATCTATGAGCTCATTTTTGTCACCTATCATATGGTGAGAGCATCCACTGTCAATGACCCAATCATCCTTTTCTTCAACTTGGACAGCCAGAGCTCTTTCTACAACTTTATGATTGACAGATTCAGAGGGCATTGGATCTTCTTCCTTGATGGCAATAAACACCTAATCACTTCCAAATTTGTTTCCTGTCTCTGATTCATCATCTGTTACTCCTTTATTATCATCCTCTTCATGAACATAGTAACAATTCTTTTGGAACCTTGATCTATTAGGATTTGGCCTTGAAAATCTTTCCGGACACTTTGAGGCAAAATGACCAATCTTATTGCAGTTAAAACACTTGAAAGGCAATTTCCCTTCATACTTACTAGATCCTCTTGGCAGTCTTTTTGCAATAAGGGTTTCAAGTTGAGTAGTTTCTACTTCTTCTTCTTCCAGGTCTTTTCTTGCTTTTTCATACCGTGATAGTTTCCTTGAAGAGTTCTCTCCCAGATCAAACCTTTGTTTACCTTTTACAGAGGCACTAGCTTTGAATGCAGATTTAGTCTTGGGGGGGGGGTATCTCCAAACTCGGTCAATTCAAATGTAGTCAATTTACCAACCAATTGATCTCTCATGACACCTAAATGGGCTCTGAATTCTTCAATAGTAGCAACCTTGTATTTATAAGAAGCAGGAAGGGATCTAAGAACTTTGCCAACAATCTCATCTTCATCCAAGACTCCACCAGCACATCTAATGCCACAAACAAGCTCATTTAGTCTTGGCATAAAAGTAGTGATATTTTCATCTTCTCTCAGCTTTAGATTTTCAAATTTCCCTTTCAAACTTTGTAGCCTTGCACATTTAACATACTTGTCTCCTTCATGCAGAAGTTCCAATTTTTCCCAAATCTCAAAAATAGTTTGTAGGTCAACAACATTTGTAAGCTCTAAATCAGACAATGCACTTAGAAGGGTTTCTTTAGTTTGCAGATTATTTTTAGCATCTGTGATTTCACCTGTGGATTTTGGTCCATTCTGTGGAGGTGTATACTTCATTGTAGCCATGGTCCAATACTGCATTCCCATACATTGCAAGTGACATTGCATGCGACTTTGCCAAAGATTAAAATTAGTTCCATCAAAATTTGGACTACCCTTCTTGTAGGACGACATCCTGGATCTCCTCATGTGGTTAAGCCTTTTTAAGGAACTTAGCTCTGATACCAATTGTTAGATTCAGGACCTACAACTTTGAGGGGGAGGTGAATCAGTTGTCCAAAACTTTCTTCCAATTAAACACTTAAATCCACTTTATAATTCAGTAGCACAATAATAAACCAATCATGGAATCATTAAGCATTAAATCAAGAGAAGAAACACATCAACACATAAGACACCAAGATTTTGACGTGGAAAACCTGGTTAAGGGAAAAACCATGGGGTGATTAACCCAAGATTGTATTCTCTGTTAAAAGAATAGAAAGAAAAAAATGGCACATGCCAATTAGGGCTCACTGCCTGAGCACACTACTCACAAGAGGCCCGCTGCCTTCAAGAGACACACTATGTACAAAATAATAAATATCACATACTTGAATTGGAGAATAGCATCTTCACCATGCTTGAGTCAGTTCCATTTAAGCTCAATACTTCTGCTCTGGTTTTCGCTCTCCTCTTCGCTACCACACTCTCATCTTCACAAGACACACTTTGAAATGACTTTACAACTCCTTATTTATACAAGACATCGACTTAGGAATTATCATCCAAGTCAGCATACATAACAGAGAAAATACAATATGACTTATTACACTAAGACTTCATGTGGATCAACACACTATAGGCCACACAGATTTGAGACTTCAATCTTTCTTTGGGAACATGTCATTCTTCACAGGACACCTTCCAGATCATCCGCAAGATGTGTAAGTCATTAGGTCAGCCAGACTTAAGAACACCATCATCCAGATGTAATTCTTCAATTTCTAGCTCAATCTTCAATGTGGACCACCAACACGAACTAGACATGATCCAAATACCTCCACAAGCTTGCCTGAATCACTAAGAACATCCACACTACATCTGCTTACTGAAATCCTTATCTCCTTCATCCGAAACCTCAAGAACACAGTCTGTCATCACTGTCACAATGGAATACATTCTTGCGGACCTCCAAACCATGAACCAATTAAGTTGTCACTTCACATGAACTTCCTAAACACTCCACCAAATCCACAGATTAGGATATTACATTTCTGGATCTCACCGGACCTATTTGTGTCACTCTATCACCTCTGAACACCTACCAAAACTAGTTTTACTTGAGCAGCCACAACTTCTTCAAATCTTCATGCGGACCTCTGAAATCTTTATTGGATCACCTTAAGACATATCTACAAACCCTTTGATGCGCATCCTCTGATCTTCATCTTAGCTAGGATCTTTAGCTTACTTTCTTCACTATTCTTCTCTGTTCCTGATTAGGACTAATTTTATCAAGATCCTCAGCACACAACTCATCCAATCCTTATCATCAATGCAACAAGAGTATGTTGTCATCAATGACAACACCGGTTAGGCCCATACTTGAAACAATCTCCCCCTTTGTCATTGATGGCAACATATGATGTGAAAAATTATTTTAATCATCAAGACAAGAACTTCTCCTCACTGTCACAACTTTTCTTCCTTTCCTACTCCCCTTTTGATCAGAAACCACTTATTTTTCACATGTCTTCTCTCCCCCTTTGACATCAATGGAAAAGGGCACATACTTGCAATTCCACCACTTCAGAATCATACCAGCTGCTCCCCCTGAGTAGCAGCTTCCCATCATCAATCCAGACCACAAGATATGACTGTGATATCCACCAGACCGATGCACATCAATGCACCTTAGTTCATCACCAGAGGGGTAATAACCCCTAACTTCTCCCTGAGATACTCAAAAGAGTCCTTAGGTAGAGGTTTGGTAAAGATATTTGCAATCTGATCCTTGGAAGGCACAAACTCCAATCTGACTTCATTCTTGTTCACTTGCTTCTCAAAAAGTGAAACTTGATGGATATATGTTTAGTCTTTTAATGCAACACCAGATTCTTAGATATATTTATTGCACTTCAATTATCACAGAAGATTGTGATAGGCTCCTCATACTCCACTCTTATGTCTCTTAGCATTTGCTTCATCCACAAAACTTGAGTGCAACTACCTGCTACTACAATATATTTTGCTTATGCAGTGGACAAAGATATTGCCTCTTATTTCTTGGTCAACAAAGAAACCAATCTCTTCCCCAAAAAGAATGCTCCACCACTGGTACTCTTCTGGTCATCCACATCTCCTACCCAATCTGTATCTGGTAATGCATGAAGAGAAAAATTATGATCTATAAGATACCACAAACCATACTCAACTATCCCTTTTAGATACCTAAAAATCCTCTTGATTGCCATGACATGAGATTCTCTAGGAACATCTTGGAATCTAGCAACAAGACCAATAACATTCATAATATCAACTCTAGTTTGAGTGAGATACAACAATCCTCCAATCATTGACCTATACTTTTTCTAATCAGTCTTAGGAGAGTCATCATCTTTGCTCAATTTACATCTAGGTGCCATGGGAGTACTCATTGGTTTTGACTCTTCCATCCCAAATTTCTTCAACAATTCTTTCACATATTTGGTCTGAGAAATGAAGATTCCTTTCTTAATTTGAATGATTTGCAGACCCAAGAAGAAATTCATTTCCCCAAGCATGGACATCTCAAATTCACCTTTCATTTGATTTGCAAAGGTTTTGCACATACTATCTCTTCCTCCAAAAATGATATCATCAACAAATACTTCAACAATCAAGATATTTTCTTGTTCAATTTTGAAGTATAAATTGCTGTCAGTAGTACCTTTGTTAAAACCAATCTTTAAAAGATGCTTATCCAATCTTTCATACCAAGCTCTTGGGGCTTGCTTGAGTCCATACAGTGCTTTCTTACAGACCATATCACCATGATCAGACAATTGAAATCCATCCAGTTGTTCAATGTACACTTCTTCTTCCAACTCACCATTCAGGAAGGCAGACTTGACATCCATCTAATATACTTTGAAATCCTTGAAGGAAACAAAAGAAATAAATAATCTAACTGCTTCAATTCTTGCCACTGGAGCAAAAGTTTCTTCAAAATTAACTCCTATTTGAGAGTAACCCTTGTAGACCAATATGGCTTTAATTCTGATTACTTCACCAACTTCATTCGGTTTATTCCGGAAGACCCATTTGGTTCCAATCACATTCTTGTTTTTAGGTATGGGAACAAGATCCCATGTGTGATTCCTCTCAATTTGTATTAGTTCTTCCTCCATTGCCTTAGTCCAGTTTTCATCATTGCAAGCTTCATTCACTGTCTTAGGTTCAACTTTTGAAATTAGACAATACTCTTCTAAATCTTGAGCAATCCTTCTTCTTGTTTGTACACCTTTTCTTTTATCACCTATGATCTGATCTTCAAAGTGATTCAGTTTTACATACTTGGGAACTTTGGGAGTTTCTTACACTTCTGATTCTTGAACAGGTTCATTCAAACTTATCTCTTCTTCCTGATTTACTGGATCAGTTTGAATCTAAATTTCAGAGGGAGCTTGGACTTCTTGAACAAAAACATCATTTTGATCATCTTCATCATATTCATAAAACCTTGAGGGTTTTTCAATTCCTTCATCAACCTTCACATTTGTACTTTCCACAATCTTCCTTAATCTCTTGTTATAACATTGATATGCTTTTCTTTGAGTAGAATAACCCAAGAATATTCCTTCATCACTTCTAGCATCAAATTTTCCTAGATCTTCATATCTTTTAATGTAACATTTTCTACCAAAGACTCTGAAATACCTCACAGTAGAAGTGATGCCAAACCAAAGTTCATAAGGAGTCTTACTGGTATTGCTTCTGATTTGTACTCAATTGTGAGTATAGACTGCTGTGCTGACAACTTCTCTCCAATAGATCTGAGGAACATTTGCTTCCATCATCATGGTCCTAGATGCTTCATGGATGGTCCGGTTCTTTCTCTCCACTACTCCATTCTATTGTGGAGTCCTAGGAGCAGACAACTATCTCTTTATTCCATTTTTCTCATAGAATTCTATGAACTCACTAGATGTGAATTCTCCACCTCTATCAGACCTTAGACATTTTAATTTTAATCCAGTTTCATTCTCTACCATAGCCTTGAATATTTTGAATTTCTCAAGAGCTTCTGATTTCTCTTTCAGAAAAGTAAACCACATCATCCGAGAATGGTCATCAATTAATAACATGAAGTCTCTATCACATTGCACACTCCTTATTCTTGTTGGACCACATAGATCAGTATGAACTAAGTCCAATAATCCAGTAGAAGATTGTTCCTTGCTTTTGAATGATACTCTTCTTTGTTTCCTCAAATGACATTCTTTGCACAAATTATTTGTAGGTTTCACTAGTTTCAGAAGATCTCTTACAGCCTGAGAGTTGCTTATCTTGATGATATTATCAAAATTCACATGACACATCCTCCTATGCCATAGCCAACTCTGATCAATTTGTACAAATAGAAAATTGTTACCAGTACCAACTAAATGGAAGATATTACCTTTTGTTTGAGTACCGGATGCAATTTTTGTTCCATAACTTTCAAAGATCTTGCATTTTCCATTCTTGAATCAAAGATCATAACCTTTGTTCACCAACTATCCAACACTAAGAAGATTGTGCTTCAATCCTTCAACATACAGTACATTACCGGTTTTGTTTTTTCCATCAAAACAAATAGTTCCTCTACCTCTTATTCTACCAATAGAATTATCACCGAACTTTACCACTCCTCCTTCATACCTTTCCTAATCTATGAACTTGTTTTTGTCACCTGTCATATGGTGAGAGCATACACTGTCAATGACCTAATCATCATTTTCTTCAACTTGGGCAGCCAGAGCTCTTTCTACAACTTTATGATTGATAGCTTCAAAGGGCATTGGATCTTCTTCCTTGATGGAAATAAACACCCAATCACTTCTAGATTTGTTTCTTGTCTCTGATTCATCATCGGTTACTCCTTCATTATCATCCTCTTCATGAACATAGTAATAATTCTTTTGGAACCTTGATCTATTAGCATTTGGCCTTGAAAATCTTTCTGGACACTTTGAGGCAAAATGACCAATACTATTGCAGTTAAAACACTTGAAAGGCAATTTCCTTTCATACTTAGAGGATCCTCTTAGTAGTCTTTTTGTAATAAGGGGTTCAAGTTGAGCATTTTTTGCTTCTTCTTCTTCCAGGTCTTTTCTTGCTTTTTCATACCATGATAGTTTCCTTGAAGAGTTCTCTCCTAGATCAAACCTTTGTTTACCTTTTACAGAGGCACTGGCTTTGAATGCAGATTCAGTCTTGGGGGGCATCTCCAAATTTGGTCAATTAAAATGCAACCAATTTACCAACCAATTGCTCTCTCGTGACACCTGAATGGGCTCTGAATTCTTCAATGGTGGCAACCATGTATTTATAAGAAGCAGGAAGGGATCTGAGAACTTTGCCAACAATCTCATCTCCATCCAAGACTCCACCAGTACATCCAATGCCACAAACAAGCTTGCTTACTCTTTGCATAAAAGTAGTGATATTTTCATCTTCTCTCATCTTCATATTTTCAAATTTCCCTTTCAAACTCTGTAGCCTTGCACATTTAACATACTTGTCTCCTTCATGCAGAAGTTCCAATTTTTCCCAAATCTCAAAAGTAGTTTGTAGGTCAACAACATTTGTAAGCTCTGAATCAAACAATACACTTAGAAGGGCTTCTTTAGTTCACAGATTGTTTTCAACATCTGTGATTTCACTTGTAGATTTCGGGCCATTCTGTGGAGCTGTATACTTCATTGTAGCCATGGTCCAGTGCTGCATTCCCATACATTGCAAGTGACATTACATGTGACTTTTCCAAAGATTAAAATTGGTTCCATCAAACTTCAGACTATCCTTCTTGTAGGATGACATCCTGGATCTCCTCAAGCGGTTAAGCCTTTTTGAGGAACTTAGCTCTGATACAAATTGTTAGATTCAGAACAGACAATTGAGAGGGGGGTGAATCAGTTGTACCAAACTTTCTTCCAATTAAACACTTAAATTTGCTTTGTAATTTAGTAGCACAATAATAAATCAATCATGGAATCATTAAGCATTAAATCAAGAGTAGAAACACATCAACACATAAGACACCAAGATATTGACATGGAAAACCCGGTTAAGGGAAAAACCATGGGGTGATTAACCCAAGATTGTATTCTCTGTTAAAAGAATAGAAAGAAAAAATGGCACATGCCAATTAGGGCTCACTGCCTGAGCACACTGCTCACAAGAGGCCCACTGCCTTCAAGAGACACACTATGTACAAAATAATAAGTATCACATACTTGAACTGGAGAATAGCATCTTCACCATGCTTGAGTCAGTTCCATTTAAGCCCAATATTTCTTCTCTACTTTTCACTCTCCTCTTCGCTACCACACTCTCATCTCCACAAGACACACTTTGAAATGACTTTACAACTCCTTATTTATACAAGACATCGACTTAGGAATTTTCATCCAAGTCGGCATACATAACAAAGCAAATACAATATGACTTATTACAAAAAGACTTCATGTGGATCAGCACACTATTAGCCACACAGATCTGAGACTTCAATCTTTCTTTGGGAACATGACATTCTTCATAGGACACCTTCCAGATCATCTGCAAGATGTGTAACTCATCCAGTCGGCCAGACTTAAGAAGAACACCATCATCTAGAAGTAATTCTTCAATTGACAGCTCAATCTTTAATGTGGACCACCAACACGAACTGGACATGATCTAAAGACCTCCACAAGCTTGCCTGAATCACTAAGAACATCCACACTATATCTGCTTACTGAAATCCTTATCTCCTTCATCTGAAACCTCAAGAACACGGTCTATCATCACTGTCACAATGGAATAGATGCTTGCAGACCTCCAGACCATGAACCAATTTAGTTGTCACTTCACATGAACTTCCTAAACACTCCACCAAATTTGTAGAATAGGATATTACATTTCCGAATGTCACCAGACCTATCTGTGTCACTCTATCACCTCTGAACACCTGCTAGAATGAGTTTTACTTGAGCGGCTACAACTTCTTCAGATCTTCATGTGGACCTCTAAAATCTTTACTGGATCACCTTAAGACACATATCTACAAACCCTTTGATGCGTATCCTCTGATCTTCATCTTAGCTAGGATCTTTAGGTTACTGTCTTCATTGTTCTTCTTTGTTCCTAATTAGGACTAATTTTCTCAATATCCTCAGCACACAGCTCATCCAATCCTTATCATCAATGCAATAGGAGTATGTTGATATCAATGACAACACTAGTTAGGCCCATACTTGCAACATAAACTTCATCAAACAATGCTCCTTTTTGCTGCACAAGTCATGGATTTTCTCCGCAAGCTAATTTAGACTCCACTAAACATAGTCGGCTCTGTTCTACAAAAATAGTCAATCTTCTGGTAGTGATAACTCTTTGAAATCAAAGCCAAATGACCTAAATTCTTGATATGTTATAACTCACTATGTCTAGATGTTAATTCCAGATCTGCAGCCTCTAATATTTAAATGCTAGAATTCTCCAGGGTCACTCTCTACAATTGACAACTTCACTGTCAACTATCTCAATTGTTCTGAATACTTCTAGATGCTCCTACATCAGTAACAGGCTCTTCAAACACAATTCTAATATCCTTCAACATTTGCTTCATCCACAAAACTTGAGTACAATTACTTTCTACCACTATATACTCTACCTCTGCAGTAGATAGAGATATTGCCTCCTGCTTTTTGCTCAACCAAGAAACCAATCTCTTTCCCAAGAAAAATGTACCACCACTAGTACTCTTCCTATCATCCACATCTCCTACCCAATCAGCATCTATATATACTTGAAGAGTGAAATCATCATCCTTAGGATACCATAGGCCACAATCAGATGTCCCCTTTAGATATCTAAAAATTCTTTTGACTACTACAACATGAGATTCTCTAGGATCAGCTTGAAATCTAGCAACAAGGCCAACTACATTCATAATATTAGGTCTGGTTTGAGTCAGATAAAGTAGTCCTCTAATCATTGATCTATACCTTTTCTGATCTTTCACATACTTATACTGAGATATGAAGATGCCCTTATCTGACTGAATGATTTGTAGACCCAAGAAGAAATTCATTACACCAAACATGGACATCTCAAATTCACTTTGCATCTGATTAGAAATTTTTTTACACATGCTCTCATATCTACTAAAGATGATTTCATCAACAAATACCTCAACAATCAAGATGTGTTCATGATCAATTTTGAAATAAAGATTATTGTTAGTCGTGCCTTTGCTAAAACCTAACTTTAGCAGATACTTGTCTAATCTTGCATACCAGGCTCTTGGGGCTTGTTTATGTCCATACAATGCTTTCATCAATCTGCAGACCATATCTCCTTGATCAAACAACTGGAATCCTTCTGGTTGCTATATGTAGACTTCTTCTAACTCTCCATTTAGGAATGCTGACTTGACATCCATCTGGTAAACTTTGAAATCTTTGTAAGCAGCAAAGCCAAGAAATAATCTAATTGCTTCAATTCTTACCACTGGAGCAAAAGTTTCTTCAAAATCAATTCCCTCTACCTGAGAATATCCTTTGCACACCAATCTTTCTTTGTTTCTCACAACTTCACCATTTTCATTCAATTTATTCTGGAAGACCCATTTAGTTTCAATTACATTTTTGTTTTCAGATCTAGGAACAAGATCCCAAGTATGATTCTTCTCAATTTGCATTAATTCTTCTTCCATTGCTTTTACCCATCTTTCATCATTACAAGCTTCATTCACTGATTTTGGTTCAATCTTTGAAATCAAACAATACTCTTCTTGTTCTTCAAAAAATTTTCTTCTAGTTTGAACACCTTTATTTCTATCTCCTATAATCTGATCTTTAAAATGATTCAACCTTACATACCTAGGAGTTTTGGGATTTTCTTGAACTTTTGATTCTTGAACTTGTTCCTCAACATTTACACTAGCTTCTTGAGTCACTGGATTCTCTGGAGCAATCTGAATCTAAGTTTGAGTTTTAACTTGCTTTCCTTTATTTGGACTTTCATTTTGATCATCTAATTCATATCCATAAGACTTGGAAGGTCTCTCCTTGCTTTCATCAACCTTGACATTAGCACTTTCAAAAATCTTTTTCAATCTCTTGTTAAAGCACCGGTATGCCTTGCTTTGGTTAGAATAACCTAGAAATATTCCTTCATCACATCTTGCATCAAACTTTCCTAGATCTTCATCTCTTTTGATATAACATTTACTACTGAAAACTTTGAAGTATTTTACAGTAGGAGCATTACCAAACCATAGTTCATAAGGTGTTTTACCAGTATTACCTTTGATCTACACCTAGTTAAGAGTGTGGATAGTAATACTCATAGCCTCTCTCCAATAGACATGTGGAACATTTGCCTCCATCATCATGGTTCTAGCAGCCTCTTGAATAGTCTGGTTCTTCCTTTCCACAATTCAATTCTGCTGAGGAGTCCTAGGAGCAGATAATTGTCTTCTTATTCCATGCTCTTCACAAAATGCATTAAACTCACTAGAGGTAAACTCTCCACCTCTGTCAGATCTCAGACACTTTATTTTCACACCAATCTCATTTTCCACCTTAGCCTTTAACACCTTGAATCTATCAAGAACCTTTGATTTCTGTCTCAAGAAAGTGACCCACATCATCTAGGAGTAATCATCAATTAGCAACATGAAGTATCTGTCTCCTTGAAAACTCCTAACTCGGGTAGGACCACACAAATTAGTGTGCACAAGTTCCAACAATCCATTTGAAAATTGTTCTTTACTTTTGAATGTAGCTCTATTCTATTTTCCCAACTAACATTCCTTACACATGCTATTAGCATGTTTCACAAGCTTTGGAAGATCTCTCATAGCCTGAGTAGTACTTATCTTAACAATGTTATCAAAGTTTACATGACACATTCTCCTATGCCATACCCAACTCTAATCAATCTAAGCAATCAAACAACTTTTACCAGTACCACTTAAATGAAAGATATTATCTCTAGTCTATGTACTAGATGTAATCTCAGTTCTGAAGCTTCCCAAAATTCTACATTTTTCATCCTTGAAACAAAGATCATACCCTTTGTCAGCCAAATTTCCAACACTAAGAAGATTATGCTTTGATCCTTCTACATATAAAACATCATTAGTGTCATTCTTACCATCAAGAGAAATGGATCCTCTGCCACGGATTCTACCAGCTGAATTGTTTCCAAACTTCACAATTCCACCTTCATATTTTTCCAAACTTACAAACTTACTTTTATCACTAGTCATATGATGAGAACATCCACTGTCAATCACCCATTCATCTTTTTCTTCAACCTGAGCAGCTAAGGCACTTTCCACATTCACACCGCTAGTAGATTCAGTAGGCACCGGATCTTCTTCTTTGATAGCAATGAACACCCATTCATTTCCAGAGGTACTTCCCATATCAGATTTATCATCTATGACTCCTTCATCAACAGCTTCTTGGACATAATAGCATTTCTTCTAAACCCTAGGTCTGTTAGGGTTTGGCTTTGAAACCCTCTTGGACATCTTGAAGCAAAATGACCAATCTTATTGCAAGAAAAACATTTGAAAGGCAACTTTCCTTCATACTTATCGGATCCTCTTGGTAATATTTTGGTAATGAGGGCTTTAAGTTCTTCAAGCTCAGATTCATCTTCTTCAAGTTCCTTCCTTGCCTTCTCATATCTAATTAGTCTTCTTGAAGAGCTTTCACCCCGATCAAATCTTTTCTTTTTGAAAACACTATCTTTAAATGTAGATACTGAATTAGGAAGGCAATCACCAAACTCACTCATTTCAAATGCTGAAATCTTGCCAACCAACTGATCCCTTGTAACATTTGTCATAGTCTTGATCTCTTCAATAATAGCAACTCTGTGCTTGTATGAAGTAGGTAAGGATCTAAGCACTTTGCCAACAATCTCTGATTCTTCCATTTTTCCACCAGTAGACCTAATATTGCACACAAGTTCATTCACCTTCTACATGTAGGAAGTGATGTTTTCATCTTCACTCATCCTTAAACATTCATATCTACCCTTCAGGCTCTATAGCTTAGCACATTTGACATATGCATCACCTTCATATAGAGTTTCCAACTTCTTCCAGATTTCATGAATAATTTGCAATTCCAAGACATTTGTCATTTCTGTATCAGTTAGAGCACTCAACAATGCTTCCTTAGCCCAAATGTTGTATTTAGCTCCTTTGATTTGATTTGGAGTTGTAGGACCATTCTACGGAGGAGTATACTTATTCGTAGTTATCAACCAATAAGGATCACCCATGCATTGCAAATGACATTCCATACGATTCTTCCAAAGAGAGTAATTTGTTCCATCAAATCTTGGACTATCCTTCTTGTATGTTGACATCCTGGATCTCTTCAAGTGGTCAAGCTTCTTTTAGAGGAACCGGCTCTGATACCAATTGTTGAAATTAGGGCAGACAACTGAGAGGAGGGGGTGAATCAGTTGTCACAAAACTTTATCTTTTGTTGCATTTAATCTTCTTTAGCACTTATTAACGGATTAATGATATAACCATGAAAGCATGAATCAACAACACATGAGTAGAAACACAATCAACACATGTAACACTAGTATTTTTACGTGGAAACCTGGTTAAGGGAAAAACCACAGTGGGGCTTAACCCACAAGATTTATTCTCTGTTAAAAGAATAGAAAAATGGGAAGGCACCTACCTTCGGGCACACTGCCCAGAGCTCACTGCTCCAGGAGACTCACTATCTACAAAAACATTCACATGGTTAACACTGAAAGGTTGAATTGAGAAACAATATCTTCTTCATGCCAAGGTTCAGTTCCATTGAATCTCACAACACCTCTGCTCAATCCCCAAACACTTCCTTGCTATCTCTACATCTTTGCTCACATCCACACATTTACACAACTTCATTACACTTATTTAAACATGACATTGACTTTGGAATGAACATCAAAGTCAGCCTTACAATTATCTATCTAGAACATTCTCCAAGATAGGCATTACAAGTAATTACAATTACAAGACTTGACTTAGTACAGAATGCTACATGCGGATCACTACACTATCAGCCAAACATAGTTGGGACTCAAATCTTCCTTGAACAACATGCCACACTCCATAGAACTTATCTTAGATCATCTGTAACATGTACAAATCATCCAGTCAGCCAAGACTGGAAAGAACAGCAACACTTAAGGAGAAATCTTCAACTACGAGCTCAATCCTTAATGCAGACCACCAACACAATAGGCACATGATCTAGAGACCTCCACAAGCACAATGAGATCAACAAGAACAACCACACCACTTGAAATCACCAGAATCACTTGCATCTTCATACAGGAACTTAAGAACACTAACTATCATGATTGTCACACTAGAGAGATTGCTTGTAGACCTCCAAATGATGAACCACTTGAGTTGAGGATACACACCAATATCCCAAACATACCTCTAGATCCGTAGACCATAATATTCCAATGCAGAGCAATCCAAACCAAATCCCTATCACTTTGTTATCTTTGAACAACTACAAAACCCAATTCTACTCAGATGGCCATAACTTCACCAATCCTCCATGCAGACCTTTCAAAACTTGACTGGAGCAACTTCAAACAATCCTCTACAAAACCCTTAAGTCTGCAGACTCTGATCTTTGTCTCACTAGGAATGCAGAGCAATCTACTTTACTAAACTGCACTGTCTTCACTGTCTCTGACAAAGAGATATGTTGACATCAATGACAACACATCATAGGCACATATTTTCAACACCAATAATATTTATAAGGCTATTTTAATATAAGGCTTAGCCTTATATTAAAATTTGACATAAATAGCTATAGGAGGGTTGATTATTTAATTAATAAGATTCAAATATCAAATATTATTTTATTAATTGAATTATTTAACCTATGGCATAATTTTACCATTTGGGTAAAATATTAAACTATCACATACCTTAATAAAAATGTACAACCACCTAAAACTATAGAAAATGATTTCATCCAATGTTTAAGGATTTTTAGGTAAGGAAGCAATGCATTGTGAACGTGAAATATATTATTGGATATATAATTTGACACTAAAAAATATACAAGAGGTATTGAGGTTGTGTGTGGAAGAGGGGAAGAGAGAGTGAAAGATGCTAGGTTCTATTATTATAAGTTTTCCCAAAGTTGAATAATGCTTTTTGCATTTATTTTTTGTTTTAATATATATTTATAATCAATGGTTATAATGACTTAAACATATCTAAATTCCCACATGATATTAGAGCCTACTTTTGGCCATGCTAACCTTGACTATAGGAATTGAAAAAAATTATGTTATGAGAGAATTATTACAAGTGATATAATTGTTAATTTTGTCTCTCAAACCATTGTTTAATGCAAGTCTCTTCTATGAAAATTATTTCCATTATTTAAATCATCTAGATTTGCTTCATTGTTCAAATACGTTTTCCTTGGTACTAAGGACATTAGAGGGTGGTCAAAGAAATTATTTATAACACTTTTATTATCTACACAATAGTGGATGCATGGTTTATGGTCTTGTTTAGAGTGCACCTGTACTTTGTATAGCACATGGATCTCCTAATATTTCTGACTTTTGTATTACATTTTCTAGGTCCTACCCAAGTGTTACCATTATGGCCTCCACTTTTATTGTAACTGCTACTAATATATGGTCACAATGATGTGGTGTATAGCACAAGCACTACATCTTTAAAAATTAGTGGATTTCATATGTACTTGGTGGCCAAGCCTTAGCATTGGCTAAGCCTTGTGATTTTCTACCCTTGGTGGCTATAGTAACCTACCACCTATTCTTTGTAGGT
This sequence comes from Cunninghamia lanceolata, assembly GCA_027924645.1. NCBI lineage: Eukaryota > Viridiplantae > Streptophyta > Pinopsida > Cupressales > Cupressaceae > Cunninghamia > Cunninghamia lanceolata. The sequence continues at coordinate 8,552,955 of BSBN01000252.1, read as the reverse complement.
GGGTTTATCCTTTTAGGCCTTGTGCCTAATCCAAAAACTCACCCCCACTTTGTACATAATGCCCTCCTACCTTCAAACACCATCCACCTTTTGCTAACATGGTAATCCTACCTTCATAATAAAGTGTGACCCAATGGGAAATGACTTGGCAATATTGAGAAACTATCAAGTAATAAAAAAAATAAATTTTCTCTATTGAGTCTAGTATTGAAGTGTAAAGTCATAGGCTCTAAGAATACTTTAGCATTTTTTCAAAAACTTTAGATTTTTTCTTTTTCTAGATTAAAATTTTTGGTTTCTATTATTTAGAGGTTTCATTATTTTTAGTAATATAATTTTAGTGAATTACATCTTGGCAGCCCTTATCAAATTTAAGTTTGGAAGTCTCCACAGCCAGCAAGCCCCTTAATTAAGGATTATGACTTCTATTGATATGTGTTTCAACATATCTACACATTGGAATAAAAATTGTTACCTTACTTGAAAGGTGTTAACCTTAAGAGTTTTCTATACACTTTTGTGGGTTAAAAAGATGCTTAAATAACTTGGTAGGTGAGCAGTTTTGTTGTCTCATTCAAGGGGCTCTAGTGGAATATGAAAGGATACCTACAAGGCCACAAGTTATTTGGCTACAAGATCATCCATATGTTGTCCAAAAGTGCATGTCTTTGTAAGAAATTCTATTTTAAACTCAAATAAAAAATAGAGTATGTAGAGTTAATATTGTAGTCCTCAATATAATTTGTTAATTTACACACCCTTGTTAATTTCCTGACAAAACCATCTTCCACATGTTTAGAACAATGAATAATTTAATGAAAACCAATTCATATAATTTTTTGATTTAAACATAGATTTTCATATTTTAAAGTTGATTAAAGAAAGATTCATCATTTGCATTAAGACACTTAACATAAAATTTTAAAATTAAAACTAAAATTGTTCCTAACTAACCCTAATCTAACCATGTGATAAAAATTCAAAAGATGGGTGAGAGAAAAATTAGGTAAAAGGAAATCTTGAGGTTGTTGATCTTGCACTCTTATTATCATCTAGTGAGTAGACAAATCTAACATAAAACCACTCTTTGTTCAACTCAAATAATCATAGCTAACACACAAGACGGTGCAATCATATAAGGAAATGAAACTATGAAAGCAATAAGTAGAAACCACCTTATCCCAAGCATAGATTGAAGGTAAGACCCTCACAATCAAATGTGAAAAATAAGTACTTCATGTTGTAGCTACACCAAGGTGTTCAAGTTGACCATGCAAAATAATTTTCCATCAACAAAGCCTTAGTGATACAAAACACCATTTGGATTCATTGAATACTCATGAATAAAATGTAAAAGTATAAGATAACAAATTGATTGATTAGAAAACCAATAGCAAAAGAGAAAGAACACAAAAGTAATTGAAATGTATTATATTGAGCAAAGAGTTTGTTTTCCAACCCTTACAAATGTCACAACTTTACATATTTATAAGTTTCATTGGGAGGGATATGAAAAGTTTTCCCTCTAATAAACCATTTGGGACAAAATGTACAAAAGAATATGAAAAGTCACATGACATATTTTTTAAATTATAATAAATTTCATTACTATTAAAATAAAATTTGACTTGAATATGCATGTCATTCTTCCTTTTGCAAGTCCTCTTCATCATTTTATGTATCCTTCTCAAGCTCTTGATCCTTTTCCAAGTATGAATCTTGATATGTATGTAGCTTTTATGAGAATGGAAATTCAAAAAGACATCCCTCCAAAATGTCCATATAGGACAAAACCATAGAAGGCCAAGAGTCACGTGCCTTAATTTTGAAATTACAAGACCTTATTAAATAATATAGTAATGTTTTGGCTTTGACTATTAATATTTGATCTAAATCCAATGAATCTAAAGATAGTGATCCCATGAAAATTCAACACTTCATATCAATTTTCACCCATTGCTATTCCTAGAACTAGTATAAATTTCTAGAATATCTTTGTCCACAAGTTGTTCATTGCTTCAACCATCTTTGTAATCACCCCTTTCTTCATGCTCTAAAACTCTCCACAAGAAGCTACAACTTTAGCATCCTACAACACATGAAATCAAAGTATTATATTCTTTTAATAAAAACCAAAATGTAATGCACACTTAAATCCAAAATACTCATATTAATCTCTTCCATTAATCCATGTACCAAATTAAATCCTACCTTAATAGGGAAAAAATTATTAGAAGGATGGATGGGTTTTCATTTAGGTTTTTAGGTAGTTTTGAAGCCCATTTGTGATCTGCATTGAAGAATCAAACTTTTGGCACAAACGCACAGTTGCAAGAGAGAATTAGAATTTTGATGTAGTTGCACAGTTACAAGGGAGAATCAAAATTTTGACATAGTCATTCATTTTCAAGGGAGAATCAAAGTCTTCATGAATTTTCATAGTTATTTAAGGGAGAATCAAATTTTTGGCATAGTCATTCAATTGGATAGGAGAATTAGAGTTTTGGCATTATCATTAAATTGCAAGGGAGAATCAGACTTTCGACATAGTCACGTATTTATAAGAGAATCACAATTCTGGTGTATTCATGTAGTTGCATGGGAGAATCAAAGTTTTGATACAATCACATAGTTGCAAGGGAGAATCAGACTTTTGGTACAATCACATAGTTGCATGGGAGAATTAAGTTTTGATGTAGTCACATAGTTGCAAGGGAGAATCAATGTTTTGGTACAATCAAACAATTACATGGGAGAATCAAAATTTTAACATATCCATGCAATAGTAGTTAGGGTTTTCAGGTATGTCTATAGTCAAAGATTTGAGGTCTGATAGCAATCAAGGTTTTGAGGTCTGACAATTGAGGTTTTGAGGTTTGTTTGTAGTCAAAGTTTTGAGGTCCATCATTTGTCAGGGTTTTGAGGTATTCTTGTAGTCAAGGTCTTGGGGTCCATCTACAATTAGGGTTTGGAGGTCATTGTAGTCAAGGTTATGAGGTATACCTATAATAGGGGTTTTGAGGTCCATCTATAGTTAGGGTTTTTAGGTCCATTTGTAGTCAAGCTTTTGAGGTCTACCTACAATCAAGGTTTCAAACTTTTCTTATAGTCTTACAATGGACTAAAAGACTGCAATAAAGTTCACTTTTCCTTTAACAATTAGGGTTTTCATGCAAATGTAAAACAGGAACTACATAACTACACCAAAATCTTGTTCTCTATCCAAGGAAAAATTTCAACTTATATCTTAGAATTTTCAATTTTATTCGAAACTTAACCTCCTTATAGATCAACTATACAATCAAACATCTTGACATCATGAGAAATTTTACTCTAATTTAGAACTCTGACCAAAAAAGTGGATGAAACACTGAAAAACTTTGCCATGAAGACATCAAATAGAAACTAAAGTCCAATCCACACAAACTAACACATTTGAATCTCTAGGAGTATAATTAAGGAAATTTAAACATGAGGATCCCCAATTCTTCAAGAATAGGGGCAAAATAAGCTCCTATTAAATTTAATTTTGGCAAGTGTGAGCAATTAATGATATATGTGGAAGTAACATTATTGTTTTAATTTCTTGGTTCCTAGACTAGCAAAAGGCATCACCTAGTATAAAGGCATGCGCAACAATTACAACCACACACCCAAAATTATAAAAAGGTGTTGAAAGTGAAGACATTTGCAACAAATACAACTACACACCCAAAATTTATATAAAGGTGTTGAAAGTGTTGATGGTGATTTGGGTGTGAGGTAAATATTTTATTTAGTTTGTGTATGTGGCATGGGAAGTGGACAAGATTGGTGTACCATTTATCTTTAGTGTATAATTATAAAGAAAAAATTCAAAACTATGCCATTTGTCAAGATATAATTAATATTTTTAGAGATCATATTAACCATTATAAATTACTAATGGCTATAATTTAATGTTTAAATAAGAAAAATGTCTAACAATAGAAGTAATTAGCTAGTAGTGGGATGTGCAGTAAAAATCTAACCAAATTTAGATAATCTATCCCATCCATCTATCTTGCAAATGGGTGAAATATGAGCTGATTGGGTGATGAAACTATGGTGTGAAAAGTTGGTTGGTCAATATTTAAAAGTTGCATGAATATTGTTGAGACAAATATTATTTTAACATGGCATGGAAACTAAAAAGTATGAGTTGTAGATAGCTTATTCAGTTAGAAAGGCTTTACAAAAGTTATTTTAAGAGGAGACATCACAAGATCTAATCTCATTATAGGGTTCATAAATTTCCTCTATGAATATTTCTAGTAGCACTATTATTAATGTAAATTGGTGAAATAAGACATTCATGAAAAGGGAGTATTTTCTTAAGTATTTGACTAAGAAATAAATCCTTTGGTCATTTTTTTACAATTTCTTGGCTAGACATATCTGTAACTCCTTCCTTATACATGCAACTCTATTAATACCATTTTGTGTCAAGGATTATGTATGTGGTTGAAATAACTCACCAATAAAGATACGAGTGTCACGTATATATCCAATAATACATGTGGCCATATAAAATCTTAAAATACCCATGTTTCAGTCATGTATTTTTTCTCCTGGTACAAGGAGATAATCTCAATTCAATTGAATATATTATGTCTTCTTTTAGTATATCCTAATTCTAAATTAATACCTAAAATATCTTAGAAATTTATTGTGAAATGCCTATACTATATCAAATCCACAAACTTGAAAATGAGAGTGTGTTTCCATTGTGGAAATCAATCATTCATGCTAAAAGAGCACCTTAAATTATTCAACAATATAGTTATAGTCATGAATAAAAAAATATATTTAATTTTGAGTTTAATCTCAAAATTAATGTTAACCTTGTAACGTTGAAAATTGCATACCCTTGCAATTTCACTCTATATTTTGGCCTCCTTTTAGTGTTCATTCCATTAGTTTGTTTGTAGGCTCATTTTAGCCCTTGCATTAGCCTTTTTCCCTCCCATGGTGCTTAGGCCTTGTTTTCTATGTTATCCTTTTGTAAAATCAGTTGTCACTTTTGTGTTAACCATGTGATGTTCTAGTGCCTCATAGTTTTTGAGCCCAAATTGTTTGGACATTAGCACTTCGCATGGATGTCCATGTGACATGCTAGTGCCCTTTGACAGTTTTGTGTTTGTTGTCCATTTCTGAGCATCTTGCCACTTGTTACATTTCATGGGTCAAAGGTAATAGCTCAAAACGATTCAAAACGGTTTGTCACCCTCTTCCTCTTCCCTCCTCCTCTCTCTTTTTGAATGAATCTTTCACTTTGGAAATCTTCTTAGCTCTCTCTTGCAACTGGATTGCATTCTACAACACTCTCAAGCTCTTAAGCTCTCACACAACTCTCCACAGCTTGCTTTTCTAGCTCCTTTGTCTTCTTGGCTTCTTCAAGCCTCTATAGGTGATATTTTTATTATTTTATTTCATGTATTTATTTTTTGTGCCCTTGAGCACCTTGGTATTCTCACATCCCTTCTATTTCTTTCATTATAGTTTCCACTATTTATAAAATCATAACCCTTACCATTCCTAGTCACATTTGGGATAGGAATAGTCACACACTTTTATATCTACTTTTTTATTGGCTACTGTGGAGTTTCAAAGACCAAAGCAGGGGTTTGGCTGAGGTAAACCCCCAAACAACCCCAACCATTTTCCCCATTCTGTGTTATGCAAGTTGAAGAAGAAGATTTGAATGAATGGCGGTTTGTTTATTTCTCCTCTTTCATCTTGTCATTCTATTTCTTCATTATATTTTAATAAAATGTAATATTTTATCAATTTCTTAGTGTATTGTGTTGTTGGGCACTTATTCTGGTATTGTGTGTTGTCCAGATGAGGTTATAGACTTGAACTTGGTTGTACAGTACAAACTCCTATTGTTTTACTACCGTATGGATAATAGTGCGACAAACAGACATCCCTGTGACGTGCTAGAATACTGGGCCGAGACTCTCCTCTTTTGGTGACAAGTTCTTCTTTTCTTCTTCTTTCCTTCTCTATAATTTGTTTTTGGAATTTGTACTTCTATTTTTAGTAAGTTCATGATTTTCATTCTAGATTATATGAGTGTGGTGTAGAAAGTAGAGGTATCTATTTTTATATATTACATTTTGGTTAACTTGACTATTCAACTTATAGAACCTTTATTTTCATTCAATTTTATTTCAAAGTCAAAAACAAAAAAAAATCTTTCCTCAAACTTTTTTCAGGGCCCTGCCCCGAACCCTGACCTTCGACTAGATTTGTCAATACCCTTTCTAAATATTCTCCTTCTATTTTTCTAAATCAATATGTTATTTTCTCTTTTTACATCACTTTCCAACTTTTCTCAAAAGGTTTGTGAGAGTGATGCTCCATTCCATGCATGTGATGGTGACTTAGCTCTACCTATGTCACTCTATTTCTTTTGATCCTTCTACTTGTGAGGATATTTTGGCACAAGATGATGAAATCATTGATATTTTTCTTAAAATTACTTTACCTTCTCTTCATTTCAATGCTCTCCCTTCTAGAGATGAAGCATTAGTAGATGAAGAGTCTCACCTCACATCTGATCCCCCATGGATAGATGTTGATCATACTACTTCTATATCTTTTCCTATATCATGTATTTCTCAAGGAGATCATAATGTTAATACAATCATTGTTAATATACTTATCCTGTTGGATAAGTGCATTAATATTCAAAATATTTCTTTTATTCCTAAAATCATTATGCATAGGGTGTCTGATCTGCCCTCGCCCTCTCATCCTATGATCATTGTTCAGGGTATTACTGAAAATCCTCGACCTTTGAATCACTTTTTAGAAATAAAAATTCTATAACTCTAAATGTGTCTGAGGCTCCTCACTACCATGTATTAGCCCACACATATGGCACTCAATGAAATAAACAAGTTACTCTGTTCCTATTTCCCTTCCTCCACCATATCCTATCCTTCCACCACCTCCTCATCTTTCTACAAAGAGTACCAAAGAGTATGATCTTGTTAAAGAACTCTAGGATACACAAGCTAAGATCTCTCTTTGGCACCCAACACAAGTTTCACCTTCTCACCATAGTGCCCTTCAGTAGGCCTTGCAAAATATATTTGTCCAATCTTCTGTGAATCCCATGGACGTGGCTACCATTCTTGAAGGTCTTCATTATAATTCTACTAATATCACTTTTCATTTCTATAAACTCCCTTCTACTAAAGTTTAGAAGAAAAATTATGCTTTTATGATTATTGTAGCTATAAACTTGATTGGGATTAAGTGAACCCTTATTGATAGTGGTTCTAGTATTAACGTCTGTAGTTTATACCTCCTTAATTGTCTTAAAATCAATGCTTCTTCTATTTCTCCTTCAAATATAGCCATCAGAGGTTTTGATAATACAACTTTCCCGACTTTAGGCACTATCACATTACCTATTATGTTATGCCCTATTACAGTACCGATTGAGGTTCATGTCATGTAGGAGAGTCTTTCTTATAATCCTATTGGTAGATCATGGATTCATACCATGGGTGTAGCCCCATATACCTTTCATCTATCTCTTAAATTTTTATATAATGGTGAAGTGCATAAGATAAGTGTTGATCCTAACCCCTTTCAATAATGTCAACAGGCTGAATTGGGTCATGAAAATCCTACTCTTTATTCTCTTCATAATTTTATACCTTCTACAACAAATTATCAAACACCATCGTCACCCTTTGTTGATGATGATGTGCCTTCCTTATCTAATGCATGTCTTCGTGATGATTGGGGATCCTTAGACTTCACTCCCCATGGGTCTGGTGACTATAAGATTGACCCTTCTCACTCTGACATTCCCACATTCAACAAGGATCTATATTCTGATATTAGAATCAATCCATCTTCTTTTTATGTAAATTCTGCAACTACTTCTCCAACATGTGAATACACATCTCATTTCAACAAGGGTAGTGATGTTGATTTCCTCCTCTTTCTGATTTGGAGACATGTTACAATCTTGGATTCAAAATTCTATCTAAACATGGATACAATGGAAATAGTCTAGGTTGCATGGAACAAGGAGTTAAGGCCCCTATGGAACCTACACTGCACATACCCTATACAATGGGTCTGGGTTACCGGCCTTCTCCTCTATCTACATGCCCTCCTCCATTGTCTGAGGTCTCTATGGTTTCTTCTTTTCAGAAATTGAACCTTTCTCCACAATAGAAAGGGTTGCTTCCTATTCCACCTTCTCTTCTATCTAAACAAGAGTGTATTTTTTTTAGGCTTCTAAAAACCCACTTGATCACTCTTCCTCCTCCTACATACAAAAATTTTCCACGACATATTAAATTAACACTTCCTTTTTGTGCATATCATCTAGCACTTGGCCATTCCACTAGTGAATGTTGTAGCTTGCAAGACAAAATGCAATAACTTCTTAACACAGGTGCTTTTACTCTTCCTATTGTTGAAGCACATGTCTCTTCTCTACATGACAAGTGATATTGAGCATGGCCTCTATCTATTTCATGGTTTATTCCTTCTCCATTCTCTCATGAGACTTGTTGATGATGATGTTAGTCATAAACAAACATAGAATAAAAGTTACACAACAACCTTTACTCATCTTGAAAGATACGATGAATTCAGAGAATTCATGATCCCAAGTCTCCGTTGATTAGTTCATAATCTACTGACGTTACTCAGTGGTTGATGTGTGTTCCTGTTAATCATTCAGGGGCCTTACATTCTTCAATAATTTCTATAAAGTTCATCAATATTTCTCCAAATATCCTGTTCTTTATATCTGCCCTGCATAAATCTCCAAATTATTTTACCTCTGCCCTATGAATTCACTCAAATAATGTGCCTACAGGTTGATATTTGCATGAATTTTACCATTATTTGCAATTCTTTGCATGATATTTTTAACACTACATGTATTTAGCTCAAATATGCTAATGATATTTAGTTATCTACGAGATGTCAGCATATTTCATGTTATTTGCTTTTGATTATCTATTAGTTGCAATTATGATGGGGAATTACTCTGAAATTCAAAGAAAATTAAAAGAATACTTCAAATTTGGTGAATCTTAGCTATTGAACCACATACATACTAGATACAATCATGAGGAGAAGAAATCAAACCATATTTTCACCAGGATGTTCCACAGCTAGATACAGATGATGCTAACTTCGAAGGAAAAGGAATGAAGACAACACATACAGACTGATAAGCACTCCAAGGGACACAGCAAATCAAAGCATGTATCAAGAATTCAAACACTGATTACTCAAGATTTATGATGATTTGTAATCAAACAGTCTTCTCTTTCATTAAGTATGCAATGATATGTATGCTTACAATAACTTTGAAATAGGCCCTGATATTTCAGCAGTCAAATTTCAATTAAGCTTCTGAATGCTCAAACTATCACATCCCTGCACTTTTTATAGAATAAGGTGAGGGAACGGTTACAAATGACCTATGATCAAGATTTATCTATTAAGATCAACAGTCCAGATGAATAGCACGTGCCTGCCAGTTGGCAACTACACAGCTGGCACAGAATATTCCAGCATCTTTGACCTAGTCCATCCTCTAGCTAGCAAACAGTATATTTGACAATATCCTCCTCAGCTCTGGTTTAGGTTGCCTGCCAGTTGGCAATTTTTAGCCACAACAAACATACAAGAATTAAGCATCAGCTTCGTTTAATAGCCAGCAGGAAGATAAAAATTACATTAAAATAGGTTGAATGTGCAAACCTATATATAACAAGTTATGAATATTGAGCATCTATGAAAATTTAAGTAATTAAATGTCCATAGGTGGTCAAGAGGGTCTGGGTGACTATCGTTGACTGGAAAACACGCTATCAGGCCCTAAAATGGCTCAATATCTGATCAGGTCCAGGGTCATTCGAGTGATTTTTTGATAAAAATATCAAAAATATGATTTTCGATATTTTCTACATCTTAGTAAATTGCATTTTCGGAGGCCTTAGGAGCGAAATTAGGGCCTCAAGTTACTAGACATTAAGGCTTAATAACCGAGGACCTGAAACTAGATAACTAGTTTATCTTTCCAATGAGTCCAAAAAGGTTAAATTCCGACACAGTAGCTAGGAGTTATGACCCTGCTAAGGAGAAGATCAAAAATTTCCTAATTTTTTGAATTTCTTTGAATTTTTGAAAATAGTTTCACCTTCCAATAGCCCTTTTTTGTATTTCAAGGGCAATGCGACCCTTCATATGATATGTGAGCCTTACATTTTTAGTTATCGCATGCATAAGATCATGCATATGCAATACATGTGCTTTTGCTCACTAAATTCCATTGAATGAAACTATCGGGTCCGGGTATGCACATTAGTTAATATGAAGGATATTAACTAATATGACTCTCTCCATAGATCGGGATATGATGATGATGTCATCATCATGGACGGGCTTCGTTAAAATGTGAAAGGATGACGTCATGGTCATACTGAAGGAAATCAGGTGATGTTAAGAAATATGACCTTGATATTGAGGAATATCACCCTTCGAATAGGATGATGTCATAGTCATGTCAAGCTTTTTATATCAGGTTAGAATGACATCACCTTCATGTTATGAAAGATCAGTCATATTAGAAAAGATGACGGATGTTAGAGAATAGATGAGCTTCAGATGTCAAGCCGATTGATGATGTCATCGTCATATCAGGTCCTTTGTGAAATGGGATAAGCTGACATCATCATCATGTTAACGAAGATGAGTCATATTAACGAATGTGACCCCCTTTCAAAAGATCAGGATGACGTCACCATCATGTTATTTAAAAGGGTGATCGTTGGATACGTACCTCCGTGAGGTAAAAAGGATGATGATGTCACTATCAAGGTGATTTTCTTTGTTCATCGAGATTGGATGACGTCATCAGCATATTGGCTCTGGGGTGATATTCTGCGGCAGGGTGATATTTGAAATATCGGGTGATATTCGAAATATGACCCCCGCAAAATATATGAAGCTGTTTGATAGGTAAATCCCACTATCATGTAAGATTGACTTTTGGAGTTTCAGACCACATGATTATCGGGTGATAAAATTAGCATCAGGGTGATCTAACATAAGGTGACTGATGTTAAGGAAAATGACCCCCCCTAGGAATATCAGGTTTGACCAGGACTTTGACTCACCGTAACTTTCGTTCCCTAAGGAATATCAGGGTGATCTAAAAGGCAAACCTGCATGAAATTTTGTACTCTTTCCAATCATGAGGTTATTGATATGAAATATTAACTTTGATGAATTGACCTCATCATGATGACTTACTCAGCTCCCTTATGCAGGGTCATCTGCATGACTTACTTTTACCAGACCGCCGAAGAGCAAAAAAAATAACACAAGCCAAAGCAGCAAAAAGTTGGGTCCCTATTTTGTCAAGTCAAAATGGGGCGTGTTGTGTAACCACACAACTTGCCACCAAAGAAAACAACCAAATTCCAATGATTCAAGTGAGGTGATCACATTCATATACAGTATTCTAACTCTTTCTAAGTATAAGCATCATAATATTTCTGTATGACAAAGTTTTCATCATGGCAACAATGCTAACAAAGGATCAGGTGTGTGCAAATGATTAATTATCCTCATCTTGAAAGCAAGTTGAAAACATGAGTAACTGATGTTAAGCTACATAGTTTGGGAGCAGCCCTCATAGCCAACCTGGATAGAGCCTTGCTACCAGTAGGCGTCCATAGCCCCGACAAGGTTATCTATACAATCCCCCTAAGTAGAGCCCCACTGCCAGCAGGCATCTATAGCCCTGGTAGAGTTACTTAGATGGCCTAATTTTATTATATTTTGGATTTTCAAAATTTATACTCTATTCATCTGATGTCATCATGTAAGCTTAGTATGCAAGGTATGGTCACTTGCTGATTTAGGTTGGAGATTGTATTGGTAGCAAGGGAGTCCCTTTAGATTTTTCACTTAACACCTATACTTGTGTGTTCAACAAACCCAAGGCCATTAGGTGAGTCATTGTGAAAGAATCACTTTGGATAAGAAAAGGCACCCTGATGAAAAGATATCACAGACTTGATCACAAGTACTTCTCAGAATGAATCATAACCTCTATATGAATTTGTTCTCATCACTTGAATCTTAACAATTCAGTTATTTTCTTAGGATGATGAGCTGCATCATCTTGACTAACCAAAATAGAACTCAACAAGCAAACAAACAAAAGCAAACACATTAAGAAAATTGTACAAACAACTAACTACAAAAGGAAACAACAAAAAACAAAACAAGAAAGCAAGGAAAGAAGCAAGACAACTACTCTACCAAACTATATACAAACCCCACAAGGCAAATAAAACCCAGGAAAAGACCCAAAGACACCTGTATTTGCATACTTCCTTAAATTGTGCAGGAGCACCAGGGCATTAGTTATGGTTCTCATCTTAGCAAATTCATCCTTGTATTCTAAAAAAAATTCTTGTATTCTAAATTCACTATGTTTAATAGAATAACTCTTAACAATCAGCAACTGAGGAAGCTCATCATGTTCATGATTAATCCATATGCATGTCTTATCTCCTGAATTTCCATAATCAAAATAGTATCCAACATCATTTATTGTGGAAAGGAGAAATACAACCTGATGTATTTCTGGCTCTGTTGGACATGCTTCTTCATTGACAGCTGGTCTTCTATTTAACTTTGCATTCTCATTGCTCAGCTCAGTGTCTAGCCTCACTTCAAATTGAAGAATGTATGACTCTTGAAGTATTAATCCTTCATATTTATCTAGCTTTGTCTCCTCATTCTGGATGTATGTCTGATTCTTGACTTCAGGAAGCACCTCATTGTTTTCATTAAATCCTTGCACAGCAGCATCTAAATGAGTATCTTTATTTTCATAACCTAATATATAGAAATTTATCCCTTCTAAATCATTTGACTATAAAGGTGAAACAACTTTCAATTGATAGGAATACTCCCCCATTTCATTTTCAAAATGACATTGGATTGGAATCTGATTATGCACAACAATTCCAAAGCTTTCTGCATCTTCAACTTTCATGAATTGTTCATCAAATAACTCACATTGTCCATCCAATAAGGTATCTAGTTCCATTGACCTGCAACATTCTTGCATTTGATCATTCAACTTAAACAAGTTAGATAGTAAATCAGCATTTATTCTCTTTTCTACAACTCCCTAGGTTACTATCATAGGAACTTCATCAGCAGTAGTGCATTTAAATTCTTCCACCTGTCTCCATTCCTTTTTACCATAGAATAACTCAAGGAAATATGTTTCATTATCCTTATCAAAAGCATTAGGATCAGAATCAAAGACTTTATCCTGACAAGTGGTTTCTTCTCCACAATTTTCAAAAGATTCATACCTGCACTCTGCCTCACCCTTACCTATATTAGGAAGTAGAGAACTCCAGTTCTCACCATAAAATGACTCAAGGAGGGATGTTTCCTCTTCTTTACCTTCTAGAACCGATTCAGCTATTGTATTTTTTAAAGTCTTCTTCAACATGACCAAGCAAGCGTAACAATCCCTTTCTGAATGCTCTTCGTCATGTAATCTACACCAACTTTCAATCAGGACATCATCAGTGGATAAACCTAATATTCAACTACACTATATATTTCTGGACAAGTATAATTCAAAATCTTGAAAATGGTCCACTTCAGTGTCTGGACAACTAATAACTTCTGGTGCTGCATCTGCTTGTTGCTCTAGAATTTCTTCATTTTCTTGCCAGGCTTTAGCCTTGAACACATCTATAAAGAATATTATTCCTTTCAAATATAGATCCAACCTTATCAGAAAAGTTAGACAATTAATTTCACTATGTTCCACAGTCTGGTGTATCCTGCAACAACTAGATAAACCAAAGTCAAATAAATTCTGAGGATAAAGTTGCCTATTCAAAGTTTCCTGAAATAAAGGAATGTTAACCTGACAATTATTTTTGTATGCATCCATCAAAATGAGACTCTATTTTCAATTTTATTTTTTTAAGATTTTGAAATTTTAATGAGATCTATCATATCTCAGAATAAAACTTGAAGGTTTAGAAAATGTTGGCCAAATATTTGAAGCTTTGAGCTAGATCTTTGCAAAGATACAATCAAAACCTCTCAGATAAGAGATATTTGCAGACATTAACCTCAAATGATGAAATATTTGTAGAAAATCCACAGCTTCCTTGTCAAGGCCCTCCTTCTAGCGCCAATTTATGTTGATGATGATGTTAGTCATAAACAAACATAGAATAAAAGTTACACAACAACCTTTACTCATCTTGAAAGATACGATGAATTCAGAGAATTCATGATCCCAAATCTCTGTTGATTAGTTCATAATCTACTGACATTACTCAGTGGTTGACGTGTGTTGCTATTAATCATTCAGAGCCCTTACATTCTACAGTAATTTCTGTAAAGTTCATCAATATTTCTCCAAATATCCTATTCTTTATATTTGCCCTGCATAAATCTCCAAATTATTTTACCTCTGCACTATGAATTCACTCAAATAATGTGCCTACAGGTTGATATTTGCATGAATTTTACCATTATTTGCAATTCTTTGCATGATATTTTCAATACTACATGCATTTAGCTCAAATATACTAATGATATTCAGTTATCTATGAGATGTCAGCATATTTCACGTTATTTGCTTTTGATTATCTATTATTTACAATTATGATAGGGAATTACTCTGAAATTCAAAGAAAATTAAAAGAATACTTCAAATTTGGTGAATCTTAGCTATTGAACCACATACATACCAGATACAGTCATGAGGAGAAGAAATCAAACCATATTTTCACCAGGATGTTCCACAGCTAGATACAGATGATGCTAACTTTGAAGGAAAAGGAATGAAGACAACACATACAGACTGATAAGCACTCTAAGGGATGCAACAAATCAAAGCATGTATCAAGAATTCAAACATTGATTACTTAGGATTTATGATGATTTGTAATCAAACGGTCTTCTCTTTCATTAAGTATGCAATGATATGTATGCTTACAATAACTTTGAAATAGGCCCTGATATTTCAGCAGTCAAATTTCAATTAAGCTTATGAATGCTCAAACTATCACATCCCTGCACTTTTTATAGAATAAGGTGAGGGAACGGTTACAA
The DNA here is from genome assembly GCA_027924645.1 of Cunninghamia lanceolata. Classification (NCBI taxonomy): domain Eukaryota; kingdom Viridiplantae; phylum Streptophyta; class Pinopsida; order Cupressales; family Cupressaceae; genus Cunninghamia; species Cunninghamia lanceolata. The sequence goes on along the minus strand of BSBN01000252.1, from coordinate 8,537,772 downwards.
ATGACCTATGATCAGGATTTATCTATTAAGATCAATAATCCAGATGAATAGCACGTGCCTGCCAGTTGGCAACTACACAGCTGGCACAGAATATTCCAGCATCTTTGACCTAGTCCATCCTCTAGCTAGCAAATAGTATATTTGACAATATCCTCCTCAGCTCTGGTTCAGGTTGCCTGCCAGTTGGTAATTTTTAGCCACTTCACACAACTCCAACATCCTATAACAAACATACAAGAATTAAGCATCAGCTTCATTTAATAGCCAGCAGGAAGATAAAAATTACATTAAAACAGGCTGAATGTGCAAACCTATATATAGCAGGTTATGAATATTGAGCATCTGTGAAAATTCACGTAATTAAATGTCCATAGGTGGTCAAGAGGGTCCAGGTGACTATCGTTGACTGGAAAACATGCTATCAAGCCCTAAAATGGCTCAATATCTGATCAGGTCCAGGGTCATTCGAGTGATTTTTTGATAAAAATATCAAAAATATGATTTTTGGTATTTTCTACATCTTAGTAAATTGCATTTTCGGAGGCCTTAGGAGAGAAATTAGGGCCTCAAGTTACTAGGCATTAAGCCTTAATAACTGAGGAACTCAAACTAGATAACTAGTTTATCTTTCCAATGAGTCCAAAAAGTTTAAATTCTGACACAGTAGCTAGGAGTTATAACCCTGCCAAGGAGAAGATCAAAAATTTCCTAATTTTTTGAATTTCTTTGAATTTTTGCAAATAGTTTCACCTTCCAATAGCCTTTTTTTGTATTTCAAAGGCAATGCGACCCTTCATATGATATGCAATCCTTACATTTTTAGTTATCGCATGCATAAGATCATGCATATGCAATACATGTGCTTTTGCTCACTAAATTCCATTGAATGAAACTATCGGGTCTGGGTATGTACATTAGTTAATATGAGGGATATTAACTAATATGACTCTCTTCATAGATCGAGATATGATGATGATGTCATCATCATGGATGGGCTTTGTTAAAATGTGAAAGGCTGACATCATGGTCATACTGAAGGAAATCGGGTGATGTTAAGAAATATGACCTTGATATTGAGGAATATCACCCTCCAAATAGGATGACGTCACGGTCATGTCAAGCTTTTTATATCGGGTCAGAATGAAGTCACCGTCATGTTATGAAAGATCAGTCATATTAGAAAAGATGACGGATGTTAGAGAATAGACAAGCTTTGGATGTCAAGCTGATTGATGATGTCATCGTCATATCAGGTCCTTTGTGAAATGGGATAAGCTGACATCATCATCATGTTAACGAAGATGAGTCATATTAATGAATGTGACCCCCTTTCGAAAGATCAGGATGACATCACCATCATGTTATTTAAAAGGGTGATCGTTGGAGACGTACCTCTGCGAGGTAAAAAGGATGATGATGTCACCGTCAGGGTGATTTTCTTTGTTCATCGAGATTGGATGACATCATCAGCATATTGGCTCTGGGGTGATATTCTACTGCAGGGTGATATTTGAAATATGACCCCTGCAAAATATATGAAGTTGTTTGACGGGTAAATACCACTATCACGTAAGATTGAAGTCTAGAGTTTCAGACCACATGATTATCGAGTGATAAAATTGGCATCAGGGTGATCTAACGTAAGGTGACTGATGTTAAGGAACATGACCCCCCTAGGAATATCAGGTTTGACCAGGACTTTGACTCACCGTAACTTTCGTTCCCTAAGGAATATCAGGGTGATCCAAAAGGCAAACCTGCATGAAATTTTGTACTCTTTCCAATCATGAGGTTATTGATATGAAATATTAACTTTGACGAACTGACCTCATCATGATGACTTACCCAGCTCCCTTATGCAGGGTCATCTGCATGACTTACTTTTACCAGACCGCCGAAGAGCAAAAAAAATAACGCAAGCCAAAGTAGCAAAAAGTTGGGTCCCTGTTTTGTCAAGTCAAAATGGGGCATGTTGTATAACCACACAGCAAGACTATTGTGTTGCTATCCACTATGTGGCACCTATAGCTTTCTATGTTTTCTTGTTGCCATTCATGGTGGTACAATCTCACGTACAACCATAGTTTATTTTTGGTAACAACACAATATTATTTTTCATGGTTATCCTCACTCATATTCTAGGGGGTAGATATAACTTATTCTATGGGTATGAAATCTTTTTGAGGATCTCCCCTCTTCTTTCTTCCCCTTTTCTATACCTTAAAATATTGCATATTATACATGCTAGTATTTTAAGGGGGGAATATATTCTCCTTACATGTGCATCCATACATGCACCTTGATTTATTTTCACCCTCCTAAGGTGTAGCTTATTAATTCAACCCCCTATGGCATCATTTATTTTATGATCCTCGAAGCGTTCACCCCCTGCAGTGTTGATGTTTGATAAGATCCCTAAGGATTTGGTTTTGATAAGATCCCTAAGGCTTTGATTTTTGATATGCTCCCTAAGGCATTGGTAGTCCATGATCACCTACCATAATACAACTTGTTAGTCTATGATCCATGAGGAATTTTGGTAGCATGTGAGCCACCTAGCATAATGTAGCTTGCTAGTCCATGTGTCTCATATGACTTACCTTTTTAAACTCATAGTCACCTTGCATAATATAACTTTCTAGTCCATGATCCATGATGGTATTGTTATTTGCATGACCCTTAGAGACAGAGCAAGCTAGTGTCTGAGTCATGTATTCTTTTTTGCTTGTATTGATTGCTTCCATGTCTATTTGTATGTCTTCTCTCCTTGAAGCAATCGATTGACTCATTATATTCATCTATATCCACTTAAGAATTCCTCTATTTGTGGTTTTCCATATTTTTGTTGCATTTTGGGGATGACACATAGTATTGCAAGACAACCTTTCACTTTGTTGACTCAATTTTTTTTTTCCTATTGTGTGTTTTTCTCCTTTAGATATGTGTTGTTTATGTTTATGTATATGTTTGTGATGTTCTAACATAGTGGTTTTGCATGTTTATCCTTGCTAACACTATTGTATTGTAGGTTTTTGTTGTCTAATATATATTTTTTGTAGGTTCTCAACCTAGGGGCTTGATTCCTTTGCTCGAAGAGATCTACTTCCTCTATAGTATCTTTTTGGTGTTGTGATGTTATTTACTTTTATTACTACCCTTTTACTTTAGCATGCATATTCACGTAGTGTCATAAGCCCGCTAAAGTGGGGGCTAAATATAATGTCAAAAATTGCATACCCTTGTAATTTCACGCTATATTTTGGCCTCCCTTTAGTGTCTATTCCCTTAGTTTATTTGTAGGCTCATTTTAGCCCTTGCATTAGCCTTTTTCTCTACCATGGTGCTTAGGCCTTGTTTTCTATGTTATATTGTTTTAAAATTAGTTGTCTCTTTTGTGTTAACCATGTGATGTTCTAGTGCATCATAGTTTTTGAGCCCAAACTATCCAAACACTAGTGCTTTGCATGGACATTTACATGATGCGCTAGTGTCTCGTGATAGTTTTGTGTTTTCTGGTCATTTCTGAGCATCTTGCCATTGTTGCATTTCATGGGTCAAAGGTAACATCTCAAGACAATTCGAAATGGTCTGTCAACCTCTATATCTTCCCTCCTCCTATCTTCTTTGAATGAATCTTTCACTTTGCCAATCTTCTTGGCTCTCTCTTGCAATTGGCTTGCGTTCTACAACACTCTCAAACTCTTGAAATCTCACACAACTCTCCACAACATGATTTTCCAACTCCTTTGTCTTCTTGGCTTCTTCAAGCCTCTACAGGTGATATTATTGTTTTATTTCATTTATTTATTTTTGTTGTGCCCTTGAGTACCTTGGGATTCTCACATCCCTTCTTTTTCCTTCATTATAGTTTTCACTATTTGCACAATCATAACTCTTACCATTCGTAGTCATATTTGGGATAGGAGCATTCACACACTTTTATTACTACTTTTCTATTGGTTGTTGTGGAGGTTGAAAGACCAAAGCAGGAGTTTGATTGAGGAAAACCCCCAAACAACCCCAACCATTTTCCCTATTCTGTGTTATGTAGGTTGAAGAAGAAGATTCGAATGCATGAGAGTTTGTTTATTTCTCCGCGTTCATCTTGTCATTCTATTTATTCATTATCTCTTAATTATATGCAATATTTTGTTGATTTCTTAGTGTATTGTGTTGTTGGGCACTTATTTTGGTATTGTATGTTTTCCATATGAGGTTATAGACCTAAACTTGGTTGTACAATACAAACTCTTGTTATTCTAATGCCATATGAATGACAATGCAATGCGCAGACGTCCCACAACACACTGGCATCCGGGACCGAGACTCTCCTCTTTTGGTGACAAGTTCTTCTTTTCTTCCTCTTTCCTTCTCTGTAATTTGTTTCTAGAAATTATACTTTTATTTTCAATAAGTTCATGTTTTTCATTCCAGCTTATATGAGTGTGGTGTAGAAAGTAGAGGTATCTATTTTTCTATATTACAAACCCTAACATTGAACTTAAAGAATTTTGTTAAAACTCACATGTAAGATGTATTATTGAACCAAACATCTAACTAGTATCAAACCTAATGATTAAGTAGATGTCAAATTGACATTGAAATACTATGCCATATGGGTCAATTGGCTTGCTAGCTTTTGATGTCATTTTCATATCTATGTGCCTAAAGAGTATTTGTAAAGTAATGTAATGCATTTAAGAAGTGTGTAAGGGTGAGAAACAAAATATTTAATCTCTTTTATAATCATAATAAGTGAAAAATGCATCTCATTTTTTACTAGTTAGTCTCATACTTATTTTATCACAAAAAAGATTAATTTTTTAAAGAGATTTCTAAATATTCTAGAATATTATGTTTATATATATCTCAAGTATATGATGTTTCCTTATTTAAGCATGTTATTCCTTATCATTTTAAAAGCTATTTTATATGGATAACCTTAAAAGAAAATGAAATTACATATAGTCCCATATTGTGATAAACTTGATTTGACCTATCTTAGTTTGAATTGGATCACATAGATAAGTGTATCTTTGCTAACTTACTAAGGGGACAATTCCCTATAGAATGCTCATATAAAAAATAAAAATGTCTAAATATTGTTATGAAAATAGTGACTATAGTCCATAAGTACAATGCTTTACCTATACATGAAATATTTAATTTTGTCCTACACACTATTGTGTAAGGTTTGGTTTGTAAATTTTGTCATATTTCATACCTAAGTTTAAATCTCTCTCCATGTATGTCTTATGTAAACACTAAATATTCTTGGGCTATTTATAACCAATTAGTATTTGTTTTCAAACACATGGAAGCTCTTAACCATTAGATATCAAGGATTATTCATGTACTATTGCCTTTGTATAGCATTTCATACTATGATATGCATTTATTTGATTAAGTACTAAGTGCACTAAAATTTTGGATCTCCTCTATTATTGCATTAAAACATGCTTCAAATAATTGTAAAGGATGATCCATTGAGCATGATATTTTGTCCTTTAATGTTCTTACAAATCTAGATAAGGAACTTTAAAGAGATTAGGTGTTTCATTGATGAATGAATATCCTTACTTTAAATATAGTAGGCATTGAGTTGTTGAGTCAAAGGAAAAATACCCCATTATGTAGGATATGTTGCATATAGGTTGTCATTGATGCCAATAGTGGTATAAAGTGTTGCGGCATGAAAGAGTGGTACATGAAATGACAAGAAGATTGCAACAGTATGACGATCAACAGAGATAGTTGAATAAGCATTATGAATCAGACATGTAAAGACATGAATATGTGTGAAGGAACTCAAAGGAACAGACTGAGAATGATAACTATAAAATAAAGAAAATGGATCAGCACCATCTGTACACTGTCATATCTTATTTGTTGAAGCACATATGTAAGTTGACATTCCTAATATTCTTATGTTTGAAGACCATGATTAGATATAGTTGGGTGTTTGCTGCATGATGATAACATGAACACATGATGATTGCCACCTGATGGATAAAGTTGTAAAAACTTGAAGAAGAATTGGTTAAATATAGTGTATGTCAGGAAAGATGTTACAAGCTTGGAAGAATGTATTGCACTCTACCGCATTTGGAGATATGACCTTGCAGATAGGATAGATGGATAGGTATTACTCTCAAGTATTAGTGTTTCAATTTTGAGGTCATAATGCTTACCACAAAGTATTTTAGAGAATGAAGAATGAGGACATGTAAGAAATAGGGTAAGTACAGTCACAGTGTAACAAGAGAATGCTCCATACTTCTTCGTAGATGGAGATATCAAATTACAGCTTGGAGGATAGGTAGATATCAGTCTTAGGTATGCATGTTTCAAGATGCAAGAAATAATGGGTATCATAGTTGCCTCTCTGGAGTCAGTTGTATGAAAATATGCCTTAATGTTAACTGAAGTAAGTAGAGGGAGATTGTTGTGGCCACCACAGATCACCACACAATGGTATTTCGACCTACTATTTGAAATACAAACTCATATGGCTAGTCAGTATGTGATATTCATGTCTCAGATGATTATGTTCAACACAAGAGTGTTTTTCATTGTTTTTATCCTAAGACTAAGTAAACAGAGTTAGTTATAGACACTGACATTAGAGTTCAAGTGTCTACGCCAACATATAACTACTTGGCTTGGTAAGAGAGGTGTTTAGAAATTTTTTACAAGTCACATAATGATCAACATGTGGTATGCATGATGTAATTTTATCTCGTTTGGTACCACTTTTGGTCTGGAGTTAAATGTAAGGAAGAGTATGGCCTAACTGTGTCGACCTAATGTTTACTGATGGTTCTGATGTAAGTTTTGAAGGATGCACTAGGGTGGAAGAGTATGCCAAGGTAAGATAGGTCTTGATTATGCTTTATTCTTGAAACACATTAGAATTTTGCTTACCACATATGGTTTGGAGATGACTGATATGGCCACTACATGCTTCATGCTACATGCTTCATCTTGGCCAACTAAGGAGTGAGTCTTTGATGCTTGCAGAGGATATATATAAAGAGTAAAAAGTGCTAAAAGCGTGTAGTGATTTGGATCAATAAGAAGAGTTAATATTGTGTGAATATACTTGCAGTAGAAGCATATATGATAATGAAAAGCACCAATGATTAATTCATGTAATATGATATAGAAGTGGAATATATTGTGAGCTCTTTAATGATAAAGAAGAACTCTTGAATGTGTTTTGAAGTTGTAGAGATCAGTATTGTTGTTGTTAGGAAGACAAATAGTAGTGCAGAGGCTTAAGTGATCAATATTTTATAATATGCTTTATAAATGAGTAAAATGATTAGAGAGTTGCAACTTCCTTTGGGTTGTAGCCCATAAACAATATTGTAATCATGTTTTATCATTATTTTTTAGGTTGGATTTGGACAGTAGATCCAAGTAGCTTGCGCACCATGGTTTTTCCTTTCTTGGGTTTTCCACATAAATCTGGTGTTATGGTTGTGTGTTATTGTGTTCCTACATCTCTCATGTTTTGAATAGTCACATTTGTTTGAATACTGCAAAAATAAGGTAATTTGATTAAGTATTGATTCACCCCCCCTCTCAATACTTCTATGTGTTCAACAATTGGTATAAGAGTAAGGTTCCTTGGAAGCAACCTAACAATTGAGGTAGATCTTGGTGTGGAACACATGGGATTAAAAGTAACGTTAATTGGAAAGAACCCTCTGGAAGTTGATAAAGACATGAAAACCTATAATCCAGAAGATTGTGTGGTTAAATTTGAAGGAGAACTCATTTCTGCCCTAGATGATCTGGATGCTACAAGAAGTGAAACTAAATAATATAAGATCAAGATCATAAAATTAAAGGAAGCAAATTCTAAGCTAAAAATCTAAATTGAATAAAATAAGAAGATTGTGACCTAAGTGCCAAGCTTAATGACAAAACAATTGAATGTTACAAACATCAAGAAGTTGTCTCATTGAGGAAAGAATTGGAGAAAGCAAAGGATCAAATAGATAAAAGTTTAAAACTGAAGAAAGGTATAGACATTCTTGATGAAATACTAAATTGTCAAATACCTCCAAAGAATAAATGTGGTATTGGATTTTAAAAGAATCAAAGCCCTAAAATAGATATACCTGAAGGTATGTTTAAAATGAAAAAGGAAGAACTTAGCATTCAAGAATCTGAGGAAATTGAAGATGAGAAGCAAGAGTCTGATAATGACAACTTCATACAAATTAGAAATTAGAAGAAAAATCTCAAGAGATCTCCTCCTAGACAAGTTGTTAATTCCAGGTTCTCTCAATCCTTTCTTGGTCATTGTTATTATTGCAATAAATTTGGACATAAGGCTATTGATTGCAGAACTTGGGCTAGAGGAAATAATAACATGAGGAAGAATTCATTTGTACCTACAAAATATAATACTATGATCTCTCATCCCTTCTATGGCTATTGTTATGCTTGCAATAAATTTGGTCACAAGGTTGTTGAATGCAAAACCAAAGTAAGAAGAAATGGTGTGACTTTGGACTATAATGATGTTTGCTAAAAATGCAACAACTTTGGGTATAAAGCAAGTTCCTACAAGAATGGTTTTGTGAAATCATCTGCTCAACATAAGAAGACAAAGAAATTTGTGACTCAGCAAAAGAAGGAAATGGCAAAGATATGGAGAAGAAAGACAGAACAAGATAATGGGACGAAGGAAGAATTTGTGCTTCTGCCTAGTACAAAAGACTTCATTGTTGATTAAGGTATGGCATAAGGGTCAGGGGGAGCTAATCAATGTATATCTATTCTTCCTCCCCTGAATATTTGATGGCTTTTGCAAATAAAAACCAAGCATACAAGATGAGTTGAAATGAAACTTGTTGGTGAAGATGTTGACAAGGCTAAACAAATTCATTTTCACAAATTCTAGAGAAAAATATTATTATGTAGAGGATTGTAGGAGGATCTTGAGCCCCTATGAGTTCATAGAGTAATTTGGTAGCAGTTTACCTAACCGAACAAAAAAATATTAATGAGGAATATTAGGGAAAAATTAAAAGTACTTATTCTTCCTCTGAATGATCAAACCTCACTTGAAGACAAAGATTCTACATTCAGAGCTAAGAAGAGAAGAAGACCTTTGGAGCACTTGGTGAATTGAGCTAAAGAAGAATTTTGGACTATGAGCACTCAAAGTTAGAACCCTAGATGAGTAAAGGTATTTATCAGATCCACTAAAACCCATGTTTTTTGAATTAAAAGAAGTGTAATATGGTGGCTCTGAAAGTTATTGATATCTTTGAAAGACCTAGACCAAAATACAAGAAGTATCCACACAAAGTGATGGAGGTTGATAATACAGGGGCATTCCCAAATGTTCTAGCGTATGTGGTATATACTGAAGATGTTAGGGTTTACATTCATTTGAAGTTGGATGAAATTGATCATATGAAATTTGAAGAACTCAAAGATCAACTCTTGGATGATGATGTAAGCTATAAACCTAAGTTGGCAAATGTGGGGATCAAGCATCTAGATGTATGGAAGGATTTTCATGACTTTTGTGATGAGCATGAGTGGATAAGATACATTCTAAGCAAGATTCACGATAAATTTATCTATTTGGATAAGCCCTACAAAATAACTAAAGATGCAATTAGGGTTATGGCCGAATTGTGTTCCACTAGACTGTACCTATGTTGAAAGCTATAAAAAATGAAAAGGTCATGGAATTGATAGGTTCTAAGTTTGATAAAATAACCTTAACAATAAAAGACATAACTGATCTTGTTGTCCGATATGCATCTATGGGGATTGCATACAAAATCTATTTCACTAACAAGGAAGGATTTGCAACCGGTACTACCATTTACACTGCATACCAGATGGTCAAGGAGGGCCAAGGTCTTGATCTTTGTGAAGTCATGAGAGAACACCTCTTTGATAATTGAAGGAGAACAAAAGAAACTGGATATCACTTCAGGTTTGGTACTTTAATCATTTGTTTGGCATTTTATTTCATGAATGAGTTACTTGCCTTTAGAGGAAAGGTTTGGCAGCAAAATGTTCAAGTTGTTGCACAAATTAAGAATCACATAAGAGGCTTCAGTGACCCCAATCATTACAAGCAAATGTACTGGGCCTTTTTCAAAAATTTATAAACCAACATGCATATAAGAGACAGAGTTCCATTTGATGTTGTAAGGTGTTATGAAGGACAAATCACTTTCTTGGTGGACAAAGACTACACCTATATGGAGGTCATTGAACCTAGAACTATATGGATTCCTATATTGCCATATGAGGTATCTAGAGATGAAATAAGAGTATATGTTGATATTTTACTGAGAAAACCTAGAGACCATGCTGTTGAAAGATTCGATACATATGATGAAATATTGAATAAGATGCATATGAAAGATGTAGAAGAGCATCTTGTGAAGAAAAAGGGGGAGTTACATAAAAAATGGGACATTTCACCTGAAACTCCATCAGAAGCTCCTGCAGAAGAAAAACAACATGATCTTGTTGCTCTGCTAGTTGTGCAAGGACCGAGAATGTCTAGAAGATCTACCTCTGCCACTACTCAACCCTCTAAATCTACTCAAACTACCTCAACCAAAAGAAGGGTTTCATTTGAGACTCTAACTTAGATGAAAGGAGGAGAAAAGAAGCAACCAAAGAAAAAGATGCGTGCTAAAAGAAAGAAAGTTCAAATTGAGGAGATAGATGAGAGTGAAGAGGAAGAAGAAGATATGAAGGAACATCTCAACCAAAGAAGAAAGAATATAAATCAAATAAATCTTCTCCACCTGAACCTGAACCCCTTTCATTAGATATTGTTATCAATGCTATTGTAGGGTTTGGTATTCTAAAATAAACAATAGACCTATATTTGGATATGCCACCTAAAGATGAGAGAACTATTGTGAAATCTATTGTGATGTATATGCTTAAGTCCAATGTTCCTTTGAATGATATTATTGAACAAGTTCTGGAAAGCCTTGTTGATGTTTTAAGAGAAAGAAGAGAAAAAGCAATAAAATTGGATGATGTAATGAGATAGAGTACACTTAACAAGGCTGGATCTACAATGGTCCAAGAAGAGAAGGATGAATTGTCTCAGAGGTAAGCCCAAGAACTAAGGGCAAAGCAAAGGGTAGATGCCCTTATGAGCATGGAGAAGGAAAATCAATAGAAAATACAAAAGAAAACTGATGAAGTAATAGATAAAATACTTGAAAGCTTAAGGATTGCTGAGAATGTGGAGAAATCACAAATCTCTCATCCGCATAATGCAGTGTCTTCTCCACATAAATCACAATAGCAAGACATTCATGTGGAGAAAGAAGAACCTTCAACAAAAAGTGAAGGAAATGTGCATGATAACACTAAGCAATAGGAACATCATGACGAGCAGGACAAAGTTAATATAGGAGAGGGTCCTAAAAAGGTACAAGATGTCTCTTCCTCCTCTTCCCTGGTTGATTCAATAAAGGAATTTTTATCTTAGAAGGTGTAAATACAATTGATCATCACTCCACAACTATTAAAATTGCCCATGTTGGATGGACACGTTAACTTGTTCAGAATATCTTCCCTTCAAAAGTTACAACTATGAGACATACTACAGTCTACTGCTAGACAAGAGCTCTTGCAAAAACAAGTGGAAGGAGCTGAAATTTTGGAAGAAGCAATTAAGATCATATAGGAAGAACTACCTGAGCTAAAAAGAGATCCATCCTTGCCTCCCACTCAGTAAATGAAACTCATGTTGGAATCCTTCAAGGCCCATTCTTCTTACCTTGAAAAGCAAGCTGGGTTAAAAATAACAGAGCAAGTACATAATAAAAGATTAGCTAATGCATTAGGGAATTGTGCTAAGGTACATAATGATTTTCAAGAGAATTTGAAAAATGTTCTAAAATGTATTGAAGAGGCCAAAGTTATATATCAATTTTGCCTAAACTGGTTGGCTACAACTAAGAGCATAAAAGACCAAGTTGACTTTATTGAGTCACAACTAATACAAACAGCCAAAGTATATGATCCATTAAAAGATAAAGATGGGATCACTAAACCTCAAATAGAAAATCCCCATTCCTAGCTAAAGCAACTCTTGGATCAAAGTGGAACAAATAAAGAATGAATTTGGATAGTTGAGAGAGGTTGTGAGCATGAGGCTAGTAGTTTTAACCGGCATCATGACTGAAGCTAAAAAAGTTGCAAAAAAGGTGAAGGTGCCAACCACATTGGAGGAAGAAGAAGATCTGTATATTATGATTAAGAGTCAATTGCACATTTTTTCATCTACAAAGAAGAATTGGGATACAACTCTCACCCAATTAAAGGTAATCTATAAAAATGTTCTACCTTTTAAGTAAATTGCAAATGTGTTGAAGGTAAAACAAATTTTGATGGTATAGACATGTGGTAAAGAGAACAAGAACATGCAGTGTTGTTTTGGTGTATATAAGGCACATTGTACATAGTATCTTGAAGGACAATTTGTCTACACCAGTTTTGACGAGATAAAAGCCACTATTCAGGGGGGGTTGATTAGGATAAGGAATAATTCAAACACGATGATCTTTCCTATTTTTGATGGAACAAAAGAAGACCACTAGCCCTTTTCCATTGATGTCAAAGGGGGAGAAATATATGCATATCATGTCGTTGCCATCAATGACAAAGGGGGAGATTGTTGCATATAGGTTGTCATTGATGTCACAAGTGGTATGAAGTGTTGCGGCATAAAGAGTGGTACATGAAATGACAAGGAGATTACAACAGTATGATGATCAATGAAGATAGATGAATAACCATTATGAGTCAGACGTGTAAATACATGAATATGTGTGAAGGAACTCAAAGGAGCAGACTGAGAATGATAATGTAAATTAAAGAAAATGGATCAACACCATCTATACATTGTCATACCTTATCTGTTGAAGCACATATGTAAGTTGACATTCCTAATATTCTTATGTTTGAAGATCATGATTAGATATAGCTAGGTGTTTGCTGCATGATTATAATATGAACACGTGATGATTGAAACCTGATGGATAAAGTTGCAAAAACTTGAAGAAGAATTGGTTAAGTACAGTGTATGTCAAGAAAGATGTTACAAGCTTGGAAGAATGTACCACACTCTACCACATCAAGAGATATAAGCCTACGGATAGGACAGATGGATAGGTATTTCTCTCAAGTATTAGTGTTTCAATTTTGAGGTCATAATGCTTACCACAATGTATTTTGGAGAATGAAGACAGTTAAGAAACAAGGTAAGTATAGTCACAATGTAACAAGAGAATGCTTCACACTACTCCACAGATGAATATATGAGATTGCATCTTGGAGGACAAGTAGATATGAGTTTTAGGTATGCATGTTTCAAGATTCAAGAAATAATGGGTACTGCAGTTGCCTCTTTGGAGTCAGTTGTATGAAGACATGTCTTAATGCTAATTGAAGTAAGAAAAGGGAGATTCTTGTGGCTACCACATATCACCTCATAATGGTATTTAGCCCTGTTGTTTGAAATACAAGCTCATATGGCTAGTTAGTATGTGTTATTCATGTCTCAAATGATTATGTTTACCACAGGTGTGTTTTTCATTGTTTTTTCCAAAGACTGAGTAAGCAGAGTTAGTTAAGGACATTAGCATCAGATTTCAAGTGTTTGCATCAGCATATAACTACTTGGCTTGGTAAGAGAGGTGTTCATAATGGTTTTACAAGTCACATAATGATCAGCATGTGATCTACATGATGTAATTTTATTTCCTCCAGTACCGCTTTTTTTTTGGAGTTAAATGTAAGGAAGAGTATGGGCTAATTGTGCCGACCTAATGTTTGTTGATGGTTATTGTAGACTAGGAAAAAATGGGATAACAAACCAACATCATCAATTAGCAACCACAAACTATCAAATGCAAGCTAAGATGCCCTAATCCAACAATGGAGTACCAAATCAACATAGAAATCACAATAAACAACAACTACATCAAAGTTCCTATGCTAAACTTGGCTCTCCTCCATTGCTCTTCTTAACTTTGCTCTAATTTTGCTCTCAAATTTGCAACCATGCAAGATTCATGAGAAGCTCAATATGAAATGATTAGCAAAATCTTGAAGACTAAGAGTGTGGTTGTTCTTGAAATGGGGCTGAAGGGTTTCTTTTATAGAAGACTTGATTCAAATGAAGGGTGAGGATTGATTATTGACTTTGTGTGATGTGAATGGTTGAGATTTAGTAGGGTTTTCCATCCACAAGAAGACAAGAGTGATTATTTTATTTGAATAAATGATGAGGTGGGAATGCCTTAATTAAATAAATTTGTAATTTATTTAATTAATTTGAAATGGGAAATTAGTGGGAAACTTTAATTAAATAAATACAATTTATTTAATTAAAGGTAGGGTCTAATTTAAATAAATGCTTTATTTATTTAAATTAATTGGGTAATGTAGAAATAGGATAATGAATAATTAAATAATTAAAAAAATTATTTAATTATAGAAGAAAATAGAGGAAAAATTGATGAATAATTAAATGAATAAAATTTATTTAATTATAGATTTAGAAAAATAGGAGAAATTGATGTAAAAATGTTGCTCGTAGGCTCAAGACATTTTTAAGTGTCTATAGTTATGACGTATGTTTTGACGTATGCGTTAGGATGGAAGAGTATGTCGAGGTAAGATAGGTCCTGATTATGCTTTGTTCTTGAACTGCATTGGAATTTCACTTACCACATATATTTTGGAGCCGACTGATATGGCCACTGCACGCTTCATGCTACATGCTTCATCTTGGCTGACCCAGGAGAGAGTCTTTGATACTTGCGGAGGATATCTATAAAGATTAAAAAGTGTTGAAAGTGTGTAGTGATTTGGAACAATAAGAAGAGTTAAAATTCTGTGAATATACGTGCAACAGAAGCATATATGATGAAAAGCATCAAGGATCGATTCATGTAATATGATATAGATGCAGAAGATATTGTGAGCTCTACAATTTTAAAGAACTCTTGAATGTGTTTTGAAGTTGCAGAGATCTGTATTGTTGTTGTTAGGAAGACAGATAGTAGTGCAAAGGCTAAAGTGATCAACATTTTATAATATCCTTTGTAAATGAGTAGACTGATCAGGGAGTTGTATCTTCCTTTGGGTTGTAGCCCATAAACAATATTGTAATGCTATTTTATTCTTATTTGTGAGGCTAGATTTGAATAGTAGATCCAAGAAGCTTGCTCACCATGGTTTTTCCCTTCATGGGTTTTCCATGTAAATATGATGTTATGGTTGTGTGTTATAGTGTTCCTACATCTCTCATTTTTGAATAGTCACATTAGTTTTAATGCTACAAAAATAAGATAATTTGATTAAGTATTGATTCACCCCTCTTAGTACTTCTGTGTGTTCAATAGGATATCATTCCATACTAATATTTTTATTGTTGGTATGGCCATATTAATCTTGTAGGAAAGTTCATTTAATGGAAAAGTACCACAACTTTCTTATTTTGTAAATACTACTTAAAAATTCTTGCAAATAAGAATGTTAGTTATAGAGGAAATTTTGATTATCTAATCCACAAATATAAAAACAAAATTGAATCAATCATTTGAGATTATTGATGTAAATCTTCATTATTAGGAATGGCTATGTAGACACCCTAAAATGACCATGTCTTTGAATCACTTGCATTTCGTCTAATCTATAGCATCACCTGCATTTCAACATTAATTAAATAATCTAATTATTTAATTAATTTTATCAAATTCTTCCAAAACTTTAAAATTCAACATTAATTAAATAAATCCTCTTTATTTAATTAATTTCAGCAAAATCAACCTTATTCTTCCATTAATTAAATAATTTATATTATTTAATTAAATCATTATCCTCTTTCAAATTTCAAGTATCCATTAAATAATTCAATTATTTAATTAGATCATTATCCTCTTTCCAAATTTCAAGTCTCCATTAATTAAATAAATCTAATTATTTAATTAATTCATCACAAATTTCCCTCTTATCCAAACAATTAAATAATTCTTAATTATTTAATTAAATCAAATTCATTCTTCCAAATTTAAATAAATCAAATTAAATTTATTTAAATTCTCTCAATCTCTAAAAATAAAATAAATCAAATATTTTATTTATTCTTCCAAATCATGCACAACAATTAAATAAATTTATTTATTTAATTTGCTTTCTTATCTACAAATATCTTTCAAATCTTCTAAAAATAAGTCTTTTTCTCCATGCACACATCAAAATCCTATCTGGGTATCTCTTTTTTTTTTGCAGGAAGTGTATGGATTTCGAGAAAAACATATCCCAATCCGTGTCCTTATTTTTATTTAATTAATTTCAACAAAATCAACCTTATTCTTCTATTAATTAAATAATTTATATTATTTAATTAAATTATTATCCTCTTTCAAATTTCAAGTCTCCATTAATTAAATAATTTATATTATTTAATTAAATCATTATCCTCTTTCAAATTTCAAGTCTCCATTAAATAATTCAATTATTTAATTAGATCATTATCCTCTTTCCAAATTTCAAGTCTCCATTAATTAAATAATTTATATTATTTAATTAAATCATTATCCTCTTTCAAATTTCAAGTCTCCATTAAATAATTTATATTATTTAATTAAATCATTATCTTCTTCCCAAATCTCAAGTCTCCATTAATTAAATAAATCTCATTATTTAATTAATTCATCACAAATTCTATCTTATCCAAACAATTAAATAATTCCCAATTATTTAATTAAATCAAATTCATTCTTCCAAATTTAAATAAATCAAATCAAATTTATTTAAATTCTCTCATTCTCCAAAAATAAAATAAATAAAATATTTTTTTTATTCTTCCAAATCATGCATAACAATTAAATAAATTTATTTATTTAATTTGCTTTCTTATCTACAAATATCTTTCAAATCTTCTAAAAATAAGTTTTCTTCTCCATGCACACACAATTAAATAATTTATTATTTAATTTCTCTCAAATCATGCAAAAACAAATCTTAAGTTGAGTTATCTATTCACTCAACCTTGTTTTTATCAATTTCTCTTAAATTAGAAAAAACTTTATAAGTTATGAAAAGCATGTCTTATCTTTAGAAAAAAAAGTGATTAACTCAAATAAAACAGCTTTTGTGTGACACTTGTCTTCTTCTTATTCGTTGCACATTCCTCAACTGTTCTCCTCTATTGATTCTTCTGAATTATCTGGACCGTTGATCGATTTCTGTTGAAACCTATATAAACCCCCTTCATCTCCTTTACAGTCTCTCTTCGATCACTTATTCTCAGGCATACTTAACAGCGCTTTGAGTATACATCGTATCGATTGAGCAACTTCACGATCTTTTGACATTGATCTTTGAGCACACTACTTGTTTGTTGCAACCATGGTTTTGCAATACTATTAAGCAATCTACATTCATCCAAAGGGAACAGTACAAATCTCGGTAAAAGCTTTCATGTTTTATTGATTTATTAGTAATAGCTTTTATTTAGATCGGTTCTCTTTATGTTATTGGTTTTTTATTTGTTTAAGTTTATCATAGTCAATTTTCCTCATACACATTCTGGCACACCTGGTGGGACCCACTAACCTTATTTTTTTAAAAGAAAAAGTTGATTTTTTTAAGCTAGGTACGGAAAAGTGCAATCATAATGCAGAAGATTTGAAGATTCTTATTCACTAGTTTGAGAGAATAGGTGTTGAGCATTGAAATGGGATAATGTTAGCTCAAAAGATTTTTGGGTTTTGTCAAAAACATCAAAAATCCTATCTGGGTATCTCTTATTTTTTGCAGGAAGTGTACGGATTTCGAGAAAAATAAATCCCAATCCGTGTCCTTATTTTTAGCCTATGCTCTTTTTTTTTTTTTTTGGCCTATTTTTAGAAATTTCATGAAATCAGGAATATTTGTGTAACTTTAGCTCAAACGATTTTTGAGTTTTGTCAAAAACATAAATATTCTATCTGTGTATCTCTTATTTTTTGCAGGAAGTGCACGGATTTTGAGAAAAATAGATCCTAATCTGTATCTCTATTTTTAGCAGTTTCACAAAATCGAGCATATCTTTTGGATACAGAATCAGATTTTTACGAAACCAGTGGCATTGGAAAGATGGATCTCCCAACTTTTCTATGGTTAAACAATTTTAAGGTAATTTTATCAGATTTATCAGGTACACTCAGTCAAAGTCAACCCTTCTTTGCAAACTTCAAATGGTCATAACTTGTGCAAAATTTACTCAATTTTCACAAACTTTTTTTTGAAATTACATAGAATTTCATATATAATCTGATCATAATATTCAATCTACTATACCTAATAATTATTATTAGATTTTTTCATATTGCTTATTTTTTCACCTAACAAGTTAGGCACTTTTGGTCAATTTGATATATTTTTTGCTAACTTGTGGGTTTTTTTAGAATTATTTAACTTGTTGTAGCTTCTTATCACTCACACAGAGCAAATAGGTTCTTCTAATATGTTCATGTAGGATGAGCATTGAAGAAATCTTAATTTATCTCACTAAGTCTTATAAACATATTGCCTTCTTAAGGGATAATTGAACAAATCATTTCAGCAATCTAAGTCTTAGGAACATACTGCTTTTCTTAAGGGACAATGGATATGAATGCCAAACACTTCAATTTCATAAGGGATAATTGACAACTACAAATGTGTGTGTGCCTAATTTAGTTGCACCTTATTTTTCTTATAACGGGACAATTGAACCTTTGTTTGACGTGCTTGCTCTTACATTTCAATATTTCCTTTAGAAGGGCCTGCTAAGTTTTCCTTTGAACCGCTATATAAGAGGGATAAGGTGAAAGCCAAGTCCTAACCGACGTCAACCTTACCTTGTGGTGCCAAACTGAAAAGAGGTGTACTAGCTCTTTGTGGAAACAATTTTCACATTAAGCGAAGTGTTTGATACTCTTAGTAGGATTGGTTAAAGCTTTTAGTAGCTTGTCACATTGCTCGTAAGGTGTTGGTCCCTCAAAGTTACTAAGAACCATTCTAGATAGAGACTACCTGATCTACCTCTGAACGTTGCGGTAATCATCAGTGGAAGGGGAATCGATTTAAGCCCTTAAGATACTCACCATTGGCTCCCTTGAGAAGAGATAGTATTCCCTTGGCCATAAAGCTCTTGTGACCTACTTGAGCTTTCCAAGGGGAGGGTGAGATATCCCTACCTATCGTCTCTCGCAAAGATACAAAATGTCTAACACCTTTATGGAATGATATTTTTATCGACGGAGTATTAAGCTGTGAGCTGATCTACTGCAATGAAACCTTATCTCTAGGGATAAAAAGTGCTTGTTATTGATTGCAATTATCTTATACCAGTGGAAACATTAGGCTTTATTGTGAGCCTCGAACATACACTATTTGTTGTGTCAGTCCTTTTTTGACCACTTATTTGTTGTGTTTTCTCTTGCCAAAGACAAATCCAATCAGAACCATAAACAAATCTATCAAAATTGCCTTTAAAAAACATTAGACACTACTTCAACGCCCCTGGCATTATAGTAGCTCACCCTTGGTGGTACAGTAGCTCACTTTTCGTCATCGTAGCTCACCTTTGGTATAGCAATACCTCACCTTTGGTAGCTCAGTCCATTGCCTTTGGTATTACAGTAGCACGCTTTTGGTTGCACAGTCCTGCGCCTCTGGTCAAACAGTATAGCACCTTTGGTCCAGTTACTTGTGCATCAGATTTTGTCTTTTCTCAAAAACACAAGCAGAATACTAGCATTACCTTTTGTCCTAGTGTATTCCATGGTAACCACTAGGCTCCAGCAAACTATGAAGTCCAAACAAGTTGTCCTTAGGAAGCGTAAATCACCTCCTCACACACCACAATCAGGCCGTCTCAACATTACTCCCAAGGTTACTCCTAGAACACCCGCGGAAAGATCTACCAATTCTCCCAACATGTCGTACCTTGATCAACCAAGCAATCCACAAGAGGGTAGAACCCCTTTGGTAAATACACCCCACTTTACCATTGGCTTGCCTCCAGATTTTGTCCCACAAGGTTATACTACCAATCCAGTCCCGTCTCAGGAGGAAAGAGTTTCTTTGGTAAGTACACCTCATTACACCACTAGCTTGCGTCCTGATTTTGTCCCACAAGGTTATACTGCAGATCTAGCCCCATCTCAAGAAGAGCGACACTTTGAAATAGGTCAATCCTCTCAAGAAGATGAGCAAGATCTTGATGAATTCATACAAGATCCTAGAACTGTAGCCGCCTTTGACAAAATCCTTAGCGAGAACCAAGATCATTTCTTTCACTTGCTAGCAGAGCAAGGAGCCAAATTACCTCAAGATTTTTATTTATCCACTCTCAAGGAGACAAACAACACTATAGACACCATACAAGCGGTGCAAACCATGTCAACAGTGACCATGCCTTTACACGAATAAGGCTCACAAGGGAAAACAATGGTACAATATAAGAATCCCCTTTTTCAAAACCCAACGGGAAAGAGGGTCGTATCACTGCTTCTAACTCCTATGGAAATCTACAAACACCAACAGGAGACTCTACAACGTCAAGCAGAGCTAGCTAAGCAAGCCACCTTAGCTCAATCAAATGTACAACAAACTCCTAAAGCGACCACACCAATCGCAAGTAGAATTTTGGTTACTCCACGCATAGGTTTCCCACCAAATCACAATCTGGGGAACAACTATGTAGCCATGCAACAAGGGTCTCAACACATACCACCTCCCATATCATCAAACCTTCATGTCTCTCAACCAATTAGAGTCATGCAATCCCCCCCACAAAATTCTTCTACACTCATCCCCAATCAACCATTGCAAATCACTTCTACCTATGTCCCTCCTCTGCTATGTTCATCCTCAATAAATTTCTTTCACACATTGCCTAGCCACTCTCAACATTCCCAACATTAAGTTTCCCAAAGCTATGTTCCGCACTCGCAACCTAACCCAATGAACTTTAGCTTTCCTCCACCTAATTCTTTTCTCCAACCATCACAAAGCCAACATTCTTACCTAGCGCCACCTCCACCTCTTCCAAATCAACACATCCAATTTCAACCTAATCTCAATCCAACATACAACGCGTATGACCCCAACCAATCTTACGACCCTTATAATACTAATGCTCATGGTTCACACTACACTCTACTATATGGGCAGCAACAACCACTTCTAGGACAACATGAGATGTTTCCAACCCCTCCCACAGCAATGGAGCTAAAGATCGTGGAAGTTCAACAACAGCTATCTGATCTTACGTTTGGCCACACCAAGAAAACCTTCTCTTTAGAAGAAGTGTGTCCTTATCCTTTTGATCAGTCATTACCTATGATCCCTTTTCCTCAAAATTTTACTATTCCTAATTTTGATAAATACAAAGGAAAAGGTGACCCAAAAGATAATCTTAGGGAATTCTATCTTGCTTGCTTCGAGGTTTCACATAATGACACATACCTTATGCATCTCTTTCCTTGCAGTCTTGGAGGTCAAGCAATAAAATGGTTCTCACACTTGCCTACGGGTATCAAATCTTTTAACGAGCTAGCAGAGAAATTTTCCACCCATTTCTCCTACAATGCAGAGCATGAGATCTCCATGACTGATCTATGCAACAATAAACAGAAAAATGGTGAAACTTTCATTTCTTTCCTTTAACAATGGAGACAAATGGCTAGCAAATTCCCTTTCAAGATTCCTGAGAAATAGCTGGTTAGCATATTTGTGCAGAACCTCAACCAAGAGTTAGGTTTCCATTTGCAAATTCTTAGTGCTACAACCTTCGATGAAATCACATATAAGGGAATCAACATTGAAAAGACCCTCATTGCTAAAGGTGTGGTCAAAATATTCAAAGAAACAAAAGACAATGCTCCTCATCAACAATCGAGTGATAAACCCAAATATTGGAACAAAAACAAAAACGTGGTTAATGATGGTGTTCTTGATTCTAAACATGTCCAAACTTTGCAAACACTACTGCAGCTTTCCAAACCAAGTCAAGCTCCACATCAACAACAGCAACAACAAAGGCAACCTTATCAAAACCAACAGCAATGACAATAAGAGCAGCCTCAACAAGATTACCCTCCGCGGCATCAATTCACTCCCTTGGAAGAGCCCATAGAGATAGTCTTACAGAAGATTTTACACAAAGGTCTAATCACCTTACCCGATGTTCCCCTGTATGGGGAACCTATTTACAAAATTGTGTGGTATAGAGAAAATGAATACTGTGAATTCCATAGGAGCAAAGGGCATAGAACCGCCTCATGCATGAAGCTCAAGCACCTAATCCAAAATCTCATCAAAGGCAATCAAATATCTCTACAAGAAGATCCACCAGCTCAGCACACGAACAAAGATCTCGATATGTACAAGGAACCATTCCCTCATCATGGTCCACCTCCTCCTCAGGATAGAGGTAAAGGTATCAATCATGCTTCCGCTTCCTTTGATTCCATTGTAGGTCATTTTGAAGAGAGTCGAGTGTCTACCCTCACAATCAAAGGCAAATCTACGGATTGTGTTGTTACAATTCGCCATGGTCATGTCACCATTCGTGGTCCTACACCTAGTCTTCTAGCTCAATCTGATTATAATCTTGTCAAACATTTAGGGAAAATGCCAGCACAGATCTCTATTTTGGACCTTCTACGGTCATCACCTGCACATAGAGTAGTGCTAGAAAAAGCCCTCCAAGAGTCTTCAATTCCTAACAACATAGCAGTCGTGAATTTCCAAGCTACAGTAGGTAACATTGCTTCACCCTACAATGTGGTCTTCTCTGAGAAAGATCTCCCATCCCATGATCCTTGTCACAATGATGCCCTTCATATTGAGGTTCTCATCCATAAGCGCAAAATCAAATGTATACTCATAGATGGTGGTGTTGGTCTCAACATCTATTCTTTAAAGTTACTTAAACAATTGGGATACTCTGAGGATCATGTCAACACTAATCAAAGTATTACAATCAAGGGATATGATGATGCTGAATGCCATTCAGAAGGTATTATCCACTTGCCTATACAACTGGGCCCTGTTATGTTGGAAACCAGGTGCCAAGTCGTTGACATTGAGCTGCCTTACAACATTATCCTAGGCCACCCATGGATCCATGCAATGAAAGCTATTCCCTCCTTGTACCACCAGTCCCTCAAATTCCCATTCAATGGTACAGAGATCACTATCCTAGGAGACCCCAATCCTTTTGAATTTTTCCGTGTCTTGCAAGGCATTTATAAGAATTCCAACCAAGTGCCTAACAATGCAAAAGCCCTTGAATCCCCACTATATGTTGATCCTTAAATTTTGACACAAGCCTCTACAAGTGAACCTAATCCTATTCCTGAAATCAGAGCACACATCCATGATATAGGCTTTGGCACTTATGATATCTCAAAATCTTGTTGTGTAGGGCGGATGCGTTTATCCCCTAAATCTTACGGCCAACCACCCATTGCCAAAGTAACCAAAAAAGTAGCTATTCCTCCCCCAGCATTTCTAACCCAATTCCAACAGGGACGGTTATTGGAAGAGGAAACTATTGAGGACATTTATTCTTGGCTCTATAAAGAGAAAGAACCAGTCACAATACCTATCAAGCAATATGGCAATGGCTTAAGGATAGTAAAAAACATGGGCTATAAAGGCAAAGGTGGCCTTGGAAAGCAGAATCAAGGAACTATGGAACCCATTGTTGTGGTAAAGAAACTAGATAAGAAGGGATTAGGATTTGGTAAGAAGGTACCGTGCGCCTTGGACATCGAGTATATCCTCGACGAGGTAGCTGACACTTTTCCTGCCAATTCGACATCTACTTAGGATATCATCGATGACTCTTCCCTCCATATGACCAACCTATTTACAGAATCCTCCATTTTTACACTATCCTTCGTATCCTTAACCTCCACCACAAACAACCAGAATGTCACACTTGTCTACCCTAAACTTATTGATTGGGACCAACAAGGGTCCCCCGTTATAGATGTATTTCAGAATGACGAAGCTTTAGCTGAGTTCATGGGACTTCGGGAAGGTATCCCCCTTGGCGATCACAAAGCAGGTTTTGTAATGGAACTAGAGCCAACAACTTATTTTGGTGAGAATGCCAAATCCTCCAATCGTAAAAGTAAAAATAAAGAAAGATTTCTAGGTGAAAACCACACTGTGGCACCTCCCGATCACAAAATAGTAAAAACAAAGGACATAGCCAAAGGTGAAAACCCAACTGTGGCACCTGAGGATGGAGGATTTGACCTTCCCCTACCATCTAAGTATTAAGAGAAGTCAGCTCTCCTAGTGGAAGATTCTACAAAGATAAACCTCAGCACAGAGCAAAATCCAAAGACCACATTCCTAGTAGCATCATTATCAGAAACAAAGCACAGGAATCTTAACACATTCTTCTTACAGAGAACCATCAATTTTGCATGGACCTATGCTAATATGCCAGGGCTAGACCCTAAGCTAGTAGTTCATTATCTCATAGTTGATCCAAAAGTGAAACTAGTCAAGCAAAAGTTGAGAAAGATGCACCCACAGATAGCTCTCTTAGTAAAAGTGGACATACAGAAGCTATTAGATGCAAAGTTCATATGACCTATTGATTATTCAAACTGGGTATCAAACATTGTACCTGTGTCTAAACCCAATGGGCACATCCGCATGTGTAATGATTTTAGAGATCTAAATAAAGCATGTCCCAAAGATGATTTTCCATTACCAAACATTGATATTATAGTAGACTTAACAGCAGGTCATGAAATACTTTCTCTCATGGATGGATTCTCAGGCTACAATCAAATAAGGATAGTTGAAGAAGATCAACATAAAACAACTTTTACTTGTCCTTGGGGTAACTATTGTTGGTGTGTCATGCCGTTTGGTCTAAAGAATGCAGGAGCAACCTATAAGAGAGCAATGACAGTGATATTCCATAATCTCTTTCATCATATCATGGAGGACTATGTTGATGACATACTAGCTAAATCTTCTAGGGCAGATCACATACAAGTGCTAGGACAGATCTTTGACAGGCTCGAGAAATACCAAGTAAGACTCAATCCAAAGAAGTGTGTCTTTGGTGTAACATCAGGAAAGCTATTGGGATACATTGTATCTCACAGAGGTATCGAAGTAGACCCCACAAAAGTAAAGGCTATAGTGGAGATGCCTCCACCAAAGAACCTCAAAGCACTAAGGAGCCTTCAGGGAAGGTTGCAATCCATTAGGCATTTCATCTCATAGCTAGCAGATAAATGTCAACCATTTCAACACTTACTCCGCAAGGATGTCTCATTTTGATGGGATGATAAGTGTCAAGCAGCATTTGATCAGCTTAAAGAGTATCTAGCTACACCTCCTGTATTGGTACCACCAGCTACGGATAAACCTTTGATATTATACATCTCTACTACAACTTCGGCCCTAGGGGCCTTGTTAGCACAACATGATGAAACAGGAAAAGAGCATGTAATTTATTATATCAGTAGAACCTTGGTGGGATATGAGCTCAATTATTCACCAATGGAAAGGGCTTGTTTAGCAGTAGTGTTTGCTTCCCAAAAGTTGCGGCATTATATGTTGAACCAACACACAAATCTTATAGCCAAAATTGATCCCTTGAAGCATCTACTTGCAAAAGCAGCTCTTACAGGCAGACTAGCTAAATGGGTCATGATCCTTAGTGAGTTCAACATTGAGTATACAGATCGTAAAGAAATCAAAGGATAAGCACTAGTAGATCAACTAGCAGAAGCACCCATGACAGATACACACCCTATGGTAGTAGACTTTCTAGATGAGAATCTATTCACGCTGTCTAACTCAATAATGTGGAAGTTGTACTTTGATGGTTCCTACACACAGCATGGATCAGGGGCCAGCATCTTATTCATCACACCTCAAAATGACTGTATTCCAAAGTCATATCGACTTGCATTCCCTTGCACCAACAACATTACTGAGTATGAAGCACTCCTCATAGGTCTCAATACAGCAGTGCAATGGGACATCGTAGAATTACAGGTATATGGAGACTCACAACTAGTCATTCGACAAGTCACAGATGAGTACCAAACAAAGGATGAAAAGTTGGTCCCCTACAAGCAACTAGTGGATGCATATAAACCACACTTTTCTAGCATTACATTTGAGCAAATTCCAAGAGAGCATAACAAAGCTGCAGATTCTATGGCTTTTGTCAGGTCACTGATAGACATGCCTGCTAATACACAGAAATGTGAATTCTTGATCGAGCAATTGTTGATAGCAGCCGTCGATGTTCCAGTTACTGAAATCATCTGTAAACTTATTGGTCCCAATTCCCCATGGTATGAAGATATCTATGAATACCTTAAACACAATACCTTTCCCTCTGACCTATCATCCACCCAACGTAAAACCTTTATCCGTTGATCCTCCCGTTACACCATTCTGGGTGATACACTATATCACCAGAGTCTCGATGGTATCCTCTTACAATGTCTTAACATAGAAGAAGCTGAAGCCACCTTACGATACATACACGAAGGTGTCTATGGCACACATTCTATTGGTCCTAATCTCACTAAGAAGATACTGAGAACAGGTTACTACTGGCCTACAATAGAGCAAGATGCTGCATAGTTTGCTAAGAAGTGTCTACAATGCCAGCAACATGGAGATTTGATTCATGCACCAGCTCATGAACTACAACCTATGACTACTCCATGGCCTTTTTCTCAATGGGGTCTCGACCTCGTAGGACTAATCCACCCTTCCTCATCCAATGGCCATAAGTTCATCATTACTGCCACTGAGTATTTCACGAAGTGGGTTGAAGCCATTCCCATGACCTATATCACTGGTAAGAAAATAGCCAAGTTTATCCTTAACTACCTCATATGCCGGTATGGCATTCCCCAAGCCATTGTCACTGATAATGGGAGACCATTCAAGAACCAAGATGTCCATGCCTTGTACACACAATACAATATCCAACATTTCTTTTCAACTCCCTACTATCCGCAGAGTAACGACCAAGTTGAGGCTTCCAATAAAACTATTCTCAAAATCCTCAAGAAAACAGTCAATGAAGATGGTCGTGATTGGCACTTGCAACTCAATCCCACCCTATGGGCCTACCGCACTAGTATCAGAACTCCAACTGGTGCTACACCTTCTACCTTGGTCTATGGCTCTGAAGCCATCCTACCTATAGAGGTCAAGATCCCATCCCTCAGAGTATCCATGCAGGACCTGATCAGCGGAGAGGAGTATCACACTTCTAAATTAGCTGAGCTAGAACTACTAGATGAAAGGCGCCTTGCCGCACTTAACCATCTCCATGTCTATCAAAACCACCTCTGGTGTAATTACAACAAAAAGATCAAAGAAAGATAGTTTCAAGTTGGCGATCTTGTCCTCAAAGAGAATCAGAGAAATCAAGTAGATCAAGAAAAAAAGGGCAAGTTTGAGCGTAATTGGTTAGGTCCCTTTATTGTCACAGCAGCATATGGATCAGGAGCTTATACTTTAGCTACACCTGACGGCATTCCTCTAGATGAACCACTTAACAGTGTCTATCTCAAGAAGTTCTCTGCCTGATCCTCAGAGTATTCATAAAAAAATAAAAAATAAAAAACAAAAAAATCCATCCTCTAGTGAAAACCTGGCAAACAGGCACCTTGGATAAGTACCATAGTTAAAACCTGGCAAACAGGTGCTATGTGTAGAGTCAACATCCATCATCTATCAAGTCCTATCAACTCCATGTCCAGTGCACAAGGCACGCCTTTCATTCATACATCCATAATAAAATCATTGACCTTGTTTGTATTTCCATCTCCCTATCTAGTATAGCTTGGAATTTTGTCAATGTCCCTCATCGTCATCCCACATCTTGATCTGTGTCAACAGTTTGCACTGTCTGGTCCTAGGTCACAACTTTCTAGGTCTTCTTCGTCAGTCATCCATACAAATTCCTCTACCGGAATGGGGGCAACTCTTTCCTTAACTTAGGTCTAGGATTGGTGCCTTGTTCATGGTTTGCAACGCGCTCTTCAATCTTTTTCTCTTTTCCATAGATAGCATCCTTTAACGGACACATCGCTCCTATGATAAGGCTATTATCTTCTCAACACTTTTCCTACATCATCACACAACCAGAACTACATATTATCATCTTCTCAATCTTAAAGTACCTTGATCCCATGGATATGGGTATGTAGGCAGTCTGGAATACAAAGGAAGTTTCCAGTACTCAGGTACATAAGATCTCATCATTTCCTCTTCCCAAGCTCCTTCCACCTTGACCCATCTCATCACTCTATCCAAAACTACATATTTATCATTTTCATCTTTCCTCATAATGTGCCTTGATCTCGTGGATATAGGGTATGTAGGCAGTCTAGAATACGGAGGATGTATCCAGTACTCAGGCACATACAATTCATCATTCTCCACCCATTTCAATCCATTAAGCACTGTCGCCTTTCTTATCTTCCATGTTTCAAAATCCATTCACCTCGACTTGACTAACTCAAGCAGCAAGCTAGCACATCTTTTCAAAGCAAAGGTCCTTAACAAACCTGAAGCAAAGCAGTTTCCTTCCAGAGTCATCTACTGTCCTACATACAGATTGCCAACATCAACTTATTACCGCTTAACCAAAGCCCTAGATCAACAAGCTTGTCTTCTGCGCAGTGTTCCAATGTCGAGACCAACACACGCATCTCCTGCGACATGTGGCATTTCCTGCAGTGAGACATTATCTTTTTAGGTAGATAGCACCCTTTAATGGACATAGAGTTCCTACGATAAGGTTGTTATCTTTCCTATCTAATCTATCCTCAGCAACCTTTTTGGCAAGAGAATATGTTGGTTGTATGTTTACTTTGTAAGTCAGTCAATTTGTGTTATGGTTTATCTTTTGTTCCTTTATCCATTACCTATTCAAGGCTACCTTGATTTATCTATAATCTTGGTATGTTGCGATGCAGTACGGATTGGGGGCATAGTCATTATTTTTTTGTGTGCCGTGTTTGAGGAATGATCTTTAGCATCTTTCTTAGCATTCTATTTATCTTGTGTGTGTTACAACCTAGCATCTTACATATTAATAATTCTTCTTGCATTTACATATATTGAAGTTTATTTTATGTTCAAGACTATGGCTTATTCACATGTTCCAACAAGGTCATATTATGTCTAAAGGGATCTAAGTTCAATCCGCTTGCTTGCAGAGTCAACGTCCACGCACTCAGATATTACTACACCTTGGTCTTTTATACCTTGGTGGCGAACTATCCATGTGCTATATCAAAAATAAGGATTGCTCTTTATAAACAAATGTGAAACCATTGCAACAAGCTCATCTATTTACACCATCCATTTTTCCATGGCCTTATATAGTTTTCCAGCAAAGATCAATCAACAGTCCTTCTCTTATGTTCTTTTCTATCTCCACTTTCTTCTATTCAACCTTGCCTATCTCCAACAAATCTTCTAGTCGAGCATCAACACAGTTCTTCTGTCACTTCCCTATCTTTCCTCTCGAGGGGGCACCCTACGCCAGCTACACTGGGGCAACTAGCTACACTGGGGCATCAAAAATTGTATCATGTCTTCAACTATCAATTTCTTTGAAGCAACGTTGTAAACTGACCATGTCTTCGAATCACTTGCATTTCGTCTAATCTATAGTATCACCTGCATTTCAACATTAATTAAATAATCTAATTATTTAATTAATTTCATCAAATTCTTCCAAAACTTCAAAATTCAACATTAATTAAATAAATCCACTTTATTTAATTCTTCCAAATCATGTACAACAATTAAATAAATTTATTTATTTAATTTGCTTTCTTATTTTCAAATTCTTCAAATATCTTTCAAATCTTCTAAAAATAAGTCTTCTTCTCCATGCACACAAAATTAAATAATTTATTATTTAATTTCTCTCAAATAAAATAAAATAAATTAAATATTTTATTTATTCTTCCAAATCATGCACAACAATTAAATAAATTTATTTATTTAATTTGCTTTCTTATCTACAAATATCTTTCAAATCTGTAAAAATAAGTCTTCTTCTCCATGCACACACAATTAATTAAATTATTATTATTTTATTTAATTAAAATGCATAGGCTAAAAATAATGACATGAATTGGGATATGTTTTTCTTGAAATTTGTACACTTCCTGCAAAAAATAAGAGATACATAGATAGGATTTTGATGTTTTTGACAAAACCCAGAAATCTTTTGAGTTAATGTTACCCCATTTGAATGTTCAATGCAAATTCTCTCAAACTAGTGAATAAGAATCTTCAAATCTTCTGCATTGTGATTGCGTTTTTCCATACCTAGCTTCAAAAAAAGCAAGGTTAGTGGGTCCCACCGGGCGTGCCAAAATGTGTATGAGGAAAATTGACTATGATAAACTTAAACAAATCAAAAACCAATAACATAAAGAGAACTGATCTAAATAAAAGTCATTACTAATAAATTAATAAAATATGAAAGCTTTTACCGAGATTTGTATTGTTCCCTTTGGATGAATGTAGATTACTCAATAGTATTGCAAAACCATGGTTGCAATAAGCAAGTAGTGTGCTTAAAGATCAATGTCAAAAAATCATGAAGTTGCTCAATCGATGTGATGTATGCTCAAAGCGCTGTTAAGTATGCCTGAGAATAAGTGATCGAAGAGAGATTGTGAAGGAGATGAGGGGGGTTTATATAGGTTTCAACAGAGATCGATCAATGGTCCAGATAATTTAGAAGAATTAACGGAGGAGAATAGTTGAGGAACATGCAACGAATAAGAAGAAGACAAGTGTCACACTAAAGCTATTTTATTTGAGTTAATCACTTTCTTTTCTAAAGATAAGACATGTTTTTCATAAATTAGAAAGTTTTTTTTTCTAATTTAAGAGAAATTGATAAAAACAAGGTTGAGTGAATAGATAACTCAACTTAAGATTTGCTTTTGCATGATTTGAGAGAAATTAAATAATAAATTATTTAATTGTGTGTGCATGGAGAAGAAGACTTATTTTTAGAAGATTTGAAAGATATTTGTAGATAAGAAAGCAAATTAAATAAATAAATTTATTTAATTGTTGTGCATGATTTGGAAGAATAAATAAAATATTTGATTTATTTTATTTTTGGAGAATGAGAGAATTTAAATAAATTTGATTTGATTTATTTAAATTTGGAAGAATGAATTTGATTTAATTAAATAATTGGGAATTATTTAATTGTTTGGATAAGATAGAATTTGTGATGAATTAATTAAATAATAGGATTTATTTAATTAATGGAGACTTGAGATTTAGAAATAAGATAATGATTTAATTAAATAATTGAATTATTTAATGGAGACTTGAAATTTGAAAGAGGATAATGATTTAATTAAATAATATAAATTATTTAATTAATAGAGACTTGAAATTTGAAAGAGGATAATGATTTAATTAAATAATTCAATTATTTAATTAGATCATTATCCTCTTTCCAAATCTCAAGTCTCCATTAATTAAATAAATCCAATTATTTAATTAATTCATCACAAATTTCCCTCTTATCCAAACTATTAAATAATTCCTAATTATTTAATTAAATCAAATTCATTCTTCCAAATTTAAATAAATCAAATCAAATTTATTTAAATTCTCTCAATCTCTAAAAATAAAATAAATCAAATATTTTATTTATTCTTCCAAATCATGCACAACAATTAAATAAATTTATTTATTTAATTTGCTTTCTTATCTACAAATATTTTTCAAATCTTCTAAAAATAAGTCTTCTTCTCCATGTACACACAATTAAATAATTTATTATTGATTTCTCTCAAATCATGCAAAAGCAAATTTTAAGTTGAGTTATCTATTCACTCAACCTTGTTTTTATCAATTTCTTTTAAATTAGAAAAAAACTTTCTAATTTATGAAAAGCATGTCTTATCTTTAGAAAAGAAAGTGATTAACTCAAATAAAACAACTTTTGTGTGACACTTGTCTTCTTCTTATTCGTTGCACGTTCCTCAACTGTTCTTCTCTGTTGATTCTTCTGAATTATCTGGACCGTTGATCGATCTCTGTTGAAACCTATATAAACCCCCTCATCTCCTTCATAATCTCTCTTCGATCACTTATTCTCAAGCATACTTAACAGCACTTTGAGCATACATCGCATCGATTGAGCAACTTCACGATCTTTTGACATTGATCTTTGAGCACACTACTTGTTTATTGTAACCATGGTTTTGCAATACTATTAAGCAATCTACATTCATCCAAAGGGAACATTATAAATCTCGGTAAAAGTTTTCATGTTTTATTAATTTATTAGTAATGGCTTTTATTTAGATTGGTTCTCTTTATGTTATTGGTTTTTGATTTGTTTAAGTTTATCATAGTCTATTTTCCTCATACACAGGCTATATTCCAAGATTAATTATAGTATCTAAAGTAAGGTATGTACATGATTTGCTTCATAAAATTTAATATGATGGATTGCAAACTAGTTGTTAAACTATTGACGTAGGTATTAAATTAAAACCCTAAACCTACTATGCCCCTAATCCTATAGTTTGTATATGGTTATGAATAGTCAGCTTGTGGCTACCTTAACTCTTATTTAAGTTATATAATCATTAATATAGTCTTATATAGGTAGTTAGGTTAGCATGGGTGGCATCCCTGGCATTTAAGTATGGATTATATAGGAGGTAGAGGTTAGTTATTATCATCATATTGAGTATTGTGTTCATAATGAAGACTATTGGAGGTATCCCCCTTGAAGTGGATTAGGATGTTTCCCCTCAAAGTGGCATATTATTGTTATGGAGAAAAAAGTAGCCACATGTCTTTTTACCTCCTTATTTAGCTCCTAGGTCCCTGTGATTACATTATACATTCGAAATATTCATCCTGATGCAAAATATCCTGAAACCAATGTAAAGTGGGAATAAGGGGCCCATGTTTTACCTTATCCCAAACCTAAAAGGGTCTCAAAGAATTGGGTGCCACTGCCCAAGTCTTCCCTGATTGGTCAGGGAAGAATTAAATGTATGTCAGCATAGGACCTTTGAAAAAGTTTCTCTTTGTCAGCTCTTTTGGTTTAATTTCACAAATGTTAGCGGGAAAGCATATATAAGTGTGTTTTTGAATTCATTATGAACCTAGATAGAGATATCCAACTTGAAGCATTTTAGTAAAGAGCATTCAAAGCATTCATTATGATTCTAGAGGAGGTTTGTATTGTCATTGTGTGTGTTTTAGGTTTGAAGGTATCATCTATCTCTCCTTATGAGTTGAAGGTCATTCATCCTCCTAAGGGTTTCATCAGATAGGTGATATCATTATTGTTTATCATCATTTGAGTTATCATATTATCATTGTGTTTAGCCTCTACCCTACAAGGGCACACTCTCTTTATCTATCAATGGTGTTGGGAAGCTTGAATGCTATCTTAGGATTTGACTGAGGCAAGTCCCTAAACACCATACCCCCCAAACCCCTTCTCTTCTTCTTGTGTATAGGTTAAAGCTGCGAGATGTGGGAAATATGAAGATATAGGAAGACTGAGCAAGGATCAGGGTTTCACAATCTGATAATTGTTTAGGAATATTCCTCTGTATAGGACTTGGGCACTGGTGCCCTAGTCTTTCTACCCTAGCAGACTTCAGATCCGGCATCAAGGCAATCTCTACATCATTTCTCTAGTTTATAGTTTTTGAAGATTAAACCTTTCAGGACTTGGGCATTCCTGAAATAGTCCTCCGACATCTTTGCTTCCAAGACGCAAGTTCTATCATCTTCCTAATTCTTCTTGTACAATTGGTTTCTAGAGATTTCTTGTACATCTTCTGTTATAATTAGATCATCATAGAACTAGGGTTTAATGCATTATTGGCCTAGGGTTTGATAAAAATACTTGATTGAATATGACCTTTCTATAGCATTCCTGAGTACAAGATCTATGGCTATGTCCACCTTCATTTGTTAGTGATTTGTATGGTCTTGTCCTTGAATGTTATCGTGAAAGAGAGTTTGATCTAGTGTGCATGCTAGTCTCATAATTCATCTTTTTCATACTTAACATTTCAGTGAACCTATAGTATCTTACACTTTGGAATCCTTATTGCATCATATCTGAGCTATTTTCCACCTTATATCTGATTAGATTCCATTCATCCATCATTTTACATAGTTACATAGCTCAATTTTATCGTTAGGGTTTCAAAATTCTTGCATTTTAGGAAATCTAGCTAATCTTCAACCTAGGATTTCAAGATTGGCATGTTGTAGTAAATATTGTTGCATTATTGGATTGATTAAAGGGTTTTAGGTTTCTATACCTTATCATCCTTGTTGTTTTAGGACATTTTTTTACATGCTTGCATTGAAAAAAGTGAAAAAAATCAAGCATTTTAGACATGTTTGTGCATTGTTTCATTACATTTGTTGCATACCATCATAGAAATATTTAAATATCTGATTTTCGTATCATATATGATTCACATTATAGTATATAGTCATTTCATGGTATTTCATCTTGCATTTGAAGCTCTCATTTGCTAGGGTTCTATTGAAAAAGTTTCATTTTTTAAAACCTAGGCAAATTCAAAATCTAGGGTTCGTAGTTAAAACATTGTTTCAGATTTTTCTACTGTCATAAACATTTCAAATATGATATTTCATTGCTATATCATTTCACAAATTCTGCTTAAATTCAAAACAATACTTGCATTGAAAAATTTTGGTCTAGAAGTGAGCATTCAAGATCTAGGATTTGATGGCAAAGCCCTAGATAGTCTTGCATTTTAGTACATCCTTTACCCAAGTAAAGTGTTTTAAATCATTGTTGCATTCAAGAGGATACATTATTTAGACACTTATTTTGTACATACTTCACATCCTACATTTACAAGACTAAGTTTTTGTGGTTACCCCACTTCTCTTGCACTTGTAGGACTTTGATTTCAATTTTATTTACATAGTGGTGGTACTTTATAAATGAATAGATCTTATTGTACATTGATGGTCCAAGGCATTTCATTATGGAATCTTCATGTCATTCTTCTTTGGTATCTTTTCATGCATATATCAAAGATATTGAACATTTTTACAAATTCATTAATATGCATTCTAATATTTTAGATATTGATATCTTTAAAGGCTCTTTATATGAAATCCTTGTTTACATATCTAATTTTGATAGATTCATAACCCTCATGGGTGACCATACTTCAATATTACAATATCTAACTAAATTCATCTCCATGAATTATCATGAGAAAGGTGATGGTGATAATTCTTCTTTTACTTCTACTACATTTCGTGATGATATCGTGGAAATCATCTCTAGGACATATGAGGGTGACCTAGCTTTGTCTATCTCATCCCATGATTTGGATCCCTCTCCCAAAAAGGTCCTCACTTGTGAGGATATTTTGGCACAAGAGTATGAAATCCTTGATACATTCCTTAACATCACCCTACCCTCTCTTCATTCCAATGCCCTCTCTTTTAAAGATGAAGCATTAGTGGATGAAGAACCTCCTCTCAAAAAGGATCCTCCATGGGTAGATAATGGGGCATTCATATAATAATCTTAAATCTTTTATTAATAATGTAATACATGAGACTTCTATGGATCATCCTATGGATCTCTCGCCTTTGATTGAATGTTCACGTACATTGGACATCACTAACAAAGTGAAGACCCTTGATCTTCCTCCTTTGGTTGAATGTTCAAGTACCTTGAATATCTCTAAGGATGTGAAGACTACTGATAGTTCTCCTTTGGTTGCATGTTCAAACTCCTTGGACATCACTAAAGATAAAATCATCAACAATTCTCTTAACAACACTTTACCTTCCCTTCCTTCCAATGCTCTCCCTTCAAAAGATGAAGCATTTATGGATGAAGAAAGGTCTCTCACATTAAATCTTTTGGGGATGGATGTCAAGTTTAATAAAAGTAAAAACAATGTTAATTCAATCATCATTAATAGACTTATTCCACCCACTAAGGGGATAGTGAATAAGTGTACTAATGTTCCTAAAATCATTGGGCATGGGGCACCTAATGCACCTCCTCATTTCAAACTAGTGATTACGGTTCAAGGTGATCCAACACCACCTCTACCCCCGGGATACATTTTAAATTATGCAAGACAAATAACTCAAACAAATCAGGGTGTTCAAAGTGTGCCACAATATCACATGATTTCTCACACATACAACACCTATAATAACAAGAAAAGTAAGAAAGCACTGTATGTGCCTATTTCTCTTCCATCTTCTCAACCTATGCTTCCTCAACCACCTCATCTTACTCATAATGTTGGTCAAGAATATGATCTTGTGTAGCAACTTCGTGCTACTCCCACTAAGATCTCTCTCTAGGAACTCATACAAACATCACCTACATACCATGAAATGCTCCAAGAAGCTTTACAAAAGGTGATTGTACCACTTGTTGTTCAGCTAAAGGATGTAGTAGCTCTATTAGATTGTATGCACGCGACAAAAACAAATATTCTCTTCCAACAACATGAATTATAGTCAATTCAAGTTCAAAACCAACATGAACCTCTTCTAATTTTTATCATAACAAATAAAATGTTATAAAGTGAACTATGATTAACAATGGATAGACTCTTAGTGTTTGTGGCGTTGATTTGTTGCACAAATCAAGGTCAACACATCTCTAATCAAACTGGATAAACTAAGTATTCATGTCTTTGATAATGTTGGTAGACAATCACTAGGTACCATAACTTTTTCTGTAAAGGTTGGCCCTGTGACATTATCTAGCCTTATCCATGTCATGCCCGGTGTGCTTTCATATAACATCATTCTTGGTAGACCTTGAAATCATGCCATGGGGGCAGTTCCATCTATCCTTCATCAATAAATAAAGTTTATTTATGCAAATAAACTTCAAACCATTAAACCTGACCGATATTCAGAAAGTTGTTTACAAGTTGAGGCACAAAAGCAAGTTGTCAATCACAAGCTTCTCAATAACTTAAAAGTTGATTCATCAATACCACTTGCCATAGATAATATTATGCAAGATTCCAAATCACAATCAAATGCACTTCTTGGTGACAATTGGGGTTGATTAGATTTTACTCCTTCCTTTATGAGGGAATATAAACTTAATAACTCTAATCTTGAAACATCAAAAGTTGTATCAATCTCATCCAAGCAATCTTTAGAAATATATAAAGAACCTAAAGTTTCAATAGTAGAAAACAAAGACAATACTTTTACTTACACTATAGAATATGAAACTTATGAAGCCCACCTTCTTCTAAAGAGATGGAATCTCTCTATGGTTGTGGATTTCAAATCCTTTACAAAAATTGTGACTACATAGGTAATGGTTGTGGTGTAAACCAACAAGGAATCAGAGTACACTTACAAGTTGTTGCAATTAACTATTCGACTGGTATCAAATACCATTCTCTGAAGCCCACCAAAGATTACCATCATCCTACTCTCAATGTTAACACAATATCAACATGTCCAACACTAAATCTGATATATCCTGAGATGATGGACATAGATTGTCCACCAGGAAATATCCCGTATGAATTAGGTAAGTATTTCTCCCTCATTAAGCCACACTTGATAGGGTGGCCTCTACCTCTTAGGTGTATATGTTGATGTGTTGCATTCCCCGTGTAGTGTCAAATGTTTTTTAGATCTCCTTGGATGACTCTTGATACTCTTTTAAGGTCAAGGATACAAGGAGACCACCTCCGTTGTGACATTCCTTCTATTTGTTTCGCTATTCTTCTACACTTCTCTTGTTGCAATTGTTGTGTGTGGTGCCTTAGGGGCATAATTTTGTGGAGTTTGTCTTGGGGGAATAATTTTGTGGAGTTTGTCTTGGGGGCATCCTTCCACATTGTGTCCCTAAGTCACCTTTGTCTCCTCTCTCATTTTTCATAATTTTATTCTTTTGTGGCTATACTAGTTGGCAGATGATGATAACAAATAAACACTAGTAAGGATAGTGCATCCCTACAACATAAAAATGGACCCAGTCCATATATGAAGATGGGTTTAATATGTTGTTGATGCTTGACTAATAGAATATCTTTGTGTTGTTATGTGATCATGTGTAGTGTTGTGAAATTCTTGTAATAAACCTTTGCAATCCTCTAAATCGCTTCTAGACACTTTGGAATTTTTTTGTATCTCACCTTGTAGCTACACTCGGTTATGAGATACCTGAAGTATAACCTCATGGCTATACTTGGTTCTAAACCTGCAAGTGTATCCTTGGTTTATTAAGTGGTATGTTTCCTTATTTCTATTCACAAGATGATTTGGTTGTTATCTTAGCTATGATTTTCTAACTGAAGTTTGTTAATTGTTAGCATATAAAACTAATGTGTTTCTATTGTGATTGTTGGAAACAATCGACAATCATAAGCACATGTCACTTTGGGGCATGGGCTTTATGAAAGCTCTTGTTCCCTTGCGTGTTTTCAACCTTACCTTAAACGTGATTTCTATCGGCAAGCAGGATCAAGCACTTTAAGGTGGGGGCATATATTGCAGTAAGTAAATGGATATCTTAGACATTGTGATAAAATGTGTGGCATATGCTTCCTTTCCACCGTAAGGTGTCTTCACGATGCAGGTGGGGTTGTGTACTTTGTTGTGTGTTTGTGTATGCTTTCTTTTCACTATAAGGCATCTCCGTGATGTAGGTGGAGTTGTCTACTTTGTGCACATGCTTCCTTTTCTATAATCTGGTTTTCATTGATGTCAAAAGTGTGAGTATTGGTTGTCATTGATGTCAGAAGTATGTTGGAGTTGGTTATAGTTTGGTTGACAATGTTTACATTCTGGCTATTTTTGTTGTTAGAGTCTCTAAGAAATGCTCTGCATTTCTCTAGTGGTGATGTCATGCTCCTGTAGATTGGAAGTTAGCTTAATATGTTGTCAAGGCATGTGTGATCTAAGTTTCATGTTGTTTGGATTATAGGAAAGGTGTTTTTCTAATGACAGTTTGAAGACAATGGTGTTTCTGTGAGGATGCTCATAGTGGTATAAAGTTTGGCTCTATATTCCTCTACATTTGCAGATACGGTCATGTAGTTTAGAAGTTAAGTTTAGTGTGTTGTGAAGGTGCTATATTCAAAGTTTCATATCATTTGTCCCTTCGTAGAGAAAGTTGTAAGTGACAGAGTGCAAGACTGTATTGTCTGGTGGCTAGTTTCAGTGTTGCTATATGAAGTGGTAAATTGGCTGGTGGAGAATGATCATGTAGATCTTGTGATGTTTCTTTCTTCTCCACGAGGTGTTTTCTAGTTTCTCTAGAATAGGTTATGGTCTAGAATGAAGGTGTTGTTGGGTTATAGTTTTGTCTGGCTGATTGAGGTATGTTGAAGGTGTGCACGACAAAGTCTTTGTTGTGTAGAGTTCAAGGAGTATTTGGAGATGTTGTATGGGTCATACCGACTCATCCGGGAGAAG
Source organism: Cunninghamia lanceolata (assembly GCA_027924645.1). Lineage (NCBI taxonomy): Eukaryota > Viridiplantae > Streptophyta > Pinopsida > Cupressales > Cupressaceae > Cunninghamia > Cunninghamia lanceolata. The sequence goes on along the minus strand of BSBN01000252.1, from coordinate 8,498,196 downwards.
TGTAAGTAATGTTTAATCTTCCATGAGTACTGCCAAGTTGTAATGGTCAACATACTACAAGATTCATATTTTCTTGCTTAAGGTTGACCTATTTCAAATGTGCAAAGCATGCAGATGTTATTCTTTGAAGGCTAATGTTGTGAAGGGTGTTTAGGACCAGGTTAAGCATGTGTTGGAATTTACAAGACATGTTCCTCTTCCTAGTGTTGTGTGTAGTTCATTTTAGGGCTTGCCCTCTACACATTTCATGTTATTTTATCTTTGGCCGACTTGTAATTGTAATATTCTTGTTGTCTTTGGTCGACATGTAAAGTAATCAATGTAATATCATGTATATATTGTAAACCTATTTGATCTAGGTGAGGTGTGATTGTGAGTGTGAGTGTAAGAAGTTGAATGTGGATGTGAAATACATTATGATGTGTGACTATAAGAGAAAGAGAAGAAGTAATAGATCTTGTCTAGATTCATCTTGAAGATATTTTTGAGATAGAAGGGAAGTGAAGAGTGTGCCTAACTGATTGCTTGAGGTAGTGAGCCAAAGGAAAAAATTCTTGAAGGCTAAAAGAAGTGAGTCAGTAACCTGCAGAAAAAGACATTTGAAGAAGTTGCAGAAGTTGTCAAAGTAGAATTGTAATCATCAAAAGAGAAGTGAAAAAGAAGAATTGTAATAATCAAAAGGATTGAGCTTTATTGTCAGATTCAAATAGTAGAAGGATTGTCATGTGGTAATCTTTTATGAGTTTGTTCTAAGTTCAGGGAGTAGTTTATTCCTTGGGTTGAATCCCTAAAATAAAGTTTGTAGGGAGTTGTAGCTTCCTTGGGAGTGACCCTAAACCTTTCTATAGGGAGTAGTAGCTTCTTTGGGTTGTAGCCCTAAAAAAAGTTGTAACTACGATTCTTTCATGAGGATAGATTATGACAATAGCTTCTAGCATCTTTCCTCACCATGGTTTTTCTCCTTTGGCATTTTCCATGTATATTTGGTGTTATGTGGTGTTGTGCATTGTGTTGATCTTTTATGTTTCTATTAATGCTGTAAAGATTAAGTTTCAGTTTGCTCCAGAGGGTTTGAGATTTGTTTGAATACCGATTCACCCCCCTCTTAGTATTTTGATGTATGCTCAACAATTTGTATTAGAGCCTAGTTCCTTAGAAGGATCTTAACTGCTTGAGGAAGGTCCAGGATAGCACATGATGGATCTTACAAGGCACCTAGATTTGATGGAACAAATTACACCTTTTGGAAGCTAAGGATGGAAGGCTATCTATCCTCTCTAGGGTTTGGTGTTTGGCAATCTGTCAAAGATGGTTATGTTGTTCATGCTACTCCTCAAACTGATTTGGCTGAGATAAGAGCCTATGAGAACAATGCCAAGGAAAAGAATGCTATCATGAGTGGGCTAGCTAATTCAAAACTTCTGAAGATAATGAATTGCAGTTCTGCTAAGGATGTCTGGGAAAAACTTAGCAGCATTTATGAAGGAGATAATAAAGTAAATCAAGCCAAGATACAAATTTGAAACCCTGAGAATGGCAGATGATGAAGACATTGCTAGATTTATGCTCCGAGTGGATGAAGTAGTTAATGGCATTAGAGGTCTTGGTGGAGAAGTGAAACAAGGTGAGATTGTGAAGAAGGTTCTGAGATCTCTCCCTAAATATTATAGTCATAAGGTATCTTCTATTGAGGAGTCTAAGGACTTGGATAACTATTCATTAGATCAATTGTTTGGTGCTCTCACAACCTTTGAAATGAGAGAGTTTGTCAAAGATGCTCCAAAGAAGGAAGCAGCATTCAGAGTCAGTAAGAAGGAAAAAGATGAAACAACTGATCAAGATGGTGACCTTGATGAGGTAGAGGTGAACTTTGTTAGAATATTGAAGAAGGGCACTAGTAAATACAGAGGTAAGTTACCTTTCAAGTGCTTCAATTGTGGGAGAATTGGTCATTTTTCCTCTAAATGTCCTTTTAAAGAATTAGAGGATAGAAATAAAAGAGAGAAGGCCAAAAGAAGTCTTTATTCGATGGAGAACAATTTTTCTTTAGAAGATGCTTGGATCATGATGATTCAAATGATGAAACACTTTTCATGACCTTGAAATTTGGTGACAAAAAGAGTGATATTAGAAAATGTAAGAAGTCTGGTACCTTGCAGGCTGACAAAGATAGTGAAAAATCAATGGTTGTGTGGACTTCCTTTCATGCAAAAGAAGAAGCAAATGTTTGGGTAATTGATAGTGGTTTCCCTAACCACATGACTGGTGACAAGGGGAAGTTCATCGGCTTTAAGAAGTGGAATGGTGGAGTTGTCAAGTTTGGTGGTGATGAGTCAACACAAATATGTGGAAAGGGAACTATAATCATTGATAGAAAGAAAAAGATTGAGGACGTCCTCTATGTCAAAGGTTGAAGTACAATCTCCTTAGTGTCAGTCAGATGTGTAGTAAAGGATACAATCTTACATTTCATGCCAAAGGTTGTGAGATCAGGAAGACAAGGTCCAGAAGATTTGGTTGTAGAAGATACTAGGACATATAGAAATGTCTATCATCTAAAGCAAGCAAATGGAAGAACCTGCTTATTGGCTCAATCCGGTGAGTGTTGGTTGTGGCACAAGCAAACATGACACATCAACTTTGACAATATTGTGAAGATCAGCTCTACTCATGCAGTGAGAGATATGCCTAAGATAATCAATCCTGCAAACACATTATGCAAGGAGTGTCAAATGTGAAAGCAGACAAGGACAATTTTCAAAAGCAAAGACATGGGAATTCACACTGATTCACACTAATAAGAATGTTATAGGAACAAAGTGGGTGTTCTGGAACAAGCTAAATGAAGATGGTGAAGTTGTGAGGAACAAAACAAGACTAGTTTGTAAATACTATTCATAGGTAGAAGGCATTGATTTTGAGGAGACTTTTGCTCTAGTAGCAATAATGGAAGCTATCAGGATGTTTCTTGCTTTTTCTACGTTCAAGGACTTCAAAGTTTATCAGATGGATGTCAAATAAACTTTTCTGAATGGAGATTTGGAAGAAGTGTACATAGAGCAACCTGATGGATTTTGGTTATCAAAAGAACCAAACATGGTGTGCAAACTCAAAAAGGCTTTGTATGGTTTCAAACAAGCTCCTAGAGCTTGGTATGCAAGGTTGGATAAGTACTTGCTTCAGTAAGGATTCAAGAAAGGTACCATAGATAGTAATCTTTACTTCAAGATTGAGGATGAGAGAATTTTGATAGTTGTTGTGTACGTTGATGACATTTTCTTTGGTGGAAATGATGAGATGTGTAAGAAGTTTGTTGAAGAGATGCAAAAGGAATTTGAGATGTCTATGATTGGTGAGTTATCCTTTTTTCTTGGTCTTCAAATTGATCAGTTGAATGATGATATCTTTATTTCTCAAACAAAGTACGTCAAGGAGATGTTGAAGAAGTTTGGGATGGAAGATTGTAAACCAATTAGTACTTTCATGGTTACTGGTTGTCATTTGAGTAAAGATGATGAGTCTCTCTTGGCTAATTAGAAGATATACAAATCTATGATTGGAAGCCTATTGTATTTAACTACTTCAAGACTTAATATCATGCATGCAGTATGTTTAGTTGCAGGATTTCAAGCTAATCCTAAAGAAACTCATGTGAATACAGTCAAAAGAATCTTCAGATACTTGAAGAGTACTCTGGATTATGGCTTATAGTATCCAAGAGGTAACGACTTTGATCTGAGTGCTTACACTGATGTTGATTGGGCTAGTTGTGTTAATGATAGAAGAAGTACAAGTGGTGGTGTGTTCCTTTTAGGAAGCAAATTGGTTTCATGGCATAGTAAGAAACAAGATTTAGTATCTTTATCAACTATAGAGGCAGAGTATATTGCTACAGCATCTTGATGTACACAAGTGTTATGGATGAAGGGAAAATCAAAGGATATCAAGATACAATATGATGAGCCTATTCCTATTTTGTGTAATAATACAAGTGCTATCAATATTTCTAAGAATCCAGTGATGCATTCTAGAACCAAGCATATATCAATCAGGTATCACTTTTTGAGAGAGAAGGTTGCAGATAAAGAAGCAAAGTTGGAATCTATTTCAACAAAGGATCAGATTGTATATATTTTCACAAAGGTTCTTGTAAAGGATGCTTTTGAGTATCTCTGGAAGAAGTTAGGGGTAATTTCCCCTCCTTCTTGCTAGATGCCTAATTGGTGCATTTGTCCAAGGGGAATAATTCATGCTATATCTTTTTCCTATGCTGGTGGTGGCTACCTCTCAGGAGGAGCAGGTAGTGGTTGTTGCTGATAGGGGGAGCTTGTTAGTTGCTTCAAGAAGGAATGTATGTACATCAAAGGGGGAGAAGGTTGAAAAGGAGAAAATGTGCACATTAGGGGGAGAGTTTGTGCCTTAAGGAGGAGAAGTAGTTTCCCTTTGTCTTTGATGTCAAAGGGGAGAAGAGTGCATGTCAAATTGGTTTTGCCATCAATGCAAAGGGGGAGATTATTGTAGTCTAGTTGTCTTTGATGTCAAAAGTGTGAGTATTGGTTGTCATTAATGTCAAAAGTATGTTAGATTTGGTTGTAGTTTGGTTGGCAATGTTTGCATCCTAGATATTTTTGTTGCCAGAGTCTCTAAGAAATGCTCCACATTTCTCCACTAGTGATGTTGTGCTCCTGTAGATTGGAAGATAGCTTGATATATTATCAGGGCATGTGTGATCCAAGTTTCATGTTGTTTGGATTATAGGAAACATGTTTTGCAAATGATAGTTTGAAGATAGTGTTGTTTCTGTGATGATACACACAATGGTTCAAAGTTTGGCTCTCCATTCCTTCACATTTGTAGATATGGTCATGAAGTTTAGAAGTTAAGTTCAGTGTGTTGTGAAGGTGCTATATTCAAAGTTTCATATCATTTGTCCCTCTGCAGAGAAAGTTGTAAGTGACAGAGTGCAAGACTGTATTGTCTAGTGGCTAGTTTCAGTGTCTGTTGGCTTGCACCAACTTCTTGTTGTATGAAGTGGTGAATTGGCTAGTGGAGAATGATCTTGTGGATCTTGTGATGTTTCCTATTTCTCTACAAGGTGTTTTCTGGTTTCTTCAGAATAGGCTGTGGTCTAGAATGAAGGTGTTGTCGGGTTATGTTTTTCTTGGCCGACTGAGGTATGTTGAAGGTGTGTGCCACAAATTCTTTGTTCTGTGGAGTTTGAGGAGTATTTAGAGATGTTGTATGGATCATGTTGACTCATCTGGGAGAAGCGCAAGTAATGTTTAATCTTCCATGAGTACTTCCAAGTTGTAAACGCCGACATGCTACAAGCTTCATATTTTCTTGCTTAAGGCCGACCTATTTCAAATGTGCAAAGTGTGCAGATGTTATTCTTTGAAGGTTGATGCTGTGAAGGACCAAGTTAAGCATGTGTTGGAATCTGCAAGGCGTGTTCCTCTTCCTGGTGTTGTGTGTAGTTCATTTTAGGGCTTGCCATCTACACGTTTCATGTTGTTTGATCTTTGGCCAACATGTAAAGTAATCAATGTAATATCATGTATATATTATAAACCTAGTCGATCAAGGTGAGGTGTGATTGTGAGTGTGAGTGTAAGAAGTCAAATGTGGATGTGCAATGCATTATGATGTGTGACTAAAAGAGAAAGAGAAGAAGTAATAGATCTTGTCTAGATTCATCTTGAAGATATTTTTGCGATAGAAGGGAAGTGAAGAGTGTGCCTAACTGATTGGTGGAGCCAGTGAGCCAAAGGAAAAACTTCTTGAAAACTGAAAGTAGTGAGTCAATAAGCTACAAAGAAGACATTTGAAGAAGTTGTAGAAGTTGTCAAAGCAGAATTGCAATCATCAAAAGAGAAGTGAAAAAGCAAACTTGTAATCATCAAAAGGATTTAGCTTCATTGTCAGATTCAGATAGTAGAAGGATTGTCATGCTATAATATTTTTTGATTTTGTTGTTAGTTCAAGGAGTAGTTGCTTCCTTGGGTTAAATCCCTAAAACAAAATCTGCAGGGAGTTGTAGTTTCCTTGGGAGTGACCCTAAAACCTTTCTATAGGGAGTAGTATCTTCCTTGGGTTGTAGCCCTAAAACAAAGTTGTAGCTGTGATTCTTTTGTGAGGCTGGATTAGGACAGTAGCTCCTATCAACTTTTCTCACCGTGGTTTTTCCCCTTTGGGGTTTTTCACGTATATCTAGTGTTATGTGGTGTTGTGCATTGTGTTAATCTTTTATGTTTCTATTAATGCTATAAGATTAAGTTTTAGTTTGCTCCGGAGGGTTTGATATTTGTTTGAATATTGATTCATCCCCCCTCTCAGTATTCTGGTGTATGTTCAACATCCTTTTCACCATAAGGCATCTCTGTGATGCAAGTGAGGTTGTATGTTTTTGAAATCCATTCTGCAGAAGGTGGGATTGTGTATTCCCTTGAGTGGTTGCACATCCTTTTAAAAAGTCCTCTGTAGAGGTGGGGTTGGATCTTGAGTTATTCACCCTTAAGTGTGTCTTTGGTGGTTTTTGTAGCATAGCTCAACCATCAGGTGTGTTTGGCATGTCTTAGATGGCAGTGCGTAGTGATGAGCTCCCCCCATCTCCCATGTTTGATGTGTTTAAGATGTATAGTGTGTCGATGACATACTCTATGGCACTCGTGTATTCTGTGTGTCTTCCTTATGTGTCTTGCATGTTTTAGTGGTGGTGCATAGCGATGAGCTCCCCCTATGTCATGTGTCTTGCATGTTTTGTGGTGATACGTAGCGATGAGCTCACCCCACGCTATGTGTTTTGTGTGCTTTTGATGGCAACGTGTAGCAATGAGCTCCCCTATCACCTAGTTAGGGTTATATAATTGCTTAATCATGTCCTCTCTTCATGTATGCCTTGTGTATTGCGTGATTGCATTCATGCCTTCTCCATGTATTACATGCCTCTTTACTGTCTTCTTCGTGTATTGCATGCTTCTTTACTATATTCTCTATAAATTTTGCATGACTATCAAGTGTTTTCTTATGTTTGCCTAAGCTTGGGGCTAGAAACAGTTTTCCAAACTTAGGGTGTGTCTTCGCTCTAGTGTCTAATGTATTTGATGTCCTTTTGACTGTACTTTAATGCATGTAATGATTGTAAGATCATACACACATTAAAGTGGGGGCTAAATGTTATGGAGTAAAAAGTAGCCACATGTCATTTTACCTCCTTGTTTAGCTCCTAGGTCCCCATGATTACTTTATACATTCTAAATATTCATCTCGATGCAAAATTGCCTAAAACCAATGTAAAATGGGAATAAGGGGTCCATGTTTTACCTTATCCTAGACCTAAAAGGGGCTCAAAGACTTGGGCATCACTGCCCAAGTCTTCCCTGATTGGTTGAGGTAGAGTTAAATATATGTTGACATAGGACCTTTAAAAAGGTTTCTCTTTGTCGGCTCTTTTGGTTTAATTTCACGAATGTTAGCAGGAAAGCATATATAAGTGTGTTTTTGAATTCATTGTGAACCTATATAGAGATAGCCAACTTGAAGCATTGGAGTAAAGAGCATTCAAAGAATTCATTGTGATTCTAGAGAAGATTTGTATTGTCATTGTGTGTGTTATTACAGGTTTGAAGGTATCATCTATCTCTCCTTATGAGTTGAAGGTTGTTCATCCTCCTAAGGGTTTCATCACATAGGTAATATCATTATTGTTTATCATCATTTGATTTATCATATTATCATTGTGTTTAGCCTTTTCCCTGCAAGTGCACACTCTCTTTATCTATTAATGGTGTTGGGAAGCTTGAATGCTATCTTGAGATTTGACTGAGGCAAGTCCCTAAACACCATAACCCCCAAACCCTTCTCTTCTTCTTGTGTGCAAGTTACAGGTGAGAGATCCGAGAAATATGAAGATACATGAAGACTGAGCAAGGGTTAAGGTTTCAGGATTCGACAGTAGTTTGGGAATATTCCTTTGTGCAGGACTTGGGTGTTGGTGCCCTAGTCTTTTTGTCCCAATAGACTTTAGATCTAGCATTAGGGCAGTCTCTACAACATTTCTCCAATTTATAGTTTATGAAGATTCAACCTTTCAAGGCCTGGGCGCTCTCGAAATAGTCCTCCAACATCTCCGCTTCTGGGACATAGGTTATATCATCTTCCTAATTCTTCCTATATAATTGGTTTTTTGAGATTTGTTGTACATCTGTTGTTATAATCAAATCATCATAGAACTAGGGTTTAATGCATTATTGGCCTAGGGTTTGATAAAAAGACTTGATTACAAAGAAAGGTAAGTACACATGTATAGTAATATGAGGAATACAAAGAAAACATATAATACAAAATTTGGTGATTACAAAGAAAGGTAAGTACACGTATAGTGGCAGTTGAATAGGTCATGTCAAGTGATAATAGTTATTCTTTTGGTTAACATAAAAAAAACATATTATTTTGTATGACAATTTTTTTTGAGAGTTACCAAGAAAGTTCATACAATAATGGCTTACCGATCAAAAAATTACAACTATGATACATGTCTCATTTTACTAAGTTTTTCCAAATTATCATTGTCCATTTAACACTAAGTCAAGTGTAAGTTAAGAAGATCTAATGATACAATTAGTAATAAAATTATAATTCCACCAACAACTCTCATCTTACTACTTTTCAAAATTTTGTACATCAAAATTTAAATCTCATTTTTACTACTTTCAAAAATGACCATTAAACCAAAAGCAACACTAACCATTTAACCCCTAATAGAGGTTAAATAGATCCATGTGATGATTGTACAACTGATAATAATATTTCAAACCCAAATTTTCCACAAGCTTTCTATGAGACCAACAAACCTCAAATGTTCATTGTATACAGTACACAAGTAACTATTAACTGGGTGCCAATAGATATGCTCGGCTGAACTGTGTATGTAACCAGGAGTTCGAGAAAAATGCAGAGTCAAAGCTCGCTAAAAATCCATTCAATGGATAAAGGTCATTACCATAATTTTCAGGACAGTCTAAAGGACTCCATATTACCTGCCTAGGCCTCTGCAAGTTGTAAAGCTGTAACTCTCCTCCCTTGTGTATTAAAAGCTCAGAAATGTCTCAATCGAATGTCTAATATTACTACACATTACACGTTCTTATTGCATGGAAGCGCATTCCCAAGCACTGTAAACTAAACTCTCGCTGCATGAAATATGTGCCCGATTGCCATTGGACATCAGTTTACAGTTAAGATAATCTCAGGCCTGCACATTTCATCATAACAAACGTTAAGCAGCAGCGATTGAAGGTACAAAGGAAATTAGTACTGAAAGAAGCCTAACAACTCATTAGAAAATCAAGCTACCCTCCTTCTTCTCCTCTGTGCGAGTTTCTAGGGGCAGAGTACTAGTAGGCCTGTTAATGAGACAGCGATTTGTGTAATGGGCTTCGTATGCTCTCTGTCATGAAGTTTACCTTTTTTGGGTTTTGTATGGACGTTCAGATCTCTTATAAAACTTATCTCTAAGTTTGTATAATTTATTGGTTTTAATGACAGTGTTTCTGGATGACAATTGCGTGGAGGAGTGTGACCCCAAATGTCCACTTCTTACTCCCACCTAGAAAGGCCATGAGAAGTTGGAATAGTAAGTAGTAATTGATTCATCAGTTCAAACTCCCAGGCCTTTTCAACTTCTTATCTCCTTATGGACATTAGGCCCAGGGGACTATGGACTTATTAGTGCTTATCAAATAGAAGAGGTTAATATTATTATGCACTATGGAAATATCATGTCTTTTATTTAACAGTTTTGTTATTAAATTTATTTTTGTAGAGGAGAAAAGTGTACAATTGTATCTTATTATGCGGATTTTTTTTATTAAGGTAAAAGTGGGTTTTTGAAAGGGCCCAAACCCTTTTACAAAGATCAGCCAAAGATGAACAAAATATGTTCATGAGGTTCATGGAATAACCAAGAGAAGAAGAGACAACTGATTACAAATAGAGGCAACATAAGAACAACATAGAGACAGACCCAACAAAAGGAAACAACATAAAACACCACCACTAATTGAGGTCATATAATTTCTTGAGGCTTGAAGCCGCTTGCCATTCATTTGTGAGGAAGTTGATATTTTATGTGGATGTTGTTAATCTATAATTTTAGGATTTAATCAGTTCTTTTGACACAATCATTAACTTTAATCTTGAATCCAATATTCAAATATATAAAATCCTCCACTTTAAACCATGATTTGATCATGGACTCTATCTAGTCCCTTAGATTGGATCATAGATATGATTGGATCTCCATGTTTCAATATTTAGATCTTACATGCCAATGCAGATAATCCTAGGTTATGATGTTACCTGTCGGCATGTGCACCAAAAATTTCAAATTGTGTCTAGTGTTATGTATTTAAGGACACCATCCTAGGTCACTTTCATTATTAATTAGTAGCATCTCACATTTACATATTTGATCACATACACATCATATTTTCAATTAGCATAAGCCTCAGTTTGCATTAGGCATAGTTAGTCAACATCCACTATTCTATGTTTCTTCATTTCAATCTTGTTAGATCAACCCAGGGCTTGACTAATATCTAGGAAGTTATCATTCTTCCCTTTGTATGTAGAAGGCTCTCGATGGTGCTTCTTAGCACCACCTTTTATTAGATGCAAGTATACTAAGTGGCGAACAAGTTTTATAGGCATTGCACCCAAAGATTCATAGTGGACTAGATTGTGTAAGAGAAAAGCATCCAAGAACCCAATCGCAAGCATGATCCATTCCTAGGCCTCCAAACTCCATCTCAAGTATCTAACACTTAATCTAATTTAACATTTCAGTATTTAGGTCTTTGTCAAAGCATCTCAATAATCAACATTGACATTTCACCAAAAACCAAGTAATTAATTCCTCTTACTTTTATTTATCACTTCTATTTCAACATACAAGCTAATTTAGGGTCTAATTACATTGTTTGATTTATCATCCCCCTTTGGACCACATAAAGTAATGTAAGGTGCATTTTGTTTCTTGACATGTTGGTGAACCCATAACTTCACACCTATCCTTTAAAGTATTTTTATTTTAATTTTAGATCTAATTTTTTGAATTTGTCTAGATCTCGAATTTAGATTTGAACTTTCTATGGATCCCTTTTTATCTTCATTCATGATGGATGCACACAAAATTTAATCCATGACATTACTTCTCCTTTGTATGTCATCCACCATGATAGCCTCTTTTCCTCCAAATCATATTTTCATGATGATATCTCTAATGTTTTGGTTAGTAAAAACTACATATCTATGATGCTTTGCTTCTTTATGTCTCTCCTCCCTCACCTTTCAGGTATATGCACTTGCTAATGGACATTTTTTGTAAAACTCTAACTTGGATATGCTTGGTAGTGTTTACACATACACACTTTCTAATAGATTTATCTTTATTGCATATACACTTGATGGGTGAATGCAAGCTAATGATGGTCCCAAAGGGGGGGTCTTAAGTGGCAATGAAAATGCTAAAAATAGGTAAGTGTAACGTTGCATAATGATTCAAACACCTTATCAACAAAATTTCAACAAATGTAGTAATAGAAGTTGTAGTATTTTGAGTGTAGTTTACAACCTACTGATTTTTGAATATTATAAATTATTCTACAAAAAATAACATGTTTTAAAGAGGCACTTTTTAAATTTTCAAAAAATATAAGGAATACGTGTCATTCCATCACACATTTTTTGATTAAACATTAAATATTTTACCATAAAAATTTGTAGACATATAAAGGACACTTCAATGAAATCTATGATTTTGATATAGACAAGCAACAAAACAAGGGTGCTAATCCCTAGTACATATCATCCCAAAGGGCATACAAAAAAAGCACAAGATGCCATAAAATAGTACATTAACCCACCATAGACAACAGACTGACAGCAGACCCACAAGACACCGACCCACAAAAAATAGAATAGAGCGAAACACACCCAGAAGACTAATTAAAAAGTTATTCCCAACCTTTCGTGAGGAAGGTGTACATATCATCATAATCTTTTACTTTATCCTTCCCAATGCCATGTTTCTTCATCTCTAATTAGACTTGAAGTACAACCAAAGTAGTGGTCGATCGATGCATTACCTTAGTAGAAAAGCAAGCAAGGACCTTAAATTTCTTCTCTAGCTCTATCATCCTAGCTTCCATGTCTACAAGATCTATCACATCCTTGGAACTGATATCACCATCTTTGTTGACAGCAACACGATTTTCAATCTAGTTGTTTGGCATCTCTGAGTCAGAACCAGGAAGGTTCATTTCAGGGAACAAGCTTGGACCATCAACACCCATAGGAATTTCCTCAGAAATATTAGTCTCCTCCATATTGTAAATATTATCTTGGCTGCCTTCAACCTCATCTTTCTTATCAGAATTGCTAGAAACAACCAACTCCTTGAGGGAAAAGGTGGGTTTACCAGCTAGTCTGCTAGACCTCCAAGCAACAGGTTTCTTAATCAACTTTCCCTGATGAGTAACATTACCCTCAACCTTAGTATCTTCACTGCCCTCATCATCCTCCATAGATTTAGCCATCTCCTGCTCTTTCCCCATTTTATCCCCCTCCTTATTGAGCAATTTACCTACATCAACAAACTTGCATTTTTCCTCCTTATACTCCATAATCCCTTTCTATTTTTTGTCATCCGAACTACTAGAAACTTTCAATTTCCTCTTAGAGACTATCTTCACAGAACTAGGTTTACCAATGCCATCTTTGAGCACTACCAAGTTGTCAGCAACTTCAAGGCTAGAGGGACTTTGGTAGGCTTAGGGGTTTTAGCAGGGATTTTCTTAAAGCTAGGCTTCTTCTTGGTTGTAGAAACCCTAGGCTCAATCACATTCTTTGAGGGATTCTCTGGTGAGACCTCCTCAATCACAACCCCATGCACAAGTTTACCTCTAGCTCACTAGGGAGAGCTAGCAAAAGGGCTACTGACCAAATTAGAAACTATCAGTTTAGGGGGACATAAAGCAAGGTGGAAATTGTAGAGCTAAAGAATAAGCCCCTGATTGAATGGGATTAAGGGCTTTTTAGGATTCTGAGAGTGAATTTCAATAACATACTTCACAGAGGCCTTGAGAGATGAGAGGAGATAAAAAGGGAAACTTATTAGAAGATTACGCCTGAAGTGGTTGAGTAAAACAAAGTGATAATGGTAAAACCTCCTAAAATGACCTTCAAGTGAAATATTTCATGACCATAAAGCATACCTCATCCCACAGCTTCAAAATCTTTTCCTGATCAAACCCACCTTGTAAATTGTGTAACTCCTCTCCTTCTTTCAAGAAGATTACAAGATTTTTGGGGTCAGGAATTTTGCTTTGTCTCTTCTGCTTCTTACCCTTTATCAACATGCCTGTTGCAAGACCAATAATCTCCTCAGAGATTTCAAATCCCACCCCTCAAATCTAAACTTTCCTATTATTCTAGGAGGCCACACATTGAATGGAGAGATTTTTCATCATGTCCATTAAGGCACTCCAGAAAAGAGACAACCCCCCCTTCACAACATATGTGCCATAAGGTCTCCTTCCATTTGAATTCCTCGCATGATATTAGCTCAGTCCTCATCTTATCTCCTCACGTGGTGACAAAGACTAGAAATTTAGTAGAGAAAGGATAACAAATAGGATAAGTAACATTGTGAATAGGTAGCCACTAAAAAAAATGGAAAGTATTTCTCTTGGAAATACAACTAATATGTTCTCAAGATCAAGAACTTTCTGAGCCACCATGATGGATCATAATACCACAAGGAATTAAGTTCACTTTACATGAACTTAAATAATTGTACCATTGTACCACCCATGATGGTCTTCATTATTATTAGATGCCGCCAGTAGTATGAAATATCTCTGCCTCGTCAACCCCTGATCCACATGAAGAGCCACGTGAAGATAGAGCTGAATCAACTCAACCGTCCTCCTTACGTGTCTTATAGTATTATCACCCTGGCCAAAACAATTTATGTCCCAAGGGTTTAAATTCAAATTCAAAACCCTACTGTTCTTGTCAATCCTCATGAATAATTTAAAGGAAACTCCTTTTGGAGAAGGTCTTGTAAATGCCTAGAATGATTATCTACCTTCCGCCAACATCTCCAATTAGTAAAAAATTGTCCTAGGTTAGCTAGGCCATCAGAAACCTTATTACCCTCATAGTAAATATGGGTGACTTCCCTTTCCTTGAACGCCAACAAGAGACCCTTAATATCCCCAATAATATCACTGAGTTGCCACCCAGAGTCAACATTACCAGTCACAACATCTATAATGATTTTGGAGTCACCTTCAACCTGGATTTTATCAATCTTCAAAGAGAGAACAATTTTTAAACCCCAAAGCAAAGCCATACCTTCAACTACATTTTTAGTCTTACCTCCAAGTTCTCCAGCATAGGCTACTACAATGTTTCCAAAACAAGATCTGATGATCCCTCCACCACTAGCTAACCCCGAGTTACTTTTAGCAGCTCCATCAAAATTTAGTTTATACCAACCTTGAGGAGGGTTTTTTGACGAGATAACTTCTTAGAATTATCAAATTTAGAAATGTCAGAGGAGATGCCCCAATTTCTGGCCAACTGAATCTCCATAGGGGTAGGAGGTATTTGAGCAGTCTTCAAATTACAAATAGAAACATTCTCTATGAGATTTTTAGAGAAAATGATAAAAACCTCTTTAGGATTTCTAATGGTATCTCTGAATATTCTGTTGTTCCTCTCTTTCCAAATGCTTCAACCTAAGTGGGGGGGAACCTATCTCCAAAGTTCTCTAATCCTTGGGTGGGAAAAAGGGGCTTTCCAATTCTCCACAACCTCAATCAGATTTTCATTCATGACCCAGTCTATTCCTAACTTCATGAGGATCGTACCCCATAATTCTTTAGAAAATTCACAATGGAATGTCATATGAGAAATCATTTCCTCCTCCTTAAGGCATAACACATGTCTATTGGGCATTAGAAAACCCCTCTTCTTCAAATTATCCAAAGTTAGGATTTTGTTATGAGTAGCTGACCACAAAAAAAATTAATTTTGGGAGTCAAATGACAATTCCAAATTAAATTCCAAAAACTCTTACACATACCTTGGTCTAACAACAGGTCATAAGCAGTCTTGACAGTGAATAACCCCAACTATCTTGAGACCATATCATTTCATCTTGTCTAGGGAAGATGGGAATTCTAAAATTACTAAGACTTTGTTGTAAGGAGCTAATCATTTGATCCATGTTGTAGTTATCAGGAACACGATCAGATATGTCCCTCCATTGTCTAATCCCTTGATAATAAACAATATAGTTATTCACTCTTTCCCCAAAGAAACTAGTGCCAAGTGGACCAGATTACTATAGATTTCCTAATTTATGAGAGGCTTCTCCTACAACTAGGAGTCCTTCTAGAATCTAATAAGATGACCATTACCAAACTTCCATTTAATTCCTTTAGATGAGAGGTTTCTAGACTTCAACATTTTGTTCTAGATTATGGATCCTTTAGGGAGACCCTCTTGGTCAATAAATCTATCATGCTCCTAAAATCTAATTTAAACCTTTTCATAAATAAATCATAAATTATTATTTTTTTTGCATTTTGAAAAAATAAACAATTAAATTAGAAAAATATTCTAAATTGAGTATTTTTAACATTTGCCATGTACAAAGTGTAGAGTGTTGTCAAACTTTTGAAATTAAGAAACTTTACATGAATTAAAAGATATGAGCATATGTGTATACATATAGTAAATGAACATAAGAAACAAGCTAAAATGATACTAACCTATTTCATTTATTAACTAATGCAACCTCATGATAGAGCTAAAGGAATGCAAACACAAATGAAGTTATAAATTAACTACATATATGCAAACCTTGATTTTTGGATGTGCTCTTGATTTCTTGTATGTTGATTGCTCCTCAAATTTCAACAACATAACCTTGCATAACATGGAGACTTTAAAATGGCTTGGGTTGATGGCTATTTATAGATTTTATGGATGATGGATGGAGGGATAAGATTGATTTTGAAGATCAATGGTTGAGGATTGTTGAGAGGATTAGATTGATGAGAAGCCACCAAGTGGCATGATAGGATTGGAGGATAAAGATAGTCCTTAGATCAAGGAGAGATCAAGGGTGGAGGATGGTCTTGGATAAAGTGGATGGAGAGGATCAAAGGAGGACAAAAGGACCTTTTGTACAAAGGACTTACCCATCCCTTTGTAAGAGACCCATGTGGTCTTTTACAAAAGCCCATGCCTTTGTACATCTTGGAAGATGTGAGAGGTTTGAATGGATTAATGATGGATTCAGATTGTGCAAGCATGTGATTAAGTTGTTAAATGAATTATTCAACTTAATCAAAAGTGCATAAAATAGGGAATTAAATAAATACAAATATTTATTTAATTTATAGATGGGGATAGGGATATTAGTTAAATGAATATTTATCTAATGTTGGACTATGGAAAATGATTGATTAATTGAAAAAATGATTATATTTATTCAATTAATGCTAGGAGATGTTATGGATGAATAGTGCATGAATAGTGACTTAATAATAAAATATTATTTAATCGCTATCGGAAGGGGGATTGATCAATTAATTGTCTAAACAGGTGTTTATCTAGTTAATTGTGGAAGAAAGTGGTTTAGTGATGTCCTTATTAGGGTTGGACAATTTTAGGTGTCTACAATATGTATGTGTGTATGTATGTATATGGTATTTAGATCTATTGTATTTAATTAAAAAATATTAATTAAGTAAAAAAAATTTATGGAAAAAATACATTTTTAGAATCTTGAGAGTTTCATCTACAAACCTATTTGTCTTTTCAAACTAGATTAATTCAATAAGCCATGTAAATTGGATGGTGATGTCAGAGAAACTCTATTTAAAATATTTTTCTTGTGAGCTACACAATACAAGCATGTTTAAGAATCCTAAGCCTAAAACCTAGTCAATCTTGAGGAAAAAGTGGAGGGAAAATTTAAATTAGGAAATGGATTTCCATTCTAGGAAAAGATATATATTCTCAAATATAATACCCATTTATTTTGGTGTCTTTACTATACTCATTGTATCAATTTTTTTATAAGATTAATTAGATGGCTTTCTAGTGGGGCTCCACCCTTGAAATTGTGAGGGTTTGTTCATGGGACCCATATCCCATACAATTTATTTGCAAGGATATCACTTTAACTAATTCTTTGAGTGAGAGATACAACTACAATTACAATTCATCCTCTAGGGGTTCTTTCTACCTCTCTAGCTTTACCTATGTGCCTACCACTTTAACTAATGCTCTATTAGTAGGAGATACCACTACAATCACAATTCATCCTTCAGGGGGCCATTTTTGGCTTCTTCAACTCTACTTGTAGGCCTACCACCCCTAAAATATTCTATGTACATTCCTCCAACTTGAATGCTCCTCCTACCATTTATCTCTTCTTATAGGACATCCACTCCTCCTCTCCTTGATCTTCTTATTATAGTCCTCTAGCATTCTTCCCATCTTGAATTCTTTTTCTTCCATACTCCATTTGTAAGGATTATACTTCTCCTACTTTCTCCCCTTCATTCCCTCTAACATGCTCCTCTAGCATCAATTATGGGAATACCACTCTATCAATCAATTGAAGTCAGGCTCTTACTTCAACACAACTACCAATGCTAAGATTTCACTTGGGGAGATTTGAACCTTCATCTTCAACATGAGAACCAAGTGGTACTACAACTTGACCACAACCCCTTTGACATCAACTTGTTAAGATTATTCATGATTTTATTTTATCATCTTGCAATGATATATTGTGTCCCACTTATGGGAGATCCTGATTTTTTCCTTAAATCGCATATATTTTAGAAAAAGTAATGATTTAAGCCTTGAGGGATTCCATTTAAAGGGGTTTAATCGATTGGAGTTAGATAAAACCCCCGTATATCAAATGCCCTTGGAAAGAACCCTCCTAGTTTTAAATTAAACCCTCGATGGAGTCTCCTCTGCACCTATCAAAATGCTAATAAAAGCCAACTTTGCTTCACCTTTTGGGGGGTCAAATGAAGCCATTTATAAATTATATTTTTTAATTATGTATCCCTTTGTATAGGCTTTCCAAAAACTATAATATTGAATAATTTAATTTGATTATTATATATATTTTCTATTTTGTAGTGAACATAATTTTTTCACCGAACAATAAGTTCTCTATTCCACACAAGTGGAAAAATATAAAAAATAGAGAAAAAATTCTCAAAAATATTTGTACCCTAGGTATTGATGTCCTTGTTTCAACCAAAAAAAAAAAAATTGATACATACAAGATAAGTTATGCGTTACAACAAAAACTTGTGTCCAAATTATAATTAATCTCACTTCAAAAAATATGTGAAAAAAATAATGAAAAAATATCCATGCCCTAGATATTGGTGTTACAAATCTATATTTAAAAATTAATTTTATCCTTTCTATAAAAAAACTTATGCATTATGACATAAAATCCACTTTTTAAAAATGTTGTTTACTATAAGAAACAAGTTATTAAAAATTATGTAAAAAAATTCACAATTTATTTCTAATTTTTTTAGAAAATATATATTTAGAATCTACACATAAAATCTCACAAATCACTAGTTCGCATCATCTTCAAATTCTTAATGGTTTAGCTGATGTAGGTGTTAGAAAGTGAAGATTTGGTTAAAAATGTTGATTTCAAAGTCCCACTTTGGCCAAAAGTTGGGAGACAATATTGTGGGCTGATCCTAATATGGTTATATGATATTGAACATTATATGATGATTATAGATGTTTTCAGGTTCATTGTTTCCTATAAGAAACTTTGAGATGCTAGTTATAGATGGATGATGTCAGATTATAATTCGATTGGTGTTATTTCTATTAATTATCTTAATCTATTTGAGTGTCATGAGTAAATTACAATTTACTGTGTTAGTATGCATATCCTAATTATGTATTTAGTGATTGTTGATGATCCAAGTACAAATATAGTAAAAACAATTTATTCTTAGTGCTTACAAATTTATCAACATGATATAACATGTATGTCAAAAGAAATAACGTATCAAAAATATATGCAATACCATAAGAACACTGATATATCAAAAAATATGCAATACCACCACCAAAGAGAGTACAAGCTTGTGTTAATCTCAAATGTAGAGTACATCAACACAACTTCCCCATTTAGTCTAGCATTCCAATAGCAACATAAATTGTAAAACAACCATAAAAACTACTACCCCATGCCTCCAATATATAAGCAAATGTAATCCAAGAAACCATAATTAGTTTCCAATACAATGGAATCAAACAATGAGCCAAGTAGTCTACATGTAAAAGATACCTCATGACATATGCTTGGGAGTTA
Organism: Cunninghamia lanceolata; assembly: GCA_027924645.1. Taxonomy (NCBI): domain Eukaryota; kingdom Viridiplantae; phylum Streptophyta; class Pinopsida; order Cupressales; family Cupressaceae; genus Cunninghamia; species Cunninghamia lanceolata. Next base: position 8,478,743 of record BSBN01000252.1, on the reverse strand, counting down.
CAAGCATCTTTTTAGAAGCTTCAATACTTTTCTCATGAACTTGGTCATCAAAATTCACTAGAGGACAAAAAACAACCCACTAGAAGACAAAATAACAACTCCCCAATTCAAAAAAAGACAACCAACTTCTTACACATCATCATAGATTATTTTTGACACATCTTACAACACCATAAATACTCATAGATTCCCTTCCATTTCATGTCAAGTTTCTAATGATGTCTTGCAATGCTTCTTCCCACATTATGCCACTTACACACATATTCCAAGTCACCTAGAGAGTAACAACTAATTATAAATACCCTAAAACTCATGTGGATATCCAAGTTGGCCTTCTCCATGATCCTTGGAGATGTACACTTAATTAAATGGCTATTAAATAAGTAAATTATAGTAGTCTAAAAAGATTGCAAAGTGAATATCACCCTTAGTCCTAATATCCTCCCACTTGATATTTATATTGCAATGTCACAATAGGGAATAAAATAAAATAAATCAAGTGCTAGGAGAGGCAACGCCCATAGCCTCCCTACATTGGAACATAATTTTTTTTTTCATTGGCTTAGTGAGTGAATCCACAACATTCCATAAAGTTTCCAAATTTTGAACCATGACCTATCCACCCTCTACCATCTCATGGAAAAATGATTCTGCACATAAATGTGTCTAGTATGAGCATGATACATAGAGTTTTTTATCAATCAAATTACACTTTGACTGTCACATCCAATACTTACCTTTTTACAAATAAAACCAATACTTGAGGGTAAAAGCACAAAGCTGTGTCACACTTTTATAAAGGAAACAACCAACGCTGATCTAAATTTTTAACTTGAATAATTAAAAAGTGATATATACATTTTGAATTTTGAAAGATGTAAATTAATGAAATATATATTTTTAGTGTATTTTATGTTTGTATTTTTTTATAAAAATTAAAAAATTATTTGAATACATTTTTTTGTAAAATTGACACTATAATTTAGTTACTGATAAAATGCTAAAAAATGAAGTTAAGTGGGACGTCGCTCTTTTTATAGTAAATTGTATTTTTTTCCTTCAAATTTTTTGTGTGTATTTATAACTTGAAACTTTAGTGCATGGATTTTTTTATGCATTTTCATAAATATATATTTTTAAAATATTAAAAGTTGTGAACTAAAAATTAATTATTTTGATGGGATGTCAGCTTTTGTCTTGACTATTTATCCAAAATAGAAAAAAAATTATATTATCTTGACATGGAATCTCTTCTCTGGTGCATCATATTTTTTTAAATTTTTTTAATAAACTTTACTATTTTTTCTTGATAAGACAATCAACCTTATATTTTGGTGTTGGAATTTTTTGATAAAATGTAGAGAGGTGATTTCCCCTTTTCTATCTTGGGTTATTCATGATGGAAATTCCGCTCTTTTTTGGGATGATTCTTGGAATAGTCATCAACCCTTGTCTACAATAGAAGGCCTTCAAGAAATTAAGCTATAAAGCAATATATATGTTAAAACATATATACAAGGTGTGGAATATACAAGTATTTAATTCCTTTTCATAATGACTTATGATCCGTGGCTTGTAAGTAATCAATGCACATCACAATATGTGGAATATACAAGCATTTAACTGCTTTTCATAATGATTTCAGATCCGTGGCTTGTATGTAACCAATGCACATCGCAATGTATGTAATTAATATACATTGCGCAAAACATACAATGACTTAATCATCTTTAATAACTTTTCAGGTCCATGCAATGTATAAAGCCTTTGTATCTCATGGCGAAGGAAGTCTTTGGGTGGCCGATAGTGTAAGTTCTTTGTGTTGTTACACCAAATACACAATCCATGTATATATCGTTATTGTATGTTGAGAACATTTCAAGTGTATGCTGCAAATGAATGTGAGTATCATTTCGTGTGTATCCTGCAAGTGTATGTCGAAGTTGTATGTTGCGAATGTGTATTGAAAAGATACTTTGATCTAGATACTTAGTATGACCGGCTGTATCAGTGACTTCGGGGAAAGTTACATTGTTTTACCAGTTGTAGCAAGTCAAGTCTTGCATATACAAGATTAGCTCTTTAGTGTATCAGCGAAGGAAGTATTTGGTTGGTTGAAAGTTTTGTTGATAGGTGAAAAAGAGAATCTCCATCAGTAAGAGATGTGAGATAGGGAGGCAAGATTAAAATTATGTTGACAGAAGTTTGTCACAATGAAGAAGGAGTCGTGGACACTTCGGCATGAAGTATGTCCGCGGGTGGCAGCTTTTGCACTTTGGTAAATCTGTGCAGGAAGTTTTTCTTAACCCAATTTTTTTGTAGGAAGTTTCTAATGCTATGGTTTTTGTTTGCAAAAACTTTGATATGGTAAGAAATTTGAGCTTTATGTTTGTTCAAATTGCTCCTTTTCTTGTAGATGCTTTTATTAATGTTTTAGAGGATTTTGTTTTGTATTTAGGTACTGCTCTTGTGGGAGGTTTGTTTGAGTGCAGGGATCTTTCCAATTAACAGGCGATAGTTGGGGAGGCATTTGGCAGAAGAAGAGGCTCTTGATCTACAGGGTCTTGTTGATGAAAATGGCAGGAGGATAATTAAAATCTTTGTGTTTTGTAGACAGTTTTGTTATCTGTTGACTCTATCAATTGGTTAGTTTGTAATAGTGCTATTTGCACAAAGTTTATTATTGTAAGGCTTTAAGCCATAGAATTTTTTTGGGTTGACTCATCCTTCTGAGTCAATTTTGTATTGTATCTGTTTTAAAGGGCTACAACCGGAGATTTTCTTTGCCAATTCTTTCCTGCCGGTATGCCTTATTGAATCTGGCATTTTGTAAATTTCATTTTATAATTAATATAATTTTAGTGACTCTGCCACTTTTTCTTAAAAAAAAACCTTATATTTTGGTATTGATGACCTACTTTTAGTAAAAATAAAAAATAAAATATTAACAATAATTAGACTATTAAAAAAACCACATTATTTAAAACTACACTTACAAATCTACAAAAGGGTATTTTTAGATTTAAAAACAAAAAATATTTACATGAGTAGGAATTGTTGAAACGCCAACTTTTTTGAAATTTTGTATTTTTTTTGGTAAATTGGCCTCCAAGTTGTGGCCCATATCTAACTTAGCTAGAATGAAATTCACTAGACCATATGTTTGAAAAAAAATGACTTTTAGTTAGAAATGTTTAAATTCACTTTTGTTGATAAGTTAGCCAAAAGTGTGACACAGTTCTATGCTTTTACCCTTGAGCATGTCTCTATAGCTACATTACCTCTTTGCAAGCATGTGTTTCAGCCATATACTCTACCTCTATAGTTGAAAGAGAAATTGTAGGGTATCTCTTACTCATACAACTAACTACACCACCAAATAAGGTGAAAACATAGCCACTTGTACATCTTATACTATCTAGATCTTTAGCCCAATTAGAATAAATGAAGCCTTGTAAATCAAGTACCTTGCCCAAATCATTAGTACCATGATAACAAATACAACAATCTAGAGTTCCTCACAAATATCTAAACACCCTCTTAACATAATCCCAATGTTCCTTACCTGGATTAGACATAAACCTACTTATAAATCCCACTTCTTGGGCAAGATCTAGTCTTGTATAGATCATTGCATACATAAGACTTCCAACAATAGTAGAATAAGGAACATTATACATCTCTTTATGATCATAATATGATTTGGGATACTACTCCAAATAAATCCTAGTGCCTACAAGTAAGGGAATACTTACTAGCTTGCAATCCTACATTGCAAAATGCTACAAAATTGTATCAACATCTTCTGATTTAACCAAAGGCTTTTATTAACCCAATCCCTACAAATTTCCATACCAAAAATATATTTAGCAGCCCCTAAATCTTTCATATCAAAAGTATTGCAGATCTAATTATTAAGCTCCTTAATCACCCCCTTGTCATTCCCAATAAATAGTATGCCATTAACATACAAGACAATAATTAGACTTATTTCCCTAATCATCCCCTATTGTTGTAAGTCTCATTGCTCAGGAGACTCTTTACATCTGCTTGTAGGTTGTTTTTGTAAAAGGGTTCAGGCCCTTTCAATCCCATTTTTATCAATATAAAAAAAATACAAGACAATAATTAATAACGAGTGACTTTCCCTGGTAAAAGGGGCAACACTACCCCATGCCATAGCATGATCTAAAAGGCCCAAAAAATAGTGAAAATGATTAAAATCAAACAAAAAGATCACAAAATGATAAAAGATAAAAACCTAGATGAATGTAATGACAAAACATGAAAACAATGAATTTATTAAAGTAAAATCAACAAAACAAAGTCTAGGGTTTCTAAAGAGGAATTTCTCGTTTATTTTACTTGGTGATCCATGGGAGGAAGGTTAGTGATGCAGAGGTAAAACGCAACGGGAGCTTACAAATGGGAAGGAGGAGTCATTGATACAATCGGCATGTTAAAATCCTATCGGCTTAGCATCATCATCATATTTCCTGCAAACACAAACAGCATCATCATGTTTCGGACGAGCATGAAACATCCTCCTGCTGACTACTGTTCACTTCCTCCACCTTTCGCCTTTCGCCTGTCAGCATCATCATGATACTCGACGAACACAATTATCCTCCTGATGATCACTATTCACTTAGCGCCAAACTCTATCGGCATCATCATGATGTTTAGCATCACCTTCATCAGCAGGATATAAAATATCCGGTTGCTCCAATATATCCTGATGACGACCGCTTCAAGCACCTTTCCTTTGATGCTTACGTCACCCCGATATCCTGATGACGATTATCCTGATGACGATGACGTCATATGCAGCTCCTTCAATATCCTGCTGCCCGATATCCTGATGACGATTATCCTGATGACGATGACGTCACATGCACCTGATGATGATGTCATCCGGATATAAGATCCTTATATCTTCCGCAGCATGATAATGAATATCCTGATGACCCTTTCAATATCCTGATGATGACCTCTCTGGTACTTAGCCAAAAAAATGAACTTGCACTCCTGCATGCGATAGCGATATGCGGATGATGGGTACACACAAAAGATGATCCTGACGATGATATACACACTGAGTATATATCCAAATTATATCATCCTGATGCACTTGAAACATTCAAACTTCATCAGCTTCATAACCCGATCCGGATAGTGATATACTCACAGATGACGATGCGATTCACTCCGTCTGGAAAAGCACATGCAAACTCCTGTATATCCGTCAGCTGCATGCAAACTCACAGAACCGCACAATTTCACAAAGAAAATATGATGATCGGGCCGGATCACCTTCAGACCAAAACTTAAAGATTTATCTTCCTAAACCTAGCACATGAGGATGCTAGGTTGATTCACAGCATGCTACCAACTGATCTCTCAAACAATGAAATGCATAAACAGAAAACTAAAATGCAAACTAAACTATCATACATGACCATTCCACCGATTCATAGGATCAACCGGTGGAAGGGTTGAAAGAATCCATCAACCTGTAATCAGAATAGAAATCAAAACAAAAACAGCTGATAAACCAGATAATGCAATTGATGAGATCTTATTCAGATGAAACACAAATGTCCCGTTTCTACAATGGTTCACAATGTCTGGACTGATCTCTGGAACTCACTCAATCACCAGTACAACATAACACAACTACTACTCTCTCTGATATGATACGATTGATATTAGATATCAAACCCTAACTGATCAGAGTTATTTATAGCAATATCCTACGAGTACTACCAACTCGATTCCCAACGGCTGGGAGCTTCCAAGCGGTTGGGAGAGGATAGCGCATACTACCTGATCACGATCTCTAATTGCCTGCACACTCTCCTAGACTGATCTAATACATATGCATTGGTCCAATGGACCTTATTACATGATGAAGTCAAACATACTAAAAATAGACTAATGTCCTGTCATGCGGACAATTAACCTATATCCTGTCTTGTAGGGGTGCTCCTACACCATACTCCCCAGAAGAAGAAATCTCAAGTCCACTTGAGATGAGAGTATGAAGATCTGCACCATGTTTCTGAATCTGCTCTTTAGTCATCCATACTGCTTCAGAATTAGGTTTTCCCTTCCAAGAGACTAGATACTCCAAGTACTATTTGTTCCTGGTCTGTTTGACCACTCTGGTGTCCAAAACCTTCTGCAACTGTGGAGGATCATGCTTGGGAATGTCATCATCAACTGTATCCTGTAGGAGATCCTGATCTGCATCTGGATAAGACTTGTATGGAGTTAAATCACATACATTGAATATAGGGGACAAACCAAGATCAGGTGGGAGTTGTATCTCATAAGCATTCTGTCCATGCTTGTGCAAAATCTGACATGGTCCAACTTTTCTTTGCATAAGTTTAGTATATTTTCCCTTAGGAAGTCTGTCCTTCTTCAAATGAACCCATACCAAATCTCCAACATCAAACTGTACATCCTTCTTCTTTTTATCAGCATATTCCTTATACTTCAAGGTTGTGTGCTGCAGTTGGGTCTTGACTTGATCATGAACCTCTTTGTTGGCTTCTGCAAAAGCTTCACCTTCTGCACTAACAGGGTCTACTGTAGGTAGATCTCTCAATTCTAAAATTCCTCTTGGATGCATACCATAAACTATCTGAAAAGGTGATTTCCCTGTGCTCCTATTGACAGTATCATTATATGAAAATTCAGCTTGAGATAGAATATTATCCCACTTTTCTCCATGTTGTTTAGTCAAACATCTAAGCAAATTCCCTAAGGAATGGTTCACTACTTTAGTCTGTCCATCCGTTTGAGGATGATATGCAGAGGAAAAAGACAAATTTGTTCCAAGTTTCTTCCAAAGAGTTCTCCAGAAGTGACCAATAAACTTCACATCCCTGTTTGACACTATACTCAATGGCAATCCATGGATTCTGACAATCTCCCTGAAAAACAAATCTGCAATGTATGAAGCATCAGCAGTGGTTTTGCATGGCAAGAAATGTGCCATTTTGCTGAATCTGTCCACTACAACAAAAACACTGTCAAATCCTTTCCTGGTCCTTGGTAAACCCAAGACAAAATCCATACTTATGCTTTCCCATGGTCTGGAAGGAATGGGTAAGGGCTGATATAAACCTGCATTAGTTGACCTGCCTTTAGCTTTTTGACATATCACACATGTCTCTACAAATTTTCTGACATCTGATTGTAACTTAGGCCAAAAGTAATGCCTTCTGACAAGATCAAGAGTCTTATCTAGACCAAAATGACCTGCCATAGCTCCACAATGTTTCTCCTTAATGATGTTTAACCTCATAGAACACCTTGGAATACATAACTGTCCACCTTTGAACAACAATCCATCCTGAATCAAAAATCTAGAGAATTCAGCATGATATTTCTCTCCAAAAGTACATACATGATATATCTCTCCAAAATCTTCATCAGACTGATACATGGTCTTTAGTGAATCAATGCCAACACTTTCTAACTGAATCTGGTTGACTGTTAGAACTCTCCTGCTCAAAGCATCTGCAACTTTATTCTTGACTCCTTTCTTATGCTTCAATGTAAAAGTAAAAGCTTGTAAGGTTTCTACCCATTTCATGTGTCTGTGGTTCAGCTTTTCCTGGCTGTTTATGAAACTCAGAGCCTGGTTATCTGTGAATACTATGAATTCCTTTGGCATCAAGTAATGCCTCCATTTCTTGAGTGACTGGACTAAAGCATACATTTCCAAATCATATGAGGAATACCTCTTTTTAGCATCATTGAGCTTCTCACTGAAAAATGCAATAGGTCTACCTTCTTGACTGAGTACTACTCCAATGGCCATGTGACTGGCATCACATTCTACCTGAAAGATTTTGTTAAAGTCTGGAAGTGCAAGGACTGGCTGCTGTGCCACCTTCTTCTTCAATGTTTCAAAAGAATCATCTACTCCTTGAGTCCAAACAAATCTGCACTTCTGTCCTCCTTTGATGGTATCAAGCATGGGTGCACAAATATGACTAAACCCTCTTATAAACTTCCTGTAGAAGGTTGCTAACCCATGGAAACTTCTGACATCATTCATAGTCTTTGGGGTTGGCCAAGACAATATGGCACTTACCTTCTCCTTATCCATTTGTAACTTTCCTTGTGAAATGACAAAACCCAAATATGTGATCTCCTCTTGCATGAACAAACACTTGTCTAAATTTATCATCAGCTGCTCTTCATGTAACCTCTTAAGAACCAAATCTATGTGTCTGAGATGTTCTTCTTTTGTGTTGCTGAAAATCAAAATGTCATCTAGATATACTATGACAAACTTACCAATGAACTCTTTCAAAATCTCATTCATCAACCTCATAAAAGTACTAGGTGCATTAGATAAACCAAAAGGCATAACCTTCCATTCATATAACCCTTCATTAGTTTTGAATGTTGTTTTCCATTCATCTCCTGGTCTAATCCTGATCTGATGATATCCACTCTTTAAATCTATTTTTGTAAAATACTTAGCACTTCCCAAACAGTCAAGTAAATCCTCTATCCTAGGGATTGGAAATCTATACCTGATTGTGATCTTGTTAATAGCTCTGGAATCTGTGCAAAGCCTCCAAGTACCTTCCTTCTTTGGTGCTAGTACAGCTGGTACTGCACATGGACTTAAACTTTTCCCAATCAGACCTGAATCCAATAATTCTTCAATTTGTCTGGCTACTTCTGTATTCTGTTATGGAGTTAGCTTATAGGCTGCTTTGTTTGGAAGTGTTGACCCTGGAATTAAGTCTATGCAGTGACTAATATCTCTGACAGGTGGTAGGGATCTTGGCATTCCCTCTGAGATGATACCTTTGTACTTATCCAATAGCTCTTGGATAGCTGGGTCTATGAACCTTGGCTTCTTCTCTTCCTTGACTTCTTGCTGCTGTTCTTTATTCACCCTCATACATGGGATTAGGGCATATGCAACTGCACCTTCTGCTGCTACTTCTTTCATGAACTGTTTACCTTCCATCAGCATGACCTTCACCTCTTTTCCTTTAGATTTCTCCTCTTTCTCTGTCAATGGTAGTAACTTTATATCCTTACCATCTTTAGTGATTGTATAGGTATTTCTAACACCATCATGTTGTGCCTTCAAATCATACTGCCATGGTCTACCAAATAAAAGATTGCAAGCATCCATCTTGGTAATGTCAAACAACAACTTATCCTTATATGCTCCAATCTGAAATTCTACCCAAGCCTGCTCTTCTACAGTTGTCTGCTGACCTTGGGTAAGCCATGAGACTTTATATGGGGAGGGGTGAGGCAATCTCCTAAGCTTAAGCTTTGTCACCATTTCTTCAGACACAAAATTTTCAGTAGAACCAGAATCAATCAAAACTTTACATGCCTTACCTCCTACTTTGCAAATAGTCCTGAAAAGAGACTTTCTTTGAGGGGATTCTTTGTCAGGTACCTTCATGGTAGTCACTGTTCTTCTCATCATTAGGGATTCTCCACTTTCTGGGTATCCATAATTATCAGGAGCATTCACACTCTGAAAATCATTAGAGCCTGTCATACTTTGATTATCAGGTTCTTGGACCAGATTTGTTCTCCTTTCTCCTGTTGAGCTTGTGGCCTTTTCTGGACATCTACTGGCTATATGGCCTTCTTTGTTACAGTTATAACATCTGATGGATCCTCTGCCCTGGGATCTTCCTCTGAAAGGTCTTCTACCTCTGAAGTTTCCTTGCTGACTATAATTTTCCCTCTGGTTCTGACTATTGTTTCCCTTACTATTGTCATGACTGGATTCTCCTTGATATCCATGTCCATGTCCTCTACCTCTAAAAGGACTTCTTCCACCCCTTTGTTGTCTTCCTCTTCCTCTATTGTGTTGTTCTTGTTTTCTCTTTAACTTCTCTTCCACTTTCAATGCCAACTGAAAGCATTTCTGAACTGTATCTGGATTATGCAGACTTAAATCTTCCTGAATGTTGAACCTCAATCCATTAAGGTATCTGGCTACCTTCTCTTCTTCACTTTCCTTTACCTTTGTTTTCATACAAAGTTTCATGAATTCTTCTATATATGAGCTGACATCTAGCTCCTTCTGCTTCAGGTTTTGCTTCCTCTTGTGTAATTGGATATTGTAATCCAATGGGACATAAGCTTCCTTTACTAATGCCATCATCTTCTTCCATGTAGCAACTCTACGCTTTCCTTTCTGTACTCTATCATCTTGGACGAAATTCCACCATGTCAAGGTAGCTTCTTTCATTTTTGACTGGGCTATCTTCACTCTCTGTTGTTCTGGTATCTCCTCTGTTTCAAAGAAATTGTTTAAGCAGTCTATCCACTCCATCACTGAATCAGGTTCCATCTTTCCTGTAAACACTGGTAAATCCAGTTTCACATCCATGGTTCTCCTCTCCATGGCCTTGAGGGCGTTCAACAGTGGTCTCTGGTCTGCAGGAACGACCTCCTTGCTCCAACTAGGGATCTCTTCTTCTTCCCTATCTTCTTCTCTACCAGAACCTACTCTGCTCCTCAACTTCGCTAACTCATCCTTCAATTCCTGATTCTGAGCCTTCACGGCCTTGCTCTCTGCAATCTGTTTCCTCACCAGAACTACCAACTCAACGTTGGTCATCCTTGCCGGAACCTCAGATGTTCCTTCGTCACCTGACATCCTGCTATACCCTTATCTTTTCCAGAAGATCCTTCCTTTGCTCTGATACCACTATGATGCAGAGGTAAAACGCAACGGGAGCTTACAAATGGGAAGGAGGAGTCATTGATACAATCGGCATGTTAAAATCCTATCGGCTTAGCATCATCATCATATTTCCTGCAAACACAAACAGCATCATCATGTTTCGGACGAGCATGAAACATCCTCCTGCTGACTACTGTTCACTTCCTCCGCCTTTCACCTTTCGCCTGTCAGCATCATCATGATACTCGACGAACACAATTATCCCCTGATGATCACTATTCACTTAGCGTCAAACTCTATCGGCATCATCATGATGTTTAGCATCACCTTCATCAGCAGGATATAAAATATCCGGTTGCTCCAATATATCCTGATGACGACCACTTCAAGCACCTTTCCTTTGATGCTTACGTCACCCCGATATCCTGATGACGATGACGTCATATGCAGCTCCTTCAATATCCTACTGCCCAATATCCTGATGACGATTATCCTGATGACGATGACGTCACATGCACCTGATGATGATGTCATCTGGATATAAGATCCTTATATCTTCCGCAGCATGATAATGAATATCCTGATGACCCTTTCAATATCCTGATGATGACCTCTCCGGTACTTAGCCAAAAAAATGAACTTTCACTCCTGCATGCGATAGCGATATGCGGATGATGGGTACACACGAAAGATGATCCTGGCGACGATATACACACTGAGTATATATCCAACTTATATCATCCTGATGCACTTGAAACATTCAAACTTCATCAGCTTCATAACCCGATCCGGATAGCGATATACTCACAGATGACGATGCGATTCACTCCGTCTGGAAAAGCACATGCAGACTCCTATATATCCGTCAGCTGCATGCAAACTCACAGAACCGCATAATTTCACAAAGAAAATATGATGATCGAGCCGGATCACCTTCAGACCAAAACTTAAAGATTTATCTTTCTAAACCTAGCACATGAGGATGCTAGGTTGATTCACAGCATGCTACCAACTGATCTCTCAAACAATGAAATGCATAAACAGAAAACTAAAATGCAAACTAAACTATCATACATGACCATTCCACCGATTCACAGGATCAACCGGTGGAAGGGTTGAAAGAATCCATCAACCTGTAATCAGAATAGAAATCAAAACAAAAACAGCTAATAAACCAGATAATGCAATTGATGAGATCTTATTCAGATGAAACACAAATGTCTCGTTTCTACAATGGTTCACAATGTCTGGACTGATCTCTGGAACTCACTCAATCACCAGTACAACATAACACAACTACTACTCTCTCTGATATGATACGATTGATATTAGATATCAAACCCTAACTGATCAGAGTTATTTATAGCAATATCCTACGAGTACTACCAACTCGATTCCCAGCGGCTGGGAGCTTCCAAGCGGCTGGGAGAGGACAGCGCATACTACCTGATCACGATCTCTAACTGCCTGCACACTCTCCTAGATTGATCTAATACATATGCATTGGTCCAATGGACCTTATTACATGATGAAGTCAAACATACTAAAAATAGACTAATGTCCTGTCATGCGGACAATTAACCTATATCCTATCTTGTAGGGGTGCTCCTGCACCAGTTAGTAGCTATATTCTTGATCTCTTCATTGATCTCTCTCTGTTGGTTGTCTACTTGCATGATTCCATCACCATTTGACATCTCTACCTCTAGATTCCCCTCTTCCTTATTCTCTTAGCTTAGTTTCTATTTATGAATTTGGTTTGTTTTAACTCTTGTAGTGCTTTTCATGTCATCATTTTGTGTATGTTTCATTCTTATAGGTCTTCATGATGAAACGAGGTGACATAGGTATATTTAGAACTCAAGCATCAATGGTACATATTCTCATTTCTATTTCAATGATTCATTTTAAATACATCATGAAGTCAAACTAATGCTTGTTAATTCAGGTGCAAATGTGGGACAATGAAAAATATAAAGTTTAGTTTAGGAATGGTACCTACATTTAATGTAGACTATCATCCCTGAGGGGGAAAATATGTAAGCATGAAAAGGGTGCACATGCCTACTGTCTAGTGGAAAATTGGATTTATTAATATTCTAGATTTCAGATGTTTAGATCCGCCTCTCCTCTATACATTCAAGGATCTAGGGTCGAGTGGCGAGCACTATCATACCCTAGGTCACTTACAAATGTAGGGAAACTTGGATTAGGGAATTTAATTATCAATTTTCCTTCTCCTATGCTTAATTGACCATTAAAACCCTAATTATGCAAATACGACAACAAATTGACAAATAACAGAAAAAACTCTTGCAAACAGGAGTAAAATATCAAATCACAGAGTACTTGTATTTGGGGCTCCAAAGTAGAACAGTCAAGGACATAGGAGTGGGCGCCCAAGTCCAAGGTGCCAGTTTCTTAACGGGATCCGGACCTCCTTCTGACACTGATCAGTCCTGTAACTTCTATTTCCCAAAACTCAGATGCGGAGGACACTAGAGAGAGTGCCCAAGTCCTAGAAGTGCTCCTGTGTCCTACTTTTCTTTAGATCCCAAATCCTTGATGCCTGCCAATCCTTCCTGCAACTTCACTTTTCCCAAATGCGACACCTATAACCTACAATCACAAGATTTGGTTTGGGGGTTGAGGTGTTTAGAGGCTTACCTCAGTCAAGCCCTAGAGGAGACTTAAATCTCTAAACACCATTGTCAGATAAAGAGTGCATGCCCTTGTGAGGCAGAGGAAAAAACTAAAGGAATCAATGATGTAAACACAATATAATGTCACCTTGTAGTGAAGATATCATGGGAGGAAGATGCCCTTCATTCCATGATGAAATGGATGCTCAAATCTGCAAATATCAACACACAAAACACACAAGCCTACTCTTGCAACACAACGAAAGCCTTGAATCACCTTGAGAATGCATAAAGTTCACAATGATCATCTAATTGAAATCTAGTTTACAAATGAATGTCTAAGCATGCTTTTATATGCAACTACAAGCACTCCCACCAAGATTTTAAAAATCAAAACTTACCGTGTCGGCAAAAGGATCAAATAACGATCACAAACTGACACTTGGAAATTAGGGCTGCCCCAAAATAGGGCAGGACTAGGGCCTGGGCGCCCAAGTCTTCCCCCCTATTTTGGGTAGGGTATAGCTCAAGGGGTCCACTTGGGTCCAATTTGCCATGGAACCTAGGTATCATTCTATCGGGATGTCAAAATATGAACTAAGATGTCCTAAATGCATGCTAAAGACCCGAGAGCTAAACCTCATTAGGTAAAAGCCCCCAAGGGGACATTTTCTGACATTACATTTAGCCCCCACTTTAATGTATGTATAAACGTGAGGCCAATACATGCATTAAAGTAAGGTCACAAACACAGGAAACACGCCAAACACGGAGAAGACATGCCAATCACATAGAAGACAGTAACAAGCACACAAAACATAGAGAAGACAGTTACAGTCACGTAGAACATGGAGAATACAGTCAATGCATAGAAGACACATTAATGCATGGAAGACATAAATGATATCTTTTCTTTTCTTTTTCCCATATATATGAAATGCAAATGCAAGTACTGGAAAGTAAACAAACCTCCCATAATACATGATACACTACCCTAGGGTGTAGGTCTCTGTATAAATGTTACAACACACACGCAAGACATGCAAAACCTCCCAAAATGTAGGAAACACTACCTGAGGGTGCTGGTCTCTACATATGGGGCAACAAACACACCACATAAAACCAGCACACCAAAACACACATGCTTGAAGACATAGAGAAAACACGGTAGACAAGCGATGGAGTCTACCTATTTCTAGATCCAACACCATCTTAGGGACATTATAGGCACACACTGATGATTGGGATTCACCACAATAATCACTGAAGACATGATTAAGGGTTGAGTTAGTCACATAACTGCTGCCCACCTCTGCAGAGGACTTTTGAAAATGACAGGATGATGCAATCTACTCCAAGAAATACACCATCCCTGCCTCTGCAGAGGGCTTACATGATTGATTGATTGATTGCAAACAAACTCAGGATGCACGATGCACTACTCTAGGGCGCAAGTCTTTGCATTTAAGGTCAAACACATTGCTAACATCTATGACAAACATCTTACCTTATATATGCCCCCACCTTAAGGTGGTTGATATTAGTTATCGATATCAAGCACGTTAAGGTAGGAATAAAAACACATAAGGGAACACTGACTTTCGTAAAGCCCATGCCCCCCAGAGGTGACATGTACTTTACAATCACCAAATGTTCCCACAAACACATCCTTGCAAGAAACATGTTAGTGTCTACAAAATCATGATAAACAACAACATCAATGCATATGATTAACCACACAAAGAGCCAAGGTTATACAACAAATTCAGAGTTTGAGGATAACTGTAGGGCTATATCACGAAGCTCTCTGAATCAAGTACCACCAAGGTCAGATTCAAAGGCAAACAAAGGTGCATAGAGCAACAATATTGTTAAGGTTCGCAAATGCAATAGAAACATCATAAAATTCACTACACAGAAAGCACGAGTGCTTCCACTAGCCAAGTGTCAAATAAAATATACAACCCCATCATCATATTAGGAACTAAGTCCATTTTTTGATTACTCTCAAAAGGGACACTAGGTTTGCATCAGTATAAATGTTTGTCATCATCTGCCCGCTAGATGGAAACACTAGAGGAAGGGAAACAATAAATAAGAGAGGAGAAACAAGTGTCCTAGGGACAGTCACATAGGAGGGTGGCCCCAGTTTACCAACCATGATGCTTTGTCTATAAGACATAACACTCAACAATGACATCAGAGAGCAATTTAGAAGAATGATGATACAAATAGAAGAAAGTCACAATAGAGACAGTCTCCTGGTATCCCAGACCTTATGGGAGAATCTGAGGTCATCTCAAGAAGCCTAAACAACATATAACACATCATGGGGCAAGCACATCATGAGAGAGATAAAGGGTTAGAGATACTTACCTATAGGGCCCCTTCTGGGCTAGTTGTTATTGTGGATCTTGATCTTTATCTTAATGGTTAAGGCTTTATCACTTCTTCTCTCTTCCATATGTTCAGGAGTGTATGAGGGAAATTGTGTAGGAAAGGTTTCTCTTAATGATGGTTGAGAGGGAATGTTTCCATTGTCTATGTCAACCATAGGAGCATTTGAAATGCCATTTAAATGAGCATGTGGAGGCATCTGAAAAATACCCATTTCAGTCCCTATATAAGGAGTTGGAGTGGCTTGAGTAAGAGGGATAGCTTGTTCTTCCACAACATGTTGGATTTTATTGATTTCTAGAGTATGTGATAGTTCATGATCTATTTTCTTGTTTAGAATGTAATTGAGAAGTTCTTGAACATCAATTGGCAAATTATCATTAGATTTGAGCAAACGGTCACAAAGAGATTCTGCATCATCCAAAGCTTCATCCTGTTTAGGGAGAGCAGGAAGGGATGGCAGAGTAGTGTGGAGGAATGTATCAATGATATATTTTTGGTGTGCCAATATATCCTCACCAAGTGGGGTTATATTGGGACAAGTCTCTTTGTTTGCTAGATCACCCGTTGCTATTTCATTATCATAGGTCTCAAAGAGGATTTACATTATATCATCATGAACAAACGGAGAGTGGGAGTAAAGTTGTCACCACTACTTTCACAATGATATTTTACAGCTATAAAACTTTTTAGATTCTCCATGATTGAAGGGAAAACATCTACAGTCTTGAGAAAGTTGTCAAAATGGGCTATTGATCGAAGAATATCACATGTAGTACTATTGGTTATATCAATGCCATAGATGTATGCAATTTGATGCAAGACTTGAGGATATTTGTTTGTGAATTTGTAAAAATTATCATAGTTCACAATGTACTCATATAAGTCTTCTAAAGATGTACCCGTAGAAGAATCCATGAATGCAAAAGTATATGCAAAAATGCTTAATTTTTGTACTTTCTTCAATGCCAGTGAATGAAATATTAATGTTTTAAGGATTTTGGTCAAGGGAAGCAAGTTATATGTCTGATATCAGTCCAAAATAGCAAAAGTATCCTTCTCAACACACTGTTGATGTGATTTTAAGTTAATGCCAAGTCAAAATATAGTGAAAATATGTCAAAATAGGCACTTTTTTCACCAAAATTCAATGTAAAAGGGCATAACAAAGGGTGTTGTGAGGAAACTGATGATGGACAGAAAATAATAGCAGTAAAAACAGCCATTTGGTGCCAAAATACCCAACAAAACATGCTTTTAGTGCCACTTAAGGTAAAGCCCTAGTGAAAATATAGCAAAAATAGGCTATTTTTTATAGTTTTTCAATTCCAAGACCTAGCAAAGGAGGTGTTGTAATGAATATCAGGAGGTACAGAAAATAATATCAATGATATTAGTCACCTCAATCCATAAAATTGATCACAACACGCTTGGAGTGCAAACTAGGTCATACCCTAGGGTAAATATAGCCAAAATGTGTAGTTTTTTACCTAATTTTCACTACAAGAGCCCGTTAAAAGGGTGTTATGAAGCTTTTTATGAGGGGAAACAAATTATTACCCTAATAATAGAAAATTAATTCAAAAATAATTTTCACAACATGCCTATGGTGCAAGTTTATAGAGTCGATAAGGCCAAATTTAGTGAAAATCATTGTTTTTGAAGCCCTAGGTTTGAGATCTTGGGACAAAATGCTATGTGAATGTTTTGAAGTCTGATTTAAGATGAAAATTAAATACTCTAAGATCTGAAAGTGATTTTCAAGCTTGAACATGCAAAATGCCCATGCAAATTTAATGAAAATGCATCAAAATTGCTAGTTTTTGTTTAAATTTTCTATGTAAAATTGCAAATATTTTAAATCTAAATGTAAATTTACACTAAAATGCAAGACTACAGCCAAATTTTAATTTGAATGATCCTCTAAAATTAGTAGAAACATCTGAAAAAAAGATTTTGCCTACTAATCCTAGATTTTGGAATTACTAGGTTATATAAAATTGTCAAAATTTCCACAAAACCCTAGCAAATTAATAATGAAAATGCAATGAAATTTTTTGAATTTTTATAATTTTCTGTAATTTATATCAGATCTGATGCAAAAATCATGAATTAGGAAAATTTAGGAAGAATTGATGCAATTTAGTAAGCCAAACAATGCAATTTTTTTGTATTTTTCTAATTTTTCATTTTTTTTGAATTTTTCTCAATGCAATAAAATGAATGACTATATGAATGAATGAAATCAATTCAAATCTGAAGACACACACTCAACAATTTTTAATTTAAGTCCAAAAACACGGGTTCACCAAAATGTTTAGTGGAAAATTGGATTTATTAATATTCTAGATTTTAGATGTTTAAATCCGCCTCTCCTCTATACATTCAAGGATCTAGGGTCGAGTGGCGAGCACTATCATACCCTAGGTCACTTACAAATGTAGGGAAACTTGGTTTAGGAATTTAATTATCAATTTTCCTTCTCCTATGCTCAATTTACCAATAAAACCCTAATTATGTAAATACGGCAACAAATTGACGAATAACAGAAAAAGCTCTTGCAGGTAGGAGTAAAATTCCAAATCACAGAGTACCTATTTTCAGGGCTCCAAAGCGGAATAGTTAGGGACACAGGAGTGGGCATCCAAGTCCAAGGTGCTAGTTTCTTTACAGGATCTGGACCTCCTTTCGACACTGATCAACCCTGTAACTTCTATTTCTCAAAACTCAGATGCGGAGGACACTAGAGTGAGTGCCTAAGTCCTGGAAGTGCTCCTATGTCTTGCTTTTCTTCAGATCCTTAATCCTTGATGCCTACCAATCCTTCCTGTAACTTCACTTTTCCCAAATGCGACACCTGTTACCTGCAATCACAAGATTTGGTTTGGGGGTTGTGGTGTTTAGAGGCTTGCCACAGTTAAGCCCTGGAGGACACTTAAGTCTCTGAACATCGTTGTCAAATAAAGAGTGCATGCCCTTGTGAGGCAGAGGTAAAAAACAAAGGAATCAATGATGAAAACATGATATAATGTCACCTTGTAGTGAAGATATCATGGGAGGAAGATGCCCTTCATTCCATGATGAAATGGATGCTCAAATCTGTAAATATCAACACACAAAACACACAAGCCTACTCTTGCAACACAAGGAAAGCCTTGAATCAGCTTGAGAAAGCCTAAAGTTCACAATGATCATATAATTGAAATCTAGTTTACAAATGAATTCCTAAGCATGCTTTTATATGCAACTACAAGCACTCCCACCAATATTTTAAAAATCAAAACTTACCGTGTCAGTAAAAGGACCAAATAATGATCACAAACTAACACCCAGAAATTAGGGCTGCCCAAAAATAGGGCAGGACTAGGGCACAGGAGCCCAAGTCCTCCCCCTATTTTGGGTAGGGTACAGCTCAAGGGATCCACCTAGGTCCAATTTGCCATGGAACCTAGGTCTCATTCCATCGAGATGTCAAAATATGAACTAAGATGTCCTAAATGCATGCTAAAGACCCGGGAGGTAAACCTTATGAGGGAAAAGCCCCCAAGGGGACATTTTTTGATGTTACACCTACATGGTAGTCCAAGGACAAAATATAGTTCTAATCATGTACATGTAAGCATGAAATATATATAACCTCTTAATAGCCTTCCTCTTGGTAAAATTATTTCATTGGTTTTTCACTTTTTGTGCTTCTCCAATCCCTAAAACAACCTTCTAAGGTCTTGCACATTGTTTTCCTTGTCACCTAACACATGTTCTACAAGTCTTCCTATCACTTTATAGCCTTGAAAACATGACCAATTCACTTTACAAGAGGGAATATTTACTTTCCCTAGGGCCTTTATCATCATTTCACCCTTCAAGAGCCATCTAATTAACCTTCCCAAGCTTTTTGTACCCTCATTTTACTTGTTCAAGTCTTCTATTCTAGGTCACCACTTGTGTCTTCATGGTCTCTGTGGTTGACCCTACCACTAAAGTGTGGTCTCCATGGGTGACTTGCCTTGGTAAAAGGGGTGAACCACTTTGTGGAATTCCTATGCCTTGTTTCAAGGTCTTGAAGCCATTTTCAGCCTTTCTAAATCATTCTCCAACCCTAAAACCACATATGCAAACCACCCCTTATGGGTTACCCCTTATGTCTTCAGGATATCTAGGGGTGACCCTAAATTTTAAGTAGGATCTCTAGGGGCAACCTATTATGGTAGAATGGGTGACCCACTTCCCAAAAGGGGCAACCCTATTGTCATTTGTTATGCATGTTTTCTCCCAATTCTAGCCCAAAATTTCTCCAAATTGAGTCCTAATTGTGGAATTCTTCATGTCTATCTAATTGCCAACTCCCCTAAACTGATTCATGACTCTCAATCAATCCAATCTCATCTTCCAATCAATCTTTGTTATCTCTCAATCAGTCTTGTGTTATCTCCATTTCTTCTTCTATGATCTGCTCTCCAACCACTCTTCACTCTCAATTAGAGTTAGATCACTCCCCAATCATCACCACATTTAGTATTGATTTCAACCTATAAATACTGCCCTCCTCTATGCATTTGGAGAGGAAAATTTAGTATTGCATCTTTTCTCTTTCTTTGCTTTGCATATAGTTGTGTTCACAGCATTCTCATGCTCATGCAGGACTCTATGTGCCTTTTATTTATTTGCATAACTTAATTTCTCAAGCCCATTGCACACCTTAGCATTCAAATGCTCATCCCCATTTTCCAATTCTTTATATTCAAACCTCAATTTGATTCTATTTCTCCCATCTTCATCCCTATTGCCAAGAGGAGGGCCCTGATGCTACAAAGGAAGAGAGGATTTCAATGGAGGACTTCTAAGGACTTACCAGGCATTGATGCCCAATTTATTCTAGGTCCTTTTTGTGTTTTCAATAGTAATTAGAAAAAATATTTGTTCTTGAGGAAGTAAATAATTTCTTTTCTTTTCTCTTTATAGGAATTTCTTTATTGCATTAGATTAGATTTTCTTTTAATTACTTAGTTTAGATTTTTCTTGCATTCCTAGATTAATTTTATTTTTATTGTTCATAGATTATTTGTTATTTCCAATTTGTTAGATTAGATTCAAAAATTGTTCCACAAAGTTGTTATGTGGAAAAGAGCCATCTAGCCTAAAGAGTTAAACTAGGTCAAACGCTCTTCTACAAACATTAGGACACAGACAGAGCTTGGCTTCTACCCAAGAAGGAGAACCAAACTATAGGGGTTCTTCCCTTTTGTTGTATAAAGAATAATCAACCATATCCAATCAAGATCAAGAAAGAAAACTAGAGAAAATTACCAAACCCTAAATGACAAAGAACTGCTAATAAGTAGCTATTGGAAGTAGATATCAGAAAACCAAAAGTATAGCAGAGATTAGGGAACATATCAGAACCTGGATCTAGAAGTAGAGGCACCAAAGACTAGGGTGCTTGGGTGTCCTAGACCTAGATTAGGGTTTAGTAGAATCTTGGGGCATCACTAGACCTATACCGATAAATTATGTCTTGTTCCCAGATCTTATCTTCAGAAACCTGTTTCTCCAACCTGCACACAAGAAAAGAGGAAAAGGTTGTGCTATGTATAAGGGATTGCCTTAGTCAAACCCTATGTTGGTGTTTTCACCTCCACTACAGTGATGATTAGATCCAAGAGTGTGTTCCCTAGGAGGGCAGAGGCTAGATCTATAATATATGATAGAAATATGAATAAAAATGATGATGATTACCACAAGAGGTAAAACACTAGTTGATGGAGATAACTCAAGATCATGCACCAACAAGGAGAGTGATGGAGAAGTCTTGAATTTTCCTTCAAGACTTGTAAACAAACTTCATAACATCCACAAGTAGATATCAATTCCAAGTATGAAGAACACTTTATCATAGAGTATCAAAACATGAGAGAAAACTTGCAATATCCATCTAGTTATGAAATGAATTGCAAAACTCCTTTATTTATTCATTCCCACTCACAAATGACAAATAAAACCAAATGCGACTGACATATATAAACTAGGGAGGTATTATAAGACAACACCACAAGAGAGGGGCTAAAGATCCCATCTGGAACCAGGATGCTCAAGTGCCCAGGTCCTTTAGCCCCACAAACTTTGGGGAGTGTCAAATGTCGTGGGCTTAGGCTAGTCCTAAGTTTATTCTGTCAGGTTTATTCATCGAGATCAAGATTTTATCATTTTATGCTAAAAAATGTGTTAAAATAGAAGACCAAAGAATTTTTCCAAGTTGTCGACTATTAGTATCCCCCAATCTTAGGATTCTAAGGTTGTAAACACATAGGCAAAGGGATTTTCAAACTTATAAGACATTGCAACATAATTCTCACACATACATGGAGTACTAAAATCATACATAAGAATACACGTGAAAGAGACACAATACACGAAGGTAATACACGCCATACACAATGCATACACACTTGACCCAAACCATACATATAAGGCACAAAGTATACACATAACATATAGAGAATACATAGAAAATACATGGAAAACATGATGAAGACACATAAGACACAAGTTCAAACATAATGCATCACACAAACAAACATAGAAACAAACACAAGAATAAACACACAAGGCACATGAGTTTGACATTAGCTTGCTCTGTCACTAGGGGTCATGTGAAAAGAAGTGCCTTCATGGCTCACACACTAGTAAGGATCGCCGAATTACTAGGTGACCATGAAAAGTCACATGAAGTGCATGGGCTAGACAACTTCGTTGAACTAGGTGGCTCATGGAACAAAAGGAAACATCATAGGATAGCAAGGATTGCCGAATCACTAGGTGAGTTCCATGCCAAAAACAAGTATGTAACCAAAGAGAGAGAGTATAGCACGATGTATGCCCCCACCTTAAAGTGATTGCTAACTCCTATCAGGGAGAAATTGCTTTAAGGTAGAATAAAACATAAGACTGCTATGTTAGAAATTGTCCTCATGCATGGAATGGCACAATTTCACATAGTTTAGCTCCTCTCCTTTGGTGTCCTCTTGTCCTATTTGTTTCTAGCCTACCTAAACCCTAATTAACCTATATCTCACTAAATAAATGTCATATTCTGAAGCAACTGTTGACTGAACCTGGAAACAAAGTTTGGATTTTGGATATTTTAGACCTCCTAAATGCAGATCTTAATTGAAAATTAGGGTCTGGACTAGGGTACCCATGCCCTAGTCCCGCCCTATTTTTCTGGATCTTGAATTTTAGGGTGGTGTCAGCTCATATCGTACACCTCAGGATTCTGATATCAAATTTTGGTTTTCGTACAATGTCGGCACGTTATTTCAAATATTTAAATTTCTAAGGTTAGGTATTTGAAGTCAATTGAAATTATTTAATACACACAATCTATATGCAAGGTTACTATGCCAAAATTCTCCTACTTTTGCCATTGAAGATCAGTACTTTGTTGAAGCTCTTGGAAGCTATTGATGTTTTCTATCATGGAGATATTCGGTGGAGATTAGGAATCAAGATCTTGAGTCTATCTTGCTCTTCCTAGGGTTTTGTCAAGCCCTTTGTATGATCAGGAGAAGGGTTGAATCCTCCAACTTGAGCTTGGGAATTCTCCATAGATATGGCTACCTCGCCTTCTTGTTCTACAAGTCTTCATTGTAATCATCTCCCTAAGGTGATTTTGTTGTTTTCTTGAGTGAAGTAATGTATTGATCTTTCCTTGATGCTTGAGTCATCTAGGGTTTTACATTTCTGCATACACATATGATCTATGAGCACACACATTTGTAGATCTTTATCATTGGCTATTGTTGAGGTATAAATACCAAAGATAAGGTTTGATTGAGGAAAACTTCTATATAGCCACAACCATCTTTCTCCTCTTTTGTATGTGTAGGTCATATTCAAAAAGATCTGGTGAAAAGGAGTAGAAGGAGAATAGGTATTATGGATACGGTCATTGCAGAACTTTGAGTTTCTAGATCGCAAAACTTTTGGGACACTGGGGCAGGTGCCCTAGTCTAACTGGGCATTTAATTCTAGATCTAGAACCCTCTACAAATACTCTGACATTAGGTATAGGAGATTTTAGCCACCGAAAACTTTATGGACACCAGGGTGGGTGCCCTAGTCTAATAGGCCATTAATTTCTAGGTACATACTCTCTGTGATCCCTGCTCTGCTTTTCTGTGATCTGTTTGTCAGTATATGTGCCAGAAATTAGTATGTTATCACATACCTTGGAATTAGTGTTTCATACTAGTTAGTTTCTTGAGGCTTGTGAAAACCTAATTGAGACATTTATTTAGTCACAACAAGCATAAAAAGGACCTAGGAATTAGTAGCTTGATCTTTCATAGTCAGCAAGCTCGGTTCATATTTTTTAATGATTAGTGAGTGAAAGAGGGGCTTGATTTGGTCTAGACAAACTATCATTCTCCCACTTTTTCCACTAAACATTTTGGTGAACCCGTTCTTTAAAATAATTTGCATCCTTTTTAACATCAGATCTAAAATGGTTTGATGTCCTAAATAACATTTAGATTGCAAAGCCTCTTTTGTGAAAATTGTATGCATTGAATCTTGATTGATATCTTTATCTTTTCATTAAAAGAGTTTGAAATTACAACTTTGTGACTTGCATAGTGCTATCTTGTTTCATTTTTACAAAGGTTATGCTATATTACTTTACATTTAAGTCATGGTTTAATTAGAACATGTTATAATGTCAGGTTACTTTTTGAAAGACTTTAATGTGTATAATGAGCCATTTAGTTGTGATGACTTCAATATGTTAAATGAATCCCTTGAGGACTTTATCTTGATTGAATATTTGACTACAACTCCTAAACCATCGTTTCAAAGAATAGTAAATGCAATCTATGTTCCTAAACCTCAAGAAGAACCTATGAAGCTGAAAATAGTGGTCAACCTATGTTTAGATGTGGCTAAACCACAATCTAAACTAGTGCTCATTGTTAGAGGTCTTCCACCTTCTCGACCTCCTGATTACATCTATAACTATGCTAAACAAATAACACATCAAAGTAAACAAGAAAGACCACAAGAACCTAGTCATACTATGGTTGTTCATACATTTAACACATGAAATAATAAACAAAGAAAACAACTATCGAGCATTCTGATATCTGTACGAGCTTCTCAGCCTATGCTTCCTTAGGCACCTCATTTAACACATAAAGTTGGTCAAGATTATGATCTTGAGTAGCTTCATCCTACTGCTGCTAAGATTTCTCTTTGGGATCTTATACAAACTTCATCTACATACCATGTAATGCTCCAAGAAGCTTTACAAAAGGTGATTGTACCACCTGATATCAAGCCAAATGATGTAGAAACTCTTTTAGATTGTATGCATGCAACAAAAACAGACATTCTATTTCAACAACATTAGTTGCCTTCTATTGAAGTTCAAAATTAGTGTGTTGTCACATGAAATTGCACCCTGCTTGAATGGGACTCCAAGCATTCCAAAGACACAATGGGATTGATCTCTAAGTGTGGGACTTTGCTAAATGAGATCAAACCTCCAGAGAAGGCTAGCTTCCTTGACTGGATATCACCTAAACTACTAAATTTTTGGGGTGAAAAGGGGAAGAAATATGCTGAAATGAAAGATAAAGCAACAACACTTAAAACATGAAAGGGTGATGCACCATACAGATTTAAAGAACCTTTGCAAAACTAAAGCATGCACAACACAACCAGATACAACAAGCAAATATACACAGAATAGATGATTCTAACAGAGGTAAGAAGCAAGATGATTGAGAAGAACAAGAGATATTCATAGACAACCATATGCAAATTCACACAGAGATAGAGAAATTAGCAAAAGGCATGATAGCTTGCATATATCTAATGAAAGGCAAGGTTACAGCATGAAAAGTTATGTTTGGAAATAGGGAGAACAGGATGCTCAAAAAATTTCCAACCCTTCTTACATCATACGCCTCAGCTTACAAAATCCGCTCAGGGAGCTGTAACCAGAAAATATCCTTGAAAGGACATCCAGCTAACAGGAGTAATGGCATTGAAATCTGGAACTGGGGTAGATGGAAGATATTTCTGAGTCTTCAATGCAAGCAGCTGCGTCATTGATCTGATCCTCAGAAATAGCAGAGGATAACCTAGCATTGAATGCGAGCAGCTGCTTCTGACAGTTCTCAACAATTAGGTGGCTGAGGAAAGACAAGAGATGAAGCGGTGGTGGGATATTTTGGATCATCAATGCAAGTTGTGCACCCCTGTGTAGGAATAAATGCAAAAAAATATCTTCACCAACTCAAGAAAGTCACTTCCAAAAAAGTCCACCCAACCGACATGAAGATCCGGATAAAAAATGGAAGTGGGAACCTTCCCGAAGAATTCTCGCCAAAAGGTCATCATCCTAATATTTTCAAATTTCTGTAGGAAATGATTATCCCACATGCACCCCGCGGTGACCTCATCATCACTTTATAAGCTAGGCCATGAGCATACATAATGTTAGTGCTTTTGTTCCCGACGGCATCATCATGACCCCCATCATCATCCTCTTGATGCGAAATATCCTCCTGACGGAAGTAGCATGATATAAAATATCACCCTGATGTTTGAAAATCAGGATGACGTCAGCAGGATGTCAGGGAGGAAAGATCCTCCTGATCATGTTCATACAACATACCTCTTCATATCCAGGTGATGTCATCAACACATTAGAGTAGGGTGATATTCGGAAGCAAGAGCGATATTTGTAAGGTACCTGATATTCAGAAATATCACCCTGATATTCAAAAATCAGCCTGATGTGAAATATTTGGCAACATCCTGATGATGTCAGCAGTATGTTGGAAAATCAGGATGATCCTCGAATGCTAACTGATGTTAAGAAAATATGAGCTCCTTCGGACCTTGATGACATCATCATGATATTGGGGTAGGATGATATTCAGAAATATCATCCCCGCAAAATATCAGGTTGCATTGTAGCTTCATCGTAAGATCGAGGTGATCTTGGAATATGACTAATATTTGGAAATATTAGCCTCGGCAGGAATATGCATGAAGCTGTGAAACAAGCGGATATCGCCCTAACTTAGGAATGACATCAACAGCATGTTGGGTGATCCAGTGAACATGAAGTGAAAACATAACATCAGGATGATCTTCAACTAAGATCAGCCGATATTCAAATGTGATGACCCCTCAAAAGATTGGGTCATACTTAGAAAACTTAGTAGCACCAACATCAGGATGATCTTCAACTAAGATCACCTGATGTTAAAATATCATCCTGATGCGAAAGATCGGGTTGGCATAAATATGATGACCTTTGCAAGAAGGATGATCTTATCATGACCCTCCATAACTTCCTCATCTTTGCGAATTTCAGGGTGATGTTTTAAGCAAACCTGCCTATTTTTTCAAGCTCTTTCACATGGTAAGCCTCTTCAGGCAAGCTTCGGATTTTGAAATTTGGGTTAAGACCTCAGGATCACAAATATGGCTTTCATGGGGATATGCATACTGACTGATCCTGCTTAAATTATTTTGATTCCTGCTAGAGGAAAAATAGGTCAACAATTTGGTGACCTCTACGGGATGTTTGCCTGCTAAACATGAGATCAGTAGCCTTAAGCATCCATTGGGCATGGAGTCAAGTCCAAAACATGCTGGGAAACTAGGACCTCCCTCTCAAAACACAAAAAGGGAGAAGGTCTACTTTCTCCTAATGACAAAGCAGCCTGTGCAGAAGCACTTATGGAAAGGGAAAACTAAAACAAAAATGAAACCTACTCTAATTCTAAACTAACCAATCAGCCATGACTTTAAACAAAGCCATTAACTAGATCTTGAAAGTAACTACCCTTCCTTAACAATTTGCAATGTGCATCATGCATGTGGGTAGTTAAAAAGGGATGAGGGGGGAATGGGCATATGACAAATTGATAAAACACCCCCAAAAAAATGGAGATAAACTCACCTATCCACCTGAACTAATTGCTGATGTTGTTAGCTTGTGGTGAATAAATGGGTTGATCCCACTCATTTTGATGCTCAACTTCATGCTTAGAGGTAAGCATGACAAGTGGTGACTCCTCTTTGTGTATCCCCAACTGGGCTAGATGCCTGATTGGGCATCCCCTTGAAATGACATGCAAATCAACATAGTTGATCTCATATCTCTACTTTGATTTCTTCTCTTCTTGTTGTTCTGAAAACCCTAGCTCCTCATTTGGTATGATGGTGTCCTCCATTTTGCTCTCATGTTGCTCTTGTGTGTGGAACAACTGACTTGGGACCTCATGGTTTTCTCCTTCCTCCTTCAAAGAACCCAAGAAGGCTGATATAATGTCATCATGGCTACATTCTTTCTCCTCCTGCTGGTATGAAAACTTTAGCCCTTGTGATTCTACTATAAATATGGCTGCCTCCACCTTATAAACAACATGTTCATGATTTTCTGATTTAGGCTTAGAAAATGAGCCATGCACATGTTTGAAAGAGAAAACTTCCCCACCAAGAAGTTGATATCCCTGCTGGATAATAAAGAACAAATATTCAACTTGCTCTCGTCCATGTTTAGTCTCCTCATTATTTTCAATAAAGCATGGGAGCTCCTCAAGCGGAACAACATAATTGGCCTTTGGATAATCTAGCGTAGAGCAAC
The DNA here is from genome assembly GCA_027924645.1 of Cunninghamia lanceolata. Lineage (NCBI taxonomy): Eukaryota > Viridiplantae > Streptophyta > Pinopsida > Cupressales > Cupressaceae > Cunninghamia > Cunninghamia lanceolata. Next base: position 8,450,347 of record BSBN01000252.1, on the reverse strand, counting down.
ATGCTTGATCTTTTTTATGGTTTGGAACCTCATTGTCATGCTCAGCCTCAAACTACAGCAATTTGTCATGATTTTCTGTGTTCTCTTGTTGCAGCATATCCACAACCAACTGCACACTTTCTTCTTCATCTTCAACATAGTCAGGTAGCTCGTGAAGTAGGGCAGTATCATCCATCGCTGAAGTGATTTTAGTAATACTCACAGGTGCAACATATTCAAACAATTCTTTCTCTGTGAGCGTAGGAACAGATTGCTCCTATAGAGGGATATAGGCTTTGAACCCTGGAAACTTGTGGAGTCTAGGCTGCTCTTGTTGCAGTGGATGAGACCCTCTAAAACTTGGGATTTCCAATTTAGGACATTTAGGAGGCTCTCCCTGCTTGAAGCTTGGTATTATGACCTTGGAACTCTCCTCACTAAAAATTGGATTTGGAGAAGAAAATGCTGACTGAATTTCCAACTTTTGAAATGGAGCCATCACAAACCTACTTTGCTCCTCTTTTGCTGGCTGAATGCCAAAGCATGTTTCCATTTGTATGTTTGGTGGAGGGTCTTCGCAGGGAAAAAAAGATGGCCCTTTCCAACTTGGAACCTTAAAGGTAGAAGGCTGCCTGAAACTTGGAATTATGATAGGCATGGATTCTACAGCTTTCTCTTTTTCCTAATTTTGAAATGGTATGAGAGGATTGGCCTTCACAAGGTTTGGTATTTTATAATCATGATGCCTGATCCAAGAAGGCCTCCATGGTAGAGAAATTTGAGGCTCTTTCATAGATTCACCTTGGTTTGAAGGATGGATTTGTTTGAACTTAGGGATAGGAGAGAAACTATTTACTTTGAGCTCCTGTTCTTGAGCAAGAAACTGTCTTATTTGTTTCTCCTTAGCTGCAATTCGCATGTTCAAGCATTCATTCTCATATACTCTTCTATTTTCTACCTCCTACTCTGACAAATAAGCTTGATATGCAAGCTCCTCTTGCTGCCTGTTATACTGTGCTTCCCTATCTATTTCTGAAATTTGCCTTTGGTAATCTAGTAACAAACTTTCAAGGCTACCCAAATCAGGATCATTTTGGGAGTGACTGGGGAGGTTGCACATTTGATTTAGAGTAGAATGGGCTTCACAAGGCTGACTATAGGTATGAATGGGCTGCAAACAAGGATAAACAGGATTGGCTTGAAAATGCTCTTGCTGGTAATGCTAGTTGTAATGAGGAAAAGAATTGTTTAGGGGCCAAAAGTCTGAATCTTCATGGAATGGAGGAGAATAACCATTGTGGTGTTGATAACTAGACATTGCAAATCATGAACATAGGTAAGCCTAGATAATAAATTAAGAATGAACATAGACCACAGGGTCTTGCACATCAGGATGTGAGTTTGAACACCAAACAGAGTCACCAGGTGCTATGAAAACTATCAAATGATAGTAAACCTAATAAGTAGCACCAACCTCATTAGTTGCTTGGAAACTGGACTGCTGTAACCAGCTGATTCGCCATTAGAGTCGCCATGGTGTTGCTTTTACTGCCTCCAAAGGCTAATAATACTGGGAGAAACACCATATCTCTCAGTATTTTGATGAGAAGTTCATCAAAGGGTTCCACCGGGCATGCCAGAAACTGTTGTCACATGAAATTGCACCCTGCTTGAATGGGACTCCAAGCATTCCAAAGACACAATGGGATTGATCTCTAAGTGTGGGACTTTGCTAAATGAGATCAAACCTCTAGAGAAGGCTGGCTTCCTTGACTGGATATCACCTAAACTACTAAATTTTTGGGGTGAAAAGGGGAAGAAATATGCTGAAATGAAAGATAAAGCAACAACACTTAAAACATGAAAGGGTGATGTACCGGACAGATTTAAAGAACCTTTGCAAAACTAAAGCATGCACTGCACAACCAGATACAACAAGCAAATATACACAGAATAGATGATTCTAACAGAGGTAAGAAGCAAGATGATTGAGAAGAACAAGAGATATTCATAGACAACCATATGCATATTCACACAGAGATAGAGAAATCAGCAAAAGGCATGATAGCTTGCATATATCTAATCAAAGGCAAGGTTACAGTGTGAAAAGTTCTGTTTGGAAATAGGGAGAATAGGATGCTTGAAAAATTTCCAACCCTTCTTACATCATAAGCCTTAGCTTATATAGCATTTCAAAACTAACCTAGGTTGGTTACAAAATTTGCTCAGGGAGCTGTAATCAGAAAATATCCTTGAAAGGACATCCAGCTAACAGGAGTAATGGCGTCGAAATCTAGAACTGGGGCAGATGGAAGATATTTCTGAGTCTTCAATGCAAGCAGCTGCGTCATCGATCTGATCCTCAAAAATGGTGGAGGATAACCTAGCATTAAATGTGAGCAGCTGCTTCTAACAGTTCTCGACAATCAGGCGGCGAAGGAAAGACTGGAGATGAAGCGATGGCGGGATATTTTGGGTCATCAATGTGAGCTGTGCCCCCCTGTGCAGCAATAAATGCAAAAAAATATCTTCACCAACTCAAGAAAGTCGTTGCCGAAAAAGTCCACCCAACCGACATGAAGATTTGGATAAAAAATGGAAGTGGGAACCTTCCTGAAGAATTCCCGCCAAAAGGTCATCATCCTGATATTTTCAAATTTCTACAGGAAATGATTATCCACATGCACCCTGCGGTGACCTCATCATCACTTTATAAGCTAGGCCATGAGCATACATAATGTTAGTGCTTTTGTTCCTGACGGCATCATCATGACCCTCATCATCATCCTCCTGATGCAAAATATCCTCCTGACGGAAGTAGCATGATATAAAATATCACCCCGATGTTTGAAAATCAGGATGACATCAATAGGATGTCAAGGAGGAAAGATCCTCCTGATCATGTTCATACAACATACCTCTTCATATCCAGGTGATGTCATCAGCACATTAGAGTAGGGTGATATTCGGAAGCAAGAGCGATATTTGTAAGGTACTTGATATTTAGAAATACCACCCTAATATTTGAAAATCAGCCTGATGTGAAATATCTGCCAACATCCTGATGACGTCAACAGTATGTTGGAAAATCAGGATGATCCTCGAATGCTAACTGATGTTAAGAAAATATGAGCTCCTTCAGACCTTGATGACATCATCATGATATTGGGGCAGGATGATATTTAGAAATATCATCCCCGCAAAATATCAGGTTGCACTGTAGCTTCATCGTAAGATCGGGGTGATCTTGGAATATGACTGATATTTGGAAATATCAGCCCCGGCAGGAATATGCATGAAGCTGTGAAACAAGCAAATATCGCCCTGACATAGGAATGATGTCAGCAACATGTTGGGCGATCCAGCAAACATGAAGTGAAAACATAACATCAGGATGATCTTCAACTAAGATTAGCCGATATTCAAATGTGATGACCCCTCAGAAGATCGGGTCATACTTAGAAAACTTAGTAGCACCAACATCAGGATGATCTTCAACTAAGATCACCCGATGTTAAAATATCATCCTAATGCGAAAGATCAGGTTGGCATAAATATGATGACCTTCATGAGAAAGATGATCTTATCATGACCCTCCATAACTTCCTCATCTTTGCAAATTTCAGGGTGATGTTTTAAGCAAACCTACCTATTTTTTCAAGCTCTTTCACATGGTAAGCCTCTTCAGGCAAGCTTTAGGTTTTGAAATTTGGGTTAAGACCTCAGGATCACAAATATGGCTTTCATGGGGATATGCATACTGACTAATCCTGCTTGAATTATTTTGACTCCTGCTAGAGGAAAAATAGGTCAACAGTATGATCCTTTGATTATCTTCATTACAATAAACAAGAAATTGATCAAGTGAGTTATGATTGATAATGGATTGGCTCTTAATGTTTGTGGTATTAATTTGTTACATAAGATTAAGATTGATACTTCTTTGACTAAACAAGATAGACATAGCATTCGTGGCTTTGATAATATTCGAAGACAACCTATAGGCACTATAACTTTACCTGTACAAGTGGGGCCTGTGACTTTATCTACCCTGATTCATGTCATGCCTAGTTCCTTATCATACAACATGATTCTTGGTAAACCTTGGATTCATGCTTTGGGGGTAGTTTCATCTACCCTTCATCATTTAATTAAGTTTATTTACAAAAATAAAATTCATATTGTTGAAGCCGATCCTAAACCAGATAGTTGTTTACAAATTGAATTACAAAAACAAGTTGTTCATCATAAGATCCTAAATAACTTGAAAATTGATCCATCAACTTCTCTTGCCACAGATAATGTTGTGCAAGATTCTAAACAATCAAATGCATTCCTTGGTGATGATTGGGGTTCATTAGATTTTACTTCTACCTCTATAGGAGAGTATAAACTTAACAACTCTAATCCTGAAACATCAAATGTTGCATCAATTTCATCAAATAAATCTATGGAGATACCTAAAGAACCTAAAATTTCTTTGGTAAAAAACACAGATAACACTCTTACTTACACTACAGACTATGAGACATACGAGGCTCCACCTTTTTCTAGAGATATGGCCTCTCTTTATGGTGAAGGATTTCAGATTCTTTACAAGAATTGCAACTATGTAGGTAATGGTTGTGGTATTAATCAACAAGGAATTTGAGTACCTATAGAAGCTATTTCGCGACACTACTCGAGTGGCATTGGATATAATCCTTTCAAGGAAACAAAAGTCCATAGACATCCTACTCTTAATGTGAACACAATATCAACACTCAATTTGATATATCCTGAGATGATAGACACCAATTACCCTCCAGGAGATATCCCTTTAGATACCTTTTCAATAGACAAAACAATAATTGAACTCTTGGGAGCTTATGACAATTTTCCCTATTATCATCATAAACGTGGATTACCTTATTATTTAAATATTGATGCATATTTTGGAATGTCCACTTGTTTGGTAAATGCTACCCTAAAATCTAATGAAGAATCTGAAGAACCACCACAATCACCCAACCTCCCAGACCACAATACTTTTCTTAATGGAAAGACTGTTGATGTCTTCATGGAGAAAGATAACACTAAAAAGGTTATCCCTATAGGTGATTGTTTAAGTACGGAAGAAAAAAAAGATATGACCAAACTTTTGCATGAATTTTTAGAATTATTTGTTTGGAATTATTCAGATATGCCTGGTATTGATCCTTAGATTGTAACACATAATATTATATTACAACCTGATGCTAAACTATTTAAACAAAAGATCCGTAAAATGAATCCTAAGGTGGCATTATTAGTCAAAGCTAAGATAGAAAATATTTTACAAGGTGGTTTTACCCACCCTATTGATTACTCACCTTGGATCTCAAATATTGTGACTATTGCTAAACTTGATAACCGTATTCAGATGTGCACTGACTTTCGAGATTTAAATCTTCCTTCTTTGAAAGATGATTTCCCTCTTCTAAATATTGATATGATTGTTGATTCAATAGATGGCCATGCATTACTTTCCTTCATGGATGACTTTTTTGGATATAATAAAATTTTCATCAACCCTCTAGATCAATATAAGATAGCTTTTATAACCCCATGGGGAACATTTTTTTGGGTCATTATGCTGTTTGGATTAAAGAATGCTAGATCAACTTACCAACAGGCTATGTGTTGAATGCACAAGACAATAAAGTGGAGGGGGGGGGTGAATCAGTTGTATCAAAGTTTTAAACCCTCACAAACATTCAGATCCACATTAACCTTTAAACTTTTATGGTGATTAAGCATGAATCACAAATAATAGAAACTGAAACATAATAGCACCAAACACAAGACAACACTAGATTTTATGTGGAAAACCCAAGAAGGGAAAAACCCTGGTGAGGATTAGCTCACAATATAAAGTAGTAGCAATACTGAATTACAAAAGGCTCAGTGCCAGAGGGCTCACTACCCAAAAGAGAGAATGTTGACTGTAGGTGGACTCACTACCCACTGAGAAAGAAAGAGAGAAGAAAAGAATGGCTCACTGCCAAGATTTGAACTGATATAATTGCATTTAACCCATGCATGGAGTTTAGTTCCAATGTAGCTCAATATCCATCACAACACAAACAACACCTTTGCAGCGACACTAAAAATAGTAGACACATTCTGCTCACTACATCTAGTAGCCTAACACATGAAAGCTCTTATTGCATTGATAAAATTCACATCATAAACATCATATCCCTCATGCATGCCTATATCCATGGCTCCTTGACACTTATTTATACAATCATCAACCACGAGAATAGTCTCCAAGGTCGGCAATACAACTTAACCCATAAAATTCAAATTAGGTCTAGACCTAAACATTCTCACAGAGGAAAGGAATGAATGTAGACCACATCATGCCTTAGCATGGACCTAAATCCACTTTTACATACTTCAACATGCTTTCACAATCAACGAAGCACAACCACAATTAGTGTAAACAACTAAGTCAGGCAAACTTTTGTTAACACTATGAACTTTTGAGTGCATGCTTCCTCAAGACCAAAAGATGACATGTGGACCATGCACCAAGCTCAAACATGATCTAGGAACATCCACAAGCACCTAAAAGCCAACAAATTCCTTTGCAACATCTTTCACCTGAAGAAACTTCACACTGGACTACTTAACCAGCTATATAATGCTCTATCATCATTTGCAACTTAAGAAATGTACTTGTGGAGCACCAAACCATGAAGCACTTGAGCTAAATGAAAATATAGACTTTGTAAGCACACATCTAGAACTGCAACACCCAAAACCATTCTGCAGAGAAATGAAGAGCAAAATACTTTCTCCCAAGCACACTGCAAACACTATCAAACATTGTTCTCAAACTAGTGAACACAACTTTTACTACACAATGATTTGAAGAACCAAATTTTGGATATAACATCTTCATACACTTATAAACAACATATCCAAACTACACACTCAGATCTCCAACACAAAATAAATGCAGAGCAAAAACTCAAACAGTACTCTGTAAGCCAGAAGACTTCTTCAACACATTGTTTCCAATATTAATAAAATTTTCTCAAGAGCACTTGGAAACCCAACAATAGAAGCATATCCTCAACATCTTCGACACCTCTACAAAGCAACCAAATCACTTTTAGAAAGACAACTTAATACAACAACAACCTCATCAGAAGACACAGTTGACACCAATGACAACACAAGCTTGTTGATATCAATGACAACACTGATTAGCACATACTTGCAATAATCTCCCCCTTTGTTATTGATGGCAACACATGATGTGAAAAATCATCAAGACATAATTCTACACCAATCTTATTTTCTTTGTTACTCACCTCCTTTCTTTTGCACATCTTATTCTCTCTCTGATCACTGATTGTTCTTTCTCCCTCTTTGTATTTCACATGAACTCTCTCCCCCTTTGACATCAATGGAAAAGGGTGTCACAGATTTCCCTTTTCATGATACTACACATACTTGCACTATTCACTACTATTCTGTAACATTTTTTTCTTTCACTACTCTGAATACTCCCCCTGAATGTAACAATCATCATGACTACTGCTTGCTTCCCTTGAGAGGTAGCCTCCAATCATCAGTCCAAAAAAGAATGAATCTTGAAATCCACTGGACTAATGCATCTCCTTATGCATTTAGTTCAAGGAAGGAGAGGCAATAACCCCTAACTTCTCCTGGAGATACTCAAATGTATCCTTAGGAAGAGCCTTAGTAAATATGTCAGCAACCTGATCCTTTATAGGTACATACTCAAGATTCACTTCATTCTCTGCAACCTTCTCTCTCAAAAAGTGATACCTAATTGAAATATGCTTTGTCCTTGAATGCATCACTGGATTCTCTGAAATGTTAATAGCACTTGTATTATCACATAAAATAGAAATTGGGTCATCATACACAACTTTGATATCCTTCAAGGTTTGTTTCATCCACAACACCTATGTGCAATAAGATGTTGCATTGTATTCTGCCTCTACAGTAGATAGAGATACTAAATCCTGCTTTTTACTTAACCATGACACTACTCTGCCACTAAGAAAGAATGCTCCACCACTTTTACTTTTCTTATCATCTACACAAATAGCCTAGTCTGCATCTATATAAGCACTTAGAGTAAAGTCAATATCTTTTGGATACCACAAGCCATGATCAAAAGTGCCCTTTAGATATCTAAATATCCTCTTCACTACCATAACATGTGACTCTAGGATCTGCTTGAAATCTAACCACAAGACAAACTGCATGCATAATATCTGGTCTAGTAGCAGTCATATATAGTAATCCTCCAATCATTGATTTGTACTTACTCTGATCATCCTTAGGAGATTCATCATTCTTTCTCAACTTACAACCAATAACCATAGGAGTACAAATTGGTTTAGAATCTTCCATTCCAAACTTCTTTAACAACTCTTTTACATACTTTGACTAATAAATGAAAATACCCTTATTTGTTTGATTGAGCTATGAGCCAAGAAAGAAATTCATTCCCCACACATTGACATTTTAAACTCTTTTTGCACCTCATCTGCAAAAATCTTACACATACCTTCATTTCCACCAAAAATTATGTCATCTACATACACTTCCACAATCAGAATTTGATCTCCACTTACTTTGATGTACAAATTGGTATCTGCGGAGCCTTTATTGAATCCTTGCTATAATAAGTACCTATCTAACCTTGCATACGAATCTCTGGGAGCTTGCTTCAATCCATATAGTTCCTTCTTCAACCTATAAACCATATCTGGCTTATTTGACAACTAAAATCCTTCTAGTTTCTCTATGTACACTTCCTCTTCTAGCTCACCATTCAATAAAGAAGACTTCACATCTATTTGATATACTTTGAAATCCTTATGTGCTGCAAAAGCCAAAAACATCCTAATGGCCTCCATTCTTGCCATCGAAGCATAAGTTTCCTCATAGTCTATTCCTTCCACTTGTGAGTAGCCTTTACATACAAGTCTTGTCTTATTTCTTACCACTTCTCCATTCTCATTCAATTTGTTCCAGAATACCTATTTAGTTCCAATCACATTTTTGTTCTCTGGTCTTGGGACAAGTTTCCAAGTCTGATTTTTCTCAATCTATATTAGTTCTTCTTCCATAGCCTTGATCCAATTCTCATCCTGGCATGCCTCAACCACTGTTTTAGGTTCAACTTTAGAAAGTAAACACATATTTGCCTATTCTTCAATAGCTCTGCTTCTTGTCAATACACCTTTTCTCTTATCACCAATGATTTGGTCTTTAGTGTGATACTTCTACACATACTTGGGAGTTTTAGGGATTATCTCTAGAGCTTCTTGTTCTTCAACCTGTACTTCCTTTTCTTTAGTTTCTTCCTCTTCTTTGCAAGAAGACTCAACTTATTCATATTCATTAACCTCTGAAATCTTCTCTATATTTTCATCAACTTTGGCATTCGTACTCTCAACAATCTTTCTTAGCCTCTTGTTGTAGCACTGGTAAGCTTTTCTTTTGTTAGAATACCCAAGAAAAATACCTTCATCACATCTTGTATCAAACTTTCCTAGTTCTTTATCTCTTCTAATATACCATTTGCTTCCAAAAACTTTAAAATATTTAACAATAGGAATCCTTCCATACCATAGCTCATAGGGAGTCTTTGTGTCATTTGCCCTTACTTGTACTATGTTATGTATGTAGACAACAGTATGAATTGCTTCTCTCCAATAGACTTCCTTTAGGTCTTCTGCTTTGATCATTGTCCTTGTAACTTCTTGAATAGTCCTATTCTTTCTTTCAACCACTCTATTCTACTGAGGAGTCCTAGGGGCAGATAAATGCCTCTTTATCACATGATTCTCAAAAAAACATGTTAAACTCATTAGAAGTAAATTCTCTACCTCTGTCAGACCTCAAGAATTTGATCTTCATATCCATTTCATTTTCATCCATTGCTTTAAAGGCTTTAAACTTATCTAGGGCTTCTAATTTTTCCTTAAGAAAAGTGGCCCATGTCATTCTAGAGTAATCATCAATAAATAACATAAAATACTTGTCACCTTGAAAACTCCTTAAACTTTTAGGACCACAAAGATCTATATGTACCAATTCCAACAATCCGTTAGATGAATGATCCTTGACTTAGAAGCTTATTCTTGTTTTCTTTCCAATCTTACATTCCTTACAAACAACATTGATGGGCTTTGTAATTTTTGGTAGATCTCTCACAGCTTGAATTGAACTTATCCTTACTAGGCTATGAAAATTGGTGTGACACAATCTCCTATGCCATAGCCAACTCTCACTATACTAAGTCGTAATGCAATAACTAACACCACCTTTGAGATGATAAACATATACACCTGTCCTTTGTCCAGCAACAATCATTGTTCTGGAGATTTTTCTGATCTCACAACCATCATCCTAAAACATAAGATTGTAACCCTTGCTACACATCTGTCCATCATTTAAGAGGTTATGCTTTAACCTTTGACATAAAGAAAATCATCATTGTTATGCTTTCCATCAAAATTGATTGAACCTTTTCCACAAATCTTAGTAGCTTCATCACCACCAAACCTAACTACTCCACCATCATATTTTTCAAATTTAAAAAACTTACTCTTATCGCCTGTCATATGATTTGAGCATCCACTGTCAATGATCCAGTCATCTTTTTCTTTTCTAGTATGAAAAGTAGACATTATAGTGCCTTCAAGGTTAGTACTTGCTTTTAGACCTTTTTCCTTCACATAACTTCCAGAGTTAGCAGAAATAGTTTCATCTCTTAGGGCTATGAATAAGCATTAATTATCATTATCATCCTCATAATCAAATTCATCATCAGATATACTTGCATCTTCTCTAACATAGTAATGTTTCTTAACAATCTTACCTCTATCTTCCCTATTTTGAATTCTCAGAGCTTTGTCTGGACATCTTGAAGCATAATGACCTATTTTTCCACAACTAAAACATTTAAAAGGCAACTTACCATTAAACTTTCTAGTACCCTTTTCATCCTTCTTACAAAGTTAGCTTCCACAGTTTTCTCTAATTTGCTAGCCTTAAAAGCAGTCTAATCCTTTGCAGTTCCACTAGTTGTGCCAAACTCTCTTATTTCAAAAGTAGTTTGTGTGCCAAGCAATTGATCTTTGGTAAATTGATTCAAATTCTATAATTCTTCAATAGAATAAACTTTATGACTGTATGCTTTAGGAAGAGTTATGAGTACCTTCAATATCACTTCTTTATCATCTATACTTCCACCAAGTCCTTTGATGCCATTGACAACTTCATCCACCTTCTGTAAGTAGCTTGTAATGTTTTCATCTTTAGACATTCACATGGTCTCAAAAGTGACCTTCAAGTTCTATATTTTAGCATGTTTGACCTTATCATCTCCTTCATTAACACTTTCCAACCTTTTCCAAATCTCAATAGTAGTCTTCAAATTTACAACTTTCACCAACTTAGAATTAGCAAGTCCACTTAAAAGAGGATGTTTTGCTTTACCATCTATTTTAGTAGGTTTGATCTCATCCTCAAGTTGTTAAGCTTTCTTCAAAGGAACCTTTCTCTGATACCAATTGTTGAATGCACAAGACATCTGAGAGGGGGGTGAATCAGTTGTATCAAAATTTCAAACCCTCAAAAACATTCAGATCCACATTAACCTTTAAACTTTTATGATGATTAACATGAATCACAAATAACAGAAACTAAAACATAATAGTACCAAACACAAGACAACACCAGATTTTACATGGAAAACCCAAGAAGGGAAAAACCACAGTGAGGATTAGCTCACAATATAAAGTAGTAGCAATACCAAATTACAAAAGGCTCACTACCCAAAAGAGAGAATGCTCACTACAGGTGGACTCACTACCCACTGAGAAAGAAAGAGAGAAGGGAAGAATGGCTCACTACTAGGCTTTGAACTAATATAATTGCATCTAACCTATGCATGGAGTTTAGTTCCAATGAAGCTCAATATCCATCACAACACAAACAACACCTTCACAACAACACTGAAAATAGTAGACACCTTCTGCTCACTGCATCTAGTAGCCTAACACATGAAATCTCTTACTACACTGATCAAATTCACATCATAAACATCATATCCCTCGTGCATGGCTATATCCATGACTCCTTGACACTTATTTATACCATCATCAATAATGAGAACATTATCCAAGGTTGGCAATACAACTTAACCCATAAAATTCAAATTAGGTCTAGACCTAAACATTCTCATGGAGAAAAGGAATGAATGCATACCACATCATGGCTTAGCATGGACCTAAATCCACTCTTACACATTTCAACATGCTTTCACAATCAACAAAGCACAACCACAATTAGTGTAAACAACCAAGTTGGCCAAACTTGTGTTAACACTGAACTTTTGAGTGTACACTTCCTCAAGACCAAAAGACAACATGCAGACCATGCACCAAGCTCGAACATGATCAAGAAACATCCACAAGCACCTAAAAACCAACAAATTCCTTTGCAACATCTTTCACCTGAAGAAACTTCACACTAGAGTACTTAACCAGCTATATCATGCATAATCATCATTTGCAACTTAAGAAATGTACTTGTGGAGAACCAAACCATGAACCACTTGAGTTAAAGGAAGATATAGACTTTGTAAGCACACATCTAGAACTACAACACTTGAAACCATTCTGCAGAGAAATGTGGAGCAAAATACTTTCTCTCAGGCACACTGTCAAACACTGTTCTCAAACTAGTGAAAAAAACTTCTACTACACAATGATTTGAAGCACCAAATTCTAGATATAGCATCTTTAAATACTTCTAAACAACATATCCAAATGGTACACTTAGATCTACAACACAAAAGAAATGTCGAGCAAAAACTCAAACATCACTATGTAAGCTAGAAGACTTCTTCAACACACGGTTTCTAATATTAATCAAATTTTCTCAAAAGCACTTGGAAACCCAACAACAGAAGCATATCCTCAACATCTTCAACACCTCTACAAAGAAACCAAATCAATTTTAGATAGACAAATTAATACAAAAATAACGTCATTAGAAGATAGAGTTGACACAAATGACAACACAAGCTTGTTGACATTAATGCCAACACTGATTAGCACATACTTGAAACACTATGACCCTTATTTTTCATGATTACATGCATAACATATTAGAGGATTATGTCAATGATATTCTTGTGAAGTCTATTCATCACCAAGATCATGTCACAATCCTCCATCAAATCTTTGAGCGAATAAAGAAATACAACATTAACTTGAATCCCCATAAGTGCGTCTTTGGCATAGACAGTGGTAAATTGCTAGGATTTATAGTCTCACATCGCAATATTGAAGTAGACATAAAGAAAATTGGTGTGATTGTTAATATGATAGCACCTAAAAACATATCTCAACTTCATAGTTTGCAAGGGAAGATACAGGCTATTCGCTGATTTGTCTCACAACTCATGGATAAGACTCACGCTTTTACTCAACTACTGAAGAAGGATTTAGAATTTCAATGGAATTCTGACTGTCAAAAGGCTTTTGAAGACTTAAAAAGTTATCTGGCTAATCCTCCTATTTTATAGCCTGCTACTGCTGATAAACCTTTTCTTCTTTACACCTCAACATCTAATAATGCTCTTGCAGCTTTATTAGCACAACATGATACTGAAGGCAAAGAACGCATTGTATATTACATTAGTTGAACTTTGCTCGATTATGAAGTGCAATATACTGTTATCAAGAAGCAATGTCTAGCTCTTGTCTTTGCAACACAAAATCTTAGGCATTATCTCTTAAATGTTGAAGTTCATGTCATGGTGAAATTTGATCCTTTGAAACATCTTTTTGCTAAAATGGACCTTTCAGGTGGCCTTGCTAAATGGGTTATGTTATTTTAACATAATTTGATCTTAAATTTATTTCTCAAAAAGCAATTAAAGGACAAGCATTAATCAACCATTTAGCTAAAGCACCTTCACCCTTTTCTATACAAAATCAGGAGACATTTCTTGATGATCAAATTCTAAATATAAATATAGATGATAAATGGGAATTGTATTTCAATGGTTCACAATGTCGAACTAGCTCTGGTGCTGGTGTCATACTAGTACCTCCTTTTGGTAAGCCAATTCCCATGTCCTATCATCTAAACTTCTCATGTACAAACAACATTGCTGAGTACGAAGCTCTCATTGTGGGACTTCATACCGCTTTGACTCTCAACATCAAAAACATCACTATATATGGTGATTCACAATTAATTGTGTGACAAATAATAGGATCATATCAAGCTAAACAAGATAAAATATCTTAATATTGTGATTTGACCTTATCTTTAATAAAATAATTTACAACATTTTCAATTGATACTATTCCAAGGATAGACAATCAACACGTGGATGCAATGGCAAGCACAGCTTCTCTTATATCCCTTGTCAATTCGATGCTTGACAAATATCTCTTTATCATTCATAATCTTAAAACAACGACACTAGATGAGCTCGCACCTTTGAATACTGACCTCTATTGTAACATGAATTTTGATGAATGGTTCTCCCATATATTCTATTATTTATGTGATGGTACCATTCCTAACTCAAAATCTAAGAACGCACGAGTTCGCCTATACAAACTCACGGTGTGTTATATCATTCTATCTAATATCTTATATAGACAAAGCTATAATGGTGTTATTCTCTAATGTCTTAATAATTCAGAGATCCTGATAGATTTAGAAGAAGCTCACTCTAGTGCTTGTGGAGGGCACTTTGGAGGAAAATCATTGGTACAAAAATTATTATGTATGGGGTATTATTGGCAACACATGGAACAAGATTCCTTCGCATATGTCAAGAAATGCCCGCAATGTCAACAACATAAACATTTAATTCGAGCACCTGCCTAGGAACTTAGAGCCCAAGTTTCACCTTGGCCATTTTCTGTTTGGGGCTTGGATTTGATTGGTAAAATCTTTCCACCTTCTTCTCAAGGACATACTTTCATTATCACTACTATTGATTACTTTACAAAGTGGGTTGAAGCTATTCCACTGCGATCCACGACTGCTGAAGTAATTTGTCATTTCATACAATATTACATCATCTCTTGATTTGGTATACCTTCCTCCTTAGTTTTTGATAATGGTACACCATTTAAGAACAAGGACATGAAGAAATTTCTTGAAAAATAACATATCCAACATCGCTTCTCTACGCCTTACTATCTTCAATTGAACGGCTGAGTAGAAGCTTCAAATAAGGTTATTAGACAAATTCTACAGAAAATTGTTAATAAACATAAAAAAGATTGGCATACTCAACTCTCCTATGTGTTATGGGCTTATAGAACAAGTATTCATACGGATACTAGAAATACAATGTATAATCTTGTTTATGGCGCTGACGCAATAATGCCTCTAGATTTAGAAATTCCTTCATTGCGAGTTTCCCTAAAGGATATTATTGACAATGGCATGGAATGAGAGAAGAGATTACAAGAACTTGAGATGCTCGATGAATAGAATATCAATGCTCTCAAGAAACTTAAGGTCCATTAGAAGAGTATACAGTGATCATACAATGAGCATGTTATACATCGTTCATTCGACATTGGAGATTTGGTACTATATGAAAATCAACGTAATGTGAATGCACTTCTTGGAGAAAAAGGAAATCTCAGCCCTAATTTTCTTGGACTGTATGTTATTACTCAAACCTTTGGATTAGGAGAATATAAATTAGTTGATGAACAAGGTACACCACTTAAAAAACCTATTAATGTCATGCACCTTAATAAATTCTATGCTTAAGATTGTATGTTAGATGTTATTTCATAAAGCAAAATCTATTAGTTTAGCTTCAATTTCGACAAGATAGATTATTTTGTCTTAATCCATTTAACATAGAATCTTTTTCGGTTAATCATTGTTGTATCTTTCTTAAACAAGGCTTTATTAAGATCACCTTTTGTATTAATTAAACATAGCATAGTATTTTACTTATGTGTGAAATTCATTAATCACTGTGGGTTTTTACTACATATTCTGCAAAGAGTTTAGTATATTTTACATTAGCATTAATTGCATTTCCACATAATCATTAACATTTATCACTAGTTGAATTTCTATAAATCACATGTGATAAATCAACAACATTATAAGCATTAATAGAAAGCATCATATATATAAACATCAGTTTGAATATACATCACAGTCGACTCTCCCGTACATAATGGGATGTCGTAGCATATAAGATACATCACATAGTTGAACCTTGATCATTGGTTCCCTCAGGACCTAGTGGTGTGCGTGTGATGAAGGGCTGCCCATGACTGGCCATAGATCACAAATGACTCCTAGAGACACTTCACGACCATAGACCCCTAAGCTCACCTCTCAGACCCATCACCTCACCCTACAACTCTGTATACATCTGGTGATAATGGTCTCTCTCTGACTGAGCCCTATCTCTATCAGCTCTCGCCTAATGTAACTCAAGAAGTAAGACCTGAGTCATTATAGGATCTCTCTCGGATGAAGGTACTGTTGCAACTTGATCTCACAGTGCCTAGAGTTCAGCTTCCGTGCACTCATCTCTCTGGATCGCCTGATCTCTATCCTTTGTAGCATGATCTAAAGTGGACTCCATAGCCACTCTATACCTCATAAATGACATAAATATCTCTACATGCTACCCTACAAAGTGTTGTGGTGAATACCCCGTCCACACTCGCTGCTCGGCCCCATTAGTAAGAACTATCTCTACTATAACTTGACTAAAAAAATCATGCCATGAATCAGTACTAACTGTAAAAAGAAAGACAAAGTCAATATCAATATCTCACATATACATATAACATCATAAGTAATTGTCAAAATAATACAACATAAATAATGTTGTACCTAGATCTCCATCCCACCAGGATGGATCCCAAATTACTGCTGGTATAATGAACTCTGTAGTCAGCTCTGCAGCTAGGGGCACATTACTACTAGTCCCCCCTCACTCGTGATGACTCAATCTCCTAACATAGGTAGGGGCTAGACCACGAGCTCTCGACCGTGGCCTCGACTTGGTCTAGTCATCGTTGTCCACCTCCTACTGATCTCGCCATGGTCTCGCTCTAAAGACATACTATGCTAGGATCTCCTGTGACCTGCCCATGGTCATGGATCACTTGTGGGGTGACCGGTAGGGAAGATAGGAGTAGGCTATGTTGTCTTCCACCAGGTTTGATATGCTTAGGTAACATTGACATCATCTGCATCAGATAGTGGCTCTGCATCCTCTATACCATCATCATCACTCACCACTACCTTAGTCATCATCGGTCGTGGGGCGACATTCACCCTAACTACATTGCATGCTGAGCATGTGTAGCTTGGATGCATCCTAGGAACATCCTATCTGCATTTGAATTGTCGTGCTACTCTATCAAAATAAAACTAGACAGCTATATGATGAAGGTGATCATCCACAAGCTGATCCCTCTGCATCCTAGCTAGTTGTCTGCACTACTCTTTGGTCGTAATATGGTCTCCAAACAATGTCACCGTGTTGTAGCCTATCAAATACCACTCTCCACTATAACAAGTCACCATGTCCCCAACATTTTGTGAGTGGATAAGCATGTGTATGTGGATATGTCCATGTTGGCTCTATGAGGAAACATGTAGGCTGTGTGCACTTGATATGCTCAAACATCCATACTTGCAATAGGGTGTACAACATCAAGCTCTGTGTCTCATAATAGACATATCATCCCAAATTGTGGTAGAGGTGTGCAAGCATACTGCGCCCCCACGCATATACGATCCTGTGCTACTCCATCAATCTGATAGGATGAATGAGGCCCCAGTGAAGGTGAGTGCCCCGTCCATCCTATATGACTGCCAAGGCAATGGTAGCGATCATGATCATGGATGGAAACACCAAGATTGGTAGTCTCATCCCAAAACACCCAAAAACCCCACAACAAAGAAGAAACCAACACCCAAAGTATTTCAAGCACACAACCAAAATTAACAAAGCATAAGGAAGACTAAAATGCCTTCAGGCTTACCTTAATAGCCCAATAATGGATGAAAGTTGAAGAAGAGCCCACAATCCCTCTCCAAGCCTCCAATCCTCCAAAATCTCTCTAACTCTCCAAAATCCCTCCAAAGATAGAAAATTAAGCAAAAACAAGAACCCTATTCCCCTCTCAAAGAGGAATTAAAATAGGTTTCATTCCAAAGCCTTGAGGAATGAGAAGGTGACACATGTCACCTTCTCCTTCCTCATCCCAAGCCACTTGCAAGGATCATAGAATGTGGGGTTGACATGTGTCACCCTCCCATCCATTCAAACCTCACCCTCTCCACATGTTCTCTCACACATGTGTGAGAGCAAAGGTGGAGAGGTGGCATCTCTCCAAATGGGATCCAAGAGGATAAGGGATGACACATGTCGTCACCTTATTCTCTAAAGGGAGCCCCTTCACTCCAAGATGCTCTCACACATGTGTGAGAGCATTGGAGGAAGGTTCCACACACTTGGGGGTCTTGAAGACTCCCAAGTCTTCAAGGTAGTGGAATTCCATGCCTTAGAAAGGGAAATGGGTTTTGTTTCAAGGCATTTCTCATCTCCCACTCCAATTCAAATTGAATTTTCGTCACTTTACTTTAAGCTAAGGTTAAGGTGACTAGATAGAGGTAACCCTAGGGTTTGGCATGCTCAAATGGGCACTAGACACTAGGGTTACCACCTAGGATTAATTTTAGCCCATAATAAACACTTTAGGGGGTAGAAAATCACATAAAATGGCCACTAAAATAAAAAGACACCAAATGGTGTAGAAAAGAGAGCAAGGACCTTAAATTTCTTCTCCAGCTCTGTCATCCTAGCTTCCATGCCTGCAAGATCTATCACATCCTTAGAACTAATAGCACCATCTTTGTTGACAGCAACATGATCTTCAATCTAGTTGTTTGGTATCTCTGAGTCAGAACCAGGAAGGTTCATTTCAAGGAATAGGCTTGCACCATCAACACCCATAGGAACTTCTTCTTTAGAAATATTAGTCTCCTCCATATTGTAAATATTATCTTGGCTACCTTCAACCTCATCTTTCTTATCAGAATTGTTGGAAACAACCAACTCCTTAAGGGAAGAGGTGGGTTTACCAGCTAGTCTGCTAGACCTCCAAGCAACAGGTTTCTTAATCAACTTTCCCTGATGAGTAACATAACCCTCAACCTTAGTATCTTCACTGCCCTCATCATCCTCCATAGATTTAGCCATCTCCTGTCGTTTCCCCATTTTATCCCCCTCCTTATTGAGCAATTTACCTACATCAACAAACTTGCATTTTTCCCCCTTATACTCCATAATCCCTTTCTATTTTTTGTCATCTAGACTACCAAAAACTTCTAGTTTCCTCTTAGAGACTATCTTCACAGAACTAGGTTTACCAGTGTCATCTTTGAGTGCTACCAAGTTGTCAGCAGCTTCAAGGCTAGAGGGACTTTGGTAGGTTTAGAGGTTTTAGCAGGGATTTTCTTAAAGCTGGCCTTCTTCTTGGCTGTAGAAACCCTAGGCTCAATCACAGTCACTGAGGGATTCTCTGGTGAGACCTCCCTAATCACAACCCCATGCACAAGTTTACCTCTAGCTCACTAGGGAGAGCTAGCAGAAGGGCTACTGACCAAATTAGAAACTATGGGTTTAGGGGGACATAAAGCAAGGTGGAAATTGTAGAGCTAAAGAATAAGCCCCTGATTGAATGGGATTAAGAGATTTTCAGGATTTCGAGAGTGAATTTTAGTAACATACTTCACAGAGGCCTTGAGAGATGAGAGGAGATAAAAAGGGAAACTTATCAGAAGATTACGTCTGAAGTGGTTGAGTAAAATAAAGTGATAATGGTAAAACCTCCTTAAATGACCTTTAAGTGAAATATTTCATGATCATAAAGCATACCTCATCCCATGGCTTCAAAAGCTTTTCTCGATCAAACCCACCTTGTAAATTATGTAACTCCTCTCCTTCTTTCAAGAAGATTACAAGATTTTTGGGGTCAGGAATTTTGCTTTGTCTCTTCTGCTTCTTACCCTTCATTGACATGCATGTTGGAAGACCAATAATCTCCTCAGAGATTTCAAATCCCACCCCTCAAATCTAAACTTTCCTATTATTCTAGGAGGCCACACATTAAATGGAGAGATTTTCGTCATGTCCATTAGGGCACTCTAGAAAAGAAACAACCCGCCTTCACAACATATGTGCCATAAGGTCTCCTTCCATTTGAATTCCTCACATGATATTAGCTCAGTCCTCATCCTATCTCCTCACGTGGTGATAAAGACCAGAAATTTAGCAGAGAAAGGATGACAAATAGGAGAAGTAACACTAGGAATAGGTAGCCACTAAAAAAGATGGAAAGTATTTCTCTTGGAAATACAACTAATATGTTCTCAAGATCAAGAACTTTTTGAGATGCCATGATGGATCATAATACCACAAGGAATTAAGTTCACTTTACATGAACTTAAATAATTGTACCACCCATGATGGTCTTCATTATTATTAGATGCCACCAGTAGTATGAAATATCTTTGCCTCATTAGCCCCTAATCCACATGAAGAGCCACATGAAGATAGACTTGAGTCAACTCAACCATCCTCCTTACGTGTCTTATAGTAATGCCATCCTAGCCAAAACAATTTATGTGCCAAGTCTTATAGTATTGCCACCCTGGCCAAAACAATTTATGTGCCAAGGGTTTAAATTCAAATTCAATACCCTGCTGGTCTTGTCAATCCTCATGAATAATTTAAAGGAAACACATTTTGGAGAAGGTCTTGTAAATGCCTAGAATGATTATCTACCTTCCGCCAACATCTCCAATTAGTAAAATTTTGTCCTAGGTTAGCTAGGCCATAAGAAACCTTATTACCCTCACAGTAAATATGGGTGATTTCCCTTTCCTTGAACCCCTACAAGAGACCCTTAATATCCCCAATAATATCACTGAGTTGCCACCTAGAGTCAACATTACCAGTCACAACATCTATTATGATTTTGGGGTCACCTTCAACCTGGATTTTATCAATCTTCAAAGAGAGAACAATTTTTAAACCCCAGAGCAAAGCCATACCTTTAGCTACATTTTTAGTCTTACCTCTAAGTTCTCTAGCATAGGCTACTACAAGGTTACCACAACAAGATCTAATGATCCTTCCACTACTGGCTAACCCCGAGCTACTTTTAGCAGCTCCATCAAAATTTAGTTTATACTAACCTTGAGGAGGGTTTTTTGACGAGCTAACTTCTTAGAATTATCAAATTTAGAAATGTCAGAGGAGATGCCCCAATTTCTGGCCAATTGAATCTCCATAGGGGTAGGGGTATTTGAGCAGTCTTCAAATTACAAATAGAAACATTCTCTATGAGATTTTTAGAGAAAATGATAAAAACCTCTTTAGGATTTCTAATGGTATCTCTGAATATTTTGTTGTTCCTCTCTTTCCAAATGCTCCAACCTAAGTGGGGGGGAACTTATCTCCAAAGTTCTCTAACCCTTGGGTGGGAAAAAGGGGCTTTCCAATTCTCCACAACCTCAATCATATTTTCATTCATGACCCAGTCTATTCCTAACTTCATGAGGATCATAACCCATAATTCTTTAGAAAATTCACAATGGAATATCATATGAGAAATCATTTCCTCCTCCTTAAGGCATAACACATGTCTATTGGGCATTAGAAAACCCCTCTTCTTTAGATTATCCAAAGTTAGGATTTTGTTATGAGCATCTCCCCACAAAAAAAATTAATTTTAGGAGTCAAATGACAATTCCAAATTAAATTCCAAAAAACTCTTACACATACCTTGGTCTAACAATAGATCATAAGCAGTCTTGACAGTGAATAACCCCGACTATCTTGAGACCATATCATTTCATCCTGTCTAGGGAAGATGGAAATTCTGAAATTACTAAGACTTTGTTGTAAGGCAATAATCATCTGATCCATGTTGTAGTTATCAGGAACACGATCAGATATGTCCCTCCATTTTCTAATCCCTTGATAATAAACAATATAGTTATTCACTCTTTCCCCAAAGAAACAGGTGGCCAAGTGGACCAGATTACTATAGATTTCCTAATTTATGAGAGGCTTCTCCTCTAACCAGGAGTCCTTCTAGAATCTAATAAGATTACCATTACCAAACTTCCATTTAATTCCTTTAGATGAGATGTTTCTAGACTTCAACATTTTGTTCCAGATTATGGATCCTTTAGGGAGACCCTCTTGGTCAATAAATCTATCATGCTCCTAAAATCTAATTTAAACCTTTTCATAAATAAATAATAAATTATTAATTTTGTTGCATTTTGAAAAAATCAACGATTGAATTAGAAAAATACTCTAAATTGAGTTTTTTTAACATTTGCCATGTACAAAGTGTAGAGTGTTGTCAAACTTTTGAAATTAATAAACTTTACATGAATCAAAAGATATGAGCATATGTGTATACATATAGGAAATGAACATAAGAAACAAGCTAGAATGATACTAACCTATTTCATTCATTAACTAATGCAACCTCATGATAGAGCTAGAGGAATGAAAACACAAATGAAGTTATAAATTAACTACATATATGCAAACCTTGATCTTTGGATGTGCTCTTGATTTCTTGTTTGTTGATTGCTCCTCAAATTTCAACAGCATAACCTTGCATAACATGGAGACTTTAAAATGGCTTGGGTTGATGGCTATTTATAGGATTTTTGGATGATGGATGGAGGG
Organism: Cunninghamia lanceolata; assembly: GCA_027924645.1. Classification (NCBI taxonomy): domain Eukaryota; kingdom Viridiplantae; phylum Streptophyta; class Pinopsida; order Cupressales; family Cupressaceae; genus Cunninghamia; species Cunninghamia lanceolata. Next base: position 8,427,546 of record BSBN01000252.1, on the reverse strand, counting down.
ATAAGATTGATTTTGAAGATCAATGGTTGAGGATTGTTGAGAGGATTGGATTGATGAGAAGTCACCAAGTGGCATGATAGGATTGGAGGATAAAGATAGTCCTTGGATCAAGGAGAGATCAAGGGTGGAGGATGGTCTTGGATAAAGTGGATGGAGAGGATCAAAGGAGGACAAAAGGACCTTTTGTACAAAGGACTTGCCCATCCCTTTGTAAGAGACCCATGTGGTCTTGTTCCAAAGCCCATGCCTTTGTACATCTTGGAAGATGTGAGAGGTTTGAATGGATTAATGATGGTTTCAGATTGTGCAAGCATGTGATTAAGTTGTTAAGTGAATTAGACAACTTAATCAAAAGTGCATAAAATAGGGAATTAAATAAATACAAATATTTATTTAATTTATGGATGGGGATAGGGCTATTAGATAAATGAATATTTATCTAATGTTGGACTATGGAAAATGATTGGTTAATTGAAAAAATGATTAAATTTATTCAATTAATGCTAGGAGATGTTATGGATGAATAGTGCATGAATAGTGACTTAATAAAAAATTATTATTTAATCACTATTGGAAGGGGGATTGATCAATTAATTGTCTAAACAGGTGTTTATCTAGTTAATTATGGAAGAAAGTGGTTTAGTGATGTCCTGATTGGGGTTGGACAATTTTAGGTGTCTACAATATGTATGTATGTATGTATATGATCTATTGTATTTAATAAATAAATATTAATTAAGTAATAATTTTTTATGGAAAAATTACATTTTTAGAATCTTGAGAGTTTCATCTACAAACCTATTTTTCTTTTCAAATTAGATTAATTCAATAAGCCATGTAAATTGGATGGTGATGCCAGAGAAACTCTATTGAAAATATTTTTCTTGTGAGTTACACAATATAAGCATGTTGAAGAATCCTAAGCCTAAAAACTAGTCAATCTTGAGGAAAAAGTGGAGGGAAAATTTAAATTAGGAAATGGATTTCCATTCTAGGAAAAGATATATATTCTCAAATATAATACCCATTTATTTTGGTGTCTTTACTATACTCATTGTATCAATTTTTTTATAAGATTAATTAGATGGCTTTCTAGTGGGGCTCCACCCTTGAAATTGTGAGGGTTTGTTCATGGGACCCATATCCCATACAATTTATTTGCAAGGATATCACTTTAACTAATTCTCTGAGTGAGAGATACAACTACAATTACAATTCATCCTCCAGGGGTTCTTTCTACCTCTCTAGCTTTACCTATGTGCCTACCACTTTAACTAATGCTCTATTAGTAGGGGATACAACTACAATCACAATTCATCCTTTAGGGGGCCATTTTTGGCTTCTTCAACTCTACTTGTAGGCCTACCACCCATAAAATATTCTATCTACATTCCTCCAACAAGAATGCTCCTCCTACCATTTATCTCTTCTTATAGGACATCCACTCCTCCTCTCCTTGATCTTCTTATTATAGTCCTCTAGCATTCTTCCCATCTTGAATTCTTTTTCTTCCATACTCCATTTGTAAGGATTATACTTCTCCTACTTTCTCCCCTTCATTCCATCCAACATGCTCCTCTAGCATCAATTATGGGAATACCACTCTATCAATCAATTGAAGTCGGGCTCTTGCTTCAACGCACCTACCAATGCTAAGATTTCACTTGGGGAGATTTGAACCTTTATCTTCAACATGAGAACCAAGTGGTCCTACCACTTGACCACAACCCCTTTGACATCAATTTGTTAATATTATTCATGATTTTATTTTATCATCTTGCAATGATATATTGTGTCCCACTTATGGGAGATCCTAATTTTTTCTTGAAATCACATATTTTTAGAAAAATTAATGATTTAAGCCTTGAGGGATTCCATCTAAAGGGCTTTAATTGATTGGAGTTAGATAAAACCTCCTTATATCAAACCCCCTTGGATAGAACCCTCCTAGTTTTAAATTAAACCCTCGATGGAGTCTCCTCTACACCTATCAAAATGCTAATAAAAGCCAACTTTACTTCACCTTTTGGGGGGTCAAATGAATCCATTTATAAATTATATTTTTTAATTATGTATCCCTTTGTATACGCTTTCCAAAAAGTATAATATCGAATAATTTAATTTGATTATTATATATATTTTCTATTTTGTAGTGAACATAATTTTTTCACCGAACAATAAGCTCTCTATTCCACACAAGTGGAAAAATATAAAAATAGAGAAAAAATTCTAAAAAATATTTGTACCCTAGGTATTGATGTCATTGTTTCAACAAAAAAAAAGAAAATTAAATTTTGATACATACAAGACAAGTTATGCGTTACGACATAAACTTGTGTCCAAATTATAATTAATCTCACTTCAAAAAATAATTTAAAAATATGTGAAAAAAATAATGAAAAATATCCATGCCCTAGATATTGGTGTTACAAATCTATATTTAAAAATTAATTTTATCCTTTCTATAAAAAAACTTATGCATTATGACATAAAAGCCACTTTTTAAAAATGTCGTTTACTATAAGAAATAAGTTATTAAAAATTATGTAAAAAAATTCACAATTTATTTCTAAATTTTCTAGAAAATATATATTTAGAATCTACACATAAAATCTCACAAATCACTAGTTCGCATCATCTTCAAATTCTTAATGGTTTAGCTGCTATAGGTGTTAGAAAGTGAAGATTTGGTTAAAAATGCTGATTTCAAGTCCCAATTTGGCCAAAAAGTGGGACACAATATTGTCGGCTGATCCTAATATGGTTATATGATATTGAACATTATATGATGCTTATAGATGTTTTCAATTTTATTGTTTCCTATAAGAAACTTTGAGATGCTAGTTATAGATGGATGATGTCAGATTATAATTTGATTGGTGTTATTTCTATTAATTATCTTAATCTATTTGAGTGTCATGAGTGAATTACAATTTATCGTGTTAGTATGTATATCCTAATTATGTATGTAGTGATTGTTGATGATCCAAGTACAAATATAGTAAAAACAATTTATTCTTAGTGCTTACAAATTTATCAACATGATATAACATGTATGTCAAAAGAAATAACATATCAAAAATATATGCAATACCATAAGAACACTGATATATCAAAAAATATGCAATACCACCACCAAAGAGAGTACAAGCTTGTGTTAATCTCAAATGTAGAGTACATCAACACAACTTCCCCCTTTAGTCTTGCATTCCAATAGCAACATAAATTGTAAAACAACCATAAAAACTACTACCCCATGCCTCCAATATATAAATGTAATCCATGAAACCGTGACTTACTACCCCATGCCTCCAATATATAAGAAAATGTGATCCAAGAAACCATAACTAGTTTCCAATACAATGGAATCAAACAATGAGCCAAGTAGTCTACATGTAAAAGATACCTCATGACATATGCCTGGGAGTTACAAGCATCTTTTTAGTAGCTTATATACTTTTCTCATGAACTTGGTCATCAAAATTCACTAGAGGACAAAAAACAACCCACTAGAAGACAAAATAACAACTCCCCAATTCAAAAAAAGACAACCAAATTCTTACACATCATCATAGATTATTTTTGACACCTCTTACAACACCATAAATACTCATAGATTCCCTTCCATTTCATGTCAAGTTTCCAATGATGTCTTGCAATGCTTCTTCCCACATTATGCCACTTACACGCATATTCCAAGTCACCTAGAGAGTAATAGCTAATTATAAATACCCTAAAACTCATGTGGATACCCAAGTTGGCCCTCTCCATGATCCTTGGAGATGTACACTTAATTAATTGACTATTAAATAAGTAAATTATAGTAGTCTAAAAAGATTGCAAAGTGAATATCACCCTTAGTCCTAATATTCTCCCACTTGATATTTATATTGCAATGTCACAATACGGAATAAAATAAAATAAATCAAGTGCTAGGAGAGGCAACGCCCATAGCCTCCCCACATTGGAACATAATTCTTTTGTTCTCATTGGTTAAGTGAGTGAATTTGCAACATTCCATAAAGTTTCCAAATTTTGAACCATGACCTATCCACCCTCTACCATCTCATGGAAAAATGATACTACACATAAATGTGTCTAGTATGAGCATGATACATAGAGTTTTTTATCAATCAAATTACACTTTGACTATCACATCCAATACTTACCTTTTTACAAATAAAACCAATACTTGAGGGTAAAAGCACAAAGCTGTGTCACACTTTTATAATGGAAACAACCAACGCTGATCTAAATTTTTAACTTGAATCATTAAAAAGTGACATATACATTTTGAATTTTGAAATGATGTAAATTAATGAAATGTATATTTTTAGTGTATTTTATGTTTGTATTTTTTTTATAAAAATTAAAAAATTATTTGAATACATTTTTTTTGTAAAATTGACACTATAATTTAGTTGTTGATAAAATGCTGAAAAATGAAGTTAAGTGGGATGTCACTCTTTTTATAGTAAATTTTATTTTTTTCTATCAAATTTTTTGTGTGTATTTATAAATTGAAACTTTAGTGCATGGATTTTTTTATGTATTTTGATAAATATATATTTTTAAATAAATATTAAAAGTTGCGTGAACTGAGGGTGGTAGGGTGGGCACCCAATCCAAGAACATTTGGATGGGTCGATGCCATAAGGAGTCATTATGGCCTCCTCTAAGCAATTAATTTTCATTGTGGCATTCATGAAACGGAGATACATCTCCCCCCTCGCTGAGCTAGCAGGCCTTCAACTTGATCCGTCGCATGCTTCACTTTTGCCAATCTCTCTATGCAATGATTACAGGCTTTGGTTAAACAAATGTGATCCCTCTCTAGTGCAAATAGATAGACATCTTTGGAGTGCATTCCTTTCTCTCAGTTCGAGTGATCCTTTGCTGGTCTTGACGATGGTAGTAGTAGTCAGTATGGAGAAGGGTTCAGGCTTCATTGCGAAGATCTTGGTGCATGGGTTGATAAATCTGGGGGCTTCGACACCTCTCCAGTTGGAGAGTTCAATTCGGTAGATGGCCTTCAAAGGCACGGTTACAGATTTAAGGCTAAAACGTATCCTGCGAAGGCATGAAGGCCTTCTCCTCCCGGCGGTCAAGATAATCTTGGGGATAGATTTCCTGGCAGCAGATGAGTTCTACAGGGTAGACTCTCACATTTCATCCCATTTCCTAGCTTCAATATTAGATGCGGGGGTGTCTACAGAGGCGGTGAAATAGGTCATGGTGAAACTATTCAAGCCAGAATTCCTCTGGGGCCTCGATTCCATTCTTGAGGTGGCCATTCTAGGGGTGGGTATTCCCCAACCAAAAGACATTACCTCACATAAAGACCCTCTGGAGGTGATGAAGGTCCTTCCCCTCATCCTCGACCTGAAAGGCTTGGCGCTGATAGAGCATCAGGATCGTGTCCTCCAGGCTTATGGCTTCCTCCAGAACATGCTGCAAGAGAATGTGGACTCTGGGGAAGGGGTGTGGGTTGACAAGCTTCATGCCATGGCTGTGGAGCTTGGCCTTTTCTGATATCTTGGTTGGATAAATCCCTAGTTCGGTGGGCTATGACCCAATAGTTTTGTTTATAATACAGTAACTATCAGACTAGTAAGCCTAATGGCTAATTTTGTAAAGCTTCTATAGGTTCAAGGAAGGGTTTTAGGAGTTTTTTGTCATTTGGCTGTTGCAGGTAAACTGCTTATAGGCACCTACATGTTTTCACTCTCTTCTGATCAATACAAACTTTATATTTATGAATTAAAAAAAAAAGTTACGTGAACTGAAAATTAATTATTTCGATGGGACGTCAGAATTTATCTTAACTATTTATCCAAAATAGAAAAAAAATTATATCATCTTGACATGGAATCTCTTCTCTAGTGTATCATATTTTTTTTATTTTTTAATAAACTTTACTATTTTTTCTTGATAAGACAATCAACCTTATATTTTGGTGCTGATGACCTACTTTTAGTAAAAATAAAAAATAAAATATTAACAATAATTAGACTATTAAAAAAAATATATTTTTTAAAACTACACTTACAAATCTACAAAAGGGTATTTTTAGATTTTAAAAAAAAATTATTTACATGAGTAGGAATTGTTGAAACGCCAACTTTTTTGAAATTTGTATTTTTTTTGGTAAATTGACCTCCAAGTGGTGCTACATATGTATTTAGTGGACTCTTCTAGTTGGAAACATGGTGGCCCATATCTAACTTAGCTAGAATGAAACTCACTAGACCATATGTTTGAAAAAAAATGACTTTTAGTTAGAAATGTTTAAAATCACTTGTGCTGATAAGTCAGCCAAAAGTGTGACACAGTTCTATGCTTTTACCCTTGAGCATAGTCTCTATAGCTACATTACCTCTTTGCAAGCATGCGTTTCAACAATAATTTTTTTGTTCTCATTGGCTTAGTGAGTGAATTTGCAACATTCCATAAAGTTTCAAAATTTTGAACCATGACCTATCCACCCTCTACCATCTCATGGAAAAAATGATACTACACATAAATGTGTCTAGTATGAGCATGATATATAGAGTTTTTTATCAATCAAATTACACTTTGACTATCACATCCAATACTTACCTTTTTACAAATAAAACCAATACTTGATGGTAAAAGCACAAAGCTATGTCACACTTTTATAAAGGAAACGACCAACGCTGATCTAAATTTTTAACTTGAATCATTAAAAAGTGACATACATTTTAAATTTTGAAACGATGTAAATTAATAAAATGTATATTTTTAGTGTATTTTATGTTTGTATTTTTTTTATAAAACTTAAAAAATTATTTGAATACATTTTTTTGTAAAATTGACACTATAATTTAGTTGCTGACAAAATGCTGAAAAATGAAGTTAAGTGGGACGTCGCTCTTTTTATAGTAAATTTTATTTTTTTCCTTCAATTTTTTTGTGTATTTATAAATTAAAACTTTAGTGCATGGATTTTTTTATGTATTTTGATAAATATATATTTTTAAATAAATATTAAAAGTTGCATGAACTGAAAATTAATTATTTCGATGGGACGTCAATTTTTGTCTTAACTATTTATCCAAAATAGAAAAAAAATTATATTATCTTGACATGGAATCTCTTCTCTAGTGTATCATATATTTTTTTTTTTAATAAAATTTACTATTTTTTTCTTGATAAGACAATCAACCTTATATTTTGTTGCTGATGACCTACTTTTAGTAAAAATAAAAAAAAAATATTAACAATAATTAGACTATTAAAAAAATTACATTTTTTAAAACTACACTTACAAATCTACAAAATGGTATTTTTAGATTTTAAAAAAAATTATTTACATGAGTACGAATTGTTGAAACACCATTTTTTTTTAAATTTTGTATTTTTTTTGGTAAATTGGCCTCCAAGTGGTGCTACATATGTATTTAGTGGACACTTCTAGTTGGAAACATTGTGGCCCATATCTAACTTAGCTAGAATGAAACTCACTAGACCATATGTTTGAAAAAAAATGAGTTTTAGTTAGAAATGTTTAAATTCACATGTGCTGATAAGTCAGCCAAAAGTGTGACACAGTTCTATACTTTTACCCTTGAGCATAGTCTCTATAGCTACATTATCTCTTTGCAAGCATGTGTTTCAACAATATTTTTTTGTTCTCATTGGCTTAGTGAGTGAATCTGTAACATTCCATATATTTTCCAAATTTTGAACCATGACCTATCCACCCTCTACCATCTCATGGAAAAATGATACTACACATAAATGTGTCTAGTATGAGCATGATACATAGAGTTTTTTATCAATCAAATTACACTTTGACTATCACATCCAATACTTTACTTTTTACAAATAAAACCAATACTTGAGGGTAAAAGCACAAAGCTGTGTCACACTTTTATAAAGAAAACGACCAACGCTGATCTAAATTTTTAACTTGAATCATTAAAAAGTGACATATACATTTTGAATTTTGAAATGATGTAAATTAATGAAATGTATATTTTTATTGTATTTTATGTTTTTATTTTTTTATAAAAATTAAAAAATTATTTGAATACATTTTTTTGTAAAATTGACACTATAATTTAGTTACTGATAAAATGTTGAAAAATGAAGTTAAGTGGGACATCACTCTTTTTATAGTAAATTTTATTTTTTTCCTTCAATTTTTTTGTGTGTATTTATAACTTGAAACTTTACTGCATGGATTTTTTTTATGTATTTTGATAAATATATATTTTTAAATAAATATTAAAATTTGTGTGAACTGAAAATTAATTATTTCGATGGGACATCAGCTTTTGTCTTGACTATTTATCCAAAATAGAAAAAAAATTATATCATCTTGACATGGAATCTCTTCTCTAGTGCATCATATTTTTTTTAATTTTTTTTAATAAACATTACTATTTTTTCTTGGTAAGACAATCAACCTTATATTTTGGTGCTGATGACCTACTTTTAGTAAAAATAAAAAATAAAATATTAACAATAATTAGACTATTAAAAAAACTACATTTTTTAAAACTACACTTACAAATCTACAAAAGGGTATTTATAGATTTAAAAAAAAAATATTTACATGAGTAGGAATTGTTGAAACGCCAACTTTTTTGAAATTTTGTATTTTTTTTGGTAAATTGACCTCCAAGTGGTGCTACATATGTATTTAATGGACACTTCTAGTTGGAAACGTTGTGGCCCATATCTAACTTAGCTAGAATGAAACTCACTAGACCATATGTTTGAAAAAAACAAACTTTTAGTTAGAAATGTTTAAATTCACTTGTGCTGATAAGTCAGCCAAAAGTGTGACACAGTTCTATGGTTTTACCCTTGAGCATAGTCTCTATAGCTACATTACCTCTTTGCAAGCATGTGTTTCAACAATAATTTTTTTGTTCTCATTGGCTTAGTGAGTGAATCTGTAACATTCCATAAAGTTTCTAAATTTTGAACCATGACCTATCCACCTTCTACCATCTCATGGAAAAATGATACTACACATAAATGTGTCTAGTATGAGCATGATACATAGAGTTTTTTATCAATCAAATTACACTTTGACTGTCACATCCAATACTTACCTTTTTACAAATAAAACCAATACTTGAGGGTAAAAGCACAAAGCTGTGTCACACTTGTATAAAGGAAATGACCAATGCTGATCTAAATTTTTAACTTGAATCATTAAAAAGTGACATATACATTTTGAGTTTTGAAATGATGTAAATTAATGAAATGTATATTTTTAGTGTATTTTATGTTTGTATTTTTTTTATAAAAATAAAAAAATTATTTGAATACATTTTTTTGTAAAATTGACACTATAATTTAGTTGCTGATAAAATGCTGAAAAATGAAGTTAAGTGGGACGTCGCTCTTTTTATAGTAAATTTTATTTTTTTCCTTCAAATTTTTTGTGTGTATTTATAACTTAAAACTTTACTGCATGGATTTTTTTTATGTATTTTGATAAATATATATTTTTAAATAAATATTAAAAGTTGCGTGAACTGAAAATTAATTATTTCGATGGGACATCAGCTTTTGTCTTGACTATTTATCCAAAATAGAAAAAAAATTATATCATCTTGACATAGAATCTCTTCTCTAGTGCATCATATTTTTTTTAATTTTTTTAATAAACTTTACTATTTTTTCTTGATAAGACAATCAACCTTATATTTTGGTGCTGATAACCTACTTTTAGTAAAAATAAAAAATAAAATATTAACAATAATTAGACTATTAAAAAAACTACATTTTTTAAAACTACACTTACAAATCGGGTAACTGCAAGAAGATGGGGGGCCAAAAAGGGGTCTTAAGTGGCCACTTTTTTTCTGAAATCAGGAAATGTTGGCCTTGGATGAGAAATTGAGCATAGTTACACTCAAAATTTGGAGATGCAACCAAAACAATGTTCGTAGTGCTCCGAGTCTACTTTCTGAACTACTATTTTTTTTAAAATGACATAGATTAAGGGGTTCAAAAGAGAGAGCCACATAAATTGGTGTTGTTTCTGTCAAAAAAACATAACATAGCATGTTTTGTGGCTCCCTCAAAAGGTCAACTTTTTTTGGTATTTTAAAAATCACTTTAGTGAGAAATTAGCTAATAGCATGTAGTTTATGTTTGATTTTTTTGATAATTTTTTGATGAATATTTGATTTTTTTCTAATTTTCAAAGTGGACACATCCTAAAAAATAGAATTTTGGCCATGCTACCCCTATAAATTTTGAAAACTAATTGAAAATCATTTTTTTCTTTTTTTAATGTGTAGAATGGAATCTAGTTTCTAAATATATATATTTTTTGAAATTTCAATGAATAGTTAATTTACAATAAAAAAAGACCAAACGGTGGTTTTTGCCCAAAAATGGACACACAAACAAAAGAAATTAAAGAAGAAAGGCTTAACATTGTTAAAATGTGAAAAAAATCACATCGTCAAATAGCTAAGAGAAAGCCTAACATTACCCAGGTGTTTGATTTGTTCGACCTTGAAACACGTGCAAATCTGAGGGTTAGCACAAATGAAATTATGTGAAATCTTGAAGAAAATGGAAAAACAAGTCTGTGGATGTTGAAAAGGCACTCCAAGCCTTTGGGTTGGAAATCCAAAGCAAATCCCAAGCCCAAGGCTTGGGATTCCCAAAGCAAAACATAACGCGAGCATGTTATAATGCTCTCGCATTATTGTTTGCTTTGCATTTTCCCTTTTTTGCAAAAGTTTGTGCTATTTGTCATGTTTTAAATAACGCGAGCACATTATAACACGCTCACGTTATGTTCCCCTTGAATTTTTTTATGTTCAAGGTTATTAATCATGTATGTATGTATGTATGCCTATATGTATGTATGCCTATATGTATGCATGTATAGTGTCGAGGGTAGAGGAGGGTAGACATGGGAGTGAGCCAGATAGGGGAGGAGAGGGGTGGATAAATATTGAGTGATTAAGGTTTAAGGTTGAGGGTTGAGGGTTTAGGGATAGGATTTAAAGTTTAGGGATAAGGGATTAGATTTTAGGACCTTGAGGGATTAGGGTTTAGGGTTGAGGCTTTAGGGATAGCATTTAGGGTTAAGGGTGAGGGATTAGGGTTAAGGTAGAGTGTTAAGGGTAGAGGGATTAGGGATAGGGTTTAGGGTTGAAAGTTTAGGGTTTAAGGTATAGTTTTAAGGGTTGAGGATTTAGGGATAGGGTTTAGGATTTAAGGTTTAAGTATTGAGGGTTGAGGATTTAGGGATAGGGTTTATGGTTTAGGGATAAGGGATAAGGGATTAGGGTTTAGGGTTTAGGGATTAGGGTACCATAAATTATAATTAGGGATTAGGGTTTATGATTTAGGGACTAGGGATTAGGGTATAGGGTTAAGCGATAGGGTTTAGGGATGTATAATTAAGGGGTACCATAAATAAACTAGAATTTAGGAAGGGTTGAGAAAATTTTGTGAATCATCATGGGCTGGAGATTAGAGATTTTATTATGTTCAAGTACATATCCAAGTCATAATTTAAGGTTGTAAACACCTAAAAATGTCTTCTACCATCAAACTAACTCCCGACAACCCTAAACACACCAATTTCCCTTCTAACCAATTAATTAAATTTTTATTTAATTAATTAACCCTTTCGTTTTCTAAATTCACATAATTTTATCCCCAAAATTGAATTAATTTTATTAATTCAATAGTCCAAACCTTAGCCAATTGATTTAATAAATATGCAATATTTATTAAATCAATTGGCTAAGGTTTGGACTATGCAATATTTATTAAATCAATTTCCCCTTTTCCACTAAGTCCAATTAATTAGTTAAAACCATATTAACTAATTAATTCAGCCTATAATTGACCTATCCCTACCCTAGACAATTAAATAGCTATTATTTAATTGCCTACCCTAACCTACCTCATCATAGTCCTAGGATTAATTAAATAAAATCTATGTTTAATTAATCCTAACCCCTTCATTTGGGTGGTGAAACCTTGTTTAACACCCTTCCCCACATCCTCCAAATAAAAAATTGAATTAAATCCACATAAGTTAATTTTTTATTTAAAAACATCCCACATCACATTTAATTCTCCTTACAAACCTATACTCATTTATTTCCTCTCTTCCCCAAATGAATTTTTAATTCATTTACATTCCCCCATATGAATCTTTAATTCTAAAATAATCCTTCATCCCCATGCTCATTTAATAACCCCTTTTCCCAAAATGAATAAAAGATTCACTTTTATTCCTAACCCTCCATTCATTCAAGATTGAATCTAGGCCCTCCACATCACTTTTATCCTCCACCATTGATCTTTCAAATCAATCTCCACCCTTGGATCAAAATCCCTTCCAAAAATCTATAAATAGAATCTCTCCCAAGCCATTTTCATCATCCAATTTTATGCAAAGTTACCATGTCAAAATCACTCTTGAGCTAGAATAGTGAGTTGCAAATTAGAGTAGCATTTCACATTTGAATCCATTGTCTAGGGATAATCATGTTGTAGGAGCTTGTTTTGGGTGCAAAGGCTTCTTCCTCCCTTGATGGGATTGGGTTTGCATGTGAGGTATAACTTTGTGTTATTTGCATTTAGTTTATTGTTTTCTACCTTATTTGCTTATCTAATCTACAAAGGTTAAGATATTTCAAAGAACAGGGTGTGTGAAAAATATCAATGCTCTTCGGCTTATGAATACTAACATTGATATAGATAAAATATGCCCTTCTTCTAACAGAGTATGCAGTTTAAGTGAACCGATGGGCAGCAAGTTGTCGAATGAGTTGGTTTAATGGGCGTGCCTCCTTCTTCAAGGCCCAGGTGGGAAGGAGTGGGATGTACAATTAAGGGGTACCATAAATAAACTAGAATTTAGGCATGGTTGGGAAAATTTTGTGAATCATCATGGCTTGGAGATTGGAGATTTTATTGTGTTCAAGTACATATCCAAGTCATATTTTAAGGTTATGATATTTCAAAGAATAGGGTGTGTGAAAAATATCAATGCTCTTTAGCTTATGAATACCAACATTGATACAGATAAAAAATGCCCTTCTTCTAACAGAGGATGCAATTCAAGTCAACCAATGGGCAGCAAGTTGCTGATCTTGAATTGGTTTCTGATGAAGAAAAAAATGATGTTGTTGAAGCAATGGAAGAAAATCAAAATTGTAAGTCTAATTTAATTTATTTCAACTTTCAAAGTAGGCATTTGCATTGTAGCTTTACCTAGAGGATTGGTATAACAAAAACTTAATTATGTTACAAGCCTTTCTTTGAAGAACCCTAGACATTATGGACCCTATCATCTAGAAAAGCACATGATAGTGAACTCTGCCCCACCTTTCAAATCAGATATTTACCTTTTTATTCAATGAAAATGAAGTCACGGAATGTAAACTGACCATGCATACTAGTAAGATCAAATTCTCTGCCTTCTATTCTTATTACTCTTACTTTATTAAGAGAAGAGTGTCAAAAAGAATGGGTTTAATTGTAGGCTAACATAAGGCAAAGCAGTTTTGTTATTACATTTTTCTGAGGGATCTCTAATAGTCTAATATAATGAAGTCTTCTATAATATGAACATCTGCATTTGTGTGAATGCTAAGCTTTAATATAGTAGAGTATTAAATCAATGCAATCAGCTATTTATTGGGTTAAAATAACTTAGTTTTTGTAATGGTTTGGGAATGCAGGAGTTGCCAAAAATAGGTGAATGTCCTCTACAATTACCAAGAGAAAAAAGTTTAGTAGTTCTTGTGGATAGAGCCAGTAAACAATGGGAGATTATTTGCCTATTTCATAACAATATACCTCCCCTATGTGTGGGGTGGACAGCAAGAAACATAGATGTACCCCAATGCAAATCTTTTCTCATAATGATCATCCTTCTTATTTCAACTATTAATTACTCACTATGGATGTACCATACGTAAATCTTTTCTCATAGTGTGTACACCTATTAGCATAATGAAGCCCAGATGGGCTAGAAAAACATGCCATATAACATTACTAACATTAAAAAAGTTCATAGCCATTTTTCTGACATATTCTTGTAAATCAAATATCTTTAAGAGAAGAGTGTCAAAAATGATGGGTTTAACAACCTAACATAAGGCAAAGCAGGTTTGTTGGGTTTAGGGATAGTGTTTAGGGTTTAGGGTTGAGGGATTAGGGTTTAGGGTTGACAGATTAGGGTTTAATGTTGAGACTTGAGGGTTGAGGGTTTAGGGATAGGGTTGATGGTCATAGGATTAGGGTTAAAGTAGAGTGTTGAGGGTAGAGGGATTAGGGATAGAGTTTAGGGTTGAAGGTTTAAGGATTGAGGGTTGAGGCTTTAGGACTAAGGGTTAAGGGATTCGGGTTTAAAATATAGTGTTGAGTGTCGAGGGTTTATGGATAGGTTTTAGGGTTTAATTTTTAAGGGTTAAGGGTTGAGGGATGGGTTTAGGGTTTAGGGATAACGGATTAGGGTTTAAGGTATAGTGTCGAGGGTTGAGGGTTTAGGAATAGGGATAGCATTTAGGGTTTAGGGATGAGGGATTAGGGTTGAGGGTTGAGGGATTAGGGTTGAGGGTTGAGGGATTAGGGTTGAGGGTTGAGGGATTAGGGTTTAAGGTATAGTGTCGAGGGTTGAGGGTTTATTGATAGTGTTTAGGGTTGAGGGTTGGGGTATTAGGTTTTAGGGTTGATGGATTAGGGTTTAAGGTATAGTGTTGAGGGTTGAGGGTTTAGGGTTGATGAATTAGGGTTTAGGGTTGACGGATTAGCGTTTAATCTCAAGGTTAGGGTTAGAGTGTAGAGGGTAGAGGGATTAGGGATAGGGTTTAGGGTTGAAGGTTTAATGATTGAGGGTTGAGGCTTTAGGGATGAGGGTTTAAGGCTTAAGATATAGTGTTAAGTGTTGAGGGTGCAGGGATAGGGTTTAAGTTTTAAGGGTTAAGGGTTGAGGGATAGGGATTAGGGTTTAAGGTATAGTGTTGAGGGTTGATGGTTTAGGGATAGGGTTTAGGTTTGAGGAATTAGGGTTTAGGGTTGATGAATTAGGGTTTAATGTTGAGAGTTGAGGGTTGAGGGTTGAAGGTTGAGGGTTTAGGGTTGAGGGTTTAGGGATAGGGTTGATGGTCAAGGGATTAGGGTTAAAGAAGAGTGTCGAGGGTAGAGGGATTAGGGATAGGGTTTAGGGTTAAAGGTTTAAGGATTTAGGGTTGAGGCTTTAGGGATGAGGGTTAAGGGATTAGGGTTTAGGATATAGTGTCGAGTGTCGAGCATGTAGGGATAGGTTTAAGGGTTCAAGTTTTAAGGGTTAAGGGTTAAGGGATAAGAGTTCAGGGTTGAGGGATTAGGGTTTGATGTTGAGGGTATAAAGATTGCAGATAGGGTTGGAGGGTTTAGGGATAAGGGATTAGGGTTTAAGATATAGTATCGAGCCCATTGAGGGTTTAGGAATAGGGATAGAATTTAGGGTTTAGGGATAAGAGATTAGAGTTGAGGGATGACGGATTAGGGTTGAGGGTTGAGTGTTGAGAGATTAGGGTTTAGGGTTGACGGATTAGGGTTTAATGTTGAGAGTTGAGCGTTGAGGGTTTAGGGATAGGGTTTAGGGTTGAAGGTTTAAGGATTGAGGGTTGAGGCTTTAGGACTGAGGGTTAAGGGATTGGGGTTTAAAATATAGTGTTGAATGTTGAGGGTTTCTGGATAGGTTTTAAGGTTTAATTTTTAAAGGTTAGGGGTTGAGGGATAGGGTTTAGGGTTTAGGGATAAAGGATTAGGGTTTAAGGTATAGTGTCGAGGGTTGAGGGTTTAGGATTAGGGATAGCATTTAGGGTTTAGGGATGGGGGATTAGGGTTGAGGGTTGAGGGATTAGGGTTTAAGGTATAGTGTCGAGGGTTGAGGGTTTATTGATAGCGTTTAGGGTTGAGGGTTGAGGGATTAGGTTTTAGGGTTGATGGATTAGGGTTTAAGGTATAGTGTTGAGGGTTTAGGGTTTAGGGTTTAGGGTTGATGGATTAGGGTTTAGGGTTGACGGATTAGCATTTAATGTCAAGGTTAGGGTTAGAGTGTCGAGGGTAGAGGGATTATGGATAGGGTTTAGGGTTGAAGGTTTAAGGATTGAGGGTTGAGGCTTTAGGGATGAGGGTTTAAGGCTTAAGATATAGTGTCAAGTGTTGAGGGTGCAGGGATAGGCTTTAAGTTTTAAGGGTTAAGGGTTGAGGGATAGGGATTAGGGTTTAAGGTATAGTGTTGAGGGTTGATGGTTTAGGGATAGGTTTTAGGTTTAAGGGATTAGGGCTTAGGGTTGAGGGTTTAGAGATAGGGTTGATGGTCAAGGGATTAGGGTTAAAGAAGAGTGTCGAGGGTAGAGGGATTAGGGATAGGGTTTAGGGTTAAAGGTTTAGGGATTTAGGGTTGAGGCTTTAGGGATGAGGGTTAAGGGATCAGGGTTTAAGATATAGTGTCAAGTGTCGAGCATGTAGGGATAGGTTTTAGGGTTCAAGTTTTAAGGGTTAAGGGTCAAGGGATCAGAGTTAAGGGTTGACGAATTAGGGTTTGACGTCGAGGGTATAAAGATTAGGGATAGGGTTGGAGGGTTTAGGGATAAGGGATTAGGGTTTAAGGTATAGTATCGAGCCCGTTGAGGGTTTAGGAATAGGGATAGCATTTAGGGTTTAGGGATAAGAGATTAGAGTTGAGGGATGATAGATTAGGGTTGAGGGTTGAGGGATTAGGGTTTAGGGTTGAGGGATTATGGTTTAAGGTATAGTGTTGAGGGTTGAGGGTTTAGGGTTGAGGGGTTAGGGTTTAGGATTGACAGATTAGGGTTTAATGTTGAGAGTTGAGGGTCGAGGGTTTAGGGATAGGGTTGATGGTCATAGGATTAGGGTTAAAGTAGAGTGTTGAGGGTAGAGGGATTAGGGATAGGGTTTAGGGTTGAAGGCTTAAGGATTGAGGGTTGAGGCTTTAGGACTGAGGGTTAAGGGATTGGGGGTTTAAAATATAGTGTTGAGCATCGAGGGTTTATAGATAGGTTTTAGGGTTAAGGGTTGAGGGATAGGGTTTAGGGTTTAGGGATAAGGGATTAGGGTTTAAGGTATAGTGTCGAGGGTTGAGGGTTTAGGAATAGGGATAGCGTTTAGGGTTTAGGGATGAGGGATTAGGGTTGAGGGTTGAGGGTTGAGGGATTAGGGTTAAGGGTTGAGGGATTAGGGTTTAAGGTATAGTGTCGAGGGTTGAGGGTTTATTGATAGTGTTTAGGGTTGAGGGTTGAGGGATTAGGTTTTAGGGTTGATGGATTAGGGTTTAAGGTATAGTGTTGAGGGTTGAGGGTTTAGGGATAGGGTTTAGGGTTGATGAATTAGGGTTTAGGGTTGACAGATTAGCGTTTAATGTCAAGGTTAGGGTTAGAGTGTCAAGGGTAGAGGGATTAGGGATAGGGTTTAGGGTTGAAGGTTTAAGGATTAAGGGTTGAGGCTTTAGGGATGAGGGTTTAAAGCTTAAGATATAGTGTCAAGTGTTGAGGGTGCAAGGATAGGGTTTAAGTTTTGAGGGTTAAGGGTTGAGGGATAGGGATTAGGGTTTAAGGTATAGTGTTGAGAGTTGATGGTTTAGGGGTAGGGTTTAGGTTTGAGGGATTAGGGTTCAGGGTTGATGAATTAGGGTTTAATGTTGAGAGTTGAGGGTTGAGGGTTGAGGGTTTAGGGTTGAAGGTTTAGGGATAGGGTTGATGGTCAAGGGATTAGGGTTAAAGAAGAGTGTCGAGGGTAGAGGGATTAGGGATAGGGTTTAGGGTTAAATGTTTAAGGATTTAGGGTTGAGGCTTTAGGGATGAGGGTTAAGGGATTAGGGTTTAAGATATAGTGTCGAGTGTTGAGCGTGTAGGGATAGGTTTTAGGGTTCAAGTTTTAAGGGTTAAGGGTTAAGGGATCAGAGTTAAGGGTTGAGGGATTAGGGTTTGACGTCAACGGTATAAAGATTAGGGATAGGGTTGGAGGCTTTAGGGATAAGGGATTAGGGTTTAAGGTATAGTATCGAGCCCGTTGAGGGTTTAGGAATAGGGATAGCATTTAGGGTTTAGGGATAAGAGATTAGAGTTAATGGATGACAGATTAGGGTTGAGGGTTGAGGGTCAAGGGATTAGGGTTTAGGGATAAGGTTTAGGATTGAGGGTTGAGGGATTATGGTTTAAGGTATAGTGTTGAGGGTTTAGGGATAGGGTTTAGGGTTGAGGGATTAGAGTGAAGGGTTGAGGGATTAGGATTTGATGTTGAGGGTTGAGGGTTGAGGCTTTAGGGTTTAGGGTTTAGGGATAGGGTTGAGGGTCGAGGGATTAGAGTTAAGGGTTGGGGGATTAGGGTTTGACGTTGAGGGTTGAGGTTTGAGGGTCGAGGGTTTAGGGATAGGGTTGAGGGTCAAGGGATTAGGGTTAAAGTAGAGTGTTGAGGGCATAAGGATTAGGGATAGGGTTGGAGGGTTTCAGGATAAGGGATTAGGGTTTAAGGTATAGTATCAATCTCGTTGAGGGTTTAGGAATAGGGATAGTGTTTAGGGTTTAGGGATAGGGTTTAGGGTTGAGGGATTAGAGTTAAGGGTTGAGGGATTAGGATTTGATGTTGAGGGTTGAGGGTCGAGGCTTTAGGGTTTAGGGTTTAGGGATAGAGTTGACGGTCAAGGGATCACAATTAAGGGTTGAGGGATTAGGGTTTGATGTTGAGGGTTGAGTACATTAAGGTTCGAGGGTTGACGAATTAGGGTTAAAGTAGAGTGTCGAGGGTATAAGGATTAGGGATAGGGTTGGAGGGTTTAGGGATAAGGGATTAGGGTTTAAGGTATAGTATCAAGCCCATTGAGGGTTTAGGAATAGGGATAGTGTTTAGGGTTTAGGGATGAGGGATTAGAGTTGAGGGTTGAGGGATTAGAGTTTAGGGATAAGGTTTAGGGTTGAGGTAGACAAGGAGAAACTGAGAGACATGGAGAGGGGAGAGGTAGAGAGGTGAGGGGGAGAGATAAGTGAGATATAGAACATGAGCTAATGGAACTAGAGGTGATATATTGTAAAGGTGCTATTGAAGGTGAGATAGGCACAAATATTTATGGATCAATCTATAGCAGGACAAAATGCAAGTGTTCATGTTTTGTCCTTCTATAGAAATGGTAAAAAAGTGTTGACCTCCATGTTCCAGGCCCACATGCTCTATTTCATGCTGATTATGTGCATGCTCTGACAAAAAGGAAGTGCTTTCATGCTGTTGGGAAGTTCACATGCACATTTTACACATTCTACCACCTTTGTATGATCTTTCCACCACCTTTTTTGCTTTTCCAACTTGAGGACGAGGAAATAACATAGTTTTCACACCAAGTTTGATATATATCTATTCAAGTTTTAATTTTTTTAGTGTTGCAATGTTAATTGTGATTCAATTTTAAGAATTTAACATTATAGATTGGTTAATAGTATTGTTGTTAGTAATTATATTTGAGTGTTATTCAATTTAACATTGAAAAGGAAGCAAGTGGTGAAAAACTCAAATTGTTGAGGAGTTTGATGCAAGAAGAAAAAAACACTACATAATTGAGTAATCTCTCCATTCGAATCTTCATTTTTTAGGCATGTCAAGTCTTTACATACATGTTCTTTACATTTTCCTTAATTCTATTTGAATTACTTTATCATGCTTTATCATATATGTTTAAAATAGACACATTCCCAATCAAGAAAGCAACCTACAATCTCACATGATGCCATGTATATTTTCTACACTTGGGCTCTTTAATAATTATGTGTAATAAATAGAACTTAACATACCATGATGTCAAACTATACAAGAATAAATCCTTACAACATAATAAAAATACAATCCCACTATTATCTTGTCATATTAACAAGTTAAAATACAAATGAATAGGTGCCAAGATCATACAAGTATGCACATGACGTGATGATTTGTATGCACATATCTTGGGCTAGGACATTCCTTATGCACCTATTCATGATGATTTGTACATGCACATGACACAACAATTGTTGTTTATTCCTTCACAAGCCACCCAAATCCTAGTATCCCTAGTACCAACAAAACACCTTCTCAATTCCAAATCCTAGTAGCCCTAGTAACAACAAACATGTCAAATTAGATCTGCCTCAACCTTTTCAAGCATGAAGTCCCATGTACTCTTTTCATGGCTGCAATAATTTTCTATGTATGCTTTGTACCTATTTTGGTTGAGTGACATTTACTCTTTTACATGATGATTGTATGTAAATTTACTATGAAGGGTTGAATGACATATATTTTAGTTATTTGTATGGATTCATTTCTTAGGAACTAATATTGGTCTCTTTATCATGCTACAGACAAATTCTTCGTCATGCCGATGAAACGATCAAGAATTAAACCAACACAGGAAGAGTTAGAATCTAAGAATGCAAAGAAAGTAGTGGCTATGATGGAACTTCGCGAGAAGAGGAAATTGGACAAGATAAATGAAGACATGCCAATTGAGGAGGAACCACAACCATCACAATGAGATATGGTATTGGCGACACAAAGAGAACGAATGCAAAAACTTCGTGCTACGAGAGATTTGAATACCATAGTTGGAGACATGTCCTCTACCACAAGTCAACATGTAGGGACACCATCTACCACATCTCAAGTTGAGATTACATCATCCCTCACATGTGATGAAGGAGGTAGGCCATCATTCCCACCTCAACCTCAAGGTACGTCATCTATTCCATCTTTGATCAAAGGTATGCCATTTAGACCATCTCATTTAAATATTGATGAAATTTTTAATGTTGAGATGAATTTATCTAACTTAACACCACCTAGAATTTTGCATAGAAGGCCAAAGTATTTGATTGATATTGATGAGAATATTTTGCAGCCAATGTAAGGTAAGATTCTAAAACACACTTGTAGAAGATATGCTCATAAGATTTGGAGATTATTCTTTGAAAAGTTAAATGAGACTGCAAGATGTCAACTATTCCTTGAAATGATGTGAAGTATAAAGTATAGGTCCATCATGAAGATTCTTGGGTTGAGAACATCAGAGGCTTCAAGTGAAAAATCTATTGTCAAGAATCTAATGAGTGCGTATGAGAGTGTGGGTAACACCTCATGTACAAAAGATAGTAATGCAACACGGTGTGTGATTACATCCACTATAGTAAGTAGTCAAACAAGGAAATCTCGTCTCATTAGAAAGACGAGTCAAGAATTAAGAAATAATAGGAAAACTTTATCAAGAGCCATTGGAAGACACCAAAGAATTGAGGACACTAATTCCAATGAATTATGGGTATTCTCGGGGAGACTACCATGAAAAGATAAACCAATTGTTGAAGCATTGAGATCACTAATTGAAGACTTTTGGAAGAATTACACAAGGGTATCTCTGAATCAAAGGGATGTGGTAAGAAGGAGAATCAGTAGTCAAAACCGTGAGCCACATCCAAAGCATTTTTTGGATGAGACTCAACACAGTTTTATGGTAAATTTCTAGAGAAGTATCCTCAAATTAAAATTTGTCAAAGATATTTTGAAATGCTAAAACCTTTCTATGTCAAGATAAATCACACACGCACTACTTGTTGTTGTAGATTACATATTGAATTTTCTAACCATTTTGATGTTTATAGGTCTATATGTTTAGATATGCATACTAACAATGTTTTGCAGGGTTGTGCCATACGTGCCCCACCAACATCTTCAAGAGACTTCATATCAAGAATTTTATGTGAAAGAGAGGAAGGTTAAATATTCTACAAGAAATTATGCTTGGATGGCACATGTCATCATTGCGGTGGCTTGCAACATTTGCCAATATGTGAACATATGGAAAGAACACATGCAGTTGGAAACAAACTAGTAGAGTTTGGCAAGTATAAAACAGTGGCATACAATACAAAAGATGGTAAAGAATCAAAGATGTGTGAATTGGTTTTTGAAAAGATTCCAGTGTATCAGTTTATGCCTATATTTCATGATAGCATAGTGTATGAGTATGCAAGACATGCCCATAGAGCTCAATGGTTGGACTTGCAATTCAAGTTAAAGGACACATTTCCAGTTGGTAACATTGTTTTAGCCATCGACTTTGTAGAGAACTACAGTCTACAGCCACAACATGAGGTGCAATCACAATATTACAACTCCACACAGGTTTCTATATTTGTGCACATCACATTCATCCATGTGAATGATAGTATAGAGGATGACAGAAAGATCATAAGGGAGTATAATTTCTATATTAGTGATGATCACACACATTCTACAGAGTTCATGCAAGGTTGCTTTCAGGTGTTCTACAATGATTTGGCTAGATGGGGCATATTGTTTAGTCAGCATGTCATATGGTCAGATAATTGTGTGTCACAATTCAAGAACTTGCAGAATTTCTATTGGCTGAGTAGGAGGCATAATTTTATAGGTATTCATCATATGTGGAACTTTTGTGAGGCTAGGCATGGAAAGGGGGAGAATGATGGTACAGGAGCATGTATCAAAAGAGCCATAGCATGAGAAGAGTTAAAGTATAAAGATAATGCAAAGTTGATAGATGCAAAATCAATTGTCGAGTGGTGTAATGCTTCCATGGGTCCAGGTAATGAAAGTAAGTCTTTAGTTCATAGATTTTTTTGGTTGATAGATGATACTAACATTGCACCATATGAGGACTGTTGTACATTGACAGGATCAAATGAGATGCACTCTTTCAGAAGCTCAATTGTAGGTTCATGGAGTATCCATACGTGAAAGATGTCATGCTTTTGTTCTTCCTATACAATTCAAGCCTGGGATGAGTGCAAGTCAAAGGAGTGGGTTGACGAATGGTAGTTAAGTTATCTTAGCCCACTTGACATGTATCGACCCCCAACGGCACTGGAACTAACATAGATGGAATCATTAGTTGACTTTGACCACATATCAAATCTAGTTCAACTAGGTAATATACCTATTTGCATAGTTTTTGAAATTCCTAATGTCATCTTACTTTGTAGTGTTTTTGTAATGTTGACTAATTTCATCTAATTTGCTACACATATCAATATAGGGCATGTATATGTAGTTATTGTAGATGAAGATAATGAAGAGGGAATAGATTATTACTTATGTCATTGTGTTGAGGCCAAAAAGAAATTGGAAGCCCCAGTTACAGATGGAGAAAACATTGAATACCCTACAGGCTCAGTGGTTATTACTGGAACATGGCTTAGAAGGTACCCACATAAGAGTGTTAATGTTTGGCTATTTCAGGACTTTGACACGCATTGGAAAATTCATCATTACTTGAACCTTGTTGTGGCATCCAATGTTCATTTGATATAGTATCAGGGTAGACCTTTGAACAAAATCTTGTGGAAGGTGCATGAGTCTGACCATGAAGCAATACTTGACATAATAAAGAGTAGAGCAAACCTGGATGGTTCATTGGATTAATTTGTAAGTATTCACATTGATTTTGTAAATTCATGTTACATTGAGTTGTAAGTATGCACATTAATTTGTAAGGTTTATCTTTTTTTATTTCCTGCTACACTTTTACACATATACACATTTTTACATCATCATGTTATGCTTCAAGGGGTTAGACCTAAGTGATGGATGAAGTTGATCCTGAGAATAATATATAAAATCTAGGTAATGTATAAAATATAGGTGTCTCTAGGTGTCTTGGTTTCTAACTAGATAATAGGTGTCTCTAATTATGATGTAGAGGCAATGGGATAGTTGGAGGATGGCAAACTAGACAAGGTTTCCTTATGCTCTAAAGCCCAAATTTCATGATCATTATACAAAAGTGGGAACAACAGTTAGAGACTTTGAATTCTTCATGGAAAAGGTGATTGTAGATGCTATGGGACCCATTCCAATCATTGCCAGAGGTAGACCAAACTCAGGATTAACTCTTCCTTCACAAACCCAAGAAATGACTTGTAGCCCTAAAAAAAGAGAATAGTCTTAATAACTTTTGATACAGATCTTCAAACATAGAACTTGGACAATCATTAGATACCCATTTAGACTCCCTATCACATATCCAAAACTAGGTATAGGTTGTTTTGGACAATATACCCTAACCTATAACTCCTCTCAATAACCTAGAGCCCCAATTAGGCCTAAAATACAAAGAGACCCCCCTTAAATTCACACATAGAACTCAAGCAATGACTTGAGCACTTAGTATTCACACAAAAACTATGAATTTTGTGGGTTTTGTCCTCCTACAATATGTTGTTCCTAAAAATACCTTTATGGTTCCTTCTCTATGTCTCTAACCATCACCTAACACATGGTTTTGTTAGGTTTCCTCAAAGAAACTTCTTCTCCTCAAATTTCCTACCAAAAACTCATCATAGCATACCAAAACAGACCTACTACAACCCATTCCACTGAACAAAAGTGAATCAAATCAATGGAATGGCCAAAAAAAGCACGATTCTTACCAAAATCCTAGATAAGGGTTTCTTAAATTGTTTTCAGGAAAATGAGTCTTACTCTACTCTAGAATTGTTTCAAGATGCCAAACTAGATGCAAATGAATGTCAACTCACTCTAGTTTCATGCCACCACCATAGTCCTTTAGTTACACTAATGGTGCAAGGGCACCTAGGTTGTCATGCCTCCAAGAGGGGTCAAAAAATGAAATTTTGTTTTGATTGAGTCAATTGTATGTAATAAGGTCTTCTAAGACCATTTCATTTTTTTTAAGTCACTTTAAGTCATTTGGGGTTAGTTTGAGTCTTTGAGTCCTATTGTAAAAAAATGTCAATGTTGTCAAGTTGCACAAAGCAACTTTTGTATTTTTGGTGTCTTGCTCCTGATGCGACCAAACTGACAGTTCTAATGCGTCTGGATGGGTACATTTAGGCTAGGCATGGTTCTATTTTTCACCCAAACATGTCAAAACAGTCTGAGCTACATTGTACCAACGATATCCCTGAAGAGTCCAAAGTGCAAAAAGGTAGCAATCTTTGATGAGATGTTACTCAAAAATCGTATCACTTAGAAATATTTCATCTTATGCAACATGATAACGTAGAGTGTCTCTACAATAACCTCTCTTAGTTTTTTATATGTGCCTGCCCCAAAAATCATCAAGAGGCAGTGTAAAGTTGCAAAGGGGTGTAACATTCATCCTGCTCCTGATGTGACCAAACTGAATATTCCAATGCATCTAGATGGGACAATTACTCTAGGCATGGTCCTATTTTTCACCCAAACATGTCAAAATAGTCTGAGCTATATTGTACCGATGATATCCCTGAAGAGTCCAAAGTGTAAAAAGGCAGCAATCTTTGATGAAATGTTACTTAAAAACTGTGTCACTTAGAAACATTCCGTCTAAGGAAACACAATCATGTAGAGTACCTCTACAATAACCTCTCTCAGTTTTTTATATTTCTGAGGCATTTGCCTGTGGTGAAAGGTTTTCTGCTGCCCCAAAAATTGCCCGAAGGAGGCAGTGTAAAGTTGCAAAGGGGTGTAACTTTCATCCTACTCTTGATACAACCAAATTGACTATTCCAATGCATCCAGATGGGTACATTTATGCTAGGCATGGTCCTATTTTTCACCCAAACATGTCAAAATAGTCTGAGCTACATTGTACTGATGATATCCCTGAAGAGTCCAAAGTGCAAAAAGGGAGCAATCTTTGACGAGATGTTACTTGAAAACCATGTCACTTAGAAACATTCTATTTGAGGAAACATGATTACGTAGAGTGTCTCTACAATAACCTCTCTCAGTTTTTTATATCTTTGAGTCATTTGCCCATGGTGGAAGGTTTTCTGCCCCAAAAATCGTCAGAAGGAGGTAGTGTAAAGTTTCAAAGGGGTGTAACTTTCATCTTGCTCCTGATGCGACCAAACTAACTATTCTAACACATCTAGATAGGTACATTTATGCTAGGCATGGTCATGTTTTTCACCCAAACATGTCGTGTACCGACGATATCCCTGAAGAGTCCAAAGTGCAAAAAGGTAGCAATCTTTGATGAGATGTTACTCAAAAATAATGTCACTTAAAAACATTCCGTCTAAGGCAACATGATCGCGTAGAGTGCCTCTACAATAACCTCTCTCAGGTTTTTATATCTCTGAGGCATTTGCCCGTGGTGAAAGGTTTTCGGCTGTCCCAAAAATCATCAGAATGAGGTAGTGTAAAGTTGCAAAGGGGTGTAACTTTCGTCTTGCTCCTGATGTGGCCAAACTGACTATTCTAACGTGTCCGGATGGGTACATTTACACTAGGCATGGTTCTATTTTTCACCCAAACATGTCAAAACAGTCCGAGCTACATTGTATTGACAATATCCCCAAAGAGTCCAAAGTGCAAAAAGTCAACAATCTTTGATGAGATGTTACTCAAAAATTGTGTCACTTAGAAACATTCCTTTTGAGGCAACATGATCATGTAGAGTGCCTCTACAATAACCTTTCTCAGTTTTTTATATCTCTAAGGAATTTACCCATGGTGAAAGGTTTTCTTCTGCCCCAAAAATCATTAGAAAGAGGCAGTGTAAAGTTGCAAAGGGGTGTAACTTTCATCCTACTCCACGACGCAAGTTTTAAGTTGATTTTCTCCAAGGTGCCAATGTGAGGTTGTTTTGATGGCAAAGGGCACCTTGATTCATGATGTTGAATCTCCTTCCTCCTAGGCGCCAAAATGGATAGTTTAGACAAGAAAAGGCGCCTTAGTATACTTATCTCATTTCTTGGCAATTTGATGGCTTCAATCACTTGTTCAAACCTATAGGAGACCATTTTACACTTAGGTGCTAGATATTAGGATTTAGAACATCTTCCTTCAAGGCACCAAAATGAGGTTATTTAGACACAAAAGTGCGCCTCCATACAAGATGCTTATTCTCCTTCCACTTAGGCGCTCATTCATGATGATCCAAGTGACAATAGGCACCTAGACTTCCTTTGGTAAGATTTAGTCATTTTGAAGGTTCTAACACTAGGCACTATAGTTGGAAGTGATTTGAAGTTTATTTTCCTCTAGGCACCCAAAATGGATGGTGGAGATAAGAAAAGGTGCCTATGCTTCTTTTGATGATTTTCAAAGTCTTCCTAAGTATATTATGTTATATTGACCCTTAGGCGCAAATGGATGATCTAGGATGACTCTAGGCGCATATCCAAGGTGATATCTTTCTAGGTACAATCTTCACTAAGTTTAGACTTCACTTTACATCAAGGCACCAAAATGGATAGTTTAGAGAGAGGCAAAAATGCGCCTAGAGGTATGATGCTCAGTTTGATGTGTTTGATCAACTTTGATAATCAAGATGAATTTCCTCCCTTAAGGCACCCTCCTTTATACTTTGAAACATCCTTTCAATATCAAGGTGCAATTTTGAGGTTGTTTGGATGATGAAAGGTGCCTTGAGTTCTAGGCAGAGTTTTGAGGTTGTGCAAGTAGAGAAATGTGCCTAAGGTCTTAAAAAAAATTTGTGCCTGAAACTGAAAATCCTTGAGGTATGACTTATGGAAGCCGATAGCCCCAATGTTATGTTGCATACTAAAATTAGGTAAGACTCAATGTAATCTCATAACCTTGCCTTATATGCAAGAGGAATTACATTTAATAACCACAATGGTTATCAGGGGCTCATAAGCATATGATTTTTACTATCTTATTCAAAACAACAAACATACTCTTTGCATCCCAATATGGTATAATAACATGAAATTAAGAAATATTTTCAATTGACCAACTCATAAAAAATATGGATCAGCATACTCATTTGAATATTTTCAATTGAGCAACTCATAAAGAATATTAATATTTTCTGTTCAACATGATGATTTATTTTTTTTAAATACAACTTTTATCTTTTAGTTCCAAAATGAGGTTTAGGTGATACTTGAATAACAATAGCTAGCTTATTGGATCAACAAACATCTTATGTAATACAATTGGACTTTAAATATTTGAAGTAGCCATCTACAAATATCCATTCAAACGTGGATTTATAATGCAAGTATGGATGCCATCAATAAAAAATATTTGTATTAACCAAATATCCATATAGGCATACATCAATATCTGTCGATATAAGTATAACATATATACCAAATAGCCATATAGGCTTACAAGAATGCCATATAGGCATATAATGTCAACTATATGCAATACAAAATATATGTCCACAAATGCCATATAGGCATACAACAAAGGAACACAATAAAAAGTCATTCCCCTCTGGTTGGTGAAGAGAATAGATCACAGGTAGCCTTTGATCTTCTAGGGGATAGAGACGTGTATGTGGGTGGTCTACTACAAACCCGAGGGCTACTCCTCCTATTTAGTTCTTCCTACATCTTTAGCTGTTACAATAAAAAGTATAGACATTAATATATAGAAATTACATGTTATAAAAAATAAAATATTTAACAAAATAATCACTTACCGCTACCATATAATCTGTCTCCTCACTTGCCTCAGTAGCAGGAATAGGTTGTGGTGATGTCATGTCCTCTAGAAACCATCCAGATAGAAATTAAACTTCAAATCAATAATCTTTTGATTTTTCAAAAATAAACAACTATAACAATGAATGTAAATTAAAATTTACTAATCTACCTCATACCCCTGTCAATGCCATGGAGCTATGAATCGCAGAGGTCACACCATGCTCCATTGCCCTATGAACATTGGGAGGTGTCTCTGTAGCCTACATCATCTGGAAATAAAACAACATTATTCAATTACGAAAACTATAATAGTGATGCAAATCATGGCTCCTATCATACACACATGTTCATCTAAACATGGAAGTACACACAATAAAGCACACAAGTCACATACAAAAATCTAGTAAGTATAATTCATTCATTAAACTATTTATTTTATTACTTCCGTGAAGCTTTGAAGTCCACCACCGCTGGTAGGTGTTGCCATGAAATCTCCAATATTAACCTATTCAACATCTAAAATCAGATATTAGAATATCATTCATATAACGATGCTATTCACATGTAATATTTATAATTGTTTACTAGTTACATACCCAGACAGTAGATGATCTAGTGTAATATGCAAGTGGAGAACCACTAAAAACTGCATCAATGCTATGACCCTAAAATTTTATTAAAATCATCAAACTAAATTAGTTAATCTTGCATTTCAAAAATAAAATTTAATAAATTAAATTCAATAAACTTGCTAATATTTACCTGAGTATCAAGACCGAAAGTCTCACTCAGGAGGGTATCTGTCATCACCATCTGCTCAGCTGCAGATGTAGCCTGTGCACCTACATCCTAACTATCCATGGGGTCATAACCATAGGCTAACCTGCAAGTCTGACAAGCATGGGGTGGGACCCTACTCCTCGCACTATCTCCCAACCCACTCTGTGATGCAGGACTAGCATGCTCTATGATGCTCTGGGTCAAGGCACTAATGGACTGAAGTGTATCGACCTCAACACTCTCCTTCACAATGGAAGGGATAGAAACATGCTCATGGGCTAGTCTACTGATTACTCATCTCACTGACCACTGTAGGTCAACACGTGCCCTTGGTCTATCTTGTGCTGACCCCCCACCTCTACCCTGGAAGTCCCACATATCAAAATAGTTTGGCACTTTATTGAGGACAAACTCCCAGTAGAGTTTCCTCAAAAAGTATTGTGGGACCTCATTATTATTGCATGGAGGATGGTCAAAAACCATCCACCACCTCTGTCCAAAATTGTCCCTTATCGCTTGGTTGTTGCACCAATGGATAGGGAACCTCTTACATGTAATGGGTGGAGGTTGATTTGTTTGTGGGTTTGTGAAAATTGAACACAAGTCTAATTTTGTAATTTGTAATTTTTTCACATCTTGGTATGACAGCTTGTCTACGTAATAGTCTCTAAACTCTCTCCTCTTATCCATCCAACTAGATATTTGCTTGCTAATTGAATCTACATTTGATAACATAGATTCAAGAGATTCAGCAAGCATGGACCTATGTAAGGTTGAATTGGAAGGATCTTTCAACCTTGCAATTACATCTTCAATTTCTTTTTTATTTTTTTTATTTTTTCCCATTATATTTTCTTGTGTTCCAGGGGCATGTCGAGGAATGGATGGAGGAGGTTGTTGTTCTGCAGGTATTTCCTCCTCAAGATTTTGTGGATTTTGAGGAGGAGGAGGAGGAGGTGCATTAACATTTCCTGACAATTAACAAAATTTACATCAAAAATCAACTTAAACCTACCTATTTAGAAACAAATTTAAACAAAAAAACAAATAAAACTCACTCCTTTGGCGTGCTCAACATCGTGGTGGCATTTTGGCGACGAATTGCTAAGATTTTGGTGTTGAATTGACTTTTCTAAAATGCGAGCGCGCTTCCTAGAGTTTGCAGGCTGTGGGTATAGAGAAGAAAAAAGAATTGAAATGAGATGATAATCTTTTTTTTTAATAATAAGTCATAATGTACTCGCATTATGGTTTGGTTTTGACAAGCCTTAGGCTCGTCATTACCAAACCATAATGCGAGTGCGTTATAATGCGCTCGCGTTATGCATTAAATTTTTTTGAAAACAATTTGGCCACTTTTTGGCCCCCCATCTTTTTGTACTTACCCAATCTACAAAAGGATATTTTTAGATTTAAAAAAAAAATTATTTACATGAGTAGGAATTGTTGAAACACCAACTTTTTTGAAATTTTATATTTTTTTTTCATAAATTGGCCTCCAAGTGGTGCTACATATGTATTTAGTGGACACTTCTAGTTGGAAAAGTTGTGGCCCATATCTAACTTAGCTAGAATGAAACTCACTAGACCATATGTTTGAAAAAAAATGACTTTTAGTTAGAAATGTTTAAATTCACTTGTGCTGATAAGTCAGCCAAAAGTGTGACACAGTTCTATGCTTTTACCCTTGAGCATAGTCTCTATAGCTACATTACCTCTTTACAAGCATGTGTTTCAGCCATAATTTTTTTATTCTCATTGGCTTAGTGAGTGAATCTACAACATTCCATAAAGTTTCCAAATTTTGAACCATGACCTATCCACCCTCTACCATCTCATGGAAAAATGATACTACACATTAATGTGTCTAGTATGAGCATGATACATAGAGTTTTTTTATCAATCATAGTACACTTTGATTGTCACATCCAATACTTACCTTTTTACAAATAAAACCAATACTTGAGGGTTAAAGCACAAAGCTGTGTCACACTTTTATAAAGGAAACAACCAACGCTGATCTAAATTTTTAACTTGAATCATTAAAAAGTGACATACACTTTAAATTTTGAAATGATGTAAATTAATGAAATGTATATTTTTAGTGTATTTTATGTTTGTATTTTTTTATAAAAATTAAAAAACTATTTGAATACATTTTTTTGTAAATTTACACTATAATTTAGTTGCTAATAAAATGCTGAAAAATGAAGTTAAGTGGGATGTCACTCTTTTTATAGTAAATTTTATTTTTTTCCTTCAAATTTTTTGTGTGCATTTATAACTTGAAACTTTAGTGCATGGATTTTTTTTATGTATTTTGATAAATATATATTTTTAAATAAATATTAAAAGTTGCGTGAACTGAAAATTAATTATTTCGATGGGATGTCAGCTTTTGTCTTGACTATTTATCCAAAATAGAAAAAAAATTATATCATCTTGACATGGAATCTCTTCTCTAGTGCATCATATATATATATATTTTATTAAACTTTACTATTTTTTCTTGATAAGACAATCAACCTTATATTTTGGTGCTAATGACCTACTTTTAGTAAAAATAAAAAATAAAATATTAACAATAATTAGACTATTAAAAAAACTACATTTTTTAAAACTACAGTTACAAATCTACAAAAGGGTATTTTTAGATTTAAAAAAAAATTATTTACATGAGTAGGAATTGTTGAAACGCCAACTTTTTCGAAATTTTGTATTTTTTTTTGTAAATTGAACTCCAAGTGGTGCTATATATGT
Organism: Cunninghamia lanceolata; assembly: GCA_027924645.1. NCBI lineage: Eukaryota > Viridiplantae > Streptophyta > Pinopsida > Cupressales > Cupressaceae > Cunninghamia > Cunninghamia lanceolata. The sequence continues at coordinate 8,395,558 of BSBN01000252.1, read as the reverse complement.
ATTTAGTGGACACTTCTAGTTGGAAACGTTGTGGCCTATATCTAACTTAGCTAGAATGAAGCTCACTAGACCATATGTTTGAAAAAAAATGACTTTTAGTTAGAAATGTTTAAATTCACTTGTGCTAATAAGTCAGCCAAAAGTATGACACAGTTCTATGCTTTCACCCTTGAGCATAGTCTCTATAGCTACATTACCTCTTTACAAGCATGTGTTTCAGACATATACTCTACCTCTATAGTTGAAAGAGAAATTGTAGGGTATCTCTTACTCATCCAACTAATTACACCACCAAATAAGGTGAAAACATAGCCACTTGTAGATCTTATACTATCTAGATCTTTAGCCCAATTGGAATAAATGAAGCCTTATAAATCAAGTACCTTGACCAAATCATTAGTACCATGATAACAAATACAACAATCTAGAGTTCTTCACAAATATCTAAACACCCTCTTAACATAAGCCCAATGTTCCTTACCTGGATTAGACATAAACCTACTTAGAAATCCCACTGCTTGGGCAAGATCTATTCTTGTATAGATCATTGCATACATAAGACTTCCAACAATAGTAGAATAAGGAACATTATACATCTCTTTATGATCATAATATGATTTGGGACACTACTCCAAATAAATCCTAGTGCCTACAAGTAAGGGAATACTTACTAGCTTGCAATCCTGCATTGCAAAATGCTACAAAATTGTATCAACATCTTTTGATTTAACCAAAGGCTTTTATTAACCCAATCCCTACAAATTTCCATACCAAGAATATATTGAGCAGCCCATAAATCTTTCATATCAAAAGTATTGGAGATCTAATTATTAAGCTCCTTAATCACCCCCTTTTCATTCCCAATAAATAGTATGCCATTAAAATACAAGACAATAATTATACTCATTTCCCTAATCATCCCCTATTGTTGTAAGTCTCATTGCTCAGGAGACTCTTTACATCTTCTTGTAGGTTATTTTTGTAAAAGGGTTCAGGGCCTTTCAATCCCATTTTTATCAATATAAAAAACATACAAGACAATGATTAATAACGAGCGACTTTCCCTGGTAAAAGGGGCAACACTACCCCATGCCATAGCATGATCTAGAAGGGCCAAAAAATAGTGAAAATGATTAAAATCAAACAAAAAGAAGATCACAAAATGATAAAAGATAAAAACCTAGATGAATGTAATGACAAAACATGAAAACAATGAATTTATTAAAGTAAAATCAACAAAACAAAGTCTAGGGTTTCTAAAGAGGAATTTCTCATTTATTTTACTTGGTGATCCATGGGAGGTAGGTTAGTAGCCATATTCTTGATCTCTTCATTGATCTCTCTCTGTTGGCTGTCCACTTGCATGATTCCATCACCATTTAACATCTCTACCTCTAGATTCCCCTCTTCCTTATACTCTTAGCTTAGTTTCTATTTATGAATTTGGTTTGTTTTAACTCTTGTAGTGCTTTTCATGTCATCATTTTGTGTATGTATCATTCTTATAGGTCTTCATGATGAAGCGAGGTGACATAGGTATATTTAGAACTCAAGCATCAATGGTACATATTCTCATTTATATTTCAATGATTCATTTTAAATACATCATGAAGTCAAACTAATGCTTGTTAATTCAGGTACAAATGTGGGACAATGAAAAATATAAAGTCTAGTTTAGGAATGGTACCTGCATTTAATGTAGACTATCATCCCTAAGGGGGAAAATATGTAAGCATGAAAAGGGTGCACATGCCTACTATTTAGTGGAAAATTGGATTTATTAATATTCTAGATTTTAGATGTTTAAATCCGCCTCTCCTCTATACATTCAAGGATCTAGGGTTGAGTGGCGAGCACTATCATACCCTAGGTCATTTACAAATGTAGGGAAACTTGATTAGGGAATTTAATTATCAATTTTCCTTCTCCTATGCTTAATTGATCGTTAAAACCCTAATTATGCAAATACGACAACAAATTGACGAATAACAGAAAATGCTCTTGCAGACAGGAGTAAAATTCCAAATCACAGAGTACCTACTTTTAGGGCTCCAAAGTGGAACAGTCAGGGACACAGGAGTGGGCACCCAAATCTAAGGTTCTAGTTTCTTCGCGGGATCCGGACCTCCTTTCGACACTGATCAGCCCTGTAACTTATGTTTCCTGAAACTCAGATGCGGAGGACTCTAGAGTGAGCGCCCAAGTCCTAGAAGTGCTCCTATGTCCTACTTTTCTTCAGATCCTAAATCCTTGATGCCTACCAATCCTTCCTGCAACTTCACTTTTCCCAAATGCGACACCTGTAACCTGCAATCACAAGATTTGGTTTAGGGGTTGTGGTGTTTAAAGGCTTGCCTCAGTTAAGCCCTAGAGGACACTTAAGTCTCCGAACACCATTGTCAGATAAAGAGTGCATGCCCTTGTGAGGCAGAGGTAAAAACCAAAGGAATCAATGATGAAAACATAATATAATGTCACCTTGTAGTGAAGATATCATGGGAGGAAGATGCCCTTCAGTCCATGATGAAATAGATGCTCAAATCTACAAATATCAACACACAAGCCTACTCTTGCAACACAATGAAAGCCTTGAATCACCTTGAGAATGCCTAAAGTTCACAATGATCATCTAATTGAAATCTAGTTTACAAATGAATGCCAAAGCATGCTTTTATATGCAACTACAAGTACTCCCGCCAAGATTTTAAAAATCAAAACTTACCGTGTCGGCAAAAGGACCAAATAACAGTCACAAACTGACACCCAGAAATTAGGGCTACCACAAAATAGGGTAGGACTAGGGCACGAGTGCCCAAGTCCTCCCCCTATTTTGGGTAGGGTATAGCTCAAGGGGTCCACCTGGGTCCAATTTTCCATGGAACCTAGGTCTCATTCCATCAGGATGTCAAAATATGAACTAAGATGTCCTAAATGCATGCTAAAGACCCAGGAGCTAAACCTTATGAGTGAAAAGCCCCCAAGACGACATTTTTTGACGTTACACCTACATGGTAGTCCAAGGACAAGATATAGTCCTAATCATGTACATGTAAGCATGAAATATATATAACCTCTTAATAGCCTTCCTCTTGGTGAAATTGTTTCATTGATTTTTCACTTTTGTGCTTCTCCAATCCCTAAAACAACCTTCTAAAGTCTTGCACACTATTTTCCTTGTCACCTAACACATGTTCTACAAGTCATCCTATCACTTTCTAGCCTTGAAAACATGACCAATTCACTTTACAAGAGGGAAAATTTACTTTCCCTAGGGCCTTTATCATCATTTCACCCTTCAAGAGCCATCTAATTAACCTTCCCAAGCTTTTTGTACCCTCATTTTACTTGTTCAAGTCTTCTATTCTAGGTCACCACTTTTGTCTTCATGGTCTCCCTAGCTGACCCTACCACTAAAGTGTGGTCTCCTTGGGTGACTTGCCTTGGTAAAAGGGGTGAACCACTTTGTGGAATTCCTATGCCTTGTTTCAAGGTCTTGAAACCATTTTCAGCCTTTCTAGATCATTCTCCAACCCTAAAACCACATATGCAAACCACCCCTTATGGGTCACCCCTTATGTCTTCAGGATATCTAGGGGTGACCCTAAATTTTAAGTAGGATCTCTAGGGGCAACCTACCATGGTAGAATGGGTGACCCACTTCCCAAAAGGGGCAACCCTGTTGTCATTTGTTATGCATGTTTTCTCCCAATTCTAGCCCAAAATTTCTCGAAATTGAGTCCTAATTGTGGAATTCTTCATGTCTATCTAATTGCCAACTCCCCTGAACTGATTCATGACTCTCAATCAATCTAATCTCATCTTCCAATCAATCTTTGTTATCTCTCAATCAGTCTTGTGTTATCTCCATTTCTTCTTCTATGATCTGCTCTCCAACCACTCTTCACTCTCAATTAGAGTTAGATCACTCCCCAATCATCACCACATTTAGTGTTGATTTCAACCTATAAATACTACCCTCCTCTATGCATTTGGAGAGGAAAATTTAGTATTGCAACTTTTTGCTTTCTTTGCTTTGCATATAGTTGTGTCCATAGCATTCTCATGCTCATGCAGGTCTCTATGTGCCTTTTATTTATTTGCATTAATTAATTTCTCAAGCCCATTGCACACCTTAGCATTCAAATGCTCATTGCCATTTTCCAATTCTTTATATTCAAACCTCAATTTGATTCTATTTCTCCCATCTTCATCCCTATTGCCAAGAGGAGGGCCTCGATGCTACAAAGGAAGAGAAGATTTCAATGGAGGACTTCTAAGGACTTGCCAGGCACTAATGCCCAATTTATTCTAGGTCCTTTTTGTGTTTTCAATAGTAATTAGAACAAGTATTTGTCCTTGAGGAAGTAAATAATTTGTTTTCTTTTCTCTTGATAGGAATTTCTTCATTGAATTAGATTAGATTTTCTTTTAATTACTTAGTTTAGATTTTTCTTGTATTCCTAGATTAATTTTATTTTCATTGTTTAGAGATTATTTATTATTTCCAATTTGTTAGATTAGATTCAAAAATTGTTCCACAAAGTTGTTATGTGGAAAAGAGTGATCTAGCCTAAAGAGTTAAACTAGGTCAAACCCTCTTCTACAAACATTAGGACACAAACAAAGCTTGGCTTCTACCCAAGAAGGAGAACCAAACTACAGGGGTTCTTCCCTTTTGTTGTATAAAGAATAATCAACCAAATCCAACCAAGATCAAGCAAGTAAACTAGGGAAAATGACCAAACCCTAAATGACAAAGATCTACTGATAAGTACCTGTTGGAAGTAGTTATCAGAAAACCAAAAGTACAGCAGATATCAGGGAACATATCAGAACCTAGCTCTGGAAGTAGAGGCACCAAAGACTAGGGTGCTTGGGTGTCCTAGACCTAGATTATGGTTTACTAGAATCTTGGGGCATCACTAGACATATACCAGTAAACTATGTCTTATTCTCAGACATTATCTTTAGAAACCTGTTTCTCCAACCTCCACACAAGAAAAGAGGAAAAGGTTGTGCTATGTATAAGGGATTGTCTTAGTCAAACCCTGTGTTGGTGTTTCCACCTCCACTACAGTGATGATTAGATCCAAGAATGTGTTCCCTAGGAGGGTAGAGGCCATATCTATAATGTATGAGAGAAATATGAATAAAAATGATGATGATTACCACAAGAGGTAAAACACTAGTTGATGGAGATAACTCAAGATCATGCACCAACAAGGCGAGTGATGGAGAAGGCTTGAATCTTCCTTCAAGACTTGTAAACAAACTTCATAACACACAAAATAATAAACAAAGCAAACAACAATCGAGCATTCTGATATCTGTATGAGCTTCTCAACCTATGCTTCCTTAAGCACCTCATTTAACACATAAAGTTGGTCAAGATTATTATCTTTTTGAGTAGCTTCGTGCTTCTTCTTCTAAGATTTCTCTTTGGGGTCTTATACAAACTTCGTCTACATACCATGTAATGCTCCAAGAAACTTTACAAAAGGTGATTGTACCACCTGATATCAAGCCAAATGATGTAGCACCTCTTTTAGATTGTATGCATGCGACAAAAACATTCTGTTTCAACAACATGAGTTGCCTTCTATTGAAGTTCAAAATTAGTATGATCCTTTGATTATCTTCATTACAATAAACAAGAAATTGATCAGGTGATTTATGATTGATAATGGATTGGCTCTTAATGTTTGTGGTATTTATTTGTTACATAAGATTAAGATTGATACTTCTTTGATTAAACAAGATAGACTTAGCATTCATGGCTTTGATAATGTTGGAAGACAGCCTATAGGCACTATAAATTTACCTGTACAAGTGGGTCATGTGACTTTATCTACCCTAATTCTTGTCATGCCTGGTTCCTTATCACACAACATGATTCTTGGTAAACCTTGGATTCATGCATTGGGGGTAGTTTCATCTACCCTTCATCATTCAATCAAGTTTATTTACAAAAATAAAATTCATACTGTTGAAGCTAATCTTGAACCAAATAGTTGTTTACAAATTGAATTACAAAAGCAAGTTGTTCATCATAAGATCCTAAATAACTTGAAAATTGATCCATCAACTCCTCTTGCCACAGATAATGTTGTACAAGATTCTAAACAATCGAATGCATTCCTTGGTGATGATTGGGGTTCATTAGATTTTACTTCTACCTCTATAGGAGAGTATAAACTTAACAACTCTAATCCTGAAACATCAAATGTTGCATTGATTTCATCAAATAAATCTATGGAGATACCTAAAGAACCTAAAATTTCTTTGGTAACAAACACAGATAACACACTTACACTACAGACTATGAGACCTATGAGGCTCCACCTTCTTCTAGAGAGATGGCCTCTCTTTATGGTCAAGGATTTCAGATTCTTTACAAGAATTGCAACTATTTAGGTAATGGTTGTGGTATTAATCAACAAGGAATTTGAGTACCTATAGAAGCTGCTTTGCAACACTACTCGAGTGGCATTGGATATAATCCTTTCAAGGAAACAAAAGACCGTATACATCCTACTCTTAATGTGAACACAATATCAACACTCAATTTGATATATCTTGAGATGATATACACCAATAACCCTCCAAGAGATATCCCTTTAGATACCTTTTCAATAGATGAAACAATAATTGAACTCTTGGGAGCTTATGACAATTTTCCCTGTTATCATCATAAACGTGGATTACCTTATTATTTAAATATTGATGCATATTTTGGAAAGTCCACTTGTTTGGTAAATGCTACTCTAAAATCTAATGAAGAATCTGAAGAACCACCACAATCACCCAACCTCACAAACCACAATACTTTTCTTAATGGAAAGACTGTTGATGTCTTCATGGAGGAAGATAACACTAAAAAGGTTATCCCTATAGGTGATTGTTTAAGTATGGAAGAAAAAAAAAGATATGACCAAACTTTTGCATGAATTTTTAGAATTATTTGTTTGGAATTATTTGGATATGCTTGGTATTGATCCTCTAATTGTAACACATAATATTGTATTACAACCTGATGCTAAATTGTTTAAACAAAAGATCCGTAAAATGAATCCTAAGGTGGCATTATTAGTCAAAGATGAGATAGAAAAGATTTTACAAGGTGGTTTTATCCACCCTATTGATTACTCACCTTGGATCTCAAATATTGTGACTGTTGTTAAACTTGATAACCGTATTCGGATGTGCACTGAATTTCGAAATTTAAATCTTGCTTCTTTGAAAGATGATTTCCCTCTTCCAAATACTGATATGATTGTTGATTCAATAGATGGCCATGCATTACTTTCCTTCATGGATGACTTTTTAGGATATAATAAAATTTTCATCAACCCTCTAGATCAATATAAGATAGCTTTTATAACCCCATGGGGAACATTTTTTTGGGTCATTATGCTGTTTGGATTAAAGAATGCTAGATCAACTTACCAACAGGCTATGTGTTGAATGCACAAGACAACTAAGTGGGGGGGATGAATCAGTTGTATCAAAATTTCAAAAACTCACAAACATTCAGATCCACATTAACCTTTAAACTTTTATGATGATTAAGCATGAATCACAAATAACATAAATTGAAACATAACAGCACCAAACACAAGACAACACTAGATTTTACATGGAAAACCCAAGAAGTGAAAAACCATGGTGAGGATTAGCTCACAATATAAAGTAGTAGCAATACCAAATTACAAAAGGCTCACTGCCAGAGGGTTCATTGCCTAAAAGAGAGAATGTTGACTGCAAGTGGACTCACTGCCCACTAAGAAAGAAAGAGAGAATAGAAGAATGGTTCACTACCAAGCTTTGAACTGATATAATTGCATCTAACCCATGCATGGAGTTTAGTTCCAATGCAGCTCAATATCCATCAGAACACAAACAACACCTTCGCAACGACACTAAAAATAGTACACACATTCTGCTCAATACATCTAGTAGCCTAACACATGAAGCTCTTACTATACTTATAAAATTCACATCATAAACATAATATCCCTCATGCATGCCTATATCCATAGCTCCTTGACACTTATTTATACAATCATCAACCATGAGAATAGTCTCCAAGGTGGGCAATACAACTTAACCCATAAAATTCAAATTAGGTCTAGACCTAAACATTCTCACAGAGGAAAGGAATGAATGTAGAACACATCACACCTTAGCATGGACCTAAATCCACTCTTACACACTTCAACATGCTTTCACAATCAACGAAGCACAACCGCAATTAGTGTAAACAACCAAGTCAGGCAAATTTGTGTTAACACTATGAACTTTTGAGTGCATGCTTCCTCAAGACCAAAAGATGACATGCGGACCATGCACCAAGCTTAAACATGATCTAGAAACATCCACAAGCACCTAAAAGCCAACCAATTCCTTTGCAACATCTTTCACCTGAAGAAACTTCACACTGGAGTACTTAACCAGCTATATAATGCTTTGTCATCATTTGCAACTTAAGAAATTTACTTGTGGAGCACCAAACCATGAACCACTTGAGATGAAGTAAGATATAGAATTTGTAAGCACACATCTAGAACTGCAACACCCAAAACCATTCTGTGGAGAAATGCGGAGCAAAATACTTTCTCCCAAGCACACTACAAACACTATCAAACATTGTTCTCAAACTAGTGAACACAACTTTTACTCACAATGATCTGAAGCACCAAATTTTGGATATAACATCTTCATACACATATAAAAAACATATCCAAACTACACACTCAGATCTCCAACACAAAATAAATGCAGAACAAAAACTCAAACAACACTCTGTAAGCCAGAAGACTTCTTCAACACGCTATTTCCAATATTAATCAAATTTTCTCAAAAGCACTTGGAAACCCAACAATAGAAGCATATCCTCAACATCTTTAGCACCTCTACAAAGCAACCAAATCACTTTTAGAAAGACAACTTAATACAACAACAACCTCATCAGAAGACACAGTTGACACCAATGACAACACAATCTTGTCGACATCAATGACAATACCGATTAGCACATACTTGCAATAATCTCCCCCTTTGTCATTTATGGAAACACATGATGTGAAAAATCATCAAAACATAATTCTACACCAATCTTCTTTTCTTTGTTACTCACCCCCTTTCTTTTGCACATCTTATTCTCTCTCTAATCACTGATTGTTCTTTCTCCCTCTTTGTATTTCACATGAACTCTCTTCCCCTTTGACATTAATGGAAAATGGTGTCACAACTTTCCCTTTTCATGATACTACACATACTTGCATTGTTCACTACTACTCTATAACATCTTTTTCTTTCACTTCTCTGAATACTCCCCTTGAATGCAACAATCATCATGACTACTGCCTGCTCCCCCTGAGAGGTAGCCTCCAATCATCAGTCCAAAAAAGAATGAATCTTGAAATCTACTGGACTGATGCATCTCCTTATGCATCTAGTTCAAGGAAGGAGAGGCAATAACCCCTAACTTCTCCCAGAGATACTCAAATGTATCCTTAGGAAGAGCCTTAGTAAATATGTCAGCAACATGATCCTTTGTAGGTACATACTCAAGCTTCACTTCATTCTCTGTAACCTTTTCTCTCAAAAAGTGATACCTAATTGAAATATGCTTTGTCCTTGAATGCATCACCCAATTCTTTGAAATGTTAATAGCACTTGTATTATCATAGAAAATAGAAATTGGGTCATCATACACAACTTTGATATCCTTCAAGGTTTGTTTCATCCACAACACCTATGTGCAACAAGATGTTGTTGCATTGTATTCTACCTCTGCAGTAGATAGAGATACTGAATCCTACTTTTTACTTAACCATGACATGACTCTGCCACTAAGAAAGAATGCTCCACCACTTGTACTTTTCTTGTCATCTACACAACTAGCCCAATTTGCATCTATATAAGCACTTAGAGTAAAGTCAGTATCTTTTGGATACCACAAGCCATGATCAAAAGTGCCCTTTAGATATCTAAATATCCTCTTCACTACCATAACATGTGACTCTCTAGGATCTACTTGAAATCTAGGCACAAGACAAACTGCATGCATAATATCAGGTCTAGTAGCAGTTAGATATAGTAATCCTCTAATCATTAATCTGTACTTTCTCTGATCATCCTTAGGAGATTCATCATTCTTGCTCAACTTACAACCAGTAACCATAGGAGTACAAACTGGTTTAGAATCTTCCACTCCAAACTTCTTTAACAACTCTTTTACATACTTTGACTAATAAATGGAAACACCCTTATCTTTTTGATTGATCTATAAGCCAAGAAAGAAATTTATTCCCCACACATTGACATTTCAAACTCTTTCTGCATCTCATATGCAAAAATCTTACACATACCTTCACTTCCACCAAAAATTATGTCATCTACATACACTGCCACAATCAGAATTTGATCTCCATTTACTTTGATTTACAAATTGCTCTCTGCGAAGCCTTTATTGAATCCTTGTTGTAATAAGTACCTGTCTAGCCTTACATACCAAGCTCTGGGAGCTTGCTTCAATCCATATAGTGCCTTCTTCAACCTGTAAACCATATCTGTCTTATCTGACAACTTAAATCCTTCTAGTTTCTCTATGTACACTTCCTCTTCCATCTCACCATTCAATAAAGAAGACTTCACATCCATTTGATATACTTTGAAATCCTTATGTACTAAAAAAGCCAAAAACATCCTAATGGCCTCCATTCTTGCGATCAGAGCATAAGTTTCCTCATTGTCTATTCCTTCCACTTGTGAGTAGCCTTTACATACAAGTCTTGTCTTATTTCTTACCACTTCTCCATTCTCATTCAATTTGTTCCAAAATACCCAGTTAGTTCCAATCACATTTTTGTTCTCTAGTCTTGGGACAAGTTTCCAAGTCTAATTTTTCTCAATCTGCAATAGTTCTTCTTCCATAGCCTTGATCCAATTCTCATCCTTACATGCCTCAACCACTATTTTAGGTTCAACTTTAGAAAGTAAACACAGATTTGCCTATTCTTCAGTAGCTCTTCTTCTTGTTAATACACCTTTGCTCTTATCACTAATGATTTGGTCTTCAGTGTGATTCTTCTGCACATACTTGGGAGTTTTAGGGATTATCTCCAAAGCTTCTTGTTCTTCAACTTGTACTTCCTTTTCTTTAGTTTCTTCTTCTTCTCTACAAGAAGACTCATCTGATTCATATTCATTAACCTCTGAAATATTCTCTATATTTTCATCAACTTTAGCATTCACACTCTCAACAATCTTTCTTAGCCTCTTGTTGTAGTACCGGTAAGCTTTTCTTTTGTAAGAATACCCAAGAAAAATACCTTCATCACATCTTGTATCAAACTTTCCTAGTTCTTCATCTCTTCTGATATACCATTTGCTTCCAAAAACTTTAAAATATTTAACAATAGCAATCCTTCCATACCATAGCTCATAGGGAGTCTTTGTGTCATTTGCCCTTACTTGTACTATGTTCTATATGTAGACAACAGTATGAATTGCTTCTCTCCAGTAGACTTCCGTTAGGTCTTCTTCATTGATCATTGTACTTGTAGCTTCTTGAACAGTCCTATTCTTTCTTTCAACCACTCTATTCTATTGAGGAGTCCTAGGGGCAGATAAATGCCTCTTTATCACATGATTCTCACAAAACATGTTAAACTTATTAGAAGTAAATTATCCACCTCTGTCAGACCTCAAGCATTTGATCTTCATATCCATTTAATTTTCATCCATTACTTTAAAGACTTTAAAATTATCTAGGGCTTCTAATTTTTCCTTAAGAAAAGTGACCCATGTCATTCTAGAGCAATCATCAATAAATAAGATAAAATACCTGTCACCTTGAAAACTCCTTACACTTGTAGGACCATAAAGATCTATATGTACCAATTCCAACAAACTGGTAGATGAATCATCCTTGACTTTGAAGCTTATTCTTATTTTCATTCCAATCTTACATTCCTTACAGACAACATTAATGGGCTTTGTAATTTTTGGTAGATCTCTCATAGCTTGAATTGAAATTATACTTACCTGACTATGAAAATTGATGTGACACAATCTCCTATGCCATAGCCAACTCTCACTATTCTAAGTCATAATGCAATAACTAACACCACGTTTGAGATGATAAACATTTCCACCTATCCTTTTTCCAGCAACAATCATTGTTTTGGACCTTTTTCTGATCTCATAGCCATCATCCTAAAACATAAGATTGTAACCCTTGCTACACATATGTCCAACATTCAAGAGATTATGCTTTACCTTTGACATAAATAAAATCATCATTTCTATGCTTTCCATCAAAACTGATTGAACCTTTTCCACAAATCTTAGTAGCTTCATCACCACCAAGCCTAACTACTCCACCATCATATTTTTCAAGTTTAAAAAACTTACTCTTATCACCTGTCATATGATCTAGTCATCCTTTTGTTTTCTAGCATGAAAAGCAGACATTACAGTGCCTTCAGGGTTAGTACTTTCTTTCAGACCTTTTTCCTTCACACAACTTCCAAAGTTAGCAGAAATAGTTTCATCTCTTAGGGCTATGAATAAGCATTCATTATCATTATCATCCTCATAATCAAATTCATCATCAGATATACTTGCATCTTCTCTAACATAGTAACTTTTCTTAACAATCTTACCTTTGTTTTCCCTATTCTGAATTCTTAGAGCTTTGTCTAGACATCTTGAAGCATAATGACCTATTTTTCCACAATTGAAACATTTAAAAGGCAACTTACCATTAAACTTTCCAGTACCCTTTTCATCCTTCTTACAAAGTTAGCTTCCACTTCATCAAGGTCTTCCAGATCTAATTCCTTAGTTTTCTTTGATTTGCTAGCCTTAAAAGTAGTCTAATCCTTTGCAGTTCCACTAGTTGTGCCAAACTCTCTTATTTCAAAAGTAGTTAGTGTGCCAAGCAATTGATCTTTGGTAAATTGATTCAAATTATGTAATTCTTCAATAGAAGAAACCTTATGACTGTATGCTTTAGGAAGAGTTCTGAGTACCTTCAATATCACTTCTTTATCATTTATACTTCCACCAAGTCCTTTGATGCCATTGACAACTTCATCCACCTTCTGTAAGTAGCTTGTAATGTTTTCATCTTTAGACATTCACATGGTCTCAAAAGTGAGCTTCAAGTTCTATATTTTTAGCTTATTTGACCTTATCATCTCCTTCATAAACACTTTCCAACCTTTTCCAAATCTCAATAGTAGTCTTCAAATTCACAAATTTCACCAACTTAGAATTAGTAAGTCCACTTAAAAGAGCATGTTTTTCCTTACCATCTATTTCAGTAGCTTTGATCACATCCTCAAGTTGTTAAGCTTTCTTCAAAGGAACCTTGCTCTGATACCAATTGTTGAATGCACAAGACAACTAAGAGGGGGGTGAATTAGTTGTATCAAAATTTCAAACCCTCAGAAACATTTAGATCCACATTAACCTTTAAACTTTTATGATGAATAAGGATGAATCACAAATAACAGAAACTAAAACATAATAGCACCAAACACAAGACAACACCAGATTTTACATGGAAAACCCAAGAAGGGAAAAACCATGGTGAGGATTAGCTCACAATATAAAGTAGTAGGAATACCAAATTACAAAAGGCTCACTGCCCAAAAGAGAGAATGCTCACTACAGGCGGACTCACTACCCACTGAGAAAGAAAGAGAGGAGAGAAGAATGGCTCACTTCTAGGCTTTGAACTAATATAATTGCATCTAACCTATGCATGGAGTTCAGTTCCAATGAAGCTCAATATCCATCACAACACAAACAACACCTTCACAACAACACTAAAAATAGTAGACACCTTCTACTCACTGTATCTAGTAGCCTAACACATGAAATATCTTACTACATTGATCAAATTCACATCATAAACATCATATCCCTCACGTATGGCTATATCCATGACTCCTTGACACTTATTTATACCATCATCAACCATGAGAACATTCTCCGAGGTTGGCAATACAACTTAACCCATAAAATTCAAAATAGGTATGGACCTAAACATTCTCGCAAAGGAAAGGAATGAATGCAGACCACATCGTGCCTTAGCATGGACTTAAATACACTCTTACACACTTTAACATGCTTTCACAATCAACAAAGCACAACCACAATTAGTGTAAACAACCAAGTTGGCCAAACTTGTGTTAACACTATGAACTTTTGAGTGCACACTTCCTCAAGACCAAAAGAAAAGATGTGGACCATGCACCAAGCTTGAAGATGACCAAGAAACATTCACAAGCACCTGAAAACAAACAAATTCCTTTGCAACATCTTTCACTTGAAGAAACTGCACACTGGAGTACTTAACCAGCTATATCATGCTCTGTCATCATTTGCAACTTAAGAAATGTACTTGTGGAGCACCAAACCATGAACCACTTGAGATAAAGGAAGATATGGATTTTGTAAGCACACATCTAGAACTACAACACCTAAAACCATTCTGTAGAGAAATACAGAGAAAAATACTTTCTCCCAGGCACACTGTCAAACACTGTTCTCAAACTAGTGAAAACAACTTCTACTACACAATGATCCGAAGTGCCAAATTCTAGATATAGCATCTTCAAACACTTCTAAACAACATATCCAAATGGTACACTCAGATCTCCAACACAAAAGAAATGTGGAGCAAAAACTCAAACATCACTCTGTAAGCCAGAAGACTTCTTCAACACACTGTTTCCAATATTAATCAAATTTTCTCAAAAGCACTTGGAAACCCAACAATAGGAGCATATCCTCAGCATCTTCAACACCTCTACAAAGCAACCAAATCAATTTTAGAAAGACAACTTAATACAAAAATAACCTGATCAGAAGACACAGTTGAGACCAATGACAACACAAGCTTGTTGACATTAATGCCAACACTGATTAGCACATACCTGCAACACTATGACCCTTATTTTTCATGACTACATGCATAACATCTTAGAGGATTATTTCAATGATATTCTTGCGAAGTCTATTCGTTGCCAGGATCACATCACAATCCTCCATCAAATCTTTGAGCGAATAAATAAATAAAACATGCACTGGAATCCCTGTAAGTGCGCCTTTGGCATAGACAATGGTAAATTGTTGGGATTTATAGTCTCACATTGCAGTATTGAAGTAGACATGAAGAAAATTGATGCGATTGTTAATATAATAGCACCTAAGAACATATCTCAACTTCATAGTTTGCAAGGGAAGATACAGGCTATTCGCTGATTTGTCTCACAACTCATGGATAAGACTCACCCTTTTACTCAACTACTAAAGAAGGATTTAGAATTTCAATGGAATTCTGACTGTCAAAAGGATTTTGAAGACTTAAAAAGTTATTGATCTAATCCTCCTATTTTATAGCCTGCTACTACTGATAAACCTTTTCTTCTTTACACCTCAACATCTAATAATGCTCTCACATCTTTATTAGCACAACATGATACTGAAGGCAAAAAATGCATTGTATATTACATCAATTGAACTTTGCTCGATTACGAAGTGTGATATACTATTATCAAGAAGCAATGTCTAGCTCTTGTCTTTGAAACACAAAAGCTTAGGCATTATCTCTTAAATGCTGAAGTTCATGTCATGGTGAAATTTGATCCTTTGAAACATCTTTTTGCTAAAATGGACCTTTCAGGTGGCCTTGCTAAATGGGTTATGTTACTTTAACATAATTTGATCTTAAATTTATTTCTCAAAAAGCAATTAAAGGACAAGCATTAATCAACCATTTAGCTGAAGCACCTTCACCCTTTTCTATAAAAAATCAGGAGACATTTCTTGATGATCAAATTCTAAATATAAATATAGATGATAAATGGGAATTGTATTTTAATGGTTCACGATGTTGAACTAGCTCCAGTGCTTGTGTCATACTAGTACCTCCTTCTAGTAAGCCAATTCCCATGTCCTATTATATGAAGTTCTCATGTACAAACAACATTGCTGAGTACAAAGCTCTCATTGCGGGACTTTGTACTATTTTGACTCTCAACATCAAAAACATCACTATATATGGTGATTCACAATTAATTTTGCAACAAATAATAGGATCATATCAAGCTAAATAAGATAAAATATCTTAATATTGTGATTTGACCTTATCTTTATTAAAATAATTTACAACATTTTCAATTGATACTATTCCAAGGACATACAATCAACACGTGGATGCAATGGCGAGAATAGCTTCTCTTATATCCCTTGTCAATTCAATGCCTGACAAATATCTCTTTATCATTCATAATCTTAAAACAACAACACTAGATGAGCTCACATCTTCAAATACTAACCTCTATTGTAACATGAATTCTGATGAATGGTTCTCCCATATATTCTATTATTTGTGTGATGGTACCATTCCTAACTCAAAATCTAAGAACACATGAGTTCGCCTATGCAAACTCATGGTGTGTTATATCATTCTATCTAATGTCTTATATAGACGAAGCTATAATGGTGTTCTTCTCTAATGTCTTAATAATTCAGAGATCCTGATAGATTTAGAAGAACCTCACTCTAGTGCTTGTGGAGGGCACTTTGGAGGAAAATTAGTGGTACAAAAATTATTATGTATGGGGTATTATTGGCAACACACGGAACAAGATTCCTTCGCATATGTCAAGAAATGCCTGCAATGTCAACAACACAAACATTTAATCTGAGCACCTGCCTAGGAACTTAGAGCCCAAGTTTCACCCTGGCCATTTTTTGTTTAGGTCTTGGATCTAATTGGTAAAATCTCTCCACCTTCTTCTCAAGGACATACTTTCATTATCACTACTATTGATTACTTTACAAAGTGGGTTGAAGCTATTCCACTGCGATCCACGACTGCTGAAGTAATTTGTTGTTTCATACAAGATACCATCATCTCTTGATTTGGTATACCTTCCTCCTTAGTTTTTGATAATGGTACACCATTTAAGAACAAGGACATGAAGAAATTTCTTGAAAAATAACATATCCAACATCACTTCTCTATGCCTTACTATCCTCGGCTGAGTAGAAGCTTCAAATAAGGTTATTAGACAAATTCTACAAAAAATTGTTAATAAACATCAAAAAGATTGGCATACTCAACTCTCCTATGCGTTATGGGCTTATAGAACAGGTATTCGTACGGATACTAGAAATACAATGTATAATCTTGTTTATGGCGCTGACGCGATAATGTCTCTAGAGTTATAATTTCTTTCATTGCAAGTTTCCCTAAAGGATATTATTGACAATAGCATGGAATGAGAGGAGATTACAAGAACTTGAGATGCTTGATGAATAGCATATCAATGCTCTCAAGCACCTTAAGGCCCATTAGAAGAGTATCCAGTGATCATACAATGAGTGTGTTATACATCGTTCATTCGACGTTGGAGATTTGGTACTATATGAAAATCAACATAACGTGAATGCACTTCTTGGAGAAAAAGGAAAGCTCAGCCCTAATTTTCTTGGACCGTATATTATTACTCAAGCCTTTAGATCAGGAGCGTATAAATTAGTTGATGAACAAGGTACACCACTTAAAAAACCTATTAATGTCATACAACTCAATAAATTCTATGCTTAAGATTGTATGTTAGATGTTATTTCATAAAGCAAAATCTGTTAGTTTAGCTTCAATTTTGACAAGATAGATTATTTTGTCTTAATCCATTTAACATAGAATCTTTTTTGGTTAATCATTGTTGTATCTTTCTTAAACAAGGCTTTATTAAGATCACCTTTTTTTATTAACTAAACATAGCGTAGTATTTTACTTATGTGTGAAATTCATTAATCATTGTGGGTTTTTACTACATATTCTGCAAAGAGTTTAGTATATATCACATTAGCATTAATTACATTTCGACATAATCATTAACATTTATCACTAGTTGCATTTCTATAAATCACATGTGATAAATCAACAACATTACAAGCATTAATAGAAAGCATCATATATATAAACATCAGTTTGAATATACATCATAGTCAAGTCTCCTGTACATAATGGGATGTCGTAGCATATAAGATACATCACATAGTTGAACCTCGGTCACTGGTTCCCTTAGGACCTAGTGGTGTGCATGTGATGAAGGGCTACCCATGATTGGCCATGGACTGCGAATGACTCCTAGAGACACTTCATGACCGTAGACCCCTGAGCTCACCTCTCAGACCCATCACCTCACCCTGCAACTCTGTATACATCTGGTGATAATGGTCTCTCTCTGACTGAGCCCTATCTCTATCAGCTCTCACCTGATGTAACTCAAAAAGTAAGACCTGAGTCATGATAGGATCTCTCTTGGATGAAGGTATTGTTGCAACTTGATCTCACAGTGCCTGGAGTTTAGCTTCCATGCACTCATCTCTCTGGATCGCCTGATCTCTATCCTTTATAGCATTATCTAAAGTGGACTCCATAGCCACTCTATACCTCATAAATGACATAAATATCTCTACATGCTGCCCTACAAAGTGCTGTGGTGAATACCCCGTCTACACTCGCTGCTCGGCCCCATCGGTAGGAACTATCTCTGCTATAACACGACTAAAAAAATCACACCATGAATCAGTACCAACTGTAAAAAGAAAGATAAATTCAATATCAATATCTCACATATACATATAACATCATAAGTAATTGTCAAAATAATACAACATAAATAATGTTGTACCTAGATCTCCATCCCGCTAGGATGGATCCCAAATTACTGTTGGTATAATGAACTCTATAGTCAGCTTTGCAGCTGGGGGCACATTAGTACTAGTCTCCCCTCACTCATGACGACTCAATCTCCTAACATAGGTAGGGGCTAGACCATGAGCTCTCCACTGTGGCCTCAACTCAGTCTCCTCATCACTATCCACCTCCTACTAATCTCGCCATGGTCTCTCTCTAAAGACGTACTATGCTAAGATCTCTCGTGACCTACCCATGGTCATGGATCACCTGTGGGCTGACTGGTAGGGAAGATAGGAGTAGGTTGTGTTGTCTTCCACCAGGTCTGATATGCTCAGGTAACACTAACAACATCTGCATCAGATAGTGGCTCTACATCCTCTATACCATCATCATCACTCACCACCACCTCAACCATCATCGGTCGTGGGGTGACATTCACCTTGACTACACCGTGTGCTGAGCATGCGTAGCTTTGACGTGTATACACCTAAAAATGACACGACTCTATCTAAATAAATATTCTTAATATTTATTCCATCTAAATTCCTCTATCAATAAATAAATAAATAAATTTATTTATTCGATTCATATTTCCTCTAAGTTAATTAAATATCAAAATATTTAATTACATCTTCCAAAGTCAAAATTAAATAAAATCTTTTATTTAATTTATTTCTTCCAAACAATTAAATAATTTCTAATTATTTAATTAAGTTGTTCATTCCTCCAAATTTAAATAAATTTATTTAAATCCTCTCACTCTCCAAAAATAAAATATAATTAAATATTTTATTTATTCTTCCAAAATCATGTGCAAGTAAATTAAATAAATTTATTTATTTAATTTGCTTTCTTATCTTCAATATCTTCTAAAAATAAATTCTTCTTGACATACAAAAGCAAAGCTAAGTTAAAGCAACTTTAAAGCAACTTTGCTCTTAAATTAGAAAAATAAATTCTAATTTAAGAAAAATGAAAACTCATTCTCATCAACAGAGTAGTTAACACAACAAAGCTTCTTTTTGAATGACACATGTCTTTCTTCCATTTGTTGCATGTTCCTCAACCATCCTCCTCCGCTGATCTTCTCATTTCTTCTCAACTATTGATCTTCTCCCACACAACTCTATAAATACAACCCTCTTCTTCTTCATTTGATATATCCATCGTTTGAGCAAACTTATCTTGTAGAAACACAAACGTGCCTTTGGCACCCCCATCTCCATAAACACTTCATATCAGTCATCAATAGTGTGTTGAAGCTCATCTTCAATCACACAAAATATCATAGCCATTCTATTCTTGTCATCTTCAACAAGTAAGGGAGCATACGCTTCTGAGGGCTTCATTATCATCAAGATCGAGAACAGATAAGTGAACAATGGAGGATGAAAGGTAAAGGTTGTAAGTATCTTATTTTGTTAAGTTAAATCTCCTTTTACTTTATATTCTATTGATGTATTGGGCTTTGTTATTGCTATTGATTAATTCACATTTCACCCTTTACATTTTGGTACATTTTTAGAGTTACGCATTTAATTTGACTTGTGGCACTTTTATCCTCTGTTTCCACGCATTTGTTGCTACGCATCTAAACCAATAAGCTTTTCCGGTCTTGTGTCAATGGCAAACCAATTAGAATATATTGCTCAAACACTCTAATATCTGCAATCACAAATAAACTTAGGTCCCTCACCACAAGATTGTATAGTAATTACTCAACAAATCCAAGTCTTACAACAAGAAATAGCAATCTTGCAAGCTGAACAGGCCAGTACTAGCTACGCCTTGCCTCAAACTCGTACCTTCTTTTCCCATCTTAATGATACTATTGACAAGGTAAGCACCACCTCAAGTCAAAAATCATATACAACTCCATCTACTAGTCTTCCTTTACCACTTCCTAGAACACATATCCCAAAGCATATCAGTTCTACACCAAGACCGACCTCAAGTTCCCCATCGTCTAAACCGACAAACAAAAAATTCTCGGATGATTTTTGGGAAATATATGCAACACAAGAAAAGCTATGGAGAATTCCAAAATCCACTCATCCATCACCTCATCCATGTACTCCTACACCTATGAAGGATGTGATCCAAGGATTATTAGCAGAGAGTCAACCATGTCCCCAAGATCTAGTCCTTGACCTTACAAAAGATTCTTCCAATAACATGTCAAATCCTACAACCCCTTCATGCGATCATCAACCCCTTGAGCTTATCGAAGAACCTTCTACCATGAACCCAAGTCAAGAGCTACTATACCTCCATGTCAATAACCTTCAAGAACATGTCAAGCCTATCCAAGAGCTATCCACCTCCATTCAAGAAGACCAAGAGCTATGTCAAGAGCACACCTTAGAGCATGTAGAAACATCTACCCTTTGTCTAAATCAAGATCAAAACACCCCCATCCAATTTCAAACCATTCATAACCTTTATCTCTTCCATGATCAAGATAATACCTATGAAGAAGTTATCCATGAGCAACTTGATCCTATACATGGGAAAGAGATCCAATTCCAACCCGTTCATAATCTATACCTTCTCTATGATCAAGATACTACCTTTTATGAAGAAGATGTTCATGAATAACTTGATCCCATACCTATACGTGAGCAAGAAACTTTTGTTTCTTCTATCCATCACTTGCCTCCCAAGTGCACATGAATGATCAACCCAATAACTTAGATCCTAAAGAGCATAATGATGATCAAGATTCTAGTGATCCTTCACCATCCATTATTGACCAAGCTACAATTTCCCCACCGTATATCCTTGGTCTCACTACCTTCATGCATGAATGTTCTTCCTTAGGAGAACATCAACCGTTATCTACCTCTTCACCTTCTCCATCCAATAAGGAACTTGTGTCTAGTGTTCCACCTATACATAATCCCACTATCCATAGCATACTCCAACATATGAACTATCAAGGTAAAGGCTTAGGCCTTCATGAACAAGGAATTTTGGAGTCTGTCCATGTCAGTGTCCCTCCTCCCTCTTATGGCCTTGGATACACACCCCAAGGTGAACAATCTCAAGATGTTGGCACTTCCTCCACTCCTCCTAAGTCCACCACTTTCCATCACAAACCTTATCATATCCCCAAAACATATGTTTCCATTCCACCTCCATTATCCTACACATCCCAAAAGCATGTGACCATACACCTTCCACCATCCAATCTACCTCCGCTACTTCCAACTCCTAATATCCCTCCATGCATTTTACCACCACTTCTTCCAACACCTTATCCATCCATCTATAAATCCTCTAAAAATCCCAATCATGACCAACAAATGCACATGTTTTCTAAACAAAGAGCTTCCTCCAACCCCACTTCCACCATCCCAAAGGATTTTAACAATAAAAATTTGGATGCCTCTACCTATAAAGTCAAAAATCCTAAGAGTCCTCATGACCTAGGATACAAAAACCAAGAATCAAAGAAACATCCTTCTCAAGAGCTGCATACACCCACACACTTATGTGCCAAACTAAAAAAGGTGTGGGTCTGCATCCAACAAATGATTACTCCAAAAGCTGCACAAAAGATGCATACACCCAAACCCATACCTTCACATGTACTAGCTAAAAACAAAATGGTTTGGGTACCCAAGCAAAAAGCCCTCAAGTTACATGAGGCATCTACCTCTCAAGAATCTCAACCATCCACTTTCTCCCATTCCATCCAAAAGTAAAAGTCTCCATTGCTTCCTACACTACTTTCCTATGACCAGCTTCAATGTTTATCATAGTGTGTGCAACCATTGGTCATGATTCCCTTCCATCCCAAAAACATTTTCATATACCTCCATCCTACATATCTTCCTCATCCTATTCCTATGGTCCATGCTTTGGCATAAACCTTCCCACCGTATTCTGCATCATCATCCACTATCGCACCTTCCATAATCCACTATCTACCTACTTTGTCTTCCTTTCATGCACTCCCCTACCAACATCTATGAGCACACTTGACATGGTCCATTCGACAGTATCTTTCTAGCAGGACTATCACCTTTCAAGGAACTAGATACTTGAGTCTCTCTCTTCCATATTCCACCTTCTCCAAAAATTCAAAAAAAAAGAAAAAAGAAAAAGAAAAAATGAAAAAAGTAAAGAAAAATCCCTTCATCCAACGGTGAAAATCTGGTAAATAGGCACCTTGGATAAGTACCATGATGAAAACCTGGCAAATAGGCGTCATGTGTAAGTTGATCTTCTATGTCATCTACACTTGGGGGCACCTTGTTTCATCGGCATATCACTCTTCTCCTATTAGTTTCCTTCCATACCATTTCCTATCATATCCTTCTATCCATTACATACCTATCCTGTCGTGTCCATTCATCCTAAATCTTCCTTTCCTCTATTTTTGATCTTGATAAAGATTGGGGGTACAATGTTGACAAATGTTTTAGATGTCTCTTGACATACCTTATCCCTCCAAACCACACAAATCCTTCATTATCCTCTCATCCTCCTCTTTCGTCTTAAGCATTGTCATGAAAAATCCTAAGTATTCTGCCTACAATGGGGCACATTTTTCCTATGCGACATAGTCCTTGGAGATCACATCCTTATTTCCTTCTACCTAACCATCAGTATCTACTATCTCCCATACATCTGTCTATTTGTGGTGTTTCCCTTGTCATCAATATCTAGCATTAAGGCTATCCAAAATTCTTATCCAGTATCCTGTCCATAGTGTCAGCCTAGCATAGCCTCTATCATCAGTGTTATCTATTCCATATCTGATCCATAGATGTTCCATATCTGATCCATATTTGTTCCATATCTGATCCATATCTATTTCATATCATGCCTCATCTGATCCATATCTTAGGTCCATGGTCCAAGTCTCGAACTACGTTGCCTCTACATCATCACATAGGCAAGGCCATTGTCAATGCGCCCCCGAGGCTCCGCTACCCATCCATTCCCTACCTTATCACCTGTCCTCCAGTTTGTCCACATCCACACCTTTCACCAGGCAAAGCACATGCAGCAAAGCCTACTTCCAAACAAAAGTCTTGATACAAAACATCAACCTGTCCTAAACAAAGTAGCGCACCATACCGAAACACTCCAAGCTAATTCTATATCAATTATGGCAAAAAGACACATCTAATGCAAGAATGTTTTGTGAATAGGTTAACTTACAAAGTCTGGGATTTTTGTCATTATGCCTTCCTATGCTACTCAAGGATGCCAAAAGCTAGAGATGCTATGATGGGGGCATAATCTTTTTCTTTATCTACTGTTTGTGGATCAAACTTTAGTAATGTGATGACTTTTGTCTAACGACATGATCAACAAAAGATCATTGAGGACTTCAGAGGTCTGAACATGAAAAAGGGCAATCCTTGTTTGTTGAAATGTAAGAAATACTCAGGTCATCTAGATTCAATTTTAACTAGATGCTTGTATTAACTTGCTATATCAAAATCCATGTAAGTAATACTTGGGTCATCTCGGTTTAATTATACCTAGATGTTTGTATTTTCTTACAACATAATAAAGCCCAATAATGAAATAAGCACTTCAAAATACTTGCTATATCAAGATGACAAATATCCATATCCATATCCATACCGTATCCAATTGCAGTTCATATCCATATCCATATCCATAACGTATCCAATTATGTCTCATATCCAAATGCATTTCTCCATATCCCATCCAATGAAGATTCAAAATGCAGTGAATCAATGTTTGCAAAAGCTTGTAATTTCTTCTATCAAGTCATTCTTCTATCGATCAAATTTCTATTTGTCTTCATGTCTCTCATCAATAGTTCTAGCTATCAATCCGAGCAATGATCAAAATGCAAGTTTATCCTTAATCCATACCAATCGAGTCAAGCCAATCTTGTCGAATTATCTAATCGCAATCAGCAGTCTTGATGCTAATCTTGTCGTAAACCATATCAATCAGTCATAACTATCCTTTGTGTTGCTCTAGGGATATATCATTCCCTGCCATGACAACACTATCATATATTGTTATCATATCAAATGTCTTAGATAGGATGTTGTATTGTCGAAACCAGACCTGGAGTCTTATATGACATGTTTCATTCCTGAAACCAGACATCATCGATCTATATCCTTGGTTTATCGCTCGACAGGGGCAATACCTTGTCTGTTCTTGTATCATTTGTGCATACTTGCTTACTTGCTTATGTGTGTTATCATTTTATCTTGTATCGCATATCATTCACCTCTTTCTTCTCCATCTAACCTATCAACCTATCTTCTTCATGAGATTGTCTGTCTCACACCTTCTACCTTCTTCCCGTCTAATCTCCCGAGGGGGGCATCCTGTCGTTAAACTTGTACCAGGGGCAAACTGGGGCATGTATCATTTTTAGACAGTCTTATTCATGAAAACAACGTGATAAAACACATTGCATCAAAGAGGGGCAAAATGTATACACCTAAAAATGACACGACTCTGTCTAAATAAATATTCTTAATATTTATTCCATCTAAATTCCTCTATCAATAAATAAATTTATTTATTCGATTCATATTTCCTCTAAGTTAAATAAATATCAAAATATTTAATTACATCTTCCAAAGTCAAAATTAAATAAAATCTTTTATTTAATTTATTTCTTCCAAACAATTAAATAATTTCTAATTATTTAATTAAGTTGTTCAATCCTCCAAATTTAAATAAATTTATTTAAATCCTCTCACTCTTGAAAAATAAAATATAATTAAAGATTTTATTTATTCTTCCAAAATCATGTGCAAGTAAATTAAATAATTTTATTTATTTAATTTGCTTTCTTATCTTCCAAATTTTTTAAAAATAAATTAAATAAATTTATTTATTTAATTTGCTTTCTTATCTTCAATATCTTCTAAAAATAAAATAAATTTATTTATTTATTTAATTTGCTTTCTTATCTTCAATATCTTCTAAAAATAAATTAAATAAATTTATTTATTTAATTTGCTTTCTTATCTTCAATATCTTCTAAAAATAAATTCTTCTTGTCATGCAAAAGCAAAAGCTGAGTTAAAGCAACTTTGCTCTTAAATTAGAAAAATAAATTCTAATTTAAGAAAAATGAAAACTCATTCTCATCAACAGAGCAATTAAGTCAACAAAGCTTCTTTTTGAATGACACATGTCTTTCTTCCATTTGTTGCACATTCCTCAACCATCCTCCTTCACTGATCTTCTCATTTCTTCTCAACCATTGATCTTCTCCCACACAACTCTATAAATACAACCCTCTTCTTCTTCATTTGATATATCCATCATTTGAGAAAACTTATGCTGTAGAAACACAAGTGCACCTTTGGCACCCCCATCTCCATAAACACTTGATATCAGCCATCAATAGTGTGTTGAAGCTCATCTTCAATCACACAATATCATAGCCATTCTATTCTTGTCATCTTCAACAAGCAAGGGAGCATATGCTTATGAGGGCTTCATTATCATCAAGATCAAGAACAGATAGGTGAACAATGGAAGACAAAAGGTAAAGGTTGTAAGTATCTTATTTTGTTAAGTTAAATCTCCTTTTCCTTCATATTCTATTGATGTATTGGGTTTTGTTATTGTTATTGATTAATCTGCATTTCACCCTTTACAGGATGCATCCTAGGAACATCTTGTCTGCATCTAAATTGGCATGCTACTCTATCAAAATAAAACCAGACAACTATATGATGAAGGTGATCATCCATAAGCTAATCCCTCTGCATCCTAGCTACTTGTCTGCACTACTCTTTGGCCGCGATATGGTCTCCAAACAATGTCACCGCACTGTAGCCTATCAAATACCACTCTCCAATATAACAAGTCACCGTGTCTCCAACATTTGGTGAGTGGATAAGCATGTGCATGTGGATATGTCCATGTTGGCTCTATGGGGAAACATGTAGGCTGTGTGCACCTAATATGCTCAAACATCCATACATGCAATAGGGTCTACACCATCAAGCTCTGTGTCTCATAATGGACATATTGTCCCAAATTGTGATAGAGGTGCGCAAGCATATTGTACCCCCATGCATATATTGTCATGTGCTGCTCCATCAATATGATAGGATGAATAAGGCCCCAGTGAAGGTGAGTGCCTTGTCCATCCTATACAACCGCCAAGGCAATGGTAGCGATCATGATCCACTGTACTAAGGGAATGTCAGCGCATCCTTTCTCTAACCATCAGAGTGTAATGTGTCTGCGTCCTGCCTAAGTGACAAAATGACCTATGCAGTATAAGTGGCTCTCTCAGGTGTACTCTACTGAGTGATGCTCTATGATCCTCACTATCTCTCCTCAGACTGGTAGTTGCAGGATGTGGTAAACATCCTCTAGAGTAACCATCATCTCACTTGTGGGTAGATGGAATGTAGATGTATCTGCATCCCACCTCTCCATGAGTACCATCAACATGCTATAATGGAATCATATCATGGGCCTCATAAACACCCACCATAGGCCCACCGCATGTAGGAAATCCCTCTCCTCATCAAACATAGTACTGGCATGGTCCCAAAGTGACCGCCTAGGTGCTCTCATGTCTTGGGAACATCCTGCAAATCAAACATCCAAATCTAAATTAGTTTACATCATCAAATCATCAAACAACATTTAACCTATCATTTTGTGCCCTATCCCTAAGGCCCTTGTCCTTCCTAGACTTGGGGCGCCCTAGGAGGACCTAGGCACCCTGGATGGACTTGGGCGCCCTGGATGGACTTGGGCGCCCTGGTTGGGTACCCCTATCCAAAATGGTCTACAGGGCACACAAAATAAAGAAAACAAAAATAGGAAAGAAAATTGATAGAAGTGAAGTTTAAGACCCTACCTTTTCCTCAATCCATCCATCCGCAACCTGAGATCGGAGCACCTCCAATCTCAGAATCTGGTATGGGCATCACATTGGCATGGCTAGTCTCTTTCTCCTTTTCCTTCTCTCCTCTACACCATGAAAATAAGAATGAATGGTGAAAAGTGAAAACTCTCTTTACATATAGTAAATGGATGAGAATTCCTATCACTATCTAGGTACAATATTGAACAACTTTACTCATATATCTCTATCTTGGGCTGGCGAACTCAGATTTGCACACCGTTCATTGCATTGGAATCATGGTTCCATCCTTCATCTAACCCAATGATTTGTGCTTTGTCATTGTTTGTAGAAATGACCCTCACAATGCATTTCTCATCACCTTTCCCTAAAATCTGTGTGCATAGATAACCACCTTGTTTCTCCTTTTTACACTAAGTAAGCCGAAATAAGGGGGGCATATATCTCCCTCAATTTCCTCCCTCATCATGTCTCATCACTCAACCCCTTAGTGTTTATGACTGACCTATTTATGTGTTGGTTGCAGGTTGATTTGATATCAATTATCTGACAAGTGTTCCTTTGTAAGATGCGGTTCCTAACTTTGTGGTCTTGCAGGATTACAAACTGGGGGCTTCTTCCTCTCACATGACAACACTTCAGCTTCCTCTATAGTATCCTTTTGGGTATGCATATGATTGATGTATTTACTTTCCTTTAGTTGGATATGCATGTAGTGTCATATGGCCACTAAAGCGGGGGTTAAATGTTATGTTAGAAATTGTCCTCCTGCATGGAATGACACAATTTTGCATAGTTTAGCTCCTCTCCTTTGGTGTCCTCTTGCCCTATTTGTTTCTAGCCTACCTAAACCCTGATTGGTGCAGGAGCACCTACCTGACAGCTGGCCTTCATGAGGCAGTTAGTTAGTTTGAGTCTTGGTTATGTTTTCAAGAAGGTCTGATAAGACCAAATGCATGTAATAAGGTCATGCTGACCATACTAAGATCATGCTGACCATGCTTTTCTATTTTTAGTTAGTTTGTTAGACAGTTGTCATGCTGTAGGACCGGTTGGATCTCCCAGCCACCTAGAGAGATTTCCTAGCCGCTTGGAGTCAGGTCAGTAGTACTCGCAGGAAAACCTATTTATGCCTGAGGATCAGTTGGTATTGCAGATATCATCGATCAGACTGAGAGAGAGGAGAGACTGAATATTGTAATAGCATCTTTTGAAATCGAATAAGAGATCCTGTTGTGTTCATTGGTCTCCACTGTGTGATCGATTTGCTGTTTTGGGTGGTTTCATGGATTCGCTGATCCATTCCACCGGTTGATTCATCGGATCGGTGGAATGGTGATGTACAGTAGGTTAGGTTTTAGTTTGCTTTTTGTTTGCATGCAGGTGTGCAGGATCGCCATCGGGAGATGTTGAGAACCCTAGCATGGGCATGTGCTAGGTCGAGCTGATAGATTAGAGTTTGGAAGATCACCCTGAGAGTGGATCGGGTCATCCCAGGAGGATCGGCGAATTGAAATTTCACTAAGGTTGGAAGTTCATCAAAACAGCATCATCAGGATATTTCTGCGTATATCCTGCAGTCGCTTCGGGCATCGTCATCCGAATAAGTGGAGATGAGCATGATGCTATCGATTGCGTGAAGTGAATGAACGTCGGGGTGATCATCATCAGGAGTTGCCGAGGAGGAGCGTATCGGCATAAGGAAGAAGATCAGGTTGATCGCGGGCTGAAAAAGTTAAGTTTGGCCAACAGCAGGATATGACGTCATCATCATCAAGATATACGTCATCAGGATATTGCGGAGCAGCAGGATATTGAGGAGCTGCATGTGACGTCATCGTCATCAGGATAATCGTCATCAGGATATCGGGGTGACGTAAGCATCGAGGGGACGGTGCGTGGAGTTAAGGTTTGTCATCATCAGGATATATGGGAGGAACCAGATGTTCCATATCCTGCTGATTAACATGGTGTTGAACATCATGATGCTGAAGATAGTGAAGGTCGAAGTTGTCGGTGAGATGAACAGTGGACGTCAGGAGGATGTTCGCGCTTGCCGAACATGATGATGCTACCGAATATGATGATGCTGCTGACAGGTGAAAGGGCGAAGGCTTGTCTGCAGGAGGATATCGGTCGGCGACAGTAAATATGATGATGCTGACAGTGTTAAGGAAAACATGATGATGATGATGATGATGGGTTGCGGACATCCATGCTATGTGTTAAGGTTATAGTGTGGATGCCTCTGCATCATAGTGGTATCAGAGCTCAGCAAAAGGTCTGGGTTGTTGTGTGTTGATTCTGTCACCGAAAGGGCAGAGGTAGAGTTGATTGTGTGTTGTGTGTTGATTGAGAGGTTGACAAAATGCCTCCAAAAGGTAGTGGGACTGCAAGGGAATTGCAGGAGATGAAGGAAAAACATGCCAGAGAGATGAGGAAGATGAAGGAGCTTGCTGAAGCACTTCAAGCCAGGCTTGTAGCCCTGGAAAGGAACAAAAAGAGGGAAGTGGAAGACAGTGAGTCTGAAGAAGATGAAGATGCTGTTGAAGAGTATGAAGAGGTAGCTGAAGATCTGGATGCTGAAGATCAGAAATTTGCAAAACTGTTAAAGGCAGTGCAGAGTGATAAACCTAAGGTAAAGGTTGATGTTTCCAAGTATAATGGAAGTTTGAATGAAGATGAGTTGCTGGATTGGATTGCTGCACTTGATAATCACTTTGAATGTGAAGATGTTGCTGAGGATCAGAAGGTAAAGATTGCAAAGACCAAGTTAGGAGGTCATGCTTTGGTTTGGTGGGATTATGTACAATCTGAGAGAAGGAAACAAGGGAAGTCAAAGATCACTTCATGGGATAAAATGGTAGCAAGGATCAAAGGTAAGTTCTTGCCTAGGGATTATGAAATTCAGATGTTTAAGAAGCTGCAATTTTTAAGGCAGAAGGAAATGGATGTGAAGGCATATACTGAGGAGTTTTATAAATTGAGTATGAGATCTGGTCATCATGAGAATGAGGTAGAAAAGGTGGCTAGGTACTTGGCTGGTTTGAGATTGAACATACAGGATGAGTTAGTTTTAGCTAACCCTAAGAATGTGGAGGATTGCTACCAAATGGCAATCAGGATTGAAGAAAAGCTGCATAGGGGACAAGATAAGTCCATGAGAGGAAGAGGAAACAATATGAGGGGAAGAGGAGCAGCCCCTACACAAAGGCAAACCAATGAGGGTCAAGAAGACACTGGTAAAGGACAGGGACAGTCTGATTTCAGAGGTGGATGGAAAGGTAATAGAGGCAGATTTGGAGGTGGTAGAGGGTCTACTACATTTTCAGGAAAATGTTACACCTGTGGTGAGTTTGGTCATCCATCTTTCAAATGTCCAGAAAACAAAGGTTCATCATCCAGAAATGATAGAACTAATGACAAGAGAGTACAACTTGTACAAGAAGAGAAAGTAGAGCAAAGTGTGCAGAATTCCAACACTTATCAAAGAGATAAGGAGCCTGACCATTATGCATATCCTGAGGAGGGAGAAGCATTGATGCTAAGGAGAATTAGTTTGCAGGCATCAAAGGATATGATGCAAAGAAGAGCTCTTTTCAAGACCACATGCAAGAGCAAAGGTAAAGTATGTAAGGTTGTCATTGATACTGGTTCAATAGACAACATGGTAGCTCAGGAAATGGTGGATAAACTGAATTTGGAAAGGATTCCACATCAACACCCTTACAAGGCATCTTGGGTGAGTGATAGTCAATCACTTTTTGTCTATGAACAGGCATATGTGGATTTTTAGATTGGAGCATATCATGATAGGGTTTTGTGTGATATTTTGCCCATGGAATGTTCTCACCTTCTGTTGGGTAGACCATGGCAATTTGACAGAAGGGTACTGTATGATGGGTATGCTAATACCTACACCATCAAGAAAGATGGGAAGACTATGAAGTTGATGCCATTACAGGCAGATGCTGCAGCACAGGAGGCAGCCAAAATCATTTTAATGGGAAAGAAGGAGTATGTGCAGATGCCTATAGGAGCAGGCATAAAGGCATTTGAGGAAACTGCAGGAAAAGGAGTTGTTAAGGACAACAGGTTGAAGAAAGTTTTAGTTTTGACTGACAGAGGTCAGCAGCAGGTGCAGAAACAAGTTTGCAAACAACAACCAGTTGAGAGGAATGACAAGGATGATGTCATAGTTGGGACTATTGTTTGTCCTATAAAAGTTGAAAGAAAGATAGAGTTGAACATTGCAGAAGTTCAAGAGGCAGTTCAGACAGAGGTTCTGGTCAGACAAACTGACATACACAGGGTATGTGAGAGAAAGGCCTACATTGACAGGCATGAGGGTTTACTTGCAAGAAAGCAAGTTACAGTTCAGAAGTCTTGGAGTAGCCAAGAGCCAGCAGAGGATAAAGCTGGAACAGGTCAACATACTGACATGACAAAGTGTAAAGGTGGAGGACTTCCACATCCTAAACTCATGGGACATGAGTTCTTTTCTGTTGGGGAGTATGGTGCAGGAGCACCTACCTGACAGCTGGCCTTCATGAGGCAGTTAGTTAGTTTGAGTCTTGGTTATGTTTTCAAGAAGGTCTGATAAGACCAAATGCATGTAATAAGGTCATGCTGACCATACTAAGATCATGCTGACCATGCTTTTCTATTTTTAGTTAGTTTGTTAGACAGTTGTCATGCTGTAGGACCGGTTGGATCTCCCAGCCGCCTGGAGAGATTTCCTAGCCGCTTGGAGTCGGGTCAGTAGTACTCGCAGGAAAACCTATTTATGCCTGAGGATCGGTTGGTATTGCAGATATCATCGATCAGACTGAGAGAGAGGAGAGACTGAATATTGTAATAGCATCTTTTGAAATCGAATAAGAGATCCTGTTGTGTTCATTGGTCTCCACTGTGTGATCGATTTGCTGTTTTGGGTGGTTTCATGGATTCGCTGATCCATTCCACCGGTTGATTCGTCGGATCAGTGGAATGGTGATGTACAATAGGTTAGGTTTTAGTTTGCTTTCTGTTTGCATGCAGGTGTGCAGGATCGCCGTCGGGAGATGTTGAGAACCCTGGCATGGGCATGTGCTAGGTCGAGCTGATAGATTAGAGTTTGGAAGATCACCCTGAGAGTGGATCGGGTCATCCCAGGAGGATCGGCAAATTGAAATTTCGCTAAGGTTGGAAGTTCGTCAAAATGGCATCATCAGGATATTTCTGCGTATATCCTGCAGTCGCTTCAGGCATCGTCATCCGGATAAGTGGAGATGAGCATGATGCTATCGATTGCGTGAAGTGAATGAACGTCGGGGTGATCATCATCAGGAGTTGCCGAGGAGGAGCGTATCGGCATAAGGAAGAAGATCAGGTTGATCGCGGGCCGAAAAAGTTAAGTTTGGCCAACAGCAGGATATGACGTCATCATCATCAGGATATTGCGGAGCAGCAGGATATTGAGGAGCTACATGTGACATCATCGTCATCAGGATAATCGTCATCAGGATATCGGGGTGACGTAAGCATCAAAGGGACGGTGCGTGGAGTTAAGGTTTGTCATCATCAGGATATATGGGAGGAACCGGATGTTCCATATCCTGCTGATTAACATGGTGTTGAACATCATGATGCTGAAGATAGTGAAGGTCAAAGTTGTCGGTGAGATGAACAGTGGACGTCAGGAGGATGTTCGCGCTTGCCGAACATGATGATGCTGCCAAATATGATGATGCTGCTGACAGGCGAAAGGGCGAAGGCTTGTCTGCAGGAGGATATCGGTCGGCGACAGTAAATATGATGATGCTGACAGTGTTAAGGAAAACATGATGATGATGATGATGATGATGATGATGATGGGTTGCGGACATCCATGCTGTGTGTTAAGGTTATAGTGTGGATGCCTCTGCATCACTGATTGACCTATATCTCACTAAAGAAATGTCATATTATGAAGCAACTGTTGACTGAACTTGGAAACAAAGTTTAGATTTTGGATATTCTAGACCTCCTAAATGCAGATCTTAAGTGAAAATTAGGGTCTAGACTAGGGCGCCCGCACCCTAGTCCTACCCTATTTTTCTAAATCCTAAATTTTGGGGTGGTGTTAGCTCCTGCAGTGCACCTTAGGATTTTGATTTCAAATTTTAGTTTTCATGCGATGTTGGCACATTATTTCAAATATTTGAATTTCTAAGGTTAGGTATTTAAAAAGAATTGAAAATCATTTTATCACACACAATCTATATGCATGCTTATTATGCCAAAATTATGTCACTTTTGCCATTGAAGATTAGTACCTTGTTGAAGCTCTTGGAAGTTATTGATGTTTTCTATCATGGAGATATTCAGTGGAGATTAGGAATCAAGATCTTGAGTCTATCTTTCTCTTCCTAGGGTTTTGTCAAGCCCTTTGTATGATCGAGAGAAGGGTTGAAGCCTCCAACTTGAGCTTGGGAATCCTCTATGGATACGGCTGCCTCGCCTTCTTTTTCTACAAGTCTTCATTGTAATCATCTCCTTGAGGTGATGTTGTTGTTGTTTCCTTGAGTGAAGTAATGTGTTGATCTTTCCTTGATGCTTGAGTCATCTAGGGTTTTACATTTCTGCATACATATATGATCTATGTGCACACACATCTGCAAATCTTTATCATTGGATATTGTTGAGGTATAAATACTAAAGATGGGGTTTGACTAAGGCAAACTCCTATATAGTCACAACTATCTTTCTCCTCCTTTTGTATGTGTAGGTTGTTTTAAAAAGATTGAACAAAAAGGAGCGAAAGGAGAACAAGTATTGTGGATACAGTCGTCGCCAAACTTTGAGTTTTGGCATCGCAAAACTTTTGGGACATTGGGGCGCACACCCTAGTCTAACCAGGCATTTAATTCTATATTTGGAACCCTCTGTAGATACTCTAACACCAGGTACAAGAGATTTTAGCCACCGGAGACTTTCTAGACACTGAGGTAGGTGCCCTAGTCTAACAGGCTCTCAATTTCTAGGTTCATACTCTCTGTGATCCCTGCTTTGCATTTCTGTGATCTATTTGTCAATATCTGTGCCAAAAATTAGTCTGTTATCACAGACCTTGCAATTAGGTTTTCATACTAGTTAGTTGCTTGAGGCTTGTGAAAACCTAGTTGAAGCATCTATTCAGCCACAACAAGAATATAAAGGAACTAGGAATCAATAGCTTGATCCTTCATATTGAGCAAGATTGGTTCCTATTTCCTAATGATTAGTGAGTGAAAGAGGGGCTTGGTTTGGTCTAGGAAAACTATCATTCTCCCACCTTTTCCACTAAACAAAGACAGGCATGAGAGCTTTTTGGAAGCACATGCCTATAAGATATGTGTGTATAGGTAAAATTGAGATTATGAAAGATCAAAACAATGATAATAAACTCAATCCTATAACATCAAAAGATCCATCTAAAAGATAACCAAATCAAAGAATAATAGAAT
This sequence comes from Cunninghamia lanceolata, assembly GCA_027924645.1. NCBI lineage: Eukaryota > Viridiplantae > Streptophyta > Pinopsida > Cupressales > Cupressaceae > Cunninghamia > Cunninghamia lanceolata. Next base: position 8,360,505 of record BSBN01000252.1, on the reverse strand, counting down.
GAAGAACAATGAAAGCTATCACCTAGATTGTATTGATCTCTTTGATTTATGTGGATTGCTCAATACATCGTGTACCCATGGTTGCAACAAGTGGATGTAGGTAAGTGCTCAAAGATATGATATATGTGTTCAACGATGCTAGAATGCTCAATGCGCTATATGGATACCTTAGAATAAATGATCAAAGAGGTGCTCAAAAGATGAATGATTGAAGAGTGCTCAAAGTTGAATGATCGAAGAGACTTTATGAAGAGATGAAGGGGGTATATATAGGTTTCAAGGTTGGATCGATCAACCGTTGAAATAAATCAATAAAATGGATGATCAAGATGAATCAAGAAATCATGATGAATGTGCACACACCATGTGTCATGAAGAAAAAAGCTATTTTCATTGAATTAATTGCTTTTTGGCTAAAGATAGGATTTGATTTCTTAAAATTAGAATGCTTTTTCCAATTTATGAGTTGATTATAAAAACAATAAGAATTAAAGCCAATTAACTCTTTAGATTTGCTTTTTGAAGTTCTAAAATAAGACTAATTGTGCACATAGATGAAAATGATATTTTTAGAAGAATTGAAGGATAACTGAGAAAATTAAATAAATAAATTTATTTAATTAATTGTACATGATTGAACAATAGATATAAGATTAAATATAGAGAATAAATTAAACAAATAAATTCATTTAATTTATTTTGCATGATAGAGGAATAGATAAGATATAAATAAAATATTGATTTTATTTATTTTTAGAGGATGAAGTCAACTAAAATTGGATGGCGATAGCATGCGTGGGAGAGCAAGCTAGGGCACCTGAGCCCTAGCTTGCAGGTTCAAGCTTTCTCTGTGCGCAGGTGTTTTTGCATGTCAGTGGGGGGTCAAGGGGATCAAGTCTACTTCACCGTTTCTTCTTTTTTCTGGTTTTAGCTAGCTGTGAGGCGTCCTTTGGTGCAAGTGATGGTGTGTGGGGTTTAAGGGTTTCCAAATTTGGGTTTTCTTTTATTGTGTGCACTCTGGTTCATATTTGCTGCATGTTGGGGGTTTTTCTTCCTTTGAGGTGTTGTCTTTGGTGGGGTTGCACCTGTTTGGAGCCATTGCTTTGGATTCAGTGTGGTGTGGGGGACATTTTGGGCCCTCAGTCATTTCGTATAAATGGCTTTGAATGTGCCTTTGGATATGGCGGGTCATGCTTCTTCTATGGCTGGGGAGGATGCCGGAATACCCATTTAGTCTTCTTCTGGATCGGATGTGGTTTGAAATGGTTCCCTTAAATTACCAAAGGTGAAAGGATGCTTGGAGAGGGCCCAGGAGCAGTCAGTATTAGTAATACAATCAGAGTCGGTAGCTGAGGATATTAATTACTACTACAATCATGTTTTGATTTGTAAGTTCATGGGGATGAGGGTTTCTCCCCCATTTCTTGAAACATGGATTCACAAGACATGGAACCCGGAAGGAGATTTTGATATTTTGATGGCTACAAATAACCTCTTTATGGTGGATTTTTCATGTGTCTTAGATCGGAATAGGGCCTTCGAAGGGGGTCCATATTTTTATAATCAGGTGGGTCTCTTCATCAAACCATGGCATGCTAGCTTTAACTCAGTGGAGGAGTTACCTTCTAGAATCCTAGTTTGGGGTTGTCTTCCTCGGTTGCTGCTTGAATGCTGAAGAAGTGATATATTGCAATCGATTGCGTTGTTGCTAGGAAAACCTATTGGTCCTTCTCAGCAAAATTTGAATAAGAGAATTTTTTCTTATGTTAAGGTTTGTGTTGAAATTGATTTGAGCCAGCCGCTTCCAGATTCTATTGATATGACTGTTGGGTCTTGCTCCTCGACTCAGTCGTTAGATTATGAGACATTACCTTTCTGATGTCGGCTATGTCATGAATATGGTCATGTTTAGCAGAGGTGTCCCTGAGATTTTGGTACAACTGGTTCAAGTAATGCTCCTACTTAGCCTAATTTGAAAGCAGATAAGGGTAAAGCCCCCATGTAGGGAGGTGGGGCTAATAAAGAAGGTTTTATTTTGGTTAAGTCTCATAATCATGGTTGAGGCCTGAAGAGATCCCTCAAGGATAGGCATGAGGAGGATACCTTCAACCTATTTGAGACGTTGGAGGATTTGGTCTAGGAGGAAGGTTTTCAGGCATACTTGCAGGCAACAGTTGGATCTTTCACTGAGGTTGTTCCTAGGGATCAGCCTAATGTGATTCCTAGTTAAGATCAACTTGGTGAGCAGGGTACTCAGATGGACACTGAATTGGCTCCTCTGGCTCCTATTCAGGGAGCATTGGATTTGGTACTAGAAGCTTTTGGTGGCTCTCCAATTGTTGGTGGTATTCTATCTAAAGTGCGGGGTACTCCAGACTCAGGAAAAAGTAAGGCTCCTTCCCCAGCCTTGGGTTTGCATCCAAAAACCCTCCAAAAATGGGCTCCTGAGAAACCTCATAAGGTTGGTAGAAAAAAGGACCTGGAAAAGGTAAAGCTAGCTGGTGAGACATTGGTTGAGTCAGGTTTAGTGAGGACTATTGATGCTCACCTCTCCCAACCCCAACCATGATTGTGCTCTCTTGGAATGTGAGGGGTATGAATAGCATCCCTAGACAAAAGGCTACTCAGGATTTGGTTAGTATTCATTCACCTGGTGTGGTTTTCCTTCAGGAAACTAAGTTATTAGTTAATAGTATGATGAGCATGGCTTTGAAGATTTGGAGTCGCGGTCAGTGTCAATGTGTTGGTGCACTTGGTAGCTTTGGTGGGGTTGCATGCTTATGGGACCCACGTAGAGTTAGGCCAATCTGGTGGTACTCTTGTAGAGGTTTGATTTCTTGTGTTGCTTCTCATCTTGAGTCTGGAGAGAGAGTACTCTTTTCTAACATCTATGCTTCGGCTGACCTTCATGGAAAGGTAAAGTTGTGGGGTTTTGTTAGATATGTGATGACTTTGGATCCTTATCTCCCATGGATTCTAGCTGGGAATTTTAATGCCATTTTTTCTCTGGATGAGAAGTGTTATCCCTTGTTTGTTTTTTAGCTCAATCAAGTGGAACTGGTTAAGTTTTCTAGTTTTGTGGGGTGCATGTTTGTTATTAGTAAGTGTTTTTTCAAGAGAAAAATTCCATAAAAGAACTTCAAATAAATGCAATTGTTTACAATCAAGAAGAAACATACAACATTGTAGATTTTGAAAGGCTTTTTCATTATTTATAAATGTCAAATGAAATGCTCCCACACAATCTGTGGGAATGACTACCATAATGCATTATAAGAGGAAATGATGCATATAGAAATGAAAGCATAAACAAAGACAAGGGATCTATCATTGCCTTGTAATGACGAACCCCCATGGTTGAATAACTTCATCTTCAGCTTCAGCTCCTTCGTAGAGGTCACCCTGTTGTTCCAAAATACATGTAAAGAGACAAAAGAAAATTGTGTCAAAGCTCGGGATACCAAATCCTTGCATATACATCATCATTACATGCACAATTTACTCCTATAATGCATTATATCAGTCTACAATCATCATATATATTAGAGGAAAATGAAGAACAAATTTGAAACTCATGGTTTTGTCTAACAAGTTTGTTCAATGTGCAGATACAAGTAAAGTTTTATTGTTTTTTACTTCATTTAATATTGTAGTATGTGGGGTAAAGTGGGCTCCCAAAAGGGTCGAGCCCGGCATACTTTATTTTTTATGCAAGAAAGAATTGGTTTTCAATCTCAATACAAACATGAGAAACAACTAAGTCAATTTTCCATATAGAATAGCTATAACAAATCCATTATGCCATCAAGAGAGATACAAAGTACAGTCAATGCATAATCAACAAATCAAATGAGCAAGTATAGGATAAATAATGCAAAGCCACCAATGAAGAATGCACATTTTCAGTTGGCTATCCTAGTAATATGAGATGCAAATGTGTAGTTTGAACAACACATATAGCCATCAAATAGATAGTCAAATATCAAGAGCATAGAAGGATTATTCATATGGTTTTGTCATACATAGAAAAACACAAGAATGAGATGCAGCCATAAGAATAAAGCCATACACAATCATACTCAGCACTAACAAAGCCATACACAGTCAATTAAGACAGAGTATGAGATTGTGTATGTTAATGAATGATCCTATAGCAGTTGGAGTGCATTATAGGAGGATAATAAATCATGATTAGAGAGCCATTTTGCTTTCAAATAGTATGAAAAGACAGATACAAGTACAAAAATGATGTGCGAATGTCATCCTATAGCTGCTCATGACAAACATGACCTACAAATATAGGTATGATCAATGAAATTTACAATTGAATTACATACTTTGATCATTGATATAATAGAAATATTACAACTTATCTCAATATATCAATTGGCCAACAAATGCCAAATTTCTATTATATACAAGAGCCAATAATATACTGAAATGAGCATTCAAATAGTACAGATCTGATATAAACAAAATAATATTATTGCCAAAACAACTCAAAATCAAAGACCAATCATGTATTGCAAGGCTATATATCATGATGAGTAGCTACAGGATAAGCAATGCAAATTAGTACATTCATTGTTTGAGCCCAGATGTTCAAAGTATGTCCTAGAATTTATACATGATCAAATATTGTATATTGCTACATTGAGCAAGATACAAACAAAAAAACATCCATTTGAGGAATACATGGCAAAACCACATTGATATCATGCTACAGGTTTGCGAGTTGAATGATACAATCAGCTAAGGAGAAAATTTTATAATTAAGAATATCAACACTAATAGGTACTGTAGAAGTTGATCAAGAGCTACATGAATGCTCAAACAAATGAGGAATAGTGGAACAACCACAGCATGAGTATTGTCATAACAGGCTTCAAATAGGGACAACAAGGAAGTAAAAGGTAGAGCCATGCAAGTGTAGTCCATAGAGACAGTATTAGAGGTACATAAAAGAGCAAAATCAAATATAATTACAATAGTCTATGAAACTGTTTAAAGGGGTATGGAGACATGTACATGTGTTTGCCACATCTAAGGACCTTTCCAAATCCTCTAAATCCTGTCAGCATTCCAGAATCTATCTACCAAAACTTCCAAACCAAAGTTTATCAAATCATTGTAGGAGTGGCAGTGTGCTAGGAAGGGTTTTGACTATCACAAAGATACAATAGAATGATATAGTGCAAAGAAATATGCTTGTGTGATGAGGGGGTAGAGATCTCACTAAGTAAACTATCATAGTTGGAGGACAAAGAATAGCCAAAGATATGGCTATCACAACACCATCAAAGAACAATCAAAGAATGACTGTTAGAGATATAGTCTACATATGTAAGGAAACCTATCCTAAAGGATTGGAAAATGTATGGGAACAGTCACTTCTCATGAGGATAGTCATAGTAGACCTTTGAAGGATACAGGAGGTTAGTAGGGTGAACAAAATACAGAATTAAGATGGAAAACAAGAGAGGTATGTATGATAGTGAATAGGTTGTGATGGAAGTCTTTTATGATTGCTAGAGGACTGTCAAGGCACAATTTTTTATGACTGTTATAAGCTGTCAAAGGTAGTCAATCCAAGTGATAGAGAAGTACTCTAAAGACTCTAATCTTCTCAAGGCTCCATTCAAGATAGTGATAAGACCAGGGACATTCTTGGAAAGAGGTCAAGAATATTCAAAAGCTTTAACATGACAGTCATCTCTGTCAAGAGGACAACCATCTCTGATTTTTTATGGCAGTCATTGTAAGGGATAGGATCAAAATCTTGAGGACACTTTATTGTGAGAAGATAGGTAGAAGCCATAACAGTCATAAGCATAGCCACCTACCATGTAAGTCAAAGAATGAATGTTAGAGAAAGAAGCCTGAACAACAGTCACAATAGCAGGTATAGCTTTTCAAAGAAGCAGTGTCAACAATGAAATGATGGTAGGGAACAAAGAAAAATAGTATGATAGTTATACGAAGAAAACTATATGTTTGGATAGCAAGGCATCACATTCCTTGAGCTTCTACAGAGCCATTCAAGTTGTGGTTTAAGACTTACACATCTCATAGTGTATTGGAAAGCCAATGAAACAAGAGAAGACCCTGAGCAAAAGGTAGAAATCACAAAAGATATATGATCTAGAGCTACAAGAGAACAAAGATTTGTTCTTAGAACCATTCAAATAGTAGAGATCAAATGTAGAGAAGTGAGGAGTTTTGTAAGCTTATAGGAGGTTTGTTTTTTTGCAAAAAACTTAGAAAGGAAGGAGATAGTCTCATTTTTTAAGTTTTGTGAAAACCTAGATGAAGATACAATGCTTTTTAAGTTTGCTGTCATAGGAAAAGCCATGAGAAGTCTCTTGTCTATAACAAAAAATACATGGTTTTCATGTGTTAAGCAAAAATGCCTAGGAATGCTACCAAATCGTGCCTCTAGCAGCTGAATACACAAAATTTCATTTTGTCAAGTTTTGTCATAAGCTAGGGGCTCGTTTTGAGCCAGAAGAATACAAATACAAAGGGAGAGGGTAAAGTTTTTGACTCATTTCAAACAAAGATATTCATATTTTCATGAAATTGTGCCTCTGTCAAGGCAAAATGTAAGGTGAAAATCTCAAAAAATACAAAGAGATCATCAGAAAAAATGAGTTACCTTTTTTTTTTCCTGTCGTTTGCTATGTAAGATCATTGTTTTTCTCCTCAAATGACCTTCATACGGCCTCAAACACAGTGAAGGCAATGCAATGGTATTTGGCCATAGAAAGCCACAAAAGATGCATCAGAACCAGTCAAAACAATGGCCATGGAGGCCCAAAATTGACCCAAAATCAAGCAACAAGAGGTCAAAATTCTTGGCAACAACAACTTACCAAGTATTTCACAAAGAAAATCTACATGGAGGCTCTCAAAATTGCAGAAATCATGTAGTTTGAGCTCCCAAACCCTTCTTGTGGCAGTGGCCAAACTTGAACAGCAGAGAAGGTGAAATGCAAATGACATTTAGGGTTCATCTTTCTCCTTTTGGGTCGAATAGACCTAGTTTGCATTATTGTTTTTTTTACTTTTGATTTACAAAATCATTGATATCCTTTGGCGGATGTGGTCAACACTTGAAAATGTCTTAAAACCAAATCTTGATGCATAGGGGGCCGTGAGACATGTTTTTCTACCTTTTGATTCTCTTTCAAAGTCAAGTCAAATGCATTATGAAAACATAAGGCCGAGTGTTATATCTTGCTAGGTATGTCTTGGTATGATCACAAGGTGAGTGAAATGATGCAAAGAAGGCATTATAATGTGTATTGGGAGATATAAGGTGGTATTAAGATATGGAGAATAATACTATTTTTGCATGTAGCCATGAGACACGTGAGGTGATGCAAGTGCATGGGGGTCCTATTTTGCCTAGGGATTCAAGGTGTTGTTATGTCGATTTTGCATAATCTAGAGATAGATTAGATGTTGTAAATGAATGATAAAGTAATAAATTATGAATTACTTTATCATTTGTAATAAAAATGCAAAAGGACAATATTAGGTAGATTTATCACACATGGCAAAGTAAGTCTCTCGATTACTGTCATTCTTTCACGACATTTAATTTGTCCCCAAACTATGTAAAATCGGGAAATTAATGTTATGTCCTAAATGCCATTATTTTCTGCATAGGTTTGTAATAAATTTGGAATGTAAAACATTAACTAAGTGGTGTAATTATAAACCTCTTAGTCCATGTTAATTAAATGCAGAATTGAGTATATTTATGTCATTTATTATGCAAATATCAAGCATTTATGATGCTGCAGGAGAGGTTAACAAACAAGTTGGGGAGTTATTGAGATATTTGACTTGTTTTCAGTGGCCTTAAAGAGCATTTAAAGGCATTTTCAGGTGCTTTTATGATTAGTGATGACATGCCCTGACTTTTTCCTCATTGAGAGCCCACTTTAGAAGACTTTAGGTAGATATTTTGAGGGCATTTATGAGATGCACAAAAATGGAGGTTGCTCATGCTTATCTTGTTACAAGTTGTTTGGGAAGTATATATTCTTCTTCCTTGTTCATTATTAAGCAGTTCTTTCTATTCACTACACTGTATATTGTAATTTTTGAGTTCTTTTGTAGAAGTGAATAGTTTTGTAACCCATTTTCAGAGTAATACAGCATTATAACACCCTTTTAGTAGTAATAAACAGTTTATACCTCCCCATTTCTTCTGGTATTGTGTGTCCTTAGTGTTAGTACAGATCCTTGTGATGTTCTTTGTCCTTGGGACTATATTTCATGTTGGTGCCTTTATGCAGGGATACATATATTTTTGCAAGTTGTGAGATGTGCTAGGAATAAGAATCAGTTTTTGAGTAGTGAGAAAACATCTTTCTCCTTCACATAACTATTGTTATTTAGCCTTCTTATAAACTGATGATGCAAAGGTTATGATCTAGTAGGTTGTGTATGAGAACCTTATTATTACTGGTTCTATAGTGTGTTAGTCACTTGTGTAGTCTCTGATAACCATTTTGGTGCATCACCTTAGATAGTATTTTTCATTTTCTTGTAATCCTTCTTACTCTTTTCCCTGCAAAGACATTAGTCTAGTAGTTTCTAGGTGATAATCAGCTAGGAAGCTGGCCTTCTCCGAAGGTTCTTTCCATCATAGGTGACCCACAGGCCTGGAAAGATCCCATGTTTCTCTAGATTGCTAGGTTCTACAACTCAGAAAGGGTGCAAATTTGAGAGTCAACAAGAAGAGGGGAGGCATTGCTCTCTTGGAGCCTTCTTCTGATCTCTTGAAGGTTAATGTGGCTCTCTTAAATTTGGTTGACATCAAGCCTATTAATGGGGTCTTTACTTGGAATAATAGGAGATGTGGGGACGTTGCTATTTCTGAATGCCTAGATAGATTCTTGGTGTCCAATTTTTGGTTGGGGAACAGGTGGCTGACTATCTCTGAGATTTTTTATGGGTGGGGTTCTGATCATTGGCCGATCAAACTTACTATTGAGCTACCCTGGCATTGTGTAAAGAAGTCTTTTAAGTTTCAACTCATGTGGTTAAGAGATTACTCCCTCCATGATCTTCTTCCTAGTTGGTGGAATTTGGGGAAGCCATCACATGGGACCGCTATGTACTCCTTCTCCAACAGGCTCCAATATGTGAAATATAGGTTGAAACGGTGGAATAGGCAACACTTTGGTAATGTTTTCTATACAAAGCAGTCTACTCAAGCTCATTTGGACTTGATCACCAAGGAGATTCATGATCAAGTCCTCACTAAGGATCTGGGTTTACTGGAAGCTTCTACTGTGAAGGAAGTTGAGGAATGGGAATTATGTGAGGAAATTTTTTGGAAACAAAAGTCCCGAATCGAGTGGCTTCAGCCAAGAGACAAGACTACTTCTTTCTTCCACAATTCAGTTAAAGATAGGAGACAAGGTAATGTTATTTCTTCTCTCAGGTCTTCAAATGGGGAGATTCTCTCCTCCTCTGCTTCTATTTCTGCTAAGGCTGTTCATTTCTTTTCTATTCTACTATCTGAGGATTCCCTTCCTATGGAGGAGGATGAAGTTGACATTTTGAATAGTATTCCACCCTTAGTCACCAGTGAAATGAATGCTTCTTTGCTTAATCCTATTTCTTTGTCGAAGCTTGAAACTGTTGTGTTCCAGATGAAAAAGGGAAAAGCTACAGGGCTTGATGGTTTCCCGGTTGAGTTCTACCAGGAGTTTTGGGAAGTGATTAAGTTGGATTTGTTGGAGGTCATTCAGGAATCTTTAATGAATAAACAAATGTTGAAATCCATGAATGCTACCTTCCTTTCTCTCATTCCAAAGAAGGATGAGGCTAATTCTCTGGATATTTTTAGGCCCATTTCCTTATGTAATGTGGTTTACAAGATTATTACTAAGTTGATTGCTAAGCGGTTGAAACCCTGGCTAAGCAGGTTAATTTTTGAAGAGAAAGGGGGTTTTGTGGCTGGTAGGCAGATTATGGATGGTGTCATCATTGCACTTGAGTCAATTCATTCTATGGATCGTTCTAAAGAGAAAGCTATGTTTATTAAGTTGGATATGGCTAAATCTTATGATCGGGTTAAATGGGCCTTCTTATTTAAGATTCTGGGAGCATTTGATTTTGCTGGTGAATGGATTGAGTGGGTCAAGAGCTATGTTACTTCTCCTTCCTTTTTAGTGCTGATTAATGGTGAGCCGACGGAGTTGTTTGGTGCTTCTAGGGGGCTTAGACAAGGGGACCCTTTATCCCCCTATCTATTCATCTTATTGGCGAAGGGTTTGGGGAGGTTTATTACATCCCAGGTGGAGACTGGTTTGATTAAGGGCTGGAGTTTTGGAAACAATATTCCCCCTTAGTCACATTTGTAGTTTGTTGATGACATGGCTTTGATGGGCAGAGCCAATGTTGAGGAGGCTTCTGGTTGGTGCAAGATTTTGGACTGTTATTTGCCTGCATCAGGTTAGAAAATTAATGAGGGGAAGTCTTTTATCTACTTCTTTCATACTCAACGGGCTATTCAAAGGAGAATTACTGGTATCCTTTGTTTCTAGATTGGCACTCTCCCTTTTGTGTATCTTGGTATTCTACTTTCTATTCGTTCGCTTCCTAAATTGTTCTGGTAGGAGATTATGGATAAGTTTAGAAATCTGGTTAGTCATTGGACTAATAGGTGGCTCTCTTCTGCTGGTAGGGTGACTCTTCTAAAGCTAGTGGTGCAGGCTCTTCCTCTGTATAGATGTTTTGTTCTCTCTGCACCTTCCGGCTTTATCAAAGACTTTGAGAGTTTGTCTCAGTAGTTCTTTTGGTCTGGAAACCTCCTTCATAGGAAGTGGAGTTTGGTCAAGTAGGAAGCTATTTGTAGGCCAAAGTAGGCTGGCGGTCTGGGTCTGCATAGAACTGATTTGAATGGACAAGCTTTAGTAGCTAAGTTGTACTGGCAGTGGTGTTCATAGTAACATCAATCGTGGGAAAAAATTCTTACCTCAAAGTATTTGGGTACAGTTGAGAGTGTGGATGTTGCCTGCTTTAGTTTGGAGGGGAAGGGTTCTACGATTTGGAGTACCCTCAAAAGGGGTGCTAAGTTGGTCAAGCAGGGGTTGTTTTGGATTTGTAATGGTGGGCAGGATGCTCTCTTCTGGCATGATTCTTGGAAAGGTTATCCTCCCATTTTGTCTACTCACCCCCACCTATAGAATTTGAGTAGGCATTTTATTGATGCTGGGTGGTGCCATGTTACTGATTTTAAAACTCTTCAAAATTTGGGACAAGTTAGTGTATATAGATGGAAGGTTCCGTAAGAGTGGCCTCCAGGTGGGGCAGCTAGGGATTATTAGGAGCTTGTTGGGATTCTATCGGGACGTGTCTGCACTTCTCTTCCTGGGAGAGATGTGTTGGCTTGGGGTCCTAATCCAAAAGGTAAATTTTTTGTTGCCTCAGGTTATCAAGTTCTTGATAAGCAAATGTTTGGGAGCTTGGAGGTCTCGTGGTGGAAACAGGTTTGGAATAAGTTTGCTTGGCCTAAGTGTAACTTCTTCTCATGGTTAGTTGTTCAAGGGAGGTGTCTTACTTGGGAGAACCTCTGGAAGCATGGGTTTCAAGGGCCCTCTATGTGTGTTTTGTGTGGTGGGCATGAGGAGTGCATCCCCCATCTCTTCTTTCAGTGTTCCTTTGCAAAAGTTATTTGGCATTTCTGGTGGAATCTCTGGCATATACCGTGTAGACATGCTTCTTCTTTAGAGGACTTTTGGAGGAGTCTAGGGCCTCCCCCTATAAAGACCTCTTTTCTCCTCACTACTTGGATCATTGGCCCCAATTTGATAATTTGGCATATTTGGTTGCAGCGCAACCGTAGAATTTTTCTAGACAAGAAGCTACTTGTTGGTCAGCTCTAGTTGAGGATTTTGGGGGGTCTATAGGAAACTTTGGCTGATAAGTGTGATCTGTTTGTCCCTATTGTTTCTAGTGACTGTGATGTTGTTGAAGCCCTCAGTCTCTCAGGGGGTGGACAAAAAAAATTGAGGACAGTTCAGCATGGGCGTGGGAGAGTGAGGGTCTGTCATATTGGTCGCTAGTGTCCTCCCACTATGAGGGAGATGATAATCAATACTGATGGACCTTCTAGAGGTAATCCTGGCCATGCAGGAGTTAATGGCATTAGCAAGGATAGTTCAGGAGTGGTAATTTGTTTCTTCTCTATATATAGAGGTCAACATACAAATAATCTCATGGAGGCTCTTGCTATTCTTTTGGCATTAGAGTGTGCTTGTGCCCTTGGCTGGAAGCAGATTATTTGTGAATGAGATTCTCAGGTGGTCATTGATATGTTGAATAAGAGACATTTTGAGGAGGTGAACTGGAAACTTGTAGTGGTGGCCAAACAAATTGTTTCTCTGAGCAAGGCTTTAGATTCTATTGCTTTTTGTCACGTGCCACGAGAGTGGAATAAGGTGGCAGATGGTTTGGTGAGGTGGGCATCTAAGCAGATGGAGACTTGGAATGTGGATGATTGGGGCAACCTTCCTGGTGATTTGGCCCCTATTCTTGAATATTGGGTTATGGAGGATATGAGGAGATTTTTGGGTGTTACTTAATTCTTGATTTTGGTTGTGCCCCTTATGGGTGTTTATTTCTTCTTTGTAATGATTTTCTGATTCAATAAAGTTTTTAGCCCTTTTTTTAAAAAAAAAGGGTGAAGTCAACTTAAATAAATTTCAATAATCTATTTAAATTTAGAAGGACAATTGACTAATTAAATAATTAAAAATTATTTAATTATGGATAAGAGGAATTAAGTGATGAATTAATTAAATAATTAAATTTATTTAATTAATGTGGATTTGAAGAATTTTGAAAGGGATAACAATTTAATTAAATAATTAAAATTATTTAATTTGGAAGAATTAAATGAATTTTGATGAAATTAACTAAATAAATAGAATTTATTCAATTAATGTTGAAATCAGGTGATTTAGAATAAATTGAAGAATTTTGATGAAATTAATTAAATAATTAAATTATTTAATTAATGTTAAATGCAAGTGATTTAGGAGGAAATGATGTATGCAAGTGATTTAGGTGAAATTGATGAATGCAAGTGATACAATGCGAAGGGTCATTTTTGGGTTCTACATTTTGCCCCTCTTTGAGATGGTGTTGCGTAGTAACAACATTTCAAAGAAATTTAAAACATAGTGTTTGATTTCTAGAAAAAGATTGATTTATAAGAATATGGTTGGAAGAAAATGATTGGATTAGAGATAGTGATGCCCCAGTCACTCAAAAGTGAGGGTGACAAGGAAAGATAATGGTAAGTTAATGAATGATGATGATGATTCCAAGACAAACAAGGCATTGCCCCTGTCAAGTTGTAAACCAATGATTAATTGATGATGATTGATATGGATAGTGTTGTCATTGTGGAGAATGATATATCCCTAAATCAACACAAGGATGTGGGAATGATATATCCCATTAATGATGGATTGATGATAATGTCTAGTTTCAGGAAATGAAACATGTCGTATAAGACACCTAAACTCTGGTTTCGATAATGCAACATCCTATATAAGACAATTGATTGATGATGATTAATTGATTGATTTGGTTTACGACAAGATTAAGATCAAGACCAAAGGATGTGATTGGATAATGTGGATAGATTGATTAGATAGATTGGTATGTGATTGGATTGAGGATATATTGATAAGATGAATGATGATGATAATGAGGATGCCTCCTCGAGAGGACAATTGGGTGCAAAGAACACAAGTGTGCTCTCAAAATGAAAGGAGAGAAAAGGGTGAGTAGATAGAGAGATGTAGATGAAGATGAAAAGGTTAGATAAAAGATGGAAGATAAATGGATAAAGAATAGAAGAAGTGATATCAGATTGATCGATCTTCATGAAAGCTATGGATTTATTAGGATGTATGGATGGGATATATGAGTGGGATGTTTATAGGTAAAATCAAGCTTAGGATAAATCAAAACAATGATAATAAACTCAATCTTATAACATCAAAAGATTGATCTAAGAGATAAGCAAATCAATGAATAATGAAATTAATAATCGAAAGCTATCACCTAGATTATATTGATCTCTTGGTTAGATGTGGATTGCTCAATATGTCGTGTACCCATGGTTGCAATAAGTGGACGTAAGATAAGTGCTCAAAGTGCTCAATGTGTTCAATGATGCGATGTATGCTCAATGTGCTATATGGATGCCTAAGAATAAATGATTGAAGAGGATTTATGAAGAGGATGGAGGGGGTTTATATAGGTTTCAATAAATATTGATCAATGGTGGAGATAAATCAATGAAATGGATGATCAAGATGAGTTGAGAAGACATGATGAATGTGCACATGCCATGTGTCATGTTTTAAAGCTATTTTTATTGAGTTAATTGCTTGCTTTAATAAAGATAGGATTTGATTTCATAAATTTAGAATGCTTTTTCCAATTTATGAGTTGATGATAAAAATTAATAATGATTAAAGCCAATTAACTCAACTTATAATTTGCTTTTTTAAAGTTCTAAAAATAAGGCTAATTGTGCACATAGAAGAAAATGATATTTTAAGAAGATTTGGAAGATAAAAACAAATTAAATAAATAAATTTATTTAATTTATTGTGCATGGAGGAATAAGATTATTTTTGGAAGATAATTGAAGATATTTTGAAATTAAATAAATAAATTTATTTAATTAATTTTGCATGATAGAGGAATAGATAAGATATAAATAAAATATTGATTTTATTTATTTTTAGAAGATAATAGTCAACTTAAATAAATTTCAATAATTTATTTAAATTTAGAAGAATAATTGATTAATTAATAAGAGGAAATTTAAGTGATGACTTGATTAAATAATTAGATTTATTTAATTAATGTGGATTTGAGGAATTTAAAAGGGATAATTTAATTAAATAATTAAAATTATTTAATTTGGAAGAATAAAGTGGATTTTAATGAAATTAATTAAATAATTAGATTTTTCAATTAATGTTTTTGATAATATAAGGCGGCTAAACAAGGGGCCGAACCCTTACAAAAAATAGAGAGGCCTGAAGGTAGCAAGCATCAATAGTGCCTTAGTCCAGAAACAACATATACAGCCATAACAAAATACCAGCAAAACCAGCAAAACTAGCTGCTAAGATGAAAGTCAAAAAACTGAGAAACAGAGTATCAGCAATATAATAACAAAGACGAAGGAGACAACAGCTCTCCTTTCTAGACCATAGATTTAATATTATCATCCAGTTTTTTAGCCAGATCATCACTGTCAGTATTAACAGTAACCGCCAGATTCTTCAGCACAGAGAGGTTGAGGAGTATAGAGGTCCTAAGCACAATGGAGAAATTCTGCTCTAGCTTCACAATGCGATCACGCAGACCAGCAAGATCAGCCCCCCGACCATCATCAGTCTCCATAGCATCCTCAGCCTCTTCCACAAACATGGCATCCGCTGTGTCAGCATTTCCAGCAGAGTCAGCAGCATCCTCCGTTGTAGCCCCTGTATCATGCGTCTCCTACTTGTCTTCATCATCACCAGACATGTCCTGAATCTCCACATCCCTGTCATCCTCTCCCCGGGTGGATTCATCCAAGCTTCTCTCAGAATAGTCAATGAGCTTCGCTGGAGGAGCCGATTTGCCTGCAATACGCCCCGACCGCCGAACACCAGAGGAAAGCCCCTCCCTACAAATCTTCACCCAAGAATCCTTTCTCTGTCCCACTAAGGTCCTAATAAGGGTTTTGGGGGTCCCAACCACTACCTTCCCAGTGCTCAAATCACCAGCAACCTTTCACTTTTTACCCTTCTTAGAGGCAGTAGGGCTCGGGGTATCAACAGGATGTTCCTCAGGAGTGCAAGAGGAGACTTCAACAGTTTTGATAGGAACAGGGGAGGGCCCTGGTTCAGCAACATCAAGAATATTCTTAGGGTTAGAGGAGGGCTCCCCGTCCCCACTATTAGCGGGAATGGTTTTGGAGGGTTCGAGGGCAAGATGATGATTATACAAATAGAGAATGAGGCCCTGGTGAAGAGGGATAGGCTTCATAGCAGTGTTTTTAGCCAATTTCGCCTGAACCCTAAGGACGGAATGCTCCAGGGAGGAAAGCAAATAAAATGGAAAACTAATTTTAGCAATGTGACAGAAATGATTTAATAGGGGGAGATGGTAGTTATAAAACCTGGTAAAGCGCCCTTCAAGGGTGAAGTATTTCATGAGGATAAAACACATAGCGTCCCACGGCTCTGGCAACTTGGCTCTGTCAAAATTGCCCTGGTAAGGGACTAATTCTTCACCAACCCCAAGGAAGAGCTGCTAACTGGAGAGGTCCACGATTTTAGTTTTCCATTGCAGCTTCAAGCCCTGAGTAGACATACCAGTGGCCAACACGATCATGCGTTCAGAAACTTCAAATCTGATTCCACCCACCGAAACCCATATGTTCTGCCAAGACCGCACAAATTGTTCAGAAAGAGCATCATTAAATCCATTAAGCCTCTCCAAATAGGGGCTAATCCCGCCCTCTTTGCAGTAATGCCAAGCTACCAGATTATCTTTGAATTCACAGCACGAGACGGGCTTAGTTTGAATTCTATCTCCTCCCATAGCGGAATTACAACGCATGCTACAGAAACCCTCAGTCTCCTTAGTCGGCTTAATAGGAGAATAACTAACATTAACAAGGCTAATAATAACAATGCACACAAACTCATAATAATGGGAAGCCTTACAAACCCCAATCTCATGCTTAATCATAATTACCCGGCACAGGCCATGATGATCCAGCCATCCACTCACCTTATAAGAAAAATGAGCAGATTTGACAGTAGAGAAAGTACGAGAGGACTCGTACTTCAAAAGACACGTCAGCCCCCTCGCAAGGAGCCGACAGTATGAGCTGGCTTTCGAACACATCTGACTCATCCAGACCCGGCCACGTCTTTAAGAATGAGATTCCTAAGATTTAAAGGAAGATGATCAAATTGGCACCAAACCCTCCAATTTGAAAATCGCTGCCCAAGTTCAGCACAAGCGTCTGCAACTCCGTTACCCTCATGGTAAATATGAGAGATCTGCACATTAGTAATCCTCTGCAAGAGAAACTAAATATCCCTAATAACATCCTTCAACTGAATGCCAACATTTGACACTTTAGTAACGGCATCAATAACCATCTTAGAATCTCCCTGAATCTCCAAATTCCTAATAC
This sequence comes from Cunninghamia lanceolata, assembly GCA_027924645.1. Classification (NCBI taxonomy): domain Eukaryota; kingdom Viridiplantae; phylum Streptophyta; class Pinopsida; order Cupressales; family Cupressaceae; genus Cunninghamia; species Cunninghamia lanceolata. The sequence goes on along the minus strand of BSBN01000252.1, from coordinate 8,343,254 downwards.
CAAGTGATATGGCCAATTTAAGCCCCCAAAGAAGAGCCATAGCTTCCGCATAGTTATTACTGTGACAGCCCAAACCTCCTGCATAGACATCAAACATCCTCCCTTCATCATCTCGGATGATCCCGCCCCCACTAGCAGTACCATCAAGCTTAGAAGCCCCATCAAAATTGAGCCTCATCCAGTTAGAAATCAGAGGCTTCCATCTAGTGTTGAGTCTCTGTAATAATTTAGTACTGTTATAAGTAGGAATATGATTGAGAATCCTCCAGTTTACCGTAATTTGTTCTTCCTCCTGGGTCAGAGGTTTCACAGCAGTGCGGATATGGGCCGTAGTGACACTCTGCAAGAGAGTCTTTATGAAAGTATGAGAGACCTGAGAGGCATCTCTAGCAGTATCCCAAAAAATCTGATGGTTGCGCTCTTTCCACAAAGTCCAGCTCCGGCACGACAGAGTTTGGTTCCATAACTCAACAAGCCAGGGATGGGAGAAGGGAGGATACCAATTGTTAATAACTTCCTAAATATCAGAATTGCAAGCCCACTGAATACCAAAATTACTGAGGATGAGGCTCCAAATATCCCTAGCAAATTCACAGTGGAAGAATAAATGAGAAACTGTTTCCTCCTTTTCACAGCATAGACAGCATCTGTTGGCCAGAGTGAAACCTCTCTTCTGCAAATTATCTTGGGTCAGAATTTTGTTATGGACAGAGGCCCACCAGAACATGTTAATTTTCGGGATCAATTTGTGATTCCACACTTTCCTCCATATATCCTTTTTATGAATCTCAGGGACCAATAAGTGATAGGCAGACTTAATAGAGAATCGGCCATTCTTATCTGGCCACCAAAATTGCTCATCTTCACAGGGGAAGAGAGGAATTCTAACTTCCTGAATCAACTTTTGAACCATCTGAGCTTTAGGGGTGAGATCAGGGCAATGGGGACAGCAATCCAACAAAGTTTTCCAGCTCCTGTGACCATTATTGGTTGACATATAATCACTAACCTTATTACCAAAGAACTGAGTAGCAATGCCAGCAATCTCACCCAAATCCTTCTGAGAGATGAGAGCCTTATCTTTTAGCCAAATATCAGTCCAAAACTTGATACCCATGCCATTACCCAACTTCCATCTAATCCCTTACATGAGCAGATTTCTAGATTTCAACATTTTGTTCCAGATGACCGATCCCTTAGGAAGACCTTCATGCTGGAGGAAGTTAGACCAATCAGTGTCATGCAAGTATTTGGCTTGCATGATGTCTCCCCAGTCTTTATGATGATAAATCAAGTTCCAATTAATTTTAGAGAGCAGGGCTTTATTCATACTCCGTATAGTTCTAATATTGAGACCTCCATGGGATTTAGGAAGACATACTTTATCCCAGCTGACCAGGGATAGCCACTGTTTATCCTCAACTCCCGTCCATAAAAATTTTCTTTGAATCTGTTCCAATTTGGTAGCAAAAGAAGTAGGAATTTTAAAAAGAGAGAGGAAATAGGTGGGTATACCTTGCAAGGAGGCCCGAAGAAGCTACAATGTACCAGCACTACTAAGGACTTTTCCTTTCCAACCAATCAGTTTCCGTTGAGTTCTTTCCAAAAGGTTATTCCAGAAGTTTGGAGAAACTTCTTTAACCATAAAGGGGAGACCCAGATAGACAGCAGGAAGAATATCTTCAGCACAATCTAGAATATGTATGATTTTTTGTCAGAGAGTAGTGGGAGTATTGAAAAAATACACATTACTCTTTTAGAAATTGATGTTTTGCCCAGAGGCAATGGCATAAAAAATGCAAGTGATTTAGGAAGAAATGATGTATGCAAGTGATGTAATGCAATGGATCATTTTTAGGTGTCTACATTTTACCCCTCTTTGAGATGGTGTTGTGAAGTAATATCATTTCAAAGAAATTTAAAACATAATGTTTGATTGGTAGAAGATTGATTGAATTAGAAATGGTGATGCCCCAGTCACTCAAAGCAAGGATGACAAGGAAAGATAATGGTAAGTTAATGAATAAAATGAATGTTGATGATGATTCCAAAAACAAACAAGGTATTTCCCCTATCAAGTTGTAAACCAATGATTAATTGATGATGATTGATAAGGATAGTGTTGTCATTGTGGGGAACGATATATCCCTAGAGCAACACAAGGATGATAGTGTCTAGTTTTAGAAATGAAACACCTTGTATAAGACGCCCAGTCTAGTTTCAAGAGTGTGACAATCTGTATAAGACAATTGATATGATTGATTGATTGATTGATTTGGTTTACGACAAGATTAGGATCAAGACCAAAGGATGTGATTGGATAATTTGGCTAGATTGATTAGTTAGATTGGTATGGAAAGGATGATGTATATTGATAAGATGAATGATGATGATAATGAGGATGCCCCTCAAGAGGATAGTTGGGTTCAAACAACACAAGTGTGCTCTCTAAATGAAAGAAGAGATGAAGATGAAAAGTTAGATAAAAGATGGAAGATAAAGGGAAAAAGAATAGAAGAATTGATATCAGATTGATCAATCTTCATGAAAGCTATAGATTTAATTTGGATGTATGGGTTATATGGATGGGTGATATGGAAGGGGCGATGTTGTTTGAGGATGTTTAGGTGAAATGATGATATCTTATGTGCCTGAGTACTGGATACTTCATAAATTCCAGACTACCTACATACCCGTATCCATAGGATCAAGGTACCTTAAGAGTGAGATGATGATGATATGTAGTTCTAGAAGTGTGATGAGATGGGGTGATGTTGTAATGGTTACATGAAATATTTATAAAGAGCAATCCTTATTTTTTATATAGAAATGAATGTTATGCACTAGGGTATAGAAGACCAAGGTGATGATGTATCGAATGCATAGGACGTTGACTCTATAAACAAACGGTTTGAAATTATATCTACTAGACATAATAGAACCTTGTTGGATATGTGAATGAGCCATAGTCTTGAACATATAATAAACTTAATACATAAATGCAAAAGTATATTAATATGTAAGATGCTAGGTTGTAACACACATGTGAATGCACCATAGTTCTTTAACATATGATAAACTTAATACATAAATGTAAAAGTATATTAATATGTAAGATACTAGGTTGTACACATGTACAAGATAAATATTAGCCATAGTAAGATGATAAGCTCATCCCACAAACACAACATAAGAAAGCAATGACTATGCCCCAATCCATACTAGATCGCAACATACCAAGATATAGATAAATCAAGACAATCTTGAATAGGTAATTAGAAAGGAACAAAAAGATAAACCAAAAAGAAAATTGATTGACTAATAAAGTAAACACAAAACCAACATATTCTCTTGCCAAAGAGGTTGCTCAGGGTTGATATATTAGATGAAGCCCTATTGTAGGAACGATATATCCATTAAAGGCTGTTGATCTAATCTAGGATAGATGGATTGTTGTAGCATATGTGGAAAGAGGTATGCGAGACAACATATGGCTTCATAAGTAGTCTTTTTGTTTTGAGTTTGATAAGTACTTTAGCTTTCAAAGGATGCATAGATCATTTTCTGCTTGAGTTAGTCAAGTTTGGGGTGATAGGATGGATTGTGATAAATGGAAGACAAGAACGATGGAAGTGTTGATGGATTGGGATGGAGATGATAATTTATGATTGTTTTTGGGAATTTTTTGAATGTTTTTGGGATTTTCTAGATTTTTGAATGTTTTTGGGATTTTTTGGATTTTTGAATGTTTTGGGATGACATTGGATAAAAATTTGGATAGACAAAATGCTAGATACCAATGACAAGGGAACCAGTTCTAGATGCAAGGAGAAAGATGGGACTAGATAAGTGAACAAAAGGATGGATGATAGTGGATGGAATGGATGAGGTATGATAGAAGGATGAATACAAGAATAGGTAATAGTGGATGGAATGGATGAGGTGCTTAGGATGTGATCACTAAAGACTATGTTGCATAGGAATAACATGCTCCAATCTAGGTATAATGCTTAGGATTTTACATGACAAAGCTTATGACAATAGGATTGATTGGATCGGTGGAAATGATGAGGTATATCAAGAGATTTCTCAAAGCATGTTTCAACATTTTGCCCCTATCTATATCAAGATCAAAAGGAGGAAAGGGGGGTGGATTGGATCAAGGGGATAATTAGGTGGATAGAATGGATAAGGAAGTTATGATAGGAAGGATAGGTAGAAGGAATGATAGGATGGGTAGATGAGACAACATGCCCCCAAGTGTAAGGTACATAGACAATCAATCTACACATGACACCTGTTTGCCAGGTTTTCATCATGGTACTTATTCAAGGCACTTGTTTGCCAAGTTTTCACCATTAGACGAAGGGATTTCTCTTTTTTTTTAATTATTTTTCTTGGATGGGATGGAGAATGAGGACTCAAGCATCTGTTTCCAATAGCAAGGTAGTATGTTAGCACTTTAATGTGTGTTTACACATGGACTATATCAGGTAGCATTGCATGCATGGATGTTGGTAGATCTGGGAAGATGGAAATGGAAATGATGGTGGATTATGATATGGAGGGATAAATAGTTGATGGAGCAAAAGCATGGACCATAGAGGTGTGATGGGGGAAGTATGTTGGATAAGGGATGGAAGATGGGGGGATGGTAGTTTGTGGAAATGGCATGAAATTGTGGGGAACCAAGACCAATGGTTGCACACATTGTGATAAACATTGAAGCTTTTGACTAGGATGAGGAGTGGGGAGTAATGGGAATCGGGATAGGGGATTTGGAACCTATTGATTTAGGGATTTAGGAACCCAAATAGACTTAGGATTTGTAAGATTTTTTAATGGGGAACAAGATTTTTGGAATTTGAAGATAGATTGAGATATGGATGCTTCTTTTGGGATAATTTCTTTTTGCTTAGGGACCCGCACCATTTTCATTTTTGCTTTGAGGTGTGTGGGCGTATGCAGCTTTTGTGATGGATTTGAGATAATTGCTTTTTGCTTGGGGACCCACACCATTTTCATTTTTGCTTTGAGGTGTGTGGGTGTATGTAACTTTTGAGATGGATTTGGCTTTGCATTTGTGTATTGATGCCCTATGGCATGATATTCTTGAGGCTTTTGTAAATATTTTTCTATATATGTGAAAGCATCCAATTTTTTATTTTTGAGTCTCATGGGGTTAGGAATAACTTCATATGGGGTTGATGTGTGCATTTGTTGGCCATGATTAGGAATGTGAGGGGATTTATGGATGGAGGGCATAAAAGTGGATTTATGGATACATGGATAAGGGGATTTAAGGATGGGGATATTAGGCATTGGGAGAAGTGAAGGTAGAGTGGATGGAGGGATATTAGGAGTTGGAAGAAGTGGATGAAGAGTGGATGGATGGATATGTATGGTCACATACTTTTGCGAATGGTATGACGATGGAGGAGAGATGGTGACATATGAGTGAGAGGTACGATAAGGTACATCAGGATATGGAGTGGAAGAATTAGCTTGTGGAGGATGGATGTGGTACCAACATCTTTGGATTGTTTTTCTTGGGATGAAAAACCAAGTCCATGTGCTCATGGATGGATTGTGACATGGATGGTCTCTAAGATACCTTGTTCATGAAGGCCTAAACCTTTGCCTTGATAGTTCATATTTTGGAACATACGATATGCAATGGGATGTTTGTTTTGGAAACAAGACATGAGTCCATTATGTGATGGAGAGAGTGAAGTGGTGGATAGTGGTTGTTGTTCTCATAAGGAAGAACATTCATGGATGAAGGTGATAAGACCAAGAGGATAGGATAATGGATTTAGAATGGTATCAATGGGAGATGGTAGAGGATCAACATGAGATAATGGAGGATTCACAAGAGACAATGTGGGATCATGCAATGAATGAGATGGGATGCTTGGATCTTGACTAACATTATGCTTAGTAGGAGGTGAAGGGATAGGATCCAAGTTATCTTTTTGATTATCTATGTTTTTTTGGGGACCAAGTGTCTCATCAAGGGAAGTGGATGTTGTTGGATCATGGATAGGGCTAGGTGGAGAATGTATAGGTAGAGGGATAATCTTTTGACCATGGAATGCATAAAGTAGGCTAAGAGGATCATCATTGTTCTCTTGATCATAAATGGGATCTTAATCATAGATAGTATTATGTGTGTTATGGATGGGATCAATTTTCTCATGTATAGGTTCTTCATCAATGATAATATCATGATCATATAAAAGATATAGGTTATGGATGGGTTGGATGGAGGTGCTTTGATCTTGATTTAGATAAAGGGTTTATGTTTCCACATGCTTTAGATAAAAGGGTTGATGCTTCCACATGCTTTAGATTATAATCTTGACACAGCTCTTGATTTTCTTGAATGGAAGTGGAACTGGGAGACTCTTGAATAGGCTTGATAGGCTTTTGATAGTCAACAACATGAAGGGACAATGGATCTAGACTTGGACTCATGGTGGAAGACTCTTCACTAGGATTGACAAGTTGTAGACTATATGATGTATTTGGAGGACTAGACATGTTGTTTGAAGGCTCTTTGATAGGCTCTTGGATAGGTGTTTGAAGACATGGAGATGGTTGATTCCCTACTAATAGCCATTGGATCACATCCTTCATAAGTGTATGGGTGGATGGGTAATATAATAGATGGATTATAATGGTGGAAGGTGTTTTAGGCTTAGGATAAGGATTAGGATTGGATGGAGGGATAATGTGATTGGATGGATTAGGATTAGGATTGGAAACATCCCATGGTGGAGGGATGAAAGGGGTTAATGGACTATGATAGGGACTACATGGTGGTAAGGAGTATAGGACTAGTAGGCTCTTGGATTGGCATTTGAGTAGATGATGATGGAGGGTACTCATAGGATGCATAATCTAGAGTGGTGTTTCCCTTGTCAAAGGTATCATAAGGACTTAAGGACACTTGATTTTGTTGCAACGGATAACTTAGACTCATGTGTTCACGTTATAAAGGAACTTGATAGCCTTGTGAATGAGTTTGATGATGAGTTGAAATGTTAGAATAAGGAGTTGGATGTTCTTGAGGTATGGATTGATATAGATATTGGTTGACATTGGGAGAAGTAGGATAGGTTGATGTAGGGGTAACATGATGTGTGGTTGGTTGGTATGAAGTTAAGGGGGATGACACATAAGATTGAAGAGGAATTTGTTGATGTTGTATGGGTGATGGTATAGTGGAGGATGTGTTATATGAAGGTTGGTTAGTATGGTATTGTTGGTATTGTGGTTGGAATTCTTGTTGTTGTAGAATGTGATATTGTTGTTGTGGAGTTTGTTGGAATTGTTGTTGTGGCGGTTGGAATTGTCATTTTTGCAATTGGAATTGTTGTTGGGATTGTTGGTGTTGTTGTTGGGTAGTGACTTGTTCCTTTCTATATAACCAGCTAAGTTCAACAAACATTTTTTTGAAAACCATAACGATCATGCTCTAATTTTGTGGTTTCTATTGGCGGAATGGGTTGATAGATATGTTTAAGTCTTTGTATTTCAACTTGTTACTCAAGATATGCCTCATAATCTACAAGGTTCTCATGATCATTATTGGATTTTGGATTTGACCTAGGTTTGTTGATGATCAGGGCCATTTTAATGAGGATTTGTGATGATGTGGTGTAAGTTTGACTCTTTTGACAAAATTGGGATGAAATGGATAGTATATGGATAGAAAGAGGATGGGGAGATCAAATTGGAATGACGATGACAATATTGACCAAAGGCACTTTAAATCAATGCAAAGGCACTTTTTTTGTAACAATGATGTTTCAAGGCAAGATTTGGATAGATTTTGATTGGATTTTGGTTGGATTGCTTTGAAAAGAGAACAAACACAGTAAATAAGATGGCTAAGGACAACAATAAGTGTATGTTCAAGGCTCATAAAAAGCCCAAGTTTCCACTAGTCTAACACAATTGAAGACAAATCAAGCACCTTTTATACCTAAGGATAAGCTTCACTACGATAAATTTAGCTCACAACTTGGAATCTCCATCGACGCAAGTGTTATCACACTTAATGTGGGCATGTACACTATTTTGTCTTTATGAGAGAGGATAGATAGGGACCTCCAGGACTGGAAGGATGATTCAATCACCCTTTCCTCAGAAAGCTACTAGTAGCTTATGCTAAGATGGGGATTTCTGTCTCATCTCAAGGGAGCCTTATGATGAGTAATCTTGGGGGCATTGTACCCTTGCATTGAAAATTATCACAATGTTCAAAAGTAGATCAGGTAGTCACTAGCTATGTGGTTTTTAGTTGCTTTGGGGCACCAATGCCTTGTGAGCATCCGACAAGCTACTAAAAGATTTAACCAACTCTACTAGGAGTGTAATATGCCTAACACAAAAGTGTTGGTATGCCTCCTTTCAAATTAGCACTGTATGGCAAAGGCTAATGCTGGTTAGGACTTGGATTTCACCTTGACCAATTTGTATAGTGGTCCAAAGGAAAAATTTGCTTAAGATCATCACTTTTGGATGAAACGCAATCCAAAAGTGGGCCCTTCTAAAGGATAAACAAAAATAAAAAGAGATGGGTTTGGTTTTTGGTCACCCAAGTTTTTACACAAGGGGAGAGCATACACCTATCACCTCACAAGCACATAAAACACTTGTTCATTTACCCTCTAGATTAAGCTAAGTGCAACTACGCTAATAACAAAAGATGCAATAGAAGATGATGTTGGCAACATGGTCAAGAGATGTTGCTGATATGATTGGGATAAGATGTTGTCATTGATGGAAACAGTCAGATATGATTGGGGATAGGTCTGGAATCAAGTTTTGTCTAGTCTTTGTGGTCTAGGAAGATTGACTTAGTTAAATTAACTAAGTATTGGTAGCTTACTGTGTTAGTGATAGAGATTCAATTGGCACTTCTCCACAAATGAAGATTTTGGTGAGAGGTCCTGGTATGTTACACATAGTTATTATACAATACTAGGATCCAAGTTTCATGTCTTGACAATCTCTGGAAGCCATACTGTAAATTGCCTAACTCTGGGTAAGCAGAGTTTAGTTATAAATAGTACAGATCACCTGAGGATTTCAGTCCGCAGTCATCCTGTATTGGTTGTTTTAAGTTGCAGTTTTGAGGTGTTGTAAACACATATGAGAAGTATCTAATTCTAGATTTGCAAAGTTTAAAGTCTATCAGGAGATCATCTACAAGCTTCCAAGTATCGAGATTCAGTTTGATAGTGTTTCACAAAGACAAAGTCAATAGTTCTGAGATCTGCATATTGCCACACAAGAATATTATGACCTGCAGTTATAAAGATATGATTGGTGATGCATATTGAATGTTTGGTATGAATTTTAGAGTCTTGTGTATTCCGCATTGGGAGTTGTGATATGATAGATGGTTGAGTGTATACTTAAGGATGAGGCCGACACACAGTTGGATTGATGTGCGGTAAAGATATTTTGTTTAGATCATCATCCTAAGTGGTTATATAATAGGTCCACACCTATATGAAAGTTCTTGAAGGATTGTATAGGTTCGCATTGTTATTTCTATAAAAGATCAAGCTGACAAAGTATAACTATTGTGTACACATTTAATATCTGGCATGCCGACCTAGTTTTGAGTTAGATCTTGTTGTGGATATAAATACCTGATGGATTTCAATGTTAAGGGATGTGATGGATTATTGAGTTTGTATGTGTGCGATCTAACACCATTTTTGTGATGCAAAAAGTGCAGTAAGAGTATAGAGGACAACATAACAAAGTATATGTGACTATAGCAGAAAAATAGAGTGGTCATGATGAAGAGCTTTGAATCTATATTTTGAGCTATCATTGGAACTGTATTCTAGCATTCAACAGATGCATTTCTAATAGTTCTTTCTTGGTAGTGAGCCACCTTTTCTCTATCTTCTTTTCTTTATGGTAGTGAGCCTATTGCAGTGAGTACTTCTTTGGATAGTGAGTCCTTGGGCAGCGATCCCTAAGGCAGTGAGCCTTTCTGTAATTCAGTTTTGATATTATAATATATTGTGAGGTAACACTCACCATGGTTTTTCCCTTTTTGGGTTTTCCACGTAAAAATCCTAGTGTCTATGTCTTATGACTTTGTTTCTGCTCTTCCCATGTTTATTTTTCTTTCATGTTATTGAATTTGGTAAATGGATTATGTAGACACCCTAAAATGACCAAGTCATCACACTACTTGCATTTCATCTAATCTGGAGCATCACCTGCATTACAACATTAATTAAATAATCTAATTATTTAATTAATTTCACCAAATTCTTCTAAATCACATACTTTTGACATTAATTAAATAAATTCTCTTTATTTAATTAATTAGATTAAATTGCTCTATTATTCTTCCACAATTAAATAACTTTAATTATTTAATTAGATCATTATCCTCTTTTCCAAATCTCAAGTCTCCATTAATTAAATAAATCCAATTATTTAATTAATTCATTATAAATTCCCTCTTATCCAAACAATTAAATAATTCCCAATTATTTAATTAAATCAAATTCATTCTTCCAAATTTAAATAAATCAAATCAAATTTATTTAAATTCTCTCATTCTCCAAAAATAAAATAAATAAAATATTTTATTTATTCTTCCAAATCATGCACAACAATTAAATAAATTTATTTATTTAATTTACTTTCTTATCTACAAATATCTTTCAAATCTTCTAAAAGTAAGTCTTCTTCTCCATGCACACACAATTAAATAATTTATTATTTAATTTCTCTCAAATCATGCAAAAGCCAATCTTAAGTTGAGTTATCTATTCACTCAACCTCGTTTTTATCAGTTTCTCTTAAATTAGAAAAAAACTTTCTAATTTATGAAAAGTATGTCTTATCTTTAGAAAAGAAAGTGATTAACTCAAATAAAATAGCTTTTGTATGACACTTGTCTTTTTCTTATGCGTTGCACGTTCTTCAACTATTCTCCTCCGTTGATTACTCTGAATTATCTAGACCGTTGATTGATCTTCATTGAAACCTATATAAACCCCCCTCATCTCCTTTATTACCTCTCTTCGATCACTTATTCTCAAGCATACTTAATAGCGCTTTGAGCATACATCGCATCGATTGAGCAACTTCATGATCTCTTGACATTGATCTTTGAGCACTCTACTTGCTTGTTGCAACCATGGTTTTGCAATACTATTGAGCAATCTACATTCATCCAAAGGGAACAATACAAATCTCGGTAAAAGCTTTCGTATTTGCTTGATTTATTAGTAATGGCTTTTATTTAGATCGGTTCTCTTTATGTTATTGGGTTTTTGATTTGTTTAGTTTATCATAGTCAATTTTCCTCATACACATTTTGGCATGCCTGGTGGAACCCACTAATCCCTCTTTTTTTGACAAATTGATTTTTTTATGTACAGTACGGAATAGCGCATCTTGACATAGAAAAGTGCCTTTGGTAGAGCAGTACAGTGCTTTCGGGCCATCCCGCAGTGCCTTTGGTAGCACAAAACCACGCTTTTGGTAATACAGTAAAGTGCACATGAGAAAATAGCAAAGCATTTTTGGTATGACAGAAAAGCACTATTGGTATAACAATAAAGCGCTTTTGGTTAGGATAACAGGCTTGCAAACTTCAAAACCCCGTAACTTTCTCAAAACTTAACGAAATTTGATGTTTTTTTTTTAAAATTGCATAGAATATCATAAGGAATCCATTGGTGATATTTAATCTCTTATATCTCATCATATTTGTTACCAATTTTATGGATTTCACTTTGGTTTTCTAGGGTTTCTCACTTATTGTTAGGGCTTTGAGTTGATTTCTGACATCTTGTTGTTTTCTTTGGAACTAATATTATTTGTTGCAGTGTCTTATCACTTATCAACATCCTAGATCATCACTCAATTATTCAATCATCCTTTGATCTAGCTTTTTTGATGAAATATTATTTTTTGTAGGCCTGTTATTACACTGTGCATTTGGTAGTATAGTAGCTCGCTTTTGGTAGCAAAGTAGCTCACTTTTGGTCAAAGTAGCTTGCTTTTGGTAGCACAGTACCATGCTTCTGGTAGCACAGTGCATCACTTATGGTAGCATAGTGCATTGCTTTTGTCATTACAGTAAGTCACTTTTGGTAAGACAATGCAGCGCTTTTTGGTCAAATTGATTTATTTTTGCTAACTTGTGAGTTTTTTTGGAACTAATTGACTTGTTGTAGCTTCTTATCACTCACACAGAGCAAAAAGGTTTTTTCTAATATGTTCATGTAGGACGAGCATTGAAGAAATCTTGATGTATCTCACTAAGTCATAGAAACATATTGCCTTCTTAAGGGACAATTGAACAAATCATTTCGGCAATCTAAGTCTTAGGAACAGACTACTTTTCTTAAGGAACAATGGAAATGTATGCGAAAACACCTCAATTTTTTAAGAGACAATGGACATGAATGCCAAACACTTCAATTTCATAAGGGACAATTGACAACTACAAACGTGTGTGTGCCTAATTTAGTTGCACCTTATTTTTCTTATAATGGGACAATTGAACCTTTGTTTAACATGCTTGCTCTTACATTTTAGTATTTCCTTTAGAAGGGCCTGCTTTTAGATTGCGTTTCATCCAAAAGGGACGACCCTAAGCAGAGTTTTCCTTTGAACCGCTATATAAGAGGGATAAGGTGAAAGCCAAGTCCTAACCAACGTCAGCCTTACCTTGTAGTGCCAAACTAAAAAGAGGTGTACTAGCTCTTTGTGGAAACAATTTTCACATTGAGCAAAGTGTTTGTTACTCTTAGTAGGATTGGTTAAAGCTTTTAGTAGCTTGTCGCATTGCTCATAAGGCATTGGTCCCTCAAAGTTACTAAGAACCATTTTAGATAGAGACTACTCGATCTACCTCTGAACATTGCTGTAATCATCAGTGCAAGGTGAATCGATTTAAGCCCTTAAGATACTCACCATTGGCTCCCTTGAGAAGAGATAGTATTCCCTTGGCCATAAAGCTCTTGTGACCTACTTGAGCTTTCCAAGGGGAGGGTGAGATATCCCTACCTATCATCTCTCGCAAAGATACAAAATATCTGACACCTTTATGGAATGATATTTTTATCGACAGAGTATTAAGCTGTGAGCTGATCTACTGTAATGAAACCTTGTCTCTAGGGATAAAAAGTACATGTTATTGATTGCAATTGTCTTATACCTATGGAAACATTGAGCTTTTTGTGTCTCGAACATACACTATCTATTGTGTCAGTCCTTTTTTGACCACTTGTTTGCTGTGTTTTCTCTTGCCAAAGACAAATCTAATCAGAACCATAACCAATTCCATCAAAATTTGCCTTTTAGAAACATCAAACACTACTTCAGCACCTTTGGTATTACAGTAGCTCGCCTTTGGTAGTACAGTAGATCGCCTTTGGTATAACAATACCTCACCTCTGGAAACCCTACTTCAGCGCCCTTGGTATAACAGTAGCTCACTTTTGGTCACTGTAGCTTGCCTTTGGTATAACAGTACATCGCCTTTGGTAGCTCAATCCATCACCTTTGGTATTACAGTAGCATGCTTTTGGTTGCACAGTCCTGCACCTCTGGTCAAACAGTATAGCACCTTTGGTCTAGTCACTTGTGCATCAGAGTTTGTCTTTCTCAAAACACGAGCAAAATCTCAGCATTACCTTTTGTCCTAGTGTATTCCATGGTAACCACTAGGCTCCAGCAAACTATGAAGTCCAAGAAAGTAGTCCCTAGGAAGCGCAAATCTCCTCCTCACACACCGCAATCAGGCTGTCTCAACATTACTCCCAAGGTTACTCCTAGAACACCTATAGAAAGATCTACAATTCTCCCAACGTGCCACACCTTGACCACCCTAGCACTCCTCATGAGGGTAGGGTCCCTTTGGTAAGTACACCTCACTATACCACCGGCTTGTCTCCAGATTTTGTGCCACAAGGATATACTATTGATCAAGTCATGCCTCAAGAAGGTAGGGTTCCTTTGGTAAGCACACCTCATTATACCACTGGCATGCCTCTGAATTTTGTCCCACAAGGTTATACTGTAGATCTAGCCCCACCTCAAGAAGAGCGACACTTTGAAATGGGTCAATCCTGTCAAGAACATGGGCAAGATCTTGATGAATTCATACAAGATCCTAGAGCTGTAGCCGCCTTTGACAAAATCCTTAGCGAGAATCAAGATCATTTCTTTTGCTTGCTAGCAAAGCAAGGAGCCAACTTACCTCAAGATTTTGATTTATCCAATCTCAAGGAGGCAAACAACACCCTAGACACCATACAAGTGGTGAAAACCATGTCAACAGTGACCACGCCTTTACCCGAACAAGGCTCACAAGGGAAAACAATGGTACAATCTAAGAATCCCCTTTTTCAAAACCCAATAGGAAAGAGGGCCATATCACTGCTTCTGACTCCTATGGAAATCTAGAAAAATCAACAAGAAACTCTCCAATGTCAAGTGGAGCTAGCTAAGCAAGCCATCTTAGCTCAAGAAAATATACAACAAACTCCTAAAGTGTCCACACCTACCTCAAGTGGAATTTTGGTTGCTCCTTCATGAATAGGTTTCCCACCCAATTACAATCTAGGGAACAACTATGTAGTCATGCAACAAGGGTCTCAACGCATACCACCTCCCATTTCATCAAACCTCCATGTCTCTCAACCAATTAGAGTCATGCAGTCCCCCCCACAAAATTCTTCTGAGCTCATCCCTAATCAACCATCGCAAATCACATCTACCTATGTCCTTCCTCCACTACGTTCATCCTCGCTAAATTTCTTTCACACATTGCCTAGCCACCCTCAACTTCCCCAACATCAATTTTCCCAAAGCTATGTGCTGCCATCACAACCTAATCCTATGCACTTTAGCTTTCCTCCAACCAATGCTTTTCTTCAACCATCACAAAGCCAACATTCTTACCTATCGCCACCTCCACCTCCTCCGAATCAAAACATCCAATTTCAACCCAATCTGAACCCAACGTACAACAAATACAACCCCAACCAATCTTATGACCCTTATAACACCAATGCTCATGGCTTATACTACAATCTTCCATATGGGCAACAACAACCACTTATAGGACAATAGGAGATGTTTCCAGCCCCTCCCACAGTGATGGAGCTCAAAATTGTAGAAGTTCAACAACAGCTATCTGATCTTACATTTGGCCACACCAAGAAGACCTTCTCTTTAGAAGTGTGTCCTTATCCTTTTGATTGGTTATTACCTATGATCCCTTTTCCTCAAAATTTTACTATTCCTAAATTTGATAAATACAAAGGAAAAGGTGACCCAAAAGGCCATCTCAGGGAATTCTATCTTGCTTGCTTCGAGGTCTCACATAACAACACTTATCTTATGTGTCTCTTTCCTCATAGTCTTGGAGGTCAAGCAATAGAATGGTTCTCACACTTACCTATGGGTATCAAGTCTTTTAACGAACTCGCAGAGAAATTTACCACCCATTTTTCTTACAACGTAGAGCATGAGATTTCCATGACTGATCTATGCAACAATAAATAGAAAAATGGTGAAACTTTCATTTCTTTCCTTCAAAGATGGAGACAAATGGCTAGCAAATTCCCTTTCAAGATTCTGAAGAAACAACTTGTTAGCATATTTGTGCAGAACCTCAACCAAGAGTTAGGTTTCCATTTGCAAATTCTTAGTGCTACAACCTTCGCCAAAATCATGTACAAGGGAATTAACATTGAAAAGGCCATCATTGCTAAAGGTGTGGTCAAAATTTTCAAAGAAACAAAAGACAATGCTCCTCATCAACAATCGAGTGATAAACCCAAATATTGGAACAAAAACAAAAATGTAGTCAACGATGGGGTAGTCGATTCTAAGCATGTTCAAACTTTGCAAACACCACTACAGCTTTCCAAACCAAGTCAACAATAGCAACAACAAAGGCAACCTTATCAAAACCAACAAGTATGACAACAAGAGCGGCCCCAACAAGATTACCCTCCACGGTGTCAATTCCCTCCCTTGGGAGAGCCCATAGAGATAGTCTTACAGAAGATTTTACACAAAGGTCTCATCACCTAACCCGATGCTCCCCTGTATGGGGAACCTGTTTACAAAACTACGCGGTACAGAGAAAATGAATACTATGAATTCCATAGGAGCAAAGGGCATAGAACTGCATTATGCATGAAACTCAAGAACCTAATCCAAAATATCATCGAAGGCAATCAAATATCTCTACAAGAAGATCCACCAGCTCAGCACATGAACAAAGATCTCGATATGTACAAGGAACCATTCCCTCATCATGGTCCACCTCCTCCTCAAGATAGAGGTAAAGGTATCAATCATGCTTCCACTTCCTTTGATTCCATTGTAGGTCATTTTGAAGAGAGTCAAGTGTCTATCCTCACAATTAAAGGAAAATCTACGGATTGCGCTGTTACAAATTGTCATGGTCATGTCACCATTCATGGTCCTACACCCAGTCTGCCAGCTCAATCTGATTATAATCTTGTCAAACATCTATGGAAAATGCCAACATAGATCTCTATCTTGGACCTTCTACGGTCATCACCTGCACATAGAGTAGTGCTAGAAAAAGCCCTCCAGGAGTCTTCGGTTCCTAACAACATAGCAGTCGCAGATTTCCAAGCTATAGTGGGTAACATTGCTTCACCCTACAATGTGGTCTTCTCTGAAAAGGACATCCCATCCCATGATCCTTGTCACAATGATGCCCTTCATATTGAAGTTCTCATCCATAAGCGTAAAATCAAACGTATACTCATAGATGGTGGTGCTGGTCTCAACATCTGTTCTTTAAAGTTACTAAAGCAATTGGGATACTCTGAGGATCATGTCAACATTGATCAAAGTATTACAATCAAGGGATATGATGATGCTAAACACCATTTTGAAGGTTTAATCCACTTACCTATACAAATGGGTCCTGTCATGCTGGTGTCAAGTCCTGGATATTGAGCTGCCTTACAACATTATCCTAGGCTACCCATGGATCCATGCAATGAAAGCTATTCTCTCCACGTACCATCAGTCTCTAAAGTTCCCATACAATGGTACGGAGATCACTATCCCAGGAGACCCCAATCCTTTTGAATTATGTCATGTCTTGCAAGGCAATTATAATAACTGCAACCAAGTGCCTAACAATGCAAAAGCCCTTGAATCCCCACTATATGTTGATCCTACAACTCTGACTCAAGCCTCTACAAGTGAACCTAATCCTATTCCTGAAATCAAAGTGCACATCCGTGATATAGGCTTTGGAACTTATGATATCTCAAAATCTTGTTGTGTAGGGCGAATGCCTTTATCTCCTAAATCTTATAGCCAACCGCCCATTGCCAAAGTAACTTAAAAAGCAGCTATTCCTCCCCCAGCCTTCCTAACCCAATTCCAACAGGAAAATTATTGGAAGAGGAAACTATTGAGGACATTTCTTCTTGGCTCTATAAGGAGAAAAAACCAGTCACAATACCAGTCAAGCAATATGGAAATGGCTTAAGGATAGTAAAAAACATGGGCTATAAAGGCAAAGGTGGCCTTGCGAAATAGAATCAAGGAACTATGGAACCCATTATTGTGACAAAGAAACTAGACAAGAAGGGATTAGGATTTGGTAGAAAGGTACCGTGCACCTTGGACATCAAGGGTATCCTCGACGAGGTGGCCAAAAATTTTCCTGTTGATTTGATGTCTACTAAGGATATCATCGATGACTCTTCCCTCCATATGACCAACCTATTTGTAGAATCCTCCATTTTTACGCTATCCTCCATATCCCTAACATCCACCACAAACACCCAAAATGTAACACTTGTCTACCCTAAACTTATTGATTGGGACCAACAAGGGTCCCCTGTTATAGATGTATTTTAGAATGATGAAGCTTTATCTGAGTTCATGGGACTTCGGGAAGGTATCCCTCTTGGCGATCATAAAGTAGGTTTTGTAATGGAACTAGAGCCAACAGCTTATTTTGGTGAGAATGCCAAATCCTCTAGTTGCAAAAGTAAAAATAAAGAAAGATCTCTAGGTGAAAACTACACTGTGGCACCTCCTAATCATAGTAAAAACAAAGGACGTATCCAAAGGTGAAAACCCAACTGTGGCACTTGAGGATGGAGGATTTGACATTCCCCTACCATCTAAGCATCAAGAGAAGTCAGCTGTCCTAGTGGAAGATTCTATAGAGATAAACCTTGGCATAGAGCAAAATCCCAAGACCACATTCCTAGCAACATCTTTATCAAAAATAGAGCACAGGAATCTTAACACATTCTTCTTACAGAGAACCATCAACTTTGCATGGACCTATGCTAATATGCCAGGGCTAGACCCTAAGCTAGTTGTTCACTATCTCACAGTTGATCCAAAAGTTAAACCAATCAAGCAAAAGCTGAGGAAGATGTACCCACAGATAGCTCTCTTAGTAGAGGTGGAGATACAGAAGCTATTAGATGCAAAGTTCATCTGACCTATTGATTATTTAGACTAGGTGTCAAACATTGTACCTATGTCTAAACCCAATGGGCACATCCGCATGTGCAATGATTTTAGAGATCTTAATAAAGCATGTCCCAAAGATGACTTTCCACTACCGAACATTGATATTATAGTAGAGTTGACTGCAGGTCATGAGATGCTTTCTCCCATGGATGGATTCTCAGGCTACAATCAGATAAGGATAGTAGAAGAAGATCAACATAAAACAACTTTTACTTGTCCTTGGGGTAATTATTGTTGGTGTGTCATGTCGTTTGGTCTAAAGAATGCAGGAGCAACCTATCGGAGAGCAATGATAGTGATATTCCATGATCTCTTTCATCATATCATGGAGGACTATGTGGATGACATACTAGCTAAATCTTCTAGGGTAGATCACATACAAGTTCTAGGATAGATCTTTGACAGGCTCAAGAAATACCAAGTAAGACTCAATCCAAAGAAGTGTGTCTTCGGTGTAACATCAGGGAAACTATTGGGATACATTGTATCTCGCAAAGGTATTGAAGTAGACCCCACAAAAGTCAAGGCTATAGTGGAGATGCCTCCACCAAAGAACCTCAAAGCATTAAGGAGCCTTCAGGGAAGGTTGCAATCCATTAGGTGTTTCATCTCACAGCTAGCAGATAAATGTCAACCATTTCAACACTTACTCCGAAAGGACGTCTTATTTCGATGGGATGATAAGTGTCAAGTAGCATTTGATCAAGTTAAAGAGTATCTAGCTACACCTCCTATATTGGTACCACCAGTGGCTGATAAACCTTTGATATTATACATCTCAATGACAACTTTGGCCCTAGGGGCCTTGCTAGCACAACATGATGATTTAGGAAAAGAGCATGCAATTTATTATATCAGTAGAACCTTGGTGGGATATGAGCTCAATTATTCACCAATGGAAAGGGCTTGTTTAGCAGTAGTGTTTACTTCCCAAAAGCTGCGGTATTACATGTTGAACCAACACACAAATCTTATAGCCAAAATTGATCCCTTGAAGTATCTACTTGCAAAAGCAGCTCTTATAGGCAGACTAGCTAAATGGGTCACGATCCTTAGTGAGTTTGACATTGAATATATAGATCGTAAAGCAATCAAAGGACAAGCCCTAGCAGATCAACTAGCAGAAGCACCTATGACAGATACACACCCTATGGTAGCAGACTTTCCAGATGAGAATCTCTTCACTTTTTCTAACTCAATAATGTGGAAGTTATACTTTGACGATTCCTACACATAGCATGGATCAGGGGCCGGCATCTTATTTGTCACACCTTAGAATGACTATATTCCAAAGTCATATCGGCTTGCATTCGCTTGCACCAATAACATTTCCGAATATGAAGCATTCCTCATAGGCCTCAATACAACAGTTCAATGGGACATCACAGAATTACAAGTATATGGAGACTCACAACTAGTCATTCACCAAGTCATAGATGAGTACCAAATAAAAGATGAAAAGTTGGTCCCCTACAAGCAACTAGTGGATGCCTAAAAACCACACTTTTCTAGCATCACATTTGAGAAAATTCCAAGAGAGCATAACAAAGTTGCAGATTCTATGGCTTCTGTAGGGTCACTGATTGACATGCCTGCTAATACATAGAAATACAAATTCTTGATCAAGCAATTGTTGATACCAGCTGTCAATGTTCCCGTTACTGAAATCATCTGTGAACTTGTTGGTCCCAATTCCCCATGGTATGAAGATATCTATGAATACCTTAAACACAATACCTTTCCCACTGACCTATCATCCACCCAACACAAAACCTTTATCCGTCGATCCTTCCGTTACACCATTCTGGGTGAGACATTATATCGTCAGAGTCTCGATGGTATCCTCTTACGATGTCTTAATGCGAAAGAAACTGAAGCTACCTTACGAGACATACATGAAGGTGTCTGTGGTGCGCATTCTACTGGTCCTAATCTTGCTAAGAAGATACTCAAAACAGGTTATTACTAGCCTACAATAGAGCAAGATGTTGCACAGTTTGCTAAGAAATGTCTACAATGCCAGCAACATGGAGATTTGATTCACGCACCAGCTCATGAATTACAACCTGTGACAACTCCTTGGCCTTTTTCTCAATGGGGTCTTGACCTTGTAGGACAAATCCACCCATCCTCATCCAATGGCCACAAGTTCATCATTACCACCACTGAGTACTTCACGAAGTGGGTTGAAGCCATTCCCATGACCTATATCATCGGTAAGCAAATAGCCAAGTTCATCCTTAACTACCTCATATACCGGTATGGTATTCCCCAAGCCATTGTCACCGATAATGGGAGACCATTCAAGAATCAAGATGTCTGTGCCTTATGCACACAATACAATATCCAACATCACTTTTCAACTCCCTACTATCCACAGAGTAACGGCCAAGCGGAGGCTTCCAATACAACCATTCTCAAAATCTTCAAGAAAACAGTCAATGAAGCTGGTCATGATTGGCACTTGCAACTCAATCCCGCCCTATGGGCCTACCGCACCAACATCCGAACACCAACTGGTGTCACACCCTATGCCTTGGTTTATGGCTCTGAAGCCATCCTACCTATAGAGGTCAAGATCCCATCCCTCAGAGTATCCATGCAGGACCTGATCGACAGAGATGAGTATCGCACTTCCAGATTAGCTGAGCTTGAACTACTAGATGAGAGGCACCTTGCTGCACTTAATCATCTCCATTTCTATCAAAACTACCTCTGGTGCAATTACAACAAAAAGATCAAAGAAATACGGTTTCAAATTGGTGACCTTGTACTCAAAGAGAATAAGAGAAATCAAGTAGACCAAGAAAAGAAGGGCAAGTTTGAGCCTAATTGGTTAGGTCCCTTTATTGTGATAGCAGCATATAGATCAGGAGCTTATACTTTAGCTACACCTAACGACATTCCTCTGGATGAGCCACTTAATATTGTCCATCTCAAGAAGTTCTATGCCTGATCCTCAGAGTATTCCAAAAAAAAAAAAAAATCCGTCCTCTAGCGAAAACTTGGTAAACAGGTGCCTTGGATAAGTGCCATAGTGAAAACCTGGCAAACAGGCACTATGTGTAGAGTCAGCATCCATCCTCTATCGAGTCATGTTCATTCCATGTCTATTTCGCAGCAAAGCTTCATCCATCCGTCCATAATAAAACCATTGACCTTGTTTGCATTTCCATCTCCCTATCTAGTATAGTTTGGAAATTTGTCAATGTCCATCATTGTCACCCCACGTCTTGATCTGTGTCTACAGTTAACACTGTATTGTCCTAGGTCAAAGCTTTCTATGTCTTCTTCATCAGTCATCCATGCAAATTCCTCTACCGGAATGGGGGCAACTCTTTCCTTCACTTAGGTTTAGGATTGGATCCTTGTTCATGGTTCACAACGCGTTCTTCAATCTTTCTCCCTTCTGCAAATAGCACCCTTTAACGGACACATCGCTCCTACGATAAGGCTGTTATCTTTCGTCAACACTTTTCTTACATCATCACAACCACCAGAACTACATGTCATCTCTTCTCAATCTTAAGGTACCTTGATCCCATGGATATGGGTATGTAGGTAGTCTGGAATATGAAGGAAGTTTCTAGTACTCAGGTACATAAGATCTCCCCCTCACCACCTTGACCCATCTCATCACTCTATCTAGAACTACATATTTCTCATTTTCATCTTTCATCGTAATGTGCCTTGATCCCATGGATATAGGGTATGTAGGCAGTCTGGAATACGAAGGATGTATCCAGTACTCAGGCACATACGATTCATCATTCTCCACCCACCCCAATCCATTAGCACTATCACCTTTCTGGTCATCCATTTTTCAAAATCCATTCACCTCGACTTGACTAACTGAAACAACAAGCTAGCACATCCTTTTAAAGTAAAAGTTCTTAACAAACTTGAAGCAAAGAAGCTTACTTCCAGAGTCCTCTATTGTCCTACTATTCTGATTGCCAGCATCAGCTAAACCCAGCTTAACCAAAGCACCAGATCCACAAGCTTGTCTTCTGTAGAATGTTCCATGATCGAGACCAACACACACGTCTCCTGCGACATGTGGTATTTCTTGCAGCAAGACATTATCTTTTTAGGTAGATAGCCCCCTTTAACAGACACAGAGTTCCTACGATAAGGCTGTTATCTTCCCTATCCAATCTATCCTAAGCAACCTCTTTGGCAAGAGAATATGTTGGTTGTATGTTTACTTTGTAAGTCAGTCAATTTGCTTTTTGGTTTATCTTTTGTTCCTTTTATCCATTACCTATTCAAAGCTACCTTGATTTATCTATAATCTTGGTATGTTGCGATGCAATATGAATTGGGGGCATAGTCATTGCTTTTTGTGTGCTGTGTTTGAGGAATGAACTTTAGTGTCTTTCTTAGCATTATAGTTATCTTGTGTGTGTTACAACCTAGCATCTTACATATTAGTACTCTTCTTACATTTTACATGTATTGAAGTTTATTTTATGTTCAAGACTATGGCTCATTCACATGTACCAACAAGGTTATATCATGTCTAAGGGCTCTAAGTTCAAACCACTTGCTTGCAGAGTCAATGTCCATGCACTCGGATATTATAGCACCTTGGTCTTTTATACCTTGGTGGCAAACTATCCACATGCTACATCAAAAATAAGGATTGCTCTTTATATACAATTGTGAAACCAATGCAACAAGCTCATCATTTACCCATCCATTTTTCCATGGCCTTATATTATTTTCAAAGCAATGATCGATCAACAGTCTTTCTCTCATGTTCTCTCCTATCTCCTTTCTTCTATCTATCATCAACCCAACCTCGTCTGTTGCCAACAAAATCTTCTAGTTGAGCGTCAACCCAGTTCTTCTGTCGCTTCCCTATCTTTCCACTCGAGGGGGGACCCTATGCCAGCTATACTGGGGCAGCTAGCTACACTAGGGCATCAAAAATTGTATCATATCTTCAACAATTACTTTCTTTGACGCAACACTATAAACAACATTGCATCAAAGAGGGGCGAAATGTAGACACCCTGAAATGACCAAGTCGTCACACTACTTGCATTTCATCTAATCTGGAGCATCACCTGCATTACAACATTAATTAAATAATCTAATTATTTAATTAATTTCACCAAATTCTTCTAAATCACATACTTTTGACATTAATTAAATAAATTCTCTTTATTTAATTAATTAAATTAAATTCTTCTATTATTCTTCCACAATTAAATAACTTTAATTATTTAATTAGATCATTATCCTCTTTTCCAAATCTCAAGTCTCCATTAATTAAATAAATCTAATTATTTAATTAATTCATCATAAATTCCCTCTTATCCAAACAATTAAATAATTCCCAATTATTTAATAAAATTAAATTCATTCTTCCAAATTTAAATAAATCAAATCAAATTTATTTAAATTTTCCCATTCTCCAAAAGTAAAATAAATCAAATATTTTATTTATTCTTCCAAATCATGCACAACAATTAAATAAATTTATTTATTTAATTTGCTTTCTTATCTACAAATATCTTTCAAATCTTCTAAAAGTAAGTCTTCTTCTCCATGCACACACAATTAAATAATTTATTATTTAATTTCTCTCAAATCATGCAAAAGCCAATCTTAAGTTGAGTTATCTATTCACTCAACCTTGTTTTTATCAATTTCTCTTAAATTAGAAAAAAACTTTCTAATTTATGAAAAGCATGTCTTATCTTTAGAAAAGAAAGTGATTAACTCAAATAAAATAGCTTTTGTATGACACTTGTCTTTTTCTTATTCGTTGCACGTTCCTCAACTATTCTCCTCCATTGATTCTTCTGAATTATTTGGACCATTGATCGATCTTCATTGAAACCTATATAAACCCCCCTCATCTCCTTCATTACCTCTCTTCGATCACTTATTCGCATGCATACTTAACAGCACTTTGAGCATACATCGCATCGATTGAGCAACTTCACGATCTCTTGACATTGATCTTTGAGCACTCTACTTGCTTGTTGCAACCATGGTTTTGCAATACTATTGAGCAATCTACATTCATCCAAAGGGAACAATACAAATCTCGGTAAAATCTTTCGTATTTGCTTGATTTATTAGTAATGGATTTTATTTAGATCGGTTCTCTTTATGTTATTAGGTTTTTGATTTGTTTAGTTTATCATAGTCAATTTTCTTCATACACAGATTAAAGAATAAGTGAAGGAATAGTTTTATAGAATACTAATTCACCCCCTATCAATATTCCTTATGTTCAACAATTGGTACAGAGAAAGGTTCCTTGGAAGAAGTCTAATAGCTTGAGGAAGATCTAGGAAAGTGAACATATGGCAGCCAGAAGATATCCTACTCCTTCAAAAGCAATTCATCTAGGTAGTGTTACAATTGATAATTGCACATATGTCAGCAATGAAGAACTAAAAATTGCTCTTGAAGATCTTGATAAGTATGAAGTAGATATCTGGGATTTGAAGGAGAGTGTCAAGGAAGCTAACGAATGCATCCTAAAGCTAAGGGAGCAAGTCAAGAAATCAAAGGAAATGAACAAGGAGTTAAGTGAACAGTTGAAAGAAGAAAATGAAACCCTAAGAAATTTATCAATACTGATTGAAGAGAAAGCAAATGTTGAGGAGTATTTAAATCAAGTTGTGAAAGGTAAGCCTTAGGAATGTGAAAAGCTAGCAAAAGATGTTGTAATTCTAAAATATGATCTGGAAATAGCTAATAGTTACAAAGAAAAGTTCAAAATAAGCTCTACAAATCTTGATGAGTTGATTGATAGTCAGAAAAGTTTAGATGATAAGCAAGGTTTGGGATTTGAAAAAGGAAAAAGTTCTAAATCAAGACAAGTTAACACTGAGATGAAGAGAGTCAAAGGCAACCATGTCTAGAATCAGAGAAATGGACCCAGAAGACCTCTGGTCAGGCAACTAAATGCTCAAAGGTATGTTGCAAGTATGGGCCTAACCAGTGTTGTCATTGATGTCAACATACTCCTATCGCATTGATGTCAAGGATTTGATGAGCTATGTGCTGAGGATATTGAGAAAATTAGTCCTATAAAAAACAGTGAAGATAGTGAAGGTCTATGAAGTGAAGATCCTAGATAAGATGAAGATCAGAGGATATGAATCAAAGGGTTTGTAGATATGTGTCTACAGGTGATCCAGTAAAGATTTGAGAGGTCCGCATGAAGATTTGAAGAAGTTATGGCCATATTAGTAAAACTGGTTCTGGCAGATGTTTAAAGGTGACAGAGCGACTCAAATAGGTCTGATGAGATCTGGAAATGCAATATCATGTTCTATGGATTTGGTGGAGTGTTTAGGAAGTCAATGTGAATTAACAACTCAATTGGTTCATGATCTGGAGGTCTGCAAGCATCTATTCCAATATGATAGTGATGACAGACTGTGTTCTTGAGTTTCTAGATGAAGGAGAGAATGATTTCAGTAAGAAGTAGTGTGGATATTCTTAGTGATTCAGGCAAGCTTGTGGAGGTCTTTGGATTGTGTCCAGTTTATGTTGGTGGTCTACATTGAAGATTGAGCTCATAATTGAAGAATTACTTCTGGACGATGATGTTCTTCCTAAGTTTGGCCGACTGGATGATTTACACATCTTGCAGATGATCTTGAAGATGTTATGAGAAGGATGACGTGTTCCCCAAAAGAGATTTGGGTCCCAAATATATGTGGCTGACAGTGTGGTGATTCGTATGAAGTCTTTTGTAATAAATTAAGTTGTATTTGTGTATGTGCTCTATAAAGTTTGCTGACCTTGATGATTATCCCAAGGTTGATGTCTTGTATAAATAAGAGTTGTGAAGTCATTTCAAAAATATCTTGGTGGAGATGAGAGTGTGGTAAAGAAGAGAAGTGAGAAAGGCAAAGCAAAAGTATTGGGCTTAAATGGAACTGACTCAAGCATGGTGAAGATGCTATTCTTCAGTTCAAGTATGTAATATTTATCATTCTGTAGACAATGTGTCTTCTGTAGGCAGTGGGCCTCTTGTGAGCAGTGTGCTTAGGCAGTGAGCCCTAATTGGCATGTACCATTTGTTCTTCTTATTCTTTTAATAGAGAATACAATCTTGGGTTAGTCACCCCATGGTTTTTTCCCTTAACTAGGTTTTCCACATTAAAATCTTGGTGTCATATGTGTTAATGTGTTTCTGCTCTTGAATTATTGCATTGTACTTTCATGGTTGTTTTATTACTATGTTGCTAAGGATTTGAGTGGTTAATAAAAAAAAAATTTCACACAACTGATTCACCCCCCTCTCAGTTGTGTATACTAAAACTAACAATTGGTATCAGAGCTAAGTTCCTCTAAAAGAGCTTAACTGCTTGAGGAGATCCAGGATGTCTTCCTACAAGAAGGATAGTCTGAGGTTTGATGGAACCAACTATACTCTTTGGAAAAGCCACATGGAATGTCACTTGTAATGTATGGAAATGCCATATTGGATCATGGCTTCAAAGAAGTATGTTCCTCCTTAGAATAGTCCTAGAACCGTAGATGAAATCAGAGATGTTGAAAACAATCTTCAAGCCAAAGAAGCTCTACTAAGTGCCCTATCTGATTCAGAGATGATAAATGTTGTTGATCTAAAAATTGCATATGAGATTTGGGAAAAATTGGAACTTCTACATGAAGGAGACAAGTATGTTAAATGTGCCAAGCTACAGAGTCTGAAAGGAAAATTCAAAAACTTGAAGATGAAAATATCACTTCTTACATGACAAAAGTAAATGATCTTGTTTGTGGCATCAGATGTGCTGGTGGAGTTTTGGATGAAGATGAAATTGTTGCTAAGGTGATTAGATCCTTACCTCCTGCTTATAAACACAAAGTTGCTGCTATTGATGAAATCAGATCCTTAACAACTATCACAAGGGATCAATTGGTTGGTAAGATATCTGCATTCGAGTTAGCTGAGTCTGGTGATGCACTTCCCAAGATTGAATCTGCATTCAAAGCTAGTGCCTCTACAAAAGGCAAACAAAGATATGATCTAGGAGAAAGTTCCTCAAAAAAATCTTCTTGGTATGAGAAATCAAGAAAAGATCTAGAAGAGGATGAATTAGAAGCTGAACAACTTGAGGCCCTCATTGCAAAAAGACTGCCAAGAGGATCCGGTAAGTATAAAAGAAAATTGCCTTTCAAATGTTTTAACTGCAATAAGATTGGTCATTTTGCCTCAAGATGTCCGGAAAGATTTTATAGGCCAAACCCTAATAGATCAAGATTTCAAAAGAAGTGTTACCTTGTTCATGAAGATGATGATGGAGTAACAAATGATGAATCAGAGACAGGAAACAAGTCCGGAAGTGACTGGGTGTTTATTGCCATCAAGGAAGGACATCCAATGTCCTTTGAATCTGCCAATCACAAAATGATACAAAAAGCCCGGGTTGCCCAAGTTGAAGAAAAGGATGATTGGG
This sequence comes from Cunninghamia lanceolata, assembly GCA_027924645.1. Classification (NCBI taxonomy): domain Eukaryota; kingdom Viridiplantae; phylum Streptophyta; class Pinopsida; order Cupressales; family Cupressaceae; genus Cunninghamia; species Cunninghamia lanceolata. The sequence goes on along the minus strand of BSBN01000252.1, from coordinate 8,315,256 downwards.
TCATTGACAGTGGATGCTCACACCATATGACAGGTGACAAAAACAAGTTTATAGATTTAGAAAGATATGAAGGAGTTGTAAAATTTGGTGATAATTCTGCTGGCAAAATCAGAGGTAGATGAACTATTTCTTTTGATGGAAAGAAAAAAATTAGTGATGTGTTGTATGTTGAAGGTCTGAAGCACAATCTTCTTAGTGTTGGATAGTTAGTGGACAAAGGCTATGATCTCTGATTCAAAAATGGAAAATGTAAGATCTTTGAAAGTTCTGGTAAAGAAATTGCATCCGGTACACAAACAAAAGGTAACATCTTCCACTTGGTTGGCATTGGAAAAAGTTGTTTATTTGTTCAAATTTATTAGAGTTGGTTATGGCATAGGAGAATGTGTCATGTGAATTTTGATAATATCATCAAGATAAGCAACACTCAGGCTGTAAGAGATCTTCCAAGACTAGTGAAACCCACTAATAGTTTGTGCAAAGAATGTCAATTAGGTAAGAAAAGCAGAGTCACATTCAAAAGTAAGGAACAATCTTCTACTGGATTATTGGACTTAGTACATACTAATCTATGTGGACCGGTAAGAATCAGGAGTTTACAAGGTGATAGATACTTCATGTTATTAATTGATGACCACTCCCAGATGATGTGGGTGACTTTTCTAAAAGAAAAATCTGAGGCTCTTGAGAAATTCAAGATATTCAAAACTATGGTAGAGAATGAAACTAGATTAAACATAAAATGTCTTAGGTCTGATAGAGGTGGAGAATTCACATCTAGAGAGTTCATAGAATTATGTGAGAAACATGGGATAAAAAGACAGTTGTCTGCTCCAAGGACTCCACAAAGGAATGGAGTAGTAGAGAGAAAGAACCGGAACATCCAAGAAGCATCTAGAACCATGATGATGGAGGCAAATGTTCCTCAGATCTACTGGAGAGAAGCTGTAAGCATGGATCTCTACACTCTTAATCAAGTACAAATCAGAAATAATACTGGTAAGACCCCTTATGAACTCTAGTTTGGCATCACTCCCACTGTGAAGTATTTCAGAGTCTTTGGTAGCAAATGTTACATTAAAAGAGATGAAGACCTTGGTGAATTTAATGCTAGAAGTGATGAAGGAATATTCTTGGGTTATTCTAGTCAAAACAAAGCATACCGATGTCATAACAAGAGATTGGGAAAGATTATAGAAAGTACAAATGTGAAGGTTGATGAAGGTGTTGAAAAACCATCAAGGTTTTATGAATATGATGAAGATGATCAGAATGATGTTTTGGTCCAAGCCCCTTCTAAAATTTAGATCCAAACTGATCTAGAGAATCAAGAAGAAGAGATAAGTTTGAATGAACCTATTCAAGAAATAGAAGTGCAAGAAACTCCCAAAATTCCTAGGTATGTAAGACTGAATCATTCTGAAGATCAAATCATAGGTGATAAAAGCAAAGGTGTTCAAACAAGAAGAAAGATTGCTCAAGACTCAGAAAAGTATTTCCTAATTTCAAAGATTGAACCAAAGATAGTGAATGAAGCATGCAATGATGAAATCTGGACTAAAGCAATGAAGGAAGAGCTGATGCAAATTGAGAAAAATCACACTTGGGATCTTGTTCCTAGACCTAGAAATAAAAATGTGATTGGAACCAAATGGGTCTTCTGGAATAAACTGAATGAAGATGGTGAAGTAGTCAGAAACAAAGCCAGATTGGTATGCAAGGGTTATTCCCAAGTAGAACGAGTTGATTTTGAAGAGACCTTTGCTCCAGTGGCAAGAATTGAAGCAGTCAAATTATTTCTTGTCTTTGCTGCCTTCAAGGATTTCAAAGTATATCAAATGGATGTCAAGTCAGCGTTCTTGAATGGTGACTTGGACAAAGAAGTATACATTAAGCAACTGGATAGATTTCAATTGTCTGATCATGGTGATATGGTCTGCAAGTTGAAGAAAGCTCTGTATGGACTCAAACAAGCCCCAAGAGCTTGGTATGAAAGACTAGATAAGCATCTCTTGAAGATTGGTTTCAACAAAGGTACTGCTGACAGTAACTTATACTTCAAGATTGAACATGAAAATATCTTGATTGTTGAAGTATTTGTTGATGATATTATTTTTGGAGGAAGAGATAGTATGTGCAAGACTTTTGCAAATCAAATAAAAAGTGAATTTGAGATGTCTATGTTTGGGGAAATGAATTTCTTCTTGGGTCTACAAATCACTCAAACAAATAAAAGAATCTTCATATCTCAGATCAAATATGTGAAAGAATTGTTAAAGAAATTTGGAATGGAAGACTCAAAACCAATGAATACTCCTATGGCAATCGGATGTAAATTGAGAAAAGATGATGACTCTCCTAAGGCTGATCAGAAAAAGTACAGGTCAATGATTGGAGGACTATTGTATCTTACTCAAACTAGACCTGAGATTATGAATGTTGTTGGTCTTGTTGCAAGATTCCAAGCTGATCCTAGAGAATCTCATGTCATGGCAATCAAGAGGATACTTAGATATCTAAAAGGAATAGTTGAGTATGGTCTATGGTATCTTAGAGATCATGATTTCTCTCTTCATGCATATACAGATGCGGATTGGGCAGGAGATGTGGATGACTAGAAGAGTACCAGTGGTGGAGCATTCTTTTTGGGGAAAAGATTGGTTTCTTGGTTGAGTAAGAAACAAGAGGCAATATCTTTATCCACTGCAAAAGCAAAATATATTGCAGTAGTAGGCAATTGCACTCAAGTATTGTGGATGAAGCAAATGCTAAGAGACATCAGAGTGGAGTATGAGGAACCTATCACAATCTTCTATGACAACTCAAGTGCAATAAACATTTCAAAGAATCTGGTGTTACATTCAAAGACAAAACACATATCCATCAGGTTTCATTTTTTGAGAGAGCAGGTGAACAAGAATGAAGTCAGATTGGAGTTTGTGCCCTCCAAGGATTAGATTGCAGACATTTTTACTAAACCTTTACCTAAGGACTCTTTTGAGTATCTCAGGAAGAAGTTATAGGTTATTACCCCTCCGATTCTGAATTAAGGTGCACTGATGTGCATCAGTCTGGTAGATCTCACAGTCATATCTTGTGGTCCAAATTGATGATAGGAAGCTACCACTTAGGGGAGCAGTCTATATGATGTTGAGTGATGAAAGTATGTGCCCTTTTCCATTGATGTCAAAGGGTGAGAGAAGACATGTGAAAAACAAAAATGGTTGTTGATCAAATGGGGAGCAGTAAAGGAAGAGAAGACATGTGAATGGTTGTTGTTGATAGGGGGAGGAGAAGTTCTTGTCTTGATGGTTAAAATAGTTTTTCACATCATATGTTGCCATCAATGACAAAGGGGGAGATTGTTGCAAGTATGGGCCTAACTGGTGTTCTCATTGGGCTTAAATGGAATTGACTCAAGCATGGTGAAGATGCTATTCTTCAGTTCAAGTATGTAATATTTATCATTCTGTAGACAGTGTGTCTCCTGTAGGCAGTGGGCCTCTTGTGAGTAGTGTGCTTGGGCAGTGAGCCCTAATTGGCATGTGCCATTTGTTCTTCTTATTCTTTTAACAGAGAATACAATCTTGGGTTAGTCATCCCGTGGTTTTTCCCTTAACCGGGTTTTCCACGTTAAAATCTTGGTGTCATATGTGTTAATGTGTTTCTGCTCTTGAATTATTCCATTGTACTTTCATGGTTGTTTTATTATTATGTTGCTAAGGATTTGAGTGGTTAATAAAAGAAATTTTTTTGACACAACTGATTCACCCCCCCTCTCAGTTGTGTATCGTGAAACTAACAAGGTACCCATCTTTTAATGGCTATTGTTTTAATTGCAATAAGTTTGGTCATAAGTCTACTCAGTGAAGAAGCAAAATGAATCAAAATGCTCCATCATTCTCTGGTTAGTGCTTCAATTGCAAGAGAATTGGTCATAGAGCAAATGAATGTAGAAGTCAGATAAGGAATGGTTTCAATAATGGAAGGAATACTCAATCTTTAAATGGAAAATGCTTTACATGCAATAGATTTGGGAATATGGCTAACCAATGCAGATCATGAATTAATACAACCTATGGAAGGAACCAAGGACAGAGGAATGTTGTTTGCTACTATTACGGAAAAATGTGGATAATATCTTAGCGATTAATAATAACCCAATAACTCAATAGAAATTTCCATAATCAAGATTCAACACAAAGAAAGATACCTTGCAAACCTTATTACTTCGCGGCTTCCATTGGTCGCCTAATCTCAAATTGATCTTTCATGTGAATGAAACCCTCAGAAAGTGCACTTCCTTGCTTTTTTCTTCAAGATGACAATAGAGAATGGCTATGATAGTTCTTGTAATGAAGATGATCTTCAATATAATAAAAATGGTGATCAAAAGCTATGGAATGGTGTTGGGTGCCAAAGGCACTCTATAAATTTTGTAGAGTAAGTTTACTAAAATCTTGGATGATTGAAATGGAGGAATAGGGGTTGTACTTATAGACTTGAGAGAGAGAAGATCAATGGTATAGAATGAACAAGAGGATCAATGGTTGAGGAAACTTGAGAGGATGTGCATGAATCAGAAGAGGACAAGTGTCCTACTCTTTCATGCAACAAAGGAGTTAATAGAAATAGATTGAAGAGTTAACTGAATAGACTGATTAGTTAATAGAATAGACTAATCAATTAAGTGAATTGATTGATTAGTTAACTAATTTGAAGTAGAGGATAAATAGGACATGTGGGTGAGGGAACAACTAATTAAATATTAAAATATTTAATTAAGTGTGCACATGGATTTGCATGGATTAATTTTGGTGTTTAATCCATTTTTAAGAGGAAATAGATAATCTAACTAAATGTTTTGATTTATTTAAATATAGAGGATGTTAAGTTTAGAAGAATTAATTAAATAATTAGACATTATTTAATTTAGAATGACTTTAGAATTTAGAAGAGGTAATTAAATAATTTGATATTATTTAATTTAGAGGAATTTTGGAAGAATTAATTAAATAATTTGGTATTATTTAATTTAGAAGAACTTGGAGGATTTAAATTAAATAAATGAATTTATTTAATTTGGAGGAATATGAAGGATTTAATTAAATAAATGATTTTATTTAATTTTGTGGAGGAATGTGAATCAAATAAATAAATTGATTTGTTTATTTATTGATAGAGGAATTAAACTGAAATAAATATTAAGAATATTTATTTAGTCAGAGTTATGTCATTTTTAGGTGTATACATTTTGCCCCTATTTGATGCAATGTGTTTTATCACGTTGTTTCAAAGAATAAGATTTTCTGTGATTGGATACATGCCCCAGTTTGCCCTTGGTTCAGGTTTACGATGCTAGGTTGCCCCCTCGGGAGATTGGATGGGAACGAAAGGTCGAGGGTGTGAGATGGACAATCTCATGATGAAGAAGGTGGAAGAATAGGTTGGGGTGAAGAAATTGGTTGAAGAAAGAGTTGAATGACATGTGATGCAAGATAAAATGATAACACACACAAGAAAGCAAGCAAGTATGCACAAATGATACAAGAACAGACAAGGTATTGCCCATGTCAAGTGGTAAACCAATGATTAATCGATAATGATTGACGATAGTGTTGTCATTGCGGGGAATGATATATCTCTAGATCAACAAGATAGGCGTGGGAAAGATATATCCCACTAATAATTATGATTGATTGAGTTGGTTTATAGCAAGATTAGGATCAAGACCACTAAGTGCGATTGGATAACTTGACAAGATTGACTTGACTCGATTGGTATGGATTAAGGATGGACTTGCATTTGGATCATTGTAGAAGAGACTCGATGAAAGACACGATGATAGATAGAAAGTAGACTGATAGAAGAAATGCGAATGAAGGAATCACAAACTTTTTATAAACTCTGACACTCTAAACAAAATCTTTATTGATGGATGGTATATGGAATGCAATTTGATACAGATGGATGCAGATATTTGTCATCTTGATATTGCAAATATTTTGAAGTGCTTGTTTCATCATTAGGCTATTTTTTTGTTATTTTTGTGTTTTTGACATATTGTAAGAAAATACAAGCATCTAGCTATAATTAAACCATGATGACCTGAGTATTACTTACATGGATTTTGATATAGTAAGTTAATACAAGCATCTAGTCAAAATTGAATCTAGATGACCTGAGTATTTCTTGTGTTTCAACAGACAAGGATTGCCCCTTTTCATGTTTAGACCTCTGAAGTCCTCAATGATCTTTTGTTGATCATGTCATTAGACAATAGTCATCACATTACTAAAGATAAACCCACAAGCAGAGAACAAAGAAAATAATCATGCCCCCATCATAGCATCTCTAGTTTTAGGCATCCTTGAGTAGCATAGAAAACATGATAACTATTGTCCTATTTTCCTCTGTCCAGAGTTAAATAGCTCACCTTGTATATTCCTTGAATATCCTTTAGAAAATGATCCTACAAAGATTAAATCCTTCAATTATCCATGCTCTGCCTTGCCAAAAATTCCAAAATCTTTCTTGGAAAATCCTTACCAAAATCCCAAAAAAACCCAGAAATCTTTTGTCTTCAAGTGCCTTCCATCGCAAAGATTTCTCAATTTTATACTTAGCCATTTTTCATGTATATGATGATGACATCATCCTTGTTTTGGGGTTTTTGTCATTTGGTCGAATTGTATCTCAGATACAATTTTTCCTTGTATCTTGGTCATGTACAAAAGTGAATGTACATCAGGTCCATTATAGGTTATGTTGTATGCATCTCCGTTTGTATATTGCATATACAATGCAATATACAAAAGCTTATGCAAAATATGAGGTCCGCTTTTGTATATCAGGTGATTGTATCTCATATACAATCACATATATAATTGTATATACAAAGGGTAGGATGCAAAAGGGAATATACAAAGTCAATATACAAGGGGGGAGATACTAAAGTTAGGGTCCACCTTTTGTATGTATATGCAATTGTATCTTTGCACATACAATCTTATCTATAATAGCATATACAATCCTAAGATATAATCCTGGACCCGAAAGAATATACATTTTGGTTTGGAAAGACAGATGCGGTTGTATGCATCTTTGTATGTATGTTTGCATTGTATATTTGTATATACAAAGGGCAGATACAAGGTCACATACAAAGGTCAGATGCAATGTTTGTAGGTACAAGTGATTGTATGCAGTTTTGTTTGTATATTTCACTTTGTATATGTGATATACCAAAAGGATAGATACAACAAGGATATGCAATGCAGACCCGACTGAAAAATTAAATTTGGCAAACTCAGTGGTGGGGTCCGCAGTTGTATGTTGAAGTGCATGTATATGCCAATATGCAAAAACTAGGGATACAAGGCCTGACTTTTTTCAATGATCCAATATGGTTGATAATCCTTTGAGTTCCGCAATTGTATGTACATGCGATTGTATCTCATATACTATCGCATATACAAAGTCAATATACAAGGGGGAGATGTAAATGTTCAGTGATGGGTCCCAGGTTCAGCTCAGTGGCAAATCAGATGATGACATGTGTCATGGCTGATCCAAAGGCCAATTCAAAGGTAGGTGCAAAGGTTGATACAAAAGTAAAGGCCTGCTTTTGTATAAAGGTAATTGTATTGTATATATATTTGCATTTACAAAAGTATATACAAAAGGTGATTCAAAGGCCGATTAAAATGCTGAAGCAAAAGCACATACAATGGACATTTCGGCAAGACCTTTGTATATTGATATGACTCAGATGAGGTCGCCCCGACAACCTGATATATACAAAATTTTGCATATGCAAAAAGCAAATGAAGAGATTGCATAGGTCCAAAGTTGAACAGTTTGAAGGACCCGATATGCAGGTGATGTCATACAGATCTCCTTTTCGACCAGGTTCTTTAGGATGATGACGTAATCATGATTTTCAAAGTATATCCAGTTTTTGTATGTCTGTATGCATACAAACGACGACCCTTTTGCAGAAAAGATAAAAATGATGGCATGCATTCAAAATTTGTAGTTTCAAACAAGGAATTTAGGGGCTGATTGTATTAGATGCAGGGCCTGATCATTCAGTAAATTCAAGTGATTAGATGCCAGATTTAGAAGACTCAGGAATCTACAGTGCCGTAAAACTTTGTTAGAGGGTTTGCATCCTACTTGTGTGCAATGCAAATTTGATTCCTCACCTACCCTTTCCAGATATTTGTAGCATTCATTGCTACAAATCAAACAACTCAGCTATTTAACATTGATGACCGGAAATATCTCTCATCTGCTCTATTCCTATTTTCCATGCCATAACTTCTGGCAAGTCAGCACTCCCTTCAGACACAGATATTTTCTGACATAACCCATGGGGTGAATTCATTGTAGCCAACTTAAGTTAAATGAAAATGCTATATATGCATGAAGATGAGATGTAAAGGAGGTTGGAAGATTTAGTAATCTATGCTTCTGATTCCAAATAGAGCATTCCTCTACTGTAACCTTGCCTTCTGATTAAATACATGCTGGTTATTTTACCTCTTCATGCTATTTTGACTCTGTGTGATCTAAGGATGATGTGTTTGTGAATTTTTTGATTCCTTCTAGTCATCTCTTGCTCCTTGCCTCTATTAAAATCAGTTTGATCTGTGTATGTTTATTGGTTGTATCTAGTCATTTTGTGCATTTTCTCAGTTCTGTGAGGGTTCTTTTATTCAACCTCGTGAATCACCCTTATTTTTAAATTTTCCTGTTTTATCTTTCATTTCTAAAAGCATTCTTTCTCCCTTTTCCTCTGCAAATCCAGTAGATTTTAGGTGATAACCAGATAGGAATCCAGCCTTCTCTGGAGGTTCTTTCCAACTCAGGTGACCCACAGAATTGGAAAGATCCCATGTTTCTCTAGATTGCCAAGTTTTACAACTCAGCAAGGGTGCAAATCTGAGAGACAACAGTTTTTGGCATGCCTAGTGGGACTGTTCAAGTCTGAACAGTGCTACTTCACAATCATATTGCTGGTTTTGATATGCTACCAGCAATATTAGGCCTTTAAGAGGTAGTTTTCTGCATATCTGGCGACTCATACTAAAAAAAGGACAAGTAAATCAGTGTTGTTACATTTTTATGAGAAAAATACAAACTTAGAGTTTGAGTTCCTTTGATTATTTGCAGCTGTCTCTACCTAGAAGACAGAGTAGAACTGTGGTAAGAACTCTGGTTTCAAAAATAATACAATCAACCCCACCAAGTTTTAGGCCAGTAGTACCTGTAGTTCCTGCATCGGTTCAAGCAAACTCACCTCCAGCTATTCCAATGGCAAGAAATCAACCATTTGTAGCTTTTGATAGGGGCAACCCATTGAACTTGATGGTGCATGATAATATACCCATGGCAGCTTTGAAGAGCCTACCTTATTTCACTGGGGAGGATCAAACCACCCCAATCAAACACATTAGAGATGTAGCTTCTATTCATCATGTAACTCAAGAAAATTGTAGCCATCAGGCTGCTGGTTGCCTCATTTAAAGGAAAAGCATTACAGTGGTTCAAGAGTTTACCAGTGCAAACCATTGGAACTTGGGATGATCTGGGTGATAAGTTGAACAAACAATTTCAAGATAAGTCAGATAACTTATCGCTGGTTGAACAATTGACTACGATAAAGAGAGCTCCCCAGGAGTGAATGATTGATTTCAATTTCTAGTTTTAGAAGACATGGAATAGAATTCCTGCCATGGTAAGGCCTTCATCAGAATATGCATTTCTATATTTTTTGAAAGCTCTTAATAGTGACATTTCAGTAATGATATAATCAATGAGAGGTACAAATTTACTTGATGCATATGAAATAGCTATTAGAGTAGAAAATAGCCTGATTCAAGCTGGGAAAATAGCACCTAGACCACCAATGCCCATTTTTCCTGAGATTCAAGCTTCAATGCCTTTGTCGATCCCGTCTTTTGCCCTTTTACTTGCTGTAACAACATTGCCAGGTACTGTCAATCCTGAGACTATTGTTTCTAGCTCATCACAAGAGTTAAGAGAGATTAAAAATAGCCATCAGAAAATAGAGAACATCCTGCAAACTTTTGGGAATGAGCTGGTGAATATCAAAAAATAGCAGTCGCAAAATAGACAGCCTTATCAGCCACACAGTCAAGGGCAAAATTAGCCTTATCAAGGGCAAAACCAACCATATCAAGCTAATAGGCCACCTTAACAAAGGAATTACCAAGGTGCTAGGCAGAATGTGAACCAGAGGCCCTTCCAACCTTACAATCCTACACCCATTAATGCAGTTAGTGACCTTGTCCCTGTTAAAAACAACCTTGCAGCTGAGTATGAATGGTGTCTTCCATGTAATCAGCCACACAGTCAAGCAACATGTTCAAATGGAGTGATAAATTAGGCTCTAATGGTGCAAAATGTTGTAGTTTCACAGCTAAACACACCTAATGATGGGACTGTATAGTAGCAAGAATAGCCTCAGAATGATACTGCCTTCTTAAATTGGCAGGAAGATGGGTTCTATGGCGTAAACAGAGATGATACTTTAGTCACAACAAATATGTGATCTAAAAAGAGGGGTTATGAGATGATCAAGTAGCAAACAAAGGAAAAGGACCTATTGATCCTTCTACATCCCAAATTCCCCATATTTTACAAAGGAATACTTAAGCAACTACCAGGAAATAGCCTCATTTGTAGGCTGATATTGCTGCTACAAAGTCACATCAGAAGGTAAACGTTACTTCACCTTTCAATATCATTGAAAATATGAAGAAAATGAATGTGACAATATCTATGTGGCTAGCTATGGCTGTTCTTACCAATTCATCCCAAGACAACAACAAATAGCCAAACAAGAGTGCTAAACCACTTCCATTTTATGTGTCATTAATAATAGGAGACAAGTTAGTACATAACTGCATGGTGGATAGTGGTGCAAGTAGTTCTGTAATGCCAAAATAGATTGCAAACCAATTAGGATTGAAATACCAGCCCCTTATGAAGGGTGTACTCCAACTAGATGGCACAACTGTTAACACTGTAGGTGTGATAAAAGATCTAGGTCTCACTTTGCATACCTGCCCAAATGTTTCCATTTCCCAAGAGGTGTTCATCATAGATTTACCTCCTTATTTTGCCATGTGTTTATCAAGAGAGTTCACAACCAAGATAGGAGGATATTTATCCTCGGACTGGTCCCACATATTTTTTAGGACCAGATATGGCACAAAAGTGACCCTAAAATCTGAATTGCTTGCCAAATATCACATAGAGCCTTATGTCCCAAGTGTTGTTAATGCAAATTGCATTATTTCTGATGATCCTGAGCTTATTACTACTCAAGAACTGCAAGCTAAAAGTATACCAGAAGTGCTATTAAAGGAGTGGGCCTTAGAAAATATTGTAGATGATCCTGAAAGACACATTCAAGAAATTGGTATGGGGGTTTACATAATGCACGAACCTGAAACAACAATTCCAAACCTTGTAAAGAGTGCAGAACATCAGATAGAACAAGATGAGGTATGGAAAATGTACTTTGATGGCTCTAGGAATAGGAATGGATTTGGTGGAGGTGCAATGCTTGTGTCTTCACAGGGTGATAGATATTATTCTTCTTTCCATTTTTCTTTTTCGTGTACAAATAACACTGCTGAGTATGAAGGGTTGATTCAAGGTTTGTAGTGGGCAAAGAAGAGGAAAATTGGTTGTTTGCAGGTGTATGGGGACAACAAACTTATTGTAAATCAAGTTAGAGGACTGCATGTTACAAAGAATGATGCTTTGAAATTCTATAAACATAGGGTATGGGATATGATTGAGGAGTTTGACACTTTCAATCTAATCTCTATTCCAAGAAATCATAATAATCATGCAGATAGGTTATCTGTAATTGGGGCTCAGTTTGATATCCCCAGTGATATTCAAAGAGAAAAGATACAGCCTCATGTGAAGATAGTTGATAGGCCCTCTATTTTGGACAATAACATTCATTGGTAGGTTTTTGAGAGTGACGAGCAGGTTCTGCATTTCTTGTTAGAAGAGGATGATTTCTCTGTGATGAATCAGAACAAACTCAAACAACAATATGATGATGATCAAATTGTTTAGTTAAGGACTAATAAGCTGCCTAGAGGATTGGTAACCTTGGAATCCATTTTTGGTACTAATGGTCAGCTAAAAAAGAGCAAAACCAACATGCAAGTCAAAGAGGAACATTATGAGGAGCTGGAAATTTTTAAGGGTAAGCTTCTCAAAATTGGTAAAATCTATTCACCTAAGGATAGGAAATCTTTTATTGCTCTTTGTCAAGAATTTGAGGCTGTGTTTGCTTGGGAATACTTAGACTTAAAAGGGTTTGACTCTCATATTGCCTAGCATACTATAGAGTTAGAGCCAGGTGCGAAACCTATGAGGCAGAAACAAAGACCTTTAAATCCAAAACTTGAGCCTCTGATGATTAAAGAATTAACTAAGTTGATTGAGGGAACCATCATTTTTTCGATCAAGCATACTTCTTGGGTCTCCAATCTTGTTCCTGTGAGGAAGAAGAATGTGGAGATTAGGCTGTGTGTTGACTTTAGAGACCTTAATAGAGCCTCCCTGAAGGACCACTACCTGCTGCCCTCAATGGAGCAAATTCTGTAAGTAGTGGCTAGTTCAGAAAGATTCTCCTTACTTGATGGATATTCCAATTATAATCAAGTATTAGTCAAGGAGGAAGATCAGTTTAAGACTATTTTTACCACCAAATGGGGCACCATGGCCTACAAAAGGATGCCTTTTGGTTTGTCAAATGCTGGCTCTACTTTTCAGAGAGTTATGGATATGACTTTTAAAGGTTTGCTTTATAAATTGGTACTTGTGTACCTTAACAACATCATAGTTTTCTCTAAAGATGCAGCTGAACATTTATCTCACTTGAAACTAGTATTTGAGAGATGTAAAGAGTTTGGGATATCTCTCAATCCCAAGAAATGCATTTTTGTTGTGTATGAAGGAAAGCTTTTAGGACACATTGTGTCAAAGGAGGGAGTTACCATTGATACAGAAAGAGTAAGAGCTATTTGGAGCTGCCTTTACCCAGTCACAAGAAGGGACTGCAAAGTTTTATTGGTAGAATTAATTTTCTGTGAAGATTTATACCTGATATTGCAAATTTATTGAAGCCATTGACCTCTATGTTAAAGAAAAATATAGTTTTCAATTGGACAAAAGAGGCCAAACTCAGCTTTGAGTCCATAAAAGAAGTGTTATCAGTTGCACCAACTCTAGTAAATCCTAATTTCTCAAAAGTGTTTATTTTGTATGCTTATGGTAGTATAGATACAGTTTCTACAATTTTGGTACAACAGCAAAGTGAAGGCTTTGAGCAGCCAATTGCTTTCTTTAGTCAAGGACTGGAGGAGTATGAACAGAGGTATAGTTTCATTGAAAAACATGTCCTTGCAGTAGTCAAGAGTCTCAAGAATTTTAGGCATCTTATTTCTAACAATAAGGTACACTTGCTGGTTGCTCACCCTAGTGTGAAAGAGTTTTTGTTAGGTAAGGATGTTAATGAGAAAAGGGCTGGTTGGATCACCAAAGCCATGGAATATGACATAGATATCAAGATAACCAAGCTCATCAAAGGTAGAGGACTCAGTGAACAGCTTTCTACTAGTTCTGAAAATGAAATAGAGAAGGAAGAAGAGATGCTTCTGACCATCGAAGATGAACATCGAGATGATACAACAGTAGTTGGAACGGGTTGGGTTAATGACATGACTCATTTTTTGCAAACTGGCGAATGTCCAGTAGGTTTAGATAGAACCAAGAGAAGATATTTTAGACTGCAGTCTATTCCATATGTTTTAATTAATGATATCCTTTTCAGAAAGGATTTTAATGGTGTGTTGTTAAGATGCATTGATAATGATCAAACTAACAAGGTGTTGTATGAGTTTCAAGATGGAACAACAGGGGATCATTTTGCCCCAAGGACTACTACTTGGAAAATAATGAGAGCTGGATATTACTGGCCCAACTTATTCAAGGATGCTCATGCATGGGCCAGAAAGTGTGTAAAATGTGCCATTTTTGTAGGCAAAGAAAGGCTGCCAGCTTTACTTTTGCAGCCGATTCAAGTAGAGCAGCCCTTCATGAGATGGGGCATTGATTTTATAGGTCCTATTAACCCACCGTCAAGTGCAGGCCACAAGTGGGTACTTACAGCAACATACTATTTCACAAGGTGGACTGAAGTAGTGGATTTGAAGGAAGCCAATGAGAGTGTTGTTTTAAACTTTTATTATGATTTGGTATCTAGATTTGGAGTACTTGAGTCAATTATCTCAGATAATGCTTTAGCCTTCGTTGGATTGAAGGTAACTGACTGGGCTATCCAGAATGGAATCTATTTGAAGAATTCATCAAATTATTACCCACAGGGTAATGGTTTGGTTGAATCCACAAATAAGAATCTCATAAGGATTATAAAAAGATTAATGGAGGACAACCAGAGAACCTGGCACACCAATCTAAAATCTGCTTTATGGGTAGATAGAATAACTCCTAAGAGGTCTATTGGAAACTCCCCATATATGTTAGTTTATGGAAAAGAGGCAAGACTGCCTATATCTGTAGAGCTGCCAGCACTTGATATCATGAATCAACTGGAGATGTTTGAAGAAGAAGATCCCATGGCTGTCAGATATGCTCAACTTATGGAGCTTGAAGAGATTAGAGATAAAGCTATGAAAGTTATGGAGTGTCATCAGCTTCAGACAAAAAGAGATTTTGATAAAAAAAGCCACTCCTAGAAATTTTAGGGAGGGTGATATGGTACTCAAATGGGATGAGTTGAAAAGCAGGCCAGGGAAGCACTCCAAGTTTGACAGCATGTGGAGTGGCCCATTTATCATTACTAAATGCAAGGAGCACAATGCATTTCAGTTATCAAACATGGATGGAGAAAATTTGCCTATCCCAGTCAATGGGATACACCTGAAGAGGTGTTTTGAGGTATGAGTTGCCTTGTAAAAATAGTAGATTAGGTTTCTTGCTTTTAATAAGTGCTGCTGCACAATAGTTTAGATACCTTTTTGTTTTCCCTAAGTGTTGTCTAGCATAGTTAGGTGAGTTGCTTTCAACATTTTGTTTTGGTTTTGGTCTTCCAAGTGTTCTTCATTGCTGATATGCTGAGTTACTAAGGTCAGGATTGATTGTCAAAGGTATTTTTAAGTCTCTGTGTGACTCCATGCCCAATGGATGCTTAAGGCCATTGGTCTGATTTTTTAGCATGCAAATATCCCTGAGAAGTCACCAAAATGTTGTCCTATTTTCCTCCTTTCAGAGTTAAATAGCTCACCTTGTATATTCCTTGAATATCCTTTAGAAAATGATCCTACAAAGATTAAATCCTTCAATTATCCATGCTCTGCCTTGCCAAAAATCCCAAAATCTTGGTTGGAGAATCCTTACCAAAAACCCAGAAAAACCTAGAAATCTTTTGTCTTCAAGTGCCTTCCATTGCAGAGATTTCTCAGTTTTATACTTAGCCATTTTTCATGTATATGATGATGACATCATCCTTGTTTTGGAGTTTTCTGTCATTTGGTCAAATTGTATCTCAGATGCAATTTTTCCTTGTATCTTGGTCATGTACAAAAGTGAATGTACATCGGGTCCGTTGTAGGTTATGTTGTATGCATCTCCGTTTGTATATTGTATATACAATGCAATATACAAGAGCTTATGCAAAATATGAGGTCTGCTTTTGTATATCAGGTGATTGTATCTCATATACAATCGCATATACAATTGTATATACAAAGGGTGGGATACAAAAGGGAATATACAAAGTCAATATACAAGGGGGAGATACTAAAGTTAGGGTCCACCTTTTGTATGTATATGTGATTGTATCTTTGCACATACAATCTTATATACAATCACAAATACAATCCTAAGATACAATCTTGGACCTGGAAGAATATGCATTTTGGTTTGGAAAGGCAGATGCGGTTGTATGTATAGTTGTATGTATATTCACATCGTATATTTGTATATATAAAGGGTAGATACAAGGTCACATACAAAGGTTAGATACAATGTTTGTAGGTACAAGTGATTGTATGCAGTTTTGTTTATATATTTCTCTTTGTATATGCAATATACCAAAAGGATAGATACAACAAGAATATGCAATGTGGACCCGACTGGGAAATTAAATTTGGCAAACTCCGTGGTGGGGTCCGCAGTTGTATGTCGAAGTGCATGTATATGCCAATATGCAAAAAAATAGGGATACAAGGCCAGACTTTTTTCAACGATCCAATATAGTTGATCTTCCTTTGAGTTCCACAATTGTATGTACATGCGATTGTATCTCATATACTATTGCATATACAAAGTCAATATACAAGGGGGAGAAGCAAATGTTCAGCGATGGGTCCCAGGTTCAGCTCAGTGGCAAATCAGATGATGACATGTGTCATGGCCTATCCAAAGGCTGATTCAAAGGTAGGTACAAAGGGTGATACAAAAGTAAAGGCCCACTTTTGTATAAAGGCAATTGTATTGTATATACATTTGCATATACAAAAGTATATACAAAAGGTGATTCAAAGGCCGATTAAAATGATGAAGCAAAAGCACATACAATGGACATTTTGGCAAGACCTTTGTATATCGATATGACTCAGATGAGGTCACCCCGATAGCCCGATATATACAAAAATTTGCATATGCAAAAAGCAAATGAAGAGATCGCATAGGTGCAAAGTTGAACAGTTTGAAGGACCTGATATGCAGGTGATGTCATCCAGATCTCCTTTTCGACTAGGTTCTTTAGGATGATGATGTAATCATGATTTTCAAAGTATATCCAGTTTTTGTATGTTTGTATGCATACAAACAATGGCCCTTTTGTAGCAAAGATAAAAATGATGGCATGCATTCAAAATTCATAGTTTCAAACAAGGAATTTAGGGGCCGATTGTATCAGATGCAGGGCCTGATCATTTCGTAACTTCAAGTGATCAGATGTTGGATTTAGAGGACTCGGGAATCTACAGTGTCATAAAACTTTGTCAGAGGGTTTGCATCCTACTTGTGTGTGATGCAAATCTGATTCCTCACCTACCCTTTCCAGATATTTGTAGCATTCATTGCTACAAATCAAACAACTCTACTATTTTGCATTGATGACCAGAAATATCTCTCATCTGCTCTATTCCCATTTTCCATGCCATAACTTCTGGCAGGTCAGCACTCCCTTCAGACGTAGATATTTTCTGACAGAGCCCATGGGGCGAATTCATTGTAGCCGACTTATGTCAAATGAAAATGCTATATATGCATGAAGATGAGATGTAAAGGAGGTTGGAAGATTTAGTAATCTATGCTTCTGATGCCAAATAGAGCTTTACTCTACTGTAACCTTACCTTTTGATTAAATACATGTTGGTTATTTTACCTCTTCATGCTATTTTGACTCTGTGTGATCTAAGGATGATGTTTTTGTAAATTTTTTAATTCCTTCTAGTCATCTCTTGCTTCTTGCCTCTATTAAAATCAGTTTGATATGTGTATGTTTATTGGTTGTATCTAGTCATTTTGTGCATTTTCTCAGTTCTGTGAGGGTTCTTTTATTCAACCTAGTGAATCACACTTATTTTCATATTTTCTTGTTTTATCTTTCATTTCTAAAAGCATTCCTTCTCCCTTTTCCTCTACAACTCAAGTAGATTTTAGGTGATAACCAGATAGGAATCCGACCTTCACCGAAGGTTCTTTCCAACTCAGGTGACCCATAGACCTGGAAAGATCCCATGTTTCTCCAGATTGCCAAGTTTTACAACTCAACAAGGGTGCAAATCTAAGAGAAAACAATAACAAAAGTTAAAACTTTAAGACACAACCAATCGAAACAAAAACTTTCTTGCGTTAGATGTGTCTTCTTGCCATAATTTAGATAAGATCATTTTGAGTGTTTAGGAACTTGTTTTCTTTGCTTTGGATAGGTTGATGTTTTTACGGCAAGATTTTTGTTTGGAAGTGTGCTTTGTTGTGCGTGTATGTCTGGTGATAGGTATCACAATCCTTATTGGCATCCTCTTAGAACATGTGGCATTCAAGAATCCAATTCCGTGACCAAGTCGAGGACTTAGCCCCAGTTTAGATAATAGGATCAACTTTACTATGGATGAAATGACAAACAGATATGAATAAATGGGCCCTAAAGGACTGACCTAGTGCCTCAGGGGCGCATTGATAATGGCCTTGCCTACGTGATGAATTAGAAGCAATGTAGTTCTGGGTGAACTAAGTGGACCTATGACCTAGGTGATGGGAAATGGTGCGGATGCAAATGGACTAGTGGATAGGTGAAAAGGAGTATGGAATGGATGGGAAAGGGGCCCCGAGGGCGCATCGATACGAGATGGCCTTGCCTATGTGAAGATGTAGAGGCAACGTAGTTCAAGATGAACTATGTTGACCTAGGACCTAGGCAATGGGAGATGGTGCGGATGTGGATGGGAGAAGAGGATGGGCATTAAGGTATGGAATGGATGGGAAAGGAGCCTCGGGGGTGCATCGATGCAAGATGGCCTTGCCTACGTGATAACTCAGAGGCGACGTAGTTTGACAACAGTTCAATGGATTGGCTCAGGAGGGATGACATGATGGACACAAGTTCACAATAGATGGAGGAAGTAGTTTATCACAAGTAGTGCCTATTTACCAGGAGTTCACCACTTTCTTTTATTTGCACGATAGATAAAATACACATGATGCCTATTTGCCAAGTTTTCATCATGGTATCTATCCAAGGCACCTTTTTGCCAGGTTTTCACTAGAGGACGATTTTTTTGTTGTTTTTCCATTTTTTAATTTGTTTGTTATTTTTGAATTTTTTTGATTTCTTTTTGTTTTTGACTCCCTTGCATTGGAGTTTAGGTGTAGAATTTGTGAAGATGCATGCTATTGATGGGATCATCAAATAGTTCACCTTCTGATGTAGCCAATTGATATGCACCTAACCCATAGGCAGCAATGATGACATAAGGACCAAGCCAGTTGGGTTCAAACTTTCCTTTCTTTTCTTGATCCTGCTGATTGCAAGGATTTTCCTTAAGCACTAGATCACCAACTTGAAATACCCAAGGTTTTACTCTGTGGTTGTAACTTCTAGACATCCTTTGTTGAAAAGCCTTGAGATGGTTAAAGGCTTGTTTCCTTCTTTCTTCCAGCAGCTCTAACTCTTGAAGTCTAGACACTCTGTACTCTTCATCTATTATGAGGCCTTTTAATGATACTCCCAAGGATGGGATCTCAACTTCAATGGGCAAGATGGCTTCAGATCCATAGACCAGGGAGAATGGTGTTGCACTTGTGGGTGTACGTATACTTGTGCAGTAGGCCCACAACACATGATTCAATTGGATGTATCAATCACGACTGACATCATTGACAGTCTTTTTCAAGATTTTTAAGATGGTTTTATTTGATGCCTCCACCTGGCCATTTCCTTGGGGGTAATATGGGGTGGAAAAGTGGTGTTGGATGTGGAATTTGTCACATAGTTGTTTTAAATCCTAATTTTTGAATGGTCACCCATTATCTATGATAATGGATAAAGGGATACCATAGCGACAGATGATGTAGTTCAAGATGAAAGAGGCAATCTATTTTCATGTGACATTGGAAAGGGGTATGGCTTCAATCCACTTTGTAAAGTACTCAGTGGCAGTGATTATGAATTTATGGCCACTGGATGATGCAGGGTCGATCTTGCCCACTAAGTCGAGTCCCCATTGACAGAAAGGCTAAGGAGTCGTTAAAGGCTGCAGCTCCTATGCTGGTGCATGTATTAGGTTCCCATGGACTTGACATTTCTTGCACCTCTTTACAAAATGATAGGAATCTTTTTCCATAGTTGGCCAGTAGTATCCCATGCGTATGAGTTTCTTGGCTAGGGTAGGACCCCTAGAGTGGGTCCTGCATATACCATCATGCACTTCACTCAGGGCTGTTTGATATTCCTTGTTATCGAGACATCTAAGGAGAGTACCATCGAGACCACATCGACATAAGGTGTTGGCAATAATGGCACAACGGGAAGCTTGTTGAATGAAGGTTTGCTTTTGGTTATTTGAGAGATCAGGGGATAGGGTATTCTCTTTAAGATAGGCAAATACTTGTTGTGTGGTTACACAACACACCCCATTTTGACTTGGCAAAACAGGGACCCAATTTTTGGTTTGGCTTTTGCGTTTGCTTCTGGGCGGTTTGGTAAAAGTAAGTCGAGTGCATCATCATGCAAAATCACGATGAGGTAAGTCACCATGAGGTTAGTTTGTCAAATTTTGTATTTCATCCCTATGACCTCATATTTTGAAAGAGCATTGAAATTCAGGCAGGTTTGCCTTTTACATCACCTTGATATTCATCAAGATATAAGAGTTATGAACAGTCAAAGTTTTGGTGAAACCTGATATTCATAAGAGGAAGGTCATATTGTTGAAGTTCATCATCATATTTGAAACATTCCCTCTGATATGTCATGCGGTTCAAATATCCAGACATCAACTTTAAATGGTAGCAAACTCTTCCCGTCAAACAGTTTTATCTATCGTGAGCATCATACTTCGCATATAACCTGATGTGTCTTTATATCCTCCTGACGCAAATATCACCCTTAGCAAATATCCTGATGACATCATCCGAATACGATAGACAGAGGAACATACATCCTGATGGCATCATCATCACATTTACATCGCCGCAGGATTTTCTCTAAAACATGATCATGTTAGCCTAATATGATGATGACGTCATGATGCACTTCCGATACAGAGAGCGAATATCAGGATGACGTCATCCCGATATTCCAAAAGAGAGAGACATGTAAGTTTGTCTCGTCATCATCATATTTTGAAACATCACCCGATACACTGAAATATCCTCCTGATGTACTACGCAGAAATAAAAGTGCTTTTGTCACCTGAATCTTGTCGCGATAACAATGTCAATATGAGGAGGATGATATTGAAACTCAACCTGATATTTGTGAATATCATCCTGCCCTCATGATATCCTGTCATAGGGATATTCCCCCACTCCCTTTGCCGCCATTATCATTTAATGCGCACAGACATGGTAGGTGGTTCCCGCCGACCCCAGAACCCAATGAAACACCTGGCGAGATCCTACATTTTTCGCACGGATAAGCAAGGAACATGATCTAATCTATTAGAGTTGCCCTAAATGCACCCTAAATGCAAGGTTAAAAGGTAATTCAACTGCCATTTTCACATTTACCTTGTGATAAACTTGTTTTACAGAGCACCAGCTTCCATATCTGCATACCAGCTACCGTTGCGCGATTTGAGCTCACGAGCAGAAAGAAGAAGGTGATCATCAGCTAAATTAAGAACGTCTTAGCAATCTACTGGTATAAAAGGAAATCTGTACAACCAGGTAGGTGAATAAAACCCTCATCATATTGTTTCTATTCTGGTACGATGATGTAAGTTCTAGTTTATGCACCCGTATGATTAAGTAATGTTGGAATTCATACAGTAGGCATAATGATTTATAAATTCAGCTGCAGTATGCATGCATATATGTACCTGTTGTGAGATAGAATTGTCATTAATTACAGGCACTCATGGCTGAGAAGCGATTGGTCAAGTGTCAGGAAGAATTCAGCAAGCCCATGTTCTCTGCTTAGAGGGGGGTCATGTTTAAATATGGAGCAATCACCGACACCCATCAGGGAAGCACTAATTTGGAAGCTCGGTTAGCCAAGCTAAACAATGGACATGACAAGAGTCTTGTGCTGGACGCAGTGTTCATATCAAGATTGTGGAATGCCACTGGTTTTCCATACTCCATAGAATCTCTGGAATTATAACCCTCAAACTAGGCAAGTAGTGAAGCATGGGAGGATATATGCGGACCTCTCCATCAAGGGTCTCTCCCAGACATTTGGATTGCCACTGGGCAGTAAGGTCAAAAGTGTAGACTTGAAGAAGTCTAAGAGGGAGTATGAGGCCAATAAGAAATCAGCCAGGAAGAATATGTATCTGTGGTGGGCTGAGAACAGCACATATAATGCAACCGCCAAGCTTCCTGTGCACCTGTTCAAGTATGATTTCAATGAGGAGTATCAGTACATGATCGCACTCCTGAACAGAGTAACTGGCCAACCTGATACTGGCAGTTTCAGGGACTGGATGTCCGGGATAATAATGATGTGTCTATATTCAGACACCAAGCCAATGTGGGGCCAAATTATAAGTGATGCTCTGCATGAGCAACTGATGAACCTGGGAGGTTCGAATTGTGCATTTTTCATGTCCTCATATATTGTTTATTCTTGTGCCTATAGAGGCACTTTTTATGCCTTGGTTATAGATGGGAAACTCACAGGCACAAATGCAGCATATATCTAGGATCATCATCCCTAGCTGCAGAGGACCAACTACCTAAAAGATTACAAACTGGTCAATGATGCATTCTCTATGCATCTGGTAAGGACCATGGAAGAAGACAAAACAAAAAGATTGAGCATGGAGGCTCAAGAGGTAGTCTACAGGCATGGGGCATGGTACATACAATTTGCAACCTTTTCTTATATAAGGGTTGAAGGCTTCGAAGGACATCCCCTGATGCTACCAAGGTATCCTACCGACGCCATGGTATTGATGGAATTCATCAGGCAGGGCTCCACCATGATACAAATGCACAAGGATGCCAAGAAGCTGCCACCAATTTTGTTCCCAGTCAGCATTGGCAATTATATGTGCCCTGACTCTGATAATATCAAGAAGGTGATGGTCACCCCGAATAAGATAAACTTGCAACCCTTTCCAATAACAAGACCATATGATCCTTACGGTAGGATACAGAAGGTGCTAGGAAAGCCTGTTCACCAAAGGCACCTAGAGGATTTTTGGGCTGACTGTGAGGATGAGGCAGAAGCCAGGAGAAGGAGGTATCAGAGGTTAACTATGAACCAAGTTAGAACGTTTGATTGCATCTCCCTTCCTCAACAATTAAAGAAGGATGATGGCAGGACAATGGCAGATGAGTATGAGGAGAAAAAGATATATAAAGACACCATCTCTGCACCTGACCTCACTATGCAGGAGGATATATCCTTGGACCCATTCATTGCCAGGACCCTACGCCTAACCCAAGCTTGGGTTGATGAACAGATAGAGGCATTGAAGAAGAAGGGTGTTGACATTACGGTGGACAACAAGAAGAAGGGGCAGGATATCCCCGCAGATGAATATGATGACTTCCTGTTGGAGAAGAGGAAGACCAAGGGAGACAGGGTCCCTCCACCACAACAGCAGAGCAAAAGACTCCCAAGGGGCAAGAAGGTGGAACAGGGACAAAAGGGGATTATAATTGAAAGGGCAGTGTTTGCAACCGAGCAGGCGGCAGGGTCAGGATTTGAATCAGCATCCCCTCCAGAGAAGGATAGGCCCAAGAAAAATAAGACAGCAGAGGCTGGAATCACTGAGACCTAAGAAGTGGGTCAATCTTCTAAACAACCAGGAGTAGAGGGTACCCTCATAGAAGAAGAGGCGGAGGAGGAGGAGGCTCCATTGATAATAAGAAGGAAGAGGAGAGCTCCACAGGTGCTGGTGTCTTCCCCACCAAAGAAACAAAGAACCTCCATGAGAGGTGGAATAAGCCAACCCCCTACTTCATTACAAGGGGAAGGTAGTGAAGTGCACAAGGAACTTCAACATAATGTTCCACTTCCTACCATTGTCAAGTTCAAAACCGAACTTGCTGAGGAGCAGTTGAAAGAGACCTCCCAGACACAAGCAGAAGGGCATGTCTCGCTAGACGAGACAATAAATTTGTCTGATGATGAGGTAGTGCAGGATGTGGCTGCATAGGAGATGGAAACACTTGCTGCTGATGTAAGTGTGACTCCTCGCAAGCCTCCAATAGTTCAAACAGTGCTTGAGGAGATGAAACAAGTAGAAGAAGAGCAAGAAAAGAGCCCAGAGCAAGTAGCTCAGGAAATAGGGCTAGATACATTGATCACAGAGGTGACCAGTCCTGTAGTGGTGGATCTGACAGAGAAATAGGATGCAAGTCCTGAACAGCCAGCAGGATCACCTAATAAAGGCCAACTAACAGAAGAGATGGAGATGGCAGAGTTAGAAGGCCATGCTCTTGAAACTGGCCAACAAAGTCCACAGGATACAACGAAGGAACCTGCTATAGTAGAGGTTCAGGAAGCGAAGGCTGGTGAGAAAGAGACACTAGAGGACCTAGCTACCAAAGTACAAGAAGTGGGTGGTGTAGGCTCAGAAGAAGTAGTAGCTGCAGAGCAATCGCCAGCACATCAGGCAGAGTCCCCAATATCTGGTGTAGTGGATAAGCCACAAGAAGAAGAAGAAGTGGGAACAGATGAAATAATGACAGAAGAGGGTCATGATCAACATGATCAGCATCTAGCTACACCTCAAGGTTCCCCACAGCATATAGATGCCCCTCAGAGGTCCCCACAGCACGAAGATGCTCCTCCGAAGAAGGAAATCCCTCAACAGGAGGAGGTGCCGCAAGATCAACAACAAAGGGAACATCAAGAAGAAGAAATGAGAAAGTCACCATCTCCACAACACTTGTTGACAAAAATGGGAGATATAGGTGAACATCAGGATGATGTTGAAAAACATGATCAGGTGCCTCCATGGTTGGCAAAAGAGGTAAGTGCTGAGGAGGAGCTTGAAATTTAGGAATTCGACGTCTCCACCCTATTCTCTGCGGACATAATGAAGCCAAGGAGGAAGGCCAGAATGACTTCGGCCATCAAGAGAGATCCGGCAACAGGGAGAAGGATCGCGCAGATTACCATACCTGCGGTGAAGAAGGAAAAAGGTAAAATCACTGTCGATGAATTTCAGATCAGCACAGTAGATTTGGGCTTTGCCAATGAGGACCAAGAAGGTCAGGAGGGCAAAGATATCATTGACTCTCTAATTCAGAAAGTGAAAAGAGAGAAGGAGAAAAATAAGCAACATAAAGAGCACATTGCTCAAGTGCATGCCTATATCAAAGGGCTGACCAATCCTGATGATACCACAACTGAACATGCAGTCCCATTGACTGCCATTTCTCAGGAGGAGGTAAATAAATTGGACCTCATCAAGCATGAGGCGTCCATAATAAGGAGATGGATGTCATCCACATTGGATGATGCTGTAGAAATAATGAAGGCCTCTTTGAAGAGGTGGAACACCCTAAGTGACTCTAAGGCCAAAGTGGATAAATTGCAGATGCAGACCGGAAAGAGGTCTTACAAGCTGGAGAGAGTCCTGACCCTATTAGGAGAAATGAGGAACATAAATCCACAACTGCTTATCAGTAAGCAGGTACTGAATAATAATACCTCATTATTAATTGATATTTGGTATAAAGACACTCAGTTTGAGTGCGCAGTCCTCAAAAGATGTAATAACAAGCTGAGGGATATCAGCATGAGGCTGCGAGATTTAATGGTTGAAGAGGCGGTGATACTGGAGGCTTTGGAAGGCAAGGTGGAAGGAAAAATAGAGAATCAAGATGAAGATTCCACCATTAAAGCTGTACACAGCAACTTCGAAGCAGAGATAGATGGTCCACCTGTCCCTTTGACAGAGGAATTGATAGATAAAATAATGAGGATCAAGGTCCAAATGGAGAAATACAAAGAAACACTGCAGGACAGGAAAAATAAGCTTGACAATAGCAGGGACAAATATGAAGCACATAAGCATGCCATTGTCAAAGCAAAGACACAAGATGGCGGAGGGATAGATCAGGTGGTGCATTCATACGAACAGGTCCGCAGTAGTATGCAGCCCCATATGCAGCTGCGTCATCATCAGGATAGTGAAAGTTCAAAAAGTGAGGCACATGATGATGACCCGCATGAATCAACTGAAGAGCATGATGAAGATACATCATGAAGGGGATAATAACATAAGTAGTATAGATAGTTGCCAGCTGGCAACTTGTGCCATTTTGTAAAGATTGACAAAATCAAATGAATCAGGACCGTAGATTTGTATTGATAAATCTAGATCGTAGATCTTTTGTAACGGATTCCTCACCTTATTCTATAAAAGGTGGTGGAATGCCTTGTTGAAACATTCGAAACTTAATTGAAATCTGTTTGCTGAAATATTCAGGGCTTATTTCAAAGTTATTGCATATGTACATGTCTTTTGCATACTTAATGAAAGAGAAGAGTTTTTCGATTACAAATCTTCATAAATCTTGAGTAATTTTTGTCTGAATTCTGGATATGTGATTTGATTTGCTGCATCCCTTGGAGTGCTCATCATGTTGCATGTATTGTTTTCATTCATCATCCTCTGAAGTTTGCATCAACTGTATCTAGCTGTGGAATATCCTGGTGAACATATGGTTTGATTTCTTCTCGTCATGACAGTATCAAGTATGTATGTGGATCAATAGCTAAAGATTCAACTTTAAATTGTAGTATTCCTTTAATTTTTTTCAATTTCAGCACATTTCATTATCACAAGGGCGAATAATTGATAATCCTAAGTAAATAACACAAATATGCAGACATCTCATAGGTAATCACAAATATTTAGCATATTTGAATGTAAAGCATGCACAATTGAAAATATCATGCAAAGATTGAGGTATTTCTACATCTTTTCTTCTAATAACTGCATGATATGACTTCTGTGTAAAGAATTTCTACATTTTTGTCATGATGATGGCACAATTTCATGTAAGGCCCCAAAATGGAAACAGCAACACACATTAACCTCTGAGTAACGTCAGATGATTAAGACCTAATCACCGGAGACTTGGGATCTCGAATTCCTTGAATTCACAGTATCTTTCAAGATGAATAAAGGTTAATGTGTACTTTTATTCTATGCTTGTTTATGACTAACATTATGACCAACATAAATTGGCGCTAGAAGGAGGGCCTGATCTGGAATACTATGCTCATCATCATTATTTTCAGGTTCTATGATGCAAAGAGTAAGGTAACCTTAGATATTTTGTGAATTTCAAATATTACGTAAATATTTACTGTAAGAAGCTCATATATGCTCATTTCATGTGAAGATTTCCAGATCTTACATAAATATTGCACGCTTTATAGTAGATCATTCTGAATTCACTAATATTGGCTAAAGATCCGTAAATCTGTTCAAACTTTGAAGAGTTTAAGCTGTAGATACTTGAGATCTCGTGCTATGGGTCATTATACCCCAAATATCCTGTCATACTTACAGTATCTTCATAAATATTTCATAAATATCCAGTTTGATTAGCCATCTGACTGCAAATATCACCTCATCTAGTGAAATCCAGCCAATATTTGCAAAGTTTCAGCCAATTTGCCTCAAAATTG
Source organism: Cunninghamia lanceolata (assembly GCA_027924645.1). Lineage (NCBI taxonomy): Eukaryota > Viridiplantae > Streptophyta > Pinopsida > Cupressales > Cupressaceae > Cunninghamia > Cunninghamia lanceolata. The sequence goes on along the minus strand of BSBN01000252.1, from coordinate 8,287,841 downwards.
AGAAATCCTAGCTCACAGGATAAATACCAGGTCTAGATCTAGTAGAATCTTCGAGGAACTACCTGTTAGAGGTTTCAGACCTAGAACCATAGACATTCATCATACTCCAGGGTCTAGTGCGTCAGGAGCTTCACCAGAACCTCCTCCTGTAACTCCTGTTGGTTTACAAGTACCTTCCGGGATATCTATGACACCTCCTGTTCAACCTTAGGGAGTACCTTTGGTTCAACCCCAGCCAGCTGCAACATCAGCTCAACCTCCTCTGGTTGTAATGTCTTTCTTTGCAGCGGAGTCACCTTTGACCTTTAATGCATATCATGAGCTACCAAAGAATCCGAACAAACTGTGTCCAAAATATCATCCTTATCAAGATGCTGATGATCATATCAGGACATTTAAGGAAGCTTGCTGCAAAGCCAGAATAGAACATCAAGATGTGGTGTGCAGGTTATTTCCTTTTTCCTTAGGGGAAGATGCTTATAATTGGTTCATTAGTCTTGGCCAAGCCTCTGTTGGTTCATGGGATATCTTAGAGAAAGCCTTCCTTGACAGGTTCAAAGTCCCTACTGATCCATCTATGAATTACCATATGTTTGCTACGATCAAAAGATTTGAGCATGAACCTATCACCAATTTCAATGCTAGGTTTCAAAAAATGTTGTCCAAGTTAGTTGCCCCATATGTAGTATCTGATGCCTCTGCCCGGAGTATCTATTATTCAGCTCTGGATCCATTAACTTCCATGTTCATCAGGAGAACACATCCTGAGATCACTACATTGACAGGAGCTTTTCAAGAAGCTATCAAAGTGAATCAGCAGTTGATACCTGCTCCTACTCCAAACATAGTGTTTCCTACCTTGCCTGGCATGCATTCACAATATCCCACATCATATCCTGCAACATATTCTCCGCAGTATCCTGCGCAGTATCCTAATGGAACAGTGATACCTCCAGCAGTAATGCCTGCCCCTTTGCAAATACCTCCACTAAGCATCATGACCCTCCTAATGGAAATAGCCAAGTGCCACAATACCCTGCACAAGCCCAGATACCTCAGGGTGCTGATCTATCCAGTAATAACCATGAATCCTCTTTCTTCAAGCCTCAAACTGAAAATGTAGTGGCCAAAGCTCAAGAAGAAAAGGAGGAAATCGAAGAAATTTCTGCTCAATTAAGACAACTCACCACAGAAGTGGCACACTTGAGAAATTAGGGTTTTTATTCCCAGTCAAGTCAGAACAGAAATTATTCCAATGACAGACCAAATTATCTTGATAGAGGATATAACAACAATAGTTTCAACAATAATGGTGGAAATAACAATAATCCACCTAGACAGCCCAGAGTATGGAATTCTAGGCCAAATAATGGCTCATTGCCATCACCCCTGGACAATCAGCCTCCTGGTGAAGCCAAACAGGCTACTAGAGTCAATCTTGCTGAGGCAGCTCTTACTAATTGGTGTAGGATCCACAATACTAATGCACATGCAGAGTTAGACTGTCCACAATTTAGAATTGCTGCTAGCATCTTTCAGACTGAAGTGTCTAACACTTCTGGAAATCCACCTCATGCAGAAGGAAATGAGATTGTTCCTTGTGGATACGACTCAGCTTTTGTGCTAGAAGCCTACACAAATGAACCTCGTCAGAATTATAACCATGCATATGAAGAATCGGCCTTAGCTTTTGAAACAAACTATGTTTTCCCCTTTGAAGATGAAAATGAGCCTGCAAGGGAACGTGAAGAAGTACATGCATATCAGCAGCAATATCCTAGTAAACACAATTATAACTTGAGGAGCAATGCTAACAGACCTGCTGGTCCATTGACATCATCTCTACCTCCAAACAACTTCAATACACCTCCTGATCCTAAGGCTAGCAATAACCCAGGGTTCCCTAAGGTGAATGCTCAGTACTTGTCACCTCAAAACACAGTATCAAAGATTGTGAATACACCTCATGAATCTGACAAGTTGGTCAGCTATCTCGCTGATGAAATGAAGAAAATTAAGATCAGCCTGTCCCTGTCTGAGTTACTGAAAACCCCTGCCATCAAAAGGGCATTCATGAAGTCCTTAGATGATCCTGCTCCCAAAGAGGCTAGCCATTTTTCGAATCAATCCAGTGGCAAGGATCATGCTATTAAGGATAATATTATCAAGCCTAAAGTGTCAGCAACAGTCCAAGCTGTAGAAACCTCCCACATGACCTTGTATAGGGATAAAATTGAATCACCTCCATTCCTCCTTACCATAAGAATGTTCAGCAAGAACCTGCACAACTGTCTGGTAGATTTGGGAGCCTCAACGAATGTTATGCCCTTATCAATATGCAATGCCTTAGGACTACATCCTGCTAAATCCTTAAAGAAAGTCACACAGTTGGACAAAACAGAAGTAAGTGTAGTAGGCAAATTAACTCATATCCACATACAGCTAGCATCTGATCCTAGGATCCAGTATTATATTGATATTCAAGTAGTTGACATACCTGATATGTATGGGATGTTGCTCAGCCGCGATTAGTCTAAAACTCTTAACGGATATATGTCCACAGATTTCAGTCACATGTGGTTACCATGGAAAGGTATACCTAATCAGATCAGGATTGATGCTGAACCTAGAATGAAACATATGATAACTGAGTACAACAGAACAAATGAGATCATGTACGTAAACGTAGAACCTGGAGTTTATTGCATCAGGCCACAGACCATCAAAATAGAAGAGATCATGATGCTTAAGCTGCATCATCATCATGATGATGATGATCAGGAGGACATGCCCATCATAGAAACTGATAATTATCCTGATAATGAGAATGAAATAGATCGCTTCAGAGATTTTGAGATATGTCTGTCTAGACAGGTAAAACGTTGTCAATTGTTAAATATACCGGCTAATGATATTTTGATTGACAGATGGTGCAGGTTACACGACAAAGCACATTCAGAGAAGACATGTGAAACATGCTTAGAGATGATGATGCTAGAACAAACATATAGTGAGGCATCATCATCATATTCTAAGGTAAATGTTACATTTGATGATGATGATGATAATAATTCTTATTTGTCTGTTGTAGGAACTGAAGAACCGACAGATCATGATGAGCATCCTATCCCGGAAACAAAGGAAATTTTAGTCTCTCTCCAAGTAAATAATGAAAAGAAAGAAAAGATCACCCCAGCGAGTGATTGCTTTATGGAACCAGATTATGAATTGTCTGATGAGGACAAAGGTAGTGACCTGACGAAGTTCGAAGAATTTTTGGAAAAGGAAATAGAGAAGGTGATACGGCAGCATAAATCTCCTCAGGAGGTCTTAATCAAAAATTGGTGTAGGTTGCATGAGGCACCTCACTCAGAAACAACTTGCTCACTATGTTTACACATCTTGAAAAAGCATGCAGTTGCAAATTCAGAAGATTATTCTCCTGCTAAAACAAAAGAGAGGATAGAAAAGCCATCAGGCTCACAGGAAAAGGAAAAGAAGAAACTTAAGGATGATGATGTCCCTAAGATGAAATGGATATCAGGTGGAGCAGCAGCCAGAGCTGCAAAGGGAAAAGAAAGTTCAGCTAAATGTCCTGCTGAAGATAAACCTTGGATCCTGAGGTTTGATGGGTCCAAATCTAAGCAAGGTGCTGGGGTAGGAATCAACCTGATTGATTCAACTAGGAAATCCTATCTGGCAACCTACAGATTACAGTTCCCTTGTACTAATAATGTAGCAGAGTATGAGGCTTTGATTCATGGAATGTTGTTTGCTCATAAGAGGAAAGTAAAGATTCTGCATGTCTTTGGAGATTCAGAACTAGTTGTGAAGCAAGTAAGAGGAATTTATTCCTGTAACTACAGAAAACTATCAAATTACAGACATCGTGTGTGGGACCTGATGGAAGACTTTGACGCCTTTAACATCACTCATGTACCAAGAGAACAAAACCATAGGGCAAATGCGCTAGCTCAAGCTGCTAGTACATTAGAGCCATTGTCTATATCTGGTCTGAAGAGATTTTCAGTAGAACTGGTGTCAGTACCATCAATACCTGACAATGTGACTAATCTCCAGGTATTTGATGATGATCAGCACATTCTGAACTTCATTTCAAATAGAGACATATTTGAGGCTTAGATTATAGATGAGAATGGTATGGAGGATCATGTCTGGGAAGAAGATGAGATATTAGAGTTGCCTAACAATAGAATCCCCAAAGGTATGATTGAGTTAGAAAGAGCCTTTGATTTGGATAATATGCTTAAACATAAAGATCTACCCAAAGCAGATGGAGGTCAATATTCACAAGTGAATATTGGACAAGCTGATGACAAGAAAAACGTCCTATTGGGTAAGGTCTGCACACCAGAAGAGTTAGAAGGAATAACTCAGGCCCTCAAGGATTACATACATGTAATTGCATGGACTTATGATGAGCTGAAGACATATGACACCTCTATCATAACTCATACTATACCTCTCAAGCCAGATGCGAAACCTTTCAGACAGAAGCAGAGACCAGTCAATGCCTTGCTCGAACTAATAATTCTTGAAGAAGTCAAGAAATTGTTAAATGCCAGGATAATATTTCCTGTCAGGCACTCCACTTGGGTGGCTAATCTTGTGCCAGTCAGAAAGAAGAATGGAGACATCAGGTTATGTGTAGATTTCAGGAACCTGAACAGAGCATCAGAAAAGGATAATTATCCTTTACCCTCATTAGATGAAGTTCTGCAGATTGTAAATGGAGCCAAGATGATGTCCTTGGACGGCTTTTCAGGATACAACCAAGTAATGGTTGACCAAATTGACAGATTGAAAACTGCCTTCACCACAAAGTGGGGGATATTTGCATATAGACGTATGCCCTTTGGACTCATAAATGCTGGAGCTACATTCCAGCGAGCAATGGACATAGCTTTCAGAGGTTTAATAGGAAAGTGTATAGTCATCTACATGGATGACTTGACGGTATTCTCTAAGGAAAGGAGGAATCATGTTGCTGATCTCAGAAGTGTACTGAAGAAATGTGAAGAATATGGAATATCTTTAAATCCCAAGAAGTGCATATTCGGAGTCACAACAGGAAAATTACTAGGCCACCTGATCACAGAGGATGGAATTATCATTGATCCTGACAGGGTGGAATCTATCATGAAGTTACAACTTCCAGGAAGCAAAAAGGAACTCAAGTCTTATTTGGTAAGATAAACTTTGTGAGGAAGTTCATCACCGGCTTTGCTGAGATTGTCAGACCTTTAAATGCTATGTTGAAAAAAGATGCACAAATTGAGTGGACACGAGAAGCCAGAACTGCATTTGAAGATATAAAAAGGGCCATTTCAGATGCTCCTGTGCTCATTAGTCCAGACTACACCAAAGATTTCTACATCTATTCATTTGCTTCAGAACATACCTCTGCAGCAGTGTTAACTCAAAGAAATGAAGAGAAAGAAGAGAAACCAATTGATTTCATGAGCTGTCCTTTCAGGGATGCTGAGTTGCGATATGTAGATGTTGAGAGATAGGCACTTGCATTAGTTAGGGCAGTAAAGAAATTCAGACATTACATACTCAGAAGCAATGTGATTGCTGTGGTGCCTGATACAGCAGTGAAGATGCTGCTGATGCAAAGTGAGCCTGGTGAGAAAAGAGCTAAATGGATTACTATATTACAAGAGTATGACATGGAAATTACACCAATGAAGCTGGTAAGAGGACAAGCTCTGAGCCAGATGATATCTAAGATTGATCCTAACATCACTAGTCAGCAATATGTGATCAATGAGAAAGACAATAAAGAGTGGTATTCAGATATTAGGCACATCCTGATTACTGGAAGATGTCCATCAAGGATGCAGGCTTCACAAAGAAGAGCCTTAAAGATAAGATCCCAAAAGTATATGATGAAGGGAGGAACCTTGTTCAAGAAGAATTACGAAGGAATATACCTTAGATGCTTAGAGAGGCCAGAAGCAAGTAGAGTCCTGATAGAATTACATGATAAGTTTGGAACGGCACATGGATCAGCATTGGCCACAACACATGCAATCCTCTGAGTAGGATATTACTGGCCTACAATTTTTAAAGACACAGCTGATCATGTTAAATGTTGTCATGTTTGCCAGGTTGCTGCCAACAGAGAGAAATATGCTGCACAACCCCTGCAGCCAGTAATGGAAGAGCGCCCATTTGCACAGTGGGGCATGGACTTCATAGGACCAATCAATCCTCCGTCCTCCTCAGGGCATAGGTATGTTTTAACAATTACTGATTATTGTACTAGATGGACTGAGGCTATTAGCAGCAAAACTTGCACTGCAGATGATGTTATTAAATTTCTGGAGAGCAACATTGTCACCAGGTATGGAACTCCTTATGCATTGGTAAGTGATAATGGATCCGCCTTCATTTCCACCAAGTTATCCAGTTGGGCTTTTGACCATGGGATTATACTTAAGTTTTCATCTAACTATTATCCTCAAGGGAATGGTTTAGCAGAATCCACCAACAAGAATTTACTGAGTATCATAAGAAAATTGATAGAGAAGAACCCCAGGGAATGGAACTCATTTCTAAAGTATGCCTTATGGGTGGTGTTAGGACAGTAAAAATTTAAAAAAATTTACTGTTTTCTCACTCCATCATATTTGAACAAAATCCTACAAAATATCCCAAAAAATCATAATAAAAATTTAATTCATCTCATAAGGTGTCTATAGATGAGCAGTGCTAAATTTCTTCAAGGTCAATCTATCGGCAAGATGTTGTGTTGCTTACATCGATACATAAGGAATCATTTGAAAATAACCATCGGCATAAGAATAGAGATCAGAAAGAGATTTATAGAAGTTATCGATGGAGTAAGTAATACTGATGACCTTACATCGGCAAGATAACCAAGTAGTCATACCAATCGGTATGACTAATAACTATCGGAGGATCCTTCGAAAGCTGCCTCGACGGTATATATCATACCGATGAAGTATTTCAGCAACAGTTTCACCGAACATCCTGCGGGGGCAATGAAACAAATAGCCATCGGCAAGAAATAAGTTATCGGGATAAGAAACAAATAAGTCTCCGATACTCAATGTCTTGGCGAAAAGAGGGTCTTCAGTAAGACTCACAGCGATACAAAATCTATCAGGATGACTCAACATATCGGGACAAAGGAATTAAGTCTTACCGATTCATAAAGTCATAGTGATCAAAAGGTGTCGGTGACATTTTAATATACTCTGTGCGACAAAGAATATGAAAGGGCCATCGGGGAGATGATTAGGATCGGGTTATCTTTGGAAAGCTATCCCGATAGTATATTTCATTCCGATGGGAATAAATTCAAACATGTCGATACTCTAGCGGCAAGACATTAACGCAATCATTCCGATCCAAAGTAAAGATGAATATCGGTGAGACAACAAAAGTCGGGGAAACATAATTATGTTATCCTGATAGTATTAATCACCCCGATAAACAAATTATATTGGTAAGACTCATTACTTCGGAGCGAAATCTAAATCACATGGCGATGAAGGAAGTCATGCCGATGGTCACGCCCACTGGAAGATATGACATTATATAGCGTTGGGAATACAATTGAGGGGTCACGCCGATTGACTGTTCATGCCATAAAAGCATTAAGGTCGCCCAGACATTTTAAAATTCACGCCGATAAGAAGAGTTATGGCGATGTGACACTTCACAGCGATGAACATTGAATTGATCAGGTAATTGAATACAAACGGCTACGAAACTTCTACGATCATTATAGTTGCAAAAAACCATCCGAGAAGAGAATATAGAGGAATTCTTAAGGCAAAAGCAGAGGATTCCAATTCCAGCCACCGAACGATAGGTACATATACACAAACCACTGTATAGCCTGTATTTAAATTCTCTGCCAAAGTTTTAAAATGGAAACTTCGGGGAAGGGAAAAGGCAGAAAATTACAAGGGGAAACCAGTAAGCCCAAGAAACAAAAAACTGAACAAACCCCTGAGGAGAAAGTAAAAGAAAGAATACTGAACCAGGACCTAATTGACCAATTGCCTGGGTCAACTCCCAAGGCCAGAAGGTCTGCCCAACTCAGGGCAGAAGTGGAGAAATTAGAAGATAAACACAAACGCCTAGGAGATATATGGACCCCAATTCAGGGATATGAACTTTTCAGATTTCACTACAATAGAAGGTTTAGGAATGCTCCTGTGTCAAACCCATGGCACATGAATTTAGGAAAACTAGTTGTACCCAATGTATTCCTGAATGTGGAACTCCTTCAATTGCTCGCCAGACATTATGATTCAAACCTGAAAGCCATCTGCAACCCACAGGGAGAACCATTTGTGCATTTGTCAAAAAATGCTATTTGTGAGGTTTTTGATTTGGATGATTTATGCATTGTCCCTATCATTTATGAAGATCTAGATAAAGAGTATTGGAGAATGGACACAACTTACAATGGATGGAGGTTGCCCATTCATAGGCCCAGGGTTGAAGGAGAAGTGATGCCCTTAACTGAAAATGATGGCCCTCCCTTTCATATAGCCATATTTGAACCATATATACAATATACCTATTTCTCTGTAGGCCAAATCCTGGGTTCAGAGGTCCCTGAGTTCATGACCATTCCTCTGATGGTCATAGCCTCTGACATTCAGTGTCATAATGCAAGGCAATTCAATTATGCTTCCTATATTGCTAATAGAATGGACTCTAGCCTATCTGCAATAAAAAACAGTGCTCCAGCATGCTCTTTTGAGCATTACTCAATGCTTATGCACATGGTGTTATATTATGGCCAGGAGGTAGGGTTATGGCCAAGTGAGTTTCAAGTTGTTGCTGTAGATAAGAAAGGGGAAAAGATACCTGTACAACTGTGGACTAGAATTTGGGATAGTAGGTATGCCCACTCCAGCTATGCTCAATTTGAAGAGCATTGTGTAAAAGTGATGTATAGGTATTTTAATCATCCCTGTGAATATTCAACTTCAACTGAAATAAAAAGATTCCTCAGACCAAAAGATTTTGGTGGCCCCCCTACTGTCACTCATAATTGGGGAGATTGATATTGCTTTGAAGATGCTACTATGATCACAGTTTATGGTTTTGAGGATGCTCCATTCATATTGCCCAAGACTGTCCCTGACAGGCTTGCATATCTGGAGATAATCAGACAAATGCATTGTTCAAATGTGATGCATTTGAGTTCACATGACAAACAATCATTTATGCCCAGTACCTTATGTTTTGGAGATTTTACTATAGTTTCAAAAGAAGGTTACAATCTCATTCTGGATAAATTAATGCATTATAACATGAAGACTATTGAGATGAGAAAAGGATTTGACCCTGAAGGCTTTATTGACTCTGTAAGAAGAAAACAAAATCTCAGTGGATACATGCACATACATTATCCACATGATGATGTCATTAGAAATTTAGAAGAAGTAGAAATCGAATTGGTGGTAGAGAAATATAACAGGGATCTAAGTGAAAAGAAAAAGCAGTTAGCAGAAATTGAGGTTGTATCCTCTGAAGATGAAGAACTGACAGGGCAAGAACAACCACTAGATAAAAAGGTAGAGATGTCCAAGAGGAAAATGCAACAATATCAGCCTCATGTTGTACTACATGATGAGGAGGGGTCTGTTGATGAGGATCCGTGCCAAATAGCCTATGATTCTTTCATTTTAGATGATAAGTTCATTCAATCAAAGGAATTTAAATCATTTTTGTATAAATACAAAGGGAAAGAAATCAGAGAGTCAGTAGATGATGTCTCTACTGATAATGAAAAACAATTGTTAGATATGCTGAAGGAAACAATAGATAAAGAGATGCAAGACATGACACCTAGCAAGGGTAGATAGTTACTTAAAGATGCAGGGGTTATGATTTTTCCTGGTCTGGATTTAAATTCTTCTTTGGTTTTTGATAGTTTTCTGAACAACACAGATGATAAGTATAAGCTTACTTCAGAAGGAGTTAATGAAGTATATATGGGAACAAGGTATAATAATGATGAAAATTCCTTGATGATATGGGCGTTATACCCTCCCCATAAGAAGACGACCATCATTGATACTGAAAAGACTTTTGGCCACGTTATGACTTTGAAAGAAGGGGAAACTGACCCTATAATTATAGCAGACATTGGTATCAATGTCGCAAAATTGAATAAAGCACAAGCTCAAATGTTGATCAAAGAAAGAGATGCATACAAATTGAGTTGTGAAAGACTGACAAAAGAAAATGATTACTTGAAGGACACTGTTAAGAGTACTTTTGGCCAATCCACAAAAAGAATAACTCAAGGTGAGAGCTCACAGGGCATTCAAGTGTTATCCCCTGATCAGGCAACCCAAATTCAGATGGATGCATTTGTTACAATACTGCAGAGCAGGTATGCAAACATGGTGCGGTGGTTAAACCAATTTTGGGATAATTTCTCAGAGAATCATAAAGCACTTCAAGAACATGAAAGACTTAAAAAAAGAATACGAGAAAAATTGACTGAGCTACAAAATAGAAGTACTGCTGATAGTACAGATATCTCTGATGCAAAAGCATTTCTCAAATAGTATTAAAATTATTATGACAAACTTAAAGTTGATGCTAAAGAAGGAAATGATGCCTCAAACGCAGGATTGCCCAGGATATTTAAAGACAATGGAGAGGTGAAGAGCAAGGAAGAATGGATTATTGATTGTCAAAGTATATTACACAAAGCCACAGGAGCTCTGAGAGACAAAGCCTCTGCGTCTGAAGAAGTTTGCAAACAATTAGAGAGCATGATCACACTTGATATAATCACCAGAAGTGTTGTTGACCTTACTGATTCTCATCGTGAGCAGGATTACTTGGATTACTTGTCTAAAGTCTACTTGTGGCTAAATAGAGCCTAATCATAATTATGTTATAATTGTTAATGTTTGTTAAGTTCCCAAAAGACTTATTGAAGAGTTATGACTCTTCATAGAAATATCTATATAAGTCCAAACAATCGATGCTGAGAGATCATCAGCAGTAGAATATATTCAGATATATCATATATACAATGTTTCAAAATGACTATGTTGCATATTTTATTTGAAGAAGAAGTTTGAAGTTCTCTGATTCAATGGTTCTGCTTTGGTATCAGTTGTTTGTTAAGATTATTCAAATTGTGTGGCTGTCTCCATTTCTGCATTTCCTTGATATTCAGATTAAACATATCAAGTATATATTTGATCTGTCAATACACATTTGCTATATCTGTGTGATTAAATAGGTTGGTATCCATTTGAGGAATTAAACCCTTCTAATTTAGTTACAGTAGCCTGGAATTATTAAGTTTGGATTACTAAGTAGGGCCATACAATTAGATTTCCATTCTGTCTCCAGTAAAATATTATCTGTTAATCTTGTCCATTCATTTCATTTGGTTCCTTCAAGTAAGGATTAAAATACCTTCGGGGGAATTATAAGATATCTGATTTTATTTGGTTGGATTATCAAGGAGAGTTTGTCAGTCATTTACTTGCACGTTTATACAAGATATAAACTAAAACTGTGCCAAACAACTAGAATTATTACCATTAAGAAACCATTAGTCCTGGTCCTTCAAATTGACTCTGTTACCAAACAAGGCACTAGTCTTATTTTACTTAAAACCTTTTACCTTGATATTGCTTATACAATTTCTACCAATTACTCATTAGACATTAAACCTAAAGTCAGTTAGCAAGCATTTCATCTATCCTACATCTTGTGCCACTGTAGATAGATTTAGTTAGTCCACGCATTCACATTCAATCTGCTTTAATTTTCCAAGGTTTACCCACCTAGGTGTAGCAAGACCTAAAGCGAAGGAAATCAACTAACCTTGAAGGTTGATCTCGTCAAGTTAGTTCAAAAACGTTGCCAATCTAAACATAGAGCTTGGCATCCCCTTAGGATTGACAACCTGCATTTCTGAGACCTAACAGGTGGACCGAACTAGAATAAAAACTGCATTAGGAAACTCACCTTTCCAACTAGTATATGGAGTGGATCCAATCCTCCCTGTAAACTTAAAAATTCCTACCCTACAGTTTGCCCAAGAATACCTAGGCATAGACAATAAACAAGAAGTCAGGTTGCTTCAGTTGATGCACCTGGAAGAAAAAAGGAGTCAAGCAATTGATCAATTTGCAAAACATCAGGCTGTTGTCAAATGCTGGTTTGACAAGAGAGCCAGAATTAAAGCCTTTAGGATATCTGATTTGGTCCTGATGTGGGATAAGGCCCATGAAAAGAAAGGTGACCATGGTAAGTTTGATAGATTATGGATAGGTCCCTTTCAAATTTATGAGATACTAGGAGACAGTACTAATAGGCTTAAAAACCTGACAGGTGAGGACGTCCCATTGCCAGTCAATGGACAATTCCTCAAACATTATTTCCAGGCCTAAATGACTTCAGAATAGTCATGTGTATCATATTGTATATTTGTATAGTTGTTTGTACAGTGTGTCTGTTTGGTTTGTTTCATTGTGTTGGTTGGGATCTTGTTCTGGTAAGTCAAGATTGTGCACTTCATCACCCCAGAAAATAACTGAATTGTTAAGATTCAAGTAATGAGATCACATTTAGACATAGGTTATGATTCGTTGTAAGAAGTGTTCATGACCAGGTTTGTGATATCTTTTCATCAGGATGCCTTTTCTTGATCAAAGTGAATCAATCACAATGAAACACCTAACAGCCTTGGGTTTGTTGAACACACAAGTATAGGTGTTAAGTGAAAAATCTAAAGGGACTCCTTTGCTACCAATACAATCTCCAACCTAAAGCTGCAAGTGACTGTACCTTGTACAAATAAGCTAACATGATGATATCAAATACAAATTTTAAAGAGAAAATTAGAACAGAAATAAAATTAGGCCATCTAAGTAACTCTACCGGGGCTATAGATGCCTGCTGGCAGTGGGGCTCTACTTAGGGAGATTGTATAGATAACCTTGCCGGGGCTATAGACACCTGCTGGCAGCAAGGCTGTATCTAGGTCGGCTATGAGGGATGATCCCCAACTATGTAGTTTAACACCAGTTACTTATGTTTTCAACTTGCTTTCAAGATGAGGATAATTAATCATATGCACACACCTGATCCTTTGTTAGCATTGTTGTCATGACAAAATTTCATCATTCATAGGATCATAATACTTATGCTTATATGGAATTAGAATACTATAGATGAATGTGATCACATCACTTGAATCATTGGAATTTGTTTGTTTTCTTTGGTGGCAAGTTGTTGTGTGGTTACACAACACGCCCCATTTTGACTTGGCAAAATAGGGACCCAATTTTTGGTTTGGCTTTTGCGTCTGCTTCTGGGCGGTTTGGTAAAAGTAAGTCGAGTGCATCATCATGCAAAATCACGATGAGGTAAGTCACCATGAGGTTAGTTTGTCAAAGTTCGTATTTCATCCCTGTGACCTCATATTTTGAAAGAGCATTGAAATTCAGGCAGGTTTGCCTTTTACATCACCTTGATATTCATCAGGATATAAGAGTTATGAACAGTCAAAGTTTCGGTCAAACCTGATATTCATAAGAGGAAGTTCATATTGTTGAAGTTCATCATCATATTTGAAACATTCCCTCTGATATGTCATGCGGTTCAAATATCCGGACGTCAACTTTAAATGGTAGCAAACTCTTCCCGTCAAACAGTTTTATCTATCGTGAGCATCATACTTCGCATATAACCCGATGTGTCTTTATATCCTCCTGACGCAAATATCACCCTTAGCAAATATCCTGATGACATCATCCGAATACGATAGACGGAGGAACATACATCCTGATGGCATCATCATCACATTTACATCGCTGTAGGATTTTCTCTAAAACATGATCATGTTAGCCTAATATGATGATGACATCATGATGCACTTCTGATACGGAGAGCGAATATCAGGATGACGTCATCTCGATATTCCAAAAGAGAGAGACATGTAAGTTTGTCTCGTCATCATCATATTTTGAAACATCACCCGATACACCGAAATATCCTCCTGATGTACAACACAGAAATAAAAGTGCTTTTGTCACCCGAATCTTGTCGCGATAACAATGTCAATGAGGAGGATGATATTGAAACTCAACCTGATATTTGTGAATATCATCCTGCCCTCATGATATCCTATCATAGGGATATTCCCCCACTCCCTTTGCTACCATTATCATTTAATGCGCGTAGACATGGTAGGTGGTTCCCGTCGACCCCGGAACCCAATGAAACACCTGGTGAGATCCTGCATTTTTTGCACGGATAAGCAAGGAACATGATCTAATCTGTCAGAGTTGCCCTAAATGCACCCTAAATGCGAGGTTAAAAGGTAATTCAACTGCCATTTTCACATTTACCTTGTGATAAACTTGTTTTACAGAGCACCAGCTTCCATATCTGCATACTAGCTACCGTTGCACGATTTGAGCTCACGAGCAGAAAGAAGAAGGCGATCATCAGCTGAATTGAGAACGTCTTGGCAATCTACTGGTATAAAAGGAAATCTACACAACCAGGTAGGTGAATAAAACCCTCATCATATTGTTTCTATTCTAGTATGATGATGTAAGTTCTGGTTTATGCACCCGTATGATTAAGTAATGTTGGAATTCATACAGTAGGCATAATGATTTATAAATTCAGCTACAGTATGCATGCATATATGTACCTGTTGTGAGATAGAATTATCGTTAATTGCAGGCACTCATGGCTGAGAAGCGATTGGTCAAGTGTCAGGAAGAATTCAGCAAGCCCATGTTCTCTACTCAAAGGGGGGTCATGTTTAAATATGGAGCAATCACCGATACCCATCAGGGAAGCACTAATTTGGAAGCCTGGTCAGCCAAGCTAAACAATGGACATGACAGGAGTCCTGTGCTGGACGCAGTGTTCATATCAGGATTGTGGAATGCTGCTGGTTTTCCATACTCCATGGAATCTCTGGAGCTCGTCATTGAGTGTGCCCAGAATTACAACCCTCAAACTAGGCAAGTAGTGAAGCATGGGAGGATATATGCGGACCTCTCCATCAAGGGTCTCTCCCAGACATTTGGATTGCCACTGGGCAGTAAGGTCAAAAGTGTAGACTTGAATAAGTCTGAGAGGGAGTATGAGGCCAATAAGAAATCAGCCAGGAAGAATATGTATCTATGGCAGGTTGAGAACAGCACATATAATGCAGCCGCCAAGCTTCCTGTGCACCTATTCAAGTATGATTTCAATGAGGAGTATCAGTACATGATCGCACTCCTAAACAGAGTAACTAGCCAACCTGATACTGGCAGTTTTAGGGACTGGATGTATGGGATAATAATGATGTGTCTATATTCAGACACCAAGCCACTATGGGGCAAAATTATAAGTGATGCTCTGCATGAGCAACTGGTGAACCTGGGAGGTTCGAATTGTGCATTTTTCATGTCCTCATATATTTTTTATTCTTGTGCCTATAGAGGCACTTTTGACGCCTTGGTTACAGATGGGAAACTCATAGGAACAAATGCGGCATATATCTGGGATCATCATCCCCAGCTGCAAAGGACCAACTACCTAAAAGATTACAAACTGCTCAATGATGCATTCTCTATGCATCTGGTAAGGACCATGGAAGAAGACAGAACAAAAAGATTGAGCATGGAGGCTCAAGAGGCAGTCTACAGGCATGGGGCATGGTACATACAATTTGCAACCTTTTCTTATATAAGGGTTGAAGGCTTCGAAGGACATCCCCTGATGCTGCCAAGGTATCCTACCGACACCGTGGTATTGATGGAATTCATCAGGCAGGGCTCCACCATGATACAGATGTACAAGGATGCCAAGAAGCTACCACCAATTTTGTTCCCAGTCAGCATTGGCAATTATATGTGCCCTGACTCTGATAATATCAAGAAGGTGATGGTCACCCTGAATAAGATGAACTTGCAGCCCTTTCGAATAACAAGACCATATGATCCTTATGGCAGGATACAGAAGGTGCTAGGAAAGCCTGTTCACCAAAGGCACCTAGAGGATTTTTGGGCTGACTGTGA
Source organism: Cunninghamia lanceolata (assembly GCA_027924645.1). NCBI lineage: Eukaryota > Viridiplantae > Streptophyta > Pinopsida > Cupressales > Cupressaceae > Cunninghamia > Cunninghamia lanceolata. The sequence continues at coordinate 8,271,762 of BSBN01000252.1, read as the reverse complement.
GGATGAGGCAGAAGCCAGGAGAAGGAGGTATCAAAGGTTAACTCTGAACCAAGTTAGAACATTTGATTGCATCTCCCTTCCTCAACAATTAAAGAAGGATGATGGCAGGACAATGGCAGACGAGTATGAGTAGAAAAAGATATATAATGACACCATCTCTGCACTTGACCTCACTATGTAGGAGGATATATCCTTGGACCCGTTCATTGCTAGGACCCTACGCCTAACCCAAGCTTGGGTTAATGAACAGATAGAGGCATTAAAGAAGAAGGGTGTTGCCATTACGGTGGACAACAAGAAGAAGTTGCAGGATATCCCCGCAGATGAATATGATGACTTCCTGTTGGAGAAGAGGAAGACCAAGGGAGACAGGGTCCCTCCACCACAACATCAGAGCAAAAGACTCCCAAGGGGCAAGAAGGTGGAACAGGGACCATAGGGGATTATAATTGAAAGGGCAGTGTTTGCAGCCGAGCAGGTGGCAGGGTCAGGATCTGAATCAGCATCCCCTCCAGAGAAGGATAGCCCCAAGAAAAATAAGACAGTAGAGGCTGGAATCACTGAGACCCAAGAAGTGGGTCAATCTTCTAAACAACCAGGAGTAGAGGGTACCCTCATAGAAGAAGAGCCAGAGGAGGAGGAGGCTCCATTGATAATAAGAAGGAAGAGGAGAGCTCCACAGGTGTTGGTGTCTTCCCCACCAAAGAAACAAAGAACCTCCATGAGAGGTGGAATAAGCCAACCCCCTACTTCATTACAAGGGGAAGGTAGTGAAGTGCACAAGGAACTTCAACATAATGTTCCACTTCCTACCATTGTCAAGTTCAAAACCGAACTTGCTAAGGAGCAGTTGAAAGAGACCTCCCAGACACAAGCAGAAGGGCATGTCTTGCTAGATGAGACAATAAATTTGTCTGATGATGAGGTAGTGCAGGATGTGGCTGCACAGGAGATGGAAACACTTGTTGCTGATGTAAGTGTGACTCCTCACAAGCCTCCAACAGTTCAAATAGTGCTTGAGGAGATGAAACAAGTAGAAGAAGAGCAAGAAAAGAGCCCAGAGCAAGTAGCTCAGGAAATAGGGCTAGATACATTGATCACAAAGGTGACCAGTTTTGTAGTGGTGGATCTGACAGAGAAACAGGATGCAAGTCCTGAACAGCCAGCAGGATCACCTGATAAAGGCCAACTAATAGAAGAGATGGAGATGGCGGAGTTAGAAGGCCATGCTCTTGAAACTGGCCATCAAAGTCCACAGGATACAATGAAGGAACCTGCTATAGTAGAGGTTCAGGAAGCGAAGGCTAGTGAGAAAGAGACACTACAGGACCTAACTGCCAAAGTACAAGAAGTGGGTGGTGTAGGCTCAGAAGAAGTAGTAGCTGCAGAGCAATCGCCAGCACATCAGGCAGAGTCCCCAATATCTGGTGCAGTGGATAAGCCACAAGAAGAAGAAGAAGTGGGAACAGATGAAATAATGACAAAAGAGGGTCATGATCATCATGATCAGCATCTAGCTACACCTCAAGGTTCCCCACAGCATATAGATGCCCCTCAGAGGTCCCCACAGCATGAAGATGCTCCTCCGGAGAAGGAAATCCCTCAACAGGAGGAGGTGCCGCAAGATCAACAACAAAGGGAACATCAAGAAGAAGAAATGAGAAAGTCACCATCTCCACAACACTTGTTGAAAGAAACGGGAGATATAGGTGAACATCAAGATGATGTTGAAAAACATGATCAGGTGCCTCCATGGTTGGCAAAAGAGGTAAGTGTTGAGGAGGAGCTTGAAATTCAGGAATTCGACATCTCCACCCTGTTCTCTGCAGACATAATGAAGCCAAGGAGGAAGGCCAGAATGACTTCGGCCATCAAGAGAGATCTAGCAACAGGGAGAAGGATTGCGTAGATTGCCATACTTGCAGTGGAGAAGGAAAAAGGTAAAATCACTGTCGATGAATTTCAGATCAGCACAGTAGATTTGGGCTTTGCCAATGAGGACCAAGAAGGTCAGGAGGGCAAAGATATCATTGACTCTCTAATTCAGAAAGTGAAAAGAGAGAAGGAGAAAAATAAGAAACATAAAGAGTACATTGCTCAAGTGCATGCCTATATCAAAGGGCTGACCAATCCTGATGATACCACAACTGAACATGCAGTCCCATTGACTACCATTTCTCAGGAGGAGGTAAATAAATTGGACCTCATCAAGCATGAGGCGTCCATAATAAGGAGATGGATGTCATCCACAATGGATGATGCTATAGAAATAATGAAGGCCTCTTTGAAGAGGTGGAACACCCTAAGTGACTCTAAGGCCAAAGTGGATAAATTGCAGATGCAGACCGGAAAGAGGTCTTACAAGCTGGAGAGAGTCCTGACCCTGTTAGGAGAAATGAGGAACATAAATCCACAACTGCTTATCAGTAAGCAGGTACTGAATAATAATACCTCATTATTAATTGATATTTGGTATAAAGACACTCAGTTTGAGTGCGCAGTCCTCAATAGGTGTAATAATAAGCTCAGGGATATCAACATGAGGCTGCGAGATTTAATGGCTGAAGAGGCGGTGATACTGGAGGCTTTCGAAGGCAAGGTGGAAGGAAAAATAGAGAATCAAGATGAAGATTCCACCATTAAATCTATACAGAGCAACTTCCAAGCAGAGACAGATGGTCCACCTGTCCCTTTGACAGAGGAATTGATAGATAAAATAATGAGGATCAAGGTCCAGATGGAGAAATACAAAGAAACACTGCAGGACAGGAAAAATAAGCTTGACAACAGCAGGGACAAATATGAAGCACATAAGCACGCCATTGTCAAAGTAAAGATGCAAGATGGCGGAGGGATAGATCAGGTGGTGCATTCATATGAACAAGTCCGCAGTACTATGCAGCCCCATATGCAGCCGCGTCATCATCAGGATAGTGAAAGTTCAGAAAGTGAGGCACATGATGATGACCCTCATGAATCAGCTGAAGAGCATGATGAAGATACATCATGAAGGGGATAATAACATAAGTAGTATAGATAGTTGCCAACTGGCAACTTGTGCCATTTTGTAAAGATTGACAAAATCAAATGAATCAGGACTGTAGATTTGTATTGATAAATCTAGATCATAGATCTTTTGTAACGGATTCCTCACCTTATTCTATAAAAGGTGGTGGAATGCCTTGTTGAAACATTCGAAACTTAATTGAAATCTGTTTGCTGAAATATTCAGGGCTTATTTCAAAGTTATTGCATATGTACATGTCTTTTGCATACTTAATGAAAGAGAAGAGTTTTTCGATTACAAATCTTCATAAATCTTGAGTAATCTGTGTCTGAATTCTGGATATGTGCTTTGATTTGCTGCATCCCTTGGAGTGCACATCATGTTGCATGTATTGTTTTCATTCATCATCCTCTAAAGTTTGCATCAACTGTATCTAGTTGTGGAATATCCTGGTGAACATATGGTTTGATTTCTTCTCGTCATGACAATATCGAGTATGTATGTGGATCAATAGCTGAAGATTCAACTTTAAATTGTAGTATTCCTTTAATTTCTTTCAATTTGAGCACATTTCATTATCACAAGGGCGAATAATTGATAATCCTAAGTAAATAACGCAAATATGTAGACATCTCGTAGGTAATCGTAAATATTTAGCATATTTGAATTCAAAGCATGCACAATTGAAAATATCATGCAAAGATTGAGGTATTTCTACATCTTTTCATCTAATAACTGCATGATATGACTTCTCTGTAAAGAATTTCTGCAGGAATGTCATGATGATGGCACAATTTCACGTAAGGCCCCAAAATGGAAACAGCAACACACATTAACCTCTGAGTAACGTCAGACGATTAAGACCTAATCACCGGAGACTTGGGATCCCGAATTCCTTGAATTCACAGTATCTTTCAAGATGAATAAAGGTTAATGTGTACTTTTATTCTATGCTTGTTTATGACTAACATCATGACCAACAATACTTTTTTTGTATGGGGAAGTATCAGATCCTATAATGTGGCAAATGATGTGGGATTCAAGAGTGTCATATGCAGGATGGGACACTGGCTCTACCAATATCTCATAGCATGATTAGTTGTTAGGGATGTCGAGGAGAGATGCAATCGTTGCCATGGCATCTGCTGCTTTGTTCTCTATCCTTGGTATCTACTCAAAAGAGATCTCAACAAAGTATTCTTTGAAGTCATCTACCATACGTTTGTATGGTATTAACTTCTCATCCTTTGTTTGGTAGTCGTCGTTCACTTTGTTGATGACCAGTTGTGAGTCACCATACACCTAAAATTCTTTGATGTTCCATTCAACTGCTAGTTTGATGCCGATGACTAGGGCTTCATATTCCGCCACATTGTTAGTGCAAGGAAAGAGTAGTCTGTATGATTTTGGAATAGTGTTGCCATTAGGCATGATCAACAAGATACCTTCCCCAGACCCATGCTGAGTATAGGAACCATCAAAGTAGAGTTTCCAGGTTGTTGTTATGTGAAAGATAGACTCATCTGCAAATTCAAAGCTCAAAGGGTTATCATCTGTTAAAGGCACATCTGCTAGCTGATCTGCAAGTACTTGACCCTTTATTGTGTGCTTGTCTACATACTCAATGTCAAACTCACTAAGAAGCATGACCCACTTGGACAATCTACCTGTAAGGGCAGCTTTGTTGAGCAAATATTTTAATGGATTGATTTTTTCTACTAGCTTGATGGAATACGATAGCATGTAATGTCTCCATTTTTGTAAAGTGAAGACCACAGTGAGGCATGCTCTTTCAATTGGCGTGTATTGTAGCTCATAGCCAACTAATGTTCTGCTAATGTAATAAATCACTTGTTCTTTCCCTTCATGATTTTGCTGTGCAAGGAGAGCTCCCAGTGCTGTTGGTGTGGCAGAGATAAAGTAGCAGAGGCTTACCCTAGATCAGTGGCATCAATACAGGTGGTTTCATGAGACACTCTTTTAACTGTCGAAATGCCTGTTCACATGAATCATTCCATTTGAAAGGGATGTTCTTATGTAGGAGGTGTGTGAATGGGTGGCACTTGTCTACCAATTGATAAATGAACCTTCTGATAGATTACAGTTTTCTCTATAGAGACCTTAGTTGATTGAGATTTTTGGGAGGTGGCATTTCCATGATAGCCTTCACCTTAGCTGGGTCTACTTCGATTCCATTTGCAAACACAATGTATCCTAGAAGCTTGCCAGATGCGACTCTGAATATGCACTTCTTTGCGTTGAGGTGCACATTGAACTGTTCCAATCTTGTGAAGATTTTGTCTAATACTGGCAGGTGTCCTTCTCTCATGAGTGATTTTTCCAAGATGTCATCTACATAATCTTCCATTATGGTGTGCATCGTGTTGTGGAAGATTGTGGTAATAGCTCTCTAATATGTTGCACCTGCATTTTTCAATCCAAATGGCATGACACACCAACAATAGGTACCCCATGGACATGTGAATGTGGTCGAATGTGGTCTTGGTGTTGGTCCTCAGGTGTAATTTTGATCTAGTTGTATCCAGAGAAACCATCCATTAGTGACAGCATAGTGTGCCCTACCATGAGATCTACAATAATGTCAATGTTTGGCAAAGGGAAATCATCTTTTGGACAAGCTTTATTCAAGTCCCTGAAGTCATTACATAGTCAAACTCTTCCATTTGGTTTAGTGACAAGCACTATATTGGAGATCCACTTAGGATAGTCTATTGGTCTGATGAACCTAACATCTAGCAGCTTCTTCAATTCTTCTTTTACCATGAGGGTGACATGCAGGTGCATCTTCGTAAGTTTCTGCTTAACTGGCTTAGCTCCTGGAGCTAAGGACAAGTGATACATTATGAGATTTAGATCTAGCCCTGACATATCCACATATGACCAAGCAAAGTTATTTTTTTTCCTTTTGAAGAATTTAGTGAACTCTAGTTTTTCTTGTACAGTTAAACATTGTGCCATATGGATCATCCTTGGATTGTCACTTGTACCGATGTTGATCTGCTCTATTGGTTCTATCAAGATTGAGGATCTCTCCTTATGTGTTAGATTGGGAAGAGGGTCAAGCCTTTCATCCTTCGACGCCTCAAAGAGGTTATCACCATTGGATACGTCTTTCATATTTTACTATTTTCATGATCTAACACTGTCGTAGAGCAATTTTCACCATTAAATCTTTCTTTCCTTTTTACATTTTTGAGACTGAAAGGCTTGGCGCTCTCTCCAAAATAAGCCTTGTCATTGAGTTCTATGGCATAGCCAGCCCTGTGATTGCCTGCGGGTATATGGTCTCTAAGCTCTAGAAAGTCTATGATGGATTCATCATTTTGAAAGGTATCGAGCTCAAGGGGAGTGTCTTGTAAGTCCCAATCTATGAGTTCTGGATGCAATAGTGGTAGAGGGTCATTGGGTTGGTCTGGTTCGAGGATATTGATGGTCAAGATGGAGGAGTTAAGGTGGTTGTTGTAAGCATTGACAATGCCTGTGATGGTACTCTCCACAAGTTGATCTGTCAAGTGTGGTATCATTCTTTCCTCATGAATCTCACTATCATTATTATGCGAGTCGAACTCTAGAGGTCTAGCCCTTGGATTTTGTCCCTCATTAGTTGCATGGGTAGGGTCATACTCATGGACCACATCAATATCTTTTTCATCATAAGATAGTTTAAAGAGACTATCCCATTCATATTCATTGGAGTCAATCTCACTCCATCCTTGTAGTCAGTGAATTTGATCTACTAGGTTAGTAGCAGATGTTTGTGGTTGTTTGCCTTTATGCTTATCTGTTCCTTTGGTCTTTGCTTTGCCAGTGTAACCTAGCCCTGTAGTGTCTCAGGTTGTTAATGTATGAGGTTGGATAGGTTCAATGATACCTTCTTTTCTCAATCCGATGGACCCATGACCTTCATATCCCATTCTTTGTAATATTAAGAATCCTTGACCATACTATTCAGTTTGTACTATGGAGTGAAGGTCATGTTGCTTGGATAGACTGTCTTCATGCTTATATAACCATTGTAGGATGTCTTTTTCATCGCTCTCATCTTCAAGGCTTCCTCATTTGACAAACAAACCTTTAGTAGTTGCTAATGCCTTGGGTTTGCTCATGGAAGGCTTTCCATAGGATCTAGGTGAGATAGGGAGTTGTGCTAAGCAAAAGGATTGTACAATTGTGTATTCACCAAGACCCTTGTCTTTGACCTTGAAGTTAGATTGGGGTGCCTTCGATGTCGAAGAGAGTGAAGTTGGGTCAACATAAGATGAAGTAGAGGCACGTTTATGGGGAATCACAACTTCAGGCTTAGATTGTATGAAGTTGCAATATTGAAATGGATTGGGATCACCTTGGATGGTGATTTCTTGTCCTTCATGGGGGAACTTGATACACTGGTGATAAGTTGATGGTATTGCTTTCATAGCATGTATCCAAGGTCTCCCAAGGAGAATGTTATAGGCAAGCTCCATATCAAGGGCTTGGCACACTACATCCTTTACTACAGGTCCCACTCTGATAGGAAAAAGAACAGTTCCCTTTGAAGTTCTTTCCTCTTCATCATAAGCTTTGATGGTGATTTTCTTTTTAGGATCGATAGCATTCTCCAAAAACCCCAATGCAAGGATTAGCTTTAAGGTGCAAATATTTAAACCAGCTCCTCCATCAATTAGAACCCTTTTTATTTTGTGCTTGTGGATGAAGGCTTCTATGTGGAGAGATGCATTATGAGGTTGGGTGATGGACATATCATCCTTTTCAGTGAATGATGGGAAATGAGGAGTGGTAATATGACCTACCATGGTTTGAAATTGCTCTTTGGCAAGGTTTGTTGGGACAGTGGCTTCTAAAAGAGCTTGGTCAAGTATGGCTTTGTGAGATGGGGACAAATGCAGAAGTTCCAAGATGGAGATGTGTGCGGGTGTCTTGTGAAGTTGGTCTAGGACACTGTACTAGTTGGATGGAGAGGATGGCTTGGATGGAACTCCCTTAAGAGTAACCTTTCCACCGTAGGTGGTCACATGACAATCCAAGGTTTTATTTATAGTGATTACATTGATATGTGAATCACTCTCTGAAATGTGGTTAACAACATAGTCGAATGATACATTTCTATAATTGGTGTTGTTATCTCCATTATTGTTTTGATTTGATGGCCTTCCCTACCCATAGTTGGGGAACAGATCCTTGAATGCTAAGTGATCATCATTAGAGGCATGCCCATCAAGTGATACCTTTTTCTGGTCCAACAAATCTTGAATGGTGTGTTTGAGCATTATATTGACATTCCACCAAGGAGGTTTGACCTTTGGTTCATAATCCCACACCGTTGGAAGTGTTATGATTTTATTTGATATTAGCTTTCGTAGGGCAGTTTCCAATGTTTCTCCTAGAGGTGTGAATTTCCTCCTAGGTGGATAGTTTGTAAACCGTGATTCGGTGTTTCATGGTTTATTTTGTGGGGGTTGTTTTGTGGGCTCGATAAGTTAAAAATTGGTTTTTGTGGCGCCACATTTTTGGAATCAACCACCCCATCATTCACGATGTTCTTATTCTTAGTCTAAAATCGTGGTTTATCTGTGTTGACATTTGCACTAGGAGTGTCCTTATAAAGTTTGATTTGACCTTTTTCTATCAACACCTTTTCAATGAGTAAACTCATCTCAATGACCTTGCTAAAAGAAGCAGGAAATTGGATTTGAATCTGGTAGCTTAGGTCAGCGTGTAAGTTGTGGACAAATATTTTGAACATTTGTTTTTCTGGTAGTTGATGTGGACATTTTCTTTCCAATTGTCTCCATCTTTGTAAGAAAGAGGCGAAGGATTCTCCACCCTTTTATTTAGTGTTACAAAGATCTAACAGTGAGATGTCATGCTCAATATTGTAGAAGTGTATGACAAACTTATCCACTAGTTCATTGAAGGTTCGAATGTCGAGAGGTACTCGAGAGAACCACTCCATAGCTTGTCCTCCCAAGCTCCTTGGGAATAGTCACATGAGATAGCTATCATTGTGGGTGACTTCAAGGCATGCTACACTAAACTTTCTGATGTGGTCTATTGGATCACCCTTTTTGCGATATTTGTCAAATTTTAGTACCTCAAACTTTGAAGGGAAAGGTATCATGATCAAGGTCTTGTCAAAAGGATATGCTAAGATATCCTCTAGAGAATAGTGTTTTGTAGATGCTCCGGTTTAAATGTCTATGAACAGTTACTGTAAGGCTTAGATTTGTTGGGTCAATAAGCCTAGAGGGTTTGTAGAGTCAATGGTCATCTTGCCTTTGTCTATGGTTCTTTCCTCTCATGTGCTTTCCTCAGGGATTATTTCTTCTTCAGTTTCCTTTAACGCGTTGACGTCAAAGTCTTTAAGGAGCTTAACTCCTTGGTTTTCTAGGTATAGAAAGAATTTGCTAGGGTCTTGCATGAGCACTTTGTCCATCAGGCGTTGGAACTTTCAGTCTTGTTGAGCTTGTAGAATGTCCTCATGAGAAATCTCCTCATCACTATCATGAGGGGATGGGACAATTTTGTCATATGTGCCGGCCATTTCAAGTTGTTTTTTTTTTGGGATCTAGTTAAGACCATGTAATATGAATTGGGATGGGGTGGTGTGAGATTGGGTGCTTTGACAAGATGTGCTAGGAGGTTGCAGTGAAGGGGATACTTGTGGTGATGAGGTTCAAACAAGGGTTTCCTTAGACCAATGGTGTCAAACAAGTTGGTTGATACAAAATGGTAGCCAAAAGTAAGGATGACTAGAATCTAATTACTTGATATAGATTAGTTTTGCACAAGCCTCTAGTTAAGTTCCTAGAGAGAAGGATGATATATCCTTGATAGTGGAGACTTACTAGGGTTGATTGAGGTTGATATGATCTAGAATTGCTTTACACTAACCTAGTTTTGATACTTGGTTTGATTTTAGGAAGATTGGTGAAGTGTTTTCATGAGATGTCTAATGGAAAAGAGGGTATGACTTGAAAAATGGATGGGAGAAGTGATTGCATAGTTAATTTGATCCCAGAAACTGAAACAAGGTTGAAATGGGTGTTTGACAAGATAATTGTTTTTCTCAGCAAATGTGTGGAATAACTCATTGTGATGGATGCGCAAGAATAGGAGTGCAATAATAGAAGACAAATGTGCAGAAGCAGATAACAAAAGTGTAAGACTGGTGAAGAATATATGCACAGGAATAGTGGATAAATGCACAGTTCTGGTGAAATATGTATGTGCAGTAGGAATTGACAAAAGCACTACAAGATTGAATGAATGCGCAGTAACAGACAGATGAGTAGCAGGATTGGACAAAAGCGCAATAGGGGTGAACAAATGCGCAACTCTATGTTTTTGGTTAATTTTTGACTAATTTTTCAATGTTTTTTGATGTTTTTGGTTTTCTTTGGATGAAATTTTGGTCTTTTTGATTTGATTTTTTTTACATTTTTGACTTTTTTGACTAAAAACAATTACAAACCTAGGATGGTAGGGGCAATATAAACCGAATTCTCACTTGGTTTTTACACCAGCTACGATATTCAAAGTGGATAGCTTAGGAACTTGGGACACGGGCTCCCCCTTACAAGTGCACAAAATTCTCTGGTACACCAAGTTCTAGGTTCCCAAAGCTCACAAACCTTAGGATTTCCCTATTATCTCTACTATTGAATCGTAAGAATGTGAGTCATCTTAGGAAGATGATAATCGCTCTTTCTAGCATTGGTTTATAGGGGATTTGGCTTCTTAAACAATGGATAAGTAGTAAGGGCAACCATTTGAGTGGTTATATGTGCGACAATGCTACTCTCCGTTATGGAGTCTCCCAGCCTTCAAGGGTTGTGCCTTGGAGGGTTTTGGGGGAGGTTAGCTGTCGGTATAACTAATAGCACTCATTGCATGAAGCTTTCACCTCAAGCACAATTTATTTATAGTGGCTAGGCAGAGCTTGGCTTTAGCTTGTTACCACTTAAGGTCATTCCCACTTGGACGGAAGGATATCCAAGGGTAGGCCTCTCTAAAGGTTAAACATGCAAAATGATAGGTTTGGCATTTTGGTCACCCAAGAAAGGGGAGAGCATATGCCTACTATCATTCTGAAAACATGGAGAACAATGGTTCTTTAATCCTATTTAAAAGAAAAAAAAACTAAATGAGTTATGTTATTTGGGCACACACAAGATTTGTTAACTTTGAAAGAAGCCAATAGAAAACAATGGTTCAATTTTAGATCTTCCTAGTTGGGACTATGTTTGATTTGTTGTTGCAACAAGTTCAAATTACAACCTTCCTATTTAGATCTAGATAAGATTTTGCATGAACAATCCAATTACTTTCCTTGCTAATTAGATCTAAATGTTAATTAATGATGTAGCTATATGACTAACCAGCTCTTAACCTGCATATAGATCTGAGAATATTCCTGTTAGAGATGTTAGCATTAGTGAAAAATCACAAGAAATAACCCAAGGACCCTATCAGAACAAATGTTCAGTTATAGAGCATATATATGCAAATATAGAGCACAGATGCGCAGATCTCGTATATGCATAGTTACAAAGAGTATATGTGCTAAAAGAAAGAATAGATGCGCAGTTATGATAAATGCACAGTTACACAGAATAAAAGCACATTTACAGAGTAGACATGCATAGGTCAGATATATGCGTTGATTTAGAGAACATATGCACTAATTCATTTAGTATATGCGTTGATTGAATAGATGTGTCACTTTAGAGAACAGATGTGTGTTACCAATGAGTAGATGTGTAGAATCTTCCTGTGTACAGAACCTAATGCACAAAAAATTAGTTTTGAGGTTAAATTGGGGCAAGGCCCCACGATGGGCGCTAGAAATGTTATGGGCAAATGTGGATAATATCTCAATGATTAATAATAACCCAATAACTCAATAGAAATTGCCATAATCAAGATTCAACACAAAGAAAGATACCTTGTAAACCTTATTACTTTGCGGCTTCCATTGGTCGCCTAATATCAAATTGATCTTTCATGTGAATGAAACCCTCAGAAAGCACACTTCCTTGCTTTTTTATTCAAGATGACAATATCTCAATATCTCAATGATTAATAATAACCCAATAACTCAATAGAAATTGCCATAATCAAGATTCAACACAAAGAAAGATACCTTGCAAACCTTATTACTTCACAGCTTCCATTGGTCGCCTAATATCAAATTGATCTTTCGTGTGAATGAAACCCTCAGAAAGCACACTTCCTTGCTTTTTTATTCAAGATGACAATAGAGAACGGCTATGATAGTTCTTGTAATGAAGAGGATCTTCAATACAATAAAAATTGTGATCGCAAGCTATGGAATGGTGTTGGGTGCCAAAGGCGTACTATGAATTTTATAGAGTAAGTTTACTAAAAGCTTGGATGATTGAAATGGAGGAATAGGGGTTGTACTTATAGATTGAGAGAGAGAAGATCAATGGTATAGAACAAACAAGAGGATCAACAGTTGATGAAACTTGAGAGGATGTGTGTGAATTAGAAGAGGACAAGTGTCCTATTCCTTCATGCAACAGAGGAGTTAATAGAAATAGAGCGAGGAGTTAACTGAATAGACTGATCAGTTAACATAATAGACTAATCAATTAAGTGAATTGATTGATTAGTTAACTGATTTGAAGTAGAGGATAAATAGGACATGTGGGTGAGGGAATAACTAATTAAATATTAAAATATTTAATTAAGTGTGCACATGGATTTGCATGGATTAATTTTGGTGTTTAATCCATTTTTAAGAGGAAATAGATAATCTAAATAAACGTTTTGATTTATTTAAATATAGAGGATGTTAAGCTTAGAAGAATTAATTAAATAATTGGACATTATTTAATTTGGAATGACTTTAGAATTTAGAAGAGGTAATTAAATAATTTGATATTATTTAATTTAGAGGAATTTTGGAAGAATTAATTAAATAATTTTGTATTATTTAATTTAGAAGAACTTGGAGGATTTTAATTAAATAAATGATTTTATTTAATTTTGTGGAGGAATGTGAATCAAATAAATAAATTGATTTGTTTATTTATTGATAGAGGAGTTAAAAGAATATTTATTTAGACAGAGTTATGTCATTTTTAGGTGTATACAGCTACAATTGCAATAAACCTAGACACATTGCAAAACTCTGTAGAAGAAAGAATGCTAAAAGAAATAATCTTGTAGAAAAGAGGAAAACATAGTAGAGGGAAGATAAAGGAAAGAGCAAGGTTGATCTGACAGAAACCAAGAAGGAAATGAGCAAAATCTAGATTAAGAAGGATGTAAATAAGGTCAAGGATGGATCCACACCAGCCTCTGGTGTAAATACTTCCTCCGGGAAGTAAATTGGGAGCTCTAGCTCAGGGGGAGCTTTTATTGAAAATCTTGATCCCCTGGCCAAATTGTTGGTGTTGAGATCTAGCATGAGAATATGAGTTAATGAGCTATTTGATGAATCTTTTGACGAAGTTACCGGCAGAAAAAGATCTAATGCGATGCATTGCGGAGCAATCTTGATCGACTATGGTTGACAGTGAACTGTTTGACATCTTTTTGGAAATTGGCATTTATGGCAATTAGGTTTTGGTAAATAAAGGTTAAAAGGATCACATCCAAAGGAATTATCACTTTGCATTCAAGTTTTCAAGTGTCTAAGGAGATCAGAAGTGAAATCCAAAGTAACTCTCAATGTGTCGAGAGAGCTTAATATCCCAACAATTCATGACAAGGAAGAATCAAATGTTGGTGATGATACTTCTCTACCAGAAGTCAGCTTAGATCATGGCTTAAATAAAGTAGAGAAAACTCCTCTGGTAAGCCCAGGAAGAGAGGAAGAGATGAAAGAACAAGAAAAGGATAAAGCTCCTGAGAATACTGAAGCCCCTCTGGAGCAAAATGAAACTGTTGATCAAGGAAATTGGGATGATGAATAGGGTAATGCTAGTCTTGCAACAGAACATAGAACTAATGAGCAAGAAACCATGGATCAAGATCCTTCAGAGAATACTAAAGAAGAACTACCTCATGATATGGAAAGAGACACTACTGCAGTCACACAAGATCATGTTGATTGAGTCAGAGAATTTTTGGAGGAGCAAGAAGCTCAAATTTTGGATTCACCTGAGTTGCTACAAGGGCCAATCAACTTAGCCTCCATGTAACCTCTCTTGAAATTCAAATTAGTGTCAATTGTTGAGGCCTCATATTCAGGACAGTGAGCTTATTGGTGAGGCATCCAGTGTCTTAGAAAAGTTGATGCCTAGACTACAGAAGGACACATCTTTAGCCCCCACTGAGCAATTCAAAATGCTATTAAACTCTATCAGTTCACATTTTAAATCCTTTGAAAAGGCTATAGAAAAGAAAGTAAGGACAAAGAATGATGCTAAAAGTCTAGTAGAGTTAAACAATAAAGCCTCTCAAGATAAAGTTTTATTAGACAAAACTATAGAGTATGCACAAACAACAATTAAAGAAGCAAGTGAAATATACCAGCATTGTCTCTCTTGGCCGGATACAACAAAGGACACAAAGGAGAAAATAAATGAGCTAGAAAATAAGATCATGAGGATATCTAGGAGCTATGATCTGGTAAAGGATGGCTTTGGGACTCAATGAGCTAAAATAGAATCAATCCACTCTACTATTCAAAAATTGTAAAATGAAAGAGAGGTCATCAAACACAGAATGAGCTAGCTCAGAGAGATAGTGAGCTTCAAAATTGCATCAATAGCCAGACTAGTAGCCATTGCAAAGCAAACAAAGCAAATCACTGAAGTCCTTGCTACTCCAAAGAAGGCAGAAGATATGGTGTCTCAGATCAATGGACACATCTTAGTTTTGAGTGATGTCAAAATTTGATGGGATCAAGATGTAGCTCAACTAAGGAAACTATACTCAGACATCCTCCAGCAAAACCATAAGGTAATTCAGATTCTCTTATATATATGTGGATAATAGATAAATAGTTTTGAAGTTTTGGCAACCTATACATACATTTGTATCATACAACTTTGCCATTTATGTCAAAGGGGGAGAAGAAAAACCATTGAAAAATGGCTAAATACCTAAAGGGAAGAAGAAAAATAGAGTGTACATAGTAAGGGGGAGCAGTATGAGCATTTTCCACTAAGTGTTGCCATCAATGCCAAAGGGGGAGATTATTCACAACATGGTCAAGAGACACTACTGATATGATCGGGATATGATGTTGTCATTGATGGAAACTAGTCAGATATGATTGGGGACAGGTTTGGAGTCAAGTTTTGCCTAGTCTTTGTGGTCTGGGAAGATTGACTTAGTTAAATTAACTAAGTATTGGCAGCTTACTATGTTGGTGATAGAGATTCAATTGGCACTTCTCTGCAGATGAAGATTTTGGTGAGAGGTTCTGGTATGTTACACATAGTTAGTATATAATGCTAGGTTCCAAGTTTCATGTCTTGACAATCTCCAGAAGCCATACTGTGAATTGCCTAAGTCTGGGTAAGCAGAGTTCAGTTATAAACAATGCAGATCACCTAAGGATTTCAGTCCACATTCCTCTGGTATTGGTTGTTTCGAGTTGTAGTTTGGAGGTGTTGTAAACACATATGAGAAGTATCTAATTCCATATTTGTAGAGTCTAAAGTCTATCAGAAGATCATATACAAGCTTCCAAGTATCGACATTCAGTTTGACAGTGTTTCACAAAGATAGAGTCAATAGTTCTAAGATCCGCATCTTGCCACACAAGAATATTATGACCCATGGTTATAAAGATATGATTGGTGATGCATATTAAATGTTTGTTATGAATTTCAAAGTCTTGTGTATTCCGCATTGGGAGTTGTGATATAATAGATATGATGGTTAAGTGTATACTTAAGGATGAGGCTGACATAGTTGGATTGATGTGTGGTAAATATATATTTTTTAGATCATCACCCTAAGTGGTTCTATAATAGGTCCACACCTATATGAAGGTTCTTGAAGGATTGTATAGGTTTGCATTGCTATTTCTATAAAAGATCAAGCCGACAAAGTATAACTGTTGTGTACACATTTAATATCTGGCATGCCAACCTAGTTTTGAGTTAAATCTTGTTGCAGATATAAATACCTAATGGATTTCAATGTTAAGGGATGCAATGGATTATTGAGTTCGTATGTGTGTGATCTAACACTATTTTTGTGATGCAAAAAGTGCAGTAAGAGTGCAGAGGACAGCAGAATAGAATATATGAGTAGAACAGAAAAATAGAGTGGTCATGATGAAGAGCTTTGAATATGTATTTTGAGCTATCATTGGAACTATATTCCAGCATTCAACAGATGCATTTGTAATAGTTCTTTCTTGGTAGTGAGCAACCTCTTCTCTATCTTCTTTACTTTATGGCAGTGAGCCTATTCTAGTGAGCACTTCTTTGGACAATGAGTCCTTGGGCAGTGAGCCTTTCTGTAATCTGGTTTTGATATTACAATATATTGTGATCTAACACTCACCGTGGTTTTTCCCTTTTTGGGTTTTCCACGTAAAAATCCTGATGTCTATGCGTTATGACTTTGTTGCTGCTCTTTCTATGTTTATTTTGCTTTCATGTTATTGAATTTGGTAAATGGATTAAAGAATAAGTGAAGGAATGGTTTCATAGAATATCTATTCACCCCTCCCTCTCAGTATTCCTTATGTTCAACAAATAATTGTTAATTCCTTTAAGAAATTGAAGTGTTTCTAAGATTTAGTATGATAAAGTTGATGTCTTCAACAAACATCTTGCAAGAATATGTTAGAAACCTTCTTGGACTTGTGATAAGATGCTGTAACAAGTGATATTAGTTATAGATAAACCAAGTAGTTAGCATGTGTTTGAAATCATAGATTGATTATGGACCAATGAGTGGACTTAAAAAATAAAACTTAGAAAATCCTTGAACTAATAATAACACTATATAGAGGACATAAAAATATCAACTTTAAAAAAAAACATCACCTAAATCGGAGTCCATTTGTGAAAGTTATGAAGCTTGGAAGATCTAAAAACTCACAGTACGCCTCAAGCTGCATTCTTGGAGCAAAATTTTTTTTCCCTCACTTTTACATGCACCAAAATAGGCCAAATTATATGTTTTTCTTTGCATACCGACCATTCCAGATGCAATCGTGACCTCCATTTTTTGCCCAACAAGCTTCCTATAAAAATTCACCTTTGGATCTCTCCTAAGAAAAGAGTTAAAAACCTGTGAAATCAAAGTAAAAATTTCACACAATTGATATTGGATCAGGACCAAGGGGTCCCATCGAGCATGCCAGAATGTGTATAGGTAAAATCAAGATTATGAAAGATCAAAACAATGATAATAAACTCAATCCTATAACATCAAAAGATCCATCTAAAAGATAACCAAATCAAAGAATAATCGAATTAAGAACAATGAAAGCTATCACCTAGATTGTATTGATCTCTTGGATTTATGTGGATTGTTTAATACGTTGTGTACCCATATGGATGTCTGAGAATAAATGATCGAAGAGGTGCTCAAAAGATGACTGATTGAAGAGTGCTCAAAGTTGAATGACCGAAGAGACTTTATGACAAGATGAAGGGGGTATATATAGGTTTCAAGGTTGGATCGATCAATGATTGAAATAAATCAATGAAATGGATGATCAAGATGAATCAATAGCTCATAATGAATGTGTACATGCCATGTGTCATGAAGAAAAAACTATTTTTATTGAATTAATTGCTTTTTGGCTAAAGATAGGATTTGATTTCATAAAATTAGAATGCTTTTTCTAATTTATGAGTTGATTATAAAAATAATAATAATTAAAGCCAATTAACTCAACTTTAGATTTGCTTTTTGAAGTTCTAAAAATAAGACTAATTGTGCACATAGAAGAAAATGATATTTTTAGAAGAATTGAAGGATAACTGAGATAAATAAATAAATAAATTTATTTAATTAATTGTGCATGATTGAATAATAGATAAGATTAAATGTAGAGAATAAATTAAACAAATAAATTCATTTAATTTATTTTGCATGATAGAGGAATAGATAAGATATAAATAAAATATTGATTTTATTTATTTTTAGAGGATGAAGTCAACTTAAATAAATTTGAATAATTTATTTAAATTTAGAAGAACAATTGACTAATTAAATAATTAAAAATTATTTAATTGTGGATAAGAGGAATTAAGTGATGAATTAATTAAATAATTAAATTTATTTAATTAATGTGGATTTGAAGAATTTTGAAAGGGATAATGATTTAATTAAATAATTAAAATTATTTAATTTGGAAGAATTAAGTGAATTTTGATGAAATAAACTAAATAAATAGAATTTATTGAATTAATGTTGAAATTAGGTGATTTGGAATAAATTGAGGAATTTTGATGAAATTAATTAAATTATTTAATTATTTAATTAATGTTAAATGCAAGTGATTTAGGAGGAAATGATGTATGCAAGTGATGTAGGAGGAAATGTTGTATGCAAGTGATTTAGGCAAAATTGATGAATGCAAGTGATATAATGCGAAGGGTCATTTTTGGATGTCTACAATATGTGTTCCCAAAAACTGCATTGCAACCAAGGGGTTTCTCCCACAAAAGGAAAACCGAGGAGATGCTATGAGCATGATATAGAATGGCTTGTGTATTCATGTTATGACATCGAACATAGAAACACGGTGCCACATAAATCAAAACATACAAAGAAACAACAAATTATACTAATCATCAACACAAAGGGATCTACCTAACTGGCATTAGTATATGAATTATTGTATAATAGGAGACATCTAAAGACTATAAATATATATGGAACTATCATCATCCACCAACTAGTAGAACTATGGAGACAAAGGAAGAGATATCACATGAAATCAAATAAAAAACCCTTTAGGTCAACAAGTGAGAATGCCAAAGCATACTACGCCTTGCATCATTTCCAAAGGACACAACAATGATACAAATTATGACATATAGAAGAATGATGATACAAATAGAGAGAATGTCACAACGGATTTCAGTGTCTTTGTATCCTTGCACATACAAGGGTATCAAGGATCATCCAAAGAGAGATTAACAACAAAACATAACTTATAAATCATCAAGTAACACATTACAAGAGAAAAAAATCACATAAGGTTTTCTAGCTTGTTCCAAATCAACCAATTCTTCAATTTCTCAAACACTTAATGGTGGGTTTCCCTTCTTAGGTCTGCTAACTCCTAGTAACACTCCATAAGTGGTTTTTCCAACACAACTTTCATGAAAGACTTCTTGCCCACAACCTAATTATAGATTTAGTTCCCTTTATCCCCTTTAACAACATATCCCAATTGTAGGTGGGGGTTTTTTGAAACACAAAGGCTAAAATTGGACTGTTACACTTTGAACTAGGCCTAGTAGTACAACAAAATGACAATTTCTTGCATAATTTTCAACGTACGCTTGATACCTAGAATATAAACATAGATTTAGATACCCATTTGGGCTTTATACAACATATCTCAAAATCAGGGTAGGGTTCTTTGTACAGAAAACTTCAAATTTTGACGGCCCCACTTTTTGACTAGGCCTTAGGGTTTCAGACTAGTTTCAGAAAAATAACAATATCTCCCTTGATACTCAATGAAAATGGACCAAATAAAGAACCCATTAAAGGTAAGAGTACCCTCTACAATGGGTAATCATCCATTCATCTGTACTAGATCATACAAAACCGTACTAAGCAAGCTTTCTGCTGTTTCACCATAAAAATCTAGAAGTGACAATCACTAATTTGATCATAATTCTCACAAAACAAGAAGAAAATAAACAAAACCAAAAGCATTAGAAAGGTAACTCAAATATATTTCCAACCATACCACATGTAGCTCATACAAAGGTTGTACAAATCCATACCATGTGAAAGAATAGGACTGTTATAGAAAAAATGCACAAAAAATAAGGGTTTTATTTATCAAAACTTTAATACCCAATATTTCTCATCCCCCTTCCTTTGTGTCAACCATACAAGACCTTTTAAACACTTACAACTATTTTCCAATGGTTCTCAACCAACTTTTCAACTTACAAAGTTCATATTCCAACCAAACTTCAATTTGACAACAAAATGCAACTTTTACAATATCTCGACAATTTTTGCATCTTTAAACAATTAATCCCAAAACTTCACAAAAGACTTCCAAAATGACCATGAATGGTTCACAATGACCTTATTCACATGAAACAACCCAAAAAGGACAAAATCTAAAGATTAATTATTTTCTTGCATGAGATGCTCCTGCACTAGTAGAGCCATGGGTGACCCAACTTCACATGAAATAAGTTTGATGTAGGAATGATGACAAAATTAGCATCCAAGATTCTTGGCCCCACCTTGACATCAAGGGTCAAGGCACCAAGAGTTGGAAGGATAGATCTAGCATGTGCTTTAGTCGCCATCTCTGATACATCATAGGTATCTCGATGTAAACCATGCATGTAGAGAAAATTTTTAGTTACTACATTTACCATGCATATAGGATCGATCATAGCACCTCAAATAGGTTTATCATTGATTCAAATAGTAATGTAAAGAGGTCCATCAGGAGCTTCAATAGTACCATAATGTAGAGTGAAAGATATAGCAGGTTTCAATTCCACTCGCTCTTTATGAGGGAGAGCATCGACCATGCAAACATCTGCTTCATAATCTTGCTCTTGAGATAGATCTACAACATTAGACTCGTGATGAGGTAAATGATTGGTATATGACAGACTATCGTGAGGTCCTAACACTTTAGATGAAAATTATCAGTTTATCAACCGGGGTAGTGTCCAAGGCTGTCTGCAATAGGGAGTTTAGATATTTCATTGAGAAACAGTTTTCTAGATCTATTAAAAAGTTGAAACAATACATGAAATGAAACAACAATTTTATCCTTCTATAGAAAACATTCAAATTCTATACTAAGAAACATGAAAACTCTAGACTAGAAAGCATATAAATTCTACACTTAGAAAGCAGATAAACTCTACACTAGAAAGCAGATAAATTCTATGCTAACAATTCACAACTGCAATTTGCTAAGCTGCAAGCACTCCAAATTCTAATCATTAGAAAACAATAATTCTAACTAAGGAAGATGCACTGAAAAACTTTCAATTAACACAAAAAGCTCCAAACAATAGTACACAACAATTTAACTTTTACACAGCACACCCTGCAGGTTAACGACAGAAGCTAAACATAAACTATCTTCAACTTGAATAAAAACATACATAGAAATGAAAATACTTATCTATCCTACAGTCCCGCGAGTGGCCATCTCATGGGAGAAGCTTGTCTTAATTCAAATCACATTCAATCGCTTCAACAGCACATGAGAACTCCATTCAAATCTTCATGTATTTCTTTAAAGAAACTAAAACTCATAATATCATTTCCATTCATAAAAAATGTAAGTACACAGATCTGATGGTTTTGAAAACTAAAGGGATCTTTTTTTCATTCATCCATAGTGTCTATTTATATCCATATTTTGAGCATAGTAAAAACTAAACTACTTCAAAAACTCCTAAACTTTCGATGGTGGGAAAATGCCAGTTGAAGAAGTCTTATAACTGAAAAACAAGATCTTAACTACTCTTGTCTTTTAAATATAAAATGGACTCCGAGTGGAGTCATAATGTCTTTTGGGTAACCATAGAAATAGCAGAATAAAACAAAGTCTTCATTAAATGCAAGCCTAAAATTTATGATGCCCCAACTTCTGGCGCACTCGTCCATAGCTGCATAATGTCCACTTCTTAGGCAATGCATTAACCTACATAGTTACCCAACTTTTCATGTCATTAAATCAACATTTAAAAGCTAGTTTCAATCAATTTAGGAAATTAGGATTTGTACAATATTTTATTAAAAATATAGATAAATATTACTTATAAAATTAAATAAATTGGCAAGGCTAGGGAATTGGGTAGTGCAAAAAGGCTATTTGATCCATTAAAGAAATGAGGTTATTTATACCTCATCAGTATATATTTGGAGATTTTGACTAGGAGAAACCATTGATTTAATTCCTTTTTCATTCACACCAGCAAGCTAGATGACATTGGAGTCTATGAGGTCTTGGACTTCATGTTTAAGACACATACATCTTTCAGTGTCATGCCCAACGGAGCAGTGAAGTTGACAAAAGGCCTTCAAATCAAAGGAAGATGATTGCATCTTTCTTGGATCAAGAGGTCTAATAGGTGGAAGTTTGATGAGATTTCTTTGCAAAAAATTGTGTCATTATAGAGTAGAGAGACTCTGATAATGGTGTGAAGTGTCTTGTTTTTGGTTTCAATTTATACATGGTAGGAACATGAGATGATACTTCCTCCACATGTTTTCTTATGTCACTCGCTGAAATTGCATTTATCTTGATGAAGTTTTTGTTTTGTATTTTGAAAGAATGAGTGTGAGAGGCTTCAGACTGACCAACTAGAGCCAATGAAGGATTATGCTCATACTGACTAACCAAAAGTTGGTAATCATAGAGAGCTATGCAAAGATGAGTGAATGAATCATATCACATCAAAAATATCTTATCACAGATGTGAGGTTGTAAGTTTCCAATAAAGATTCTTTGTACATCAGCATCTGAAATAGAATATTGAACTTGTGAGAAAAGGGCTTGATAAAGGCCCATAAAATATGTTGTTTTTTCTTTCGTTCCTTGTTTGCAATGAACCAAGTCTGTCAAAGAGACTTGAGGTCCAATGTTCACTTGAAAATGTTTGAGGAACTTATTGACTAATTGTGAGAAAGAAGTTATAGAATTAGGAGGTAAAGAGCAAAACCAATCCAAGGCTATGTCCTTGAGTGACCTAGGAAAGAGTTTTTCCAAGATCGCACCCTTAAAGAAGAAATCACTAGACATAGCAGTAAAGGCTACCACATGGTTGTTAGGGTCCCCCTTCCCATTATATTTCTCAAAGAGAGGGGTCTCAAACTTCTTGGACATTTGAGTTCTTAGGATAGAATAGGACGAATGACTATGGGTATAATGTGTTGTCATATTAGGTTTAGGTGGACTATTGCTTATGCTAGCCAATTGTTGTTGGATAGAGGTCATTTTTTTCAACAATTGGTTTATGATAGGGTTAGAAGCTGAATCAGGTAGAGATTGGAATGAATTAGAAGGACTAGGTGATGGTGTATGAGTAGCCTTTTGGACAGTGATAGAAGGTTTAGATGTAGGTGGAGTAACATAAGGTGTGGAATTTATGTAATTATATGGAATGGTATTATAATGGCGAACATGATTCCCAATGGATAACCCAACACATGTGGTAGCACTATTACTTAACTATGTAGTAGTGTAGGAATAGGGAGTATTGGTATGGGTGCCAACATTTGAGTCCCTATTTGATTAGTAGAAGTGACATAAGTGATGATTTTAGTGTAACTAGATGCAGATAGAATGTTTTTATACACTATATGAGCAAGGCCATTCAAGACTTCCAATCCTTCTTGATCTTCGAGCAAAAGACTTCTTAGACTCAACAACAAGGACGACCTCTTCATCTATGTGTTCTGAGATTACAAATTTCTATAAATTAGACAACTCAATGTCTAATATCTAAATTTGAACTTCAAGAACATGAGCCACAAGGTCATAAATGTTGATGGATTCATGGAAATTTGATGCTTCAGGAAGGTGTGAACTAGGAATATGAGGAAGAAGTGTTTGACCTTCTTGTGGGATAAGACTAGGAATTTGGGGTTTTGATGTATTGGTACCATCATTATTCAAAGCATTAGAACCCATAATTCAAAGACTTCTTCACACAAGAGTGTTGGAAATAGGGCACCAGGTCACAAAGCTCATAAACATGTCTACAAGCTTTAGTAACACACAAGATGCACAAATAGAAGAAATTAATGATGTAGCAAAAGAAGGGTTTGAATTTTTGTTTAAGTGAACCAATGTTTTGTTCAAATGCAAAAAAACATATCTTTGATCAAATTCAACTCTACTCAAATCCACTTAGATATCAATAATGCCAATGCTCAAATCAAACCCAAATTTCAATGCTTTTTTCAACATGCAACAATTCAAAATTGTTCCCAGGTTCAAAATTCAATGCAAGATGAGATTTGTAATTTTGTAGAACAAAGTAAAATCAAATTTGGAATGCAAATGACAGCAGAAAAATCTGAAATTAAATATCAATCACAAACCCTAGATTTCCACATTAACTAGGTTTTCACAAAATGCAACTTTTTTGACAAATTCTAGCAATGAAAAAGATTCAAGTGCACAATGTAACACTATGAAATGATTAAATACTGTAACACCAATCAGATCTGATGAAAAATCATAAATTTAATTCATGCTATAATGATCTAAATTTACTAAATTCAAACAAAGTGACAAATATGTTTTTTTCCAAATCTAGAATGAATTGTTTATTTTTCAAACTTCAAATGCAAGGATACAAGAATGCTTTAACCACCAATAATGACAAGGTACAACAAATGAAAATGTTTTAAACAAGCTTATAATGCAACAAGATTGGAAACAACTCACAAACTATAAACCATAGGCTCAAAACTTGCTAGATTTTCTAGAAATGCAAGGTTTTTACAAACCCTAGTTTTGAAACAATGCAAAAATTAACTATGTATGTATGCAAAATGAATAATGAACTCAATCTAAATCAGATCTAGGGTATAAAAAATCAAATTTGAAAGAAGAAGGATGAAAAAGTGCAAGAAAAAACGGGTTCACCAAAATGTTATGTGGAAAAGAGGGATCTAGCCTAAAGAGTTAAACTAAGTCAAACCCTCTTCTACAAACATTAGGACACAAACCAAGCTTGGATTCTATCCAAGAAGGAGAACAAAACTACAAGGGTTCTACCCTTTCATTGTATAAAGAAGAATCAACCAAATCCAACCAAGATCAAGCAAGCAAGCTAGGGCAAATGACCAAACCCTAAATGACAAAGATATGCTAATAAATAATTGTCAGAAACAGATATCAGAAAACCAAAAGTACATCAAAGATCAGGGAGCATATCAGAACCTAGATCTAGAAATAGAGGCACCAAAGACTAGGGTGCTTGGGCATCTTAGAACATGATTAATGTTTATAAGAATCTCAGGGTATCACCAGACCTGTACTTGTAAGCTTTGTCTTCTTCTTAGATCTTATCTTTAGAAACCTGTTTCTCCAAATTGCACACAAGAAAAGAGGAAAAGATTGTGTTGTGTATAAGGGCTTGCCTTAGTCAAACCCTGTTTTGGTGTTTCCACATCCACTACAATGATGATTAGATCCAAGAGTGCATGCTCTAGGAGGGCATAGGCCATCTCTACAATATATGATAGAAATATGAATGAAAATGATGATGATTACCACAAGAGGTAAAACCCTAGTTGATGGAGATAACTCAAGATTATGCACCAACTAGGAGAGTGATGGAGAAGGCTTGAAACTTCCTTCAAGACCTACAAACAAACTTCATAACATACACAAGTAGATAGAAATTCCAAGTATGAAGAACACTTTATCATATAGGATCAAAACATGAGAGCAAACTTGTAATATCCTTCTAGTTATGAAATGAATTGAAAAAACTCCTTTATATATGCATTCTCACTCACAAATGATGAATAAAACCAAATGGGGCTGACATATATAAACTAGGGAGGTGTTCTAAGCTAACACCACAAGAGAGGGGCTAAGGATCCCATATGGGATTAGGGCACTTGGGCACCCAAGTCCTTTAGCCCCACAAACTCTGGAGAGTTGCAAATGTCATGGGCTTAGGTTAATCCTAAGTTTATTCTATTGGGTTTATTCATTGGGATTGAGATTTTATAATTTTATGCTAAAAAAAGGTGTTAAAATAGGTCATAATCAACAAAGGTAACATTTTAGGTCCAGCTAGGTGCTAAACAAGGTGTAAAATGCTAGTGTACACATTTTATTCTATAACACTCTATAACAAAAGAAACAAAAATATAGTTAGATTGCATCCATTTTCAATTCATAACTAATTAGATCACTTAAAAAAATTGGGAAAAGGAATTGAAATTTGTACTGCATTCATATAGTTTAGCATCCATAAAAAATTAAAAACATTAGAAAAATGTAGAAAGAAAACAACTGAAAACAACCTTGATTTCATCACAAGGTCAATGCATTAAACAAGTCAAAACAAAGCATTTAGGAAACCCTTGATACTATCATAAGGTCAATAGTCAACACATTTAACATAGTCAACAACATAAACTTTTTCCCCTCTTTTGAAGCATTCAATGTGCCCAAGCATTAAGGAAGACTGGATAAGATCCATCCTTGATGAGATTGGGGAGAACTTCCCCCATCCAATTCACAACCAATGAAATGTAGATCAAATCATTGAAGAACAATAGCATCACTAATGCATCTTAGAACAACAAGAACTAATACAATGGGCAATCTAAAATGAAGAAATAAGGTCCAAAAAATTCTCCAAATCATAAATGAATATAATAGCCTTTGTGCTAGGCTCAGGAGACTCAAGACTAGTGACCCTTTGAGTCATACTATTATCACCAAAAAATGGAATCGAACACTCTCATAGAAACAACCATAAGCACACATCTCAAGAAAACAACCCAACCACCATCTGTGACATTCTACTCCCTCAACAATGAGAATAGAACAACCCCTCAGTCCTACCTCTACCTAATTGTCTCTTGCCACGAGAGTGGGAGTGACTAGGATGCCACTCTTAGCAAGGAGATGATTCATGTCTCACGTTGGAGTGTGACTCACTCAAAAATTGTTTGAGTCACATTATAGACAACATAGGCACAAGTGTTAAATAGTTTGAATTAAGAATGCATCTTTGTCATCCATATGGTAGGTAGGAGGATCATGTGGTGAGCACACAATGTACAAAAGAAGTTATGTGCATAAATAATTACCCATCAGGGCTAGTTTGGTCATTGGCCCATAAGAGAAAGCCATGTGGCATCCATTCATTGAAGCACCAATCATTGTTTGAAAAGTTATCAAGAACTAAGTAAGAAATGTGGGCCTGTGAAGAATGCCACACATGTTCCAATTGGCACATTTTAACTCATCACCACACTACCACCATAGATCATAGATTACCATAATATGATATTAGGCCTACCACTACCATCAAGGTGACACACGGTAGGCCACAATTCATTATCAAGCCCACATAAGCCTCCATAAAGGCCCAAGTTCCTATAGGGAATAAAAATAATCCCTACTCTTTGTTGGAATTAGTCCGGACAACTGAGAGGGGGGGTGAATCAATTGTCACACAATTTAAACTTTTCTGCCTTTAATCTTCTTTTATAACTTACAATCAAGTAAACATTAAAGCATGAATTAATAACAAATGAGCAAAAGCATAAATAACATTCTTGAAACCAAGATTTTTAAACCAAGATTTTTAGTGTGGAAACCCGGTTAAGGGAAAAACCATAGTGGGGGTTAACCCACATAAATTAATACCCTGTTAAAAGTATTTTTACAAATGAGAATGTACATGCATTCAGGCTCACTGCCCAGAGCTCACTACTCAAATAGAGGCTCACTGCCTACAAATGATTACAAGAGAATAAAAAAGATTTTGAACTGATGAGAAGCATCTACTAATGCATGAGTTCAGTTCCAGTTAAGCACAAAACACTGATCTTACACATTTCATCTTCACTCTGCCCTATTTACTGCTCTGCCTTCATCTGAATCTTAGATCTTTTCTCTTTTCACCTTTACTCCATATTCGCAATATACACACCAAAATCATCCAAATCCATCGGCTATATATATCAACATCCTAATCTTTAGTTACTTTTCATCGGTTTCAAGAACACTTGGAACTTTATTGAATACTCTGCTCTGTTAGCTAAATCCATGCATAACTTGAGACGTGGACAAAAACTTACACTCACAGATCATTAGTCAGGTTAGCTACTATCACTGATCAACACAACTTGTCCAACCAACAACTTCCATACATCCGGAACCAAGATCAATTACAATGTCAGCATGTTCTTCTTCTGTTTGTTCTGTCAAACTGTTAACCCAATACTCAGATGCTAATATCTATTGACTCCTCCATCATCGAAGGCCAAAATTCTGGATTTAGATTTTCCTGACAATGCTTATGACTCCCTTAGATCCGTAGTAAACTCTAATCTACTCCCAAGGAGATCCAGAACAAGATACCAGACCTTGTCACACACTCTGTTCTTGACTTCCCAGACTTAGACAGATCTTCAATCTGATTTCCGGTCTGGGCAAATTATGTAATGTGGATGTGTAGAGAGACTTGGTTGCCATCAATGACAACACTTATCATGCCTATCAGTGTCTCTTCCCAACAATCTCCCCCTTTGGCATTGATGGCAACACTTAGTGAAAAAGCACTAAGTGTTGGAATAACTCCCCCTTTGCTTGTGCTCCATACTGTTGTTCACACTGCTTTTCAGTGCTCCTCCTTTGTTGGATTCCTCATTTTTCACTACTCTTCACTCCCCCTTTGACATTAATGGAAAAGGGTGGAATCCTCCATCACTAATGATGCAAAAATTATGTATATATGATCGCATATGTACAAACAGTCCATATGTTATATTTACATATATTTAAGGATATCTGCAAAAGTATTCTTTAACTGTACAAATTCGGTGGCCCAACTTCTCTTCATACCATCCAAATTGAAATGTGTCTTCTTAGTAGAAATGTATATGCTTCTGCTTTCCTTTGATCTAACGGATCACTTGTCCAGGCCGTACTTTGAGTCTTTGACAAGGTATTAAATATTGTTTCCAACTTAGGGGTAATCAGTCCTCGGAGCTCACCCATTCTTTTCATAATATTATTCTTTTCCTTGATAAGCTTCTTTATTTCATTTGTCAGGCTAATTGCTTGACATTCTTGGCTCACCAGAGATACTATTAAAGGATCAAAACTTTGAGATAGGTCTAGCAGCTTTTTCTCCTGCTCCTTTATCTTTTTCTCAATATCCTCTACTATTTGGGCCATGATAAGAAAAACTTATATACATCACTACCATCCTTAAGAGCATTTTCAATATTCTTTATACCAATGTCGAGTGTTTTTCTATCATTATCTATAAGACCTTTTAGTTAACTAAACCTCTTATCCAAAAATTCTTTCTGGATCTTTACTTCGGCTGACTTCTCAAAGGACTCAAAATTTGTATTGACAGAATGCACAAGATTTTTCAAATTACCAAAAGGAGAATCAGATGTATTTTTCTAATATGTGGGCATGATCTTCTCCAGTACTCTGGATGCTAGGCTTATCACCTAACTATCTTCTATGTGAGACTTCAGTAATTTCTCCCTTGCCTTAGCCTGTGTGAATGATGATATCTTTAGCATTTGATCCAAAGAGAGAGTATCATAATTGATTGGTCCTTGTATCAGTTCTGGCTCATCTAACTCTAGCATCTCCTTGCTGAGAAAACTCTGCACTGCATTTGTAGTGTCTCTTTCCACACTTGCTATTTTAGTTTCCTTCCCTTGTGCTCGGTCAAAGATAGCAACTGAACTGTCTTGCTTTGGTGCATTAGCACCATCCCCTTCTGCTAGTTCTTCTTTTCCCTTTGCCTCTTCCTCATCCTTCTCTTTCTCTTTTTCTTCTTCTTTCTCTTTGTCCTTTCTAGAGTCATCAGCAGTAGGAGGATCTAGAGGATCAAGGCCAGCATTTGCTTCTTCTATCAATACTTCCTCTTCTTCCTTTTGCACTTCCTCTTCTAGAATAGAGAAGTCTAGAGTTTTAGTCTGTTGCTTATTTCCCTTTAATCCTTCAACATCTATGTCTGAGGACTCAATCTCTACATTTACCTCCTCTATAATAGGAAGATTGTGCTTTTTCAAAGCACTCCAGAGAATCTCTTTAGTTTCCTTTGCAATCTTGTCTGTCTCCCCAAGCATAAGGTTGTTCATTCAATTTTTACTTCGGAACTCATCCTTGGCTTCTTTGAATATCAAATTCATTTGCTTCGGAGAAATTTGGGGGCATAACTGTATTAATATTTGTTCTTGGATCTCAAGATCCTTGCTTATTGTATTCTCTTTTCTCAGTTCCAAAACTTTTTCAAGGCTTTTTGGTATCAGTGAACATATCTCAATAAGAGCCTTGTTGTAGATATTCAAATATCTTACCGTTGCTTCCTGAAGTACTCTTTTGTCAACATCACTATAGCTATCATAGAATTCTATCATTGGAGCCAAGTTTCCATCCACAGTAATTGATTTAATGATGGCATCTACTGAAAGGGTAGGCTTCTCTACATATTCCTCTATCTTTTGCCTCTTGCTTTCCCTTTTGCTTCCAGAGGACATCTCCTTGGATATCTTGGGCGCTTTTGTGCCTATAGCTTTTAGTTCTTTGATCTCAATGTTAGAATCTATATCTTCTTCTTCTTCTCTTATGCTTTCATAGGTCCAAGATGCTTTTGTTTTCTTCCTTTTCTTCCTTTTTCTAGATGATTTTGCTTCCAGTTCTGCAGTCTTAGGAGGAATAGGGGCAGCAGCAGAGATCCTAGTAGACCTTGAGGTGGAAGAGGGTTCCACTAGAGCACTTCCTTGTTTCTTATCTTGTTTCTCTTTTTCAGCCTTTTCAATTCTTTCCCTGAATTACCTCACAACCTCTTTAGTTAGGCCTAGATTTTCAGCCAACTACTCAACTTCTCTTCTTACTCTCCTATTAGTTTTAGGTTCTTTGAGCTCAATATGTAGTTTTAAACTTAACTCCTCATATGTTCCAAATCTTTCAACTATTGTGTCTTTAGGCTTTCTTAGAAGATGTTGAGCATACATATTCAAGATTTTTCCATCTACTTCATACCCCATGGGCATAATCTAAATAATTCTAGGTTCCACTGCTTCAATTAGGCACTGATCAGTGTCAACCATAAAGCATATTTCATTTTTGTACTTCTCAACAATTGATTTAGGGATTCTTTCCCTTAAATGCATCATACTCTAAAAATTCTTGAAGTAACCCCATATTGCAGTTTTTTGTGCTTTGAAGTCACCAATGTTGCGAAGATGATCTCTGATCTAAATGGCAATTGGTTCATCATTAGTCTAGTGAACACCCTTTACTCTAGGTACTTCATTCATATAGTAGAAAAACAAGCATAGAACCAATGTACCATATTTAAAAGTGTTTTTCTTATCCCTTTTGATTTTGTTGAAGTTTTCAATTAGCTAGTTCTGTAATAGCTCACAAAGGTCATAATCTACATTCTCCTTTAACATTTGTGTAACATCAGAAAATGTCCCCCTGGGGGATTTCCCTCATAAAGTTTAGCTCATGGGTCTTTAGCATGCATTTAGGACATTTTAGTTCATATTTTAGTATCCCAATGGAATGAGACCTGAGTCTCATGGAAAATAGGACCTAGGTGGACCACTTGAGCTATACCCTACCTAAAATAGGGGGGAGGACTTGGATGCCTGCGCCCTAGTCCTGCCCTATTTTAGGGCAGCCCTAATTTTTGGGTGTCAGTTAGTGACCATTATTAGGTCCC
Organism: Cunninghamia lanceolata; assembly: GCA_027924645.1. NCBI lineage: Eukaryota > Viridiplantae > Streptophyta > Pinopsida > Cupressales > Cupressaceae > Cunninghamia > Cunninghamia lanceolata. Next base: position 8,240,151 of record BSBN01000252.1, on the reverse strand, counting down.
TTTGCCGACACGGTAAGTTTGAATCTCAAATATCTTGGTAGGAGTGCTTGTAGATGCATATATAAGCATGTGTAGGCATTCATTTGTAAACTAGATGATTACTAGCAAGATATTGTGTTCTCAAGGTGATTCAAGGCTTTCTATTATGTTGCAAGAGTAGACTTGTATGTTTTGTGTGTTGATATTTGTAGATTTGAGCATCGATCTCCTCATGGCATGAAGAGCATCTTCCTCCATGAGAGCTTCACAACAAGGTGACATATCATTGTGTTTTTATCATTGATTCCTTTGGTTTTTGGCCTCTACCTCACAAGGGCATGCCCTCTTTATCTGACAACGGTATTCAGAGACTTAAGTGTCCTCCGAGGTTTGACTGAGGCAAACCTCTAAACAACACAACCCCCAAACTAGGTCTTGTGATTACAAGTTATAGGTGTCACATCTAGAAAAAGTGGAGTTGTAGGAAGGCTTAGCAGACATCAGGGATTCAGGATCTGAAGGAAATATGGACAAAGAAGCACTTCCAAGACTAAGACACTCGCTCCAGTGTCCTCCATAGATAGATTTTGAAAAATAGAAGTTACATGGCTGATCAGTGTCTGAAGGAGGTCCAGATTCCTCGAAAAAGTAGGTACCTTGGACTTGGGCACCCGCTCTAGTGTTCCCGACTGTTACTCTTCAGAACCCCAAAAATAGGTATTTTGTAATTTGGCATTTTACTCCTGTCTACAAGAGTTTTTTCCATAATTCCTTAATTTATTGTCGTATTTGCATAATTAGGGTTTTAATGGTCAATTGAGCATAGGAGAAGTAAAAATTGATAATTAATTCCCTAATCCAAAATTTCCCTCATTCGCAAGTGACCTAGGGTATGATAGTGCTCGCCACTCGACCCTAGATCCTTCAATGTTAGGGCGAAAGGAGGATTTTAACATCTAAACCACAAAAGATCAACAAATCCAATTTTACCCTAAACAATTTGATATGTTGCATATATGGTAGTTTTGGAGACAAAATTCTCCCTGCTAGAGTGGTATATCTTGTAGCCAATCACCATGGAAGAAAACTTCACATCCAGTTCTATGTCATTTATAGTCATAGCCCTCCTATCAAATTTTACACTGGTTGCATCAGTAACAATTTGGTTTTTCACAGATTTTAACATGGGTAATCCACCGGTTGAGTTTAACCCAGTCACAATTCTGATAACATCCTGGGTAATCTTGAATGGTTTTAACAGCCAAATGAATTCATCATGCATCCGACTCAAAACATACTGGACCCATTCATCTTCATCAAATGTTGGAAACCCCATAATCTGAATAAAATGTTTAGCCTATAGTGCCTTATACTCAGGTTTAAGTTCATGATTTTCATCCCTGAGATGATTCTCAAACAAGTCTATGTACCTTGAATCTCCAAACTCATCTATGTTTGCATGAATATAAACCCTAATGTCTTCAACATGCAACACACCATACAAAACACTCAAAAAAGCACCTAACGGGTTGACTTCTATTGATTTGTGAGGATGCTTCTTAAATTTGGGTCGAGGCCTTTCAGTAATGTTAGTAACATGAGGAGTAGCCATCTCAATAGTTTTCAGATTCAAAGCTTTACAGAGAAGTGCCTTTTTCTTCCGCGAGGTTAGGGTTGATCAATTGTCGGTTGTATTCGCTCTTTGTGTTTCAATCTTTGGATTTGCAGCTCGGATGCTCTTCTTCTTGTTTCCTCCAAATGTAAAGTGGTTCAAATGTGTGACCAAGTGATCTTTTATCCTTTGCAAAACCTAATTTGAATTGTAATAAATGCATTGCCCTAACTTGTTCGGTTACTCTATTTTTGATAGTTCTTCATGAATCACTCTGCAAGCTTTCATATCAACATTTTTTCTTCTAGAAATCCTTCCAAAGGTTCTAAAACAATTCAAAATATCCTCTTTTATTGTGCCAAATTTAGGCACCCACTTACTGACTGGGGGAATTTGATGTTCAATGTAGTTCCCCTTGAGCTAGAGCTCTTGACTTAATTCCCGGAGGAATTGTCAGCACCAGATTCCGGTGTGGACCCATCACAATTGTTTATTGTATCTTTCTTTACCCAAGTCTTGTTCATTTCACTCTGTATCTCATTCACATCAATTTTTCTTTTGCCTTTGTCTTGTCTCTGCTCATCCAATTTTCTGTTTACTAGACCTCTTCTTCCATTGTTCCTACTTCTGCAGAATCTTACAATATGACTAGATTTATTGCAATTAAAGCACACAACATTTCCTTTCTTATGAACTTGATTTCCTCTTGATCTATACTAATTAGCCATGTGTCCAAACCCATTGCAAGTAAAACAGTAACCATTGAAAGAATTGCCAATTCCTCTATTGTTAGCACTATTCATTATCATACTTCTGCATTCATTTGATCTATGACCATACCTCTTACACTTGAAGCATTGACGGAAGAAGGATGGACCATTTTGATTTACTCTGCTTCTACACTAAATAGCTCTATGACCAAATTTATTGCAATTGAAACAATTTCCATTAAATGATGGATATCTTTGAGCATTAGGCTGTCTTACCAGAGGTTTTCTAGTTCTATTTCTCCCATTCCTTGGTTGAAGATTTCTTTGTCCAGATCCAGAGCTTTCACCTTTTTCATATACAAGATCATGCTTGTCATCATCCATTTTCTATCCTTTAATTAGTGCTTTAAGTTTAGCTGAGCTTATCTTGAACTTCTCCTTATACTCATTTGCAATTTCTAGATCATGTCTAAGAGTGATAATTTGTCTCTCAAGTTCTCTCATTGTTTCTACTTTCTTGTAGATTGGATTCTAGGAGACTAGCTATTCCATCTAATCTGCAGCATTCTTCAGTTCTCTCTTTCAGATTTTCATTCATCTCTTCTTCAGATTTCTTCCTATCTTCAATTTCCTTGATTAGTCTCATCACCCTAGATTCCATCTCATGTTTTAGGACAACAACTTCTTTAGCTAACTTTTCACATTCCTTTGTCTTCTCTTTCAAGGCCTTGTCTTGAAGAGGTTGCTCCTTTCCATTTACATTGGATTTTCTCAATTTTTCTTTTAAAATCTCAATGAAGTCTTCAACCTTTTTGAGGTTATCTTGTAGCTCTTAGGCTTTTGCTCTGGACTACTCAAGATCTTCTAGGGATAGATTAAGTTGCCATTGAAGGTTATATTCATCCATATTACTGCCTGCCTAGATCTTCCTTAAGCTGTTAAACTTTTTCAAAGGAACCTCGCTCTGATACCAATTGTTGGAATTAGTTCGGACAACTAAGAGGGGGGGTGAATCAGTTGTCACACAATTTAAAATTTTCTACCTTTAATCTTCTTTTATAACTTACAATCAAGTAAACATTAAAGCATGAATTAATAACACATGAGCAGAAGCATAAATAACATGCTTGACACCAAGATTTTTAGCGTGGAAACCCAGTTAAGGGAAAAACCACAGTGGGGGTTAACCCACAAAAATTGATACCCTGTTAAAAGTATTTTTACAAATGAGAATGCACATGCATTCAAGCTCACTGCCCAGAGCTCACTGCTCAAATAGAGGCTTACTACTTACAAATGCTTACAAGAGAATAACAGAGATTTTGAACTGATGAGAAGCATCTACTAATGCATGAGTTCAATATTGGTTAAGCACAAAACACTGATCTTACACATTTCATCTTCACTCTACCCTGTTTACTGCTCTTCCTTCATCCAAATCTTAGATCTCTGCTCTTTTCGCCTTCACTCCATATTTGCAATACACACACCAAAATCATCCAAATCCATCGGCTATATATCTCTGCATCCTAATCTTTAATTACTTTTTAGTTAGCTTCAAGAACACTTGGAACTTTATGGAATACTCTACTCTGTTTCCTAAATCCATGCATAAATTGAGATGCAGACCAAAAATTGCACTCACAAATCATTAGTCAGGTCGGCTACTATCACTGATCAACACAACTTCTCCAACCAACAACTTCCATACATCTGAAACTAAGATCAATCATAATGTTAGCCTGCTCTTCTTCTGTCTATTTTGTCAAACTGTGAACCTGATACTCAGATGCTAATAACTATTGACTCCTCCATCACCGAAGGCCAAAATTCTAGATTTAGATTTTCTTGACAATGCTTATGACTCCCTCAGATCTACAGCAAACTCTGATCTACTCCCAAGGAGATCCAGACCAAGATACCGGACCTTGTCACACACTTTGTTCTTGACTTCCCAGACTTAGACAGATCTTCAATCTGATTTCTGGTCTAGGCAAATTATGTAATGTGGATGTGTAGAGAGACTTGGTTGCCATCAATGACAACACTTATCATGCCTAGCAGTGTCTCTTGCCAACACACTTGACATCATGTAGATGCTATATGGAATCACATAGTTGGTCCACACATTGTGCCACATTGACCTTAGCTATAGCCAGTATCTCTGTGGACCAATGAGGACATGCCACACATGTAATACATGCCACCTACATATAATCATGAGATGAAGTTAGTGAAAAGATAAGCAATCAAAAAGTTTAGAGGATGATTGATGGTGTATGCATGGGGGGAGGATCCAATGGTGGGTGTGTGTACCTATGCAAATGAACAAGATAAAAACATAACCTACTCAATCCATTAGCATAAACACCTCAAGTTAGTCAAAGGAAATAAGAAATAATGGAAACCATATACCTCAAGCCTCTCCAAGGTCTCCTTAATTCACCAAGAAAGTTGGTGGATATACCCAAGGTTTGAGTTGGAAAGAGTTGATATGTTGAGTGCTCAAAGTGGTAGCATAACATTGCATTCAAGAGTGATATGAAAATGAGCCCCAAGAGGGTCTATTTATAGGATTTGGGGATGGAGGATGGAGTGTCAAGATTGAATTGGAAGATCAAGGGCTCTCATTTCTTGAGAGGGTTGGAAGCATGAGAAGGCTCCAAGTGTCAAGAAATGAGAGGTGGTCAAAGGCAAGGATAACTTTAAGGAACCCCCCCTAAAAAAACCTATAAATCCTGGTGAATCCTAGCTAAGTGCTATAATTTTCTTGGCAAATCTTTCCTTTTTAAAAAAAAATATTAATTTTCTTGGTGAATTTATGTCCATTATCAGAAATTTGGTAAAAAACAATAATTTCAATGGAGAATTATTCTTGTATTCAAAAAAATAAAATAAGTTCGTTGGCAAATTATATAAATATTCAGAAATATAAAATAAATTATTTAGCGAATATGTTGGCAAGTTTTTGAAAAATAATAATGTGGCTGGCAAAAATATCAAATGCTAAATTATAATGATTAATTTACTTGGTGAATTTATAGCTTAAAAACTATTTACATTTAGATTGACATATAATTAGTATCACAGATCAATGTCCTCAGTTCTATTCTAGTTCTGACACACCCAAATTTCTACATAAATTCTCCAAAATAGAGACAAGTGTCAATAAAGGAATGATTTAGATTAATGAAAATTAATAGATAATAATTTAATAAAACAAAATTCAAAATGATGACTAGACTATAATTTGCATCGATGTACTTATAATATTCTAATAGTTTTTGATCGTCAGATGATCACAGATCGACGACATAAGTTCTATTTTGGGCCAAAGTACTTACACACCCAAATTTCTACATAAAATCTCTAGAATAGAGACAAGTGTCAACACCTGAATGACCAATGCTTCAAGTTGAAATTAACAAAAATAATACATAATAAAACAAAAATTTAGAATGATTACTACTATTAGAATTTACATCGATGTAATTATAATATTATAATAAATTTCATTTTGTTAGATGTTCGCAAATCAATGGTATAAGTTCTATTCTGGACCGTGGTTCTGAATCACCTAGATTTGTACATAAAGTCTTTGGAATAGATACAAGTGTCAATGAAGGAATAATTTAGATTAAACATATTTTTTACATATTTTCTAAATTAGAATACTTCCAGAATCAACCAATGGATCTAACCATAAATAATAAAAGTTTTAGAATTATGTTATTAACGAAAAATAAAAGATAATAAGACAAAAATTTAAAAGGATGACAACAATTGTAATCTACATCAATAACCCATATTATATTATTATATTAAACAAAAGAGTTTAAAGTCTATGGAGGATTTTCTACACAACCCTAATCCAAGGTACCCTAACATGAACCTTGGATAAAGGCATACATAGGAAAGGGAAAATTCAAAATAGTTTAATTTTGAAAATTAAAAATAGAGTTGTTAGTTGCCACTGTTGATGTGTCTTCTAACAACTGCCACCTAAAGAAGAAAATTTATAGCATAGACAACAGACCTTGCCCTTCTTAAGTAATAGTCAGATAAATCATTATGTATAATAAGGGCCATGTTAAAGCACTCCAACAAGCCTCTAGCAATTTCCCTCCTTGCCTCCTTAAGAATGTGATTAGCTACTATAGACACCCAAATTTGTCCATGTCTCGCAACACCTAGTCAAATACATTATTAGAGACATCATGTAGCATTTTGTCCTAATCCCACTCCTAATCCCACTTATCCCATTAGCCAATTAATTAAATAAATCCTTTTTATTTAATTAATTTCCCATCCTAATCCCATTTATCTCACTAGCCAATTAATTAAATAAATCCTATTTATTTAATTAATTTCCCACCTTTCCTCTAATTTAAATAAATAAATTATTTATTTAAATTATCCATTTCACATGTCCCAACTAATTCAAATAAAATATTTGAATTAGGTCCTCACCTTTCATCTCATTGCAACACTTGTCCACCTCTCAATTGAATCATATGTGGTAGTACAACTTTCATCTACTATCCTTCACATGTCCAACTAATAAGTCTCCTTTTATTCTCCTTTGTACAGTTGTCACATGGCTACAACTCCTCATGGAGTGGGAAAACCTAATCAATCCTAGCCATCCACATCATTGAAATCAACTTTCAATCTCAACCATCAATTCAAATCAGCCCCTTCCTATAAATCAACCCTCTCACAAGCCATTTGAAGACATCTAGTTTTTGAGTATCCTTATGCTGTCAAAATACCATTAGAGCCTCTCATCATTCATCCTATGTGATTGTTATGCTACTGAAATAGTGAGCAACCAACATTCCCCTCACAATCAATCCTTCGAAATCTTGCATTCTTATGTGAGGATGAGAAGAGCAATGGAGATAAATCAAGTGCTGCGTGGAGATTGGTTTGCATTCACATTTGTTATTTTGATTTTCAAGTTATCTTGTGCTCTATTGTGCTTGTTAAGGTTTAGTTTTTTGTTGCTTATGTTTTTTCCCTAGATTTTTACCCTAACTACATTTGGCACGCCTAGTGGGACTTTGTACTTAAATTTGCAATCTACTAGCTTGTTTTTTGTAGGTTTTATTAACTTTTGTTGCAGATCTGCCATTTTTTTGACAAAACCCTAGGTTTTAAAGATTTCATCATATCTTCAAAATGGCTACAAATTTTTCTACAATATTTTCATAGAAGTTTGTCCATCATCTAAGGAAGCTACATCATAAAAATTGTGGGTTTATCGCCATTTTTGTAGGAGTTATCATGATTTTATGTTTTTTTTCTTAAAATCAACTTTCTAGGTGCAAATCCTTGAATTTTTTAAAAATTTTTATATTTCTGGAAATCTCTTGAAATTCTAATGGAGGTCTATGTTTTACAGATTTGATTTGGAGGTCAAATAAGGTGTGAAAAAATTGGATCTTTGTCTACTGTAGGTTTTTCGCAAATCCACATTTTTGGGCACAAATCAGAAAAATTTTCTGACTTCTTTACATTTCTAGAAAGCGCTCAAAAAAATAGTAGGGGTCTCTTCTTTGATGTTTTAGTTTTTAGATCAAAAATTTCTTGAAATAATCAAATCTAATTCAGCTATATATTTGAAATTACAATTTTCCTTTTCTGCTGAGCTTATCTTTTTATGGCTGTATTATAACATTATTTTCTGATTTTGCAGGGTTTTCAACATTAGTTCTAATACATTTTCTTTCAGCCAAACCAAGATTATCCTTTTCAATCTAACATACTTGTTTTGTAGTATGATTTCATGTTTATGATTTATGCCCTGATGTCATCATAACACACTTGTTTGCAAGTTTCTTTGTCATCTTCTTGTTTTGATGGATTTTAGGTGCATCCAACAGATATGGAACAACATCAGCATCAGCATACATAGCATATTGGAAAGTGAAATAATTAGGTTCACTCCATTCATCTTTCATCTCTTTTCATTTCTTCATAATCATTGTTCGGAAACACACTTCAAATTGGGCATAAAAAGAACATCTTGTTTGATCTCACATTTTGATTTGGGCATCTTAAAATGAACATTGCTTGCTTTCACATCAAAAATTGGGCATTAAAACAAACCCTTGTCTTTTATTCACACATCTTGATTTGGGATTAAAAAGAACATGTGTCTTCATTGTTTGGTGAACTTGAGTGAGATTTGTGGTGTGTATGCTCTTGTCATGCACTTAGTGCAATCTTGAGAATCAAAAACACCTCTCATCCATTCAATTTCACACCACACATTTCAATTTTCTAAGGGAAATTAACAAGTGCGAGTGTGAATCAAGTGTGCGTGTGTATGCTCTCTCCTCACACCGCAAGGTGATCTTAGAGATCAAAAGCACCTCACTTGGTTTGCGTTTGTCATACCCTAGGATGACCTCACTTCGAGGGATGACCTCAACTCTAGTGTTCCAGTAGAGTATAAAAAGTGAGGTGTGAATCGAAAGACACCCTCTTTGGAAGCCAAAATCTTGTCACTCTTGGCTAAGCCCCAAAGAACTTTATACCTTTGGGAAGTGAAGGTGAAGGATGGGTTACCCCTTTCTCCTGGCTATGTGGCATTATTTCACTTTCATTTCAAGGAATCGGGCCCCTGTACCTCACATTTATTGGGGACATCCTTAGTCAACTTGTGCAACCTAGATTAAGACCTAATTGGCCAAACCCACTTGACTAGTCATAGGCTTGTTGATGTGTCTTCTCCAAGTGCTTGCTTAACCATCATCACATTCTTCAAATTTCAAAGTCAAATTGCTTATGTGTCTGGCGTGTGTGATTCATGTGTGTACATGTGTAATCATTTGTTTGCAAATTGCCAAATCAAGCCATAAAAATGAAACACATAAAAATTTCACTCTAAACATTCCTTCCATCACATTCACTCTAAGACAAGTCATCCTAATCATCCTAATCATATCCTAATCATCATCATCCAATCAATCACATCAATCATTATCCCAATCATTCCAAATCATCATCATAATCCTAGTCAAGCACTTGCCAAAGGGGTCTTAATCCTTAAACACATGTGTGACACAATGCCAACACTAGAAGATGTAGTACCCCAATTCAAAGACCTTCTCCAAGCACTTTACCAAGAACCACAACCCCTAGATCAACAAATCATTGAACGACTACAAGCCTTCATCCAACAACAACTTCAAACAAGCCAATCACCTCAAATACAACACCTCCTAGCACAAGCACAACATCTCATAGTCATTTGTCAAACCCAACAAACACATCCCCTATCCATCCAACATCAACAAATTCAACCTCATGCCTATGTGTCATCCCCTTCCACTTCATACCAATCTAATCCACCCACCTATCAAGTTAATGCTACATCAACTTATCCCACTTCATACCAATCTAATCCATCCACATATCAATTCAATGCTACATCAACTTATCCCACTTCATACCAAGCTAATATATCCACATGTCAAGTCAATGCTACATCAACTTATCCCACTTCATACCAATCCAATCCATCCACATATCAAGTCAATGCCACATCAACATATCCACCCACATCACAACAAGAACATGTGATCCCAAGTCCACTTTGGCAACAAGATCAAATGCCCTCAACTTCATACCAATCCCAAGATATTTTATCTACATATCCCACCATTTCACCTAATCAACAAGACTATCAATGGCCTTAACAACAAGCACATGCGAGCCTAAGTTACCCTGTGCAGCAAGACCAAACATCCTTAAGTCCTCATACTACCTTTGACAAGGGAAATACCAATCTAGATTATGTATCCTATGAGTACCCTCCATCACCATCCACTCAAATGCCAATCCAAGAGCCTACTAGTCCTATCTCAACACCACCATGTGATCCTACTCCTAGTCCATTGATCTACCAACCTTCTAATCCATCAAGCCCTTCATTCCCTTCATCACCATGTTCCTTCAATCCTCCATGAAATGATCCCTTGGAGATAACCACACAACAATTGTTCCAAGTAAATTTTATTGAGCTGCCACTGATAAAACCCTTTGGAGAAAACCACTTTAAACCCCATTGGTATAATGAAAATGATTATTGTGCATAATATAGGGTTAGGGGCCATACAACAATCAATTGTGCCACACTTAAGAGATTGATCAAAAACCTCATAAATTGTGGTAAGATTAATCCCAATCCTAATCCCAATCCATCCAATCCCATTATCTCTCCATCCAATTAAAATCCTAATCCTAAGCCTACAACACCATCCACCCTTATTATCCATCCATTATACTATCCATCCACCCATATACTTATGAAGGATGTGATCCAATGGCTATTAGCAAGGAATCAACCATCTCCATGTCACCAAACACCTACCTTGAGTCAATCAAAGTGCCTTCAAACACCTTGCCTATTCCTCCAACCCCATCATGTGGTCCACAACCCATTGATCCTATTGAAGAGTGTCTAACTATAAGTCCAAATCAAGATCCATCATGCCCTCATGTCGATAACCCTCAAGAATATGTCAAGCTTATCCAAGAGCCTTCCACTTACATCCAAAATCAAGAGCTATGTCAAGAGTATAATCCAAAACATGTGGAAACATCAAGTTCTCATGCAAATCAAGATCAAAGAATCTCTAAGTTCAACTCATCCATGACCTATATATTTTCTATGATCAAGATATTATCTATGATTATGACCCTATTCATGAGAAAATTTGTCCCATTCATAGCACATTTAATCCTATGTATGATCACATTTATGATCAAGGTTCTATCTATGATCATGAAAAACATGATGATCCTCTTAGCCAAACTTTATGCATTCCATGATCAAGAGATTATCACTCCACCTATCTCTACTCCCATAACCATCCATGAGAAAGATATCCAAATTGCTCCTATCCATCCTCCACCTAGTCCTATCCATGATCTACAATTATCCACCTCCCTTGATGAGACACATGTCTCCCAAGTAAGCATAGAAGATCACACAAATAGTTTGGATCTAAATGAACACAATGATAATCAAGATCCTAATGGTCCTTCCACATCCACCATCGACCCCATTTCAAGTCCACCAACATATCCTATTGGTCTATCCACCTTCATCCATGAATGTTCTTCCTTGGGACAACAACAACCATTGTCTATTACCTCACCTTCTCCATCTCATAATGGACTCAAGTCTAGTTCCCAAAGCACACCAAGTCCCATTGTCCATCGCAGACTCCAAAACATGAACTACCAAGGTAATGGCTTAGGCCTTTATGAACAAGGTATTTGGATCCAATCCATGTCAAGGTCCCTCCATGCTCATATGGCCTTGGATATACACCCCAAGTTAATCAATCTAAAGATGTTGGTACTTCTTCCATGCATTCTAAGTCCACCACTTTCCATCACAAATCCTATCATATACCCAAAACATATTGACCATTCCACCTCCACCATCCTATAAATGTAAAAAGCATGTGACCATACACCTTCCACCATCCAATTTACCTCCACTTCTTCCAACTCCTACTATCCCTCCATCCACTTTTCCTCCACTTCTACCAACGCCTAATTATCCACTTATCCATAAGTCCCCTAAAAATCCTAATCATGACCAACAAATGCATACATTGTCTAAATATGAAGCTTCCACTCATTCCACCATTTCCATGGGATTCAAATATAAAAATTTGGATGCCTCTACCTATAAAGCCAAAAATCCTAAGGATCCTAATGCCTTAGGGTACAAATGCAAAGAATCAAAGTCAAGTTCATCCAAAAAGCTATCTAAGCCCATACCTCCATAAGAAAGGTCCAAAAACAAAATGGTTTGGGTCCCTAAGCAAAAAATCAAGAAATTCAAATGGAGCATCCACATCTCAAAAATCCCAACCATCCCCTTCCATCCAAAATTCCCATTCCATTAAAAAATTCCAAAAATCCTACAAGGAAAACAAAAATCATAAAAATACTAAGTTTATGTGGGTACCTAAATCACTTAGTCACCCATCTCCTAAGAAAACATCTCCATTGCTTCGTACACCACCTTCCCATCAAAAGCTTCAATGTTTATCTCGGTGTGTGCAACCATTGCTCATGATTCCATTCTCGCATACCTCCATCTCCCCATCATTCAACTATTATTCTGCATATCTTCCCCATCACTTCCTTATGGTCCATGCTTTTACATAAACCTTTCATCCATGTTTTTGTATAAGTCATACATAATCTGCATCATAACCCACTAGCCTACCCTACCATAAACCTCATAATCCACTATCCTTCCATACATAATCCACTATTCCGCATCCATCCATCCTTGCATGACCCTTTCATAATCCACATCATAATCCACTATTCCCCATCTATCCATCCTTGCATTACCCTTTCATAATCCACATCAGAATCCACTATCTATCTAATTTATCTCCCTTTCATGCAATCCCTTACCAACATCTATGAGCACGATGACACTTGACATGGTCCATGCAATGACATCACTCTTTAATGTGACTATCACTTTCATGGAACTAGATACTTGAGTCCCTCCTTTTCATATGCATATACCATATCCAAATAACAAAAAAAAATCAAAATAGTAAAAAGAAATTCCTTCATCCAATGGCGAAAACCACCCTTGGTGGCACCTTGGATAAGTACCATGATGAAAACCTGGCAAATAGGTGTCATGTGTAGGTTGATCTTCTATGTCACTTACACTTGGGGGCACATTGTCTCATCCAAACTATCTATCCCATTATGTCGTTTCCATACCATTTCCTATCCTATCTTACCATCCTTATCCAATACAACCATATACCTATCCTATTGAGCACATCCATCCTCCCTTCCTTCTTTTGATCTTGATGAAGACATAGGGGCAAAATGTTGAAACATGTTTTGGATATCTCTTAATATACCTTATCCATTCCAATCAATCACATCACTATCCTATTGTCATAAGCTTTTTCATGTAAAATCCTAAGTATTACACCAAGAGTGGGGCATATTATTCCTATGCGACATAGTCTTTGAGATCACATCCTTGCTCTCTTACGCATACATCCGTTTCATTCAACTATAGCCTATCCTTGTATCTATCCATTTATCATGAGCTTTCCATTCTATGGCCTATCCTCTTACCCATCCATCTATCATGAGCCTTCCATCCTATTTACTATCACCCATCCTTTTATCCATCCATCCTACCATTATCCTTGCATCTAGACTTGGTTTTCCCCTTTGTCATTGATATTTAACACTAAGGCTACCCCAATTACAATCCATTGGCATTTTCCAAAATATTTCAAAAAATACACAAAAAAACAAATATTCATAAAAAATCCAAGCAATAAAATTAATCCAATCATCAAATCAATTCCATCAAATCAAATCCAATCAAATCAAATCAATCCAATCATATCAATCAAATCAATCCATTAATCCCATTCCATCAAATCAAATCAATCAAAATCAAAATCAAATCAAATCCATCAAATCAATCAATTCACATCAAATCCATCATCGTTAAAATCAAAGCAAATCAATCCAATCATCAAGGCAAGTCATCAAATCAATCAACTCAATCAATATCAATAAAAAATCTAAGAAATAAACTCAAATGTCAAATCCATAAAATCAATTCATCAAATCAATCCAATCATCACAATCAATCAAGTCGATCAATCAGTCCAAGCAATGATCCAAATGCAAGTCATGATTAATCCATACCAATCAAGTCAATCAATCTAGTCAAATTATCCAATCACATCCTTGGTCTTGATCCTAATCTTGTCGTAAACCAAATCAATCAATCATCATCATCAATGGGATATATCATTCCCACATCCTTGTGTTGATCTAGGGATATATCATTCCCCACAATGACAACACTATTATCATCATCAATCAATCGATCGATCATTAGTTTATAGCTTGACAGGGGCAATACCGTATTTGTTTTAGTATCATTTGTACATTGTTGCTTGCTTGCTTGTGTGTGTTATCATTTTTATCTTGCATTTGTATCACATCTATATCATTTCTAGCTAATATTCATATCTTGTGTATGTTGGAATAGCTTTTTACATTATCCTTTGCATCTAAGGTCATATCATACCTTTTATGCATTAGGACTTTAACGCTCTAAGTTTACTTCCTCATACGATAAACTTCAGGTTTTATTATGCTGGTGCACAAGACACATCATCACCTTGGTCCTCATACCTCAGTGCATAATGTCTAGTGCTATATCAAACTTCATGGTTGCTCACCTTCATTGCAGCATAACACATCATTCTTTTATCCATTCCCTTATCCTTCTTTCTTGACCAATCCCTTTCATTTTGAGAGCCTACCCGTGTTTGTCCAACTTGCCTATCCTCTCAAGGGGGCATCGTCGTCATCATCATCCCATCCATTTTCTCTATCCATACCTTAGCTTCTTTGAAATGAAGTTACTCGACATAAATCTCATCATCTCAAACATCATCTCAAAGAGGGGCAAAATGTAGACACCCAAATTTGTCCATGTCTTGCAACACCTAGTCAAATACATTATTAGAGACATCATGTAACATTTTGTCCTAATCTCACTCCTAATCCCACTTATCCCATTAGCCAAATAATTAAATAAATCCTATTTATTTAATTAATTTCCCAACCTAATCCCATTTATCTCACTAGCCAATTAATTAAATAAATCCTATTTATTTAATGAATTTCCCACCTTTCCTCTAATTTAAATAAATAAAATATTTATTTAAATTATCCCTTTCACATGTCCCAACTAATTCAAATAAATTAGGTCCTCACCTTTCATCTCATTGCAACACTTGTCCACCTCTCAATTGAATCATGTGTGGTAGTACAACTTTCATTTAATATCCTTCACATGTCCAACTAATAAGTCTCCTTTTATTCTCCTTCGTACACTTGTCACATGACTAAAAATCCTCATGCAGTGGGAAAACCTAATCAATCCTAGCCATCCACATCATTGAAATCAACTTTCAATCTCAACCATCAATTCAAATCAGCCCCTTCCTATAAATCAACCCTCTCACAAGCCATTTGAAGGCATCTAGTTTTTGAGTATCCTTATGCTATCAAAATACCATTGGAGCCTCTCATCATTCATCCTATGCCATTGTTATGCTATTGAAATAGTGAATAACCAACATTTCCCCCACAATCAATCCTTCAAAATCTCGCATTCTTATGCAAGGTTGAGAAGAGCAATGGAGATAAATCAAGCATAGCGTGGAGATTGGTTTGCATTCACATTTGTTATTTTGATTTTCATGTTATCTTGTGCTCTATTGTGCTTGTTAGGGTTTATTTGTTTGTTGGTTATGCTTTTACCCTAGATTTTAACCCTAACTACAGCTATAGTCGAGCACTCTAACAAATGTAAAGGGAAAATTCTAGCCTTATCCCATGGTATGGCATCACAATCATAATCATTTAAAGATAAATCAAACTTATCCCCAGGGATAAGTGATTCTTGAATCATTACCTTCCCGATCATCTTCACTAGACTTGGGTCATCAAGCAAGTCCATTAAATTTGATAGAAATGCACAGTCAATGTCACTGAATAGATTTTTTGAGGATATTCTAAAAGAATATCATGACCAATAATGTCTCAGACAACATCATCAACCAGGGGGAGTCAATCAGAAACACCTTCCCTAGTTTTTGCTCATCAAACCTATCCAAATCAGTCATTTACCACTTGCAAGGCAATAGAGAAACACGATGAGAGATCAAATGACTCATCTTGATAAATGATAGCAATTCGCTAGGAATAAAAACAGAAACAACCAAAAAAGAAGGAAGATGTGTAATAAACTTATAGAAGAGGCTTAGGGATATATTTATTATGCCACATGTGAGAATGTAATATAACCACGTTGTTGTATTCTTTTCCATAGCACCCCCCTTTTTGACATAGGCAAATAGGGACCCTCTTTTTTCGGTTTACTTTGACATATTTTCTTTTCTATCCAAGGGGTCCTATCGGAATTATGAGGTTTGTCATTTTTCATGACAGTAAACACATCCTTGAAGGTCTGATGCTCCATCCTAACACACTTCTTGGTGGCCTATCAGGGTTGGTCATGCTTGCATGACTGTAGAAGCATCCCCAACATCCTATCCCCAAGGACACTAGTGGGGGTAGTAGATCACCTTTGTCGATTCGGTGATTGGACCTTTAGCTTGCCTATGAGGAAGACCTTGGTAGCATTGGATTTGATTTCCCCCCACCTACCTTTAGCACTGCATTAATTGTAGTTCTCCTGTGTGTGTAGAAGGCCACTTTTTATTGATTTCAAGCTCATTTTCCCCTCAATTTGCTCTCTTTTTGGTTTATGTTTGCACTCCCTGCTGCTATTGTGCATTTCTTGAATGGATCGATGGTCGTGGTAGCTGGTGTGTGAGTAGTCTTAGATATCAGCTTGGTTTTAATTATTTTTAGTCGACTTTACATTTTGCATGTTAGGGTTTTGTTGAAAATCGATGGCTCGTCAGGTTTGATAATTTGGGTCTAGTCATTTTCCTCCTTTCTTTCTTTTGTTTTGTGTTTCCTATGCTTTCATTTAAATTTAGTGCAAGGGTTTTGTCATTTTTCATCTCATTTCCCCATTGAATCCATTTATACATTTGGCCCGCCTTTTAAGGTTGTTTGAATGATGTCCTATTTACTTTTATTTTTATTTTTAGTATTGAGTAGGATGTTGTTTCAATCTCTGACCCTTTTTCTTGATGTACTTGAATTTGTGGAGTGGTGGAGATTGGACTTCCAACCTCCTGCCTTCCATTTTGAAAGCCTTAGAAGGTGCCTACCAATCCTGATGTGTCTTCCTAACCTTACTTAGGTCCTTTCAAACTTGTTCCATTCAAAGTTCTATGATTTCCTCTTTCCATTTTGAAGGGATCGGGGATCGACTCTGATTTCCAATGATCTCCACTATAGAAATGATGTTGGAATTAGGTTTCCTAAGCTTTACCTTCCAATTTGAGCTAAACAAGAGTCAACCCCACCTTTTGACTCCTAATTACTTGACCTATATCAGAGTTTGGATGTCGGGCCTTTCACATTACTCGTTACTTTGGGAAGGATATCTAAGGTTTCCCCCGCATCCCAAATTCAATAACTAATACCCACATATAATGTCGGGACTTCACCATCAAGCCTTCCACTTTGGTCCTTCTCATTTCCTCAACCTAAAGAAAGATTAAGGCCCAAACTTTGATCTCTAATAGTCACCAAGAAAATGCATATTTAGTATTTATTGATATATTTATAATGATTTTAATTGTAATGCTCTTAGATAACTATTGAAATGGGCTAACTATGATTAACCCAATGAAGAGGTATGCCATTCCTGATTGCTTGAGTGTGCAGGAAGATGGTGGAAGTTCCACCAATGGGAGATGTCAAACAAGAATTCAAAGGGTACCTACCTCACACAAAGATGACTAATCCATATCCAAAGATCAGGGACTTAGATATTAGGTATTGAGACTACTAGGAATATTTATAGCAGATACGAGGAGAGTAAAACACGTCATTTCAAACCCAATGTATTGAGAACTTAGGATTATTCCATGTAGTTGCTTTCCCTGTTTTAGTACAAGCTCCAGAATTGGTCTGGGCATGCGCTTAGTTGTATAAGGTAGGTAGTAGGAAAATCATTGGGCCATTAGGGCATGTGGTCCTTGACTTCATGTCTAACATGATTGAGAAGGTATTTGGCCTTCCAACATATGCTGATTATGAAAAAATCATTGAAAACACATCCCTAACCTACTACAACACCAGAATAGGGAATGCCACCAATTATAAGAACCAACATCTCTTGGTGACTCAAAGGAAGCATCCCCTAAAGATGGCACCCATATAGCCAAGCCGTGAATTCAAGCAAAATGAGAGAAGGCTTATTATTATCCTCCTCAACAGGGTGTTTGGGATTCCTTCAGCAAATAAATGGTACTCCTAGATGTGTCAATTTAGCATGAAGATTGTGGATGGTAAGAAACTAGACTGGGGTATCTTCATCAGTGATAAGTTGAATGTCCAGTTGTCAAAAGTAATGGAGACTGAGGAATTTTATATGACATACTATCTGGTCTACCTCTTGGCTTACCAATCTAGTTTTCCTAGCCTACAATAGGTGGGCTCCCTCCAATAGGGTGAGGTCTTGGTGTATAAACATTTTCCCCAATTGGGACTTAAGGAAAGCATGAAGAACTTTTGCATCATCAATGACACATTTGTGTATGCAGTTATTAAAGGGTTAGAGCATGACTACTCCCAGAGGTTATCAGTGGAGGCTGCAGATGAGTTGGCTCATTGGGGAAAATGGTACATACAATTCCAAACATTCACATACATATGGGTAATGGGCTTTGACAAAACCCCATATAAGCTACCTAGGTACTCGAGTGACTGAATCATATTGTTGGAAATTTGTAGGTAGGTTGCTGAAGTGTACAAGTTGATATAAAGCAAGCACAAGTCTAGCTTTCAATTTCCCATAAAGGTAGGGGAATACTCTTGTCAAAACATAATCAATGCTAGGCATGTAAAAGTGGAGCTAGCTACCCTATCCTTGTGTGCATTTGACAATATAAGGAGCAAATTTGATCCCATTGGATGGGTTATCTCTCTAATAGGCAGTTGGTACATCCATGAGTATGCACTGGAAGATCACTAGGAAAATTGCATGGATGATCATGAAGTAAGGAAGAGGAATTACTTCAGGTTGAGTCTTCATTTGGTGAAAGGATTGAACATTAGAGGACTTCCTAAGGTTCCAAAGGGGATGAAGGAGGATGGAGCTTTGCTACAACCTTCTTATGAGGAAAAGAAGGTTTATAGCCAACCCCTAGATCCCATCAAATGGGATTAGGAAGAAGATACCTCCATTGAAAACATGGCTAAGGATGTGATAAAAAGGACCAAGGCATGGTTAAAGAATCCTTATCCCATGATCAACCCCTATCCTAGTAAGGAGACTAAAGGTTCCAAAGGGACTAAGAAGAAGAAAATAGAAAAGGGTGCACCCTCTACTGCTCTAAAAGATAAGGTAGTTAAGAAGGCTGAAGAGGTAGAAAGCCCTGCTACGATCAAGGGAAAGCATAAGGTGGAGGTTGTGAATGTTGAGTCTGATGAAGAGGAAGAAGAGACCATGCCATTAGCCTAAAAACTCTAAGGGATGGTTCTTTCTCCTACCCCCAAAAATGTAATAGTGGCCTTAGGCCCAAATTCCATAGTCACCACCATCCCATTGTCCACAACTCCACCTATCCTAATATCCACTACCTCCGCAACAGAGGTAAACCTTGATTCTGAATCCATTTCTCCCTCATCATCCTTTATTTAGTAAACATCCTTACCATCACCACCACCATCATCATCTTCACTACCATCACAACATCCACCTAGCCAACCTTCACCTTCTCCACCACAACAAATGCCTCCTCCCCCTACTACACATAACACTGAGGCACCCCTTGTACAGAACCCAATAGTGGAAGAGAAACCCAAAGGTGATAATACTCCATCAAATGAGAATTAAGTCAACAAAGACCAGCACGAGGAGGAGAGAACACATGAAGAGGATCTGTAAAGTAAAGGACCGCCATAGGTGGGTGATCTTGGTGGCACTACCTCAACCGATCAAGAGGGATCAGGTGGGTTTGAGGAGTCTAGGAAGAAATTTATATTGCCTCCCTCACCCACAAGGTCCTCATCTCCCACACATGTACCATCTGCTCCATCTCCTCCAATAGATACAATATCAGAGATAGGTCTCCCAATCTGGCTCAATCAGACTGTAGAGAAGAGGAAAATAACTTATGTGGAGGAGGAAGATCTAGCCACAATTGTAGAAGTTTTGGGGGCTCCCCAAAAGGGAAAGAAGGCTAGGACCCTTTCCTACCTCACCACCTGTTGGGACCTAAAAATTTCACACCAATTTTTGCAAAATTTTAAGTTCCCTTAATAAAAAATTTTAACTTCAACACAATAATCACGTCATGGCTACCAACCACTAGAACCTGTTGTAGAAGCATTTGCAGATGTACATACCAAACAATTGTAGTAGAAAACCCTAATTCTGCACTTTTAAATGAATTGAAAAACTCTAAGCATTCTACCATCGACAAGAGAAATAAAAGTGGGATGAGATTTCCAAAACATATTGATAGCAAGGATCATATCGATAGACTTTTCGGAAGGATAAATACATGGTATCATCGATGAAGTCAAATACAATAACAATGATGTCAGGAAGACTTGTATGATCATAGCAGAAGCTTTGGGTCCTGCTGACTACGTGAGTTACACCGATCATGGAAACCAAAGAGCCTTCGGTGACAGTCATATCGTTGCATTAAGTAGTGAATGAAACATGTCACAGAACCAAAATGTTTATAAAATAAAGAGTAATTGTTGTATGTTTCATGCCTTGTATGTATGTTTCAGGTTATACATTATGGTACACATACAAGGCAGAACTCAAGAGAGATTTAAATCTGGTTAAAGGGATGCATCGGGACTTAATGTATATTAGAGGATGCATTTCATGGTATATACAAGTCAGAGTTGAAAATAAATGAACTATGGTTCATAAAAGCAAGAAGTCCGGAAAGGAGATACAATTAAGTTTGTATGTATTGGGCTTTGTATATAAAGGTTGGATACAAGTAGTGTTGTAACATGGAATACGAGTGAAGAAAAAGGTGGGTCTTGCCGCTTGCACATTGGGCTTGTATAATAACAATGTATATCTTTGATATACAAGCCGATATACAAGCCGATATACAAGCGAAGATACAAGTTAAAGATACAAGCCAGATGTCAAAAGAAATTCAATATAGAAAAGTCTTTGTATGTTTAAATGCTTGCATGTTTATGATATACATATTCAAGATACAAAGGAATAAGAAGCATCGGTGAAGCTGAATAAGTCGAAACAAAGTTTATATGTCTTACCGAACCGATGGTCACAGTGATAAAATGTCAGTGACATATCGTGAAGATATCTCTGATGAAAAGTGTAAAGGAAGGCTATCGAGGAGATAACCATGATCAGGTGGCTTGAAATAAGTTACTCCGATCACATATCTTACTCCGATAGAATTACACTCATCGACGAGACTCTACCCGATAATTATATCGGTAACACTTGATAGATCGGGGAAGAATATTAATCACACAGCAATGAAGAAAGTCATGCCAATGGTAGCCACACCCACTTCTACATCAGGTAGATCTTGAGGATGTCCGGCCGATACAAATTTATGAATGAAGCGTGTCGGGAAGACCAAAAGGCTTCAAAACCATATGATAATCTCACATCGATGGTTCAAGTTAAGCCTTTGGCAATACAAATGATTATTCCCGCATTGGGTGAACTTTGTGGTACCTCCTCGAAAACATAAGAAATATCTTGAGGGACTTCAAGAAGATTACCATTAAAATTGATTACGAAAATGAAGTCTAATTAAAATATTTAATTTGCCAATGACAACTAATTAAATATTTTATTTTGCCAAAGACAATTGAATGAAGAGTTGTACCAAAGGATGCACCGGAATGTAAAGGGTCATAACCCTAATATCACAAGATATATATGGAGGTGCAAACCAACCAATAAAAGAAGAAGAGATTAGAAAAAACATCATGTTCAGAAGTAGGAGTTAGATAACTGGATGGATTGACCAGTTGTTGAAATAAAACATTATGTTGTACATTGTAAAATATTTTGAAATTGTATAATGGAGAAAAATGCATAAATTCATGATTTAATATTGGTGTCTATTGTTTGTTGAGCTGAACAATTATTCGGTTGTCTCCACATTGTTATTTCTCTGTTATTTGAACATGAGTTTCTAAGTTGATATTTCAGTTTCATTGAGACACACTTGTCATTTTCATGTAATCGAATTAATTGGTTTCCATTAAAGAATTAAAATCCTTTTGATTGATTACAATAACTTGGAAGTAACATTTGGATCAGTAAGAAAATTCGTATAATTGACAAGATTGCCATACTGTCTCCAATTCAATGTTGTCTTGTTATTCAAATTGAGGATCTACTCCATTTGTCAATACACATTTGATGTCATTGTGTGATTCTTTTGATTGGTTCCTTCAAGAAGGGATTAAAAATCCTTTCAATAAGTCATAGTAACCTGGTAGGATCAAGTGGATCAATAAGTAGAGTTTGTCAATCACATTCTTGCACATTTATACAAGCTATAAACAAACACAAGAGCCTAACAATTAGAATTGTAACCAGTAAGTGAATCATATATCATATACACCTTGACTCCATTAGCCCAATAGAAATAGACACTGGTCATACCAATTCCACTCTAGGATTCCATAAAATCTCGTTCAAACAATTACATCTCAAATCTTAGTATTAGGAGTAGAAGTAGTTTGGAAGCTTTATCTATTCCACACTTTATGCCATTGTGGGTAGATCCCTAAATTCATTTCAGTCATACATTCCTTTTATCTTCTTCAGCTTTCAAGGTTCAACTGCCTAGGTTTAGCAGAGCCTGAAGTGTAGGGAGTCATCAACCATTTAGGTTAACTCCGTTAGTTGGTTTAAAAACGTTGTAAGTCTGATCATAGTGCCTGGCATCCTCTTAGGGTTTGTAACTTGTAGCTTTGAGACCTAACAAAATGGTGACTCTACTGGGGAGTCATTCAGAATCTCCTGTTTAAAGATCATCCCATTACAAGGTCAGTGAAGTTCTCAAATTCAAATACAAAAAGGTAGCTCTGCTGGCAAGAAAAACCTAGAAAGAAGAAAATTTTCCTCTTCTCACAAGAGGTGGCGACTCTGAAAATAAAATTGATGAAAAATGAAAAAATATAACATACCCCCTTTAGATGCATTTTTTGAACTAAGAAGACATGAAGGAGAATCTAGATACTCTCCATTCAACAGGATGGTAGTCATATATATGCAGATACCTTTTAATCTTAGACTTGATGAATCCTTATGCATCAAGATGTTCATGTTAGCATATGAGCCTATGTCAATTTATTGGCCTAAATCACTGAAACCAGTTACTCTAGACCAGGTGAGTAAACTAATTGATATCATAGAAAAGAAAAGGTATGAAGATGCTATCAATCAGGAATCTAATAATAATATCAATGACAAATATCAAGACAATGATCAAACGATGCAACCAGTAGATCAGACATATGCAAGTGAAAGTTTTAGTGATGACATTTTAGATCTAAATGAAGAAGAAATTTTAAAAGGTCAATGCAATTATGATGATTTTACACAATACTTGGAGCCACAACATATTCCAGCAAACAATGAAATTACATATGATACATTAGAAGATGAGAGTAGTCTTCAAAATCTAAATGCTCATATTGTCCTAGTCCACCCACCTCAATACCCAAATCAGCAACTTGAGGAGGAAGAAAATGAGTATCTGCATATTCGGGGGAGAGGACAAACTCTCAGTGAAGAAGAGATGTGCACATCTAAAGATGATTTTCAGATCTGTTCAAATCCATTTTATAATGACATGATGAAAGAAGATGAAATGATTCTTTCCCTGGGAATACTAGAACAAGAATTTCATGTGTTCTCAAATCCATGTTATCATGAGGATGAAGCATTTTTAGATAATTAGGGTGATATGTCAGCTTGTGAAAGAAATGATTATGCTGATGAAACAATTATATCTGATTGTAATGAACTTGTGTATTGTGGTGATGATGAAAGGGATGAATAAAATGTCATCAATGGGATAAATGAAGAATATGCTCACTCAATAGTGAGCAAATTTCAAATTTACTCACCATTGAATAACAGAGATATACACATGGGAATGATCTAGAAGTTTCATGTCTAGCATGCATTTGCTTTGATAGTGAAAGCACTTTGTGTAACATTGATAAGAAAAATCTTGGAGCTGATCAAGATTCTATGTCCATCCATGTTCAAGAGGAGATATGCAAGTTAGACTTGAAGATCTTTTGCTCACATGAGAAAGATATTGGTTTGCACATCAAGGATAATGAATGTTCAACGTTGATTAATTCAAGTGTGCATCAAAAATTTGCAATCAGTGACATAGAAGAAATAGAAAAGGTTTCATATCTGATTGTTTCAGAAGATATTTACATGGCAAATTTCTCAGACCCATGTGAGAAGTATTTAGATAATGGAGTGAGCAGCATGAATGAGGCTAAATACTTTTCTTCCTATACACCTGGAACTTTTTTTTTCAGTTTGCATAAATGTCCATCTGATGGTTCCAAACTTTCTATATAGAATTATGATGAAGAAAACAATGAGAATTCTCATTTTTTAGATTAGCTGGAAGGTCAATTTACAATACATAACAGTAAGAAGAATATTGAAAAAAGTTACATTAAAGAGGGATCCTCTTTATGTAGCAAAGATGTATCACATGGAGGTGAGATTGTTCAGATTATACCTGACTTCTAGATGCATGATGATGAACAAAACACTAGCAATATTAAGCATGGAAAATTGATCAACAATATGAATTCATTAAATCAGATAAGCTTTAAAAATATTGACAGATTGGCTTCACCACAGCATGATGAGAATTAGATTTTTGACAGAGGGAAACATGGCCTTTTCTTTTCTGGTGGCATTGAACCGTCTATTATGGTGTGATTCTTCAAACTATATTAGATTAGGGCAAAAAGAAGAAGTTGACTCTGTTGCCCAATAGAGTAGGTACTGGTTTGCTCCCTAGAGATCTGGGATCTTGCTACACCCATAGGGGGCATACATCCCCAGACAAAGCCACTGTTGGGACCTAAAAATTTCACACCAATTTTCACAAAATTTTAAGTTCCCTTAATAAAAAATTTTAATTTCAATACAATAATCCCATCATGGCTACCAACCACTAGAACTTGTTGTAGAAGCATTTGCAGATGTACATACCAAACAATTGTAGTAGAAAACCATAATTCTGTGCTTTTAAATGAATTGAAAAACTCTAAGCATTCTACCATCGGCAAGAGAAATAAAAGCGGGATGAGATTTCCAAAACATATCAATAGAAAGGATCATACCGATAGACTTTTCAGAAGGATAAATACCTGGTCTCATTGATGAAGTCAAATACAATAACAATGATGTCGGGAAGGCTTGTATGATCAGAGCAGAAGCTTTGGGTCCTGCTGACTACGTGAGTTACACTGATCATGGAAACCAAAGAGCCTTCGGTGACAGTCATATCGATGCATTAAGTAGTGAATGAAACATGTCATGGAACCAAAATTTTTATAAAATAAAGAGTAATTGTTGTATGTTTCACACCTTGTATGTATATTTTGGGTTATACATTGCGGTACACATACAAGGCAGAACTCAGGAGAGATTTAAATCTGGTTAAAGGGATGCATCATGACTTAATGTATATTGGAGGATGCATTTCACAGTATATACAAGTCAGAGTCAAAAATAAATGAACTATGGTTCATAAAAGCAAGAAGTCTAGAAAGGAGATACAATTGAGTTTGTATGTATCAGGCATTGTATATGAAAGTTGGATACAAGTAGTGTTGTAACATAGAATACGAGTGAAGAATAAGGTGGGTCCCACCGCTTGCACATTGGGCTTGTATAATAACAATGTATATCTTCGATATACAAGTCGATATACAAGCGAAGATACAAGTTAAAGATACAAGCCAGATGTCAAAAGAAATTCAATATAGAAAAGTCTTTGTATGTTTAAATGCTTGCATGTTTATGATATACATATTCGAGATACAAAGGAATAAGAACCATCGGTGAAGCTGAATAAGTCAGAACAAAGTTTATATGTCTTACCGAACCGATGGTCACAAAGATAAAATGTCGATGACATATTGTGAAGATCTCTCTGATGAAAAGTGTAAAGGAAGGCTATCGGGGAGATAACCATGATCGGGTGGCTTGAAATAAGTTACTCCGATCACATATCTTACTCTGATAGAATTACAATCGTCGACGAGACTCTCCCCGATAATTATATCAGTAACACTTGATAGATCAGTGAAGAATATTAATCACACAACAATGAAGAAAGTCATGCCGATGGTAGCCACACCCACTTCTACATCGGGTAGATCTTGAGGATGTCTGGCCGATATAGATTTATGAATGAAACGTGTCAGGAAGACCAAAAGGCTTCAGAACCATATGATAATCTCACATCGATGGTTCAAGTTAAGCTGATGGCAATACAAACGATTATTCTTACATCGGGTGAACTTTGTGGTAGCTCTTCGAAAACATAAGAAATATCTTGAGGGACTTCAAGAAGATTATCATTAAAATTGATTACGAAAATGAAGTCTAATTAAAATATTTAATTTGCCAATGGCAACTAATTAAATATTTTATTTTGCCGAAGACAATTGAATGAAGAGCTGTACCAAAGGATGCAGAGGAATGTAAAGGGTCATAACCCTAATATCACAAGATATATATGGAGGTGCAAACCAAGCAATAAAAGAAGAAGAGATTAGAAAAAATATCATGATCAGAAGTAGGAATTAGATAACTAGATGGATTGACCAGTTGCTGAAATAAAACATTATGTTGTACATTGTAAAATCTTTTGAAATTGTATAATGGAGAAAAATGCATAAATTCATGATTTAATATTGGTGTCTATTGTTTGTCGAGCTAAACAATTATTCAGCTGTCTCCACATTGTTATTTCTCTGTTATTTGAACCTGAGTTTCCAAGTTGATATTTCAGTTTCATCGAGACACAATTTTTGTTTTCATGTAATTGAATTAATTGGTTTCCATTAAAGAATTAAAATCATTTTGATTGATTACAGTAACTTGGAAGTAACATTTGGATCAGTAAGAAAAACTGTATAATTGACAAGATTGCCATACTGTCTCTAACTCGATGTTGTGTTGTTATTCAAATTGAGGATCTACTCCATTTGTCAATACACATTTGCTTTCATTGTGTGATTCTTTTGATTGGTTCCTTCAAGAAAGGATTAAAAATCCTTTCAATAAGTCACAGTAACTTGGTAGGATTGAGTGGATCAATAAGTAGAGTCTGTCAATCACATTCTTGCACATTTATTCAAGCTATAAACAAACACAAGAGCCTAACAATTAGAATTGTAACCACTAAGTGAATCATATATCATATACACCTTGACTCCATTAGCCCAAATGAAATAGGCACTGGTCATACCAATTCCACTCTAGGATTCCATAAAATCTCATCCAAACAATTACATCTTAGATCTTAGTATTAGGAGTAGAAGTAGTTTGCAAGCTTTATCTATTCCACACTTTATGCCATTGTGGGTAGATCCCTAAATTTATTTCAGTCATACATTCCTTTTATCTGCTTTAGCTTTCAAGGTTCACCCACCTAGGTTTAGCAGAGCCTAAAGTGTAGGGAGTCATCAACCATTTAGGTTAACTCCATTAGTTGGTTCAAAAACATTGGAAGTCTGATCATAGAGCCTGGTATCCTCTTAGGGTTTGTAACCTACATTTTTGAGACCTAACACCACCAATGAAGAAGGAGTTAGGATAGCTTAGATAGAAACTCCTCTGGTGGATAAGGATGAGGTAGCCATGACCTCCCAAGATTACAATATTCAACAGGTTGTCCTTGACTCCAGAACGAGGGAAGGGGATAAGCATGCATTAACTGATGCAGTCACTGCCATTCTAGATAGGATGAAGAAGGATGAAGTGACCAAGGAAGAACTTAAGAAGTAGGTAAATCAACTATCTACTTATGTCATACACCTAGTGGGACCCATTTACTCAAAATCTCCTACACCAACACTATTAGAGGCCATGACCAAAGAAGGCCAAATCACAAATCCCTTGGGCATTCTCCCTGCCGCAACTACTTGGAAGAGTTCATTGGAGACCTTTGGGAATGGGACTATTAGGGAAGCTCTAAAGATATATCACTCCATTGAAAGGGAGCTAGAGGTGGTTGAGGCTTTGAAGGGTAACATTGAGGATGAATTATTGGTTTGGGAGGAATACCTCCCAATTTTGCAAAAAATGGAGACCATCCCTCAAAGCACACTTCTACAATCTGGAGTCCTAGATAAGGCTGATCTAGGGTCAATTGTGGAATGGCTAAAGGCTAGGAAGCTCAGGTTCAAAATCTTCCAAAAGTGTAAAGCAAAATTACAAGCAAGAACTGATGTCACTAGCCAGGGTTCGGGTAGGGTAGAAGCTCTCATTTACTTTACCCCATGCAAATTGAAAGATGATACAACAATAGTTCTCCCTGCAACTAGGGTAATAAAGGAGTTTTCAATTATCTTCTAGTAGCAACTATCAGAGCAGGGTATAGATAACCTAATGAGGCTAAAATCCTTCTTTATAGAGTTCCAGGGACAATTGGTTGATTTAGCTGGTATCCAAGAAAAGCTCAGATATTCTACCTACTCACAACGAATCAAGATCAAATATCACAATGGGCCAAATATGAATGACATTCAAGAAGCCACCTCTAATTTTCAAGGCCAATTTCCAGAGGGGACATAATATCCTTGTTCTTCACTCTCATTCATTGATTATTTTTTGGTTCTCCTTAGGATAAATGACCTCAAAAGGATTTCTCTATTGTATTTCTAAATTGGTTGTAAGGTAAGGCCAACCTTACCCACATGAGTAATTAACTTGTATATGATACCTCTATCCAGGCTGACTTGGGCGGAATTGTAAAATGTAAATGGAAGGAACCTCATATAAAAGGAGGATTTTTGGTCATTTTGGAAGGGGGATCATAGACCACTTGCACTTGCGCAAGAAATTTTGTAGATTTTATGGCATGTAAGGGGGAAATTTAATATGCATTTAGGGTGTGGGAATCCTACTCATTTGTAATTTTCCATATTATTGCCAATTAATATAAGACATCTTGGTTATTCCTATGTTCCTTCTCGTTGGTGGTAATATATCTGTGTTTTCTTTTCCTTGCATATGATTTATGTTGATGAATCTTGTACTTAATTGTTAAATCTTCAATTAAGTGGTTGGATAGGGTTTGAATTTTGTGCCTGTAATATGGTGTTTTCATAATTCTATTCTTCTTCTTACCTTTCCTTAGAATCTTGTACTTTCAATGTACATGATTTTCTGGAATACTAGTCATCCATTGTTTGTTTAATTTGATCTGATTAACTTTGTCGTATGAAGTGAAAAGCCAGGTGTAGAAGATGTCTAATTGTTTACATTTTATTTTCCTCTAACCCTAATCTCCTTTTCCCCTTTTTTATACACATAGTCAATAGTAGATTTTAGGACCCTGAACTCAAGAGAAATATCTATCTTTTAGAGATTACCAAAACTTAGATTGATTCTACCAGCACATGCCCCTTGAATAAACAATCACATTGTCCACTCATCTACTCTAACACTGTCGTGACCCAACTTACTGAGACCTTTGGGTAATCATAATATTATTAGGTTACCTTTTAGGAGTAGAGTGACATTCATTCTACTTAGTGTTGATGTGCCAAAATAGCCATCAACACATGCCACCTCACACCTAGCACCAACATTTATTTCCATCACAATGTGGGTTAATTATGATCTCAATTGGGATAATGGGATCGATTCAAAATAGTGTCACACGGTTGGTAGGATTGACTGCACTTGTAGTACCTTTATCATTAATTAGATTTGTATGATTGATAGGACTAAATGCACTTACTTTGAAGGCCAAGCAAAAAATTGGCTAGATTAGCTAATGCCAATTGAATTCATTAATGTCAAGTGACAAAAAACCTAGATTAGCCAATGCAAATTTAGTTTATTAATGATTACATTCCAAATGATGGTAGAGTCAATTAAATGGAGTTACTTATCTTTACTAATTAGCCATTTTTCTTGGTAAATTGTAAAAGTTAAAATTAATGGCTTTCATTATAGTAGCTATACGAAGAAAGTAAGTTATAAAGTACTTATTTGTGTTCATTCATGATTTTGAATTTAATTGTGTGATAGAGTTAATAGATGTAGAAAAGTATAATAGAAAAATTTATTTGTGTGTGGCTATGTAGGATGTTATTGATTTGTAGTTCTCAGAATGAAGAAATAGAAGACTTCGTCAAGTGGAACAAATCATGTCAAGAATTAACACTTTTAACATTTGCAAATGACACATTCTATTTTGGGTGGTGGGTTGAATCTCCCACACATGCATGCATGTATGATAAATTAGAAATTCAAATGCACACATGGAATTGGTATTGCAACTCAACTAACAGTGACCTAGAGAAAATCACTTTAATTCTTCTTTACTGGCCTTATTTTTACCCATACCTAGTAGTTTCTTGTACATTTAATGTAAGGTTCCATGGAAAATCATTTATTCACATTGTGAATGACTACATAATTGAATTTGTAACACAAACATTGCCTATTCATATATTCATTAAGCATTGTCGAAAAGAGGAACCAAAAATATTTTGGAGGACCAAATCAAGGATTGAAGGTCGAAGGATAAAAGTTTTATATGTAACTAGATAGTAGAGTATGATGTTAATTGAATATCTCAACTCTTGGTCTCTTCTCTATGTTCTGTGTTCACTATTGTTTGGAACTTTGAGTTTGGTTAGATGTTCATGTACGATGTAATTCCCCAATTTTTTTGATGGAGATGTTAATAAAAAATATAGAAGTAATTATGGTTTGACATGAGTTCAATGGCAATGTATATAGATGGTTCAAATTTTTAATATTAAATAATAGTCATTACATGGCAAAGATAAATGAGTTCAATGGCAATGTATAGTGATGTATACAAAGGGAAAAGATAAATGGATGTGTTAGGTCAATTCAAAATTTTAGGGTTTTAATGCTATCATGATTCACTTTGCAAAATCCCCAAGTTAAAACATTGTGGTTGGTGTTGTCTAAGGGATTTATGGTTTATCCTTCTAATTAATCATTGACCTTTGTAGCTAGTTTCCCCAGCTGAAGTCATCCTTTTATTCCCTTAGTGTTCATCGAGTTACCAACCACTTTGTTCTAAGTTACCGGCCCTGAGCCCCTTTATTTATTCACCTGACTAATACATTTATGTTCATGTCCTTGGAATGGACAAGTGCCACCATATCATATCATTGCAACCTCAACACTTGCCGCTATCTGGAAGCATGCACGATGTGCTCACCATTGGATCAATATTGGTATAACAAATTAAAACACCATCATTGATTTTACTATTATTATGTGAGTCAGTAAAGTGGGCTCAACTTCATATAAAGGGAGCTTCAGGATTTAGTGTGTTGTTTCACCATTTGATAAATGTTTCGATGGACGGCTGTAGTTGGATTCTAGAATGAAATGTCTTGAGTGCTATACTTGAGAACTCAAACCTCCAAAATCAACCTAGAGCCATTAGATTTACAAAGATCAATGGTTGAATAATTATTATATATAAAAATATAATATATATATAATATAATTATTATTAAATATATTATATAATATAATATAGAATTATTATATAATATATTATAATAATATATCTAATCTATAATGATTAGGGAAAGTAAAGTTTGAGATCTTTATGTTCTGCATTTAGCAGTATCTACTTCTAAGGGTCACAATAAATTTTACTAAATATCCTTATCCTTGATAATGATGAAATCCCATGAAAGGCCTCAGCTACATGAATTCATTCTTAATGATCCATTAACAATGTAAACAAGATTATTATCCTTCCTAAAATATTTACTTAGTTTCTTGAAACGAAACTAACACGAAAGAAATAACCCATAATAGAAAATGTAAAATGATGAAATAACAATCCTTGATTATTATTATCAAAATCCTACTTATATCATAAAATGGAGATAAATTCACACAAACTTTGTATGTTTTTCATATAAACTCAAAACAGAGAGTTACATGCTTTTGACAGACACATATCAAACTCACAGACTTCTATTGCTATGAAAGACAACAAAACTGCATACATCCCATTTGGTTTTCCAACCCTTGTTGCAACTAAGCAAAAGTATGCTGACATGATGACATACTTCAAAACAAATATCAAATCATCACTTCACCTTAGCATAAAATACTATGAGAACATAAATTGGTCTGGTGAACAAGGATAAAACCTTGACAAAACCAAATGACTAAGCAAGATGAATTATCCCTGGTGCTTTGCTAGCCACAAGTCAAAAACATCATCTGGGGGCCACTTGAACTTAAAAATATTTGCTACCTTACTCAAATGGGTAGCATAATGGGCATCCAAAGCTATCTTGGTATCCTTGACAAAACTGTCCAAACAATACTCTAGTCTCATCAACTTGTCAATGTTGTCATTCATGAGTATAGAATTGGGCTCATTTTTTGTCAAAACTAAGGAGCTTAGAGATGCCAAGACTTTGTTAAAATCTGCCTTCCACACATCAAATGGCTTGACCCATACTTCATCATTTAGGATTTTTGGAATGATGAGCTCCTCCGATCCTCAAAGGTGTTCATCTTATCCTTTAGAAGGGCCTCAAGTTTTGGCTGGTGAGATGAAACATCAGTCACTAGTCCCATCAATTCCATGACATCTTTTAATTCAATAGGGGCACTTGGATAAGATTTCACCTGTTCAGTCACCTTTATCAAATTTGCAAACTTAGGAGCCCAAATGTTGGATACCTCCTTCAATCTTGCCTCATTCTTCAAATTGTTGTATCCTGTCCATGCATCCTCTACTTTTCTAAGGACCCTTGTCAATCTATGTCCTAGTATATCATCAACAAAATTCACCAATTTACTTTTCCCTTCCTCCCTGGCTATCTTCTCTACCTCTTGAGCCAGTTTCAAACTCTTCTCTAAGTCACTCACCTGCTCCTTAAGATCCTTTATCCTTAAAGATAAAGTTACTCTATCTTGCACTGAAGTGTCAACTGAAGTTGATTGTGGGGTAGCAGGTCTTGATGAAACACCCTGTGAATCAGAGACCAGTGGTGCAATTCCATTATACTCTTCGAGTAATTTCATGTATTTTTCACTTATTTTATCATAGTCATCTTGCAATTTCCTTGATGTTTCTTCACTAAACAAGGTTGTATTGACTACTAGTGAGACTTCCAGAGGAGTTGGTGTATCCAAAACCCTTATAACAACCAAATTTCTTGCAAGTTCACTTACATTCTTGGCAACCTGAGGTTTATTAGTTTTAGGGGTGACTGCCCATATTACCAATGTTTCATACTTAGCATTGAAACTTGACCCAAAGTATAGGTCTCATTTTTTTTCCTCGAATGTCAAGACATATTGATCACCATCATGTCTCCTGATAGTACCCAAGGTAATAATAGAAGCAATGTCCCACCCAAGTAGCAAGAGGCACCCACTTTCTTCCACAATTTTTCTTCCCTCTTCTAGGGTGATGTTGTTGATTTAAAAATTAACCTCCTTGAGTGGCTACTGGGCTATATCCTTCATTTCCTCATCTGATGCTTCTCCTCTTTTCTTATTCATTTTGCTAAGGAAAAGTTCCTTTTTTCTCTTAATCAATAGATCCTTGAATTCTCTTGATTTGACAAACTCATCATCTTTTAAAAAAATAGTGCAAGCAAGAGCCCTCACATCATATACAACTCTATCACCACCCCTCATGTCTAAATGAATTCTATCTTGATGGGGGTCCTCAACTATCACTCTCTGAGGGGAAGAAATAACTTGATTGATTTCCTCACTGTCATGTGCATTATCGTCCACCTCTTCTGTTACTGCATAATTAGCCAAGGATGGTGGATTTCCTTGTGCCACTGATACCTCAAAAATTTTAGAATCAAGTGGTTGAATCTCTTGCCCTATTTGTTTATATTCCTTGGTGAGAGGTGATGTTGGTGGTGCAACAATTTTAGGGGAAAGGTTGGCAACATTATCCAACATGTATTGGACCCTAAGGATAGGATCAATTATGTGTCTAAATGCTCCTAGACTGGGATCTAGTTACATCCTCTATTTTTCTCCCTTAGTGATTTTTCTCAAGTCATCTCTTTTTTTGGTAACATCTTGATTAGAAATATAATTTCTGATAAGATCCTCTGCATAGTTGAAGATATGTTTGAAACTAGGCCTTCCTACCCCCAACCTAACATGATGGATAAGGTGTTCAAGATCAAAGTCTCTTCTCTTGTCTACTGCCCTTCTATAAGCCTACAACCTTGGGGATAACAATTCCAATGCTTCCCTAGCCATTATTTGAAAATTGGAGAAAACTAGAGATGTTGGAAGGAGTGCTCTCTTTTTATGATTCCTAAAGTGGAATATTTCAACCTCATTCAATTGCCACATAATTTCCATGAAGGCAAGTCTATTTGGCATATATCTCAACAAGATGTGAGGTTGAATAGGAGATCCATAAATCTTAATAACTATGAAATTGGAATGTAGATACCAATCCCCCCAATTATTATCAATATCTAGATTAGGTGCCAAATCACAAGGTCTTAGGAATTTCATAACCTTATCAGAGAGTCTGGTTGGTCCGTGACAACCCAAATTTCCCAAAAATACTTGCACAAAATACTCCTTAAAGACTACATATAATTTGAAGTGGACTAATGCATGCCCCAGATGTGTGTCCATTCTTGGACTGACATGGGGAAACCATCATTATCTAAGAATATCAACTTTAAGGAAGGGTGCCAAATATCCCTCCCATTGTATAAAATTAAATAACATATCATAGAATACCATTTGCAACTGATGATCCTACCATTTGTCTTTCTTTGATTTAGTTTAGTCATGATTCCCTCAATGATTTACTTTGCAAAATTAAATTTTGTATTCACCTTCACATGTTGAATGTCTACTACTAACACCATTAAAGAAATAGAAATTTGTGGCTTTGTATCTATAGCCAAGACCTAGTAGAGGGCATAATAGGTTTTAACAAAGTACCCTAGAAAAGTGTCTGTATCAAATGGTGCTTCCTCAAAATCTAGAATTTTGACTGGTTTGCCATCATTACCTCTTTTTCTATGCTTAGGAATCCATACCACCCTATAACCATGGTTGTCTTTGTAATACTCCCTCTTCAATAGGCCAAGGTCAATTGGGTGATTTGCTTCAGGGTCCAAGTTGAAAACTCCATAGATAAAATCTACATCTAGTCTAAACAATTCACCCCTTGTCCTGCACACTACTGATGAGGTATAAACAAGCTCATTTCTTTGATGGAAAAAATAACCCTTTTTGCATTTCCCAATTCCCTAGCCTTGCCAATTTATTTGTTTTTATAAGCAATATTTATCTATTTTTAATGAAATGTTGTACAAATCTTTATTTCCTAAATTGATGCAGAGGTAGGAGGACCAAAACTATCCTCAATAACATTAACAAATCAAATAACTAATCCAATTGCTTTGGTCAGGTTGAAGAGAACATTAATACATATTTTTCCTCCAATTTTCATGAAGATCCAATGGTAGGGGAGAAGGTTATGATTTTTTTTCCAAACCTGCAAACCCTAGGCAGCGTTCAGACATGCCCTCACGAAAATTGCAATATCTCTCACAAAACTTAATGAAATTATACCAAACTAAAATAATTGTAAACTAGAAACACATATATTTCCATCCATCTATTATGTGCATCAATGTGAGGCTGTATCAGGCCATACCATGCATATTTTCAGACTGCATTTTCAGAAAATTAAACTCTGCAGACCTACCCTCAATAAAATGCCATAACTTATTCAAATCTTAATGAAATTTGATGCAAAAAAAAGAAATGGAAAGTAGACTCAATACTCTTTCCATCCATACCACATTCTAGTCATATAAAATCCATACAAATCCATACCAATCTCTGAAACAGTAGTTTAACATTTAGAAAAGCAGAAACAAGGGTATCTTTTATTGATATCACATCAAAATGTAACAACCCGCATTCTCCAACCTTCTCCCCTCTACCTTCACAAATGGATACAAGGCCTTTTAAAAGCATTACATCATGACCTTTTAGTTTCTAACTTCCTTGGAACAAACTAAGAGCCAAATGACCCTTCAACTTCCAAGTTTGCATCTTTTTTCCAATTTTACATGACAACCTTTACATTGTATGCAATATTTTGCATATTTTAACCTCCTAATGACCTAAACATCTATTAGTGATTTGATTAACCTCATTACAATTTTGAACCATTAAAATTTAATCAAACTCCTATGGAAGTATCAATTTGTCAAGGTGCTCCTGCACCATACAACCAACCAACAAAGATTTCCAAGTCCCTTGGAAATGTATCTGCAAAACAAACCTCTTTTTCTGCATCTCTATCTGTCTCTTCATCTTTAGCTTCAGGTTTCAATCTTCACACAAATAGAAAGGTGACCAACCAACCAACAAAATTTGAACTACCATCATCTTAGAGCATCTTCAGGCTCCTTCTACTCCCATCAGTGGACTACTCTTCAGGCTGCAACATCAAGTGCTTCTTCAGTCAGGTATCCATCTCTCTCATTGCTTCACAACACCAACCCACCAAACCATCCATCTCACCCAACAGCAGATTCTGGTGATGCATCCTACCACTCTCTCCTTAGTGGCTTCTCTCTGCACCCTTATCCAGCCTAATCTCCATTAGAGAATGGTCATGACAGACCTTCTCTTGTCTGCCCTCACACACCTCATAAACTTCTTTCTCGCAGCTAGATGGACCAAGCACCTACAACCAAACAACTTAGCAAACAAAATAATGGTCACCAACACAATCTTTCCTTCAATTCTTCACCTACCTTCTCAGTGACAAGAACAAATACAACACCCAAATCTTTCACCAGCTCTGATACCAATTTGATGCAGAGGTAGGAGGACCAAAGCTATCCTCAATAACATTCACAAATCAAATAACTAATCCAATTTCTTTGGTCAAGTTGAAGAGAACATTAATACATATTTTTCCTCCAATTTTCATGAAGATCCAATGGTAGGGGAGAAGGTTATGATTTTTTTTCCAAAACTACAAACCCTAGGCAGCGTTTAGACCTGCCCTCACCAAAATTGCAATATCTCTCACAAAACTTAATGAAATTATACCAAACCAAAATAATTGTAAACTAGAAACACATATATTTCCATCCATTTATTATATGCATCAATGTGAGATTGTACCAGGCCGTACCATGCATATTTTTAGACTGCATTTTCAGAAAATTAAACTCTGCAGACCTACCCTTAATAAAAATGCCATAACTTATTCAAATCTTAATGAAATTTGATGCAAAAAAAATAAATGGAAAGTAGACTCAATACTCTTTCCATCCATATCACATTATGGTCATATAAAATCTGTACAAATTTGTACTAATCTCTGAAATAGCAGTTCAACATTCAGAAATGCAGAAACAAGGGTATCTTTTATTGATATCACATCAAAATATAACAACCCACATTCTCCAACCTTCTCCCCTCTGCCTTCACAAATGGATACAAGGCCTTTTAAAGGAATTACATCATGACCTTTCAGTTTCTAACTTCCTTGGAATGAACTAAGAGCCAAATGACCCTTCAACTTCCAAGTTTGCATCTTTTTTCTAATTTTACATGACAACCTTTACATTGTATGCAATATTTTGCATATTTGAACCTCCTAATGACCTAAACACCTAATAGTGACTTGATTAACCTCATTACAATGTTGAACCATTAAAATTTAATCAAACTCCTATGGAAGTATCAATTTGTCAAGGTGCTCCTGCACCATAAATTGATTGAAATTAGCCTTTAAATGTTGATATAATGGCATGTAGAGTTGGGTAATTGTGCGGGGTAATGCATTGCCTACAAGAGAAGTGGACTTCATGCAACTGATGTCAAGTGCGCCAGAAGTTGAGGGCACCAAAAATTTTAGGCATGCATTAATTAAAGGCTCTATTTTAAGTTCTGTTATTTTTGTTGGTTACCCAAAGACATTATGGCTCCACTCAGAGCCCTCTTTATGTTTTAAAAGACATCAGTAGTGAAGATTTTGTTTTTAGTTATAAGACTTCTTCAAATGGCATTTTCTTACCATCTGAAATTCAAGAGTTCGAATGTAGTTCAATTTTAATCTGTTGCTCAAAACATGGATATAAATATCATACTATGGATGGATGA
Source organism: Cunninghamia lanceolata (assembly GCA_027924645.1). Taxonomy (NCBI): domain Eukaryota; kingdom Viridiplantae; phylum Streptophyta; class Pinopsida; order Cupressales; family Cupressaceae; genus Cunninghamia; species Cunninghamia lanceolata. The sequence goes on along the minus strand of BSBN01000252.1, from coordinate 8,201,690 downwards.
AAATCAATCCCTTAGTTTTTGAAAATAATCAGACTTGTGTACTACAATATTCTCCATGAATGAAAATAGTGTTGTTATGAGTAATTTCTTTTGAAAACTAAATATTTGAGTAGTGTTACCATGTTGTTGTGGAAATGATTAAATGTGACCTGAGTTAAAGACCAATTTCTCCCAAGAGCTGGCCACTTGTGGGACTGTAGAATAGCTAAGTACTCTCATTTTTGTGGATGTTTCATTCAGTTGAAGTTTTTTTATGTTTAGTTTTCTGTTGTGAACATGCAGGGTGTGTTGTTTCAATGTTTTCAAAGCATCTACTTCAGTTAAACTATTGTGTACTATTGTTTTAGAACCCTCTATGTTGTTTAAATTTTTCCAGCGCATCTGCCTTAGTTAAAGTATTGTTTATTGATAGTTGGAAGTTAGAATGTTTTGTGTGGTATAGAATTTCTCATTGTTCAAAATCAGAGTAAAGTTGCATTTGTGAATTTCTAGTGTAGAGTTTACATGCTTTCTAGTGTAGAGTTTACATGATTTCTACTATAGAGTTTTCATGCTTTTTAGTATAAAATTCAAATGCTTTCTGTAGAAGGATATAACTGCTATTTCATTTCATATGCTATTTCAATCTTTTAAAGGAACTAGAAAACTGTTTCTCAATGAGATATCCAAACTCCCTATTGCATACAACCTTAGACACTACCCCGGTCGATAAACTGATATTTTTCAACTAAAGTGTTAGGACCTCATGATAGCCTGTCACTTTTTGGCACCATTGCCAGGGATACATGATTCTTTTTTAAGTGTTATTAGGGAAATGCTTGGAAACCTCTTGTAGTAAACACCCAAAAATCGTCACCAAACCTCTCTTTCTACATGGTCAGGAAATGAGGCCCACACGGAAGATTTATACCAAACCCCCCCAATAGTAATTCCAGCCATAAATAAGGAGGAAGAAGTCTCAGCTAAAGAACTAAATTATGAATTGATCGAGTAGGATCAACCTGAGACCTCCCAAAATACCCCATAAGTTTTACCACTTGACACAATCTTTGAGGAGATAATCATTTAGCCAACCAACCTAGTATTTGAGGAAGAGAACATTCCTTTTGACATTATGGCTAATAATCTCCATAATGATGTTGTCCCAAGAAGACCAGCACCACGAACCTTTACCTACCCTATTGCTCTCAACAAAGATGACGATGCACCAATGAAAAACATTTCACCATCCATCTTGCCGACTTTTAGGGGACTTTCTTCTAAAGATCCTAACTAGTTCCTCTTTGAGTTCAAAGTCTTGTGTCAAACATATGACTACAAGAATGATAACCAGAAACTTAAACTTTTTCCCTCCACTCTGAGAGACGCTGCAATGCATTGGTTCATGGGACTAGTCTCTGGGTCAATAACTATATGCGATGAAATGGAAACTATCTTTTTAGACAAATACCAAAGTTATTGTAGAGTTAGTGACAGGAAAGAGGAGTTGTTCAAACTAAGACAAAAAGAAGATGAGAGCCTAGAAGATTACCTTGATAGGTTTATCTTCCTAACCAAGCGATGTGGTGAAGAAGCCATAAGTCCAGAGATTCTAAAGACTATATTTCTCAAAGGACTTGATGAAGATGCTAGGAGGAGATTAGATTTAATGGGAAAGGGAGATGTGTCCCAAATTGAACTAGGTGATTTCTCTGAGCTATGCCAGAATTTTTCTCGTACTTGAGGAGGTATCCGAAAATCTAGCCTTTTAAGGAGCTCAAACAAAATAGGTAAACTGCGAGAGGAAATAGAAAATCTGAAGACTAACATTCTTGTTCAATTAAACACCACTTTTGATAGAATACAGGCCAAAACACATAATCCTAAGACTTTATCCATCTATTACCCTAGGTGTTAAAACAAGCATCTGTTAAGAGAATGTCTTTTGGATAAGGCTGACAATTGCCAAATCTGTGAAAAGAGCCATGCCAATGATCAATGTGAGATCCCGAATGCAATCAAGAATTCTAAAAAATGACCATTTCACACTAAGGAGGAAATCAATTTCGTAGGTCAGAGACCTGGAGGAAATTTCTCCTATGGTCAAAACTCCAACCCTACATGGCAACCTCCAAACACTTGGAACAATACACAATGGAAAACTCCATGGCCTTCAGCACCACCTAGTTGGGGAGTTTACCCACCTTGGGAACCACCTGAATGGATGAACCAAGCTTGGGGAAATCTCCAATGGCCAAATCAGCAATGGCATCCTCATAATCAACCCTCACAATGGAACCAACCACCAAATCAATTCTATCATGGTCCAAGATGAATGCCAAATCCGCAATAGAATCTTCTAACATCTCCTCAAAACCCTCAGTAGAATGAACAAGTTAATCAACCACCATTACCAGCACAACCTGTTCCTAATCCCAAGAACACACATCAAAATACCCCAATATATGTTGCGGATCAAGATAACATGGTAGGGGTCAATGCTATCTATTGTGGAAACCTTCAATTGAGGTCAGGAAAAACACTTAATCAACCTACCATTGTTGAAGTTACTGAAGACCTAGACGAGGAACTTAACATAGAACCAAACTCTTCTTGTACCTACAGAGTGCAACCCCAAGAAAAATTAGGAGGAATTACCCCCAACACAATCTCAAGCAACTCCACACCTACCATAGAACCGTCTCAAGAAGAAGTTGCCAAGCAACCATCAACTACTCTAGAGAAGGATCCTATACTAAGGAGGAAAAATCAAGCACCTTTTCTGGAACATCTCAAAGCAAATGTTCATAGGAATCGACTGGACATATCATTGTCTAATGAAACTACTCTGATACAAGAAATTAAACAACTCCATATCGATATTCCCTTGTTACAAGTGATTAAAGAAATTACTAAACTAAACCAACTAGTTAAATAGTTGTGCATTAAAATACCAGGAAGGACACATAAATAGATTAATACGGTGCACATCAATAGATATCTAGCTGACCTTCTAGCTGGAAAAACCTTAACCCCAAAATATGGCGACCCAGGTAGTCCACTTATAACAGTAATCATTAATGAGGTAGCAATACCTAATGCATTGGTGGACTTTGGAGTAGCCATTAATGTTATGACAGTGGATGTTATGGAAAAACTTGGACTAACTAATTTATGCCCTACAACTACCATATTAGAAATGGCAAATCATGCCATAGCCATTCCCAAAGGTGTCTTAGAAAATGTCCCTGTCCAGGTTGACGATTGGGAATATCCAGCAGACTTCCAAATCCTCCAGTTCCTCACACCCAAAGACAATTACCCGGTAATATTGGGTAGGCCATGGTTAGCTACAGTTGCAGCCAAGATTGAGTATAGAGTAGGAGGAATGATCATTTCACATGGTCCCAATAGAAAACATTTAAGTCTATATCCCCTTGCTCAACCTATAGAACATAACCAAATCTAGGTTGATGAATCAGATGAATCTGACAAACAAGAGAATCTAGCTTCACTCGCTATGGTGGTTATTAAACAACATGGCGAAGAATTGGAAGATGAATTTGAAAACATCCAAGATCTTTCCATAGACTCAAGTGATGAAGAGATCTTAGAAGTGGAAGAAATTTTGGGACATCCGATCCACATTGACAACAAAGAACATGATTATACCAACTTCATAACTCGACCTTGTCCCCTGGTGAATATCATTTTGAAAATAGATCACTTCTTTGAAGATACCACTAGACTCCATAGAACCATACCACATATTTGTCCTCTCAACACTTTAACAAAGGAAGTTCACACTATCACCTCCAATTATCCTAGAACCAAGACTGTCATGTTATTACCAGGAAAGACTTTAAATATCAATAGTTGGTTGACAGAATCCAATGAGCTCAAATTATTTGATGTTTTGATAAATAGGTCCAAAGTTTTTGCTTGGGACTATACAAATATGAGAGGAATTCACCCAAGTATTTATACCCACCACATCTATACCGAAGATGTTAGACCGGTCCATCAACCACAGTGAAGACTCAATCCTACTCTCAAAGATATTGTCAAAACTAAAATCGAGAAACTTTTACAAGTAGGATTTATCTATCCTATCTCAGACAACAAATGGGTTTCACCTTTGGTAGTAGTGCCAAAGAAAAATGGGAAATGGAAGGTGTGCATTGACTATCGAGAACTCAACAAAGCAACCTACAGAGATTATTTCCCACTACCCTTCATAGATCAAGTTTTGGATAATCTAGCAGGAAGGAAGTATTTTTCATTTCTAGACAGGTTTAGTGGATATAACCAATTACAAGAGGCAGTAGAGGACTAGGACAAAACTACTTTCACCTATCCTTAGGGAACATTCACATATTGGGCTCTTCCCTTTGGGCTCTGTAATGCTCCTGCCATGTTCTAAAGAGTTATTCTGGCTATCTTTACTGAACTTGTAAATGACTATGTAGAAGTCTATATGGATGAATTCACAGTCTATGGTTCCACTTTTGATGAAGGCCTCAAAAATCTAGATAGAGTATTGCAATGATGTGAAGATCATCAACTATCTCTAAGCCATGAGACATGTCTAATAATGGTAGAACAAGGTACAGTGCTGGGACATCATATCTCAGCTGAAGGGATAAAGGTTGACCCTAAGAAGATTGAAGTCATACAACAACTAGAAACCCCAAAGAATCAAACTGATGTTAGAAGTTTCTTAGGACATGCTGGTTATTACCAGAGGTTTATAGAAAACTTCAGTAAGATTGTAGCTCCCATGTTCTCTCTTCTCCAGAAAGACATGGATTTTGGCTGGACAGAAGAATGTCAAAAATCCTTTGACATTATTAAAGGAAAACTTATCTTAGCTCAAGTCCTACGAGGACCTAACTTGAAACTTCCCTTCCATATTTATGCTGATTCTTTCAATGATGCTCTTGGGGTAGTGTTAGGTCAAGAAGATGAGAATGGATGAAAATATGCTATATATTTCATCATTAAAAACTTGAGCCCCACTGAATGAAATTACACCACAACGGAGAAAGAATTCCTAACAATAGTTCATGCAATAAACAAATTTTGGCATTACATTATAGAATACAAAGTGACTATGTTCACAGACCATTCAACTATCAAATACCTAATGACCAAACCTGTAGTGAATGGAATAATAATCAAATGGTTATTACTTCTTCAAGAATTCAATGTGACCATAATGGATAAACCTGGGAAATTCAATGTAGTTGTAGATTTTCTATCCTAGATAAAACAAGATAATGGAGATTGTACCCCTATGCAGGATGAATTTCCTGATGAAAATTTATTCGTTGTCTCCATTAAAACACCCTGGTTCATAGACATTGCTAATTACTTAGCCATTGCAGAGCTTCCCCCAGACTTTACATCAAAACAAAAGAAACGCCTCATTCAGGAAAGTTCTCACTTCAAATGGATTAATGGCATGTTATTCTAATATGGGCCGGACCTGGTCCTGCGATGTTGTGTCAGACCAGATGAAACATACAACATCCTCAGAGTTTGCCATGATGATCCATCTGGTAGACATTACTCTACCAAAAGGACTTCCCATAAAATCTTAGGTGCAGGATACTATTGGCCCTCTATGCACAAGGATGTAAAGAACTATGTTCGCTGTTGTGATGAATGTCAACAAGTGGGAAGACCTATAGCCTCCAACGAAATGCCTCTACAACCTCAGGTAGTTTTTGAACCATTTGAAAAGTGGGGACTAGATTTCATTGGTCCTATAGATCCTCCTTTGCAAGGGTAAGAGTATATTCTGGTCTGCACGGACTATCTTACCAAATGGGCAGAAGTCCAAGCTTTAAAAGTTGCTAGAGAAGAACAAGTTGCAGACTTTTTGTATAACAAAATTTTTCTTAGATTTGGAGCCCCGAGGTCAATTGTCACTGACCAAGGACCTTAATTATGTCCAAGGTTTTATTATCTTTCATTGATCATTTCTAGGTAAGCCATAAGAAGTTGTCACCTTATCACCCAAAAGCAAAAGATCAAGTAGAAGTCACTAATAGGGAGCTCAAAAACATCCTAACAAAAATAGTTTCATCAGGCAGAAAGGACTAGGCCAAAAAATTGCCTGAGGCTGTTTGGGCTTACAACACAACTTGGAAATCCACCACTAGTCTTACTCCTTACAAATTGGTCTTTGGGAAGAAACCTTTTCTGCCCATTGAATTTGAACTCCAAACTCTTAGAACAACAATGGAGCTAGACTTAGACCTTGATCAGGCTCAGGTACAGAGAGTCTTGTAGCTTAGTGAACTAGATGAACTACACTTAGAAGCTATTCATCAAATTGAGCTAGTTCAACAACAACAAAATGCCTAGCATGATAAACACATCAAGGAAAGAGAATTCCATGAGGGAGATTGGGCATTGTTGTTTGATTCTTGATACAAGGACTAAAAAGGCAAACTCAAAACCCGTTGGCTAGGTCCATACGAGATTTCTGAGGTATTTCCAAACGGAGCAGTACAACTGAAACCCATTGATAGTGATTCTCAAACTCTCTTAGTTAATGGACATCAACTCAGGATCTACCATAAACTTGTCAACAAAGAAGAGTTTACTCAACTAGTAGAAATGCATGGAGAAACTCAATGTGTTGATTCTGCTTCGGCATAAACAATACCATAAGCCAAGTAAAAAAAATTTAGTGTGTGTATATGCATTTAGGAACAATTATTCATATATTCATCTTTGTACTTGCCTAAATTTCATCTATGTTTTGCAGGATTTCATCTTTGAAGAAGTGTTACAAATTCCAATGCATCTCCTAGTGATGCTCCATAACTTGTCTGAATAGATCCATACCCTCGCTTTGTTCCTGCATTTTGGCTGCATCTTTCAGCGATGCTCCAGAACTTTGTTCCTACATTCTAGCTACATCTTTCAGTGCTGCTCTGGAACTTTGTTCCTGAATTTTGGATGCATCTTTCAGTGATGCTCTAAAAATTTGTTCCTGCATTCTGACTACATCTTTCAGCGATGCTCCAAAACTTTGTTCCTGCACTCCAGCTGCATCTTTCAGCGATGCTTTAGAACTTTGTTCCTGCACTCCAGCTGCATCTTTCAGCGGTTCTCTAGAACTTTGTTCCCTCATTCCAGCTGCATCTTTTAGCGATGCTTTGGAACTTTGTTCCTACATTCTGGCTGCATCTTTCAATGATTCTCTAGAACTTTCTTCCTACATTCTGGCTGTATCTTTCAGTGATGCTCCTGAACTTTGTTCCTGCACTCCGGCTGCATCTTTTAGTGATGCTCTGAAACTTTTTTCCTACATTCTGGTTGCATCTTTCAGCGATGCTCTGGAACTTTGTTCCTACATTCTGACTGCATCTTTCAGTGATGCTCCAGAACTTTGTTCATACCTTCCATATCTATTCCTTTGATATCTTCCTCCACCATTGTGAACTTGTGATTTCTATATGTGAAAATGTTCCTACTATCTGCAAGCACACCATGATCACCCTGAAATCCACCATGAAATCCATCATGAGTTTGTCATTCTTGACCATAATAAATAAGTGTTATTATGACAACTTGTCATCATAATAAATTCAACCACCCCATTATCACATCATAATAAATTCATTTCATTAAATCAAATAGTACCGCCACCTAGGATGCTATTACATCAGCAAAAACAAACAACTTTCAAATCAATAATGGAACAGAAGGTAAGTACATCTTTTATTTTAAATAGATCATTTATTGTGAATAAAAGTAGATAAATTGGCATGAACCCTTTTCTTTTCCAAATTTGGCAAATGTGTGAATTGTTTCTTCACTCGAGAAGGTGGCAGCTCATTCACTCTATCCCATGCAATGTCATAATTAACTACTGCAAAGACAAGTACCCTGAATCAACATTACCAAAGTACAAGTGGCCCCAAAACATGCATTTCCTTTATTTTCCCTATTAGTTTCTTGAGCAGTTTTATTACTTTGGGTGCCAGATATTTCAGTAGACATTGAGCAGTATTATCAGTAAGAAATAGAATGGGAGGAGCCAAACACCAGTCTAAGCCAGCTTCACCATATAATTTTTTGGCATTAGGGAATATTTCAGAGCTGTTTCAGAGAGTACGGTGGCTAGACTTTATAAAGAAATTCAAGGGACACCATGTGCAGCTGGTCAAGGAATTTGCCGAGAACTTTGTAGATGGGCAGTCAATTGTGCACAGGAAGAAATTCAAGGTAAGTCCCCAAATTATCTCCAAATTATCTGGTATTGGAAATGAAGGTATTAATTTGTCTGAAACCATAAACATTTCCTATCAAAAAATGATAGAATTTTTTGTACAGGAAGGGGAACCTCACCCATTACTAGTTGTGAATACTTGGGGGCAAAACAAGGGATTTCACATAATGTCCATTGTAGAACCATGGCAAACAATAGTTGCATGGATTATTAAGTACTTCACCTATGAAGGGCAATGTGCCACTATAGTTGGTACCCCTTTTCGGTTGCTCATTCATTTGCACCATGGTTTAGAAAACCCTAAATTAAGGGTTAACATTCCTACCTTGGCCCATGATTCCCTTATTAGTATGATAGAACGATTCAAGATAGGGTCTGGGCCTTTAAAGCATCATGGTCTTATACATTTAATTTACAAATATCATTGTCATAAGAAATGAAAACCAGATGTAAAATGGTAGAAGTTTCTACAGAAATTTGAAAACCATGAACCCTTGAGACAATTTGAGGAAGGTGAGTCATCTGCTATGGCAACCCAAAATATGAGAGAACTCTCCCTTGTAACTCAAGGTGACAAACAAGCTCCGAGTGGCGAAGTGCTAGAAAATCTAGTAAACCCCTTAGATCTTGAAGAAAGGCCTAAACCACATAATGTACCTGAGACCTCAGAAAAATGAGAAAATGTGGATTTAGTAGACTCAGAGGAGGAATATACTTGGCCTGGTAAAAAGGAGAAGAGGCCCAAAATGAAACTACAAAAACCTCCTCCTCTAAGAAGGAGAAAGCAACTAGCTATTGAATCTAGTTGTGCCATAGCCTGTGATTTGCCCCTCATTCCCAAGAAGAAGAGACAAGAAAGGCAGCCTTGTGAAAAAGCAACCTAGCCAGATGAGATTGTAAATCAGACATGTGCAAATGTAACTCAAACTTTAGAGAATAAATCCCCTGAATATAGACAAGAAATTGACCCATCTAAAGAGGACCAAAAAGAAATAGGAGAACAAGGACAAGAGGGAATTAGGGAACAAGTTCCCAATTATGTCCTAATTGAAGAAGAGGAGGGTCAAGAATATAGGACTGTCAAAACAATTTCTTCATCACAACAGCTAGAAAACATTTAGAGAATCGATACAGTGCCTAAGGAGAGACAATTATCTCCCTTAAATAATGTTGGTGACATAGGACAAGGTCCATTAGAAGAAATTAATGAAGGGCATGTGTCTGGCAGTGAAATAGAAGTTTTCATTTCCCCCCTTTCTACAGATACAGAGGATAACAAAAATGAATATATGACACCGAAAACAGAGAAATTAAAAGAAGAAATTATGCAGTTGAAAAATAAAATACAATTGAATCAAGAGAAGTTAAGCAGTTAGTAGCAAGAAATAGCGAAACAGAAAGAGCTTCTGGAACAAAGGGATCAAACCATTAGAGAACTGCAATCGCAATTGCAGCAAGTTGAAGAAAGAGATAAGCATTGTCTAGATAGTCTATCTGAAAGAGATAGACAAATTAAGAATATAACTTTCAACTTGGAACACTACCTGAAGACATTTCTAGAGAAGTAGGAAAAATAGAAACTAGAACTAAATAAATTTGTAAGTAGAATTGTTGAACTGGAGCAAGATTTACAGGAAATTAATATTAGGCTAACTGTGGAATCAAAGGAGGTTCAAACCAAACCAACTAAGATGGAATGGTTTCAAATCCACATTCCTCCCATGTTAACCAAGTGGATGGAGAAATGCTATTTCTTAAGGCAATCTGGGGATGAAAATTCTAGACTTAAGACATAAATAGTATTGTTGAAAGTATCTTATGATGGATTGTATCAGGCTAAGATGGATGCATGTCAAATTGGAGAATTATTGTTGGCCTATAGGAAACCATCCAAATTGTATTCTATGTTCCTTAATGAACAACTATTAAGGTGGAAGCTCCTGAGAATCTCTTGCAATTTACCACATGACCCTAATGACCAACAGTTCCTTGAAGCGTTTAAAGAAGCATCTCCTATGCAGAAAAAATTGTTATGTGAGTTTTTCATTCATAATCTATTTCTTGAAAAGCATAATGATTTCTTCATCAATCTGTTTGTGGGGGAAGTTCAATTAAGGGAATTCTTGTCAAATATGCAAAATCAAATTCAGTGGCAGGACAGAACTAGAGAATATCTTCATGCAGAGAGAACTGTGGGACTACACATGAGATACCCCAATCGGAAGCTTTTTTCTTTCAAAGCCCAATTTAGAAGAATTAAGAGTTATGAACATATGAAAGAGGAATACAATGAAAGTATTAGGATCTGCTTTGAATATTTCAAGATTAATGGACCATAGTCAATTGACAGGGCTTGGAATGCATGTGAAGAAAGGCATACCCCCTTACCTATGTATTTAAAAAGGAGAGAGATGATTTCTCCTACTAACCTCAGATGGTCATACAAAAGAGCTAAGGCATTGACAAAGATTCTTCAACAACTAAAAACTAAGTGGATAGGGATGAGATATAGGCCTCCACTACTTTTACAGCCACCCCTTGCAGTCGTAGTGATTATAGAACAAGATCCTAGGGACCTACATACCTGGCAGCTGAGAATCAAACTACATAAATGCTTTTTGAAGGTTCCTAACCATATTGATGAGGAGGAAAATGAAATATATGATCTGAGTTCAAAGTTTGATGAATTGAATAGGAAAAGAGAGGTAGAAAGACAAAGAATGCATCAGAGAGTAGGAGGACCTACTCAAGGTTAGGAAGGAGAGGATGATGAGGTATAAACAACTTCATTTCTTTGATGGAACAAATAACCCTTTTTACATTGCCCAATTCCCTAGCCTTGCCAATTTATTTGTTTTTATAAGAAATATTTATCTATTTTTAATGAAATGTTGTACAAATCTTTATTTCCTAAATTGATTGAAATTAACCTTTAAATGTTGATATAATGGCATGTAGAGTTGGTTAATTGTGTAAGGTAATGCATTGCCTACAGGAGAAGTGGACTTCATGCAGCTGAGGTCGAGTGTACCAGAAGTTGAGGGTGCCAAAAATTTTATGCGTGCATTAATTGAAGGCTCTAGTTTAAGTTCTGTTATTTCTGTTGGTTACCCAAAGACATTATGGTTCCACTTGGAGCCCTCTTTATGTTTTAAAAGACATTAGTAGTTAAGATTCTATTTTTAGTTATAAGACTTCTTCAAATGGCATTTTCCCGCCATTTGAAATTCAAGAGTTTGAATGTAGTTCAATTTTAATCTATTGCTCAAAACATGGATATAAATATCATACTATGGATGGATGAAAATCAATCCCTTAGTTTTTGAAAATAATCAGAGCTGTGTACTGCAATTTTCTCCATGAATGCAAATAGTGTTATGAGTAATTTCTTTTGAAATCTAAAGATCTAAATGGAGTTACCATGTTGCCGTGGAAATGATTGAATGTGACCTGAGTTAAAGACCAATTTCTCCCATTTTCTGTTTAGTTTTCTATTGTGAACCTGCAGGGTGTGTTGTTTCACTTTTTTCAGAGCATCTGCTTCAGTTAAACTATTGTGTACTGCTATTTTAGAACTCTCTATGTTGTTTAAATGTTTCTGGTGCATCTGACTTAGTTAAATTGCTGTTTATTGATAGTTGGAAGTTAGAATGTTTTGTGTGGTGTAGAATTTCTCATTGTTCAAAATCAGAGTAAAGCTGCATTTGTGAATTTCTAGTGTAGAGTTTACATGCTGTCTAGTGTAGAGTTTACATGCTTTCTAGTATAGAGTTTTCATGCTTTTTAGGATAAAATTCAAATGCTTTTTGTAGAAGGATATAACTATTGTTTCAATCTTTTAAAGGAACTAGAAAACTATGTCTCAATGAGATATCCAAACTCCCTATTGCATATAGCCTCAGACACTACCCTGGTTGATAAACTGATATTTTTCAACTAAAGTGTTAGGACCTGACGACAACTTGTCAACTACTACCTTAGTTTTGGGGTCATATACACTAGAAAGTGCCATAATTAAATCTACATTGATAAAGACATTTGGCACTACCGTCTTCCCTAAGTCTAATGTCTAGATGTTCGACAAAGGACTATGATCTTTTCCCCTCTTATAACAATATCAAAACAAATCCCACCACTGGGGAACTATGATAACATCTCTAACATATGTTGCATTGTCCATAAATCTATCATATATAACTCCAGCTCCCTGAGAATGTTTGGCCCATTTGGAAGAGCTAGGGAATTGAATCATTATGTCTTCATCCAAATCCCTCTTCCTCTTTCCCAAGAGGGGTTTAAGGTGATTCATTTTTAGGGTTCTAGATAAGGACTAGGCTTACCAAAAAATAGCAACTGAGTTTCTTAAAGTTACACAGAACTCCCTCAAAACAACCTTTAGAAACTTTTAGTACAATTATGAAGACACGAAAGATCCTATGAAAGCTAGAACTCAAGAGAATTACACTTACCCTTTTTTGGCCTTTTGAAAACCTAGATTCTTCTGTAACCTGCACTCTTGAGAAAACCTTTGGTAACACCATCCTTCTTCTTCTCAGCAACTTTGTTACCTTCAATTTGGGACGTCTCAAAAGAATTAATTGTTTTGATTGGTGTAGTTAACAAGCCATCACTTCTGCAGTAATGGCTTGAGTGAGTGAATATTTGCATATCATTTGGTAGCCATTTCTCCCTTTTAAATGTGAGTTGTTGATTTTTTTAGGAACTGAAATGATCAATGATTGATGCTTCATCACACAAGTTATTTAGAGCCATTTATTAAAACTATATCACATAATTCTTTTATAATGTCTCTTAGAGATTGACACCTATACAACACTGATGAATCAATGAAAAAGGGCCCACCTAAATCTGAGTCCTTTATACAAAAGGCATTGCAATATCCTCCATACCATGGGGACACATGGTGGCATGGCACATTATCGCATTCCCGTCTCATTGCCACTTTCAAAAACTATTTTGAAGGAAAAGGTTTGTGAAGCAAATGAAACATTGCCACATAGAAAACTCGACCCACCATCTGCATCAGAAAAATTGACATCCCGACAATGACACTTGGCAATGAATCGCATCCTTGCATTTTTGACAAGTGGGGATACTTTTAGAATGTGATGTGAAGTAGCTTCCACGACACAAATAGAAACTTGTCACACTGTAAAGGATCCCAAGTGAACACACACATGTCCACATGTCTACAAATCACACTATTGGCATCTTGATAAGATTAGTTGTCATTGATGTTAAAAGTATGTGCTCCGGAGATAGTTAATATGCAGTATCAACTGGTACAAGTCAATAGTATGAGAAATAATGGTAATCAACCTAATGTCTAAGTATGATACAGAGGAGAGTACACTTGTTCTAAGATGTTTCCTATATGTCTACATTGATATATTATCAGTTTGGTGTACTACACTTAGAGACAAGTTGTAGAAGTTTTGCTAAGGCATTTACAGTGTATACCCTAAGGCAGAGTCATAGTATTTTGGTCCACATTCCTCCACAGAAAAGGATTTAGTCTTGCAGTTCTGAAGACAAGTTAATTGGCATATCAATGTGTTATATCCAAGAGCTTAAGTCTTTATAGCCTCAACAGTGAAAGTTATAAGTGACAAAGTTTCGGTCTCTGATTTGACAGAGTAAAGTAATGGTAAAGACTTGTTGGAATGCTTTGCATTCCTCTGAAAGTGAATATTTGTTCATGCAATTTTGAGGACATGTTTATAGATAGTTAATGCATACTTCTTTGTAGTATCAAGTTATTTAGTGGTCCACAATTTTAGTTTTCACATGAAAGAAGTGCTATAGTTGACTCTAGATGCCTAACTGGTCTCAGAATACATGTTTGAGTACTTGCACCAGATGAAGAATATATAGATCAATAATTTGAAGTTTTGTGAACATTCTACATGTCTCAATACTTCTTAGGTTTGAACCACATGCAAATCATTCTTGTTTCCAGTACCGCATGAAGTGTTCAAGTCACCTTGAGTTATATATATGAATGTTGATTACAATGCAACTGAGTTCAATGTCTCTGGATTCTTTAATAAGTGATAGATATGGTTGTGAAATCTTGGAGAAATGTTAATAATGATTCATGATTTCATTCATAAGAGTTTTAGATGTTTTAGTGGTCTGCCATGCAACATCCTAAGTTTTGATGTGTTATAGTCAGTCTGAAATGCTCTAATTTCATTAGTTCAACATATTTCTTCTTTTGTGGATGCACATAATGATTAGATATTTTAGTTGAATGGTGTGAGGATAGTTTTGATAAGGTATATTGCTCATATCTTGGTTAGCATGATGTTTTTGGCATCTCCCTAGTGCTACAAAGATGGAAAGTTAGAAGTGTTAGTGTTGTTTGGGCTGACAGTCTAGTTTCTTTCATTTGTGGTTGATCCTAATTAGTTAATTTGACTTTGAAGGATATGTTGTGATACATTTTGGACCCTACCATGAGGTGTGGTGATCTGTAACTTATTTCCTTTTCATAATGTATATGTTTGAAGCCGACCCATGGAGAATCACACGTTTCATCTAAAGGTCTTTTTGGTGCTGACCTAATTGAGGATTTGAGTTGTTGTGGAGGATATATATATATAGAAGAACAAAGTCATTTGTGAAGAGTGTGAATGAGAGAGATGAATATCAAGGATGAAGTGTGTGGATTTATTATGATGGAGTAATTATGCAGAAAAAGGGGACTGCAACATCAACATAAGTCAGATGTTTCTTTCACAACAGTTCATGTTTATACTTTCATTCTAATTTTCATGTATCCTGCTATCAGACAGTGAGTTTCCTTTGTAGGTCTTTGTATCTTGCCCTAAGGTTGTAGCCTTAGTTTGGAATTCAGCAGGGAGTAGTAACTTCCTTGGGTTGTAGCCCTAAAACAAAGTTGTAATCTTTTGTAGTAGTGAGCTTATTATATGGTGAGTTAATCCTCACCGTGGTTTTTTCCTCATTGGGTTTTCCACATAAAAATCCTAGTGTCTTGGTGTGGTGCAAGTTTTACTTTCTATTCTTCATCTTTTGGTTAAAATGATTTAATGGTTATGATGTAAATGGAATTGATTTAAAGTTTAAGAATAGATTGATTCACCCCCCTCTTAGTCTCTAGATGTGTTCAACAATTGGTATCAGAGCCAAGTACCTTTGAGAAGCCTAACAACTGAGGTAGATCCTGCACTTGAACACATGGAATCTGAAGCAATGTCTAATGATGTGTTTTCTCTAGAAGCAATGGAACCTAAAGGTTGGGACCTCAATCTAGATGAGGTTGACCTTGAAGGTGAACTCCAGTTAGCCCTTGAAGATCTAGATGAAGCAAGAGAACTAAATATGAAATATGAGGTCATGCTTGAAAAATAAAAGGAGGCAATTGTAAAATGGAAGACACAAGCTAGAAAATCAAAAGAAGGAATTGGAAAATTAAAAGCTCAAATAGAGGGAGATAAAGGATGTGACATTAAACTTCAAGAGGCAGAATATATGATCTCTAGTTTGAAAGTCATGGTTGAAGAAGCAAGAGGATTGAAGACTACTTAAATATGAAGCTCAATGAGAAAGCAGCTGAATGTTGAAAACTTGAGGAAGAAGTTGTCACACTAAGAAAAGAATTGGAAAAAGCAAAAGAACAAATTAACAAAGGATTAAAACTAAAAGGAGGTTCTAAGATTCTTAATGAATTGATCAACTCTCAAAATCCATCAAAAGAAAAATCTGGTCTTGGTTTTGAAAAGGGGAAAAGTTCTATAACTAGCACATCTACAAACTTATATGATAATTTCAAAGAAGGAAAGTTTGAAATAAAGGAGGAAAAAGCCTACACTGAAGATCCTAAGAAGAATGCCTCTGAAGATGCAAAAGAAGATGAATTTATTCCTATCTAGAGACAAAGAAAGAATAACTTCACACAAGTCCAAAATAAGAAGAAGAACTTCAAAAATCCTGCTCCTAAACAAACTACTCCTACCAGGTATCTTCACGCTTTCAATGGTAATTGCCATGATTGTAATAAGATTGGTCACAAGGTTTTTAAATGTAGAAGCAATATTAATCATAATTCATTTAGGCCTCCAAGGTATAATGCTATGAACTCTCATTCATTTCATGGTTAGTGTTATGCTTGCAAAAAAATTGGTCATAAGGCTAATGAATATAGAAGCAAAATGATGAATGGTTTCATGAACAAGAACAATGCTATGACTTCTCAATTCTTTTATGGTTACTACTACACATGCAATAATTTTGGTCATAAGGCTTCTAATTACAAATCTAATGTGAGAAGAGGTGGTTATGCTCCACAATTCAATATCACCTACTACAATTACAATAAATCAAGACACATTACAAGGTTCTGCAAGGGAAAGAATGTAAGACCTACTCCTCAAAAGAAGATTGACATTGGTCAGCAAAAGAAGAAAATGAACAAGATATGGAAGAAGGAAGAAGGTGAAGTAAAGGAAGGACTTATACCTCTACCTAGTGTAGATGGATCTTTTAGTAACTAAAAAGGAAGTATTGGCTCAGGGGAAGTTGCAATTGCGAATCTTTTTCAAACCCCTAAATACATAAGATGCTGAAATCTTCAGCATAATGATTAATGATGACTTGGATAGAATTGGCTAGTGATTAAATGACACTTGCTCAAAATTCCAAAGAAAATACACTCTTTGTGAAGGTTTGTTGAATGATCATAGATCCCTGTGATAGTAAAAAGATGATTAGGTCAAGAATAGAGAGATACATTTAATGTGGAGCAACTAGGGTAGATATGAAGCATATTTAACTGATACTTGATCAAAATTGATCTCATTTGATTGATATCTAGTGTGTGCAAGAGATAAGAAGGGAAGAGGGTCTTCAAGGAAGCTTGTGTGCAAACCCTAATGACAACATTCATAGGTATTTCTCAAATATACTTGTAAAACTCTAGTCTTTAGGAAGAATTATCATGGAAACACCAATGGTTATTAATATTGTGGATAGGCCAAGGCTAAAATTTAAGAAGCATTCATACAAATTTACTGAAACTGACAATGATGGAGTGTTTTCTCACGTTCCCATCAATGTATTGCATACATATTATAGAGGATGTTTGCATATACATCCACTCACAACTAAATGAATACAACCATTTGAAGTTGAAAAAATTTAGAAATGACCACCTTTTGTGTGATCATTTTCAGCTAAAACTGGAATATGCAAATGTTGAAGCTAAATGCTTAGATGTATGGAAGGGTTTTCCCAATTTCATCTATGAGGATGATTGGGTCAGAATTGTTTTGAGTTAGACTCATGAAGAATTCCGTTGTCTTGATCAACCCTATATGATCACAAAAGAGTCCATTAAAGTTGTGACTAGATTATGCTCCTCTAGACCTATGCTAGTTCTAAAAGCTGTAAAGAATTAGGTGGTTATGATGCTTACCGGTGTAAAATTTGACAAAAGAACCCTTACAATGGATGATATTACTGACCTAGGGGTCTGGTATGCCACAATGGGCATCGCATGAAAAGTATATTACACAAATAGAGAAGGGTTAGCTACCGCAATTCTCATCTACACTGCTCATAGAGATGGTTAAGGAAGGAAAGGACTATGACTCATGTGAGCTGCTGCAATAGCAATTGTTAGACAAACTAAAGATAATAAAGGAGACATGTTATTACTTCTGATATGGCTCTTTGATTGTTTGTCTCATGTTTTATTTCATGAAAGAATTGCCTGGTATAAAATTGTGGTTTGGAGAAGAGATATTCTTGTGGCCTAGTAGATTAGGGATCACATGCAGAGCTTTGCAAACTCTAAACAATACAGCACTTTGTATTGGGGATTCTTTAAAAACTTCCAAGATGAAATGCAATTGAGGGAGAGGATACCATCAAAAGTTGTATAAAAATACAAGAATGATATAACTTTCATGGTGGATAAGGACAATTGTTATATGGAGGTAGTTGAACCAAGGACTTTCTGGATAACGACCTTGCCTTATGAGTCTCTGGATCAGATTTGATTGGATATGCTGATATCTTGCTTAGAAAGCCTAAGGATCCCACCACTGAGAGATTTGGGACCTATGATGAAATAACAAATAAGATGGTCAAGAAGAATGTAGAAGAGAAGAAAGAGAAGATGAAATCAAAGTTGGAAGAGATGCTTAATACTCCTGAGGGTTCTAAAAAAAACCTCAAACCACCTCTGCCTCACAAACACCTAGAAGGAAAAATAGGTTTGTCCCTGTTACTACTACTTCTTCCAAGTCCACCAGACCTACTCATACACCCCCTAGCAAGAGAAGATTTGTGTTAGACACACAAGAATACTGAGAGGGGGGGTGAATCAATATTAAACAATTTTCAATTTCAACAACTTCAACTTATCCGAAGTAGATTAAACCTTAAGCATCACAATATAAATATGAAAGAATAACATAATAAATTTCAACACATAACACCAGATATATGTGGAAAACCCTAGAAGGGAAAACCCATGGTGAGGATTAACTCACAATATATGAAGCTCAAATAATAACTTTGTTTTAGGGGATATAACCCAAGGAAGCTTCTACTCCCTAAGTAACTTTGATTTAGGGTCACTCCCAAGGAAGCTTCTACTCCCTGATGACTTTTTTTAAGGGTCACTCCCAAGGAAGCTACTACTCCCTAATATGAGAACATACTTAAAAAATATTACAGTATGATAGTCTTTTCTACTATCTGAAAACTAACATTGAAGCTCACACTTTTGATGATTGCACTTCTACCTCTTCACACTTTCTTCTAAGATCTGATCAATTAGCCACAATCTATACTATTGATAGTAAGGAATACTTAGAGGGGGGTGAATCAGTATTCCACTAAACCACTTCTTAACAAGTTTATTAATCCAATTTCCAAAACTAATAATATGAAAGCAGAATAAACATAGGAACAACAACCACAAAGACATAACACATGAACACTAGGATTTTTACGTGGAAAACCTGAAAGGGAAAAACCACGGTGAGTGTTAGCTCACAATATATTATAATAGCACAATACTAGATTACAAGAAGGCTCACTGCCCTATGAAGAAGTGCTCACTACACAAAGGCTCACTACCAAGAGAAAGGAAAATAGAAGAGAAGGTTTGGCTCACTACCAAGATGTGACTACTAAGAATGCATCTAAGAATGCTGAGGTGTAGTTTCCCTTAAGCTCAGTAAACAGACTCAAAAGTCTTCATAAAGTTAATTCTGCTATATCTTGCTCTACTTCACATATGCTCTATTTTTCTATCCACTGTCTTCTTCAGATCACAAAATTGCCTTAAATCAAACTCACACTCTTGTCGCCATGTGTTCTCTACTCTTTTTGCTACCAATGCCAAAATTTATCAAGTATATATATCCGCAACTAGATTTACCACACAAATAGGTTGGCCATCTAGACAAGAAACATGTAGCCAAGTATTTCACCTTGTCGGCTCAAAAATAAGCACAAACAACAATCAGACTCAAACAATCATACAATAGTCTTCATATGGGTTGGCATCAATCATTCAATCACTTGGATTGATTGTTCACACAATATGAATTCTTTGCATATCGATCTATCATGCCTATTAGCTTGTTCTTCATGAACACACTTGATCAATTCAACTGTCACAACATAACTTCCACTACAGATCAAATGAGACTCTAAAAATCATATTCAACATTCATGATTGATCTCTTAGTATGCCTTCAAAGCCGTAGAGCATAATAATCACTTTTTCTTTCTCTTGCTCTCTTTTCTCCTAATGATGGATCATGGAGTGTGATCCAAAACATTGAGAAAAAACTCACACACAGTTAAATCTTGAAACACTTATGTACAATAATAATCAACTGCTGAGAAATGCGGAGCTCAAAACTATTACCCTGTCACTCTGAAACACTATTACACTGCAAGACAGAAAAGAACATCTTGTAGAATGAAACCAAAGGAACTTAAGAAGCTACAACTCTAGATTTAGCCAGCCATGATATATATCTTTCTAATCTGGAACCACAAGACAAACTTTTTCATAGCGGAGGAATACAGACCATTTTTCTTCTAGACTATGAACTATTTCTTCTTTAACTTTGTCTATCTGGAATTGGATAGTTCTT
Source organism: Cunninghamia lanceolata (assembly GCA_027924645.1). NCBI lineage: Eukaryota > Viridiplantae > Streptophyta > Pinopsida > Cupressales > Cupressaceae > Cunninghamia > Cunninghamia lanceolata. The sequence goes on along the minus strand of BSBN01000252.1, from coordinate 8,181,302 downwards.
CATATGATTACCAAAGGAAATTAGAACTTGGGGACTTAAACAAGTCACCACTAGGTAGTTATGAACAACATACCTAATCTGCATACAAGTTCCATTAACTATGAAGGCATACCACCACAAACACTGTTACTCTGCATAATTCCCATACTTAGTCAGATCTTCATCCAGAGTGAGGTCTCTTTGCCATACCGGTACACTTTGTCTTGTTTCCATCAATGACAATAATCAAACATCTATCAAAATAGTGTCTCTTGCCAACAATCTCCCCCTTTGTCACTGATGGCAACACTCAGTGAAAAATGCTTGTGTTGCTCCCCCTTAATATGTAAACTCTATTTTTCTATTCTCCTTTAGATGTATGCTTATTTTCCACTGGTTTTCCTCTCCCCCTTTGACATCAATGGCAAAGGTGTGTGTACAAGCAAAAACTGTCAAAATTTTGTCAAAAATTCTTCAAAACTGTCATATTCTACCACATAGATACAGGTACACATTCCCATCTCAATTTATGGCTGAAGGTAGAATATCATTATAGATAATCTTTATCAAAGCTATCTCTTCATTCCATCTATTCCTTGCACTCTCCAAAATATCTATGTGACCATTTATCAGAAAGACTAACTTTTTTTCCTTTTGTACATTTGATGGTGTATCAATTATGCTTGTGATTTCAAGGCTTCTTCTACTAGATTAGTCATGGAATCTATTTTTGGACTTATCAGCCCCCTTGGCTGGCATAATCTATTTTTAACTTCTTCCCTTTTCTTCATTAGAGTACTCAAATCATTGTGAATATTTGCAACCTGTGTTTCTTTGGTAGTGATTGGCTCAACTGTCAGATTATATGTCTTGGAGATATTAAGCAGTTTGAGCTCCAAGTCCTTGATTTTATCTTCTAATTCCTTTGTAACTTCTGGCCAAGATAAGCAAAATTTGTATATTTTACATGCTTCTTCAATGGTACTCTATATACCTTTTATTCCATTATCTAATAGAGTTTTATCTTTTGCTATCATACCCTTTAACTCGACCAATCTCTTCTCATCAAACTCTTTTCTAACTTTTGCTTCTACAGATTTTTCAAAAGATTCAAAATGTGTACTTACAGATTTTAATAGACCCTTGAGTTGATCAGTGGAGGAGAATGAGGTATCCTTTTGAAATGTCAGCATCATCTTCTCCAGAATGTTGGATGCATCATTGACCATTTTACTATCTTGAATATGTGATTTTAGCATTTCTTCCTGTGCCTTAGCTCGAACAATTGATACTAATTTGAATTTCTACATAGGTGACATTGAGGCTAGATTAATTGGTCCTTGAAGAAGTTCAGACTCATCTAGATCTTGTTATCCCTTAGAATCAACTGAGACAGCTACAGTGTCTCTTGCTCTACAAGATACTTCTTCTTGAATTTGTTCTGGAGGATCCATATCTATGTTCTCTTGTTGATCAATATTTTTTTCTGGTGCAGGGCTCCTTACCCGTTCTTTATTCTTCTCAACATCAGCATGTTGCTCAGGAGAAAGATTAGTTTCAGATTTGCCATGATTTGTCATATCAAATGTATCAATGTTAGGGGCTTGATCATTCATATCTGGTCCTTGATCCTAGCTTATCTATGGTACATATGTATCTTCATCATTTGCTCCTTCATTGTCATAAATGGTAGGGAGATTGAATTCCTTTAATGTGTTTAGAGTGATTTCTTCAGTTTCCTTTACCACTTTTTCAATATCTCCTCCCATAAGAGCGTTCATTCTTCTTTTTGACCTAAATTTGTTGTGAACTGCTTTGGAGATTTTCACCTTTTCCTCTGGAGTGATTTTAGGACATAGTTTTATTAATGAGTGTTCTCTAAGCTCAACATCCTTTGCCATGGCCACTTCCTTTCTTGCAGTCATTATACTTGCCAGAGTATGTGGCAGATCAGTAATTATCTCAATTAGGGCCTTGTTGTAGATGTTTAGGTATTCTATAACAGCAGTCTCAATGACTCTCTTATCCAGATCATTATATTCATCATACAATTGTGCAACAGGTTTCAAATTACCATCCACTATTATGGGTTTGAGAACATCTTCAAGGCTTATAGTTGCTTCTTCTGTCTGAGGCACATCTCACTTTTGCTTTTTCTCAAGTTTACCCTTATTAGAGGGTTTCTTTTTGCTGGTTCAAGAGGCTTTTGTAGCCTCAATTTTCATCTTCTTTACTTCTTCATCTGATTCTATTTCTTCTTCATCAACTGCAATGCTTACATGTATTCTTTTAGCCTTGGTTTTGTATCTTTTGTGACTAGTGGCAGGAGTTTCCACACTTGTAGATGGTGTGGGACCAGAGGGAATAGATGTAGCTTCTTCAGAGGTAGATCCTCTAGTTCTCCTTCTTGATACCTCTGGTTTTTATGTTTTACCCTTGGGTTCTTCTGAAGCACCAACCGGTTCCCTTTTTCTCGTTTCTTTTGCTTCCTTTTCAGCTTGTGATTTTTCCCTTGCCTTTTGTACTTGCTCTTTTGTGAAACCTTGTCTCAGGGCAAAATCCTCTGCCACTCTCTACATTTTCTTGGATATTTATGGTTTTCTTACCTCAACATACACTTTAACTAAAATTTCTTCATAAGTCCCAAATCTTTGTTCTTGCAGATCCCTGGGCTTGCTCAACATAAGGTCTACAAGACCTATCAGAATATTTTCTCTCACTTCATAGCCCATAGGTGGCACCCAAACAGTCCTAGGCTCTACAACCACCATCATGCACTAATCTTTATTTACAATAAAACATATGTCATTCTTGTATTTCTCTACTACTATCTTAGGGATTCTCATTCTAGATTGCATGGACTTCTAGAAGTTCTTGAAGTATCCCCACAATGCTACATTTTGAGCATTTACATCTCCTAGACTGCTAATATAGTCTCTTATTTGTACAGGTACAGGTTTGCTAGGATCCCAAATAATGTTGCTAGTTCTAGGAATTTCTCTTTTAAAATAGAAAAACAAACAGAGTATTAACGTACCAAACTTGAAGGGATACTTTGCTTCCTTACTCTTCTTCAAATTTTCAACTAGCTGCTGCCAGAGAAGCTCACACAGGTCATAATCCTTTTTTTCTTTAACCATTTCATAAGTAGTGTAAATTGATGTTCCAGAGACTGAGTGTTCCCAGTTTGTGTAGTAGATTTTATAACCAATGACCATCTAAGAAAACCTTACTGCATGATCTTGAATAGTGTCTATAGTTAGAGCCCTTTTGTCAAACTAAGCTTTGGTGGCTTCCATTACTATTACATTCTTTATAGACTTCAATAGGGGTACCAGACTAGTAGAGCTTAAGTTGGAGACTACCCTTATTGCATCCTTAGTTATCATGTGAGTTGACTCCAACCACATAAACTCATCATGTATTCTACTCAACACGTATCGGACCCATGCATCTTCAGTAAAAATAGGGAAATCTAGGTACTGTAAGAATTTCTTGTCCTCCAAAATCTTGTACTTATCTAATAGGTCATATTGACTTCTGCACAAATGATTCAAATATAGTTCTGCAAGTTTTCTGCCATTGTGTTCACTTAGGGCAACATGAATATACACTCTCACATCTTCATGCATAACTCCATAGGGCACTCCCGAAAAGGTGCCATCGGGATCAACTTCCATGGATTTGTGGGGATGTTTCTTGAACTTAGGTCACGACCTTTTAGTAATATCAATCACTTGTGGGGTAGCCATTTCCAGAAAGATTTAACCAAATTATCAGTAGGGTTTCAAAACTAGAAATACCTCTTTTGCTAGATCAGGGTTTGTTCTTAATCTTGACTTGAAATACTTTGGAGAACACTATAGTCACTTTGAATCTCTCTTTACTTTTCCTTAGACACTTGAGGGCATGGAATGCAAAATGATTTTTCCTTTGGATACAACTCCTTTTAACCTTCGCATGTCAAAACCTAAGTGTCATTAATGTCATCTTTCAAAAATTTGTCAAGCACTTTTCTGACACCCATAGACACTCTAGATTACTCCACAAATTTTTGCAATTAATATTTTTCTTCTGGAACTTCCTTTAAAAGATCCGTCATATGATTCTTTTCATCATATCTTCATGCCAAATTCCAGCACTGGCTGACTAGTTGGGGGGTTGCAATTTTCAATGCAGCTCCCCCTGAGCTAGAGCTCCCAATTTACTTCCCAGAGCAAGTATCTGCACTAGAATCAGGTATAGATCTATCCTTAACTTCAATTACTTCTTTCTTGATCTAGATCTTGTCCATTTCTTTCTTAGTTTCAACCGGATCAATTTTTTCTTTTCCCTTATCATTCCTCTGCTCTATTTTCCTTTCTTCAGCATAGTAATTTCTTTTCACATTCTTGCTTATGCAAAATCTTGCAACATGTCCAAAGTTGTTGCAATTCTAGCACATAATGTTTCCTTGTCCTTGATTCCTTTCTCTGAATGAATTTATCCTTGATCTGTATTGATTAGCCATGTGTCCAAATCTATTGCATGCAAAACATTTTCCATTGAATGATTAAGTATTCTTTGAGTTGTGAAAGCCATTTCTTACCAGACTTCTGCATGCATTTGATCTATGACCAATTTTCTTGTAATTTAAACATTGACCAGAGAATGATGGAACATTCTAATTTATTCTACTCCTACACTGAGTAGCTTTATGACCAAACTTTTTGCAATTAAAATAATGGCCATTGAAAGATAGTTACCTTTGAGCATTTGGCTGTCTGACCAGAGGTCTTCTAGGTCTTCTTCTTTGATTCCTAAAATAGTTGCCTTTGTTTTACTTCAACTAAAAATTTCCTTGACCTAGTTTTGAACTTTCTCCTTTCTCAAATCCTAAGCCTTGCTTATCATCTGAACTCTTTTGACTAGAAATCATTTCATCAAGTTTTGAGGAACTTATCTTGAACTTTTCTTCATAGTTCTTGGCTTTGTCCAAGTTTGTTTTTAGGCTCACAACTTCTTCTTCCAATTTGACACATTCTTCTATCTTACTATTTACCATCAGATTTAGATCTTCTTCTGCTTTATCTCTTTTAATAACTTCCACTTTTAAATCATTCAGGGTTTCATTTGCTGATATTAGTTGTTCACTAACATCTCTGTATTTTTCTTTGAATTTATTGATTTGTTCTTTCAGTTTAAAAATGCACTCATCAACTTCTTGAATATTATCCTTCAAATCCCTAATTTTTGCTTCTGATTTTTCAAGATCAGCAAGAGCTGCTTCTAGTTCAACATTGTTTTCATATGAAAAGTTACTATACCTTCTGGCTGCCATGATTGATTCTTCTTAGATCTTCCTCAAGCGGTTAGGCTTCTTCCAAGGAACTTGGCTCTGATACCAATTATTGATAGTAAGGAATACTGAGAGGGGGGGTGAATCAGTATTCCACAAAACCACTTCTTAACAAGTTTATTAATCCAATTTCCAAAACTAATAATATGAAAGCAGAATAAACATAGGAACAACAACCATAAAGACACAACACATGAACACCAGGATTTGTACATGGAAAACCCAAAAGGGAAAAAAGACGGTGAGTGTTAGCTCACAATATATTATAATAGCACAATACTGGATTACAAGAAGGCTCATTGCCCTATGAAGAAGTGCTCACTACACAAAGGCTCATTTCTAAGAGAAAGGAAGATAGAAGAGAAGGTTTGGCTCACTACCAAGATGTGACTACTGAGAATGTATCTAAGAATGCTGAGGTGCAGTTTCCCTTAAGCTCAGTAAATAGACTCAAAAGTCTTCATAATGTTAATTCTGCTATATCTTTCTCTGCTTCACATATGCTTTGTTTTTCTGCCCGTTATCTTCTTCAGATATCAAAACTACCTTAAATCAAATTCACACTCTTGTCGCCATGTGTTCTCTACTCTTTTCACTATCAATGCTGAAATTCGTCGAGTATATATATCCGCAACTAGATTTACCACACAAATAGGTCGGTCATCCATAAATGAAATGTGTAGCCAAGTATTTCACCTTGTCAGCTCAAACTTAAGCACAAACAACAATGCAAGCTCAAACAATCATATAGTAGTCTTCTTATGGGTTGGCATCAATCATTCAATCACTTGGATTGATTGTTCACACAATATGACTTCTCCACATATCAATATGCCATGCCTGTCGGCTTGTTCTTCATGAACAAACTTGATTAATTCAACTGTCACAACATAGCTTCCACTGCAGATCAAATGAGACTCTAAAAATAATTTTCAACATTCATCATTAATCTCTTAGTATACCTTCAAAGCTGCGGAGCATAATAATCAACTACTGAGAAATGCAGAGCTCAAAACTGTTACCCTATCACTGTGAAACACTGTCAAACTATAAGCCAGAAAAGAACATATTGTAGAATGAAACCAAAGGAACTTTAGAAGCTACAACTATGGATTTAGGTAGCCATGATATGTATCTTTTCTAATATGGAACCGCAAGACAATTTTTTTCATAGCAGAGGAATGCGGACCATTTTGCTTCTGGACTGTGCACTATTTCTGCTTTAACTTTGTCTATCCAGACTTGGATAGTTCTTCATATGACTACCAAAGGAAGTTAGACCCTAGGGACTTAAACAAGTGACCAATAGGTATTTATGAACAACATACCTGATCTACATACAAGTGCCATTAATTGTGAAGGCATACCACCACAAACACTGTTACTCTTCATACTTCCCACACTTAGTCAGATCTTCTTCCGGAGTGAGGTCTCTTTACAATACCGGTACACTTTGTCTTGTTGCCATCAATGACAACAATCAAACATCCATCAAAATAGTGTCTCTTGCCAACATATAATTGATCACTGTCACAAACACTTTGTCTTGTTGCCATCAATGACAACAATCAAACATCCATCAAAATAGTGTCTCTTGCCAACATATAATTGATCACTGTCACAAATATGTCTTTAAGATGAATCCAGACAACATCAACAACTTTGCTCTTTCTCCTTCAGTCGCACATCAATAATGTATTTATTCTACTTTTATCTACTTGCAAACCTTTTGAATCAACTTGCAATCATACTCTCCTCACTCAATTTGATTCACTATTTATGCATGATATTACATTGATTACATATCTTGTCGACCAGATATAATATGACAAATACATTTACATGTTAGATAGACAACACACAATATGAAACGTGTAGAAGATAGGTCCTAAGTGAAACCACACATTACACCAGTAGAAGATCCAAGCCTTGCGGACCCCAACACTTGAATAACCAGGTCAAAAACATCCTTCATAGCTTCAACCACCAAGGAATTACATTTGCACACTCCGTTCATTTGGAAATAGGACAACTTTAAGGAAAACACATGAAGACTTGAAGTATAATGACCACATCAACTTGGAAAACCTTGTGCAGTACTAGAAACAAGAAAGATCTTAGTAAAAATTTTCTAGATGAGTCCACATGACTCATAAAACATCTCCAAACACTCCTTTACCACCGCACATAAGAGAATTGTGCAACATAGCTTCAATCATTAACTTTAAAAACACTCTATCATCTAGAACACACTACAACATGTCATCATTTGAAAAATTGAGTTGCGTGTTGCAAGTATGAGCTAACTGGTATTGTCATTGATATCAACATGTTTGTGTTGTCATTGGTGCCAACTGTGCCTTCTGATATTGATGTTTGTTGATTGATTAAAGAACACTGTCTGAGTATTTTGATCTGCATTTTCTCTGTATTGAAGACTGGAGTATGATCTTTGGATATGATTTAGAGAAGTTTTTGAAGATACTAAATCCATAATTTGGTGGTCTAAATTTTTGTGTAGAAAAAGTTCTATTCACCAGTGTGAAGATTGTGCCTGGCAAGGTTTGCAAAGAGACAGGGAGAAAGGGTTTTGCTTTGCATTTCTCTGCAGATTGGAGTTTGGCCTTATAGTTCTGGACTTAAGATTATAAGGTCCTTAGTCATATTCAATCCAAAGGATATGTGGTTTAAAGCTCTAGAAAGCAAGTTTCTAATTAGCAGAGTTTGACAGTGTCTGATTGAGAGCAGTCTGTGATACATCTTTTAGTGAAATAAATTTGGTGTAGGAGCACCTAATTAGTTTAGTCAAGTTGATGTAATATATGAGTCAAGTGTGTAAATACAAGTCATTTTTTGAGTCTAGATTGTATAAGGTCCTCTAGTATGTAATTAGGAGTCATTGAATTTATAGTGTCATTGAGTTTATGTAATTAGAAGTCATTTAGTCATATGGAGTTGTAAAGGTGAAAAAATGCAAAGTGTGGAAGCCCAACAGTCAGGGCATTTAAAAGTCAGTTGGAAACCTTTGGTTTCTCTTGAAAAAATGTTTAAATATGCCAAAAAATTTGAGGCAAAAAGTAGAGAGGATGTATTGAAGACATACTAAAGATGAATTGAAGACAGTTTTGAATAAAAATGATGTTAAGAGACTCTGTTATTTGCAGATTTTACTATTTTCTTACTATTTCTTTAAATAGTATGGCCCTGTATAGACATGTCATGGTTTGAGAATGACTTGGGATGGAAGTATGTTGAATCCTCTTTCTATTGGTTCTTGTAGCATTCAATTTCATGTAGAAATGAGTTAGTTATGGTTGATTTTCTAAAACTACCCTAGACTGTTGAAATCCCTTAACTAGGGTAACAGTGAGTAAACCAATTTGTGCTCCTCTAATTTTGGATCAAGTGATAAATTCTAGTTTTGATGAAAATGCTCCTTCTTGTATGCGCTTTCATATTCCCAAAGTTGTAGATAAGAAAGATGAATGTTGTTATTGGTTTCTTGATACCCTAGGATTGTATTTTCAGGCATAACAGACTGATAAGGCAGTAGAGTAAGGTTTTGGAATATTGTTGATAAGTCCAGTGTTCATTATAAGTGGTATTGGCTTAGACATGCTATCAAGTTGCATTATGAACCCTCTTCAAACTAGGGTTTGTTAATAACAAAAGGAATTTGTGATCTTCTGTACCCCTGTCCTATTATGACAGTATTGACAGTCAAGACAAATTGTGTTTGGTAAACCCTTGTATTCCATATTGTATGGTGTTAAACCCTTGTGAAGGTCACTAATTTGAGGTGTTTTCAATGCCAATAAAGTTGTGTTAAAGCATGGGAAGTCTTTTTATGTTGAACGTCAAAGGTGGCAAGTTGGAACCAAGGCTAATAAGCCTAATTAAGGGTTTAGTGGTTTGATCATCCTAAAGACTTTTCCTATGCCAAAACCTATTGATTCAACCCATTTGTAACCTAGTAAACGATTACCAAAGGTGATTTTGGGTTGGTTGAGTGTCTGCATAGGTGATGCTTTGTAAAATAGGGCTAATTGCCTCTCTTTTCTAGTGTAACAGTCCATTTTTGGTTGTGGAGTTCCAAAGTAACCTTATCTAAGTTTTTGATATGATGAGTAAGGCCATAAAGGGTATTTGAAATATTATTTCTTTTATGGGTTTGTTGTTGTCTTAGAAGGATATGGTCATAAAACATGGTGATGAGACTTACTAGCATTTAAGCAGCCTATACATGAGATGGACAAGAATTGAAGGAGCAGACTTAAGTAAGGAGTTAGTTTTGGTTGTGTTGGGGTCATTAAAGTGTAAAGAGATCTATGGTAACCTTATGTGGTCAGAGTAGTTGGAAATCCAAGTTATGCCCTTGAAGAAGGAAGTTGCCTTTAAGAAGATTGCTTGTGAAACTTGTAGAAGTTACTTATTTGAGCCCATTGTTGTGAAATATGCCTCCTTTGTGTTGACTTGAACCCCAACATTGCATCAAGTGGTATCAGAGCTTAGAAGGTCTAGAAAAAAGAGTTTGGTGTTTGTGTTTGTGTTTGTGCAGGTTGAAGAGAGAACCTAGTTGCCAAAAGACTAGGTAGAGAAGAAGAGAAGAGACCTAGGTGAGGCAAAGACAAGAGGAATCAAGGTTAAAGGGACTTGCTTGAAGAAGGACAAATGGATTTGTTGAAGAGGTAATTGTTGGGTAAGGGTTCACAAAAGAAGAAGCAAGAAGAAAAAGAGAGGAAGAGGAAAGAGGAAAAGATGAGGCAAATAGAGGTTGAGAAAGAAATAAGAGAAATGAAACAAGTCTTGAAACAAATGGAAGAAGATATGGAAAGAACAAATCAGGAGTTCCAAATGAAGATGTAGTAGTTCCAAAATTGGCATTTGACAATAAAGAAGAAAGTTATATGGCCTATTCAAAGGCTGACACAAAAGAGAAGACAAATGGGAGCACCAAAACTAGATGAGAAGAAGCCTTTGTTGGTGGAGGAAGACAATAAACAAGCCAAGAAAGATGTGATGAAGGATGCAGCCATTTCAAATCATGGGAATGCTGAGACAACAATGAATGTACAAGAGGATAGAAGGTAGTTAGATCTTGTTAAGATAAAGGTTGGTAAACCTGATGGTACCGAGGATTGGGAACCTGATAAGACAGTGGTATTAGGGGCAAAAATGAAGACAAGAGATGGACTAAATCAAGGTGAATGGTGTTGGTTTTTTCCCTGACTGGATGCTCATTCCTAGATTTCCCTACAAGGTAGCCATCAGTGATCAACAGGATCTCTGGGCCTGGGGCCAACAATGTAGGAGATAGACTCTATTTTTATCTCCTCTTCTTCTTTAGGCTCTACAAAACCTAGGGGGTATTCCCTATTCAACACCCATGAGAATATGCTTGTGGGTTGGCTTGGGATGTTGATACGAAGTAGATAAATCCTCCTATATGAAGACCAAAACTCTGGGATAAGTGCAAAGGGGCTAGCTTTGGGCTTATATTCAGTTGTGAATCAGAGGATCTTGGTCCTAAACTACTTCTAAGGTCCTAATGGTTTGATTTGGAAGTATGAGTTTGATTTATGTTTGGATGCAAACTTGGACCTGGTGTATAACCTCAACATAAAGCTAGACTGGTGCCTATCCAGGACCTGGAGTCAGTAGACATACACCTGTGAATGATCAGCATGAACACACTAAAACTGGATTTCAAGGGGATTTGTGTGATATTTGCCTTACAGATACCTCCCAATACAGAGTGTTAAGTTATCTCTACTTATGGCATCCCTATTGCAGTATATCCTTCCCAACACTTAATCTGAAAACACTTTAATCTACCCTTTGAGTAGAAGTTGAAAGATCAAGCATTCAATACAGGAATTCTATATTCTAGAATCCTAGACATCCCTTAGATATCGAGATTCAGAAGGACACATGCAATACTGGAGATAGACTAACAAAACACATGCAAATACAACATTACTCATATAAAATCAATCATGAAATCAATAGATTCATGCATGAGACATACAACAAGAGATACATAAACTCACAAAATCACCTACACAGAGTAACTAGAACCAGTCGTATCTCATTACAGAGCCAGATATGTCCAATTTTTCAACAACCATCAAAATGAGAAACACAACCTGCTAAATACAACAAGGAAGGTCCTCAGCATTAATTACATGGTGGATCAAAATTCACTAGATACACTCCTTCTGAGGAAAATGGCCTACAAAGATTAAAAGTAGCAGGGGACAAAACATGGAGAAGCAAGAAAAGGACGAGGGGCAGATAAGCTAGAGCCTTGTGCCACCGTTGGAAAATTTTCTGCCATAAATCAGGTACATGACTGTTCGACCGCTCGGCCATGCCTCTGCAAATCACCATTGATGGCTCAACCACCCGCTTTCTTCTCTTGGAAACTGTCGCAATGCTCACATGAAAAATTCCTACTCAAAACATGCTTGAAGACACAAGAGAAACCCACATTCCAACTTTTAAACATGGCCGTCGATCATTTCCCTTCACAAGATCTACAGCCTCAAATTGCTTTGAAAAGTTGAGAACCACTGAGAATGTGCCATGTAGGCACCTTTGGTTTCGTTGACTCTTCAAACTCTGTGAGATGAAAAATCCCACATTTGCCCTGCAGGAACCCCTTGATCACTTTATAAGCACGGCCACATGAACACTAAGTGTCAAGCATTTTGCCCCGCTCGAATCACAAACCTTCCGCCAATAGCCTATCAGCCAGACCCCTCATATCAGCCAATCCAAAATTTCTCCCACCAATACACATGTCATCCCGATGAAGTCCCCACATTCCCCTATCAGCCAGACATATACAATAGGAGCGACAGAAAACTCCATCACCGACCACACAACTCACACTGACGACACTTCCTCTCCCACCTCCATCGGTGTGACCTTGACCATCGGAGCAACACTTCAAACCTACGCTGACTCCAAAAGTCACGCCGACACCCACAAGCTAACTACCATTGTCAGCTAGACTCACGCCATCAGCACAATCAAAAACTCCCTCGCCAACATCACTTGTCACTCAGATGACCATACCCTTTGGCATGACACCACTTCGTCGGCGTGCCCAAAAATTTTGCTACCAATATGCTAATCACACCGATGACTACTTCGCATCTCCCGTCAGCTAGACATTGACCATCAGAGCAAATGAAAACTCCTCCGCTGACCATACCATGTTATGCCGATACAGCTCCATCGGCCAAACACCTCTGTCGGCCCAACTCTCCATACTTCATCTAATGCACCAAGTCATCCTGATGGCACTTACAAGCTACATACAGTCAGCGAGACCCCTAGTGTTGGCGAACCCTCCGCTTGTTTACCTGATATGCAATGTTACACTGATGGCTACCTCCATCGGCCAGATCGAACACATCGGAGGATGCAAAATTTCCTTTGCTGATAACAAAATTCATGCCGATGACCACCTCCAAACTACCTTCAAGCCATTTGCCATCAGCCAGACATACCACATCGGAAGATCCTCCATCAGCTGGGCTGATATGCAATGTTACACCGATGCCTCTTCCATCGGTGCAACCAACCCGTTGGAGCAACAATTCCCATCCTCGCTGATGAAGAATGTCACAGCGATGAAAGGAACAAACCATTGCGGACTATCCAATTGCTGAGACAAGGTGGCAGTTGCACCGATGGACACAAAAAATTTTGATCATAGGAAAGTGCCTGCATATTAAATACCTGAGATCTGATAAATTAAGTAGGCACCAACAGTGGCTTCGATTGGGGACGTGCAGGCACAAGGTTGCAGCGAGAACTAGACCTCTGGGCAGACCAGACAAAACACAAAATGGAACCAACTGTACAAGATATTTACAATATACACATACTTCTACAAATGTGCACAGAAGCAGATCACTTATGCAAAATAAAACTTGAGAAATTGACCATGCACAGGCAATTCCAACATCTCACCATCTAGGGCCTGGAGGATATAGGAATCCTCCCCATGAGTATTGCAAACCTGATATGGGCCCATCCACAAGGGTTCAAACTTACCGTGTTTGCCCTTGTCCTAACTTCTTGCATTCCAGATGAGCACCTAGTCATTTATCTGGAACTTCCTTTCTGTAGCTCTCTAGTTAAACAGATGCTTCACATTTTGTTGTCTCTCGAGATTGATCTGGTGGGCTTTCCTTCTGCTTTCATCCAGTGCAACTAGCTAGTTTATTCTTCCTGTCATGGAGTCTTCAATATCCTCATCATTCTCTTGGTTGAATTTGTAAACTGGCAGGAGATTGTTTATAGGCAGCCTGGCTAATGCACCATATACCAGCTCAAAAGGTGACCTTCCAATAGCCTTTTTTACTATCACCCTGTTAGCCCATAATGCTAACTTTAACTTTGAATCCCAAGCTCTCTTGTTCTTATCCACTATCCTCTTGATGATTTTCATGAGGGTTTTATTGCTTGACTCTACCTGACCATTTCCTTGTGGGTGGTATGGTGATGCATTTGATAAATTTATCCCATATTTGTTGCAAAAATCAACAAATTCACCTGATCTGAAGCACATAGCATTATCTGTGACTATCTTGAGTGGTACTCCAAACTTGATGATAATATTTTCCAGTATGAAATCCATCACCACCTTACTTGTAGCTCTTTTAGTTGGAATAGCCTCAATCCATTTGGTGAAGTAGTCAGTAGCCACCAAAATCCAACTATGTCCCCCACTTGACTTTTCTGCAATCTCCCCTATAAAATCAATTCCCCATTGCTGAAATGGAGCATCCATAGTTACAGTTCTAAGGGGTAGTGCACCTTCATATCTTAACTTTCCTGAGAACCTTTGGCAAGGGTCACATTTCCTTACCAGCCTTTGTGCATCTGAAAAGAGAGTGGGCCACCAATATCCTACCCTAAGGATCTTGTGAGCTATTGTTTGGGTAGTATAATGTCCACCGCACAGTCCTTTATGCATGTCATTCAAAACATTGTTAGCTTCATCTTCATCCACACATCTTAGCAGCACACCATCAGGGTTCTTCCAGTATAGCTCACCTTGAACAATAACATACCTGATTGCATGTAGTTTTAAGGTCCTCTTTTGACTGTCACTGAAATGGGAAGGACAATTCAGATTTTGCAAGTAATATATGATGTCCTTATACCATTCAGATTTTGATACATTGACATTCTCATTCTAGACTGCATTGACTTGGCATGCTTCCAAGTTTGACTGTGCCATCATCTTGGCTAATCCTTGTCCTCTTACCAACTTGGTAATTTGTATCTCTATATTGAACTCTTGTTTGTTTATCCATCTGCATCTCCTCCCAGTTACCTCCTGCTGAGTGAAGATATCCTTGACTACTGCATGAGGCACATACGCAATTATCTGGGATCCTACCAGATACAGCCTGAAACTCTTGACTACTCTGACTAGTGCATATGCCTGTTTCTCCATGATATCATACTTTAGCTCAGAAGCCTGCAAAGACATACTGAAGAAAGCTATGGGCTGCTCAAATCCATCTTCATTTTTCTATAGTAAACATGCAGCAACAGTGTGGAAAGAAGAAAATGAAAACAATTGAAATGGCCTAGAGAAATCAGGAGATTTAAGAATAGGAGCCATCTTGATTGCTTCCTTGATGTCCTAGAAAGATCTGCTTGCTTCACCTTCCCAACTGACAGTCTCACCCTTCTTCAGCATTTTAGAAATGTTCCTTGTGGTTTCTGCAAAGTTGGGAACAAATCTTCTAACAAAATTTATTTGTCCAAAGAAGGATTGTATTCCTTTTACTATTTTTGGCATCTGAATCCTATCAATTGTAGCTATTCTTTCAGGATCAATCCTAACTCCAATCTTGGAGACAATGTGCCCCAGGAGCTTTCCTTCAACTATCCCAAAAGCACACTTCTTTGGATTTAGAGAAATGCCATACTCTAGTGCTCTTATGAAAATTTGTTCTAAGTGCATACAATGCTGCTCTTCCTTCTTTGAATAGGTAGTCAAATCATCCTGATATACAGCCAGAATTGAGTCAATCAACCCTGCAAAAGCAACATCCATTGCTCTTTGAAATGTAGCACTTGCATTTGTTAGTCCAAATGGCATCCTCACATACACATAAGTTCCCCATAGAGTGGTGAAGGCAGTCTTGTATTGTTCTGATTCCTTTACCTTCACTTGATTGTAACCTGAGAATCCATCCATCATGGATAGGAGTTCACAACCAGTCACTTTCTGCAACATAGCTTCCATATTAGGCAATGGGTAATTATCCTTTAAGGAGGATACATTCAAATTTCTAAAGTCAATGCAAAGCCTAATATCACCATTCTTTTTTCTAACTGGGACAAGGTTAGACATCCAAGTTGAATGTCTGATCGACACAATTATTCCAGCCTCCCTAAGCTTCTTGAGTTCTTCCTGCATTTTTGGAGCTAAAGTAGGATTAATAGGCCTTTGCTTCTATCTAAATGGCTTAGCTCCAGGCTTCAATGGGATTTCATGCTGGAATAAGTCCTCTCTATAAGCTTTGAGTTCTTCATATGACCAGGCAAAAACATGCTTATATCTTTTCAGTAATGCAATCAACATGCACCTGATGTGTGGTTTGAGCTGTTTGCCAATGTATACCTTCTTGGGAGCCTGAGATGTCCCCAAATTTATCTCCTCTAGGTCATCTTTATTTGTGGGAGATGTCTTTGTGACCAATTGGTCTCTATTATCAAAAGCTCTTTCTAAAGCTACCAACCCTCTAGGGATTTTGTTAGTCTTCAACTGAATTATTTCTTTCCCCATAAGAGTTTCTTTTCCATCTATAGTTTCTACAAAATTTTGAAAATCAATTTCTTGGTTTTCATTTCATCTATGCAGTGCAAAAATCTTAATAAGTCCTTGTCATCATCAAACACTTGCCAACTGTATATGTTTTCTAGTACTGTAGGTCTGATTTTAACTTCAACATTTGTAATGTCAGACAGGGTTATATCATCTAGCCTAATAGCCACATTAGCAAGGAAATCTGCCATGACATTTTTTGATCTCTCTACCCAACCTATTGAAAATGCATCAAATAATTCAACTATATCCCATATAGCATGCTTGTATTGTTTTAATCTTTTGTTCTTTGAGGCATACCTATCTCTAACTTGGGACACAATTAACTCAGAATCCCCAAATACCCTCAGCATCTTAATTCCATGCTTGAGAGCTAGATTTAAACCTAAGAGTAAGGCTTCATACTCTGCAATGTTGTTTGTACAAGCAAATCTTAGCAAGAAGGAGAATTTGAGGAGCATACCATTTGGAGACAGGAAAACAACTCCAGCTCTAGAGCCTTCCTTTGCACAAGCTCCATCAAAATGCATGGTCCATAGACCTTGCCAGTCAAGCTCTTCAATGCAAACATGTTCCCCTTTATCCTCTTTATCACCTGAGACAACCCTAAAGTTATCACAATCGGTGTTCACAAAGCATATCTGTTCTTCTGATTCTTGATTCTCTACTGTCTCTGATGATCTTTCTTCTCTGATTAGTTTGACATCCCTGCCATTCATTGGAATCATAGTATATGACAGGTCCAGCTACATACTTCCACCAATCAGTGTTGCCCATCTTCTTAACAACAGCATACCATACTATGGCTTGATGTCAACCACTGTTATATTCATTTTGTATGTTTTCTCTGGATATGTTGCCAGTCTGAAACCTACATCTTTCATGATTCCAATTACAGGTACCTCTCTGGCATCTATAGCATAACATTTTCCACATGCCTTGTCTATTTTCAATCTAGCTTGTTGCATGATAGCCAAAGGCATAATGTTTGTGGATGCTCCAGAATCAAGCATAAAATTTCTGATCACTTTTCCATTCATAACGAGGGATATATAAAATGGCTCCACTTGCGAAGGGCATTTTGTCATGGTCATCCCTAAATACACCTCAGGGACTTCATCTTCTTCATTGCACAAGGCCTGCTTCTTACCTTGGGCCTCATCATTTTGCTTAGCTTGACAAGGCACTCCAGAAATTAGGGGTACTGTCCTATTCTTGATCTCTTCAACCTTCATAAGTTCCATTAATGGGACATAAACCTTTACCTGAGAGAGGATTTGAGTGATATCAAATGGAGCATAATTTTGTATGACAGTTGTAGCTTGCTCCACGGTTTTACTTCCATCTTGAGATGATTTAGCTTTAGTCTTTATGGCTGCTTGACTGTCACCCGTAACTCGAGGGTTCTTACTTCGGTCTTTGTTCTGGGGGCCTTCATTTTCTGATCTGTGGAAATCATGACCTGGTTTTTGTTTGAAACCTTGCTTATTGATGTTCCATTGTTTCTTATATGTTTCAGCCATGCATTGGCTGACTTGCAGAGATGCCTTCTGGCTGATGTGGGCTGCTTACCTGAGCTTTACCTCTGAGGTTATAATTGCTTTTGACTTGGGCCACTGCTGTAGCCGTGAGAGCCCTAATCTCTTCATCAGAAGGTCTTTGTAGGTTACTCAAAAAACTATGTGAGCCCTGAGCATATACATAACTATCTTCATTATCCTCATCATAAAAAACTTGCTGACAGGCCTGAATCCCATCATCTGTGCTCTCATCTACATCATGAGAAAGATGCTCCCTACTTGTAGACAGCATGTTAACACCATCATCCTGTATATAATGTGGCCCATTGCATTCATCACAAGAAACAACATTGTCATACAAAGATTGAGCTATCATGTATTGAGACTGTGAATGTGGCAACTGACAGATTATGCACCATGGAGTATCATCAGCAATGTTTATAGCTTTCTTCAAAGGATTAGGAGTTTCCTTGGCATGTTGAGTTCTCTGATTTGTGTTGTTATGTGGAAATACAGGCTTACCATTATGCCAATTGGTATTATATGGCATATCATGTAATGATGGTCTCTTTTCCTGTCTTTAGTAAACTTGCCTATCAAGACCTATCCCTTTTTCACTTCTAGCTAGTCTATAGCCTAAATCCTTAACAACATTTGCCAGTTTATCAATTTTATCCTCAGGAGCAAATGTATTACCCTGAATATTCTGAGGTTTGTTTGGATTCTGCAGAATTTTCACATCATCCCTCCTGTTTGTCTTGCCTGATGCTTTCCTATTGTTCTCAATATTTATTTCTATCTTGAAAGCATCCCTGAGAGTAGCAGGACCTTTATCTCTTAACCCATATGCAGTTTTGGCATCAAAAGCATTTATATACAATATTATGCACATTGGTTCATTTGGTCTCATGTGATGTGGCAATTTGTTCAATACTTTAGTGAATCTGGCATTAAAATCTGTAACCTGCTCATTTGACCCTTTGGTGATACTAGTGAACTCATTTACAAAAAAGCTAGGGTCAGTTTTGTCACCATATTGCTCCTTAAACATCCTTTTGAAATCATCCCATGATGAAATGCTCCGATCAGGCAGATTTTTGTACCATTCTCTAGCCTCATCAACCAAAGATTGCATGAATGACTTCATGAAAACATCCTCATGTTCAACCTCAAAGTTGTCCATGACATTTTGAAAAGCTTTTAGATGATCCTCCCCTGACACAGTGTTATTTCTTGAAAATTTTGGCACTTGTAGCCTTACATTCTTGTCAATGGGGTTAGGATAACCAGGAATACCATCAAACACTAGCTGTCTAAATCTATCCAGCTGCATGGGTTGCCTATCAAACTAATTGGCATTAACATTTTTGTTTGCACTCTGATTTCTTACATTGTTTAATGGTATTCTGGCATCATTTACATTCTGTCTTTGATCATTATGCTGATGTTGCACTTCATTTCTGCACTGGTTTCTCTACACATTTGCATTTTCCAAGGTAGGAACTGAATCATTCTGAGAAACTCTCAGAGCTTGCACTTTCTATCTCATGTCATCTCTGACTTTCATTGCTTGTAAGTATTCTAATTCTGCTCTTAGGCTTTTGATTTCTTCAACTAACTGTTCTTCTTTAGGCATGGAGGTAGATGGTCTCATACCATTTTGGTCATCATCTTCATCATCCCTCAGAGATTCTGCCTCTTCAAATCTTTCACTAGGGTCTAAGAAAGGGTGTTCTTGGAACACCTCTGACCTCATCCTTAAACTACCACCCTGTTGCCTCTCATATGCACCTTGGATATCAGCTTCTGCATTTGAAAAATAAGGCACATGATGTCCTAATGGCCTAGGGTTGTCCTGAATATCATCATTATTTCTGGGGGAACCCTCATGACTGACTGAGACGGTTCCTTTTCTTCTATACATCATCCTTCTTTCTACTGGTAACTCTTCAAATAAAGGATTACGTTGGGATCTTCTCCCCTGCATATAAATTTTACTTTGACCGGTTGGGAGATTACTTCAGAGTCACCACCTATAACTAGGAACTGTTTTCTTCTACAAATCAGGGTTCCATCACTTCATATTCCCCAGCGGAGTCGCTAATTTCTATTGGTTTTTTCCCTGACTGGATGCTCATTCCTAGATTTCCCTACAAGGTAGCCATCAGTGATCAACAGGATCTCTGGGCCAGGGGCCAACAGTGTAAGAGATAGACTCTATTTTTATCTCCTCTTCTTCTTCAGGCTCTGCAAAACCTAGGGGTATTCCCTATTCAACACCCATGAGAATATGCTTGTGGGTTGGCTTGGGATGTTGATACGAAGCAGATAAATCCTCCTATATGAAGACCAAAACTCTGGGATAAGTGCAAAGGGGCTAGCTTTGGGCTTATATTCAGTTGTGAATTAGAGGATCTTGGTCCTAAACTACTTCTAAGGTCCTAATGGTTTGATTTGGAAGTATGAGTTTGATTTATGTTTGGATGCAAACCTGGACCTAGTGTATAACCTCAACACAGAGCTAGACTGGTGCCTATCCAAGGCTTGGAGTCAGTAGACATACACCTGTGAATGATCAGCATGAACACACTAAAACAGGATTTCAAGGGGATTTGTGTGATATCTACCTTACAGATACCTCCCAATACAGAGTGTTAAGTTATCTCTACTTATGGCATCCCTATTGTAGTATATCCTTCCCAACACTTAATCTGAAAACACTTTAATCTACCCTTTGAGCAGAAGTTGAAAGATCAAGCATTCAATATAGGAATTTTATATTCTAGAATCCCAAACATCCCTTAGATATCGAGATTCAGAAGAAGGACACATGCAATACTGGAGACAGAATAACAAAACACATGTAAATACAACATTACTCATATAAAATCAATCATGAAATCAATAGATTCATGCATGAGACATACAACAAGAGATACATAAACTCACAAAATCACCTGCATAGAGCAACCAGAACCAGTCGTATCTCATTACAAAGCCAGATATGTCCAGTTTTTCAACAACTGTCAAAATGAGAAACACAACCTACTAAATACAGTAAGGAAGGTCCTCAGCATTAATTACATGGCAGATCAAAATTTGCCAGATACACTCCTTCTGAGGAAAATGGCCTACAAAGATTAAAAGCAGCAGGGGACAAAACATGGAGAAGCAAGAAAAGGACAAGGGGTAGATAAGCTCGAGCCTTGTGCCACCATTGGAAAATTTTCTTTCATAAATCAGGTACATGATTGTTCGATCACTCGGCCATGCCTCTGCAAATCACCATTGATGGCTCAACCACCCACTTTCTTCTCTTGGAAACTGTCGCAGCACTCACATGAAAAATTCCCACTCAAAACACGCCTAAAGACACAAGAGAAACCCACATTCCAACTTTTAAACATGGTCGTCGATCATTTCCCTTCACAGGATCTATAGCCTCAAATTGCTTTGAAAAGTTGAGAACCACTGAGAATGTGCCACGTAGGCACCTTTGGTTTTGTTGACTCTTCAAACTCTGTGAGATGAAAAATCCCACATTTGCCCTGCGGGAACCCCTTGATCACTTTATAAGCATGGCCGCATGAACGCTAAGTGTCGAGCATTTTGCCCCGCTTGACTCACAAACCTTCCGCCAATAGCCTATTGGCCAGACCCCTCATATTGGCCAATCCAAAATTTCTCCCGTCAATACACATGTCATCCCGATGACGCCCCCACATTCCCCTGTCAGCCAGACGTATACAATTAGAGCGACAGAAAACTCCATCGCCGACCACACAACTCACGCCGACGACACTTCCTCTCCCACCTCCGTCGGTGTGACCTACACCATCGGAGCAACACTTCAAACCTGCGCCAATTCCAAAAGTCACGCCGACACCCACAAGCTAACTACCATCATTGGCCAGACTCACGCCATCAGCACAATCAAAAACTCCCTCGCCAACATCACTTGTCACTCCAATGACCATACCCTTCGGCATGACCCCACTTCGTCGACGCACCCAAAAATTTTGCTACCGATACGCCGATCACACCGATGACTACTTTGCATCTCCCTTCGGCTAGACATTGACCATCGGAGCAAATGAAAACTCCTCTGCTGACCATACCACGTTACGCCAATAGAGCGCCATCGGCCAAACACCTCTGTCGACCCAATTCTCCATACTTCATCCGATGCACCAAGTCATCCCGATGGCACTTACAAGCTACAAACAGTCGGCGAGACCCCTAGCGTCGGTGAACCCTTCACTTATTTACCCGATATGCAATGTTACGCCGATGGCTACCTCCATCAGCTAGATCGAACACATTGGAGGATGCAAAATTTCCTTCGCCGATAACAAAATTCACGCCGATGACCACCTCCAAACTACCTTTGAGCCATCCGCCATCGGCTAGACATACCACATCGAAAGATCCTCCATCGGCTGGGCCGATATGCAATGTTACACTGACACCTCTTCCATCGGTGCAACCAACCCGTTGGAGCAACAATTCTCACCCTCACCGATGAAGAATGTCACAGCGATGAAAGGAACAAACCATTGCGGACTATCCAATCGCTGAGACAAGGTGGCAGTTGCGCCGATGGACACAAAAAAATTTGATCATAGGAAAGTGCTTGCTTATTAAATACCTGAGATCTGATAAATTAAGCAAGCACCAACAAATGGCAAAGGCAAATGAATGAGTTTGGGCATGCAACAAGAGTTAAGAAGAGGATAGTCCAAGACAGAGTTGATGAAGACATGTTTGTAGGTGTGAAGGCAAGTCCAACATCAATCTTAGATGAGGGAAAGATAAGTGAACATTCATCAAGTCAATTTGTGGAAGTGAAGCAGTTTCTTGGTGGCAAGAAGTCTATCAATGCAAAGAACAATACAAAGCTTCAATACCTAACACATTGGAAGGGAAAACTAGGTGAAAGAGTTTTTGAAGATCAAGGAGATGAAATGTACAAGTGTGGACAAGCTGCAATACATTTTCCAAGGGACTTGGAATCTATTTCTGTATAGGTGTATGGTGCAGGAGCACCTAATTAGTTTAGTCAAGTTGATGTAAATATGAGTCAATTGTGTAAATATGAGTCATGTGTTGAGTCTAGTTATCATAAGGTCATCTAGTATGTAATTAGGAGTCATTGAATTTATAATGTCATTGAGTTTATGTAATTAGAAGTCATTTAGTCATATGGAGTTGTAAAGGTGAAAAAATGCAAAGTGTGGAAGCCCAACAATTAGGGCATTTAAAAGTCAGTTGGAAACCTTTGGTTTCTCTTGAAAACATGTTTAAATATACCAAAAACTTTGAGGAAAAAAGTAGAGAGGATGTATTGAAGACATACTAAAGATGAATTGAAGACAGATTTGAATAAAAATGATGTTAAGAAACTCTGTTCTCTGCAGATTTTACTGGGGTGCTGCCACAACAATGGGTTACACTTTCTAGGACATCCTAATTTTTGCTGAAATCACATATTTTTAGAAAATATGATGATTTAAGCCTTGAAAGGTTCCATTTAAAGGATTTTAATTGAAGAGGATTTGATCAAAACCCCTTAGATTCAAACTCCCTTGGATAGAACCCCGCTAGTTTTAAACCATACCTATAATGGAGTCTCCTCTACACCTATCAAAATGCTGATAAAAAACCACTTTTGATTTACCTTTTGGGGGATCAAATGAATTCATTTAAAATTAATGTTTTGTAAGTATGTAGTCCTTATTATAAGCTTCCCAAAAAGTATAATTTTAAATATATTTATTTTGATTATTATATTTATTTTTTATTTCTTGTGAATGTAGGTTTTTCACCGAACATCAAGTTCTCTATTCTACACACATGGAAAATTAGTAAATTAGTGAAAGAAAATTTGTAAAAATATCTATGCCCTAGGTATTGATGTCCTTGTTTCAACAAAAAAAAAGAATTTTGATACATACAGAAAAAGTTATGTTTTATGGACTACACCTATGTCTAAATTATAATTGGTTTGACTTCAAAACTTAATTAAAAAAATATATTCAACAAAATATTATGAAACCAAATGCATGCCCTATATATTGGTGTTACCAATCTAAATTGAAAAGAAGCATAATTTTATCCTTTGTAGACAAAAAGTTATGTGCTATGGAATACACATCACTTTAAAAAATGTTGTTTACTATTAAAAACTAGTTATCAAAGGAGATGAAAAAAAATTTACAATTTAACTCCAAATTTTTTAAAAAATATATATTTAGAATGTACAAACAAAATCTTACAAATCACTAGTTCACATCATCTTCAAATTCCTAACAGTTTAGTGGCTATAGGTGTCAGAAAGTGAAGATTTAGTTCAAAATGTTGATTTCAATGTCAAGTTTGGCCAAAAAGTGTAACCCATTATTGTGGGATGACCCACTATTTTCTTACTATTTCTTTAAATAGTATGGCCTTGTACGGATGTGTCAGGGTCTGAGAATGAATTGGGATGGAAGTATGTTGAATCCTCTTTCTATTAGTTCTTGTAGTATTCAATTTCATGTAGAAATGAGTTAGTTATGGTCAATTTTCTAAAACTACTCGAGACTATTGAAAACCCTTAACTAGGGTAACAGTGAGTAAACCAATTTGTGTTCCTCTGATTTTGGATCAAGTGATAAATTCTAGTTTTGATGAAAATGCTCCTTCTTGTATACACTTTCTATTCCCAATGTTGCAGATAAGATAGATGAATGCTGTTATTGGTTTCTTGATACCCTAGGACTATATTTTTAGGCATAACAGACTGATAAGGCAGTAGAGTAAGGTTTTGGAATATTTTTGATAAGTCCAGTGTTCATTATAAGTGGTATTAGCTAATACATGTTGTCAAGTTGCATTATGAACCCTCTTCAAACTAGGGTTTGTTAAGAACAAAAGGAATTTGTGATTTGTACCCCTGTCCTGTTATGACAATATTGACAGTCAAGACAAACTGTGTTTGGTAAACCCTTGTAGTATTCCATATTGTATAGTGTTAAACCCTTGTGAAGGTCACTCATTTGAGGTGTTATCAATGCTAATAAAGTTGTATTAAAGCCTGGGAAGTCTTTTTATGTTGAACGTCAAAGGTGGCAAGTTGGAACCAAGGCTAATAAGCCTAATTAAGGGTTTAGTGGTTTGATGATCTTAAAGATGTTTTTGTTGTCACATAGAATTGCACCCTGCTTGGCGAGAGTCCAAGCATTCTAATGACACAATGGGAATGATCTCGAAGTGTGGGACCTTGCGAACTAAGATCAGACCTCCAGAGTAGGCCGACTTCCTACCTCTGAGCCTAATGCTTAGAGGAAAATATCTAAACCTAGTGCTAATGCTTACTGGGAAAAGGGGTAGAAGGAAACATGAATAGAAATTAGGTGATACCCCAGGTTGAATAAAAGAGCCCTCGCAGAACTGAGAATGATGTACTACACAACCAAATACAACAAGTAGATATACACAGATTCAAATGATTCTAGCAGAGGTAAGAAACAAAATGGTTGAGAGGAACAAAAATGTTCACAGACAATCATATGCAGATTCACACTAAACTAAAAATCAGTAAAAGAGGTAAAATAACTTGCATATATTCAATAAGAAGGCATGGTTACAGTAGAGGAATGATCTGTTTGGAATCAAAAGCATAGATTACTAAATCTTCCAACTTCCAACCCTTTTTACATCTCATGTTTATGCATATATAGCATTTTGCATTTTGACCTAAGTCAGTTACAATCAATTCTCCCCATGGGTTCTGTCAGAAAATATCATTGCCGGAAGGGACCTCTACCTACAAGAAGTTATGGAATAAAATATCTAGAATAGGGCAGGTGGAAGATATTTTGGGCCTTGAATGTGAGCAACTCAATCATCTATCTTCAACAATGAATACATAAAATATCTGAAGCATGGCAGTTGAGAGATCAGATTTGTATTTATGGCGAATGGGATAGATCGCCCCTTGACAAAGCTTTTACAACACTTTAAATCCCTGTTCATTTGAATTTCTGCATTTTCATCGATTCTGTGTTTAAGGGATCTTTGCAAAACTTAATTTGGCTGCTAAGATGTCTTGTCACCAAACACATGAAGACCTGCCAGTAAGACATAGAGCCCATACGCATTAAAGAGTGAAGCCATCTGCCATGAATCCACTTGCAAAGCCTACCAACTGGAATAAATACAACAATATCAGTCCCTGCATATGCCAACTTAGTCACTGAAACATCTAGTCAATCAAGCCTGCAGAGTTGCATCAAATTCTGAAAGTGAAGATATCCTCCTTATCTGAAGGAGATATGGGCGGTCAAACCTACGGTCAACTGCATCTTGCATCTGTATATCACTTTGTGTCTTCTGCACAATCGGGCTCTGTATCCGTATAATCAGCCTTTGAATTTTCCTTGTTTGACCGAACTTGCATTTTTGGCTTCTGAGTCAGCGACCGTCAATTTTATCCTTGTTGCCAAGAGAATTGTCATCTGTATGCATACAGACATACAAAAATGGATACACTATAAAAAAACCATGATGACATCAGCATCATATAGAACTTGGGCAAAGAACAGGCCTGGATGACGTCATCATGCTATCGGGTCCTTCAAATCCTTCGATTTTGCACTTATGTGATTTCTTCACTTTTTTGCATTTTGCATATCAAATCACTTTGCATATGTCTTTGAATCTCCCTTTGTATATACTTTTGTATGTGCAATTGTATCTACAATACAATGGCCAACATACAAAAGTGGACCTTTACTTTTTGCATCACCTTTTGTTTATATGCCATTGCCACGTGTCATCATCTGATTGCCTGCTGAGCTGAACCTGGGACCCACCGCTACATCCTCCTTATCAGCCATCAGAAAGACCTCAAACTGAGCCACCAATACTCATGTCTCACTGAAACTCCCTTGTATGTGACTTTTGTATATGCGATTGTATATGAGATACAATCGCATGTACATACAATTGTGGAACTCAATGGATTATCAACCATATTGGAACTTTAGAACAGGTCCAGCCCTTGTATCTTTGCCTTTTGCATATTGCATATACATGCAATTCAACATACAACTGCGGACCCCGCCACTGAATTTGACAAATTTAATTTCCTAGTCGGGTCCGCATTGTATATCCATGTTGTATCTAACCTTTGTATATGCAATTGTATATAGGAGATACAATTGCATATACATAAAATAGGCAGACCCCAACTCAAAATATGCCACATTTGGTTCTTCATTCGCATCCAGATTGTATGCATTCCCCTTTGCATCACCTTTTGTAGATCACATATACAATGCTAAAATACAAACAAAACTGCATACAATCGCTTATACATACAAACATGCATCTGACCTTTGCTTGTACATACAAAGATGCATACAACCGCATTTGCCTTTCTAAACCAAAATGCATATTCTTTCAAGTCTAGGATTGTATATCAGAATTGTATATGCATTGTATATAAGATTGTATGTGCAAAGACACAATCGCATATACAAACAAAAAACGGACACACCCCTTGTATCTCCCCCTTATATATGCGCTTGTATATTGAATTGCATATACAAGGGATAACCTGATTCACTTTTGTATCCCACCTTGTATATTCCCTTTGCATCTTCCTTTGCATATACAATTGTATATATGATTGTATATGTGGTACAACAGAGATATACAATGATACATACAAAGGTACATACAAAAATGATTAAGTATAAAACTAAGAATTATCTGCAATGGAAGGCACTTGAAGACAAAGAGTTTCTGGGTTTTTCTGGGTTTTTTGCAAGGATTCTCAAGGTGAGATTTTGGGAAATTTTGCAAGGCAAAACATGGGGAAATTGAAGGATTTAAGACCTTCCTCTTTCTATTTAGGCTTTCTCTAATAAGATTTCTTTGCTAGAAAGAGGGGGATAGGAATATTTTGGGGCTAGGCAAAATATGACAACAGTTTCATGTGCCAAAACTTGTTGATTCAGCCCATTTGTAACCTAGTGAAGGACTGTCAAAGGTGATTTGGGGTTGGTTGAGTGTCTGCATAGGTGATGCTTTGTAAAACATGGCTAATTGCCCCTCTTTTCTAGCGTAAGAGTCCATTTTTGGTTGTGGTGTTCCAAAGTAACCTTATCTAAGTTTTTGATATGATGAGTAAGTCCATAAAAGGTATTTGAAATACTATTTCTTTTATGGGTTTGTTGTTGTCTTAGAAGGATATGGTCAGAAAACATGGTGATGAGACCTACTAGCATTTGAGCAGCCTATACATGAGATGGACAAGAATTGAAGGAGTAGACTTTGGTAAGGAATTAGTTTTGGTTGTGTTGGGGTCCTTGAAGTGTAAAGAGATCTATGGCAACCTTATGTGGTCAGAGTAGTTGGAAATCCAAGTTATGCCCTTGAAGAAGGAAGTTGCCTTTGAGAAGATTGCTTGTGAAACTTGTAGAAGTTACTTATTTGAGCCCATTGTTGTGAAATATGTCTCCATGTGAGTGAAGTGAACCCTTGTACTGCATCAAAATTGAGATTTGTTGTGGTTGGATTTGCTGATTTCCAAATAATTCTATAATGTTTGTGGATGTCCCCTGAATGCATTAAAGGCGTGTGCTTGATCCACAAGCTGTAATGAAGAACTTGGAAGCATGTGTTCAAGTGTTTTTTATGATTGCACCAGTCTAGTCGACCTGGATGATTAACACTCTTTGCAAATGAATTTCTTGAATTGTAGGAGTGTGTGGTAGCATGTGAAGATGTAATTGAGTCCATGCTAAGGCATGAAGTGTTCCTCCATTATTCATTTAGTCTACATGTTTGTTTAGGTCTAGTCCTAATTTGATGTATGTATGTATACCGACTTTGGAGATTGTTCCAATGGTTGATGATTGTAATGCCGACCTTGATGTACATTCTAAGGTTGATGAATTGTATAAATACATGTAATAAATTCATGTTTGAGATGTGATTGAGCAAAGATGTGAAGATAAGAGCAAAGTGTAAAAGAAAAGCAGAGAAGAGGAGATATATTGTGCTTCAATGGAACTAAACTCAGGCATGGTGTAGATGCTACTAAATTAGTTCACCCCTTTGGCAGTGAGCCACCCCCAGCAATAAGCCAACCCTCGACAGTGAGCCACCATTTGATATTTAGTATTGTTACTACATTATATTGTGAGATAACACTCACTATGGTTTTTCCCTATTTAGGGTTTTCCACATAAAAATCTGGTGTTCATGTGTGTATGGTGTTCATGTGTTTATGTTTAATGATCATAACAGAATAAGGAAATAAGTTAAGTGATTGAGAAATTGATTATGGCTTAGAGAAGTTAAAGTTTTGATACAATTGATTCACCCCGCTCTCAGTTGTCTTGTGCCTTTCAACAATTGGTATCAAAGAAAGGTTCCTTTGAAGAAAGCCTAACATCTTAAGGTAGATCTGGGATGGTACATAGGAAAGACATTCCCCAATTTGATGGGACTAACTATGCCTATAGGAAACTGAAATGATTATAACTAACTATTCCTATGACTTTTGGACATTACTAAACATATATAGATGGGTCCTTTGTACGGAATGCCTCAAAAACTTACTGTCTTACTTCTTGACTAGACTTAAGGTGGAGCAGCAATTCATAGTTTTTGGTCATAACTTTCAAACCAGAACTAATCTCCAAGAAATAAGACTTGTTTCAGATACCCATTTGGCCATTATTTAATATATCTCAAAATCAGGGTAGGTTATTTTGTATGGAAACCCTCAAATTTGGACTATTTTCCCTCAAATTAGCCCTTCTAGGGTTTCAGACCTGTTTTAGTAAAATGGATATAACTTGCTCAAAACAACATGAAATTAAGTGCAACAAAAAGAAGTAGAAATTAGATTCAATTACATTTCTAACCATAGCACATGTAGGTCATACAAATGTCATACAGATCTGTACCAAGCTCTAAAACAACAAATTAATGTCCAGAAAATGCAGAAAACATAGCTTCTTTATTGATTATTGTGCAAAACTTCAACCACCACCACTTGTGTCGACCATTTCTAAGTTAATACAACATATTTCTATTAGTTCCTAACTAAATTTTCAACTTCCACCTTTTTGTTTCTTCATTTACAACATGTGACTCTTCACATTCCACAGTTTTGCAACTTTTGGCAATTTTTGACAACATTTTACAAAAATGACAACTTTTACAAAATTGACTTCAAACCACCTAATAACCTAAATTGACTCCAAAAACATAAAAAATGGTCTTAAAATACCTTATTACATCAACAAAATGACTTAACATCACAAAAACTAACACTTTGCAACATTTTTGCATAAAGACCTATGGTGCCCTGCACCATACTCCCGGGCAAACAAAGACTCAAGTCCCATTGAGGACAGTGTTGTAACAACAAATTCAAGTTTTTTCCTATCATACTCTAACTTCCAAGTAACATCTCCATTTGGTATACCTTTCCAATAAACCAAAAACTGGAAATATGCATCATCCTTTGTCTTTTTGAATTCTTGGGCTCCTAGGTTATGCTCCAACTGCAGAAACTTACTTGATGGATGATCCTTAACCTATCCTACATCTAAGAATGTTGTGGAACTAGAATCATTACTTGATACCATGTATCCTCCATCCTTAAAATGAACTTTCTTCTTCTTCACCTTTGGTGAATGCTTGGACTTGCCCACATTTCTTTGTAATTTCTCTTCGATCTCTTCACCTTTGCTTTTAACCTCTTCCATCTATTATTCTATCCCTATGACTACTGCCTGATTAGGTATATTAACCTCTAATATGAAAGAAATAGAATGACCACTATCCTCTTTTGAAAGCAATGAATGGAATACCCCTCCTATCACCATAGTAACATAGTCTTTAAGCCAATCTTGAATCTCCAAAATCAATTCATCCTTGACCTTCAATACAGAAAATTTTGACACTAACTCAATATCATTTCCCTCCAAAATCAAATCATTGTTCAAGTCTGCTATCATAACATCTCCAAGTTTAGTAGTGACTGCAAGGTTTGTGTCCTTCTCTTCTTCTACCTTTATAAACTCTTTTTCTTCCATCAACATACCACTAGAACCCATTTATAATCATGTCCTCTTCTTCTACCTGGGACTAACACTGAAATGGCAAAAGTTGTGAATCTAGAAACTGCTTATGAGATTTGGGACAAATTGAATAAAATATATGAAGGTGATGCATCTATCAAGAAGACCAAGTTGTAGAATTTGAAGACCACTTATAAAACCATGCGAATGGGTGAAGATGAGAACATAACAATTTATTTACAAAATATTGATGAAATTGTCAGCAACATCAAGGTTCTTGGTGGAGAATTGAAAGATGAGGATGTTATAGATAAGATACTCAGAACTCTTCCCAAATCTTATAGTCACAAGGTTTCTGCCATTGAAAAGTTGTTGGAATTGGGCAAGCTTACAAAAGATCAATTACTTGGTACACTAGCTACTTTTGAAATAAGAGAGTTTGGTACTACAGATGGCCCTGTGAAAACTGAGACTACTTTCAAGGCCAAGGAAGCAACTAAGACTCCTAGATCAGAGAAATATACTGAGGAATTAGACAATGAAGACTTTGCAAAGCTAGAAGCCAAATTTGCAAGAAGAATAAAGAGGGGTAGCAAAGTAAAATTCAAGGGTAAGTTACCTTTCAAATGCTTCAGTTGTGGTAAAATTGGTCATTATGCTTCAAGATGTCCTAACAAAGCTTTGAAGATCAATGAAAGCAAAGGAAAGATGGTAAGAAAGAGTTATTATGTTAGATATGATGAAGGTGTAACTAATGATGAATCTAATTTTGATGATGGCAATAGTAGTGAATGCTTGTTTATTGCACTTAGAGAAAACCTATTTCTGCTAATCTTGCAAGCTATGTGAAGGAAGAAAGTGCAGGAGAGTTGTCTGCATTCCATGCTGAAAAGGAAGATGAATGGATCATTGACAACAAATTCTCAAACCACATGATAAGAGACAAGAGTAAGTTTGTTAAGTTTGAAAAGTATGATGGAGGACTTGTTAGGTTTGGTGATGATGTAACTGGTAAGATTTGTGGAAAAGGATCTATTATTTTTTATGGCAAGCATAATACAGATGATGTTCTTTATGTCAAGGGTCTAAAGCATAATCTACTAAGTGTTGGACAAATGTGTGAAAAAGGATATAATCATGTGTTCAAGAACTAATGTAGGAGCATCCGGAAGCATTCAGAGCAATTGAGACATTTGACAGTAAGTTGCAGAGCAATGAGAGAGCGACCTTGGAGAATACCGTATTTTACCTCATTTGAATATTAGAGACTGCGGATCTAGAGTTAGTGTCTAGACATAGTCATCTACAACATATCCAAAATTTAGATCATTTGGGTTCAATTTCAGAGAGATATCGCTATCAGAAGATTGCCTATTTTTACATATTTTCACATAGTAGAGCCGACAGTGTTTAGTGAAGTCTAATCAGCTTGTGGAGGAAATCCATGACTCACAGAGCCTAAAGGAACATTATTCAATGAAGTATAGGACTTGGGTGACCTTCATGGAGATCCGTGCAAAGTTTTATGTACCAGCAGAGCAATGCCTTATGTTTAGGTCTAACCTACCCGTGTACACATGTTTCATAACTAGACGTTTCAATTAGGCCAACTTGTTAATGTTTAAAAATCTTGTGGAGGATATAAATAAGAGATAAAAGATTGTTTCTAGATAGTGATTGATATCATGAAGATATGAAGCAAGATCTTAAGTTGTTTTGATCCGAATGAGTGACATAACAGAGTAGAAGATAGAGCAGGAAGCAGAAGGAGTTGTAGAGAAGACATTTGAGATATAGAAGGAAGGAATCATGAAAGAATATTGTTGTGCAAATCTTTTGTAATCCCTGAGATATGACCTAGCATCTGTAAAGCCCTTGAAGCATGTGTAATTTGATTTGAAGATATAATATATGTGGAATGGGCTTTGAAGGCTGGCTTTTTCCTTGTTAGGGTTTTCCCAGGATACATCTTGTGTTATGTTTTCATGAATATCTTTTATCTTTCTATTTACTAGCTGTTAGCTTCCATTGCATATCCATTATGATCATGGTGTTAGTTAATTAGGCTACAAGGCTGGACAGTCCCTCACCGGACCCTCTTACCTTGACTGTATCAAGTGGTATCAAAGCTGGCTGTGAATTTGCTAGGATGGTTGCAAATCTGTTGAGAAGGAAGGCAGTGTTGAAAGAAGTGTGAAATAGTAGAAGTAACAAGTGTCACCACTGAAGAACATCAAGGAAAGAAATATATGGTAAGCTTTTCAAATTAAGTTATTTATCTAATTTGTTTCGATGGGGAAGATAGGAAAAAGGATGAAGGAAGAGAATGAAAACATAATATGCAAAAAGGATATTTTGGAAGAAGAATTGTGTGAAATCAAGAAGTGTAATTTAGAATTGATAGAAAGGATAAAAGAACTAGGAGAAGAAAAGTATGATGCTCTTAAAGAAGAACTAAAAAATGTAAAGAGAAGGAATGAAGATTTAGAGACAGAGCTGAAATTGTTTGAGGAAGTTGAAAAGAGAATTTTAGAATTGGAAGAAGGATTCAAGTTGTTTGGGAAGGTAGAAAAGAGGAATAGAGATCTGGAGGAAAATTTAGAAGAGCTAAAGAAGGAAAATAGTCTATAGAAGAGTGAAATATCAGGATTTGTTGGTAAACAGATTTGTTGCTTTAAAATAATCTTCTTGAGTAACTTTGTTCGCCCTTGGATTAGCAACAACCTACTCACAAAAGTTGAAGAATCGCAAGTCTATGTCAATTCCTCTCTGCTTTTAAGAGGGGTAGCTCTCTCATATGATTGGTTTTTTGGTATTTTCGTGTACTTTTAATCTAAAAGTACATAAAGGAGAAAACACAAAACTAGGGAAAGATGATTAAAAGAAACTCCAACAGTAGACATACAAAAACCAATTGAGATTCCACAACTAATAATGATTGCAAAGGGGGTTTTAACAAAAAATATGTTTTGATGGGTAATGATAATGAAAGAAAGATAACAAACCTCAACATAGGAAAAGATATTCCATCTCAACATGTTCAAACCAAGATATCAAGATATGAACATTATTCATTACATCAATCACATAAAATACCAATTGTTTGCACAATCACATAGAAAGATTACTGATTTAACATACGCGAAATCAGCAATGATAACATATGAATACATTTAGAACATACGAACCAAAAGCATTCTTCATTATCTCCTTGAAATTATACAATTCCAAAAATTCTTCTATACATAGTGTCAAGCCAAAAGTCTCCACACAATCTCTAAGTAGTTCTCCCAGTTTTTCCCCCTCAAAAAATCCCTTTCAAAGATGTATATATAGGTGAGGCTAGTAACCACTTAAAGTAACTACCTTAACCACTTTTGTAACTACTTAGAATAACTACCTGGCTTAATTCACTTAGGATAACTACCTAAGCCAATGCTTAGAATAACTACCTTTTTGAAGATAAGTTAGGATTTACCTTTCTTTTACAAAGTTAAATTTGAAAGGCTAACTTTAATTACAATAAGTGACATAAGTCACTTTTTCAAAAGGTAACATTAAACTTGGAGCTTTCGAGTTGTAAATTTCGCTAAGTTACCCTTTTCCTCTGTTTGCTCCATTTCAGTAGTCACACTTCGTTAGATGCTGATGACTCCTCTATATGCCTAAATCTTAGAATCCTGTGTTTGCATATGCAAAACCTGGATGGAGAGAAAAGTTACACATTTTCCTTGTTCTGATAGTCACATAATGCTATCTTCATCATCATTTCTTAAGCCAATTTCTCTAACTTTTTATAAATTCTCATTGTATCTGAATGTGATCTATCTTCTATCTTCTTTCCATATCAACTTATCTTCAAAATGATATAACTTCATGATCTTTATTTCCTTTTAGGCCTTTACTATCTTATTTTTGAAGTGCAACTTCTTTCATTCATCACAATGGATTGTGGAACCATGAACAATTTCTTTCACTTTCTCATCTTCAAGAGTTTCTTTGAAACTTCCTCTTTATGCTTTCCATCAATCTCCTTACATTCTCCACCTCACTCCACCTCTAAAGGACCTTTGGTAGTGTAATGGGTTGAATCTAGAATGTTAGAAGGATATCTCTTTGGAACCCAATCAGTTTTAGTAACAAATGTCATTGCCTTGTCTTGTGTTACTTTTACTAGACTGGATCCAATAAGATTGTACAAATTAAGTTTCCTTTTACTTATGAATTGTTCCATCTTGGTTAGAATGTCTCTTTGCCACAATTATGCAAGGTAACACCTCTAAACTCGGAAAGCCAATGGAAAGCTTGTCACAAAATAATAGATATGTACAATTTCCAATAGTGCATTCAAAGTCAATTTTGCACTCTTTTTGCCATTTATGTTGAGAACATTAACTAGCCCTTTGTGCACATAGGTATTCAATATTCATCAAGGATTGGGCTAGATGTGAGTAATTTTGTAGTCCTTATACGATCCATGAGTCAAGCTTAGGATGTAAATTGCTCTAGATTCATAATGATAAGCCTCCCTTGTATGTCATGGAATATATGATTATTAAATTCTTCACACATATTATCTCTTCAACAATGAGTTCTCTCAAAAGTTGATAAGGGCTTCAACTATATTGTATTTGAATTCTTATGACTCATCGTTCACCAATGATAGAAGTATTGGTATAATACCAACTTCATCCAATGCAACTATCACTTTGATCATAACTTTTTTACACAACTACTCTAGATGTTTTCTTTTTAACTTCATCATTTTCATCCTCCAAATGTCTCAGAAGTAAAGGGATTGCTATCAATGTTTTTGCAACAGAAATAGAGTGCAATCACTAGAGATATCTAATATGGCATCTACCATCGCTACTTTTGCTTCAGGATCTGAACCTTGAAGAATCTTGATTAAGCTTTTAGAGATGGCAATGGCATTCTCATCTGAGCAACAGACCGAGAGGGTGCTGGTAAAGATTGTGAGAGTTTAGCATTGCACCTACCAAGAACATTTGCTTTAAAGTTTCTAAAATCTTTTACAAGTAATCCATTTTGTATGTATCATGCCGTCATTGCATACCATGAGATGTCATATCTTGGAGGTCATTTTGTCAAATAGTTCATGGTTATCGTCTATGCTTTCATATTTTGCATACATATCTACAAAAGCATTTGCAACGATAATATTTGACAATTCCACTGATGATGGCTAAAGTTGTGAGGTTTGGTTTGAACACCAGCCAATTGCATTTGCATTAAAAACTTCTAAAGCCTCTTCAATAAAATCATTTTGTTACATAAAGTGCTCTAATGGATGTACAAAACATTGGTTTTACACCTACAAATTGCATTCGCTAGGTGTCTTCAATAAACCCTGTGTGAATATCTTTCACCTACCATGTACCATGAGACCACATTTCATTGAGGAATTCTATTAAACCATTGCCGCGCTTTGTCTATAAATTCACATTTTGCATTTATGTCTATTGGGGCAGTTCAAACCATAATATCTGATAAAAATTGAACTTTCATTTCATCATATCAATGTTCATATACAATGTTCTAGAACGCCATTTTGTATGAGCTAGGAGGAGTATTAACAACATTCAGTTTTTGCACCAGCCAATGCATTCATTGAAACTTTTTAGTTTCCTTGATTTCCAATAATTGTTCAGGTAGTTATAACTACCTTTTTCTTGTTCCAAAATCCATGGCTTACTCATGCAAAACAACCTTATTGTGATATAATCTTCCTTAGTCAGTGATTTAGAAGACTTTAGAAAGTCTTGATGAAAACTAATAAGAGGCTTTTAAAATTGAGTTTTTCTTTGTAACAGCTTCGAGTAGTTATAAAAATTAATTCCTCCAAAACATGCGGGAAATCCTTTTATTAGGGCTTTTGGAAACTTTTTCAACCTTTGAAAAGTGTCGATTAAGGCAATCAAAACTAACTTACATTTAATTGATCAGGTATGTATGAGATTTTAGTAATTCAAAAATGAGGCCAACAGCTGGCTCTAACTGGGGACAAGGACCCTGTGGATGTAGGATGAACCTAGAATCTCTAGAAATGAATAGTGCCTTAAATCCATTGGGCAAATAGAGTCAGGAGATAACACATTTTGTAAGGAGAGCAAGGAGATTCAAGTGAGACAAAAAAAAGAGAAACAACAAAGACCAGATAAATGACAAAAACTAAACAACAACTGAAACAAGACAGACATAACAAAAACTCATAATTAACCTATGTACGTGGTAGGTGACTCCTACCTCAAAATTGCGTCAGGATGATCAAGTAAAGCCATTGACAGGTTGAGAAAAATAGGCACCTGTATGAAAAAGAGATTTATACAGATGAGGCACCTGCTGACTCAGTAGACATTTTAGGATGATGAGAAAAATGAAATACATGAAATGTGAGGACTCTTTGAATCATATACCAAACAACCATTTCTTGTCATAAGCATCTAAATCCTTCCAAATTGAACTAGTGTTGGTCTATGTAGCTTCAGACATATCTTCTAGCATCGTACTGAGCACACCAATATCCTCTATCTGAAGAGCTTTTTGATAATTTGGTATGTGACAAATTATCCCACAAATTGGACAACCTTCATACAATTTGCAATGTAGAGAAATCCGTGTAGACATACCCATTGAATCATGCTTTTGAATATCAATTTGAGAGACATTTGTGGAAATGCACTCGTTCACAAATACAGGATTAAGGTAGACACCTGGGCTATAGAGGGAATCATTGTCTAAATCTTTCAAGCACCAACTTGGGACATAAACATCATGAGGGTTGACTTTATTGAACTCCTCCATTGGATCATCCATTACCTCATTCCTTGCTTCATTGTTGGTACAACTCCCACAACTATCCTCTAAAATAGGGGTGTCTTCTTGATCTAAATATTTGAAAAGAGGATTGTTTTGAACCTTAAATGCTCCATAAGATAAAGATTGCACTTCCAACAAGACATGAACATTTGTTAATGTATCTACATATCTTTCAATTTTAACCTGCTCAATATTCTTTGGACTCAGTGGTTCTTCTCCATGGAACTCTTCATGAAATTTGAAAACTTCATACTCCAAT
The DNA here is from genome assembly GCA_027924645.1 of Cunninghamia lanceolata. Taxonomy (NCBI): domain Eukaryota; kingdom Viridiplantae; phylum Streptophyta; class Pinopsida; order Cupressales; family Cupressaceae; genus Cunninghamia; species Cunninghamia lanceolata. The sequence continues at coordinate 8,143,420 of BSBN01000252.1, read as the reverse complement.
TATATGTATGATAAAGAGTGAATGCTTGATGATTCATCTTCATTTTGAAGTTGATCTTTAACTTTTGTATCAACTGTACCACTAATTGAGGCTCTATCAATATCTTCAAAGGTAAAGGTCTCCATTTCTGAAGCTGAGGAAGATATTTGCAAGGGCTCACTTATGGTTACCTCTCCATTGATTATAATTGTACAAAGTTGTCCAATAGACGTTATATTTCTAATTTCATCAATGGGTCTTTCTACCTCAACAATTGGTGATGTAGGAATATCTTTTCCATATAGAAAGTCATCATCAGAAGTATTGAGACACTAGTTTGGAACAAAAGCTATATGAGATTCATATTTATTCTTCTCTTCTTCATCATTTTCTTGAAGCTTGGGCTACATGGAAGTCTTGAAATTATTTACTTCTCCTTTAAGATCCTTGTTTTTAGGTTCATGGAAGACTTCTTCTTTAACAAGTGATAAAGGAGAGAGGATGACATTTTCTTCACAAAGAAAATCATCTTCAGGGGTCTTGAGACAATCTTGCGGTATTATTTCATCATCATTCTCCTCTTGCTCAGGTTGCATGCATGTTAGAAAAACACTTTGCAACTCATCTTCACCTTCTTTGTTTACACTTTGGTCCAAAATTTCTTCTGCATTCCCTTTAACATTAACCATGTCATGGGAACCTTCCTTGGAAGATATAGTTGTCGGACCAGAGAAAGTTGTCACAAGAGGAGTGACATTCTTGAAAGAAATTGAGAATGTGCGATCATCTGGAAAAAATTCTTCTTCATTATTGCATGCTTCCATGCAATCTTCTTCTTCCATCTCCATCACTTCTTGTCAATCTTCCTTAAGTGGACATGCATATTCCAATGAATTTATTTTAGGCTCTTGATTTGAAGACATTTCATTCAATACTGGTTCATTTGTAGGAAAAATCTTTGCCTCTTTGTTGCTCTCCTCATCATGCGAATGATATATCTCAGCATAGTTTCTTTTCTCTTCAAGTGTATGAATTTCCTCTGATAGGAAGTTGTGATCAGGAGCAAGAAAATGTGTCTTCTTCCCATCTTTTTGTTCAATCTTCTGTAATGTTTGAAGCAAAGAAGGATGAATCTGGTTAGAATTGAGTTGCATGCCACCATAGAAATTCTTCAAAAACTCTACTTGCTTAGGGTCATCAAGAACTTGATTTTGTTGAGTAGAGGATGTAGGAGAAGGATAATCTTCATCATCACTATCACTATTTAATTCAGGAAGTTGCATGTTATGTATCTGGGTTCTTCGATACCAAACCATCTTCTAGTATTCTTCTTTTAGATAGAGTCACCAACTTCTTTTCTGGGGGAGATATTTGTAGATTTCTGAGGAACAAAAGACACCAACACTTCAGCTCGTCTCCCCAGTAGAGTTGCCAAAAATTTGGTGGTAAACATATTTGTTTCTTTAAAATAATCTTCTTGAGTAACTCCGTTCGTCCTTGGATTAGTAACAACCTGCTCACAACAGTTGAAGAATCACAGGTTTATGTCGATTCCTCTCTACTTTTAATAGGAGAAGCTCCCTCATATGATTGGTTTTTTGGTATTTTCATGTACTTTTAACCTAAAAGTACATAAAGGAGAAAATACAAAACTAGGGAAAGATGATTAACAGAAACCCCAACAGTAGACATACAAAAACCAATTGCGATTCCACAACTAATAATGATTGCAAAGGGGGTTTTAACACAAAATATGTTTTGATGTGCAATGATAATGAAAGAAAGATAACAAACCTCAACATAGGAAAAGATATGCCATCTCAACATGTTCAAACCAAGATACCAAGATATGAACATTATTCATTACATCAATCACATAAAATACCAATGGTTTACACAATCACATAGAAGGATTATTGATTTAACATACGAAAAAATCAGCAATGATAACATATGAATACATTTAGAACATACGAACCAAAAGCATTCTTCATTATCTCCTTGAAATTATACAATTCCAAAAACTCTTCTATACATAGTGTCAAGCCAAAAAGTCTCCACACAATCACTGAGTAGCTCTCCCATTTTTTCCCCCTCAAAAAGTCTCTTTCAAAGATGTATATATAGGTGAGGCTAGTAACCACTTAAAGTAACTACCTTAACCACTTTTGTAACTACTTAGAATAACTACCTAATCCAATGCTTAGAATAACTACCTTTTTGAAGATAAGTCAGGATTTACCTTTCTTTTACAAAGTTAAATTTGAAAGGCTAACTTTAATTACAATAAGTGACATAAGTCACTTAAAGGTAACATTAAACATGGAGCTTTCAAGTTGTAAATTTTGCTAAGTTACCCTTTTCCTCCGTTTGCTCCATTTCAGTAGTCACACTTCGTTAGATGCTGATGACTCCTCTGTATGACTAAATCTTAGACTCCTGTGTTTGCATATGCAAAATCTAGATGAAGAGAAAAGTTACACATTTTCCCTGTTCTGATACATCACATAATGTTATCTTCATCATCATTTCTTAAGCCAATTTCTCTAACTTTGTATAAATTCTCATTGTATCTGAATGTGATCTGTCTTCTATCTTCTTTCCATATCAACTTATCTTCAAAATGATATAACTTCATGATCTTTATTTCCTTTTAGGCCTTTACTATCTTGTTTCTGAAGTGCAACTTCTTTCATTCATCACAATGGATTGTGGAACCATGAATAATTTCTTTCACTTTTTCATCTTCAAGAGTTTCTTTGAAACTTCCTCTTTATGCTTTCCATCAATCTCCTTACATCCTCCACCTCACTCCACCTCTGAAGGACCTTTCGTAGTGTAATGAGTTGAATCTAGAATGTTAGAAGGATCTCTCTCTTTGGAACCTAATCAGTTTTAGTAACAAATGTCATTGCCTTGTCTTGTGTTATTTTTACTAGACTGGATCCAATAAGATTGTACAAATTAAGTTTCCTTTTACTTATGAATTGTTCCATCTTGGTTAGAATCTCTTTGCCACGTTTATGCAAGTTAACACCTCTGAACTCAGAAAGCCAATGGAAAGCTTGTCGCAAAATAATAGATATGTACAATTTCCAATAGTGCATTCAAAGTCAATGTTGTACTCTTTTTGCCATTTATGTTGAGAACATTAACTAGCCCTTTCTGCACATAGGTATTCAATATTCATCAAGGATTGGGCTAGATGTGAGTAATTTTGTAGTCCTTGTATGATCCATGAGTCAAGCTTAAGATGTAAATTGCTCCAGATTCATAATGATAGGCCTCCCTTGTATGTCATGGAATATATGATTATTAAATTCTTCACACATATTATCTCTTCAACAATGAGTTCTCTCAAAAGTTGATAAGGGCTTCAACTATATTGTATTTGAATTCTTATGACTCATCATTCACCAATGATAGAAGTAATGGTACAATACCAACTTTATCCAATGCAACTATAACTTTGATCATAACTTGATTACATAATTACTCCAGATGTTTTCATTTTAACTTCATCATTTCATCCTCCAAATGTCTCAGAAGTAAAGGGATTGCTATCAAAGTTTTAGCAATAGAAATAGAGTGTGTATCACTAGAGATGTCTCATATGGCATCTACCACCACTAGTTTTGCTTCAAGATCTGAACCTTGAAGAATCTTGATTAAGCTTTTAGAGATGGCAATGGCATTCTCATCTGAGCAATAGACTGAGAGGGTGTTGGTAAAGATTACGAGAGTTTGGCATTGCACCTACCAAGAATATTTGCTTTAAAGTTTCTAAAATCTTTTACAAGTAATCCATTTTGTATGTATCATGTCGTCATTGCATACCATGAGATGTCATATCTTGGAGGCCGTTCTATCAAATAGTTCACGGTTCTCATCTATGCTTTCATATTTTGCATACATGTCTACAAAAGCATTTGCAACGATAATATTTGACAAATCCATTGATGATGGCAAAAGTTGTGAGGTTTGGTTTGAACACCAGCCAATTGCATTTGCATTAAAAACTTCTAAAGCCTCTTCAATAAAATCATTTCATTACATAAGGTGCTCTAATGGATGTACAAAACACTGGTTTTACACCTGAAGATTGCATTCGCTAGGCGTCATCAATAAACCCTGTGTGCATATCTTTCACCTACTATGTACCATGAGACCACATTTCATTGAGGAATTCTATTAAACCATCTCTGCGCTTTGTCTATGCATTCACATTTTGTATTTATGTCTATTGGGGCAGTTTGAAGCCATAATATCTGATAAAAATTGAACTTTCATTTCATCATATTAATGTTCATATACGTTGTTCTAGAACTCCATTTTGTATGAGCTAGGAGGAGTATTAACAACATTTGGTTTTTGCACCAGCCAATGCATTCATTGAAACTTTTTAGTTTCCTTGCTTTCCAATAACTGTTCGGGTAGTTATAACTACCTTTTTCTTGTTCCAAAATCCACGGTTTACTCATGCAAAACAACCTTATTCGGATACAATCTTCCTTAGTTGGCGATTTAGAAGACTTTAGAAAGTCTTGATGAAAACCGATAAGAGGCTTTTAAAATTGGGTTTTTCTTTATAACAACTTTGAGTAGTTATAAAAACTAATTCCTCCAAAACATGTGGGAAATCCTTTCATTGAGGTTTTTGGAAACTTTTTTAGCCTTTGAAAAGTGCCGATTAAGGCAATCAAAACTAACTTACATTTAACTGATTGGATATGTATGAGATTTTAGTAATTCAAAAATGAGGCCAACAGGATTGAAGGACCAAGTTAATTAGTTAGAGTAGTCACTTGCAGTATGCAGAAAAGAGAATGAAAACCTAAGATCTAAGCCTGGATTTTTTGATGTTTCTTATGATACTAATGATTTGTGTGATGATGCAGAAGTTTCTTTAGACAATGAGATTGAAAAAGACATTCTGACTAAACCTGTAGTTGTTGGTGATGGTATTGGTTTCAAAATCATGCAAAGAATGGGATATGAAGGAAATGGATTGGGAAAGTATCTGCAAGGAATTACAGAGCCTATTGAACTAGCAATAAGATCAAGAATTGAAGGCCTTGGATATGACAGAGGTAAGAATGTTATTGCAAATTCAAATAAAGCAAATTAGGGAAGAAGAGGTATGTATTGTTCACATTGTAATAGACATGGACATGAAAAGGAATTGTGTTGGGATCTACATACTTGTAAGTTCTATGGATTAAGGAATCATTCTGAAAGGATGTGTTGGAATAAAATGAGAAGAAGAAAACCTATGACAAATTGTATGTAGATGGATTATGGATGGATTGATGGAGTAAAATGGAAACATGTCACTTATATGTTCATAAGGTTGTATAGATGGAAGTATTCATGTGTTGGAGAGAAAAGAAGATATGTGTAGACACCTAAAATTGGCTCAGGTTGAATTAAGTAAATATTCTAATATTTATCTTAATTCATATTTTCTTATGTCAATTAAATAAATATCATAAGTTTATTTGATTGGTTCATTATCCTACAATTAAATAAAATCATTTTATTTTATTAAAATCCCTAAATTCTTCTAATGTCTCAAATCCTAAATCCACCTCACAAAATCCACTTCATCAATCCACCTCATCAATCCACCTCATCAATCCACCTCATCTTTCCACCTCATCTGTTCCACCTCACTATGTTGCACATATAATTAAATATTCTTAATATTTAATTAGCTAATATCTTCCATTTTCCAAAATAAATCTTTAAATCAATTATCCTCCACCAAATTGAATATTTAATTCAATGTTCTGCACTAGCCTTCACCAATTGAATATTTAATTCAATGTTCCCCACTAACCTTCACCAATTGAATATTTAATTCAATATTCCCCACTAGCCTTCACCAATTGAATATTTAAATTCAGTGTTCCCCACTAGCCTTCACCAATTGAATATTTAATTCAATGTTCCCCACTAACCTTCACCAATTGAATATTTAATTCAATGTTCCCCACTAGCCTTCACCAATTGAATATTTAAATTCAGTGTTCCCCACTAGCCTTCACCAATTGAATATTTAATTCAATCCCCACTAGCCTTCACCAATTGAATATTTAATTCAATGTTCCCCACTAGCCTTCACCAATTGAATATTTAAATTCAATATTCCCCACTAGCCTTCAACAATTGAATATTTAATTCAATGTTCCCCACTAGCCTTCACCAATTGAATATTTAAATTCAATGTACCCCACTAGCCTTCACCAATTGAATATTTAATTCAATTGTCATAATCCACTATTCTTAAATAAAGAATTTTTAATTCATCCATTATGAATTAAAGATTCACAAAAAATGAGAGCCATTGATCTCATCTTTTGATCCTCACCCTCCATTACCTTTTTTGAAAATCTATAAATAAAACCCTCTTCTAAGCCATTGGGGAAGGAACTTCATCTTGCACAATAACTATACCCAAATTTCTCTTCTTCTCTCTATTTCTAGTATCCTCCATTATCATGTGTTGGAAGCTCACATTCAACACAAACAGGTATCAAAGCCATTCTTCCTTTGTCATCTTCAACAAGCAAGCAAGCAAGGAAAGCTTCTGAGGGCTTCACAATCAAGATCAAAGAAAGATAGGCAAACAATGGAAAATGACAGGTAAAGGAGTTTGTAAGTATTCTTACTTGTTTTGGTTTAATTCTTCTTTGTTTTCAACTTCCATTGGTGTTTGGGTTTTATATTGTTCTTTATTGATCAAATCCATTTTTCCCCTCCACAATATGGATCAAGCTACAGAGAAAGAAGACCTTATGAGAACAGCAATTCAAACTACAGAGGGAGAGATTACAAGAGTCATAATTCTTATCACAGTGAAGGATACAAAAGAAATGAAAGAGGATTTGATAGAAGACCATTTAGAAGAGGAACTTGTTTTCAAGTTTGGAAGAGAAAATAATCAAGTAGTGAATGTCATCAAGAACCTGTTACTAACAAAGCTAATGAAGGAGAAGCAGTACATAATTCAAAGATATTTTGTGCAGAGGAAGAAGAGCCTATTGATATAGAGATAGTTTATACAGATGAAGAGGAACCTTTTGAGACATCAGATTTGATAGAGAAACTAGAAGAAGGGGAAGCATTGATCTTAAGGAGATTTGTGTTATAGAATAGAGAAAGCAGTGCAAGAGAAAGTCTGTATGAAATCTTCTGAGAAACAAAGTTGTGTGAACAAGTGTGAAGCATAATAGAAAAGAGAAGAAATGACAAGAAATTCTACCAAAGGAGAAATTTTGTGAAGTAAATGTGGATAAGGAAATAGAGAATAGTATAGGAACAGTGTATGCAAAGAGGAAACTGTGAGATCCTGATGAATGTAGAGGAAATTGTGCCTAAAATTAGAGATTAGAAAGTCATGCAGAGAATTCAAGAATGTAGTGACTGATATTGACTGATGGCAAGAAGCAACTGATTGTTCTAGAGGAGGCATGTATGCATTTATTGACTCTTAATTGATTAAAAGTGGACATTGATCCTGAGGCAGCCTACAAGTGTTTGACAACAGACTGCTGAACTCTGAGGCAATTTCAACATTGTAGCCAGACCACCAAACCTATACCATTGAAAATTGAAGAACTTGAGGCAACTTGTGGAGAAGACTTGCTTAGACCACCGATCATTGAGGCAGTGCAAAGATTGCAAGTAGAATGCTGAACTTAGAGGAACTTGAGATAGTTTTACAGGGTGGACTTGAACAGACTGCCGACCGTGAGGTAGTTGCAAGTACCTCTAAATAGATCACCGAACCTATTCAAGGAAACAACATTGAATTTGACATAATATAGACCAAAGTGAAGAGGCTCACTTTTCAAATAACCCTGAGAGTCTGATGCAGGAGCATCCAGAAGCATTCAGAGCAATTGAGATAGTTGACAGCAAGTTGCAGAGTACTGAGAGAGCAACCTTGGCGAATACCACATTTTATCGCATTTGAATATCAGAGGCTACGGATCTAGACTTAGCATCTTGACATAGTCATCTACAACATATCCAAAATTTAGATCATTTGGGTTTGATTCCGGAGAGATATCACTATCAGAAGATTGCCTATTTTTACATGTTTTCACATAGCAAAGCTGATAGTGTTCAGTGAAATCTAATCGGCTTGCGGAGCACTCACGGAGCCTAAAGGAACATTATTCAATGAAGGATAGGACCTGGCCAACCTTCATGGAGATCCGTGCAAAGTTTTATGTACAAGTGGAGCAATGCCTTATGTTTAGGTCCAACCTACCCGTGTACACACATTTCATAACTAGCCGTTACAATTAAGCTAACTTGTTAATTTTTAGGAATCTTGTAGAGGATATAAATAATAGATAAAGGATTGTTTCTAGATAGTGATTGATATCATGAAGATATGAAGCAAGATCTTAAGTTTTTTTTATTTGAATGAGTGACAGAACAGAGTAGAAGGCAAAGTAGGAAGCAAAAGGAATTGAAGAGTAGAGAATTGAGATGTAGAAGGAAGGAATCATGAAATAATATTGTTGTGCAAATATTTTGTAATCCATGGGCTATGGCCTAGCATCTGTAAATCCCTTGAGGCACGTGTAATTTGATTTGAAGTTATAATATATGTGGAATGAGATTTGAAGGCTAGGTTTTTCCCTGTTAGGGTTTTCCTAGGATACATCTTGTGTTATGTGTTCATGAATATCTTTTATCTTTCTATTTACTAGTTGTTAGCTTCTGTTGCATATCCATTATGATCATGGTGTTAGTTAATTAGGTTGTAAGGCTGGATAGTCCCTCACTGGACCCTCCTATCTAGAGTGCATTAAGGACAATGGGTGTAAGATACAGAATAGCTTTGGATCCTTAATTGCAACCGGTAAGAAGACACATGGCAATGTTTATCATTTGAAAGGTATTGAAAATTGTTGTTTGTTGGTTAAGTTAGATGAAAGTTGGCTATGGCATAGGAGAATGTGTCACATTAACTTCAATAATCTGGTGAGAATAAGTACTATTCAAGCTATAAAAGATCTACCTAAAATTGTGAAGCCTGCCATGTTATATGCAAAGAATGCCAGTTTGGGAAGATGGAAAAGACTACTTTCAAAAGCAAAGAACAATCCTCTACTAGTCTACTGGTGTTGGTGTATATAGACCTGTGTGGTCCCACAAGAACAAGAATTATGCAAGGTGAAAGCTATTTCATGCTCCTTATTGATGATTTTTCAAGAAATGACTTGGCTTACTTTCCCTAGAGAAAAAGTAGAAGATTTAGATAAGTTCAAGGCTTTCAAAGCTATGGTTGAAAATGAATTGGATTTGAGAATCAAATGCTTAAGATCTGATAGAGGTGGTGAGTTTACCTCAAATGAGTTCAATACTTTTTGTGAAGAACATGGAATAAAGAGACATTTGTCTACTCCTCGGACTCAAAAAAATGGAGTGGTTGAAAGGAAGAATAGAACTATTGAAGAAGCTGCCAGAGTAATGATCAAGGAGGTAGACCTACTAGAGGTGTACTGGAAAGAAGAAATACATACTGTTGTCTACATTCAGAATAGAGTGCAAGTCATAGCAGAAGAAATAAAGACACCTTATGAACTGTGGTATGGTAGAGCCCCCACTATCAAATACTTCAAAGTTTTTGGAAGCAAATGCTACATCAGAAGAGATGAGAAATTAGGAAAGTTTGATGCTAGATGTGATGAAGGCATATTCCTTAGATACTCCACTAAGAGCAAGGCTTGTTGGTGCTATAACAAAAGACTGAGAAAGATGATTGAAAGTGCAAATGTGAAGGTAGATGAAGACATCCAACAAGATGGATATGAGTCAGATGAACTTGCTGATACAAAAAAGGTTGGAAATGCAAAGAAAAGGAGTTTTAGACTAAAGAACAAGCTCTAAAAGAAGAAGAAACTCAAATTGAGGTTCTGGTAAGAACTCCTAAAACTCCAAGGTATGTGTAGAGAGATCATTTTGAAGATCAGGTTATTGGTAACAAAAGGAAAGGTGTAATGACAAGAAGTAGGATTGCAGAAGAACAAGTGAATCTTTGTCTATTGTCAAAGGTGGAACCTAGAATAGTAAATGAAGCATGCAATGGTCAAGGCAATGAATGAAGAACTATAACAGATTAAGAAGAACAAGACTTGGGAACTTGTCCCCAGACTTGCAAACAAGAATGTGATTGGAACAAAGTGGGTTTTTCAGAAAAAACTGAATGAAGTTGGAGAAGTTGTGAGAAACAAGGCAAGACTTGTATGCAAAGGCTACTCCCAAGTTAAAGGAATTGATTATGAAGAGACCTATGCTCCAGTGGCAAGAATGGAGGCTATCAGACTATTTTTGGCATTTGCAGCACATAAAGATTTCAAAGTATATCAGATGGATGTGAAATCTGCCTTCTTGAATGGTGACTTAGAAGAAAAGTTTACATAGAGAAACCAGTTCCAATTATCAAACAAACTAGACATGGTGTGCAAATTGAAGAAGGCCTTGTATGGATTGAAGCAAGCTCCTAGAGCTTGGTATGCAAGACTAGATAAGTATCTACTGCAACAAGGTTTTAGTAAAGGATCCACAAATAGCAATTTGTATATCAAGGTAAGAAAAGATCAAATTTTGATAATTAAAGTCTATGTAGATGATATCATATTTGGTGGAAATGAAGAGATGTGAAAGAATTTGAGATGTCTATGTGTGGTGAGATGAATTTCTTTCTTGGACTGCAAATCAATCAGACAGACAAAGGTATTTTTATTTCTCAATAAAAATATGTCAAGGAATTGTTGAAGAAGTTTGGAATGGAGGACTCTAAACCAATATGCACTCCTATGGTCACCAGTTGTAAACTGAGCAAGAATGATGAATCCCCTAAGGTTGATCAAAGCAAGTACGATCAATGATTGGAGGACTACTTTACTTAACTTCTACCAGACTAGATATCATGCATGCAATCTGTCTTGTGGCTAGATTTCAATCAGATCCTAGAGAATCACATGTGATGGCAGTTAAGAGGATATTTAGGTACTTAAAGGGCACTCCTGATCATGGATTGTGGTATCCTAGGAACAATGACTTTTCTGAGTGCCTATACAAATGTAGATTGGGCTGGATGTGTTGATGACAAGAAAAGCACAAGTGAAGGTGCATTCTTCCTTGGAGATAGAGCAGTATCCTAGCATAGAAAGAAACAAGAATCAGTTTCCTTGTCTACTGTAGAAGCAAAATATATTGCTACAATATCATGTTGCACTCAGGTGCTCTGGATGAAGCAGACCTTAAAGGATATCCAAGTTGAGTTTGATGGACCAATTCCTATTTTTTGTGATGACACAAGTGCCATAAATATTTCAAAGAATCTAGTGATGCATTCAAAGACAAAGTACATTTCAATCAAGTATCACTTCTTGAGGGAGAAAGTTGCAGAGAATGAGGTAAATCTTGAGTATGTGCCTACAAAAGATCAAGTTGCTAATATATTCACTAAGGCTCTTCTAAAAGACACATTTGAGTATCTCCAGGAGAAATTAGGGGTTATTGCCCCTCCTTCCTTGAACTAGATGCATAGGAAGGTGCATCAGTCCAATGTGCTTCAAAGTACATTTCTCTTTTTGGACTGATGTTGGAGGCTATCTCTTAGGGGAACAAGTAGTGGTTTGAGAAGATTGTTGTATTCATGGGGAGTAAAGAATGATTTCAGACAAATAAAAGCAGTAGTGTGCAAGTATGTGTAGCAGAAGAGATGTGATTCCCTTTGCCATTGATGTCAATGGGGGAGAGAGATCATGTGAAAAACTCAGGGGGAGTAAGAGTGCAAAAGTGTAAAAAGAAAGGGAGAGTCCTGAAGTAGAATTGTGTCTTGATGGTGGAACATATTTTTCACATCATATGTTTCCATCAATGGAAAACGGGGAGATTGTTGCAAGTATGTGCTAACTGGTGTTGTCATTGATGTCAACATGTTTGTGTTGTCACTGGTGCCAACTGTGCCTTTTGATATTGATGTTTGTTGATTGATTGAAGAACACTATCTGAGTATTTTACTCCACATTTTCTTTGTATTGAAGACTAGAGTATGAGCTTTGGATATGATTTAGAGAAGTGTTTTAATATGCTAAATCCATAAGTTGGTGGTCCGGATCGTTGTGCAGAAAAAGTTCTATTCACCAGTGTGAAGACTGTGCCTAGCAAAGTTTGTAGAGCGATAGGGAGAAAGTGTTTTGATCCACATTTCTCCGCAGATTGGAGTTTGGCATTGTGGTTCTGGACTTAATCTTATAATGTCCTTAGTCATCTTCATTCCAAAGGATATGTGATTTAAAGCTCCAAAAAGTAAGTTTCTAATTAGCAGAGTTTGATAGTGTCTAATTGAGAGCAATATGTGATCCATCTTCAAGTGAAATAAGTTGAGATCTGTTGCAGTTGGATTTGCTAATTTCCAAATGATTCTATGATGTTCGCGGATGTCCCCTAAATGCATTGAAGGCATGTGCTTGATCCACAAGATGTAATGAAGAACTTGGAAGTGTGTGTTCAAATGTTTTTGATGATTGCACATCTGGCCGACTTGGATGATTAACACTCTTTGCAGATGAATTTCTTGAATTGTAGAGACCTGTGGTAGCATGTGAAGATGTAATTGAGTCCATGCTAAGGCATCAAGTGTTCCTTCTTTATTCATTTAGTCCACAAGTTTTTTTAGGTCTAGTCCTAATTTGATGTATGTATGTATGCTAACCTTGGAGATTGTTCCAATGGTTGATGATTGTAATGCCAACCTTGATGTACATTCCAAGGTTGATGAATTTTATAAATACATGTAATAAATTTGTATTTGAGATGCGATTGAGTGAAGATGCGAAGATAAGAGTGAAGTGTAAAAGCATAGCAGAGTAGAGGAGATATATTGTACTTCAATGGAACTAAACTCAGGCATGGTGTAGATGCTACTAAATCAGTTCACCCCTTTGGTAGTGAGCCACCCCCAGTAGTGAGCCAACCCTCGACAGTGAGTCATCCTTTTAGGCAGTGAGCCACCATTTGATATTCGGTATTGTTACTACATTATATTGTGAGCTAACACTCACCATGGTTTTTCCTTGTTTAGGGGTTTCCATGTAAAAATCTAGTGTTCATGTGTGTATGTTGTTGATGTGTTCATGTTTTTTATTCTGTTGTTCATGTTTAATGATCATAACAGAATAAGGAAATAAGTTAAGTGATTGAGAAATTGATTGTGGTTTAAAGAAGTTAAAGTTTTAATACAATTGATCACCCCCCCTCTCAGTTGTCTTGTGCCTTTCAACACTGTGGACCACCCAGAACCTTGAAACTAAAAAGAAGCATATAGTAAACATCTACAAACATGTCCTCAAAACTACAAGGGCAATCATTCATTTGCAGAGAATGCAGAGCATTCCATCAAACCTTCAACACTGGCTTACTCTACTAGAACATATGTCGGTACTCTATCATGCACAACTTTCACAACGGAAGGGTAAATCATCTAAATTTCTAGAATTATCATCTTCAATGCAATATTAACAAATCTTCATAACCACATAGTCAAATCTATAAATGTGGAGGAATGCAGAGCATTCTGCTTCCATGTAGTGACTGTCTTCACAGAACCAACACTGTCTTCACTCTATCTTTTGCAAAACGTACTTCCAGTAGTCCACACATCATAAAACTTGGAATATGCAAGATTTGTCATTATATTAATCTATATTCCAATCTACAAAGGCCCAAAACCAAACTGATGGAAATGTTAAGCAATTTCCCAGACAGTCTTCAAAGTTGGTCATTCTGAAACAGAGACTATCACCAACTTCTAGAGGTTAAATCTTCTTTGCATTAACACATGCATTCTTAGGGATAGTAGAAGAGAGCATACACCATATCTTAGTCCATTGGTACCATATCTTAGCACTTCTAATTCCTATATTAATGTGTCTTCTTGATGCTTCTAATTCCCATCTCAATGTATCTTCTTCAAGAGCATGCCATACATATCTAAATGTATCTTCAACTTCTAATTCTCATCTCAATATATCTTCTTCAAGAGAATTACATCCAACTATGAACACTATTACACATTCATAACATTGTTGACATTAATGACAACCTTGTGACAATGTTGACATCAATGAAAAACAATACAACCATAGGAACCATATGTGTAACAATCTCCCCCTTTGGCATTGATGACAACACATACTTGCACATTTCTCCCCCTTTGAGATCAAGGAAAAAGGGCAACTACCATCATCTTCATCATCAACCATGCATCTGCACATTTTTCTTTAGGTTATAACTTCTTCTTGTAACAAACAAACTCCCCTTATCATTAGCAACCACTACCTACTTCCCCTGAGAGGTAGCCATCATCAGTCCAGGAATCAAGGATATAACATTAACTCCCCCTGGATAGATGCATCACTATGCATCTTTAGCAAGAAGTAGGGGCAATTACCCCTAACTTCTACCAGAGATCCTCAAAGGTGTCCTTTGCAAGAGCCTTTGTAAAGATATCTACAATTTTATCCTTTGCTAGAACATATTCCAACTTCACTTCCTTATCTGCAACCTTCTCTCTCAAAAAGTGATACCTAATTGCTATATGCTTGGTTTTAGAATGCATCACTAGATTCTTGGAAATATTGATAGCACTTGTATTGTCACACAAGATAGGAATACACTCATCATACAATACCTTGATATCCTTCAAAGTTTGCTTCATCCACAACACTTGTGTACATCAGGAGATTGCTGCAATATACTCTACCTCTGCAGTTGATAAGGACATTGAATTTTGCTTCTTTCTTTGCCATAAAACCAATCTGCTTTCTAGAAAGAAAGTACCAACACTTGTACTTCTATCATCAACACAAACAGCCCAGTCAGCATTAGTCTATGCACTCAAATCAAAGTCATTACCTTTTGGATACCATAGCCCATAGTCTAGAGTTCCTTTCAAGTATCTGAATATCCTTTTCACTGCTTTCTCATGTGTTCTCTTAGGATTGGCTTGATATCTAGCAACCACACATACTACGTGCATAATGTTAGGTCTAGAAGCAAACAAGTACAACAATGCTCCAATCATAGACCTATAGACAATCTGATCCACTTCCAGAGACTCATCATCTTTGCTTAAGTGACATTCAGTGACCATGGGAGTACTCACTGGTTTTGAATCCTCTATACCAAACTTCTTCAACAATTCTTTGACATACTTAGGTTGAGAAATAAAAATACAACCATCTAGCTGGGAAACTTGAAGTCCAAGGAAGAAAGTATTTCACCAATAATGGACATCTCAAACTCTTTTTGCATCTCCTCTACAAACCTTTTACACATATCATCATCTCCACCAAAGATGATGTCATAAACATATACTGCAACTATCAAAATCATGTCTCCTTCTTCCTTTATATAAAGATTATTATCTATAGTACCTTTCTTGAAGCCTTGCTAAAGTAAGTACTTGTCTAATCTTGCATACCAAGCCCTAGGTGCTTGCTTGAGACCATACAAAGCCTTTTTGAGTTTGCATACCATGTTTGGATGTTTTGATATCTGGAAACCATTTGGTTGTTCAATGTATACTTCTTCTTCTAGGTCACCATTCAGAAATGTTGACTTGCCATCCATCTGATATACCTTGAAGTTCTTATGAGTAGAAAGAGAAAGGAACATTCTAATTGCCTCCATCCTTGCTACTAGAGCAAAAGTCTCCTCAAAATCAATGCCTTCTACTTGAGTGTATCATTTGCATAATAGTCTTGTTTTGTTCCTTACAACTTCACCTTCTTCATTCAGTTTATTATGGAACACCCATTTTGATCCTATAATATTCTTGTTTGCTGGTCTGGGAACCAATTCCCATGTTTGATTCTTCTCAATCTAATCCAATTCTTCTTCCATGGCTTTTATCCATCCATCATCCTTGCTAGCTTTAGCAAAGGTCTTAGGTTCTACTTTTGATAACAAACACAAGTTTACTTGCTCATGTGTCTTGGTAAACCTTCTCCTTGTCTACACACCTTCAATCTTGTCTTCAATGATCTATTATGTTGAGTGATTCTTTTAAACATACTTTGTTGGGGTTTTAAGCATCTGCTCTAGTTCTTGTTCCTTTTCTTCTTTCACTTCTTCTTATTCATCTTTAATATAAGGAAAGATATCAAATCCGGTGTCTTATGAATCTTGTGAGATTTGATACAAGTCTTCATCTACTTTGATATTTGTTCTTTCAATCATCTTTCCCAACCTTTTGGTATAGCATCTATAGGCCTTGCTTTTGGTTGAGTAACCAAGAAAGATTCCTTCATTACTTCTCAAATCAAGCTTTCCTAGGTCTTCTTCATCTCTTCTGATATAGCATTTATTGCCAAAGATCCTAAAGTATCTGATAGTGGGAGGTCTTCCATACCAAAACTCATAAGGGGTCTTAGTGTTGTTGATCCTTAACTGCACTCTGTTAATTAGATAGATAGCAGTGTGAATTACTTCTTTCTAGTATATATTAGGCAGATTTGTATCTTTCAATATTGCCCTAGATATTTCTTGCATAGTCCTATTCTGCCTTTCCACTACTCCATTTTGCTGAGGGGTTCTAGGAGAAGACAGATGCCTCCTAATACCATGATCTTCACAAAACTTTTCAAATTTATTTGAAGTAAACTCACCTCCTCTATCTGACCATAAACATTTAATCTTAGTATCCATTTCATTTTCAACCAAATCTTTGAAAACTTTAAACTTATCAAGGGCATCATATTTTTCTCTTAAGAAGGTAACCCAAGTCATTTTAGGATATTCATCAATGAGAAACATAAAATATCTTTCACCTTGTTGACTCTTTACTCTTCTAGGTCCACATAGGTATGTGTGAATCAGCTCCAATGGATTTGAAGAAGAATACTCATTCCTTTTAAAACTTGTATTTGTCTGCTTTCCCATTTGAAATTCCTTGTATACAATGTTTGCAAGCTTGATTATATTAGGTATATCTCTCACTACATGAGTAGAGATAATTCTTACCATATTATCAAAATTATTGTGTCCCATTCTTTTGTGCCACAACTAACACTCACTGGATTGAGCCAACATACATGTTCTTCGATTTACCTCTTTCAAGTGATAAATATCACACATGTCTTGATACCTTCTGTAACTAGCTTTCTGGATCCCATCTTTCTAATTTCACAACCTTTGGCATGAAAAGTAAGATTGTAACCTTTTATACACATCTAACTGACACTGAGAAGATTGTGTTGTAACCATTTGATAGAGAGGACATCCTTAGTCCTGTTCTTCCCATCAATAGTTATGATATAGGTTTTCCATAGATTTGAGCTAACTCATCACCTCCAAACTTGACAGCTCCACCATCCCACTTCTCAAGGCTGATAAACTTCTCTTTGTCACCAGTCATACAATTTGAACAACCACTGTCAATAACCTAATATTTGGTTTCTTCTTTTGCATGGAAGGTAGTCCACACAACCATTGATCTTTCATTTTTTTGGATTGTTTGCAATGTATCAATTTTTCCACATTTACCAACATCATCCTTTTTGTCACCAACACTCAAGGCCATGAAAAGTGTTTCATAATTTGAATCATCATGATCCTCATCTTCTAAATAACAAATGTCTTCTATGGAAAATAGACTCCTTTTGAATTTACTATTTCTGTTACTTCTAACTTCTTTAAGAGGACATTTAGAAGCAAAGTGACCAACCTTTCCACAATTGAATCATTTGAAGGGTAACTTACCTTTATATTTGCTAGAGCCTTTCTTTAGTGTTCTTACAAAATTTTCTTCAACATCATCAAGGCTTTCATCTTCATCAATAGTTTCATCCTTTGTCTTTTTACTGACTTTGAAAGCAGCTTCTTTCTTTGGAACATCACTGTCAAACTCTCTCATTTCAAAGGTAGTAAGGGTACCAAACATTTGGTCTAAAGTGTATGTATCCAAGTCTATAGTCTCCACAATAGTAGATACCTTATGATTGTAAGATTTGGGAAGAGATCTCATAACCTTCTTCATAATTTCATCCTCTTTAATTGTACCACCAAGGCTTATGATACCATGGACCACTTCATTCACCTAAAGCATAAATCCAACAATGTTTTCATCCTCTGCCATCTTTAATGTTTCAAATATGCTTTTGAATATTTGCATCTTGGCTTGCTTTACTTTCTTATCTCCATAAATAGTTTCAATTTTATCCCAAACTTATTGAGCAGAGCTACAACTCATCATCTTTGAAAGTTTTGAATTAGCTAATCCACTCATGATAGAAAACTTTGCCTTGGCATTATTATCATACTTCTTGATTTCATCTACATCTGTAGGAATAGTAGTAGGAATAGTATAACCTTTGTTGACAGAATCCCAAACTCCACACCTTAGAGAATTGATGTAGGCTTCCATCCTTATCTTCCAAAAAGCATAATTTGCTCCATCAAACCTAGGTATCTTACTGGATCCACCTTGTGCCATCCTGAACCTTCCTGAAGTGGTTAAGCTTCCCTCAGAGGAACTTGGCTTTGATACCGATTGTTAGACATTTTGAAGATAATGTAGATAATTGGGAGGGGGGGTGAATCAATTATCTTATAACTTTTCTTCTTTTTACTTTCTTTTCTTATCTTAACATTTAGTGCTATATCAAAACATGAAAGCAAAGGCAACCATAAATACTAAAATGAAATTAACACACAACACAAGGATTTTTATGTGGAAACCCTATTAAGGGAAAAACCACGGGGTGACTAACCCAAGATTGTATTCTCTGTTAAAAGAATAAGGAGTACAAATTTGGCACTTGCCAATTAGGGCTTACTGCCCGAGCACACTGCTCACAAGAGGCCCACTACCTACAAGAGACTCACTATCTGCAAATGTTTACAGATGATACCAAAGTATTTGAACTGATGAACAACATCCATACATGCAAGAATTCAGTTCCGGTTAGGCACTGTATACTGATCTGGCACATTTCATTCTTCCTCTACTCAATATCACTCTTCAGTCATATTTTGGATTCAGATATTTGTTTTTGCACTTCTTCCTATATTTTTTTCCACTTCACTATTCACATGTATTTCCCACAAGCTTGAATCCATCGAGTATATATATCTGCATCAAGGATTTCCAACAACCTCATAGTCGGCAACAAGAACATTTGAGATATTTACAAGTTTCTGTTATGTCAGTTGAATCCTTGCTTGGTTGATGATGCACATTAAAAACTTAGACATAGAAGTCATTAATCATGTCAGCCAATAATGTATAATGCCACAAAATACTTGATCAACACCTTTCATACATCCAGATTGAAGTCTAGTACTTTGTCGGTCAGTTCTTCCTCTGTCTGCTCTGTCTGACTGGAACCCATCACTGAGAAGCTCATATCTTTTTCATGATTTATCACTAGAGGCTAAATATCTAGAATATAATAGTCATGATACCCTTCTTGACTTGTCCAAGTCTACAACTTACTGAGTTACACCATCTGAGAGATTCGGACCTGATTGTCAGACCATGTTGCATACTCTGTTCTTGTCCACCGAACCAAAACAATCTTCACTCGGTATAGGCATATTATGTACTACAGATGTGTAGAATAGACTTTGTTGCCATCAATGACAACACTTATGAAGCTACATAGTGTCTCTTGCCAATAATCTCCCCCTTTGACATTGATGGCAACACGTAGTGAAAAATGGGTAAATGTCGCAGTAACTCCCCCTTTGCTTGTGCTCTGTTTCTTTATACTACTTTGTTGGTGCTCCCCCTTTGTTTAATTCCTTATTTTTCACTACTCTTCACTCCCCCTTTGACATCAATGGAAAAGGGTGGAATCCGCATACAAAATTGTGTAAAAACTATTATATACATGGCCGCATATGTATATACAAATCATATGTTATACTTACATATACTTAAGTATATCCGCAAAGGTTGTCTTCAACTATACAATCTCTGTGGCCCAACTCCTCTTCATTCTATCCAAAATGGAGATGTGTCCACTTAACAAAAATGCATATGCTTCTACCCTCTTCAAATCTATTGGATTACTGGTCCGAGCTGTACTTTGAGCATCTGTAAAAGCATCATGCAATACCTCTAACTTAGGGAGGATTATTCCCCTAAGTTCACCCATTCTATCCATCAGATTTCTCTTCTCCTTAACCAGTTTCTTTATCTCATTTATGATAACAATAGCTTGACATTCTTGGTTTACCAGAGAGATAGTAAGAGGATCAAACTTCTGAGATAGGTTTATCAATTTTTCTTCTTGCTCTTTTATCTTCTTCTCAATGTCTTATGTAAGTCTAGGCCAAGATAAATTTTTTTTATATATATCTCCTCCATCTTTAAGAGATTTTTCAATGCTCTTTATGCCAATATCTAAGGTTCTTCTATCATTGTTAATTAGTCTTTGAACTTCACTGAATCTTTTTCCAAAGAACTCTTTCCGGACCTTAGTTTCTACCAATTTTTCTAAAGAATCAAAATGAGAATTGATAGAATTAACCAAGTTTTTCAAGTTACCAGATGGAGAGGCAGATGCATCCTTTTGATATGTAGGCATGATCTTCTCTAGTACACCAGATGCAATATTCAACAGTTCACTATCCTCCATGTGTGATTTTAGAAGTTTCTCTTTTTCTTTGGCCTGAGCAAAAGATGCTATTTTAATTATCTGAACTGGAGAGAGAGAGAGAGTCCAAATTCAGTGGCCCTTGAATCAACTCAGGTTCATCTAGCTCCATCATTTCTTTGTCTAGGAAATTTTGTACTATCTCTGCAGTGTCTCTTGCTGGTGATTCAAACTTCTTTCCTTTAGAGATATTAGGACTGACTAGTTTGGATAAGTCATCACCAACCTTTTCTACTTGTTCTTCTTCTTTTACCTTATCCTCTTTCTCTTGATTCTCCTTCTCTTCTCTTCTTCCTTCTCCTTCTTCAGTGCCCAGAATATTTGTCTTGGCAACTGTGGGATCTGGAGGAGTGACATTACCAGAGTTTACTACTTTGTGAACTTTCTCTTCTAGAACAGAGGAGTCTAAGTCCTTATATTTCTCTTCATCTATTTTCTTTAATCCTTTGACATCCTTGTCAGAGAATTCTTCATTGATTACCTTTAATCCTTCAACATCCATGGTAGAAGGCTCTTCATCTATTTCCTCTACAATAGGAAGATTAAATCTCTTCATGGCTTTCCAGAGAATTTCTTTTGTTTCATCAGCTATTTGATCAGTTTCTCCAAGCATGAGTTTGTTCATTCGGGACATGCTCTGGAAATCATCTTTACAATCCTTGAAAACCATGTCAATTTGTTTTGGAGTGATAGAAGGACATAGCTGTATCACTATCTGCTCTCGGATCTCCAAGTCTTTTGCCTTTGCATTCTCTTTTCTTTGCTCCAATACTTCTTTTAGGCTCTTAGGAATTAATGAAATTGTTTCAATGAATGCTTTGTTATAGACATTCAAATACCTGACAGTTGCCTCCTCAAGTATTCTCTTGTCTGCATCATTGTATTCATCATAAAATTCTATTACTGGCTACAGGTTTTCATCCACAGTGACTGCCTTAATGATGTCTTCAATTGAGAGAGTGGGTTTCTCAACAAATTCTTTTGTTTTCTCTTCCTCATTTATGCTATCAGATGACTTCTCGGAAGTTCTTTTCTTCTTCATTTTCATGATTTCCTCATCTAATTCTATCTCTTCATCATCCCTTTGGCTCACATATGTTCTTGTGGCCTTGGTCTTCATTCTCTTTTCTCCTTTACCGGATGGCTTGACTTCCGGTTTGGTGGTTCTTAAGTTTTTAGGAGTAATAGGAGCAAAACTCTTGGAAGATCTTGTCTAGGAGGAGGCTTCCACCAGAACGCTTTTCTTCTTTGCTTCTTGCCTTTTTTTTGTTTTCTCTAATTTTTCTCTATTAGCATCTACTATTTCTTTTGTTATGCCAAACCTTTTGGCAAGTTCTTCAACTTCCTTCCTCACTTTTCTCTTTATCTCAGGCTGCCTTAATTCAACATGTATTTTTATGCTTAGCTCTTCAAAGGTGCCAAAACTTTCTACTTCAGTGTCTTTAGGTTGGGTCAACAAGTGTTGAACATGTACCTCCAAAATGTCTTCATCAACCTCATATCCCATGGGCATTATCCACATAGTTCTTGGCTCAACTACCTCCATTAGGCATTGATCAGTGTCAACCATGAAGTAGACTATGTCTTTGTATTTCTTAACTATTGACTGTGGTATTCTCTCTTTGGCATGCATTATGCTTTGGAAATTCTTGAAGTAACCCCAGAGAGCTAATTTTTGGGCTTGAGCATCAACAAGTCCATACATGTAATCTCTGATTTGAATTGCAATGGGTTTATCATTTTGCCAGACCCAACCCTTTGATCCAAGTAGCTCATTCATATAGTAGAAAAATAGACACAATATTAGACTACCATATTTGAAAGAGTTTTTCTTATCTTTCTTGATCTTCTGCAAGTTTTCCATCAGTTGACTCAGTAGAATCTCACATAGATCATAATCTGCATCTTCCTTCAACATCTGATATGCAACATAGATTGTTGTACCAGACACATAATTTTCCCTACTTGAGTGGTAGATTTTGTACCCAATTATCATTGAAGCAAACTTGACATCCGGATCCGTGATTTCATCTATAGTCATTGCTCTTTTGTCAAATTTTGATCTGGTGGCTTTAGTTACCATTTGGTTCTTTACGGATTTGAGTGCGAGTAACCCACCAGTTTAATACAGTCCCGCCACAGCCCTACTGACACCTTTGGTTATCTTGAATGGCCTCATTAGCCACATAAAATTATCATGCATCCTACTTAGAACATACTGGACCCATTCATCTTCTGCAAAAGATGGAAAATGCATGCAATGTTTGAAGTGTTTGTCCCTTAGGGTCTTGAATTCAGGTCTAAGTTCAAAATTCTCATCTATTAACTATTTTTTATAGATGTCAATCAATTTTGAGTCTCCAAAATCTTTGATGTTTGCATGGATATAAACCCTAATATCTTTGACATGCAAGACACCATGCGGAATATTGGAAAATGCACCCAAGGGATCAACTTCTAGTGACTTGTAAGGGTGTTTCTTGAATTTCGGTCTCAGCCTTTCAGAGATATTAACAACCATTGGAGTAGCCATTCTAGCAAATAAATCTGAAGAGAATTTGTAGAAGGGAAGTACCTTTTCATGCCTTAGGGTTTGAAGCAGATGTCAGAGTGATTTTCTATTTGAATTCGATCTTCAGCTTGAACTTGAGTAAACTATAGGATCTCTTCTTAGAGCTCTTGTTTCTTCTTCATGAGTGCAAGTGTGTAAATAATGAGTGAAAAAACCTTTTTATCCTTGCACAAAACCTAATTCCCTTTTGTAATAAATGCACAAACTTTTAAGTCATCCGGTTACCCTGCTTCTCAATTGAGCTTTTCATGAATCATCTTGCGAATCTTTAAACTAGTACCTTAGTGTGTTGATAACACCCAGGTACCTTAAATACTTTCCTCTAGATCCATAGATCAGAATATTGTATTTGCAGATCATACTGGATCAATTTGTAATTCTTTGTCAATACTAGATGGTTGCTGGAACTGGATCTACTTAAGTGGTCATAAACCTTGTGAAACTTCATATGGACCTCTCACATTCTAACTAAAAGTTCTTTGGGGGATTTTATAGGAACCCTTTAATCCACAACATCAGATGTTTACTCAATGTGCCGAATTCAGGCACTTACCGATTGGCTGGGGGAAAAAGATTTTCTCTATAGCTCCCCCTGAGCTAGAGCTCCTTTTTTAGTTTCCAGAAGGATTATCAGCACCAGATTCTAGTGCGGATCCATCTCTAATATTCATTGTACTCTTCTTTACCCAAATCTTGCTAATCTCCTTTTGAACTTCATCTGCATTTACTTTACCTTTACCTTTATCTAGTTTCTAATCATGTTTTATTGGACCCCTTTCATCATGATTTTTGCTTCTGTAGAATCTAGCTATATGACCGGATTTATTGCAATTGTAACATACAACATTTCTTTGCTTATTTGGTTGATATCCTTTTGATCTGCACTGATTAGCCATATGCCCCATTCTATTGCATGTAAAGCATCTACCATTGAAAGAATTGTTCATTTGCATATTTCTACATTCATGAGATTTGTGACCATACCTTTTGCAACTAAAACATTGACCGGAGAAGGATGAATTGTTCTGATTCATTCTGTTCCTGCACTAAGTTGCTTTATGACCGAATTTGTTGTAATTGAAGCAGTTTCCATTGAAAGATGGATATGTTTGAGCATTTGGTTGTCTTACTAGAGGTCTTCTAGGCCTATTTCTTTGACTTCTTGATCTAAAGTTCCTTTGACCAGATCTAGAGCTTTCACCTTTCTCATATCCCAAGCCATGCTTATCATCTACCCTCTTTTTACTTTCAAGAAGAACTTCAAGTTGGGTTGAGCATATCTTGAATTTTTCTTTGTATTCATTTGTAGATTGAAGATCTTGTTTAAGAGTGTCTATCTGGCTCTCAAGTTGTTCTTCATTGTCTCTAGCTTCTTCATGATCAGATTCAAGATGCCTGATTATTCTGTCCATTTTGTGGCAGTCCTCTGTTTTCTCCTTGAGGGATTGTTTTAGGTTATCTTCAGTCTTTCTCTTCTCTTTAATTTCTTGGGTGAATTTCATAACCCCTGATTCCATTTCATGTCTTATCATAATGACTTCTTTTGATAGCTTCTCACATAGCTTAGTTTTCTCATTCAGATCCTCATCAATATTATTGGCTTCATTTTGATTTGCTAATTTCTAGAGTAGTTCCTTTCTCTTTTTCACAGAATTACTGATTTTTTTTTCAGTTCATTGATGAAATCATTAGCTTCCTTGAGTCTTTCTCTCAAATTATTGACCTCAGAGTGGGATTGTTCAAGATCATCTAGGGCAGATTGAAGTTGTTCTTTCATACCATATGCATCCATTGAGATTCCCAAGTCTTCCTCAAGTTGTTAGGCATGTTCAGAGGAACTTAGCTCTCATACCAATTGTTGAAAACAATGTAGATAATTGAGAGGGGGGGTGAATCAGTTATCTTATAACTTTTTTTCTTTTTACTTTCTTTTCTTATCTTAACATTTAGTGCTATATCAAAACATGAAAGCAAATGCAACCATAAAAACTAAAATGATATTAACACACAACACAAGGATTTTTATGTGGAAACCTTGTTAAGGGAAAAACCACAGGGTGACTAACCCAAGATTGTATTCTCTGTTAAAAGAATAAGGAGTACAAATTTGGTACTTGCCAATTAGGGCTCACTACCCGAGCACACTGCTCACAAGAGGCCCACTACCTACAAGAGGCTCACTATCTACAAATGCTTACAGATGATACCAAAGTATTTGAGCTGATGAACAACATCCATACATGTAAGAATTTAGTTTTAGTTAGGCACTGTATACTGATTTGGCACATTTCATTCTTCCTCTACTCAATATCACTCTTCAGTCATATTCTGGATTCAGATCTTTGTTTTTTCACTTCTTCCTATATTTTCTTCCACTTCACCATTCACAGATATTTCCCACAAGCTTGAATCCATCAAGTATATATATCCGCATCAAGGATTTCCAACAACTTCATAGTCGACAATAAGAACATTTGAGATATTTGCAAGTTTTTGTTCTGTCGGCTAAATCCTTGCTTGGTTGATGATGCGCATAAAAAACTTAGACATAGAAGTCATTAATCATGTCATCCAATAATGTATAATGCCACAAACTACTTGATCAACACCTTTCATACATCTGAATTGAAGTCTGGTACTCTGTCGGTCACTTCTTCCTCTGTCTGCTTTGTCTGACTAGAACCTGTCACTCAGAAGCTCATATCTTTTTCATGCTTTATCGTCAGAGGCTAAATATTTGGAATACAATAGTCATGATACCCTTCTTGACTTGTCCAAGTCCATAACTTACTGAGTTACACCATCTGAGAGATCAGGACCTAATTGTCAGACCATGTTGCATACTCTATTCTTGTCCACTAGACCAAAAAAATGTCACTCGGTATAGGCATATTATGTACTGCAGATGTGTAGAATAGACTTTGTTGCCATAAATGACAACTCTTATGAAGCCAGACAATGTCTCTTGCCAACAAGACACACAAGAATACTGAGAGGGGGGTGAATTAGTATTAAACAATTTTCAATTTCAACAACTTCAACTTATGTGGAGCATATTAAACCTTAAGCATCACAATATCAATATGAAAGAATAATAGAATGCACATCAACACATAACAATAGATATATGTGGAAAACCATAGAAGGGAAAAACCACAGTGAGGATTAACTCACAATATATGAAGCTCAAATAATAAATTTGTTTTAGGGGCTATAACCCAAGGAAGATACTATTGCCTAAGTAACTTTGATTTAGGATCACTCCCAAGGAAGATTCTACTCCCTGATGACTTTGTTTTAGGGTCACTCCCAAGGAAGCTACTACTCCCTGATATGAGAACACACTTACAAAAGATTATAGTATGACAGTCTTTTCTACTGTTTGAAAACTAACATTGAAGCTCACACTTTTGATGATTGCACTTCTGCCTCTTCACACTTTCTTCTAAAGATCTGATAAGTTAGACACACTCTATACTTGATCACTATCACAAATATGTCTTCAAGATGAATCCAGGCAACATCAACAACTTTTGCTCTTTCTCCTTCAGTCACACATCAATAATGCATTTATTCTACTTTTATCTTCTTGTGAACCCTTTCAATCAACTTGCAATCATACTCTCCTCACTCAATTTGATTCACTATTTATACATGATATTACATTAATTACATAACTTGTCGGCCAGATACAATATAAAAAATACATTTACAAGTTAGCTAGACAACACACAATATGAAACATGTAGAAGATAGGTCCTAAGTGAAACCACATGTTACACCAGCATAAAATCCAAGCCTAGTGGATCCCAACACTTTCTTAACTAGGACAAAAGTGTTGCAAGTATGTGCCTGATCAGTGTTGTCATTGATGTCAACATATCTGTGTTGTCATTGGTGTCAACTATGCTCTTATTTTGTTTCTTTCTTGTCATGAGTAAGGTGCTTTGTATTTACCTATGTAAGTGATTTTGATGTTGAGGATATTGAGAAAATTAGCCCCTCCGGTGGAAAAATTGTGTTGTAGTTGAAACAGTGTATTAGACTCTGAAGAATAGTCTAGAAGATAACTCTACATTTCTTATAGAATGAATATCTTTGCCTATGGATTGGAAGTGATTTAGAAGTTTGTATGAAGATGTTATATTCAAATTTTGAGCCTTCGGCATGAAGAATTAAGAGAATTGCGTTCACTAGTGTGGAAACTACTTTTCTTGTATGTTTGGTGGTGACAGGGAGAAAGGGTTATGCTCCGCATTCCTCTGTATTGAAGTATTTTTGTCTACAGTTCTGGAATCAAGTATGTGATGATGTTAAGTGCCTTCAACTGCAATGGTTCATGATTTGGTGGTCTGCAAGCTATCTTTTGCTTATGACAATGGCTGACAGTGTTGTTCTTGTGCTCCGGTTTGAAGAATCTTCTTCATAGTGTGGTTAGAGATTGTGCAGTTGTTCCTGGTGATTAATGTGCTTGTGGATGTCTCTTGATCATGTTCTTACATTTGGATTGGTCTACAAAGAGAAAATTGGATCGTGAATGAAGAATGTTCTTAGCAGACCTAGTGCTCTCATCAGTCTTGGCTGACCTAGTTGAATTCAGTATTTGTGGAGATGCATCGAAGATTGTAGAAGTGTGTTGTGGCATGGAGGATTGTGTTTGAGACACAACTAAGGCGTGGCATGATCCGCATACATCTTTACATCTTTTCCTTAGCTTAATTTGTGTTAGGTCCAGACCTATTTTATGTATGATTGTAATGCTGACCTTAGAGATTGATCCAATGGTTGATGAATGTAATGCTGACCTTGATGCACATTCCAAGGTTGATGAATTGTATAAAAGAATGTAATGAAGTTGCAAAAAAGTGTGTGTGTTGTGAAGATGAAAAGATAAGTGCAAAGATGTGAAAGAGCTAAGAAGAGAATAAATATTGTGCTTCAATGGAACTGAACCTTGGCATGGAATAGATGTTGCTGAATTAGTTCACCCTTTTGGCAGTGACCCACCCTTTGGTAGTGAGCCACCCATAGGCAGTGAGCAATTTGGGTAGTGAACCTTGTAGGCAGAGAGCCTCTATTTTTCAGTATTGATATAACTTATATATTTCTATGGGCCAACACCCACTGTGGTTTTTCCCTTTTAGGGTTTTCCACATAAACATATGGTGTCTTTGGTGTTGATTATGTTATTGTGTTGAACTTCTCATTTCTTGCTTTCATTGTTATATCAAAATATAAGTAATTGATAAGTTAATGTTCATAATTGGTTAAAAGTTTTAGGACAATTGATTCACCCCCCCTTCTTAGTTGTCTGGTGTAGTTCAACAATTGGTATCAGAGCAAGGTTCCTTAGAAGAAAGCCTAACAAATTGAGGAAGATCTAGGATATCTTATAGGAAGGAAGTTCCACAGTTTGATGCAACAAATTATGCTCTTTGGAAGGTACGAATGAAAAGCCATCTCGTTTGTCTTGGTTATAAAGTATGGTTAGCTACACAGTCACAATTTGTCATGCCTAAAGATGGTTTGACAACTGAAGATGAAATTAAAGAATATGAATTAGATGTCAAAGAAAAGGATGCCATGTTAAGTTCCTTAAGTTACTTAGTGTTGACAAAAGTTGTAGACCTTGAATCTGCAAATGAGGTATGGGAGAAGCTAAAAAATCTGTATGCAGGAGGTGATTATGTAAGAGAAGCCAAGCTATAGATCTTGAAAGTGAAATGTGAGGGTTTGAAGATGAATGAAGATGAAAACATAACAACCTTTATGCAAAGAGTTGATGAACTTGTCACTAGAATAAAAGGTATGGGAGAAACTCTCAGTGATAAGGAAATTGTAATGAAAATTCTCAGATCACTACCAAAGTCCTATAGTCACAAGGTAGCTTCTATTGAAGAATTTATGACTGTGAAAACTATTGACAAAGATTGGTTACTTGGAAAGCTTATAGCCTTTGAGATGAGAGAATTTAGTGATGCCCTACCGAAAGTTGAATCAACTTTTAAATCTAGTACTTCTGAAAAGATTTCCAGAGCTGAGACATATAAAGTGGATGATGACTTTGAGGAAATTGATGATAACTTTATTGATAGGTTGCAAAGAGGTTCCAAAATTTTCAAAGTTAAATCACCTTTCAAATGTTTCTCTTGTGGTAAAGTAGGTCATTATGCTTCTAGATGTCCTGAAAGAATTGAAAGAAATAAGAAAAGATATGAGAGTAGTCCTAGAGTTCCAATGAAATGTTACTATGTTAGAGATTTTGATAATGAATGAGTGACTAATGATGAATTTGATGATGCTAGTACTAGTACAAATGAATGTCTATTTATTTCTATTAAAGAAGATCCTATGTCTACTAATTCTACTAGCAGTATGAAGGAAGAAAAACTAGTAGAAGAAAGTGCTTTGGTTGTTCAGGTTGACAAAGATAAGGATGAATGGATTATTGATAGTGGATGCTCACATCACATGACTGGTGACAAAAGTAAGTTTGTAAGTTTGGAAAAGTATGATGGAGGACTGGTTACGTTTGGAGATAATGCAGCTGGTAAGATTTGTGGAAAAGGATGTATTTCATTTGATGGAAAGCATAATACTGATAATCTCCTATATGTGAAGGGTTTGAAGCATAATCTTTTGAGTGTTGGTCAGATGTGTGATAAAGTATATGATCTAAGATTCAAAGACAATGGGTGAAAGATCATGGAAAGCTCCAGAACTGTGATTGCTACCGGTAAGAAGACCAGAGGTAACATTTATCAATTAAGAGGAACTAGTGATTTTTGTTTATTGGCCCAAGCAGATGTAAGTTGGTTGTGGCATAGAAGGATGTGTCATATAAACTTTGATAATCTAGTAGAGATAACTTCAAGTCAGATTGTGAGAGACTTACCAAAACTTGTGAAACTATCCAATACAATTTGCAAGGAATGTCAGTTAGGAAGTAGACAAGAACAAGTTTCAAGAGCAAAGAGCAATTTTCTGCCAATTTGCTGGATCTAGTGCATACAGATCTCTGTGGTCCTACAAGGGTGATAAGTCTACAAGGTGACATGTACTTCATTTTGCTTATTGATGATTATTCTAGAATGACTTGGGTTAATTTTCTAAGAGACAAATCAGAAGCCCTAGAGAAGTTCAAATCTTTCAAGGCAATGGTTGAGAATTAAATAGAGTTGAAAATCAAATGCTTGAGGTTTGATAGAGGAGGTGAATTCACATCAAATGAATTCAACATTTTCTATGAAAAGCATGGGATAAAAATATAGCTGTCTGTACCTAGGACTCCTCAGCAAAATGGAGTTGTGGAAAGGAAAAATAGGATAGTTCAAGAGGCTCCTAGGAAAATGATGAAGGAAGCAGATCTA
The DNA here is from genome assembly GCA_027924645.1 of Cunninghamia lanceolata. Classification (NCBI taxonomy): domain Eukaryota; kingdom Viridiplantae; phylum Streptophyta; class Pinopsida; order Cupressales; family Cupressaceae; genus Cunninghamia; species Cunninghamia lanceolata. The sequence goes on along the minus strand of BSBN01000252.1, from coordinate 8,112,806 downwards.
CCGGAAGTCTTTTTGAAAGAGGCTATTCATACTGCTGTCTACATTCAAAACAAAGTTCAAATGAAAGGTAATGGTACTCAAACTCCTTATGAATTGTGGCATGGAAGAATTCCTATAGTAAAATATTTCAAAATCTTTGGAAGCAAATGCTATATCAGGAGAGATAAAGATCTAGGAAAGTTTGATGCAAGGTGTGATGATGGAATTTTCCTTGGATACTCTACCAAGAGTAAGGCCTACTGGTGCTACAATAGAAGGCTCAAAAAGATTGTTGAGAGTACAAATGTGAAGGTGGATGAAGGCAAGGAAAGAATATCAGACCTAAATTGATGTGAACCAGATGAAGCTATGACTATAATGAATGAAGAAAAAGATGAGAAAGAAGATAGTCAAGATAAAGAAGAGGCTCTAAAATGTGTTGTCAAGACTCCCAGGTATGTAAGGATCAACCATTCTAAAGATCAGATTATAGGTGACAAAAATAAAGGTGTTCTGACAAGAAAAAAAGTTGCAGAAGAACAAGTGAATTATTGTTTGTTTTCAAAGGTTGAACCAAAGACTGTGAATGAAGCATGCAATGATGAAAGATTGGTAAAAACCATGGAGGAAGAGCTAATGCAGATAGAAAAGAATGATACTTAGGAATTAGTTCCTAGACCTGCTGACAAAAATGTTATTGGAACCAAATGGGTTTTTAGGAATAAGCTAAATGAGAATGGAGAAGTTGTAAGGAATAAGGCAAGACTTGCGTGCAAAGGATATTCACAGATTGAAGGAATAGATTTTGAAGAAACTTTTGCTCTAGTAGCCTAGATTGAGGCAATCAGAATATTTCTAGCATTTACAGCCCTCAAAGATTTCAAAGTGTAGCAGATGGATGTAAAGTCTGCATTTCTAAATGGTGAGTTGGAAGAGGAAGTTTATACTGAGCAACTGGAAGGATTTAAGTTCTCAAACCAAGGTGAATTTGTGTGCAGGTTGAAGAAAGATTTGTATGGACTCAAGCAAGCTTCTAGATCCTAGTATGCAAGGTTGGATAAGTACCTATTGTAGTTAGGGTTCAAGAAAGGTACTGCTGACAATAATCTTTATTTCAAGTTTAATGGTGATCAAATTTTGATTGTTGAAGTCTTTGATGATGATATCATATTTGGAGGCAATGAAAGTATGTGTATGAAACTTGTTGGTAAAATGCAAAAAGATTTTGAGATGTCCATCTTTGGTGAGATGAATTTCTTTCTAGGTCTGCAAATAAATCAATTAGATAAAGGAATCTTCATATCTCAGTCTAAGTATGTGAAAGAGTTGTTGAAGAAGTTTGGGATGGAAGATTCTAAAATGGTATGTACTCCCATGGTGACTAGCTACAAGTTGAGAAAAACTGATGAATCACCTAAGGCTGATCAGAAAAAATATAGATCCATGATTAGAGGATTGCTTTATCTAACTCAAACTAGACTTGATATTATGCATGCAATTTATCTTGTTGAAAGGTTTCAAGTTGATCCAAGAGAATCACATGTGATGGCAGTTAAGAGAATCTTGAGGTATTTAAAAGGTACTCTAGATCATGGCTTATGGTATCCAAAGGACAATGATTTCACTCTTAGTGCTTATACAGATACAGATTGGGCTAGAGATATTGATGATAGAAAGAGTACAAGTGGAGGCACTTTCTTCTTGGGAAATAGATTGGTCTCATGGATGAGCAAGAAAGAAGATTCGATCTCTTTGTTAACTATAGAAGCATATTATATTGCAGCAACATGTTGTTGCACTCAAGAATTATGGATGAAGCAGACTTTGAAGGATATAAGAGTTGTGTATGAAGATCTAATTGCAATCTTTTGTGACAATACAAGTGCCATAAACATTTCAAAGAATCGAGTGATGCACTCAAGAACAAATCACATATCAATAAAGTATCACTTTTTGAGAGAGAAGGTGATAGAGAATGAAGTAAAGTTGGAATATGTGTCCACAAATAATTAGATTGCAAACATTTTCACTAAACCTCTACCTAAAGATACCTTTGAGTGTCTCAGAGAAAAGTTAGGGGTCATCACCCCTCCTACCCCGAACTAAGATGCATAGGAATGCATCAATCTAGTGGAACTCAAAATGTCATTCTTTAATCTGGATTGATGTTTTAAGGGGTACCTCTTAGGGGAGTAGCTAGATGTTTCTAACAAAGTAAGTGTTGATAAACAAAGAAAGTTTAGTGGATCAAAGTTGCAGCATGCAAGTATGTGCCCTTTGCCATTGATGTCAAAGGGAGAGAAAAATCACGTTAAAAACTTAGGGGGAGAAAGAATGTAGATGTGTAATGAGAAAGGGGGTGGATCTTGTCTTGATAGTCTTTTCATTTTTTCACATCATATGTTTCCATCAATGACAAAGTGGGAGATTGTTGCAAGCATGTGCCTGATCGGTGTTGTCATTGATGTCAACATATCTATGTTGTCATTGGTGTCAACTATGCTCTTATTTTGTTGCTTGCTTGTCATGAGTAAGATGTTTGTATTTACCTATGTAAGTGATTTTGATGTTGAGGATATTGAGAAAATTAGCCCCTCTGGTGGAAACAATGTGTTGCAATCGAAATAGTGTATTAGACTCTGAAGAATAGTCTAGAAGATAGCTCCGTATTTCTTGTAGAATGAATATCTTTGCCTATAGATTGGAAGTGATTTAAAAGTCTGTCTGAAGATGTTATATTCCAAGTTTGAGCCTCTGGCATGAAGAATTAAGAGAATTGTGTTCACCAGTGTCAAAACTACTTTTCACGTATGTTTGGTGGTGACAGGGAGAAAGGGTTATGCTCTGCATTCCTCTGCATTGAAGTATTTTGGTTTGTGATTATGGAATCAAGTCTGTGATGATGTTAAGTTCCTTCAACTACAATGGTTCATGATTTGGTGGTCCGCAAGCTATCTTTTAAAGTTTATGACAATGGTTGACAGTGTTGTTCTTGTGCTCTGGTTGGAAGAATCTTCTTGACAGAGTGGTTAGAGATTGTATGGTTGTTCCTAGTGATTACAATGTGCTTTTGGATGTCTCCTGATCATGTTCCTACATTTTGATTGGTCTATAAAGAGAAAACCATATCATGAATGAAGAATGTTCTTAGTGGACCTAGTGCTCTCATCAGTCTTGGTCGACCTGGTTGAATTCATTATTTGCGGAGATGCATCAAAGATTGTAGAAGCGTGTTGTGGCATGGAGGATTGTGTTTGAGACCCAGCTAAGGCATGACGTGATCTACATACATCTTTACATCTTTTCCTTAGCTTAATTTGTATTAGGTCCAGACCTATTTTATGTATGATCGTAATGCCGACCTTAGAGATTGATCCAATGGTTGATGAATGCAATGCCGACCTTGATGCACATTCCAAGGTTGAAGAATTGTATAAAAGCATGTAATGAAGTTGTGAAAAAGTGTGTGTGTTGTGAAGATGAAAAGATAAGTGTGAAGATGTGAAAGAGCAGAGCAGAGAAATAATATTGTGCTTCAATGGAATTGAGCCACCCTTTTGGCAATGAGCCACCCTTTGGTAGTGAGCCACCCATAGGTAGTGAGCCATTCTTTGCAGTGAGCCTCTATTTTTTGGTATTGATATAACTTATATATTTTTGTGGGCTAACACCCACCATGGTTTTTCCCTTTTAGGGTTTTCCATGTAAAAATCTGGTGTCTCCAATGTTGATTATGTTATTGTGTTAAATTTCTCATTTCTTGCTTTCATGGTTTTATCAAAATATAAGTAATTGATAAGTTAATGTTCATAATTGGTTAAAATTTTTAGGATAATTGATTCACCCCCCTCTCATTTGTCCAATGCAGTTCAACAAAAAGATCCTTCACAGCTTCAACCACAAAGGAATTACTGTTGCAAACTTGACAAACATCATTGATAGAGACACTACTGGTATGACTAAGATTGACTAATCATGATGTTTGATTTGTGTTTTCATTGATGGAAACAAGGGTGTTGAGGTTATAGTAATCCTCATGAAGTCATATGAACAGAGAGTTCTGATCTGGTAAAGAGACTTAAGCATTTTTGCTAAGTGTTGGCAGAGTACAGAGATGACTATAGAGCCATAGTGCTATGTTCCGCATTGGTCCACATTTGAAGATCATGTCTTGTGGTGTTGGTAAGATGTTAATAATCCTTAGATGATCCTAACTCCAAATTTTTATCCTCTAATGATCTCTGGAAGTATAGTTTTAAGTGGCATAAGTTTGGCTAGTAGAGTACAATATTAAAGTGAATAGAACACCTGTTTGCTTTGGTCCTCATTTCTCTAGTAACGGATATTTTCTCTTGTAGTTTTAAGGTGTTGTAAAGACATGATTGAAGTCTCTGATTCTAGAGTTCCAAAGTTTGAAGTCCTCCAGTAAGGCAGTTATGAGTACCTAAGTATCGCTACAGACATTGACAGTGTTTGACAGTGACAGAGTCTAAGTTCTGGTACTCCACATTTCATCTCATATTAATATTTTTTCTTACGATTCTGAAGTTAAGTTTTAGGATGCCTAAGGAGTCTTGGTTATGAGTTTGAGCAGGTTTTTTGGTTCGCACTACAAGTTGTGTTTTGACAATTGATCTGAGCCTGTGCTTGTCAATTTGTGAAGCTGACCTGATACTATAATCTTTGTGTGGAAGAATCTATTGACTATAATCATATGCTAAGTAGTTCTATAGTTTGTACCAATATAAAAGAATGTATTCCAAGTTTTGGTTTGGTCTGCAAAGTCATTTGGTGGAGGCATTAAGGCTGACAAGATACACTTTGTATAACTACATGTTTCATACTTACAAGCCGACCTACTTTGAAGATGGTATGTGTTGTAGATATATATATGTGATTCATTTTAGTGTTTGATGTGAAGATGAAGGTGCAAATGTGATGTGCAAAATTTTGTGATCCAGTAAGTGTGACAAGATTTTGAGAAGAACAATATGACTTTTATGCAGAACAAAGCAGTGTAACAGAGCAGTTAAGGATGAAGAGTTTTGAGACAGTATTTTAAGCTTCAGTGTAACTGTATTCCATGCATTTGTAGATGAAATTGTAACAGTTCATTCTTGGCAGTGAGCCACCTATTCTATCTTCTTTTGGCAGTGAGCCCTTATGGTAGTGAGCCTGTTGCAGTGAGCATTTCTTTGGACAATGAATCCTTTGGGCAGTGAGCCCTTTTGTAATCTAGTTTTTCTATCATAATATATTGTGAGCTAACACTCATCATGGTTTTTCCCTTTTTGGATTTTCCACAGAAAAATCTTGGTGTTCATATGTTATGGCTTATGGTTGCATTTTCTATGCTTTATTTTCTTTACTATTATTGAATGTGGTAAATGGATTAATGTTTTAATGAATGAATGGTTTATTAGAATATTGATTCACCCCCCCTCTCAGTATTCCAAGTGTTCAACAATTGGTATCAGAGCAAGGTTCCTTGGAAGAAGTCTAATAGCTTGAGGAAGATCCTAGAGATTGAACACATGGTAGCTAGAAGGTATCCTACTACTCTAGAAGAAATTCATCCCATTGGAGTTACATAAGAAGAGTTCATGTTTGTCAACAATGAAGAACTCAAAGTTTCTCTTGAAGACTTTGAAAAGACTGAAGAAGAAAACCAGGATCTTAAGGAAAATATCAAGGAAGCAAATGAGTGCATTAGAAAGTTGAGGGAACAAGTCAAGAAGTTCAAAGAAAATCATAAGGAGATTAGTGAACAATTGAGATCAGCAAATGAAACCTTGAATGATCTAAAAGTGCAATTTGAAGAGAAGGCAAAAGTTGAAGAGTGTTTAAATCTAATGGTAAAAGGTAAATTTGAAGAATGTGCAAAGCTTGAAGAAGAAGTTGTGAACCTAGAGTCAAACTTGGAGAAGGCAAAGAGCTATGAAGAAAAGTTCAAGATAAGTTCTGCAAAACTTGATGAAATGATTGCCAGTTAGAAGAGTCCTAATGACAAAGAAGGCTTGCGATTTGAGAAAGGTGAAAGTTCCAAAATAGCTCAAGTAGTGAATGCTAAGAACAAGAAGGACAAAGGCAAGTAGATCCAGAATCAAAGGAATGGACCTAGAAGACCACTAGTCAAGCAACCAAATGCTCAAAGGTACCCATCTTTCAATGGTTATTGTTATTCTTGCAATAAGTTTAGTCATAAGGCTACTTAATGTAGGAGCAAAATGAATCAAAATGTTCCATCTTTCTCCAGTCAGTGCTTTACATGCAAAAGAGTTGATCATAGAGCTAGTGAATGTAGATGTCAGATAAGGAATGGCTATAACAATGGAAGGAATGCTCAATATTTCAATGGCAACCATTTACATGCAATAGATTTAGACACAAGGCTAACCAATACAGATCTAGAATGAATGAAAGGGACAATGGTTAGAGGAATATTGTGTGCTACAATTACAATATGCCTAGACATATTGTAAGGTTCTATAGAAGTGAGAACATAAGGAAGGATAATCTGGTAGAAAAGAAGAAACCAATGAAAAGGGTTGATCCGGCAGAAACCAAAAAGGAGATGAATAAGATATGGATCAAGAAGGATGTTAATGAAGTCAAGGATGAGCCTATTCCAGCCTCTGGTGTAGATACTTCCTCCAGGAAGTGAACTGAGAGCTTTGGCTTAGGGGAGATTCAATGAAAAACCTTGTTCCCCTAGCTAGAGAAGTGGTGCTGATGCTCATCACAAAGATATGAGGTGAAGAACAGTATGTCTGATCTTTTGAAGAAAATTCTGGTAGAAAAGAGTCTAATGCAGAAGATTATAGAGCAATTTATATTGACTATGAATTGCAGAGGAAGTGTTAACAACTTTTTGGAAACAAAGCATTTATGGCAACTTAAGTTTTGGTGAAAAGGGGATATAAGCAAAATCATTTGAAAGAAATTCACATTGCATTCAAACATTCAAGTGACCAAGGAGATCTAAGAAGCAAAGTAAAGGTGAACTCAAAGCTTGTAGCATGATCAAACCCTAACCGGAAGTGAAGAACAAGGTATTTACAGTCGTCACTCTTGTAAATCTTTCCATTGAGCTGTGAAAATGTTTACTCCAAAAATTATTGATGTGACTGATAGGCCTAGACCTAAATTCAAAAAAACATCCATTCAAGTCCATGGAAATAGACCCTGAAGGTGCATTTTCTAGTATGCCCTATGGTTTTATGCATACTGAGGATATTAGGGTTTACATTCATGCTAATATGGAAGAATACAACCATGCAAAGTTAGGGCAAGTATATTTGAATGAGTTAATGGATGACTGACAAGGGTCATTGTACCTTATCATTTAATCATATTTCAAGTGTCAAATCTAGGGCTGTGTCCATGGCTATCTGCAATTAGGAATCCTAAAGTTGTCTAGTTCTATCCAACTAACTCTAATGAACTTTATTGATTAAAGAAACATAATATTGCTAATCTATCTGCTGTGAAATGAATTCTAAGAATATTGAAAACAAAACTAAACAAGGAATTGCTTAAAGTAAATCTATATTACTCCTTCCAATGTAAACATGTATTTATCTATGAAAACAATAACTATCTCTTTAAATAGAATCTAAAATAAGAAAAATAACAGTACTAGCCTTCTGCCTTAGTGTTGAGAGTGGGCCCTTGCTCCACACCCTTGAGGCTCAAGACCAAAGTAAAGAATTAGCATAAGAGAATAATATCACAACTCAATTCAGTCCAATTCCATCCGCTTTGTATTCAGAAAATGTCTATTTCAAAATAAGGTTACAGAAATTAGAAAAAATAATCATTGTCCTCTCGGCTGCTACTTCTGTAAGTTTATATCTAAATCTATGATGAGAGATCACTCACCCTATTCTACTAGTTCATCTAAGAGATAACATCAATCTCCTTATTCTACTAACAGTCTAACTACATAATGAATATCCATGCAATTAAAATAGATTTAGTGGAACAATAGTCCATACTAAATATGAGTCTTAGTTTTTTAATACACTTGGGTAGGAAGGCCCTGGAATATAGGTATTTAAATCAGTTTATCAATAACTCATACAAAATCAAAAAGAGAAAAAAACTTTCAGTAGTTAACTATAAACTGCCCTTAATTACTCAGGTGATGATTTGCGTAACATCAGGAGCATTTCGATCACCACTGAAGTGTCTGACCTATAGCTGTGCTAGAAATTTGCAATGTTCTAAAGAGGCGTCGAAGATGTATGTTTCTATCTATAGCTCCGGAGATATGTTTGTGACCTTCTCGTTCAGCTCTAGAGATGCTCAAGACTTTAGTCTACCTTCGGAGATGCTTCACCTTATTATCCCAAAAACCTCTCCAATCAAATTTGAAGCATTGGTGACCAATTGTGGCAGTCTGATGTCAACTTCAGACATCATTAGGACTACCTCCAGAGATGCACAAAATTTTCTATTCAAACACCTGCACCTGTTGATTCAAAAAGAGAATATTTCTGCATATTTCCATTAATTCAATGCACATTAGTCCTTCAATCAGAAATATGATCTTAAGTAATTCATCTCTTATTAATCATCATTAGAACAATCTTGTTAGCCTATTTTTGTGTAGTCATCAGGACAATGGAATAAGAAGGGAGAAAAAGAGGGGTAAAAAGATGTATTTCATGGGTGCTACCTGGCACTCATCATCCCCCCGTACTTAAGGATTAGCAGGTCCTCCTGCTTCTCACAATCTAGATTTATTCTGGTGGAATATCCTATCAGTCAAGCTATAGTCTTGTGGATAGGTAGTCCAAGTGGTGCGGTCTGTATTACCATTTCCCTTGTATTGATCAACCTACTTCATCCACTCCTGCAACTTATCATCTTCCATTTGTTCAACCTAGATATGTAGTGGCTCAATGATGAGAGGGGGTCTGAAACAACCACCTATCCACTCCTATTGGTATTTATCCATCATTTTGGATATTAACCTGGCCTTCCTCATAAATAATCTCAAGTTAGCAGGAGTCACCACTTCTCTCATTTTCTACTCTGAAGTTAGAATGTTCCACCTTTTCTTTGCTATTGCAAGCACTGGATTAGCTAAATTGTTCATAAAAAAAAGACCAAAATCAATGGAACACTCCTGCAGATTTTTTAGATACAATGTTAAAATCTTGGTCTGACTTTCAAGATGATAGACATATGCTCGAAATTGGACCTTAAAAGCATGAGGGTTTGGACACTCTTTTCTAATGAAATGAATTGTTTCTGTATCCTTCTTGAGATGAGCCTCCATTCTCTCATTCCAAACCTGATGATTTCTCATTAGTGACTGAATGCTTTGAGTTGACATTCCCCTACAAAATAATTAATAATGGTCATATCATCAACACAGAAACCATGCAAATATAACTCACACAGAAAATTTTTGTCTTCATCAGAACTCCTTATATATGCTTCCATGAACCCCTCTACTATTTCTGTGTTCTCAGTAAGATCAGATAGGACCAAAGATAGCTTCCTCTGCAGGACTCTCTCTTGTAAGAACATAGCATAACTGGCACTTGGAGGCTTGCAAGATAGAATCTTAGATGAAATGGAGGCTATCTGAATGACTTTTTCCTCCAGGGTTTCTACTCCTTTTGACATGGCAATAATTGCCCCGTGTAATTGCAACATAGGCTTAGAAGCCTCATATTCTCTACATCTCCTTTCCCAATGGAACAAGGCCTTAGGAATATTAATTGGAATGGGGCCCACATATGGATCTGTTTGTACCCTTGTTCAATGGTTGCCCCTAGGCCAACTAACTCATGAATATATTCCTCCTGATCATCTATTTTATTGTTGGCCCAAGTTAATTGTTTATCTTGGCTCTGTACTTTCTCAATCAGTGTTGTAATTATTATGAGACTATTGTCTCTAGCCTTGGTAAGATCAGAAATGTTCTGTACTGCCTCTACCTCCTTTTCCTTAAGGATTTTAGCTGTCTCAGTCTCCTGGGCTCCCAATTCTACTTCCTTCTGAATTATTTGTTGTTTACTCTGGAGCTCTACTTGTAGTTTTTCAATTACTTATTTTTGCTCCATCTCTTTCTCCTTCATGACTTTCTTGAGGTCGATGATAATCAGATTTTTCCCCCATAATAATCTTTTCAGATTATCAATCTCTTCTAACATCTACTGTTCTTTTGAAATTTTAATATCCTCTTGATCAAAGGGATGATAGTAAGTTCCCATTTCTTCTTCTGTTTGTTGTACACTAGGGTCTTCTACAACCATTGGCTCTTTAGTGTGAGCTGCATCCATTTTCTCTGCTTCAACTTCCCCTGCAGCCTCCCTGTCTTGAGTTCCTTCTTGAGTTTCTTCTGCAATTGCTGGTACTAATGAAGGTCTAACTTTTTCCTTAGAAGTTTTGAAACCCAAAAGAACTTCAGCTAAGAGAGCAATATCTTTTTCAGCTTGGTTAAGTTGCCTTTTCCTTTTGGTTCTCCATAGCACCAGTGGAGCAAGCATTTCTGGAGTAGGGATATCATCCTCAGAATTAGAGGAAATGGTATAAGTTTCTTTTTGTTCTGACTCTGGAGCAGGAGAATGTTGTGAAGTTGGACTTAGATGAATAGATGGCTTAGGAGAAACCTCTCTTTATTTCTTCTTTCTTATGAGAGGAATGTCATCTAAGTCATGGGATGGTTCTTCAGCCCAGTAATGTATGTCAGAGTCAATTTTCTTTGAAATTCTCTTTGTTTTCTAACCCTGGATTTCCTTTGTTGGTCTTGTTGGAGTAGATTCCTCAGCCAAGGTCATTTTTATCCTTGCTGAGTGAGTCATATATGGTGTATACTCAACAACAGGTTCTCTAATTTCTTTTCCTTTCCTCTTCTTGTTAGAAATAGGGGTAGCAAATGAAGTTGCCTCTAGTGAGGACTTTTTACCTTTCTCAATAGCTACAGAGGAAGTTGAAGGCTCTGCCTCCTCTTCTTTCTGGGTAGAGGAAGCCTCACCCACTTCTTAAACCCTCTCTAGTTCTCTGTCTTGGGGTTTGTTATCTAAAAATGATTGCCATAATGTTTCCCCATCAGCTTGGGATAGAAAGTGATGTTTTACTACCAGAAAAATGAGGCCATGGTGTTTCATAGGACCATTTCCTTGTTGGTACTAGTCTGCAGTTGCCCTAATGGCAGAGTACAGGAAGTTTGGAAGATTTATGCTAAATTCTGGATGTGCATTTCCATGCCTCAAAAAATCAACATTTTCTTTATTGGTCCTAGAACTAAGGAAAATTGACCATCACATGTGAAATATTTCATCAACCATAGAGCCATAGATTGGCATGGGTTTGGAACTGATGACCTAAGAATTCCTTTAACCTTGTTCTTGCTTAAATGCAACTATATTGCAGGTTCACCTTCTACAGAGAAATTTCTAATCAAATCAGCATATAAGGTTTTTAGATGGTAGAACCTCTCACCTTGTTTAGGCAATCCAAAAATATGACTGATAGTGGTTAAAGAGAGATTGACTTGAACTCCCCTTACAACTATCTGATTGTCCCTCAGGTTCCTTAGGAAGTCATCAACAATATCCTCTTGAAACCCTTCAAACTTTTCTAGAAATTCTAGTCATCCTGCATTCCTTAGAATGTTTGCTATAGCATCATCTTACAAAAGACCTGTAACATTTTTTGGCTCTGATTTCTTCTTAAGCCCCATTTCTTAGTCCTTTTTCCACCCTCTATGCTAAAATTCTCCCTCACTTTTCTATGTAGTTTGTTCTTCCTCCTTTAACTTTGTAGGCTCCGGAGGACCGTATCAGCTGACTCTGTTCTTCAGAGTATTTTGCAGTTTTGAATGAGGATGATTATGTCAATTCATTTAATGGCTTAGACTATGGAAAAAAAAGAACTTAAAACTAGTTGGAGTGCCTATGTGGTCATAATTGCATTAGAGTGATGGGGCACTCCATAGACATGGTGATAGTGTAGCAAAGATGGCGGCATGCATGAATTTAGAAAGGAAAATAATGGCAGGAGGATGTGTCATAATGATGGCACCCAAAAATAGAAATGACAAGATAGTTGCTAGTTAATGTTTAATTAAGAGAGAAGTACCTGAACCAATCTTAATGATGAGGGCTCGATGTACTTGGCTGAAATATTGCAGCGTTGGTGAGACTTGACACGACGTGGCACCTAAGTAGCTTCTTCGTGGCTTTGAAATGGTGTCAGCATCTTTATTGTCATGCATCCTTCAATCATTCCCATAGAGTGGTTCAAGAATCCATGTATCCATGGGACATCAGTGTAGTCCTTTGTAAGTACCCATGCATACGAGAGTAATGATTTCTCCTGAAATGCGTGCTGACTTCATCTTTGTCCTTGTCATAAAGTGGAGGATGAGTCATGATGACCTTATCAAATGGCATCTCTACTTTATTGCCTAGAGAGGTGGGTCCCCTCCCAATTTATTATATTCATGAATAGCTCTTTATTAGTGGAGCACCAAAGGTGCTCCTAGTTTGTGAGTGCCAGAGGTGCTCCAAGTTCATGAAGCACCAGAGGTGCTCCTTATTTGCAAGTGCTAGAGGTGTGTTTGAGTAATTGCCAGCACCTAATCACCTCCGTAGCTTGATAATTCTCATCTAGCATGAAGAAGGGAACCGCCATTTGCTAGTTTTCAATCCCCTTGGTCGAGAAAGATAGCCATTTACTAGTTTTCTATCTTCCTCTTTTTTTTTTGTAAGAAGGCCACCATTTGCTGGTTTTCAACCTTCTCTTTTTTTTTTAGTCCATAACTGTGACAGAGGATGTGTCCCCTATGACCAAGCACAAATCTTTGATGAACTCTTCCTTAGTGGATGGCCTTTTATAGAGTCTAATTCGATGGCCGTTTACTAAAAATGTGTCCGTACTTCCATCAATATGTTCCAACAACATTGTTCGATTCTCAAAAACTTCCTTTATCTGATAAGGACCCATCCAATGAGTTTGTAGCTTTCCTTTGAACTCTTTGAATTTAGAATCATAAAGAAGAACCCAATCACCTTGTTGAAATGTCCTCCTCTTGATGTGTTGGTCATGTCATTGCTTCCTTTGATACTAAACCAGTTCTGTTTGTTGAATGGCTCATGTCTGGATTTCTTCTAACTCATTGAGTTGAAGAATTTTGTTTTGTTGGGCTATGGACAATGGTAGACCAATATCTAATGCATTTTTAAATGTCTAGAGTTCAAATTCCATAGACAGAATAGGCTTTTTTCTATAAACTAATTCATATGGTGAGAATTTTGTTGTGGACTTCTAAGTGGTATTGTAAGCCCAAACTACTTCAGGTAATCTGTTAACCCAATCTTTTCTATTCCTTGCCACTGTCCTTGTTAGAATGTTCTCAAGTTCTCTATTACTCACCTCTACCTGCCCATTGGCTTGAGGATGGTAAGGTGAAGATTTCATGTGCTTAACTTGATATAAATCTATGAATGCTCTAATTACCTGTGAAGTAAACTAAGGCCCTCTATCTGAAACTATGGATATTGGGGCTCCAAACCTCAAGAAAATCTTATTATAAAGGAAATCAACAACTTTCTCTTCTCTTGCAAATTGCAAAGTGTGAACCTTGGCCCATTTAGTCACATATTATGTGCATACCAGAATATACTCTTTGCCTGATGAAGGTGGAGAAATTGGTCCCACAAAGTCTAGACCCCACTGTTCAAATGGCTCCATCATTACCTGAGGATGCAGTAACATCTCTTGGGTGAAGGTTGGTTGTCCCATCCTTTGGCACTGATCACATTGTTGCACATACTTCTTGGTATCCTTATGAATAGAGGGCCAATAGTAACTAGCTCCCAGGATCTTGTGGATGGTTCTGTGGGAAAAATAATGCCCACCAGATGGTTCATCATGACATGCTCTTAACACATTAAAAATTTCATCAACTTTTAAACACCTGCGTAAAATAAAAAATCAGGACCACATTTAAATAACAAACCATTTAACCATTTATAAGATAAGCTTTCCTTAATTAAACATTTCCTTTGCTTTGAGGTAAAATGGGATGGATACAAGCCTATAGCTAAGAGATTAGCTATGTCAGTAAACCAAGGTGTAGTAGAGGAGATAGCAAAAAGATGTTCATCTGGAAACCTATCCTCCACTAGCTAGTTCTCTCCTCCTATATGCAATCTTGACAAAAAGTCAACAACCAAATTAAATTTGCCTAGATTATCAACTATGTTAATGTCAAATTCCTGCAACAGCAACAACCACCTAATGATCCTTGTACCCACTATTGGCTTATTCATTAAGTAATTGATGGTTGCATGATCAATATGTACAAATATTTTATATCCAGTGATATAATCCCTGAATTTGTTTATAGCATAGATGACTGCCAAGAATTCTTTTTCAGTTGTAGTGTAATTTCTTTCTGCAGAGGTAAGATTTTTCTTGATGTAATAGATGGCATGCATACTTTCCGCTTCCTCCTTTTGTCCTAAGACCACCTCAATGGACTCATTTGAAGCATCAATTTGTATGTGGAATGGTAAAGTCCAATTAGGTCTGCTCAAAACAGGTGTGACAGTAAGCTTCTCTTTTAGGGTTTCAAATGTTGATTGACAGTCTTCCGTCCATAAGAATTCTGTGTCTTTGTTAAGTAGGGTAAATAAGGGGGCTTCTATTATGCTAAAATTCTCTATAAATATCCTATAGTAGCCTACATGACCCAGAAAACTTCTAACATCTGTTTGATTTTTAGGTGAAGGTAACTAATTGATCACTTCTATTTTGTTTTAGTCCACTTTGATCCCATTTGCTGAAATGTGGTGTCCCAGCACAATTCCTTCCTCTACCATCATGAAGCGCTTTTCATGGCTCAGGGATAATTAATTATTTTCACAACATTTTAGTACTTTTTCAAGGTTTATGAGAACTTCTTCAAAGTTGTCCCCATATACTGTAAAGTCATCCATATAGACCTTCATGCACTCATTGGCTAATTCAACAAAAATGGCTAAAACAAGCCTCTGAAATGTAGCTGGAGCATTACATAGTCCAAATGGAAGAACTTTGTAGACAAAGGTTCCCCAAGAATAGGTGAAAGTGGCCTTATCTTGATCTTTAGGTGCTACTTGAATTTGGTTATACCCACTAAACCCATCTAGGAAAGAAAAATACTTTCTCCCAGCAAGGTTGTCCAGCACTTGGTTAATGAATGGTAAGGGAAAGTAGTCCTTTTTTGTAGCTTTGTTTAACTCCCTATAGTCAATACACACTCTCCATTTCCAATTCTTTTTAGGCACTATGAATAGGGGTGAGACCCATTGACTGTCTGAGATTGGATATATAAACCCTGCTTGCAGCAATTTTTCTATTTCAGTCTTAACAATGTCTTTTAAAGCAGGATTCAGTCTTCTCTGGGGTTGTCTAATAGGTTTGACATCTTCAATGTATATATGATGGGTGCAGATCTTAGGAGGGATGCCATTCATATCTTGGTATTCCCAAGAAAAAGCTATTGAATGGGAAATCAGGAGTTGGATAAGTTTTTCTTCCTAATTTTCTACTAACTGGGTGTTGATATTAAGTGTTTTTCTTGGTAAAATCATGACCTATTTTATGATTTGATCCATGGATGTAGTCAATCCATATACTGGAGTCATGGTATTGAGGGGACAAGAATGTGGAAGCAACATGTGGAATGTCGCTAAGTCTTTGTAAAAGGTCTCTCCACAAGAATGATATTTGCTAGGGTACAATGAGTAGAAGTGAGAAGTTCTCTCCCAAAATATTGGGCAAGCTCCATTATATCCTCATTGATTAGAATGTGGGTAATATCATCTATTGTATCATAGTAGATTTCCTCTTCCAACACGTCCAAATGTTCCTTGATGGTAACCATAGCTACCGAGGCAGTGTTTTCCATGTTATCTGGCTCATCTACCCATACTCTTCTTGTATAATGTATTGATGGTTTAGCTAGGGGATACAAAGATATTTTCTTCAAATCTATCCCATTAGAAATGGCCATATCCCTAGTTCAACAATTAATAGATGTTACTGTTGTAGCTAGCCATGGTCTTCCTAATATCAGTGGATAAGCATTTCTCTGATTTCTTGGTTCTAATATCAGGAAGTCTATTGGGAATTCCCATGATTCTATCACATCTGGAACATCAGTAATCACCCCTTTCAGAATAGCTACTAATTGGTCAGCAAGTTGAAGGATTGTAGATGTGGATTGGATACATGTTAGGGCTAATTTGTCCATTGTATGAACTGTCATCACATTTATTGTTGCTCCCAAATCAACCAAAATATTTGAAATTTCTACCGCTGAGATATAAACAGTTATGACAGGATTTCCATGGTCTCCATATTTTGTGAGGAGCATTTCTCCCATTAGTAGATCTACTACTTTCCCTTCCACCTAGATTGTAGAAGGAAAGTTTTTCTTCCTTCCCTATATTTTTGCACAATGTTGTTTGATGAATTGGTTCAATTCTGGTACATCTCTGATTGCTTGGAGGAGTGGAATTTCAATGTTCAGTTGTCTAATTTCTTGTAGCAGTTCTGATTCTAGGGTAGATTGAACTTGTTTCTGTAAGAATTTTTTCTGGGGAACATGTTGTTTGAGCCATTCTGGGTATGGTGCCAGTTTTTCCATCTTTGGAGCATCTCTAGAGCTTTTATCAGAAATGTTTCTAGGGATGTTCTCTGGAGTCATTCTTTTAGGAGGATCTTTAGAGTTATCCAAGGATGATTCTTTTAGCACTGTTTCAGTAGTAATCTCCTCTGGAAGCTGAGTGGATGGATTTTTAGGTTCCTCATCATTAGTTACTTCAACTATAGTTGGAGGAGATGGTCTTGGAAGGGATTTCCTAGAATTTAGCTAGAGATTATTGGAATATATAGCATTAATTCTACCCATATTTTCTTGTTCTGTCATGTAAACAGCTTCTCCTTGCTTATTCCATGGGTTTGGTATAGGTTGAGCTGGTAAGGGTGGTTGGCTAAATGGTTTGTTTTGTGACTGACCTTGTGTGTTGGGGGGTCCATTTAGCAATGCTTTTTGTTGAGGTTGGAAACATCTAGGTTGTCCCTAGTATTGTTAATTATATCCCTGTTGAGGACCCCATTGAGGCTACATATTTTGTGACCCAAATTGTGGTGGCCACTGTTGATTTCCCTAGGGATGATTTTGCCAATGTTGGTTTACCATTGTTGATTTGGCCAATCCTGTTGTCCCCAAGGAGGATTATTCTGAGGCCCATGCCAAGTTGGATTCCATTGATTATTTCCCCAATTAGAAGGACCCCTGTAAGAAGTTTGGTTTGGATACTGATTATAAGGGAAATTTCTAGCTTGTTTTTGTCCTACGTAGTTCAACTCCTCCTCTATAATGGCATTATTTTTACTTAGCCTTTTTAAGGCTAGAAGTTGACTGCATTGACTGGTAGGATGTTCCCTGTCATAGATCTGACAGATCTCTGCTTTATCTAAAGGGCATTCTCTCAACAAATGCTTGTTTCTACATCTAGGACAATAGATGGAGAGTGGTTCAGTTGTTCTAGTTTTTGCCTGAATCCCATCCAATGTGGTATTTAGTTGGACCAGAATACCTATTTTCAGATTTGCAATCTCTTCCATTAACTGTCCTATTTCATTCTTCCCTTTGAAAGATTTGGGTGTTCTCACTCCATCTTGGGTTTTGGAATAGTTCCTGCAGAGTTCTTCTATAGCAGGCATATCCATTTTGTTGATATTCCCTTTTCCCATTAGATCCAGTGCCTATTTTGATTCTTGGTCTAATCCTTTTACAAATAGGGTTCTGGCCAAAGAATGATTTATAGGGTTGCCATATCTTCTCAAAGCAAAGTTGAACCTATCCACATAAACCTCTAAGGTCTCTTCCTCTCTCTATTTTATTTTGCATAATTCCTCATTCTTATCATTGACTTTATAGTAGTCCCGATATTTTCCCAAGAATTCTGTCTCCGTCTGATCCCAAGAATGGATGGAGTTTTGGGGTAGGCCCATAAACCATCTCATTACAAAATCCTTTAGGGTTGAGGGAAACAGTTTGAGTTTTTTATTATCTAATCCATAATCATAATTCTAACATACCACTTTGAATTCAAACAAAAAATGATATGGATCCTCAGAAGCAAGACCCCTAAAATTTGGCAAGTGTGCAGGTGAAATATTTTTCATAGGGGCATTATCACCAAGAGCTAGAACAATGGGATATGAGAAGGTTCTTGGAGCATGATTTTCCTCCTCTTCATGATTATCATGATTATCATCCATGTCTAGTATTAGTTCTTCTCCTTGAGGTTCTAGGAAATTAGGTTCTATCAAAGGATCTGCCTGGAATTTTTGTTGTAATTCTTGGATATAGTCAACAAGTGGAACATTTTGGAGGATTGAAAGGATTATTAATTTTAGATGCAGCTTCCAAGGTAGGTTCTAGATGTCTCCCTTCAACAAGATCTTGTGCCACCCCACTGCTTTCTCCTATAGTTTGTTGATGGGGTGTCAGTTTTATGTATCTTCCTTTTGAATCTCTATCTCTAACCATACAAATCTATCCTAAAACTATTTAGCTAAGTTTTCCTAATTAACACAATAGTCCCTGGCAATGGTGCCAAAAATGACAAGGGTCATTGTACCTTATCATTTAATCATATTTCAAGTGTCAAATCCAAGGCTGTGTCCATGGCTATCTACAATTAGGAATCCTAAAGTTGCCCAATTCTATCCAACTAACTCTAATAAACTTTACTGATTAAAGAAACTTAATATTACTAATCTATCTGTTGTGAAATGAATTCTAAGAATATTGAAAACAAGGTAAACAAGGAATTTCTTAAAGTAAATCTATATTACTCCTTCCAATGTAAACATGCATTTATCTATGAAAACAGTAACTATCTCTTTAAACAGAATCTGTAATAACGAAAATAATAGTACTAGCCTTCTGCCTTAGTGGTGAGAGTGGGCCCTTGCTCCACACCCTTGGGGTTAAAGACTAAAGTAAAGAATTAGCATAAGAGAATAATATCACAACTCAATTCAGTCCAATTCCATCCGCTTTGTATTCAGAAAATGTCTATATCAAAAAAAGGTTACAAAAATTAGAAAAATAATCATTGTCCTCTCTGCTGCTACTTCTATAAGTTTATATCTAAATATATGATGAGAGATCACTCACCCTATTCTACTAGTTCATCTAATAGATAACATCAATCTCTTTATTCTACTAACAGTCTAACTACAGAATGAATATCCATGCAATTAAAATAGATTTAGTGGAACAACAGTCCATACTAAATCTGAGTCTTAGTTTTTAAATACACTTGGGTAGCGAGGCCCTAAAATATAGGTATTTAAATCAGTTTATCAATAACTCATGCAAAATCAAAATGAGATAAAAACTTCTAGTAGTTAACTATAAACTGCCCTTAATTACTCAGGTGATGATTTGAGTAACATCAGGAGCATTTCAATCACCACTGGAAATGTCTGACCGACAGCTGTGCTAGAAATCTGCACTGTTCTAAAGAGGCACCGGAGATGTATGTTTCTATTTGTAGCTCCAGAGATATGTTTGTGACCTTCTCATTCAGCTCCAGAGATGCTCAAGACTTCAGTCTAGCTCTAGAGATGCTTCACCTTCTTATCCCAAAAACCTCTCCAATCAAATTTGAAACATTGGAGACCAGTCGTGGCAGTCTGATGTCAACTCCGAAGATCATTAGGACTACATCCGGAGATGCACAAAATTGTCTATCTAAACACCTGCACCTGTTGATTCAAAAAGAGAAGATTTCTACATATTTGCATCAATTCAATGCACATTAGTCCTTCAATCAAAAATCATGATCTTAAGTAATTCATCTCTTATTAATCATCATTAGAACAATCTTGTTAGCCTATTTTGGTGCAATCATTAGGACAATGGAATAAGAAGGGAGAAAAAGAGGGGTAAAAAGATGTATTTCATGGGTGCTACCTGGCACTCATTAGTGACAAGTTTGAATTGAAAGAAGAATTTTGTGCCCTACATGAAATGAAATTGAACACATGGATAAACTTTCCCAATTTCTGCTACAAAGATGCTTGTGTGAGGTATGTCTTAAGCAGAATCCATGATAGATTAATGTGGTTAGATGTGCCCTACATGATAACAAAAGATGTCATTCAGGCAGTTACAAGTATGTGTTCCTTCAGTACAGTTCCTACGCTGAAAATAATCAAGAATGATACTATGATGAAGTTAACTAGTGTAAAGTTTGATAAAAGAGCTTTAACTATTAATGATATAGAGGATATGGCAGTTAGATTTGCTTCTATGGTCATTGGATACAAGGTGTATTTCTCCAACAAGGAGAACTCTGTCTTAGCTACAGCCATCCACACAACATATGAGATGGTAAATAAAAACATTGACTATGACCTATGTGAGTTGCTCTGGCAACAATTGATGGACAATTTGAAAAGGACCAAAGATACTAAGTACCCATTCAAGTATAGCACTCTTATTATCTATTTTCTATTCTATTTCTTGAGGGAGATGCTAGGTGCAAATAATATTGTTTGGTTGAATCATATCCCTATAGTAATACAAATCAGAGATCACTTGCTGAGGATTGGAGATGCTAGTGCTCAAAGTGTAGCTCTGTGGGGATACTTTAAAGTAGTCCAGAATAAAATGTAAGCTTGGGATAGAATCCCTAGAAGTGTGGTAGAGAAATATAAAGATGATGTCTTTATGGTGACTAAAGATGATTGCCTCATGGAGGTAGTGGAACCGAGAATAGTGTGGATCCCAATAATGGGATATGAGGTCATTGAGGACATTTTGAAAGGTCTAGTAGATCTGATGCTAAGTAAACTCAGAGATCCTAAAGAGGAAAGGTTTGGGACTTATGAAGAAAAGTCTGTCAAAGTTTATTTGGAACAAACTCATCCACAGACATAGAGAAGAGTAAGAAAATGGGTGGAGGATTGTGATCTGAGCAAAGGTTTCAGAAAAAGAACAGATAGATCAAGCTCGAGCTAAGGCTCAAGCTCCTAA
Organism: Cunninghamia lanceolata; assembly: GCA_027924645.1. Lineage (NCBI taxonomy): Eukaryota > Viridiplantae > Streptophyta > Pinopsida > Cupressales > Cupressaceae > Cunninghamia > Cunninghamia lanceolata. The sequence continues at coordinate 8,091,757 of BSBN01000252.1, read as the reverse complement.
AGCAGCAAAGGCTCCTGAGAAGCATGAATTGAAAACTAAACAAGAAGGACAACAAGGGCCTCCTCTTCTATTGCAGCTACTCCTAAGACCTCCAGAACCCTACCTATAGTTGATGTGGAAAAGGAAACTCCTAAAAGAACAGATCCAGTTGTGGGAAAGAAGAACAAAAGAATGAAAAGGAAAGCCACTAGTAGAATCTATGTGAGCCATGGAGGTGGTAGTCAAGAAGAAGAAGAACCAGTCCAGGAGAAAAAGGAATCTCTTCTTACTAATGAAGAAACAAAGGCAAAAAGAACAAAACTAACAATAAAGAAGATGAAGCCACTTTAGGTAAAGAAGGAAAGCCCTCTGAAAAGGGAAAAGAAAAGGGGAAGAAGAAGAATAAGGAAAAGATAAGTGATGCCACTATGACTCTAGAAGCCATAATCAATGCAGTGGCTGAGCATGGAAATTTGAAGCCCATTGCAGACCTCTATGAAGAGAGCTCTGATACTGACAAGGCTATAATTGAAACCTCTGTGGTAAAATCCTTAGGTATGTTTAATAAAGCATTAATTGAAGTTGTGGCTGACTTACCTAACAACCTCGCTAGCATTCTAACTGCTAGAAAAGAAGAGGCTATGGCTAAAAATGCATAAATGAAGGAATCAATGTTGAAGAAGTTTTGTCCAAGTCTCACTGGACAAGCTGATAAAGTTAAAGCCACTCATAGGTTTAGTGAAGAATTGAAAACCAAAAGGAGAATCAATATTCTTATGGCTAGGGACATAAATGAGATTAAAAAGTTTGAAAAAGAAATTGAAGAGAAAATTTTGAATGTGCTAAATGAACTTCAGATTCCAACTGTAGTGGACATAGGTGATGAAGAGCAAAATCATAATGTTGGCAACTTAAGTGAAGTCTTAGAAGTGGGTGGTGAACAAAGTATACCATCTCCACCACATTCTACAATCTCATTGGATCAAGGTATGATCCCTCATTTAGTAAACTCAAGAAACAATGAGGAGATGAGAGAGACAACTAAGGAAAAGAATGTAGAGGAAGAAGAAAAATAGAAAGAGGAGATTTCAAAACAAGTAATTGACACATCTGTTCTAGAAATCAGTAAAGAACAACAAGCTCCTAAATGAAAAGAGCCTCTGGAAACTCCTACTGTACAAGTGTCCTTAGATGAAGGAAGAAAAGACACTATTGGTGAGAGTTCATTTAACTCAGAGAATTTTTGGGAAAGCAGAGAGAAACTCAGATGTTTTCATCACCTGATTTGTTAAAAGGGCATTTCAATTTGGCCACCATTTCCCTACTACAAAAATTGAAGTTGGGAACAATTTTCCAAGCCATGGCCCAAGAGGAGATTCTAAAATCTCACATGGAAGACAATGGGCTTATTAGTGAAGCTATGACAATTTTTGAGAAGATTATGTCTGATGTAAATAAAGACACCTCTTTGACTCCTCCAATGCAGATGAAGAAACTTGTGGAGTCTGTCAGTTCTCATTTTGAGTCCTTTGAACAAGCAGTAGAAAGGAAGGTAAGGGCGGAGTTTGAAAGAAAGAGGTTAATAGAACTTAATCCTACTAGATAAGAGTATTCAAGATGTAGAGACAACAATGAAAGATGCTAGTGACTTGTATCAATTTTGTCTAACTTGGCCTGCAACCACCAATGATTTGAAAGATAAGATAGATGGTTGGGAATCATAGTTGATCAAGATTTCCTATACTTATGATCCTTTAAAGGATACTAATGGAAATCAGAGGGTAAAAGTTGAAACCATACATTCTATAAGAAATAAATTGTAGAGTCAAAAAGAAGCTATCAAAAATAGAATGAGTCAACTTAGAGAAATTATCAACTTTAAGATAGCATCTATAACAACACTTGTAGCAGAAGCAAATAAAATAAGACAAATCACGGAAGTCCCTGCTACCATTGATAAAGCAGAAGAGTTGGTGTCCCAAATTAATGGGCACATACAAGTTTTGAGCAATGCTAAAGCAAGATGGGATGGAGATGCAGTATATCTGAAGAACATCTATAAGGACATTCTCCACAAAACTCAGTAAGTTTTTGATTTCTTGTATATATGGTCGATAGAAATAGTTTCAAAATTTTGGTGTACTACTTAAGGGAAGAAGATTCAGTTTTGTATATACTCATGTATCATAAACCTTTGCCATTGATGTCAAAGGGGGAGAGAAGCATGTGAAAAAATAGAAAGGGACAAAATAATGTAGGAAAGAAGCATGTGAAAGAGTACAAGTAGTCAGGGAGATAAATGTGTAAAAAGTAAGGGGTAGACAAATTATTTTTCACATCATGTGTTGCCATCAATGCCAAAGGGGGAGATTGTTAGCAACTTGGCAAACATGATTGATAGAGAAATTGCTGGTATGACAAAGATTGGCTAAGCATGATGTTTGATTTGTGCTGTCATTGATGGAAACAAGGGTTGTGAGGTTATAGCAATCCTCGTGAAGTCATATGAACAGAGAGTTCTGATCTGGTAAAGAGAGTTTAGCATTTTTGCTAAGTGTTTACAGAGTAGAGAGATGACTATAGAGCCATAGTGCTATGGTCTGCATTGGTCCACATTTAAAGATCATGTCTTATAGTTTTTATAAGATATTGATAATCCTTAGATCATCCTAACTTTAAAGTTTTATCCTCTAATGATCTATGGAAGTACAGTTTTAAGTGGCATAAGTTTGGCTAGCAGAGTATAGTATTAAAAAGAACATAACACCTATTTTCTTTGGTCTGCATTTCTCTCATAATGGATATTTTCTCTTGTGGCTTTAAGGTGTTTTAAACACATGATTGAAGTCTCTAGTTCTAGAGTTCCAAAGTTTGAAGTCCTCCGATAAGGCAGTTATGAGTACCTAAGTATCGCTACAAGCATTGACAGTGTTTGACAGTGACAGAGTCTAAGTTCTGGCACTCTGCATTTCACCGCATATTAATATTTTGTCCTACGATTCTAAAGTTAAGTTTTAGGATGCCTAAGGAGTCTTGTTTATGTTGTGGTCTGTACTGCAAGTTGTGTTCTGACAATTGATCTGAGCCTGTGCTTGTCAGTTTGTGAAGCTGATCTGATACTATAATCTTTGTGTGGAAGATTCTATTGATTAAAATCATATCCTAAGTGGTTATATAGTTTGTGCCAACATAAAATAATGTAATCCAAGTGTTAGTTTGGTATGCAAAGTCATTTGGTGGAGGCATTGAGGTGACAAGCTACACTTTGTATAACTACACATTTCATACTTACAAGCTGACCTATTTTAAAATGGCATGTGTTGTGGATATATATATATATATATATATATATATGTGATTCATTTCAGTGTTTGATGTGAAGATGAAGGTATGAATGTAACATATGCAAAATTTTGTGATCCACTAAGTGCAACAAGAGTTTGAGAAGAACAATATGACTTTTATGTAGAACAAAGAAATTAAGGATGAAGAGTTTTGAGACAATATTTTGAGCTTCATTGGAACTGTATTCCATGCATTTGTAGATGCAATTGTAATAGTTCATTCTTGCTAGTGAGCCACCCATTCTATCTTCTTTTGGAAATGAGCCCTTATGGCAATGAGCCTATTGCAGTGAGCATTTCTTTGGACAGTGAGTCCTTTGGGCAGTGAGCCTTGGGTAGTGAGCCCTTTTGTAATCCAATTTTTCTATCATAATATATTGTGAGCTAACACTCACCATGGTTTTTCCACATAATTTTTTTGGTGTTTATGTCTTATGGCTTGTGGTTGCATTTTCTATGCTTGATTTGCTTTACTGTTATTGAATGTGGTAAATGGATTAATGGTTTAATGAATGAATGGTTTATTAGAATACTGATTCACCCCCCCTTTTAGTATTACTAGTGTTCAACAATTACATCTATACACTTTGCTCATTTGGAAATAGGACAATTTTAAGGAAAACACATGAAGACTTGAAGTATAACGACCACATCAACTTGAAAAACCTTGTGCGGTACTGGAAACAAGAAAGATCTTCGTGAAACTTTTCTAGATGAGTCCACATGTCTCATAAAACATCTCCAAAAACTCCTTTTCCATTGTAAATCAGAGAATTGTGCCTCATAGCTTCAATCATTAACTTTGAGAACACTCTATCATCTGGAACACATTGCAACATGTCATTTGAAAAACTAAGTTATGGACCACCAAGAACCTTGAAACTGAAAAGAAGCATATAATACACATATAGAAACATGTCCTCAAAACCACAAGGGCAATCATTCATTTGCGGAGGAATGTAGAGCATTCCATCAAACCTTCAACACTGACTTACTCTGCTAGAACATATGTCGGTACTCTATCATGCACAACTTTCATAGCAGAAGGGTAAATGATCTAAATTTCTAGAATTATCATCTTCACTACAATCTTAACATATCTTTAGAACCATATTGCCAAATCTACAAATGTGGAGGATTGCAGAGCATTATGCTTCTATGTAGTGATTGTCTTCACAGAACCAACACTGCCTTCACTCTATCTTCTACAAAACATACTTCTAGTAGTCCACTATTGGCCTCATTTTCAACTTGCCAATTTTTAAACTTTTTAGTGTTAAAATACCTACATTGAATTACCCCTAGTCACAAATTCTCCTAAAGTGTCAAATTGATTTCTAGTTTGAAGGAGGAATTGTTTTCTTATTTTAGCTTAAATTCTAGAAGTGGTTCTGCTATGCTAGAAATCACAAAAATAATTAAATTTCAAAATCTGCAAAGGCTGGAAAAAAATCATTTTACAGGAAAGTTTATATGGCAATTTTGCCTAATGTGGCAACTTTTCATGTCATGGTGCCTTATGGTTTGAGAGATTTTAAACTTTCAATTTTTCAGCAAGCGGTTGGTGGAAACAATTAAATTGTGGTTTCTATAAATGTTGGAGTAGAATCATCTGGCAAGGAGATTTATAAGTTATTATGGACAATGTGGCAATATTTTATGAGAAAATATTATTTCTATCAAAAGTTATGCCAGTTTTACTTCTCCATTGCATGTGCACTCTTGACGAGCAAATAATATAAATTTTCATGAGGTTATAATTTTCATTTTCATAAGTTATAACGAGTTGTACAAGCACATCAAAGTATTGATAAAGGAGGTAAGGAGGTAACTCAAAAATTTTCACAAGTTGTGAAAAGGTTAATCAAAATTAGAAGTCTTCGACAATTTCTAAAAAGTGAAAGTGAGAGATTAACTTGTGAAATTGGCTAAGTGGATAGAAGGCATCACTTGTGAGTTTGGCTAAGTGGAGAGTTTTCTTTAAAAAACAAGTTGTTATCGGCCTACTTAGAAAAAAATAAAAGTTCACATCAACTTTTGGATTTGGCTAAGTTTGCGTCAACTTTGGGATTTGGCTAAGTTCACGTCAACTTTTGGATTCGGCTAAGTTCGCACCTACTTTCACTTTTCGCTAAGTGAACACCCACTTTCACTTTTTCCTAACCACATGAAAGCTCACTTAGAAAAAGATGAAAGTAGGGTTCTACTTTCAAGTTTGACCAAGTGGGAGGATACTTTTAGTTTTGGAAAACTTGTTACAAATAAAATCTTCTGCTACTTGGAAAAAGGTAAAGTCTTCATCAACTTCAAAAAAAAAAAGTGAAAAGGAGTCACTTTCAAGTTGGGTGAACCTGAACCCCACTACCTCCATGTCCACCAAAATCTCATGCATTCAAGGAAGCACTTTAAGTTTAATTATTCTCTTTAAAAAAAAAATGGGGAAATGTATTGGCATATATGGGAAAACTTTTAAAAGTTAAAAAAATTCATTGGTTTTGTATTGGCTTGTCAAGAGCAATGTTGGCAATCATAATTATTCATATGGCAAACAACTCAAGTTAGAAAATGCAAGTTGTACTTGAAGGTGGTTAGTATAACCATTTTTCTTCTCCATGAGACAACGACTTGTGAGAGCATGCACAAGGCACAATAACTATTTGATAAATGCATTCAAATAAAATTAGTCTCTTGGCACATAAGTTTTCCAGATCTATTCCTCAACATTCACCATTATCTTCCCAGCCTATGTAAAATAACAAACTAGAGATGTCAATTAAAGCATAATGAAAGAATGCAACGATTGTAGGATATACACAAAATGGATTTGCGGGAAAGGTTATAGAAACTTTCAAATGAATGCAACTAATAGTTATAAACCCAAGTTTGATGGCTCGCTGCCCTCTTAGACATTTATGCAAATTCCAAGGCATTGAAATAGTTTTACAGAAGCTCTCGAAGAAATCCAGACTCATGGAATGTATGAATTACAGCATACACACAAAACATACTTGTTGAAAAGAGTTTATAAACTTTCAAGGAAATACAACTGGCGGGTTTAAAACTAGATTCCAAGACCTTCACCAACATCCTCCCACCTGGCACCTGAATGGGAGCTTTCAAACAGGGTATAGACATCCATCAAAGCATGAAGGATGGAGGATTTTTGTTAGATATTATATGTGTTAGAAATGCCCTGGCAAACCTATATGCATGTAAGAAATGAAGAAGCATAGATAAGGCACTTGAACTATTTGAAATTATGCCTCAGAAAAATGCATCATCTCATGGACTGCAATGATTGTAGGATATCTACAAAATGTATTTGGTTATTGAGAAGGCTTTAACAAACCCTCGCCACTCCTCATGACTTGATGTAGAGGCATAAGAAATACACAATAGTGGAATGATTTAACATGATACCTTATAGAAATGTAGTCGCATGGACTGCAATAATTACAAGATTTTACAAAATGTTGAAAAAGATTTAGAAACTTTGAAGAGTGGTACTTGAATTAGTAAAGATAGAAGTCACTACCATTGTTCACATCCTCCCTGACTGGTGTCAAAGTGTACCCATGGCCTTCTTTGTAGCAGGGTATGGACATCTAACAAAGTAGGTTTGAAAATGGATTTTTCTCAGATGTAATAAGTGCCTTGATTGATCTTGATCATGAGGAAGAATCGAGGAAGCACAAGAATCATTTGACAAAATGCCTCAAAGAGATGTAATCTCATGCGCTACCACAGTTATAACAATTGTACAAAATGGGCGTATTGCAAAGGCTTTAGAATATTTCAAGGAAATGCAATTGGCATATGAAAAACTAACTATGCTACCTCAAAGAGATGTTATCTCATGCAATGTAATGATGGTAAGATACTCAGAAAATAGGTTTGTTGAAAAGACTTTAGAAACTTTCAAGTAGATCAAGTTTGCAGGCGTGAAGTTAATTTTCATAACCTCTGCTAGATTCTTCTCTATTTATGGATGCATAAGAGTTTTGAAATGAGAGTTTATACATCCATTATTGTAAAATGGAAGGAGGTTGTCATCAGATATAGTTAGTAACGGTTTGATAGTATCTAAAATCTTTCAAGAAAACACAATTGGCAGGTGTGAAACCAAATTCCACAACCCTTGCAGACATGCGCACAAGCCGTACCAAAATGGAGCATCCAACAGAGCATAATGAAATGGGATTTTTGTCAAATATTGTAGTTGCACCCGCGCTGGAAGACTATGGTGATTTACTCAGGAATGGGATCATTGAAACTAGTTATGAATGTTCATCCATCAAAGCATGATTGAAAATGGACCTTCATCAACGGTTATAGTTGCAATCTCCATGGTAGATATATATGCATGAAGAAGCATGGGAAAGACACTAAAACTTCTTAACATAACGCCTCAAAAAGATTGTTGTCAAATAGAATGCTACGAGTGCAAGATATACACAAAATGATTTTTGATGAAAAGACTTTAGAAACTTTAAAGCAAGTGCATCTGGTGGGTGTAAAACTGTTATTCATAACCAGCACTAGCATCCTCTAGGCCCGCATTGAAGTGGGGATTTTTTCTCACAATACAAATGCACAACCTATGGATCGGTCATGTGATACATTACTAACTACTCCATAGATGCTATAAGGCGATCCTTCCTACTATAATTCACAAGACCCCCAAATGATGAATCTGGAAGCTCATTCAAAAATTCAAGATATGTAAACTAAAATCACTACAATCAAGAGTGGTTTTGGCACTCATGCACTTGAACTAAGTGAGGGTCCTGCATGCTAGAAGTGGAAAGTTGACTAGGGGTCATGGCAGGATAGCAATGCCAGTCCATTTTAATTACATGGTAATGAAAAGATCGCTATTGTCAGAGAATGTAATAGCCTTTGGTTAACTACATCAATTGGATATAATCTGTTGGACATTCAACCTCCAGGTGTATCTAATTTATTTGCAAAAGACACTTTAAACAAGGTTTTACCTTCAAATAATTAATATCAACTAGAAAAGACCTCATCCCTACCTGAGGTGGATGGACCATACAGAATCAATGATTTGAGAAAACAACTCAGAGAAGAAAAGGGAACTCGGAAGGCATTGTGTCTGGAACTTGATCAAGAGTGCAATGATGCTCATATTGCTACTGGAGAAACTTTGGCCACTATATATCACTTATTCAAAGTGAGAAAGCATCTATCAAGATGGAAGCTCGACAATTCAATAGAATAGTTGAGGAGAAATCAATATATGATGAAGAAGTGATTAAAATTCTCAAGGAGATTGTAGTTAGATTAGAAAGAAGAAGGTTGGATCTAAAGGATGAAGTTGAGATGTATCGGTGAAGCTTGCTTAGAGATAAAAGTGAAAAGTGGGAAAGATGATCATATGCTGATTTAAATGAATACATTTTGAGTATCCATGATGTTCATGTTGTCCAAACATCCACAAAGAGGCATCTTAACAAAAACATGGCATCCCCTTTATCATTAACTCCAGACAAACATCATAGATCAGACCTACTACAAGGAATTGCAGAGGTCGTAGGAGAATGGTTTTAATAGTGATGTTTCCAAAGATATTGATTGATGATACCTTGTGATTCTACTTGCATAAACAGTATCTTCAACTCATAAGAAGTGGGTAGGTGGTCTAAAGTTTAGATGACAAGGAGACTGATGAAAGAAAGAGGAATTAAAAAGATCCTTGGATATAGTTGGATTGAAGGCCATAAAATAATACATGCTTTTTGTGGAGGAGACTAGTCATATCTACAAATAGAAGAAATGATGCAGAGGCATCCACACTATAACCTTGACATACAGCATGGATGTCCGCAACCCTTCATCATCATCATCATCATATTTCCCTTAACACTGTCAGCATCATCATATTCTCTCTGCCGACCGATATCCTCCTGCAGACAAACCTTCGCCCTTTCGCATGTCAGCAGCATCATCATATTCGACTATCGGCAGCATCATCATATTCGGCAAGCGCGAACATCCTCCTGATGTTCACTGTTCATCTTACCGCCAACCTCTTTCTTCATCATCATGATGTTCAACATCATGTTCATCAGCAGGATTTAGAACATCCGGTTCCTCCCATATATCCTGATGACGACAACCTTATGCACCCTTCCTTCGATGCTTATGTCACCCCGATATCCTGATGACGATTATCCTGATGACGATGACGTCACATGAAGCTCCCTCAATATCCTGCTGCCCGATATCCTGATGACAAATATCCTGATGACGATGACGTCACATGCAGTTCCTTCAATATCCTGCTGTCAGCCAAACTTAACATTATCGGCCCGCGATGACTTTATCAACCCGATCTTCTACCTTATGCCGATACGCTCCTCCTCGGCAACACCTGATGATGATCACCCCCAAAACACATTTACCTTACGCAAACGACTGCATCATGCTCATCTCCGCTTACTCAGATGACGCCCGAAGTAACTGCAGGATATACGCAGAAATATCCTGATGATGCTGTTTTGACAAACTTCCAACCTTAGCGAATTTTCAATCCGCCGAACCTCCTGGGATGACCCGATTTGCTTTCAGGGTGATCTTCCAAACTCTAATAGCTAACACGACCTAGCACATACCCATGCTAGGGTTCTCAACACCTCTCTCTCGCGATCCTGCAAACAGACATGCAAACAAACACAAAATGCAGACTAAACCCTAAACTACTGTACATAGCCATTCCACCGATTCGACGAATCAACCGGTGGAATGGATCAGCGAATCCATATAACCACCAAAACAGCAACTCGATTACACAATGGAGATCAAACAGAAAATGAACACAAACAGGATCTCTTATTTGATTTCAAAAGATGCAATACAATGATCAGTCTCTCTCTGTCTCACTCTGTGCAACCTAGCTCGATGATCTAAAACCAACCGATCCTCATGCATAAATAGGATCTCCTGCGAGTACTACTGACCCGACTCCAAGTGGCTGGGAAATCTCTCCAGGCGGCTGGGAGATCCAACCAGACCTACAGCATAACAGTTGTCTTAACAAACTATCTAAAAATAGTAAAGCATGGTCAGCATGACCTTAATACATGCATTGGTCTTATCAGACCTTCTTGAAAACATTAACAAGACTCAAAACTAACTAACTGCCTCATGGAGGCTAGCTGTCAGGTAGGTGCTCCTGCACCATACTCCCCAATAGAAAAGAACTCATGTCCCATGAGTTTAGTTGTGGAAGTCCTCCACCTTTACACTTTGCCTTTGCAATATTCTGACCTGTTCCAGCTTTGTCCTCTGCTGGCTCTTGGCTGCTCCAAGACTTCTGAACTGTAACTTGCCTTGTTACAAGTAAATCCTCATGCCTGTCAATGTAGGCCTTTCTCACACATACCTTGTGTTTGTCAGGTTGTCTGACCAGAACCTCTGTCTGAACTGCCTCTTGAACTTCTGCAATGTTCAATCCTATCTTCCTTTCAACCTTTATAGGACAAACAATAGTCCCAACTATGACAACATCCTTGTCATTCCTCTCAACTGGTGGTTGTTTGCAAACCTGTTTCTGCACCTGCTACTGACCTCTGTCAGTCAAAACTAAAACTTTCTTCAACCTGTTGTCCTGAACAACTCCTTTCCCTGCAGTATCCTCAACTACCTTTATGCCTGCTCCTATAGGCATCTGCACAAACTCCTTCTTTCCCACTAAAATGATTTTGGCTGCCCCCTGTGCTGCAGCATCTTCCTGCAATGGCATCAACATAATAGTCTTCCCATCTTTCTTGATGGTGTAGGTATTAGCATACCCATCATACAGTACCCTTCTATCAAATTGCATGGTCTACCCAACAGTAGGTGACAACATTCCATGGGCAAAATGTCACACAAAACCCTATCATGATATGCTCCAATCTGAAAATCCACATATGCCTGTTCATAGACAAAAAGTGATTGACTATCACTCACCCAAGATGCCTTGTAAGGGTGACGATGTGGAATCCTTTCCAAATTCAGTTTATCCACCATTTCCTGAGATACCATGTTGTCTGTTGAACCAGTATCAATGACAACCTTACATACTTTACCTTTGCTCTTGCATGTGGTCTTGAAAAGAGCTCTTCTTTGCATCATATCGTTTGATGCCTGCAAACTAATTCTCCTTAGCATCAATGCTTCTCCATCCTCAGGATATGCATAATTGTCAGGAACTCTATCTCCTTGATAAGTGTTTGAACTCTGCACACTTTGCTCTACTTTCTCTTCTTGTACAAGTTGTACTCTCTTGTCATTTGTTCTATCATTTCTGGATGATGAACCTTTGCTTTCTGCACATTTGAAAAATGGATGACCAAACTCACCACAGGTGTAACATTTTCCTGAAAATGTAGTAGAACCTCTACCACCTCCAAATCTACCTCTATTACCTTTCCATCCACCTCTGAAATCAGACTGTCCCTGTCCTTTACCAGTGTCTTCTTGACCCTCATTGGTTTGCCTTGTTGTAGGGGCTGCTCCTCTTCCCCTCATATTGCTGCCTCTTCCTCTCATGGACTTATCTTGTCCCCTATTCATCTTTTCTTCAATCCTGATTGCCATTTGGTAACAATCCTCCACATTCTTAGGGTTAGCTAAAACTAACTCATCCTGTATGTTCAATCTCAAACTAGCCAAGTACCTAGCCACCTTTTCTACCTCATTCTCATGATGACCAGATCTCATACTCAATTTATAAAACTCCTCAGTATATGCCTTCACATCCATTTCCTTCTGCCTTAAAAATTGCAGCTTCTTAAACATCTGAATTTCATAATCCCTAGGCAAGAATTTACCTCTGATCCTTGCTACCATCTTATCCCATGAAGTGATCTTTGACTTCCCTTGTTTCCTTCTCTCGGATTGTACATAATCCCACCAAACCAAAGCATGACCTCCTAACTTGGTCTTTGCAATCTTTACCTTCTAATCCTTAGCAACATCTTCACATTCAAAGTGATTATCAAGTGCAGCAATCCAATCCAGTAACTCATCTTCATTCAAACTTCCATTATACTTGGAAACATCAACCTTTACCTTAGGTTTATCACTCTGCACTGCCTTTAACAGTTTTGCAAATTTCTGGTCTTCAGCATCCAGATCTTCAGCTACCTCTTCATACTCTTCAACAGCATCTTCATCTTCTTCAGACTCACTGTCTTCCACTTCCCTCTTTTTGTTCTTTTCCAGGGCTACAAGCCTGGCATGAAGTGCTTCAGTAAGCTCCTTCATCTTCCTCATCTCTCTGGCATGTTTTTCCTTCATCTCCTGCAATTCCCTTGCAGTACCACTACCTTTCGAAGGCATTTTGTCAACCTCTCACTTCTCTACCTCTGTCCTTTCGGTGACAGAATCAACACACAACAGCCCAGACCTTTTGCTGAGCTCTGATACCACTATGATGCAGAGGCATCCACACTATAACCTTGACATACAGCATGGATGTCCGCAACCCTTCATCATCATCATCATCATATTTCCCTTAACACTGTCAGCATCATCATATTCTCTTTGCCGACCGATATCCTCCTGCAGACAAACCTTTGCCCTTTCGCATGTCAGCAGCATCATCATATTCGACTATCGGCAGCATCATCATATTCGGCAAGCGCGAACATCCTCCTGACGTTCACTGTTCATCTTACCGCCAACCTCTTTCTTCATCATCATGATGTTCAACATCATGTTCATCAGCAGGATTTAGAACATCCGGTTCCTCCCATATATCCTGATGACGACAACCTTATGCACCCTTCCTTCGATGCTTACGTCACCCTGATATCCTGATGACGATTATCCTAATGACGATGACGTCACATGCAGCTCCCTCAATATCCTGTTGCCCGATATCCTGATGACGAATATCCTGATGACGATGACGTCACATGCAGTTCCTTCAATATCCTGCTGTCGGCCAAACTTAACATTATCGGCCCGCGATGACTTTATCAACCCGATCTTCTACCTTATGCCGATATGCTCCTCCTCGGCAACACCTGATGATGATCACCCCCAAAACACATTTACCTTATGCAAACGACTGCATCATGCTCATCTCCGCTTACTCGGATGACACCCGAAGTAACTGCAGGATATACGCAGAAATATCCTGATGATGCCATTTTGACGAACTTCCAACCTTAGCAAATTTTCAATCCGCCGAACCTCCTGGGATGACCCGATCTGCTTTCAGGGTGATCTTCCAAACTCTAATAGCTAACACGACCTAGCACATACCCATGCTAGGGTTCTCAACACCTCTCTATCGCGATCCTGCAAACAGACATGCAAACAAACACAAAATGCAGACTAAACCCTAAACTACTGTACATAGCCATTCCACCGATTTGACAAATCAACCGGTGGAATGGATCAGCGAATCCATGTAACCACCAAAACAGCAACTCGATTACACAATGGAGATCAAACAGAAAATGAACACAAACATGATCTCTTATTTGATTTCAAAAGATGCAATACAATGATCAGTCTCTCTCTCTGTCTCACTCTGTGCAACCTAGCTCGATGATCTAAAACCAACCGATCCTCATGCATAAATAGGATCTCCTGCGAGTACTACTGACCCGACTCCAAGCGGCTGGGAAATCTCTCCAGGCGGCTGGGAGATCCAACCGGACCTACAGCATAACAGCTGTCTTAACAAACTATCTAAAAATAGTAAAGCATGGTCAGCATGACCTTATTACATGCATTGGTCTTATCAGACCTTCTTGAAAACATTAACAAGACTCAAAACTAACTAACTGCCTCATGGAGGCCAGCTGTCAGGTAGGTGCTCCTGCACCAAGAAATCTATGCAAAGTGGGAGAAATTGGCTTGGACGATGTTGCAATGGCATTTTATGATTGTAATCAGAGCAAGAAAATGTTTAACTATTCTCTTCATCCAGGTTTTGTATGCGCAAACACAAGAGTCTAAGATTTAGGTATTTAGAAGATTTATCAAGGCTTTGACCATCAAAATGGCGTTGACGAAGATGGGAAGTGACTTAGAAAAAACATACAACTTGAAAGTTACCAATCCTAGTTACCTTTTTGTAAAAGTGACTTATGTCACTCATTGTAATTGAAAGTTAGAAAATAAACCTTATTTCCAGAAAAGTGATGTAAAAAGTAATCAAAAATAAGGTTTATTATTTTTCCAAAAAGGTAGTTACTAGGTAGTTACAAATTGGTTATGAGGTAGCTATTGGGAGCAAGCCTATAAATACAAGGCTATTTCAAATGTAAAGGAAGGACTCTTAAGAGAGAACTTTTATAGGGGGATATTTTTCAAGAGACTTTTTGGGGGGAACTTATGGAGAATATTTTCAGAGACCTCCGGTCTAATACTTTGTACATGAAAGCTTTTGAAATTGCATAATTTCACAAAGATAATGAAGAGTGCTTTGGTTCGTATGTTCCAATGGTATTTCTAATTTATTCTTCCTAATTTATCATATGTTAGATTGGTAATACTTTTGTGTCACTGTGTAAATCCAAGGTCATCCATTGAAACATTTTAACTATGCAATCGATGTAAAGAAATGCAATCTTATCTTGGTATCTTGATTTGAATGTTGTTGATGTAACCTATCTCATAGTGTGTGGGATTAGTATATCATTCTTTCATCATTGTTATAATATCATATACATTGTTGTCCAATCCATCATATAGATTTAAGAACGTAGTTTCTTACTCTTATGATGAAACTCCTCTTTAACCTGTTAATAAGTTTATGAAATCTTGGTTGGTATTCGTATGTCTACTACTAGGGTTTCTATAATTCGCGTTCCTTTAGTTTTCCTTTTTCTCTTTTTTGTACTTTAAGGTTAAAAGGACACAAAAAACCCACAAATACCCCTATCATAAGAGGGAGCTACCCCTCTCAAACGCAGAGGAAAGTTGTTAGTCTAGTAACAACTTCTCCAACTATTGGGACAATTTAGTCCCTGCTCTAAGGGCAACGGGTCATTTTCAAAGGTTATTTCATGGTGACAAGTCTGTTTACCAACATCCACACATCATAAAACTTGGAAACTGATGGAAATGCTAAGCAATTTCTTGAATAGTCTTCAAAGGTGGTCATTTTGAAATAGAGACTATCACCAACTTCTAGAGGCTAAATCTTCTTTGCATTAACACATGCATTCTTAGGGACAGTAGAAGAGATCATACAACATATCTTAGTCCATCAATACCATATCTTAGTGCTTCCAATTCCCATATTAATGTGCCTTCTTGATGCTTCTAATTCCCATCTGAATATAACTTCATACTCAATTTTGCAATGAACATGGCATGATATGAACTTCTAATTCCCATCTCAATGTATCTTCTTCGAGAGCATGACATACATATCTCAATGTATCTTCAACTTTTAATTCTCATCTCAATATATATTCTTCAAGAGCATTACATCCAACTATGAACACTATTACACATTCATAATAGTGTTGACCTTAATGACAACCTTGCGACAGTGTTGACATCAATGATAAATAATACAACCATAGGAACCATATGTGTAACAAGTTGCTGTTGAGGTCCCGGTACAAACCAAGACTACAAAGAAGAAGAAACCAAGACCAAAACAACAAGTAAAAAGAGGAAAGATCAATCTAGTGAATGTGGATGTTGATGAAGAGGATGATGAAGAAGAAGAGGAATATTGTATGTTGAAGAAAAAAGAGAAAATAACAAGAGAAGGAGAAGAAGGAGAGACTTCCAAAGGAAAAGGAAAAGAAAAAGAAAATAAAACTAAAATAGCTCCTCTAGAAGTATCTGAACATAAGCCTCTATACCTTAAGGCCACTATCAATGCTATAGCACAACATGGTGCTCTAAAAGAAGTTGCAGATCTCTATGATGAGATGCCTATTGATGACAAGGCTACAATTGAGGAAGCCATAGTCAGTTATATGATGGCCTTTAATGTGGCCCTAATTGAGATAATTGATCAACTGCCTACATGTCTTGCAGACATACTCACCAATAAGAGGAATGAAGCCATGGAAAAAGTGGCCAAGATGAGGCAAAAAGCAGTTAAGAAGGTTGGTCCTATCTCTAATGAAGAAAAAGTTAAAGTTTCCCAAAGACAAGAAGAAGAATTTAGAAACAAATGAAGAATAAATATTCTAATGGGAAATGATAAAGAAGAAATAGATAGATTGGAAAAGGAGACAATAGAGAAAACAACCAAAATTCTTGAAGAGATGAAGAATGTTGGGGTGATTATTGAAGATATATTTGATGGCATAAACTTATCAACTTTTAAAGATAATGTAATAGGTGATGATGATGAGACTGTGAAGAATGATCAGCAGAATGAGGAGTCTGCTCCTTCAGAGAATAATGAAACACAAGATATAGAGGATCAAGGTAAAATGGGTACAACTCCTCTAAAGAATACTAATTCTAGTGTAGAACATGACAATCCTCCTCCGAAGAATCTAGGGAAAGATGAGAAAAAGAAAGAGGATAATCCTAAGAAAGCTCAAAATGAAATAGAAAAGACTAAGGAGAAACAAGATGAGCACATTTAAGATGAAACAAAGAATACTAAGGAGAAGCAAGATGAGAAAGGTTAGGATGCTTCTATGGATATAGGTCAGAGTTCATCAGCATTGGATTCATTCAAGGACCTATTAGGATTGCAAATGCAGTTTCAAACTATGATTACACCTTAGCTTTTATAGATTCCCACTCATGAGGGGCAAGTAGATCTGTCAAACATTTCACCCCTTCATAAGCTATAACTTGGTGACATCCTGCATGCAAGGAGTTCCTACAAGAAAATTTGAAGAAGACTAGCTTAGTTGAGGATGCAGTAAAGTTGATTTAGAAAGGCTTACCAGAGGTAAATATTGATCCTTCCTTGGCTCTGGAGTAGAAATTGAAGCTTTTGATGGACTCCTTCAAAGATCACTCTTCTCATATTGAGCAAAAGGTAGAAAAAGAGGCTTTGAGGAAGATTAATGACAAAAGACTAGCTGAAGTATCTATCAAGTATGCCAATGCACACAATAAATTGCAATAAAATATAAATATATTTAAGGATTGTATTGATGAAGCTACTACCTTATATCTATTTTGTTTGAAATGGCCAAATTCCTCCAAAAATATCAAAACTCAGATTGATTCCATTGAGTCACAGATCACAGAATTGGCTAAGATATATGACTTGTCAAAGGACAAGGATGGATCAACCAGGGCTCAAATAGCAAATCTTCATTTACAAATGTCACAACTTCAGGACTAAAGAGAACAAATAAAGAAACATTTTTGTTAGCTAAGGGAAGCAGTCAACTTGAGACTTGCTTCATTATTTGGGTTGCTAGGAGAAGATGAAAAGATTGAGTAGAGGTTCATATATTTTAGTGGTCTGCAATGCAATATCCTAAGTTTTGATGTGTTATAGTCAGTTTGGAATGCTCTGTTTTCATCAGTTCAACATGTTTCTTCTTTTGCGGATGCACATAATGATCATATATTTTAGGTGAATGGTGTGAGGATAGTGTTGATAAGGTATATTGCTCATATCTTGGTTTGCATGATGTTTTTGGTGTCTCCTCGGTGATGCAAAGATGGACAGTTAGAAGTGTTAGTGTTGTTTGGGCCAACAGTCTGGTTTCTTTCATTTGTAGTTGATCCTGATTAGTTAATTTGACTTTGAAGGATATGTTTGTTGATAACTGAGAGGGGGGGTGAATCAGTTATCCTAATTATTTCTTCTTTTGAACTTTCTTATTAATCAAAGCAGCATTGAAACAAACAAACTTTACCATGAAATGAGAAACACATGACACAGAATTTTTGACGTGGAAACCCGGTTAAGGGAGAAAACCACGGGGTGATTAACCCAAAGATTATTCTCTGTTAGAAGAATAAGGAATTACAAAATGGCACTTGCCAATTAGGGCTCACTGCCTAAGCACACTGCTCACAAAGAGGCACACTGCCTACAAGGAGACACACTATCTACAAAAGAATGTTTATACAATACTTGAACTGATTGGAAGTATCTACATATGCTGGAGTTCAGTTCCAGTTAGGCTCAGTATACTGGTCTGCTGCACTTCATCTTTCCTCTGCTCTTTTTCTACTTTTCTTTCACATACCAGATTTTTCTTATTACTTCTGCTCTGCTCTGCACTTATTCGCATACCCCATAACTTAACTACCCTTCTCACAACAAAATCCATCCTCTATTTATATCCGCACTAGTGATTTCATTATCTTTCTAGTTGGCACCCGGAATAGTCTATCTTCTCACAAACTTTGTTCTGTCAGCTGAATCCTTGCATATCAAGTAATGCGGATCAAGCATATACTTGTAGATATCATTAATCATGTTAGCCAAACATGATTCATGCCTTCACAACCTTTACCATCAACAGTAACACATCCAGAAAATAGTCTGATACTCTGTCAGTCAGTTCTTCCTCTGTTCTCACTGTCTTTTAGGAATCCGGTACTCAACTATTCATATCTTCTTTCTTGTCCGTCACCGGAGGCTAAATCCTTGGAATATACTACTAAAGCTAGTCCTTTTGACTTCCCCAAATCTGCACTACACCAAGAGACTTCCTCTGAGAGATCCAGACCAATCTGTCAGACCTTGCCACATGCTCTGTTCTTGTTCACCAGACCACAACAGCCTTCATTCTGACTTCCGGTAGAGACACACCATGACTTGCGGATATGTGGGATGACCTTTGTTGCCATCAATGACAACAACCATGAATCCATATAGTGTCTCTTGCCAACAATCTCCCCCTTTGGCATTGATGGCAACACTTAGTGAAAAATGACTAAGTGTTTACACTATGCTCCACCTTGGCTGATGCTCTATCTTTATATACAATTTCTGGAACTCCCCCTTAGTTGGATTCCTCATTTTTCACTACTCCTCACTCCCCCTTTGACATCAATGGCAAAGGGTAGGGTCCGCACACCAAAATTTTCAAAGATTTACTATACATAGTTGCATATTTACATACTCACATAAACTGAAGAATGTCTGCAAAGGATGTCTTCAATTGGACCAGTTCTGTAGCCCAACTTTGCTCATTCTGTCCAAAATTGAAATGTGACCACTTAACAAAAATGCAAAAGCTTCTGCCCTTTTAAGATCTGTCGGATCATTTGTTTGGGCGGTAGTATGAGCATCACTGATGGCCTCATGCATAGTTTCTAACTTAGGGATTATAATCCTTCTAAGTTCTCCCATCCGGTTAGTTATATTCTTCCTTTCCTTCTCAAAGTTCTTTATTGCATTTGTGATTGCAATAGTTTGACATTCTTGATTCACTATGGAGGAAGAGAGAGGATCAAAACTTTGAGATAAACTTTGTAGTTTGTCCTGTTCCTCTTTTATTTTCTTATCAATTTCTACTGTTGCCTTTGACCAGGAGATACAAAATTTATAGATGTCACCGCCATCCTTAAGAGCATTTTCTAAGCTCTTTATTCCAATACTTATATTTCTCCTATCATTAGAGATTAATCCTAGTACTTCTGAAAATCTCTTATCCAAAAATTCCTTCTAGACCTTTTCTTCAGCTGATTTTTCTAGAGAATCAAAATGTGTATCAACACTGCTGACTAAGGTTTTGAGATTACCGGAAGAGGAGTCTGTCAGATCTATCTAGACTGATGGCATAATCTTTTCAAGCACTCCGAAAAGTAGCCTCTATCAACTCATAGTCTTCCATATGAGACTTTAGGAGTTTTTCATTTGCCTTAGCATTTGCAAATGAAGCTATCTTCATCGTCTATACCAGAGAGAGAGAGTCAAAGTTGAATGGGCCTTTTAGAAGCTCCGGTTCATCAATCTCTATTGTTTCTTGGCTCAAAAATTTTTGAACAGTTTGTGCAGTGTCTCTTGCCGGAGACAGATGTTTCTTTTCTTCTACAGTTTTGTCCTTTGGAGTCTTTTCTCCTTCCACATTCTTACCACTTTTAGTTGTGGTTTTCTCTGTTGGAATCTTCTCTTTCTCTGCATCCTTGGTGCTGTCAACCTCTTTTTCTTTTACTATTACTTCTTTCTCCTATAATTTCTCTTGGGATCCAGAGACTGTAGGGGAAACCGGAGGAGAGATGTTACTCTGTTCAAGGGCCACTTCTTCCAGAGTAGATGATTCCAAGTCCACAGCTATTTCTGCACCTAAGTCCTCTACAATAGGAATGTTGAACCTTTTGAATGTATTCCGGAGGATCTCTTCAGTGTCCTTGGCTACTTTGTCGGTCTCACCAAGCATAAGCTGATTCATCCTTGTAGTCTTTGAATACCATGTTCATTGTTTTGTGATCAATTGAAGGATATAGCTGAATAGCTATCTGTTCCCTGATCTCAAGGTCTTTTGCCATGGCATTGTTCTTTCTTATTTCTAATTCCTTCTCTAGACTCTTAGGAATTTTAGAGATAATCTCAATAAAAGCTTTATTGTAAATGTTCAGGTACCTGATTGTAGCTTCCTGTAGGATCTTTTGATCTGCCTCATTGTAGTCATCATAGAATTCAGCCACTGGTTGAAGGTTCCCATCCACAGTGACTGATTTGACTACACTGTCTAGAGACAGGGTGGGCTTTTCAACAAATTCCTCTATCATTTCTTCCTTGTCTTGGCCTATGGAGGGTTTACCGGATCCTTTCTTCTTCTGCTTCTTTATTTCTTTTACTCCCTCATCTGACTCAGTTTCCTCTTCATCCTTTTGGCTTTCATAAGCCCTTGTGGCTTTTGTCTTAGATCTTTTACCGGATGCCTGGACTTCTGGTTTTGAGCTTTTGGTTGTGGGAGGTGCAGATCTTTTTGATGATCTGGTCTGGGTGGAAGTTTCAACCAGAACACTTTCTTCACTTTTCTTTTCTACCCTCTTCTTCTCTTTCTCATCCCCTTCCTTCTTCTTTCGGTGAGCATCAAGTGCTTCCATGGAGATTCCAAGGCCTTGTGCTATGTGTTCTACTTCTTTTCTAACTTTCCTCTTGATCTCCGGTTCTCTGAGTTCAACATGAATTTTTATACTTAGTTCCTCAAATGTTCCAAACCTTTCTGCCTTTGGATCTTTAAGCTGACTTAGCATGTGTTGAACATGCAGCTCCACTATTTGTTCATCCACTTCATACCCCATGGGCATGATCCACACAGTTCTTGGTTCTACTGCCTCCATTAGACACTGATTTGTTTCTACCATAAAGCATAATGTGTCTTTGCATTTTTCAACAAGGGATTGGGGTATTCTTTCTCTTGCATGCATCATGCTCTGGAAGTTCTTGAAATATCCCCATAGAGCTATTTTTCTTGCTTTAGCATCCCCAAGTCCATGCAAATAATCTCTGATTTGGATGGCAACCAGTCTGTCATTCTGCCATATCCATCCACTAATTCCAGGAAGCTCATTCATGTAATAAAAGAAGAGACAAAGGATCAAATTGCCATACTTGAAGGAGTTTTTCTTGTCCTTCTTGATCTTCTACAAATTTTCAAAAAGTTGGTTTACAAGAAGCTCACACAAGTCATAGTCTGCATTCTCCTTTAACATTTGATAAGCTATGTAGATTGCAGTTCCCAGTACTGAATTTTCCCTACTGGAGTGATAGATTTTGTAACCAATTATCATAGATGCAAATTTGACATCCGGTTCAGTGATGTCTTCAACTGTCATAGCTCTCTTGTCAAACTTAGATCCGGTTGCATCACTAACTGTCTAATTTTTGATAGACTTGAGAATAGGTAATCCATCGGATGAGTGCAGACTGGTTATAGCCCTAATTGCATCTTTAGTGATCTTGAAGGGCTTGTTCAACCATAGGAAGTTGTCATGCACTCTACTTAGTACATACCGGACCCATTCATCTTCTTCAAAACAGGGGAAATGGATGCACTGTGCAAAGTGTTTGTCCTGGATGGCTTTGTACTGAGGTTTAATCTCAAAGGAGTCATCTATCAACTATTTGTGATAGATATCCATCAGTTTTGATTCTCCAAAGTCTTCAAAATTTGCATGAATGTAAACCCTAATGTCCTTCGTATGCAATACACCATGCGGAACACTGGAGAAGGCTCCTAGTGGATCTACTTCCAAAGATTTGTATGGATGTTTCTTGAATGTGGGGCGAGGTCTATCAGAGATCTTAACTATATTCGGAGTAGCCATTTTTCAAAGATTTGCAGTGAGATATTGAAAACGTAAAATACCTTATGCACCTTCGGTTATATGGAGTGGTTGGATGATTTCTGTATGTAGTAACTTCTGCAAGTGATCTTCGGTGAACTTGATGAATTTTGTTGTAGAGCTCCGCTTTTCGCTTCTTCTTGGGTGTGGAATGATCAAGTGATTATTGAGAAATCCCTTATATTGTTTCACAAACCCTAATATCTGTTTGCAATAAATGCTCAACCTACATTGTTCCGGTTTGCCTTATTCGGATAACTTGGAATACCAGATCAGTCCTGATCTATGAACACATGCGGATCTTCCAACCATGAATAAATCAAGATGACACATCACAAGGACATCCCAAACACTCTGTCCAATCCGCAGAATAAGACAATGCATTTTCGGATCTCTCCGGATCCTTTTTGTAATCCTCTGTCATCCCGGAGCATCTCCCAGAACAGGTCTTATTTGATCGATCACAACTTCTTTACATCTCCATGCGGACCTCTGAAATCTTATCTGAATCATCTCAAGACTTATATCTTCAAACCCTTTACTCCACATCTTGTGCCACATCCGGCACCACTTGATTGGCTGGTGGAACAGGATTTTCTATGAGTCTCCCCCTGAGCCAGAGCTCAATTTTTAGTTTCTGAAAGGAGTATCAGCACCAGAGTCTGGTGCGGATCCAACCTTTACATTCTCTGAACTTTTCTTTACCCAAATCTTGTTCATCTGATTCCTAACTTCATCCGCATTCATCTTTTGTTTACCCTTGTCTTGATTCTGATTATACACTAGACCTTTTTTGTCTTGATTCTTGCTTCTACAGACTTTTGCATTATGACCGGACCTATTACAAATTTGACAAATAACATTTCTTTGCATATTTGACTGATAGCCTCTTGATCTGCATTGATTAGCCATATGACCTATTCTATTACATGCAAAGCATCTACCATTGAATGATTTGTTTATTTGCATATTTCTGCATTCATGAAACTTGTGTCCATACCTTTTGCAGTTAAAGCACTATCCGGAGAAGGATGAATTAGTCTGATTCATTCTATTTCTACACTGATTAGCTTTGTGACCAAAGTGATTGCAGCTGTGGCAGTATCCATTGAAGGATGGATATCTTTGAGCATTGGGCTGTCTTACCAGAGGTCTTCTAGGCATATTCCTTAGATTTTCTGATCCAAAATTCTTTTGACCGGATCCGGAGCTTTCTCCTTTCTCATATCCCAAACCATACTTGTCATCTGTCCTCTTTTGACTTCCAAGAAGTACTTCAAGTTGGGCAGAACTTATCTTGAATTTTTCTTTATATTCATTTGCTGTTTGAAGATCTCTTTTGAGAGAGACAATTTGATCCTCAAGTTTTTCTTCATTATCTTTGGCATCTTCAAGATTAGATTCAAGATGTCTGATAATCCTGTCCATCTGGTGGCATTCTTCTGATTTCTCTTTAAGAGATTGTCTTAGATTGTCTTCAGCTTTTCTTTTTTCTTCAATCTCTTGAGTAAACTTTATAGTTCCTGATTCCATTTCATGTCTTAACATAATGACTTCTTTTGATAACTTTTCACATAACTTGGTTTTCTCAGTCAATTCTTCATTTGTATTGCTTTCTTCACTTTGTCTTGCCAATTGTTGGAGTAGCTCCTTTCTCTTTTCCATAGAAAGACTTAATTTGTCTTTTAGTTCTCTCATGAATTCATCAGCCTGTTTGAGTCTTTCCTTTAATTCATTGACTTCAGAGTTTGACTGTTCAAGATCCTCAAGGGCAGTCTTGAGTTGCTCCCTTAAACCATATGCATCCATTTGAACTCCCAGATCTTCCTCAAGCTATTAGGCTCTATTCAGAGGAACTTGGCTCGGATACCAATTGTTGATAACTGAGAGGGGGGGGTGAATCAGTTATCCTAATTATTTCTTCTTTTGAACTTTCTTATTAATCAAAGCAGCATTGAAACAAACAAACATTACCATGAAATGAGAAACACATGACACAGTATTTTTGACATGGAAATCCGGTTAAGGGAGAAAACCACGGGGTGATTAACCCAAAGATTATTCTCTGTTAGAAGAATAAGGAATTACAAAATGGCACTTGCCAATTAGGGCTCACTGCCCGAGCACACTGCTCACAAAGAGGCACACTGCCTACAAGGAGATAAACTATCTACAAAAGAATGTTTATACAATACTTGAACTGATTGGAAGCATCTACATATGCTGGAGTTCAGTTCCGGTTAGGCTCAGTATACTGATCTGCTACACTTCATCTTTCCTCTGCTCTTTTTTTGATTTTCTTTCACATACCAGATTTTTCTTATTACTTCTGCTCTACTCTGCACTTATTCGCATACCCCATAACTTAACTACCCTTCTCACAACAAAATCCATCCTCTATTTATATCCGCACTAGTGATTTCATTATCTTTCTAGTCGGCACCCAGAATAGTCTATCTTCTCACAAACTTTGTCCTATCGGCTGAATCCTTGCATATCAAGTAATGCAGATCAAGCATATACTTGTAGATATCATTAATCATGTCAGCCAAACATGATTCATGCCTTCACAACCTTTACCATCAACAATAACACATCCAAAAAATAGTCTGATACTCTGTCAATCAGTTCTTCCTCTGTTCTCACTATCTTTCAGGAATCTGGTACTCAACTATTCATATCTTCTATCTTGTCCATCACCGGAGGCTAAATCCTTGGAATATACTACTCAAGGTAGTCCTTTTGACTTCCCCAAATCTGCACTGCACCAAGACACTTCCACTGAGAGATCCGGACCAATCTGTCGGACCTTGCCACATGCTCTGTTCTTATTCACCAGACCACAATAGTCTTCATTCTAACTTCCGGTAGAGACACACCATGACTTGCAGATATGTGGGATGACCTTTGTTGCCATCAATGACAACAACCATGAATCCATATAGTGTCTCTTGCCAACAATGTTGTGATACATCTTGGACCCTGTCATGAGGTGTGGTGATACACAACTTATTTCCTTTTCATAATATATTTGTTTAAAGTTGACCCATGGAGAATCGCACATTTCATCTAAAGGTCTTTTTGGTGCCGACCTAATTAAGGATTTGAGTTGTTGTGGAGGATATAAATATATAGAAGAACAAAGTCATTTGTGAAGAGTGTGAATAAGAGAGATGAATATCAAGAACAAAGTGTGTGAAGTCAGTATGATGGAGTAATTGTGTAGAAAAAGGGGACTGCAACATTAGCATAAGTCAGATGCTTATTTCATAGTAGTTCATGTTTATACTTTCATTGTAATTTTCATGTATCCTACTATCAGACAATGAGTCTCCTCAGTAGGTCTTTGTATCTTTCCCTAAGTTTGTAGCCTTAGTTTGCAAGTCAGCAGGGAGTAGTAGCTTCCTTGGGTTGTATCCCTAAAATAAGGTTGTAATCTTTTATAGCAGTGAACTTATTATATTGTGAGTTAATCCTCACTGTTGTTTTTCCCTCATTAGGTTTTCCACGTAAAAATCCTGGTGTCTTTGTGTGGTGCATGTTTTACTTTCTATTCTTCATCTTTTGGTTTAAATGATTTAATGGTTATGAAGTAAATGGAATTGATTTAAAGTTTAAGAATAGATTGATTCACCCTCCCTCTCTTAGTCTCTGAATGTGTTCAACACATACACCCTCAAATATTATAGCACATACATATAAGAAACATGATGTAGGGAATGAACATGACACAACCACAACATGACACGTAGCACATGACAAGGATATAATTGGCGGCCACAAGCATGAGCAAAAATAAAGAATTAAAAAAACACCCATCCACGGACCTGGCTAGTAAGAAAATAGAAGGGACCAGTAACCAAGATGAGTTGAGGGACATCAATGTTGTGACTTAAAATTTAGGAACCGACTGAATAGGTCAACAACAAAAAAGAACATAAACCATAAATGTCAAGGCACACTTGAAATAAAGCTTTTAGGATAGAAAATTTGAGTAACAACAACACCTAAAAATCTGAAAATATAGCAAGTCCTAACAGTGTGATCAGAGGTGTATGGCCTAAACACATTTTCTTAGAGAAGAAAACTATTAGATGGAGTCTGGTGTGATGTATTTTCTATGATTGAATATAATGACAGAATGCAAGTTTTGTGTATCTCATCTCCAATTGATTTTTTAAATTGCATTTGAGAATGAATAATTAGGAATTCCTTATTTCTCTCATGGCACATTTGTTTTTATGTAGTATATACTATTGTTGTGTATTAGTTTATGATTAAGAAATAAAATAATTCTTATACACAAAATAGTAATTTGTATTGTTAATTACAAATGAATGGATAACTAAGTACCAGGTGTATATCATTTTCCATTATTAGGTCAATGTTAAATTGTTAATTTTGAGACATTAATATCTTTTAAAGGTAAATTGATTATCACTATCCATTGAAATATCATTATAGATTAATTAACTTATTATTATTAATTTTGTGCCATTACTATTATTATATGAGTCATCAAAGTGGGCTTGACTTCATATAAAGGGAGCTTCAGACTTCAGTGTGATGTTTCACCATTCGATGAATATTTTGATTGACAACTATAGTTGAATTCTAGAATGAAATGTCCAAAGTGCTAGACTTACAAACTCAAACCTCTAGAATCAATCTAGAGCCATTAGATTTACAAAGATCAATAGTTGAGATTATACAATATGTTTTCAATGCTACTGCTCGACATACATGTATTAATTCAGGTTGCAGAATAGAATAGAATAGAATAGATTTTAACTTCCATAAGAATAGAATAGATTTTATAAGAATAGAATGTAACATGTTTCACTCACTTGGCACTTAGCACTTGTTTGAGAATAAGAAGAAAATTAAGAAGTTAAAAACTTAAATCATAGTATTGCATAGAGGCAATTGAAGTTGCAACTGCTAAGTGACATTATGGAAGCAAGAGCCTAGAGGTTTAGGGAAATTGTAGTGCACCAGGGAGATTCATCTTTTCACATTCTAGGTATGTGTGATGTGAAATATAAAAATCCTACATTCCTTCAAATTCAAATTAATTTATAAGCCTTCAATTTAAAATTTTTGAATCTTGGGGTTTAGGGTTGAGGGTTTACAAACATGTCTAACACCACTACCACACCACTGATTGGGAAAGGTAAAGTAATGCATAAAATAAACTATGTCGGACTGCTTAAAACCCCAGGTTTCACTGATGAATACCATGATATTTATGATCATGTACTCTTTGGTAGGCTTACCTCAGAACTTAGATTTTCATGTGAGAATAAGGCTAGAATGCAAATGCAAGCTACCCCAGAAAAAGCATTACCAATTAATAGTGTCACTGCACCATGGGTGGTTGGACTGGGATGCCTGATGCTCCCTGAGCTTTTCCCTTGCACGTAATTTATCATGGTTTGTTCCCATAATTATGATGAAAAAATAAAAGCAATTATTAATAAAGATAGCCAGAATGAAATGTTAACCATTACTACAGCAAAAATTAGTAGATTATTGGGGTTTGCAGCCAGAGATTTTGGAAACGTCTGCATTAACCTAGAAAAGTTAGCTAGTGATTATCAAGCAACCTCTCTACATTCTAAAGTTTCTTTTCTCATATGGTTCCATACCAAAGATAATCAAAAGAATTCTTATCAAAATGAATTTTTTAAACCATGGGTTCAAGATACTATTTTCATGCTACCATTTTTCCTTGGATTGGATAGTAATAGTAAAGTGGATGCAACCCTTCTTGAAATGGTATACAATATCCATTATGTTATTCCCCCTGTTAAATACAGATTGATGAGGTATAAACAACCTCATTTCCTTGATGAAACAATTAACCCTTTTTGCATTGGCCAATCCCCTAGCCTTGCCAATTTGTTTGTTTTTATAAGCAATATTTATCTATTTTTAATAAAATGTTGTACAAATCTTTATTTCTTGAATTGATTGAAATTAGCTCTTAAATATTGATATAATGGTATGTACAGTTGGGCAATTGTGCAGGGTTAATGCATGGCCTACGTGAGAGTGGACTTCATGCAACTGAGGTCAAAGTGCGTCAGAAGTTGAGTGCTAGAAATTTTAGGTGTTCATTGATTGAAGACTCTTTTTAAGTTCTATTATTCTTGTTGGTTATCCAAGACATTATGGCTCCACTCAAAGCCTTTTATATGTTTTAAAAGACATCAGTAGTTATTCTATTTTTCTATTATAAGACTTTTTCAAATGGCATTTTACTACCATCTAAAATTTAGGAGTTCGAATGTAGTTCAGTTTTTAGTTGGTTGCTCAAAACATGGATATATCATACTATGGATGGATGAAAATCAATCTTTTAGTTTTTGAAAATAATGAGAGCTAGGTACTACCAATTTTCCATGAATACAAATAGTGTTGTTCTGAGTATTTTCTCTTGAGATATAAAGATCTGAATGGAGTTACCATGTTGCTGTGGAAATGATTGAATGTGATCTAAGTTAAAGACAAATTTCTCCCAAGAGATGGCCACTCATGGGATAGTAGAGTAGATAAGTATTTCTATTTCTATGGATGTTTCATTTTAGTTCAAGTTATTTTATGTTTTGTATTTTGTTGTGAACCTACAGGGTGTGTTGTTCAAGGCATTAGTTCTATAGCTTTGTTTGTTCAAATATTTCCAGAGCATCTGCCTTAGTTTAAAACTAATGTTTACTGATAGATGAAAGTTAGAATGTTTGTATAGAATAGAATTTGTCACTATTCAAGATTAGAGTAAAGTTGCATGTCTGAATTTCTAATATAGCATTTATCTTCTTTCTAGTATAAAGTTTATATGCTTTCTAGTGTAGAATTTACATGCTTTCTAGTATAGAATTTATATGCTTTCTAGTGTAGAATTTACATGCTTTCAAGTATAGAGTTCGAATGCTTTCTAGGATAGGATATCACTATTTTTTTTAGTTTAATATGTTGTTTAAGTTTTTCAAAGGAATTAGAAAATTGTTTCTAAATGAGATATCCAAACAATAACCTCTATTGCATACATCCTTGGACACTACCCTGGTCGACAAACTGATATTTTTCAACTAAAGTGTTAGGACCTCACGACAACCTATCACTTTTTGGCACCATTGCCAAGGACACGTGATTCTCTTCTAAGTGTTATTAGGGAAATGTTTGGAAACCTCTTATAGTAAACACCCAAAAATTGTCACCAAACCTCTCTTTCTGCATGGTCAAGAAACGAGGCCCACATGGAGGATTTATACCAAAAACCCCCCAGTAGTAGTTCCAACCATAAATAGGGAGGAAGAAGTCTTAGTTGAAGAACTAAGTTATGAATTGATCGAGCAGGATCAACCTGAGACCTCCCACAATTCCCCAGAAATTCTACCAACTGACCCAATCTTTGAGTAGGTGGTCATTCAGCCAACCAACCTAGTCTTCAAAGAGGAGAACATTCTTTTTGTCATTATGGCTAATAATCACCATAATGACCCTCTCAATGGGAGAGGAGATGGTGATATTCTAAGAAGACCGGTAGCACAAACCTTTACCTACCTAATTTCTCTTAATGAAGATGATGATGCACCAATGAAAAATATTTCACCATCCATATAACTGACTTTCAAGGGACTTTCCTTTGAAGATCCTAACTAGTTCCTCTTCGAGTTGAAAGTCTTGTGTCAGACATACGACTACAAGAATGATAACCTGAAACTTAAACTCTTTCCCTCCACTCTGAGAGACGCTGCAATGTGTTGGTTCATGGGATTAGTCTATGGGTTACTAACTACATGGGATGAAATGGAAACCATCTTTTTAGAATAATACTAGAGTTATTGCAGAGTTAGTGATAGGAAAGAGGAATTGTTCAGACTAAGACAAAAAAAAAGATGAGATCCTAGAAGATTACCTTGATAGGTTTATCTTTCTAACCAAACGATGTGGTGAAGAAGCCATAAGTTTGGAAATTATAAAGACCATATTCCTCCAAGGACTTGATGAAAATACTAGGAGGAGCTTAGATTTAATGGGAAAGGGAGATGTGTCCCAACTTGAACTTGGTGATATCTCTGAGTTATGCTAGAATTTTTCCCGTACTCGAGGAGGTATCCAAAAATCTAGCCTTTTAAGGAGTTCAAATGAAATAGGTAAATTGCGAGAGGAAATAGCAAATCTAAAGACTAACATTCTTGTTTAGTTGAACACTACTTTGGATAGAATACATGCCAAAACATGTAATCTTGATACTTTATCTATCTATTGCCATAGGTGTCAGAAAAAACATATGTTAAGAGAATGTCCTTTGGATAAGGCTGACAATGCCAAATTTGTGAAAAGAGTCATGCCACTGATGAATGTGAGATTCTGAATGCAATCAAGAATTCTAGAAAATGACCATCTCACACTAAGGAGGAAATCAATTTTGTGGGTCAAAGACCTGCAAGAAATTTCTCCTATGGTCAAAACTCCAACCCTACATGGTGACTTCAAAACAATTGGAACAATACACAATGGACATCTCCTTGGCCCTCAGCACCACCTAGTTGGGGATCTTACCCACCTTGGGGACCACCTGAATGGACGAACCAACCTTGGAAAATCCCCAATGGCCAAATCAGCAATGGCACCCTTACAATCAACCTCCACAATGGACTCAGCCACCAGATCAATTCTATAATGGTCCAAGATGAATGCCAAATCCACAACAAAACCTTCTTATGGCTCCTCAGAACCCTCAACAAAATGAACAAGTTAACCAACCACCACTATCTGCACAACCTGTTCCTAATCCCAAGAACACACATCAAAATGTCCCAGTACGTATTGCTGATTAGGATAACATGACATGGGTTAATGCTATCTATTGTGGAAACCTTCAACTAAGGTCAGGAAAAACACTTAATCAACCTACCATTGTTGAAGTCACAAAAGACCCAAATGAGGAACTTAACATAGAACCATAAACTCTTCTTGTACCTACAGAGTGTGACCTCAGGAACAATAAGGAGGAATCATCCCCACCACAATTTCAAGTAACTTCACCACCTACCATAGAACCATCTCAAGAAGAAGTTGCCAAGAGACCATCAACTACTCCAGAAAAAGATCCTATGCTAAGAAAGAAAACCCAGGCACCTTTTATGGAACATCTCAAAGAAATTATTATGAGAAACCCTTCAGAAGTATCATTGTCTAATGAAACTAATTTGATGCAAGAAATTAAATGACTCCATATTAAGATTCCCTTGTTACAGGAAATTAAATAAATTCTTGAACTAAACCAGCTAGTTAAACAGTTGTGCATTAAAACACCAAGAAGGAAACTGAAACAGACTAATATGGTGCACATTAGTGGATATCTAGCTGACCTTCTAGCTAGAAAAACCTTAACCCCAAAATATGGTGACCCAGGTAGTCCACTTATAACAATAACAATTAATGAGGTAGCAATACCTAATGCACTGGTGGACTTGGGAGTAACCATAAATGTTATGACAAAGGATGTTATGGAAAAACTTGGACTCATTGATTTACATCCCACAACTACCATATTACAAATGGAAAATTAGTCCATAGCCATCCCCAAAGGTGTCTTGGAAAATGTCCATGTTAAGGTTGACGATTGGGAATATCCAGTAGACTTCCAAATTCTCCAATCTGTCACACCCAAGGATAGTTACCTGGTAATACTAGGTAGGCCATGGTTAGCTATAGTTGCAGCCAAGATTGACTGCAGAGTAGGAGGAATGATCATTTCACAGGGTCCCAATAGCAAACATCTAAGTCTATATACTTCTACTCAACATGCGGAGCATAACCAAGTTTGGGTTGATGAATCAGATGAATCCGACAAACAAGAGAATCTAGCTTCTCTTGCTATGGTAGTTATTAAACAACATGGTGAATAATTAGAAGATGAATTAGAAAACATCCAAGACCTTTCCTTAGACTCAGGCGATGAAGAAATTTTAGATGTGGAAGAAATTTTGGGACATCCAATCCACATTGATGACCAAGAACATGATTATACCAATTTCACAACCTGACCTTGTCCCCTGGCGAATATCATTTTGAAAATAGATCACTTCTTCAAAGATATTGCCATACTCTATAGAACTATACCACATAGTTGTCCTCTCAAAACTTTAACAAAGGAAGTTCACATTGTCACCTCCAATTACCCTAGGACCAAGACTATCATGTTATTACTAGGAAAGACCATAAATATCAATAGCTGGTTGACAGAATCTGATGAGCTCAAATTATTTGATGTTTTGATGAATAGGTCCAAATATTTTGCCTGGGACTATACAAACATGAGAGGAATTATTTCATGCTTACATTGTTACATTAGAATATAAGTGTTTGATAAGTTAATAGTAATAATTGGTTAAAAGTTTTAGGACAACTAATTCACCCCCCTCTCAGTTGTCTGGTGTATTCCAACACTATCAGTGTTTTAATTGGTATAATTGTATGTGTATATATATATTTGTTCACATCTATATTCATCTATTAAATAAGCATAGACACACTTATCATTGCATACTATAAGGATAGGTTACTTTATTGTTTTGCTGCAATGGCATATGTTTTCACTGCTATTGATGCCCAGGTTTGATCTTATATGCCTGGCTGCGAATGTACTTCTAGAAGATGTCTTTCTTCCTTGTTGTCTAGGAGATGATGTTGCTTGCTTGAATAATTTATATAATTTTCCTTGCTCGGATACTATATATATATATCAGAAATATATATATTTTTAAATTCAAAAATATATTATTCAATTCCTTCTTTATGCTCAGAAATATATCATTCCTTGCTTACCTTCCAATCCAATTATCTTCTACCTTTTGTATCTTCTTAAACAAGGTGTCCTTTTATGAGTGGATATGTCTATTGTCAAAGGGAGTATCTCTTCCCTAAATCATAACTCTTCTTAACATAAATCGCACCTCTTGTTTATATGTATTTTGTCTTTACTTGTAAGCAAACAAGGTATATACCAAGTGCTGTCTACCTTTATGTAGATCACAGCCTTAGTTTATTAATTCAAAATTCATTGCATTATGAATACAAACCAAATCTTTAATTATCCTTCATAACCTTTAATCGCTGCTCTTGACAACAAGTATAATTGCTGCTTTATAACTATAATCAAAACTTTGTGAGTTTGTCTTATGTGACAGGCGCTCCATGTAGCAAGTCATCCTTGTATCAATTGTTGCTTCATGTATTTTGAATTCCTTTTAACAAGTGGTTGCCTTTTGATAATTTTTTTTTTAACTATATTGTTAGGAACCCGTGTTTAACCCTTCTCTTTACTTTGTTAGTATATTACATTTGGACGCATATGCTTTGTAAGTCATCCTGTGAGTATATTGTATTATCCCACATTCATGAGAAGTAATATTTGTTTAGATTAGACTTAGTATATAAGTACTGTTGAGGCCAATGAAGGCATCCACAAGTTTATTGTATTAAGCTTGCTCAAAGGAGGTTGTCCCCTCGAAGTGACCTGTGATCAATAAATTCCTTCTGTGTTCTTCTATTTCTGTTATTTCATGCATTTTTCATTATATTGTTGCAGGAGGTTCCTCTCATCTAGTATCAGAGCACTTTCTTGGGCTTGCTGGGTGGAATTTCTGCCAAAAAAAATTTCACAGTAGCCTTCAGGTGCTGTGATTATTGCAGTAGTTATTTTTTCTTTGCATTTGTATTGTTCATTTCAATTGTAGGTTCAGATCAGGGAATAATCCCTAGCTGCTTAATTGTGGGAAGTGCCTAGGCATAGCCCTAAAACTCATTGTGAGGACTACCACAGAAACCCTGAAGTAGCTAGCCCATTGAGAGGACTTGCCAGCGAAAAGGGTAGTAGCCCCTACCTGATTGACTAGTTCCCATTCGTGAGGTAAATCGAGAGCTATCATTTGTGGCAAAGCGGTTATCAGTTTTACCTGAGCCATGGAGTGAGGGGTACTGCCCTAATACACAAGTCATTAGACAACATTGGTAGCTAAGTGAATCCCCTGAACCTTTAGGAAGCTGAACATACTTGGGGTCCATATCTATTGCCAGATGACAAATCACAGATTCATTCTGTCCAGATTTGTTTGCAGATCTTGTTTCCTCTGAAAATTCACTGGAACCCCTGAAATTCCATTTTGCATATTTCCTTCCTGGAGGACCCTATCCCAAATTCCACTTATCGAACCCAGAAATCCCACATTTGTCTATTTTTAGGGTTTGCCATAACTTCTTCGATTCTCACCCAATCACCTACAAATTTTTCCATAGTGTTCATTTCCTATTTCTACTCCCTTGTCCCTCTTGGACAAATTTTCCCATTCTTTCACCCCGCTTCTAAAATCCCCATTTTATGCTTCCGTGTCCCTTAGAAAGTGTCCAAAACCTAGTCAAACCCTAATTACCCATCAGAGTTTTCCACAAATCCAAATTTTCCTTTGCTAAAAAAGTTTTTATTTTTGTTTTTCTATCCATTCCAAAAAAAAAAAAATCCTGGTTATGGTTGTCACCCGCGCAGGAGCAAAAAACATGGAGGAGGAACTTGCAGCCATCAAGACCAAACTCCAAGATCTGGATGAAAAAATTCTCAGGCTCAATCTTCAACATTCATCCATGAACAATAGATGCCAGCCAGAGTCTTCTGCAGATGTAGGGTTTTCTTCTTCCGGTAATTTTCGTATTTTCATGGACCGAAGCTTGATTTTCCTCGCTTCAATGGTGATGATCCAACTAGATGGATATAGCGGGTAGAACAATATTTCAATCTGCATAATACTTTTGATGTCAACAAAGTCCCACTTGCCTCCTTTCATTTGGAACATGAAGCCCTTCAATGGTTCCATTGGTACATCAAAGCTCATGAAGAGCCAAAATGGATAGATTTTTGCAATCTCATTTTGCACCGATTTGGCCCTAGTGCTTTTCATGACTTCACAGGAGCACTCACAAAATTATGCCAAATAGGCACTGTGAGAGAATATCAAATAGAATTTGAAAAACTAGCCAATCACACAAAGGGATTGTCTGATGAATTCTTTAGGAGTTGTTTTGTCAGTGGTTTGAAGGATGCACTTCGCTTTGAGGTTAAAATGTTCTGTCCAAGCACAATGATGGAAGCCTTAGGGTTGGCTAAGTTGGTGGACGACAAGATCATAGCTCAACAACGCTCCAAATCCAATTTTGTTCCATTCAAAAATATGGATCCCCAAAGCCCTCAAATAATGCCAGCTCCTAGAACAACTCCTATCAAGCATTTGACTGAAGAAAAGATGCGGGCATGTAGAGAAAAAGGGCTTTGTTATAATTGTGATGACAAATTCACTCGGGGACATAGATGTGTTGAGCAAAAACTGTATCTCTTGGATGTGGATTCTCCACCTAAAACTAAATTTTATGCAGATGCTCAGGATTTAGTAGTTGATTAGGTTGAAACTCAGCAGTCGCCTGTTGACGCTACTTCTCAAGAAGACCACCCAGAGATCTCTCTCCATTCTGTAGTAGGAATCACCACCCCACAAACCATGCAGGTCAAGGGTTACTTCAAGAAGCTCCCTCTTATAATACTCATTGATTCTGGTAGTACTCATAACTTCATTAACCCTTGCATAGCCAAACAGGCTGATTGTTTTGTTCATCCTTGCTCAAAATTTGAAGTCATGATTGCCAATGGGGGCACATTACCTTGCAAAGGGAAGTGTCACAATGTGTGTATCTCTATTGGAGATTATAACCTGTGCTCCGACATGTTTACCTTGCCCTTAGGTGGATGTGATGTGGTTTTGGGTGCCCAATGGTTACGCACACTTGGCCCCATCTTATGGAATTTTGCTGAACTTTGGATGCAGTTTTCAGAAAATTGCCACAAACACACATTGAAGGGCTTACAACTAGGGTCTCTTAACATCATAAGTTCACATCGCTTGGAAAAGCTTCTTAAGAAGAATTCACATGGTGTCATCACTTAGCTTCACTCCATTCAGATGCAACCATCAGTGGTCTCGACTCCTCCTTTGCCTCTACAATGAATGATGGCTATTTTGCATGTAGTACAGAAGTGGTGGCCATACCTACTAGGGAATCATTTTTACATCAGGGCTACTCACCAGAGCCTGACATATTTCCTAGAACAATGGGTCTCCTCCCCAGCACAATAGAAATGGATCAGTAAACTCATGGGTTATGACTATGAGATCACTTACAAGAAGGGTAAGGACAATATTGTGGTGGATTCTCTTTCTTGCACATGTGATGACCAATCTTCTCTTTTAGCTATTTCTATGTCTATTCCAAATTGGTTGGAATCTGTCTTGCTGGCTGTCTTCTATGAACTCTATGTTTCTCCATCGGTAGGGCACTCTGGGTTCCTCAAAAATTATGAGCGGGCATGGCGTCACTTCTTTTGGAAGGGAATGAATAGGGCAATTCAACAGATTGTGGCCACATGTGATACCTCAGAACAACAGCATCAGTGGGCAAAGTAGCTCCCTCTCACTGAATGGTGGTACAATACCTCCTACCATACTACATCTAACATGACTCCATATGAAGCAGTCTATGGTCAGGCACTGCCAGCACTCCTTCCATACTCCCCCAGCAGTTCACTAGTTCAAGCAGTCGACACGGTTCTCCTCACCCATGATCAGATTAGGGATCATAAGCTGGCTCCTTCTCGCGTTCATCAAATATTTCATGTCTCTTATCTAAAGAAATTTCTTGGCACCAATGATAGAGCACAAACTATTTTACCACAACTGGATAATGAAGGATCCATCCTTTTGGCGCTAGAGGTAATCCTCGATAGGGGTACTCATCCTCTTTGCTCCTGATCCATCACAGAGGTATTAATTCAGTGGCATGGAATGCACCCAAAGATTACTATAGGGGAACCACTCCTTCAGATTCAACAACAATTTCCACATCTTACGCTTTGAGGATAAAGCTTTTCTAAGAGGGAGGGGATGTTAGGAACCCATGTTTAACCTTTCTCTTTACTTTGTTAGTCTATTACATTTGGATGCATATGCTTTGTAAGTCATCCTGTGAGTATATTGTATTATCCCACATTCATGGGAAGTAATAGTTGTTTAGATTAGACTTAGTATATAAGTACGTGTTGAGGCCAATGAAGGCATCCATGAGTTTATTGTATTGAGCTTGCTCAAAGGAGGTTGCCCCCTCGAAGTGGCCTATGATCAATAAATTCCTTCTATGTTCTACTATTTCTATTATTTCGTGCATTTTTCATTATATTGTTGCAGGAGGCTCCTCTCATATATGAATTGCAGCTTTCCTTCTTTCTTAATGATATCGTATATAATCTATTATCAATCACATGCCATATAAGACTTTAGCTTATTCAAATCATTGGAAATATGATACTTTTGTCTTCTTATTTGGGATCACTCCTCTCTTTGTATTCACCGTACCTCTAATAAGACTCTTCATAATATTCAAATATGTTATAATTATAATTTGTTATTTATATTTATTTTTATATAATATAGTAATATATCTTGTTAATATATTATATATTAAATTTTAATTATATTCAAATATTTATATAATAATATTATTTAATATTATATATTAATAATATTATATGTTTATTAAATATTAATACATACACAATTACTACTAGAAGCACTCTTATGACAAAGACCACATTTCAAGAAAGCAACTTCACCATTTTATCATGACATTTAAATCTTTAATTTAAATAATGCCTTAACATCAGGATATCACAGAGTGCATGAAGCTCAGAATTTTTGGGACAAAGTGGTGAGATATGAACAACCAGTCATCTATCAAAATCTCACTTTTAGGATAGGTGGATGGGTGGGGGAATGCAAGAGGTTAGAATGTGGGTGGGGGATATGTGGAGTGACCAACTAGGTAAATTATTGGTGGTGTAAACTATAAATGTAATAAAACCATGAGAGGAACTAGGGGATGATGGGGGGTTAGATTGGGGGGAAAAAGGGGATTTTGGATAGGGTAGTTGATAAGGATGTAGGGTGACATTGGTGTGGATGAGGCATAATAGGGTTTCACTTCAACCTATAGAACTATTGTACATTTCTTGCATTTGCTTTTAGATTTAACCTGCTTGTCAAATGGGGATGGTATGGTTGATATGCTAAAATCGTTGGTGTGGTGGGGTGGGAGTACTTCAACTGTTAGAACTGTTGTACTTTCCTCCCATTTACTTTTATATTTAACCACCTTATGGGATAAAATGGGAAAAATGGCAAGGGGGAGATATGGATGGTGATAGGGGTTGTCATATTTGCTTTCAGATGGACGAGTTGGTGGTGGATAGAAGCGTGGGAGGAAGATGACCTGAAGGATAATGGGTTTGGATTATACACATGACACTTGAAAGTAGGTTTTAATCATGTTACATGTCTAAGGTGCCACCAAAAGGGGTTTTCACCATATAATGCATTATTTCTCTTTACTATTTTTTGATTTTAATTTTGTTTTTGTATTTTTTTGTATTTTGTATTTTTGTATTTTTTTGTATTTTTTGATGGGATATCTAGCAAACTAAGTATAGAACCTCTTGAGATGGATGATATTGAGAGGTTATTCTAGATCCTCTCCTTTAGGGGTAGCTAACTGGTATGCCCTAGAGCTGTATTTAGTAATAACCGCATATGGGCCCAACCAATTAGGTTCAAACTTGCCTTTCTTTTCATTATCTTGGAGATTCTTTTGATTTTCTTTGAGGACCAAATCATTGACTTCAAATTCATGTGATCTGATCTTCTTTTTGTAGTGTCTATGAAGTTGGTTTTGACAAGCTTGAAGGTGAGTCAAGGCATTGAGGTGTCACTCATCAAGTAGCTCTAGTTCCTAGAGGCATGTTACATGATATTCTTCCTCATCAATGATGTTACACAATGAAATGCACAATGAGGGAAGTTTGATCTCAATTAGAAAGATAGCTTTGGCACCAAATACAAGAGAATATGGTGTAGCACCTATAGGGGTGTGGATACTTGTGTGATAAGCCCAAAGGGCAAGATGGATGTGAAGATGCCAATAATGGCTAGTTTCATTGATGACTTTCTTAAGGATTTTGAGAAAGGTTTTATTTTTTGCCTCTACTTGATTGTTACCCTGAGGATAATAGGGAGTGGACTAATGGTACTGGATGTGGAATCATTCACAAAGAGTGTGAACTTCATGGTTTTTTAATGGTTTTCTATTATCTATGACAATGGTGAATGGGATGTACCATAATGATAGATGATATGGTAAAGGATGAATTTGGCGATTTGGGATCTGGTGGTGATAGTGAGTGGTATGGATTCGACCCACTTTGTGAAATACTCAATGGTAGTGATGATGAATTTGTGACCATCAGTTGAGGAGGGATGAATATTGCCAACAAGATCAAGGCCCCACTGTGAGAAGGGAAATGGTGTTGTGATAGGTTGCAATGCCTATGATGGAGTGTGAATGAGATCTCCATGTTACTAACAAGGTTTGCATTTCTTAACATATTCGCAGGTGTCATGCTCCATAGTAGGCCAGTAGTATCCTATTTTGAGAAGTTTCTTGGCTAGAACTATTCCACTAATATGAGCACTATAGATACCATCATGTACCTCCTATAGCACAACATTAGCCTCTTCTATACTTAGAAATCACAATAGGAAACCATAATAGCTTTGATGATAAAGTATGTCAGATAGAGTAGTGAAATGAGAGGTGTGACACTATGACAAATGAAGGATTTTTTATGTGTATTAGATAGGTTGGGTGGAAGGGTATGGTCATGGAGATAGGTGTAAATGTCTTTGTACCATAGGGAATCAGGACCAACAATATCACATACAAATTCTGATTCAGGGACATTGTATGCGAGGATGAGGAGTTGTTTGATGAGAAACTCATAATGTTGATTGTCATGGGGCATGTCTAATAGGGACCCAATGGTTGTCATAGAATCTGCAACCTTATTATGAATATGAGGGACCTTCTCAAATTGGATGTGTGCAAAATATTATTTGAAGCTATCAACCATCTGCTTGTAGGGTATCAATTTGTCACCCTTAGTGTGATATTCATCATTGATGTGTTTGATGACTAGCTATGAATCTCCATAAACCTATAGTTGTTGGATATTCCATTGAATAGTTATTTTAATACCTATGATCAAAGCTTCATATTCTACCATGTTGTTTGTGCAAGAGAATTAGAGCCAAAATACCTTAGATATGAAGTCTCCTTGGGGTGTAATAAATATAATACTGGCACCTACCCCATGACTGGTGAATGATCCATGTCAATGTATAATTTCCAAGATGTTTATTTTGTCAGTGTGAAGATGGACTCATCTAGAATGTCAACAATCAATGGTTGATGGTCTATTAGGGAAGCACCCTTGAGGAATACCTAGTGCTAATAATGTCATTGAGATGTAGAGGAGCAGGACTTTATCTAGGAGGCGAGGCCAAATACTTTTTGATTTTATCGAATGCCTGCTGATAAGTTTAATCCCACTTAAAGTCAACATCCTTTCGGAGAAGGTGGGAGAAGGGTTAGTATTTGTCTGATAAGTGTGCGATGAATTGTTGAATGGCCTAAAGTTTGCCTTGAAGGCTATGAAGTTGCTTGAGGTTCTTAGGTGGGGGAATTTCTGTGATAGTGGGTATCTTGGTAGGGTCTACTTCAATACCTCTCCTAGAAACAATGAACCCCAATATTTGCCTAATGTAACCATGAAGACACATTTATTTAGATTTAGTCTCACCTTATATTCCTGGAGATGCTCAAAGATACATTGAATAACTTCAGGGTGTTCATCCCTTATTTTTGATTTACCAAGGAGATCGTCTAAATAATATTTACTGATATCATGCAACATGTCATGGAAGATGATTGTCATAGCTCATTGATATGTTTCCCCTACATTTTTAAGCCCAAAAAACATCACTTGATAATAGTAAGTACCCCAAGGACATGTAAAATTAGTCCTATGCTAGTCTTTGGGAGCTAGTCTAATTTGATTGTACTTGAGAAACTATCCATGAGTGATAAAATCACATGTCTCATTGTAAGATCCACAATGATGTCTCTATTTGGGAGTGAGAAATCATCCTTAGGACATGCTTTATTGAGATCTTGGAAATCTATACAAATGCGGATGCTCCTAGGTTTCTTGCTGACAAGAACAATGTTAGACACCCATTCAAGGTAGTCAATGGGATGGATGAAGCCAACTTCCAGAAGTTTTTGTAATTATTCCTAGACCAACAAGGCAATCTGTGGATGCATCTTTCAGAGCTTTTGTTTGATTGGTTTTGCATCAGGATTCACAACAAGGTGATGGATGACCAAAGAGGGGTCCAACCCAGGCATATTGGTGTAGGATGGAAGAGATGGTAGGTTTCTCGACAGACAAAAGAGAGGCTTCCATGTATGTAATCTTTGGTTTCTCTTCTATACTAAGGTTGATTTCCTATGTGTCTTTAATCAAAATAATTGAATGTTCTTGACAATGTTGAAGCAATCGGGGAAGGTTGAGTTCCTCATCTCTTGGCACCTCAGAGAGGTTTTCACCAGGAGATATGTCTTTATTTTTATCTTTTGTGTCCGATAGTGCCTTGGAGAAGTTTTCACTAGGGGAAACTTTTTCATTTTTTCATCTTTTACTTTTATGACTACATAAATCATTCTACTCCTTAAAGTAGGTGGTGGCATGTAGATTGAAATTATACCTTGACTTGTGATCTCCTATTGGAAAGTCATTGCGAAGCTCTAGGAATTCATTAATAGACTCATCATTTTGGAACATGTCGAGAGGCGGTGAATCTTGTTGGTCCTAGGTGATTAATTCAAGATGGATGAGGGGAAGATCAATGTTAAAGATAGTGTTATCAGGAAAAAGGCATGATAGGTATAATTCCTCAAATGAAGCTATGATGACCCCGTGTGTGATGTTTTCAAGAATAGAAGGGGAATTGTTTGCAACTGTGAGAGAGACATGGGGTTTGTTGGTTTTCATACCAAGAGGTATGTATCCCAACCCAAAAGAATCAACATATATCTCAACTAGGATAGGTTCCTTAATGCCCTGCTCATTAATGTCAAGCCCTTTACCAT
This sequence comes from Cunninghamia lanceolata, assembly GCA_027924645.1. Lineage (NCBI taxonomy): Eukaryota > Viridiplantae > Streptophyta > Pinopsida > Cupressales > Cupressaceae > Cunninghamia > Cunninghamia lanceolata. Next base: position 8,049,065 of record BSBN01000252.1, on the reverse strand, counting down.
GATACTACATATTCTCACATATGATGTGGAACAAAATATTTTTGTATTATGTAATCGAGATATCCATCCTCATTATCTGATTCATCTTGATATAGCCAAGAATCTAGAGAGTCTTCGATTTGTTCTTGTTATGTCGTAAATTTTTGACCCAAGACAAATTTCACATAGAGTTTAGCTCCCTCCTAAATGTTGTATCAATTTTAGGACTTGATTAAGGATCTTGGATAGGTCCCCTAGCCACACACCCTTTCGGGAGCTAATTGGCTAGGACCTTAGCACCCAAGCGCTAGTGTCTTTCTAGTTAGGCCCTAAAAAGGTTTTGGATTAAAGTATTTCGGCCTTGTGTGCCTTGCGTATTGCACCTTTTTAGCCTCAAGTCATTTGGTCCCCCAACAAGTAATTATAATGCATATATAAACATGTCTCTCTCATTCATTTACTCCTAATCATCTAATGATGCTCAAGCTAATGACTCTCTATGAAATTTCTTTCTAACAAGCTCTCTATCTAAAAGCTCTTTATTTGTACAGATTATTTCTGTGTACTAACCCTTGCTGCAGATCTTGGTGGAAGATCCTTCCTCCTTCACTCACTCCTTGTGGTGATTTGATTGTGACATCATCCCATCAAGGATCTCATGTTCATCGTAACATCTTTCCTTCATTCTTTCTTACATTTATCTTCTATTATTTAGATCTACCTCTGCCCTCCTAGGGTGTGCACTCTTAATCTAAACCTTGTTGTTGTGGAGGTGAGAATACCATTCATGATGTTTGACTTAGGCAAGCCCCTAAATAGCACCAAAATTTTCCCTCTTTTGTGTGTGCGGGCCAAACATGAAAGATCTAACAGAAACAAGCAACAGAAAGACATAGATATAGGTATCGAAAGTGTCTCAAACTTTTGACAACCCAAAACCCTAGGACACCTAGACCTAGGTGTCATATTCCTTCAAATCTAGGCTTTGTCTCTAGTAGTGGCCCTTGACATCCCTGCTCTACTCAGTTTAGGTCTTAGTTTCTAGGTTTTCATCCTTGACAGGTCAGTAAGTTTTGTTTTAGCATATTTCATCATAGAAACCCTAGATCTAGCCTCATTAATTTAGTCTTCTCAATTAGAATAAAGGGACAGAACCCCTATAGCTTGGATCTCCTTCTAGGGCTGTAGTCAAGCTTGGTTTGTGTTCAAATGTTTAATTGAAAGGATTGACCTATCTAGTTGCATACTTCTTTGGTCCCTCTTTTCTATTAAACAATTCTTCCTCAAGGGTGCCTATGGATGTGAAGGTAGTAGGACCCATATTCTTTATGAGGTTTTCTTGTGATTGCTTGGAAGGATGACCATAGGATTGGGGAGACAAGGGAAGTTGTTCCACATTAAAGGCATTATGAATCTCATATTCGCCATAGACTTTGAATATGATCTTGATCTTAGTATCTTCACGTATTGGGGATGATGTGTATGTGGATGGTTGGGATCCATGATTGACATGGGTGTTGCATATGTGGTGTCATTGATGTCAATAGTGTGATGTTCAGTGATGGATAGGATTGCATATTTGCCAACAGTGTTGAAGGTTGGAAGTGGAAGTGATGAACAGTTGATGAGATGCCAAAGGATAGTGATGACTAAGGGAAATTGTTGTGGAATGTTGTATATGCTGAGGTGATCAGAGAAGAAGAAAAAGGAGTAATAAAGAGATGGATCAGATAATTTGTGAAGTAAAGGGTAAGATGATGAATTTCATATACTATGTATACTGATTGAATTAGTATCATCTATACACAATTGTACCCTATCTTCTAAAGTTCATGCAGAGGTGAAAGTTGTGAGCAGAATAATGTGCTAACATGAAGATTCATGTTTTGTTGTGATGAAGGGGGTAAATCACAAAACACAAAAAAAAATTACACACAAAAAATAGAATATTATTTTATTGATTTGGACAACTCATTACAATACAAAAGCTCAAATACAATCAAAGGATGAATCCTCCATAGGCTACAACACATTATAGCTTCCTATCTTGAGACTCTGGAATCTCCTACCTTCTGTAACCCCAAATCAGTTATGGTTTTTGTTTTCATACCATTTATTGACTCTACACTTTCCCCCTTATCTCTACTACTACCACAAGCTCCCAAAAATGATTATTAATAGCCTTTTTGGTGGCCTCCAGCTAAATTTTAAAATTTGCATCCCCCTCCAAAAATAGGTCAACTTTCGGGAACCATAACTTTTGATCTGGGTGTCTGATTAACGAACCGTTTGAAGCACTAAAAATATTGTGGAGTGCTCTATATACTAAGATCTTTCTCTGCTAAGTCCACCCATTTTTAGGCTCGTACAGGGCTGTTTATTGCCTCAAACCTAAATTTAGATAATTTTCAAGCATTTTTCAAGAAACAAAAACTTTAATATATTTCAGCTCACAAATGATCTTTGTGTGATTCATTTTCCAAAGGTCTTATTTTTCATTTACGAAGCTTCCTATAAATTTCCACTTCAATTTGTGCCCAAATGCAAACTTTCCAAAAATAGCAGTTTGCTATTTTTAGCAGTTTGGAAAAACTAAAAGTTCTACATCATTATTCAAGCGATTATAGAACCATAAATACTAATTTTGAAAAGAAATGAAAACAATATCAACAATTTTGGATCATCACCTTTTTTTGGGGTGATGCAAGATTGCCCTTACACCACTGAATGCTCCTACATCAGACACCTAGGGTAATTTTGAGAAGTGACCTTGTCACATCTTAGCTGTTTGAGGAAAACCCCAAATGGTCAACTTATACCTTAGATAACCAAGAAGAATCTTCAACAAGCCTTCCTTTCCACTTCACTAGATATTCTTCATATTTCCTATCCTGAGTACTTCTTCCCACATGGCTATCCAAGATTTCTTCTATCTCCTCTTTCTCTGAAGTAGGTGCTGGGATATTCCACTGCTCTTCTGTTGGTCCATCCTTTATGCCACCTTCATGACATTATGTTAAATTAGCAATGTTGAACACAGGGGAAATGTTGATCCCATTTGGCAGCTCTACCTCATATGTATTTCCTAAATCATGCTTCTTCAGAATCCTGCATGGTCCAAATTTCTTCATTTTCAACTTATTATAAGTTCCAACTGGAAACCTCTCTTTTCTCAAGTGAACCATGACTTCATCTCCTACTAGAAATTCCTTATATCTCCTCTTTTGATCTGCCTTAGCCTTGTACTGAATATTCATCTTATTAATGTGCTTTCTCACTTCTTCATGCAAATTCTTCATGTGTTCTACAAAGTCTTCAACTTTAGCACTTGTGTTTTCTCCATTGTCTAGCTTCCTTAACTCTGAAGCATTTCTTGGGCTATTCCCATATATAATCTAGAATGGTGATTTACCCGTGCTCCTATTGACAAAATTGTTGTAAGCAAATTTTGCCTATGGTAAAATCAAATCCCATCCCTTGTGCTTATCTCCTACTAAGCATCGTAGCAGGTTACCCAAACTCCTATTCACCACTTCTGTCTATTCATCAGTCTATGGATGGTATGCAGAACTAAACTTCAAATATGTCTTCAACTTCTTTCACAATGTCCTCCAGAAATAACCAACAAACTTGGTATCTCGATCTGAAACTATGCTCTTAGGTAGACCATGTAATCTCACCACCTCCCTAAAAAATAACTCTGTAATATGAACAGCATCATTAGTCTTCTTACAAGGAATAAAATGTACCATCTTCAAGAATCTGTCAACCACCACAAAAATGGAATCATGTCCTCTATGTGTCCTCAGTAAACCAAGAACAAAATCCATACTAATATAATCCCATGGCCTCTCTGGTACAAGTAATGGCTGATATAGCCTTGTATTCTGATTTGTTCTTTTTTCCATCTGACACACTCTGCACAAATTTCCTCACATCTTGGTGCAACTGTGGCTAATAAGAATGCTCACCAACAATAGCAATGGTCTTATCTTGACCAAAGTGTCCATCTAATCCCCCACTATGCTTCTCCTTATTTAGGTTCTCTCTCATGGAACTCCTCAGAATACACAACTGGCTTCGTCTAAAAAGCATGCCATCTTAGATTATGAAATCCAACCATTTTGTCCTATCCAAAGTAACAGGTTCCAAACAAGCTTCCTAAGCCTCTACAAAAGCTGGATCTTTAGGATACAAACTTTTGAGCTCATCGAACCCAACAACCTCTATCTTCATTTCTGTCAATAAATTTTGCCTTCTGCTCAAGGCATCTACAACTCTATTGGACTTCCCACTCACGTGCTTAAAAAAAAAAGTATAACTCTACAAAAACTCAACCCATTTTAAGTGCCTTTGATTTAACTTTCCTTGACTATTAAGATACTGTAAAGCCTGCTGATTAGTATATAAAACAAACTCTTTCGGCAACAAATAATGTATCCATTTCTTCAAAGCCTGAACTATTGCATAAAACTCCTGATCATAAACAAAATAATTTTTCTTGGCATCATTAAGCTTCTCATTGAAATAGGCAATGGGCTTACCTTCTTGGCTCAAAATAGCTCCTATAGCACTACCACTAGAATCACAATCTACCTGAAATACCTTATTGAAATATGGAAGTGCCAAAATGGGTTGCTCTGTGACTTTCTTCTTCAATGTATCAAAGCTCTTGGCTACTCCTATAGTCCATTTAAATTCTTTTCTATCCCCTCTCATTGTCTCAGTTAGGGGTGCACAAATGCTACTAAAATTCTTGATAAACTTTCTATAAAAACTTGCCAAACCATGAGAAGATCGTACCTCTGTAGCACTCCCTAGAATAGGCCATTCAATGATAGCCCTTACTTTTTCTAGGTCCATCTTAAGACCTTCCTCTAAGACAACAAATCTCAGGTATACCAACTCCTTCTTTGCAAAACTACATTTTTTCAGATTAATCAGCAACTTCTCCTCCCTCAGCTTCTCTAAAACTCTTCTGATATGCATCAGATGCTCATTCCAAGTCTTACTAAAAATTAAAATGTCATCTAAATAAACAATAATAAAATGGTTAGCCCAAATGGCATGACTAACCACTCATTAAAACCTTCCTTTGTCTTGAAGGTTGTCTTCCATTCATCTCCTTCTCTAATCCAGATCTGGTGATACCCACTCTTTAGGTCAATCTTTGTGAAGTACTTGGCTCCACTCAAACAATCCATTATGTCATCCATTCTAGGTAATGGAAATCTGTACTTGATCATGATCTTGTTGATGGCTCAGGAGTCTATACACATCCTCCACTCTCTATCTTTCTTTGGTGCTAGTACTGCAGGTACCGCACATGGACTTAGACTCTACCTTATCAGTCCCTTCCTCAACAACTCCTAAACTTTTCTATTTAGCTCTTCATTCTCTGTAGGGGTCATTCTATGGGCTACCTTATTTAGTAAATTGGATCCTGGTATCAAATCCATTTGATGACTTATCTTCCTCACCAATGGTAAACCTTCTATTATCAGAGACAGTGTCCTGAAATTCTTCTAATAGATCTGAGACTTCTACTGGTACATCTTCACATTTCTCTTGACTAATCTTAGGAATCAATGCAAAGCAATGACGCTCATGCTTCATACCCTCCAAAAATTTCCTACCATCTACCAAGCAAATTTTGGCAGTACTACATACTTTTCTTCCACCTCCTTTAAGGGCTTCAACTTATGATGAAATCCATCCTTTGTTAGGGATATGTGTTTGCATGGCCATCATGAATAGCACGCCTATGATAATACCACGGTCTTCCCAATAACATATCACATGCATCCATCGGTATGATGTCACACAACACCTCATCATGGTAGTCCCCAATCTTGAACTTGACTAAATATTGTTTATTGACTAAAGCTCTATGGTCCTTCTACAACCATTCAATTTGATATGGATGTGGATGCTTTCTTCTTGTCAACTTTAGCCTGTTAACCATCTCCTCTGAAACAAGATTGTCAGTGCTTCCACTATCAATAATAATATCACAACACTTACCTTCACACTTGCATCTTGTGTGGAATAAACTCTTCCTTTGATTTGGTTCTTGCATCTTCAGAATGTTTAGACTGTACATCTTCATCTACATGTGCAACTCGTGCATTACCTTTAGGTCTTCTATTCATCCTTCCTTGATGTTACAAACACTCGTATGCTTGATGCCCTTCTTCTCCACATTGGAAATAGGTTCCTTTGAAACCTCCTCTTCTAGGTCCTTGCCTAGGTCTGCCTATTCCTCTTCCTCTTTGCTCACCATTATTTGGTTAGGAGGGAGGTAGGCATTATCTCCTCTCTTATTTTGACTGGTGCCATCTTCTTCACTCTTCTTTGGACCTTCATTTTGGCCTCCATAGGACCTTCCACTAGTCCTTCTACCTTGACCTCTTCCCCTTTGCTTGCTTTCGAATCTTTTATTCAGCTTCTCTTCCACCCTCAGGGAAAACTGGTACACATCTTCTATGGTAGCCATTCTGACCAAGCTCAGCTCCTCTTGAATACTTGGCCTTAACCCATTAATGTAATGGGATACCTTCTCCTTGTTGGCCTTTACATGGTCTATCCTAATAGTAATCAACATACTTGTTGCCTTGATTCAATCCTTGCATCTTTTTCAACAACTCCATCTCATAGTCCACAGGAATGAACTACTTCTTTAGTTTGTCCACCATCTGATCCCATCTGGTAATCTTTCCTTTTCCTCTTCTATTTCTCTCCAACTAGACATCCTTCCACCAAATACTAGCATGACCCTTCAACTTTTTTTTTGCAAACTTGACCCATTCCAGATCTTCTACATCTTCATACTCAAAATATTCCTCCATATCATTGATCCAATCAATAAGCTGTTCTGCATTCAAATATCCAAAATAGGTAGAAACTTCGATCCTGGGCCTCTTTCCAATCTTTGAAATGGCCTTCAACAACCTAACTTATGCAGGATCTCCTGTAACTTCTTTTTATTCCTCAGATAGATCTTCTTTAGCTTCATCTTCGCTTTCTTCTCTCATTTTCGGTTCAAACCCTCTTCGCAGCTCCTCTTGCAATGCATCAATTTTCCATTGTAGGGCTCTAAAACCCTCTTCCGTTAAAGCATTTCTCCCAACATGGTTTCTTCGTGGAGGTATTTTGATCTCTGTAGAAAACCCACAACCTCAGGTCCTAGTGCAAACTGCATCATGGTCGGTGATCTGTCTACACATTCAAGAACCCTTGCTCTGATACCACTTGATGAAGGGGGTAAATCAAAAAACACACAACAACAAAAATTGTACACATAAAATAGAATATTTTTTTATTGATTTGGACAACTCATTACATTACAAAAGCTCAAATACAATCAGAGGATGAATCCTCCACAGGCTGCAACACATTACAACTTCCTATCTCAAGACTCTGGAATCTCCTGCCTTCTATAACCCTAAATCAGCTAGGGTTTATGTTTTCCTACCTTTCCTTGACTCTACACTTTCCCCCTTATCTCTACTACTTCCAAGGGTTCCCAAAAATTGTTATTAATAGCCATTTTGGTGGCCTCTAGCCAAATTTTAAAATTTACATCTCCCTCCAAAAATAGGTCAACTTCTGGGAGCCATAACTTTTGATCTGAGTGTCTGATTGATGAACTATTTGAAGCACTAGAAAGATCACAGAGTGATCTATGTGCTAAGACCCTCTCTTCCAGTTTCACCCATTTTCAATCTTGAGTGCCTCAAACCTAAATTTGAATAATTTTCAAGTGATTTTTAGGAAATGAAAACTTTAATATCTTTCAGCTCACAAATGATCTTTGCATGATTCCTTTGTCAAAGGTTTTATTTTTCATTTACAATGCTTCTTGTAAATTTCTACTTCAATCCATGCCCAAATATAAACTTTCCAAAAATAACAGTTTGTTATTTTTAGCAGTTTGGAAACTAAAAGTTCTACATCATTATTCAAGCGATTATGGAACCAGAAATACTAATTTTGAAAAGAAATGAAAACAACATCAATGATTTTGAATCATCATCTTTTTTTGGGTGATGCAAGATTTCCCTTACACCACTGGATGCTCCTGCATCATATTGAAAGGAGTTGTGTTTGATGTTTAGATTGAAGTATGTGGTGTGGTGAATATTGTATTTCTTGTTTCCTAAGGAAAGGCACTGCTTTCGTCTTGAAAGAAAGATTCAGGAATTCCAAGGCACTGGTGTTTGCACTGAAGCAATTCAGGAGAATGCTCCACATTCCTCCACATTTAAATGTGTGGCCTTGTGGTTTGGGAGTTAGACAAAGACAAGTATGAAGTGTGTATGGTCCTGATTTTAGAGCTTGAAAGTTACTATAGAATATTTTAGAGCTCGCAGAGTGAAGACAGAGGTTCAGGATGGATTCAGATAGGATGTGTTTGAGAAATGCTTTGTATTTCTCCACTTTTGAAGACAAGGTCCTATGGTTTGAAGGATGGTTAGTTATAAGTGAGAATATCGTATATTCAAGTTTTAGTTGTTTTGATATACCACAGAAGTTCTCCAGAGTCAGTAGAACAAAGAACTATCATGCTACTGATTTGGGTTATCTGGAGGAAATAGTGAAAGCCACCGTAATTTATCTTTTGGCTTTGATGTTTGGAGGATGAGTTCAGATATTCAGTATGATTATTCATTTAAGGTTTTAGGTGCTGAAGTGCACCGTAAGTTGGTTTTTCAATGCTCTATCTCAAGATGGATTATTCAGTGTTTATATGTGATACCAGGTTTAGTATCTGTTTGCATGCACCAGAAAGAAATCATATATTTTAGAGGAAGGAATATTAAGAAGGTTTGTGAAAGTATTATGTTTCTTATGAAATGAACTACATGATGCTAATTGGTCTCTCTAGTACCACTTTTGGTCTAGAACTATTTTTTGGAAGGAAAAGTGTTTGTTGGGCCAACCTCAAGTGTTTTGATGATCCCACCAAATGTTTTGAATTGTGTGCCATCTTGGAAGAACGTGTTAATAAAAAAATAGGCCCTAGTTATCATTTGGCTTAAACCACATAGGATTTCTACATCTTTTGGATGTCGACTTGGTATGGCCATTAGATGTTTCATGTATACATGTTTCATCTTGGTCGACATGGGAAAAAGATTTCGTTGTTTGTAGATGGTATAAATAAAAGAATTTGTTTGTTGTGGATTGTGTGAGAGAGTGAGAGTGTGTGAGGTTATGTGAATGAGTGGGAAAGTAAGTGAGTGTGTATGTGAAGATGTGTTGAAGGGAGCAGTGTTTGTAGTGCAGAGGAAGTGAAGATTTGAGTCAAAGTGAAGTGTGTGGATGTTGTGGGGGTGTCTGATTAGTGAGGTAAGTTGAAGGTGATATTCAAAGGTTGTAGCCTCATTCTATAAATGTTGAAGTATTTTGTTGCAGGTTGTTGTAGCTTCTTTTGGGTTATAGCCCATAAATAATATTGTAAATCTTATTTTTATTTATGAGGCTAGATTTGGACAGTAGATCCAAGAAGCTTGGTCACCATGGTTTTTCCCTTCTAGGGTTTTCCATGTAAATTTGATGTTGTGGTTGTGTGCTCATGTGTTGTGTTTTGATTTGTTTAATTTTCTTTATCATTTGTTTAAGGGAGTAAAGAACACTTGTTTGATAAAGTTAATCTGGAATAAAGTTTTGGGATATACTGATTCACCCCCCCTCAGTATATCATTGTGTTCTAACAATGGGATGATGTCTCTTGGGTCTTAGTGACATTAGTATTGGGGTAATGATACTCTTTGTGGCATGAGACCTCCAAGGACTTACAATACTCAAATGGTTGTAGATTAACATGAATAGTTACTTCCACATCATTATAGGGGAATTTAAGGCATTGATGGTATGTGGATGGAACATCTTGCATGGCATGTAACCATGGGTGGAGCTGAGGAGGTTGTAGGGAAGGTCAAGATTGACCATGCATGGAACAAGGTCTATTGAAGGATAGGAATTAATTCGATGGCAAGGAAAATGGTACCTTTAGACTCTATGTGTGTTATAATGGGCCTTGATTGTGATAAGTTATGGTTCTAGGTCCACTGTTGAATATCCCAATTCTTTGATAAAATTTAATGTACATAGGTTTAAGCCAGACCCATTATCTAGGAGGATGTGCCTTACTTTATATTTGGTGATGAGGACCTTGATGTGGAGGGATTTGTTGTGTGAAGGGTCAATGGGAGGCATGTCATTTAGGCTAAACATGATTTGATAGGTGGAAGATAGCTAGGCAATGAGAGTTTGGAATTGCTCGGGGTGAATAATGTTGGGGAAATGGGATTCTTGCAAGGCTTTTTCAAGGATCTCTTTTCGGACATGGGATGTTTTGAGAAGTTCCAAGATGGATATTTGCACTGGTGTCTTCCCAAGATGATCTAGGAGACTGGACTTGGAATCTTGCGAGGAGAATGGTGAAGAGGGTGGTTTTATGGTGACCTAGCCACGTTACCTGGTGATGGTGCAATCAAGAGATTTTCCTTCAATTTTGATGATGGATACACACGTGGAGTCAAAATTGACATGACCCACAACATTTTCATTGTTATGAGGAGTGTGATTGTAACAAACATGGTTGCTGTGGTTATTTTGGTTGGAATGAGAGGATGATGATTGAAAGTTTTGTCCATGGTCAGAGAGATGATTCTAATAGATCCCTAGTTGTTCATTTGGTGAAGTGGATTTATCCCCTTCTACTTGGATATCACCTTGTTAGGGTTAGCTGACAGAAGATATCAATTAAATGCAAATAAAGATTAAACAGATGAATGAAAAATACACAAAAATAATAACAGCGAGAGACAATTTTAACGTGATTCACCCAAACTTGGGCTACATCCACCAAGAGAGAGTCCAATATTATTATTCAGTAAACTACTGATTACAACCAGCAATCCCTGCAACTCAATACCACTGCAAAATGCTACAATACATCATAAGAAACCCTAACCCTTAGCTACTTTTATCAAGCCTTATGTTGGTTACAAAATAAGGTTTTTTATGTCAACCAATAGAAAACTAAATCCCGATGCTACCCCTTGACCCCATCTTGGGGTCATTGCCTCCAAACCCCCCAAAGGGGTGCTACCCCTTGACCCCGTTAAATAATTTGGGGGGAAACAGTGCCAATAAAAGTGGGGTAAATATGACCTCCGAGTCTGATTAGGCTCCATATAACAACAATCTCCCACTTAGAGACTGATCAGACTCCACACCATATCATCTCCAACTTGGAGACTGATCATAACACTGCTGACCCTGTAGCTCCCACTAGAAATAAGCACCCTGGACTTTGTTGTTCTATTTTTGTTGTTTACAGTCTTGAAGACCAACCGAAGTTGAAGAGGAGCTCAACTTCTCCCTTGTCTATGGCTTTGGAAACATATCTACTAGATTTTCATCTATATGTATCTTTTCCAGCCTTAACTGTCCATCATCCAACACCGACTGAATGAAGTGATACCTCAACTATATGTGTTTGATCTTTGAATGCAAGGAAGAATTCTTTGCAAGATGCATGGCAGTCTAGCTGTCTGTAAACAAATAACTGTTAGCATGTTGTTTGCCCAATTCTTCCATGAAAGATTATAGCCATATCATCTCCTTGCTTGCCTCTGTTGCAACTACATACTCTATCTCCATGGTGGATAAAGCAACCACCTTTTGTAACTATGAGATCCAACTCACCATTGTCCCACCTACAGTAAAGACATAACCTGTAGTACTCTGTCGGTATCAATATCCCCTACGAAATTTGAGTCTACATAACCTGCTCTATTAGTATTAGGGCCCCAAAAACATAAATGTTTATTGGATGTACCTCTCAAATATCTGAGAATCCATTTTACTGCATTCCAATTCTACAATCCGGGATGACTCATACACTTGCTTACAACTCCTACAGCATGTGCAATATTCAGTCTCATACATACCATGGCATACATTGAAATTCCTACAACTAAAGCATATGGTACCTTAGACATTTTTTCTTCCTCCTCTTGTGTCTTAGGGTACATCTCCTTTGTCAATTTCAAATGACTAGGCAAATGTGTGCTGACAGATTTTGCATCCTCCATATGGAATATTTGCAACACCTTTTCAACACAATTAGCCTGAGATAGAGTCAATTTTTTGTTCTTTCTATTTCTACAAATTTTCATACCAAGGATTTGTTTTGTTTCCCCCAAATCTTTCATAGCAAATGATTGTGCTAACTATTGTTTTAACTCTCTTATGTGATCCATGTTAGACCCTGCGACAAGCATGTCATCAACATATAAACATAAAATAGTGTAGCTATCATTTCCAACTTCTTAAAATAAACACAATGGTCAGAATTACACTAGTTGTAGCCTTGCTCAGCCATAAAACCATCAAATTTCAAATAACATTGCCGAGGTGCTTGTTTCAAGCCATACAAACTCTTTTTCAATCTGTACACTAGTTTCTCCTTACCTTGGAACTCAAATCCTTGGGGTTGTTCTATATATATCTCCTCCTCTAAATCACCATGGAGAAAAGTAGTTTTCACATCTAGTTGTTCCAAATGCAAGTCTTCAGCTGCCACAATACTTAAAATAGTACAAATAGAAGTCATCTTAACAACTGGAGAAAAAATCTCATCAAAATCAATGCCCTTTTTTTGTGCAAATCCTTTTACAACTAACATGGATTTAAATCTGTTCTTACCTCTAGCTTTCTCTCTCAGCCTATAAACCCATTTGTTTGGTAAATCTTTTTTATCTGTAAGCAATTTACATAATTCCCAAGTCTGATTTTTCAGCAAGGAGTCCATTTCTTCTTTCATTGCAATCTCCCACTAAACCTTTGTATCCACCTACATAGCTTCATCATACCCTTCTGATTCACCAGCATTTGTTAACAAAATAGAAAAAAAAGAAGGAGAAAACATTTTAGGAGGTCTACTTAGCCTTGTTGACCGTCTAACATTCACTGGGGCTTGTAGTATTTCTTGTTGTTGTTGCGGAGCATGAGAAACCACTGGAACATCACTATTTGGAGTATCATCTAGCACCACGTAATCCTTTTCTTTCTTCTCATGCTGCTATAACTAATCTTTGTACAACACCTTCTCATTGAATATAACAGCCCTGCTTCTCACAATTTTCTAATTTTTAAAATCCCAAAGCCTATAAACAAATTCATCAATGCCATATCCAACGAAAGTGCATTGCTTTGATTTTGCATCCAAATTGGTTCTATTTTAAGAATCTACATGTGCAAATGCTTCATATCTAAAGGTTTTTAGAAACTAATAACTCACTTTCTTACCTGTCCATGCTTCCTCTGGAATACCACAGCCCAAAGGAACTGAAGGACCTCTATTAATTAAATATAAGTAGTGTTAACAACTTCTACCCACATGTTTAAAGGTAGTCCATTATCTAATCTCATGGTCCTTGAACACTCCATTAATGTCCTATTCATGCACTCAGCCACTCCACTCTCCTATGGAGTCTCTGGAACCATTTTCTGCCTATGGATTCCATTAAAGGAACAATAATCCTCAAATTCTTTTCTGCAATACTCACCACCATTATTAGATCTAAGACATTTTAATCTTTTACCCGTCTCATTCTCAACCAAGCTTCTTCATTTCTTAAATGTTTCAAATACATCAGATTTCTACCTGAGGAAATAAATCCAAACCTTCCTAGTTGCATCATCTATGAATGTAACATAATACCGACAGCCACCAAGAGAAAATACCTAAGCTGGTCCCCATACATCTGTATGCACAAGCTCCAACTTTTCATCTTTCTTTTGCTTCCCATCCTTGAGAAAACTAACTCTCTTTTGTTTGTCATACATAACTTTCATAGAAATCCATATTAATACATTTTAGACTTGGTAAAACTTTCCTAGAATGAAATACCTTCATACCTTTTTCACTCATATGACCAAGTTTGTTATGTCACAGTGTTGTCTCAGAACCTGCAACAACTATTTCAGTCTCTTCCTGCAAACCTACAGCAACTGTTCCTGAACATGTTTGGTTTTTCTCTACAACAACTAAAGTAGAGGGAATAGTATGACCTATACAAAGATATAAGGTGCCTACTTTCACACCTTTTGCTACTATTAAGGCACCTTTTGTAACCTTCCAATTTTTATCAGTGAACGTAACAATGCAACCTTCATTAGCTAGCTACCCTGCTGAAGTTAAATTCCTACTCATCCTTGGTACGTGCTTTACCTCTTGTAGTAGCCAATGATTCCCATTCTACAACTTGATTTTGATTCTTCTCTTTCCAACAATCTAACAGGGTTTGTTATCTCCAAAATAAACTAGCCCAAAATCCCCTTGGACATAATCAAGAAAATAACTTCTATGGGGCGTAGCATGAAATGAGGCCCCTGAATCTAAAACCCATGAATCATTAGCATTATCTAGTGAAAGAATCAAAGCATCATCTTTAGATTTATTACTTACCACATTTGCCTCCTTATTGTCTTCTTGTTTGTCTCCTTCTTTATTCTTCTGACATCGGCAATCTTTCTTCAGATGACTTGGTTTCCCATAGTATCAGCAATCCTTTTGTCCTCTGGATTGGGACCTCTTGTCCTTTGATTTTCCTCGTGACTTCCCATGACCTCCAGAACCTTTTCCTCTGTCCTTTGGTCTGCCCCTACTTTCTGTATTCACAACACTACCTAATGTGGACCCTCCTAAGCTTTTCCATCGCATTTCCTCACTATCAAAGTGTTTGAATAAGAGATAAAGTTACTTACAACCATTACCAAGCTATTCCAGCTTTTTGGAAAAGAACATAAAACCAAGAGAGCCCACACCTCTTCATCAAATTTTACTTTTATAGAAGTTAACTGACCGGTAATCATATTAAACTCATTTAAATGATCTGTCACAAATCCACCTTTGATCATTTTTAGATTAAACAAATGTTTCATGAGAAATACCTTATTTGAGGCTAAGGGTTTTTCATACAATTTAGCCAAAGCTTTCATCAGTTCACTTGTTGTCTTCCATTCTATTATATTGAATGCCACAGATGGTGTCAAGCACAACCAAATGGTTCCCAGTGCCTTTCTATCTAGAAGTTCCCAATCCTCATCTATAATTCCTATCAATTTCATGGATATTCCTTCCAACGGCCTCCATAAATCCTTCTGATAGAGACGATCCTCCATCTGCATCTTCCATAATTGATAGTTCTACCCATTGAATTTATCTACCTTCAATTTACCCTTATCCACCATTGCTCCCACTTAACTGTGAGACTCCCACTCAACCGTGAGAGCTTCTTGCAGATGATAATTGAACACAAGCCACTCTGATACCACTTGTTAGGGTTAGCCGGTAGCAGATATTAGTTAAATGCAAATAAAGATTAAACAGAGGAATAAAAAATACACATAAATAATAACAGCGAGAGACAATTTTAATGTGGTTTGTGATAGGTAAAAATTAGGTTAATATGATCAAGCATATAAATGAAAACCTAATCCTACCACCATTAAAGAATCGAATCCAAGTGAAATCAAAAGCATGCAATTCAAGAACAAAATCACCTAGATTGTATGATTCCTTGTTTATGATGTGGATTGCTTCTCAACAATTAACAATTATGAAGATAAAATCTACCATGATGGATGGATGATAATGATAATATACTCAATGGATACTAAAATGCTCAATATGTTCAAGATGATAATGTAGACACTATATGAAAAATGATGGATAGATGTAGTATGGAATGAGAGGATGTTTATATAGACTTCAACTAAAATCAATCAATGGTAGAGATTTGGTAGCTATATGAACGGATAAGATGGAATAATAGTCATAGGTGAATGTGTAAATGACAAGTGGAGGGAAGATAAGGCTCATATGTGACCATATACATAAAAAGTACTACACGTGAAAGATATTAAATAATAGATATAGTACCACACATGTTTTTAAATAAAAAAGGCACACATGTCGGCTTGTGAAGATAAATGATAAGAGAAATTAATTAAATAAATAAAATTTATTTATTTAATTGGAAAGTGGGATTATGAAGGGATTTTAATTAAATAAATAAGATTTACTTAATTAAAATAGATAGAATGAAGAGATAATTAAACAATTAAAGATTATTTAATTATAGATTAGAGGAAATAGGTAATGAATTCATTAAATAAATATGAATTTATTTAATTAATAGAACAAATAGGTGATTTAGAGAAAATAGAGAAATGTTCAAGTGTGTTAGACAAATATAGATGATAGCTAATGCGATATTTGATATTAATGATAACTAGGTCAATTTTGGTTGTCTACATGGTTCACCCAAACTCAGGCTACATCCACCAATAGAGAGTGCAATATTATTATCCAGTAAATCAAAACTGATTACAACCAGCAATCCCTGCAACTCAATACCACTCCAAAATGCTACAATAATCATAAGAAACCCTAACCCTTAGCCACTTTTATCAAGCCTTATGTTGGTTACAAAATAGGGTTTTCTTATGTTAGCCAATAGAAAAATAACTCTCTGTGCTACCCCTTGAACCCATCTTGGGGGCACTGCCCCCAAAACCCCCACAAGCGGTGCTACCCCTCGACCCCGTTAAATAATTTGGGGGGAAACTACACTGATAAAAGTGGGGTAAATTTAACCTCTGAGTTTGATTATGCTCCATATAACAACAATCTCCCACTTTGAGACTAATCAAACTCCACACCATATCATCTCTCACTTGGAGACTGATCATAACACCACTGACCCTGTAGCTCCCACTGGAAATAAGCACCCTAGACTCTGTTGTTCTGTTTTTGTTGTTTTCAGTCTTGAAGACCAACCGAAGCTAAAGAGGAGCTCAGCTTCTCCCTTGTCACTGCCTTTAGAAACATATCCACTGGATTTTCATCTATATGTATCTTTTCCAGCCTTAACATTCCATCATCCAACACCGACTGAATGAAGTGATACCTCAACTGTATGTGTTTGGTCTTTGAATGCAAGGCATAATTCTTTGCAACATGTATGGCACTTTGGCTATCCATAAACAAATAATTGTTAGCATGTTGTTTGCCCAATTCTTCCATGACTAGGCAAAGGTGTGTTGACAACTTTTGCATTCTCCATATGGAATCTCTACAACACCTTTTCAACATAATCAGCTTGAGATAGAGTCAATTTTTTGTTCTTCCTATCTCTACAAATTTTCATACCAAGGATTTATTTTACTGCCCCCAAATCCTTCATAGTAAATGACTATGCTAACTGCTATTTTAACTCTCTTATGTGATGCATGTTAGACCCCGCTACAAGCATCTCATCAACATATAAACATAAAATAATGTATCTGTTATTATCCAACCTCTTAAAATAAACACAATGATCAGAATTACACTGGTTGTAGCCTTAATCAACCATAAAATTATCAAATTTCAAATACTATTGCTGATGTGCTTGTTTTAGGCCATACAAACGCTTCTTCAATCTGCACACCAGTTTCTCCTTACCTTTGACCTCAAATCCTTGGGGTTGTTCCATATATATTTTCTCCAGATCACCATGGAGAAAGGTAGTTTTCACATCTAGTTGTTCCAAATACAAATCTTTAGTAGCCACAATACTTAAAACATTACGAATAGAAGTCATCTTAACAACTGGAGAAAAAGTCTCATCAAAATCAATGCCCTTTTTTTGTGCAAATCCTTTTACAAATAACCTAGCTTTAAATCTATTATTACCTCTAGCTTCCTCTTTCAGCCTATAAACCCATTTGTTTGGTAAAGCCTTTTTATCTACAGGCAACTTACATAATTCCAAGTTAGATTTTTTAGCAAGCAGTCCATTTCTTCTTTCATTGCAAGATCCCACTAAACCTTTGTATCCACCTACATAGCTTCATCATACCCTTCTGGTTCACCAGCATCTATTAACAAAATAGAATATAGAAAGGGAGAAAACCTTTCAAGAGGTCTACTTAGCCTTGTTGACTATCTGACATTCACTGGAATTTGTGGTATTTCTTGTTGTTGTTGTGGAGCATGAGGAACCACTGGAACATCACTATTTGGAGTATCATCCAGCACCACATAATCCTTTTCTTTCTTCTCATGCTACTACAACTGATCTTTGTATAACACCTTTTCATTGAATATAACATCCCTGCTTCTCACAATTTTCTGATTTTCAAAATCCTAGAGCCTATAACCAAATTCATCAATGCCATATCCAATGAAAGTACATTTTTTAAATTTTGCATCCATCTTGGTTCTATTTTTAGAATCTACATGTGCAAATGTTTCACATCCAAAGGTTATGAGAAAAGAATAACTCACCTTCTTACCTGTCCATGCTTCCTCTGGAATACCACAACCCAAAGGAACTGAAAGACCTCTATTAATTAAATATAAAGTAGTGTTGACCGCTTCTACCCACATGTTTAAAAGTAGTCCAACATGCAATCTCATGGTCCTTGCATGCTCCATTATTGTCCTGTTCATGTAGTCAGCCACTCTATTCTCCTGTGGAGTCCCTAGAACCATTTTCTGCCTACGGATTCTATTAAAGGAACAATAATCCTTGAATTTTTTGCTGAAATACTCACCATCATTATCAGATCTGAGACATTTTAATCTTTTACCTGTCTCATTCTCAACCAAGCTTCTCCATTTCTTAAATGTTTCAAATACATCAGATTTTTACTTGAGGAAATAAATCTAAACCTTCCTAGTTGTATCATCTATGAATATAATATAATACCAAGAGCCACCAAAAGAAGATACCTAAGCCAGTCCTCATATATCTATATATACAAGCTCCAACTTTTCATCTTTATTTTGCTTCCCATCCTTTTGAAAACTAACTCTCTTTTATTTTCCATACACACAACTTTCATAGAAATCCATATTAATACATTTCAAACCTGGTAAAACATTCTTAGAGTGAAGTACCTTCATACCTTTTTCACTCATATGCCCAAGGTTGTTATACCATAGTGTTGCTCATAACCTGCAACAACTGTTCCAATCTCTTCCTGCAAACCTACAGCAATTGTTCTTGAACATGTTTGGTTTTTCTCTACAACAACTAAAGTAGAAGGAACAATATGACTTGTACAAAGATATAAGGTGCCTACTTTCACACCTTTTGCTACAATTAAGGCACCTCTTGCAACCTTCCATTTTTTACCAGTGAATGTAACAATGCTTCCTTCATCAACAAGCTACCTTGTTGAAATTAAATTCCTACTTAGCCTTGCAACGTGCCTTACCTCTTCTAGTAGCCAATGATTCCCATTCTGCAACTTAATCTTGATTCTTTCCTTTCCAACAATCTGATAGGGTTTGTTATCTTCCAAATAAACCAGCCCAAAATCCCCTTGGACATAATCAAGAAAATAACTTCTATGGGGCACAACATGAAATGAGGCCCCTAAATCTAAAACCAATGAATCATCAACATTATCTAGGGAAAGAATCAAAGCATCATCTTCAGATTTATTACTTACCACATTTATCTCCTTATTTCCTTCTTTTTTCTCTCCTTCTTATTCTTCCAAGACCAGTAATCTTTCTTCAGATGACTTGGTTTCCCACAGTACTAGTAATCCTTCTGTCCTCTGGATTGGGATCTCTTGTCCTTTGATTTTCCTCGTGACTTCCCATGACCTCCAGAACCTTTTCCTCTCTCCTTTAATCTGCCCCTACTTTTTGCATTCAAAATACTACCTGATGTGGACCCTCCTGAGCTTTTCCATTGCATTTCCTCGCTAAGGATAACACCAACACCATCATCAAATTTCAAAGTGTTTGAACCAGAAACAGAGTTACTTATAGCCATTACCAAGTTATTCCATCTTTCTAGAAAAGAACATAAAACCAAGAGAGCCCTCACCTCTTCATCAAATTTCACTTTTATGGAAGTTAATTGACTGGTATTTAAATGATCTGTCACAGATCCACCTTCAATCATTTTTAGATTAAACAAATTCTTCATGAGAAATACCTTATTTGAGGCTGAGGGTTTTTCATACAATTTAGGAAAAGCTTTCATCAGTTCACTTGTTGTCTTCACTTCTATTATATTGAATGCCACAGATGGTGCTAGACACAACTGAATGGTTCCCAGTGCCTTTCTGACCAGAAGTTTCCAATCCTCATTCGTCATTCTTGCCAGTTTGTTGGGATAATCCTTCTAATGGCCTCCATAAATCCTTCTATTAGAGATAATCCTCCATCTACATCTTCCATAATTTATAGTTCTACCCATTGAATTTATCTACCTTCAATTTACCCTCGTCCTTCATTGCTTCCACTTAACCGTGAGACTCCCACTCAACTGTGAGACCTTCTTGCAGGCGATAATCAAACACAACCTGTTCTAATACCACTTGTTAGGGTTAGCTGACAGAAGATATCAAATAAATGCAAATAAAGATTAAATAGAGGAATGAATAATACACAGAAATAATAACAGTGAGAGAAAATTTTAACATGGTTCACCCAAACTCAGGCTACATCCACCAACAAAGAGTCCAATATTATTATCTAGTAAATCAAAACCGATTACAACTAGCAATCCGTACAACTCAATACCACTACAAAATGCTAGAATACATCATAAGAAACCCTAACCCTTAGCCACTTTTATCAAGCCTTTTGTTGGTTACTAAATAGGATTTTTTTATGTCGGCCAATAGAAAAATAACTCCTGGTACTGCCCCTTGACCCTGTCTTGGGGGTGCTACCCCCAAAACCCTGCAAAGGGCATTGCCCCTTAACCCCTTTAAATAATTTGGGGGGAAACCATGCTGATAAAAGGGGTAAATTTAACATCTGAATCTGATTAGGCTTCATATAGCAAAAATCTCCCACTTGGAGACTGATTAGACTCCACACCATATCATCTCCCACTTGGAGACTGATCATAACACTACTGACCCTATAGCTCCCACTGGAAATAAGCATCCTATACTCTTCTATTCTATTTTTTTTATTTTCAGTCTTGAAGACCAACCAAACTTGAAGAGGAGCCAACTTCTCCCTTTTCACCGCCTTTGGAAACATATTCGATGGATTTTCATCTGTATGTATCTTTTCTAGCCTTAATTGTCCATCATCCAACACTGATTAAATGAAGTGATACCTCAACTGTATGTGTTTGGTCTTTGAATGCAAGGCAAAATTCTTTGCAAGATGTATGTCACTCTGGCTGTCCATAAACAAATAACCATTAGCTTGTTGTTTGCCCAATTCTTCCATAAAAGATTGCAGCCATATCATCTCCTTGCTTGTCTCTGTTGCAGCTACACACTGCCTCCATGGTGGATAAAGCAACCGCCTTTTGCAACTATGAGATCCAACTCACCGCTATCCGACCTATAGTAAAGACATAACATGTAGTACTCTGCTTGGTATCAATATCCCCTACCAAATCTGAGTCTACATAACCCGCTAAATAAGTATTAGGGCCCCCAAAACATAAATGTTTATTAGATGTACCTCTCAAATATCTAAGAATCTATTTTACCGCATTCTAATGCTCTAATCTGGAATGACTCATATACCTACTTACAACTCCTATAGCATATGCAATATCCGGTCTTGTGCATACCATGGCATACATTAAACTTCCTACAGTTGAAGCATATGGTACCTTGGACATTTTTTCTTCCTCCTCTTGTGTCTTAGGACACATCTCCTTAGTCAATTTCAAATGACTAGGCAAAGGTGTGCTGACAGCTTTTACATTCTCCATATGGAATATCTGCAACACCTTTTCAACATAATCAGCCTGAGATAGAGTCAATTTTCTATTCTTCCAATCTCTGCAAATTTTCATACCAAGGATTTGTTATGTTGCCCTCAAATCCTTCATAGAAAATGACTGTGCTAACTGCTATTTTAACTCTCTTATGTGATCTATGTTAGGCCCCACTACAAGCATGTCATCAACATATAAACATAAAATAATGTAGTTGTCATTATCCAACCTCTTAAAATAAACACAATGATTAGAATTACACCAGTTGTAGCTTTGCTCAGCCATAAAACTATCAAATTTTAAATACCATTGCCAAGGTGCTTGTTTTAGGCCATACAAACTCTTCTTCAATGTGCACACCAGTTTCTCCTTACCTTTGACCTCAAATCCTTAGGGTTGTTCCATATATATCTTCTTATCCAAATCACCATGGAGAAAGGTAGTTTTCACATCTAGTTGTTCCAAATACAAATCTTCACTAGACACAATACTTAAAACAGTACGAATAGAAGTCATCTTAACAACTGAAGAAAGAATCTCATCAAAATCAATGCCCTTTTTCTGTGTAAATCCTTTTACAACTAACTTGGCTTTAAATCTATTCTTATCTCCAGCTTCCTCTTTCAGCCTATAAACCCATTTGTTTGGTAAAGCCTTTTTATCTATAGGCAACTTACATAATTCCCAAGTCTGATTTTTCAGCAAGGAGTCCATTTCTTCTTTCATTGCAAGCTCCCAGTGAACCTTTGTATCCACCTGCATAGCTTCATCATACCCTTTTGGTTCACCAGTATTTGTTAACAAAATGGAATAGAAAGAGGGAGAAAAGCTTTTAGGAGGTCTACTTAGCCTTGTTGACCATCTAACATTCACTGGACTTTGTGGTATTTCTTGTTGCTGTTGCCGAGCATGAGGAACCACTAGAACATCACTAGTTGGAGTATCATCCAGCACCACATAGTCCTTTTATTTCTTCTCATGCTGCTACAACTAATCTTTGTACAACACCTTCTCATTGAATATAACATCCCTACTTCTCACAATTTTTTGATTTCTAAAATCCCAAAGCCTATAACCAAATTCATCAATGCCATATCTAATGAAAGTACACTTTTTTTATTTTGCATCCAGCTTTGTTCTATTTTTAGAATACACATGTACAAATGCTTCACATCCGAAGGTTTTGAGAAAAGAATAACTCACCTTCTTACCTGTCCATGCTTCCTCTAGAATACCATAGCCCAAAGGAACTGAAGGAACTCTATTAATTAAATATACAGTCGTGTTGACAACTTCTGCCCATATATTTAAAGGTAGTCTAGTATGCAATCTTATGGTCCTTGCATGCTCCATTATTGTCCTATTCATGCACTCAGCCACTCCATTCTATGTAACAACTAAAGTAGAAGGAACAATATGACTTGTACAAACATATAAGGTGCCTACTTTCACACCTTTTGCTACTATTAAGGTACCTCTTGTAACCTTCAATTTTTTATCAATGAATGTAACAATGCAACCTTCATCAGCTAGCTGCCTTGCTGAAATTAAATTTCTACTCAACCTTAGAATGTGCCTTACCTCTTGTAATAGCCAATGATTCCCATTCTGCAACTTAATCTTGATTCTTCTCTTTCCAACAATCTGACAGGGTTCATTATCTCCTAAATAAACCAGCCCAAAATCCCCTTGGACATAATCAAGAAAATAACTTCTATGGGGCGTAGCATGAAATGAGGCCCCTGAATCTAAAACCCATGAATCATCAGCATTATCTAGTGAAAGAATCAAAGCATCATCTTTAGATTTAATACTTATCACATTTGCCTCCTTATTGCCTTCTTGTTTGTCTGCTTCTTTATTCTTCTGAGACCAACAATCTTTCTTCAGATGACTTGGTTTCTCATAGTACCAGCAATCCTTTCATCCTCTGGATTGGAACCTATTGTCCTTTGATTTTCCTTGTGACTTCCCATGACCTCCAGAACCTTTTCCTCTCTCCTTTATCTACCCCTGCTTTTTGCATTCACAACACTACCTGATGTGGACCCTCC
Organism: Cunninghamia lanceolata; assembly: GCA_027924645.1. Taxonomy (NCBI): domain Eukaryota; kingdom Viridiplantae; phylum Streptophyta; class Pinopsida; order Cupressales; family Cupressaceae; genus Cunninghamia; species Cunninghamia lanceolata. Next base: position 8,025,253 of record BSBN01000252.1, on the reverse strand, counting down.
TAATATTTTCTGTCACATTTCCTCACCAAGGTTAACACCAACAACATCATCAAATTTCAAAGTGTTTGAACCAAAGATAGAGTTACTTATAGCCATTACCAAGCTATTCTAGCTTTCTGGCAAAGAACATAAAACCAAGAGAGCCCTCAGCTCTTCATTAAATTTCACTTTTACAGAAGTTAACTAACTGATCATCGTATTAAACTCATTTAAATGATCTGTCACAGATCCACCTTCAATCATTTTCAGAATAAACTAATGCTTCATGAGAAATACCTTATTTGAGGCTAAGGGTTTTTCATACAATTTAGCCAAAGCTTTCATCAGTTCACTTGTTGTCTTCCATTCCATTATATTGAATGCCACAGATGGTGTCAGGCACAATCAAATGGTTCCTAATGCCTTTCTATCTAGAAGTTCCCAATCCTCATCTGTCATTCCTACTAGTTTCTTGGATATTCCTTCCAACAGACTCCATAAATCCTTCTGATAGAAATAATCCTCCATCTACATCTTCCATAATTGATAGTTCTGCCCATTGAATTTATCTACCTTCAATTTACCCTCGTCCAGCATTGCTCCCACTTAACCATGAGACTCCCACTCAACCGTGAGACCTTCCTGCAGAGAATAATCGAACACAATCCACTTTGATACCATTTGTTAGGGTTAGCTAGTAGAAGATATCAATTAAATGTAAATAAAGATTAAATAGAGGAATGAAAAATAAACATAAATAATAATAGCGAGAGACAATTTTAATGTGGTTCACCTAAACTCGAGCTACATCCACCAATAGAGAGTCTAATATTATTATCCAGTAAATCAAGACCAATTACAACCAACAATCCCTGCAACTCAATACCGCTGCAAAATCCTACAATACATCATAAGAAACCCTATACCTTAGCCACTTTTTTAAGCCTTATGTTGGTTGCAAAATAGGGTTTTTTATGTTGGCCAATAGAAAAATAACTCTCGGCGTTGCCCCTTGACCCCGTTAAATAATTTGGGGGGAAACCGCGCTGATAAAAGTGGGGTAAATTTAACCTCCGAGTCTGATTAGGCTCCATATAACAACAATCTCCCACTTGGAGACTGATCAGACTCCACACCATATCATCTCCCACTTGGAGACTAATCATAACATCGCTAACCCTATAGCTCCCAATGGAAATAAGCACCCTGAACTCTATTGTTCTATTTTTGTTGTTTTTAGTCTTGAAGACCAACTGAAGCTGAAGAGGAACACAACTTCTCCCTTGTCACTTCCTTTGGAAACATATCCACTAAATTTTCATATGTATGTATCTTTTCTAGCCTTAACTATCCATCATCCAGCACCGACTGAATGAAGTGATACCTCAGCTATATGTGTTTGGTCTTTGAATGCAAGGCATAATTCTTTGCAAGATGTATGGAACTCTAGCTGTCCATAAACAAGTAACTGTTGTTGTTTGCCCAATTCTTCCATGAAAGATTGTAGCCATATCATATTTTTGCTTGCCTCTATTGCAGTTACATACTCTACCTATGTGGTGGATAAAGCAATCACCTTTTGCAACCGTGAGATCCAACTCACCATTGTCCCACCTACAATAAAGACATAACCTGTAGTACTCCACCTGGTATCAATATCCCCTGCCGAATTTGAGTCTACATAACCTGCTAAATAAGTATTAGGGCCCCCAAAATATAAATGTTTATTGGATGTACATCTCAAATATCTTGGAATCCATTTTATCGCATACCATGGTGTACATTAAACTTCCTACAGCTGAAGCATATGGTACCTTGGAAATTTTTTCTTCCTCCTCTTATATCTTAGGACATATCTCCTTAGTCAATTTCAAATGACTAGGCAAAGGTGTGCTGACAGCTTTTGCATTCTCCATATGGAATCTTTGCAACACCTTTTCAACATAATCAACCTAAGATAGAGTCAATTTTTTGTTCTTCGTATCTCTGCAAATTTTCATACCAAGGATTTGTTTTGATGCCCCCAAATCCTTCATAGCAAATGATTGTGCTAACTACTGTTTTAACTCTCTTATGTGATCCATGTTAGACCCTGCTACAAGCATGTCATCAACATATAAACATAAAATAATGTAGATGTCACTATCTAACATCTTAAAATAAACACAATGGTCAGAATTACATCGGTTGTAGCCTTTCTCATCCATAAAACTATCAAATTTCAAATACCATTGCCGAGGTGCTTGTTTTAGGCCATATAAACTCTGCTTCAATCTACACACCAGTTTCTCCTTACCTTTGACCTCAAATCCTTGGGGTTGTTCCATATATATCTCCTCCTCCAAATCACCATGGAGAAATGCGGTTTTCACATCTAATTATTGCAAATGTAAATCTTCAATAGCCACAATACTTAAAACAATACAAATAGAAGTCATCTTAACAACTGAAGAAAAATCTCATCAAAATCAATGCCCTTTTTCTATGTAAATCTTTTTACAACTAACCTGGCTTTAAATCTGTGTTGATAACTGAGAGGGGGGTGAATTAGTTATCTAAATTATTTGACTTTCTTTTCTTCTTTAACAATAAGTGCAATATCAAAACATGTAAGCATACATAACCATGGAAGCAGAAATAAACTCAACACACATGACACAATATTTTTGACATGGAAAACCCTGTTAAGGGAAAAAACCATGGGGTGACTAACCCAAGATTGTATTCTCTGTTAGAAGAATAAGATAGTACAAAATGACACTTGCCAATTAGGGCTCACTGCCCGACCACACTGCTCACAAGAGGCTCACTGCCTACAATAGTTTATAGAAAGAAACTAAGTACTTGAACTGATGAGAAGTATTCACATATGCTAAGGTTCAATTCCAGTTAAGCTCAATATACTAATCTACTTCACTTCATTCTTCCTCTGATTTAGTGCTGCTGTTCTGTCACATACCGGACCTATATTATTATTTCCTCACTACTCTCTGCTTTTCTTTGCACAACACAACACACCACATATACCTTCTCATTGAAATCCATCTGGTATATATATCCAGACCAAGGATTTCAACATCTTTCTAGTCGGCATCTGGAATACTCAATATTTTCCCAAACTATGGTCTGTTGGTTGAATCCTTGCTTACAAAGTGATGCATATCCAAGAGATACTTATAGAAGTCATCAATCATGTCAGCCATCATGAATGATCCCTCAAGAAACTTGATCACCATCAATATCTCATCTGGATTAAGGTCTGAAGCACTGTGGATCAGTTCTTCCTCAGTCTACTCTGCCAAACAGGAACCCAACACTTAGGTATTCATATCTTTTCACTCTTTCATCACTGGAGGCTCAATCTCTGGAATGTATTAGTCATGGTACTCCTCTTGACTTCCCCAAGTCCGCACTTTACTAAGATACTTCCTCTGAGAGATCCAGACCTGACTGTCAGACCTTGTTGCATGCTCTGTTCTTGCTTACCGGACCAAAATATTCTTCAGTCTATCTTCTGGTATAGTCATACCATATCCTGCAGATGTGTGGGATAGAATTTGTTGCCATCAATGACAACACTCATAAAGCCACACCGTGTCTCTTGCCAGCAATCTCCCCCTTTGGCATTGATGGCAACACTTAGTGAAAAATGACTAAGTGTTATAGCATACTCCCCCTTGGCTGATGCTCTGTTCTTATGTACACTTTTCCAAAGCTCCCCCTTACCTAGATTCCACATTTTTCACTACTCCTCACTCCCCCTTTGACATCAATGGCAAAGGGTAGGATCCGCACACCAAAATTTCTCAAAAACAATCTATACTTGGCCGCATAAATATATATACATATTCTACTTACATATACTGAAGTATATTTGCAAAAGTTGTCTTTAATTGGACAAATTTTGTTGCTCAACTCTGCTTCATCCTGTCCAAAATTGAGATGTGACCACTCAACAAGAATGCAAAAGCTTCTACCCTCTTTAGATCTATTAGATCACTGGTCCGAGCTGTGGTCTGAGCATCAGTTAGGGCCTCATGCATGGCCTCTAACTTAGGGATAATTATCCCTCTAAGTTCACCCATCCTACTTATTATATTCTTCCTTTCCTTTTCAAGTTTCTTTAGTTCATTTAGAATGGCAATAGTCTAACATTATTGGTTTATTATGGATGTGGTGAGAGGATCAAAATTCTGAGATAAACTTGATAGTTTACCCTCTTGTTCTTTCACTTTCTTTTCAATATCTATTGTCACTTTAGACCATGATAGACAAAATTTATATATTTCTCCGCCATCTTTAAGAGCATTTTCTAAGCTCTTTATCCCAATATCTATATTTCTCCTATCATTTGTTATAAGTCCTTGTATCTTGGAGAATCTCTTATCCAAAAATTCTTTCTGGACTTTCTCTTTTACTGCTTTTTCCAAAGAATCAAAATGTGTGCTAACAGAATTAACAAGAGATTTTAGATTACCAGATGAAGAGGCTAAAAGATCCTTCTGGAAGGATGGCATGATCTTCTCCAACACACCAAATGCAATCTCTATCAACTCACAGTCTTACATGTGAGACTCTAGATGTTTTTCTTTTACCTTTGCTTGGGCAAAGGATGCTATCTTCATTGTTTGAACCAGGGAGAGGGAATCAAAATTGAATGGTCCTTGAAGTAGCTCTGGTTCATCTAATTCTGTCATTTCTTTTGTCAAGAAGTCTGACTACTTCTGCAGTGTCTCTTGCCGGAGACAGAGTTTTCTTCCCTTCTGTGGCCTCAGAGCTGTCATCTGGGGTTTTCTCGGTTTGATCTTTTTCTCTTCCCTTGACTTCTTCTTCTTGACTAATTTTCTAATCTTTTCCTTCTTCTCCTTTAGTTTCAGAGTCAACAGGACGATCCAGAAGAGAGATGTTTACTTCTTCAGGGACTTCCTCTTCCAGAACAGAGGAATCCAAGTCCTGAGTCCTTTCCTCACCTATGTCCTTTGGCTCTTCTACATTTTTCACAGTAGATTCTCCTTCGTCATCCATGGTAGAGGGTTCATCACCTAAATCCTCTATAATAGGAAGATTGAATCTTTTAAAAGCATTATGGAGGATATCTTCTATTTCTTTTGCCACTTTGTCAGTCTCTCCAAGCATAAGCTGATTTATTCTTGCTTTCCTTCGGAACTCATCCTTGCAATCCTTGAAGATCATGTTCATTTGTTTTGGAGTGATGGAAGGGTAGAGCTGAATAGCTATATGTTCCTTGATCTCTAGGTCCTTTGCCTTAGCATTGTTCTTCCTTATTTCAAGTTCCTTCTCTAGGCTTTTGAGAATTAGAGATATGATCTCAATGAATGCTTTATTATAAATATTAAGATACCTGACTGTGGCATCTTGCAAGATCTTCTAGTTAGCTTCTATGTATGAGGAAAATTGACTATGATAAACTTAAACAAATCAAAAACCAATAACATAAAGAGAACCGATCTAAATAAAAGCCATTACTAATAAATCAATAAAACATGAAAGTTTTTACCGAGATTTGTATTGTTTCCTTTGGATGAATGTAGATTGCTCAATAGTATTGCAAAACCATGGTTGCAACAAGCAAGTAGTGTGTTCAAAGATCAATGTCAAAAGATCGTGAAGTTGCTCAATCGATGCGATGTATGCTCAAAGCACTGTTAAGTATGCCTGAGAATAAGTGATCGAAGAGGAATTGTGAAGGAGATGAGGGAGATTTATATAGGTTTCAACAGAGATCGATCAATGGTCCAGATAATTCAGAAGAATCAACGGAGGAGAACAATTGAGGAACGTGCAACGAATAAGAAGAAGACAAGTGTCACACAAAAGCTGTTTATTTGAGTTAAACACTTTTTTTTCTAAAGATAAGACATGCTTTTCATAAATTAGAAAGTTTTGTTCTAATTTAAGAGAAAAGGATAAAAACAAGGTTGAGTGAATAGATAACTCAACTTTAGATTTGTTTTTGCATGATTTGAGAGAAATTAAATAATAAATTATTTAATTGTGTGTGCATGGAGAAGAAGACCTATTTTTAGAAGATTTGAAAGATATTTGTAGATAAGAAAGCAAATTAAATAAATAAATTTATTTAATTGTTGTGCATGATTTGGAAGAATAAATAAAATATTTGATTTATCTTATTTTTGGAGAATGAGAGAATTTAAATAAATTTGATTTGATTTATTTAAATTTGGAAGAATGAATTTGATTTAATTAAATAATTAGGAATTATTTAATTGTTTGGATAAGATAGAATTTGTGATGAATTAATTAAATAATAGGATTTATTTAATTAATGGAGACTTGAGATTTGGAAAGAAGATAATGATTTAATTAAATAATATAAATTATTTAATGGAGACTTAAAATTTGAAAGAGGATAATGATTTAATTAAATAATATAAATTATTTAATTAATGGAGACTTGAAATTTGAAAGAGGATAATGATTTAATTAAATAATATAAATTATTTAATTAATGGAAGAATTAAAATTTGAAAGAGGATAATGATTTAATTAAATAATATAAATTAATTAATTAATGGAAGAATAAGGTTGATTTTGTTGAAATTAATTAAATAAAGGGGATTTATTTAATTAATGTTGAATTTAGAAGTTTTGGAAGAATTTGATGAAATTAATTAAATAATTAGATTATTTAATTAATGTTGAAATGCAGGGGATGCTATAGATTAGAGGAAATGCAAGTGATTCGAAGACATGGTCATTTTAGGGTGTCTACATTTTGCCCCTCTTTGATGCAATGCATTTTACAACGTTGCTTCAAAGAAATTAATACTTGAAGACATGATACAATTTTTGATGCCCCAGTGTAGCTAGTTGCCCTAGCGTAGCTGGCATAGGGTGCCCCCTCGAGAGGAAAGATAGGGAAGCGATAGAAGAACTGTGTTGACGTTCAACTAGAAGATTTGTTGGAGATAGGAAAGGTTGAATAGAAGAAAGTGGAGATAGAAAAGAGTATAAGAGAAAGACTGTTGATTGATCTTTGCTGGAAAACTATATAAGGCCATGGAAAAATGGATGGTGTAAATGGATGAGCTTGTTGCAATGGTTTCACATTTGTTTATAAAGAGCAATCCTTATTTTTGATATAGCACGTGGATAGTTCGCCACCAAGGTATAAAAGACCAAGGTGCAGTAATATCCAAGTGCATGGATGTTGACTCTGCAAGCAAGCGGATTGAACTTAGATCCCTTTAGACATAATATGACCTTGTTGGAACATGTGAATAAGCCATACTCTTGAACATAAAATAAACTTCAATATATGTAAATGCAAGAAGAATTATTAATATGTAAGATGCTAGGTTGTAACACACACAAGATAAATAGAATGCTAAAAAAGATGCTAAAGATCATTCCTCAAACACGGCACACAAAAAAAACAATGACTATGCCCCCAATCCGTACTGCATCGCAACATACCAAGATTATAGATAAATCAAGGCAGTCTTGAATAGGTAATGGAAAAGGAACAAAAGATAAACCATAAAGTAAATTGACTAACTTACAAAGTAAACATACAGCCAACATATTCTCTTGCCAAAGAGGTTGCTCAGGATAGATTGGATAGGAAAGATAACAACCTTATCGTAGGAACTCTGTGTCCATTAAAGGGTGCTATCTACCTAAAAAGACAATGTCTCACTATAGGAAATGCCACATGTTGTAGGAGATGCGTGTGTTGGTCTCGACAATGGAACACTGCACAGAAGACAAGCTTGTTGATCTAGGGATTTGGTTAGCGGTACTTAGCTGATGTTGGCAATTAGAACAGAAGGACAGTAGTTGACTCTGGAAGAAAACTACTTTGCTTCAGGTTTGTTAAGGACTTTTGCTTTGAAAGGATACAATAGCTTGCTTCTTGAGTTAGTCAAGTCGAGGTGAATGGATTTTGAAAAATGAAAGACTAGAAAGGTGATAGTGTTTGATGGATTGAAATGGGTGGAGAATGATGAATCGTATGTGCCTGAGTACTAGATACATCCTTCATATTCCAGACTGCCTACATACCCTGTATCTACGGGATCAAGGCACATTACGAGGAAAGATGAAAGAAGATAATATGTAGTTCTAGATAGAGTGATGAATGGGTCAAGGTGAAAGGAGGGGATCTTATGTACCTGAGTATTGGATACTTCCTTCGTATTCCAGACTGCCTACATACCCATATCCATGGGATCAAGGTACCTTAAGATTGAAATGATGATAATATGTAGTTCTGGTTGTGTGATGATGTAGGAAAAGTGTTGAGAAGATAACAGCCTTATCGTAGGAGCGACGTGTCTGTTAAAGGATGCTATCGGCAGAAAAGAGAAAAGATTGAAGAGCACGTTGCGAACCACAAACAAGGCACCAATCCTAGACCCAAGTTAAGGAAAGAGTTGCCCCCATTCTGGTAGAGGAATTTGTATGGATGACTGAAAAAGAAGACCTAGAAAGTTGTGACCTAGGACTAGATAGTGCAAACTGTTGACACAGATCAAGATGTGGGATGACGACGAGGGACATTGACAAATTTCCAAGCTATACTAGATAGGGAGATGGAAATGCAAACAAGGTCAATGATTTTATTATGGATGTATGGATGAAAGGTGTGCTTTGTGTACTGGACATGGAGTGGACATGACTCGATAGATGATGGATGCTGACTCTACACATAGCACCTATTTGCCAGGTTTTCACTATGGTACTTATCCAAGGCACCTATTTGTCAGGTTTTCACCAGAGGATAGATTTTTTTGGATTTTTTTTTGTTTTTTTGTTTTTTTTTGGAATACTCTAAGGATCAGGCATAGAACTTCTTGAGATGGACACTATTAAGTGGCTCATCTAGAGGAATGCCGTCAGGTGTAGATAAATTATAAGCTCCTGATCTGTATGCTGCTGTGACAATAAAGGGACCTAACCAGTTAGGCTCAAACTTTCCCTTCTTTTCTCGATCTTCTTGATTTCTCTGATTCTCTTTAAGGACAAGATCACTAACTTGAAACCGTCTTTCTTCGATCTTTTTGTTGTAATTACGTTGGAGGCAGTTTTGATAGACATGGAGATGGTTAAGTGCGGCAAGGTGCCTTTCATCTAGTAGTTCTAGCTTAGCTAATCTAGAAGTACGATACTCCTCTCCGTTGATCAGGTCCTGCATGGATACTCTGAGGGATGGGATCTCGACCTCTATAGGTAGGATGGCTTCAGAGCCATAGACCAAGGCATAGGGTGTGGCACTAGTTGGTGTTTCGATACTAGTGCAGTAGGCCCATAGGGCAGGATTGAGTTACAAGTGCCAATCACAACTAGCTTCATTGACTATTTTCTTAAGGATCTTGAGAATGGTCTTATTAGAAGCCTCAGATTGGCCATTACTCTGCAGATAGTAGGTAGTTGAAAAGTGATGTTGGATATTGTATTGTGTGTACAAGGTACAGACATCTTGGTTCTTGAATGGTCTCCCATTATCAGTGACAATGGCTTGGGGAATGCCATACTGGCATATGAGGTAGTTAAGGATAAACTTGGCTATTTGCTTACCGGTGATATAGGTCATGGGAATGGCTTCAACCCACTTCGTGAAATACTCAGTGGCTGTAATGATGAACTTATGGCCATTGGATGAGGAAGGGTGGATTTGTCCTACGAGGTCAAGACCCCATTGAGAAAAAGGCCATGGAGTAGTCACAGGTTATAGTTCATGAGCTGGTGCGTGAATCAAATCTCCATGCTACTACCATTGTAGACACTTCTTAGCAAACTGTGCATCATCTTGCTCTATTATAGGCCAGTAGTACCCTGTTCTAAATATCTTCTTAGCGAGATTAGGACTGGTAGAATGTGCGCCACAGACACCTTCATGTATGTCTTGTAAGGTGGCTTCAGCTTCTTCCACGTTAAGACATCATAAGAGGATACCATCGAGACTCCAGCAATATAGTGTATCACCCAGAATGGTGTAATGGGAGGATCGACGGATAAAGATTTTGCGTTGGGTGGATGATAAGTCAGAGGGAAAGGTATTGTGCTAAAGGTATTCATAGATATCTTCATACCATGGGGAATTGGGACCAACAAGTTCACAGATGATTTTAGTAACTGGAACATCGATAGCTAGTATCAACAATTGCTTGATCAAGAATTCACATTTCTATGTATTAGCAGGCATGTCGATCAGTGACCCTACAGAAGCCATAGAATCTACAACTTTGTTATGCTCTCTTGGAATTTGCTTAAATGTGATGCTAGAAAAGTGTGGCTTGTAGGCATCCACTAGTTGCTTGTAGGGGACCAACTTTTCATCTTTTGTTTGGTACTCATCTGTGACTTGGCAAATGACTAGTTGTGAGTCTCCATATACCTATAATTCTATGATGTCCAATTGAACTGCTGTATTGAGACCTATAAGAAGTGCTTCATACTCGGCGATGTTGTTGGTGCAAGGGAATGCAAGCCGATATGACTTTGGAATATAGTCATTTTGAGGTGTGATGAATAAGATGTCGGCCCCTAATCCATGCTGTGTGTAGGAACCATCAAAGTACAACTTCCACATTATTGAGTTGGAAAAAGTGAAGAGATTCTCATCTGGAAAGTCTGCTACCATAGGGTGTGTTTCTGTCAAGGGTACTTTTGCTAGTTGATCTGCTAGTGCTTGTCCTTTGATTGCTTTACGATCTGTATACTCAATGTCGAACTCACTAAAGATCATGACCCATTTAGCTAGTCTGCCTGTAAGAGCTACTTTTGCAAGTAGATACTTCAAGGGATCAATTTTGGCTATAAGATTTTGTGTGTTGGTTCAACATATAATGCCGCAACTTTTGGGAAGCGAACACTACTGCTAAACAAGCTCTTTCCATTGGTGAATAATTGAGTTCATATCCCACCAAGGTTCTACTGATATAATAAATTGCATGCTCTTTCTTGATTCATCATGTTGTGCTAGCAAGGCCCCTAGAGCCGAAGTTGTAGTTGAGATGTATAATATCAAAGGTTTATCAGCAACTGGTGGAACCAATAAAGGTGGTGTAGCGAGATACTCCTTGAGCTGATCAAATACTACTTGACACTTATCATCCCATTGAAATGAGACATCCTTGCAGAGTAAGTGTTGAAATGGTTGACATTTATCTGCTAGCTGTGAGATGAAATGCCTGATGGATTGCAGCCTTCCTTGAAGGCTCCTTAGTGCTTTGAGGTTCTTTGGTGGAGGCATCTCCACTATAGCCATGACTTTTGCGGAGTCTACTTCGATACCTCTGTGAGATACAATGTATCCCAATAGCTTTCTTGATGTTACACCAAAGACACACTTCTTTGGATTGAGTCTTACTTGGAATTTCTCAAGCTTGTCAAAGATCTATCCTAGAACTTGTATGTGGTCTACCCTAGAAGATTTAGCTAGTATGTCATCCACATAGTCCTCCATGATATGATGAAAGAGGTTGTGGAATATCATTGTCATTTCTCTCTGATAGGTTGCTATTGCATTCTTTAGACCAAACGGCATGACACACGAACAATAGTTACCCCATGGACAAGTAAAAGTTATTTTATATTGATCTTCTTCTGCTATCCTTATATGATTGTAGCCTGAGAATCCATCTATGAGAGAAAGCATTTCATGACCTACTGTCAAGTCTACTATAATGTCAATGTTCGGTAGTGGAAAGTCATCTTTGGGACATGCCTTGTTAAGATCTCTAAAATCATTGCACATACGGATGCGCCCATTGGGTTTAGACACAGGTACAATGTTTGATACCCAGTCTGAATAGTCAATAGGTCGTATGAACTTTGCATCTAATAGCTTCTGTATTTCCACTTTTACTAAGAGAGCTATCTGTGGGTGCATCTTCCTTAGCTTTTGCTTGACTGGTTTAACTTTTGGATCAACTATGAGATAGTGAACTACTAGCTTAGGGTCTAACCCTGGCATATCAGCATAGGTCCATGCAAAGTTGATGGTTCTCTGTAAGAAGAATGTGTTAAGATTCCTGTGCTCTATTTCAGATAATAATGCTGCTAGGAATGTGGTCTTTGGATTTTACTCTGTGCCAAGGTTTATCTCTATAGAATCTTCCACTAGGAGAGATAACTTCTCTTGATACTTAGATGGTAGGGGAAGGTCAAATCCTCCATCCTCAGGTGCCACAGTTTGGTTTTCACCTTTGGATGCATCCTTTGTTTTTACTATTTTGTGATCAGGAGGTGCCACAGTGTGGTTTTCACCTAGAGATCTTTCTTTATTTGTATTTTTGCGACTGGAGGATTTGGCATTCTCACCAAAATAAGTTGTTGGCTCTAGTTCCATTACAAAACTTGCTTTGTGATCACCAAGAGGGATACCTTCTTGAAGTCCCATGAACTTAGCTAAAGCTTCGTCATTCTGAAATACATCTATAATGAGGGACCCTTGTTGGTCCCAATCGATAAGTTCAGGGTAGACAAGTGTTACTTTCTGGGTGTTTGTGGTGGAGGTTAAGGATACAAAGGATAGCATAAAAATGGAGGATTCTGCAAATATGTTGGTCATCTGGAGGGAAGAGTCATCGATGATATCCTTAGTAGACGTCAAATCGGCCGGAAAAGTGTCAGCTACCTCGTCGAGGATATACTCGATGTCCAAGGCGCGCGGTACCTTCTTACCAAATCCTAATCCCTTCTTGTCTAGTTTCTTTGTCGCAACAATGGGCTCCATAGTTCCTTGATTCTGTTTCCCAAGGCCACCTTTTCCTTTATAGCCCATGTTTTTTACTCTCCTTAATCCATTACCATATTGCTTGACTGGTATTGTGACTGGTTCTTTCTCCTTATAGAGCCAAGAAGAGATGTCCTCAATAGTTTCCTCTTCCAATAACTTTCCCTATTGGAATTGGGTTAGAAATGTTGGGGGAGGAATAGCTACTTTTTTAGCTACTTTGGCAATGGGCGATTGAACGTAAGATTTAGGGGATAAAGGCATCCGCTCTATACAACAAGATTTTGAGATATCATAAGTGCCAAAGCCTATATCACGGATGTGTGCTTTGATTTCAGGAATAGGATTAGGTTCACTTGTAGAGGCTTGAGTCAGAGTTGCAGGATCAACATATAGTGGAGATTCAAGGGCTTTTGCATTGTTAGGTACTTGGTTGCAATTCTTATAACTGCCTTGTAAGACACGACATAATTCAAAAGGATTGGGGTCTCCTGGGATAGTGATATCCGTACCATTGAATGGGAATTTGAGGGACTAGTGGTACGTGGAGGGAACAGCATTCATTGCATGGATCCATGGGCGGCCTAGGATAATGTTGTAAGGCAGCTTAATGTCAAGGACTTGGCACCTGGTTTCCAACATAACGGGGCCCAGTTGTATAAGCAAGTGGATAATACCTTTTGAACGACATTCAACATCATCATATCCCTTGATTGTAATACTTTGATCAGTGTTGACATGACCCTCAGAGTATCCCAATTTCTTAAGTAACTTTAAAGAACAGATGTTGAGACCAGCACCACCATCTATGAGTATACGTTTGATTTTGTGCTTATGGATGAGAACTTCAATATGAAGGGCATCATTGTGACAAGGATCATGGGATGGGAGATCTTTCTCAGAGAAGACCGCATTGTAGGGTGAAGCAGTGTTACCTACTATAGCTTGGAAATCCGTGACTGCTATGTTGTTAGGAACTGAAGACTCTTGGAGGGCTTTTTCTAGCACTACTCTATGTGCAGGTGATGACTGTAGAAGGTCCAAGATAGAGATCTGTGCTGGTGTTTTCCCTAGATGGTCGACAAGATTATAATCAGATTGAGCTAAAAGACTGGATGTAGGACCACGAATGGTGACACAACCCCAGTGAGTTGCAACAATGCAATCCGTAGATTTGCCTTTGATTGTGAGGGTAGACACTCGACTTTCATCAAAATGACCGACAATGGAATCAAAGGAAGTGGAAGCATGATTGATACCTTTACCTCTATCCTAAGGAGGAGGTGGACCATGATGAGGGAATGGTTCCTTGTACATATCGAGATCTTTGTTCGTGTGCTGAGCTGGTGGGTCTTCTTGTAGAGATATTTGATTGCCTTCAATGAGATTTTGGATTAGGTGCTTGAGTTTCATGCACGATGCAAATCTATGCCCTTTGCTCCTATGGAATTCATAGTATTCATTTTCTCTATACCGCGTAGTTTTGTAAACAGGTTCCCCATATGAGGGAGCATCAAGTAAGGTGATCAGACCTTTGTGTAAAATGTTCTGTAAGACTATCTCTATGGGCTCTCCCAAGGGAGTGAATTGACGCTGCGGAGGGTAATCTTGTTGAGGCCGCTCTTGTTGTCATTGTTGTTGGTTTTGATAAGGTTGCCTTTGTTGTTGCTGTTGTTGTGGTGGAGCTTGACTTGGTTTGGAAAGCTACAGCGGTGTTTGCAAAGTTTGGACATGTTTAGAATCAACAACACCATCGTTGACCACATTTTTGTTTTTGTTCCAATATTTGGGTTTATCGCTCGATTGTTGATGAGGAGCATTGTCCTTTGTTTCTTTGAATATTTTGACCACACCTTTAGCAATGAGGGCCTTTTCAATGTTGATTCCCTTATATGTGATTTCGTCGAAGGTTGTAGCACTAAGAATTTGCAAATAGAAACCTAACTCTTGGTTGAGGTTCTGCACAAATATGCTAACCAGCTATTTCTCAGGAATCTTGAAAGGGAATTTGCTAGCCATTTGTCTCCATTGTTAAAGGAAAGAAATGAAAGTTTCACCATTTTTCTGTTTATTGTTGCATAGATCAGTCATGGAGATCTCATGATCTGCATTGTAGGAGAAATGGGTGGAAAATTTCTCTGCTAGCTCGTTAAAAGATTTGATACCTGTAGGCAAGTGTGAGAACCATTCTATTGCTTGACCTCCAAGACTACAAGGAAAGAGACGCATAAGGTATGTGTCGTTATGTGAAACCTCGAAGCAAGCAAGATAGAATTCCCTAAGATTGTCTTTTGGGTCACCTTTTCCTTTGTATTTATCAAACTTAGGAATAGTAAAATGTTGAGGAAAAGGGATCATAGGTAATGACTGATCAAAAGGATAAGGACACACTTCTTCTAAAGAGAAGGTTTTCTTGGTGTGGCCAAACATAAGATCAGATAGCTATTGTTGAACTTCCACAATTTTTAGCTCCATTGCTATGGGAGGGGTTGGAAACATCTCTTGTTGTCCTAGAAGTGGTTGTTGTTGCCCATATGGTAGATTGTAGTGTGAACCATGAGCATTGGTATTATAAGGGTCGTAAGATTGGTTGGGGTCATACGAGTTGTATGTTGGATTCGGATTGGTTTGGAATTGGATGTTCTGATTTGGAAGAGGTGGAGGTGACACTAGGTAAGAATGTTGGCTTTGTGATGGTTGGAGAAAAGAATTAGGTGGAGGAAAGCTAAAGTTCGTTGGGTTAGGTTGCAAGTGCAGAACATAGCTTTAGGAAACTTGATGTTGGGAATGTTGAGAGTGGCTAGGCAACATGTGAAAGAAATTTAGCGTTGATGAATGTAGCAGAGGAGGGACATAGGTAGATGTGATTTGCGATGGTTGAGGTTGATTGAGGATGAGAGTAGAAGAATGTTGTGGTTGGGTTTGCATGACTCTAGTTGGTTGAGAGACATGAAGGTTTGATGATATAGGAGGTGGCGTTCGTTGAGACCCTTGTTGCATGGTTACATAGATGTTCCCCGGATTGTAATTTGGTGGGAAACCTATTTGTGATGGGGTAACCAATATTCCACTTGCGATTGGTGTGGACATTTTAGGAGTTTGTTGTATATTTGATTGAGCTAAGGTGGCTTGCTTAGCTAGCTCCACTTGATGTTGTAGAGCTTCTTGTTGATTTTTGTAGATCTCCATAGGAGTCAAAAGTGGCGATATGGCCCTCTTTCCTGTTGGGTTTTGAAAAAGGGGATTCTTATATTGTACCATAGGTTTCCCTTGTGAGCCTTGTTCGGGTAAAGACATGGTCACTGTTGACATGGTTTGCACCGCTTGTATGGTGTCTAGGGTGTTGTTTGTCTCCTTGAGATTGGATAAATCAAAATCTTGAGGTAATTTGGCTCCTTGCTCTGTTAGCAAGTGAAAGAAATGATCTTGGTTCTCGCTAAGGATTTTGTCAAAGGCGGCTACAGCTCTAGGATCTTGTATGAATTCATCAAGATCTTGCCCATCTTCTTGAGAGGATTGACCCATTTCAAAGTGTCACTCTTCTTGAGGTGGGGCTAGATCTGTAGTATAACCTTATGGGACAAAATCTAGAGGCATGCCAGTGGTATAGTGAGGTGTGCTTATCAAAGGGACCCTACCTTCTTGAGGCGTGGCTTGATCAATAGTATATCCTTGTGGCACAAAATCAGGAGGCAAGCTGGTGGTATAGTGAGGTGTACTTACCAAAGGGACCCTACCCTCATTAGGAGTGCTAGGGTGGTCAAGGTGCGGCACGTTGGGAGAATTGGTAGATCTTTCCACAGGTGTTCTAAGAGGAACCTTGGGAGTAATGTTGAGATGGCCTAATTACGGTGTGTGAGGAGGTGATTTGCGCTTCCTAGGGACAACTTGCTTGGACTTCATAGTTTGCTGGAGCCTAGTGGTTACCATGCAATACACTAGGACAAAAGGTAATGCTGGGATTCTACTTGTGTTTTGAAAAAGACAAACTCTGATGCACAAGTGACTAGACCAAAGGCGCTATACTATTTTACTAGAGGCGCAGGACTGTGCAACCAAAAGCATGCTACTGTAATACCAAAGGTGATGGACTGAGCTACCAGAGGTGAGTTACTACTATACCAAAGGTGAGCTAATGTGACCAAAAGCGAGCTATTATACCACCAAGTGCGAGCTGCTATAATACCAGAGGCGCTAAAGTAGTGTCTGATGTTTTTTAAAGGCAATTTTGATAGATTTGGTTATAGTTCTGATTGGATTTGTCTTTGGCAAGAAAAAACATAGCAAATAAGTGGTCAAAAAAGGACTGACACAACAAATAGTGTATGTTCGAGGCTCACAAAAAAACCCAATGTTTCCACATGTATAAGACAATTGCAATCAATAACAAGCACTTTTTATCCCTAGAGACAAGGTTTCATTGCAGTAGATCAGCTCACAGCTTAATACTCTGTTGATAAAAATATCATTCCATAAAGGTGTTAGATATTTTGTATCTTTGTGAGAGATGATAGGTAGGGATATCTCACCCTCCCCTTGGAAATTTCAAGTAGGTCACAAGAGCTTTTTGACCAAGGGAATACTATCTCTTTTCAAGGGAGCCAATGGTGAGTATCTTAAGGGCTTAAATCGATTCCCCTTGCACTGATGATTACCGCAATGTTCAGAGGTAGACCGGGTAGTCTCTATCTAGAATGGTTCTTAGTAACTTTAAGGGACCAATGCCTTACGAGCAATGTGACAAGCTACTAAAAGCTTTAACCAAACCTACTAAGAGTATCAAACACTTCACTCAATGTGAAAATTGTTTCCACAAAGAGCTAGTACACCTCTTTTTAGTTTGGCACCACAAGGTAAAGCTGATGTCAGTTAGGACTTGGCTTTCACCTTATCCCTCTTATATAGCGGTTCAAAGGAAAACTCCGCTTAGGGTCGTCCCTTCTAAAGGAAGTACTAAAATGTAAGAGCAAGCACGTTAAACAAAGGTTCAATTGTCCCGTTACAAGAAAAAAATAAGGTGCAACTAAATTAGGCACACACACTTTTGTAGTTGTCAATTGTCCCTTATGAAATTGAAGTGTTTGACATTCATGTCCATTGTCCCTTAGAAAATTGAGGTGTTTTCACATACATGTCCATTGTCCCTTAAGAAAAGCAGTATGTTCCTAAGACTTAGATTGTCGAAATGATTTGTTCAATTATCCCTTAAGAAGGTAATATGTTTCTAAGACTTAGTGCAATAGATTTGTCAATTTCTTCAAAGCTCATCCTGCATGAACATGTTAGAGAAACCCATTTTCTCTGTTTGAGTGATAAGAGGCTACAAAATGTTGATTAGTTCCACCAAAACTCAAATAGTTAGCCAAAAATAAATCAATTGACCAAAAGCGCTTAACTTGTTAGGTGAAAAAATAAACAATATAAAAAAAATATAATAATAATGATTAGGTATAGTAGATTAAATATTATGATTAGATTCTATATGAAATTCTATGCAATTTCAAAAAAAAAGTTTGTGAAAATTGAGTAAATTTTGCACAAGTTATGACCATTTGAAGTTTGCAAAGAAGGGTTGACTTTGATTGAGTGTACCTAATAAATCTGATAAAATTACCTCAAAATTATTTCACCACAGAAAAGTTGGGAAAACCATCTTTCCAATGCCACTAGTTTCATAAAAATATGACTTTGTATCCAAAAGATATGCTCGATTTCGTGAAACTGCTAAAAATAGGCCAAAAAAAAGCATGGGCTAAAAATAGGGATACGGATTGAGATCTATTTTTCTTGAAATCCGTGCACTTCCTGCAAAAATAAGAGATACCCAGATATAATTTTGATGTTTTTGACAAAACCTAGAAATCTTTTGAGCTAAAGTTACATAGATATTCCTGATTTCATGAAATTTCTAAAAATAGGCCAAAAAAAAGCAAAAAAAAAAAACATAGGCTAAAAATAAGGACACAGATTGGGATCTATTTTCTTGAAATCCGTACACTTTCTACAAAAAATAAGAGATACCCAAATAAGAGTTTGATGTTTTTGACAAAACCCATAAATATTTTGAGCTAAAGTTACCCCATTTGAATGCTCAACGCCTATTTTCTCAAACTAGTGAACAAGAATCTTCAAATCTTCTGCATTGTGATTGCACTTTTCTGTACCTAGTTTTAAAAAAATCAACTTTTTTCTTAAAAAAAAGCAAGGTTAGTGGGTCCCACCGGGTGTGCCAGAATGTGTATGAGGAAAATTGACTATGATAAACTTAAACAAATCAAAAACCAACAACATAAAGAGAACCGATCTAAATAAAAGCCATTACTAATAAATCAATAAAACATGAAAGTTTTTATCGAGATTTGTATTGTTCCCTTTGAATGAATGTAGATTGCTCAATAGTATTGCAAAACCATGGTTGCAACAAGCAAGTAGTGTGTTCAAAGATCAATGTCAAAAGATCGTGAAGTTGTTCAATCAATGTGATGTATGCTCAAAGCGCTGTTAAGTATGCATGAGAATAAGTGATCGAAGAGGAATTGTGAAGGAGATGAGGGGGGTTTATATAGGTTTCAACAGAGATCGATCAACGGTCCAGATAATTTAGAAGAATCAACTGAGGAGAACAGTTGAGGAACGTGCAATGAATAAGAAGAAGACAAGTGTCACACAAAAGCTGTTTTATTTGAGTTAAACACTTTCTTTTCTAAAGATAAGACATGCTTTTCATAAATTAGAAAGTTTTTTTCTAATTTAAGAGAAATTGATAAAAACAAGGTTGAGTGAATAGATAACTCAACTTTAGATTTGCTTTTGCATGATTTGAGAGAAATTAAATAATAAATTATTTAATTGTGTGTGCATGGAGAAGAACACTTATTTTCAGAAGATTTGAAAGATATTTGTAGATAAGAAAGCAAACTAAATAAATAAATTTATTTAATTGTTGTGCATGATTTGGAAGAATAAGTAAAATATTTGATTTATCTTATTTTTGGAGAATGAGAGAATTTAAATAAATTTGATTTGATTTATTTAAATTTGGAAGAATGAATTTGATTTAATTAAATAATTAGGAATTATTTAGTTGTTTGGATAAGATAGAATTTGTGATGAATTAATTAAATAATGGGATTTATTTAATTAATGGAGACTTGAGATTTGGAAAGAAGATAATGATTTAATTAAATAATATAAATTATTTAATGGAGACTTGAAATTTGAAAGAGGATAATGATTTAATTAAATAATATAAATTATTTAATTAATGGAGACTTGAAATTTGAAAGAGGATAATGATTTAATTAAATAATATAAATTATTTAATTAATGGAAGAATTGAAATTTGAAAGAGGATAATGATTTAATTAAATAATATAAATTATTTAATTAATGGAAGAATAAGGTTGATTTTGCTGAAATTAATTAAATAAAGGGGATTTATTTAATTAATGTTGAATTTTAAAGTTTTGGAAGAATTTGATAAAATTAATGAAATAATTAGATTATTTAATTAATGTTGAAATGCAGGTGATGCTATAGATTAGACGAAATGCAAGTGATTCGAAGACATGGTCATTTTAGGGTGTCTACAGCTTCATTATATTCATCATAAAATTCAGTCATTGGTTTCAAATTCCCATCCACAGTGATTGATTTGATGATATCATCAATGCAGAGAGTAGGCTTTTCAACAAATTCTTCTGCCTTTTTGTCTTTGCCTTGACTGGTAGAGGATTCACTAGATATTTTCTTCTTCTTCTTCTTCATTTTCTTGACCTCCTCATCTGATTCTGTCTCTTCATCATCCTTCTGACTAATGTAAGACCTTGTGGCCTTTGTCTTAGTTCTCTTCTCTCCCTTTCTGAATGTCCTGACTTCTAGTTTTGAGGCTTTTTGACTCTTAGAGGTGGTTGGTGCAGAGCTTTTGGAGGATCTGGTCTAGGAGGGGGCTTGCACCGGAGCACTTTCTTTTTCTATTTCTTGTCTTTTCTTCTCTGCCTTTTCCAACTTCTCTCTGTTGGCATCAACTGTCTCCTTTGATATTCCATATCTCTTGGTGACTTCTTCTACTTCCCTTCTCACTTTCCTCTTGATCTTAGGCTGTCTAAGTTCAACATGAACTTTTGCACTCAACGCTTGGAAGGTTCCAAAACCTTTTTGCCTTAGGGTCCTTGGGTTGACTTAGTAGGTGTTGGACATGCAGTTCTAGAATTTTATCATCCACCTCATACCCCATTGGCATAATCCAAACTATCCTTGGCTCTACTACTTCCATTAGACATTGATCAATGTCTACCATATAGCATACTGTATCTTTGTATTTTTTAACCAGAGATTGGGGGATTCTCTCTCTATCATGCATCATGCTTTGGAAGTTTTTAAAATAACCCCACAGTGCTGTATTTTGTGCCTTGGCATCACCAAGGCCATACATGTAATCCCTGATTTGTATGGCAACATGTCTGTCATTTTGCCATATCTAGCCACTAGTTCTAGGTAGCTCATTCATATAGTAGAAGAATATGCAAAGTATCAAGCCACCGTACTTAAATGAATTATTTTTATCCTTCTTTATTTTCTATAAATTCCCCAACAATTGGTTCAGGAGAAGCTCACAAAGATCATAGTTAGCATTTTCTCTTAGCATCTGATAAGTAGTGTAAATTACAGTTCCAGGTACTGAATTTTCCTGCTGGAGTGATATATCTTGTAACCAATTATCATGGAGGCAAACTTGATATCCAGATCAATGATATCTTCTATTGTCATTGTTCTCTTGTCAAATTTTGATCTGGTAGCCTCACTCACAGTTTAGTTTTTGACTGATTTGAGAACAGGTAACCCTCTGAATGAGTGCAAACTAGTTACTGCCCTAATAACATCTTTTGTGATCTTAAATGGCCTTATCAACCACATGAAGTTGTCGTGAACTCTACTCAAAACATACTAGACCCACTCATCTTCTACAAAATAGGTGAAATAGATGCATTGTCTAAAATGTTTATCCCAGATGACCTTGTATTAGGGTTTAAGTTCAAGTGATTCATCTATCAGTTCCTTGTAGTAGATATCCATTAGCTTGGATTCCCCAAATTCTTCATTGTCTACGTGTATGTAAACCCTAATATCTTCTACATGCAGAACTCCATGTGGAATGCTAGAAAATGCATCTAGGGGATCAACTTCTAGGGATTTATAGGGATGTTTTTTGAATTTAGGGCACAGCCTATCAGTGATCTTCACAACATTCAGAGTAGCCATCTTTCAAAGATTCAGAGATAGATATTCAAGAGCAAAAATACCTTTTACGCTTCTAGGGTTCACGATACGAGCCAGATCGGATTGTTGGATGAATTGACTTCTACGGTTGATATTTGAGAGGTTTGAGACAATTTTGTTACAGAGCTCCTTCTCTCTTCTTCTCGAATGTAAATTCACAAATGTTCAATAAGAGAATCCTTATATTTCTGTGCAAACCCTTATTCCATATTGCAATAAATGCACAACTTAAGTCATTCTGGTTGCCTTATTCTCCTTGTTCTAAGAAAGATCTTTTCTGGATCACTGAGATGCACTTAGAGTTATTCTCGGTGATTATTGACAATCTATCTTCCTTTCTCCAATCATTTCATCCATTCGCAGATCAAGATTCCTCAATTTTGAATCATACCAGATCTAACTATAAAAATCCTGCTTCTTACCGGATGACTGTTAAACTGGATCATTCTTGGAAGATTAACCTCTTCTAAACTTCTTGTGGATCTTCCATATCTTTACAAAGGCTTATTTAGATGTTTCTCTGAGAACCTTTTAATCCGCAATTTTCCATGTGCCAATTTCAGGCACCAATTAACTGGCTGGGGGAATCTGTTTTCCTTTTTGACTCCCCCTGAGCCAGAGCTCATCTTATTTAGTTTGTAGAAGGAATATCAGCACCTGATTCTAGTGCGGATCCATCCCCAACATTTTCTATACTTCTCTTTACCCAAATCTTGTTCATCTCCCTTTAAATTTCATCTGCATTCACTTTTCCTTTTCCTTTGTCTTGATTTTGATTATGATGCATCGAACCCCTTTTATCCTGATTCTTACTTTTGTAGAATTTGGCAATATGACCGGATCTATTGCAATTGTAGAAAACAACATTTCTTTGCAGATTTGACTAATATCCTCTTAATTTGCATTGATTAGCCATATGTCCCATTCTATTGCATGCAAAGCATCTACCATTGAATGAATTGTTCATTTGCATATTTCTACATTCTTGAGATTTGTGACCATACCTTTTGCAGTTAAAACACTATCCAGAGAAGGATGAATTAGTCTAATTCATTCTTCTTCTACATTGATTTGCTTTATGACCAAAGTTATTGCAATTATGGCAGTATCCATTGAAGGATGGATATATTTGAGCATTTGGTTACCTTACCAGAGGTCTTCTAGTCCTGTTCCTTGGATTTCCTAATCCAGAGTTCTTCTGACCGGATCCGGAGCTTTCCCCTTTCTCATACCCCAAGCCTGGCTTGTCATCTACCCTCTTTTGGCTTTCAAGAAGAACTTCAAGTTGAGCAGAGCTTATCTTGAATTTCTCTTTGTATTCATTTGTTGTTTGAAGATCCCTTTTAAGAGTGTCTATCTAATTCTCAAGTTATTTTTCATTGTCTCTAGCTTCTTTAAGATTAGATTCCAGATGTCTGATTATTCTATCTATTTTGTGGCAGTCTTATGACTTCTCCTTGAGAGATTATTTTAGATTATCTTCACTTTTTCTTTTCTCTTCAATTTCTTGGGTGAATTTCATAACTCCTGATTCCATTTCATGTCTTACCATAATGACCTCTTTTGATAACTTCTCACATAACTTTCTTTTCTCATTTAGATCTTCAATAGTATCATTGGCTTCACTTTGACTTGCTAATTGTTGAAGTAGTTCCTTTCTTTTCTTAATTAAGATA
Source organism: Cunninghamia lanceolata (assembly GCA_027924645.1). Classification (NCBI taxonomy): domain Eukaryota; kingdom Viridiplantae; phylum Streptophyta; class Pinopsida; order Cupressales; family Cupressaceae; genus Cunninghamia; species Cunninghamia lanceolata. The sequence continues at coordinate 8,001,595 of BSBN01000252.1, read as the reverse complement.
CTTAGTTTTTCTTTGAGTTCATTTATGAAATCATCAGCTTGTTGGAGTCTTTCCCTTAGGTTATTGACTTCAAAGTGAGATTGCTCAAGATCATCTAGGGTAGACTAAAGTTGTTCCCTCATACCATACATATCCATTGAGATTCCCAGATCTTCCTCAAGCTGTTAGGCTCTATTAGGAGGAACTTAGCTCTGATACCAATTGTTGATAACTGAGAGGGGGGGTGAATCAGTTATCTAAATTATTTGACTTTCTTTTCTTCTTTAACAATAAGTGCAATATCAAAACATGTAAGCATACATAACCATGGAAGCAGAAATAAACTCAACACACATGACATAGTATTTTTGACATGGAAAACCCTGTTAAGGGAAAAAACCACGGGGTGACTAACCCAAGATTGTATTCTATGTTAGAAGAATAAGATAGTACAAAATCGCACTTGCCAATTAGGGCTCGATGCTTGACCACACTACTCACAAGAGGCTCAATGCCTACAATAGTTTATAGAAAGAAACCAAGTACTTGAACTAATGAGAAGTATCCACATATGCTGAGGTTTAGTTCTAGTTAAGCTAAATATACTGATCTACTGCACTTCATTCTTCCTCTGATTTAGTGTTGTTGTTCTGTCACATACTAGACCTGTATTGTTATTTCCTCACTACTCTCTGCTTTTCTTCGCACAACACAACACACCACACACACCTTCTCATCGAAATCCATCTGGTATATATATCTACACCAAGGATTTCAACATCTTTCTAGTCGGCATCTAGAATACTCAATATTTTTCTAAACTATGGTCTGTTGGCTGAATCCTTGCTTACAAAGTGATGCGTATCTAAGAGATACTTATAGAAGTCATCAATCATGTCAGCCAATCATGAATGATCCTTCAATAAACTTGATCACCATCAATATCTCATCTAGATTAAGGTCTGAAGCTCTGTCGGTCAGTTCTTCGTCAGTCTACTCTGCCAAACAGGAACCCAACACTTAGGTGTTCATATCTTTTCACTCTTTCATCATCGGAGGCTCAATCTTTGGAATATATTAGTCATGGCACTCCTCTTGACTTCCCCAAGTCCACACTTTACTAATATACTTCCTCTGAGAGATCCGGACCTGACTGTCAGACCTTACTGCAGGCTTTGTTCTTACTTACCAAACTAAAATACTCTTCAGTCTGTCTTCTCGTATAGTCATACCATGTCCTGCGGATGTGTGGGATGGACTTTGTTTCCATCAATGACAACACTCATGAAGCCACACCATGTCTCTTGCCAACAATCTATTCTTACCTCCAGCTTCCTCTTTTAGCCTATAAACCCATTTGTTTGGTAAAGCCTTTTTATCTATAGGCAACTTACATAACTCCCAAGTCTGATTTTTCGGCAAGGAGTCTATTTTTTCTTTCATTGCAAGCTCCCACTAAACCTTTATATCCACCTGCATAGCTTCATCATACCCTTCTAGTTCACAAGCATTTATTAACAAAATAGAATATAAAGAGGGAGAAAACCTTTCAAGAGGTCTACTTAGCCTTGTTGACCGTCTAACATTTACTGGAGTTTGTGGTATTTCTTGTTTCTATTGCAGAGCATAAGGAACCACTGGAACATCACTATTTGGAGTATCATCTAGCACCACATAATCCTTTTCTTTCTTCTCATGCTGCTGCAACTGATCTTTGTACATCACCTTCTCATTGAATATAACATCCCTGCTTCTCACAATTTTCTAATTTTTAAAATCCCAAAGCCTATAACCAAATTCATTAATGCCATATCCAACGAAAGTACATTTTTTAATTTTACATCCATCTTGGTTCTATTTTTAAAATCTACATGTGAAAACGCTTCACATCCAAAGGTTTTGTGAAAAGAATAACTCGCCTTCTTACCTATCCATGCTTCCTCTAGAATACCATAGCCCAAAGGAACTGAAGGACCTCTATTAATTAAATATACAACAGTGTTGACAGCTTCTGCCCACATGTTTAAAGGCAGCTCATCATGCAATCTCATGGTCCTTGCATGCTCCATTATTGTCCTATTCATGTGCTTAGCCACTCCATTCTCCTGTGGAGTCCCTAAAACCATTTTCTACTTACGGATTCCATTAAAGGAATAATAATCCTCAAATTCTTTGCTGCAATACTCACCACCATTATCAGATCTGAGACATTTTAATCTTTTACCCATCTCATTCTCAACCAAGCTTCTCCATTTCTTAAATGTTTCAAATACATTAGATGTCTTCCTGAGAAAATAAATCTAAACCTTCCTAGTTGCATCATCTATGAATGTAACATAATACCAAGAGCCACCAAGAGAAGATACATGAGCCGGTCCCCATACATCTGCATGCACAAGATCTAAATTTTCATATTTCTTTTGCTTCCCATCCTTGAGAAAACTAACTCTCTTTTGTTTGCCATACACACAATTTTCACATAAATCTATATTAATACATTTTAGACCTGGTAAAACTTTCTTAGAGTGAACTACCTTCATACCTTTTTCACTCATATGCCCAAGTTTGTTATGCCACAGTGTTGCCTCAGAACCTGCAGCAACTGTTTCAGTCTCTTCCTGCAAACCTGCAACAACTGTTCCTAAACATGTTTGATTTTTCTCTACAACAACTAAAGTAGAAAGAATAGTATGACCTGTACAAAGATATAAGCTGCCTACTTTCACACCTTTTGCTACTATTAAGGCACCTCTTGTAACCTTCCAATTTTTATCAGTGAATGTATCAATACAATCTTCATCAGCTAGCTGCCTTGCCGAAATTAAATTCCTACTTAGCCTTGGAATGTGCCTTACCACTTGTAGTAGCCAATGATTCCCATTCTACAACTTAATATTGATTATTCCCTTTCCAACAATCTGACAGGGTTCGTTATATCCCAAATAAACTAGCCTAAAATCCCCTTGGACATAATCAAGAAAATAACTTCTATGGGGCATAGCATGAAATGAGGCCCCTAAATCTAAAACCCATGAGTCATCAACATTATCTAGGGAAAGAATCAAAGCATCATCTTAAGATTTATTACTTACCACATTTGCCTCCTTATTGCCTTCTTGTTTGTCTCCTTCTTTATTCTTCTGAGACCAACAATCTTTCTTCAGATGACCTAGTTTCCCACAGTACTAGCAATCCTTCTATCCTCTAGATTGGGACCTCTTGTCCTTTGATTTTCCTCGTGACTTCCCATGACCTCCAGAACCTTTTCCTCTCTCCTTTGATCTGCCCCTACTTTCTACATTCACAACACTACCTGATGTGAATCGTCCTGGGCTTTTCCATCGTATTTCCTCACTAAGGATAACACCAACAACATCATCAAATTTCAAAGTGTTTGAACCAGAGACAGGGTTACTTACAGCCATTACCAAGTTATTCTAGCTTTTTAACAAAGAACATAAAACCAAGAGAGCCCTCACCTCTTCATCAAATTTCACTTTTACATAAATTAACTGACTGGTAATTGTATTAAACTCATTTAAATTATCTATCACAGATCCACCTTCAATCATTTTTAGATTAAACAAATGCTTCATTAGAAATACCTTATTTGAGGCTGAGGCTTTTTCATACAATTTAGTCAAAGCTTTCATCAGTTTACTTGTCGTCTTTGCTTCTGTTATATTGAATGCCACAGATGGTACTAGGCACAATTGAATGGTTCCCAGTGCCTTTCTGTCCAGATGTTCCCAATCCTATTTCATTATTCCTGCCAGTTTTTTGGATATTCCTTCCAACGGCCTCCATAAATCCTTCTGATAGAGATAATCCTCCATCTGTATCTTCCATAATTGATAGTTTTGCCCATTGAATTTATCTACCTTTAATTTACCCTCATCTGCCATTGCTCCCACTTAACCGTGAGACTCCCACTCAACTGTAAGACCTTCCTACAGATGATAATCGAACACAATCCACTTTGATACCACTTGTTAGGGTTAGCTGGTAGAAGATATCAATTAAATGCAAATAAAGATTAAATAGAGGAATGAAAAATACACAGAAATAATAATAGCAAGAGACAATTTTAATGTGGTTTACCCAAACTTGGGCTACATCCACCAACAGAGAGTCCAATATTATTATCGAGTAAATCAAAACTGATTACAACCAGCAATCCTTACAACTCAATACCGCTGCAAACTGCTACAATACATAATAAGAAACCCTAACCTTTAGTCACTTTTATCAAGCCTTATGTTAGTTATAAAATAGGGTTTTTTTTCATGTTGGCCAATAGAAAAATAACTCCCGACACTGCCCCTTGACCCCATCTTCGGGGCACTTCCTCCAAACCCCTGTAAGGGGCACTGCCCTTTGACCCCATTAAATAATTTGTGGGGAAACCATGCTGATAAAAGTGGGGTAAATTTAACCTCCGAGTCTGATTAGGCTCCATATAACAACAATTTCCCACTTGGAGACTGATCAGACTCCCCACCATATCATCTCCCACTTGGAGACTGATCATAAAACCACTAACCCTATAGCTCCCACTGGAAATAAGCACCCTGGACTCTATTGTTCTATTTTTTTATTTTCAGTCTTGAAGGCCAACCAAATCTGAAGAGGAGCTTAGCTTCTCCCCTATCACTACCTCTGGAAACATATTCGATGGATTTTCATCTATATGTAACTTTTCCAACCTTAACTATCCAACATCCAACAACAACCGAATGAAGTGATACCTCAACCGTATGTGTTTAGTCTTTAAATACAAGGTAGAATTATTTGCAAGATGTATGGCACTCTGGATGTCTATAAACAAATAAGTATTAGCCTGTTGTTTTCCCAATTCTTCCATGAAAGATTGCAGCCATATCATCTCCTTTTTTATCTCTATTGCAGCTACATACTCTACCTTTGTGGTGGATAAAGCAACCACCTTTTGCAACTGTGAGATCTAACTCACCACTATCCTACCTATAGTAAAGACATAACTTGTAGTACTCTACCTGGTATCAATATCCCCTGCCAAATCTGAGACTACATAACTTGCTAAATCAATATTAGGGCTCCCAAAACATAAATGTTTATTGGATGTACCTCTCAAATATCTTATAATTTATTTTACCGCATTCCAATGCTCTAATCCGGGATGACTCATATACCTGCTTATGACTCCTACAACATCTGGAATATCCCGTCTTGTGCATACCATGACATAAATTAAACTTCCTACAGCTGAAGCATATGGTACCTTAGACATTTTTTCTTCCTCTTCTTGTGTCTTAGGACACATCTCCTTAGTCAATTTCAAATGACTAGGCAAAGATGTGCTAACAACTTTTGCATTCTCCATATGGAATCTCTGCAACACCTTTTCAACATAATCAACCTGAGATAGAGTCAATTTTTTGTTCTTCCTATCTTTGCAAATTTTCATACCAAGAATTTGTTTTGTTGCCCCCAAATCCTTCATAGAAAATGACTGTGCTAACTACTGTTTTAATTCTCTTATGTGATCCATGTTAGACCCTGCTACAAGCATGTCATCAACATATAAACATAAAATAATGTAGTTGTCATTATCCAACCTCTTAAAATAAACACAATGGTCAGAATTACACCAATTGTAGCCTCGCTCAGCCATAAAACTATCAAATTTCAAATACCATTGCGTAGGTGCTTGTTTCAAGCCATACAAACTCTTCTTCAATCTACACACTAGTTTCTTCTTACCTTTGATCTCAAATCCTTGGGGTTGTTCCATATATATCTCCTCCTCCAAATCACCATGGAGAAGGGTAGTTTTCACATCTAGTTGTTCCAAATACAAATCTTCAGTAACTACAATACTTAAAATAATACGAATAGAAGTCATCTTAACAACCAGTTTAAAAATATCATCAAAATCAATGCCCTTTTTCTGTGCAAATCCTTTTACAACTAACCTGGCTTTAAATCTATTCTTACCTCCAGCTTCCTCTTTCAGCCTATAAACCCATTTGTTTAGTAAAGTCTTTTTATCTGCAGGCAACTTACATAATTCCCAAGTCTAATTTTTCAGCAAGGAGTCTATTTCTTCTTTCATTGCAAGCTCCCATTGAACCTTATATCCACCTGCATAGCTTCATCATACCCTTCTAGTTCACTAGAATCTATTAACAAAATAGAATACAAAGAGGGAGAAAACCTTTTAGGAGGTCTACTTAGCCTTTGTGACCATGTAACATTCACTGGAGTTTGTGGTATTTCTTGTTGCTATTGCGGAGCATGAGGAACCACTGGAACATCACTATTTGGAGTATCATCCAGCACCACATAATCCTTTTTTTCTTCTCATGCTGCTGCAACTAATCTTTGTACAACACCTTCTCATTGAATATAACATCCCTACTTCTCACAATTTTTTGATTTTCAAAATCTCAAAGCCTATAACCAAATTCATCAATGCCATATCCAAAGAAAGTACATTTTTTTAATTTTGCATCCAACTTGGTTCTATTTTTAGAATCTACATGTGCAAATGCTTCACATCTGAAGGTTTTGAAAAGAGAATAACTCACCTTCTTACCTGTCCATGCATCCTCTGGAATACCACAACCCAAAGGAACTGAAGGACCTCTATTAATTAAATATATAGTAGTGTTGACAACTTTTGCCCACATGTTTAAAGGCAGTCCAACATGTAATCTCATGGTCCTTGCATGCTCCATTATTTTCCTATTCATGCGCTCAGCTACTCCATTCTCCTGTGGAGTCCTTGGAACCATTTTCTGCCTATGGATTCCATTAAAGGAACAATAATCCTTAAATTCTTTGCTACAATACTCACCACCATTATCAAATCTGAGACATTTTAATCTTTTACCCCTCTCATTCTCAACCAAGCTTCTCCATTTCTTAGATGTTTCAAATACATTAGATTTCTACCTAAGGAAATAAATCCAAACCTTCCTAGTTGCATCATCTATGAATTAATATAATATTGAGAGCCACCAAGAGAAAATACCTGAGCTGGTCCCCATACATCTGTATCCATAAGATCTAACTTTTCATCTTTCTTTTGCTTCCCATCCTTGAGAAAACTAACTCTCTTTTGTTTACCATACGCACAACTTTCACAAAAATACATATTAATAAATTTTAGACCTGGTAAAAGTTTCTTAGAATGAAGTACCTTCATACTTTTTTAACTCATATGCCCAAGTCTGTTATGCCATAGTGTTATCTCAAAACTCGCAGCAACTATTCCTGAACCTATTTGGTTTTTATCTGCAACAACTAAAGTAGAAGGAACAGTATGACCTGTACAAAGATATAAGGTGCCTATTTTCACAACTTTTTCTACTATTAAGGCACCTCTTTTAACCTTCCAATTTTTATCAGTGAATGTAACAATGCAACCTTCATCAGCTAGTGGCCCTACTAAAATTAAATTCCTACTCAACCTTGGAACATGCCTTACCTCTTGTAGTAGCCAATGATTCTCATTCTACAACTTAATCTTGATTCTTCCCTTTCCAACAATCTGACAAGGTTCATTATCTCCCAAATAAACCAGTCCAAAATCCCCTTGGGCATAATCAAGAAAATAACTTCTATGGGGCGTAGCATGAAATGAGGCCCCTAATCTAAAACCCATGAATCATCACCATTATCTAGGGAAAGAATCAAAGCATCATCTTTAGATTTATTACTTACCACATTTGCCTCCTTATTGTCTTCTTATATGTCTCCTTCTTTATTCTTCTAAGACCAACAATCTTTCTTCAGATGACCTGGTTTCCCATAGTACTAGCAATCCTTCTGTCCTCTGGATTGGGACCTCTTGTCTTTTGATTTTCCTTGTGACTTCCCATGACCTCTAGAACCTTTTCCTCTTTCCTTTGATCTGTCCCTGCTTTCTGTATTCACAACACTACCTGATGTGGACCCTCCTGGGCTTTTCCGTCGCATTTTCTCACTAAGGATAACACCAACAACATCATCAAATTTCAAAGTGTTTGAAATAGAGACAAAGTTACTTACAACCATACCAAGCTATTCCATCTTTCTAGCAAAGAACATAAAACCAAGAGAGCCCTCACCTCTTCATCAAATTGCACTTTTACAGAAGTTAACTGACTGGTAATCATATTAAACTCATTTAAATGATCTATCACAGATCCACCTTTAATCATTTTTAGATTAAACAAATGCTTCATGAGAAATAATGTTTTTGAGGCTGAGGGTTTTTCATACAATTTAGCTAAAGCTTTCATTAGTTCACTTGTTGTCTTCACTTCTATTATATTGAATGCCACAGATGGTGTCAAGCACAACCGAATGGTTCCCAGAGCCTTTCTGTCTAGAAGTTCCTAATCCTCATCTGTCATTCTTGCTGATTTCTTGGATATTCCTTCCAACGGCCTCCATAAATCCTTCTAATAGAGATAATCCTCCATCTGCATCTTCCATAATTGACAGTTCTACCCATTGAACTTATCTACCTTCAATTTACCCTCGTCCGCCATTACTCTCACTTAACTGTGAGACTCCCACTCAACCATGAGACCTTCCTGCAGACGATAATCAAACACAACCCACTTTGATACCACTTGTTAGGGTTAGCTGGTAGAATATATCAATTAAATACAAATAAATATTAAACAGAGGAATGAAAAATACACAGAAATAATAATAGCGAGAGATAATTTTAACATGGTTCACCCAAACTTAGGCTACATCCACCAACAGAGAATCCAATAATATTATCCAGTAATCAAAACTGATTACAACCAGTAATCCCTACAACTCAATACCGCTGCAAAATGGTACAATACATCATAAGAAACCCTAACCCTTAGCCACTTTTATCAAGCCTTATATCTGTCACAAAATATGTTTTTTTAAGGCACTACCCCTTGACCATGTCTTGGGGGAACTGCTCCAAAACCCCCACAAGGGGCGCTGCCCCTTGACCCCATTAAATAATTTGGGGGGAAACAGAGCTGATAAAAGTGGGGTAGATTTAACCTCTGAGTCTAATTAGGCTCCATATAACACACCTTAGTCAACGAAGTCCTAAATGTAATTCTTGAACTTCATGCATTTAGAGGTGGAATGTCCTTTGATGCCATGGTAATTACAATATTTATTGTCTTCGTGCCATGCAGGCTTGAGTTGGTTGTCATCAAATGTTTGGTTGTTGGGAATATGATCGTATCGGCTTGAACCAATTTTTGGAATACCACTTCGAGGGTTCTCCCAAGGAAGTGTATTTATGTTTTGGATTATTTTGGGAGTTACATTTGGGTTGTCCAAGTGGTATGGTGATATTTCTTGGTTGGGAAACATTTTGGACAAATTACGTGTCATAAGTCTTAGTCATGGTGATTTGCATATGGTTGGCATCGGTGACACGATCAGTGATGGTTTGTTGTATTCTTGGCCTAAATTTTATGTTTGTCATTGTCATTTTTGTTGTAGATTTTGAATAATCCTTTAGATATGAGGGCCTTGTCAATAGTGACTCCTCTTTTTATGATTTCATCAAAGGATGACACACAATTCACTTGGAGGTGGAAGGTTGTTTCTTGATTCAAGTTTTGTATGAAGATGGAAAAGAGTTGTTTTTAGGTATAGGCCAAGGAAATTAGCTTGCTAATGCTCTCCATCTTTGTAAATAAGTGGTAAAGCTCTCACTACTCCTTTTCTTATCATTTCAAATATCTAACATGGTATGTTCATGTTCTATGTTGTATAAGAAATGTGTAACAAATTTCTCAAATAACTCAGCAAAGGTGGAGACAAAACTAAGTGGTAAGTGCATTAAGCACTCGAGAGCTTGGCCCCCAAGGCTATGAGGGAAGAGTCTCATCAAATATTGATCTCCATAAGACACATCTTGGCATGTGATGAAGAACTCTTTGATGTGATCTTGAGGGTCTCCCTTCCCCTTGTATTTGTCAAATTTAGGTATCACAAAATGTTGTGGAAAAGGGATCATTTTTATGGATCTTTTGAATGGATAGGGAAAGAGTTCATCAAATGTGTAGTTCTTATTATGCATCCCTATCTGTTGGTCCTTGAGGACATTTTTCATCTCTTTCCATTCTTAATCAAAAGGAGTAGAAAGAGGAGGATTTTGCATGGCGTGCCCTTGGGGCTAGTTGCATGGTTTTTTTACGAAAGCAGATGTTATGTTTGGATTGAGGATTGAGGTGCATTTTGTTGTAAGTAGTTTGGAGGAACATAGGTTTCGTTGATGTTTTGGAGGTGTGATGTATTAAGTGGGGTTGATAGTTGGGTGAATAATATATTTGTTGTTGGTACAATGGTGGTTGTGAATGGGTTAGAGGCATGTATCTCGTCATGGGATTTTGGGAGATGGAATGATGTTGGGATGTAGATTGGTGTTGTGTAAGGGGTTGATGGTTTTTATTTGGGGGTACCATGGATTGTGTAGCCATCTCTCTTTGTAGAATGAAGAGATGTGGATGAGATTGTGGGATGGTTGTCATGTTAGAGAGTGTTGTTTGATAAAAGCTAGAAATTTTATGCACATATTGCGTGGATGCAGGATCAAGGAATGGCACACCATCTAGTGGAGGTTGCATTACATGTGATGAGGTGTAGTTTGGAGGTGGAGGAATGTTACCCCCAATTATTGTTCAGTATTATAAATGAGGTTGTTGGGATTGAACACATGGGCCCATGGTGGTGTTCTATGTAGGAGTGTTTGCAATTTATTTTGGTCAAAGTGATGAGGAGGTTTAGCTCCACCCCCAATGAGTTGTTAAAGTAAATGATCCTTTGTATCCCTAATGAAGTTATTGAATTTATTGTGTAGTCTCTTGTCATTAAGGAATTTGACAAACCTAGGTGATTATTGATGGGCTGGATTTGAGGCTTCACCTATTTTAGGTTTGTTAACAAACCCTTCGATACCACTTGTTGATGATCCATGAGGTGAAGAGGGAGTTATGCAAATTTTGGGTTGGGCACTCCATGAAGAGTTGTGTTTACTACATGATTCTATTTATTTCTTGGTTTGAGATCGCGTGATGGGGGGATAAAGGGATGTGATATGATTTTGTCCTTGACTCAACGATGACTTAGTTTCAATGATTGATGATTAAACGTAGATGTTTTAGGAATAATCCAAGTACAAGATCTTAATGATGAGGTTTGATGATAGATGTACTTATCTTTAGTACTTGAGATAGGAAAAGTTCTCAAGAAAAGGCAATAAAAGTGATTAAGTCAAACACACTATACTTAAGATAGGCTAAATTATTAAGAAAGGCTCAACTTGTTTTGGGATGACTGATCATGGATTATTTACTTAAGATAGGTGAGTTCCTAAGAAAACATTGAATGGTGTTTATTTTTCAAGACCTTGGATAAGGTTTGATCCTATTGAGGATGTGATTTGGTTTAATTTTGAGTGGATTTGGTTTAAATGTGATGGTGGTTTTGGGGAGATGGATATCAAATCAAATAAAGGAATTTGATTTGGTGATGGTTAATAATGATTGGGAGACTAAACCAAGTCAAATTTAGGACCAATTTTGGTGAAATAGATGAAGGAAATTATATGTGGGATAAGTCCTAAGATAGGTACCTAGTTATATAACATAGGTGCCCTATTTTTAGAATGCAGGCACTTGTTCAAGGTATGCAGGCACCTAGTTTTAGTACACATGAGTTAGAATAGAAGACATGGGTGTTTAGATATGTCTGATGATAGGGTTTTGATTCCTAAGTGGTTTTTTGGATGATTTTGGTTATTAAATGGATTGGAGTGATAAGGAAAATATGTGATCTCAAATTGGGATATGGTTTGGATTCAAAGGTTCACTTTCAAAAAAGGTGTTTAAATATTTCCAACTTTAACACACATCAAACACATGTTTTTACAAAGGTTTTGGTCTTGGGGCAATGTTTTAGATGTAAGACAATCACAAGTTTCCATGAGAAGACACTCCAAGCACTTTGCACAATCCTATAATTATTCAAGGAGTGTCAATTTTTGTGGGCCCACAAGAATTTTATCTACCAAGTGGATGTATGGCTAGGGAATATGAGTTCATGTACCACCTATGCACCCCTTACCTTGGAGGCCAAAGCCTTGCCCAAGGTTAGCTCTATCTCAACACACTCGAAGAATAGTGTGAGTAACTTCTTGAGCCTAACCGATATTCGATGCACCATGAAAAAGCACAATTGAAGGTCTTAACTAGGTTTATACAAGACAATAAAGGGTGTCCTCAATTTATGTAAGGTACGTGGGGCACAATCCATGAACAAGGATCCTATCTACAAGCATGTGTTCATGGGAGAACCCAATTCCACTTCACCTTGACTCCTTACGAAAAGGGGCGCCAAGGATGTGCCAAGACATGATGATGGAGCCTTTTGGGGTACAACATTCATTCTTCCCCTCTATATACCCCACTGAAACACATGGTTTGGGTTGACCCCTAAGGTGATGAAATCCTTAAGTAGGTCCCTATAGGGAAAGGAATTTGGGTGCTTTTAATCCCTAGGATCACCTTGCAGTGCAAAGGGAGAGAATGTGCACTTCAAACCCCTTGGGTTGTATGCTAAAACAAAATGGATTAAACAAAGGTTTTTGATCTCCAAGATCACTATAAGGTGTGAGAAGAGAGAATACACCTTTGTAAAATTCCAAACATGGCAAGCAAGTTCTTTCCCTTAGAAAATTTAAGTGTGCCTAATCTAGTACCAAAAATTAAATTTTGACTAGTGGTGCTACAAGAAAAGTGTTAGTAGTTTGCAAATAAGCTCTTAGACATGCAATATTTTTGCAAAATAGGGGGTTAGAAAATAAGATAAACCCAAGAAAATGTCAGAAAAATAAGTGGGTTAGCCTAAAATACAAGAAAAACTAAAAAATTCATTAGCAAAGATGCAGGTGCCCTACTTTACACAGGTGCCCAAAAAATGACACAGGCACCTAGTTTTACATAGGCACCTAGTTTTACATAGGCACCTAGATATTACATAGATGGTTAACTAACTAACATAGGCACTTAGAAATGACATGGGTGCAATTTTTTACCTATACTTACCCATGCAGACACACAACTTTCTTTGTCAGATGTGCAAAGGTGAATTTTGATAGCATAACACCTTGAAAAACTAATTTTTGACAGAAAAAGAGAGCATAAATCACTAAAAAAGGCCAAAATAATAAAGAAAACATGTTAGTTATGCAGGTCCCCAATTTTGACATAGGCACCTAGTTATCTAGCACAGGCACCTAGTTATGAAAAATGACAAAGAAACACATGAAATGGTTAAAAAACAGAGGTATTCCCATCACATGTTCATTTTGACATTTTGACGGCTAGTAACATGAGTCTCTAACAAAAATGAGAGTGAAAAAGTTGTAAATTTGCTAGAAAACACATAAAAATTTAGAAAAATACAAGGGTGCCCCTATGTATCACATACACACTTTGATCTTTTAGGGGTCTTGAGTTACGGGTCTATGAAATGTTTTGAAGAAAACTTACAAAATAGATGGTCAAACCTATGAAAAAATAGTGTTAGGATAGGTAATAGGTGAAATATAATTGTTTCCCTACAAACCACCAAGATTTAGTGTAGAAAATGTTAAAAACAAGTGAAAAATGAGTGAAAACATTAGTAGGTAGTCCCAAGTATGCAGTTGTGTATAGGAATAAAATCGAGATCGAATGATAATCAAAAGCAATGAAATAATCAACAACTCAATCCTATAACACCAAGATAACGATCTAAGCAAACAACCAAATAATCAATGAATAATACCAAAAACAATGAAAGCTTTCACCTAGATTGTATTGTTATCTTGGTCGAATGTGGATTGCTTCATAAATTGCGAAACCATGTTTGCAACAAGTGGATGTAGATTGTGTTTGTGCTCAAAAGGTAGATGTGCTCAACAATGCGATGTATGCTCAATGCACTGTAGGGAGGCAAAAGCTTAAATGATCAAAGAGGATTTGTTATGAGATGAGGGGGGTTTATATAGGTTTCAATGAAGATCGATCAACGGTCTAGATAATTCAATAGAATCAATAGATGAGATAAATCTAGAATTCATGATGAATGTGCACCTAACGTGTGTCACACAAAAAGATATTTTTGTTTGAGTTAACTGATTGATTTGGCTAAAAGACATTGAATAGACATGAGATATGATTAGATTTCATAAAAATAGAAATGTTTTTTTTCTAATTTATGCGTTGGTGATAAAAACAATATTGATTAAGTCAATTAACTCAACTTTAGATTTGCTTTTTTGCATAATTTGAGTAAAATTAAATAATAAATTATTTAATTTTGTGTGCATGATGAATAAGATTTATTTTTAGAAGAATTTAGAAGATAAACAAAGAAAATTAAATAAATAAATTTATTTAATTGTTTGTGCATGATAGAAGAATAAAATAGATTTGAAGATTTAAATAAATTAAACAAATAAATTGATTTAATTTATTTTGCATGATGAAGGATAAATAAAATATTTTATTTTATTTTATTTTTAGAAGAGAGATTCAATTTAAATAAATTTGAATGATTTATTTAAATTTGGAAGAATAATTGATTTAATTAAATAATTTAGAAATTATTTAATTATAGATAAGAGATTTAAATGATAAATTAATTAAATAATTAATTTATTCGCTTGATGTTGATTTGAATTTTGAAAGACGATAATGATTTCATTAAATAATTATTTAATTTGGATGGATAAAGAGAAAATTTGTTGAAATTAATTAAATAAAGAGGATTTATTTAATTAATGTCAAATTTAGGAGATTTGGAAGAATTTGATGATTTTGATGAAATTAATTAAATAATTTGATTATTTAATTAATGTTGAAATGCAGGTGATTTGATGAAATGCAAGTGATGCGATGACATGGTCATTTTGGGGTATCTACATTTTGCCCCTCTTTGATGTAATGCAATTTATAGTGTTGTGCCAAAGAAAATGATTGTTGAAGACATGATACAATTTTGATGCCCCAGTGTAGCTGGTGTAGGATGCCCCCTTGAGAGGAAAGACAGGGAAGCGACAGAAGAACTGGGTTGACACTTGACTAGAAGATTGTGTTTGAGAAAGATAATATTGGATAGATGGAGGCTGACATGATAGAGATGATTAGCAAACGCAAAGATAAGATGGATTAGGGATGGGAAGAAGTAGGGTTGGGACACTATAAATAGGGTCCAAGGAGTCAACACACCTCATTTGCACACCAAGAGTTGACAAAAGTTAGAGCCCTTAGCCTCTTTGCTTAGTTAATTTCTTCCTACATAGAGTGAGTTTACAACTTGCAAATATGTCGATTCCTATGCATAAGCACCGGGTGGAGCTAGTACGGACCTGCGGGAGGCTAGCAGGAGTGTCAGGAGTGGTAAGTGATCGAAAACCATGCTTGTGTTTTGTTGGTAAACAGATTTGTCACCATGAAATAACCTTGAAAATGACCTGTTGCCCTTAGAGCAGTGACTAAATTGTCCCAACAGTTGGAGAAGTTGTTACTGGACTAACAAATTCCTTTGCGTTTGAGAGGGGCAGCTCCCTCATATGATAGGGTTATTTGTGGGTTTTTGTGTACTTTATCCCTAAAGTACAAAAGGAAGAAAAGCAAAATGATAAGAGAAATGGGCATGTAGAAACCCTCATGGTAGACGTACAAAAACCAACAAGAGTTTCACAATCTTATTGAAAAGTACTAGGGGATTTCACCACAAAGATAGAAACCACTTTCCTAAACTCCATGATGAATTTCATGACATATGTGCAACAACGATGAAGAAGGATGGCAAATCTCAACATACGAAGAGATAATTTATCTTAACACTTTCAAATCAGGATATCGAGACATGATTGTGTTTCATCACCCCAATTGCATGCTTCAATGGATAACTTTGATTTACACAAATACATAGAAAGATCACCAATTTGACATATGAGAAACTAGTAATCATAACTCAAAAATACATCAAGAACATACGAACTGAAATGCAATTCTTCATTATCTTTTTAAAATTATACAATTTCAAAGGTAAACTATACAATGTGTAAGACCAAAAAATGTTCCAAGAAGTTTCATAAGTTCCCCTTCCAAAAGTTCCCTCTAAAGAGACCCCCCCTCTTTACAATGTGAAGTCCAGTATATATAGACTTTCCCTCATAACCACCTAATAACCAACTTTGTAACTACCTCACAACTACCTAGTAACTACCTTTTTCAAAAAGAGACCTAATTTTTAATTTTTAATTACAATAAGTGAAACAAGTCACTTTTTAAAATGGTAGTTTTCAAAGATACAACTTTCAAGTTGTAGATTTGGCTAAGATACTCTCCATCTTCATCTGCTCCATTTGCCCTTGTACTTACCTCACCATCCAGCCAATTAAGAACATAAAACTATTATCATTATGTTGAAATACAAATAATTCTGAGGTATTCCATGAGAACGAAAAAGCTTAATTGTTGCAATGTGCCCATAAGTCCTCCTCACTCTGTAAATTTCTTATCAACTTCAAAGGATATTCTCTCTCTTAGTTGTTCTCTAGTGAGAAGTAGAGTTGAAGAGTCCCTGATGTGTATTTGTTTTTCACTTACATGCCAGGCTTGCATATTAAATGATTCACACATTTTTGCATATATGATTTCCTTTCCTGCCTCTTATCACGAACTTTGTTCTATAATACATTCTCTTGATCTCTTTCTCATGGCAATCTGAAAATAGAATGTACCTTAGGGGATAGTATATCATGGAGCAAGGATCAGAGCTGATGCAATGATGCCAGTAGCAAGTCCAAATACATTGACTAAGCTTGATGATATTGAGTCATCCACTGATTAATAATTCTCAAACATCGAAGCAAGCAATTCCTCCACTTGGTCTTCATTGTTTCCTAATTTTTTTTTCCTTTTGTTAACTCAAAAGGATTCTCATCTCAAGCACTTTCATTCCACTCTACTTAAATATCATCCATTTCAATGGTTGAATAACGAATAACAATTTTACACCTCATCTTTAACAAAAAGTGGTAAATATTTGTCATAACTTTAGTAGCCAAAATTGATCTTTGACTATTGCAGTGAATGATGTTTAAGAATAACCCTTACACTCATCATATAATCCATATATATATGAGTTGATTGAGGCCCCTTTCAATCATGTCAAAAGTTTGAATAGCAGGCTACCAAAATGATTCTCCCCTACCAATAGTGTCTGACTATCTTTGTTACTTTTTGTGTAGGAAGAAGCATTTGTGATAATGGTGTCATTTTCTTCTGCCATATGCTATTTACTCCAAATGATGACCCTGTTGCCATTTTGCACAAAAACCTTGCACAACAATTCATATTGTAGTCATTCTGTTGAATTTCATCCATACTAAAAGGATACAATGCTACTCTAACCCAGTACATATAAAGACTCCAAGAATAGCAAAGGAAGAATTAGAAATGAAACCATCATTCATGTTGCTCCAATGGCCTTTAGGTGATCAAATGCCCTCCACATTATGCATGCAAGTCTACCAAGGTATTTGCAACCACAGCTCTAATACAAATTGACTTCAAATTATACTTTGGTGGATGTTCAAACCCCTGTAATTATTGCAGTCCAAACCCATTTTGTGAAAATCCTCCAATCATCTAAGTTCGTGACACCGCATTTATCTCACTCTAATTTAAATATCATCTATTTTAATGGTCAAACAGCCAATAGCAATTTTAAAATTCGTTCATAATCAAAAGTGGTAAATATTTGTTCTATTTTTATTGGCCAAAATTGTCCTTTGACTGTTGAAGTGGATGATAGTTAAGAGCAACTTATTTCTCTGAGGCATCTTGCCAAATAGTTCTGGCACATTATTTATGCTTCTAAATTTTGTATCCATATCTATTAGAACACTGCACCTGTCATTTGGTCTTTTCAATAGAACCATTTTGTGGATATAATGTAAAACCTATAGTGCATCAATTTGAGGCAAGATGTCAAACAGTTCACGCAGCTTGTCTATGCTTCCACGGTTTGCATACATGTCCACTAGAGTATTTGCAACAATAATATCTGACGAATCCTTCATTTGAGCTCACGGTTTGGCAAGACATTGTAGAATTTGGCTTCGAGCCTAAAAATTGCATTTGCTAAAAAGTTTTAAAGTCTTTTCAACAAATCCATTTTGTGTATATCCTACAGCTATGACAGTCCATGAGATTCATTTTTATGAGGCATTTAATCAAATAGTTCGAATACCTTGTCTATGGTTCACATTTTACAGATATATCTACCAACGCATTTATAACTGTAATAGCTAACACTTTCACCCATAAGAGGTTTCAAGGAATCCACCGCTAGGAGCAACTAATGGCGTGAGATAATTTTTTGAATATTATAATGCTCACATATGAAATCCGTTCAACTAAATCTTTGAGGCATTTTGTCAAATAGTTTGCATGCTTCATCCATGTTCCCGTATGCTGGAAAAGGTTGAAGAATCTGGTTTTATTCCCACCAACTACATTTCCTTGAAAGTTTCGAAGGCCTTTTTCAATAAATTCAGCTCGTTCATATCCGGTGCATTTCCAACTAGCACTTGCACCCATCGGAGACTCAAGGAATATGCTGCTAGGAATGACTGAAAGAGAGGCATTCTTTCAAACAGTCCATGTGCTTTGTCTATGCACCCACATTTTTATACAGGTCCTCCAGGGTGGCTGCAAGCACAACATGTGATGAAAACATACCTTCAATTACGTTTTGATGAATATCAATACCTTGTTCGCAAGCTCCCATTTATCTTTATTGACAGGTAAAGGTCGTAGAATTTGGCTTCACACCTGAAAATTGCATTTGCTCAAAAGTCTTTTCAAGAAATCGATTTTGTGAAAACATTGCAATCATATAGGCATGAGATGACATCTTATTGAGGTACATTGTCAAACATTATAACCGCCTGGCTGGGAATGAGTGGATGCTGGCAAAATTGTGAAGTTTGGTTTTAAACTTGTAAATGCATTTGCTCAAAAAAATTTATAGCCTCCTCAACGAATCTTTATGCACATATCCTGCAACCATTGTGGTACATATGACCACATTTCTCTAAGGGATTTATCAAATAGTTGACGAGCTTTCCATATGCTTTCACATTTTGCATACCGATCTGCCTAAGTATTTCAAACTATAACACCTTTTCATTTTTTTCTTATCCGCGTGAATGCTTAGCAAAGGTTCTTGATATCGTTCACAAATTAGTTTTAAAATAGTTACAACTGCATAAAGAAGTTGCTTCACATTCCCAAGTTGCATTTGCTCAAAAATTTCTAAAACCAACCAAATTTGCTACATGCAACTTGATCTTGGGTAGTTATAATAACTACTTGTTTCCATTCGTCAACCTTTTTTTACATTATTTCACAACCTTCCTCAGTAACTTATACAAGTTTCAAAACCTTTTAACTTTAGTTAATAGAAACTGGTGGCCAAAGAAGTTAGTTTTACAACTATCTACTTAATTATTGGAGATTTGAATGGATGTGAAGGAGCGCCTTTGTTTTGCTTCGACAAAAGTGCAAGTGGAGTTTCTTTTTGTGAAACTTGAAAATCATGCTTTTTGTTTTGGTTTGTAAAAAGTAAAAGTGCACGCAAAGTTGACAGAAAGTGAAAGTTGCCGAGAGGTTAGACAAAAGTGCAAGTTGACGTGAACTTTCACTTTTTCCTAAGTAGGCCAAAAATAACTTCTTTTTGAAGGCAAACTCTCCACTTAGGCAAATTTGCAACTTACAAACTGTGCAGGCGCGAGAAATGGCAAAAAGTGCATAACTTTCAACTGGAATGTCAGATTGTCATGAAATCTTGCAACACTATCCATATTAACATTATAAATCTTCATGCCAAACAATTTTGCTCTAGCCCTTATAGAAACCACAATTTTATTGTTTCTGCCAACCGCCCTCTGAAAAATTGAAAGTTTAAAATCTCCCAAACCATTGTGTATGAGAAAAAATCGATTAAATCTAAATTAAATAAAATCAAAGAACCCAATAACATAAAGAAAATGAATTTAAATAAAAGCCATAAATGATCACTCAATGAAATAAAGACTTTTATCGAAATCTGTGTTGTTTCCTTTGGATCGAATGTGGATTGCTCAATGAAGTTGCAAAGCCATGGCTGCAACAAGCAAGTAGTGTGCTCAAGAGATCAATGTCAAAAGATCGTGATAGTGCTCAATCGACGTGTTGCGTATGCTCAAAGCTCTATTAAGTGTGCCTGAGAATACGATCGAAGAGAGAGACCAAATGAAGGAGATGAGGGGGGTTTATATAGGTTTCATCAAAGATCGATCAACGGTCCAGATAATTTAGAAGAATCAATGGAGGAGATAAGTTGAGGAATGTGCAACGAATAAGAAGAAGACATGTGTCTTGCTTTCTTTTGCATGAGAGAAGTTATCAAGAATAGAAGAATAAGTTAACTGAAGAAATAAATCAATTAAAAGAATAAAGCAATCAGTTAAGTGATTTAAAACAAGAAGAAGAGATTTGCATGAGAATAGAAGATATTTTGCTTTATTAAATATAAAAATATTTAATTGATGAGCAAGAAAGCTTGAGTTATATTAGAGATAACTCAAATTAGAAGAAAAAGCAATTTAAATAAATAATTGATTTATTTAAATTTAGAGAAGATATTTTGTAAGAAATAATTAAATAATTGGAATTATTTAATTTAGAAGATTTGAAAGCAAATTAAATAAATAAATTTATTTAATTGTTGTGCATGATTTTGGAAGAATGAATTTGATTTAATTAAATAATTTAAGAATTATTTAATTTTTAGATAAGAGGGAATTTGTTGAATTAATTAAATAATTAATTTAATTAATGTGGATGTGAATTTTGGGAAGAGGATAATTAAATAATTAAAATTATTTAATTGTGGAAGAATATAGAGGAATTTAATTTAATTAATTAAATAAAGAGGATTTATTTAATTAATGTCGAAAGTATGAGATTTAGAAGAATTTGATGAAATTAATTAAATAATTAGATTATTTAATTAATGTTGTAATGTAGGTGATGAGACAGATTATGAAATGCAAGTGATTTGACAACTTGGTCATTTTAGAGTGTCTACAACCATAAGACTTCTTGACGTGAAAAGCTGCCAGATTAGGTGAAATGGAGTCACGAACACTGCCATAAACATTATTTTGTACCATCTGTCATGGATTTTCAATATTTAATTATTTTCACAAATGCCACAAACTGGATAAGTGTGCCCGAGAAACTCAGTGAAATGATGAGCGTCTCTGCTCCAAAATGATGTTGTTATGCAAAGTTTCAATGTAAGGAAATAGATTGTGATATCTCAGAAATGAGTTATCTTAATGAATCATGCAGGAAAAATGTGACACTGGTGTTTTGCAATCGAAAGGTGACTCTGGAGAAAGGGTTCAAAGCATGGTTAGATTTGCCATTTTGACAAAAAAAAGTTTAAATTTGAACTGCAAAATAGGGTCAACATGTTTGCATGTTTTTAGATTTTTTCTAAGGTTTGCAAAATTTTGGCCGAAGGCGCTGAGATCATGCTAGGTGCTTTTGGCGTTTGGTAAAGTGCTTTTGGTGTGACAAAGTGCCTTTGGCACGCAGTGTCGTGCCTTTGGAGAAATCTCAGCGCTGTTGGTTATTAGGTCTATGGTGCAGTGCTTTTGGCAAATGCTACAGTGTTGTTAGTAGTGTAACTAAGCACCTATGGTAGGGTAGTTTAGTCCCTGTGGTTTAGGGTTGGTTAAAAAATCTTGGCGCTTATGCAAAGCAATAAAGCTCCTCTAGTATAGCAGTTAAGTGCCTCTAGTTAAAACTAAGCACCTTTGTTCATTTATTTCTAAGTGCCTATGCAAAGCAGCGAAGCACGTCTAGTAGCACAATGAAGCACCTTAGGGAAAATCTAAGTGATTTTGGTTTGAGATGTAGTTTGAGCTAGGTTGACTTTGGAAAAAAGTGTTTCAGAGGTTTAGACCATAATTGACTAGGTTTGACTTAGGGATTGTGCCATGTGTTTACTTAATAGTTGACCATGTTGACGTTGGATGAAGACTTAGGATTAGGTTGAATTTTGCAAGATTTTTAACAAGTAGTCATCCTGGATGTAGATTGTCTTACCACCCTTGCAGTCCTGAGAGAGACACTACCTGATTGCCAACTTGGTTATATAGCTTGGTTGGGCAGAGGAGATCTTCCTAGAGGTCATGGGATTTGTTTTGCTCTTTAAGATTAGATAGATCAAAGTCTTGGGGCAATTTATCTCCTTTTTCTGCAAGTAAACAAAAGAAATGATCTTGATTCTCACTAAGGAGTTTGTCAAATGCAGCTATGGCTCTAGGATCTTGCATGATTTCATTAAGGTCTTGTCTATCTTCTTGGGAGGATTAACCTTCTTGAAAGTTTTGCTCTTCTTGAGATGGGACTTGACCTATGGTGTAACTAGGTGTAGCAAAATCATGAGGCATACAGGTAGTGAATTGAGTTACATCTACCAAGGGGACATTACTCTCTTGGGGATTGGTTGGTTTGTCATTGGTTGGTCTGTTTTGAAAATTGGTTGGTCTGTCAGTTGGTGTGTGGGGAGTAACTTTTTGAGACATGGTGGAATGACTTGGTTGAGGTGTATGAGGAGGTGATTTGCACTTCTTTGGGGTAATTTTATTAGCCTTCATAGATTGATGGAGTCTAGTGGTTACCATGGGATGCACTAGGACAATATGTTTTGAGATTTTGCTAGGATTTTGTTGGATAGTTTGATGAACAGTTTACTGGACCAAAGGCGCTGGACTGTGCTACAAAGGTGTGGGACTGTTATACCAAAGGTGGGTTACTGTGTTTTAGAAGCACTGGACTATGCTACCAGAGGTGCTAAACTGTTATATCAAAGGCATTGGACTGCGCTTCAAAGGTGCATTATTGTGTTTCAAAGGTGTTGAAATAGTGTCAATGATGTTTTTAAGGCAAAATTTGATAGTTTTGGATTAGATTTTGATTGGTTTTTCTTTGACAAAAGAAAACACATCAAACAAAGTGGACAAAAGGACTGACACAACAGATAGTGTATGTTCTAGGCTCATGAAAAAGCCCAATGTTTCCACGGGTATTTAGACAATTGCAAACAATTCAAGCACTTTTTATCCTTAGAGACATGGTTTCATTGCGGTAGATCATCTCACAACTTAGTTCTCCATCGACCAAATGTCATCCATATAGGTGTTATACATTTGTATCTTCGTGAGAGATGATAGGTAGGGATATCTCACCCTCCCCTCAGAAAGCTACAAGTAGGTCACAAGAGCTTATGCTAATCAAGGGAATACTATCTGTTCTCAAGGGAGTCAATGGTGAGTAATCTTGGGGGTTTATACTGATTTCCCTTGCACTAATGATTACCGTAATGTTTAGAGGTAAAACGAGTAGTCACTATCTAGATGGTTCTTAGTAGCTTTGAGGGAGCCTTGCAAGCATGTGGCAATCTACTAAAAGCTTTGACCAATCCTACTAAGAGTATCAAACACTTCGCACAATGTGAAAATCATTTTCACAAAGTGCTAGTACACCTCTTTTGGATTTGGAACCGTAAGGCAAGGCTGACGCTGGTTAGGACTTGGCTTTCACCTTATCCCTCTCATATAGTGGTTCAAAGGAAAACTCCACTTAGGGTCGTCCCTTTTGGATGAAGTGTAATCCAAAAGTAGGACCTTATAAAGGAATAACTGAAAGTAAGATCAAGCATGTCAAACAAAGGTTCAATTGTCCCGTTATAAGAAAAATAAGGTGTAACTAGATTAGGCACACACACGATTGTAGTTGTCAATTGTCCTTTATGAAATTGAAGTGTTTTACATTCATGTCAATTGTCCCTTAAGAAATTGAAGTGTTTTTGCATTCATGTCCATTATCCCTTAAGAAAGTAATATGTTCCTAAGACTTAGATTTCAAAAAAAATGATTTGTTCAATTGTCCCTTAAGAAAGCAACATGTTCCTAAAAGTTAGTGTGATGGATTTTCCAATTCTTCAAAGCTCGTCCTGCATGAACACGTTAGAAAAATGTATTTGCTCTGTTTGAGTAATAAGAAGCTACAAAAAATTATTAGTTCCACACAAACTCAATAGTTAGCAAAATAAATCAATTTGACCAAAAGTGCTTTATTGTGTTACCAAAGGTGAGGCATTGTGCTACTGAAAGCGTTTGACTATGCTACTAAAGGCATGCTATTTTTGACCAAAGGTGTGTGACTATTCTACCAGAGGCATGTTACTATACTGCAAAAGTGCGCTAGTATGGTGCAAAGGTGCGGCACTGTTCCAGATCTAGAAAAAAGTTAGTATTTCCTCAAAAAGATAGATTTGAAAGATGATATCATGATTATATTGTGATCTAGAATGTTGATAAAAGATGAGATCTGAGATCAATGATCAAATATGATAAGTTAGCAACCTTGCAAAGGTGTGGGACTGCAGACCAAAGGTGCTTTACTGCGTGCTAGAGGCGCATTACTATCGCCTGAAGGTGCTTTGATGTACTACAAAGGTGCTTTTCTGTGTTCGGTTGCACTGTTCCGTACTATACTTTTAAAAAAATTATAAAAGAAAATAGCGATTAGTGGGTCCCACCAGGCATGCCAGAATGTGTATAGGAATAAAATTGGGATCGAACGATATCAAAAAATAATGAAATAATCAACAACTCAATCCTATAACATCAAGATAACGATCTAAGAAAACAACCAAATAATCAATGAATAATACCAAAAACAATGAAAGCTTCACCTAGATTGTATTGTTATCTTGGTTAAATGTGGATTGCTTCATAAATTACGAAACCATGTTTGCAACAAGTGGATGTAGATTGTGTTTGTGCTCAAAAGGTAGATGTGCTCAATGATGCGATGTATGCTCAATGCATCATAGGGAGGCAAAAGCTTAAATGATCGAAGAGGATTTGGTATGAGATGAGGGGGGTTTATATAGGTTTCAATAAAGATCGATCAATGGTCCAAATAATTCAATAGAATCAACGGATGAGATAAATCTAGAATTCATGATGAATGTGCACCTAACATGTATCACACAAAAAAATATTTTTGTTTGAGTTAACTGATTGATTTGGATAAAAGACATGGAGCAAACATGAGATATGATTAGATTTCATAAAAATAGAAATGTTTTTTTTTCTAATTTATGAGTTGGTGATAAAAACAATACCGATTAAGTCAATTAACTCAACTTTAGATTTGCTTTTTTGCATGATTTGAGTAAAATTAAATAATAAATTATTTAATTTTGTGTGCATGATGAATAAGATTTATTTTTAGAATAATTTAGAAGATAAACAAAGCAAATTAAATAAATAAATTTATTTAATTGTTTGTGCATGATAGAAGAATAAAATAGATTTGAAGATTTAAATAAATTAAACAAATAAATTTATTTAATTTGTTTTGCATGATGAAGGATAAATAATATATTTGATTTTATTTTATTTTTAGAAGAGAGATTCAATTTAAATAAATTTGAATGATTTATTTAAATTTGGAAGAATAATTGATTGAATTAAATAATTTAGAAATTATTTAATTATAGATAAGAGATTTAAATGATAAATTAATTAAATAATTAATTTATTCACTTGATGTGAATTTGAATTTTGAAAGACGATAATGATTTCATTAAATAATTAAAATCATTTAGTTTGGATGGATAAAGAGGAAATTTGTTGAAATTAATTAAATAAAGAGGATTTATTTAATAAATGTCGAATTTAGGAGATTTGGAAGAATTTAATGATTTTAATGAAATTAATTAAATAATTTGATTATTTAATTAACATTGAAATGTAGGTGATTTGATGAAATGCAAGTGATGCGATGACATGGTCATTTTTGGGTGTCTACAGTAGTCACCCTATTTTTTTGCATAGGTGCCTAGATATGTCACACAAGTGCCCTATTATTCGACATAGGTGCCCCTCTGCAACTTGTACCTAGAAAAACATGCTAAACAACACCAAAATATTAGTTTTTAGGGACATGAGTCCCACTAGGCATGCCAGAATGCGTACCTATGCAAATGAACTAACAAATGAACAAGCTAAACACATAACCTACTCAATTTATTAGCATAAACATTAGATAAAGGAAACACAAAACATAATGGAAGCTATATACCTGAAGCCTCTCCAAGGTCTCCTTGATTAACCAAGCAAGTTGGTGGATATGCCCATGGTTTGAGTTAGAAAGAGTTGATATTTTGAGTCCTGAAATTGGAAGCATAACGTTGCATTCAAGAGTGATATGAAAATGAGCCCCAAGAGGGTCTATTTATAGGATTTGGGGATGGAGGATGGAGGGTCAAGATTTAATTGGCAGATCACCTCTCATTGCTTGAGAGGATTGGAGGCATGAGAAGCCTTCAAGTCTCAAGAAATGAGAGGTGGTCAAAGGGGTTCCCTTGATTCAAGGAGAATCAAGGGTAGATATGATACCTTGGAAAGACTGGAGGGTAGAGATAAAAAGGGTACTTTTGGAAGGTTGTGCAAATCTTCTCCCATGCTTCCAAGTACCCCTTGAGTACCTTTTGAATGATAAGTGTACCCATTAAGGCTTGGCCAAATAAAACCTTGATTTATCATGTTTAAGTGTACAAATGATTAGTGGGTGCAAATCATAATTTAGCCTTTTAATCAAAAGTGCAAAAAATGCCAAATTAAATAAATATAAAATTTATTTAATTTCTTTTGAGATGGGAAATGAACTTAGGTGCATAAATATTTATATTTGTTCACCTAAGGTTTAATTATAGGAAAAATGTTAATTAATTGAATAAATAATCTAAAATATTTAATTAATTATGACAAATCATGAATTTATTAATTAAATAATATTTAATTAATGAATAGACAAAGTGGACAATTTAAGGTGTCTACAGGATATACAAAAATAAAAGATAAGTTGCATGAATAATGTTAAACCATCATGCACTACCAATGGGAGCATGATATGCAACCTAAGTGAATAATGTATGCAAGCAGAAAGGTGACTAGTAGTAGGTGGTCATAACCATGAGCTAAGATAAGAAGCATAAGATGGATGTGATGACTAGTAAATAGTAGGCATAGAAAGTTGTTATGGTAACCATGGAATAGGGAATTAAGACACATGATTTAAGTTGTATGCTAACCAACTAGTGCTATTCAATGAGAAAATATAAATAGAGTGCATAGATTCCTTAATGAGCTTTATATTATAAATATTGGTGCTATAGAGAATATTAAAAAGGATTAGGCACAAAAGGTTATGGAAATAGGGTTTAGGGTCTATGTAGGTTGCCATGGAGGCACAATCAAGATTAAACTAGGGTAGACATAAGCTCCAATTGCAGCATGATAGAAGGAACCAGAGGTAGGAAACCACAATCCATGAGGGAAATTGGGCCAATCCAATGGGAACTCTTGGGATATCTAGCATTAAAGTATATAAGGCAGGTGCACATATATAATATACTTGTAGACTAGGGCATGGTAAAAACAATTTGAATCTTATTAAGACTAATCCTTAGACTCAAATCCCAAACTAAAAACATAAAAACCTAAAATAAGACATCTCATATTGGTAATCAACGTAGGGCAATTTAGACCAATAGGAAATATAAATTCACAAAATAGGGATGGGTGAAAACATTTTCTCTAGTTGGGGATGTATGCCTCTCATACACATAGTAATGATCTAGAATATATTTAGGGGTTGACCACATCATCAAGAGAAAAACTCAAGGACAACCCCAACATACACAAATAGATATTTATACAACACAAGAGGGAATTAGTGAAAAACAAAAACTTATAAACCTAAGACAAAACAAATACTTTTAGCTAATAACATGGGGATACAAGTAAAGACTAAATATGTATGAAATCCAAGTGACTTTTAGAAATATGTTATAATCCAAATCCTACAAAAGGATTCTATGGAACAAGGTCATAGACATACTAAAGCATACCTCTCTCCCTATCAAAAAATTGTGATCAAGGAGCTAGTCACCATTAGACTAAAAATGTGTTCCTTTCTTAGCCACACCATCAAACATCTGATATATCTATGCATTGCTAGGCCCTCAATGCTAAAGATGTCAAGTAAAGACTAAATATGTATGAAATCCAAGTGACTTTTAGAAATATGTTATAATCCAAATCCTACAAAAGGATTCTATGGAACAAGGTCATAGACAAACTAAAGCATACCTCTCTCCCTATCAAAAAATCATGATCAAGGAGCTAGTCACCATTAGACTAAAAATGTGTTCCTTTCTTAGCCACACCATCAAACATCTGATATATCTATGCATTGCTAGGCTATCAATGCTAAAGATGTCAAGAAACTAAACATGATGGTCATCATGGAAATCATGCAACTCAAAGAAAGGGTAAAATTATTCTTGCTTCTCTATACTTTCATGCATTATTTAAGTTCTTAGGGTAGAATATGTTGATTCATAAATAACAAATTAAAAATCAATATTAGAACACCCATGTGGATCAAGATTGTCACCATCTAGGACTTCAATACCATCACTTTGAATGACCTATTTACATGAACCAAGGAATAAATTAAACACCTCAAACTCATATGTTATGGATATATGCACCTAATTATGATTCTAATTTGCATAAAGAAATAAGTTTCCATGCACCTCAAATTTAAAAGTTACTTGGGTATGTCTTCAAATTGGGCCACACCATGCTTGTCTTGAAACTCACCCAAATATTCTAGCCTATCCAATTCCTAACATTTATTCATTTCCCACATACAATAATCAATATCTAGTACAATACATCCCTCCTTAGCATAAGAAAATTGACTATGACTAAAGTGAAATGAGTCATGCATGGTTACATATTCATCATTATCATGGACAAGAGACTACCTACATGCACTGTCATTAGAAGTTCTAATATCTTCTCCCTTACTAGACTCATGTACATGACTCAAATACAAATCTGCTTCATCAACACAACATTAAGGAATGCCATGTAAAGGACCATGATATTCAAATTTCTCCTCCATTTTGAGTTCTTCATTACAACTAGCTAAGATAAATAACTATTGTAAAAAAACTTCTAATTGATTTCTTCCTCACTTACTTGAATTATCTTTCCTTGTAGCCTCCATGTAGCACAATCAGCATGGGGAAGATCACATACCTCACACCAAAGAAATAGGTTCTCAATTGCATCCACATAAACAATAGCATCACAATATTAAAATGCAAGTCCTTTAAAATAAAAGTCCATGTCTACACCATCACTTTTATTAACACACTCATCTTGAAGTTTAGAACCATCTACCTCATTTCCATGTAGATAATAATTTGTAGAAAGGTAACCATTAGTATCATAACCATCAAAAGAAAAAAAATCATGGAAGACCATCAAGAAGATAGCCACGACCATGTTCCTCAATCTGAGCATTCACATGCACACTATCAACACTATCAACATTAGGAACAAATTCATTATAGTGAAAGATTGTACATACATTATTTTTTCATCATCACAGTTATCATAAGATGCAATCTCATATGTCTCAGTCACCTTTGAGTGTGCACCTTGAACATGGTGCTCATGAACATCATCCATAAAAGATACACCTTAAAATTGATCATAAAAAAATGTCAACTTTGTTGGCAAGAGACACTATATGGATTCATGGTTGTTGTCATTGATGGCAACAAAGGTCATCCCACATATCCGCAAGTTATGGTGTGTCTCTACCGGAAGTAAGAATGAAGATTACTGTGGTCCAGTGAACAAGAACAGAGCATGTGGCAAGGTCCGACAGATTGGTCCGGATCTCTCAGAGGAAGTGTCTTGGTGCAGTGCGGATTTGGGGAAGTCAAGAGGACTACCTTGAGTAGTATATTCCAAGGATTTAGCCTCCGGTGATGAACAAAGAAAAAGATATGAATAGTTGAGTACTGGATTCCTGAGAGACAGTGAGAACAGAGGAAGAACTGACTGACAGAGTATCAGACTATTTTTTGGATGTGTTACTGTTGATGGTAAAGGTTGTGAAGGCATGAATCATGTTTGGCCGACATGATTAATGATATCTACAAGTATATGCTTGATCTGCATTGCTTGGTGAGCAAGGATTCAGCCGACAGAACAGAGTTTGTAAGAAACTAGATTGTTCCGGATGCCGACTAGAAAGGTGATGAAATTACTTGTGCGGATATATATAGAGGATGGATTTAGTTGTGAAGGGTGTAATTGTGTGATGGTGTATGCGAATAAGTGCAGAACAGAGCAAAAGTAGTAAGAAAGATCCGGTATGTGAAAGGATAGCAGAATAAAGAACAGAGGAAAGATGAAGTGCAGCAGATCAGTGTACTGAGCCTAACCGGAACTGAACTCCAGCATATATAGATGCTTCCAATCAGTTCAAGACTGTGATTCTTATCACTTTGTAGACAGTGTGTCTCCTTGTAGGCAGTGGGCCTCTTTGTGAGCAGTGTGCTCGGGTAGTGAGCCCTAATTGGCAAGTGCCATTTTGTAATTCCTTATTCTTCTAACAGAGAATAATCTTTGGGTTAATCACCCCGTGGTTTTCTCCCTTAACAAGGTTTCCACGTCAAAAAACTGTGTCATGTGTTTTTCATTTCATGATAATGTTTGTTTGTTTGATTCAATGCTGCATTGATTAATAAGAAAGTTCAAAAGAAGAAATAATTAGGATAACTGATTCACCCCCCCCTCTCAGTTATCAACAATTGGTATCAGAGCAAGGTTCCTCCTAATAGAGCCTAACAGCTTGAGGAAGATCTAGGAGTTCAAATGGATGCATATGGTTTAAGGGAGCAACTCAAGACTGCCCTTGAGGATCTTGAACAGTCAAATTCTGAAGTCAATGAATTAAAGGAGAGACTCAAACAGGCTGATGAATTCATGAGAGAATTAAAGGACAAATTAAGTCTCTCTATGAAAAAGAGAAAGGAGCTGCTCCAACAATTGGCAAGACAAAGTGATGAAAGTAATACAGATGAAGAATTGACTGAGAAAACCAAGTTATGTGAAAAGTTATCAAAAGAAGTCATTATGTTAAGACATGAAATGGAATCAGGAACTATAAAGTTTACTCAAGAGATTGAAGAAAAAAGAAAAGCTAAAGACAATCTAAGACAATCTCTTAAAGAGAAATCAGAAGAATGCCACCAGATGGACAGGATTATCAGACATCTTGAATCTGATCTTGAAGATGCCAAAGATAATGAAGAAAAACTTGAGGATCAAATTGTCTCTCTCAAAAGAGATCTTCAAACAGCAAATGAATATAAAGAAAAATTCAAGATAAGTTCTGCCCAACTTGAAGTACTTCTTGGAAGTCAAAAGAGGACAGATGACAAGTATGGTTTGGGATATGAGAAAGGAGAAAGCTCCGGATCCGGTCAAAAGAATTTTGGATCAGAAAATCCAAGGAATAGGCCTAGAAGACCTCCGGTAAGACAGCCCAATGCTCAAAGATATCCATCTTTCAATGGATACTACCACAGCTGCAATCACTTTGGTCACAAAGCTAATCAGTGCAGAAAAAGGATGAATCAAACTAGTCCATCCTTCTCTGGACAGTACTTTAACTGCAAAAGGTATGGACACAAGTCTCATGAATGCAGAAATATGCAAGTAAACAAATCATTCAATGGTAGATGTTTTACATGCAATAGAGTAGGTCATATGGCTAATCAATGCAGATCAAGAGATTATCAGTCAAATATGCAAAGAAATGTTATTTGCCAAATCTATAATAGGTCCGGTCATAGTGCAAAAGTCTGCAGAAGCAAGAATCAGGACAAAAGAGGTCCGGTATACAATCAGAATCAAGACAAGGGTAAACAAAAGATGAATGTGGATGAAGTTAGGAATCAGATGAACAAGATTTGGGTGAAGAAAAGTTCAGAGAATGTAGAGGTTGGATCCGCACCAGACTCTAGTGCTGATATTTCTTCCAGAAATTAAAAGTGAGCCCTGGCTCAGGGGGAGACTCAAAGAAAATCCTGTTCCCCCAGCCAATCAAGTGGTGCTGGATGTGACACAAGATGCGGAGTAAAGGGTTTGAAGATACCAGTCCTAAGATGATCCAGACAAGATTTCAGAAGTCCGCATGAAGATATAAAGAAGTTGTGATCGATCAAGTAAAGACCTGTTCTGGAATGACAGAGGACTACAAAAGGGTCCAGAGAGATCCGGAAGTACATTATTTTACTCTGCGGACTGGACAAAATGTTTGGGATGTTCTTGTAATGTGTCATCTCGATTTATCCATGATTGAAAGATCCGCATGATGTTCATAGATCAGGACTAATCCGGGATACTCCAAGCTATCCGGACAAGGCAAACCGGAATAATATAGGTGAAGCATTTATTGCAAACAGATATTAGGGTTTGCGAAATGATATAAGGGATTTCTCATAAATCAATTGCTCATTATGCACTCAAGAAGAAGTGAAAAGTGGAGCTCTGTAACAAGACTCATCAAGCACACCGAAGATCTCCTGCCGAAATCATTACATACAGAAATCAATCCAGCTACTCCGTGCAACCGAAGATGCAAAAGGTATTTTCCACTTTCGATATCTTGCTACAAATCTTTTGAAGAAATGGCTACTCCAAATATAGTAAAAATCTCAGATAGGCCCCGACCCGAATTTAAGAAACATCCATACAAGTCATTGGAAGTAGATCCCTTAGGAGCATTTTCCAGTGTTCCTCACGGAGTTTTACACACAGAAGACATTAGGGTTTACATACATGCAAGCATTGAGGAATTTGGGGAATTCAAATTGAGAGATCTCTATCACAAACAACTGATAGACAATGCTTTTGAGCTTAAACCAGAGTATAAGGGTATCCAGAAGAAACAATTTGATCAATTCATTCATTTCCCCTGCTTTGAAGAAGCTGAATGGGTCCGATATGTACTGAGCAGGATGCATGACAACTTCCTATGGCTGGATAGACCCTGCAAGATCACAAAAGAGACAATTAGAGCAGTAACTGGTCTATACTCTTCCGGAGGGATACCTATCCTCAAATCTGTCAAAAATAACATTGTAACTGAGGCCACCGGATCAAAATTTGATAAGAGGGCAATGACCATTGAAGATATTTCTAATCCGGATATCAAGTATGCGTCCATGATAATAGGATACAAGATCTATCACTCCAGCAGGGAGAATTCTGTATCTAGAACTGCAGTATATACTGCCTATGAAATGCTAAGGAAGAATGCAGAATATGATCTCTGCGAACTGCTCTTAAGCCAATTAATGGAAAATATATAGAAAATCAAGAAGGACAAGAAGAATTCCTTTAAGTATGGTACTCTTATATTATGTCTATTCTTCTACTTCATGAATGAGCTGCCCGGATCAAGTGGATGGGCATGGCAGAATGACAAACCTATTGCAGTCCAAATAAGAGACTATCTACATGGGCTTGGGGATGCCAAAGCAAGAAATACAGCCCTATGGGGATACTTCAAAAACTTCCAAAGCATGATGCAAGCAAGAGAAAGAATTCCCCAGTCTCTTGTTGAAAAATACAAAGACTCAGTGTGCTTTATGGTGGACACTGATCAGTGCCTAATGGAGGCAGTGGAGCCAAGGACTGTCTGGATCATGCCCATGGGATATGATGTGGATGAACAGATAGTGGAGCTGCATGTTCAACACATGCTAAGTCAGCCCAAAGATCCAAAGGCAGAAAGGTTTGGAACCTTTGAGGAGCTGAGTGTAAAGATCCATGTAGAACTCAGGGAACCTGAGATAAAGAGGAAGGTGAGAAAAGAAGTAGAGCACATTGCTCAAGGCCTAGGCATCTCAAAAGAGGCACTTGATGCCAGCCAGGAAAAGAGAAGAAAATCTGAGGAAGAAAAGAAAGAGGTAGAAAAGAAAAGTAAAGAAAGTGTTCCGGTTGAAACTTCCACCCGGACCAGATCATCAAAAAGATCTGCACCTCCCACAACTAAAAGTTCAAAACTGGAAGTCCAGGCATCCGGTAAAAGATCTAAGACAAAAGCCACAAGGGCTTATGAAAGCCAAAAGGATGAAGAGGAAACTGAGTCAGATGAGGGAGTAAAAGAAATAAAGAAGCAGAAGAAGAAAGGATCCGGGAAACCCTCCACAGGCCAAGACAAGGAAGAAATGGCAGAAGAATTTGCTGAAAAGCCCACTCTATCCCTAGACAGTGTAGTCAAATCAGTCACTATGGATGGGAACCTTCAACCGGTGGCTGAATTTTATGATGACTACAATGAGGCAGATCAAAAGATCCTACAAGAAGCTATAATAAGGTACTTGAACATCTACAATAAAGCTTTTATTGAGATTATCTCTGAAATCCCTAAAAGCCTAGAAAAGAAATTAGAATTAAGAAAGAATAATGCTCAGGCAAAAGATCTTGAGATCCGGGAGCAGATAGCTATTCAGCTATATCCTCAAATTGATCCCAAGACAATGAACATAATATTCAAGGACTGCAAAGATGAGTTCAGAAGTAAAGCTAGGATGAATCAACTCATGCTTGGTGAGACTGACAAGGTGGCCAAAGAGATAGAAGAGATCCTCCGGAAGGCCTTCAAAAGGTTCAATCTTCCTGTTGTAGAGGACTTAGGTGCAGAAACAGCTGTGGACTTGGAACCCTCTGCTCCAGAAGAAGTGGCCTATGAACAGGCTAGCATCTCTCCTCCGGTTTCCCCTACAGTCTCTGGATCCAAAGAAGAAGAGAAATTACAGGAGAAGGAAGCAGTGGTGAAAGAGAAAGAGGTTGACAGTACCAAGGGTGCAGAGAAAGAGAAGACTCCATCAGAGAAGACCATGACTGATAGTGGTAAGAATGTGGAAGGAGAGAAAATCCCAAAGGACAGTTCCAAGATTGCAGAAGAAAAGAAACATCTGTCTCCGGCAAGAGACACTGCACAAACTGTTCAATAATTTTTGAGCAAAGAAACAATAGAGATCGATGAACCGGAGCTACTACAAGGCCCATTCAACTTTGATTCCCTCTCTCCAGTGCAGACAATGAAGATAGCCTCATTTGCAAATGCTAAGGCAAATGAAAAGCTCCTAAAGTCTCATATGGAAGACTGTGAGTTGATAGAGGCTGCTTCCGGAGTGCTTGAGAAGATTATGCCATCGGTCCAGATAGATCCGGTAGCCTCCTCCTCCGGTAATCTCAAAACCTTAGTCAACAGTGTTAATACACATTTTGAATCTTTAGAAAAATCAGCTGAAGAAAAGGTCCGGAAGGAGTTTTTGGATAAAAGGTTCTCCGAGGTTTAGGGTTTGATCATTAATGATAGGAGAAACATGAACATTGGGATAAAGAGCTTAGAAAATGCTCTTAAGGATGGCGGTGAAATATACAAATTTTGTATCTCCTGGTCCAAGGTAACAGTGGACATTGAGAAGAAAATAAAAGCGCAAGAGGACACACTACTAAGCTTGTCTCAAAGTTTTGATCCTCTTTCTTCCTCTATAACAAATCAAGAATGTCAGACTATTGCAGTCTTGAGTGAAATCAAGAAATTGGAGAAGGAAAGGAAAAATAGAATAAGCAGGTTGAGTGAGCTTAGGGGGTTAATTGTCCCTAAGCTAGAGGCCATGCATGAGGCCATAGCAGAAGCTCAAATCATAGCCCAGACAAGTGATCTGAAAGATCTAAAAAGGGCAAATGCATTTGCATTTTTGTTGAGTGGTCACATTTCAATTTTGGATAGAATGAAGCAAAGTTGGGCTACAGAACTGATACAACTGAAGACATCTTTTGCAGACATTCTTCAGTATATGTGAGTATGTAAATATGCGGCTATGTATAGAAAATTTTTGAAAATTTTGGTGTGCAGACCCTACCCTTTGCCATTGATGTCAAAGAAGGAGTGAGGAGCAGTGAAAAATGAGGAATCCAACTAAGGGGGAGTTCCAGAAATTGTATATAGAGCATCAGCCAAGGGGGAGCGTAGTATAAACACTTAGTCATTTTTCACTAAGTGTTGCCATCAATGCCAAAGGGGAAGATTGTTGGCAAGAGACACTATATGGATTCATGGTTGTTGTCATTGATGGCAACAAAGGTCATCCCACATATCCGCAAGTTATGGTGTGTCTCTACCGGAAGTAAGAATGAAGATTGCTGTGGTCCAGTGAACAAGAACAGAGCATGTGGCAAGGTCCGACAGATTGGTCCAGATTTCTCAGAGGAAGTGTCTTGGTGTAGTGCAGATTTGGGGAAGTCAAGAGGACTACCTTGAGTAGTATATTCCAAGGATTTAGCCTCCGGTGATGAACAAAGAAAAAGATATGAATAGTTGAGTACCAGATTCCTGAGAGACAGTGAGAACAGAGGAAGAACTGACTGACAGAGTATCAGACTATTTTCTGGATGTGTTACTGTTGATGGTAAAGGTTGTGAAGGCATGAATCATGTTTGGCCGACATGATTAATGATATCTATAAGTATATGCTTGATCCGCATTGCTTGGTGAGCAAGGATTCAGCCGACAGAACAGAGTTTGTAAGAAACTAGACTGTTCCGGATGCCGACTAGAAAGGTGATGAAATTACTTGTGCGGATATATATAGAGGATGGATTTAGTTGTGAAGGGTGTAATTGTGTGATGGTGTATACGAATAAGTGCAAAACAGAGCAGAAGTAGTAAGAAAGATCTGGTATGTGAAAGGATAGCAGAATAAAGAACAGAGGAAAGATGAAGTGCAGCAGATCAGTGTACTGAGCCTAACCGGAACTGAACTCCAGCATATATAGATGCTTCCAATCAGTTCAAGACTGTGATTCTTATCACTTTGTAGACAGTGTGTCTCCTTGTAGGCAGTGGGCCTCTTTGTGAGCAGTGTGCTCGGGCAGTGAGCCCTAATTGGCAAGTGCCATTTTGTAATTCCTTATTCTTCTAACAGAGAATAATCTTTGGGTTAATCACCCCGTGGTTTTCTCCCTTAACAGGGTTTCCACGTCAAAAAACTATGTCATGTGTTTTTCATTTCATGATAATGTTTGTTTGTTTGATTCAATGCTGCATTGATTAATAAGAAAGTTCAAAAGAACAAATTATTAGGATAACTGATTCACCCCCCCCCCTCTCAGTTATCAACAAACTTATCATTACCAACATGTGTAGCTATTACACTTATAGTATATGTCATTGAACAACATTTACCCACCCAAAGGCTTGGTCCATACATGTAGGTTTAAACTCTAGTGGAAGTAATATTTTATCTGGTGAAATCCCTCACAAACAATATAATACATACATTTTACTTTGGCCCACCTTCCCTACGGATGTAAGAGAATGCAACTACAAACCTTTGATTAAAATCTAAAATAGACTCTCCCTCTTACCTTCTGATATTAGAAAGTTCTTGGATAAGAGAGGTTGGATCAACACCACACATATATTTCTCATCAATGGTAGTAACTAGATCATTCCAAGGAGAAAAGTGATGTTTAGGAAAATATTTCAGCCACCTCTTTACACTCCCACACAAGGGCTCAACAAAAAAATTCATCCATGTGTCTTCTCTTTAAATATGAATAGTCATCTATTATATTAATAAATGATTGCACATGTGCATCCCTTTGTGAATCACTTTGTCCATTAAACATAGGTAGGGTGAGTGCAAGAAGTTACGTCCAATTTTTGGCCAAAAAGAGGAAGTCTTTTTCCTAAAAATCAAATGTTTTCATAGTTGGGGTAACAAACTATTAACATGGTGTAAAAATATAAAATGTAAGATTTTATTTCTAGTTTTCAAATATGTAATTTATTCTAATACCTAGATGATAAAAGTTGGTTTTGTATAGGATGTACAAAAGTGATTTTTTTAAAAAAATATTTTTTAGGCCAAAACATGCAGTGTACGGCTAGCATAATTTGACTAGAAATGAAAGTAATTTTCTAATTCCTTTTGTGGAAAGATGTGTATGATGTTGAGGTTTAGTTAGGATATTTTTTTATAATTTTTAAGTAATTTTTTTAATTAATTTTTGACTGGGCCTAATTTGTTTTCTTAAAACCCTTTGTGTACAACCAACATAATTTGAGCTAAACTAATCATAACATGAAATATTTTTTTCATGTAGAGAATGATGTCTAGATTGGTCAAGTACATTTTTTTATATGTCAATATCAAAAGTTATTAAAAAATAGTAATATATGTCATTTCAATTTATGAGTCCCTTTGTTTAAAAATTAGTTAATAAATTGAAAAATATGTCCAATAGTAAAAAGAATTAGATATTCAAAAATTAAACATTATCATCTATAATGGGTTTTAATTTGGTCCAATTTTTTTTTAAATTTGTCGTCAGCCATATTGCCAAAGTCAGTTTTTACTCTTCCTTTCACCATGACATTATGCTTGCAAGTCCAAGGATAAGGGTTGGCCTTCCAAGCCTATTACAAGCCTAAAACCAAAGAAAAATTAAAATTTTCATATCTAAAATTTCATGGAACGTGACCCCACTACAAAACACATACCCGTTCTAAAATGGATAAACTTCTCTTAACAAGAACCCTAGACTAGAGGTTATCCAAGACAAGTCCAATTGTTTGCATTCATTAGAAACAAGGGAGGGACGAGGAGGTTTATCCTTTTGGTAATTTATGGTTGCAATATGAGATCAAGAATTTAATACATCAATCTCTAGCATCTCTACATGACTTAATGTCTACAAGTTCATGCATTGATACCTCTAGGCTTTGTAATGGTTTTGGGGATGGAATGTACAACTAATTGAACAAGGTGACGTATCACTATAATAATTAGGATCATATTCTTCATAGTAGCTAGGTATAGATGTATAATATGATGCATATGATGAGGAAGACCTAGAACCACCCTTACACTCTGAGTCCATGTTTTATAACTTCATAACAATATGTTGAAACTAAATAATAATCTCATACAAATATGCCTTTATATGAAAGAAACTATGTCTATATAAAAGGAGAGAAGAAGAATAATGTAACTTAACCTCCTACTACATCTTCTTGAAATATGAATTGAATCACCATAGTAGGCTTGAAAACAACAACATTGCTATGTAGGAAAAGTGGGAATAGGGTTGGTTTGATGATATGCCTAGATCCTCCTTTCACTACACACATTCAAGGACATTTAATCAAGTTGAGTCACAACTTTTGTAACAGGATTCACCTACAGGTTGGTTGTCACTTGTAATGATAGGGAAATTTGGAAATTGATGATTAATGTGTTAATTTAATGCCCAATTATGCTTAAAACCTTAATTATGCAAAATCGTAAACAAACAGACGAATTCCAACAAATGCTCACACAAAAAGACAGTAGATAGAGATTAGTTACTAACCATTTTTTGAAGTTTAGGATATTGAACAGTTGGGGGCATAGGGACTAGTGCCCAAGCCCAAGGTGGCAATTTCTTTAGGGACTTCCAGATTCCTTCCAACACTGATGATCCCTATTCAGATGATTTTTGTCTCTACAAATCTGAAGGGCATGGGGACTAGCACCCAAGCCCTGACAGTGCTCTTTTTTGCTTCTTTCTTTTAGATATGGAATCCTTATCCTCTACAACACTCCTCTGCAACTCCACTCTACAAAACTTGATACCTATAATCTGCAATCACAAGGACAGGGGTTGGGGGTTGTGGTGTTTAGGAACTTGCCTCAGTTAAGCCCTGGAATGGCATTCAAGCCTTCCAACACCGTTGTTTGATAAAGAGTGCATATCCCTGCAGGATAGAGGTAAAAACAAATTGATAAATGGTTGATTCAACATAAATAGATATCACCTCAGAGGTCTAGCTCGCATGTAGATGAATATACTTCAACACATGAGAAGATGAAGCCAAATCTACATAACAAACACAATAACAAGACAAGTCTACTCTACCACAATGAATGCTTTGAATGCTCTACAATAATAAGTTCACCAAAGTATCATAATCATCTTCTAGTTTACAAATGAAACCCTAAACATGCTTATATATGCATTCTCACTACAAATTTCATAATTCAAACTTAAGATGTCAGCAACGGAACCTTTTAACAGTCATAAAATTGATATTCAAATTTGGGACCCACCTAAAATAGGGCAAGACTAGGGCACGAGTACCCAAGACCCTGGGTCCTATTTTAAGGTAGGGTCAAACTCAACAATGTCCCTAAAGCCCCATTTGACATGGGTTTCAGGCCATTTTGTCTCGAGAGTTAAATCTAACATGCAAGATGCAAAACAAGGGACCCGAGAGCTAAACTTAAGAGGTAAAAGTCCTAGGGGGACATTTTATGACATAACATTTAGCCCCCACTTTAACGTATGTATGATCTTACAACCCATACATGCATTAAAGTATGGTCAAAACACAACAAACATGCCAGACACTTGAAGCTAATACATACACAAAGATTGAGGAAGTATTTCTAGCCCCCAATCTCAAGTAGACATTAGAGAAAACATGCCACAGACATGCCAAACAAAGTGAATATAGTAACAGGCACACAAAACACGGAGAAGATAGTAACAGGCACACATGACACGAAGAAGACAATATTGAAGACACACAAAACACGATGAATACAATGAACACAATGATTATTTCTTTTTCATTTTCATATATATAAATGAATGTAGATACATGGAAAGTAAAAATGCAACACACAACCCCAAAATGTAGGAGGGGCGAGGAAAGAGGTACATAAGGTACAATAGCACAACATTTGTCATTATCCTTAATCTCTTTTTCTTTAATTTTTTCTTTGCTTGGTTCAATGTTAGGTGGAATGTTTTCTTGTTGAGGTGCATTTCATTGGGCAAAATCTTGTCTTCTCTACCTCCTTTCTCTTGCTTGTCTATTCCTTCTTGTCTTGTTACTTATATCTTTGAAAGTAGTTTCATGTTTTTCCATAGTTTTTCTTATTTCAGAGGAGGAAGCTTGTTCAAATCTATTTTTTCTTTATGAAGTGCTTTGTTTTCCATGAGTCACTCCTGATCCTTGTAAGGATGATGGAGGAGGAATCTCAGCATAGAGTCCTTTACCTTTATCTCTAGGAAGTTCTTCTAATGCGGGTTGTTCTTCTCGATTATACCCAACATCTATCCCTAAAGGATTTAATGTGAGAGGCCTTTTCTCATCCACTAATGCTTCATCTTAGCCAAGGAGAGCATTGGAATGAAAGAAAGATAAGGTGTCATTAGGAAGGGTAGGTGTTGTATCATTAGTGATGTCCAAGGGATTTGAATTTACAACCATAGTAGAGCTATCCATAGTCTTCTCATCTAAGGTTATTGGACATTAAACTAAAGGATAAATAGGATAAATTATGGAATCATCATCATCATCATCATATTCTTTAGCTATCAATTCCAAGGCATTAACAGAAGAGGGATTTTCACACTTATCTTTCTCATGAGAGTTCTTAGAGATGAATTTGGTTAAATCTTCTAATATCAAAGGATATACTTGTATGAGTAATGTGAAGCTATCAAAATCATGTATATAACAAAGTAATTTAAGCTCATGTGTAGAACATTTAGAAACCTCAATATCATGTACGCATGCTATGTGTTCCAAAACATGAGGGTTCTCATTAGTGAATTTAGAGAAATATTCAAAATCCAAGATATACTCATGCAAATATTTCCATGAAGATGACATGTATGTATGTTTTCAAATGGATATCAAATCTGATTTTAAAATATTTTGATATATATGCAATGAAATGTATGCAAAACTATGTATTTTTATGACCTAAAAATGCTTGATTTTTTCACTTTTTTCAATGCAAATGCCTAAAAGAAGAAGTTTTGTGACAAAATTGCAAAGGGGAAGTGAATTAAATCCTTATTATTAGTCCAATAATCCAGAAATATCTTTCACAACATACCTATCATGCAAATCTAGATGAAGAATGAATTAAAATCTAGTGAAAATTCAAGGATTTTAAACCCTAATTGTGAAATTAAGGCATGAAACTATGAATGAAGTCTAATCAGATTTAAGATGTGAAATATCTTAGCTCAAATCTTAAAATGTTGTCACAAGTTCTACAATGCTCAGTGCAAGTGCAATTTTAAGGAAAAATGAGTGAATATGCTAGTTTTTGTTGAAATTGACTATGTGAAAATGCAAAATTTGAAATGTAAATGAAAAAATACACTATAATGAAACATTAAAATCAGAAATCAGTTCTAAAAGAGTTTTTAAAAGAGTAGTAAAATCTGAAACAAGATTTTAACCACAAACCCTAGCTTTTGGAAAAACTAGGTTATATGAAAAATGCAC
Source organism: Cunninghamia lanceolata (assembly GCA_027924645.1). Classification (NCBI taxonomy): domain Eukaryota; kingdom Viridiplantae; phylum Streptophyta; class Pinopsida; order Cupressales; family Cupressaceae; genus Cunninghamia; species Cunninghamia lanceolata. The sequence continues at coordinate 7,959,197 of BSBN01000252.1, read as the reverse complement.
AATTTCAAGCAAAATCTAACAAATTAAGCATGAAAATGCAATGAAAATGAATATAAAATGATGTAATGCTGTAATTTATATCAAATCTGATGTAAAAATCAGAGACTAGATGAAATTTAATGAAATTGATGCAAACTATGTCAAAATGCAAGCCTAGGATGCCAAATTTTTTCAAATTTTTTAAATTTTTCATTTTTTTTTTGTAGATTTTCAAATGCAATAATGAAAATTAAATGAATGAATGTAAATCTAAAGTACAACACTCAAATAGATGCAAAATTCAATAAAAACACGGGTTCACCAAAATGTTATGTAGGAAAAGTGGGAATAGGGTTGATTTGATGATATGCCTAGATCCTCCTTTCACTACACACATTCGAGGACATTTAACCAAGTTGAATCACGACTTTTGCAAGAGGATTCACCTACAGGTTGGTTGTCACTTGTAATTATAGGGAAATTTAGAAATTGATGATTAATGTGTTAATTTAATGCCCAATTATGCTTAAAACTGTAATTATGGAAAATCGTAAACAAACACACAAATTCTGACAAATGCTTGCACATAAAGATAGTGGATAGAGATTAGTTACTGACCATTTTTCAATGTTTTGGATACTAAACAGTTAGGGGCACAGGGACTAGTGCCCAAGCCCAAAGTGGCAATTTCTTCATGGACTTCTGACTCCTTCCAGCACTAATGATCCCTGTTTAGATGATTTCTATCTCTGCAAATCCAGAGGGCACAGGGACTAGCACCCAAGCCCTAACGGTGCTCTTTTCTACTTCTTTCTTTTAGATCTAGAATCCTTATCTTCTACAACACTCATCTACAACTCCACTCCGCAAAACTTGATACCTATAATCTGCAATCATAAGGAGAGGGGTTGGGGGTTGTGGTGTTTAGGAGCTTGCCTCAGTCAAGCCCTGGAATGGCATTCAAGCCTTCCAACACCATTGTTTGATAAAGAGTGTGTATCCTTGAGGGATAGAGGCAAAAACAAATTTATAAATGATTGATTCAACACAAATAGATATCACCTTAGAGGTGTAGCTCGCATGTAGATGAATATCCTTCAACACATGAGAAGATGAAGCCAAATCTACATAACAAACATAATAACAAGACAAGTCTACTCTACCACAATGAATGCTTTGAATTCTCTATAATCATAAGTTCACCAAAGTATCATAATCATCTTCTAGTTTACAAATAAAACCCTAAACATGCTTATATATGCATTCCCACTACAAATTTCATAGTTCAAACTTAAGATGCCAGCAACGAAATCTTTTAATGGTCAAAAAATTGATATTCAAATTTGGGACCCATCTAAAATAGGGCAGGACTAGGGCACGAGTGCCTAAGCTCCTGTGTCCTATTTTAAGGTAGGTTCTAACTCAACAATGTCCCTCAATCCCAATTTGACATGGGTTTTAGGTCATTTTGTCTCGGGAGTTAAATCTAACATGCAAGATGCAAAAAAAGGGACCTGGGAGCTAAACTTAGGAGGTAAAATTCCTAGGGGGACATTTTACGACATAACAAACATAAACATTGATTTCTATGGCAATAGAGTTACCACCTCTTTTAAAGAGAAACACCTTGAAGCACCAACTGATCTTCAAGGATTGAAAATAATTTGGGTCTTCTCCACCAGTAAAGACTTAAATATCTATTAGCCTCAGAAAGGCCATTACTAAGGTTGGCTCCCTAATGAAGTTTCCTTTTTTTGGCTCTCAAAGCTATAGTTCAATTTTCCCAAAGAAGACACTCATTTTCAATGTAAGGGGAACAAGATGTAACTATGGAAAATAGGTAAGACTCATCAACATAAAGTGGAGCACTTTGGGTCAATTGATAGGATAGGTAATATCCTCTTCTTATTTAGGTTCTAAACCTAGGAGGGTGATCCTTGAGGTCTCCTTGATAGGAATATTAAAGACAAATGACAAGATCAACACAAGCCTTCAATCAACCATTCCCTAATGATATCCATGAATGGACCTACTAGACCTCATGAAAAGTAGATTTTAGAGAAGCATGCACATGCAAAAATAAATATAGAAAATATGTATCACCAGTATAAGTCCCTTTAAACTTACATACGCATCATGATATTGCTGACTATACTAGCATGATCCTATGAAAGTATTCAATTTGAGGATATGGATAAATTTGTAATAATAAATCATACTAGTGAGTAGGACCTAAAAAATACCCCTACACTACAAAAGGTAACATGGATTATAATTTAATGAAGAGATTGATCCCTCAACCCACTAGATTAGTGCCTACTTAGTTGGGAAACAAATTCACAATATTCAAGATAGAAAGATACATGTATGTGACAATAATAAAAATAAAAGTATGCACATGCTCATATCATAAGAACAAGGAAACATTAGATATTATAAATAAGTCAATAGCCATCTCCAAATCTCATATGTATTAAGGAAAATATCATTATAAAGCATGTGCAACATTTTGCAACTCTACAAAGTTAACTAATCCTTAAAGTATACATATCAACAAGTGTGATAAGAGAGATTGTAGAACAAAATCCCCTAATATGTTATTACCATACATGAAGACATCTAATCATGCAACTACCTAGTTAAACTATACCCTCCTATAGTTAATATAGAAAATACACTTCCCTTATAGTGTTTCCACTTATAATGATTAAGTCCCAAGATTACATTTAGGCTACAAGTGCAAGAAAATGGCTAAAATACCAACCCTCAAAACATCCCAAATTCATGTATATCTAGCCTTGTAGGTTACATTCAAATTCATGGATGTAGATGTGTGACAAAACAAATTACATTAGTAAAGAGCACTTTTCATAGTCAATACATTGTTGCAAATTGAGATAAAACTTTTCCAACAAAAAAATCATTATTGAATTAACTCGTAGTACTATGGGACAAGAAGGAGTAATTTCCAAGATTATAAAAGTAAATGAACTCAAATTTTTGTGTTTGCAACAACATGGGGCACCTTTGTGACTTTAATTCATCTTTGTACCTCACTTCCAATAATAGAAAATCCCATGAAGACCAAGAAATAGTATAGTGGAATAGGGGAGAAAGTCCATACTCATGCAACTAATTAGTCTTATAATTGATGCCTATAACTCAATTTATGCCAACCCCTATTTTAAATTGCATACGACTTTGTGGTGGTTGGAAAGTCTCTTCACATAATTGTAGAATCTCTCATGGAATCATGGGTCAATAGAAATCTCATTGAAACCACCAAGGATAAGAGGAATATATCTACAAGTATTAAATTTCCATCACTAGATACATTGGTGAGAAAACCCCTTAAAATATGGAATTTGGTGCAGGGGCACCTAGTCTTAATATTGTAATTGGGGTCAAATTTTGGTTTTGTGATGTTGAGTCTTGTATTTGGGTGTAATAAGGTCTATTGAGACCATTTATAATGTTTTTAGTTGATTAGAGTCATATGGGGTTAAGGTTTTGTAAAAGTTGCCATGTTGTGTCAAATGTTGCAAAAGTTGCAATGCAACTTTATATTTTTGTTTGGGGTTTGGAAGTTGAATGGTCACATCTTCAAAAAATAGTTTGAGGCTGTTGGTTTTTGGTTGAAAAGGTATAAATATTGCTTTGTGTGGTTGAGGCAACTCTTTGGTGTGAATTGGAGATCAAACAACAATAATAAAACTTTGTTTTTTTCCTCGTTTTTCCTGGTTTTTTTGTTGTTCCAACTCTAAGTACGGCCCTATACGGCCTAGAAATGAAGTAAGAGTTATATGAATTGATTATATGTTGAATGAACTTCCATTTGTAGGTGGTTTCACTCATTTTCATCAAAGTTGAAGGAAGATAGAGGATTTTGATTTGGAACAGCCAAGAAACCCTAGGTTGAGAGGGTTTAATTGAAGAAGTGAGTTTTTTTGAATCATTCCACAACTCCAGTTGATAAAATTAACATATTCAGACCTTATCCAATGTGAGGAATTCCTTGAAGTGAAAATTTGCAGGGTGGGTTTTGATTATTACATAGTTGCTTTGGAAAATAGGGCTAATTAGGCCTATTTGAACGATAACAGTCAATTTTAGACCCATGAGTTACAAAAAAAACCCCACCTAAATTTGAGATATGTTGTGAAAGAGGAAAATGGGTATCTAAATCTGTAATTAATTTCTAGGTGTGATGTCAGGTTTGAAAATTATGCTTGAAAAACCTAGTTTGTTGTCCTAATTAGGCATTTATCAAAACGGGATAGTCAATTTTAAGGCCCTATGTTGCAAAACAAATACCCTTGATTTCCACATATGTTGAATAACTTCCAAATGGGTACTCAAAATAGGTTTCATATTTTGGATATGAGGTCTTCTTCAAAATTTATGGAGAAAAAACCCCATTTGTTGTACTACTAGGGAAGTTGAAGATTGGTGAGCAAATAACCAAGTTAGGCTTTCAAATTTGCAAAGGTTGTTCATTGGTGATTGTGTTTGATATCCTCCATTTGATCTACATCCTATTGGTATCAGAGCATAGGTCATTCTGATTTGAAGGAGAGAAATTGTGTTGAAAAGTGGTCAAGATGCCTCCAAAAAGCAATCATATGGCTAGAGAAATGCAAGAGATGAAAGAGAAGACTGAAAGGGAGATTAGAAGGTTGAAGGAACTGTAAGATAGGTTGGAGAAAGGATAGAGGCTATGGAAACCAGTCAGAGAAGAGGTGTGGTCATAAGTGATTGGAGTGACAGTGAAGAGGAAGGTGGAAAGGAGAATCCCCCTGAAGAAGAAGAAGAGGAATTGGATTCTGATGAGCAGAAATTTGCCAAGCTACTAAGAGCAATCAAGGAAGACAAGCACAAGGTGAAGATTGATTTTCCTATGTATGGAGGTAACTTGGATGACGAAGAGCTATTAGATTGGATTGCAGCACTTGATAACTACTTTAAGTGTGAAAATGTTCCAGAGGAGCAAAGCGTGAAGATAGCAAAGACAAAATTGAAGGGTCATATACTATTATGGTGGGATTATGAGCAATCTGAAAGGAGGAAGAAAGCTAAGTCAAAGATTGTTTCTTGGGATAGAATGGTGGTAAAACTTAAGGGTAAGTTTCTTCCAAATTATTATGTAGTTCAATTGCACAAGAAACTTCAAGGTTTGAAGCAAAAAGATATGGATGTCAAAACTTATACTAATGAGTTTTATAAGTTGAGTATAAGAGCAGGTCATATGGAGGATGATGTGGAGAAGGTGGCTAGATACCTTAGTGGATTGAGATTTAATATTCAAGATGATTTAACTATGGCAAATCCAAGAACAGTTGAGGAATGCTATCAAATGGCAATAAGGGTTGAAGAAAAGATCAAGAGAAGGCAAGACAAGTCAAATAGGGGTAGAGGCAGCAATATCATAGGTAGAGGATCATTTTCCAACTCAAGGCATTCATATGAGGTTCAAAAAGATGCAAGCAAGGTGCAAGAACAAGTTGTTGATCAGAGAGGTGAATTTAGAGGTGGTAGATCAGACTTTAGAGGTAGATTTGGAGGACAAGGAAGAGGTTCACAAGGATTCTTAGGAAGGTGCTATCAATGCAATAAGTTTGGACATCAAGCATGGTAGTGCAATGAAGGTCAAGCCTCTAGTTCACATGGCGGAGAAAGAAAGAATCAATTGGTATAAGAAGAGGATAATGAGAGTGTAAACTCTCCATTACAACATGCTACTCCTAAAGTTGGAGAATCATGGTAAGGAGAACACTCATCAAAGAATCAAAGGAAAAGGAGCCACCACAAAGAAGGACACTCTTCAAAACAACTTGTAAGTGCATGGGTAAGGTATGTAAAGTTGTGATTGATTCAGGAAGCACAAATAACATGGTTTCAATTGAGATGGTTGAAAAACTCAAGTTGCCTAGGATACCACATGATACTCCTTATAAAGTTTCCTAGTTGAATGAGGGTCAGTATATTTTGGTAAATGAACAAGCTTGGGTTGAGTTCAATATAGGAGGATATAAGGACAATATTCTTTGTGATATACTGCCTATGGATGTGTGTCATTTGCTGTTAGGGAGGCCTTGGCAATTTGATAGGCATGCAATGTATGATGGAAGGAAGAACATGTATGAGATAGAAAAGGATGGAGTCTCTTTTACTTTGACACCATTGAAGGAAGAGGACAAAGGAAAAAGTAAGGAAGCTAAGGTGATGATGGTAGGTAGAAAGGAGTTCATAAAGGCAAAACAAGAAGAGCACATGCATCTTGTAGCCATTTCTACACCTAAAGACATGGTAAGAGCAGGTATGAACAAAGTTGAGAGACTTGATTGTAAACAAGAAACTCCATTTTCTATATTACAAACTGAAAAGAGCAGAGGAAAAGAAAATTATAGTGATTGTGTAGACCTCAAGGAGAAGGCAGCATCTAGCATTGCAAGTTTGAATGATAAGAGTTGTGTTGTGGACTCTCAATCCAAGCCCCTTTCAAATTTGATAGGTGATGACATTGGTAAGGCAAGTGGACTTTAGATTTTTCTCTTTTTCATTCAGAATGAAGACCTTAAACTTTTATTACAAATGTTCCACAAGGAGACTGGGGAGATTAGTCATGATTTATCTCTTTTAGCAAAGGGCAGTAACACTGGTCAAGAGACTAGGTTTGATGCCCTGATCAGTAGGGACAAAGAGGAATTGAACACCACTTTTGTGGTGATTGTAGACTTCAGGAGTGAGGGACCCACATGTAAGATGAAACATGCTATTGATGGAGAACAAGGTGATGTAGTCCCTCAGACAGATTGGAAGTAGCTACATGTTGAAGAGGACAAATGACATCAAGGGGTCATTAATTTCCAAGCGCAGATTTACCTTCTAATTTGTTTTAGTATGGGACTGTATGGAAGGATGTACTCTCTATAGGGATGAGTGAGGATTATGTCCTCATACATGGCTACATAGTTTCATACTCAAAGGGGACTTGAGTCTTTTTTTCTGCCCAGGAGTATGGTGCAGGGGCACCTAGTCTTAATATTGTAATTGGGGTCAAATTTTGGTTTTGTGATGTTGAGTCTTGTATTTGGGTGTAATAAGGTCTATTGAGACCATTTCTAATGTTTTTATTTGATTAGAGTCATATGGGGTCAAGGTTGTGTAAAAGTTGTCATGTTGTGTCAAATGTTACAAAAGTTACAATGCAACTTTACATTTTTGTTTGGGGTTTGGAAGTTGAATGGCCACATCTTCAAAAAATAGTTTGAGGCTGTTGGTTTTTGGTTGAAAACATATAAATATTGCCTGGTGTGGTCAAGGCAACTCTCTGGTGTGAATTGGAGATCAAACAACAATAATAAAACTCTGTTTTTTTCATGTTTTTCTTGCTTTTTTTGATGTTCCAGCTCTGAGTATGGCCCTATACGGCCTAGGAAATGAAGTAAGAGTTATATGAATTGATTCTATGTTGAATGCACTTCCATTTGCAGGTGGTTTCAATCATTTTCATCAAAGTTGAAGGAAGATAGAGGATTTTGATTTGGAACAGCCAAGAAACCCTAGGTTGAGAGGGTTTAATTGAAAAAGTGAGTTTGTTTGAATCATTCCATAACTCCAGTTGATAAAATCAACATATTCAGACCTTAGGCAATGTGAGGAATGCCTTGAAGTGAAAATTTGCAGTGTGGGTTTTGATTATTACATAGTTGCTTTGGAAAACAAGGCTAATTAGGCCTATTTAAACGATAACAATCAATTTTAGACCCCTGAGTTACCAAACAACCCCACCTACATTTGAGATATGTTGTGAAAGAGGAAAATGGGTATCTAAATCTGCAATTAATTTCTAGGTATGATGTCAGGTTTGAAAATTATGCTTGAAAAACCTAGTTTGTTGTCCTAATTAGGCTTTTATCAAAACGGGACAGTCAATTTTAAGGCCCTGTGTTGCAAAACAACCACAAGATTTCCACATATGTTGAATAACTTCTAAATGGGTACTCAAAACAGGTTTCAGATTTTGGATATGAGGTCTTCTTCAAAAGTTATGGAGAAAAAATCCTATTTGTTGTACTACTAGGGAAGTTGAAGAGTTGGTGAGCAAATAAACAAGTTAGGGTTTCAAATTTGCAAAGGTTGTTCATTGGTGATTGTGTTTGATATCCTCCATTGGCTCTACATCATAATTTAAGGCACAAGAAAATGGTACTTATAGGGCTTCAACTATCACAGTAAAGGCCAAGGATGGAAAGAGGGAAGCACATAGAGGATAAACATGCTAAAAGTACACCCATCTGACTACATGTGTGGCCTTTAGAGACAACACATCATGGAGCATGGAAAAAAACCCTAAAAATAGCATGCACAATCATTTGAATAGTCCTAAGCATGGGCATTAACTAGTTTGAATTATGAATGCATCATTGTCATCCATGTGGTAGAAAGGAGAATTTTGTGGTGAGAGCACAATGCACAAAATAAGTTGTGCACACAAAGAATTGCCTATTGAAGATAGTTTAGCTATTGGATTATCAAAGAAGGACATGCAATGTGCATTCATTGAAGCACCAACAACTAGTTAAAAATTCATCAAGAGCCAACAAAGTAATTTAGGACTACAAAGTATTCCACACACATGCAACTTGGTAAATTTTTACACATTCAAAAAATTTCCACCATAGAGCATAAACCACCATAATAGGATATCAAGCTCACCACCACCCTCAAGGTGACATGAGTTGAGTGACAATCATTATCAAGCCCACATAATCCTCCATAAACACCCAAGTACATGTAGGGAAGAAAAATGGACCCCACTATCCAATGTCATGTGGATGCCATGTTGCATCACATGGTCCATTCATTGTGCCAACTATATTTGACCTATCACTAATATTTCTAGGATCAAAGAGGACATCCCACATATGTAATACATGCCACCTATGCATAAGTAGGTGATGAAGGGCTACTCCACCCAACACTCACACATGAAACAATAGAGATTCCCACCAAAAATGTGAGGAATAAAATCAAGCAACTTTTATTTCTTCACTAAAATGGAGTACAAAATCTAGTATTACATGCTACAACAACATGAGATGTTTCACAAAAGATAAAATACTACTCTATTAGACATTTCTACAATCCAAAGCCACAACTGCACATATGGAACTATCCACCGTAACCTTTCTGTTTCCCCTTTTTATTTGGTACCAATAACTTCCACGCGACTTCCCCAATTCCTTCCCAAATATTCTAGAAAGTGTAACTCCCCTTTTTGGATGCAAAGTCCAACTGCCCATTTTTTCGCCCAAGAAATTGGAAATTTGAAATTTTTTAAGTTTTTGAAATTTTGTAACATAACTTTTAGGAGCCATAACTTTTGAACCGAGCATCTGATTTACAAATAGAACCAAGCATTGGAAAGCTTGTGAAGAGGTCTACGACACACAAAATTATCTAAAGATCATTTAGTCCACTTTTCAAACCCCAATGAGGCTTCTAAAAACCTCAAATTCAAATTTGACATTCATCAAGAGCAATTTTCCAAGATGGAAACTTTAATATATCTCAAACTATAAATGATATTTAGATGATTTCTTCACCATTTTCTTATTTGTACAATTTTTCTCCTCAGGGTAAATTTTTGAGTCCATACGTACCCAAATCGGCCAACTTACTAAAAATAGCAAGTTACTTTTTTTAGCCTTTCTGAACTTCTGATAGTCCCAAAGCACTGAAGTGTTAACATGGACTCCAACACATCTAAAGAAACCTACAAAAATAAATAAATTCAAAACAACTTCAAATATTTTTGGGTGATGCAAGATTTCCCTTACACCATTGGATGCTCCTGCATTAGACACCCGGGGTAATTTGAGAAGTGACCTTGTCACATCTTAGGTGATTGAGGAAAACCAAGATGGTCAACCTCTACCTTAGACAATCATGTTGAATCTTCAACATGCCTTCCTTTCCACTTAACCAAGTATTCTTCATATTGCCTATTTCCGGTACTTCTTCCCACATGACTATCTAGGATTTCTTCTATCACCTCCTCTAAAGTAGGTGCTAGGATACTCCATTGTTCTTCTATTGGTCTATACTCTATGCCATCTTCATGATAATATACCAAATCAAAAATGTTGAACACAAGGGAAAAGTTGATTCAACTTAACAACTCTACTTCATATGCATTTCCTAAATTATGCGTCTCCAGGATTTTGCATGGCCCAAATTTCTTCATCTTCAACTTATTATATGTTCCCACAGGATACCTTTCCTTCCTCAGGTGAACTATAACATCATCTCCAACCTTGAACTCCTTAAATCTTCTCTTTTGATCTGCCTTAGCATTGTACTATGAATTCATCTTATTGATATGCTTTCGTACCTCTTCATGCAAGTTCTTTAGGTTCTCTATAAAGTCTTTAGCCTCAGAACCGCTTTTCTCTCCTCTATCCATATTCCTCAACTCAGAAGCATTTCTTGGACTACTACCATATACAATCTGGAATGGATATTTACCAATACTTCTGTTGATGAAATTGTTGTATGTGAACTCTACCTTTGGTAACATCAAATCTCATCCCTTTGGCTTATCTCCTACCAAGCATAGCAGCAAGTTGCCTAAACTCCTATTCACCACCTTTGTCTGTCCATCAGTTTGTGGATGATGTGCAGAACTAAACTTCAAATCAGTCTTCAAGGTCTTCCATAAAGTCCTCTAGAAATACCCAACAAACTTGGTATCTCGATCTGAAACTATGCTTTTTGGTAGACCATGTAGTCTTACCACCTCTCTAAAAATAAATTCTATAACATGAACAACATCACTAGTTTTATGGCATGGAATGAAGTGTGCCATCTTTGAAAACCTGTCAACCACCAAAAATATGGAGTCATGTTCTCTTTTTGTTCTTAGCAAACCAAGAACAAAATCCATGCTGATGTCTTCCCACGGTCTCTTTGGTACAAGTAATGGTTGATAAAACCTTGTATTCTGAGTTACCCCTTTGGCCATCTGACATATTTTGTAGCTTTGCACAAATTTCTTCACATCCTGGTGCAACTGTGGCCAGTAATAATTCTCACTAACAAGAGAAATGGTCTTATCTCAACCAAAATGTCCTTCCAATCCTCCACTATGCTTCTCCTTGATCAGATTCTCTCTCATGGAACTCCTCAGAATGCACAATTGGCTTCCTCTAAATAGCATACCATCTTGGATCATGAAATCCAGCCACCTTGTCCTATCCAAAGTAAGAGGTTCCAAACAAGCTTTCCAAGCCTCTACAAAATCTAGATCTTCAGGATACAAACTTTTGAGTTCATTAAACCCAAAAACATCTATCTTCATCTCTGTCAATAATTTTTTCCTTCTGCTTAAGGTATCTACAACTCTATTTGATCTTCCATTCCTGTGCTCAAAACAAAATTATAACTCTGCAAAAACTCAACCCATTTTAAGTGCCTTTGATTCAAATTCCCTTGACTATTAAGATATTGTAAAGCCTGATGATCAGTATATAGAACAAACTCTTTTGGAAACAAATAATGTCTCCATTTCTTTAAAACCTAAACTATGGAATAAAACTCTTGATCATAGACATAATACTTTTTCTTGGCATCATTAAGCTTCACACTGAAATAGACAATGGGATTAACTTCTTGACTTAAAACAACTCCTATGGCATTGCCACTAGCATCACAATCTACCTGAAATACCTTGTTGAAATCTAGAAGTGCTAAAATAGGTTGCCTTGTGACTTTATTCTTTAACATATCAAAACACTTTTCTACTCTTGTGGTCCACTTGAACTCTCTTTTATCCCCTCTCATTGTTTCAGTTAGTGGGGCACAAATACTACTACAATTCTTGATAAACTTCCTATAAAAACTTGCCAAACCATGAAAAGATCCTACCTCTGTAGCATTCCTTGGCATGGGCCATTCAACAATAGCCCTTACTTTTTCTAGGTCCATCTTAAGATGCTCAGTTGAGATAAAAGAATCCTAGGTATACCAACTCCTTTGTAAAACTACATTTCATTAGATTAACCAACTACTTCTCCTCCCTCAGCTTCTCTGAAACTCTTCTAATATGCATCAAATGCTCTTCCCAAGTCTTATTGAAAATCAAAATGTCATCTAAATAAACAATAAAAATTTTTCCCAAAAATGTTTTCAATACCTCGTTCATGAGACGCATGAATGTACTCGATGCATTGGTTAGCCCAAATGGCATGACTAACCACTCATACAAACCTTCCTTTGTCTTGAAGGTTATCTTCTATTCATCTCCTTATCTGATTCAAATCTAGTGATATCCACTCTTCCAATCAATCTTCATAAAGTACTTGGCTCCACTCAAGCAATCCATAATATCATCCATCCTTAGCAATAAAAATATGTACTTGATTGTAATTTTGTTGATGGCTCGAGAATCTGTACACATTCTCCACTCTCCATCTTTCTTCGGTGCTAATACTGTAGGTACCACACATGGAATTAGGCTTTCCCTTTTTAGTCCTTTCCTTAACATCTCGTGAACTTGTATGTTCAACTCTTTATTCTTTGTAGGAGTCATTCTATGGGTTGTCTTATTCAGAAAATTGGCTCCTGGTATCAAATCCATTTGGTGACTTATCTTTCTCATCAATACTAAACCTTTTGGAACATTATCAAAGACAAAATCTTGAAATTCTTCCAACAAGTCTGAGACTTCTGCTAGCACATCTTCACATTTCTCTTGGATGATGTTAGGAATCAATGCCAAGCAATGACACTCATACTTCATACCATCCACAAATTTCCTACCATCTACCAAGCAAATTCTGGATGTACTACATATTGTTTCTTCCACCTCCTTAAAGGGCTTCAAGATATGGCCATCATGGATAACACACCTATCATAGTGCCATAACCTTCCTAATAGAATATAGCATGCATCCATTGGTATGATGTCACACAACACCTCATCATGTTAGTCTCCAATCTTGAACTTGACTAAACACTACTCATTGACCAAATTTCTATGGTCCTTGTGTAAGATATGGATGTGGATGCCTTCTCCTTTTCAACTTCAACTTGTTAACCATCTCTTCTGAAACAAGATTATCAGTGCTTCCACTATCAATAATAATATCAATACACTTACCTTTACACTTGCACCTTCTGTGGAATAAACTCTTCCTCTGATCTAGTTCTTTCTCCTCATTTAACAAAGTTCTTCTAACAACTAGGGTTTCTTCCCTTTTAGCATCTTTAGAGTGCTTAGATTGTGCATCTTCATCTACATGTACAACCCGTGCATTACCTTTAGGTCTTCTGTTTGTCCTTCCTTGATGTCCTTCTCCACATTGGAATCAAGTTCCTCTAAAACCTCCTCTTCCAAGTCCTTGCCAATGTCTTCCTTTTCCTCTTCCTCTTTGCTCACCATTATTTTGGTCATGAGGGTGGTAGGAATTATCTCCTTTCTTATTTTTACTGGTGCCTACTTCTTCACTTTTCTTTTGATCTTCATTTCAGCCTCCATAGGATCTTCAACCAATCCTTCCGCCATGACCTCTTCCTCTTTTCTTGCTTTCAAATCTTTTATTCAACTTCTCTTCCACTTTCAAAGCAAACTAGTATGCATCTTCTATGGTGGTCATTTTGACCAAGCTTAGCTCCTCTTGAATACTTGGTCTCAACCCATTAATGTAACAAGCTACCTTCTCCTTGTTGGCCTCTATATGGCTTGCTACGATAATAATTTTATAACTCTTCTATATACTCCTTAACAGACTTGTTACCTCATTTCAATCCTTGCATCTTCTTCAACAAATCCAACTCATAGTCTACAAGAATTAACTACTTCTTTAGTTTGTCCACCATCTAATCCCATCTAGTAATATTTCCTTTTCCTCTTCTATTTCTCTCTAATTGGACCTCTTTCCACCAAAATACTGGCATGGCCCTTCAACTTTGTTTTTGCAAACTTGACCCATTCTCAATCCACATCTTCATACTTGAAATACTCCTTGTCTAACTCAATTATTAACCAATAAATTGATGTAGAAGGGGCATGCACTCAACTCAACGGACCAACAGAACCTTTATCAAGCAACCTAATGGTTATAATGTGTTACATTTAAATATGTCAAACCAGGGAATCATATTCTTCTTAGATGGCACTTGTACTGTATGTACAATCAAGGATTTTTGAGTTTATCCTAGAGGTTGTGCATAGAAACAAACTATAGTAAAGAAAAAAAAATCTATTTTGTAAACTCTAGTGAAGAACAATTGCTATAGGTAGATAGTTGTTGCAGGTATGTGCAGTCAGTGTTGTCATTGATGTCAACTGTGTCTACTAGGTGAGCAGAGATGAGGATGTTGTAAGTGTATGAGCTATTTGGTTGAGTTGCCTTGTTGATGATGATTTGGTTTCTTTGTAGAGGTGCTGAAGATGTTGAGAATATGTTTCTATTGATTGGTTTCCAAGTTCTTTTGAGAAAATTTGATTATTAAAGGAAACAGTGTGTTGAAGTGGCATTTTGGTTTACAGAGTAGTATTGTAGTTTTGCTCTGCATTTCCTCTATGTTGAAGATCCGACTTTGCAATTTGGATATGTTGTTCAGACATGTTAAGAGATGTTATATTCTGAATTTGGTGTTCTGGTTCATTGTGTAGAGAAATTTATGTTCACCAGTATGAAGACTATGTTTCTAAGTGTTGCAGAGGGGTCTGGGAGAAATGTCTTTTCTCCGTATTTCTCCATAAAAAGGTTTTAGGTCATGTGGTTTTGGAATTGTTCTTATAAGGTTTATATCTCTCTTCTGTTGAAGTTGTCCATGGTTTGGTGCTCTGGAAGTTGAATTCTAGAGATACAGTGTATGACAGAGATAGTCAAGCATGCTGGATAAACAAGATAAGGTTGTGCGGCAGGTGAAAGTTACAGAGGAATTTGTTGGTTATCAAGATGTTTTAGGATGTTTGTGGAATATGCTAGATTGTGTTGAAGCCTTTCTTGTGGTCCACAAGTCATCTTTGGGTTTGAGGAAGCATGTACTTAAAAGTTCATTATGTTAACACAGGTTTGGCTGCCCTTGGGTGTTTACACTAATTGCAGAGTTGCTTTGGTGTTTGTGAAAGTGTGGAGTAGAATGCTTGGATGAATTTGGGTCTAAGCTAAGATGTGTTATGGTCCACCTTCATTCCTTTCCACCATAGGAATGTTTATAGGAATGTTTAGGTCTAGACCTAATTTAAATTTTTTGGGTCAAGGTAATTTTTTGACCTTGGAGAATGTTCTTAAGGTTGATGACAGTATAAATGAGTTTCAAAGGATCATGATTGGGTGTGGATGTGATGGATATGATGTGAGTAATAGGGTGATGAATGTGTGGTGCAGCACAAGCTTTCATGTATTAGATTACTAGATGTAGTGAGAAGGTGTCTACTATTCTTCAAGGTTGTTGCAAAGGTGATGTTGGTGTTGTGGACAGTGAGTGCTTTGGCAGTGAGCCCTCTAGTAGTGAGACTTCTGGTAGTGAGCCTTTTGTAATTCAGTGTTATTACTACTTTATATTGTGAGCTAATCCTCACTGTGGTTTTTCCCTTCTTGGGTTTTTCACGTAAATCTAGTTTTCTCTTGTGTTTGATGTTGGTTTGATTTAGTCTCTATTATTTTCTTTCATGATTAATCATCATAACAATCTAAGGGTTAATTGAATCTATACAGATCTAAATGTGTGTGAGGGTTTTGAAATTTTAAGCTAAAACTAATTCACCCCCCCTCTTAGTTATCTTGTGCATTCAACAATAGCTCTATTAAGAAATAACAAACACTTATTCAATGAAGCTATAAACACAAACTTGTTCAACTATCCAAGGTAACTTCTTATGAAATAACTAACCATAGTAGAAAATGATCTAGATACTAAGTCAGTGATCACCTTTATTATCTAATTCAATAGACATGACAATTAACAAGCTATAAACTTATAAGAGAACTATAGTTACCTCAAGTGGCCCTTGCTTGAGTGACTGTAATGTCACATAATCTAAATCAGATCTTTAACTGTATCAAGTACTCATTGACTAAATCTATTATCTTTTATTTATTTTTGGAAGATGTAATACAAAATTAACAATAAAAAGTGCTGATAAAAAAATCTCTTTTTTCTAGATCTATCATATATAGACATGATCTAAATCTCCTAACTGTTTTAAACTTTTAAACAAATTCTATCCTACACATG
Organism: Cunninghamia lanceolata; assembly: GCA_027924645.1. Taxonomy (NCBI): domain Eukaryota; kingdom Viridiplantae; phylum Streptophyta; class Pinopsida; order Cupressales; family Cupressaceae; genus Cunninghamia; species Cunninghamia lanceolata. The sequence continues at coordinate 7,942,967 of BSBN01000252.1, read as the reverse complement.
TCGACTCTTCCCAAAAACACATAAAGGAGACTTATTCCTAGTCTAAGCAAAACAGAAGTAGGAAGATGACTATAACAAAGATAATCTAGATATCAAAACCCTACTACAATTCTTCTTATTCACTATAAGTAGGGTAGAAATAAATGAGAACATCAAGAACAAAGCATCATTGGATTAATCACAAACCATGATCTGAATTCCTCTTAGTATTTATGACTATCTTAATTGTTGATGATAAAACCATCAAAGAGTGGAATGAGTTATGGTTAAACCATGCCCACTTAGTTCAGGTTCTCTCTCTTTTGGCTACGGGCTGTTGCATTCTCAACTATAGATAAACACCTCCTTTGTTGCAGGTTGGCAGATGAACTTTTCTATGGGTAATTGCTTCCTTTCTATGTAGGGATTAATTTCTCCATACAATATTTACACATCATAAACTACCATAATTAAAAAAATTACTATCATATTCTATAAACATTTACTAACACACACATAATCATCCATCAACATATTATATACCATTCTTAATGCTTTTAAGTCTTAAAGCATAATCATAAAGCATGGATAATGTCTGGAAATATCTTCGAGAAGTACATTTACCAAAACAAAGAAATTAGAACAAATTAAAGTCTCTTCATCACCCCCAACTTAATTTCTTTCTTGTCCTCAAGAAATTCATGGTCTCTAATTATAGTACAATGCAGTCTCCCTGTAATATGTTGGCTCCATGAATCCTTGCTCCTGCTTAAGATAAAAACCTTTTTGTTTAGCTAACCTTTCCCACCTGGTCTGCTTTACTGCTTCTTGAGATTCTTTTTGTCCCTACCAATGTGGAATGGGATATAGGAAAAGAGGAGGATGGAATGCCAAATGAAGCTAGGTAATTCCATTCTCAACAGTTGTCCTGATGTACCTATTTGCCTTGGTGATTGATACCAAGAAATTGAAAATAGAATGGGTTTATTTTCTTCTTAATTCCTGTGTTAATTCGTTCCACCTATCTGTTGAAAATTTTAATGCCTCTTTACCAATGTTATCTACCAATTCCTTGAATTTCTTGTAATCCACTAATCTGCACTCAAGGAGTTTTACTTCCACCCTAGGTTGTTGGATCAGATCCATTCCACTACTATCCAATTAGGATCCTTGTCCTCTACCTTGATTTTGAGGGGAACTAATTTCTCCCTCTCATGATACTATTGTTGTAGGATTCCTCTCCTATGCTCATTCTGTATGAATGATGCTAGGGCTTTTATCTGCACATCCCTAGTAATAATTAAGGGATTCCAAGTAGTGTAATATGGAATAGCCAATTCATGTAAATAAAATTCACATAATTAATTTTACATCTCTAGGTGGCTTTCTAGTATGCTATCAGAAACAATTCAAGTGTAAAAAGAGAGATAGGAACATCACTATACAATTGACTAAATTAGAAACACAAATATTGTTCTTGTAAAAATAGGGTATAAAACCTTGTACGAGGTCTACACCTGATTAATTGTACATTCATATCTACCATCCTATCTATTTTGAATCTCAATCTCCTTATCTCCTTATTCTTCTCTTCAATCTCCTTTTTATGCTTCTCTTCCATCTCATGCTATAAATTAACTATTTCTTCCATTCTCTCCCACATTTTCAAGCCAACAGTCAACAGGGTTGGAGGTACAACCTCTTCCTAAGGAATATATTGTTGCTTAGACTCTGATTCCTTCTTATGTATTTCTATAATGGCTAATTGAACCAATTGGTCTAATCATGTTCCCTATTGTTGATAAACTTGCAATTGATTTTCCAACCTTTTAACCCTTTCATTCAATCCAGTCTCCTTTTTTGGTATTTCTGCAGTTGTTTTTCCAATGTTGCAATCTTCTTCAAGGCTACCTGTAGCTCATCAATGTTCTCTTCAGTTTTCTCCTCTTTATCCAATAATAACTCTTCTTCTTGGACTTCATCAGAGGAGGCTGGCAATTCTTGGTTTTCTGCACTGTGAGGAGGTTGAGGTCATTTCCTTATGGTAAACAAATCCTCTTCCTCTGATTCTATTTCTATTTCCACCAAACTAGATTGTGCCATATTCAACTGCCATCTATCAACAAATAGGTATTCCCTCTCTGAATCTATGTCAGATTGCACCATAACTACCTTTTTTTGTTTGGGAGGAATTTTTCCTCTTGTAATCCCTTTTTTCTATGTGGCTAGAATGCCTTGGTGGTTGGGTAAATGCTTTCTACTTCTTTTTGTCTTTAGAGGAGGATGAAGATGTCCCACTTTTCTTATTGGTATTGGCAGTGGAAGGAGGGTTCTTAGAAATTGTGGATGATGCAGGTTGTGAGTTGGAGGCTTCAAGTTGCATTTCTTGCATTTCAAATTGTTCAGTGTGGCTACAGGGTGGTGAAATTGGATGCTCTATCCATCAGCTTTGTATAGGTGAAGTTATACGAGTGGGGGAAATTACAGGTTGTTCCATTAGGTTATCAATGTGTGGAGCTATATTCTCCTACATGTCATCATGGATACCGGTAGGTGAGGCCATTGGTTGGTTAGAGATTACAGGTGCTTCCTCTTCTTCCCTTGGTTGTGCATTTTCTACCCATGCCCCATCTTCCCTAGCTCGCCCAGCCCTTAAGGGTCTACCATCAGGGTTGATGTTGAGTCTATCATCTATGTGGTTATATTCAAGAAAATTTTCCTAGGGAATGTCTACAAACTAGGCAGACAAACTTCTTTTCACCAGTAAAACAACTAAACAGTCATGTGACAAGGCAGACTGGTTCCCTTTCTATTTATACTCAGTAGAAATTCTCTTCAACAAGTTGAACAAGTAATTTAGAACATTGACAAGTCTATTATGATGGAGATGACTCAACAAATTGAAATGCACAGTATATAATAATGACTATCTTCCATTATAAGTTAAGTACTTAATAATACGAGTAGCAACAGAAGCCCATAACTAGGGTAAAGAGACCCATTTAGTACCTTGAACTGAGGAGTCTAGTCTTTCACCAAGTTGGACAAATTTAGCCCAAGCTGCAATGGCATTAGCCTATACTAGAAATTCATCTCCAATTGTAGGTAACCTAGTTACTTATGTGATTGCATCCTTTGAAATATTAACCCTCAATCCTCTGACTACTATTTCACTATTTTTTAACGTCCTTATGAATTGTTGAGTCATGAATTCATTGTATTTGGTCAACTTGAGGAAATAGTCAAGCCACCCGACTTGTTGGAAGATAGGCCTACAGTCTTGGTCAGTTAGCAATTTTGTGTGATCATTTGGTTCCCTTCTAATGGGATCCCTTCCCTTTGTATAACAATGTAGTACTTTGTATTTCCTCTATAGTTTCTATTACCTATTCTCTGTAGTTCTTATGAAACCAATTGCTATTGAAATCAACTTACACTCTGTTACTTCCTTCTGCTTGTTTCTGCTTGTTGCCTCTATCAATTACTAATGATCAATTATAAACATTGCGCATGCAACCAGTAGCCAATAATTATGAAAACAAAGGCTTAGGCAAGGCTAATGGTATGTAAAATAATTTCCACATATGAAATCTAAGTGTAATCCCCCAACTAAAGATTGCATTCATCCACAAATGCCAAGACAACGAGGATGTATGTGAGGTAAGTTTGAAAACATCAGGAACTTGTATATAATAGTGGAATAAATGATGGTGTGATTTAAAAATTGCTATAAAATAAATAGAAATTAATGTAACAACTAATGGAAGTTGTGAGAGAAATACCATAATAATGTTGATGAGGTGAAATGTGGTACATGCGAAGATGCTGACATGGTAATTGAAGTGAATGATGTTGAAAAATGCACCGAAGTGAAGCAATTTGATGTGACTAGAAGGAAGTGTGATTGATAAAAGATCATACATGTGGAGACGTGTGGCAAAAAAGTACAAAAATGAAAGAAAGAGTGGCAACATGTTGATGATGTGACTGGCTGTGGAAGGAGGTGCTACAAATAAATGTATTGTGTGGCTACATGCACGAACTCCTCAAGCAATGAGACAGTGGCTACAAGTAGTCAAAATCCAAATGGGGTGATGTGGAGTATGTAGTGGTTGCATGTAGAATTTGAACAGGGCTTGAATGGTATGGTTGTGGGTGCAGTGGTGACAAGTCCCTTGAAAAGGGTGGGCGGTAAAGTGGTTGCAGGTGTAATGGCAATAGGTCCCATGAAAATGATGGCTGGTAGAGTGGTTGCAGGTGATGTGAACTTCTTTCTACTGAATGTTTTATTCATGTTGGTTACATTTGTTGTTGTTTTGTGTTTTTTTAAATATTTATTTTTTATTTATTTTTTTTTATGTACAAGGGAAGAGAAAATCATACCTGTGGGATGACATTAGGTGATCTTGTGAGCTCATCTATTGATGTGGCAATGGATAAATCAGCTGCATCATCTGGGGATGGATTGCATGTGTCTTCTGGTGGTGAATCTTGTGGCACTTGTGCATGAAATTATCTTGTAAGCATTGGACAAAACTATCTTTATCTAATGGCTTCTTATAAAGCCTCATATGATGTCCATTTACCATAAGTGAAAATCTAACTGGATCAATTCTGGTAAGCTGGACAACACCATTGGGAAAAATCTCTTTGATTTCATAAGGACCTAACCATTGCATATGTAATTTACCCTTATGTTCCTTATACCTGTTGTCATAAAGTAGGGCCCAATCACCTGTGTGAAATTCATTAGTCTTAATGTATTGGTCATGCCATTTGACTCTGTATTTTGTATGACTTCTATGTGGTGAACTACCCCCATTCTCTATTCATCTAAAACATTAAGCTAGTGTAGCTGATCTTTTTGAGATACATATATATCCATTCCTAATTGTACTATTGTTCTCAATGTCTTGTATTCAAATTCAATAGGGAGAACAACCTTTTTCCCATAAACTAATTCCTAGGGTGTAAACCATGTTGTTGTTTTCTATGTTGTCCTATATGCCAAGACTACTTCTGGTAATCTGGTTGCCCAACCTTTTCTATGCAATGCAATTTTCTTTGTCAGTATTGCCTCAATCTCTCTATTTGTGACCTCAACCTGGTCATTTGACTATGGATGATAGGGAGTGGCTTTATTATGTCTAATTTCATATTCTTGAATCAGGCAAGGAATCAAGTCTGATGTGAACTGTGGTCTCTAGTTAGTAACTATTTCCCTTAGCACCCCATATCTGGTAAATATTTATTCATACAAAAAACTGGCTACCATATTGTCATTGGAAAACTTTAGAGCTTTAACTTCCACCCATTTGGTCAAGTAATCAGTACACACCAATATGTATTCTTTGTTGTTAGAAGGAGGATCTATAGGCACAAAAAAATCAATGCTCCATTTGTCAAAGGGTTCCATCACCAATTGTGGCTATAAGGGCATCTCTTCAGTTCTTGTAGGTCTACCCATCTTTTGACATCGGTCACATCTTCTTGTGTACTAAACTGTATCCTTGTGTAGCCTACCCAATAATATGTAATATTTAAGATCTTGAGTGCTATCCTTTTGGCTACAAAGTGCCCCCCCACAAGGTTCATCATGGCATGTTTTAATAATATCATAAACTTCATCTTCTCTGATGCATCTGTGCATGACATGATCATGGCCTATGTAAAAGAGGTAGCCATCTACCCATGAATAAAGGAATTTGTGTTCAACCAGATGGCACCTTTCTCTTGGTGAAAGGTGTGGAGGTTTCTTCCCTGAAGCCAAATAATTGGCCATATCTGCATACCAAGGAGTTTGGACTATTAATACAAATAAGTGTTCATCAAGAAATGAGTCATCCACAATGGCATCTTCAGCATTAATAGTTAGCCTAGAGAGGAAATCAACAACTACAGTTGCCTTGCCAAGTTTGTCCACAATAGCAATATCAAACTCATGTAACAACACCAACCATCTAACTAACCATTGGTTTGTTAATTAGATATCTTATTATGGCATGATCAATATGAAAAAAGACTAGATAGCTAGTGATATAGTGTCTAAATTTATTGATTGCATAGATAACATCTAACATTTATTTCTCTATGACAATGTAATTAAGTTCAGCACCTTGCAGTTTTTTTCTAATATAGTAAATAGCATATTCCAAATTACCTTCTTTTTGTCCTAACACAACACCTATGGCAAAGTCAGAGGCATCAATATAAATGTGAAAATGAATTTTCCAATTGGGTCCTTTGAGTACAGGTGTTTTTGTCAAGGAAGTCTTAAGATTTTCAAAGGCCCTTTGACAAGAAGGTGTCTAGTCAAAGTCAACATCCTTCGAAAGTATGACAAATAAAAGTGCTACTATTTTACTAAAATCCTTTATAAACCTCCTATAATATCCTGCATGTCCAAGAAAGCTCCTTACATCTTTTTGTTTCTAAGGAATAGGTAGTGTTGAAATTACTTCAATTTTATTGGGATCTACATGAATTCCTTTCTTGGACACAAAATGTCCAAGTACTACTCCTTCCATCATCATGAAACACTTTTCATGACTAAGAGACAAATTGAGATCCTAACATCTCTGTAGTACCTTCTCAAGTTTTGTTAATGCTTCTTCATAATAATCTCCATAGGTGGCGAAATAATCCATGTATACTTCCATGCAATCGTGAGCAAAATTAGAAAAGATGCCTGAAATAGTCCTTTGAAGTGTTGCAGGGGTATTGCATAGCCTAAATGGAAGGACTAAATAGGCATAGGTCCCCCAAGGGTATGTGAATGTCATTCCATCCTGATTCTTTGGGGTTATTTTGATCTGGTTATAGCCACTGATCCATCTATGAAAGAAAAATATTTCTTTCTGGGCAATGAATCTAAGACCTGATCAATGAAGGGAAGAGGGAAATGATCTTTCTTAGTGGTTGTATTCAATTCTCTATAATCAACACAAACCCACCACTTTCCCCCTTTTTAGGTACTATGACTAATGGGGATAGCCATTGGCTATTTGATATAGGGTATATAAATCATGCATCCAAGAGTTTCTACAATTCATTTTTCACTATGTCTCTTACAGAAGGGTTCATTATTTGCTGAGGTTCCCTAACTAGCCTGCATCCTTCATTTATGTATATTCTATGCATGTAGAGTTTAGGGTCTATGCCTTTCATGTCATGGTAGTCCCGGGAAAATGTTTGTTTATGAGTTTGTAGCATGGTTATCAGTTCAGACTGTTGTACTGTTGTCAATTGGTTATTGATATTAAGTGTTCTGCATGGTGTTATGTCAACTAATGTTACAGATGTCATAAAAGAAACCACATCTATCCCTAATAAATTAAGACTACAATTGTGTGGTAGAAAATGATGGAACATGCAGACAATGGAAGTTTGTGTATTCACCATGGGCAAAATATTATGCAGTGGGCAGGTCAAGCATAATATACATGAGTCTTGTTGCAGGTTCATTCCATAAGTGTTTTGTATAATATTAGAGACAACTTCATCCTCATCCTAAATATCTAGCAATGGGCTACGTTCAATGGTCATTAGTGTCTAAAGACAATATTGGTCATTATCCTCTAGGTCCAGCCAAATAGGTTGTTCTATATTAGTAAAAGGTTGTGCTAGTGGATAAAGGACCAGTTTCTTGGTTACATTTCCATTGGAAATGACCATATTGTTAGACATGCATCCTATGAAGGCATCTGTTGTTGCCAACTAGGGTCATCTTAGAATGAGTGGATACCCACCTAAGTTAGCCTTAGGTTATAGGACCATGAAGTCTGCAAGGTATTCCCATGAGTTAAGTGTGATGACTAAATCTTCAATGATTCCTTCAAGTTTGACAATTGACCTATCTGCCAACTATAAAATTGTTGGTGTAGGCCTTAAGTTGATTAACTGAAGTTTTTTCATTGTTTCTCTAGTCATAATGTTTATGGATGCACCTAAGTCAATTAGAGTGTTTTGATAAGGGTGTCGTTAATATGCACATCTACCACATGACTACCAAGATCTACATATTTAGGAACAACTAGATTTCTTAACATGATATCAACAAGTTGTCCTATAACATGGATAGTCTGAGGGTCCTTTCTTTTCCTTCCTAGTTTCTTTAGACACAACTCCCTCATAGTTTTAGCATAGATAGGCACATCCTTAATGGCTTGGATAAGGAGAATTTTGACACAAACATTCTTTAACTGACCAAGGAGGTCAAACTCAAGTTCAGGTTGAGATGGAGATTTATGTATGTTCAATATCTCTAGAAATAGAGGGTCTCTTGTAGTGATTTCTATCTATGGTGAGGTTTGTTCAAGATGTTTATTCTGGTTATTTAGATGATTGTTAGTGTCAGTGGCTAGCTCTTCATCAGGAAGTTCCATGATAAATGGAGAGGATGTTCCAACAAGCATTTTACTTGAATACAAGTGAACATCACTAACCTCAATTGTATAGGTGGGTATTGGATGGTTTCATTCTATTGAAAAGGCTTGTTGTTAGGATTTTGTGTAGGTTGAGCGAGAAATTGTGTTGGTCTTGGTGGTGTAGGGGCAGGTGAAACTAGGTTTGGAATAATGTCAGGTTGTTGTGGTAATACTTGTAGTTGTGGGTAATGTGCATTTGAGTTTTGCCATGGTTTATTTCCATGCCATTGTTGTGGCCATGGGTTTTGATTGGACTGCCACTGTTGGTTGTAATTTGGGGGCTGGAATGCTTCTTGTGTTCAAATCCCCTACTGTTGGTTCCAATTAGGTGGCATGGTTGCTGAATATTATTGTGGCATGTTATACCAGGGTATATTATACTAGTTAGGAATGTTTGAAGCAGCTTATGGAAATGAAGCATTATTGGACAAGGGGTCTTGAGGCATACCTTGTCTCTACTACCAAGGCTTATGTTGTGTAATGTAGAACACTTGACCTTCCTCATCCTCCAGGGCTCAAAATTCTAGCTTCTCAAGTTTTTCTTCAGAGATACTAGCAATATGCTTGCATTTATAGTTGACCTTCTTTTGCCAACAGTGTGGACAATATTCTACCCAATTTGATTCTGCTGCCTCTTGCTTCTTCTTTATGTGTGGGGTGTCAAACTAAGTTTTTAGATGATTGATGATGTCCTCCTTAATATTTGATAGAAGATTGCTAAGTTCCACCCTAGAGACTCTGTAGATATTTTTGTAGAAGTTAGATATCTAGAGCCTCTATTTTTCTTCAAGGTTGAGCATGAGTAATTCCTATAGATTTGATAGGTTTCATCAAATCCAAGTTGAGAGATATCCCCTACTACAATTAGGTTCATTGCATCCATACAATCCGCATTCACACCTTGCAAGAATACCAATTTGAGTGACTCTGGAGAGAGCCGATTCTTGTGTGACTTTTTGAGGCAAAATTGAAGCATCTCAACATAATCTTCAAGGGGTTCATCCTCCTTTTGTGGAATTCTAAAGATGTCATCCCCTTTCATATCTTTGCCATGACAATAGTCATGGTATTTTTGTATAAATTTCTCTTTCATGGTATCCTAGTTTTCTACTGGATTTCGTCCCAGTCCCATGAACCATCACAAGGAAGCATCCTTAAGTGTGGCTAGAAAGAGTTTTAGTCGATATGCATTAGTTGTGTAGTTGTATCTTCTGCAAACGACATCAAACTCAAATAGGAATGTATCAGTGTCCTCAATGATCAATGCATGGAAGTTAGGCAAGGCCGAATGAGGTATATTCTTTAGGGTATTAGCTCGTTCTTGGTCTATGATAGGAAATGTAAATATAACTGGCTTAGTTGGATTCTCTACTGCTTCTTCCACCATCGTGTCAAGATACCAAGTGGTGATGTCTTCCAAGTCTACAATGTCCTCTAGTGAGAGGAGTAATTCAACTTTGTCTTACTCCTCTTTTTTTCTTCACGAGTCTAGGTTTATGGAAGAAATGTGGCAAGCATGTGCAGTTGGTGTTGTCATTGATGTCAACAAACTTGTGTTGTCATTAGTGTCAATTGTATGAGTAAGGGATTGTTGCAAGAATATGAACAGGTTGGTGTTGAGTGGATGTTGTCTCTAATGATGAGGAAGTACTGAAGATGGTGATGATATGTTTCTAGTGCTTGGTTTCCAAGTGTTTTTGAGAAAATTTGAATAATAGAGGAAACAGTGTGTTGTAAAGATGTTCTAGCATACAGAGTGGTGTTTTGGTTTTGCTCCACATTTCTTTTATATTGAAGATCTATTTATGTGGTTTGGATATGTTGATTAGAGGTGTTTAGAGGTGCTACATTCAGAATTTGGTTTGTTGGATCGATGTGTAGAGGAAGATGTGTTCACCAGTGTGTGAACTGTGTATTGCAGAGGTGTCTAGGAGAAATGTTTTTGCTCCACATTTCTCCGCAGAGTGGTTTCAGGTCTTGCGGTTCTAGAAGTATGTTTATAAGGAGTAGGTGCAAAAAGATGGGGGGCCAAAAAGTGGCCAAAATTCTTAAATTTTTTTAAAAATCCATAACGTACTCGCATTATAATGCACTCGTGTGTATGCCTTTGTGTTGCCGAGCCTTCTTGCGGTTCTAGAAGTATGTTTATAAGGGGCAAGTGCAAAAAGATGGGGGGCCAAAAAGTGGCCAAAATTCTTAAATTTTTTTAAAAAGCCATAACGCACTCGCATTATAATGCGCTCGCGTTATGGCTTGGTGTTGACGAGCCTAAGGCTCAACAACACAAAGGCCATAACGTGAGCATATTATGTTTTGCTTTGCATTTTTTTCTTTTTTTCAAAAGTTTGTCCGATGTTTGTCAAGTTTGACATAACACAAGTGTGTTATAATGTGCTCACATTATGTCTCGCTTGGAATGTTTTATTTTCAAGTTTGTTAAGTATCTCTAATGTATGTATATTTGTATATATATTTGTATTTATGTATGTATGTATGTATGTATGCCAAATTGTATGTATGTATGTATGTATGCCTGTATGTATGAATGTATGTATGCATGCTTGTATGTATGTATGTATGTATGTATGTATGCTAGTATGTATGTATGGTTGTATGTATGTATGTATGGTTGTATGTATGTATGCATGCTTGTATGTATGTATATATGTATGCATGTTTGTATATACATATATATATATATATATGTATGTATGTATGTATGTATGTATGCCTATCCATGGATAGGGTTTACGGTTTAAGGTTTAAGGGTTGAGGGTTGAGGCTTTATTGATAGGGTTTAGGGTTGAGGGTTTAAGGATTTAAGGTTAAAGGGTCTAGGGTCTAGGGTTTAATGGTTGAGGGTTTAAGGTTTGAGAGATTAAGGGCTGAGGGTTGAGAGTTGAGGGTTTAACGTATAGGGTTGAGGGATTAGGGTTGAGGGTCGAGGATTTAAGGTATAGGGTTGAGGGATTAGGGTAGAGGGTTGAGAGTTTACAGTTTAGGGATAATGTTCAAGGTTGAGTGTCTAAGATATAGGGTTCAGGGTTTAAGGTTGAGGGTATAAGGCATATGGATGAAGGTTGAGGGTTTAGGGCATAAGTATAGGGTTGATGGTATAGGGTATAGGGTAGAGGTTTGAAGGTTGAGGGATAATGTTTAAGGTTGAGTGTCCAAGGTTAAGTGTATAGGGTATAGGGTTTAAGGTTTAAGGGTTTAAGGGTATCTAGGGATTGAGAGTTTAGAGTTTAAGTGTTTAAGGTTTGAGGGATCAAGGGTTGAGCTTTGAGGATTTAGGGATATTTCCCTTGCTCTCCACCTTTCTCCCTCCTCCTTATGCATCTTTCCCTCAAGTTGTCAACTTCACTCTCTCATTTTTTTCTATCTCTCCCCTCACCTCTATCTCTCACCTCTGTCTCACCCTCACATATCTACCTCTCCTCTCTCTAGGACTCTCAGTCACTCCTTGTATGCCTCTCCATCCATCCTTAGCCATCTAGGTCTCTCACTTAACCATAAACCCTAAACCCTATCCCTAAAGCCTCAACCCTCAACCCTTAAACCTTAAATCCTAAACCCTATCCCTAAACCGTCAACCCTCGACACTATACCTTAAAACCTAATCCCTTAACCCTAAAACCTAAACCCTATCCCTAAAGCCTCAACCCTCAACCCTTAAACCTTAAACCCTAATCCCTCAACCCTTAAACCCTTAATCCCTCAACCCTCAACCCTCAACCCTTAAACTCTCAACCCTTAAACCCTCAACATTTAAACCCTAAACCCCTCTACCATATACATTAAACCATTAACCCTAATACATCAAGCTTATACCTTAAACCCTAATCTCTTAATGCTCAAACCTTAAACCATAATCCCTTAAGCCCTTAACCCTTAAACCCTAAACCCTTGACCCTTTAATCTTAAATACTTAAATCCTCAACCCTTAAACCCTAATCCCTTAACTCTCAACCTTAAAGCCTCAACTCTCAACCCTTAAACCTTAAACCCTAAACCCTATCCCTAAACCCTCTACCCTCAACACTATGCCTTAAACCCTAATTCCTCAACCCTTAAACCCTTAATCCCTCAAACCTTAAACCCACAAAACCCTAAACTCTCAACCCCTAGACACCCTTAAACCCTATACCCTATACACCTAACCTTGGACACTCAACCTTGAACATTATCCCTCAACCTTCAAACCTCTACCTTATACCCCATACCCTCAACCCTATATTTATGCCCTTAACCCTCAACCCTCATCCATATGCCTTATACCCTCAAACTTAAACCCTGAACCCTATATCTTAGACACCCAACCTTGAACATTATCCCTCAACTATAAACTCTCAACCCTCTACCATAATCCCTCAACCCTATACCTTAAATCCTCAACCCTCAACCCTAATCCTTCAACCCTCAACCCTTAAACACTCAACCCTTAAATCCTCAACCATTAAACCCTTAACCATAATACATCAACCCTATACCTTAAACCCTAATCTCTTATCATTCAACCCTTTAACCATAATCCCTTATGTCCTCAACCCTTAAACCCTAAACCATTGACCCTTTAACACTAAAGCCTTAAACCCTAAACCCTTAAACCCTAGTCCCTTAACCCTATCCCTAAAGCCTCAACCCTTAAACCCTTAATCCCTCAAACCTTAAACCCTTAAATCCTAAAATATCAACCCCTAGATGCCCTTAAATCCTTAAACCTTAAACCCTTAAACCCTATACCCTATACACTTAACCTTGGACACTCAACCATGAACATTATCCCTCAACCTTTAAACCTCTACCCTCTACCCTCTACCATATACCATATACCCTCAACCCTATACTTATGCCTTATACCCTCAACCTTAAACCATAAACCCTATATCTTAGACACTCAACCTTGAACATTACCCCTCAACTTTAAACTCTCAACCCTCTACCCTATACCTTCAAACATATACTTAAGCCCCAATCCCTCAATCCTCAACCCTATACCTTAAATCCTGAAACCTACACCCACAAACCCTCATCCCTATACCCTATAACCTCACCCTTATACCCTAAACCCTAAATATTGTGCCTCAACCCTATACATAAAACCTAAACCATATACTCTCAACCCTTAAACCATAATCCCTTAAGCCCTTAACCCTTAAACCCTAAACCCTTGACCCTTCAACCTTAAATAATTAAACACTCAACCCTTAAACCCTAATCCCTTAACCCTCAACCCTAAAGCCTCAACCCTCAACACTTAAACCTTCAACCCTAAACCCTATCCCTAAACCCTCTACCCTCGACACTATGCCTTAAATCCTAATTCCTCAACCCTTAAACCTTTAATCCCTCAAACCTTAAACCCTTAAACCTTAAACTCTCAACCCCTAGGTACCCTTAAACCCTTAAACCTTAAACCTTAAACCTTATACCCTATACACTTAACCTTGGACACTTAACCTTGAAAATTATCCATGAACCTTTAAACCTCTACCCTATACCAAATACTTATGCGCTAAACCCTCAACCCTCATCCATATGCCTTTATACCCTCAACCTTAAACCCTAAACCCTATATCTTAGACACCTAACCTTGAACATTATCCCTCAACTATAAACTATCAACCCTCTACCCTAATCCCTCAACCCTCAACCCTAATCCCTTAGCCCTATATGTTAAAACCTCATCCCTCATCCCTTAACCCTAATCCTTCAACCCTCAACCCTTAAACTCTCAACCCTTAAACCCTCAAACATTAAACCATCAACCCTCAATCCCTCTATCATATACATTAAACCCTTAACCATAATACATCAACACTATACCTTAAGCCCTAATCTCTTAATGCTCAACCCTTAAACCACAATCCCTTAAGCCCTCAACCCTTAAACCCTAAACCCTTGACCCTTTAACCTTATAGCCTTAAACCCTCAACCCTTAAACCCTAATCCCTTAACCCTCAACCCTCAACCCTATCCCTAAAGCCTCAACCCTTAAACCCTTAATCCCACAAACCTTATACCCTTAAACCCTAAAATCTCAACCCCTAGATTTGCTTAAACCCTTAAACCTTAAACACTTAAACCCTATACCCTATACAATTAACCTTGGACAGTTAACCTTGAACATTATCCCTCAACCTTCAAACCTTTACCCTATACCCTATACCCTACACCCTATAACCTATACCCTATACTCATGCCTTATACCCTCAACCTTAAACCCTAAACCCTATATCTTAGACACTCAACCTTGAACATTATCCATCAACTGTAAACTCTAAACCCTCCACCCTATACCCTCAACCATATACTTAAGCCCTAATCCCTCAATCCTCAACCCCATACCTTAAACCCTGAAACCTATACCCATAAACCCTCATCCATATACCCTATAACCTCACCCTTATACCCTAAACCATACAATCTCAACCCCTAGATACCCTTAAACCCTTAAACCTCAAACATTATGCCCTATACACTTAACCTTGGACACTCAACCTTGAACATTGTCCCTCAAAATTCAAACCTCTACCCTATACCCCATACCCTCAACCCTATACCCTCAACCCTCAACCCTATACTTATGCCCTAAACCTTCAACCCTCATCCATATACCTTATACCCTCGACCTCAAACCCTAAACCATATAACTTAGACACTCAACCTTGAACATTATCCCTCAACTATGAACTCTCAACCCACTACCCTATACCCTCAACCATATACCTAAACCCTAATCCCTCAATCCTCAACCCTAGACATTAAACCCTAAAACCTACACCCACAAACCCTCATCCCTATACCCTATAACCTCATCCTTATACCCTAAACACTGAATATTGTGCCTCAACCCTATACTTAAAACCTAAACCATACACTCTCAACCCTTAAACCATAATCCCTTTTAAGCCATGAACCCTTAAACCCTAAACCCTTGACCCTTTAACCTTAAAGACTTAAACCCTCAACCCTTAAACCTTAATCCCTCAACCCTAAAGCCTCAACCCTCAACCCTTAAACCTTCAACCCTAAACCCTCTACCCTCGACACTATGCATCAAACCCTAATTCCTTAACCCTTAAACCTTTAATCCCTCAAACTTTAAACACTTAAACCCTAAACTCTCAACCCCTAGATAGCCTTAAAGCCTTAAACCCTATACCCTATACACTTAACTTTGGACACTCAACCTTAAACATTATCCCTCAACCTTCAAACCTCTACACTATACCCTATACCCTGAACCTATACTTATGCTCTAAACCCTCAACCCTCATCCATATGCCTTATACCCTCAATCTTAAACCCTGAACCCTATATCTTAAACACCCAACCTTGAACATTATCCCTCAACTGTAAACTCTCAACCCTCTACCCTAATCCCTCAACCCTATACCTTAAATCCTCAACCCTCAACCCTAATCCCTCAACCCTATATGTTAAAACCTCAACCCTCAACCCTCAACCCTTAAACTCTTAACCCTTAAACCCTCAGCCATTAAACCCTCAACCATCAACCCCTCTACCATATACATTAAACCCTAATTTCTTAATTCTCAACCCTTAAACCATAATCCCTTAAGCCCTCAACCCTTAAACCCTAAACTCTTGACCCTTTAGCCTTAAATCTTTAAACCCTCAACCCTTAAACCCTAATCCCTTAACCCTCAACCCTAAACCCTATCCCTAAAGCCTCAACCCTTAAACCCTTAATCCCTCAAACCTTAAACCCTTAAAGCCTAAAATCTCAACCCCTAGATGCCCTTAAACCCTTAGACCTTAAACCCTTAAACCCTATACCCTATACACTTAACCTTGAACATTATCCCTCAGACTTCAAACCTCTACCCTATACCCCATACCCTATACCCTATAACCCAACCCTATACTTATGCCTTATACCGTCAACCTTAAACCTTAAACCCTATATCTTAGACACTCAACCTTCAACATTATTCCTCAATTGTAAACTCTCAACCCTCTACCCTATACCCTCAACCATATACTTAAGCCCTAATCCCTCAATCCTCAACC
Organism: Cunninghamia lanceolata; assembly: GCA_027924645.1. Taxonomy (NCBI): domain Eukaryota; kingdom Viridiplantae; phylum Streptophyta; class Pinopsida; order Cupressales; family Cupressaceae; genus Cunninghamia; species Cunninghamia lanceolata. The sequence goes on along the minus strand of BSBN01000252.1, from coordinate 7,926,525 downwards.
CTATACATTAAACCATGAACCCTACACCCATAAACCCTCATCCCTATACCCTATAACCTCACCCTTATACCCTAAACCTTGAATATGGTGCCTCAACCCTATACTTAAAACCTAAACCATACACTCTCAACCCTTAGATACCCTTAAACACTTAAACCTTAAACCCTTAAACCCTATAACCTATACACGTAACCTTGGACACTCACCCTTGAATATTGTCCCTAAAACTTCAAACCTCTACCCAATACCCTATACCCTCAACCCTATACTTATGCCCTAAACCCTCAACCCTCATCCATATTCCTTATATCCTCAACCTTAAACCCTAAACCATATATCGTAGACACTCAACCTTGAACATTATCCCTCAACTATAAACTCTCAACCCTCTACCCTATACCCTCAACCATATATTTAAGCCCTAATCCCTCAATTATCAACCCTATACCTTAAACCTTAAAACCTACACCCACAAACCCTCATCCCTATACCCTATAACCTCATCCTTATACCCTAAACCCTAAATATTATGCCTCAACCCTATATTTAAAACCTTAAACATACACTCTCAACCCTTAAACCATAATCCCTTAAGCCCTTAACCGTTAAACCCTAAACCATTGACCGTTAACCTTACAAACTTAAACCCTCAACCCTAAAGCCTCAATCTTCAACCCTTAAACCTTCAACCCTAAACCCTATCCCTAAACCCCCTACCCTCGACACTATGCCTTAAACCCTAATTCCTCAACCCTTAAACCCTTAATCCCTCAAACCTTAAACCCTTGAACCCTAAACTCTCAACCCCTAGATACCCTTAAACCATTAAACCAAAAACCCTATACCCTATACACTTAACCTTGGACACTCAACCTTGAACATTATCCCTCAACCTTCAAACCTCTACCCTATACCCTATACACTTAACCCTATACTTATGCCCTAAACCCTCAACCTTAAACCCTGAACCCTATATCTTAGACACCCAACCTTGAACATTATCCCCCCACTATAAACTCTCAACCCTCTAACCTAATCCCTCAACCCTATAACTTAGATCCTCAACCTTCAACCCTTAAACTGTCAAGTCTTAAACCCTCAACCCTCAACCCCTATACCATATACATTAAACCCTTAACCCTAATACATCAACCCTATACCTTAAACCCTAATCTTTTAATGTTGAACCCGTAAACCATAATACCTTAAGTCCTCAACCGTTAAACACTAAACCCTTGACCCTTTAACCTTAAAGCCTTAAATCCTCAACCCTTAAACCCTAATCCCTCAACCCTCAACCCTAAACCCTATCCCTAAAGCCTCAACCCTTAAACCCTTAATCCCTCAAACCTTAAACCCTTAAACCCTAAAATCTCAACCCCTAGATGCCCTTAAACCCTTAAACCCTATACTTTATACACTTAACCTTGGACACTTAACCTTGAACATTTTCCCTCAACCATCAAACCTCTACCCTATACCCTATACCCTATACCCTCAACCCTATACTTATGCCCTAAACCATCAACCCTCATCCATATGCCTTTTACCCTCAACTTTAAACCCTAAACGCTATATTTTAGACACTCAACCTTGAACATTATAACTCAACTGTAAACTCTCAACCCTCTATCCTAATCCCTCAACCCTATATGTTAAATAGTCAACCCTCAACCCTAATCCCTCAACCCTCTATGTTAAACCCTCAACCATCAATCTTCAACCCTGATCCTTCAACCCTCAACCCTTAAACTCTCAACCCTTAAACCCTCAACCATTAAACCCTCAACCCTTAACCCCTCTACCATATACATTAAACCCTTAACCCTAATACATCAACCCTATTCCTTAAACCCTAATCTCTTAATGCTCAACCCTTAAACTATAATCCCTTAAGACCTCAACTGTTAAACCCTAAACCCTTGACCCTTTAACCTTAAAGCCTTAAATTCTCAACCCTTAAACCCTAATCCCTTAACCCCCAACCCTAAACCCTATCCCTAAAGCCTCAACCCTCAACCCTTAAACCTTAAACCCTAAACCCTATCCCTAAACCCTCTACCCTCGACACTATACCTTAAACCCCAATCCATCAACCTTTAAACCCTTAAACCCTAAACTCTCAACACCTAGATACCCTTAAACCCTCAAACCTTAAACCATATACCTTATACACTTAACCTTGGACACTCAACCTTGAACATTGTCCCTCAAACTTTAATCCTCTACCCTATACCCTATACCCTCAACCCTATACTTATGCCCTAAAACTTCAACCCTCATCCATATGCCTTATACCCTCAACCTTAAACCCTAAACCCTATATCTTAGACACTCAACCTTGAACATTATCCCTCAACTATAAACTCTCAACCCTCTACCCTATACCCTCAACCATATAGTTAAGCCCTAATCCCTCAATCCTCAACCCTATACCTTAAACCCTGAAACCTACACCCACAAACCCTCATTCCTATACCCTATAACCTCACCCTTATACCCTAAACCCTAAATATTGTGTCTCAACCCTATACTTAAAACATAAACCATACACTCTCAACCCAAGTCACCCTATGCCTTATATTACCTCAATCCATATCGTAAACCCTAAACCCAATATCCTAAACCCTAATCCACATACCTTACACACTTAATCTTACACACTCAACAATCTAAATATTATCCCTCAACTATAACCCCTACCCTCTACCCTCTACCTATTACTTAAGCCCTAATCCCTGAACCATGAACCCTATACCTTAAACCCTAAACCCCAAAACCTCAACCCTCAACCCTAAAAACTATACGGGCTCGGGTCCTTATATACCCTAAACCCAAAACCCTTACATACATACATACAAGCATACATACATACATACATACAGGCATACATACATACATACATACAAGCATACATATATACATACAAATGTACATACATACGTATAAGCATACATACATATAGGCATACACACATACATACATACATACATACATACATATAGGCATACATACATACATACATACATACATACATACAAGCATGCATACATACATACATACATGCATACATACATACATACGTACATAAATACAAATATCTATACAAACATACATACATGAAACATACTTAACAAACTTGAACATAAAACATTCCAAGTGAGACATAATGCGAGCACGTTATAATGCACTTGCGTTATGTCAAACTTGACAAACATTTGGAAAACTTTTACAAAAAAGGAAAAAAATGCAAATCAAAATATAACACGAGCGCATTATAACGCACTCACATTATATGTTGCTTTGGGAATCCCCAAGCCTTAGGCTTGGGATTTGCTTTGGATTTCCAACCCAAAGGCTTGGAGTGCCTTCCCAATGTCCAACGACATGTTTTTTCATATTCTACAGGATTTCACATAATCTCATTCATGCTAATCGTCAGGTTTGCACGTGTTTCAAGGTCAAACAAATCAAACACTTGGGTAATGTAAGGCTTTCTCTTAGCTATTTAACGATGCAATTCTTTTCACATTTTGACAATGTTAAGCCTTTCATCTTTAATTTCTTTTGTTTGTGTGTCCGTTTTTTGGCAAAAACTAGAGTTTGATATTTTTTCTTTATAAATTAACCATTCATTGAAATTTCAAATAAATTACATTTTTATAAAATAGACTTCATCCTACACATATTAAAAAAGAAAATTTGATTTTTGATTAGTTTTCAAAATTTATAGGGGTAGCGCAGCCAAAATTCTATTTTTTAGGATGTGTCCACTTTGAAAATTAGTAAAAAATCAAATATTCATTAAAAAATTATCATAAAAATTGGGCATAAACTACATGTAGTTAGCTAATTTCTCACCGAAGTGATTTAAAAATACGAAAAAAAAGTTAACCTTTTGAGGTAGCCACAAAACACGCTATGTTATGTTTTTTTTGACAAAAACAACACCAATTTATGTGGCTCCCTTTTTTGAACCCCTTAATCTATACCTTTTTTAAAAAAAAATAGTAGTCTAGAAAGTACACTCAGAGCACTACAAACATTGGTTTTTTTGCAAGTAGACTCGGAGCACTATGAACATTGTTTTTGTTGCATCTTAAAATTTTGAGTGTAACTATGCTCAAATTCTCATCCAAAGTCAGTGTTTCCTGATTTCAGAAAGAAAAAATTGCCACTTAAGACCCTTTTTTGGCCCCCATCTTCCTGCAATTACCCTAAGGTTCATATCTACCTTCAGTTGAAATTATTTGTGATTTGGTGCTCTACAAGTTGATTTCTTGAGTTACAGTGCATAACAGAGATATTTGAGCATACTAGGTAAACATGATTAGTTTGTTCGGTAGGTGCAAGTTGTTGCAAAGGAATTTGTTGGATTTTAGGATGTTTTTGGAATACTCTAGATCATGTTCAAGCATGGCATGTGATCTTTGAATCATCTTTGGTTTTGAGGAAGCGTGTACATAATTGTTTATTGTGTTAACACAGGTTTGACCGACCTTGGGTGTTTACACTAATTGTGGAGTTACTTCAATGTTTGTGGAAGCGTGGTGTGGTGTGTATGAGTGGATTTAGGCCCAAGATAAGGTGTTTTGAGGTCCGCCTTCAATCCTTTCCACTACAGGAATGTTCTGGTGCCGACCTAATTTGAATTTGCGAGATTAAGGTGCTTTGCTGACCTTGGAGAATGTTTTCAAGATTGAAGATGGTATAAATAAGTGTTGATTTGTTGAAGGATGGTAAGATAGATGAGTATGATGTGTGTGATGCAAATTGCAAGATTATAGAGTGTGAATTTGTGTAGTGTAGGGTGAGCTTTCATGTGTTAGTGTTTCATGGAAAAAGAGGGGTTTTCAATTTCAAGGTTAAATCTCCTTTCACACCTTACATTCAAGTACATAAATCGAATGAAGCCACAATCTCTTGCAAGAGGGCTCTACTACAAATTTAGTGTCCCTTAGAATGAAGAGAAAACTTGGAATTTACTAATTTATTTGTTAATTAAAGTCCAATTATGCTCAAAACCCTAATTTCATAAAATTATATACAAACGGATGAAACTCGACAAATGCTCACACACAGAGATATCAAATGACAATTAAATACTTACTAGATTTTAAGATTTGGTGTACAAAAAAGTTTAGGACTAATGAGTGGGCACCGGAGTCCAATGTACTATTTTCTGTCAGGATCTCTGAAGATTATCTACAACTTGTTTCTGTTATTTCAAGGATTTCTATGTTTCAGGATCTAGAGGACTAATGAGTGGGTGCCCTAGTCCAGGTCCTGGTTTTCTTCTTTTCTCTACACTTCTGACACTCTGTTCTGCTTCCCTGCAACTCCACTTCTTCCACTTCTACAACTTGTAACCTACAATCATAGAAAAAGAGGTTGGGGGTTGTGGTGTTTAGAGGCTTGCCTCAGTCAAGCCTCAAAGAGACATTCAAGTCTTCCAAACACCATTGTCAGATAAAGAGTGCGTATCCCTATGGATTAGAGGAAAAAATCAATTGATAAATGATTGAAAACACAAATAAATGTCACCTCAGAGGTGTATCTTGTATATAGATGAAAATCCTTCACATCATGAGAAGATGAAGCCAAATTTGCATGACAAACACAATAACAAGACAAGTCTACTCTGTAACAATGAATACTTTGAATGCTCTAGAATCACAAGTTTGTAAAAAGTTTATAATCATCTTCTAGTTTACAAATGAATCCCTAAACATGCTTATATATGTAACTAAACACATTGCCACTAAGAATTTCATAATTCAAACTTAAGGTGATGCATGAGAATCCAGAAGCATTCAAAATAGTTGGGACAGTTAACAATGAAATTGCAAAGTATTGAGAGAGTGACCTTGGAGAATACCGTATTTGCATATCAGAGCCTGCAGAGCTGGAATTAACATCTTGGCATTGTCATCTACAACATATCCAAAATTTAGACCATTTGGGTTTGATTCCGGAGAGTTATCATTGTCAGAAGATTATCTATTTTTACCTGTTTTCACAGAGTAGAGCTGACAGTGTTCAGTGAATTCTAATCAGCTTGTGGAGCAAATCTATGACTTATGGAGTCTAAAGGAACATTATTTAATGAATTATAGGACCTGGCTGACCTTCATGGAGATCCACATGAAGTTTTATGCATCAACAGAGCAATACCTTATGTTTAGGTCTGACCTATCCGTGTACACACGTTTCATACTAGCCATTGCAATTAGGCCGACTTGATAACGATTTGAAGGGTTGTGGAGGATATAAATAAGAGATAAAGGATTATTTCTAAGGAAGTGATCAATAGCAAGAAGATATGAAGCAAGATCTTAAGTTGTTTTGATCCGAATGAGTAGCAGAACAGAGTAGAAGGTAGAGTAGGAAGCAGAAAGAGTTGCAGAGTAGAGAATTGAGATGTAGAAGGAAGAAATCATGAAAGAATATTATTTTTTGAATCTGTTTAATCCTTGGGCTATGGCCTAGCATCTATAAAGCCCTTAAGACATGTGTAATTCAATTTGAAGTTATAATATATGAGGAATGAGCGTTGAAGGCTGGGTTTTTCCCTGTTAGGGTTTTCCCAGGATACATCTTGTGTTATGTGTTTATTTATATCTATTATCTTTCTGTTGATTAGTAGTTAGCTTCCATTGCATATTCATTATGATCATAGTGTTAATTGTTTAAGGCTGCAAGGTTGGACAGTCCCTCACCGAACCCTCCTACCTTGACTACATTAAGTGGTATCAGAGCTGGTTGTGAATCTATTGGGATGGTTGCGAATCCATTGGGAAGGAAGAAAGTGTTAAGAGAAGTATGAATCCCTAGAAGTATCAAGTGTCATTGCTGAATAAGATCAAGGAAAGGAAGATTTGAGTAAGCTTTTCAAATTAGGTTGTTTATTTGACTTGTTTCATTGGGGAAAATTGGAAAGAGGATGAAGAAAGAAAATGAAACCCTAATGTGTGAAAAGGATATTTTGGAAGAAGAATTATGTGAAATTAAAAAGTGTAATTCAGAGTTTTTGGAAAGGATGAAAGAACTAGGAGAAGATAAATATGATGCCCTTGGAGAAGAACTGAATGATGCAAGAAGAAGGAATGAAGAATTAGAAGCAAAGCTGAAGTTGTTTGAGGAAGCTAAAATGAGATTTGAAGAACTGGAAGAAGGATTCAAGTTTTTTGGGAAGGTGGAAAAGAGGAATAGAGATCTAGAAGAAAGTTTGGGAGAATTGAAAAAGGAAAACAGTTTGTAGAAGAATGAAATATCAGGGCTGAAAGAACATGTTAATTAGTTGGAGCAGTCACTTGCAGTATGCAGAGAAGAGAATGAAAGACTAAGATCTAAACCTGAACTTTGTGATGTTTCTTGTGATACTAATGATTTGTGTGATGCTGCAGAAATGTCTTTAGAAAATGAGATTGAAGATGACAATGTGACAAAACCTATAGTTGTTGGTGATTGTATTAGTTTCAAAATCATGCAGAGAATGGGATATGAAGGAAAAGGATTGGGAAAGCATTAGCAAGGAATTACAGAACCTATTGAACCCATAATAAGATCAAGAAGTGAAGGCCTTAGATATGACAGAGGTAAGGATGTTGTTGCAAATTCAAACAAATCAAATCAGGGAAGAAGAGGTATGTATGTTCACATTGTAATAGACATGGGCATGAAAAGGAAATGTGTCTGGATCTATACCCTTGTAAGTTTTGTGGATTAAGGATCATTCTAAAAGGATGTGTTGGGATAAAATGAGGAGGAGAAAATCTATGGTAGGTTGTATACAGAAGAATTAAGGATGGATTGGTGGACAGGAATGGAAACATGTTACTTGCATGTTCAGAGGGAGGTATAGACTGAAGTATTCATGTGTTGGATTAGGATGTAGAGAAAGAAGACCTTATGCGGAGTAGAATGAGGATAGTAATTCATTCTATAGAGGGGGAAATGACAGGAGTCACAAGTCTTATCACAATGAAGGATACAAAAGAGATGTAAGAGGATTTGATAGAAGAGCATTTAGAAGAACCTATTTTCAAGTTTGGAGGAGGAAAGAATCAAGCAATGAAAGTCATCAATAACCTATTACCAAAGAAGCTAATGAAGGAGAAGTAGTCAATAATAGAGAGAATTTGTGTAGAGGGAGAAGAGTCTGTTAATATATAGATAATTTATGCAAAAGAAGATGAGCCAATTGATACAAAGATAGTTTATGCAGAGGAAGAGGAACCTTTTGAGACATTAGATTTGATAGAGAAACCAAAAGAAGGTGAAGCATTTATCTTAAGAAGAATTATGTTATAGACTAATCATCAGAGGAAGTAGTGTAAGAGAAGGTTTGTGTGAACAAGTGTGAAGCATAGTAGGGAAAGGAAACTCATGTTGTAGAGAAAAAGGGAATGACAAAATCTTCTACTGGAAGACAAAGCTTATATACCAGAACGAAGTAAATATGGATAAAGAAACAGAGATGAGTAAAAGGAAAGTGTATGTAGAGAGGAAACTGTGAGATTTTGATGAGTGCGGAGGAAATTGTGATAGGAACCTGGACTTAGACAGAGTTGCAGAGAAGAGTTCAAGAATGTATCAGGAAGTGACTTTATTGTTTCGGAGGATGCATATAGGTATTTATTGACTCTTAATTGATTGAAACATACATACAGCTTGAGGTAACTTGCAGAGAAGACTTGCAAAGACCGCCGATGCATTGAGGCAGTGCAAGGCTTGCAGGTAGACTACCAAACCTAGACATGCCAACATGAAGAATCTAAGGCAACTTGCAGAGAAGACTTGGTTAGACCACTAATCATTGAGGTAGTGCAACACTTGCAAGTAGAACACCGGACTTAGAAGAACTTGAGGTAATTTTGTAGTGTTGACTTGAACAGACTGCCGACCTTCAGGCAGTTGCAAGTACCTAAAAATAGACTGTCAAATCTATTCAAAGAGACAACAATGAATTTGACATAATACAAACCAAAGTGAAGAGGCTCACTTTTCAATTAACCCTAAGAGTTTGATGCAGGAGCATCTGGAAGCATTAAAAATAGTTGGGATAGTTAACAATAAAATTGTAGAGTACCAAGAGAGAAACCTTGGAGAATACCACATTTTACCGCATTTGCATATTAGAGGCTGCAGAGTTGGAATTAACATCTTAACATTTTCATCTACAACATATCCAAAATTTAGATTATTTGGGTTTGATTCCTGAGAGTTATCATTGTTAGAAGATTATATGTTTTTACCTATTTTCACATAGCAGAGCTGACAGTGTCCAGTGAAGTCTAATCGTCTTGTGGAGCAAATCTGTGACTTGGAGTCAAAAGGAACATTATTCAATGAAGTATAGGACCTGGCCAACCTTCATGGAGATCCGTATGAAATTTTATGCATCAGAAGAGCAATACCTTATGTTTAGGTCTGACCTATCCGTGTACACATGTTTCATACTAGCCGTTGCAATTAGGCTGACTTGATAATGATTTGAAGGCTTGCAAAGGATATAAATAAGATATAAAGGACTGTTTCTAAGGAAGTGATTAATAACATGAAGATATGAAGCTAGATCTTAAGTTGTTTTGATCTGAATGAGTACCAGAATAGAGTAGAAGGCAGAGCAGGAAGCAGGAGTTGCAAAGTAGAGAATTGAGATGTAGAAGGAAGAAATCATGAAAGAATATTGTTGTTTGAATATGTTGTAATCCTTGGGCTGCGACCTAGCATCTATAAAGCCCTTGAGGCATGTGTAATTCAATTTGAAGTTATAATATATGAGGAATGAGCTTTGAAGACTGGGTTTTTCCCTATTAGGGTTTTCCCAGGATACATCTTGTGTTATGTGTTTATAAATTTTTGTTATCTTTCTATTGATTAGCAGTTAGCTTCTATTGCATATCCATTATGAACAAGTGTGTTATTTGTTTAAGGCTACAAGGTTGGACAGTCCCTCACCGAACCCTCCTACCTTGATGCATTTTAAGGTGTCAGCATAGGACCCAATTAATGGTCATATAATTGATACTTGAATTTAGGTCCTGCCTAAAATAGGGTAGGACTAGGGCATGGGTGCCCAAGTCTCCCTCCCTATTTCAGTCAGGACTTGTCTTAATAACACCCCCTAGGTCCTATTTGTCATAAAACTTTAGGGTTTTCTCATCGGGAGTTACATGAATATGCAAGATGATTAAAATGCTTTCTAAAGGACTTGGGAGCTAAACATAGGACAGAAAAAGTCCTAGGAAGACATTTTTTGACATAATATTTAGCCCCCACTTTAATGTATGTGTGAATGCAAGGCCCATACATGCATTAAAGTATGGTCAACAAACATGGCAAACATGCCAGGCACTTAGAGCTAATGCATACACAAAGATTGAGAACTATTTCTAGCCCCCAGTCTTAGGTAGACATTAGAGAAGACATGCCGCAGACACACCAAACACAATGAAGACAATAAGAGACACACAAAACATAGAGAAGATAGTAACAGTCATGTAAAACATGGAGAAGACAACATTAAAGACATGCAAAACACAGTGAATGTAGTGATTATTTATTTTTCATTTTCTCATATATAAATGAATGCAGATGCAAGTACATGGAAAGTAAACACACCACCCAAAATGTAGGAGGGACTCATTGCCACATGTCTTTAGACTACATATGGGACAAAAGACATGCAATACAAATCTCATAGTGTAGGAGGGACTTATCACCACATGTCTTTAGACTAGACTTGAGAAGAAACATGCCATACAAATCCCAAAGCATAGGAGGGACTTATCACCACACATCTTTAGACTATGCTTGGGAACAAACACACCATACAAGAGGGAAACACACAGAAAACACACAAAAGATAGAGAAAACATGATAAACAAGCGATGGAAGGAGCCTATTGCTAAGTTCACCACCATCTTAGGCACATTACAGGCACACCTGACAATTGGGCTTCGCCATAACAACCACTAAATACATGCTTAAGGGAGGATACACCAACCCTGCCTGCTTGGAGAACTTTTAGAATAAAAAGGATGTGCACTAGCTCAAGAGATACACCATCCCTGCCTTTGCAGAGGGATTAAAATAAAAGTATATGCATGATATCTCGCCTCCGTAGAGGGCTTAATGATTGCAATATAAAATAAAGATGTGCACTCATGCAGAGATACAACATCCCTCCTCCACAAAGGGCTTACAAACACACTTTGTTAGTATCAAAATCATTAGACAACTTACCTTATATATAGCCCCACCTTAAGGAGGTTGATATCATGTACTGATATCAAGCACGTTAAGGTAGGAAGAAAACACACAAGGGAACATGAGCTCTCGCAAAGCCCATGCCCCCAAGAGGTGGCATGTACTTTACGATCACTAAATGTTCCCACAAATACACAATTTCCTACAAAAAAAGGTGTTAGAAACCACATACTCATGATAAACAACAATGCATGTAATCATAATCATAAAGATCTGAGGCTATACTATAGGTCCAAGATCTTAGTATAGCCATGGGGCTATACCGCAACAATGTCAAAACCGAGTGTAACCAAGGCGAGATTCAAATATAAACAAAGTGCACGGAGTAGATGTATTGTTATGGTTTGTTAGTGCAATAAAACAACATCAAAATATCACATGGAGTGATTCTACTAGCCAAGCGATAGATAATATATATCAACCCTATCATCATGTATGGACTAGGTCCATTTTTACTTACTCACTGAAGGGACACTTGGTTTGTATCAGTATTATTTGTTTTTTGTCATTTGCCAGCTAGATAAAATGACTAGAGGAAGCTAAACAATAAATCAAGAGAGGAGAAACAAGTGCCTTAGGGTTGTCACATAGGAAGGTGCCCCCAAGTCACCAACCACAATGATATGCCCCTAGGACACAACACACAACAATGAAAATAAAGGAGAGGCAATATAGAAGAAATGATGATACAAATAGAAGAAGGGTCACAACAGAGGCGGTCTCCACGTATCCTTGACCTCACAAGAGTATCAAGGGTCATCCTAGGAGGCCTAAACAACACATAACACATCACGAGGGAAATACAACATAGAAGTAAAGGGTTAGAAATACTTACCTACAGGGACAACCAAACTAATGGTTGTCGACAAGCAAATCATCATCTTCCTACTCCTGGATGTTAGAAGAAAGTGGGAGATAAGGTACCATAGCCCAACTTTTGTTTTTTTCTTCAAGTTGTTCATTCTTAAGTTCTTCTTGGTTTGCTTCAATGTTAGGTGAAATGTTTTCTTGTTGAGGTGCATTTCATTGGGAAAAAGCTTGTCTTCTTATCCTTCTTTCTTTTTCTTATCTATTTCTTCTTGTCTTGTTGCTTATATCTTCAAAAGTATTGTCATGTTTTTCCATAGGTTTTTGCATGTTAGAGGAGGAAGCACCATGTTCAAATCTTATTTGTCTTGATGAATTGTTTTGTTCTTGATGACTCACTCCTAATCCTTGTAAGGATGATGGGGGAGAAACATCAGCATAGGGTCCTTTTCCTTTTTCTCTAGAAATTTCTTCTAATGCGGGTTGTTCATCTCTTACTGTTTCTTGCATAGAAGGACCGGACACTCGATGTAACCATTTTTCTTTATATTTTATATATCCCAAGAACTTAAAATCTGTATGTGGCTCTGATTCCTTGTTAGATTGTGACCAAAAGTAATCAAGGTTGAAATGTTGTCTCATAACCAAAGGTTTATATCTATTGCGATGAATAGTATGCACTTGTCCATTCAAAGGAAATTTTACATAGTTATGAATCATTAAAGGGACAACTTTCATAGCCTTTAACCATGGGTGTCCTAATTTTATGTGAAAAAGGTCAGATAGAGGGACAACATCAAATAGTTGTTCTATAGATTTATCAAATACCATGACCAATAGAGATATCTTCCCAGAAGTGTTTATAAAGGTTCCCTTATGTGTCTTAATCATCATATCAGAAGGATCATAGAAATCTTGTACCAAGCCATGTGAATAAAGGAATTCCTTTGTTGCCACATTAGTCATGATTTAGGATCTATAAGTGTTCCATCCACCAGATTTTACATTATCTTCACAGTTATATAAAGAGGTCCTTCAGTTTCTCCAATTGTTCCATCATGAGGTGTAAACACAATTTTGGGTTCAGGGACCTTTCTTTTCATATAAGGCCTGGGAGGAAACCTAGTTTTATGGTTGCAATTAGAAGCCATGTGTATATGTTTTCAGAAAAATGTAAAATCATATTTCAAAAGGTTTTCAAAACTTATGCAAGGAGCAAGTGCAAAATTGTGTAAGTTTATGACCTAAAATGCTTGATTTTTCACCTATTTCATAAATTTTCAATACAAATCACTAAAAGAAAAAGTGTTGTGAATAATTTTAAGAGGGGAAGAAAATAATAAGCCTAATATCAATCCAATGATGCAGCAATATCCTTCACAACACGCCTTTAATGCAATTCTAGAGAGATAATAAGGCAAAATCTAGTGAAAATGCAAGGTTTTCAAACCCTAGACATGAAATTTTGCAAGAAAGACACTATGATGAAAAACTACAGTTAGAAATAAGTCCTAAATGAGTGTTTAACATAGTAGTAAAATCTGAAGCAAGATTTTGACTACAAACCCTAGCTAATACAAAACTAGGTTTTTATGAAAAATGCATAATTTCAAGCAATTTTTAACAAATTAAGCATGAAAATACAATGCAAATGGATAATGAATGATGAATTTATGTAATTTAAATCATATATAATAAAAATAATAGAAATTGAATGAAATTAAATGCAAATTAATTCAAATTGTTTGAAAATGCAAAGCTAAAAATGCCAATTTTTTCAAATTTTCAAATTTTTCATTTTTTTTGTAAATTTTGAAATGCAATAAGATGATGATAAATGAAATGAATGGAAATATGAAGTAGAACACTTAGAAAGGTGCAAAATTCATTAAAAACATGGGTTCACCAAAGTGTTTCATGGAAAAAGAGGGGTTTTCAATTTCAAGGTTAAATCCTCCTTTCACACCTTACATTCAAGGACATAAATCAAGTGAAGCCACAATCTCCTACAAGAGGGCTCTACTATAGATTTAGTGTCCCTTAGAATGAAGAGGAAACTTGGAATTTGCTAATTTATTTGTCAATTAAAATCCAATTATGCTCAAAACCCTAATTTCATAAAATCATATACTAACAGATGAAACTCGATAAATTCTCGCACATAGAGATATCAAATAACAATTAAATACTTACCAAATTTTGAGATTTGGTGTATGGAAAAGTCAGGGACTAATGAGCGGGCACCAAAGTCCAATGTACTATTTTCTGTCTAAAGATTGTCTACAACTTGTTCTTGTTGTTCCGAGGATTTCTATGTTTCAGGATCCACAGGACTAATGAGTTGGTACTCTAGTCCAGGTCATGATTTTCTACTTTTCTCTACACTTTTGACACTTTGTTCTACTTCCCTACAACTCCACTTCTTCTGTTTCCGCAACCTGTAACCTGCAATCATAGAAAAATGGGTTGGGGTTGTGGTGTTTGGAGGCTTTCCTCGGTCAAGCCCCAGAGAGACATTCAAGTCTTCCAAACACCATTGTTAGATAAAGAGTGCATATCCCTATGGGATAGAGGAAAAAAGAAATTGATAAATGATTGAAAACACAAATAAATGTCACCTCAAAGGTGTAGCTCGCATATAGATGAAAATCCTTCACATCATGAGAAGATGAAGCCAAATCTCCATGACAAACACAATAACAAGACAAGTTTGCTCTACAACAATGAATACTTTGAATGCTTTAGAATCACAAGTTTACCAAAAGTTCATAATCATCTTCTAGTTTACAAATGAATCCCTAAACAAATTTCTGCTAAGAATTTTGTAATTCAAACTTAAGGTGTCAGCATAGGACCTAATTAACGGTCATATAACTGACACTTGAATTTAGGTCGTGCCTAAAATAAGGCAGGACTAGGGCATGACCGCCCAAGTCCTCCCTCCTTTTTTTAGTCAAGACTTGTCTTAATAGCACCCCTAGGTCCTATTTGTCATAAAACTTTAGGGTTTTCTCATCGGGAGTTAACATGAATATGCAGGATGATTAAAATTCTTTCTAAAGGACCTGAGAGCTAAACATAGGAGGGAAAAAGTCCTAGGGATACATTTTTTGACGTAACAGTTTGATTACTAGATGTAGTGAGCAGAAGGTGTCTACAATTCCTTAGTGAGATTGCAAAGGTGTTGATGGAATTGTGGTGGACTTCTCTATTGCATTGAGTTAATTTTCTCCTTGTAACAATCTTCTCTATCTTCTTTTCTGTTTTGGTAGTGAACCTTTCTTTCCTTTGGGCAGTGAGCCCTCTGGCAGTGAGTCTTTTGGTAGTGAGCCTTCTAGCAGTGAGTCCTATTGTATTTTAGTGTTGATATTACTTTATATTGTGAGCTAATCCTCACCGTTGTTTTTCCCTTCTTGGGTTTTCCACATAAATCTAGTGTTCTCTAGTGTATGATGTTGATTTGATTTAGTTTCTATTATTTGCTTTCATGCTTAATCATCTTAATAGTTTAAGAGATTAATTGAATTAATGTGGATTTGAATGTGTGTGAGGGTTCTAAATTTTTAAGTTACAACTGATTCACCCCCTCTCTCAGTTGTCTTGTGCATTCAACAATTGGTATCATAGCAAGGTTCCTTGGAAGAAAGCTTAATCGTTTGAGGTAGATCTGGGATGGTGCACAAGAAAGATGTTCCCCTATTTGATGGATCATATTATGCATTCTTGAAAATAAGGATGGAAGGTTATTTGATTTCCCTTGGTTATGAGATCTAGAAGTCGGTTGAGTCTACATACACTATACCTGAGAATGGTTTGAGTACTGCTAATGAGATCAAGGCTTATGAAAACAATGGTAAATCAAGGTATGTTCTTTCAAGTGGTCTTGCTAATTCTGAATTGGTGAAAGTTATGAATCTGAAAACTATTAATGAAATTTGGGAAAAGTTAAAAAGCATTTATGAAGGAGATGACAAGGTCAAGCAAGCTAAGATGTAGAATCTGAAGATCATGTTTGAGACCATGAAAATGTCTAAAGATGAAAACATCACAAGCTACTTGTAGAAGGTGGATGAAGTTGTTAATAACATCAAAGGTCTTGGTGGAGAACTGGAAGAAAAATAAGTGGTAATGAAGGTACTCAAAACTCTTCCCAAATCTTATAGCCATAAAGTTTCTTCTATTAAAGAATTGCAAAATCTGGATCAATTTACCAGAGATCATTTGTATGGCACTTTAACTGCTTTTGAAATGAGAGAATTTGGTACAAGTAGTGCAAAAGTTGAGACTACTTTTAAGGCTGGTAAATCAGAGAAGACTGTAGAATCAGACTAGGAGGATTCTAATGATATCGAAGCTAACTTTGTGAGAAGAATGAAAAAGGGTATTGCTAAGTACAGTGGTAAGTTGCCTTTCAAGTGTTTTAGTTGTGGTAAGGTAGGTCATTATTCTTTAAGATGTCCAGATAGAATTTTGAAAAGAAAAAGTAGGGAGAACAAAAGTAAGGTGATTAAGAAAAGTTAATATTTTAGAGAAGATACAAGCATATATGGTGATGAATCTGATTATAAAGATGGTGAGGATAGTGAATGCTTGTTCATAGCTTTCAAAGATGATATTATTTCTGCTAACTCTGAGGGATGTGAAAAGGAAAGTGCTTTGGAAGTAAGCACTAATGCTGAAGGCACCTTGATATCTACTTTTCATGCTACATAGGAAAAGAAGTACTAGGTCATTGATAGTGGATGCTCAAATCATATGACTGGTGATAAGAGTAAGTTTGTTAAACTTGAAAAATGTGATGGAGGACTAGTTAGATTTGGTGATGATACATCTGCTAAGATATGTGGAAAAGGTTCAATCAATTTTGATGGCAAGCATACTATTGATGACGTTCTTTATGTTAAGGGTTTAAAACATGATCTCTTGAGTGTTGGACAAATGTGTGGCAAAGGATACAATCTTGTGTTTCAGGATGATGGCTATGAGATCAGAAAAGACTCCAAAATTGTGATTGCTACTAGAAGGAGGACAAATGAAAATGTTTATCAGATCAAAGGTGGTGATGGTTATTGTTTCATGACTTGGATTAGTGAAAGTTGGCTATGGCATAGTAGATTGTGTCACATCAATTTTGATAGCCTAGTAAGAATAAGTTCAGTTCAAGATTTGACAGATCTACTAAAGATTACAAAGCCTGTCAATGGTATCTGTAAGGAGTGTCAAGTTGGAAAGGAAGCAAGAAGAAGTTTCAAAGTCAAGGATCAATCTTCTATCAGACTATTGGAATTGGTGCATATAGATCTTTGTGGCCCTACTAGAGTATGTAGTTTTCAAGGTGACAAGTATTTCATGCTATTAATTGATGATTGTTCTAGAATGACATGGGTTACTTTTCTTAAAGAAAAATTAGAAGCCCTAGATAAGTTTAAAGCATTCAAAGCAATTCTTGATAATGAAATGGATATGAAAATCAAATGTTCGAGGTCTGACAGAGGTGGAAAAGTCACCTCTAATGAGTTTAACATGTTTTGTGAGAATCATGGAATAAAGAGGCACTTATCTGCCCCTAGGACTCCTCAAAGAATAGGACTGTTCAAGAAGCTGCAAGGACAATGATAAAAGAAGAAAAAATATCGGAAGTCTATTGGAAAGAAGTAATTCATACTACTATTTATATATTGAACAAAGTGCAAGCAAGAGCAAATAGCACAAAGACTCCTTATGAGTTATGGTATGGAAGGATTCCTACTGTCAAATACTTTAGAGTCTTTGGAAGAAAATGCTACATAAAAAGAGATGAAAAAAACTTGGGAAAGTTTGATGCAAGATCTAATGAAGGCATCTTTCTTGGATATTCCAATAAAAGCAAAGCTTACCGGTGCTACAAAAAGAGGCTAAGAAAGATTGTTGAGAGTGCAAATGTCAACATTGATGAAGATCTACAAAAGAATTCAAAAGTAAATGGATATGAATCAGACGAGTCTTCTTCTAGAGAAGAAGAAAATGGTAAAGAAAAGGAATTGCAGATTGAAGAGGAAGAAGCTCCAGAAAAGACTCCTAAAACTCCCAAGTATGTGTAGAAGCATCATTCTAAAGAACATATTATTGGTGATAAAAGCAAAGGTGTTCTGATAAGAAGGAAAGTTGCTGAAGAACAAGTAAATCTATGTTTACTTCCTAAAGTTGAACCTAAAACAATGATTGAAACATGCAAGGATGAGTTTTGGATTAAGGCTATGGAAGAAGAACTAATGCAAATTGAAAAGAATCAGACTTGGGAACTTGTTAGAAGACCAATAAACAAAAATGTGATTGGGACTAAGTGGGTATTCTAGAACAAACTGAATGAGAATGGAGAAGTGGTAAGAAACAAGGCAAGGCTTATGTGTAAAGGATACTCACAAGTAGAAGGAATAGACTATGAGAAAATATATGCTCCGATGGCAAGAATGGAGGCCATCAAGATGTTTTTGGCTTTTCCAGCACATAAGGATTTCAAAGTATATCAAATGGATGTGAAGTCTGCTTTCTTGAATGGTGAGTTGGAAGAAGAAGTATACATAGAACAACCAGATGGATTTCAATTATCAAATAAACTGGATATGGTTTGTAGATTGAAGAAGGAACTATATGGATTGAAGCAAGCCCCCAGAGCTTGGTGTGCAAGGTTAGATAGGTACTTATTACAACAAGGATTTGATAAAGGTATTGCAAATAGCAATGTGTACATCAAAGTAGAAGAAGATCAAATTCTTATTGTGGAAGTGTATGTGGATGATATAATCTTTGGTGGAAATGAAGGTATGTGTAAGATTTTTGTAGATGAAATGTAGAAAGAATTTGAAATGTCAATGTGTGGGGAAATGAACTTGTTCCTTGGGTTATAGATCAATTAGATAGATAAAGGTATTTTCATTTCACAATCAAAGTATGTCAAGGAAATGTTAAACAAGTTTGGAATGGAAGATTCTAAACCATTATGTACTTCAATGGTTATTGGTTGCAAGATGAGAAAGAATGATGAAACTCCAAAGGCTGATAAGAGAAGGTATAGATCAATGATTGGAGGATTGCTATATCTAACTGCTACTAGACTGGATATTATGCATGTAGTTTGTCTTGTGGCTAGATTTCAAGAACATCCTAGAGAGTCACATGTTGCAGCAATGAAGAGGATATTCAAATATTTAAAGGGCCCTCTAGATCATGGCCCATGGTATCCAAAGGATACTAACTTTTCTCTAAGGGCTTATACAGATGCAGATTGGGCTGGTTGCATAGATGACAGGAAAAGTACAAGTGGTGGTGCATTCATTCTTGGAGGAAGATTGGTGTCATGGCTAAGTAAGAAACAAGATTCAGTATCTTTATCTACTGCAGAGGTAGAATACATTGCAGGAGCATCTTGTTGCACACAAGTGTTGTGGATGAGGTAAACCTTGAAGGATATTAGAGTTGTATATGATGAACCAATTCCTATCTTTTGTGATAATACAAGTGCTATTAACATTTCAAAGAATCTGGTGATGCACTCAAGGATAAAACATATCTTAATTTGGTATCACTTTTTGAGAGAGAAGGTTGCAGAGAATGAAGTGAAGCTTGAGTATGTGCCTACAAAGGATTAGGTTGCTAATATATTCACTAAGGCTCTTCCTAAGGATACCTTTGAGCATCTCTAGGAAAATTTGGGGGTTATTTCCCCTCCTTCATTGAACTAGATGCATAAGGAGATGCATCAGTCCTGTGGATTTCAAGATTCATTCTTTGTTATGGACTGATGCTAGAGGCTACCTCTCAGGGGGAGTAGGTAGTGGCCTTGTTGGTTGTTACATTTAGGGGGAGTAAACTTGTTAGTGTAGGTTGTTGTGTGTTCCTAAGGGGGAGTATGTAGAGCAGTAAAAGAAAAGATGTTACAAAGTAGTGGTGAGCAGGTACAATTATGAGTAATGTCAAAAGAGGAGAATGAGAGAGAGAGAGAGTTGTGTCACCCTTTTCCATTGATGTCAAAGGGGGAGAGAGAAAAATGTGAAAGAGGAAAGAGTCAGTTGAGAGGAAGATAGAGTTTTTAAGGATGCTATTGTGTTGATGGTTTTTCACATCATGTGTTGCCATCAATGACAAAGGGGAAGATCGTTGCAAGTATGTGCAGTCGCTGTTGTCATTGATGTCAACAAGCTTGTGCTGTCATTAGTGTCAATTGTATGAGTAAGGGATTGTTGTAAGAATATGAGCAAGTTGGTTTTGAGTGGATGTTGTCTCTGATGATGAGGAAGTACTGAAGATGGTGATGATATGTTTCTAGTGCTTGGTTTCCAAGTGTTTTTGAGAAAATTTGAATAATAGGGGAAACAGTGTGTTGTAAAGATGTTCTAGCATATAGAGTGGTGTTCTAGTTTTTCTCCACATTTATTTTATATTGAAGATCTATTTATGTAGTTTAGATATGTTGATTACAGGTGTTCAGAGGTGCTACATTCAGAATTTGGCATGCTGGATCGATGTGCACAGGAAGATGTGTTCACCAGTGTATGAACTGTGTATTGTAGAGGTGTCTTGGAGAAATGTTTTTGTTCTACATTTCTCTGCAGAGTGTTTTCAGGTCTTGCAGTTTTGGAAGTATGTTTATAAGGTTCATATCTACCTTCAGTTGAAATTATTTGTGATTTGATGCTCCGCAAGTTGATTTCTTTAGTTACAGTGCATAACAGAGATATTTGAGCATATTGGGTAAATAGGATAAGTTTGTTCATCAGGTGAAAGTTTTTGAAAAGGAATTTGTTGGATTTCAGGATTTTTTTGGAATACTCTAGATCATGTTCAAGCATGGCATGTGGTTCATGAATCATCTTTGGTTTTGAGGAAGTGTGTACATAATTGTTTATTGTGTTAACATAGGTTCAACCAACCTTGGGTGTTTACACTAATTGTAGAGTTACTTTTGTGTTTGTGGAAGCATGGTGTGGTGTGTATGAGTGGATTTAGGTCCAAGATAAGGTGTTTTGAGGTCTGCCTTCATTCCTTTCCACTGGGGGAATGTTTTGGTTCCGACTTAATTTGAATTTTCAAGATTAAGGTGCTTTTCAGATCTTGGAGAATTTTTTCAAGATTGAAGATGGTATAAATAAGTGTTGAGTTGTTGAAGGATGGTAAGATAGATGAGTATGATGTGTGTGATGTGAATTGTAGAATTATAGAGTGTGAATTTATGTAGTGCAAGGTGAGATTTCATGTGTTAGATTACTAGATGTAGTGAGCAAAAATTGTCTACAATTCCTCAGTGAGACTGTAGAGGTGTTGATGGTATTATGGTGGACTTCTCTATTGCATTGAGATAATTTTCTCCTTGTAACAATATTCTCTATCTTCTTTTCTATTCTGGTAGTGAGCCTTTCTTTCCTTTCGACAGTGAGACCTCTGGTAGTGAGCCTTTTGGCAGTGAGCCTTCCAACAATGAGCCCTATTATATTTCAGTGTTATATTAGTTTATATTGTGAGCTAATCCTCACTGTGGTTTTTCCCTTCTTGGGTTTTCCACATAACTCTCGTGTTCTCTTGTATATGATGTTGATTTGATTTAGTTTCTGTTATTTGCTTTCATGCTTAATCATCTTAACAATTTAAGAGCTTAATTGAATTAATGTGGATCTAAATGTGTGTGAGGGTTCTGAAGTTTTAATTTACAACTAATTCACCCCCCCTCTCAGTTGTCTTGTGCATTCAAAAATAAATCTCCCAAAAACACATCTCTCTACCACCACATGCAATAGTTCTTGAGCTAATAGCTCTTCTCTACACAATGTTAGTGGATGGTTTGGAAATAGATTGAATGTTTAATAGTCCTAATTTCTGAAGAAAAGAAATCATGTATACTAAGAAAGCAATATAAATAGATAAAAAGACCTCAAAAATTATAAACCTTAGCACCATCCCTGACAATGTCACCAGAAATGTCTAACTCCATTTTTAACCAATAAATTTATGCAGAAGGGGCATGCACTCAACTCAATGGACCAACAAATCCTTTAGCAAGAAAACTAAAGGTTATAATGTGTTACATTTAAATATGTTAAACTAGGGAATTGTATTCTTCTTGGATGACACCTGTACTATATGTACAGTCAATGATTTCTGAGTTTGTCCTAGAGGTTGTGCATAGAAACAAACTACAGGAAAGAAAACAAATTCTATTTTGTAAACTCTAGTGAAGAACAGTTTCTACAGGTAGGTATTCCTATTAAGGAATAACAAACACTTATTCAATGAAGCTATAATCACAAACTTGTTCAACTATCCAAGGTAACTGCTTATGAAATAATGAACCATTGTAGAAAATAATCTAGATACTAAGTCAGTGATCACCTTTATTATCTAATTGAATAGACATGGCAATTAACAATCTATAACCTAATAGGATAACTACAATTACCTCAAGTGGCCCTTTCTTGAGTGACTTTAACCTCATAGAATCTAAATTAGATCTTCAACTATATCTGTAGACATCTAAAAATGACCTTTACACAATTCACCTTGCATACATCAACTTCTGCTAAATCACTTGCATCCAACGTTAATTAAATAACTTGATTATTTGATTAATTTCATGAATTTCTTCTAGTTCCCCTAATTCCAACATTAATTGAATAAATTCTATTGATTTAATTAAGTTCATTAAATCACCACTTTATTCTTCTATATTAAATAATTTTAATTATCTAATTAAATTATTGTCTTTAAAATCTTCAAATCCACATTAATTAAATAAATCTAATTATTTAATTAATTCATCATTCAAATTCCTCTTATCCACAATTAAATAATTTTTAATTATTTAATTAGTTAAATATTCTTCTAAATTTAAATAAATTATTTAAATTTATTTAAGTTGACTTTATCTTCTAAAAATAAATAAAACTAATATTTTATATATATTACTCTATCATGCAAAATAAATTAAATCAATTTATTTTCTTAAATATATTTAAACCCTCATATCTTATCCTTTCCTCCATCATGCAAGAGAAATTAAATAAATTATTTATTTAATTTGTTTTTATCTTTCAAATCTCCTTAAAATAATCTTTTCTTCTATGTGCACAATCAGTCTTATTTTTAACATGTCAAAAAGCAAATCTAAAGTTGAGTTAATTATCTTTAATCATTATTGTTTTTATCAACAACTCATAAATTTTATAAAAAAAATTTAATTTATGAAATCAAATCCTATCTTTATCCACGCAAGCAGTTAACTCAACAAAGCTCCTTTTTGCATGGACACATGTGGTGTGCACGTTCATCATGTCCTCTCAACTCATCTCAATCATCCATTTCATTGATTTATCTCAACTGTTGATCGATCTTTCCTAAAACCTATATATACGTCCATTCATCTCTTCACAAACACTCTTTGATCATTTAAGCTTTGGGAATTCGTAATAGCACTTTGAGCATTCACATCGTTGAGCACATACATTACATCTTTGAGCACATTATCCCACAACCGGGCTTGTTGCAACATGGTTATGCAATTCATTGAGCAATCCACAAAGAACCAAGATATCTATACAATCTAGGTGATAGCTTTCTTTGTTTTTTATTTGCATTGATTTTGGTTATCATTTAGATCAATCTCTTGAAGGTTATAGGATTGAGTTTTGTTATCATTGATTGATCTTTATTTATTTGATTTTTACCTATACACATTCTAGCACGCCCAGTGGGACCCACTAACTTGATTTAACCTTGCTTTTTTTGAGAAATTTTAATTTTTCTAGGTACAGGTACGGAAACATGCAATTGTCACGTAGAAACTTGCCTCTAAACCACATAAACTTGCCTTTGGTTGGTAGAAACTCACCTTCAGGTGACAGTTCTATACCTTTGGTGTGCAGAAACACACCTTTACTCAATTTTGACTCACCTTTGGTCCATTAAAATTTGCCTCTGGTTTTTAAGGTTTTTTTATTTGCTTTGGGTTTTGACAGTGATTTATAACATCTTTCTAATCTCTATTATGTTTAGCAAGTTGTTTTATTTGCTGACACTGACATATTGTACCCTCAAGATGATTTATTTATGGGTATCATCTTGTTTTTTTACTAATAGATCATTTAACTTGGTTTATTGTTCATTCTTAGTGCATAAGTACAGATCCATATCATCATCCATCCTCTTGGATCATCAGGAATTCATCCATCAATCACTCGATCAAGCATTTGACTTAATTTTATTGCTTTTTGCAGGACTATCCCATAAAAGTGCCTTTGATCAATAGAAACATGAATTTGCACCATAGTAACTTGCCTTTGCACCACATTAATGCACCTTTACACAGCAGAAATCTGCCTTTGCACAATAACAACTCACCTTTGGTAAATTCTAATGCACCTTTGCATAACAGTAACTCGCTTTTGGTCTGTTCAATTGTTTTCACTAATCATTGACCTTTTTGGAACTAATCTCATCTTGTGTAGCCTCTTATCATTTAGCAAGAAGACAAAAAGTGAAACCCTAACATATTTGGTGTAGGATGCTTGTCAAAGGAACTATCTTTTTATACTAAGTCTTAGAAAACATTTCAATTTCATAAAGGAATTAATGACTGTCTTCTATCTTTGGAATGTCTTAGGTATGTATGCTCTTTCCTTGCACTGAAAAGTGACCTTGGAAATCAGAAACACTTAAGTCATTTGTTTACTTTCTTTTTGTGCTTACTTCCTAGGGACTCAAGATAACATGTATATGCTCTTCTCTCACGTCGAAAGATGATCTTGAGAATCAAAAGTGTTTGATATCCTTTCTAGGGGGCCTACTTGGGGATTTCATCACCTCAAGGGATGACCCCAACTGTATGTTTTGGTGCGGTATACAAATGTCATGAGTATTGAAAGACTCAACTTCAAAGGAAAGACCCTTTCAACTCCAAGCAAAAAGCCTTTGGGATACTTGGTCCACCAAGACTCGTATGGTTGAGCATCAGTTGACTGTGACAACCCCATTCACAGATTTGTGCCTCCTATACCTTACGTATATTGATGACTCCCTAGAAGCTTTGTAAACCTAGATAAGACCATTGGCTATTTTGTAATGTGATGCAAGGGATGCGGAACATACCCTAAAGTTATTCACCATCTGTACTACCTTGAGGACTAGATAGAAGTCTTCTTTGGGCAAGGTGTCAAAACCTCCAAGGAAATAGATATTGGGTGTATACCTCTTATCCCTAGCTATCACCTTAGGGAGAAGTGTTCTTAGTTAGGTAAGAACATGGATAGGTATTCAATCATGTGGGCTCACATTATGACTCAATCCTACTTGAATAATATTTAGGTTGTTGCAATAAAAGAAGTGTTTGCTATGTCTTTGATGCAGAGCATCTAGGACAACATGACAATAGTCTTCAAGACTTCAGATAGGTCTCTCTCAAGGTTCATTGGCTTTATAACTTCTCATGATGTAGGGCTTTACACAATAACCAACTTGTTCTTGACATGCAACATGGGGGACTTCAGAACACTTATCTCAAGGTGTCTAACTCCATTCAATGTTTCCATACAACCCACTATGCAGGGTCTGCAGAATAGCAATCTCATAGACTGTCATAACTTTGCTGCTCCATTAGGATAACAGCCATAATAACCTCCTTGGGATGATCTCCCTCTACACAAACCCAATCTCACTACAACATACCAATCTATAACATGCATACATACCTAATGCCTTCATTGACAAAGCGATAACTCACCAAACTTACCTACTCCTTGGCAGTGACTGTCTCCAAGAGGACTGTCAGAGACAACATAAGGCAGAATAGATTGTTATCTTAGAGAGAGATCCCTCCCTACTCCTTCTTTTCATAGGGCTAATGCTAGATCAGGAGCCCTTGTATTGTTCTCAATGCATGGCATTCTCTGGTTGATCACTGAATACAGTCAAGGATAATCACTAAACTGCTGTTGTCCTTCACCAAGTCTCAACACAAGACTTCTGTAGGGTCATCTACATGACCAACTTAGTCTAAACTATCCTCCTTCCTCCCCAAACCTTCACAAGACATTAGATCACCTAATATACACCCCATTCCATTGAGTATGACAGACAAAGGTCAATGGAATGGGGAGAAATCCATCGAGTACTCAGAAGAAGCCCTAGTTTAGGTTTTAAGATAGTCTCACACAAAACAATGATTCTCTCACACCTCCACTAATGTCAAGACCTCAAAATAGATTTAAATCAAAGCTATTCCAATCTACTAACAATCCAATGATCTCATATGTTATGATAGTTCCATACAGGTACGGATTTCTCAGGAAAACAGTGAATAACTTGACTGAACAGTAGTTTAAAGAGCAGTTTGGGGAAACTAATGATTTCTTCCACCTAGATCATTGTCAAGACCTCAAACAAGATCCAAATTAAAGATACTTCAGTACTCTAACCATCCATTACAAATGCATGCTATGACTATCCCATACAGTAGTACAGTACGGCTAGAAAAAGCAGAAAAAACACAGGAAAGGCAGAAAAAGTAGAAAAATAGTTGTCTTTTGTTTATTTCTTTCTATTCCTTCAAATGTCCCTTTACAATCAATCCTTCATAGCTACAAATAAGACTCATACATTTTCAATAAGTCATTTGGGATGGTTGGGAGTTTAAGAAATTGCAGAACCATCGAGTTTTTCCTTGATTTTTAATTGCAGCATTAAAGACAGATTTAGTAACTGTCCATTCTTGGACTGCAATTTCTATTTTTATGGTTTCATAATGCTTTTTTGACATGAGGTTAACCTTTGACAATGTTCTTAACATACCTCCTAACCTTAGACATGCCTCTATAGGCATACAAACATGAAAACTTAAATGACTTAAATGACTGACCTAAATGCCTTAACAAAGGCTTACATAATTGACTATTCAAAACTGCCTATTACAACATGATTGTCCTCCCTAGGACTACAACATGAAAATAGATACTAGTTACTTGGACATAGTCCTATTACAAACATGGCATTAAGCCTTATTACAACATTGAATATGGTCTCAAGGACTTTATTAAACAAAACAACTACTTGAAGATCAAACAAAACCCTAATGTCTTGGTGCTCCTGCACCATACTCCCCGGCATGATGAAAACTCTTGTCCCAAGAGTTAGGGGAACTGCTCTGACCATTCTGCAATCTTGTTGGAATGTTCCTCTGACTAGGAAACATGAACTCTCTAAGAGTAATCTTCCTCCTTCTCCAACCTGCATGGCTCCTGTAAATAGTGTTAGAACCATAAAACTTGTTGTGATGTCCTTGCCTAGGACCTTGCTGCTGCAATACTTCTGATCTTCTCAACTGGAGGTTCTGATTCATTCCTCCCTGTACTATCTGTTGTCTACCTTCCTTCTTCTGCCTCCTTATAGGACACTTAATGTCCCCAACCTTGACATAACTCAAGTCCCAAACCTGCTATTTTTTATGACTGTCTTCCACCTTCTTCTATTGCAACTATTCCTGTTGTTTGCAATCATCCTTAACCTGCACATTCAACTGCAATTTCTCTCCAAAACAAATGGTAACATGTTCCTTCTTCTCTTCACAAGGTAAAGGCATCAATTTGAACTTCTTACCATCTTTATGCACCACACAGTTATTAGTATAACCATCATGAATTGTTCTCCTCAAGTGCTTCCATGGTCTACCCAAAATAATATGCCCACATGTCATTGGAATGACATCACACAAAACATAATCTTGATATGGACCAATTGTAAAATCAACATATGCCTTCTTAGTAACCCTTACTCGCTGCTCTTGACTCACCCAAGTGACATTGTAAGGACTAGGATGATCAAAAGTTTTCAATCCCAACTTATGCACCATTTCCCAAGAAACTAGATTATCATGAGAACCTGAATCTACAATCAACTTGCATATCTTTCCATGGCTTAAACAATTAGTTCTAAAAATAGATACCTATGGTGTTGTGGTGCAGGAGCACCTACCTGACAGCTGGCCTCCATAAGGCAGTTAGTTTGTTTTGAGTCTTGTTAATGTTTTCAAGAAGGTCTGATAAGACCAATGCATGTAATAAGGTCATGCTGACCATGCTTTGCTATTTTTAGATAGTTTGTTAGACAGCTGTTAGGCTGTAGGTCCAGTTGGATCTCCCAGCCGCTTGGAGAGATTTCCCAGCCGCTTGGAGACGAGTGGTAGTACTCGCCAGAGATCCTATATATGCATGAGGATCGGTTGGTTTTAGATATAGCATTAGATCGAGCTAGGTTGCAGAGAGTGAGATAGAGAGAGAGACTGATCATTGTATTTGCATCTTTTGAAATCAAATAAAGTGATCCTGTTTGTGTTCATCCTCTGTTGAATTCCATTGTTTGATCGATTTGCTGGTTTGGTGGCTGTATGGATTCGCTGATCCATTCCACCGGTTGATTCGTCGAATCAGTGGAATGGCCATGTACAGTAGGTTAGGATTTAGTTTGTTTGTTCGCATGCAGGTGTGCAGGATCGTCGTCGAGAGGTGTTGAGAACCCTAGCATGGGTATGTGCTAGGTCGTGTTAGTTGTTAAAGTCTGGAAGATCACCCTGAGAGTAGATCGGGTCATCCCAGGAGGTTTGGTGAATCAAATTTCGCTAAGGCTGGAAAATCCTTCGCAACGGCATCATCAGGATATTTCTGCGTATATCCTGCAGGTACTTCGGGCGTCATCTGGATAAGTGGAGATGAGCATGATGCAGTCGGTTGCATAAAGTGAAAGTGCATTAGGGTGATCATCATCAGGAGTTGCCGAGGAGGAGCGTATCGGCATAAGGTAGAAGATCGGGTTGATCGCGGGCCAAAAATGTTAAGTTTGGCCGACAGCAGGATATTGAAGGAGTTACATATGACGTCATCATCATCAGGATATACGTCATCAGGATATTACAGAGCAGCAGGATATTGAAGGAGCTGCATGTGACGTCATCGTCATCAGGATATTAGGGTGACGTAAGCATCGAAGGAAGGGTGCATAAGGTTTGTCAACATCAGGATATATGGGAGGAACCGGATGTTCCATATCCTGCTGATTAACATGATGTTGAACATCATGATGCTGAAGATAGTGAAGGTAGAGGTTAGCGGTAAGGTGAACAGTGAACGTCAGGAGGATGTTCGCACTTGCCGAATATGATGATGCTGCCGATAGTCGGATATGATGATGCTGCTGACATGCGAAAGGGCGAAGGCTTGTCTGCAGGAGGATATCGGTTGGCGAGAGTAAATATGATGATGCTGACAGTGTTAGCAAGAAATATGATGATGATGATGAAGGGTTGCAGACATCCATGCTGCATATCAAGGTTATAGTGTGGATGCCTCTGCATCATGTTGGCTACATTTTGCCTTTCTCCACCATAAGCATTTCTCCAACCATTACTAGAGAGACTGATGACATTTTTGGTTCTTCTGGCTTCTCCTCCTCTTGTGCCAAGTGAACCCTTCTATCCTTGCTCCTATCAACATCATCCTTCTTAGAACATTTGAAAGATGTGTGTCCTACCTCATTGCAGTGATAACATCTGCCTATGAACACTCCTCTACCTAATCCAAATCTACCTCCACCTCTATATCCACCTCTCTGATTTGCAGAAATCTCCTTACCTTTCTCATTGCTATTCTAAACTTCATTAGTAGGTCTGCCCCTACCTCTGTATCCTCTACCACTTCCTCCTTGCCTTTCTTGCTTCCTCTTCACCCTCTCTTTAGCCCTGATAGCCAACTGAAAACACTCTCCAAGTGACTTTGGTACTGCTAAACCAATCTCATCTTGCAAGTTATACCTAAGCCCATTAAGGTATCTTGCCACTTTCTCTTCTTCATCTTCCAATCCTCCTCTAATACTAAGCTTATGAAATTGCTCAGTATAGGACATAACATCCATATCCTTCTGTTTTAGATTCTGCCTCATCCTCTTTGTTTGAATGGAGTAATTAGATGGAGGAATTGTTCCTTCAGCATATCCTTCATCCTACCCCAAGAAGTGATTCTTGATGCACCTCTAGCCATTCTTTCTGTCTGCACACTACTCCACCATGTAAGTGTTGTTCCTCTCAGATTTGTTTTTGCAAACTTGATCTTCTTCTCATCACTCATCTCCTCATACTCAAAAAATTTTTCCAGGGCATCTATCCACCCTAATACCTCTTCACTATTCATCTTCCCTTGATAGATAGGTAACTCTATGTTTGCCTTTGTTCCACTTCCTTGGATTGCCTTCAGTAATCTCACAAATTTCTTCTCTTCAGCATCCAACTCATCCTCAGGAGGATTCTCATCTACCTCCTCATCTCCTTCCAAACCATCTTGTTCATCCCTTCTAAGATTCTTCTCCAATGCTTCCAATCTAACAAAGATTGATGCATTCTCTCTTCTCACTTGCCTCAACTCTCTTTCCCTTGCAGCATCCTGCTCTCTTCTGTCCCTCAATTCTTTTTCTCTAGCCTCTAAGGCTTCTCTCAACTCATTGTTCTCTCTAGCCATTTGATTCTTAGGAGGCATCCTTACAACTCTCTCAAACCTTGATTGTTTCACGAGATCCACAACTTCCTCAAAGACCTACTAGTGGCTCTGATACCACAAATGATGCAGAGCATCTAGGACAGTAGGACAACAGTCTTCAAGACTTCAGATAGGTCTCTCTCAAGGTTCATTGGTTTCATAACTTCTCATGATGTAGGGATTCACACAATAACCAACTTGTTCTTGACATGCAACATGGGGGACTTCAGAACACTTATCTAAGGGTGTCTAACTCCATTCAATGTTTCCATACAACCCACTATGCAGGGTCTGCAGGATAGCAATCTCATAGACTGTCATAACTTTGTTGCTCCATTAGGAGAATAGCTATAATAACCTCCTTGGGATGATCTCCCTCTACACAAACCCAATCTCATTGCAACATACCAATCTATAACATGCATACATACCTAATGCCTTCATTGCCAAAGCAATAACTCACCAAACTTACCTACTCCTTGGTAGTGACTGTCTCCAAGAGGACTGTCAGAGACAACATAAGGCAGAATAGATTGTTATCTTAGAGAGAGATCCCTCCCTACTCCTTCTTGTCATAGGGCCAATGCTAGATCAGGAGCCCTTGTATTGTTCTCAATGCATGGCATTCTCTGGTTGATCACTGAATATAGTCAAGGATAATCACTAAACTACTGTTGTCCTTCACCAAGTCTCAACACAAGACTTCTGCAGGGTCATCTACATGACCAACTCAGTCTAAACTATCCTCCTTCCTCCCCAAACCTTCACAAGACATTAGATCACCTAATATACACCCCAGTCCATTGAGTATGACAGACAAAGGTCAATGGAATGGGGAGAAATCCATCGGGTACTCAGAAGAAGCCCTAGCTTAGGTTTTAAGACAGTCTCACACAAAACAATGATTTTCTCACACCTCCACTAATGTCAAGACCTTAAAACAGATTTAAATCAAATCTATTCCAATCTACTAACAATCTAATGTACTCATATGCTATGACAGTTCTGTACAGGTACGGATTTCTCATGAAAACAACGAATAACTTGACTGAACAGTAGTTTAAAGAGTAATTTGGGGAAACTAATGATTTCTTCCACCTAGATCATTGTCAAGACCTCAAACAAGATCCAAATTAAAGCTACTTCAGTACTCTAACCATCCATTACAAACACATGCTATGAGAATCCCGTACAGTAGTACAGTACAGCTGGAAAAAGAAGAAAAAACACAAGAAAGGCAGAAAAAGCAGAAAAATAGTTGTCTTTTTGTTATTTCTTTCTATTCCTTTGAATGTCCCTTTACAATCAATCCTTCCTGGCTTCAAATAAGCCTCATACATTTTCAAGAAGTCGTTTGGGATGGTTGGGAGTTTGAGAAACTGCCCAACCATCAAGTTTTTCCTTGATTTTTAACTGCAGCATTAAAGATAGATTTAGTAACTGTCCATTCTTGGACTGCATTTTCTATTTTTGTGGTTTCATAATGCTTTTTTGACATGAGGTTAACCTTTGACAAGGTTCTTAACATACCTCCTAACCTTAGACATGCCTCTGTAGGCATACAAACATGAAAACTTAAATGACTTTAATGACTGACCTAAGTGCCTCAACAAAGGCTTACATAATTGACTATTCAAAACTGCCTATTACAACATGATTGTCCACCCTAGGACTACAACATGAAAATAGATACTAGTTACTTGGACATAGTCCTATTACAAACATGGCATTAATCCTTATTACAACATTGAATATGGTCTCAAGGACCTTATTAAACAAAATAACTACTTGAAGATCAAACAAAACCCTGATGTCTTGGTGCTCCTGCACCAGTCTTCTCTTTGTTGTTATCTACCTGTAATCACTATTTGTTATCCATGGAGGTTAATAGCCTTGTGCAACCAACTCCTTGAGTCAATCCACAACCACTTTGTCTATTGTGTTTTCTCTTGCCACAAGAAATTTTCCAAATTTTACCAAAATCTTGCCTTGAAAAACACATTGTTCCAGAAAACCTACTTTTGAAACACATAAATTTGCCTTTGCACTATTTTAATGTGCCTTTGATCCATAGTTATACACCTTTGGTTTGTAGAAGTGTGCCTCTAACTTGCAGAAACATGCCTTTGTAGCGCATAAACCCACCTCTGGTGTTCAGAAACACGCCTCTAGCTTAGTCAACTTTTTACATAGTCTATCAGAAAAACTCTTTCGAATTATTCTGCTATGCCTTTGAGCTATAGTAATATGTCTTTGAGCTATCCTACTACACCTCTGTTTAATAGAGATGTGCCTTTGAGCTATTGTGACTCACCTTTGAGCCACAGAAACCCACCTTTGGCATACAGTCCTACACCTCTAATCTCTACCTGTCAATAATCATCATTTTATCCCAGAATCAAGAAACCCTCATTTTTGAGAAATTTTAACCACTGAGCTATCATCCTATAGCACATTTAGATCTGTTCCATCAACCATCAGACCATCCCCATCAATCATCATAATAAAAACTTGGATTTTTAGAGCTATTATCCTCTTGAGACTGCAAAACAATCATCATCATTACCAAACAAGCCTAGAATTTATCCAATCTTTCATAGCTTTAATTTGGCTTCTATCATAGTGTCTAGATTGCATCCCCTTATTTATCTTTGATTTGATAAATCTTGCCTCTCTAGATCCTTGAAGGTAAATTAGTATCCATTAGTGGTTTTCATTAGCTTAGAGAATAAACTTCTCCTAAGTTGGTCATACTCATTAATCCTATCTACCTTCCTTGAGGTCATTAGTCTACCTCTTTGAAGGTCATCAAACATCCAAAACAACAATTGATCTAGGTTCTACTTATCTTTCATCAAGAAACCAATCCAAAACATCATCTTAGTAGTCTCAACTCAATCACAAAAATCCAAAATCAATCCATCCATGCCCCAATCTTTGTCATAGCACATTTGAGTAATCTTATGACTACGACTAAACAACAACATCGATTAGCCATGGAATCTCCTCAAAACATGCACCAACAAAATGTCCAAAATAATCCCCAACAAAATCCTCAAAACAACCCTCATGGTAATACCCAAAACAATCCTCAAGAGGATAACACTGCATGGATAGATGCTACCCAATTTACCACAACGTTAAATCCCCATGACTTCCTACTAAAAGGGTATACCATAGGTCAATCATCATCACAACAACCTAGAATCCCTCAACAAGTCCAAGCATCTCAAGAAGTGTATCAAGACATTGATGAAAACTTGTAAGATCCCAAAATCTTAGATGCTATAGATAAACTCTTGGCTTCTAACCCAAATCATTTCTTTCATCTACTTGCTAAGAAAGGAGCCAAGTTACCCCAAGACTTTGACACATCTACTCTTAAGGAGAAAGATTCTATCAATGATGCTATCAATGCCATGGGTAGACCACAAATCACCCACATCCAAACTATGTCAACCATATCATCACTTATCCCTGATTCACCCTCACATGAGGTGCCTTTGAATCCCTTCACCGTCAAGTACATCAACCCCCTTTATCAAAATCCCATAGGAGAAACATCACTCGAATCCATTATTTTCCCCATGGAGATTTACCAAATGCAACAAGAAAACCTTGCAAAACAAGAAAATCAAGCCAACCCTTTCTTCACCACGTCTACACCTACACCCCCTCAAAACCCTCCACAAACAGCATAAGTCCAAACCCCCATCCATAATATTTTTAGTGCCACTCCTCCACAAGTGGCATGAGCTCAAACCTCCATATTTCATCTACTTATGCCACTCCACCATGGATGTCACAAGTGCTAACCTCCATATCAAATCTTTCTTATGACACTCATCCACAAGTGTCACAAGTCCAAGAACCCATTTCTCAAAACACTTATATCATTCCACCTTAACATTCCCAACATCAAAACACTCCACATCAACATTCCCAAAATTAGAACACCTATATCACTCCACCCCAACATTCCCAAAGTCAACACTCTTATATCTCTCCACCTCAACCTCCCCAAAATCAAAACACCTACATCATCCCACCTCAACAATTCCAAAATCAACATTCTTTCACCAACCCCCCTCAATATTCTCAAAGTCAACACTCGTACATAGCTCCTCCACAAAACCCACCAAACAAACATTTCTCCATGAATCAAACCCCAAACAACCCTCACAACTCATATGACGCATATAATCTCACTTCATATGGACCCAATCCCAATATCTCCTATGGGACACAACAACCACCATTCATCCAAGAGAATCTTGCTCCACAAACACCCACATCAGATCTTGAGCTCAAATTTTCAAATCTAAAAAAATAAATCTCTGATCTTTTATTTGTGCACATGAAGAAAAAATTCTCTTTGGAGGAGGTTTGTCCATATCCATTTGATAGATATTTACCAATGATCCCTTTTCCCCTAACTTTGACATGCCTAAATTCGACAAATGTAAGGGAAAAGGTGATCCAAAAGAACACCTTAGAGAGTTCTATATTGCTTGCCTAGAGGTTGCTCATAATGACACTTATCTTATGCACCTCTTCCCTCGTAGTCTTAGAGGGAAAGCCATAGAATGGTTTTGTAATGTCCCCCATTTAGGCCAGTCACACAGATGATGGAGATTATCCTATTACATGACTTTCGTAGGCTAATAA
Source organism: Cunninghamia lanceolata (assembly GCA_027924645.1). NCBI lineage: Eukaryota > Viridiplantae > Streptophyta > Pinopsida > Cupressales > Cupressaceae > Cunninghamia > Cunninghamia lanceolata. Next base: position 7,891,237 of record BSBN01000252.1, on the reverse strand, counting down.
CAATGGTTAGGAGGTCAATTCAAGTACTTACTATTTATAGTAAGTTGGGAGCCGGGCACTTGATATTTATGGCAGTACAGTGTGGATGGTCATGGCATAGGAATTCATGTTATTTAAGGGCCCAAGGTATTATAAGTTGATATATAAGTTAAATTAAATATTTAAATTATAATATTTGAAACTTAAGTTACTTTAAGTCATAAAGTAATATTGCTTTATAAAATTAAGTTATGACTTAAAGTTGGGCTACTAGGAGGTAGGTGACCCTCATGGAGAGATAAGGGGTTGATTTATAAATTAAAAATAATTAAAAACTCTCTCATCTTGGGCATTGAGGAAGGAGAGAAACAAAAAGGGAAAAAGAAGGCTCATTTGTAGATGCCAAGATTATTAATTTTTGCTCTCATATTGAGTTTTCCCATGCATTGGGTTTGAGCTTGGCTCTAGGGTTTGTTCATGGCTATGTTGGGATGGAAACCCCTGCATTAGTCCCTTTCTTTGTGCATGAAAGATTGCATCAGGAGAGGATTGGAGGAGCTTCACTTCAGGAGCTTCATTTGTACATTCATCAGAGGCATTTTGGAGAAGTTTGGGGTATGATATGAACATTTTTGACAGGGTTTGGATCTGTAGATTGGAGGACTGATTTTGTGAAATAGATTTGAACACTTTGGGAGAGTTTTGTGACTATTTATGATAGCCATTACTGGCCGTACCTTTTGCATAGCTGGCCATACACCTTCTAGCAGGTCGTACCAAATAATGGCATAGTTTTGGGAGTTGTTTACATAGTTTTTGAGTCTAATTGTGGACGCCATAAGGAGGTGAATATTTCTGATGAATAACAGAGATATTATAGGTTGTTTGATGTATGTTTTCTGCTGATATCTACAACCATAGAGGCTATACCACTCTAGGGGGTCATGGGTATTGAAGTTGATGATTCCTTTATCCTTTGGAGCTTCTTACACTCACATTTTGGGCATGTAGGGTTGCTATAGTATCCTCTATTCGTTGTATTCTAGTCCTCTTCATTTGGAGTAGTCTGAGAAGTAATTTCATAGTGTTATATGGCTGGTCTGGTAATGACCCCGACATGAAGTTATAAATCTTGACATGGGTATGTAATAAAACTTCATATTTTGGCATTCTTCTATCTGGGTCTTCAATATTTTATTGTTACATCTTTTAGTTTTTCTGGGATTTCAATATATTGCTCATATTCTATGTATTTCATGCAAAAACACACATGCAAGTAAAACCGATAAAACCCTAAACATGAAATAGCAAGAAAAACACAAAAAAAACATACAGAGCAAAACATATACTAGGGCTGTATGTTAAAGTGGTATCAGAGCAGAAGATCTTGCCATCCTGTGATACAAATATGGACATGTAGATAAAAAATTGAGATATGTTACCTATGCAGTCATTGACACACCACTACAATACTAGGAGAAACAAGTTACATTAGGAAACACAAGTACCACAGTTAGAAGAACCAGAGACTCTAGTACCATTAACAGATCAATTTTGAGGTGAATTACCACCAGTGATAGAACCTACTCCAGGTGAGATGGGTGACAGAGAATAGGAGCAACCCAACATATGTGAGATTCTAAATGTACTGACTAGAAGTCAGTTAGCTATGGAGAGAGAAATGAGGGAGTCACGAGAAGAGTTGAGAGAATCACATGTAGAGTTGGCTCATATTCTTGAGCAGTTGGCACCTCGGGAAGGAAGAAACAATAGAGACAATAACAACAACAACAATTATCATGACAGGAATAGGAACAATGGTGGTGACATTAATAAGAACAATGGTGGTGACATAAATAGGAACAATGGTGGTGACAGAAACATAATTAACCAAGGAGGTGATAGGCACAATGGTGACAAGAACAATGGGGATAGGATGATGGGGATAGAAACCATGATGATAGACATAGGTACAGGGATGCTGAGGGTGAAGCATCAGTCACCAACCGAAGAGCTTCATAGTTGACAGTGGGTGATAGGCCCGGCATACCAATTTTTGTACCCAAGAACCAAGTTCTTGAACAGGATGCCACTCAGTTGGAGTTTTAGGATGAGATCTTGAGGGACTGGCGAGCATCTAGTGCAGAGTTCCAAGTAGAGATGACATTTGGAGAGTATTCAGATATCTGAATGAAGCATAGACCCCATAGGTGAAATAGACCACATAACCAGGAGTTGTAGAAAAAAGTTAGCAAGATGACACTACCATATTTTGATGGTTCTAGTAAAACCACCGCAAGAGCTTGGGTCCAAAAATTGGACAGTTACTTGCAGATTAGTCCTATGCCAGAGGAGGATGCTATAACTTATGCGATGTTACATTTGGAGGGAACTGCACATACGTGGTGGAGTAATGGTAAGGTTACACTCAGTCACAATTAGATTACTTCATATGTGGAGTTTACTGCTAGACTGATCGACAGGTTTGATAAAAAGGACCTTGAATTGTAATTCAAGGAGTTGGCATAGCTTAGGCAGAGTCGATCAGTAGACTCCTATATATCAGAGTTCCAGGACCTATCTATTATGGTCCTAGACATCTTAGAGCATAGATTGGTTATCTTATTTATAGATGGACTATCAGACCCATTGCGTGGTTGGGTTAAGGGCTTTGACCCTGCATCTCTATAGGAGGCCATAAAGAAGGCCAAAGACATGGAGTCATCAGTTTGGAGAAATAAATTTTAGTCTAAGGGGTTTCAGCATAGGAGGGATAAGGAGAAGGATAGGAGACCCTTCCAAAAAGACTTTGGTCACATAAAAGAAAAATCAAATAAGCTAACAGATGATCAACTCAATGAATACCGAAGGAAAAACTATGTTTTCACTACAAAGAACCATGGGATCCTTCACATAAATGCCCCCACGAGGCTAAGGCCAAACTAATAGAGTATTATTTAGCTAAGGAGACATAGTCAAAGGCATCAGATTTACATTTAGATCAGCCTTCAGACCAAGAGGATAGTGGGGATGAGAGAGCATCATAGCACAGTGTGGGTAGTGATGGGACTCTTGCCCATCTTTCTAGTTTTTAGAAAGTTGGCTCTTTCAGGGTGCGTGGAGTACTTGGAGGTCAGCGTATCATCACTCTCATTGACATAGGGGCTACACATAATTTTATCAATGAGGGGTTGGTAGCTAGACGTGGATTACAGGTAGAGGAATTTGAAGGCTTCAAAGTTATGGTAGCTAATTGGTTCAAAATGCAGTGCAACAAGAAAATCTCTAGGTTGAAGATTATCATGGGTGAGTATGAGTTGGTTGATGATTTCTATGTTGTTGGTATTGGGGATAGAGATGTTGTGCTAGGCATGCATTAGATGAGACAACTAGGAGAGTTCACCATGAATGTGAACAAAATGGAAATGAAATTTGAATTTAAGGGGAAGAAAATATGTCTCACAAGATTGTCAGATGGTGGACTATGGGTAGTGTCACTAAAGAGAATGGAAAGACTGTTACGACATGACCAAGTAGAGTGGGTAGCAAAGTTCTTTATCATGTCAGAGTCCCCACCACAACCGAAGAACAGTTACCATCCTGACATTCAGAGGCTATTGACCAAGCACAGCAAGGTATTTAGAGACATACCACTAGGAGTGCCCCCAGATAGAGGCATAGAGCATGCCATTGAGTTAGAGGATGGGACCAAGCCCATCATGATTACCCTCTATCGACATCCTAAGAGAATTAAGGATGAGATAGAGAAGACCATCAAGGCGTTTCTCGAGATGGGTGACATACGGCCTAGTAAGAGTCCCTTTGCTTGTACAGTTGTTTTGGTCAAAAAGAAGGATGAGACAATTAGAATGTGCATTGAATATCGAGCATTGAATAAGAAAATGATCAAGAACATGTATCATATTCCCAGCATAGATGAGTTGATTGATGAACTTCATGGGGCTTACTATTTCTCGAAGATAGATCTTAGATCAGGGTACCATCAGATTTGTATGAGGGCAAAGGACATAGAGAAGACTGCTTTTAGGTGTCCTTATGACCACTTTGAGTTTTTGATGATGACATTTGGGTTAACCAATGCCCCTGCTACCTTCTAGAGTTGCATGAACCAAATCTTCAGACAACAGCTTCAGAAGTTTGTATTGATCTTCTTTGATGATGTATTGATTTTTCAGCAAGACTTGGGAGGATCACATGAGACATCTGGAGGAGGTGTTGAGTATATTTAAGAGTGCATCCCTCTATTCCAAAGAGTCTAAATGTGACTTTGGCATGACAAAACTGCTTTACTTGGGCCACATTATTAGTGCTGAAGGAGTCCGGGTAGATGCAAAGAAGATAAAGGCAATTGATGATTGGCCCCCACCCACAAACCTCACATAGATGAAGGGTTTCTTTAGGCTTTGTGGTTTCTATAGGAGGTTTGTAAAAGACTTCTCACATATAGCTACACCTTTGATAGATTTGACAAAGAAAGGAGCCTTTGAGTGGAATGACAGAGCTCAGCAATGCTTTGATCACTTCAAGCACTTGATGTCTACTTGCCCTGTGTTGGCAATCCCCAACGTCTCTAAGCTGTTTGAGCTAGAGTGTGATGCTTCAGGAGAGGGGATAGGGGCAATATTAATGTAAGAGAAGAACCCAATAGCATTCAAGAGTAGGAAGCTTTGGGGTGTTGAGAGGAGTTACTCAGTGTATGACCGAGAGATGTTGGCCATAATGCATGCATGGCCAAATTTAGACCTTATCTAGTAGGGGGAAGTTCACCATTAAAACAAATCATAACAACATAAAATATTTCATGAACCAAAAGGATCTGAATGATAGATAGCAGAAGTGGGTCAGTAGGCTCCAGGCCTATGATTTTGACATTGAGTATGTCAAGGGGAAGAGGAATATAGTTGTAGATGCTTTGTCGAGAAGACCCCACTTGTGCTTAGTTGGAGAGATATCTGTTGATTGGAGGGAATTGATTACAACAAAGTATGCTAAGGACTCTTGGGCAGCAGGGGTCATTGAGGGAACTATCAGGGATGAGAGATATTCTATGGTGAATGATTTGATCATATATTGTAGACACCTAAAAATGACCATGTCTTCGCATCACTTGCATTTCATCAAATCTGTCTAATCACCTACATTCAATGTTAATTAAATAATCAAATTATTTAATTAATTTCATCAAAATCATCAAATTCTTCCAAATCTCCTAAATTCGACATTAATTGAATAATTCCTCTTTATTTAATTAATTTCATCAAAATCAACTTTATTCTTCCAAAAAATAAATAATTTCAATTATTTAATTAAATCATTATCATCTTTCAAAATTCAAATCCACATCAATTGAATAAATTAATTATTTAATTAATTTGTCATTTAAATCCTCTTATCTATAATTAAATAATTTCTAAATTATTTAATTAAATCAATTATTCTTCCAAATTTAAATAAATCATTCAAATTTATTTAAATTGAATCTCTCTTCTAAAAATAAAATAAAATCAAATATTTTATTTATCCTTCATCATGCAAAATAAATTAAATCAATTTATTTGTTTAATTTATTTAAATCTTCAAATCTATTCTATGTCTTCTATCTTGCACAAACAATTAAATAAATTTATTTATTTAATTTGCTTTTTTATCTTCCAATTCCTCTAAAAATAAATCTTGTTCGTCATGCACACAAAATTAAATTATTTATTATTTAATTTATCTCAAATCATGCAAAAAGCAAATCTAAGTTGAGTTAATTGGCTTAATCATTATTGTTTTTATCACCAACTCATAAAATAGAAAAAAACATTTCTATTTTTATGAAATCTAGAAATATTTATGTACCATGTCTATTATCAAAAAGCAATTATCTTAATAAAAATACCTTTTTGGAGTGACACATGTCGTGTGCACATTCATCTTGAGTTATTTGATTTATCTCAACCATCCATTTCATGGATTTATTTCATCCATTAATCAATCATGTCTTGAAATCTATATAAACCCCCCTCATCTCCATAACAAATCCTCTTCGATCATTTATTCACAGGCATTCTAGCACATTGAGCATTCATCGCATCGTTGAGCACCCTTGAGCACTTTGAGCATAAACACAATCTACATCCGCTTGTTGCAAACATGGTTTTGCAATTTGAAGAGCAATCCACATTTGACCAAGATAACAATACAATTTAGGTGAAAGCTTTCATTGTTTTTGTGTTATTAATTGATTATTTGGTTGTTTGCTTAGATCATTATCTTGATGTTATAGGATTGAATTGTTGATTATTTCATTGTTTTGATTATCATTCGATCTTGATTAAATCCCTATACACATTCTGGCATGCCTGGTGGGACACACTAATCCCTATTTTTCTTTAGAAAAAATGATTTTTGAAGTATAGTATGGAAAAGCGCAATCAAACATAGAAAAGTGCCTTTGCAGCACCATGCAACGCCTTTGGTATAATAGTACAGTGCCTTAGGGAGATACTGTAGCACCTCTAGTAGCATAGTATGACACTTCTAGTAACACAGTAGATCACCTCTGATAGCACAGTACAATGCTTCTGGTCTATTACAGTTCTAACTTTATTTTTTCTAAATTACTAGGTTCCTAACTAATCATATTGATCAATTCATTGTTAGACAAGCTAATTTATTTGTCTCTCAATCATCATTTATACTGCCTAAGAAGATTTATTTAGGAGTATTATCATCTTTGAGTTAACCTTTCCTTTCACAGTGTTTGGTGAGTCCTTGTTTGCAAGTTACAGATCTTATCCTCTATCGACATTCTAGATCATCCATCAATCATGAAATCATCTTTTCATCTAGTTTTTTCGACGAAATATAAATTTTTTTAGGCCTGGAGCAGTAAAGCACTTTTGGTACCTTAGTAGCTCACTTCTAGTAGCATATTACCATGCTTTTCGTAACACAGTAAATCACTTTTTAATCTGTAGTAACTCGCCTTCAGTAGCACAGTCCAATGCTTTTGGTAATACAGTAAGTCACCTTTGGTAACACAGTAGCACTTTTGATCAATTTGTTTTATTTTTGCTAACTATTGAGTTGTCATGGAACTAATCATCTTTTTGCAACTTCTTAGGACTCAAACAAAGCAAATGGGGTTTTCTAACATGTTCATGTAGGATGTGCTTTAAAGAAATTGCCAAATCTATCGCACTAAGTCTTAGAAACATATTGCTTTCTTAAAGGACAAGTGAACAAATCATCTTTCTGCAATCTAAGTCTTAGGAACATATTGCTTTCTTAAGGGATGATGGACATGAATGCAAAAACACTTCAATTTTCTAAGGGACGATGGACATGAATGCCAAACATTTCAATTTCATAAGGGACAGCTGACAACTACAAACGTGTGTGTGCCTAATCTAGTTGCACCTTATTTTTCTTATAATGGGACAATTGAACCTTTATTTGATGTGCTTAATTGTACTTTTCTATTATTCCTTTAGAAGGGCCTACTTTTGGATTGTACTTCATCCAAAAGGGATGACCCTAAGCTGAGTTTTCCTTTGAACGGCTATATAAGAGGGATAAGGTGAAAGCCAAGTCCTAACCAATGTCAGCCTTACCTTGTAAGTGTTTGATACTCTTAGTAGGATTGGTCAAAGCTTTTAGTTTCTTGTCACATTGCTTGTAAGGCATTGGTCCCTCAAAGCAACTAAGAATCAATCTAGATAGTGACTACTCGTTTCACCTCCGAACGTTGTGGTAATCATTAGTGCAAGGGGAATTGATACAAGCCCCCAAGATACTCACCATTGCCTCCCTTGAGAAGAGATAGCATTCCCTCAGCCATAAAGCTCTTGTGACCTACTTGAGCTTTCTGAGGGAAGGGTGAGATATCCCTACCTATCGTCTCTCGTAAATATACAAATATACGACACCTATATGGAATGACATTTGGTCGATAGAGAATTAAGTTGTGAGCTGATCTACCACAATGAAACCATGTCTCTAGGGATAAAAAGTGCTTGAATCATTTGCAATTGTCTAAATACCCGTGGAAACATTGGGCTTTTTTGTGAGCCTTGAACATACACTATCTATTGTGTCAATCCTTTTTTCCACTTTGTTTGATGTGTTTTCTCTTGCCAAAGAAAATCTAATCAAAATCAAATCCAAATCTATCAAAATTTGCCTTATAAACATCACTGACATTACTTCAGCGCTTTTGCTATAATAGTAGCTCGCCTTTGGTAGTGCAGTCCAATGCCTTTGGTATAACAATCCAGTGCCTTTGGCAGCATAGTCCAGTGCTTCTGAAACATAGTAACCTACCTCTGATATAATAGTCTCACACCTTTATAGAACAGTCCAGTGCCTTTGGTCAAGAAAAAATTGTTCATCAAACTACCTCAGCAAAATCCCAACAAAATCTCAAACATATTGTCCTAGTGCATCCCATGGTAACCACTAGACACCAGCAATCTATGAAGGCTAAGCAAGTTGCCCCAAGGAAGCATAAATTACCTCCTCACACACCTCAACCAAGCCAATCCAACATGACTCCAAAGGGTACTCCAAAAACACCAATGTAAAGACTAACCAAATTTCAAAATAGGTTGCAACATGACCAACTAACCAATCCTCAAGAGAGTAATATCCCTTTGGTAGATGTAACTTAATTCACTACTGGCATGCCTCATGATTTTACTACACCCAGTTATACCATGGTTCAAGTCCCATCTCAAGAAGAGCGACACTTTGAAGAAGGTCAATCCTCTCAAGAAAATAGACAAGACCTTGATGTAATCATGCAAGATCCTAGAGCCATAGCCGCATTTGACAAAATCCTTAGTGAGAACCAAGATCATTTCTTTTTCTTACTAGCAGAATAATGAGCCAAATTACCCCAAGATTTTGACCTATCCAATCTTAAAGAGCCAAACAAAACCCATGACACTATAACTATGGTCCAAACTATGTCAACCATGACCACTCCCATACCCAAACAAAGCTCATAAGGGAGAATGAATAAATATTTTGCCGCTCAATATGAAAATCCTCTTTGTCAAAATCCAACAGTAGAAAGACCCATATCACCAGTCATGACTCCTATGGAGATTTACAAACACCAACAAGAGACTCTACAATGTCAAGCAAAACTAGAAAAACAAGCCGCTCTAGCTCAATCAAACACACAACACCCTCCTATCATATCCCAAATGCCCACATCAAATCTAAATGGAACATTAGCTACCCCATCATGAGATGGTTTTCCACCAAACTATAAATTAGGAAACACTTATGTAGCCATGCAACAAGGGTCACAATAGATATGTCCACTAACGTCATCAACCCTCCGTAACACTAACCCAAACAATGTCATGCAACCGCAACATTCACAAAACATCAACACAACCTATGTCCCTCCACCACAATGTTCTTCCACACTCAATCTTGCGTATCCCTATCTTAATCAACCCCAACCATCACAAAACCCATCTACCTATGTCCCTCCACCACAAATATCTTCCACTCTCAACCTAACCCACACCTATCTCAACCCTCAAAACTCTCAAAACCAAACTTTCTATGGCTATATACCACCATTGAAACCAAACCCAACAAACTTTAGCTTTCCTCCAAGGAATTCTTTCTTCACACCACCTCCACAATACCAACAACAAAACTCTTATCTACAATAATCATAGAGCCAACACTCTTACCTCACACCACCTCCACATATCCAAAACCAAAACAACCAAACCCAACCCAATCCAAATCCAACATACAACACATATGACCCCAACCAATCATATGACCCGTATCACACCAATTCATATGGCTTCAACTACAATCTTCCCTATGGGAAACAACAACCACCTGTAGTGCAACAAGAGAGTTTTCCAACACCCCCAACAACTATGGAGCTTAAACTTGTGGAGGTACAACAAGAAGGAGCCGATCTTACACTTGGTCATACTAAGAAAACTTTCTCCTTGGAGGAAGTTTGTCCTTATCCATTTGATCAATCATTGCAAATGATACCTTTTCCTCCCAACTTCACTATACCTAAATTTGATAAATACAAGGGAAGAGGAGACCCAAAAGACCACCTTAGATAAATCTATCTCACTTGTCTAGAGGTTGTACATAATGACACATATCTCATGCACCTCTTTCCTCATAGTCTTGGAGGTCAAGCTATAGAATGGTTCTCGCATCTATGTATGAGTATCAAATCTTTTAATGAGCTTGCAGAAAAATTTGCTGCCCATTTCTCATACAACACAGAACATGAGGTCTCCATGAATGACTTATGTAACAACAAACAAAAAAATGGGGAAACTCTCATCTCCTTCCTTCAAAGATGGAGACACATGGATAGCAAATTCCCATTCAAAATACCTGAAAAGCAGCTTGTTAGCATATTTGTACAGAACCTCAACCAAGAATTGGGTTTCTATTTGCAAATACTTAGTGCTATAACCTTTGTTGAAATTACCTATAAATGCATCAACATTGAAAAGGCCCTCATCGATAAAGGCGTGATCAAAATCTTCAAAGACAATAAAGACAACCCTCCCCAACAACAATCAAACGACAAACCAAAATTTTGGAACAAAAACAAAAAGGTGGTCAATGATGGTGTGGTGGATTCTAAACATGTCTAAACACTACAAACACCCCTTCATCTTTCATCCAAACAAAACCAACCTCTGCCTCAACAAAACCAAAACCAACAGTATCAACAAGAATGGCCTCCCCAAGATTTCCCTCCACGACGTAAGTTCACTCTGTTAGGAGAGCCTATAGAGTCAGTTCTACAAAAACTTATCCAAAATGGACTCGTCACGTTACCAGGTGCTCCCCAATATCACGAACCTACTTATAAACCCACATGGTACAAAGACAACAAATATTTTGAATACCACAGGACTAAAGGACATCAAACCATATCATGCATGAAACTCAAGCACATGATCCAAAACTTTATTGATAGAGGCCAAATCAAATTTGATGCACATCTTAATCAAAACACCAAAAAAGAATCTCAACATGTACAAGGAGCCATTCCCTAACCACAATCAAGGTCCAAATCCCAACAAAGGTAAAGGCATTAATAAAGCTTCTACTTCTTATGACTCTATTGTAGGTCATTTTGAAGAAAGTCCTGTGTCTACCCTTACTATCAATGGTAAATCTATGGATTGCACAGTCACAACTCATCATGGTCGCGTCACCCTTTGTTGTCCTACACCAAGTCTCCCAACCCAATCGGATTACAATCTTTTAAAACATCTAGGGAAACCCCTGCACAGATCTCTATTTTAGATTTTCTATGGTCATCACCCGCACATAAAGCTGTGCTAGAAAAAGTTGATGAAAGTAGATTGTCATTGATGTCAAAAAGGTGTTGGTATTGATAGGAGGATCAGTGGATGTTCAAATTTTTCATCGTGGGATTTCTCATGGTTTCATGATCACAGTTCAAGAGTTGTTTACTTCATGATGCTCATGGTCTCATTTCAGGATGCTTGTTGGAGTTCATATCTTGTTTATGTTTCTTGGTTCATTCTTATTTGTGTTGGCTCATTTTTGTAGATCTTATGTAGTGATGTTTGAAGGAATAATGCAATGCATATGTCTTGTTATGCAAGGTTGATTAACAAGGTGTTTTTCATGTATCCATATTGTTCACAGTTTGTCCACCAAAGCAGAGATGATGGTTGAACATATTGATGAGTTGTTGACAGACACAGGTTGATGTCTTGCTGATGCATAGAAGGTATCATTTATGATTGATAGATTTGCAGGGCTTGTTTGTTCTTTCATGTTATTATGGTGTTATGGTGTTCTTCATGTAGGTGTTGGCATTGGTATAGATGTTCTTGATGTTCATACTCATAATGTATACACAGTTGCTTGCTCAGTGGTTTCACTTGCTCTTCAAAGTTTTTACGTTCAATGTTATTCAAGATAAGAGGTATATGACATGGTGATAATGATCAGCAAGGTAAGAATCAAGGTGTTGATGGTTCATGCTTTATCTTAACTGACACATGAAAAATAATTACATTGTCATGTTGATTGTTCAAGTAAAAATAAGAGGTTGTTGTTATAAATCAAAATATCTCATGTTCACATTCAAGAAATTACAATCTCAGAAATGGTGATGTCTCTTAAGAGTAGAAGGAATATTGCATTACAAGAATTACAAGTCAAGGAATATTGCAGTTTGTCATAAAATATGGGAAAGCATGATATTTGATTTTAGGATTTGAAAATTCTTAAAAATCTAGTCTTCTATATCCTAAAATCATAAACTATATTTCCCTAAGCTAAAGTCATATTTATGGCTTTACTTTTAAATTTAAAAACTTTATGTTTATCTCCTAACCCACTAAATGTCATTATGATAAAGTGGATTTTATTTGGAGTGAGCAATTAAAAGTTTTTTTAAAGGGATATTTTTAGTCTTCAAAAAGGCTGAAATTTTTGGAGTCTTAAAAGCTTCTTTTTTTAAAAAAGAGATCTTTCTAATTTTTTAAAAAAACCTTCCCATAACATAGAAGGCTAAAAAGTAAAGTTTTCTTATTTTTAAAAGGAGGACGTGGATGTGCCTTTTAAAAGGCTAATTTTAGATATTGAGGTGACAGCTTTTGTTGGAATATTTAAGAGCACATTTTGAGGAGATTTTATTTCTAATTTCTATCTTTTGGGGTAGAGGAGTTAAAGAAGGAAGTTTTGTATTTTTTTAAATATGAGTAAAGTGTTGATTTTATTTTGAGGGAAGTTTATAGGCTTTTCATGCCTTTATTTTTCTATTCTCCTATAGATTAAAAATATTGTTGTTGAATATATTCAATTTAATGAAGATGAAGATTTGCAGAAGATTAAATTGAATAGGTGGAACATATTTTTGAAAAGTCCTTTGATGCAGATTGAAGAATATTTTGAAGAAGACAAAGGAATTTTTTTGCAGAGAAGATGAAGGGTTTGAAGGAGATGATTTTTTTTAAAATAAAAAATATGAAAGAGATTTTTTTTAAGAAAATGAAAAATCCCATTTTGCAGATGAATAGATGAAGATTTGTTGTTGGAAGAAGAATTATATGTAGGTGATTGAATTTCTTTTGCAGAGAAAAGAATATGAAAGGTTTTATGCACAGTGAAATTCATTTGCAGGACAGAATGATTTTCTTTATGAATGGAAATGGTCATACAGAGAAAAGAAGTGATTATATTTTTGTAGGAGTATTGAAAGGAGAGAAGAGAAATATGAAAGGTTCTCTTTATTTCATATATAATGGTTTTGTAGGAACATTGAGTTGTTGAGTGGATCAACATACAGGGTTGAATATATTTTGAATATCCTCTTGAAGAGAAAATATAGATGATAAATTTTGTATGTGATTTGAGTTGATGAGAAGTATGGTGACATGACAAACACATGTGAAAGAAGAAGTGATTTGTATTTAAACAGAGAAACCCTCTGAATTCTTAGTTTTAATTTGAGTATGTATTAGGGGTTGGTGATCCTTGAAGTTGGTGCTTCTAAACATTATTGCCAGTGAGGCACAGTATACTAGTGAGGCTTGTAGGTCAGTGAGACCTGTCAATTGTCAATGAGACATAATATTTACCTAGTGAGGCTTTGTAAGAATTTTTGAAAGTTAAGCTAGTGAGGCACTTCATGAGTGGTTTTTCTACCCCTGAGGGTTTTCCACTTGGTAAAAATCTTGTGTCATGCTTCTCATTGATTTCCTCTGTGTGTGTGTATATTAATCATTTATCATGAGGTTTTTGTTTACATTCTTTATTAGAAGTCTTGTGCATATAAACTCAACAAATTATTAATGTACTCATCTCTATTTGTCTTGGAAAGATAAAGTTTGCAAAAAGTTAAAATTTACTCAACACCGATTCACCCCCCCTCTCAGTGTTGATTGTATTCCTACAAAAGCCCTATAAGAGTCTTCGGTTCCTAATAACATAGCGGTCACAGATTTCCAAGCTATAATAGGTAACATTGCCTCACCTTACAATGTGGTTTTTTTCTGAAAAGGACCTCCCATAACATGATCCATGTCACAATGATGCACTTCACATTGAGGTTCTCATCCATAAATGAAAGATCAAACGCATACTTATAGATGGTGGTGTTGGTCTCAATATTTGTTCTCTCAATTTTCTTAAATAGTTGGGATACTCTAAGGATCATGTCAACATTGATCAAAGCATAATTACAATCAAGGGGTATGATGATGATGAGCATTGTTTAGAGGGTGTTATCCACTTGCCTATACAAGTAGTCCCTGTCATGCTTGAAACTAGGTGCCAAGTCCTCGACATTGAGCTACCCTATAACATTATCTTAGGACACCCATGGATCCATGCCATGAAAGCTATTCCCTAAATGTACCATCAATCTTTCAAATTCCCATTTAATGGTACAAAGATCACTATCCTAGGAGATCCTAATGTAGACACCTAAAAATGACCATGTCTTCGAATCACTTGCATTTCGTCAAATCTTTCTAATCACCTACATTTCAACATTAATTAAATAATCTAATTGTTTAATTACCATCAAAATCACCGAATTCTTCCAAATCTTCTAAATTCGACATTAATTGAATAAATTACATTTATTTAATTAATTTAAATCAAAGTCAACTTTATTCTTCCACAATTAAATAAATTTAATTATTTAATTAAATCAATTGTTCTTCCAAATTTAAATAAATCATGCAAATTTATTTAAATTATCTCAATCTCTAAAAATAAAATATAATCAAATATTTTATTTATTCTTCTATCATGCACAAACAATTAAATAAATTTATTTATTTAATTTGCTCAAATATCTTCCAATTCCTCTAAAAATAAATCTTGTTCATCATGCACATAAAATTAAATAATTTATTATTTAATTTATCTCAAATCATACAAAAAGAAAATTACAAGTTGAGTTAATTGACTTAATCAATCTTGTTTTTATCAACAACTCTTAAATTAGAAAAAAAGAATTCTAATTTATGAAATCAAATCCTATCTTTATCAAAAAGCAATTAACTCAAACAAAAATATCTTTTTGTGTGACACGTGTCAGGTGCACATTCATCATGACTTTAAGATTTATCTCATCCATTGATTCCATTGAATTTTCTAGACCGTTGATCGATCTTTATTGAAACCTATATAAACCCCCATCATCTCCTTCACAAATCCTCTTTGATTCTTTATTCACAGGCATTACAGTGCTTGGAGCATACATCGCATTGTTAAGCATACTTCTACCTTTTGAGCACATAAACACAACCTACATCCACTTTTTACAAACATGGTTTCACAATGTTATTGAGCAATCTACATTCATACAAAGAGAACTATACAATCTAGGTGAAGTCTTTCTTGTTTTAAATTGATTTATTCATTGATATTAGATTTTTACTTAGATTGATCTCTTTATGTTATGGGTAATTAAGTTGTTATTATCATTGCTTTATGATCTTATCATTCAACCTCTCAATAATCTTCTAGGGCAGATCACATACAGGTTCTAGGACAAATTTTGACAGACTCAAAAAATATCAAGACTTAATCCAAAGAAGTGTGTTTTCGGGGTAATCTCAGGAAAACTATTGGGATACATTATAACTCATAGAGGCATTGAAGTAGATCTAGCAAAAGTCAAGGCTATAGTAGAGATGCCTCCAATAAAGAATCTAAAAGCACTAAGGAGCCTTCAAGGAAGGTTACAATCCACTAGGCGATTTATCTCACATCTAGTAGATAAATGTCAACCATTTCAACACTTGCTCCAAAATGATATCTCATTTTGATGGGATGATAAGTGTCAAGAAACATTTGATTAGCTCAAAGAATATCTAGCTACACCTCCTGTCTTGGTACCACCAGTCGTCGATAGGCCTTTGATGTTGTACATCTCAACTACAACTACAGTCCTAGGGGCTCTTCTAGCACAACATGATGAGTCAGGAAAAGAGCATGCAATCTATTATATCAGTCAAACCTTGGTGGGTTATGAACTAAATTATTCACCTATGCTTGTTTAGCTTTAGTGTTCTCTTCCCAAAAGTTGCGGCATTATATGCTAAACCAACACACAAATCTAATAGCCAAAATTGATCCATTGAAGTATCTACTAGCAAAAGTAGCTCTCACAGGTAGACTGGCTAAATGGGTCATGATCCTTAGTGAGTTTGACATTGAGTATGTGGATTGTATTTAGCAATCAAGGGGCAAGCCCTAGCAGATCAACTAGTAGACGCACCTATGACAGATGTACATCCTATGGTATATGACTTTCTGGATGAGAATCTCTTCACTCTTTCTACCTCAGTAATGTGGAAGTTGTATTTTGATGGTTCCTACACACAACATGGATCAGGGGTTGACATCCTTTTTATCATGCCTCAAAATGACTATATCCCAAAGTCATATCGGTTTGTATTTCCTTGCACTAACAACATAAATGAGTATGAAGCACTCATCATAGGTCTCAATACAACAATCCAATGGGACATCAAAGAACTACAGGTATATGGAGATTCACAACTAGTCATTCGACAAGTCACAGATGAGTACCAAACAAAAGATGAAAATTTGGTCCCCTACAAGCAACTTGTGGATGCCTACAAACCACACTTTTCTAGCATTACTTTTGAGAAAATTCCAAGAGAGCATAACAAAGCTATAGATTCTATGGCTTCTGTGGGGTCACTTATAGACATGCCTACAAACACATAGAAATTTGAATTCTTGATCAAACAATTGTTGATAACAACCATCGATGTTCCAACTATTGAAATCATCTGCGAACTTGTTGGCCCCAATTCCCCATGGTATGAAGATATCTATGAATACCTTAAAAATGGTACCTTTCCCTTTGAGCTATCCTCAACCCAACACAAAACCTTTATCCATAGATCCTCTTGTTACACTATTCTAGGTGATACACTTTATTGTTGGAGTCTTGATGGTATCCTCTTATGATTTCTTAATGGGGAAGAAGCCAATGCTACCTTATGAGACATACATGAAGGTGTCTATGGCACACATTCTACTGGTCCTAACCTCACTAAGAAGATACTCCACATAGGGTATTATTGGCCTACTATAGAACAAGATGCTTTACAGTTTGCTAAGAAGTATCGACAATGCCAACAGCATGGAGATTTGATTCACGCACTAGCTCATGAACTACAACTTGTGACTACTTCATGGCCTTTTTCACAATGGGGTCTCGACCACGTAGGACAAATCCACCCATCCTCATCCAATGGCCATAAATTTATCATTACCGCCATTGAGTACTTCACAACGTGGGTCGAAGCCATTCCCATGACTTATATCACTGATAAGTAAATAGCCAAGTTTATCCTTAACTACCTCATTTGCTGGTATGGTATCCCCCAAGCTGTTGTCACTGATAATGGGAGACCATTCAAGAATCAAGATATCCATGCCTTGTGCACCTAATACAATATCCAACATCACTTTTCCACTCCCTACTATCTATAGAGTAATAGCCAAGCTAAGGCTTCTAACAAAATCATTCTCAAAATCCTCAAGAAAATAGTCAATGAAGCTAGTCATGATTGACACTTGCAACTCAATCCTGCCCTATGGGCCTACCACACTAGTATCAGAACACCAACTGGTGCCACACCCTTTGCCTTAGTCTATGGCTCTGAAGCCATTCTACCTATAGAGGTCAAGATCCCATCCCTTAGAGTATCCATGTAGAACCTTATTGATGGAGAGGAGTATCATACTTCCAGATTAGCTGAGATGGAACTACTAGATGGGAGGTGACTTGCCACACTTAATCATCTTCATGTATATCAAAATTGCCTCTGGCATAACTGTAACAAAAAGATCAAAGAAAGACAGTTTCAAGTTGGGGATCTTGTCTTACAAGAAAATCAGAGAAATCAAGCAGATCGAGAAAAGAAGGGCAAGTTTGAGCCTAATTGGTTAGGACCCTTTGTTATTACAACAACATATGGATCAGGATATTATACTTTAGCAATACCTAAAGGCATTCCTCTAGATGAGCCACTCAATAGTGTTCATCTCAAGAAGTTCTATGCCTGATCCTTAGAGTATCCACAAAGAAAAAACAAAAAAAAAAAAAAAAAAACTAAAACTAAAATAATCCATCCTATGGTGAAAACTTGGTAAACAGGCACCTTGGATAAGTACCATAGTGAAAACCTAACAAACATGTGCTATGTGTAGAGTCAACATCCATCATCTATCGAGTTTTGTTCATTCCATGTCCATTTTATAATAAAACTTCATCCATCCATCCATAATAAAACCATTGACCTTGTTTGCATTTCCATCTCCCTATCTAGAATAACTTGGAAATCAATCAATGTCACTCATTCTATGTCGTCCTATCACCCAACATTATCCTATGTTAGTTATCCATTGTAACATCTCTACCTAAATGGGGGCAACCCTTTCCTTCCCCTAGGTCTAGGAATGGATCTGTTGATGATTGTTTTTCCTTCCCCTAACTGTCTTGAAAGATATGAAGAAATCAATTAAGATTTGCTTAATCCCAAGTTTTGTATGGTCAGGTCTTGACCTGTTGAGACAATTCAGTAGATTGATGTGAATCTGTAATATGCAAGGGGCCTTACGTGATTTAAGGTTTTTTGATGATTCACTGGACTCTAATTATGAAAACTGTCAAGTATCAACTCAGTTGTTCATGTTTCTTTCAAATATCAGACAATCTCCTTTGAATTTATGCATTTAAGCTAAGTATTCTAGATGGTTTGGGAAAAGTTAGAGAAATCTCAACTAAACTCCATTCTACTACAGGATCTAAATGTTCTGTTATCCACCTTGTAAGAAGTACAACAAATTGATTAAATCAACAGATTAAACCTTTAAATGTGAATGCCCTGAGTATTTTCATGAACATACATTAAAGATTGCAAGCTTTAAGAGATATTATTTCAAGTACAAAGAAGAGCCATAAGACACTCAGAAAATAGATGCAGAATTCTAGATTCATTTGTATTCAAAACACACAATCATATATGATTTACAATGTATGAATGACTCTTAGCTTCATTAATCAATTTCACAAAAACTTACAATGCTTTATAGATACAGTAAGGAAGCTATATGTTCCACGCATTCCTTATTGCAGACACAGGCAACCTCCTTCTAATCTAAACTAATAGGTCCCTCTATTCAAAATGCTAAGACTAGTTACAACTTCCAACTCTGTTCTACAAATCCCTATGTAACCTATTACAGAGTAAAGGGGCTCAATATATAGATCTGATTATCCCCAATACAGTTCCAAAAACCCCAGTCAATCAACAGTCCATATCTCAAGTGCAACATCAGATGGTGGAAAACAAATCTTGCCAAAAAATCTCTGAGCAGCATACTCATACTGAGTGTAAAAGATGCCCATTGGAACCCTAAGAGCTCAAAATATCCTCTGTGGTTCTTTTAATAATGTTTCCCTCCAATTGCATTTTTCCTCTCATTGAAGGCCTTTTACTTCTGTCGCCTCTCTTTGCAATTTGATCTGCTCTTTGTGACATCATTGCCATCAAGTTTCACCTGCATATTACTTCTCATCGCCATCCTTATCTCCTTTCGCTTCTTTGGTGATCTGATCCGCTCTTCGTGATGTCATCACCATTAAGTTCTACCTTCTACCAGCAAACCTACCAATAGACAAAAAAAATGGATTTAAAATTCAGACAAAAATGGATTTAAAATTCATGCTGCTGTCGCCAATTCATACCTCGTCAGAATGTTAGATGTGCATTAATTATAGTAATTAATGTGCCCAAAAGTTTGGCCTTTTACTTCTGTGTTTGCGCCTTTTACCGTTAGTTTAATTTTGCATACATACAACTTTCTTTGTGTGTTCTCCATGTATATTTTAAACATACAAGCATTTTATGCAAACAATTGAACTAAAATTCCCTCCTTTTCGCTTTTCCGTACATCCTTGTATCTCTTGTTTTGTATATTGCGCTTTGTATGTTTGCCTTGTATGAGTGCATATACAAATAACATATACAAACCTTCTCTTTCCCTTTATCTCTTGTGGTGCCTTGATTTCTTTTGTATATCGGGCTTTGTATCCTTCACCAACATACAAGCATTTTAACATTCAAGGATTTTTCTATTTTGAACTTCCCTTTGAAATCTGGCTTGTACATTTTGTTTTGCATATTGGCTTGTATATCGCAACATACAAACGCATATGCATACAAAGAATATTCTGTATTTAATCTTCTTTTTGCATCTAGCTTTGCATCTATTGCGTTGTATGTATCGTATTGCATATCGCATATACAAACCCTCAAATATACAAAGAGTTTCTTGTATTTAATTCCTTCTTCACATCCGGCTTGTATATCAGTTTGCACCTCTTAAAAATACATTGAAATTCATACAAGCTGATATACAAATGGTGGGGTCCACCTCACCTTCCTCTTTTGTATCTCTGCAATGTATGTACAAAGTGCAATGTATGTCGCAATGTATGTCTCCTTGTATATGTATACAAAGCACGAAACATACAATCACTTTTCCAACTTTAATAACCTTTTCGGTTCCGCCACATGTATGTATATTAAAATGTATGTCTCGAAACATATATACAAAGCCCAAAATATGCAACAATTACATCCTATTTCATAATATTTCGGCTCCATCCATTGTATGAAGTCTTTGTATATTTCCTTTGTATGTTTCGCTATTTTCAAACATACAAACCAAAAATGCATGCAACGGATGTGACAAACTATGCATTTCAACTCTGAAAATGGTCGGGTCCACCTTGTATGTATAAATAGAACATTAACAAAATGCATACAAGTATAAAGAACTTAGAAAACCTGATGACTTCCACATGCGACTTGTACAAGGACCTGATATACAAACAACCTTGTATATGCATGACCTGATATACAAAGGACCTTGTATATGAGCGACATGCAAACCCGATTGTACATTTTACCAAAAACATCAATAACTTGCAAAATACAGGGAATTTTAAGATGGTTCAAAAAGAAACCCCTATTCATTTTCAACAAGGAATTCACCTATATTATGCTCTAGCACTTAATGCAATTTTTTCTCTATTTTCAACAAGGTTTATACTTTCACTCTCTTTTTCCCTTTACCACCAAGCAGAACAACACACACAAGCAAAAGAAAAAGCCACAACAGGGGTCCTCATTTTGCTAAGGAGTAAAATGGGGCATGTTGTGAACATCACAACAACTAGCAACCAAACAAAACAATTAAATTCAAAAACTATCAAAGATAAATAAATGAAATAAACTCATAACTTCCAACTATCTTTTCTACAAATCATTATCCAACTTGACACTCAATGTATTCAATAAGGTGCATGAATTTTCCTTTTAGTTTAAGTGGGTGCACGTGATTAATAATCCTCATCTTGAAAATTAGTTGAACAAACCAGTGACTGAAATTAGACTACGTAGTTGATGTCATTCCCTCATAGCCAATTGGATAGAGCCTTGCTGCCAGCAAGCATCCATAGCCCCAACAAGGTTATCGTTACAATTCTCCTAAGTAGAGCCCCACTGCCAGCAAGCGTCTATAGCCCCGATAGAGTTACTTAGATGGCTTAATCTAGATTTTCAGTACAATCCATTTTATTATTTTATATATATATGTTTTTTGTATTTGATAGAGATTTCATAAGATATTGCAGTTGTAACTTCATGATGCAAGGAATGGTCACTTTCTTAAATTAAGCTAAGAATTGTAATGGTGGCAAGGGTGACCTCTAATTTTTCACCTAATATCTACACTGGTAAGTTCAACAAACCCAAGGATTTTAGGTGTGTCATTGTGAGAAACTTCCTTGAATACTCAACCCACAGTTATTGAATACAAAATTTCACAAGTAAAACAACTTTCTACATTCATGACAGTCACAACAAGTTATGCATAAATTTCAAATAATTAACCTAAATGTTCTAAATTTTCTATTGTTTTCAGTAGTTGTCAGTCTGCTCCTGCATACTCTGAATCGAAACAAACATCCCTGCTAAGACAACACAACACACAAACCAACAAAAAACAAAAGAAAAACAAAAAGAACAAAACAAAAACAACACAAAACAAAAGAAAACAAAAACAAAATAGAAACAACATAGAATTGTACATTATTTACATTATGATACACAAAAACTAACTGCCCTCACCTCAAGCCTGAAAGTAATGTTTCAAGTGTTGGCCATTAACTGGTAATGGTACAGCTTCCCCAGTCAAGGTCTTGAGCCTGAAAGTATTGTCTCCAATTATTTCTGTGACCTGTAATGGACCTAACCATAATTTGTCAAATTTTCTGTGATTTCCTTTCTTTTCATATACTTTATCCTAGCACAGCACTAAGTTTGATATTCTAAATGTTTTGACTCTTGCTCTTTTATCAAACCATCTCTTGACTACTACTGGATGTTTGGCAAATTTCTCAATGGCTTGATCTCTTTTCTCATCTAATTGTAACATTTGTATTATTCTGGCCTCTCTATGATCATCAAAGCCTAAATATTCATTAGCAAACTTCTAGATTGGTATTTTAAAATTCACTGGAAGTATGGGATCAGTCCCATAAACTAAGTGATAGGGTGCATTGCCTAAGGCTGACTTAACCTTAGTCCTATCTACCCACAGCGCATATTTCAACAATGTGTTCCACTCTCTGGGATTCTTTTCAGTTAGCTTCTTGATTATATCCAATAAAATTTTATTTGTAGACTCAGCTAACCCATTCCCCTGAGGATAATAATTTGAAGAAAACTTTGAAACTATCCCATAGTCAAATGCCCATTTGGAAAATTTTAGAGAAGAAAAAGCAGGGCCATTATCACATACCAGCGACTATGGAGTTCCAAACCTGGTTATGATGTTTTCTTCAAGGAACTTGATGACTACCTCAGTAGTAGAGAACTTTCAACATGTGGCTTCAGTCCACCTTGTATAGTAGTTGGTTATTGTCAGTATAAGCTTATGTCCTACAGATGACGGAGGATTAATGACTCCAATGAAGTCTAGGCCCCACTGTGCAAATGGCCTGGACTCAATAACTGGTTGTAATGGATTAGCCTAATTCCTTCCCTTGTCTGCTGTAGTTTGACAAGTGTGACAGCTTTGAATGTGGCTCTCTATATCCTTAAACATTGTAGGCCAGTAGTATCATGTTCTTAATATCTTATGTGTTGTAGCTAAATGGGAACCATGAGCAGTTCCATACTTATCATGTAATTCTGACAACACCTTATCTGCTTCAACTCTATTTAAACATCTTAAATAAATTCCTTCATGGTTCTTCTTTAATAGAAGACCTCCTTGTACCATGTACTTCTATGCTTTAATCTTTAAAGCTCTCCTCTGAGATGATTTCATCTTGCTTGGGTACTTGCCTGATATTAGAAAAGTGTTCAAATCATCATACCACCATGATGCATCACTAGAATTCAACACATACTACTGTTTCACCAAATTCAGATTTGTGTTTGCTATGGTCTACACTAATGCTTGCCCTCTAACCAACTTCATTGGAATAATTTCCATATCAAACTCTTGCAATGTTGTAATCCATTTGGCTCTTTTCTCTCCAGGCTCATTCTGCATCAGCAGCATCTTCACGGCTGCATCTGGTACTATGGCTTTAGCCTGACTGCGTAAGATATAATGCCTAAACTTTTTCATTGCTCTTATTAATGCAAATGCCTGTCTTTCTATGTCAAGATATCTCAGCTGTGCATCCTTCAGAGGTGCACTCATAAAGGCTATGGGTTTTTCTTCGCTCTCTTCTCCCTTTTGTGTCAAAGCAGCTACAACTGAATGTGAGAATGCAAAAGAATAGATGTAAAAAGGCCTTGTATAATTTAGACTTGCCAGCACAGGAGCATCAAAAATGGCCTCCTTGATATCTTCCAATGCGGATTTAGCTACTCGTGTCCATTCTATCTTTGCCTCCTTCTTCAGCATGGCATTCAATGGTTGCACAATTTCTGCAAACCCTGTAATAAACTTCTTGACAAAATTAATCTTACCAAAAAATGACTTTAGTTCTGTCTTACTATTTGGTAATTGCAATTTGTTTATTCCTTCTATTCTATCAGGATCAATAGATATCCTATTTTTAGAAATGACATGCCCCAACAACTTTCCTTCAGTTACCCCAAATGAACATTTCTTAGGGTTGAGAGAAATCCCATACCTTTCACATCGTTTAAGCACTCTTCTCAGATCTTCAGTATGAGTGGATGCATCTTTAAAATAAATAGTTAAATCATCCACATAAATTACAATGCATTTACCTAACAATCCACGGAATGCAATGTCCATGGCTCACTGAAATGTGGCACCTGCATTGATTAGACCAAAAGGCATTCTCATGTATGCATAATTCCCCCATTTACAAGTAAAAGTGGTCTTTAATCTATCCTCTTTATCTATTAAGACCTGGTTATATCCTGAGAATCCATCTAAGAAAGACATCATTTTAGCCCCATTCACTGCTTGCAACACTTCATCTATTGGAGGCAAAGGATAATTATCTTTTTTTGATGCCTTATTCAAATTTCTAAAATCTACACATAACCTAATATCTCCACTCTTCTTTCTTACAGGTACTAAATTAGCTACCCAAGTTGAATGTCTGACTGGGAAAATTATTCTAGCAGACAGTAATTTTTTTACTTCTTCAGAGATCAAAGGCTCTAAAATGGCATTCACAAGCCTTTGTTTTTGCCTAAATGGTTTAACCTCTGGTCTCAAAGGTATCACATGAGTTATGATGGACGTATCATATGTTTTAAAATCTTCATATGTCCATGCTATGACATGTTTATACTCTTTCAGAACATCTACAATCCCTTTTCTCAGTTCCTTAGAGCAAGCTTTTCTAATAAGTACATTTTGTGGACTCTGCTATGTTCCAAGGTTATATGGATCACACTTATCTCCCTCAGTTTTGGGCAAATCTTTCTGTCTTACTACCCCATCAAAGTCAAAAATCTGTTCTAACTCAATCACCCCCTTAGGTAAGAAATTGCTCTTCAGGTTGATTATGTCTTCTTCATCCCAAGACACATCAGGCCTTTCCTGTTCATCAATAATTTGAGCTTCAAAGACCTCATTACAAGTTAGAAAATCTACAATTTGTTGATCCCCTTCAAATACCTAAAAATGAGTAACATTGTTTGGTATGCTAGGAACATTTACTAATTCAACAACAAATCTTTTTAAACCTAATAGTGTTAAGGGTTCTAACGAGCTAGCAGCAACTGCTGATGCATCTGGTCTATGGTTCAACTCTCTAGGGATATGTTCTATGTTGAAAGCATCAAATGAATCTACCAAATCCCACACCCTATGCCTGTAACTGACCATCTTTTTGTAGTTGCATGCATATAATTTCCTTATTTGCTTGACCACTAACTCAAAATCTAAAAATACCCTGATCATTTTTACCTTTTTCTTGATAGCCAAAACAAGTCCATAAATTAAAGCTTCATATTCTACAACATTGTTAGTACAAGAAAATTGTAGCCTATATGCTACCAAATATGACTTACCATGAGGATCTATAAGTTCTACACCTGCACCTGCACCTTGTTTGGACTTAGATCCATCACATTTTAGGGTCCACATGCCATCCTTATTCTTTTGACTCTTTACTTTGGCATGTCTTGCTTTTTCTATCACATGTGAGGTGCTATCTT
The DNA here is from genome assembly GCA_027924645.1 of Cunninghamia lanceolata. NCBI lineage: Eukaryota > Viridiplantae > Streptophyta > Pinopsida > Cupressales > Cupressaceae > Cunninghamia > Cunninghamia lanceolata. Next base: position 7,865,471 of record BSBN01000252.1, on the reverse strand, counting down.
GTTCATTCACAAGCAATTCATTTTGACCTACTTGCACAGTTATGCCTTTAGTTTGTAAATCAGAAAGACAAATATTCTTGTCCTTTATTTCTTCTTTTAAATTTGGGATCAACACATCTATGTTATTCTGAAAGTATTTCTCTAGTTGATTAGGATTAACCTGTCCCTCTTGTACTCCTACTCCCTTTGTGCATTTTATGTACTGGTATTCTATAATATCCCAGCACATACCACAATTCTCTTCAGAATGTGGTTTATTATGGACTCTACACATGTTTTTATACAATTTGCATTGAACTGGTAGATTTTGTTCAATGCATCTTTCCATTTCCTGTCTAGTGACCTGACCAAAATTGTTTATTGCATTATTTTCTTCATCAGAAGAATTTCCATCAGACTCAATGAATAATTTTGTTTCCCTACTGACATGTTTTTCTCTAAAATTTAACATTAGGATTTCTTCAATCTGTACTCCCTTGTCAGTGATTCTATAAACACCAGGTTCAATAGAAGCATACAATATCTCATTAGTCCTATTGTACTTTGTAATCATGTGTTTCATCCTAGGTTCAGCTTCTATCTTGATCTGATTTGGAACACCTCTCCAAGGTAACCACATATGTGAAAAATCTGTGGCCATATATCCATTCAATGTTTTAGACTAGTCTCTACTCAATAACATCCCATAATTTATAGGTATATCTACTACTTGAATGTTAATGAACTGACTTACCCTAGGATCTGAGGCTAATTGCATTTGAATATTCATCAGTTCTCCTATCACGTTAACCTTAGTTTTGTCCAATTGTGTAACAACCTTAGCAGATTTAGTAGGAGTCAGCCCTAAAGTTTTGCATATTCCTAAAGGCATTACATTAGCTGATGCACCAGAATCTACCATACAATTATGTATGCTCTTTCCAAACATTCTAATGGTTAACAAGAAAGGAGGAGCTTCTTTCTTAGCTGCATACATTACCACATTAGTGTTGGAAGGTTGTTCAATTTTCTTCCCCTTCTCTTTGGGTTGTGAATCTCTACTAGGGACACTCATATCAGTAGAAACCTCAACTGTCACAGATGTATCCAAGGATTTTATGAAAGCATTTCTGACCCCTAGATTTTTTAATAATTCACACAAAGGTATACTAACCTTAATTTTCTTTATTTCTTTAGATAAATAACTCATCAACCTTATTGTTTCTGTTGTCTCTGTTTTACCTATTTGAACCTTTTGTGCTACTATTTCACCATTTGCATGATGATTAGCCTTCAGTATAGTAGGGTTATTACTAGTGTTTTGATCTAGGGGAGTATTGAGATTGTTAGGAGGAGTGGAAGTAGTGAAAGGACCTCCTGGCCTAGTGTTATTTCTCAAATTATAGGTGTGATTTTTGTTTGACTGCTGAAAAGCCTGTACCTCTTCTATTTCATGTAACACTTCATTTTTAGTTTCAAAGGGAAACTGAAATGCATTTAGTACAAAGGATGATTCAAGATATAGGTTTTCACAAAAATAAGGTTCATCCTCTAATAATCGATCCTCTTCTTCTCCAGTTGCAAAAGTAAAAGTTTCTAAGACTAACGCAGTCTCATATCCTGAGGGCACTACTTCATTACCTTTGGGAATGAGAAACTCAGAAGTGGGAGCCTGTACATCTACATTGAAAATACTAGCTGCTAAATGGAACTGAGGACAATCTAGTTTAGCATGGGCACTGGTATTATGGATTCTACACCAATTCTTCAATGCTACATTTGTCATTTGAATCCTAGCTATTTGTTGCGTATCCTGGTTATTTAAATTCTCAAACAGAGAAGCTAGGGTGCCATTACTTGGCCCTATGTTCCATGTCTTAGGTGGCCTTGGTTGATTTTGGTTCCTATTGTTGTTACCCCTAGCCCTGTTATCTATAGCTAGCCCTTTGTTTTGCATCTGTTGTCATTGATTATGATTATGATTGTGGCTGTAATTCTGATTTTGATTTGAACTTTGACCCTAGTTATAATTCTAATTATAATTTTGGTTCTAACTTGGGTTGTAGTTCTGACTGTAGCCTTGGTTATGGTTTTGACTATATCCTTGGTTGTTTCTACCATAGAAATTTTCATTTCTCAGTTGTGTCACTTCGATAGTCAATTTTTTCAAGTGTGCAATAATTTCTTTGATGTCTTCTCTTTCCTCTTGTGCCTTTGCCACAAATGTATTCTAAGGAGGTTGGAAGAAAGATTGACCATTAGTCTGATTATTATTGGCAGTGTTACTAGTATAAGTGGCTATGGCCTAGATTGGGGCAGGATTATACACAGGTGGGTATGTAGGAACTGGATTCAATAATAGAGTGTTATGTGTAGTGACTCCATTCCAAGGTTGTGTTTGATTTTGTATCCCAAGATTTCCTCCATTAGGAAATGGATTATAGGTTGTTTGTCTCATCTCCTGGTTTATAGAGGTTGCCTCCTTATAGGCTTTAGATATTGTATCTATGTCAGGCTTTCTTTTGACAAACATAGCAGTTAATGGATCTAAGGCAACATAATACATGGCTAACAATGTATCTGCATTTACTATATAAGGAGCTACTATCCTAGAATAGGCCTTTTGAAACCTATCATTGAAATTGTCAATCAGCTCTCCTTCACCTCTTTTTATTGCAGCTAACTTGTGATATAAGGTGAAACGATCTATTGGTCCCCTAAATCTAGACAAAAATATTTCTTCCATAAGTGCCCAAGAAGAAATGTAACCATTAGGCAAGTTAACATACCAGTTAGAAGCCTGCTCAATGAAGGTGTAAGGAAACAACCTACACATAACATCCTCATATTCATACCTAGCCCTAACACATGCTTCCTTAAATATCCTAATGTGATCTTCTAGATCCTGATGCAACTGGTATTTAGGACATATCTTTTTAGGATTCTTTGTCATCTCATGATAATTAGTGAATGCTATGGGAGAATTAGCATTAAAGTAAGCCATTGCAGGTACTTGTGCTTGATCTGGACCTGTAGGAATACTTGGATTTCTAGGTGGATTTGGATTTCTGAGAGGACTGGGACCTTTAGGAGTACCTGAACCAAGATTTAAAGATCTAAATGAAGAACTATTAGGACTCACAAAGTTATGGATACTAAAAGGTGATCCAGGAGGTGTTCCAGATGAACCTCCTACATGTGATATTCTGGTATTCCAAATCAAAGGACTCTTTATTTGCCTTTTTTCAGGTAATTGCACAAATATATCTCATGAACTGGATCTAGACCTAGTCACTATGTTACTGTTATGAGCCAGCTCTACTTAGAACCAACCCTTAACTCTACTCAGGCCCTCCTTCTAGCGCCAAAAATTGTTGATGATTGTTTTTACACATTCATAACAAAAGTTAAAATTCACAAAATGAACCTAACTGTCTTGAAAGATATGAAGAAATCAATTAAGATTTGCTTAATCCCAAGTTTCTGTATGGTCAGGTCTTGACCTGTTGAGACAATTCAGTAGGTTGATGTGAAGCTGTAATATACAAGGGGCCTTACATGATTTAAGGTTTTTTTATGATTCACTAGACTCTAATTATGAAAAATGTCAAGTATCAACTTAGTTATTCATGTTTCTTTCAAATATCAGACAATCTCCTTTGAATTTCTGTGTTTAAGCTAAGTATTCTAGATGGTTTGGGACAAGTTAGAGAAATCTAAACTAAACTCCATTCTACTACAAGATCTAAATGTTTTGTTATACACCTTGTAAGAAGTATAGCAAATTGATTAAATCAACATATTAAACCTTTGAATGTGAATGCCTTGAGTATTTTCACGAACATACATTAAAGATTGCAAGCTTTAAGAGATATTATTTCAAGTACAAAGAAGAGCCATAAGACACTCAGAAAATAGATGCATAATTCCAAATTCATTTGTATTCAAAACACACAGTCATATATGATTTACAATGTATGAATGACTCTTAGCTTCATTAATCAATTTCACAAAAACTTACAATGCTTTACAGATACAGTAAAGAAGCTAGATGTTCCACGCATTCCTTATTGCAGACACAGGTGACCTCCTTCTATTCTAAACTAACTGTTCCCTCTATTCAAAATGCTAATACTAGTTACAACTTCTAGTTCTGTTCTACAAATCCCTATGTAACCTATTACAGAGTAAAGGGGCTCAATATATAGCTTTGATTATCCCCAATATAGTTTGAAAAACCCTAGTCAATCAACGGTCCATATCTCAAGTGCAACATCAGATGGTGGAAAACAAATCCCGCCAAAAAATCTCTAAGCAGCATACTCTTACTGAACGTAAAAGATGCCCATTGGAACCTTAACAGCTCAAAATATCCTATGTGGTTCTTTTAATAATGTTTCCCTCCAACTACATTTTTCCTCTCATTGAAGGCCCTTTACTTCTCTCGCCTCTCTTTGCAATCTGATCTACTCTTTGTAATGTCATCGCCATTAAGTTTCACCTATATATTACTTCTCACCACCATCCTTATCTCCTTTCTCTTCTTTGGTGATCTGATCCGCTCTTCGTGATGTCATCACCATTAAGTTCTACCTTCTTCTACCTACAAACCTGCCAACAGACACAAAAAAATGGATTTAAAATTCAGACAAAAATGGATTTAAAATTCATGCTGCTGTCACTAATTCATACCTCGTCAAAATGATAGATGTGCATTAATTACAGTATTTAATGTGCCCAAAAGTTTGGCCTTTTACTTCTGTGTTCGCGCCTTTTACCGTTAGTTTAATTTTGCATACATACAACTTTCTTTGTATGCTCCCTTTTGTATGTTCTCCATGTATATTTTAAACATACAAGCATTTTATGCAAACAATTGAACTAAAATTCCCTCCTTTTCACTTTTCTGTACATCCTTGTATCTCTTGTTTTGTATATTGCGCTTTGTATGTTTGCCTTGTATGAGCGCATATACAAATAACATATACAAACCCTCTCTTTCCCTTTATCTCCCGCGGTGCCTTGATTTCTTTTGTATATCGAGCTTTGTATTCTTCACCAACATACAAGCATTTTAACATTCAAGGATTTTTCTATTTTGAACTTCCCTTTGAAATCCGGCTTGTACATTTTGTTTTGCATATTGGCTTGTATATCGCAACATACAAACGCATATGCATACAAAGAATATTCTGTATTTAATCTTTTTTCGCATCTGGCTTTGCATCTATCATGTTGTATGTATCATATTGCATATCGCATATACAAACCCTCAAATATACAAAGAGTTTCTTGTATTTAATTCCTTCTTCACATCCAGCTTGTATATTGTTTGTACCTCTTAAACATACATTGAAATTCATACAAGCCGATATACAAATGGTGGGGTCCACCTCACCTTCCTCTTTTGTATCTCTGTAATATATGTACAAAGTGCAATGTATGTCGTAATGTATGTCTCCTTGTATATGTATAAAAAGCATGAAACATACAATCACTTTTCCAACTTTAATAACCTTTTTGGTTCCGCGGCATGTATGTATATTAAAATGTATGTCTCGAAACATATATACAAAGCCTGAAATATGCAACAACTACATCCTATTTCATAATATTTTGGCTCCGTCCATTGTATGAGGTCTTTGTATATTTCCTTTGTATGTTTCGCTATTTTCAAACATACAAACCAAAAATGCATGCAACGGACGTGACAAACTATGCATTTCAACTCTGAAAACAGTCGGGTCCACCTTGTATGTATAACATTAACAAAATGCATACAAGTATAAAGAACTTAGAAAACCTGATGACTTCCACATGCAACTTGTACAAGGACCTGATATACAAACAACCTTCTATATGCATGACCCGATATACAAAGGACCTTGTATATGAGCGACATGCAACCCCAATTGTACATTTTATCAAAAACATCATAACTTGCAAAATACAGGGAATTTTAAGATGGTTCAAAAAGCAACCCCTATTCATTTTCAACAAGGAATTCACCCATATTATGCTCTGGCACTTAATGCAATTTTTTCTCTATTTTTAACAAGGTTTGTAATTTCACTCTCTTTTTCCCTTTACCACCAAGCAGAATAGCACACACAAGCAAAAGCAAAAGCCATAGCAGGGGTCCTCATTTTTCTAAGGAGTAAAATGGGGCGTGTTGTGAACATCACAATAGGATACTTGTTCGTGGTTCACAAAAATACAAACACTTTCAACCTCCAAACACAAACGTAAACAAAAACACATCAAAAATCAAAACAAAAACACAAGCACTTCAACTATCTCACCAAAATCAAAACATTTCAACACTATCCTACATCATCACTCTGCTAGAACTACATATTATTTCATCTCCATCTTAAGGTACCTTAATCCCATGGATATGGGTATGTAGCCAGTCTAGAATATGAAGGAAGTTTCTAGTACTCAGGTACATAAGATGTCATCGTTTCCCTAACCCAAGCTCAAACACCTTGACCCACTCATCACTCTACCTAGAACTACATATTTATCATTTTCATCTTTCGTTGTAATGTGCCTTGATCCCATGGACATGGGTATGTAGGCAGTTTGAAATATGAAGGACGTATCCAGTACTCAGGCACATACGATTCATCATTCTTCACCCATTTCAATCCATTGACATGTCATCTTTCTAGTCTTCTGTTTATCACAATCAATTCACCTCAACTTGACTAACTCAAGCAGCAAAACAACAAACAAATGCATCCTTGCAAAGCAAAAGTCCTTAAAAAAAACCTGAAGCACAAAACACCTACTTGTAGAGCTATATGTTGTCCTACACATCGATTGCCAACATCAGATAAATCAATCTCAACCAAGCAACGGATCAACAAACTTGTCTTATACAGGATGTTCCATGATCGAAACTAGACCAGGCATTTTATATGACATGTTGCATTTTCTAAAACTAGACATTATCCTTTCAACAGATAACACCCTTTAATAGACACATCGTTCCTACAATAAGGGTGTTATCTATCCCAACCAATCTAATATATCCTGAGCAACCTCTTTGGTAAGAGAATATGTTGGTTGTATGTTTACTTTGTAAGTCAATCAATTTGCTTTTTGGTTTATCTTTTTTGTTCATTTTCCATTACCTATTCAAGACTACCTTGATTTATCTATATCTTGGTATGTTGCGATGCAGTACGGATTGGGGGCATAGTCATTGCTTTTGTGTGCTGCGTTGAGGAATGATCTTTAGTATCTTTTTTAGTAGCATATTTATCTTGTGTGAGTGTTACAACCTAGCATCTTACATATTAATATTCTTCTTGCATTTATGTATTGAATTTTATTTTATGTTTAAGACTATGGCTCATTCACATATCCAACAAGGTTATATTCTGTCTAAGAGATCTAAGTTCAAACTGCTTGCTTGCATAGTCAATGTCCACACACTCAGATATCATAGCACCTTGGTCATTTATACCTTGGTGGCAAACTATCCATGTGCTATATCAAAAATAAGGATTGCTCTTTATAAACATTTGTGAAACCATTGCAACAAGCTCATCCATTTATCCATGTCATTATATAGTTTTCAAGCAAAGATCGATCAATAGTCTTTCTCTCATATTCTCTTCTATCTCCGTTCTTTTGTCTCCAACACAATCTTCTAGTCAAGCATCAACCCAATTCTTTAGTCGCTTCCCTATCTTTCCTCTCAAGGGGGCATCCTACACTAGCTACACAGGGGAAGCTAGCTACACTGGGGCATCAAAATTGTATCATGTCTTCAACAATCATTTCCTTTGAAACAATGCTATAAACTGCATTGCATCAAAGAGGGGCAAAATGTAGACACCTAAAAATGACCATGTCTTCGAATCACTTGCATTTCAACATTAATTAAATAATCTAATTATTTAATTAATTTCATCAAAATTGTCAAATTCTTCCAAATCTTCTAAATTTGACATTAATTGAATAATTACATTTATTTAATTAATTTAAATCAAAGTCAACTCTATTCTTCCACAATTAAATAAATTTAATTATTTAATTAAATCAATTGTTCTTCCAAATTTAAATAAATCATGCAGATTTATTTAAATTATCTCAATCTCTAAAAATAAAATATAATCAAATATTTTATTTATTCTTCTATCATGCACAAACAATTAAATAAATTTATTTATTTAATTTGCTCAAATATCTTCCAATTCCTCTAAAAATAAATCTTGTTCATCATGCACATAAAATTAAATAATTTATTATTTAATTTATCTCAAATCATGCAAAAAGAAAATTACAAGTTGAGTTAATTGACTTAATCAATCTTGTTTTTATCAACAACTCTTAAATTAGAAAAAAATATTCTAATTTATGAAATCAAATCCTATCTTTATAAAAAAAATTAACTCAAACAAAAATATCTTTTTGTGTGACACATGTCAGGTGCACATTCATCATGAATTTAAGATTTATCTCATCCATTGATTCCATTGAATTTTCTAGATCATTGATCGCTCTTTATTGAAACTTATATAAACCCCCCTCATCTCCTTCACAAATCCTCTTTGATTCTTTATTCACATGCATTACAACACTTGGAGCATACATCACATCATTGAGCACACTTCTACCTTTTGAGCACATAAACACAACCTACATCTGCTTGTTGCAAACATGGTTTCACAACGTTATTGAGCAATATACATTCATACAAAGAGAACTATACAATCTAGGTGAAGTCTTTCTTGTTTTAAATTGATTTATTCATTGATATTAGATTTTTACTTAGATCGATCTCTTTATGTTATGGGTAATTGAGTTGTTATTATCATTGCTTTATGATCTTATCATTCAACCTCTCAATTTTTCCTATACACACCTAATCCCTTTGAATTTTGTCGTACCTTGCAAGGCAATTATAAGAATAGCAACCAAGTACCAAATAGTGACAAAGCCTATAAATCCCCATTGTATGTCGACTCTGAAAAACTAAAAAAAGCCTTTGAAGTTGAACCTAATCCTCATCCTATTCTAGAAATTAATGCTGACATCAGTGATATAGGTTTTGGTGAATATGATATCTCTAAATCTTGTTGTGTAGGGTGGATGCCCTTATCCCCTAAACCCTACGACCAACTGCCCATAGCCAAAGCAACTAAGAAAGCAGCTATTCCTCCTCCAGTATCTTTAACCCAATTCCAAGAAGGAAAATTATTGGTAGAGGAAACTATTGAAGACATCTCATCTTGGCTCTACAAAGAGAAAAAACTAGTCATCTTACCAGTTAAACAATATGGCAATGGCCTAAGAATTGTGAAAAACATGGGCTACAAAGGCAAAGGTGGCCTTGGGAAGGATAACCAAGGTGACATAGAACCCATTATTGTGAAGAAGAAGCTAGACAAGAAGGGGTTAGGATTGTTGCAAGTATGAGGTGAGCCAGTGTTGTCATTGATGTCAACATACTCATATTGCATTGACAAGAAGGATTTGATGAGTTGTGTGCTGAGGATATTGAGAAAATTAGCCTCAGTCAGGAACAGTGAAGAACAGTGATGAGAAGAAGGTAAATGTACTGTATAGGATGAGAACCGGAGGATGCGGATTAAAGGGTTAGTAGATATGAGTCTTGAGATGCTACAGTTAAGATTTCAGAGGTCCGCATGAAGATCTGAAGGAGTTGTGGCTGCCGGTATAGAACCGGGTCCGGCAAGTATCCAGAGGTGACAGAGGATCACAAAAAGGTCCGGTGAGGTCTGGAATTGTATCATCCTAATCTGCGGATTGGACGGAGTGTTTGGGATGTCCTTGTGATGTGTCATCCTGATTTGTGTATGAGTTGGAGGTCCGGAAGTACCTCTTGCATTATGACAGTGGCGACAGACTGTGTTCTTGAAGTTCTGGATGAGGAAGACAAGAGATCCCAGTAAGTAGAGGAAGTGCGGATGTATCTGGACATTCAGACAGGCTTGTGAAGGTTCTTGGATCATGTTTAGGTTGTGTTGTTGGTCCGCATTGATGGTAGAGCCCGGAATTGAAGTTATTCTTCCGGATGAAGTTCTTGCTCTGTTTAGCCGACCGGATGAGTTGTTCATCCTGCGAATGTTCTTGTGATGGTCGACCGGATGTGTTATTCATCTTGTGGATACTCCTATGGTTGTTTGCCGACTTAGATGTTTGTTCCTAAGTCAATGTCTTGTATAAATAACGGTTTGTGAGTTCATTTCAAAGTGTGGTGTGTGGATGAGTGTGGCATAGCGAAGAAACGTGCGAAAGGCAGAGCAGAGATTTTGGGCTTAATTGGAACTGATCCGGACATGGTAGAGATGTCATTCTCCAGTTCAAGACTGTGATTTTCATCACTTTGTAGACAGTGTGTCTCCTTGTAGGCAGTGGGCCTCTTTGTGAGTAGTGTGCTTGGGCAGTGAGCCCTTATTGGCATGTGCCATTCATTTTTCTTTATTCTTCTAACAGAGAATAATTCTTGGGTTAATCACCCCGTGGTTTTTCCCTTAACCGGGTTTTCCATGTCAAAATCTTGGTGTTCAATGTGTTGATGCTTATCTGTTCTTGTGTTTATGTATTATGCTTCCATGGATGAGTATTTGATATGCTGCTAACTAACAATAGAGAATTAAGTGTTTGAAAGAAGAAGAAGTTTTATACAACTGATTCACCCCCCCCTCTCAGTTGTATGCCCTAGATCCAACAATTGGTATCAGAGCTAAGTTCCTCTGATAGGAGCTTAACCGCTTGAGGAGATCCAGGATGTCGTCATACAAGAAGGATAGTCCGAAGTTCGATGGAACCAACTTCACTCTCTGGAAAGGTCGCATGAAGTGTCACTTGGAATGTATGGGAAAAGCATACTTGGCTATGATTTCAAAACCATATGTACCTCCACAAGGTGGTTCGACAACTCTGAATGAAATCACAGAAGCTGAAAACAATCTGCGGACCAAGGAAGCTCTTCTAAGCGCATTGAATGACTCAGATCTCTCGAATGTCATTGACCTACCAACTGCATATGAGATCCTAACTAAACTGGAACTTCTGTATGAAGGAGATGAGTTTGTCAAAAGTGCAAGGTTGCAAAGTCTGAAAGGGAAATTTGAAAGATTGAAAATGAGAGATGATGAAAACATCACTACCTTTATGCCAAGAGTAAATGAGTTGGTATGTGGAATCAGAAATGCTGGTGGAACTTTAGATGAAAATGAGATTGTCTGCAAAATCCTAAGATCCCTTCCTGCTGCCTACAAAATCAAAGTTGCTGCCATTGATGAATTCAGAGCCCACACAACTGTCACAAGAGAACAACTGGCTGGCAAACTAGCTGCATTTGAAATGACCGAGTTTGGAGATGATCCTCCCAAGACTGAATCTGCTTTCAAAGCCAGTGCCTATGTGAAAGGCAAACAGAGATTTGATCCGGGTGAAAACTCATCAAGGAAAATGTCATGGTATGATCAAGCAAGAAGAGACATGGAAGAAGAAGAAGCAGAAACAGCTCAACTTGAAGCCCTCATTGCAAAGAGACTGCCAAGAGGATCCGGTAAGTATGAAGGAAAACTACCCTTTAAGTGTTTCAACTGTAATAAGATTGGTCATTTTGCCTCAAGATGTCCGGAGAGATCTGTAAGATCTGATACTCACAAACAAAGGTTTCAAAAGAATTGCTATTATGTTCATGAAGAAGATGACAATGAAGGAGTAACAGATGATGAATCAGAACTAGGAAGCAAATCCGGAAATGAGTGGGTGTTTATAGCCATCAAGGAAGAAGATTCAATACTCTCTGAATCTGTCAATCACAAAGTTGTTGAAAAAGCCTTGGCTGCTCAAGTGGAAGAAAAGGATGATTGGGTTATTGACAGTGGATGTTCTCACCATATGACTGGTGACAAGAATAAGTTCTTAGATTTGGAAAGATATGAAGGAGGAATGGTAAAGTTTGGTGACAATTCTGCTGGTAGAATCAGAGGTAGGGGAACTATTTCCTTTGATGGTAAGAGCAAAACAGGAAATGTACTGTATGTTGAAGGATTGAAGCACAATCTTCTCAGTGTTGGTCAGTTAGTGGACAAAGGCTATGATCTCCGGTTCAAGAATGGAAAATGCAGAATCTTTACAAGCTCCGGAACTGAAATTGCATCCGGTACTCAAACAAAAGGTAATATCTTTCATCTGGTTGGTTCAAATAAAAGTTGTTTATTTGTCCAAATTGATCAGAGTTGGTTATGGCATAGAAGAATGTGTCATGTAAATTTTGATAACATCATCAAGATAAGCAATACTCAGGCTGTGAGAGATCTTCCAAAATTGATGAAACCTACAAATAGTGTGTGTAAAGAATGTCAGTTAGGTAAACAAAGCAGAGTCTCCTTCAAAAGCAAAGATCAGTCTTCTACCGGATTGTTGGAATTAGTACATACTGATCTATGTGGTCCGACAAGAATCAAGAGTCTGCAAGGTGATAGATATTTCATGTTGTTAATTGATGATCATTCCTGGATGATGTGGGTTACCTTTCTAAAAGAAAAATCAGAAGCTTTTGAGAAGTTCAAAATCTTCAAAGCTATGGTGGAGAATCAAACCGGATTGAAACTAAAGTGTCTAAGGTCTGATAGAGGTGGTGAATTTACATCTGGTGAATTCATTGACTTTTGTGAGAAACAGGGTATAAGGAGATAGTTGTCTGCTCCTAAGACTCCACAGCAGAATGGAGTAGTTGAGAGAAAGAACCGGACCATCCAGGAAGCTGCTAGGACAATGATGTTGGAAGCAAATGTTCCTCAAATGTTTTGGAAAGAAGCTATCAGCACCGCAGTCTACACTCTAAATCGAGTTCAAATCAGAAACAACATCGGTAAGACCCCCTATGAACTTTGGTTTGGCATCACTCCTACTGTGAAATATTTCAGAGTATTTGGTAGCAAGTGTTATATTAAAAGAGATGAAGATCTAGGAAAGTTTGATGCTAGAAGTGATGAGGGAATTTTCTTGGGCTACTCCACTCAAAGCAAAGCATACCGGTGCTACAATAAGAGATTGAGGAAGATGATAGAAAGCACCAATGTGAAAGTTGATGAAGGAATTGAGAAACCTTCAAGATTTTATGAGCTTGATGAAGATGACCAAGATAGTGTTCAAGGAACTCAATCCTCTCCGGTGAGACAGAGTCAGCCTGATCCGGTAAATCAGGAAGAAGAGATAGGTTTGAATGAGCCTGATCAAGAAACAACAGTGCTGGATACTCCCAAAATTCCAAGGTATGTAAGACTGAACCACTCTGAAGATCAGATCATAGGTGACAGAAGCAAAGGTGTACAAACTAGAAGGAATATTGCTCAAAATCAGAATGAATGTTGTCTGATTTCAAAGGTTGAACCTAAAACAATAGATGAAGCCTGCAATGATGAAAACTGGACCAAAGCAATGGAAGATGAATTGATGCAAATTGAGAAAAATCATACTTGGGATCTTGTTCCCAGACCTAGAGACAGGAATGTAATTGGAACCAAGTGGGTCTTCCGGAACAAACTAAATGAAGCTGGTGAAGTAATCAGAAACAAAGCTAGATTGGTCTGCAAAGGCTACTCTCAAATAGAAGGAATTGACTTTGAAGAGACTTTTGCTCCGGTGGCAAGAATTGAAGCAGTCAGATTACTTCTTGCATTTGCTGCCTTCAAAGACTTCAAGGTATATCAGATGGATGTCAAGTCTGCCTTTCTAAATGGTGATCTGGAAGAAGAAGTCTACATTGAACAACCGGATGGATTTCAATTGTCTGATAATAATGATATGGTCTGCAAGTTGAAGAAAGATTTGTATGGATTGAAGCAAGCCCCAAGAGCATGGTATGAAAGGTTGGATAAGCATCTTGTGCAGATTGGATTCAACAAAGGTACTACTGACAGTAACTTATATTTCAAAATTGATCATGAAAACATTCTGATTGTTGAAGTGTTTGTGGATGATATCATTTTTGGAGGAAGAGATAGTATGTGCAAAACTTTTGCTAATCAGATGAAAAGTGAGTTTGAAATGTCTATGCTTGGTGAAATGAATTTCTTCTTGGGACTGCAAATTACTCAAACAAAAGAAGGGATCTTCATTTCTCAGACCAAATATGTGAAAGAATTGTTAAGGAAATTGGGTATGGAAGACTCAAAGCCAATGAACACTCCTATGGCAACCGGATGTAAGCTAAGCAAAGATGATGATTCTCCAAAAGCAGATCAGACAAAGTATAGATCAATGATTGGTGGATTGTTGTATCTCACTCAAACTAGACCAGATATAATGCAGGCTGTTGGTCTTGTGGCAAGATTCCAGGCTGATCCTAGAGAATCTCATGTTATGGCAATCAAAAGAATTTTTAGGTACTTGAAAGGAACAGCTGAGTATGGTCTATGGTACCCTAGAGATCCGGATTTCTCTCTTCATGCTTACACAGATGCAGATTGGGCAGGAGATGTGGATGATCGGAAAAGCACTAGTGGTGGAGCATTCTTTTTGGGGAAGAGATTGGTTTCTTGGCTAAGCAAGAAACAAGATGCAATATCTCTGTCTACAACTGAAGCAGAATACATTGCAGCAGTAGGTAGTTGCACTCAAATCTTATGGATGAAGCAGATGCTAAGAGACATCAAAGTTGAATATGAGGAGCCTATCACAATTTTCTGTGATAATTCAAGTGCAATTAATATTTCCAAGAATCCGGTATTGCATTCTAAGACTAAGCACATATCTATCAAATTTCACTTTTTGAGAGAACAAGTAAACAAGGAAGAAGTCAGATTGGAGTATGTTCCCTCCAAGGATCAGATTGCAGATATCTTTACAAAACCTCTTCCCAAGGACTCTTTTGAATATCTCCGGGAGAAGTTAGGGGTCATGGCCCCTCCGGTGATGAACTAAGATGCACTGATGTGCATCAGTCCGGTGGCTATCACAGTCATATCTTGTGATCCGGACTAATGGGGAGCTGCAACTAAGGGGGAGCAACTGGTATGATTCTGATGTATGAGAATTGCAAGTATGAGCCCTTTGCCATTGATGTCAAAGGGGGAGAGAAGACATGTGAAAAACAAGTGGTTGATGATCAAAGGGGGAGCAGTAAAGGAAGAGAAGACATATGAAAAGTTGAAGTTCTTGTCTTAATGGTTTTTCACATCATATGTTGCCATCAATGACAAAGGGGGAGATTGTTGCAAGTATGAGGTGAGCCAGTGTTGTCATTGATGTCAACATACTCATATTGCATTGACAAGAAGGATTTGATGAGCTGTGTGCTGAGGATATTGAGAAAATTAGCCTCAGTCAGGAACAGTGAAGAACAGTGATGAGAAGAAGGTAAATGTACTGTATAGGATAAGAACCGGAGGATGCAGATTAAAGGGTTAGTAGATATGAGTCTTGAGATGCTACAGTTAAGATTTCAGAGGTCCGCATGAAGATCTGAAGGAGTTGTGGCTGCCGGTATAGAACCAGGTCCGGCAAGTATCCAGAGGTGACAGAGGATCACAAAAAGGTCCGGTGAGGTCCGGAATTGTATCATCCTAATCTACAGATTGGACGGAGTGTTTGGGATGTCCTTGTGATGTGTCATCCTGATTTGTGTATGAGTTGGAGGTCCAGAAGTACCTCTTGCATTATGACAGTGGCGACAGACTGTGTTCTTGAAGTTCTGGATGAGGAAGACAAGAGATCCCAGTAAGTAGAGGAAGTGCGGATGTATCCGGACATTCAGACAGGCTTGTGAAGGTTCTTGGATCATGTTTAGGTTTTGTTGTTGGTCCGCATTGATGGTAGAGCCCGGAATTGAAGTTATTCTTCCGGATGAAGTTCTTGCTCTGTTTAGCCGACCGGATGAGTTGTTCATCCTGCGAATGTTCTTGTGATGGCCGACCGGATGTGTTATTCATCTTGCGGATACTCCTATGGTTGTTTGCCGACTTAGATGTTTGTTCCTAAGTCAATGTCTTGTATAAATAACGGTTTGTGAGTTCATTTCAAAGTGTGGTGTGTGGATGAGTGTGGCATAGTGAAGAAACGTGCGAAAGGCAGAGCAGAGATTTTGGGCTTAATTGGAACTGATCCGGACATGGTAGAGATGTCATTCTCCAGTTCAAGACTGTGATTTTCATCACTTTGTAGACAGTGTGTCTCCTTGTAGGCAGTGGGCCTCTTTGTGAGCAGTGTGCTCGGGCAGTGAGCCCTTATTGGCATGTGCCATTCATTTTTCTTTATTCTTCTAACAGAGAATAATTCTTGGGTTAATCACCCCGTGGTTTTTCCCTTAACCGGGTTTTCCACGTCAAAATCTTGGTGTTCAATGTGTTGATGCTTATCTGCTCTTGTGTTTATGTATTATGCTTCCATGGATGAGTATTTGATATGCTGCTAACTAACAATAGAGAATTAAGTGTTTGAAAGAAGAAGAAGTTTTATACAACTGATTCACCCCCCCCCTCTCAGTTGTATGCCCTAGATCCAACAAGGATTTGGTAGGAAGATGCCACATGCCTTGGACATTGAGGGTATTCTTGACAAGGTGGCAAAAACTTCTCTCGCAAATTCAACATCTAAAGAGGATATCATCGATGACTCTTACCTCCATATGAATGACCTATTCACAAAATCCTCCATATTTATCCTATCATCAGTATCCTTAACATCCACCACTAGCACCTAGATTGTAACACTTGTCTACCCTAAACTTATCGATTGGGACCAACAAGGGCCCCCCATTCTAGATGTTTTTCAGAATGACGAAGCTATTGCTGAGTTCATGGGACTCTGAGATGGTATCCCTCTTGGTGATCACAAAGCTAGTTTTGTAATGGAACTAAAGGAAACTACTTATTTTGGTGAGAATGCCAAATCCTGCAGTTGTAAAAGTAAAAATAAAGAAAGATCTCTAGGTGAAAGCCACACTATGGCACCTCCTGATCATAAAATAGTAAAAACAAAGGACATATCCGAAGGTGAAAACCCAATAGTGGCACCTGTAGATGGAGGATTTGACCTTCCCCTACCATCTAGGTATCAAGAGAAATCAGCTCTCCTAGTGGAAGATTTTATAGAGATAAATCATGGCACCGAGCAAAATCCTAAGACCACATTCCTTGCAACATCACTATCAGAACAAGAGCACAAGAATCTTACCAACTTCTTCTTACAACAAACTATCAACTTTGTGTGGACCTATGCTGATATGCTAGGGTTGTACCCTTCACTAGTAGTTCACTATCTCATGGTTGATCCAAAAGCTAAACCGGTCAAACAGAAGCTAAGAAAGATGCACCCATAGATCACTCTCTTGGTGAAAGTGAAAATACAGAAATTGTTAGATGCAAAATTTATCAAGCCTATTGATTATCCAGAATGGGTCTCAAACATTATACCTATGGCTAAACCAAATGGGGGCATCCGTATGTGTTATGACATCAGAGATCAGCAATTGTTGATACCAGTCATCGATGTTCTATCTACTAAAATCATCTACAAACTTGTTGGTCCCAATTCCCCATGGCATGAAGATATCTATAACCATGGTATCTTTCCCTTTGAACTATCTACAACCCAACACAAAACCTTTATCCATCACTCCTCTCGTTACACCATTCTGGGTGATACACTATATCATCAGAGTCTCGATGGTATCCTCTTACAATGTCTTAACGCAAAAGAAGTTGATGCTACCTTTTGAGACATACACAAAGGTGTCTGTGACACATTCTATTGATCCTAACCTTGCTAAGTAGATCCCATCCCTAAATGTATCCATGCAACACCTGATTGATGGAGAGGAGTATCACACTTCTAGATTAGCTGAGATAGCACTATTATATGAGAGGCACCTTGCAGTGCTTAATCATCTCCATGTCTATCAAAACTGCCTCTGGCATAACTATAACAAGAAGATCAAAGAAAGATGGTTTCAAGTTGGTGATCTTGTATTAAAGGAAAATTAGAGAAATCAAGCAGATCGAGAAAATAAGGGCAAATTTGAGCCTAGCTGGTTGGGACCCTTTGTTATCACAACAACATATGGATCAAGAGCTTATACTTTAGCAACACCTGAAGACATTCCTCTAGATGAGCCACTCAACAGTGTTCATCTCAAGAAGTTCTATGCCTGATCCTTAGAGTATCCATGTCAAAAAAAATAAAAATAAAAACAAACAAAAAAAAAAATCCATCCTCTGGTGAAAACCTGGTAAATAGGCACCTTGGATAAGTACCATAGTGAAAACCTAGCAAACAGGAACTATGTGTAGAGTCATCATCCATCATCTATCAAGTTTTATCCATTCCATGTCCATTTCATAATAACCTTCATTCCATGTCCATTTCATAATAAAGTTCATCCATCCATCCATAATAAAACCATTGACTTTTTTGCATTTCCATTTCCTTATCTTGAATAGCTTGGAAATTTGTCAATATCACTCATCCCATATCAATCGCTAGCTCCTCTCTATCAGTTTGTCCATCATCATTATCCTATGTCAATAGTTATCCATGTCTTATCCTATGTCAACAGTTATCCATGTCTCATCCTATGTCAATAGTAATCAATGTCTTATCCTATGTCAAAACATGCTCCATGTCAAAGTTATCCTATGTCAAAAAGTTATCCATGTCAAGTTATTCTAGGTCAACTATCTATGTCTTCCTATCATCCATTGTTATCCTATGTCAGTTAACCATAACAACACCTCTACCAGAATGGGCGCAACCCTGTCCTTAACCTAGGTCTAGGAATAGATCCTTGTTTGTGGTTCACAAACACTTCAAACAACAAAAACAAAAACACTTCATCCTTCAAGCAAAACAAAAACAAGAACAAAAACACTTCAAAAACAAAAACAAAAACAAAAACAAAAACAAAAACACATCAAACCAATCCCTCAACCATCACACTGAAACCAAAACACTTCATCCTATCCTACATCTCAAACCAATCAAAACTACATATCATCTCATTTCAATCTTAAGGTACCTTGATCAAGTGGATATGGGTATGTAGGCAGTCTGGAATATGAAGGAAGTTTTCAGTACTCAGGTACATAAGATAACACCATCTCCCCTCACATCATCTTATCTTACATCATCAAACAAAACTAGAACTACATATCATCTCATCTCAATCTTAAAGTACCTTGATCGCATGGATATGGGTATGTAGGTAGTTTGGAAAATGAAGGACGTATCTAGTGCTCAGGTACATAAGATATCATCATTTCACCTACCCAAGCTCAAACACCTTGACCCACTCATCATGCTATCTAGAACTAGATATTATCATTTTCATCTTTCATCGTAATGTGCCTTGATCTTGTAGATATAGGGTATGTAGGTAATCTGGAATACGAAGGACGTATCCAATACTTAGGCACATACGATTCATCATTATTCACCCATCTCAATCCATTAACATTTCTATCTTTCTAGTCTTCTGTTTATCAAAATCCATCCACCTCGACTTGACTAACTCAAGCAATAAAACAACAAAAAAATGCATCCTTTCAAAGAAAAAGTCCTTAAATAACCTAAAGCAAAAGCACTTACTTGCAGGGCCATATGTTGTCCTACATATTGATTTCCAACAATTGTCTTATACAAGATCTTCCATTGTCGAAACTAGACTAGGCATCTTATATGACATGTTTCATTTCCTGAAACCAAACATTAATCCAATCAACAGATCAACACCCTTTAATAGATATATCGTTCCTATAGTAAGGCTATTATCTATCCAATCTACCCAACCAATCCAATCTATCCTAAGCAACCTCTTTGGCAAGAGAATATGTTGGTTGTATGTTTACTTTGTAAGTCAGTCAATTTACTTTTTGTTTTATCTTTTTGTTCCTTTCCCATTACCTATTCAAGACTACCTTGATTTATCTATAATTAATGCAAGAGCATCCCTAGTTCAAGAGTAATCTTGCATCAACCAATACATTTGCATTTCAGTTCTTTCATTTTCCAGTTCAGTTCAGGCAATTCAGTCAGAAGCAGTTTCATCTTGTGGTCTGGTTTTGGCATTTCACACCTTGCAGATCTGGACTTAGCATCTGCATTCATTCATCTACATCATATCAATAATTTAGAGCATTTGGATCAGTTGCCAAAAACATATCACTATCAGAAGATCAACTATTTTCTTAGTGCAGAGCATCCTAATAGTTCCTGATAATCAGCTGAAGGAGAAGGATTGCAGATCGTTCCTTGACTTGTTGATCTCAATGACACATCATTCAATGTCCTTTGGTTCATGGCCAACCTTCCCCAAAGGTCCGCACATTGTTCCATTCATTTGAGGAAGTGTTTTATACATTTAGGTCTGACCTATCTGTGAACACGTTATAGCTCTTCATTGGAGTTTGTAATCTTCCTTGGCCAACACAGAGGAATCTATTGGTCCGAAGATGATATATATTGTTGTAATAGATCCTTAGGAAAGCAGTTAGAAGTTAGCAATTGATTCATATTATTTAGTTTGGATTTTTTGTGAAGGGAGCTTCAAAGACTTATCTTGCACATGTATGTAATCAGGCCTGTGAGCCCTAATTGTAAGCCCGCATGTTGCTAGCCGATCTTGATTTAAATTTCATGATATACTGAATGACTGAATCTGCATTTGTTCCATTTCTTGAGTTGTTTCCATTGTGTTTACTCTTGCTGCACGGTCTAGACAGTTCATTATGTGAACCCCCCTACCGTGACTGCACCAAGTGATAGACTTGAAGAGTGGATACCATCAAATCAGAATCAGAGAAGATGATGAATGGAAGACTACTTTTAAGACAAATGAAGGATTGTATGAGTGGTTAGTGATGCCTTTTGGATTGACAAATGCACCTAGTACTTTCATGAGATTGATGAATGAAGTCTTGAAGAAATTCTTGGGTAATTTTGTAATTGTGTACTTGGATGATATTCTGATTTTCAGTAAAACAAAAGAACATTTGTGGCATATTAGACACGTTTTGCAAAGGCTGAGCGAAGAAAAATTGCTAATAAACATCAAGAAGCGTAGTTTCATGAAGGAAGAGTTGGTATATTTGGGATTTGTGATTTCTAAAGAAGGATTGAAGATGGACCCTGAGAAAGTGAAAGCAATTATTGAGTGACCTACACCAGAGAGAATTGGAGAAGTTAGATCATTTCATGGATTAGCTAGTTTCTACCAGAAGTTCATCAGAAATTTCAGTTCAATTTGTAACCCTATGACAGAGACAATGAGAGGTGATAGAAAGGATTTCAAGTGGACATCAAGAGTAGATAAGTTTTAAGTTGTTGAAGTAGAAAGTGACAGAGAAACCTATTTTGGCATTACCAGATTTTAATAAGGTATTTCAAGTTGATTGTGATGCAAGTGGAAATGCAATTGGAGCAGTGTTAAGTCAAGAAGATCATCAAGCTTTACAATATTTGAATAGTCAAGGTAAGTTGAATCAGATACATATGAGATGGGTAGATTTCATGCAGAGTTATACTTTTGTGTTGAAGCATAGGAGTGGTAAATCAAACAAAGTTGTTGATGCCTTGAGTCAAAGAAGAAACTTGTTAACAGAGATGAGAGTTGAAGTGTTGGGTTTTGATGAATTGAAGAACATGTATGAGGGAGGCTGATTTTGCAAAACCTTGGAGAGCATGTAAGGAACCTATTGTGACAAATAGAAGTAAGTGGTTGGACTATTTCATTCAAGAAGATATGTTGTTCAGAGGAAGTCAGTTGTGCATACCTAAAATTTCAATGAGAGATAATTTGATCAAGGAGAAACATAGTGATGGATTGGTAGGACACTTTGGCATTGATAAGACAGTGGCTTTGGTATGTGAAAACTACTTTTGGCCTTAGATACATAAGGATGTTCAAAGATTTGTGCAGAGTTGTAGAGTTTGTCAAGTTGCAAAAGGGAGTAGTTAGAACACCAAATTGTATAAACCTTTGACAGTTTCAGAGAGACCTTGGGAAGACTTTAGCATGGATTTTGTAATGGGATTGCCTAAGAAATAGAGAGGACATGATTCAATATTTGTAGTGGTTGACAGATTTTCAAAGATGGCTCATTTCATACCTTGTAAGAAGACAACTAGTGTAGTGCATGTAGCTGACCTATTTTTCAAGGAGATTGTGAGATTGCATGGATTACCTAAGAGTATAGTTTCAGACAGAGATACAAAGTTTGTTGGATATTTTTGGAAGACACTTTGGAAGAAGATGAAGATAGATTTGAAGTTCAGTAAATAGGATTACCGAAAGAACACCTTTTGAGATTGTGACCGGAGTAAATCCTAGAGGAGTTACAGAATTGTGAGACATTAGTATAGAGGAAAAGAGGAGTGCAGAAGTAGAAGAATTTATAGACCACATGAAGATAGTGCATAATTAGGTAAAACAACATTTGGAGGATATGAATAGTAAGTACAAAGAGAAGGCTGATGAGAAGAGAAGACATAAGGAATTTAAAGTTGGAGATGAAGTGATGGTGTATTTCAGAAAAGAAAGATTTCCAGTTGGGACATATAACAAGTTGAAGATGAAGAAGTTTGGACCTTGTAAGATAATCGAGAAATTTGATTTAGGCAATGCATATGAAGTGGAGTTACTGGAGACTTTGGGTATATCACCTATTTTCAATATTGTAGATCTTTATCAATATCATGAAGTAGAGTTCAGTGACAACATAGCTGATGACTTGAAGAAGTAGTTACCACAAGTACCGGAACAAATTGAAGACATTTTGGAGAGCAAAGTTGGACGTAGCACTAGAGGAAGACAATACAAAGAATATCTTGTGACGTGGAAAGGCATACCGACAAAAGACTCATCTTGGATTTCTTAGGTTGAGGTAGACCATCTTGGTTCTCCCCTAGCCCCAGCAAAGTGAGGAACTCACTTTTTCAATAACCTTGGATGTCTAATGCATGAGCATCCTTGGTTCAAGAGTAATCTTGCATCAACCAAAACATTTGCATTTCAGTTTGTTTGCATTTAAGTTCTTTCATTTTCCAGTTCAGTTTAGGCAGTTCAATCAGAAGCAGTTTCAGCTTGTGGTCTGGTCTTGGCATTTCACACCTTGCAGATCTGGACTTAGCATGTACATTCATTCATCTACATCATATCAAGAATTCAAAGCATTTGGATCAGTTTCTAAAAATATATCACTATCAGAAGATCAATTGTTTTCTCAGTGTAGAGCATCCTAACAGTTCATGATAATCAGCTGAAGGAGAAGGCTTGCGGATCGTTTCTTGACTTGTGGATCTCAATGACACATCATTCAATGTCCTTTAGTTCATGGTCGACCTTCCCCAAAGGTCTGCACATTGTTCCATTCATTTGAGGAAGTGTTCTATGCATTTAGGTCTGATCTATCTATGAACACGTTACAACTCTTCATTGGAGTTTGTGATCTTCCTTGGCTGATGCGGAGGAATTTATTGGTCTAGAGATTATATATATTGATGTAATAGATCCTTAGGAAAGAATTTAGAAGTTAGAAATTGATTCATATTATTTAGTTTGGATTTTGTGCGAAGGGAGCTTCAAAGCCTTATCTTGTGCATGTATGTAATCAGGCCTGTGAGCCCTAATTGTAAGCCCGCATGTTGCCGACCGATCTTTATTTGAATTCCATGATATAATGAATGATTGAATCTGCATTTGTTCCATTTCTTGAGTTGTTTCTATTGTGTTTACTTTTGCTGCACGGTCTGGACAGTTTATTATATGAACCCTCCTACCATGACTGCACCAATAATCTTGGTATGTTGTGATGCAGTACAGATTGGAGGCATAGTCATTGCTTTTGTGTGCCGTGTTTGAGGAATGATCTTTTATCTTACTTAGCATCATATCTATCTTGTGTGTGTGTTACAACCTAGTATCTTACATATTAATATACTTTTTGCATTTATGTATTAAAGTTTATTATATGTTCAAGACTATGGCTCATTCACATGTGTGTGTTACAACCTAGCATCTTACATATTAATATTCTTCTTGCATTTATGTATTGAAGTTTATTTTATGTTCAAGACTATGGCTCATTCACATGTCCAACAAGGTTATATTATGTCTAAGGGATCTAAGTTCAAACTTCTTACTTGTAGAGTCAACCTCCTCGCACTAGGATATTATGGCACCTTGGTCTTTTATACCTTGGTGGCAAACTATCCATGTGCCATATCAACATAAGGATTGCTCTTTATAAACATTTTTGAAACCGTTGCAACAAGCTTATCCATTTATACATGTCATCATATAATTTTTCAAGCAAAAATCGATCAACAGTCTTTCTATCATGGTCTATTCTATCTCTACTTTCTTCTATCTATCGTCTTCATCATGTCTGCCTCCGTCTACCCAACCTCATCTATCTCAAGCACAATCTTCTAGTTGAGCGTCAACCCAGTCCTTCTATCACTTCGCTATTTGTCCTCTCGAGGGGGCATCCTATGCCAGCTACACTGGGGCAGCTAGCTACACTAGGGCATCAAAATTGTATCATGTTTTCAACAATCATTTTCTTTGAAGCAACGTTATAAACTGCATTGCATCAAAGAGGGGCAAAATGTAGACACCTAAAAATGACCATGTCTTCATATCACTTGCATTTCATCAAATCTATATAATCAACTGCATTCAACATTAATTAAATAATCAAATTATTTAATTAATTTCATCAAAATCATCAAATTCTTCCAAATCTCCTAAATTCGACATTAATTGAATAAATCCTCTTTATTTAACTAATTTCATCAAAATCAACTTTATTCTTCCAAAAATTAAATAATTTCAATTATTTAATTAAATCATTATCGTCTTTTAAAATTCAAATCCACGTCAATTGAATTAATTAATTATTTAATTAATTTATCATTTAAATCCTCTTATCTATAATTAAATAATTTCTAAATTATTTAATTAAATCAATTATTCTTCCAAATTTAAATAAATCATTCAAATTTATTTAAAATGAATCTCTCTTCTAAAAATAAAATAAAATAAAATATTTTATTTATCCTTCATCATGCAAAATAAATTAAATCAATTTATTTATTTAATTTATTTAAATCTTCAAATCTATTCTATATCTTCTATCTTGCATAAACAATTAAATAATTTGCTTTTTTATCTTCCAATTCCTCTAAAAATAAATCTTATTCATCATGCACACAAAATTAAATAATTTATTATTTAATTTATCTTAAATCATGGAAAAAACAAATCTAAGTTGAGTTAATTGGCTTAATCATTATTGTTTTTATCACAACTCATAAAATAGAAAAAAACATTTATATTTTTATGAAATCTAAAAATATGTCTCTACCATGTCTATTATCAAAAAGCAATTATCTTAATAAAAATACTTTTATGGAGTGACACATGTCATGTGCACATTCATCATGAGTTATTTGATTTATCTCAACCATCTATTTCATGGATTTATTTCATCCATTGATCGATCATGTCTTGAAATCTATATAAACTCTCCTCATCTCCATAACAAATCATCTTCGATCATTTATTCATAGGCATTCTAGTGCATTGAGCATTCATCGCATCGTTGAGCACCCTTGAGCACTTTGAGCACAAACACAATCTACATCTGCTTGTTACAAACATGGTTTCACAATTTGAAGAGCATTCCATATTCGACCAAGATAATGATACAATCTAGGTGAAAGATTTCATTATTTTTGCGTTATTCATTGATTATTTGATTGTTTGCTTAGATTGTTATCTTGATGTTATAGGATTGAATTGTTGATTATTTCATTGTTTTGATTATCATTCGATCTCGATTAAATCCCTATACACATATACAAAGACATATTTTTTTTGGTGCTGAGTTCTTAGTTTAAGCATAAGGTGACAAGAACTTTCCATGATACTCCAATGGCTGGCCATCCTGGATTCTTCAAAACTTACTGGCAAATTCAGGAAAGGTTCACATGGAAAGGACTCAAGGAAGAGTTACTTAAGAGTGTCCCATTTGCCAACAGAATAAGCATGAGAATATTTATCCAGTAGGCTTATTACAGCCATTACCAATTCCCAATCAGAAATGGGAATGTATCTCCATGGACTTTATCATAGGGTTGCCAAAAGTTCAAGGGAAGGACTGTATTTATGTGGTAGTCGATAGACTCACCAAATTTGCATATTTCTTTGCCATTTCAGCAACCTATATAGATGCTCAAGTGGCTGATTTATTTTTTAGGGAGATATTCAGGCTTCACGGGATACCCAGGAGTATAGTCAGTGACAGGGACAACAAGTTCCTAAGTTTGTTTCAGATTATGTGGCACTGAGTTGACTCCTAGTACTAGTTACCACCCATAGATAGATGGCCAAACAGAGGTGGTGAACAAATGGGTGGAGGGGTATCTTCCTAACTATGTTTCGAGGCAACAGAAGGCTTAGATCAGATGGTTGCACTTGGGGGAGTACTATTATAACACAACATACCACATCTCTATCTAGATGACTCCTTTTACGGAACTATATGGTTATTATGCCCCATGCTTCACAAATCTCTTACTTGGTGATAGTCGGGTGCCTAAGGTAAAGGATCTTTTGTAGGAGAGCCAAGACATAGTAAAGGAACTCAAGGAGAATATACATCAGGCACAAAATCAATAGAAGCTTTATACTAATCAGCACTGAGTGGAGAGAAGTTTCGAGGTTGGAGACATGGTGTATTTGAGGCTCCAACCCTATAGGTAGTCCACTCTCAAGAAGAGTGGAGTAGAAAAAATGAAACCCATGTTTTATGGTCCATTCAGGATTATCAGAAGAGTGGATGAAGTGGCATATGAGCTTGAGTTGCCAGTTGATAGTAGGGTGCACAATGTTTTCCATGTTTCCAGATTAATAAAGGCTCTTGGCCACAATGTGATTCCTTCAATTGAGCTTCCATCATTGGATGAGGAGGGGAAGCTAATTTTGGTACCAGAGGCTATTATTGACACTAGAGAGAGGAATTTGAGGAAATGGGTCATTAGAGAGTACTTGGTAAAGTGGAAGAATCTACCAGTTGAGGATGCCACTTGGGAGAGTGAATAGATATTGTAGGATCCTGAGCTGAGGTTTCTTGAGGACAAGCAATCTTAGGGAGGGTGGACTGTAATGTCCCCCATTTAGCCCAGTCACACAAATGATGGAGATTAGCCTATTACATGACTTCCATAGGCTAATAACAATAGTTAGGAGGTTAATTCAGGTACTTACTATTTATAGTAAGTCGGAAGCCGAGCACTTGCTATTTATGGAAAGATAGTGTGGATGGTCATGGCACAGGGATTCATGTTATTTAAGGGCCCAAGGTATTATAAGTCAATATATAAGTTAAATTAAATATTTAACTTATAATATTTGAAAGTTAAGTTACTTTAAGTTATAAAGTAATATTGCTTTATAAAATTAAGTTATGACTTAAAGGTTGGCAACTAGGAGGTGGGTGCCCCTCATGGAGAGATAAGGGGTTGATATATAAATTAAAAATAATTAAAAACTCTCTCATCTTGGGTGTTGAGGAAGGAGAAAAACAAAAAGGGAAAAAGGAGGCTCATTTGTAGATGCTAAGATTATTGATTTTTGTTCTCATATTTAGTTTTCCCATCCATTGGGTTTGAGCTTGGCTCGAGGGTTTGTTCATGGCTATGTTGGGATGAAAACCCCTACATTTATCCCTTTCTTCATGCATGAAAGATTGTATCAGGAGAGGATTGGAGGAGCTTCACTTCAGGACCTTCATTTGTACATTCATCGGAGGCATTTTGGAGAAGTTTGGGGTATGATATGGACATTTTTTACAAGGTTTGGATCTGTAGATTGGAGGATTAATTTTGTGAAACAAATTTGAACATTGTGGGAGAGTTTTGTGACTGTTTATGATAGCCATTGCTGGTTGTAACTTTTGCATAGTTGGCCATACACCTAGCAGGTCGTACCAAATAATGGCATAGTTTTGGGAGTTTGTGCAATTTTTAAGGCTGATTGTGGATGCCATAAGGAGGTGAATATTTATGATGAATAATAGAGATATTATAGGTTGTTTGATGTGTGTTTGTTGTTGATATCTATAGCCATAGAGGTCATACCACTCTAGGGGTCATGTGTATTGAAGTTGATGATTCCTTTATGCTTTGGAGTTGCTTACACTCACATTTTGGGCATCTAGGGTTTCTATATCATCCTCTATTTGTTGTATTCCAGTCCTCTTCATTTGGAGTAGTCTGAGAAGTAATTTCATAGTGTTATATGGCTGGTCCGACAATGACCCCGGCATGAAGTTGTAAATCTTGACATGGTTATGTAATAGAACTTCATATTTTGGCATTCTTCTATCTAGGTCTTCAATATTTTATTGTTACCTCTTTTAGTTTTTTCTGGGTTTTCAGTATATTGTTCATATTCTATGTATTTCATGTAAAAATGCACATGCAAGTAAAACCCATAAAACCCTAAACATCAAATGGTAAGAAAAACACACACAAAAAAAATACAAAGTAAAACATATACTAGGGGTGTATGTTATAGGTTTTCTCACCTACCCACGGGTATAAAAACATTCAATGAACTAGCCAACAAGTTTGCAACCCACTTTTCTTACAATACTGAGCATAAGAAATCTATGACAAACTTGTGCAACAATAAACAATGTAATGGGGAAACTTTAATCTCCTTTCTACAAAGATGGAGAGGTATGGCTAGTAAATTCCCATGGCCCATACCTAAAAAACAACTTGTTAGTATCTTTGTGCAAAATCTTAACCAAGAAATTAGTTTTCACTTACAAATTCAAAATGCTACCTCATTTGAGGAAATCATCTCTAAGGGTACCAACATTGAAAAATCCCTTATTGCAAAAGTTTGAGTCAAAATATTCAAAGAGACCAAAGATAATCCTCCCCAACAATCTAATGACAAACCTTGATTTTGGTTGAAAAACAAGAATGTTGTCAATGACAGTGTGGTGGACTCTAAACACATCCAAACTCTCCAAACACCAGTCAATCTCCAATCAAAACCTACCCAATCTACTCCTCATGAGAAACCAAAACAAGACTATCCCCCAAGACGTAGGTTCACTCCTTTGGGTGAACCTATTGAATCAATCCTTAAGAAAATTGTTTAAAGTGGACATGTCACATTACCTGAAACATGTCAATATGCTGAACCCACTTTCAAACCTACTTGGTACAAAGATAATGAGTATTGCAAGTACCATAGAGTAAAAGGGCACAAAACCCCTGGCTGCATGAAGTTGAAAAACTTAATCCAGAATCTCATAGACCAAGGTGAAGGCACTGTTGATGATCCTCCTACCCATACCACAAACAAAGACCTAGACATGTACAAGGATCCATTCCCTACACATGGTAAAGGTCCTGTGTATGAGGAAAAATTGAGAGGTTGAATGATATAATCAAAGCAATGATAATAACAACTCAATTACCCATAACATAAAGAGATCGATCTAAGTAAAAGCCAATATCAATGAATAAATCAATTTAAAACAAGAAAGACTTCACCTAGATTGTATAGTTCTCTTTGTATGAATGTAGATTGCTCAATAACGTTGCGAAACCATATTTGCAACAAGTGGATGTAGGTAGTATTCATGCTCAAAAGATTGATGTGTTCTCAACGATGCAATGTATGCTCAATTCGTTGTAAAGGAATGCCTGAGAATAAATGATTGAAGAGGATTTTTGAAGGAGATGAGGGGGGTTTATATACGTTTCAAACATGATCGATCAATGGATGAAATAAATCCATAGAATGAATGGTTGAGATAAATTAAATAACTCATGTTGAATGTGCACACGACATGTGTCACTCCAAAAAGGTATTTTTATTAAGATAATTGCTTTTTTTTTATAAAGATAGATTTGATTTTCATAAATTAGAATTCTTTTTCTTCTAATTCATGAGTTGATAAAAACAAGATAAATTAAAGCCAATTAACTTAACTTTAGATTTTGCCTTTTTTAGAGTTTTAAAAATAAGACTGATTGTGCACGAGTTAACATGATATTTTTAGAGGAATTGGAAAGATAATTGAAATTAAATAAATAAATTTATTTAATTGTTTGTGCATGATAGAGGAATATGAAGATTATAAATAAAATACTTGATTTTATTTATTTTTAGAGGTTTGAGATAATTTAAATAAATTTGCATGATTTATTTAAATTTGGAAGAACAATTTGACTTAATTAAATAATGTAAATTATTTAATTGTAGATAAGAGAGAATTTGTGGTGAATTAATTAAATAATTGGATTTATTTAATTAATGTGGATTTGAAATTTAAAAAAGGATAATGATTTAATTAAATAATAAATATTATTTAATTTTCGAAGAATATAGAGGAATTTAATTTAAATAATTAAATAAATCAAATTTATTTAATTAATGTCAAATTTTAGGAGTTGTGGAAGAATTAGATGAAATTAATTAAATAATTAGATTATTTAATTAACATTTGAAATGCAGGTGATTAGACAAAAATGCAAGTGATGTGATGACTTGGTCATTTTTGGGTGTCTACAGGTCCTAACCCCGACAAAGGAAAAAGTGTCAACAAAGCTTCATCTTCTTATGACTCCATTGTGGGTCATTTTGAGGAAAGTGGAGTGTCCACCCTTACCATTAAGAGCAAAAACCCTGATTGTACCATCACAACTCATCGTGGTCATGTTACCCTTCGTGGGCCAACACCAAATACCCCTATCAACTCTGACTATAATATCGTTGAACATCTAGGGAAGACTCCCGCATAAATCTCAATCTTAGACCTCTTAAAGTCATCACTTGCTCATAACGCAATGCTTGAAAAAGCCCTACAAGAGTCATCGGTTCCCAACAATATAGCCGTCATGGATTTTCAAGCCATGATAGGTCACATTGCATCACATTACCATGTGGTATTTTATGAAAAAGATCTCCCATCTCATGATCCTTATCATAACAATGCACTCCACATTGAAGTTCTCATCCATCAAGATAAGAAAAAACATTTACTTATAGATGGTGGTATTGGTCTGAATGTTTGTTCACTCAAATTGATAAAACAACTAGGATAATATGAGGATCACATAAATACTGAGCAGTCTATGACTATCAAATCTTATGATGATGTAGAGCATTGGTCAGAAGGTGTGATTCATTTGCCTATTCAAGTAGGCCCTATCATGTTATATACAAGATTTCAAGTATTGGACATTGAGCTTCCATATAATATCATCCTAGGATGCCCATGGATTCATTCCATGTGTGTTGTACCCTCTACGTACCATCAATCTCTCAAGTTCCCATTCAATGGTACTAAAATCACAATCTTAGGAGATCCTAATCCATTTGAGTTTTGTCGTGCCATGCAAGGGCATTACCAAAATAGAAAGCAAATCCCAAATAATGTGGAAGCTCAATCATCTCCATTATGCATTAACCCAGATACTTTACAAAAAGCCTCTACAAATTAACCCATTTCAGAGATCAAAGTCCATTTTAGGAACATAGGATTTGGAGAATATGACATTTCAAAATCTTGCTATGTGGGAAGGATGCCTCTTTCACCAAAATCTTATGGCAAACCTCCTATAGCAAAGGTCACCAAAAAAGAAAAGATACCAACTTCCCTAACAATGTTCACTCATGGGGGCTTTGTTGAAGAAGAATCCCTTGAAGATATTTCCTCTTGGCTTTACCAAGAAAAGGATCTAGTCACGCTACCTATCACACAATATGGTACTAGTCTCATAATTGTGCAAAACATGGGATATAAAGGAAAAGGTGGCCTTGGAAAACATGGTTAAGGAAATCTAGAACCAATTACTGTGACCAATAAATTCAACAAAAAGGGTTTAGGGTATGGTAAGGAGGTACCATGTTCCTCGGACATCGCGTTTATTCTCGATGAGGTAGCAAAAACTTTTCCCATAGTTTCAATCTCAGAAGAGGATACTATCAATGAATCTTATCTACACCTAACAGACTTATTCCAAGAAACCTTGATATTTATGATATCATCGATCTCCCTCACTTCCAACACGAACACCCAGAATCTTCCACTCATATACCCTGAATTCATAAATTGGGACCAACAAGAGGCCCCCATTCTAGACATCTTTTAGAATGATGAGGCAATAGCAGAATTTGTGGGACTCTAGGATGGTACCCTACTTGGTGATCAAAAAGCTAGTTTTGTCATGGATTTAGATTAAGCTACATACTTTGGGGAGAATGCCAAATCCTCCAGTCGTAAAAGAGAAAATAAAAATAGATCTGGTGTAGTCACGGTTAGGAGGGTCCACAAAGTGAATAGTCTAGACCGTGCAACAAGAGTAAACATAATGGAAACAACTCAAAGATAGAATGCAAATGCAGATTTAGTCATTCATTATATCATTGATTCAAAATACAAACTAGCTGGCATCATGCGGGCTTACAATTAGGGCTCTCTGGCATATTTCCTTAGTTACAAAATATGCGCAAGATATGACTTTGAAGCGCCTTACAGAAGAAATTAAAACTACAGATCTCAGGGAAGGTCAGCCATGATCCAAAGTTCCTTGAATGATGTTCATTTAGCTCCACAAGTTGTGAGATGTTCCATAGGTCTTCTCCTTTAGCTAATTGTTTGAGACTATCAGGATGCTCTTCTCTGAGAAAATAGTCGATCTTCTGATAACGATATCTTTCTGGTACCTGATCCAAATGATCTGAATTTTGGATATGATGTGCATGAAGGTGTCTAGATGCTAAGTCTAGCTCCGCAAGGTCTAAAATGAAACCATGGTAGAATGCAGACCAAAATACAAAAACTGCTATTGACTAAACTGATTGTACTGAACTAGAAAATGAAGGAAAACAAACTAAAATGCAAATGTTTTAGGTTGATGCAAGATTGCTCTTGAACTAGGGATGCTCCTGCATCAGACATTTGGGGTTGTTGAAAAAGTGAGTCCCTCACTTTGTTGGACCTAGAGGAAAACCAAAATGGTCTACCTCAGCCTGAGAAATCCAAGATGAGTCCTCTTCCAGTCTGCCTTTCCACTTCAAAAGATATTCTTTGTATGGTCTTCCTCTTGTGCTGCATCCAATTCTGTTGTCTAAGATGTCTTCAATCTTCTCTGGTGCTTGTTGTGGTAGCTGCATCTTCATATGATCTTTAATGATGTCACTAAACTCTGATTCATGATATTGATATAGGTTTGCAATGTTGAAAATAGGTGATATACCCAATGTCTCTGGTAGCTCCACTTCATATGCATTTCCTGAATCAAACTTCCTAAGTATCCTACATGGTCCAAACTTCTTCATCTTCAACTTGTTATATGTCCCCACTGGAAATCTTTCTTTTCTCAAGTACACTATAACTTCATCTCCAACTGCAAATTCTTTGTGTCTCATCTTCTTATCTACTTGCTCCTTATACTTATTGTTCATCTCCTCCAAATGCTTCTTAACCCGATCATGCACTGTCTCCATGTGTCATACAAATTCTTTTGCTTTTGCACTCCTCTTATTTTCCATGCTGATATATCTCAATTTTGGTACTCCTCTAGGGTTAGTTCCTATCACAATCTCAAATGGTGTTCTTCCAATACTCCTATTCACTAAATTATTGTATGCAAACTCTGTTCGTGATAGAATTAAATCCCAATTTCCTACCTTTTCTCTAACCAAACATCTCAACAAGTTTCCCAAACTCTTATTTACTACCTCCGTCTATCCAATAGTCTATGGATGAAATGCTGAACTGAACTTTAGGTATGTCTTCATCTTCTTCCAAAGTGTCTTCCAAAAGTATCCAAGGAACCTTGTATCTCTGTCTAAAATTATGCTCTTAGGTAATCCATGCAATCTCACAATCTCCTTGAAAAATAGGCCAGCCACATGAACTGCATCAATTGTCTTCTTACAAGGTATGAAATGTGCCATTTTTGAGAATCTGTCCACCACTACAAATATTGAATCATGTCCTCTCTATGTCTTCAGCAATCCCATTATGAAATCCATGCTTATGTCTTCCCAAGGTCTCTCTGATACTGTCAAAGATTTGTACAATCCAGTATTCTGACTACTTCCTTTTGTAACTTGACAAACCCTACAAATTTGCCCAAATTTCCTTACATCCTTATGTATCTGAGGCCAAAAGTAGTTTTCACTTACCAAAGCCACTATCTTATCAATGCCAAAATGTCCTACCAATCCACCACTATGCTTCTCTCTGATCAAATTGTCTCTCATTGAACTCCTAGGTATGCATAACTAATTTCCCTTGAACAACATATCCTCCTGAATGAAATAGTCTAACCACTTGCTTCTATCTGTCACAATAGGTTCCTTACATGATTTCTAAGGTTCTACAAAATCAAGGTCTTCCTCATACATGTTCTTCAATTCTTCAAATCCTAACACTTCAATTCTCATCTCCATCAGCAAGTTCCTTCTTCTACTCAATGCGTCTACAACTTTGTTTGATTTTCCACTCCTATGCTTTAATACAAAAGTGTAACTTTACATGAACTCTACCCATCTCATATGTCTCTGATTCAACTTTCCTTGACTATTTAAATACTGCAAATCTTAATGATCTATATACAACACAAATTCCTTAGGAAACAAATAATGTCTCCACTTCTTTAAGGCTTGAATTATTGCATAGAACTCTTGATCATAAACTGAATATCTTCTCCTTACGTCATTCAACTTCTCACTGAAATATGCTATAGGTCTACCTTCTTGACTTAAAACTGCTCCTATTGCATTTCCACTTGCATCACAATCTACTTGAAATACCTTATTGAAATATGGTAATGCCAACATAGGTTTCTCTGTTACTTTCTGCTTCAACAATTCAAAACTTCTATCTACTCCTGATGTCCACTTAAAGTCTTTTCTATCACCTCTCATTGTCTCTATCATAAGGTTACATACTGAACTAAAAAAATTTATTAACTTCTGGTAGAAACTAGATAATCCATGAAATGATCTAACTTCTCCAATACTCTCAGGTTTAGGCCATTCAACAATTTCTCTAACTTTCTTAGGGTCCATCTTCAATCGTTTCGCAGAAATCACAAATCCCAAGTATACCAATTCTTCCTTCATGAAACTACACTTCTTGATGTTTATTAGCAATTTCTCTTCTCTCAACCTCTGCAATACTTGTCTCGAGTGCCACAAATGTTCTTCCTTTGTCTTACTAAAAATCATAATATCATACAAGTATACAATAACAAACTTACCCAAGAATTTCTTCAAGACTTCATTCATCAATCTCATGAAAGTACTCAGTGCATTTGTTAATCCAAAAGGCATCACTAACCATTCATACAATCCTTCATTTGTCTTAAAAGTAGTCTTCCATTCATCTCCTCTGATTCTGATCTAATGGTATCCACTCTTCAAGTCTATCTTTGTAAAATATTTTGCTCCACTCAAACAATCCATAATATCATCCATCCTAGGTAAGGGGAATCTATACTTAACTATGATCTTGTTGATTTCTCTAGAGTCTGTACACATTCTCTATTCTCCATCTTTCTTTGGTATTAACATTGCAGTTACTGCACAAGGGCTTAAGATTTCTCTCATCAAACCTTTCCTAAACAATTCATGTAACTATCTATTCAATTCTTCATTCTCTTCCGGTGTCATTCTGTGTGCTTCTTTGTTAGGCAAACTAGCTCCAGGTATAAGATCCATGTGATGACTAATACTCCTAACCGGTGGCAATCCTTTAGGTACATTGTCTGATATGATGTCTTCATACTCTATCAGCAACTTATTTATCTCCTTCAGTTGTGATTCTCCAGTCTCTATCTTCAGGTTTTTCAAGCTTCTTAGGAATCAACACATAACACATATTCTAATGTCTCAAGCCATCCAAAAAATTTCTTCCATCTGCCAAACATATTCTAGCATTCCCACATACTTCACTCTTAGGTTCATCTTCCAAAGGGATTAAAGTAATTCTCTTTCCATTTGATGTTATAGTGTATGTGTTCTTTCTGCCATCATGTATAGCTTTTCTATCATACCGTCATGGTCTACCCAACAAAATATGACATACATCCATAGGCATAATATCACACAATACTTCATCATGATAAGATCCAATATGAAATTTTACCAAACATTGTTCACTCACTAGTACCTTATGATCATCCTGAATCCATTCTATCTGATATGGTTTAGGGTGTTTCAATCTCTCCAACTTCAGCTTAGTCACCATCTCTTCTAAAACCAAATTATCTAAACTACCACTATCAATTACAACCTTACAACATTTACCTCCTGATTTGCATCTGGTCCATAACAAATTTTTCCTCTATGGTGGTTCCTCATTTGTCTCTTCTTGAAATAGTGTTCTCCTCATGACTAGTGATTCTCCTTTCTCAAGTTTACCAACTGAACTAGGTGATCCACTAGGTTCTTCTTCCACATAGGCTGCTCTTCCACTGTTCTTTGTGTTCTTGCTTGTACTTCCCTGATTACATTCAAATGCTATATGTCCTTCACCTACACACTTAAAACAGGTTCCTCTAAATGTTCTCCTATTAGGTCCTCTTCCATCTCTTTTGTATCCTTCACTTCAGTATGAACTAGGGTTTACTCTACGGTAGAAAGTTTTGTCATCTCTCTGATATGCATTATTATCTCTGTCCTCCTTCTTGAATGTGTTCTCTTGTCTATTCTATTCCGCATATGATCTCTCTCCTCCAGAAAATGTTCTACCTCTCTAAAATTTACCTCCTCTACCTCTCTATCTTTGCTCATGCTCTTGTTCAACTTCTCTTCAACTTTCAGGGAAAACTGATATGCTTCTTCCAATGTTCTCATCCTCACTAAACTTAGTTCTTCTTGAATGTTCAATCTCAGTCAATTGGTGTATCTAGCCACTTTCTCTTTTCTTGCTTCACTATGTCCTATCCTTATGATCATCTTATGGAATTCTTTAGTACACTCCACAGATTTCTCCTTTTATCTCAAGTTTTGCAATCTCTTCAACTATTCCAACTCATAGTCAGCAGGTATAAATTGATTCTTCAATTTTGTCACCATTCTGTTCCACTTTGTAATCTTCTCTTTTCCTCTTCTATTTCTATCCAACTAAACTTCTTTCCACCATATAGTAGCATGTCTTTTCATCTTTGTCTTTGCAAATTTTAGCTTCTCCGGGTCTTCAATTTCTTCATACTCAAAGTATTCTTCTAGGTCATTTTACTAATCAATCAACTCTTCAGGATTCAAATTGCCAGTATAGTTCGGTACATCAAATCTAGGTCTTTTCCCAATCTTTGAAATAGCTCACAACATCTTGACTTAATCTGATTCTTCTTCTTCATCTCCTAGGGTTACTTCATTTTGATCAGTGGATTGAAATTCTTCATCGTCATCACTTTCAACATTAGGTCAAGGTGTAAGTCTACTTCTCTAATCTTCTTTAACAGCATCCAAGCGAACTCGCATTGTCTTCATCATTTCCATCATCTCATCCATTCTTCTAGCCATAGTACCAACGACAGCTGTATACACCTAAAATTGGCTCATGTTGAACTAAATAAATATTTTAAATATTTATTTTAATTCTTATTCTTCTATCAATTAAATAAATATTCTAATTTATTTGATTGGTTCATTATCCCAAAATTAAATATAAAATCAATTTATTTAATTAAATCATCTAAATTCGTCTAATGTCCCATCTAATTAAATAATCCTTAATTATTTAATCAATCCTAAATTCCTCTATCCCAAAGTCCTAATTTCATAAATCCACATCACCTTCCCACCTCACCTTTCCACCTCACCATGTTACACACATAATTAAATATTTTAATATTTAATTAGCTAATATTCCCTCACCCACATGTCCTATTTATCCTCCAATCAAATCAGTTATCTAATTAATCAATTGAGTTCACTGGTCAATCAATTTAGTCAACTCCCCAATCAGCCCGATCATCTGATCAATCTATCCAGTTAACTATCCAAGCAGATCTATTAGCTCCCATAACTCATGAAAGAAGCTTGGACACTTGTCCTCTTCTAATTTGTGCATATTCCCTCAAGCTTTCTCTACTGTACACATCATAGATAATTCCTCTAGTCATGGATCTATTGACACTTGGACTTGGCCTCTCTTGAGCCTATAAAAGGAACCCTCATTCCCTCATTTTAATCATCTCAAGATTTAGTATTCTTACTTTGTAGAAGTCCTACCAGCATGCCTTTGGAAAAGTATCCTCATTACATTTGCATAATCTCATTATCATCACAATCATCCAACCATGTCTCCATATCTCCATTATCCATCATCATAGAGTTGCATTGTAGTTTAATCTTCATTGGATTATCCATCCACAACCATTCTCCTATTGTCATCTTCAACAAGGAAGTACAACTTCTAAGAGCTCCAATCATACATAAGATCAATATGAGATAGGCAACAATGGAAGTTATGAGGTGAATCAGTCTACGAAGGTAATATCTTTGTTTATTGTATTTGCATAACTTTAATTAAGTTATTGGATATTTAGAAGTTTTTACTATGATTTAGAAATTGAACATTTTGGCACCCACTATGGGGCCACTGTCCCATTTTTAATCTCTATTTTGAGTTTTTGGTCAAGTTGCTGTCGTGACAGGTCCTTCTGGTGCATTCATCTTTCCAGTTCTGCACATCCATGATAAATATGACAGTCCGGCACATATGAAGATTATTTCTGTGCATTTGATCATTATTTCAGTGCATTCACTCTATCTGCACATTTAAAACATATATCTATGCATATGTTGGATCTTTCCACGCATTTGTATTCCTACACGTTTATTCTATCTTTCTGCGCATCCATTCTCTGTTTTAACGCATCTAATTCCTGTCAGAGAGTTGTATGGAATTTGTAAAATTTTTGTATTAACTTTTGTTGTAAGTATTTTGATCATCAAATGGAGGCTTTTGATAGAATGATCTTGCAAGTGTAGAAAGATGGTTTAGTCATTTGGTTAAATCATATCTTTAGGTAAACTTAATTAGGAGGAAGTAATTTGACATCTTCATGCAAATTTTCACCTAGATTAAATTAGGAGGAAGTAAATTATATTGTTGCATACAACTTTCACATAGTCCCAACCTAGGTGGATAAAACTAAACAAATCTTTCATTGCTATCTTGCACTACAAACTCTCATCTAGCTTAAATAGGGGAAAGTAATTTGTTTAATTCTTCAACAACAATCTTCACATAGACTTGTTTAGGAGGATAAAATTAACCATCTTTTCCAAGTTTTTACTATCTTGTCAATGGATTGTGCTTGGTAGAGTAAAACACACCTAGTTTTTGGTTTTTAACTCGAGGAGGATAAAGAACCAGTGTCTACTGTGCTTGAAAATGATGATAGGACTATGATCTCCCCTTCTTGGGTGACCAAAATGCCAAACTCATCATTTTATTTGTGTAACCTTTAGAAGAGGCCTGCCCTTGGAATTACATTTCTTCCAAGTGGGATGACCTCGAGCGATAACAGACTAAAGCCAAGCCACTTCTAAGCCGCTATAAATAAATTGTGTTTGTGTTGAAAGACACAAACATAATTTATTTATAGTGGCTTAGAAGTGGCTTGGCTTTAGCCCATTACTGCTCGAGGTCATCCACAAACAATAGGTGCAACTATTTTATACTGACAAATGTTTCCCATAGTACCCTTGTGGTGCGTTTAACTCTGTCAAGCCTAACCTCTTCAGACTGGGAAGCCTCCATAACGGAGCGAATTGCCACATATACAACCACCTGAATGAATGCCCAAACTAAAAACTAATTGTTTTAGAAAGCCAAAACCCCTATTTGTTGACGCAGGAGGAAAATCCTCTAGAGCCGTCCAATGTCATACACTCATTTAATGTGGAGACAGGAAAGTTCAACTCTTTGGAGGAACTGTAACTTGGTATGCGTGAGAAGTGAGTACACTATAAGGGGGAGCCGGTGCTACCAAGTTACTAACTGTCTGCCTTTATGTAAGTGGCTGGAGTAAAATCCAAGTTGGACCTCAACAAATATTGTCATTGCCTACCATACGATTGTACTTGTTTGAAAATTTTTTTATCAAAAATTTGTATAACAATATGGAATCTTCTTGTCTACTATGTTTTCTTGCAACAAATTGAACAAAATCATCACCTCAAACACTTGACTTGCTTTGAAAAACATCCTTGAAAACAAGAAAAAATTCTCAAACACTGCAAAAGAATAGAACTACACTTTTGATACATCTTCTTGCGCATTTAAAAGATCTTTTAGCGCATCCAAATTATGCAGTACATTTAAACATTCTTGCTATGCATTTGCAAACTCTCTCAATGCATACATCATTCAGCACTTTTAAATAGTAGAGTAGTACATATAGGGATGTGCATTTAAGCTACAAAGTTGTGCATTTGACCTCTATTTATGTGCATTTAAACCTATGCAAATAAAACAGAGAGCATTTCCCAACATTTCGAGAGGAAAACAAAATGAATTCCCGGTACCCATTATTGCTTAGATTCAATTTTTGAACTCAGTGAAACCATAAAAATCCATTTCATACCCGTTTCTAAAATATTTTCACTTTCCATAGCATACCTAACCATCCAAAAACAAAAACATCAAACAAAAACTGAGACTTCCACTAGGGTGTCATTATGATCCTCCAAATCAAACAAAATAGTTAGTTTCCTATCAAGATTTATCATCCTTAACCTCGAAACTACACTAAAGTGTATTGATAAAGGTTTAGTCTGTATCAATAGTGGTTACCATTATCCCTATTTGACTTTCTTTACATCAAAACCTTTGATAGCTAATACCATTTTAGCTCAAGACCTTTTTGTTTGACCAAAATACATCAAGAGAAAACCTTAGAAAAATCTTGTCATCGCAACCATACCAAAAACATCTATTTGCATTTGTAAGAATTTCATCCAACATCCACCCACATCCAAAGATTTTATGGCTAAAACTAGATCCAAATCCAAAGAAAAACAAGACATGGATCCATTGAACAAAAATATACCATCTCCATCTCATAGTGATGGAGAAGAAGTCTCACATGAAAAACTTGTTCGTGCTTTGAAAGATCGAAAATTCCAAAGGATGATGGACAAGGTCCTAAACATGGACCCCCAAAACTATTTTCTCATGCTAGCACAACAAGGGACTAAACTTCCATCTGATTTTGACATCTCAAAATTGAGAGACACAACCTCTTCAATTGAAACATAAATTCCCAAAGATGAATGTAAGAGGTTCCCAAAAATGACAAGACAAAGGATGCATCAAACCCTTTAGACTTATTAATGCAACAAATCCAAGTCTTACAACAACAACTAGCGGACATTCAAACCAGAGCCTCCATGAAACACTACTCACTAGAGGATATTTCACCATATCCTTTTGACAAAATTTTGGTCATGATACCTTTCCCCTCAAAATTTGAGGTACCAAAATTTGATAAATATAGAGGAAAAGGTGATCCACAGGACCATATAAGGGAATTTAGTATTGCTTGTTTGGAAGTCACCCACAACAAAACATACCTTATGCACAACTATTTCCACATAGTTTAGGAGGACAAGAAATAGAATGGTTCTCCCATTTACCTCCTCGCATCTGAACCTTTAATGGACTAGTGGATAAATTTGTCACTCATTTCTCCTACAACATTGAGCATGAAATCTCAATGTTGGATCGTTGTAACACTAAACAAAAGAGTGGAGAATCCTTTGCCTCTTTCTTACAAAGATGGAGACAACTTGCTAGTAAGTTTCTGTATCATATACCAGAAAAATAAATGCTTGAGATGTTTGTCCACAACTTAAATGCTGACCTAAGCTATCAAATACAAATACAATGTCCTACTTCCTTTAGTAAAGTCATTGAAATGGGGTTACTCATTAAGAAAGCCTTGATAGCCAAGGGACAAATCAAACTCTACAAGGACACCCCTAGTTTGAGTAATAACATGGATAAGCCAAGATTTTGAACCAAAAACAAAAACATTGTAAACGATGGTGTTGTAGATGCAAAACAAGTGATCCCAAAACAACCAATCTTTAATCTATCAAATCTGCAAAATAACACACCATCAAACAAACCTCAAAACAATGAAAAATATCCACAAACTTTCCTCCTCGTTGAAAGTTCACACCATTAGGGGAATCACTTGAATCTACCCTGCGGAAGCTCATATCAAACAATCTCATAACACTTCCAATGGTGTGATATTATGAACCAAAATTTAAACATCCTTGGTGGAAAGACTTAGACTTTTGCGAATATCATAGAAGCAAGGGTCACAAGACCAATGATTGCCAAAGGCTAAAGAATACCATTAAAGACTTGGTTGATCAAAAAGTGATAAAAGTGGAGGGACATGCATCCAATGAGGACCATTTGGCATTCAAGAATCTACTCCCCAACTATGAAAAAGGAAGTTCTTCAAATCAAAACAAAAGTGGTGGTAACAATGCCAACAATACAAATGTGTCGTATGGCTATGTTGTTAACCACATCTTCGAAATTGATTCACATATCAATGTGATCACTATAAATAAAAACCCCAATTGTAATGTGACCACTCATGGTGGAAAGGTTACTCTCTAAGGGGCTTCATCCAAACCATCCTCCATGTCCAACCAATACAACATCCTAGACCAACTCCATAAAACACCTGCACATATATCCATTTTGAAGCTTTTGCGTCTATCCCCATCCCACAAAGCCATCCTCAAAAAAGATCTCTTGGAAACTACTGTCCCAACCAATCTAGCTGAAGAGCAATTTCAGGCCATGGTAGGTCATCTAACTACACCCCATTTCTTATCCTTCACAGAAAAAGATGACATGTCTATCACCCAACCACACAATGAGTCCCTCCATATTGAAACCTTCATCCATAAGCATAAAATAAAATAGGTCCTAATTGATGGAGGGATAGGTTTAAATATCTACATGTTAAAACTAATCCTTCCATTGGGGTTTTCAGAGAATGCCATTGATCCTAAAAAGAAAATCACCATCAAGGCTTATGATGAAGAAGAAAGGACATCAAAAGGAACTGTTGTGTTGCCAATAAGAGTGGGACCGGTAGTGAAAGATGTGGTGTGTCAAGTGCTTGATATGGAACTAGCATATAATATTCTCCTTAGTAGACCTTGGATACACGTGATGAAGGTTGTGCCTTCCACCTACCATCAATGTATCAAGTTTCCTCATAATGGCCAAGAAATCACTCTCCAAGATGATCCTAATCCATTCCAATATTACAATTCCATCCAATCCAAGCCTGAAGTTGTAATCCCCACCAATCGTGCATTGGCCTCATCTTCATCCCGTGTTGACCCAACCTCACTACCCTCTACATCCAAGATGTTCGAACTCAAAATCAAGCTCAAAGACAAGGGTGTAGGAGAGTATACCATTGCACAATCCTTCTACCTATCACACACACCTATATCTCCCAAGGCCTATGGAAAACCCTCCATGAACAAACCCAAGTCGTTGGAAACTCCTAAAGGTCCTTTTGTTAAATGGGGATGTCTATCAGATGAGAGTGATGAGAAGGATATCTTACAATGGATATATAAAGATGAAGATAGTAAATCCAAACCACCAGACCCTCAATCCCAATTGCAAACTGAACAGTATGGTCAAGGGTTCTCTATCTTACAAAGAATGGGATATGACGGTGATGGTCCCATAGGATCAAGGAAAGAAGGTATCATCAGACCTATCCAACCTCCTTCTTTAATAGCCTAAGACACTACAGGGCTAGGTTACAAAGGAAAAGAAAAGGTCAAAGGTAAAGACAAGCACAAAGGAAAATAAAAAGAAGCAGCCACTACTAACTTAGTAGAGTAGATTAATCGACTACAAGAATGGAGTGAGATAGACTCAAATGAATATGAATGGGATAGTCTTTTTGAACTATCTTGTGACAAGAAAGATGTTGATGTGGTTCAACAATATA
Organism: Cunninghamia lanceolata; assembly: GCA_027924645.1. Classification (NCBI taxonomy): domain Eukaryota; kingdom Viridiplantae; phylum Streptophyta; class Pinopsida; order Cupressales; family Cupressaceae; genus Cunninghamia; species Cunninghamia lanceolata. The sequence goes on along the minus strand of BSBN01000252.1, from coordinate 7,821,434 downwards.
GCTCTACCCATACACCTCATGAGGGATGAAGCTCTAGGTCTAGACTGCTAGAGTTCGATCCACAAAATATTGAAAATGAGTTTCCTAAAGAAAGAATGATGTCACACTTGACAGATCAACTTGAGGAGAATACCATCATAGACTTTGTCCATACTTACATGCATCTAGACAACTCCTCTATCTTAACCATCACTACCCTCAAACCTGATCAACCTTATGACGCATTACCCTTAGTGCATCCCAAACTCATAGACTAGGATTTGCAAGATGAACCCCCTGAGCTTGATAGTTTCCAAAATGACGATGCCATCATAGATTATCTGGAACTTAGAGACCATTTACCCACAGGGGATCACAAAATTGGCTATGCTATAGAACTCAATGACAAGGCATATTTTTGAGAGAGCGCCAAGTCTTTTAGTCGTAAAAATGTGAAAATAAAAGATAGATCTAATGGTGAAAACCGCTCTGCAGCAGTGTTAGCTAGTGAAAATATTAAAAAAATAAAAGACGTATCCAACGGTGAAAACCTCTCTGAGGCACTGAAGGATGAAAGGCTTGACACTCTTCCCAATCTAACACATCAGGAGAGGTCCTCAATTTTGATTGAACTGGAAGAACCTGTCAGCATTGGCACAAAAGACAACCCAAGGATAATCCATATGGCACAATCTTTTTCTGCACAAGAAAAGCCATAATTCACCAAATTCTTCAAGTAGAAATAGATTAAATTTGCTTGGTCATATGTGGATATGCCAGGACTGGATCCAAACCTTATCATGCATCATTTGTCACTAGCTCCAAGAGCTAATCCAATCAAACAAAAACTACAGAAGATACATCCTCATATCACACTCTTAGTGAAGGAAGAATTGAAGAACTGCTAGATGTTGGTTTCATCAGACCAATTGATTATCTGGAGTGGATTTCAAATATAGTTCCTATCTCCAAACTAGATGGAAGGGTTAGACTATGTAATAATTTTAGAGACCTGAACAAGGATTTCCCCAAGGATGACTTTCCACTGCCCAACATCGACATCATTATAGATCTAACAGGAGGGCACACTATGTTGTCACTAATGGATGGATTTTCCAGGTATAATCAAATCAAAATCATGCCAGAAGATCAACACAAGACCACAATCACATGTCCATGGGGTACCTATTGTTGGTACGTCATGCCATTTGGATTGAAAAATGTGGGGGCCACATATTAGAGAGCCATGACTATGATCTTTCATGACATGATGCACACCATCATGGAAGATTATGTAGATGACATTCTAGCCAAGTCAATTACTAGAGGACACCTTTAAGTATTAGACAAGATCTTTACAAGATTAGAGCAATTCAACATATGCTTAAATCCAAATAAGTGTGTTTTGGAGTCACATCTGGCAAACTTCTAGGATATATAGTGTCAGCTAATGGAATTAAGGTGGACTTGGCCAAGGCAAAAGCAATAATGGAAATGCCACCACCCAAGAATCTTAGTCAATTAAGATCTCTACAAGGAAAGCTACATTCCATCAGAAGGTTTATCTCTCAGCTGGTAGATAAGTGTCATCCATTCACACATCTCCTACACAAAAACATTCCTTTTAAATGGGATGACTCATGTGAGCAAGCCATTCAACATCTAAAGGAGTATCTAATGAACCCACTCGTCTTGATGCTACCAATCCAGGGTAAGCCATTGCTAGTCTACATCTCAGCTACACCAACAACTCTAGGAGCTCTGCTAGCACAACAAAACCATGAAGGAAAGGAGTAAGCAATCTACTACATCAGTAGAACATTAGTAGGTTATGAGCTGCATGGTGGTGGTGTCTTTTCCAGAAGCTTGTTGAGTTCAATTCTATCTTCAGCAAGCTTGTAATAGAATCCTGCAATATAATTGACAAGACCTGAAAAGCGTTGCAATTCTTTGACATTGGTAACATCAAGGTTGGAAATTTTGTTTAGAATATGAGGTTGGGCCTCCATTCTCCCCTCGGGAAGAAGCTTGATGCCAATGAAACTATTTGGTTTTGGGCAAAGTAAGACTTGGAGGGATTGATAGCAAGCCCATGGTGTTGACAAATAGTAAGGAAGTGTCAGAGGTGAGTAAGGTGTTGGGGCATATCCTTGCTGAAGATAAGAATATCATCTATGTAGTGTTGAATAAATTTGGCATAAGGCTGAAAGATTATATCCATTTTTTGTTGAAAAATGGAGGGAGCAGTTTTGATTCCAAATGGAAGGACTTTCCATTCATAGAGGCCTTGTGGAACTGAGAAAGCGGTTTTGTAGAAGTCAGCACTTTTGAGTCCAATCTGCCAAAACCCTTTTGTTAGATCAAATTTTGAATAAACATGACTACCTTGAATAGTCTGCTAGATATGATCTTTGCTTGGTAGAGGGTGCCTATTATCAACAAGACAGTCATTTAGTGGCTTATAGTTAACTACTAGCCATTTTTCTGGTAATTCCTTACCATTCTCATCAGTCTTAGGAACATACATAGCATGACATGATAATGGAGATTCAGAAGTCTGGAATATCCCAAGCTTTTCAAGCTCTGTGACTTATGTTCTACAAGTTAATGCTTTAGATGAACTCATTAGAAAATAATTTTCTTTTTTGCCTTGGGAGTGAGTTCATTACCTTGAGGATCTCTTTTTAGAGGGGGATCGCATGTCAAATTTTTGTGTTGTTTATGCAAGTCTTTTGTAAGTACTGTGGCAGCAAAGGCATTCTTAATCTCAATGAGAGATGCTTGACCTGCATCCATTTGTTTGGCTAACCAAATTGCATCAACTAGTTTCTTTTTCTTTTCCTTTTCTAGCTTAGATGTATAAGCTAGATCTTGGTGAAGCCGTGGAAGCTGGAATCTATTCTGAATTATAATGAAGTCAAAATCAGTGGTGAATGGTTCCCATTGTTGAATAGCTTTGCTTCCAATTACACCATCATATCCATCTACCTCATATTGGACAAATGTCAGTGTATCCATAAAACCATCAAATCCAATTTGGATAGGAAGTTCACAAATTGCAGAACTATCACCCTTTTCAGAATTGCCAAAAGTGATACTTGTGGTTCCTTCTATCCAGGCATCTCTAGGGAAGGCATTGTACCTAGCAATATTTAGATCTACTCCTGTATCAATTAGGAATGCCAAAGGGTAAGCCATAATACCTGGAAAATGTATTGTCAAGATTACACTTGGACATGAGGTAGTCCTTTTGGTGTGCTTGTATGCTTTCATCTAACGGCTGGTAGAACCTTCTTCAAAGGTTACTGCTGGTTCTTCTTCAACAGCTTGGTGAATGAGTGGACTGTAGGGCTTCTCTTCGCAGCACAGTTGTTCTTCTCTTAAAGAAGTCTGTAGTGGTAATTGTACAGGTCCAGTTGAATTGAACTGGTTGATAAACTTAACCAAGGTCAAGAGACTTTTCCATTTCTTCTGTAAGATAGAAATTCTCCTCATCATCTATTTCAGAGATTTCTCCCTGAGCTTATGCCATAACCTTTTCCAAGAAGGCTTTTCTATGTCTCCTCCATAATCTTCTAGCCATACTGCCTGGTGTAGGGGCTTCACTGATAGACCGTTGAGCAAGAGGTCCAGGTGGCCATGGTTCTCTTCTTTGCAATGGCTTATACCCATGTCTTTTTGGAATCTTTGTTGTGGATGAAGACAAACCATATTGAAGGATGGGTGTCCTTCTAACTGTGAGTTTAGGAGGCTAATCTCCTTCTCGCATCAGATAGTGCTTTTTAGCATTGAGTTGTTCTAGCTTGCTAGTCATCTTCTTCCATGTTTCTTGACCCATATCTATATCATGGAGTTTGGATTCAATCTAGACAATTTCTTCAATTATCTTGTCCAACTCAGCATGGGTGTCCCTTCTCAGCATTCTGTAGAAGAAGGAGACTTCTGAATCATCATCAGATGAATGAATTTGCTCGGTCATCATATTTACTTGAGCTTGTTCTGGGGCTGATGTGTATTCTTCATACTCTGATTTTGTCTCTGCATCAATACTAGATAGAATGATATCCTCTGATTCTGATGGGTAGCCGTTGATGAATTCATATTCATCATCTGTCACTCCTACTTCTCTTGCAGCTCGAACTTTACCTTTACTCTTTTTCTTATGGTTGTACAGGCACTTATTTGCAAAATGTTTCCCTTTGCAAATGTAGCAGGTAGGTTCCCATTTTTTGAACCTTTGCCTTTCTTGTCCCTTTTCCTGAAATATCCTTTCTTCTTGGGATATTTACTGAATTTCTTCTTTTTCTTCTTGTAGGATTTTTCTAGCTTGTATCATAACAAGAAGATTTGCCTTTATCTGGGAACTAATTTGAAGGCATTATCTAGTAGCATACAGAAGAGGATAGTAAAGGTTGTACCTTTTTTATCTCCTTCTTTACTTTTCCTTCTTGATAGATTTCTTCATTAATCTGAGTAAGGAATTGGACTAACTGCGGAAAGGTTAGTTCTTTCATCTCAATATTTTCTATTACCAGATTCTCAAGAACTTTCTTGTGATAGAATTCTCCTATCACATTTCCAAAACTTTTCAGAAAAGTTGTGAACATAAAATCATGATTTTGCTCACGGCCTGATTGATAGAAATTCTAATATTGGACTTTAGAATATTTTTTGAAATATTTGAGATCCTTGCATTTACCTTTTATGAATTTATTGTAGGCCAACTTTTCTCTGGTATCTGTTCTCCCTACGAATAGACGTGTCAACTGAGCACAGACCTGATCAATACCTCTGCCTATTAGACTTTCTCTAAAAGTGTCATCCAATCGATCCCAGACACTTCGTGCAACACCTGTCATAGCATTAAGAGCCTACTTGATCATTTGTGATTCATCAGCATTAGCATTAGTGGATAAATAATTTGTTATCCAGGCTCGTATAGCATCTATTCTTCTTTTATTTTCTATATCTTCAAAATTATCAAAATTGACAAGGGGAGGTGTATTAGCTTTCAGAGTTTGGATATTTTTGAATGGATCGATGGGGTTAGATCCATTAGGATTGGAACCATTACCACGAGCCTTCTGGAATTTTCCTTTTGCTTGTTCTTCTGGAGTGGTTTCTCTGAGGGTCCCGGTTGAGGGATCAAAAACCTTTTCAATCACAGACTTTCTGACTTCAGTAGACAACTTTGGTCCTTCGTACTGAGCCTATAAATATCCCTTAGCACTAGAGGGGAAATTCATTGTTTTCATAGTCTGTTGTTGCCTGACAGTTTGTACCACAGACTGAATAATTGTGGACTCTTGATGTAGTTCAGACTATATATTTGTAGATTCCTGAACTATGGAATCTCCTATTAATAGTTGTGACTGTGCAATTGAATGAACTTCATTATAAACTTCTTCTATCTTTTGTCCATTATGCTTTGCATGAATATTTGCATTATTCAGTTGTGCTATAAGCACGTCACAATTTAATTTAACTTCACTTTTAACTTTTTACAGAAGTTCTCTCTGTTGGTCTAAAGACCGTTGCTGGGAGAGCCACCATATTTCTGCTTGGCTTTTGAACTCATTATATTGGGCTTTGAGTTCCTAGAGGTCTTTATTGATAGAGGTCATCCACTATTCAGTAAGACACTTTTCCAAGTATTCTAGAGTGGAGATAAGAGAATGGAAATTCTCTTGAGTGCTTAAACGGGCCTTTTCAGCCTTGACTGCTTCGATCTGATGCTAGATCTTCTTATCCTCAGCAAGTAACATAGATTTCCTAACGCACATGTTAGTCCAATTTAGCAATTTGCTTTGACTGGAACCTTGGAGACTTTCTACTATAGGAAAGATATGAAGAGGTCAGAAATCAGCTTCAAAAGTACTAGTGGTGTCAAAAAGCATGAAATCTCTAAATGGGGGAATAACACCAGGTACAGGGCAAGGACATGCAGGAGTACCTATGACTTTCTCATGGACTTCTTTGATATCTTGTTCAGGCATTATAGCTTGCTTGGCTGAAAACATTCAGAAATGGCCTATCCTAGGAGGATTAAAAACAAAGGAACAATCCCCACATTTATACATCCCATTGTCTAGTTTAGAATACAATTTATGGGAGTAGGAAGAGCTAGCGGCTATGGCTAAGGAGCTGCTAGGCTTTGGAATGGAAGGAATCTTAAATAGTTCTTCAAAACCCTTAGCGGGTTGGAATCTTGCGCTTTGTGTGCGCAGTAACTGTGACACAGATGGACCAGGTTGGTTGTAATTAAATACTCTTTTTGTTCTCATGGAAGGTTTACTGCGTAAAGCAGGCTGGCTACCCTGATTACTACCTGATCATCTAATTCTTCAATTGAGATGCCTCTCAATTGTGGTTGTTTTTCTTCTTCAGGTTGACCATCCTTCTCCCAAAGATCTAATGCCCATTCTTCTGGCAACTTGATATCTTTATGATGTACTATCTTTGGTGCAGTTAATCACGTGCTGTCATTGGTAGATTTCCAGATGGTTGACAGACCTTCTAGACCTTGTGCCTTTCTAGGATTTATCATCAAGGGAAGAACCTTGTTGTATAATCTATAGTGAATGAGAAAGGTAAGAGAATGGTCTACAGACTGATTTTTTGTATGAAGGTTCATGGTCTTAAAGTTATATTTGAGAACATCTCGAAGATTACCATCTTGTAAACTAACAAGGAAATCTAATAAGCAGTCAATATAAAGTGACCCTTTGGACATGGAGTCACAAGTAGCACCTAACAAGGAATGTGAGAACTTTAGGAACCTAGCATTTTTCAACATCATAACAATGATGATTGGTAATCCCTTTCTATAATGTCCGGTGATACCTATCCTTACAGAGGACAAATGCATAAACATGGGATTATCGGGGCTTGCTAAGGCTTCCTTTTGAAATTTCTAGACTTGAACATCTGAGAACAATCTTAGTTTGCCTTTGTTCCCACCTATAACTACATGCTGTAAGGTAGCTACATGACATCGCTGAGAAGATTTATAACTAAACCATTTTTTTAGACCTTTGTTTTTGTCGAACATATCGACTAAACTATTTGGCACATCTTTATAAATCTCAGAGGGTTTTATCTTAGGTATATGAAATTCTTTATCATCAAACTAACTAGAGAAACTTTCATCTAATATATTACTACTAGATTCAAGAGTAGAAAAAGAACTTTCATTATCAGCAAAGAAATTGGTGAACTTAACTTTTGTGTTGCGATCTGCTGTATGGTCGATGCTTTCCATACTCGATCCAGAAGTGCTTGGTCTATCCATTTTTGTACTCAGACCAATGCTCACACCCATGCTTGAAATACAAGATTACTACCTCAGATCTACCCTAAATGCAACAGACTAAAATGGGACTTACACAGAGAGGACTTACAACAGGGATTTGGTTTGTATGAGCTATATGGGGAGCAATATTACGAGCAATACAGATAGATAGATTACCACTCGTGAGTCGTTATAGTTAGACACCAACTGTAACAACAGATGAACATCACATTTGCTCTGATACCAACTTTGAACAACAGCTGCAAATGATAAATGATATGCGGATGAAACATGTATTTGACACTCAGGAAAATATTATAGATATTATTATTTTCACATCTAATACTTAGGAATACATTTATCATATTCAATGCGCACTGGCAATGATACAAACTTATATATAGAAAGAGGAGCTTAAAAGCTTTTACAATACTGAAAACTTGTTTGCATCAGATTTTTTGATTCACTCAGATCAGCTTAGAGTTGCAAAGTGAAGAGCATACTCTTCTTGACAAACTCCTAACAGACTCGAGACTTAGGACTTAGACTCTTACTTTCTAAGACTTCACTCGTCTAAAATTCGTTGAGAAATGAAGGCGTCCCTCTTTTCCTTTTATAGGGAGTGTGGGCAAAACTTTAACCTTCTCTCTTGAATCCAATTTGAAATCTGTCCATAGAAAGTGGACACGTAACAACTCCTTTTTCATAGAGTTACCCAAATGAAGATAAGCATCTTCCGGTGGGTCCCAATAACTCGTGAACGGAGAAAGGAGGGGACAGACAAGACAAGAAAGGAATATACTTTTACAAGTCTTCTTTTTGATCATGAGAAGGTTAACTTGTGCTTACTGTGAGGTGCGTAAGCTTTCCTCTTTTACCATGGAACAGCCCACGTCTATCAAGTTCAACGAGGTGATAGATTCCTCGATGGATGACAAGCCCATCCATTAGCCTAGGATCCCGTGCTTGGTTGTGAATCATCTATTTTAGTGACGTAGATGGGAATTCGAGGATCATCTAGAGGATCATAGAAACAATTGGTACAGGTCTGACTGGAAGAGTGTGGTTTACATCCTTGACTTGGTCTGTTAGTGAGATCAGCTTCATTCTCCTTCCAGATGATGCTCATGGTTTTCATCTTATATGGTCCATAGAGTCCTTAAGACATGGCCCTCTGATCTGTTCTATCCATTTGGTAGGTTTTGGTGTGTATTCAGATAGGCATGTTCTTAGAATGGAAGAATCTTAATCTGTTGGAGACATTCCAGTGTTCAAAGATAGATGAAGGTCCAACAGGTCCGCAGACTTGGCAAAGATGTCTACTGATTGGGTTTTCTTCAGGGGAGTTGAACATGAGTTTGAAAATACATCTAGTATAGGATGAAGTCCCATGGAACTGCATATCATTAGTAGGTGGGTAAGGTCCCTGGAATAGATCCCTGATTAACTTCTTCCCATGTTTGGCGTTCAACCATTGATCTGGTCGTTCTACTGGTGGATTGAGGAACATAACAAGGAGAACAAAGTCTCCACACCAGTTCTGAAGAATATGACCAACATTAGGATCAATGGGTTCTGCTTTAGCCGAGAATTGGAAGAATGGCCTATCAGTCCATAAGCCTGGATACGTTAGCTGCTATTTAGCCACTAACATCTTAAAACGATCATAGAGAAAATCATTGGCCATTTGGAAATTATGAAGATCTCTTCTTTGGAAGGGATTTGTGCTCTATTCTTGGCAACTTTCTTCATACCATCTATGTTCTCTTATTCAGATTATACGAACAACACCAGAAGTTGTTCGGTCTTCTTCAGGAAGAACAGGTTCGGAAGCATGTCCTTCTCTAGACAAGAAATCTACAAAAATATTATCAACTCCAGGAAGATGAACAAAATCAAATTCATAGGTTTTTAGAAGTTGTGCCCATCTAAGGAGTCTTCCTCTAACAACTTTATTTTTGGATTCTTTTCTAAAAAATCCACGCAGATTTTGGAGATCACTTTTTAACAGAAATCGCTCGTCAGCAATAAACATTTGGAATGCTTGAAAAGTATTTACAACAGCAAGGATTTCTTTATGTGTACTATGGTAGTCCTTTTCACTATTCTTGAAACTACCAGAGATGTATCTGACAATCTCACCTTTATCTAGGGTTGTGAGATGTAGTTTTCTGTTCTCTAAGAACACCAGCCCAGGCACTTTCACTTGCATCAATTTCCACAATCTTGAAACCATTACCTGGTAATTTTAATGGTGGTAGTTGAGAACATTTTTGTTTGATCCTTGAGATTAGAGCATCATGCTTGACCATCCATGGTGGTGGTGTCTTTCCCAGAAGCTTGTTGAGTTCAATTCTATCTTCAGCAAGCGTGTAATATAATCCTGCAATATAATTGACAAGACCTAAAAAGTGTTGCAATTATTTGACATTGGTAACATCAAGGTTGGAAATTTTGTTCAGAATAAGAGCTTGTCTTGCTGTCATCTTTGCTTCTAAAAAATAGAGACATTACATGCTCTCACACTCCATCAAGCTAGTATCTAAGATTGATCCATTGAAATACTTGCTCAACAAAGCTACCCTAATAGGTAGAATATCAAAATGGGTCATGATACTTAGTGAATTTAACATTGAGTATTTAGATAGACGAGCAATAAAGGGACAAGTGATTGCAGATTAGCCGGCAGATGCACCTTTAATAGATGACAACCCTTTAAGCTTTGAATTTCTAGACGAGTCTATCTTTAACATCACAACAACAGCCTAGAAACTCTACTTAGATGGATCATATACCCAACGTGGGTCCAGAGCAGGTATCTTGTTGGTCACACCTAATGGAGACACAATTCCAAAGTCATTCAAACTACTATTTCCATGTACCAACAATGTGGCTGAATACGAAGCACTGGTCATTGGTATCAAAATGTTAGTAGAATGGAAAGTCAGAGAACTACATGTGTATGGCAACTCACAACTTCTCATCAACCAAGTGAACGATGACTATCAAACTAAGGATGATAAGTTAATACCGTACAAGTGTATGGTAGACGACTTCAAAGAATACTTTGTTGTGATTTCTTTTGAGCAGATGCCTAGATTAGAGAACAAAGTAGCTGACGCCATGGAAACAATTGCATCTCTCCTTGATATACCTAAAAACCAATCATGCTATGATTTCTTGATAGAGCTAGTATCCCATCCTGCATACGATATCCCTGAAACCCGCATCATTTTCCATATTGTAGGATTTGATTCTCCCTTATACGGAAAAGTATATACCTATCTAAAAGAAAACACCCTACCACTTGACCTATCTAATAACCAAAAAAGAACCTTCATCCACCAAGCCTCCTGTTATACCATAATCGCTAACACCCTGTATCGACAAGGACTAGATGGTACTCTCCTTAGGTGTCTCGACAGTGAGGAATGTCAAACTGCCCTAAGTGAAGTTCACGAAGGTATATGTGGGATCCACTCTAGTGGTCCTACCCTAGCTAAGAAACTCATACTATGGGATACTACTAACCAACTATGGAAAAGGACTCCTATCATTTTGTGAAAAGGTGCAAGAAATGCCAAATCCATGGGAACTTAATACATGCACCGGCACAAGAGCTACAGTCGTTAATGACTCCTTGGCCTTTCTGTCAATGGGGACTTGACTTAGTGGGAAAGATACACCCTTCATCATCCAATGGCCATAAATTCATCATCACTACCACCAAGTACTTTACAAAGTGGATTGAAACCATACCCCTCACCAATGTCACAAGGAAACAAATTGCCTCATTCACCCTAAATTACATCATCTACCATTATGGAATCCCTGTATCCATTATCATTGATAATGGTAGACCCTTTAAGAATCAAGATGTTAAAGATCTATGTGACAAATTCCACATCCAACACCACTTTTCCACCCCATATTACCCCCAAGGAAATAGCCTGGCAGAGGCATCTAATAAAACCATTTTGAAAATCCTCAAGAAGACTGTCAATGATGCCGACCGTGATTGGAACATGCAACTAAATCTCACTCTGTGGGCCTGCCGTACAAGCATCCACATTCCCACAGGTGCAACACCATATTCACTAGTTTATGGTTTTGAAGCCATCTTGCCCATTGAAGTCGAGTTACCATCCTTGTGAGTCTCATTAAAAGGCCTCATATTCGATGAAGAATACAGGGTTTCTAGACTTCAGGAGTTAGAGCTACTAGAAGAATGAGGACAACATGCCTTTAACCATCTAAAATCCTATCAGCAGAGAATGTCATGAAGTTACAATCATAGAGTCAACCCCAGGTATTTCAAGTTGGTGACCTAGTCCTCAGAGAGAATCCTAGAAATCAACAAAACAGGGAGAAGAAAGGAAAATTTGAACCCAACTGGCTTGGCCCCTATGTCATCATTTCCACCTATGGATTAGGAACTTATCAACTCACAACATCAGAAGGTGAATTGTTTGATGATCCCATCAACAACATGCATCTTCATAGGTTCTACGCATAGACCCCCAATGCAAGGGAATCAAAAACACCAAAACACAAAAAAAAGATAACAAAAAAAACATCATCCTCTAGTGAAAACCTAGTAAACAGGTGCCTTGGATAGGTACCATGATAAAAACCTGGCAAATAGGTGTTGTGTATTTTAACTATCATGCAAATAAAAGCAAGTGGTGAAAACTTGGAAACATGCGCTATTTGTGATAAACTGTTTCCTCCATCTTTTGGGACCTTGTTCCTCATCCATCCCTTCTTACCACAAACATCTAATCACATTGGGATACCTATCATGGATTTTTGTTCACTCACCCTCACCACCTTGTCCCATCAGGTTATTGATCCAGATATGCATCCATCTTGTCATCCATCCACAACCAATCCATTGAACCATTGTCAAACTATATCACCTCTAAGCTATCATGTAGGAAAGGCCATCATTGATGGGCCCCTAAGGCTTCCCATCCATTCCATCCCTTATCACCCATCCATTTGTCCATCCAAAGTCCACCCATGTTCTCATCGCCTAGGTCTTAGGTCCACACAAGTCCACACCCCGAACTATGTTGCCTCTGTGTCGTCACGTAGGCAAGGCCATCATCGAGGAGCACCCGAGGCACTAGGTCAATCCCTTAGGGCCTGTCACATTGAGTCTACCATTGGTTTATTCCTGTGTTTCATCCATAATAACTAGAACCTCTACTTGACTAGGGGCATAATCCTCGACCTAGTTGGAGAATTAGATTCTTGAATGTCACAACGTCGGAGGATAGCAATAAAGATCACGATATTATCTCTAGACAATAGAAACATTCCAAGCAAGCTTTTTCAACAAAACACTTGACACACAAACTTGACCTATATCAATGAACAATGAGCCTAAACTATCATGATGATTTTATCTATTTTCATTGTAAGAAAACATATATATGGCAAGAAATTTTTTTCTTGTTAAAGGTTTCAAGCCGCAAGGTCTTGCTTTTTGTTATTATGTTTCCTATGCTACTCAAGGATGTCTAAAAGCTAGAGTAGCCAAGATGGGAACATGATTGTTTTCCTTTGTTTGTTGTTTGTGGACCAATCTCTAGTAATGTGATGACTTTTTCTAACAACATGATCAACAAAAGATCATCGAGGACGTTCTAGGTCGAATCATGAAACAGTGCAATCCTTGTCTGTTGATACATGCAAGAAATACTCAGGTCATCTAGGTTCAATTTTGATTAGATGCTTGTATTAACTTGCTAAATCAAAATCCATGTAAGAGATACCCAAGTCATCATGGTTCAATTATACCTAGGTGGTTGTATTTTCTTACAACATTTTAAAAGCTTAATGATAAAATAAAGTACTTCAAATACTTGCAAACAAGATGTCAAAGCCTTATTCATACATATTAGGTTTGCATTTCATTTCATTTATAAGCATTCCATACATACCATTTATCCAAGTGTCATAAGATCCAAGTCATGTCTGTCAGTTAACCATTTGTCTAAATCTTTTGTCTAAATTCTTCTAAGTGTTGTTTCATTTATGATTCAGTATACTTGGCATAACAAAAATACATCATTATCATTTTGCATATTCTAGGTTTGTCCATCATTAGTTCATTATCATTTAAGATGCATTACTCATATTAAACATTTAGGTCATGATAGTGTTGTCATTTAGATCACATGCATAACATTTATTATCTAGAAAATATCTAAAAACATAGATATCATTTTCATAAATAGTTGCATTAGATCAACATACATCATGTAGTACATTTAGAAAAACATACACATATACATTACCACATAGATAGCAGTCATCATGTAGCATCATAAAAACATCATGTTATCAATGTCATAAGCATCATAGCATCAACATATAAGAATCATCACAATATAAGCATAATAGATAACATCCATCCATAGGAACACATGCATGTAGTACACCAAACTCATGTAGATTATCATCATAAATAAAAAATAATAATAATGTCCAAGTATACAATGATGTCATAAAAGTATCTATCTCGCCCAGTCAAAAATGGTGTATACAACCAATAAAGTGCTTAGTACATGATACATGTCTCTAAAATGGTGGCTATATGGAACTAGCTCTGGAAGGTGTGAGATCTTGTGGTTGCTGAGGGGGAGGCCAAGGCCCTGTAGGCCGTGTTGGACCTATAGGACCTATCCCTAATGGCCCATTAGGAAGTGATGACCTCATCCCTGTGCTCTTTGTCTGTTTCCTCCTCGACCTGCTACGTGAGCTAGGGTGGAAACTACTAACCCTTTGCTCTGCTGGCACAACCTACTCATACAGCCCTCTCCAGTAAAAAATCTTTTGCCCCACCCTAACCATATCTGTCACAATCTGACTATGTGGACCCTAGGCTACCATCTGCTACACCTGCTGTAATAGTGTCTCTTCCCTAGTGTACCTCTGTATGGTGGTATCTCTCTTGAGAATCACAGTGCGGATATCCCCCTATAGCTATGTCACCTACCCCTGTGTAACTGAGTCACCTGGGCTTGTAAGGCTGCCATCTCACCACCATCCTGCCCATGCAACTGTGCCACTTGTGCCTGTAACTGAGCCACCTAGGCTTGCAAGGATGTTATCTCTCCATCACCCTTTCCACCTTGTGCCTATGCATGTGCTTGTACTTGTGCCTATACCTATGGTTGCACCTGTGGTTGCACCTATGCATGTATCTATGCCTATGCTTGCATCTGGGGTACCCTCCTCTACCCATCGCCATCCCCAGCACCATCCCCACCATTATCCCCATCATCTCTTCCTCCCCTACCACCTTGGCCACCCCTCCTGCCTCGCCATCATCCCCTCCTCTGTTGAGGGGCATCGCCCTCATCCTCATCATCGTCCTCGAGTCTCAGTGTCATCTCTCCAGGTCCAAAGTATCTAGAAACTAGATGGCCAGTGAAGTGCGCCTCAAAGTCCACAGTCATGCCTACATCCACTACTACCACCTCATATCCCATGCTTGGTAGGGAATCTACAGAAAATCCATTCTCGCTATCTCATATGATGCCACAGGACCCCATAGTGGATGCTCCTTGTGCATCTGAGCAAAAATATTAGTACCCTGGGGTATGCCTTGAGTCTTTCCAAACTGTTGAAGTACACAAGTAACAATGTGGTGCTCTAGTATGTAGGGAGTCCTCCCTATCAGCCATCAAGTCTAGAAATAGTAAGGCGACTCTGTTGCATCCTCATCCCACACCTCACACTCTAGGTATGGTCACCATGTAACCTTGTCCACATTATCCAATGTGTGACGCCAATACTCTTGTTTTCCCAGCTTGGGCTAGGAAAGAGTCTCCTAAAACATGTAAGAATAGGGTCTGTCACGTCCCCTAACCCCCATGCCAATAGGTTGTGTCACCGGTATATGTAGCCATGCCCAAATCTAAAGCAAAGAAACACTAGTAGAAAGACTAGCACCTCCATCATAAATGAACTGATGCAAATCATGGTACAAGTGGGCCAAGATGCAAGGACCCCACGCAAACCATGTCCCCTCCTGAACCATCCTCTCTAGGGTCCATCCCCATCCAACCTGGAAGCTACGTGATCTCCTGTTAGGGCACATGACACCACCAATCAAACCTGCTAATATGGCAGGTAGGGGCTCATAATACTCTGCAATGTCTACCCAGCTAATCTTTGTACCCTCTAGGTCTTGGTCATCAAACACTCATCTGTACTCCACCAAACCAGCTCATGTGGTAGACTCATACTCAACTAGCTCACCCTAAATAGGAATCCAGAGGATCTAATGTACATCCTCTAAGGTTACCATCATCTCTCCTGTGGGTAAGGGAAATGTGTCTGTCTCACTGTGGTACCTCTCACCCAATGTAGTCAGTAATCCAAGATTAGCTCTCATCTTGGGCATGAAGCAAACATACCGTAAACTAGTATATCCAAGCACCAAGTGGTCAGTCTTGGTCAAATAGGGCCTAAGCAGTTGCATCAAAGGGAATCTCTCCTATGACATTAGTAAATGATCCAGAATCTCTTGCAATCAATAACAATGCGCGTTAAACACAACACAATCAGGCTACATTTCTATCTAATCAAGCGGGTTACTTAGCTATCCTATTAGGATCCTATCCTATCATCTTTTTGGAGATTCTATCAATCTCCAAGATGACCTAACAGTTAGCCAACATCACACTCAAAGCTAACTTCACCAGTTTAGCTAAGCAATTTACCTACTTTATCCATATGCACAACTCTATTTTCTAGATGTGCGGCTTTACGATAGATGCACTGAACCCCTATCCATTTGCACTACTTTAACTACATGTGTCAAATCTAGAGTTACATGTGTGTGTTTATATCAAATGCACAACATCACTATGATTGTGTGAATCCCTAATCATTTGCATTTTTTTGAAACACTTACGCGGCTTTACAATGCATGCGTGGTACTACTGATTACTTGCATAGAAAGATTTATATGCATGTAAACCCTAAATAAATCCACCAGACAAACAATCAAATGTGAAAAATTTGTATATACACTGATTCCGATAGCATATGCATGGAATTAGAGCATATGCGTAGATATAATGCTCAAAAGCTCTAAAACATTAAAACTACGCATGCATAAAAGATAAGTTTGACTGCCATAAATGCACAAAAGACTAGGTTTCGATAGGTACATACCAGGGGTCCGTACTCTGCTGGCCTCCTGAATCGTCAGATCCTGTCAAATTAGTGGTTGGCTATCATAATCTAGTCCATCTCTGATGACTTCTTTGCACTGCTACCACACCAGAGCTCCTCAAATCTCTCCACAAAAGACAAGTGTAAAAATAACTAGGATTGTGACCCCACATACCTATATATAGCAAAGTGAGCCCTATTTGGAAGTGTTTGACCCTGTGAGTGTGGAGCATGTTTTTCACCCATATTCCTTTCTCTGTCACCCAAAATCTTTGCCCGCAGCTGGTGTCATAAAATCTTACATGTCATGAGATTGTCCATTCACCTTATGCCAACGTCATCCAACCTGGCCAATCTCTTGAGGGGGCATCCTATCATCACTAAACCTATAATAGGGGAAAAAACTGGGGCATGTATCATAACCAAAAAATTTGTATTCTTTGAAACAATGTGATAAAACACATTGCATCAAAGATGGGCAAAATGTATACACTTAAAATTGGCTCATGTTGAACTAAATAAATATTTTAAATATTTATTTTAATTCTTATTCTTCTATCAATTAAATAAATATTCTAATTTATTTGATTGGTTCATTATCCCAAAATTAAATAAAAAAATCAATTTATTTAATTAAATCATCTAAATTCCTCTAATGTCCCATCTAATTAAATAATCCTCAATTATTTAATCAATCCTAAATTCCTCTATCCCAAAGTCCTAATTTCATAAATCCACATCACCTTCCCACCTCACCTTTCCACCTCACCATGTTGCACACATAAATAAATATTTTAATATTTAATTAGCTAATATTCCCTCACCCACATGTCATATTTATCCTCCAATCAAATTAGTTATCTGATTAATCAATTGAGTTCATTGGTCAATCAATTCAGTCAACTCCCCAATCAGCCCGGTCATCTGATCAATCTATCCAGTTAACTCTCCAATCATATCTATTAACTCCCATAACTCATGAAAGAAGCTTGGACACTTGTCCTCTTCTAATTCATGCATATTCCCTCAAGTTTTCTCAACCATACATATCACAGATAATTCCTCCAGTCGTGGATCTATTGACACTTGGACTCGGCCTCTCTTGAGCCTATAAAAGGAACCCTCATTCCCTCATTTTAATCATCTCAAGCTTTAGTATTCTTACTCTGCAAAAATACTACTAGCATGCCTTTGGCAAAGTATCCTCATTGCATTTGCATAATCTCATTATCATCACAATCATCCAACCATGTCTCCATATCTCCATTATCCATCATCATAGAGTTGGATTGTAGTTTAATCTTCATTGCATTATCTATCCACAACCATTCTCCTATTGTCATCTTCAATAGAAAGGAAGTACAACTTCTAAGAGCTCCAATCATACATAAGATCAATATGAGATAGGCAACAATGGACGTTACTAGGTGAATTGGTCTACGAGGGTAATATCTTTGTTTATTGTGTTTGCATCAATTTCATTGAGTTATTGGATATTTAGTAGTTTTTACTATGATTCAGAAATTCAACAACAATAGGTATTCTCTTCAGCGGCATCTCTTCCTAGGATCAAGTGTAACTGCCTCAAATTTGGTGATCAGGCTACAAGGTGACAACTGCCTCACAATTGGCAATTTGTTCACAACAAGATCTTATGGAATTCCTTCACCAATTTTGCTCAATTCGCTCCCAAAAAATTAGAAGTTCACTCTGATACCACTTGGTGTAGTCATGGTTAGGAAGGTCTACAAAGTAAATAGTCTAGACCATGCAGCAAGAGTAAACACAATGGAAACAACTCAAAGATAAAATGTAAATGTAGATTCAATCATTCAGTATATCATTGATTCAAAATACAAACTGGCCGGCTACATGTGGGCTTACAATTAGGGCTCTCTAGCCTGATTACTTAGTTATAGAATATGCACAAAATATGACTTTAAAGCACCTTACAGAAGAAATTCAAACTATCCAACTTGTAAATTATGCTAACTACTTTCCTAGGCATCTGTTACATGAATTATACCATCTCCAGATCACAAGATTCCTTTGTGTCGGCCAAGGATGGTTACAAACTCTAATGAAAGAGATGTAACATGTGTACATAGATAGGTCAGACCTAACCATATAGAACTCCTCCACAAATGAATGAAATAGCATATGGATCTCAGAGAAGGTCGGTCACGATCCAAAGTTCCTTAAATGATATTTCGTTTAGCTCTGCAAGTCATAAGATGCTCCACAGGTCTTCTCCTTTAGTTGATTGTTTGAGATTGTCAGGATGCTCTACTATGAGAGAATAATCAATCTTTTGATAACAATATATTTCCAGTACCTAATCCAAATGATTTGAATTTTGGATATGATGTGCATGAAGGTGTCTAGATACTAAGTCTAGCTCTATAAGGTCTAAAATGAAACTGCAGTAGAATGTGGACCAAAATACAGAAACTGCTACTGACTGAATTGATTGAACTGACTATATTGAACTAGAAAATGAAGGAAAACAAACTGAAATGCAAATGTTTTTGGTTGATGCAAGATTGCTCTTGAACTAGGGATGCTCCTGCATTAAGAACCCTAGGTGAAAATCACAATGTGACACCTCTTGATCATAAAATAGTAAAAATAAAAGATGTATACAATGGTGAAAACCTCTCTGAGGCACCTAAGGACAGAGGATTTGACCTTCCCCTACCAACAAAGTATCAAGAAAAATCAGCTCTCTTAGTATAAGACTGAGACAAGAGATGAATCTTGACATAGTTTAGAATCCTAATCTCACATTCCTAGCAGCTTCATTATTAGAGCAAGAGAGGAAGGACTTCATAAAATTCTTCTTACAAAGGACAATCAATTTTGATTGGACATTTTCTAACATGCCTATATTGGACCCTTCACTCATGGTTCATCATCTAGACGTATCTCCAAATGCCAAGCCTGTAAAACAAAAGCTTCGCAAGATGCACCCACAAATAGCACTATTGGTCAAAGCATATCTTGAGAAATTACTAGATGCAAAATTCATATGACCTATTGATTATACAGAGTGGGTCTCTAACCTTGTACCTATTGCAAAACCAAATGGGAGCATCGGCATTTTCATAGACTTCAGAGATCTCAATAAAGCATGTCCCAAAGATGGCTTTCCACTACCCAACATTGATATTATTGTGGATTTGACATCAGGTCACAAAATATTTTCTCTAATGGATGGTTTCTCTGGATACAATCAGATTATGATAGCACCAAAAGACCAACAAAAAACAACTTTTACATGTCCTTGGGGTACCTATTGTTGGCAAGTCATGCCTTTTGGTCTCAAGAATGTAGGAGTTACCTATCAATGAGCAATGACAGTGATATTCCATGACCTGTTTCATACTATCATGGAGGACTATGTCGATCACATATTAGGTAAATCTTCTAGGGTAGATCATTTATAGGTTCTAGGATAGATATTTGACAAACTAGAGAAGTATCAAGTGAGGCTAAATCCTAATAAATGTGTCTTTGGAGTCACTTCAAGGAAATTGTTGGGGTACATTGTATCTTACAGAGGAATTGAAGTAGATCCTACCAAGGTCAAAGCTATCATTGAAATGCCTCCACCAAAGAATCTAAAAGCACCAAGGACCCTTCAAGGGAGATTATAGTCGATTAGATGGTTTATTTCATAGCTGGTAGATAAATGTCAAACATTTCTACACTTTCTTCATAAGGATGTCTCATTTCGATGGGATAGCAAGTGTCAACAAGAATTTGATCAACTCAAGGACTGTCTAGCTACACCTCTAGTATTGGTATCGCTAGTTCCTAATAGACCTTTGCTCCTATATATCTCTACCACATCTGTAGCATTAGGTGCTCTCCTCACACAACATGATGAGTCAGGTAAAGAACATGCCATCTACTATATCAGTTGCACGTTGGTTGGTTATGAACTCAAATAAACTCCTATAGAGAGAGCATGTTTAGTAATAGTGTTTGCTTCCCAAAAGTTGCAACATTACATGTTAAACCAACACACCAACCTCATCTCCAAGATTGATCCATTAAAGTATCTTTTATCCAAGGCAGATCTCACAGGTAGACTAGCTAAATGGGTCATGATCTTGAGTGAATTTGACATAGAGTATATTGATCAGAAAGCTATCAAAGGACAAGTTTTGGCAGATCAATTAGCAAAAGCTCCAATGACATATGTAAACCCTTTGATCTCTGACTTTCCATATGAAGGACATCTCACTCTTACTACCTCAGTGGAATGGAAGTTATACTTTGATGGTTCCTACACACAACATGGTTCAAGGGCCGGAATCCTATTTATCACACCTCAAAATGATTATATCCCAAAATCATATCAGATCGCATTCCCTTGCACCAACAATATTGCTGAGTATGAAGTGTGTGAGGGTAAAATTGAGTTTGATAGATCAAGCATGAATAACAAAACTCAAATCTACAACCTACAACCTTCAAGAAATTGATCTAAATAATAACGGCCTAAATTCAATGCAAATGAAACAAGAATGACATCATCTAGATTGTATGAATTCCTTGGTTTTTTGTGGATTTCTCTCTCAATTGCATAACCATGGTTGCCACAAGCGGATGTAGGTGATGTGCTCAAAGGTTCGATAAGTGTGCTCAACAATGCAAAGTGTGCTCAAAACGTTGTATGAATGCCCCAAGATTAATGATCGAAGAGGATTTGTGAAGAGATGGATGGACCTATATATAGCTTTCAGGGAAAGATTGATCAATGGTGAAGATAATTCAATGATAAGGACGTATGAGATAAATTGAGAAGACATGAAGGAACATGCACATGACAAGTGTACATGCAAAAAGATGTTTTATTGAGTTAATTGCTTTCTTAGCTAAAAATAAGATTGATTTCATAAAATAAAATATCTTTTTTTCTATTTTATGAGTTGATTGATAAAAACAAAGATTTAAAAGCCAATTAACTCACCTTTTGTTTTTCTTTTTGACATGCTAAAAATAAGACTAATTGTGCACATAGAAGAAAAGATTATTTTAAAAAGATTTGAAAGAAAAAACAATAAAAATAAATAAATTTATTTAATTTATCTTGCATGATGGAAGAACAAGAAGATGAGGGTAAAAATAAATTAAACAAATAGATTCATTTAATTTATTTTGCATGATAGAGGATTATAAATAAAATATTAATTTTAATTATTTTTAGAAGGTAAAGTCAACTTAAATAAATTTTAATAATTTATTTAATTTTGGAAGAATAATTAGTTAATTAAATAATTAAAATTATTTAATTGTTATGGTTAAGAGGAACTAGGATGATGAATTAATTAAATAATTGATTTATTTAATTAATGTGGATTTGAAGATTGAAAGAGGATAATTTAATTAAATAATTAAAATTATTTAATTTAGAAGAATAAAGTGGAGATTGGATGAAATTAATTAAATAAATAGAATTTATTCAATTAATGTTGGAATTAGGGGAATTAGAAGAAATTGATGAAATTAATTAAATAATTAGATTATTTAATTAATGTTAGACACAAGTGATTTAGACAAAACTGATGTATGTAAGATGAATAATGTAAAGGTCATTTTTAGGTGTCTACATTTTGCCCCTCTTAGAGATGATGTTGCAAAGTAACAACATTTCAAAGAAATTTAAAACTTAGTGTTTGATTGGTAGAAGAAGATTTATTTAGAAGAATATGGTTGGAAGAAAAATGTTGGATTAGAAAATGGTGATGCATGGTGATGCCCCAGTCACTCAAAGCGAGGGTGAAAAGGAAAGATAATGGTAAGGTAGTAAATAAGATGAATGATGATGATGATGATTATGATTCAAAAATAAACAAGGTATTGCCCCTGTCAAGTTGTAAACCAATGATTAATTGATGATGATTGATAAGGATAGTGTTGTCATTGTGGGAAATGATATATCCCTAGATCAACACAAGGATGTTGGAATGATATATCCCATTGATGATGGATTAATGATTGAATGATTGATTTATGACAAGATTAGGATCAAGAGCAAAGGATGTGATTGGATAATAATAATTTGGCTAGATTAATTAGCTAGATTGGTAGGAAAAGGATGAGGTATATCGATAAGATGAACGATGATGATGATGATGCCCCCTTGAGAGAACAGGTAGGTTCAAAGAACACAAGTGTGCTCTCAAAATGAAAGAAGAGATGAAGATGAAAGATGGAAGAAGAAGCTATGTAAGATGTAGAAGAATAGAAGACTTGATCAAACTGTGAAAGCTATAGATATTGATTAGGATGTATGGGTGAGATGGATGGGTGGGATGGATGGGGTGATTTTTCTTTGGTTATGCTTTATAAAATGTAAAAAGCAATCCTTATTTTGATATAGCAATGGATGTTATGCACTAGGGTATATAAGACCAAGGTGACAATGTATCCAATGCATAGGATGTCGACTCTACAAACAAACGGTTTGAACTTATATCTACTAGACATAATAGAACCTTGTTAGGTATGTAAATGGAAAATACTCTTAGCGTAGAATGATCTTAATACATAAGGATTTTTCAGGACCTTAGATGTAAAATATATTGATATGCAAGATGTTAATCCCAACACAAACAAGATAAATATTAGCCATAGTAGGATAATAAGGTCATCCCACAAACACATCATACGAAAGAAATAATTATGCCCCAATCCATACTGTATCGCAACATACCAAGATATAAAAAGATCAAGGTAGTCTTGAGTAGGTATTAGAAAGGAACAAAAGATAAACCAAAAGAAATTGACCAACTAATAAAAAATACACAGCCATCATATTCTCTTGCCAAAGAGGGTGCTCATGGTAGATTGGGCCTTATTGTAAGATTGATATATCCATTAAAGGATTTGTTGTTGGATAAGATGGATTGTAGCAGATGTGGCAAGCATATTGCATTACGAGTAGTCTTTCACTTCTGGTTTGATAAGTACTTGAGCTTCCAATAGGATCCATAGTTTGTTTTCTGCTTGAGTTAGTCAAGTCGGGGTGGTAGGTGAATAGGATGGATCATGATAGATGAATGAAGTGAAAGTTTTGGGTTTATTATGGATTGGGATGGAATGGGAATATCATATGTGCCTGACTGCTGGATACTTCCTTTGTATTGTAGACTGCCTA
This sequence comes from Cunninghamia lanceolata, assembly GCA_027924645.1. Taxonomy (NCBI): domain Eukaryota; kingdom Viridiplantae; phylum Streptophyta; class Pinopsida; order Cupressales; family Cupressaceae; genus Cunninghamia; species Cunninghamia lanceolata. The sequence continues at coordinate 7,797,801 of BSBN01000252.1, read as the reverse complement.
CATACCCTATATCCACGGGATCAAGGCACATTATGATGATTATGATGATGATATGTTTTTCTGATTGGTGTTGATTATATGGGGTGGTATGATTTTGATGATTATTTTTGGGATTTTTGAAATGTTTTGAATTTTTTGGATTTGAAATGTTTTGGGATGACATTGGATAACAATTTGGATAGACTAGATGTGAGATACCAATGACAAGAGAAAACCAAGTCTAGATGCAAAGGATGGAGATGGGATTGGATGAAGAGATAAAAGGATGGGAGATAGCAAATGGGATGGAAGGATCATGATGAATGGATAAATAAAAGGATAGGCAATAGTGGATGGAATAGATGAGGTGTGTAGGATGTGATCTCAAAAGACTATGTTGCATAGGAATGAAATGCCCCATTCTAGGTATAATTCTTAGGATTTTACAAGACAAAGCTTATGACGATAGGATTGATTGGATTTGTTGGAAAGGATGAGGTATATCAAGAGATTTCCAAAGCATGTTTCAACATTTTTCCCATATATTTATCAAGATCAAAAAGGAGGAAAGGAGGATGGATTGGATCAAGGGGATAATTACGTGGGTATAATGGATAAGGAAGATATGATAGGAAGGATAGGTACAAGGAATGATAGGAGGGGTAGATGAGACAACATGCCCCCAAATGTAAAGTACATAGACAATCAATCTACACATGAGGTCTATTTGCTAGGTTTTCATCATGGTACTTATCCAAGGTGCCTATTTGCCAAGTTTTCACCATTGGACGAAGGTTTTCTCTTTACTATTTTGATTTTTTCTTTTTCTCTCTTTTTTTCTTTTTCTTTTTTTTTGGAATACGTGGATGGCATAGGTGGATATGGACAAGAAGGACTCAAGCATCTAGTGCCATGAAATGGGATAGTCTTATTTAAAGATGGATGACATTACATGGATCATGTCAAATGTCAATATGCTCATAGATATTGGTAGGGGGTTGCATGAGAGGGAGGTGGAGTAGGTGGATAATGGCTTATGATGTGGATTATGTATAGAAGGATTATGCAAGGACAGATGTGATATAGTGGATTATGATGTGGATTATGGATGGAAGGATAGTGGATTATGAAAAAGCATGGACCATAGGGATATGATGGGTGAAATATGTGGGATAATGGATTAAAGATGGGGAGATGGAGGTATGTGGAAATGTTGTGGAATGGAAAGGAACCAAGACCAACGGTTGCACACACCATGATAAACATTGAAGCTTTTGATTAGAAGGAGGTTTAGGAAGTAATGGAGATATTTTCTTATGGGATAGTTTATTTAGGAGTTTACGGACCCACATAGACTTAGGATTGTTATAATTTTTCTATTGGGTGTGGGATGGGATTGTTCAGATTTTTGGGATGTGGAATGGGATTGTTGGGATTTTTAAGATGTGGATGCTTCATTTGACTTAATTTCTTTTTGCTTAGGGACCCAAACCAGTTTAGTTTTGGAATTTTTTTGTGAAAGTATGGGCTTGGGTAGCCTTTTTGATAGATTTTTTTGGACTCTTTGCATTGATGTCCTAAGACATAAGTATTTTTAGGATTTTTTGCTTTATGGGTAGAGGAATTCAAAATTTTATTTGGGAATCCCATGAACTTGGTGGAAACTTCATGTTTGGTCGATTCATGCATTTTTTTATCATGATTAGGAATGTGAGGGGATTTATGGATGGAGGGCTTAAAAGTGGATTTGTGGATAAAGGGATAAGGGGATTTAAGGATGGGGATATTAGGCATTGGGAGAAGTGGAGGTAGAATGGATTGGAGGATAGGGATGTTAGGAGTTGGAAGTAGTGGAGGTAAAGTGGATGGAGGAAGGTGTATGGTAACATGATTTTGGGATGTGCAGGATGATGGGGGATGAGTGGCAACATATGTTTTGGGGATATGATGTGGTTTATGATGGAAAGGAGTGGATCTAGAAGGTATAGAGGTAGTACCAACATATTGAGATTACTTTTCTTGGGGTATATAACCAAGGCCATATGAGCATGGAGGGACTTTGACATGAATGGACTCTAAAATAACTTGTTCATGAAGGCCTAATCCTTTACCTTGATAGTTCATTTTTTGGAGTATGCAATGGACAATAGGATTATGGGTGTTTTGGACACTAGACACTAGCTCATTATTTGATGGGGAAGGTGAGGTGATAGATAATGTTTGTTGCTCTCCTAAGGAATAAAATTCATGGATGAAGGTGGTAAGACCAAGGGTGTATGATGGTGGATTTTAAATATGGTCAATAGTGGGTGATGCAGGATTATTAGGATCTTGATTATCATTATGCTCATTAAGATCCATGCTATTTGTTTGATCATCTATGTTTACTTCGGAGCCAAGTGTCTCATCAAGGGAATTGGATGTTGTTGGATCATTGATAGGACTAGGTGGAGGATGGATAGGGGTAGTTTGGATATCTTGCTTATGGATAGGTGTGGGATTATCGATAGGTAGAGGGATAATATTTTGACCATGGAATGCATAAAGTTGATTAAGAGGATCATCATGGTTCTCTTGATCATAGATAGGATCTTGATCATAGATGGGATTTTGATCATAGATAGGATAAAGTGTGCTATGGATGGGATCAATTTGCTTATGTATAGGTTCATCATAGATAATATCTTGATCATAGAAAATATATAGGTTATGGATGGGTTGAACTTTGATTGCTTGATCATGGATACTATCTCAATCATAGAAAAGATATAGATTATGGATGGGTTAGATGGATGTACTTTGATCTTAATTTAGATAAAGGGTTGATGTTTCCACATGCTTCAGATAATACTCTTGACATAGCTCTTGGTTTGTTTGAATGGGAGTGGAAGACTTGTGGATAGGTTAATAGGCTGTAGATGCTCAAAAACATGAGGGTATAATGGATCTTGACGTGGGCTCATGGTAGTATACTCTTCAATAGGCTTGATGGGTCGTGGACTATATGATGTATTTGGAGGACTAAAAATGTTTTTTGAAGGCTCTTTGATAGGCTCTTGGATAGGTGTTTGATGACATGGAGATGGTTTGTTCCTTTCTAATAGCCATTGGATCACATCCTTCGTAAGTGTATGGGTAGATGGACAATATAATGGATGGATAATAATGGTGGATGGTGTTGTAGGATTAGGATGAGGAATAGGTTGAGGGATAATAGTGGTGGATGTTGGTGTTGGAGTAGTAGACATGCTATTAGGAGGTTCTTTGTTAGGCTCAAGGATAGACATTTGAGTGCATGATAGTTTTTGCTTCCTTTCTAGGAGACCTTGGGTCAAATCCTTCATGAATTCTAAAGTAAGATATTTACATGTATATTTGGTCACATCTTTCATGATGGAAGATGTTGTGGGGTTAGGATCAGGATTAGGTGATGGATTAGGATTTGATGGTGGATTAGGTAGTGGACTAGGTGTTGGATTATATGGAGGTGTTGGGATAGGACTAGTAGGCTCTTGGATTGACATTTCATTGGATGATGATGTAGGGTACTCATTGGATGCATAAGCTAAAGTGGTGTTCCCCTTGTCAAAGGTACCATAAGGACTTAAGGACACTTGACTTTGGTGTAAAGGGTAACTTAGACTTGTGTGTGCTTGTTGTGAAGGAACTTGATAGCCATGTGAATGGATGTGCTGGTGAGGTGAAATGTTAAGATAAGTAGTTGGATGTTCTTGTCATATGGATTGATATAGATAGTGGTTAACATTGGAAGAAGTGGGATAGGTCGATGTAGGGGTAACATGATATGTGGTTGGATTAGGTTGGGTTGGATGTTCTTGAGGTAGGGATTGATATAGATATCGGTTAACATTGGAAGAAGTGGGATAGGTTGATATAGGGGTAACATGATGTGTGGTTGGTTGGTATGAAGTTAAGGGCGATGACGTATAAGATTGAACAGGAATTTGTTGATATTGTATGGGTGAAGGTATAATGGATGATGTGTGAAATGATGGTTGAGGTTGTGGTTGTTGAATGGAGAAGGGTTGTGTTTGTGGTTTTGTTTGTTGAGTGTGGGATTGGTAGGTGGCTAGGAGTTGTTGGAATTATTGTTTTTGTTGCTCCTTTTTATATGACATCCTAAGTTCATCAAACATTTTTTGAATACCATAATGATCTTTCTCTAGGTTTGTGTTTTCGATTGGTGGAATGGGTTGATACATATGTTTAAGTCTTTGTATTTCACCTTGTTCCTCAAAATAGGCATCATGATCTACAAGGTGCTCACCATTATTGGAGTTAGAAGGATAGCCTCCTAGGATGTGGATTTTGGGTTTTTGATTTGTCCTAGGCTTGTTAATGATCAAAACCATTTTGACAAGTGATGGATTAGATGGGACTCAAGAAAGGGATTAGATTGTGGTAAGAATTAGAAGTTGGATTGGATTGGAGGATTATTATGATGATTTGGATATGGATTGAATGATTAGAATTTGGATTAGGATGAAAGTGATGATAAGGAAAATTAGGATGATGTGGAAAGTGTTTGTTGATAGCTTGACTTAGGCAACTTGCAAACAAAAGATTTCACATGTACATGCATAAATCACACACACAAGACACAATGGCAAGTTTGAATTTTCAAGATTGATTGTTGTGATTATGAAAACACTTGAAGATACATCAACAAGCCTAATATTAGTCAAATGGGTGTGGCCAAGAGGTCTTAAGCAAGGATAAAAAAGTTTTCTAAGGATGTCCCTAATATACACAAGGTAAGGGGGACCCAATTATGTGAAATGAAAGTGAAATAATACCACATAGCTGGGAGAAGAGGGTAACCCACCCTTCACCATCACTTCCCTAAGGTATAAATTTCTTGGGAGCTTAGCCCGAATGACAAGATTTCAACTTCCAAGAGGCATGTCTTTCGATCCACTCCTCACTATTTATACTCTATCAGAACACAAGAGTTGAGGCCATCCATTAGAGTGGTGTGTCTCCAAGCAGGCCTCCTAAGAAGGGTGACAAAAGTAAATCAAGTGGTGTTTTTGATCTCACACACTTGACTCACACTCACAAATGTTAATTGACCCTTAGAAATTGAAATGTGTGTGAAGATGAATGGATGAAGGGATGTGTTTGATTCTCAAGATCACACAAAGTGCATGGGAAGAGCATACACTCCCTAAATCAAACTCAAAACTACCAAGCAATTCAAGCACAAGTTTGTTTTATACCTAAATCCAAGTGTGATGATGAAGACACATGTTTATTTTAAGCCCAATTTCAAGTATGATGATGCAAACAATTGTTCATTTTAAGCCCAAATCGAAGTGTAATTGCAAACAAGGTTTTGATAAAATGAAAAGACAAAAGCTAGATTGTGTGCACCTGGAATGTTTATCTTCAGATTTGATTCTAATGCTGATGTTGTACAGCACCTTATGTTCTCCTAGATTCCACCAAAACAAGAAAGAACAAAGAAACTTGCAAGCCAACTTAGTAGGTGAAAAATGAGCAATCTAGAAAATTTTTGATAATGGTGATTAGGTACAATAGATTATATGTTATGATTAGATTCTACATGAAATTATATGCAATTTAAAGAAAAATTCATGAAAATTGGATAAATTTTGCACAAGTTATGACCATTTGAAGTTTGCAAAGAAGGGTTGAATTTGAATGAGTGTAGCTGAAAAATCTGATAAACTTATCTTAGAATTCCTTCACCATAGCAAAGTTGGGAGAACCAGCTTTCGAACGCCACTAGTTTCACAAAAATATGACTTCATATGTGAAAGTTATGCCAAAAAGAAAAAACTGCCCTATTACTAACCAAAGGCAGGGTTTTACTAACTAAAGGTGAGGTTCTACTAACCAAAGGTGGGGTTCTACTAACCAAAGGTGGGGTTTTACTGACCAAAGGTAGGGTTCTATTGACCAAAGGTGAGGTTTTGCTAACCAAAGGTAGGGTTCTACAGACCAAAGGCTAGTTTCTGCAAGCTAGAGGCATATTTCTATGGTTGAGATGTGTATTATGTCTTGCCAAAGGTGTACTTTTGTGTTGCAAAGGTGAGTTTTTGTGTTGCAAATGCACGGTTTCATACCCGTGCCTAGAAAAATTATTTTTCTCAAAACAAAGCAAAGTTAAATTAGGTAGTGGGTCCCACCGGGCATACCTGTTGGGAGTTAAGGTGTTTCAACCTTGGTAATTCCTTGCATTATTTATGATTGTATTTATTTATTCATTGCCTATGTTGTAAATTAATTGTAAATTCCATATTGTCATTTTGTGGGATGTGGCACGGTGATGTGTCATCCTACATGGAAGATGACAACTTCTAATTTTGTCCTCACATGAGGAGATAGGCATCCCACTTTGTGGTAGGAGTATTTTGCCATGTGTCGGCATCTTGTATGTTGTGTAAGGGAATGTTGACCGAAACGGTTATGACAGATTCCTATGATGAAGTTATGACATGTAAGAGTTGGAAATAGAAGCTGGTAAGATAGGTGAAGACATGTGTCATGAAGCATCTTTGAAAAAGGCATATTTGGGCACCCCAAGGTGGACTATGACATGTTGTAAGAGAATATGTTATTTATAGCCTGTGTATGATAGATTCTCTTACAGTTGTAAGTTGTAACTGCTATGACAGATTCTATGATGGTCATAAGAGTCGTAAGAGCATCTGTCATAGTCCATTTTGGAAATAGGTAACCTCTTTGGGATGGGAGCTATGGACAAGTGTCAGGAACATCCTACAATGTTGACCAAGTGTCCATAGACATGGATTTTGGGCCATGAGGCCAAGTTGGATGCCCATTCTAAGATAAAGCCAATTTTGCCTTGTATATTCTATATAAACAGGTGCTTGGAGGAGGAGATGTAGTATGTGATTGATAGGTACTGTTATGCTACCGAATTGACTCCAAACATGAGTGTTGAAGACTATTGAAGCTTGCATTGCAAGTGTATTGTAAACAACATTCAGTTTTGATAATACATTGTGCAGGTTTCTAAGTGTGGGGTTTTCCACCCGATAAGGGTTTTCCCCACGTTATATCTTTGTCTCTCTTCTTCTGTCTTTCTTCTGGTTCATGTGTATTGCTGCAATATCTCTGTTATATGTTTCATGTTGCTGTAATTGTAAAGGTTAAATTGAATTTGTATAGTTCCCCCCTCATTAGATTAGTGTAGGAAGCGATTTTTGCACACCTAGCTTCCTTTCAGTTGGTATCAGAGCTTGATCACCTATGATCCTAGTTGTTGGGTAGGGGTTTTTTGAGTTGATCTTAAGTTGAGTGGGAGTTTGTGTAGAGTATTTTAAATCTTATTGCAGCAAGGAGATGGCAAGCACATCTAGAAGAATAGAAGTGGAGAAATTCAATGGCATTAATTTCGAGCTGTGGAAGCTCAAGATGGAAGACATGCTTGTTGATCGAGACCTTTGGGAAAGTATCAATGGAACAAAACTAGCTATAATGTAACAAGCTTATTCAGATCTCAAGGATTGGAAGGCTAAGGGTCTCATAAGACTTAGTCTTGTTGATTCTGTCCTGTTAAATGTCCATGAGGAGAAAATTGCAAACTTGCTTTGGAAGAAGTTGGGAGATGTGTATCAAGCCAAATCCCTGATTAATAAACTTTTTTCGAGAAAGAAGTTGTACTCTCTTTGAATGGAGGATGGAGGATCTTTGTAGATCACCTAAATGTTTTTAACATGTTGGTTGCACCATCAACATCTGTTGGTGTGAAGATGGAGGAGGAGGATCGGTGTATGACCCTACTTTGTTCTTTACCGGATTTGTGGGATCATCTTGTCATGGTTGTTGGGAGCACCACATGCACTTTCAAAATGGATGAAGTGGTATCTTTGCTGTTATCCAAAGAGATGCAGAGAAAGTCTTTTGAGGTAGCCAAAGAGGCTCTTACGGTTCATGGAAGACCCAAGGAGAAAGGGAAGAAGGACAAGAAAGCTGAGAAGGGTAGATCCAAATCCCGTGGGAGATCCAAATCTCCTGGAAAGTCCAAGGCTCTCTGTTGGAACTATGGTAAATCTGGGCATTTCTGAAAGGAATGCAAAGAGGAAAAGAAAAAGAAGAAGAACCCAGATTTAGATTCTGACAAGTCACAAGATGATGGTGATGCCTTCATCACAACCCTGGCAACCCATGCATCTGATGATGTGTGGCTGATTGATTCTAGTGCATCATTCCACATGACCTCGCATCAAGACTAGTTTACTAAGTATGAGGAGTTCAATGGTGGAAAGGTGTACCTGGGTGATGACTCTCATCTGAAGATTGTTGGTCATGGAAGAGTCTCTCTCTAATTCCCTGATGGACGAGTGAAGGGGATCTTTGGAGTTATGCACATCCCAGGCTTAGCACAGAACCTGCTTTCTATAAGTACGTTGAATGATGCAGGTGTGCAGGTTGTCTTTTCGAAAGAAGGATGCAAGAGGACTAGAGTAGCTATGGTGCTTGCTAAGGGTACTAGGAGAGGTACTTTGTTTCAGTTGGAGGCATGCGTTTCACAATGCAATAGTTCTTCTAACTCAAGGAAGAGGGCAGCAGTCACTTTATCCCCACCATTTGAATGAGTAGTGAAGAAATCTGTTGTATCTAGTCCTGATGGTTGTATTCATGCCTTGGAAGTTAAGCTTCCTACTGAAAAGACAATGTTATGGCATAAGAGATTTGGCCACATTGGTGAGAAGGGTCTGCGTACCCTAAAAAGTAAGAACTTCGTTGAGGGGTTAGATGATTGTAATCTTGAGTTTGACTTTTACGAACATTGCATATATGGAAAACAAAACCATGTTTAGTTTTATTCAAGTTCTCATAAGTCTTCTGGTGTGTTGGACCTTGTTCATTCTGATGTATTTAGTCCTATTAATGTTCCTTCATAATCAAAATCTATATATTTTGTATCTTTCATAGATGACTATAGTAGAAGGACATGGATTTATTTTCTCAGAAGCAAATCTGAAGTCTATAGTAAGTTTAAGGAGTTTAAGGCCTTTGCTAAAAATCAGACTAGTAAAAAGATTAAATGTTTGAGAACTGACAATGGTGGTGAGTTATGTTCTATAGAATTTGATAAATATTGCAAGGAACTTGGGATTGAAAGACATAAGACAACTCCATACACCCCACAGCAAAATGGAGTTGCAGAGAGAATGAATGGGACACTAATGGAGAAGGCTAGGAGTATGCTTAGTGGAGCTGGCCTAGAACAAAAATTTTGGGCTGAAGCTATTACCACTGCTTGTTATCTTGTAAATAGATCTCCTACATCAACCCTTGTTGGAAAGACACCCATGGAGGTGTGGTCCGGTGGAAATACTTCAATAAGGTATCTTCATGTTGTTGGTTGTGAGGCATATGCACATATGCCTAGGGAGAAGCTGTCAAAATTGGAGAACAAGATTGTTAAGTGTATCTTCATTAGCTATGGTGTCGGTGTGAAAGGATACAAGCTTTGGGACCCTGGGGATGAAAAATTTTTGTATAGAAGAAGTGTCATCTTTAGAGAGCTAACACCTTCTTCCACTATTTTACAGCCAAAAGAAAAAGAAAAGAAAGAGGATGTTGTTCAGTTTCCTACTACCCTTGAGAAGACTGAACAGAAAGACAATGTTGGACCTGATGATGAGGAGAGCTCTTGCAGCTCTGAAAGCTCAGATGAAGAAGATGAACCTCAACCTCAGCTCTTGAGGAGGTCCACATGAATCAGGAAGCAACCTAAGAGGTTTGGTTTTACATTGCTTGGTTCTAGTTGTGCTTTTTCTTTGCTTACTAACAGTGATGAACCTAGAACTGTATCAGAGGCTATGGATATGAAAGATGCAGGTTCCTAGAAGGAGGCCATGGAGGATGAGATGGCTTCTTTGGAAAAGAATCAAACTTGGGACTTGGTGCCTTTGCCTCTTGGATGGAAACCCATTGGATGCAAATGGGTGTTCAAGAAGAAATTTGGTGTAGATGGCAATGTTGAGAAGTATAAGGCCAGATTGGTTACGAAGGTGTATTCACTAGTGGAGGGTATAGATTATGGTGAGATCTTCTCTCCCATTGCAAAGTTGACATCCATTTGATTCATGTTATCTCTTGCAGCAGCTTATGACTTAGAGGTAGAATAGATGGATGTGAAGACAACTTTCCTTCATGGTGATTTGGAGGAAGAAATCTACATGTCACAGCCAGAGCATTACATAGTGAAAGGTAAAGAAAATTTGGTTTGCAAGTTAAAGAAGTCTTTGTATGGTTTGAAGCAGTCTCCTAGGAGGTGGTACTTGAAGTTTGATGCCTTTGTGTTGTCAATTGGTTTTGTGAGATCGAAATCAGATCACTGTGTGTATTATAAGTTGGATGGTGATCGTATTCTCATTATTGCATTGTATGTTGATGATATGTTGCTCATTGGGAAGGGTAAGAATATGATTTCTGATTTTAAATCTCAGTTGTCAGCACAGTTTGAAATGAAAGACTTAGGGGCAGCTAGGTAATTCTAGGAATGGAAATTAGAAGAGATAGAACTAACAGAAAACTTTGGTTAAGCTAGAGTAAGTATGTGAAGACCGTGTTGGATAAGTTCAGCATGGCAGATTTGTAGACCATTGTGTGTTCCTGTTTCTTTGGGGACAAAGTTGTCTATTGAGGATTGTCCAAAATCTCCTAGTGAGGTGGAGGACATGAGCAGAGTACCTTATGCTACTGTTTTTGGTAGTTTGATGTATGCTATGGTCTGCACAAGTCTAGACATTGCCCAAGTAGTGGGAGTCCTTAGTCAATTTATGGCTAATCTTGGACGGATACATTGGGATATAGTTAAGCAAGTATTTAGATATTTGAGGGGTACTTCTAAGTATTTTATATTCTATCATGGTAATGTTACAGGACCTCTGCATTCTGTTAATATTCATAGATTTGTGGATTCAGATTGGGTAGGTGACATTCACAGTAGGAGATCCACCAGTGCTTATGTATTTACACTGTTTGGTGGTGCTATTAGTTAGATGAGTAAGAGACAACTTGTGGTTGCCTTGTCCACGATAGAAGCTGAGTATATGGCAACAACTAATGCTTGTAAGGAAGCCATTTGGCTTAAGATATTGTGTTCAGATATTGGTGTTGATGCAGGTCAGATTATGATCAGTTGTGATAGTCAGAGTGAGATTTGCCTTGCGAAGAATCTAACTTTCCATACCAAAACAAAGCATATTGATGTTTAGTTTCACTTCGTATGAGAGATGGTAGAGAATGGGAAGCTAAATTTGGAGAAGGTAGATACTTTGAAGAATTTTGCAGATGCATTGATGAAGCCAGTGGGCACAGAGAAGTTCAGATGGTGATCAGAGTCTATGGGCCTCTTGGCCTATAGTAGTTAAATCATGTTATTCTATTGGCTCTTATAAGGTGTTCAACAAGTGGGAGAATGTTGAGAATTAAGGTGTCTCAACCTTGGTAATTCCTTGCATTATTTATGATTGTATTTATTTATTCATTGCCTATGTTGTAAATTAATTGTAAATTCCATATTGTCATTTTGTGGGATGTGGCACGGTGATGTGTCATCCTACATGGAAGATGACAACTTGTAATTTTGTCTTCACATTAGGAGATAGGCATCCCACTTTGTGGTAGGAGTATTTTTCCATGTGTTGGCATCATGGATGTTGTGTAAGGGAATGTTGACCAAAATGGAACAAGTATGATGGATACCTATGATGAAGTTATGACATGTAAGAGTCAGAAATAGAAGCTGGTAAGACAGGTGAAGACATGTGTCATGAAGCATCTTTGAAAAAGGCATATTTGGGTGCCCCAAGGTGGACTATGACATGTTGTAAGAGAATATGTTATTTATAGCTTGTGTATGACAAATTCTATTACAGTTGTAAGTTGTAACTGCTATGACAGATTCTAGGATGGTCGTAAGAGTCGTAAGAGCATCTATCATAGCCTATTTTGAAAATAGGTAACCTCTTTGGGATGGGAGCTGTGGACAAGTGTCGGGAACATTCTACAATGTTGACCAAGTGTCCATAGGCATGGGTTTTGGGCCATGAGGCCAAGTTGGATGCCCATTCCAAGATAGAGCCAATTTTGCCTTGTATATTCTATATAAACAGGTGCTTGGAGGAGGAGATGTAGTATGTGATTGATAGGTAATGTTATGCTACCGGACTGACTCCAGACACGATTGTCACAGACTATTGAAGCTTGCATTGCAAGTGTAGTGTAAACACCATTTAGTTTTGATAATACATTGTGCATGTTTCTGAGTGTGGGGTTTTTCACCCAATAAGGGTTTTCCCCACGTTATATCTTTGTCTCTCTTCTTCTGTCTTCTTTCTGGTTCATGTGTATTGCTGCAATATCTCTATCATATGTTTCATGTTGCTATAATTGTAAAGGTTAAATTGAATTTGTATAGCTCTCCCCTCATTAGACTAGTGTAGGAAGTCATTTCCACACACCTAGCTTCCTTTCAGTGCCAAAATGTGTGAGGGTAAAATTGAGTTTGATAGATCAAGCATGAATAACAAAACCTAAACCTACAACCTTCAAGAAATTGATCTAAACAATAACCTAAATTCAATGCAAATGAAATAAAGAGTGAAATCACCTAGATTGTATGAATTCCTTGGTTTTTTGTTTATTGCTCTCTCAATTGCATAACCATGATTACAACAAGCGAACATAGGTGATGTGCTCAAAGGTTCAATAAGTGTCCTCAATGATGCGAAGTGTGCTCAAAACATTGTATGAATGCCCAAAGCTTAATGATCGAAGAGGATTTGTGAAGAGATGGATGGATGTATATATAGCTTTTAGGAAAAGATCAATCAACGGTGGAGATAATTCAATGATATGTATGTATGAGATAAATTAAGAAGACATGAAGGAATGTGCACATGACAAGTGTACATGCAAAAAGATGCTTTATTGAGTTAACTACTTTCTTGGCTAAAAATAAGATTGATTTCATAAAAATAAAATGCTTTTTTTCTATTTTATGAGTTGATTGATAAAACAAAGATTTAAAAGCCAATTAACTCACCTTTTGTTTTGCTTTTTGACATGCTAAAAATCTAAAAATAAGACTGATTGTGCACATAGAAGAAAATATTATTTTAAGAAGATTTGAAAGATAAAAACAATTAAATAAATAAATTTATTTAATTTATCTTGCATGATGGAAGAACAAGAAGATATGAGGATAAAAATAAATTAAACAAATAAATTTATTTAATTTATTTTGCATGATAGAGGAATATAAATAAAATATTATTTTTTTATTTTTAGAAGATAAAGTCAACTTAAATAAATTTGAATAATTTATTTAATTTTGGAAGAATAATTAGTTAATTAAATAATTAAAATTATTTAATTGTTATGGATAAGAGGAACTAGGATGATGAATTAATTAAATAATTGATTTATTTAATTAATGTGGATTTGAAGATTGAAAGAGGATAATTTAATTAAATAATTAAAATTATTTAATTTAGAAGAATAAAGAGGAGATTTAATGAAATTAATTAAATAAATAGAATTTATTCAATTAATGTTAGAATTAGGGGAATTAGAAGAAATTGATGAAATTAATTAAATAATTAGATTATTTAATTAATGTTAGATTCAAATGATTTAGACAAAACTGATGTATCCAAGATGAACAATGCAAAGGTCATTTTTAGGTGCCTACATGAAGCACTACTTACAGGTCTCTGTATAGCAGTCGAATGGAATATCTAGCAACTTCAAGTATATGGAGACTCTCAACTAGTCATTCGACAAGTCACTAATGAGTACCAAACTAAGGATGACAAGTTGATACCCTACAAAATATTGGTGGATACATACAAGCAACATTTCTCTAACCTCTATTTTGAATAGATTCCTTAGGTACATAATAAAGCTGTAGATTCTATGGCTACTATTGGATCACTTGTGGATATGCTTACAAACACTCAGTGATGTGAATTCTTAATCGAGCAACTATTGATATCAGTCGTCAACGTTCCTTCAATTGAAATCATTTGCAAACTTGTTCATCCCAATTCCCCTTGGTATCAAGATATCTATGACTATCTCCATACCAACATCATCTCCTCCAACCTTACATCTATCCAACACAAAACCTTCATCCACCGAGCCTCTTCTTGCACTATTCTGGGTGATACCCTATACCGCAGGAGTCTTAATGGTATCCTTCTTAGATAACTCAGATAAAGCAAACGCTGCCTTAAGAGACATACATGAAGGTGTCTATGGATCACATTCCACTAGTCCAACTCTAGCTAAGAAGCTTCTTTGTATAGGTTATTATTGGCCAACCATAGAACAAGATGAATTCCAATTTGCTAAGAAGTCTCTTCAATGCTAGTAGCATGGAGATTTGATACATGCACCAACACTTGAGCTACAACCTGTTATGACTCCATGGCCTTTTTCACAGTGGGGACTCGACCTCATGAGTAAAATCCATCCATCCTCTTCTAATGGCCATAAGTTTATCATTATTGCCATTGAGTATTTTACAAAGTGGGTGGAAGCTATTCCCATGACCTATACCACCAACAAGAAAATAGCCAAGTTTATCCTAAACTACCTCATTTGCCGATATGGGATTCCCCAAGCCATAGTAACTAATAATGGTAGACCATTCAAGAATCAAGATGTCCATGCCTTGTACACACAATACCATATTCAAGACCACTTTTCCACTCCATATTATCCTAAGAATAATGGCTAAGCCGAGGCTTCAAACAAAACCATACCAAAAATCCTAAAAAAAACGATCAATAAAGCTGGTCGTGATTGGCACCTACAACTGAACCCCACCTTATAGGCCTATCGCACTAGTATCAGAACACCAACTGGTGATACCCTATTTGCTTTATTCTATGGCACTAAAGCCATTTTACCCATCGAGGTTGAGATCTCATCTCTCAGAGTATCTATGCAGCATCTTGTAGATGAAGAGGAGTACAAAATTTCCAGATTGATTAAGTTAGAGTTACTGGACGAGAGGCGTCTCACAACACTTAATCATCTTCATGTCTATCAAAATCACCTCCATTGTAACTAAAATAAGAAGATCAAGGAAAGATTGTTCTAGATAGGTGATCTTGTCCTTAAAGAAAATAATGCAACCAACAAGATAGAGACAAGAAGGGGAAGTTTGAACCGAATTGGTTGGGAACATATGTTGTCACAGTAGTCTATGGATTAGGAGCTTATACTTTATCAACTCCTGAAGGCATTCCCTTGGATGAACCCATCAACAGTGTTCATCTCAAGAAGTTTTATGCTTGATCCTCAAAGTGTGTATGAGGAAAAATCGATTAAATCTAAACTAAACAAATCAAAAACCAATCACATAAAGCGAACCAATCTAAGTAAAAGCCATTATCATAAAATCAAAAGACAAATGAAAGCTCTTACCAAAATTTGTGTTGTTCCCTTTGGAGATGTGTGGATTGCTCAATGAAGATGCGAAACCATAGTTGCAACAAGCAAGTAGTGTGCTCAAGAGATCAATGTCAAGAGATCGTAAGGTTGCTCAATCGACGCATTTTGTATGCTCAAAGCTCTGTTAAGTATGCCTGAGAATACGATCGAAGAGAGAGGCTCAATGAAGGAGATGAGGGGGGTTTATATAGGTTTCAATGAAGATCGATCAATGATCCAGATAATTCAGAAGAATCAATGGAGGAGAACAGTTGAGGAACGTGCAATGAATAAGAAGAAGACAAGTGTCTTGCTTTCTTTTGCATGAGAGGAGTTATCAAGAATAGAAGGATGAGTTAAAGCAATTAACAGAATGTAATAATCAGTTAAGTGATTTAAAACAAGAAGAAGAGATTTGCATGAGAATAAGAAGATATTTTGCTTTATTAAATATTAGAAATATTTAATTGATGAGCAAGAAAGCTTGAATTATTTTAGAGATAAATCAATTTAGAAGAAAAAGCAATTTAAATAGCGAGGAGAGATGCCGATTCCAGTGCATAGACATCGGGCGGAGCTCGTGCGGACGTATAGGAGGCCAACAAGAGCTCCGGCAGTGATAAGTGTTTGAAAACCACAGTTTAATTTGTCATTTTAGGGAAGTTTAAGGCTAGGTCTAGGGAGGGTTTTCAAGTCAGCCAAAAGTGCTTTAGGGTTGTGCAGCGCATCTGGTAGTCGGTCAGAGCACTTTTGGCGTGCCGCAGCGTGGTTGGTAGTAAAGTTTAGCGCGTTTGGTCAAAACACAGCGCAGTTGGTTTTTGGGCTAGCGCCACAGCGCTTTTGGTAAAATGTCGCAGCAACTTTGGCTAGGTAGCGCAGCGCATTTGGCAAGGTAGAATAGCGCGGTTGGTGGGGGAGTGGGAAAATCGCGTCGCTTCTGGTAGTACAGAATGGCGCGTTCGGTAGAATTGTGAGGCACACTTAGAAAACAAGGCGCACTTGGCAGAGAAAAACACAGCGCAGTTGGATAGACAGTGTGGCGCGTTTGGCAAGGAGGTACAGCATGGTTGTATCTAACAAAGCACTTTTGGTAATTCGAAGAAAAGTAGAATTGGGGGCTGAGAAAAAGGGATGCATATCCTAGGCTACCAAAGGGGAAAGGGATGGTTGGGGTTGCATAGCATAGCAGAGGTGTAGATTGGGTTTGAGAGATTTGGTAATGAAGAACTGACAAGTGATTTGTTGTGGATGCAGAGGATTATGCCACCACCGATGTCGCAGGAGTGACACCACCCGATAGCGCAGGAGGTTATACAGCTGACCTGGGAGGACGCATTCTTAGAGCATGCCGGATTGTGGCACGTTGCGCACCTAACACACATTAGGGCGAATCTCACCCTAGTGACAGCAGTCGTAGAGTGATATCACAGTGAGACCTCGTCATTTCACTTTCTGATAGGGGAGGCCACAGTGACACTGGAGGATGTGTACCACATCCTAAGGATTCGGATTGATGGAGAGATAGTAGACTTTGACCCAGCACGGGGCGAGGCAGGCTTGGTGGAGGTCTTCTACACAGATGACCTTTGGATAGATGATGGGGAGATTTGATGGGCAGATGTCCCGAGACTCTGCGACAGGATCAAATGGATAGTGGCATCACTGATTGGCAGCTTCTTGTGTCCTGACAGGAGATCCAGAGGATTATCAGTTGGATGGGGCACAGTGTTATCCAGGATGTTCACACATGGTAGACAGTATGCGTGGGGCCCATGTGTGTTGGGACAATTGTATCACGACATGCACCATTGCATGTATAGGAGAGGTAGGAGCCTCTTAGTAGGGGTGACCTTGTTACAGGTATGGGCGTGGGAGCATATTCTAGTGATCCGACCCATGGCACAGCGCCATCAGGATAGAGGTGAGCCCTATGCATTCCTATATGATGGAGTGATTACACACCAGAGGATGGGGTGGGTTAGCCACTGGAGGCGGCAGATCGACGAGATGGACCTGTTTGTGTGGAGGCCCTGGCTACTTTGTGAGGAGTGGGAGGATGAGCACGAGCAGCTTATGTATTGCAGACAGGCGCGATATCTGTTTGGGAGACGGATAGATGTGATAGAGAGGTACCTACCAGAGCAGGTACTCAGGTAGTTTGGATTGCCACAAGGACTACCAGTGGGGGAGGTGACACATGCCCAGACACGGAGAGAGGGAGGAGACTGGGATGCAGAGATCCCAGTGGCGACAGCTTTAGCAGAGGTACGGGGACTTGTCCCTGTGAGATGGGATTGGGACACAGGGCTGGCAGATCCAGGGACACTGCCAGAGTATGACCAGTACTGGCAGACACACAGGCCAATTAGATTGACTACACCAAGTGTAGCAGGGGTAGTGGGGGAGGTACTAGTCCTTGGTGGGGAGGCTAGGATGAGACGGTAGGGCTGAGCAGCTAGGCAACAGGCAGGTGGAGAGGGCAGCGGTCAGCAGGTAGGTGGAGAGGGTGGCGGCTAGCAGGCTGATGTGGAGATGGTGGAGGCAGTGGGCCCAGTCGTAGAGACTGATCTACAGAGGGTCAAGCGGCTACTATAGGAGGAGATAGCCTGGAGGACTCGATTAGAGCTCCGGATGGTGCACTTGAGGAGGGATAGGGATGCAGCGTGGGTTGAGGTGAGACAGGTTGAGGCCACAGCCCAGGCACAGACACAGGTAGCCTTAGTAGTACAGACAGCCCTGGCACAGGTATAGGCACAGCTACAGGCCCAGGTGCAGGCACAGGCACAGGTATAGGTGTAGCCACTAGCTGCACTAGTAGCAGATGCCAAGCAGTTAGCACAAGTCACGAGGGAGAGAGATGCAGAGGTACAGCTGCGGTTGACAGCAGTAGAGGCCACACTATTTAGAGTGAGGCAGGAGAGAGATGAGGCACGTTGTGCACTGGGTGCAGATTAGAGGAGCCTATATAGTGAGCTCATCCAAGTGCAGGGTGAGCTAGTATCAGCTGGCTGGGAGGCAGAGTATTACAGGGGTCTGTATGTGGGTGTGGTGCCAGCAGCTCAGCAGGCACCGAGTTACAAAGAGAGGAACCGGTCAGGGGCATCTGGATCCCAGAGGATAGGGCAGTCAGTATCCTTAGTGAGAGGACCATTTTTACCACCAGGGGGAGGAGGAGGACCAGCAAGGGGACCTCCACCGAGCACAGGGGGAGGACAGGGGCCACAACAAAAGGGCAGCTCTACCCACTAGAGCGCGTATATTATTGTATCATATTTGTACCATACTTGTATCACGATGGACACTTGTACACTATACCATTTGTATCATTTTGGACAGATGCCTGCGTGCATCTTGATGTATATTTTGCGGGCTCTTGATAGCCTTGATGTACTATTTTGATGTATATTTGGATGTATACATATGGATTATTGATGTAGACATAGTCATTTTGTATTATGATGACCTTTATATGAGACATATGATGATCTACTTGGCTCACTTGTTCATACTTTTTATGTATGCATTCCTTGATGTCATGGATGTGATGATATGTATGCATGATTATGGATTCATTTGATGACATATGTTGCTTATTTGATGCTTATAGATGTATGATGATAGAGATGTATGATGATATAGATGTGATGACTAGTGATATCTGACATGTGGGTTTTACAGATATGCACCAGAGAGAAGCACAGGAGGAGATGGGAGACAGAGACTGTTGATCGATTATGCAATAAAAATGATATAAAGGTTGTGGGAATGGATGAATGAGCTTATTGCAATGGTTTCACATTTGTATATAAAGAGCAATCCTTATTTTGATATAGCACGTGGATAATTCACCACCAAGGTATAAAAGACCAAGGTGCAGTAATATCTGAGTGCATGGACGTTGACTCTGCAAGCAAGCGGTTTGAACTTAGATCCCTTTAGACATAATATAACCTTGTTGGAACATGTGAATAAGCCATAGTCTTGAACATAAAATAAACTTCAATACATGTAAATGCAAGAAGAAGATTAATATGTAAGATGCTAGGTCGTAACACACACAAGATAAATATAATGTTAAGAAAGATACTAAAGCTCATTCCTCAAACATGGCACACAAAAGCAATGATTATGCCCCCAATCCGTACTACATCGTAACATACCAAGATTATAGATAAATCAAGGTAGTCTTGAATAGGTAATAGAAGAGGAACAAAAGATAAACCATAACATAAATTGACTGACTTACAAAGTAAACATACAACCAACATATTCTCTTGCCAAAGAGGTTGCTCAGGATAGATTGGATAGGAAAGATAACAGCCTTATCGTAGGAACTCTGTGTCCGTTAAAGGGGGCTATCTACCTAAAAAGACAATGTCTTGCTGTAGGAAATGTCACATGTCGCAGGAGACGCGTGTGTTGGTCTCGACAATGGAACACTATGCAGAAGACAAGCTTGTTGATCTAGGGCTTTGGTTAAGCGATAACTAGCTGATGTTGGCAATCGGTATGCAGGATAGTAGATGACTCCGGAAGGAAGCTGCTTTGCTTCAGGTTTGTTAAAGACTTTTTCTTTGAAAGGATGTGCTAGCTTGCTACTTGAGTTAGTCAAGTTGAGGTGAATGGATTTTGACAAATGGGAGACTAGAAGGATGAAGTGCAACTGGATTGAGATGGGTGGAGAATGATGGGTTGTGTGTGCCTGAGTACTAGATACATCCTTCGTATTCCAGACTACCTACATACCCTGTATCCACGGGATCAAGGCACACGACGATGAAAAGAATAAAAAATGATAATATGTAGTTCTAGATAGAGTGATGAAATGGGTCAAGGTGGAAGGGGGAGAGCTTATGTACCTGAGTACTGGAAACTTCCTTCATATTCTAGACTGCCTACATACCCATATCCATGGGATCAAGGTACCTTAAGATTGCGATGAGATAATATGTAGTTCTGGGTGATGTGATGATGTGGATCGAGGTGGAGAGGAGGGGATCTTATGTACCTGAGTACTGGATACTTCCTTTGTATTCCAGACTACCTACATACCCATATCCATGGGATTAAGGTACCTTAAGATTGAGAAGAGATGATATGTAGTTCTGGTTGATGTGATGATGTAGGAAAAGTGTTGAGAAGATAACAGCCTTATCATAGAAGTGATGTGTCCATTAAAGGATGCTATTGGTGGAAAAGAGAAAAGATTGAAGAGCGCGTTGCGAACCACGAACAAGGAACCCATCCTAGACCTAAGTTAAGGAAAGAGTTGCCCCCATTCTGGTAGAGGAAACTGTACGGGTGACTGCCGAAGAAGACATAGAAAGCTTTGACCTAGGACAAGACAGTGTTAACTATATACATAGATCAAGACATGGGGAGACGATGATGGACATTGACAAATATCCAAGCTATACTAGATAGGGAGATGGAAATGCAAACAAAGTCAATAGTTTTATTATGGATGGATGGATAAAGTGTGCTTTGTGCACTGGACATGGAGTGGATAGGACTCGATAGATGATGGATACTAACTCTACACATAGCATCTGTTTGCCAGGTTTTCACTATGGTACTTATCCAAGGCGCCTGTTTACCAAGTTTTCACCAGAGGACAGATTTTTTTTTGTTTTTTTGTTTTTTTTGTTTTTTGTTTTTTTTGGAATACTTTGAGGATCAGGCATAGAACTTCTTGAGATGGACACTGTTAAGTGGCTCATCCAGAGGAATGTCGTCAGGTGTAGCTAAAGTCTAAGCTCCTAATCCGTATGCTGCTATCACAATAAAGGGACCTAACCAGTTAGGCTCAAACTTGCCCTTCTTCTCTCGATCTGCTTGATTTCTCTGATTTTCTTTTAGTACAAGATCACCAACTTGAAACTGTCTTTCTTTGATCTTTTTTTTGTAATTACATCGAAGGCAGTTTTGATAGACATGGAGATGATTAAGTGCGGTAAGGCACCTCTCATCCAGTAGTTCAAGCTCAGCTAATCTGGAAGTGCGATACTCCTCTCCGTCAATCAGGTCCTACATGGATACTCTGAGGGATGGGATCTCGACCTCTATAGGTAGGATGGCTTTAGAGCCAAAGACCAAGGCATATGGTGTGGCACTAGTTGGTGTTCTGATACTAGTGTGGTAGGCCCATAGGGCGGGATTGAGTTGCAAGTGCCAATCATGACCAACTTCATTGACTATTTTCTTGAGTATTTTGAGAATGGTTTTGTTGGAAGCCTCAACTTGGCCATTACTCTGTGGATAGTAGGGAGTTGAAAAGCGATGTTTGATATTGTATTATGTGCACAAGGCATGGACATCTTGGTTCTTGAATGGTCTCCCATTATCAGTGACAATGGCTTGGGGAATACCATACCGGCATATGAGGTAGTTTAGGATAAACTTGGCTATTTGCTTACTAATGATATAGGTCATAGGAATGGCTTCCACCCACTTCGTGAAATACTCAGTGGTGGTAATGATAAACTTGTGGCCATTGGAGGAGGAAGGGTGGATTTATCCTATGAGGTTGAGACCCCATTGAGAAAAAGGCCATGGAGTTGTCACAGGTTGTAATTCATGAGCTGGTGCGTGAATCAAATCTCCATGCTGCTGGCATTGTAGACACTTCTTAGAAAACTGTGCAGCATCTTGCTCTATTGTAGGGCAGTAATAACCTGTTCTGAGTATCTTCTTAGCAAGATTAGGACCGGTAGAATGTGCGCCACAGACACCTTCGTGTATGTCTCATAAGGTAGCTTCGGCTTCTTCCGCATTAAGACATCGTAAGAGGATACCATCGAGACTCCGACGATATAGTGTATCACCCAGAATGATGTAACGAGAGGATCGACGGATAAAGGTTTTGTGTTGGGTGGATGATAGGTCAGGGGGAAAGGTTTTGTGTTTAAGGTATTCATAGATATCTTCATACCATGGGGAATTGGGACCAACAAGTTCGCAGATGATTTCAGTAATGGGAACATCAACAGCGGGTATCAACAATTGCTTGATCAAGAATTCACATTTCTGTGTATTAGTAGGCATGTCAATCGGTGACCCTACAGAAGCCATAGAATTTGCAGCTTTGTTATGCTCTCTTGGAATTTTCTCAAATGTGATGCTAGAAAAATGTGGTTTGTAGGCATCCACTAGTTGCTTGTAAGGGACCAACTTTTCATCCTTTGTTTGGTACTCATCCGTGACTTGGCGAATGACTAGCTGTGAGTCTCCATATACTTGTAATTCTGTGATGTCCCATTGAACTGCTGTGTTGAGACCTATAAGGAGTGCTTCATACTTGGCAATGTTGTTGGTGCAAGGGAATGCAAGCCAATATGACTTAGGAATATAGTCATTTTGAGGTGTGACAAACAAGATGCTGGCCCCTAATCCATGCTATGTGTAGGAACCATCAAAGTACAACTTCCACATTATTGAGTTGGAAAGAGTGAATAGATTCTCATCTGGAAAGTCTGCTACCATAGGGTGTGTATCTTGCATAGGTGCTTCTGCCAGTTGATTTGCTAGTGCTTGTCCTTTGATTGCTTTACGATCCATGTACTCAATGTCAAACTCACTAAGGATCATGACCCATTTAGCTAGTTTGTCGGTAAGAGCTGCTTTTGCTAGTAAATACTTCAAGGGATCAATTTTGGCTATCAAATTTGTGTTTTGGTTCAACATGTAATGCCACAACTTTTGGGAGGCGAACACTACTACTAAACAAGCTCTTTCCATCTATGAATAATTGAGTTCATATCCCACCAAGGTTCTACTAATATAATAAATTGCATGCTCTTTTCCTATTTCATCATTTTGTGCTAGAAGGGCCCCTATGGCTGAATTTGTAGTGGAGATGTATAATATCAAAGGTTTGTCCACAACTGGTGGAACCAATACAGGAGGTGTAGCCAAATACTCTTTAAGCTGATCAAATGCTGCTTGACACTTATAATCCCATCGGAATGAGACATCCTTGTGGAGTAAGTGTTGAAATGGTTGACATTTATCTGCTAGCTGTGAGATGAAATGCTTGATGGACTGTAAACTTCCCTAAAGGCTCCTTAATGCTTTAAGATTCTTTGGTGGAGGCATCTCCACTATAGCTTTTACTTTTGCGGGGTCTACTTCGATGCCTCTACGAGAGACAATGTATCCCAACAGCTTTCCTGATGTTACACCGAAGACACACTTCTTTGGATTGAGTCTTACTTGGTATTTCTCGAGCCTATCAAAGATCTGTCCTAGAACTTGTATGTGATCTGCCCTAGAAGATTTAGCTAGTATGTCATCCACATAGTCCTCCATGATGTGATGAAAGAGGTCGTGGAATATCACTGTCATTGCTCTCTG
This sequence comes from Cunninghamia lanceolata, assembly GCA_027924645.1. Lineage (NCBI taxonomy): Eukaryota > Viridiplantae > Streptophyta > Pinopsida > Cupressales > Cupressaceae > Cunninghamia > Cunninghamia lanceolata. Next base: position 7,773,999 of record BSBN01000252.1, on the reverse strand, counting down.
ATAGGTTGCTCCTGCATTCTTTAGACCAAAAGGCATGACACACCAACAATAGTTACCCCAAGGGCAAGTAAAGGTTATTTTATGTTGGTCTTCTTCTGCTATCCTTATCTTATTGTAACCTGAGAATCCATCCATGAGTGAAAGCATCTCGTGACCTGCTGTCAAGTCCACTATAATGTCAATGTTTGGTAGTGGAAAGTCATCTTTGGGACATGCTTTGTTGAGATCTCTAAAATCATTACACATGCAGATGCGCCCATTGGGTTTAGACACAGGTACAATATTGGATACCCAATCTGGATAGTCAATAGGTCATATGAACTTTGCATCTAACAGTTTCTGTATTTCAACCTTTACCAAGAGATCTATTTGTGGGTGCATCTTTCTCAACTTTTGCTTGACTGGTTTAACCTTTTGATCAACTGTGAGATAATGGACAACTAGCTTGGGGTCTAGCCCTGGCATATCAGCATAGGTCCATGTAAAGTTGATGGTTCTCTGTAAGAAGAATGTGTTAAGGTTCTTGTGCTCTGTTTCTGATAATGATGCTGCTAGGAATGTGGTCTTTGGATTTTGCTCTATGCCCAGGTTTATCTTTGTAGAATCTTCCACTAGGAGTGCTGATTTCTCTTGATACTTAGATGGTAGGGGAAGGTCAAATCCTCCATGCTCAGGTGCCACAGTTGGGTTTTCACCTTTGGATACGTCCTTTATTTTTACTATTTTGTGATCAGGAGGTGCCACAGTGTGGTTTTCACCTAGAGATCTTTCTTTTTTTGTACTTTTGCAACTAGAGGATTTGGCATTCTCACCAAAATAAGCTGTTGGTTCTAGTTCCATTACAAAACCTGCTTTATGATCGCCAAGAGGGATACCTTCCCAAAGTCCCATTAACCCAGCTAAAGCTTTGTCATTCTAAAATACATCTATCACGGGGGACCCTTGTTGGTCCCAATCGATAAGTTCAGGGTAGACAAGTGGTGACATTCTGGGTGCTGGTGGTGGAGGTTAAGGATACGGAAGATAGCGTAAAAATGGAGGATTTTGTGAAGAGGTTGGTCATATGGAGAGAAGAGTCATCGATGATATCCTCTGTAGACATTGAATCGGTGGGAAAAGTGTCAGCTACCTTGTCGAGGATATACTCAATGTCCAAGGCATGCGGTACCTTCTTACCAAATCCTAATCCCTTCTTGTCTAGCTTCTTTGTCACAACAATGGGTTCCATAGTTCCTTGATTCTGTTTCCCAAGGCCACCTTTGCCTTTATAGCCCATGTTTTTTACTATCCTTAAGCCATTGCCATATTATTTGACTAGTATTGTGACTGGTTCTTTCTCCTTATAGAGCCAAGAAGAAATGTCCTAAATAGTTTCCTCTTCCAATAATCGTCTATGTTGGAATTGGGTTAGGAATGTTGGGGGAGGAATAGCTACTTTTTTGGTTACTTTGGCAATGTGTGGTTGGCCATAAGATTTTGGAGATAAAGGCATCCACCCTACACAACAAGATTTTGAGATATCGTAAGTGCCAAAGCCTATATCTCGGATGCGAGCCGTGATTACAGGCAGCGGATTGGGTTCACTTGTAGAGGCTAGAGTCAGCGTTGCAGGGTCAACATAAAGTGGGGATTCAATGGCTTTGTCATTTTTAGGCACTTGGTTGCAATTCTTATAAATGCCTTGCAAGACACGACAGAATTCAAAAGGATTGGGGTCTCCTGGGGTAGTTATCTCTGTACCATTATATGGGAACTTGAGAGACTGATGGTACATGGAGGGAACAGCTTTCATTGCATGGATCCATGGGCGGCCTAGGATAATGTTGTAAGGCAACTCAATATCAAGAACTTGACACCTGGTTTCAAGCATGATAGGGCCGAGTTGTATTGGCAAGTGGATAACACCTTCTGAGCGGCGTTCAGCATCATCATACCCCTTGATTGTAATACTATGATCAGAGTTGACATGATCCTCAGAGTATCCCAATTGCTTAAGTAACTTTAAAGAATAGATGTTGAGACTAGCACCACCATCTATGAGTATGCATTTGATTTTGCGCTTATGGATGAGAACCTCGATATGAAGGGCATCATTGTGACAAGGATCATGGGATGGGAGATCTTTCTCTAAGAAGACAACATTGTAGGGCGAACCAATGTTACCTACTATAGCTTGGAAATCTGTGACTGCTATGTTGTTAGGAACTAAAGACTCTTGGAGGGCTTTTTCTAGCACCACTCTATGTGCAGGTGATGACCGTAGAAGGTCCAAGATAGAGATCTATGCTGGCATTTTCCCTAAATGTTCGACAAGATTATAATCAGATTGAGTCGGAAGACTAGGTGTAGGACCACGAATGGTGACACGACCACAACGAGTTGTAACGGCGCAATCCATAGATTTGCCTTTGATTGTGAGGGTAGACACTCGACTCTCTTCAAAATGACCTACAATGGAATCAAAGGAAGTGGAAGCATGATTGATACCTTTACCTCTATCCTGAGGAGGAGGTGGACCATGATGAGGGAATGGTTCCTTGTACATATCGAGATCTTTGTTCATGTGTTGAGTTGCTTGTTCATTCTTAAAAGTGATTAGGTTGCCGTCAATGAGATTTTGGATGAGGTGCTTGAGTTTCATGCACAATGTAGTCCTATGTCCTTTGCTTCGATGGAATTCACAGTATTCATTTTCTCTATACCGTGCAGTTTTATTAACCAGTTCACCATATGGGGGTGCATCTGGTAAGGTGATGAGTCCTTTTTGTAAAACCTATTGTAGGACAGACTCCATAGGCACTCCCAATGGAGTAAATTGACATCGTGGAGGGTAATCTTGTTGAGGTCGCTCTTGTTGTCGTTGTTGTTGATTTTGATACGGTTGCCGCTGTTGTTGTTGTTGTTGAGATGGAGCTTGACTTGGTTTGGAGAGCTGCAGTGGTGTTTGCAACATTTGGACATGTTTAGAATCGACCACCCCATCGTTGACCACATTTTTGTTCTTATTCCAATATTTGGGTTTATCGCTCGATTGTTTATGAGGAGCATTTTCTTTCGTTTCTTTGAAGATTTTGACCACACCCTTAGCAATGAGGGCCTTCTCAATATTGATTCCTTTGTATGTGATTTCGTCGAAGGTCATAGCACTGAGGATTTGCAAGTGGAAACCTAACTCTTGGTTGAGGTTCTGCATAAATATGCTAACAATTTGTTTCTCAGGAATCTTGAAAGGGAATTTGCTAGCCATTTGTCTCCACCGTTGAAGGAAAGAAATGAAAGTTTCCCCATTTTTCTGTTTGTTGTTGCATAGATCAGTCATGGAAATCTCATGCTTTGCGTTGTAAGAAAAGTGGGTGGCAAACTTCTCTGCTAGCTCATTGAAAGACTTGATACCCATGGGTAAGTGTGAGAACCATTCTATAGCTTGACCTCCAAGACTACGAGGAAAGAGACGCATAAGATATGTGTTGTTATGTGAGACCTTGAAGCAAGCAAGATAGAATTCCCTGAGATGGTCTTTTGGGTCACCTTTTCCTTTGTATTTATCAAACTTAGGAATAGTAAAATTTTGAGGAAAAGGGATCATTGGTAATGACCGATCAAAAGGATAAGGACACACTTCCTCTAAAGAGAAGGTCTTCTTGGTGTGGCCAAACGTAAGATCAGATAGCTGTTGTTGAACTTCTGTGATTTTTAGCTCCATAGTCGTGGGAGGGGTTGGTAACATCTCCTGTTGTCCAAAAAGTGGTTGGTGTTGCCCATACAAAAGATTATAGTGTAATCCATGCACACTGGTGTTATAAGGGTCATAAGATTGATTCGGATCATACGGGTTGTACGTTTGGTTCAGATTGGGTTGGAATTGGAGGTTTTGATTTGGCAGAGGTGGAGGTGGCACTAGGTAAGAATGTTGGCTTTGTGATGGTTGAAGAAAAGTATTGGGTGGAGGAAAGCTAAAGTGCGTTTGATTAGGTTGTGATGGTGGCACATAGCTTTGGGAAATTTGATGTTGGGAATGTTGAGAGTGGCTAGGCAATGTGTGAAAGAAATTGAGCGAGGATGAACGTTGTGGAGGAGGGACATAGGTAGAAGTGATTTGCTACAGTTGAGGTGGCTTGATAACGAGCGTAGAAGAATGTTGTGGTTGGGATTGCATGACTCTAATTGGTTGAGAGACATGAAGGTGTGATGATATAGGAGGTGGTATTTGTTGAGACCCTTGTTGCATGGCTACATAGTTGTTCCCTAGATTGTAATTTGGTGGGAAACCTATCCGTGACGGGGTAACCAAGATTCCACTTGCGATTGGGGTGGACACTTGAGGAGGTGGTTACATATTTGATCGAGGGAAGGTGGCTTGCTTAGCTAACTCTACTTGATGTTGGACAGTTTCTTGTTGGTTTTTATAGATCTCCATAGGAGTCAGAAGCGATGATATGGCCCTCTCTCCTATTGAGTTTTGATAGAGGGGATTCCTATACTGCAAGCTCTATTCAGGTAAGGGCGTGGTCACCATTGACATAGTTTGCACTACTTGTATGGTAGCTTGGGTGTTGTTGTTCTCCTTGAGAGTGGATAAATCAAAATCTTGAGGTAACTTGGCACCTTGCTATGCAAGCAAGCGAAAGAAATGATCCTGGTTCTCACTAAGGATTTTGTCAAAGGCGGCCATGATTCTAGGCTCTTGTATGATTTCATCAAGATCTTGCCCATCTTCTTGAGAGGATTGACCTATTTCAAAGTGTTGCTCTTCTTGAGATGGGGGTTGATCTATGATATAACATTGTGGCACAAAATCCTGAGGCAGGCCTGTAGTATAGTGAGGAATGCTTACCAAAGGAACCCTACCCTCTTGAGATGGGATTTGCTCAATAGTGTATCCTTGTGGCACAAAATCCAGAGGCAAGCCGGTGGTATACTGGGGTGTACTTACCAAAGGGACCCTACCCTCTTGAGGATTGCTTGGTTGGTCAATGTGCGGCATGTTTGGAGAGCTGATTGGTTTTGCCGCAGGTGTACTAGGAGTTACCTTGGGAGTAATGTTGAGATGACCAGATTGCGGTGTGTGAGGAGGTGATTTGTGCTTCCTAGGGCCAACTTGCTTGGACTTCATAGTTTGCTAGAGCCTAGTGGTTACCATGGGATACACTAGGACAAAAGGTAATGTTTGAAAAAAGGACAAACTCTGATGCATAATGTACTGGACCAAAGGTGCTATACTGTTTGACCAGAGGCGCAGGACTGTGCAACCAAAAGCGTGCTACTGTGACACCAAAGGCAACAGACTGAGCTACCAGAAGTGAGTTACTGCTATGCCAAAGGTGAGCTACAGTGACCAAAAGCAAGCTACTGTTATACCAAGGGCGCTGAAGTAGAGTTTTGCTAGAGGTGAGTTACTGCTATGCCAAAGGTGATCTACTGTACTACCAAAGGTGAGCTGCTGTAATACCAGGGGCGCTGAAGTAGTGTCTGATGCTTCTAAAAGGCAAAATTTTGATAGATTGTTTCCATTTCTGATTGGATTTGTTTTGGCAAGAGAAAACACAGCAAACAATGTTGGCACAAACAAGGGACCGACACAACAGATAGTGTATGTTCGAGGCTCCAAACAAGCCCAATGTTTCCACATGTATAAGACAATTGCAATCAATAACAAGCACTTTTTATCCCTAGAGACAAGGTTTCATTGTAGTAGATCAGCTCACAGCTTAATACTCCGTCAATAAAAATATCATTCCATAAAGGTGTCAGATATTTAGTATCTTTGCGAGAGACGATAGGTAGGGATATCTCACCCCCCCTTGGAAATGTCAAGTAGGTCATAAGAGCTTTATGGGCAAGGGAATACTATCTCTTCTCAAGGGAGCCAATGGTGAGTATCTTAAGGGCTTAAATCGATTCCCCTTGCACTGATGATTACCACAATGTTCAGAGGTAGGTCGAGTAGTCTCTATCCAGAATGGTTTTTAGTGACTTTGAGGGACCAACGCCTTACGAGCAATGCGACAAGCTACTAAAAGCTTTAACCAATCCTACTAAGAGTATCAAACACTTCACTTAATGTGAAAATTGTTTCCACAAAGAGCTAGTACACCTCTTTTTAGTTTGGCACCACAAGGTAAGGCTGACGTCAGTTAGGACTTGGCTTTCACCTTATCCCTCTTATATAGCGGTTCAAAGGAAAACTCCGCTTAGGGTCATCCCTTTTGGATGAAGTGCAATCCAAAAGCAGGCCCTTCTAAAGGAAGTACAGAAATGTAAGAGCAAGCACGTCAAACAAAGGTTCAATTGTCCTGTTATAAGAAAAATAAGGTGCAACTAAACTAGGCACACACACGTTTGTAGTTGTCAATTGTCCCTTATGAAATTGAAGTGTTTGGCATTCATGTCCATTGTCCCTTAGAAAATTGAGGTGATTGTGCATACATGTCCATTGTCCCTTAAGAAAAATAGTATGTTCCTAAGACTTAGATTTGCCAAAATGATTTGTTTAATTATCCTTTTAAGAAGGCAGTGTGTCTCTAAGACTTAGTGAGATAAATCAAGATTTCTTCAATGCTTGTCTTGAATGAACATGTTAAAAACACCAATTTGCTCTGTGTGAGTAATAAGAAGCTGCAACAAGTCAGTTAGTTCAACCAAAAATTCACAAGTTTAGCAAAAACAAATTAATTTGACCAGAAGCGAGTTATTGCTATACCCAAAGCGCTTTACTGTCTTACCAACCGCGCTGTAATATAGACCCGAAGCGTCAGAGAATATTACCAGAAGCGCTGTACTGTGTATCCAGAAGTGCGATATTGTTATGCCAAAAGTGATGTAATGCGTACTAGAAGCGTCGTAGGATACTACCAGAAGCGCTAAACAAGATCCAGAAGCGCTTTACTATGTATCTGAAAGCACGATACTCTTATACCAAATGCACTGCACGGTCTCAGATCATAAAAAAATAGCTTTTGTCAAAATAACCAGATCGAAATGGGATTTCATGATTGATCTACTGTTCTAAGAAGTAAATTCTGATAGATCTGAATCATGAACTCCAAAAAATATCAGAAAGTGTAGCAACACAATAGATTAACTCAAATACCGAAGATACCCCTAAATAAGTCAGCTTAGGAAGTATCAAAAGCAGGTTTGAAAGACAAATACAACAGCTTGTCAGACAAATCCACAAGATATGTAATGAGAAAACCCTGCAAAAACACGAAACGAAGTCAGAAACCTAATTTGGCCAAAAGCACTTAATGATACTACCGGACGCGCCATTCTATTATACCAAACGCGTCGCTCTGTGCTACCAGAAGCACCGTAGTACCCCCAAGGGCACTATAATGTGCCTCTAATAGCACTTAATGATACTGCCAGAAACGCTTTGCAATATTGTTTGCGTTGTACCATACTGTGACTTCAAAAAAAATTAATTTCTCAAAAAAAAAGAGGGATTAGTGGGTCCCACCGGGCGTGCCAGAATGTGTATGAGGAAAAATTGATTAAATCTAAACTAAACAAATCAAAAACCAATCACATAAAGTGAACCAATCTAAGTAAAAGCCATTATCATAAAATCAAAAGACAAATGAAAGCTCTTACCAAAATTTGTGTTGTTCCCTTTGGAGATGTGTGGATTGCTCAATAAAGTTGCGAAACCATAGCTGCAACAAGCAAGTAGTGTGCTCAAGAGATCAATGTTAAGAGATCGTAAGGTTGCTCAATCGACGCATTTTGTATGCTCAAAGCTCTGTTAAGTATGCCTGAGAATACGATCGAAGAGAGAGGCTCAATGAAAGAGATGAGGGGGGTTTATATAGGTTTCAATGGAGATCGATCAACGGTCCAGATAATTCAGAAGAATCAACGGAGGAGAACAGTTGAGGAACGTGCAACGAATAAGAAGAAGACAAGTGTCTTTCTTTCTTTTGCATGAGAGGAGTTATCAAGAATAGAAGGATGAGTTAAAGCAATTAACAAAATGTAATAATCAGGTAAGTGATTTAAAACAAGAAGAAGAGATTTGCATGAGAATAAGAAGATATTTTGCTTTATTAAATATTAGAAATATTTAATTGATGAGCAAGAAAGCTTGAGTTATTTTAGAGATAACTCAATTTAGAAGAAAAAGTAATTTAAATAAATAATTGATTTATTTAAATTTAGATAAGATATTTTGGAAGAAATAATTAAATAATTGGAATTATTTAATTTAGAAAATTTGAAAGTAAATTAAATAAATAAATTTATTTAATTGTTGTGCATGATTTTGGAAGAATAATTTTGATTTAATTAAATAATTTAAGAATTATTTAATTGTAGATAAGAGGGAATTTGTTGAATTAATTGAATAATTGGGTTTATTTAATTAATTTTTTATTTTTGAAAAGAGGATAATGATCTAATTAAATAAATAAAATTATTTAATTGTGGAAGAATAACAGAGGAATTTAATTTAATTAAATGTCGAAAGTATGTGATTTAGAAGAATTTGGTGAAATTAATTAAATAATTGGATTATTTAATTAATGTGTGAAATGTAGGTGATTAGGAAGAAATAACAAAATGCAAGTAGTGCAATTACGTGGTCATTTTAGGGTGTCTACACAAAGTATCTTTCAAAAATCCAAAAATAATCTGTCCTCTGCTGAAAACCTGGTAAACAAGCACCTTGGATAAGTACCATAGTGAGAACCTAGAAAATAGGTGCTATGTGTAGATTCAGTATCCACCATCTCTTAAGTCATACATCCATCTCATTCCATATCAATTCAATAATAAAACCCTCATCCATCCATATTGACTTTGCATTTCCACTTTCCCATCTATCATGGCTTGGAAATTATCAGTGTCAGTTGTCATCCTTTAGCATCATCCATAGTCAGTTCAACCATCAGCCTCATATATAGTCAGTTCATCCATCGTCATCCATAATAAAACCTCTACCTGAATGGGGGCACTTTTTCCTTAACCTAGGTCTAGGAATGGATCCTTGTTCATAGTATGACCACATCATCAATCACTATCCTATATCATCAACATCAACAAGAACTACATATCATAATCACCCTCATCTTATGCCTTGATCCCATGGATACAAGGTATGTAGGCAGTCTGGAATACAAAGGAAGTATCTAGTACTCAGGTACATAAGATGCACCCATCTCCCATCTTGATCCATAATCATTTTCCATTTCTCACTACTCGTCTCATCCAAGCACTCTGAACCATCCTACATCATCAATAGCCAAAACTACATATTATCATCATCATCATCGCAATGTGCCTTGATCCCATGGATACAAGGTATGTAGGTAGTCTAGAATATGAAGGAAGTATCTAGTACTTAGGCACATACGATGCACCCCTTCTCCATTTCAATCCATTAACACTTCCATCTCTGTCTTCTTCCATCCATCACAATCCATCCCATCCACATCGACTTGACTAACTTAAGCAGAAAAAAAAACTATGCATCCTTTGAAAGCTCGAGTACTTATCAAACTAGAATCAAAAGACTACTCCTAAAGAAAAACCACTTGTTCATATACCAATTGCCACATCTTCTATAGTAATACATCTATCCTAGATCAACAGCCTTTAACGAATATATTGTTCCTACAATAAGGCTCCATCTACCTTGAGCAACCTCTTTGGCAAGAGAATATGATGGCTATGTGTTTGTTTTATTAGTCAGACAATTTCTTTTTCATTTATCTTTTGTTCATTACTAATACCTATTCAAGACTACCTTGATTTTTCTATATCTTGGTGTGTTGCGATGCAGTATGGATTGGGGCATAGTCATTTGCTTTCGTATGTTGTGTTTGTTGGATGAGCTTATTATCCTACTATGGCTAATATGTATCTTGTTTGTGTTGGAATTAACATCTTGCATATCAATATCTTTTACATCTAAGGTTCTGAATAGGCCTTGTGTGTATTAAGATTATTCTATGCTAAGACTATTCTCCATTCACACATTTTTTCCAACAAGGTTCTATTATGTCTAGTAGATATACGTTCAAACCATGTGTTTGCAGAATCAATGTCTTTGCATTGGATACATCAACACCTTGGTCTTTTATACCATGGGGGCATACTATCCATATTGTTATATCAAAAATAAGGATTTCTCTTTATATATTTAAAGCATAACCATTGCGACTACCTATCCATATATCCAAAATCAAAATATAGTTTTCATACAAAGATCGATCAGTTTTCATCATTCTCTCTATTCTATTTTGTTTCTTCTATCCATTCTAACATCATCAATTGTCTTCTACATACCTAAAAAACTATACGTGTTAGGCATGTAATGATCATAAACATCATAGTATATCATCACATAAATCCATGATCCTAGTATCTATCATCTCATTCATACATCTACAAGCATATACATCATGATACATCCATAGCATATAAAACATCACATGAATCCATAATCATAGTATATGTCATCACATCCATAACATCATCATAACATGTCATCAAATATAAGCATCTATAAGTATATCATCATCATAAGCATACATACATCCATAACATCATCATGAATCATAAAACATCATATATATCTCATCAAGGTCATCAAAATAAACCATGTCTCATTTACATCAAAATGAATGATATAGTACAAAAAAGGCTATCATGAGCCATCAAATTATACATCCAATCGTCATAGGCATCATAGTCCAAATAAATGCATCATTGATACAACATATGTGTACAAAATGCTCTAGCCGTGATTGTGTGAAGAGCTCTCGGTAGGTTGGTGTCCCTATGATCCACTTGTACCAGGTGGTGGTCCTCCTGATAGTGACCTCCTCAGAGACCCCATAACTGATGATCTTGATTGGCATGAAGTTGAGGCTCCTGATTTGTTCCTCTCTAAAGCTAGGCTATCTCTTCTCTATAGGTACAACTCCATAGTATAAACCTCTATAAGACTCTCCTTCACTGTCTGCTGCAGCTAACTTGCCCTGCACACGAGTCAACTCCGCAACCAATGTCAAAGTCACCTGATCGGTGCCCAAGGTGGCTCAGGTCATGTCTCTCTCCCTAATAACCCTCTATAGGCTAGCCTCTGCACCCAATCTAGTCTACACAGCGGCATCCCTCTTAGCTATCAGTCTCGCCACTATCCCATCATTCACTGGAGCTACTACTGGTGTTGGCACCGCCTACACCTGTAACTGCACCTATGCCTGCCGAGCCTCCTCTCTAGCAGTGTCTCTCTCCCTTTGTAATCTAAGAAATCTAAAATCAAGCTGCATATGCCATGCAGTCTCTTGCTACAAGAGTTTTCGTAGCTGCTCTGTCTCTGTCTCTACCTTCTGGGGTGCTCCCACATCTGCCATCTGTACATTGGGTTGGTTCGGTCCACCCTATCCTCCTCTATCCTATCCAACCTGTAGTTGTATAGGTACTACTACCTACACCTGTCTATGTCTCTACCATGCTTCTTGGTGAGCTCTCACCTCCTAGCCTCTACCAGCCACCTCCCCCACTGCTCCTACAACTCTTGGGATTGTAAATCGCATAGGCCTATGCTATAACCAATAGGCATCAATATTAGGTGTCATACTAGGATCTACCTCTCCTAGTATCCAATCCCAGACCACTAGGCCAAGTCCCCTAAGCTCTATTAGCATTGTTGCTGAAACTATCTCTGGTCCCCAATCTACCACCTCCCTCTAAGTCCTAGCATAAATAGCATCATCCACAGGCTCTGGCTGGGGTAGTCCAAACTAGCGCAGTACACACTCTGGTAAATATCTCTCAATTGTATATACACTGCAGCCAAATAAGTACATGGCCTATCTACAATATACTAACTGCTCTGCTTCATCATCCCATGACTCACAGCTGCGCCATAGTCTCCATACAAATGTGTCTAACTCGTCAATCTACCTCCTCTAGTAAGCCAAGGCACCAAGTCGTCACTGTGTGAGTGCACCATCATACAAATGAACAAAGGGCTAGCCATCCTCTCTATGGCAAGGAGAGATAGGCCTCATAACAAGAATATTCTCTCATGCCCAAATGTGAAGCAATGTAACTCTCGTAGACAAACTCATACCATACCTGTATGTACAATCATGTAGGTCATGGTATATAGTTGCCCTAAAACACAAGGCCCCTATGCATACCAGATACCATAAGTAAACATACCCTCTAGGATGGTCCCCCATCCAAATGAAAGTTTGCAAGAGCATCGGTCAGGAACTAGGAAGCCACCAATCAATGCAACAAAAATCCACTGTATCTTGTCACAAAGCCTGCGAACCTGTCCCCATCGGATCTCATGCTCCTCAACACCTAGGTTGGGAGTCATAAATACATCCTTGATTGCCTCCTCACCCTGATTTGTGTCATAATCAACTTGTGTACTATATATAGGGATCCTTAGTATGCACCATACATCCTCTAGTGTGATGGTCGCCTCTCCCATCGGGAATAGGAATGAGCTATGCTCACTGCGCCATCTCTCTACTAATGCAAACATCAAAGATAAATGAGCCCGAACTGGCATCATGTGGGCCACATGCCATAAACCCATCACCTCTAGAAAGACCTCCTCCTTCCACTCTAGATTGGCCATGATGGTTGCATCGATGAAGTGATGCTTCCTAGATATCATGGGTGATAGAACGACCTGCATCCATACAAGTTCAAATTGTTATCCTTTGTACATGACTTAGTCAAAACACTTTGCAAAATCTAAGTAAAATCCTAGTCAAACCAACTCAAATTACATCAACCACTAGGTCAACCACTAAAAACACCTAAGTCAAACCTATCCCGCTTGATCAAACTGGTCAAAAACCCTATCTGCATCAAAGGTGCTTCAACTTGCCAAAGCTGCATTACTGCATGCCATAGGCGCATCACTACACTACATAAGCACATTTTAACCACACCAAAGGTGCATTACTATCCACCAAAGGTACATTACTATGCACCAAAGGCACATTTCTATCATCCAAAGGCGCTTCAAACCCTAGACCTAGTTTTAACCTGCCAAAGGTGCATAAAAAATGTCAAAGGCACAGTTGCATGCCCCATAGATGCTTCAACTTACCAAAGGCGCATGATCACATACCATAGGCACAGTTTTCCTAAAGATCACCTTTTGAAAAATTATTTTTCTCTCATTAAATGCGCTCATAAATGCACCTAAGGACAAGTTTTAGGGTACATACCATTGTTACTACTCTCGCCAATTGCCCGTAGCTCCTGACACGCTCGCCTCGGTGTCTGTCAAGTGGAATCAACATCTCTACAGTAGAAAACTCCTCTAAATCCTCTAAGCTCTCAACTAAGCACAAGATGACAAATCACTCTAAAAATCTTGAACTATGAGTGTGCAAATGATTTGAAAGTGACCCTTTGGGCCCTATTTATAGAGTCCCAACCCTAATTCTTCCCTCCCATTATCTTGTTTTTCTTCGTGTCATCTTATTTCTCCATCTTGTTAGTCTTCAAACATCTCATCTAGTCCTTCTAAGCCTATTTTTATCGCATCACTATCCCTTTCTTCTAGTCATGAGTCAACCCAGTCTTTCTATTGCTTCCCTGTCTTTCCTCTCGAGGGGGCATCCTACGCCAGTTACACTGGGGCATAGTTGTAAAATCATATATTCATCACTGTTTTCTTTGAAACAACACTGTAAAAGGCATTGTATCAAAGAGGGGCAAAATGTAGACACTAAAAAATGACCTTTACACAATTCACCTTGCATACATCAAATTCTGCTAAATCACTTGCATCCAATGTTAATTAAATAACTTGATTATTTGATTAATTTCATCAATTTCTTCTAATTCCCCTAATTCCAACATTAATTGAATAAATTCTATTTATTGAATTAAGTTCATCAAATCACCACTTTATTCTTCTAAATTAATAATTTTAATTATTTAATTAAATTATCCTCTTTCAAATCTTTGAATCCACATTAATTAAATAAATCTAATTATTTAATTATTTCATCACTCAAATTCCTCTTATCCACAATTAAATAATTTTTAATTATTTAATTAGTTAAATATTTTTCCAAATTTAAATATATTTAAGTTGACTTTATCTTCTAAAAATAAATAAAACTAATATTTTATTTATATTCCTCTATCATGAAAAATAAATTAAATCAATTTATTTGTTTAGTTTATTTAAATCCTCATATCTTATCCTTTTCTCCATCATGCAAGAGAAATTGAATAAATTTATTTATTTAATTTGTTTTTATCTTTCAAATCTTCTTAAAATAATCTTTTTTTCTATGTGCACAATCAGTCTTATTTTTAGGATGTCAAAAAGCAAATCTAAAGTTGAGTTAATTGGCTTTAATCACTATTATTTTTATCATCAACTCATAAATTAGAAAAAAAGTATTTTAAATTTATGAAATCAAATCCTATCTTTATCCAAGCAAGCAGTTAACTCAATAAAGCTCCTTTTTGGATGGACACGTGTCATGTGCACGTTCATCATGTCCTCGCAACTCATCTCAACCATCTATTTCATTGATTTATCTCAACCGTTGATCAATCTCTCCTAAAACCTATATATATGTCCATTCATCTCTTCACAAATGCTCTTCAATCATTTAAGCTTTGGGCATTCATAATAGTGCTTTAAGCATTCTTACATCGTTGAGCACATACATCACATCTTTGAGCACATTATCCCATGACCGCTTGTTGCAACATGGTTATGCAATTCATTGAGCAATCCACAAAGAACCAAGAGATCTATACAATCTAGGTGATAACTTTCTTTGTTTTTTATTTGCATTGATTTTGGATATTGTTTAGATCGATCTCTTGAAGGTTATAGGATTAAGTTTTATTATCATTGATTGATCTTTATTTACTCGATTTTTACCTATACATAGTATCAATTACTCATTGTCTGAAACTGTTATCCTTTATTGATTTTTAGAATATGTGATACAAAATTAAAAACAAAAAGTGTTGATAACAAAATTCTCTTTTCTAGATCTTTGTCATATACAGAATCTATCATATATAGACATGATCCTAATCTTCTAATTGTTTTGAACTTCTAAACAAATTCTATTCTACACATGTTGACTCTTCCCACAAACACAATAAGAGGACTTATTCATAGTCAAAAGTAGGGAACTGACTATTACAAAGATAATCTAGATATCATAGTCCTACTATGATTCTTGTTATTCACTATACGTAGGGTAAAAATAAATGAGAATTGTGTGAGATGAGAATTAAGTTCAACAGATCAATCATGAATATCAAAACTCAACCCTACAACCTTCAAGAAATAGATCTAAGATAATAACCCATAATTCAATGCAAATCAAACAAAGAACATTACCACCTAGATTGTATGTATTCCTTGGTTTTATGTGGATTGCTCTTTAAATTGCATAACCATGGTTGCAACAAGCATGGATAGGTGATGTGCTCAAAGATGTAATATGTGCTCAGATGCTCAAAGCCCTGTATGAATTCCCAAAGCTTAATGATCGAAGAGGATTTCTAAAGAGATGAATGGACGTATTTATAGCTTTTAGGGGAAGATTGATCAACGATGGAGATTGATCAATGGTGGAGATAATTCAATGATATCAACAGATGAAATAAATTACAAGATCATGAAGGAATGTGCACACAACATGTGTCCATGCAAAAAGATTTTTTATTGAGTTAATTGATTTCTTGGATAAAAATAAGATGCTTTTCATTAAAATAGGATGTTTTTTTCTATTTTATGAGTTGATTGATAAAAGCAATGATTTAAAGCTAATTAACTCAACTTTTGTTTTCCTTTTTGACATGCTATGAATAAAATTAAATAATAAATTATTTAATTTGTGTGCATAGAGGAAAAAGATTAGTTTTAGAATATTTGAGAAGGTAATTAGAAATTAATTAAATAAATTTATTTAATTTATTGTGCATGATGGAAGAATAAGAAGATATAAATAAAATATTAATTAATTTATTTAGAAGATATAGAAAAGTCAACTTAAATAAATTTGAACAATTTATTTAATTTTGGAGGAATAATTAACTAATTAAATAAATAAAATTATTGAATTATTGTGGATAAGAGGAAATTAAGATGATGAATTAATTAAATAATTGATTTATTTAATTACTGTGGATTTGAAGATTGAAAGAGGATAATTCAATTAAATAATTAAAATTATTTAATTTAGAAGAATAAATGTGGTGAAATGATTGAATTAATTAAATATATAGAATTTATTCAATTAATGTTGGAATTAGGGGGATTATAAGAAATTGATGAAATTAATTAAGTAATTTGATTATTTAATTAACGTTGGATGCAAATGATTTGGAAGAATCTGATGTATGCAAGGTGAATAATGCAAAGGTCATTTTTAGGTATCTACATTTTGCCCCTCTTTGAGACAATGCATTTACAATGTTGTTTCAAAGAAAATATTGATGATGGTGTGTTTTAACAACGGTGCCCCAGTGTAACTAGTCTAGGATGCCCCCTCGAGAGGAAAACCAGGGAAGTGATAGAAGGACTGTGTTGACTCACGACTAGAAGAACGAGATAGTGACGCGATAGAAAGAGGCTAAGAAGGGCCAGATTGGAGATTGGAGGCTGAAATGATGGAGAAACAAGACAAGGGGAGGGAAAAATTAGGGTTGGGACTCTATAAGTAGGGCCCAAGGGGTCACTTTCAGCTCATTTGCATCCTCAGAGTTGAAAAAATCCAGAGCCCTTGTCTTCTAGTGCTAGTTGAGTGCTTAGAGCTATAGAGGAGACTTAGAGAGCAAAGATGGTAGGCATTCCATTCCATGAACACCAAGGCAATTACATCAGGACCTATGGTTGACTAGCGGGGACCCCAACACTAGTATGTACTCCTAAACTTTTCTTTAGGTGCATTTATTAGGCTAATAAGTGTAGGTATAAAAATAGTTTAACCAAAGGCGGGCTAGGTTAGAAAAATGCACATTTGGTCAATGTTGATGCGCCTTTGAGAAAATAGTGCACCTATGGTCGACACAACTGTGCCTTTAGAGAAAACACCTCGCCTTTGGCAACAATTAGGGTTTTAAGATTTTAGACCGCTTTTGGCAAAAAAGTGCCTGCTTTTGGCACACATAAGCATGCCTATGGGCGACAATGATACATCTTTGGTGCGCAGAAATGTGCCTTTGGCAAAAAAAGATGTACCTTTGGCAAAGATGATGCACTTTTGGTTTAACAAGTTTTTGCAAGTTTGGCTAAAATGAGGTGAGGGATTTTGACTAGTTTTTGACTAGATTTGACAAAGTTTAACAAGTTGACTTGTGTGGATGCAGGTCATTTTATCACCACTGATATCTAGGGAGCATCATCTCATAGAGTTAGCTCTGATTGTAGATCTAGAGTGGGAGGAGGAGATTTTCTTAGAGATCATGGGTTTATGGCATGTGGCACATATGACACTAGTTCGGGCCCACCTTGCATTAATGACAACACTAGTGAAGTGATGGCACAATGAGCACAACTCTTTCCACTTACCAACTGGGGAGGCCACCATCACGTTGGAAGATGTATGGCACATTCTCAGGATACCTATCCATGGAACGCAGGTAGACTATGATACCGATTTGGGTGAATTCATACTCAGAAAGATATTTATGACTCCTAATCTAGGTATTAAGGATCATGAGATCCGATGGAGACAGATACACAGACTATGTGATAGGATCCAACTTATGGTGGTGTCTTTGATTAGTGGCATACTGGTTCCCGACAAGCACTCACGTGGACTCTTTATTGGATGGGGTACTATTTTGGAGGGTAGTTTACCTATGGTATCAGGTATGCATGGGAGCCCTATGCTTTGGGGCAGCTATATCATGACATGCATGATTATACATATAGGTTTGGGATCGATTTGCCAGCTGGTGTTACTTTGCTCCATGTATAGGCTTAGGAGAACACTATTATCACTAGGCCAATCTCTCCTCGATAGAGACAACACGTGGAGCCCTTTGTTCATCTATATGATGGTACACTAACATAGTGGTAGCTAGGTGCACTTACTTATTGGTGGAGACAACTTAAAGAGCTAGATACATTCATTTGGCTGGTCGTGGCGCGATTGTGAGAGTTGGGATGATGATATAGAGCATCTAATTTACTACCAACAAGGTATATAACTATTTGGTAGGAGCATTCACATTATAGAGAGGTATCTTCTAGAGAGGGTACTTAGATAGTTTGGGTTGCCCCAACTTGAGCTAGTAGGGGATTCCATATATATATGGACACAAAGGGAGATATCAGCCTAGGGACTGGAGATAGTAGCAGCTACAGCCTTGGCAGATCTTAGAGGACTTGCCCCAGTGGCATGGTAGTGGATCCTAGGGGTAGCTGATGTAGGTACCACTCCAGAGTATGATGTATACTGGTAGCAGCATAGGCCTGTACAATTGACTATACTAGGGGTAGTTGGTGAGATTGTCGGTAGGGGTCAGGAGGAGAGAGCTTGCAGAGTTAGGTGGCAGAGGTAGGCATAGGTGGAGGCACAGGTGCCAAAGCAGGGTGGACAGGATACATCATAGGCTCCTGATTAGCTTGATGTGCAAATGGGGGAGGCAGAGATAGAGGTGGAGCGCCTGTAGAGGCTACTACAAGCAGAGACAACATGCTACACCCGTATAGAGCTATGATACCTTAGAGTGAGATAAGAGGGGGACACTGAGAGGGCAGAGCTGAGGCAGGCCTAGGCTCAGGCATAGGTGCCAGCATAGGTTGTGGAAGACAGAGTAGTAGCTCAGCTAGCTGTCGAGAGGGACACTGCAGTGCAGGCCATGCAACAGATGAGGATAGAGAGATACATAGCGAGGGCTACTTTGGGTACTGACCAGGCCACGATGACATTGGTTAGAGAGCTTACTCACATATAAGGCAAGTTGACCATGGCTAGCTAAGAGGTAGAATATTATAGGGAATTGTACTATGGGGCCATGCCAACTAAGAAAAGATAGCCGAGCTTCCGCAAGAGGAGTAGGTTAGGGGCATCTTCCTCTCGGAGGTCAGGATCATCAGTGATGGATCCACCTAGATGATCAGCAAGAGGACCTCCACTTGGTATAGGTGGATCTCAGGGACAACACCCTATAGGGAGCTCTACTCATAGTCATCAATAGAGCTTGTTGTGTTACTATGATGTACCATTTTGTATCAGTGATGTATACTATTGAGACTATGATGCATATAGGCATCGATGTATATTTTAATGGCTCGTTGATAGCATTTTTGTACTATATTGATCCATTTTCAATGTATATATGAAGAGACACGGCTATTTTGATAAACTTATGAGATGTACATGATGTACTATGATGTTCTATTGCTGATTCATGATGATGTTTATGGATGTATATATACTTTATGATGATGATTTACTTCTATATGCTATGGATGTGTAGATGTTGATATTTGATGATATAGATGATGATGTTATGGATGTGATGACATGTATTATGATCATGGATTTATGTGATGAGGTGTTTACTATGATGTTTTATATTCTATGGATATATCATGATGATGTGTATATGCTTATAGATGTATGGATGAAATGATAGATATTAGGATCATGGATTTATGTGATGATATACGATTATGTTTATGATTATGATGCCTAACATGTATGGTTTTATAGGATTGAAGAAGCCAAATGATGATGTTAGCATGGATAGAAGAAATGATTTCAAATAGAGGAAGATGATAATTGACCAATCTTTGTATGAAAGCTAAAATTTTATTAGGATATATGGATGGGTGTATGGAGAGGTAGATGCAACAGTTATGCTTTAAATATATAAAGAGTAATCCTTATTTTTGATATAGCATATGGATATTATGCACCAAGGTATATAAGACCAAGGTGATGATGTATCCAATGCAAGGATGTTGACTCTACAAACAAATGGTTTGAACTTACATCCACTAGACATAATAGAACATTGTTGGATGATGTGAATGGGAAATAGTCTTAGCATAGAATGATCTAAATACACACAAGGCCTTTTGGTGCAGTGCACCTAGGATATTTTTATGTCATTTATTTGAAAATTATAGTTGTTGAAGACTAAATGGAGTTTTAAAATATTGCAATAAAGCCTTTAAGAGGCATGATGTTGTAGTGGTGGCCTAGTATAGGCATTTTTCTTTAGTGAGTCTGTAGTCATTTAAGTTTGTGATAGTCTATTATTAGACAGTTAGTTTTCTTAGTAAAAAATAGTCAGTCTTTGGCTATTTTTAGCCTTTTCCCACAATGGGAAAGTGATTTACGCAGTTTATTAGTTGTAGAGGATTCATTGAGGAGGTATGGAATCAAATGTATGAAGAGGAGAGAATGTGGAGGATGAAGTGCTAGAGGAAAAAATGATAATAAAATTTGCTATTTCTACCTTTTTACTATCTTTTTGTTGTTTCTCAGTCTGGTATGGGACCGTACAGCTGTGTCAAGTCTCCAAATGTTTAAAATGATTAATTGAATGATCTTACCTTTGTTTTGAACCAAGTTTGGATGGATTTCATTGTCATTGAAGGTTTTAACAAGCAGATTTCCTGTTACTGCTCTTTTCCTGCTCCTATTTTCTACCTTTTTTGTTGTTCCTCAATGTTGCACTCAACCGTACAGTACAATCATGGATATAAATGATCAAAATGTTGTAGTAGATGTTCTTACCTTTTATTTAAGCCAAGTTGGAGGGAATATCAGTGAGGTTTAGTCATCTTGTGGTTGCTTTTTGTGAAGTTGCTCTCAAACCCTTGTTTTGAGGGTTTTAGAGAGGTTTTTGTTTTCCAAACTCATATTGTTGTATTAGAACCCAAAAATGGGTGGAATGAGTGTAGGATGGTGAGTTTTCTAATGGGTTTTGTGTGTACTACCTTTGTAAAACTGACCTAATTAGGCCTCATTGGGAATTGGTACAGTCAAATTTAGAGTGTTGTGTTCCAAAACAACCTATAGTGCATGTTGAGTATGTTAAAGAACAAGATAATGGGTATCCAAAAAACCCATGACAATCTAGTTAGGAGGTCTGAATCTCAAGTTATTGCATGACAGTCCCTTTTCAAGGGCTACAAGGAAGTGGGTCAGTTTGTGAAGGAAGTGGTACAAGGAGGTAACTCTAGAGCATTATGGTGGTTTTGTGAGCTTGGGACAGTCAACCATAGAAGGTTTAGGGTCCCTAAAAAGTTTGGGAAGGTTCCTATGTATATGAACCCAAAAATGGGGTTATTGTGCAGTGTTGAAGCAATGAATAGTGAGGGGACAGTCATGTCCTGTTTAAAGTTAAGTGTTGCATCTTGGTCCACTAGGGTGTAGAAGACTTGTTTGCCCTACCATCCCCTGTATCCTCTTCCTCCATCAATGTTTGTTGTGACCCCTTAGTAGTCTTAGAGGTGTTAGCTCTGCATCAAATTGGTATTAGAGCACAGTTAGTAGGTCTATGAAGTGTTAAGTTGAAGAGGCAGTTTGTCAAGATGCCTCCAAGAGTGAGAAACATGGCTCAAGAGATGAATGAGCTAAAGGAGAAGCATGCTAGAGAGTTGAGGGAGATAAAAGAAAGAATGGCTACCCTAGAACAAAATCAGAGAAGAGGAGTGGCTCTGGGTGATGAGAATGAGTCTGAGGAAGAAGAGGAAGCTGAGTATGAAGATGTGGAAGAAGAATTAGACCCTGAGGATTAGAGGATGGTAAAGTTGTTGAGGGTAGTAAAAGAAGACAAGCACAAGATAAAGATAGATGTGCCAAAGTATGGAGGAAGCCTTAGTGATGAAGAGTTGTTAGGCTGGATTGCAGCATTGGACAATCATTTTGAGTGTGAAGAAGTTCTTGAGGATCAGAAAGTGAAGATTACAAAGACCAAGCTAACAGGTCATGCTCTGTTATGGTAGGATTATTAGCAAATAGAGAGGAGAAAGCAAGGAAAGGAAAAGATTGTCTCATGGGACAAGATGGTAGCTAAGATCAAAGGTAAGTTCTTGCCTAAAGATTATGAGGTTCAAATGTTTTAAAATCTTCAAAGTTTAAGGCAAAAGGAATTAGATGTTAAGACATACACTGAAGAGTTTTATAAGCTGAGTATAAGGTCTAGTCAAAATGAAAGTGAAGTGTAAAAAGTTGCTAGGTATATGGGTGGTTTGAGATTTAACATGCAGGATGAACTAGTATTGGCAAATCCAAGGAATGTTGAAGAATGTTATCATATGGTAGTAAGAGTGGAAGAGAAGCTGAAGAGAAGACAAGGGTGAGGTAGAGGCAACACCTCTAGAGGTAGAGGGTCTTTTCAAAACACAAAGCAAGTCAACAAGAGTCAAGAAGAGATAAACAAGGCATAAGGACAAAGTGCAGATTTCAGAGGTAGAGGTTCTAGAGGCAAATTTGGTGGTGGAAGGAGTGCAAATACCTTTATGGGTAAGTGTTACAATTGTTAATAGTTTGGGCACCCAGTATATAAGTGTCCTGAGAAGAAAAAAATTTTAAGTGATGGTGAAAGGAAGAGTGAGAGAAGGACTCAATTAGTCCAAGAAGAAGAATGTTGTGGTTCTACTCCCACTAGTTGTGCTAGTGAAGTAGGAGAAACATTGATGTTGAGAGAAAGAGCACTATTGAAGACCTCTAGGGAGAAGGAGCCTATTCAGAGGAGAGCATTGTTTAGGACAACTTGCAAATGTAGAGACAAGGTATGTAAAGTGATAGTGGATTCAAGATGTACTAATAATATGGTGTCTAGTGAGATGGTAGACAAACTGAGGTTGAAGAGAGTACCTAGGGATACACCTTACAAAGTCTCTTGGGTAAGTGATCATTAGTCCATTTTGGTGATTGTACAAGCATTAGTCAAGTTCAAGATTGGAGCATACGAGGATAGGGTACTTTGTGACATCCTACCCATGGATTGTTGTCATGTGATACTTGGAAGACCCTGGCAGTTTGATAGGTCTATAATTTATGATGGGAAAGCTAACACCTACACCATTAGGAAGGATGAGAAGACTTTTATGCTGATTCCATTGCAGGAAGAAGTCAAAGAGTAGTCAAGGATAGCAAAGATGATAATATTTGGAAAGAAGGAGCTAGTGATGTTTGAAGAAAGTGAAAACAAGGAGTGTGCAGCCTTTTCAAGGCATAAAATTGTTGAAACATCAAAGAGCAAGTGTGAAGCTAATTTGCAGCCAATTGTGAAGAGGAATGTCTTCATGTGGAAGAGGGAGGTGAGTGAAAATGTGAAGTGTAAGAGTGGAAAACCTATGGAAAGGCAAGAAGTGAGTGAAGGGATCTTAGTAGGGACAGTCATGTGCCCTGTAGTGATGAGTAGAGAGAAGAGGCAGCCAAGTGAAGCTGATGTAGCAGTTTATAAGGTTCCTAGGACAGTCAACGCACTAGTTGCAGGTCTGACAGAGGTTGAGAAAGGTAAGGTGACAGTGGATAGTGAAAGGAGTAGAGACAAAAAGAACATGAAACAGTGGGGTAAACAAGAAGTTTAGAAGACAAGTGGAAAGATAGTTGAGAGAAGCATGGATGCTGATGAAAGTGACAAGGGCAGATGACCAAGAATGGGACAGTTTATAAAGAGCGTACATGGTCAAGAAGCAAGTAATGTTGGTAAGCATGTCAAGGACAGTGAGAATCAAGCACAAAAAGGAACCTGATAAAGAAAAACATGGAGGACAAAGACAAGCAATGGAGGACAATTTGCAAGATTCTTTCCAAGGGACTTGGAAAAGTTACAAGTTAGGGTGTATGGTGCAGTGCACCTAGGACATTTTTATGTCATTTATTTGAAAATTCTAGTTGTTGAAGACTAAATGGAGTTCTAAAATATTGTAATAAAGCCTTTGAGAGGCATGATGTTGTAGTGGGGGCCTAGTATAGGCATTTTTCTTTAGTGAGTCTATAGTCATTTAAGTTTATGATAGTCTATTATTGGATAGTTAGTTTTCTTTGTAAAAAATAGTTAGTCTTTGGCTATTTTTAGCCTTTTCCCATGATGGGAAAGTGATTTATGGAGTTTATTAGTTGTAGAGGATTCATTGAGGAGGGATGGAATTGAATGTATGAAGAGGAGAGAACATGGAGGATGAAGTGCTAGAGGAAAAAATGATAATAAAATTGGTTGTTTCTGCCTTTTTACTATCTTTTTGTTGTTTCTCAGTCTGGTATGGGACCGTACAGCTGTGTCAAGTCTCCAAATGTTTAAAATGATTAAGTGAATGATCTTACCTTTGTTTTGAACCAAATTTGGAGGGATTTCATTGTCATTGAAGGTTTTAACAAGCAGATTTCCTGTTACTGCTCTTTTCCTGCTCCTATTTTCTACCTTTTTTATTGTTCCTCAATGTTGCACTCGACCGTATAGTACAGGCGTGGATAGAAATGATCAAAATGTTACATTAGATGTTCTTACCTTTCATTTAAGCCAAGTGGGAGGGAATATCAGTGAGGTTTAGTCATCTTGTGGTTGCTTTTTGTGAAGTTGCTCTCAAACCCTTGTTTTGAGGGTTTTAGAGAGGTTTTTGTTTTTCCAGCTGATATTGTTGTATTAGAACCCCAAAATGGGTGGAACGAGTGTAGGATGGTGAGTTTTCTAATGGGTTTTGTGTGCAGGAGCAGAGGACAAGTTTAAGGTGAAGATTTGAACCATTGACCCTATGTGGGACATGAATTTGGCAAACTAGCTTAAGTAGAGTGAAGATTTGGTCATTGAATGAAGTTAATAGGCCATAGACCCATAAAACCTTTGAAATTAGTCCATTTGCATCATAGTCAATCCTTTGGAATAGGAGTGAGAAGTTTATCTTTGTGTTTGTGTGTACTCCCTTTGCAAAACTAACCTAATTAGTCCTCATTGGGAATCGGTACAGTCAAATTTAGAGTGTTGTGTTCCAAAACAACCTATAGTTCATGTTGAGTATGTTAAAACAGTCTGGTTAGGAGGTCTGAATCTCAAGTTATTGCATGACAGTCCCTTTTCAAGGGCTACAAGGAAGTGGGTCAGTTTGTGAAGGAAGTGGTACAAGGAGGTACCTCCAGAGCATTATGGCAGTTTTGTGAGCTTGGAACAGTCAAGCATAGAAGGTTTAGGGTCCCTAAAATTTTTGGGAAGGTTCCCATCACTAACTCATTTGACTGCAAAATACGACAAAACTTTCTGACGAAAGATGTATAATTAGATGTATCATCGGGTACCTGTGTATTTAATGTGAAATTTTCAATTTTCTTTAAAATTTATGCCCGATGTTCATTGAACTTGCGATGCTCTTTGATTTTTGTCGCTATTTCAACATACACTTAAAGTCAACCATCCCCTTCCATCAATTTGTTAGCTGACATATGGTTAGCCTCCTTAATTTGTGGGCCGACGGGTATATGGTTAGTGTTTGTCGGGGTTTCGAAGTATGTTTTTTAATAAATAAAAGTGAGTTCAATAATTTATCTATACTTGCGACAGTGTTTTGCTATACTTGCAAATTTGCTATACTTGTGACAGTTTGTGGAGGTTATAGGCTAAATTTTTTTGGTGCAAAATATCAGAATTATTAGATTTTGTTACTTGTCTATGATTAAAAATTATTGGAGTGTGAGTTTGATATTTTTTGAAGATCTAAATATTCAATCTTGGTAAAGAAAAATCATGTCAGATAATATTAGTGTAGAACAAAATCAAGAGACACTTGCTAGATTGTGGGCCAGATTGAAAAGAAAGGGTGATGGGAAATGTTATTGTCCTTGCAATAATTGCAAGGGCTTAAAGACGAGAAGACTTTTAATCACAACAGGTGAGAAACATTGTAGGCAACATGGTCACGTTGAAGAGGGGAATGATTATTGTCCATTGGTAAGTTGTTCATTATATGTCTTTATATTGATTGAATTTGTAAATGTTTATATCATTTTAACAATATATATATATATATATATATATATATATATATATATATATATATATATATATATATATATATATATATATATATATAGATATAATCACTTGATCATGATCATGGTTTATTTGTGTTGATCATTATTATAAATGTGGGACGCCCTAGGGCACATGATATGGATTATCATAGCCCAAAGAATGTGGTTTTGCAAGTGGAGGAACATGGAGCTATGAATATCGAAGATGAAGTTAATGATCCTATGGAAGAAGATGATCATGCACTAGAAAACACAATTGAAGATGATGGTACAAATACATTGATCCATGACACATTTAGTGGTGCAACTGATCATGATGATCGAGATGACTTTGATGATGTTCATGATTTACCTGTACTTGACAAGGCATACGAGCCCCTTTATGAAGGCTCCCAAACAACTCTTCTCTCTACTATATTGTTGTTGGTGAACGTGAAGGTTATGAATGGTTTATCCAACATAGCAATCTCATGAATGTTAAGGTATGTCATATATGTCATCTTTTTTCATCTATTTTTGTTGTTAGTTCATCACTAGTAAATAAAGGATGAAATATTTACCATTAATATTCTTTATATTAACAAAAAAATTTTGTTGTAGATTGATAAGTGAATTTTTGTTACCACCATCAAATATTTTACCTCGCTCATACCCAGATTTATCTACCATTATGAAAGATATTGGAATGGAGTATCAAGCAATAGATGCATGTCCCAATGATCATATTATATATCATAAACAACATGAATTTGTAACAGAATGCCTCGAATGTCATATCAGTAGATATCGAATAGATCAACTAACAAAAAAGGTGCCTCGCAAGGTTCTTCATTATATTCCCATTATTCCACATATGCAATGATTATTTAGGTGTGAAATCTTAGTGCAATTTATGGATTACAATGCATGGAATAGAAGTGGAGATGACATTCTTTGAATGCCTGTGGATGGTTATGCATTTAGGGACATGGAGGAAAAATGGCCACACTTTAAAGAAGAACCTCATAATCTCAGGCTTTCATTGGTAGTGGATGGTGTCAATCCATTTGGAGAGCTGAGATCTATTTACTCGGTGTGGCCTGTTTTTGTTATCAACAATAACATTCCTCCATGGATGTCAATAAAGAGGGATCACATAATGTTGGCAATGATTGTTCCAGGTATTTGTTTACATCAATTTTCTTTAATGTAGTAGCATCTCATTTGTCTTATTTGTTGCATAATGACTTATATTTTTTTCATTTAATAGTCATGTACATTAATTTATATATATTGCAGTAAAATAGTTATAATAATTATGTAATGTTTATGTCCATTCAACTAGGTAAGTACCAAGTTAAAGATATGAATGTATATATCGAGCCTCTTATCGATGAGTTACTAAAGTTATGGAATGGCGTCACTATGTATGACGTATCTAGACTAATAGGACAAAGACAATTTCAATTCCATGCAATGCTTGTATGGACAATTCATGATGCCCTAGCATTAACACATTTTTGTGGTATGTTATAACGTTCGACTACACTTTAACGATATTTAATTTTATGAAGTAGATATCATGCATGTTTTTTAAATAATCTATTCATTATATATAATTATAAAAATTGACATATTTAATCCAATTATATATGATCTTGGAGGTCTTCAAACAAAGGGAAAATTTGCATGTCCAGTTTGTGGTCCAAAGATGAAATCTCATCATTCAACAAGTTTAGGAAAGCAGGTGTTTGATGAGTATAGCCACTTCCTCCACAGAAATCATAAGTATCGAACTACTGAAAAACATTTTTTCAATGGGAAAGAAGAGACTACATCAAAACCACGAAGAATGACACCTCACCTATGGAAGTTGGAATATAATAGAATTAATCATCAAGGTTATACATTGGATCAAATTGTTTATCTATCATATATGATATGTTTGGAAATTATATTTTTATATTGTGTTTTGTTTACTCATGTTGTAATTGACAATGATTATCGTTGTTAATTTGTTTAACTTATATGCTTCATGAAGGTCATCAAGGCATTAATGGCCGGCTTCCACAAGGACTGAAAAGCTATCCCAGACAATTTAGTAGGTTGCCCTACTATGAGTAGCTACAAATTGTGCATTTGTTTAATACAATGCATATCGGAAAGAATATAACAGAAATGTTATGGAAAATATTGGATGGAGGGCATGACAAAGAAAAAATTATCAAAATTTGTAGTGACATTCAGGAAGCCAATCATGCAATGAAAAATGTCATTCAATTAAATAGCGATGGAGACCAAATTAATATAAGCACCCTTCCTTGGTTA
This sequence comes from Cunninghamia lanceolata, assembly GCA_027924645.1. Classification (NCBI taxonomy): domain Eukaryota; kingdom Viridiplantae; phylum Streptophyta; class Pinopsida; order Cupressales; family Cupressaceae; genus Cunninghamia; species Cunninghamia lanceolata. The sequence goes on along the minus strand of BSBN01000252.1, from coordinate 7,745,731 downwards.
TTAACGGAGCAGCAAGGCAATGCTATAAAATAAGTCATACGAAAAATTTGATTTCCCACAGGATTTGCTGCGAACATAAACAATATCATAACAAAGAAAGGTGAATTTGGGTTAGGGATGAAAATGCATGATTGGCATACCTTCATTAAGGTAATTATTCTGGTATATTTTATATATATTTGTATATTGCATGTACTTTTTAGTGTATTATGTTTAGTAGTTTTGGAAAAATAATGAAAAGATCATTTTATAATTGTTGTAGTACATTCTACCTCTATCTCTCCCAGACAACTTTGACAATAATGTCAAGCAAGTTATATATGATCTTGGAAAATACATGAGGTAAGTAGCGATATTTGTTCAATTCATTGTATAGATCTTATATTTGCCATTTGTTTTACTTGTTATGTAATATATTGTATATTTTTGTTAAATCTCATTAATATATTTGCACCTTGAATCACTTGTAGATGGCTGTCATGTAAAGAAATCCATAAAGAAGATATAAATTATTAGAGGAGAAAAAATCCTTGTCTAATGTGTGAAATGAAAAAGTGTCTACCTTCGACATTTTTCAATGCACAAGAACACTACCTCATACACCAAGTTGAGGAGATTAAATTGTGTGGACCTGTACACATAAGGTCAATGTGGATGGTTGAGAGGCACTTGAAATTTCTAAAGGCTTTGGTTAGACAAAGAGCACATCTTGAGGGTTCTATGGTGGAGGGATATATGGTATACCAGACCATGGTGTACATTACTGAATATCTTCCTAAGTTTGCAGCAAAGATCCATGTAGATCACATTTGGGATCCCAACTCCATTAACAAATTTGAAGTGGAGTACTTGATGGGGAAAGGTAGATTGAGGAAAGTGAGAGGTAATTATAAGATGGTCATGGAGATTAATTAGAATACATTTTACATTGCCTTCAATTGATTGAAAAGAAACAATAGAGAACTAGTCCAAATGAAAGAATCTTCCACACACAAATAGAAAAGTACTGGTATTGTATTACTCCAGAAAATAAGTCTTTCACTGCTAAAAAGTATTAAAATCTTAAAAAGTGTTGATGATCAAATATTACAATTTGAATTTCATATATATTTCTTCACGAATCTAAATCCTTAGCTCATAAGATTTCAAATCTTGTGTAAGTTGTTTGCTTCACGAGTCTAAAGCTTTGCTGCTTTTTGGGTCAGTATGAAGGGTTCAAAGTCTCGCTGAAGTGGATGTAATGGTATTTTGGTCAGTTGTAACTAGGGAGATGGTACTAATGGTTATGGGTGGCTATGCTATGGATCTTTTCACACAAATGATGGCTCTCATAATACCATTTTTTTGTAATTTAGGGTATAATACTTTTGAAATTGCTCATAAGGGGATGGAACAGGATAGGAATTTTTTTGAAATTTTCCTATCCCAACACCTTCATGAAATTTTCTATAACCTCCTCTGCTTCTTTGTCTTCTTTGTTCTTAAACACATCTTCCCCTGGTATAGGAACATGGGTGTATCCACTAAGGTTTTGCCTTTTCTTACAAGAGTGTATGTACCCTTCAGGGTCATAATTCATTCTTTGTGCATGCTCCTTTAATTTGAATTCATCTAACAACAAAAGATAATAAGATCATTGGTAGTGGGATGTTAGGTTTTCAAGTACATTAATTATAAATTAAGGTCGTATACCATGGTAATTAACTAATTATATGTTGTTTGTGAATTTCATTTTTTTTAATATAGTTGGTTGAGAGTGGGATGCACTACATTTGTACATCGCAAACAATCTTGATTGGATGACGGTATGGATTGAACAATGTCAACAATCCAGTCACGCGTTAACATGGGAAGGTGTGGCTTCATTGGTTAAAGAAGCTCATCATAATGGAGATTCCAATGTTACACCAAGGGAAATTGATTTAGTATATGGTTTAATAGATAAACATGTACGTATAAATATATTAATCACCCATGTTATTTAATTATTTTCAATTATATTGATGTATATATATGTTGAGTTTCTTTTTCTTTGCATACATTCGGCTAAGAATAAATATGTTTATCAACTGATGATGCAATAATTTTTATATGTTTGACATATTGCAGGTGAAACACCACAAGGCTATGTGGTGAAATGGTCAAGATTTTGAATCAAAAAGTTGGATGACACAAAGAAAACTTGTGATTCTGGGATAACTACAATCTTTCAGGTGACTATTGTTTCATCTAGAAGCGACATACATCCAGAAGTCTCAAAAAATTGATACTATGGGATTTTGGATGATATACTTGAGTGTGACTTTAAGTCCTTCAAATTAGTTTTGTTCGTCGTCCAATGGTACAGGCTACGATTGAATGAAAATGATCTTGAGAGAACTGTTATTGAACATGATAATGGATTTACCATGGTTAGTACAAGGTCGATTGAGTGAGCTAGAAATGAGCCCTATGTTCTTCCAAGCCAATGTGAGCAGGTAATTTACTCAGAGGTTCCAGGTAAACCAGGTTGGTCATTTGTTGTTAGACATGATCCAAGAGGAAGGCCAGTAAAGTATAATGTGGTGGAAGAAGAAGATACCAAAGAACTAGAAGATGATGTAGATAATGATCAGGATCAACAATTAGTTGATGATGTGCCTGACAAAGATGTCAAAGAAGAGGAACTAGATCATGATGATGTAGGAGTTAATGTTCATGAAGATGATATCTGTGTGGATGATGACATTATCGAAACTGATATCAATGATGATGATATGACCAATCCTTACAATGTCAAATCTAGATTGGATGGTACAGATAAAGAGTTGGATGAAGAAGAAGATCAATGACATTGGAATGTATGAGTTATGTGATTATATTATCTATTTGATATTGATTTATTGATAGAATTATATTTGACTTATATGGTTACATAATTAATTCATGATGTATTTTTTAATGTTGTTAATTCATGATGTTACAACTATTGTAGCTCTTCTAGACCTACCATTCCACCAAATTTGGTCCCTTGATCTCAGTGGAATGGTGAGTTATTTACATTTTTCTAATCAAACCCATGAAACTAGAGCTACAGGATAGTTTTTGGAAAAACACTCACCAAATTCTCAAAACTCAATGAAATCCTACAAATTTGGTATCAACAGAAAGTTAATTCACAGAGATTGCAAATGGAACTAGTTTCATATCATGAAATGACTATACAAGCAAGTTGTGAGCAAAAGATCAACGTTGTTACAAAAAATTGCAGAGAAAAGCTTTAATTTTGTATTGATTTCTTCCTCCTCTGTATACACAATCACTTTCACCTATACCTCCACCCCCCTTGAGGCTTATTTGAACTTGTTTTCATCTTCCCCAACTTTCTCCAAATGAATTTTGAAAGGACATGACCGTTGGAGAAATTGGACAACCTCTTACAAGAGGGATTTGCATAACAAACTTTGGCAAATACCCTCAAAACTAGTTTGCAAGACTCCAAATGACCTATTCCACTTTTAGACATGTTAAAACAACCTTATTACATCATTCCAACCCAAGTTGGACATCTTTACATGCCAAGACCAAGTTTGACCCTACTAGGACCTCATAGGCCTACATAGGCTCAATGGCTTCAAATGCCTTACAAATGGTGTGAAATGGTAAAATGCCTTGCAAGGTGATGTCAAATGACTTAAAAATGCTTCAAGATGGTCCTTAGGACCTTATTACATCTCAAATGAACAACCAAAACATAACAAGAAATAATAAACTCTTGATAGGCCCCTTGGACCTATAGGTGCCCCTGCACCATGCTCCCAAGGAGAGAAAATCTCAAGTCCCTCTTGAGATGAGGTCTTCAACAGATACCCCATGCTGTTTGATATCAATCTCAGACATCCAAGTGGCATCTTCTATAGGTAGATCTTGCCATTTGATGAGATACTCTTTGTATCTCTTCCTCCTAGTTTTCTTCACCTCCTTTGTATCTAGAATACACTCAAGCTTCATGGGTTGGCTAGGTGGCAACTCCTTTACCCAATCATCTGTTGGCAAGAGACACTCTATGTCTTCATAAGTGTTGTCATTAATGGAAAAAAAGTCTATCCCACACATCCGTAGTACATAATATGCCTTTACCGAAAGTTAGATTGGAGAATGTTTTGGTTCAGTGAACAAGAACAGAGTATGTAACAAGGTCTGACAAATAGGTTCGGATCTCTCAGATGGTGTAAATCAGTAAGTTACAGACTTGGGAAAGTCAAGAGGGGTATCATGACTACTATATTCTGAGATTTAGCCTCTAGTGATAAAGCATGAAAAAGATATGAGCATCTAAGTGTTGGGTTCCAGTCAAGTAGAGCAAACAGAAGAAGAACTAACCAACAAAGTATCAGACTTCAATTCAGATGAGTAAAAGATGTCGATCAAGCAATTTGTGGGATTATACATTGTTGGCCAACATGATTAATGACTTCTATGCCTATGTTTTTGATACGCATCACAAATCAAGCATAGATTCAGCCGACAGATTAATTACTTGCAATGTTCTTGTTGTCGACTAGAAGTTGATTAAAATCCTTGATGCGGATATATATACCAGATGGATTCTAGTATGTAGGTGTGTGGTGTGTTTTTGTAAGTAATAAGGTGTGAATAAAAGTAGAGATAAGTGTGGGAATATCAATCCAAGTCCGATATGTGACTGAACAGCAACATTGAGCAAAGGAAGGATGAAGTGCATCAGATCTATATATTATGCCTAACTAGAACTAAACTCTTGCATTTGTTGATGCTTCTCATTAGTTCAAATACTTGATTATCTTCTGTAAGTTCTATAGACAGTGAGTCTTTTGTAGGCAATGTGACTCTTGTGAGTAATGTGCTCAGGCAGTGAGCCCTAATTGGCAAGTGCCATTTTGTACTCCTTTATTCTTTTAACAGAGAATACAATCTTGTGTTAGTCACCCCATGGTTTTTCCCTTAACAGGGTTTCCACATAAAAATCCTTGTGTTATGTGTGTTGATTTTATTTATGTTCTTATGATTACATATGCTTTCATGTTTTAATGCAACACTATATATTAAGATAACAAAAGAGAAGAAAGTTAAGGAAATTTTGAGATAACTGATTCACCCCCCCTCTTAGTTATTTGCCTTGTTTCCAACAATCGGTATCAGAGCCAAGTTCCTCTGAACAAAGCCTAATAGCTTGAGGAAGATCTAGGAATCTCAATGGATGCATATGGTATAAAGGAACAACTTCAATCTATCCTAGATGATTTTGAACAATCCCACTTTGAAGTCAATAATTTGAGAGAAAGACTCAAACAAGCTGATGAATTCATAAATGAGCTAAAAGAAAAACTTAGCTTTTTTGTGAAAAAGAGAAAGGAACTACTTCAAAAATTAGCCAATCAGAGTGAAATGAATGATACTAATGAAGATATGGTTGAGAAAAATAAACTATGTGAGAAGCTATCAAAAGAAGTCATTATGGTGAGGCATGAAATGGAATTAGGGGTTATGAGATTCACCCAAGAAATTGAAGAAAAAAGAATGATTGAAGATAATCTAAAACAATCCCTCAAGGAGAAAATAGAGGACTACCACAAAATGGACAGAATAATCAAGCATCTTGAATCTGATCTTGAAGAAGCTAGAGACAATGAAGAACAACTTGAGAATCAGTTAGACACTCTTAAACAAGATCTTCAAGTAGCAAATGAATACAAAGAGAAATTCAAGATAAGCTTAGCTCAACTTGAAGTTCTTCTTGAAAGCCAAAAGAGGGTAGATGATAAGTGTGGCTTGGGATATGAGAAAGGTGAAAGCTCCGGATCTAGTTAGAAGTACTCTAGATCAGGAAATCAAAGAAACAGGCCTAGAAGACCTCCGATAAGGCAACCAAATGCACAAAGATATCCATCCTTCAATGGATACTGCTTCAATTGCAATAATTTTGGTCATAAAGCAACTCAGTGCAGGAGGAGAATGAATCAGACTAATCCATCCTTCTCTGGACAATGTTTCAACTGCAAAAGGTATGGTCACAAATCTCATGAATGCAGAAATATGCAAATAAACAATTCATTCAATGGTAGATGCCTTGCATGCAATAGAATGGGACATATGGCTAATCAATGCAGATCAAGAGGATATCAATCAAACAAGCAAAGAAATGTTGTCTGTTACAATTGCAATATATCCGGTCATATTGCCAAATTTTGTAGAAGCAGAAATTAGAATAAAAAAGGTCCGGTGGAATATAATAAAAAACAAGATAAGGGGAAAGGTAAAGTGAATGCGGATGAAGTTCAAAAGGAGATGAGAAATATTTGGGTGAAGAAGAGTACATAAAATATTGGGGATGGATCCGCACTGGAATCCGGTGCTGATATTCCTTCCAAAAACTAAAAAGGTGAGCTCTAGCTCAGGGGGAGTCACAAAGAAAAATAATTTCCCCCAGCCAGTTAGCTAGTGCCTAAATTCAGCACATTGAGTAAACATCTGATGCTGCAGATTAAAGGGTTCTCAAAATAAACTCCAAATAACCTTTAGTCAAAATGTGAAAGATCTGCATGGAGTTTTGCAAGACTTATAACTGCTCAAGTTAATCTAATTCTGACAGCTATCCGGTAAAGCAGAATTTCATAGACAGATCCGGTATGATTCAGAATTGAAATAATTTGATCTGCGAACCTATGGCATGATTGAAGAAAAGAAGATACATTGTCAATCCTCACTAACAATGATTCTAAGTTCAGTGTAGTGATTCGAGAAGATCTCTCTAAAACAGGGCAACCAAATAACTTAAGTTGTGCATTTATTACAAAAGGGAATTAGGGTTTGTGTAAGATTAAAAGGGTTCTTTCACTCATTATTTGCACACTTGCACTCATGAAGAAGAAAAGAAGAGCTCTACAACAAAGTTACTACAATTCACTCAATATCAAATGTTGAGCGAAGATGTAGACTATGATCTATGTGAGCTTCTTCTAAATCAACTATTGAAAAACTTGTAAAAGATCAAAAAGGATAAGAAGAATTCCTTTAAATATGGCTATCTAATACTGTGGTTATTCTTTTATTATATGAATGAGCTACCTGGATCACATGGTTGGGTAAAGCAAAATGACAAACTGGTTGCAATTCAGATTAGAGATTATATGTATGGACTTGGTGATGCTCAAGCCCAAAACACATCTCTCTAGGGTTACTTCAAGAACTTCCAGAGCATGATGCAAGCCAGATAGAGAATTCCACAGTCCATAGTTGAGAAATACAAGGACATAGTTTGCTTCATGGTTGACACTAACCAATTCCTAATAGAGGTAGTTGAGCCAAGAACTATGTGGATAATGCCTATGGGATATTAAGTTGATGAAAAAATCCTGGAGCTTCGTATTCAACATCTACTGAGCCAACCCAAGGACACTGAGGAAGAAAGGTTTGGAACCTTTCAAGATCTAAGTGTAAAAATACATGTTGAGTTAAGACAACCATAAATAAAGAGGAAAGTAAGAAGGGAAGTTGAAGAAATTTCCAAAAGATTTGGCCTATCAAAGGAAGTTGTGGATGCAAATATAGAGAAGATGGAGAAGGCTGAAAAAGAGAAACAAGAAGCAAAGAAAGGAGAGACTTTGGTACAAGCCTCCTCTTGGACTAGATCTTCCAAGAGCTCTACACCTGCCACTCCTAAAAGCTCAATGGCTACCAAACCAGAAGTCAAGACATCCAAAAAAGGAGAAAACAGGACAAAGGCCAAAGTCACAAGGTCATATACAAGCCTTAAAGATCACAAAGAAACAAAATCTGATGAGGAAATCAAGAAAATGAAGAAGAAGAAAACATCCAGGAAATGCTCTGCTAGTAAAAATGAGGAAGAAAAGGTAGAGGAATTTGTTGAAAAGCCCACTCTTTCCATTGATGACATAATCAAGACAGTTACTATGGATGGGAACCTACAACTAGTAACAGAGTTCTATGATGCTTACAGTGATATTAACAAGAGAATTTTGGAAGAAGTTACTGTCAGGTACCTAAAAATTTACAATAAAGCTTTCATTGAAATTATATCCTTAATTCCTAAGAGTCTAGAAAAAGTACTTAAACTGAGAAAAGAGAATACAAAGGAAAAAGACTTAGAGATTCAGGAATAGATAGAAATTCAACTTTATCCTTCTATCACTCCAAAACAAATGGACATGATTTTCAAGGACTGCAAGGATGAGTTCTGGAGTAAAGCAAGAATGAATAAACTTATGCTTGGAGAGACTGACCAAGTAGCAAGAGAAACAAAATATATCCTCCAGAATGCTTTCAAAAGATTCAATCTTCCTATTATAGAGGAAATAGATGAAGAACCTTCTACCATGGATGTTGAAGGATTAAATATAATCAATGAAGAATCTTATGATAGGGATGTAGAAGGATCAAAGAAAATAGATGAAGAGAAGTCTGAAAACTTAGATTCCTCTATTTCAGAAGAGGAAGCTCATGAAGCAATAAACATAGGTGACATCTCTCCTCTAGATCCCACTACAGACATTCCAGATTCTGAAGCTGAAGGAGAAGGTAGAAAAGAGGAGAAAGTGAGTCAAGAAGAGGAGGTTAAGGGAAAAGAAGAAGAACAAGTAGAAAAGACTAATGATGACTGTTCTGATATCCTAAAAGAAAAGAAGACTCAATCACCAGCAAGAGACACTGCAGAGGCAGTGAAGAACTTCTTAAATAGAGAAATGATGGAGATAGATGAACCTGAGCTATTTCAAGGGCCACTAAATTTTGACTCTCTCTCCCTAGTTCAAACAATGAAAATAACATCTTTTGCTCAAGCCAAAGCAAAAGAAAAACTCCTAAAATATCACATGGAAGACTGTGAACTGTTGGAGATTGCATCTGAGATGCTTGAAAAGATCATGCCATCCTTCCAAAAGGATCCTTCGGCCTCACCAGCCGGTAACTTGAAAACTTTAGTAAATTTTGTTAACACTCATTTTGAATCTCTAGAGAAATCAGCAAAAGCAAAGGTCTGGAAGGAGTTTCTAGGAAAAAGATTCACTGAAGTACAAGGACCGATTGCTAATGATAGGAGAACCCTAGACATTGGAATAAAGATCCTTGAAAATGCTCTTAAAGATGGTGGGGACATATACAAATTCTATTTATCTTGGCCTAAAGTGATAGAGGACATTGAGAAGAAAGCAAAAGAACAAGAAGGAAAACTATCAAGTTTATCTCAGAATTTTGATCCCCTTACTACCTCTCTAATGAATCAAGAATGCCAGGCTATTGTTATCATAAATGAAATAAAGAGGGTGGACAAAGAAAAGAAGAACATAATGAACAGAATGGGTGAACTCAGAGGGATAATTATCCCTAAGCTAGAGGCAATGCATGAGGCCTTGATAGATGCTCAGACCACAGCCTGGACTAGTGATCCAGCAGATTTAAGAAGGGCAGAAGCATATGATTTTTGTTGAGTGGTCATATCTCTATTTTGGATAGGATGAAGTAGAGCTAGGCCATAGATTTTGTACAACTGAAGACTACTTTTGTGAATATACTTAAGTATATGTAAGTATAACATATGATTTATATATACTTATGCGGCCATGTATGGAATAATTTTTGCAAATTTTGGTATGTGAGTACCGCCCTTTTCCATTGGTGTCAAAGGCGGAGTGAGGAGTAGTGAAAAATTTGGAATCCAGCTAAGGGGGAGCTCCGGTAAAATAGTACAAAAGACAGAGCATCAGCCAAGGGGGAGTTACTGTGACACTTAGCCATTTTTCACTAAGTGTTTCCATCAATGCCAAAGGGGGAGATTGTTGGCAAGAGACACTGTGTGGCTTCATAAGTGTTATCATTGATGGCAAAAAAGTCTATTCCACACATCCGCAGTACGTAATATGCCTTTACCAGAAGTCAGAATGGAGAATGTTTTGGTCTGGTGAACAAGAACAGAGTATGTAACAAGGTCTAAAAAATAGGTCCGGATCTCTCAGATGGTGTAACTCAGTAAGTTGTAAACTTGGGAAAGTCAAGCAGGGTATCACGACTATTGTATTCTAAGATTTAGCCTCCGGTGATAAAGCATACAAAGTATATGAGCATCTGAGTGTTGGGTTCCAGTCAGGTAGAGCAGACAGAGGAAGAACTGACTGACAGAGTATTAGACTTCAATCTAGATGAGTAAAAGATGTTGATCAAGCAATTTGTGGGATTATACATTGTTGGCCAACATGATTAATGACTTCTATGCCTATGTTTTTGATACGCATCACAAATTAAGCATGGATTCAGTCGACAGATTAATTACTTGCAGTGTTCTTATTGCCAACTAGAAAGTTGATTAAATCCTTGATGTGGATATATATACCAGATGGATTGCAGTATGTAGGTGTGTGGTGTGTTGTTGTAAGTAATAAGGTGAGAAGAAAAGCAAAGATAAGTGTGGGAACAGCAATCCAAGTCCGGTATGTGACTGAACAACAACATTGAGCAGAGGAAGGATGAAGTGCATCAAATCTATATATTGTGCCTAACTGGAACTGAACTCTTGCATTTGTAGATGCTTCTCATTAGTTCAAACACTTGATTATCTTCAGTAAGTTCTGTAGATAGTGGTTCTTTTGTAGGCAATGTGCCTCTTGTGAGCAGTGTGCTCAGGTAGTGAGCCTTAATTGGCAAGTGCCATTTTGTACTCCTTTATTCTTTTAAAAGAATACAATCTTGGGTTAGTCACCCCGTGGTTTTTCCCTTAACAGGGTTTCAACGTAAAAATCCTTGTGTTATGTGTGTTGATTTTATTTCTGTTCTTATGATTACATATGCTTTCATGTTTTAATGCAACACTATATATTAAGATAATAAAAGAGAAGAAAGTTAAGGAAATTTTGAGATAACTGATTCACCCCCCTCTCAGTTATCTGCCTTGTTTCCAACATCATCATCCTCATCTATTACTACACCTACATTAGAACCAGCAATCACAGGGATTTTGTATGGATACAAATCAGATACATTGAAAATAGGAGAGATAGCTACCCCAGGGGGTAACTCAATATCATAAGCATTTTGCCCAAACTTATGGACCACCTTGCAAGGTCCTCTCTTCTTCATCATCAGTTTGGTATATTTGCCTTTAGAAAGCCTTTCTTTCTTCAGATGTGCCAACACCAAATCACCAACCTTGAATTGAAGGTCTCTCTTCTTCAAATCTGCTCTTTCTTTGTACTTGTCTACATTTTTTTGAAGAGTTTCTCTTACTTGCTGATGTATGTCCCTAATTGCAATAGCAAAGTCTTCCCCTTGGGCACTTCTCCTAACCATCCCTTGTAGATCTCTCAATTCATACACACCCCTAGGATGCATTCCATAAACCACCTCAAAAGGACTCTTTCCAATACTCCTATTCATGGAGTCATTGTATGCATACTCTGTCTGGGGTAAAATCAAATCCCAAGCCTGTCCATGCTCCTTTGTTAGACACCTCAGATGGTTTCCCAATGATCTATTTACCACTTCAGTTTGTCCATCTATTTGGGGATGGTATGCAGAGCTATATGACACCTTTGTGCCTAGTTTCTTCCGCAAGGTCCTCCAAAACTAACCTATGAACTTAGAATCTCTATCAGAGACAATATTCAAAGGCAAACCATGTATTCTCACTATCTCCTTAAAGAACAAACCTGCAATATGAGATGCATCATTGGTGCATTTGCAAGGAAGAAAATATGCCATCTTACTAAACCGGTCAACAACCACAAAAACACTGTCAAAACCTCTTTGAGTTCTAGTTAGCCCCAACACAAAATCCATACTTACACTCTCCCAAGACCTATTCGGAATGGGAAGGGGTTGATAAAGCCCTGCATTTGATGAAGTTCCTTTGGCTCTTTGACATATAGTGCACTCCTCAGCATATCTCCTTACATCCACTTGCATTTTTGGCCAATAATAGAACTTCTTAACTTGATCCAAAGTCTTGTCAAGCTCGAAATGACCCCCAAGGCTCCCACTATGTTTCTCCTTTATAAGATTCTCTCTCATTGAGCATCTAGGCACACATAATGGACTCCCCTTGAAAAGTAAACCATTATGAAGTAAAAAATCAGAGTATACACTATGGAAAGTGTTCAAAAATTGATTGCAAACCTTATAAATCTCTTTGAAGTCAGCATCATCATGGTACATATCTTTGAGTGCATCTACCCCCATGCTTTGAAGTTGTATTTCTTGCACCACAAGTGCCCTCCTACTAAGTGCATCTGCCACCTTATTGGCTTGGCCTTTCTTATGCTTTATTGTGAAGGTATAGGCTTGTAGAAACTCAACCCACTTCATGTGTCTATAATTAAGTTTATCCTACCCATTCAAGAAACTTAGAGCATGATTGTCAGTAAAAACAACAAATTCTTTGGGTAATAAGTAGTGCCTCCATTTTTTAAGTGCTTGAACCATAGCATATAATTCCAAATCATATGATGAATACTTCCTCTTTTCTTCATTAAGATTTTCACTAAAAAATGCAACTGGTCTGCCCTCTTGGCTTAAAACAGCCCCTATTGCTTGGTTGCTAGCATCACACTCAATGGTAAAAACTTTATCAAAATCAGGGAGGATGAGTATAGGTTTCTGGGCTACTATTTTCTTCAAATATTCAAACCTTTTATCATCTTCATTAGTCCAAGAAAACTTACCCTTATTACCTCCTTTGATGGTGTCAAGGATTGGTGCACAATTCTACCATATCCAACCATTCTACCATGCCTTCAAGGCCATACAATTCTATACAATGCCTGGAAATGGCTTCAAAACACAAGGTTGGTGACCCTACAAACCATTCCCATGCTTACCAAGTGATCTCTGATCATCATACCCTTACAAGGTTTATTGATACATTCACAACTATTGTTACCTCCACATGCATTTGACTAGTAGTGGCAACCTTTGTTTTTAATCCTCCAACCCCATACCTTGGGATCACACCACCATGAAAGAACTTCATCCAACATCCTTATGATTGTAGGTGCCACCAAATAGGTATTTGTCAGATCTATCTTCCTCGAGCGAGGGAAATTCAGGAAGAGAAGAGGAAAGCGAGACATGTAGTAGGTCCAAAAAAGGGAGATCAACTAGAGGTCAAAAATTAGAAGAAAAATCTGTAAACACATGAATTTTTTTCTTGTTGAAGGGGGTCATGTTCTTATGATGATGAGAGGATAGGCAACATCGAGGTACCCTTGAGGTACAAACATCTATGGAAACAATGGGTATCCAAGGAACTTCCTCCAATAAACACTAATTTTTGTGTCAACAAGAGGATATATCGCATAGCACCATCGTCATTACATGGTTTGGGCCTATTTTGCATGGATGACATAAAGGTCTGTTATGACAAAGTTACTCAATTGATGGAGTATGTCGGACCCTGTTACAGTTACAAAGATTGGATGCAGCTGGTTTGATATACACGAAGTATGCGTAGGTATGTACTGTCAGCAAATTATATACAGCTAAAAGATAAGGATCAAAATAAAGGAGTGGCTATGTACATTGATAGAAGGCCAAAAGCATCAGGGAATATTGCAGGGTTTATAAAAAGTACACGACCTGGGTCAACAAATAAGCAACCCAATTGTATATTCAAGGCGTGCGAGGGAAACTATGTATTCGTATGTGCAATAAAATCAATAACTGTAGGGGAAGAGTTGCTAATCGATTACAATTTGCATCGCATAGCTACAAACATAGTTACTATGGGGGTGGTACGTACTATATACCATTTTACCCAACCTCCAATTAATGACTCCAATATACCATTTTATTATTATGTTTTTTTTCATAAGTCTATTGGTTTCATTTCGGTAATATTTTTTTATATTTAATTTTTTGTCACAGTAGGACATTGATCATAGGGGGAAGGCTCTGACCTAGAGCACAGGTCATGATGCATCTTTAGGCATTTCTACCCAATAGGTTTACCTCATTGTAATTGTACAAATTAGATACGAGAAAAATGTTTTATTATTATGTTTTTTTCATAAGTTTATTGGGTTTTTTTTATAATGTTTTTAATATTCTTGTCGCAGTCAGATGATTGGGGAAAGGCACTAGCAGTAGAGGAGAGCATCCATAGGGAGGTGCAGTCACTATTATGCAATGATGACATTGCATATTCCACAAACCCTTTGGATATGATAAGGAAGACCCAAAAAAATGCAATGAAGAAATCCTTCAGTTGTTATTCATAGTGCCTCAAACAGATGAGATAAGAGAAAGGGTTAAAATATTGACTGAGAGAGCATGAAACTTGCAAGTAAGCTATCATGAGATCTTTAATTATAACATAAGTTCATTCATGGTTTTATATTTTGTACTCTTTTATGTCATGAACTAAAATATGTGTTGTTTTTACAAGATTTTTTGCATCCTCATGGTGTTGTTAGCCATGATCAAGGTACTTTAGGTGCTACCCAGGGAGTAGGGGTTGGTACAAGTTTCAATCTTGATCTTCCTGCGCATACATCACATCATCCAACCCCATCATATGTGCCTATATTGTCGACTGAAATGTCGGCAACACATAGCATGCAGGCTTTGGGTAGTGTACCCTCTAGTAGTGAACACATGCTAGAACATGTGTCAGGACATGTACCTGGGGATGTAGAGGCCACTAGTACTGGTGATGTTTTAGCAGCATTTCCTAGATCTTCTGGTATTACTAGTACAGGAACATTATCGGTCACATTTGTGGTGACCGAGGATTTTGTTCCCATAAAGATAGAGAAGATCCCAGGTACTTTAAAATGTTTTAATTATTATTATATATAATCCGATTAAAATTTACTTATTGATCACTCTTTTTAGACTAATGATCCCATGATCATTTTACAAGAAATGATGTTTTTTATAAACATCTAAATGATATTACATTGGATATCTTTAGGCCCACCATACATACACGGTGGAATGACCAAAATCAAGATTTAAAAGATGAGCTCATTAACTGTTTAGTTGTACTATTCGGTAATAACACATTCAACCGAACTAAGGTCCTTAAGAAAGTTGGTACCTATCTAAAGTATGTGAGGGACCAATATAGGTCACATTTAGAGAAGAAAAAAAAGTACGAGCATCCCCTCATGATTCCAGAGAGGGAGTGGAAGGACCTGGTGTTGGATGGAAAGGAGAAGGCTGAAAAGAAAAAAGGAAAGACACCACCGGGCCAAGGAAGGCATGTGATACTATCAACAATGTAATTATATAATGATTACTCTTTCTTTTTACATAATCTGACGTATTTCAAACTTTTCATAGGCTACCCAACACATCAAAGGCAAGAATAGAAAAACACGAGCAACACAAACTTGGCTCTGGTGGTTATATGAAATTAGTCGCACGATTTGTAAGTATCAATAAATGAAATATTGCATCCAAATAATAAATTGCAAACAATTTTGGTTTTATCACACCATAGAAGCAAAATTTATGATCTTATGCAAAAATGCAGGGCTCTGAATTCAACAGAGTGCCCATAGAAGAGGACCTGAAGATTGCCTTTTAGCAAGGCTATGGAGCTGTGGCTAAACGCCTAAGACTCTTGACTAGGAAAACACAAGCTTCCACTGCATCCGACATGTAGGTAAATAAACTTAATGAAGTTTAATTAAAATTGAATACTTGTGCAATCTATTCAATATTAATTTCCACCATAAAGTAATTATGTGCCTATTTGTTTTAAACAGGCAAGCAATGAGAATACTACACATAACATTGGAATGCATCCTGGTGAGGGTGGAGCATAACCTGCAGATGAAGGTCATGGTGTGCATCCCGGTACTGGATGCATTCATGTGCTATACAAAATGTAGTATAGATTAATATAATTAAACATCTTTAATTGCAATTAGTGTATTAATTAATGTAACCTTTCGTGTTTCAACTTTAAAGCACGTAGAGTGTGATCAACATGTTGAGCATGATTAGGCTAGACAAGATCAGAAAAATGATGTGGCCCCATCAGGTAAAGAGGACCACTGTAATGTTCTTTTAAACATATTTAATTGCAATTGGTGTATTAATTAATGTAACCTCTCATGTTTCAACTCTAGAGGATTTAGAGGGTGTTTAGCATGTTGAGCATGAGGCTATAAGACAAGATCAGGAACATGATGTGGCCCCATCAGGTAAAGAGCACCACTCTAATATTCTTTTAATTAATGAAATACTTGTAACAATAATAATAAAACATATCAATTTAACATTTCTTTGTTTTGTCAGCAGACCCCCCCCTGCAGTGGCCTCCACGTCGTGAGTACATAACTAGGCATACATTAAGATCACGAGCAGAGGGTAGAACAACTAAAGGGGGGACAAATGATTTAGAAAATGATACTCCACTTCTTTTTTTAGCTGCAAAAAAAGAAACAAAAAAAAAGTAATTGTAATCATATTATGACAACCATATTTTTGATAATATGTAAAAACTGAAAGAATGAATGTTATATGTTAATGAATGAATGTGAATATGTTAATGAATGAATGTTATATGTTATTAATGGATGAATGAATGATTAATGTTATATGATCGGGTATGGGGAATTGAAAGTGATGTGAGGGGGGGCAAATGAGCTTCCACTGTCACATGGTTGGCCCTGTTAAGTAGAGAATATTAAACTATTCTTGAAACAAAGAGAAGCTCAATAAGGTAATGCACTTTTCAATATTTCATTATGCTGCACTTCTAAGCTTATGCGATTTTCATTAGTTCTCTTTGCTTCAATATGTTACCCTTTGTACTTATTTTACTTTTTAACACATCTCATATGTTACCCTAGATGACATCTTTTGCAGGGGAAGCTTTCCACAGATGGATCCCACGTCTGGGATATACGAGTTTGGATTAGACAAACTTGGGATGTCCTCATGTAGCGCAAAAACAAAAGAGAAGAGCCCAACCATTTCAGCACAAGAATTGGCTTGATACTGGTACGTGGTTCGAACTAGGTCTAGGTATGAGGGGTCTAGGAGAGAGCCCTGTAACATAGTTGGTATTAAATCATTAAACATATAGATATTGTAATTATGTGGTTAATGCTAAAATCATCCACAATTCACTATGTGATGAGTAGTTAGTGATGATGTCATGCTAGTGTTTGGTAGGTTATTGATTCTCCAGTTGCTCCCAATAATCATCTCTAGTTGCTTACATGCCATTTGATCCATATGAGGGGCACCTTTCAATCTGGGTTGTAATTTTATAGATGATTCTCTTATTTAGTGACCAATGGAATAAGTGAGTGGATGGATTGCTCCTAGTAATCGCCTGTCATGTGCTTCATGCACTAATGATAAAATAATTTAATTGGATAGATTTAATACAATTATGTATTATATGTTGTTGGTTTGGTTTTTGGTTTGGGTTTAACTGTTATTTTTATTCGGCCAGGTATCATATGAGAAAGCACACACATATTTTTCTAGAGATCCATCACAAAAGTGACCCTCTCTCTCTCTCTCTCTCACACACACACACACTCACACTCACTTTCTCACTCTCTCACACACACAACTAACCAAAAATAGAATGTACTATTTGGAAATCATTAGTTGTGGATTTAATTTCTATTTGAACTCAATTGTAATCAGGTGGGCTTCATACGTTGCAGGAACAATACTTGTTTTGATTTGTGAGCTTGGTGTGCAGTTCAATGATGGCATCAACATACTTGTATGTTGTCTTTACACTAACTTTTTCCTATAAAATGTTAAGAACATATTTTACTTTATTCCACTATGAGAGAAGAAGGTGGCTATTGAAAGGAAGCTAGGTGTGCGGAACCACTTCCTACACTAATCTATTGAGGAGAGGGCTATGCAAATTCAACTTCATCCTAACTATTACAGTGGTGTTAAACCATTAACATGAGATATAGCAGCAAAACACAAGAACCAGAAAGTAGACAGAAGAAGAGAGACAAAGATTTACGGTGGGGAAAACCCTTATCAGGTAAAAAACCCCACACTCAGAAACCTGCACAGTGTATTAACAAATCTAAAAGAATGTTTACAATACACTTGCAATGCAAGCTTCAATGGTCTTTGACACTCGTGTCTAGAGTCAATCCAACAGCATAACAGTACCTGTAAACCTGCGATACAAACTCCATCTCCAAGCACCTATTTAAATAGAACATACAAGGCAATTTGGACCTTTCTTGGAATGGGCGTCCAATATGGCATCTTGGACCAAAACCCACACCTGGGGATACTTGGTCAACATTGTAGAATGTGTTTGACACTTGTCCATAGATCCCATCCCAAAGAGGTCACCTATTTCCAAAATGGGCTATGACAGATGCTCTTACGACACTTACAACCATCATAGAATCTGTCATAGCGGTTACAACTTACAGTTGTAAGAGAATCTGTCATACACATGCTATAAATAGTATATTCTCTTACAACACATCATATTCCACCTTGGGGCACCCAAATATGCCTCATTCAAAGATGCTACATGACACATGTTATTACTTGTCTTACAACCTTCTATTCTCGACTCTTACATGTCATAGATTCGTCATAGGAATCCGTCATAACCGTTTTGGTCAAACATTCCTTACACAACATAGAAGATGCCGACACATGGTAGAATATTCCTACCACTAAGTGGGATGCCTATCTCCTCATGTGAGGATAAAATAACAAGTTGTCATAATCCATGTAGGATTGACACATCACCATGCCACATCCCACAATATGACAAAGTAGAATTTCCAATTATTTACAACATAGGCAATTGAATAATAAATATAAACATTACAAATGTAGAGAATTACGAAGGTTGAGACACCTTAATTCCCAACATTCTCCCTCTTATCTAACACCTTGTAAGAGACAATAGAAAAATAGGATTTAATTGCTATAGGCCGAGAGGCCGATAGACTCTGAACACCATCTGAACTTCTCTGTGCCCACTGGTTTTGTCAATACATCTGCAACATTCTTCAAAGTATCTACCTTCTCCAAATTTACCTTTCCATCCTCAAACATGTCCCTCACGGAGTGAAACTAAACATCAATGTGCTTGGTTCTAGCATGGAAAGTTGGATTCTTTGCAAGGCAAATTACACTCTGACTATCACAACTGATCGTGATCTAACCTGCATCAACACCAATATCAAAACATAATCTCTTAGGCCAAATGGCTTCCTTAAAAGCATGAGTTTCTGCCATATACTCAACTTCTGTCGTGGACAAAGCAACAACAGGTTGTCACTTACTCATCCAACTAATAGCACCACCAAACAGTGTAAAAACATAAGCACTGGTGGATCTCCTGCTGTCAATGTCACCTGCCCAATCTGAATCCACAAATCCATGAACATCAACAGAATGCGGAGGTCCTAAAACATTACCACGATAGAAAATGGAATACTCGGAAGTACCCCTAAAATATCTAAACACTCACTTAACTGCATCCCAATGAACCCGTCCAGGATTAGCCATAAATCGACTAAGGACTCCCACTGCTTGGGTAATGTCTGGTCTATGCAGACCATAGCATACATCAAATTGCCAACAGCACTAGCATAAGGTACTCTACTCATGTCCTCCACCTCACTAGGAGATTTTGGACAATCCTCAATAGACAACTTTGTCCCCAAAGAAACGGGAACACACAATGGTCTACAATCTGCCATGCTGAATCTGTCCAACACGGACTTCACATACTTACTCTGGCTTAACCAAAGTTTTATGTTGGTTCTGTCTCTTTTGATTTCCATTCCTAGAATGTACCTGGCTACCCCTAAATCTTTCATTTCAAACTGAGCTGACAACTGAGATTTAAAATTAGAAATCATATTCTTACCCTTCCCAATGAGCAACATATCATCAACATATAGTGCAACAATGAGAATATGATCACCATCAAACTTATAATAAACACAGTGATCCAATTTTGATCTCACAAATCCAATTGACAACACAATGACATCAAACTTCAAGTACCATCTCCTAGGGGATTGCTTCAAACCAGAAAAAGACTTCTTAAGTTTACAAACCAAATTTTCTTTACCTTTTACCATGTAATGCTCTAGCTGTGACATGTAGATCTCTTCTTCCAAGTCACCATGAAGAAAAGCTGTCTTCACATCCATCTGTTCTACCTCCAAGTCATAAGCTACTGTGAGTGACAATAGGAATCGAATGGATGTCAGCTTTGCAATAGGAGAGAAGATCTCACCATAATCTATACCCTCCACTTGTGAATACCCCTTTGCAACCAATCTGGCCTTATACTTCTCAATACTGCCATCTGCACCAATCTTCTTCTTGAACACCCATTTGTATCCAACGGGTTTCCATCCAGGAGGTAAAGGCACCAAGTCCCAAGTTTGATTCTTTTCCAAAGAAGCCATTTCTTCCTCCATGGCCTCCTTCTAGGAACCTGCATCCTTCATATCCAAAGCCTCTGATACAATTCTAGGTTCAACATTGTTAGTGATTAAAGTATAAGCACAACTAGAATCAAGCAATGTAAAACCAAACCTTTCAGGTTACTTTCTTATCTGTGTAGACCTCCTCAAGAGCTGAGGTTGAGGTTTAGCTTCTTCCTCTAAGCTTTCAGAGCTGCTAGAGCTCTCCTCATCATCAGGTCCAACATTGTCTTTCTGTTTAGTCTTCTCAGGGGTGGGAGGAAACTAAACAACATCCTCTTTCTTTTCTTTTTCTTCTAGCTGCAAAATAGTGGAAGAAGGTGTAAGCTCTTTGAAGATGACACTTCTGCTATACAACACTTTTTCAGCCACGGGGTCCCAAAGATTGTATCCTTTCACACCAACACCATAGCCAATGAAGATACACTTAATAGCTTTGTTCTCCAACTTTGACTGCTTCTCCCTAGGCACATGTGCATATGCCTCACAACCAAAGACAAGAAGATGCCTTACTGAAGGCTTTCTACCAGACCACACCTCCATGGGTGTCTTTCCAACAAGAGATGATGTAGGAGATCTGTTTACCAAATAGCAAGCAGTGGCAACAGCTTTAGCCCAAAACTTTTGTTCTAGACCAGCTCCGCTAAGCATACTACTAGCCTTCTCTATCAATGTCTTGTTCATTCTCTCTACAACTCAATTTTGCTGCAGTGTGTATGGAGTTGTCTTATGTCTTTCAATCCCAAGTTCCTTGCAATACTTATTGAATTCGTTAGAACAAAACTCACCACCATTGTCAGTTCTCAAACATTTAATCTTTTTACCAATCTGATTTTCAACAAAAGCTTTAAACTCCTTAAACTTGCTATAGACTTCAGATTTGCTTCTGAGAAAATAAATCCATGTTCTTCTACTATAATCATCTATAAAAGATATAAAGTATACAGATTTTGATAACAAAGGAACATTAACAAGAGCAAACACATCAGAATGAATAAGGTCCAACACACCAGAAGACTTATGAGAACTTGATTAAAACTGAACATGATTTTGTTTTCCATAAATGCAATGTTCACAAAAGTTAAACTCAAGATTACAATCATCTAACCCCTCAATGAGGTTCTTATTTTTCAGGGTACGCAGACCCTTCTCACCAATGTGGCCGAATCTCTTATGCCATAACATTGTCTTTTATGTAGGAAGTTTAACTTCCAATGCACAATTACAACCATCAAGACTAGAAACAACAGATTTCTTCACTACTCATTCAGATGGTGGGGATGAAGTGACTGCTGCCCTCTTCCTTGAGTCAAAAGAACTATTATATTATGCAATGCATGCTTCCAGCTAAAATAGAGTACCTCTTTGAGTACCCTTAGCAAGCACCATAGATCCTCTAGTCATCTTGCATCCTTCTTTCGAAAAGACAAACTGCACACCTGCATCATTCAAACTACTTATAGAAAGTAGGTTCCATGCTAAGCCTGGGATGTGCATAACCCCAGAGATCTCCTTCACTCGACCATTAGGGAATCAGATAGAGACTCTTCCATGACCAACGATCTTCAGATGAGAGTCATCACCCAGATACACCTTTCCACCATTGAACTCCTCATACTTAGTGAACCAGTCTTGACGCGAGGTCATGTGGAATGATGAACCAGAGTCGATTAGCCACACATCATCAGATGCATCGGTTGCCAGGGCTATGATGAAAGCATCACCGTTATCTTGTGATTTGTGAGAATCTAAATCAGGAGCTTTCTTCTTTTTTTTCTTCTCCTGTTTGCATTCCTTTTGGAAATGCCCGATCTTGCCACAGTTCCAACAAAGAGCCTTGGACTTTCCAGGAGATTTGGATCTCCCACGAGATTTGGATCTACCCTTCTTAGCTTTCTTGTCCTTCTTCTTCCCTTTCTCCTTGGGTCTTCCACAAACTGCAAGGGATTCTTTGGCTGCCTCAGAAGACTTTCTCTACATCTCTTCAGACAATAGTGAAGAAACCACTTCTTCCATTTTGAATGTGGATGTGGTGCTTCCAATTGCCATGACAAGATGATCCCATGAGTCCAGTAGAGAACAAAGCAGGGTCATACACCGATCCTCCTCCTCCATTTTTACACCAATAGATGTTAATTATGCAACTAGCATATTAAAGGTATTCATATGCTCAGCCACGGATCCTCTGTCCTCCATTCAAAGAGAATACAACTTCTTTCTTAGGAAAAGTTTATTGACTAGGGATTTAGCTTGATACACATCCCCCAACTTCTTCCAAAGGCATTTTGCAATAGCCTCCTCATGGACATTTAACAACATAGAATCGGTAAGACTAAGTCTTATGAGACCCTTAGCCTTCCAATCCTTGAGATCCCACTCATCTTGAATCATTGTAGCTAGTTTAGTTCTGTTCACACTTTCCCAAAGGTCTCGGTCAACTAACATGCCTTCCATTTTGAGCTTCCACAACTTGAAATTACTGCCATTGAACTTCTCTACTTCAAACTTTCCTGATGTGCCTGCCATCTCCTTACTATAATAAGATATAGAATACTCTACACAGACTCCCACTCAACCTAAGATTAGCTCAGAAAACCCCTACCCTACAACTAGGACCAAAGGTGATCAAGCTCTGATACCAACTGAAAGGAAGCTAGGTGTGCGGAACTGCTTCCTACACTAATCTATTGGGGAGAGGGCTATGCAAATTCAACTTCATCCTAACTATTATAGTGATGTTAAACCATTAACATGAGATATAGTAGCAAAACACAAGAACCATAAAGTAGATAGAAGAAGAGAGACAAAGATTTATGGTGGGGAAAACCCTTATCAGGTGAAAAACTCCACATTCAGAAACCTGTACAATGTATTAACAAATCATAAAGAATGTTTACAATACACTTGAAATGCAAGCTTCAATGGTCTTTACACTCATGTCTAGAGTCAATCTGGTAGCATAACAGTACTTGTAAACCTGTGATACAAACTCCATCTCCAAGCACCTATTTAAATAGAACATACAAGGCAATTTGGACCTTTCTTGGAATGGGCGTCCAATATGGCATCTTGGACCAAAACCCACACCTAGGGACACTTGGTCAACATTGTAGAATGTGTCTGACACTTCTCCATAGCTCCCATCCCAAAGAGGTCACCTATTTCCAAAATGGGCTATGACAGATGCTCTTACGACACTTACGACCATCAGAATCTGTCATACCAGTTACAACTTACAGTTGTAAGAGAATCTGTCATACACATGCTATAAATAGCATATTCTCTTACAACACATCATATTCCACCTTGGGGCACCCAAATATGCCTCATTCAAAGATGCTACATGACACATGTCATTACCTATCTTACAACCTTCTATTCTCGACTCTTACATGTCATAGATTCGTCATTGGAATCTGTAATAACCGTTTTGGTCAAACATTCCTTACACAACATAGAAGATGCTGACACATTGCAGAATATTCCTACCACTAAGTGGGACTCCTATCTCCTCATGTGAGGACAAAATAACAAGTTGTCATAATCCATGTAGGATTGACACATCACTGTGCCACATCCCACAATATGACAAAGTGGAATTTCCAATTATTTACAACATAGGCAATTGAATAATAAATACAAACATTACAAATGCAAAGAATTACCAAGGTTGAGACACCTTAATTCCCAACAGCTATTAGATTTTTTCCCAAGGACATCTTCACATATTTGAAATTTTACCATAAGTCTTCCATTTTTTCATTCACACCTATCTCAACTATTAAAACTGATTTTGTGATTAATCCTTGCAAATTAGTAGACAATTGTTTACTTTTTGATTGGTTAATGAGGGTTTTTGTAGGGATTCCACAACCTTAAGACACAAATTTGGGTCCCTAGTTTCCATGTGTGGGTTTTCAACACTATGCCCATATGCTTTGGGACTTGCATTATTGTAGGTCATGTGAGACGTATCCAACAATTTCTATGGTAGTTTTTGCCCAAGTCATCATTGCTAGGTCTTTTACCATTGTTCTTATAAGCTATTTACTCACTATATGTATCCAAGACCCATTGTTCACACATTTCAAATTGAAGAGATATAACATATTAGCCAAGCAGTATCTTGTTGGTTTTAGGATAGACAACTGAGAGGGGGGGTGAATCAGTTGTCACCAAAACTTCTATTCCTTAATTTCTTAAAGCTTTCTTATATTTCAACAGCATAATAATGATCATGGAAGCATAATGCAATAACTCAAAAGCACAAACACATTCAACACATATGACACCAAGATTTTAATGTGGAAAACCCGGTTAAGGGAAAAACTATGGAGTGACTAACCCAAGATTGTATTCTCTATTAAAAGAATAAGAAGAATAAAATGGCACTTGCCAATTAGGGCTCACTGCCTGAGCACACTACACACAAGAGGCCCACTTCCTATAGGAGACACATTGTCTATAGAATAATATAAATGTTACATACTTGAACTCGAGATTAGCATCTTCATTATGCTTAAGACAGTTCCATTTAAGCTCAACACTTCTACTCTGCTTTTCACTCCTCTCCTCTCTACCACTTTCTCATCATGACAACGGATACTTTTGAATGACTTCACAATTCTTATTTATACATGACATCAACTTTGAAATGATCATCAAAGTCAGCACAACATACTTTATTTTATTATAGAGCAATTACAAAAATACAACTTGACTTGTTACAAAAACCTCATGTGTATCACTACACTGTCGGCCACACATATCTGGGACTTCAATCTTCTCTGAGGAACATACCATGCTTCATAGAACATCTTCAGGATCATGCACAAATCATCCAGTCGACCAAGATTAGGAAGAACACCATCACCCAAAGATGAATATTCAATTACGAGCTCAATCTTCAATGCAGACTACCAACATGAACTGGACACAATCTAGAGACCCTCACAAGCTTGCTTGAATCACCAAGAACATCCGCACCACTTCTGCTTACTGTAATCATTCGCATCTTCATCCAGAACCTCAAGAACATAGTCGGTCTCACTGTCACATTAGAAAGATTGCTTGTGGACCTCCAAACCATGATCCAATTGAGTTGCCAATTCACATTAACTTCCCAAACATGCCACCAGATCCGCAGAATAAGATATTGCAATTCTGGATCTCACAGGACCTATTTGTGCCACTCTGTCACCTTTGAATAGCTTCCAGAACTAGTTTTACTCACATGGCCATAACTTCTCGAAATCTTCATGCAGATCTCTGAAATCTTGTCTAGAGCACCTTCAGACACATATCTACAAACCCTTTGATGCGCATACTCTGATCTCCAACTAACTGGGATCTTTGCTTCGTAGAACTTTACTGTCTTTGCAGTCCTTCTCTATTTTTGATAGGGCTAATTTTCTCAATATCCTCAGCACACAGCTCATCCAATCCTTGACATCAATGCAACAGGAGTATGTTGACATCAATGACAACACCGGTTAGGCCCATATTTGTAACAATCTCCCCTTTTGTCATTGATGGCAACATATGATGTGAAAAAATATTTTAACCATCAAGACAAGAACTTCTCTTCACTAGCTCCCCCTATCAACATCAACCATTCACATGTCTTTTCTTTCTTCATTTCTCCCTTTTTGATCAGCAACCTCTTTTGTTTTTCATGTCTTTTCTCCCCCTTTGACATCAATGGCAAAGGGCACATACTTGCAACCGCTTCTTACTTCTTTAGAGTTATACTGACTACTCCCCCTGAGTAGCAGCCTTCTAACATCAATCTGGATCACAAGATATGACTGTGAGATCCACCAGATTGATGCACATCTATGCACCTTAATTCAGAACCGGAGGGGTGATAACCCCTAACTTCTCCCTGAGATACTCAAAAGAGTCCTTAGGTAGAGGTTTGTTAAAAATGTTTGCAATCTGATCCTTTGAGGGTACAAACTCCAGTCTGACTTCATTCTTATTCACTTGTTCTCTTAAAAAGTGAAACTTGATGGATATATGTTTTGTCTTTGAATGCAACACTGGATTTTTTGATATATTTATTGCACTTGAGTTGTCACAAAAGATTGTGATAGGTTCATCATACTTTATTCTGATGTCTCTTAACATTTTCTTCATCCACAGTATTTGAGTGCAATTGCCTGCTGCTGCAATATACTCTGCTTTTGTAGTGGACAAAGATATTGCCTCTTGTTTCTTACTTATCCAAGAAACCAATCTTTTCCCCAAAAAGAATGCACCACCACTGGTACTCTTCTGGTCATCCACATCTCCTGCCTAATCAGCATCTGTATATGCATGGAGAGAGAAATCATGTTCCTTGGGATACCATAAACCATACTCAACTGTTCCCTTCAGATATCTGAGAATTTTCTTGATTGCCATGACATGAGACTCTCTAAGACCAGCTTGGAATTTGGCAACAAGACCAATAGCATTTATACTGTCAAGTCTAGTTTGAGTAAAGTAGAGTAATCCTCCAATCATTAACCTGTACTTTTTCTGATCAGCCTTAGGAGATTCATCATCTTTGCTCAGTTTACACCTGGTTGCCATGGGAGTATTCATTGTCTTTGAATCTTCCATTCCAAATTTATTGAACAATTCTTTCACATATTTGGTCTGTGATATAAAGATTCCTTTCTTTGTTTGAGTGATTTGCAGACCCAAGAAGAAATTCATTTCCACAAACATAGACATCTCAAATTCACTTTTCATTTGATATGCAAAAGTCTTGCACATACTATCTTTTCCTCCAAAACTGATATCATCAACAAATACTTCAACAATTAAGATATTTTCATGATCAATCTTGAAATATAGATTACTATCAGCAATTCATTTATTGAAACCAATCTTCAAAAGATGTTTGTCCAATCTTTCATACCAGGCTCTTGGGGCTTGTTTGAGTCCATACATTACCTTCTTCAGCTTATAGACCATATCTTCATGATCAAATAATTGAAATCCATCCAGTTTCTTAATGTATACCTCTTCTACTAGATCACCATTTAGAAAAGTAGACTTGACATCCATCTAATACACTTTAAAATCTTTGAAGGAAGCAAAGGCAATAAATAATTTGACTACTTCAATCATTTCTATCGGAGCAAAAGTTTCTTCAAAGTCAACTCCTTCTACTTGAGAATAACCCTTACAGATCAATCTGGCTTTGTTTCTTATTTCTTCACCATCTTCATTCAGTTTATTTTGAAAGACCCATTTAGTCCCAATCACATTTTTGTCCTTAGGTCTAGGAATAAGATCCCAAGTGTGATTCTTTTCAATCTATATCAATTCCTCCTTCATGCGTTAATCCAACTTTCATCATTGCATGCTTCAGTTACTATTTTTGGTTCAATCTTTGAAATCAGACAATACTTTACTGAGTCTTGAGTAATATTTCTTCTTTTTTGAACACCTTTGCTTTTATCTCCTTTGATCTGATCTTTAGAATGATTTAGTCTTACATACCTAGGAGTTTTGGAATTCTCTTGCACTTCTAGTTCTTGGATAGGTTCATTCAAGCTAGTCTCTTCTTCTTGTATTTTTGGATTCTTCGGATCAGTTTGAATTTGAACTGGAATTAGGACTTGTTCTTCTTGGTCTGAGATATCATTTTGGTCACCTGCTTCAAACTCATAGAATCTTGAGGGATTCTCCATACCCTCATCAACCTTCACTTTTGTACTTTCTACAATCTTTCTTAATCTCTTGTTATAACATCGGTAACCTTTGCTTTGAGTAGAATAACCCAAGATTATTCCTTCATCACTTCTAGTATCAAATTTGCCAAGGTCTTCATCTCTTTTGATATAACATTTACTACCAAAGACTCTAAAATACTTCATAGTAGGAGTGATGCCAAATAAGAGTTCATAAGGGGTCTTACTAGTATTGCCTCTGATCTATACCCAATTGATAGCATAGATAGTAGTGCTTACAACTTCTCTCCAATAGATTTGAGGAACATTTGTTTCCATCATCATGGTTCTAGATGCTTCCTAGATGGTCTGGTTCTTTCTCTCCACTACTCCATTCTGCTATGGAGTCCTTGGAGCAGATAATTGTCTCTTTATCCCATATTTCTCATAGAATTCTATGAACTCTCCGGATGTGAATTCACCACCTCTATCAGACCTGAGACATTTTATGTTTATGCCAATTTTATTTTCTACCATAGCCTTGAATTTTTTGAACTTCTCAAGTGCTTCAAATTTCTCTTTCAGGAAAGTCACCCACATCATCTGGGAGTGGTCATCAATCAATAACATGAAATATCTATCACCTTGCAGACTCCTGATTCTTGTCGATCCACATAGATCAGTGTGCACCAAGTCCAACAATCCGGTTGAAGATTGTTCCTTACTTTTAAATGTGACTCTGTTCTGCTTACCCAGCTGACATTCTTTGCACAAACTATTTGTAGGTTTCACCAGTCTTGGAAGATCTCTTACAACCTAAGTGTTGCTTATCTTGATGATATTATCAAAATTTACATGACACATTCTCCTATGCCACAACCAACTCTGATCAATTTGAACAAATAAACAACTTTTGCGAGTATCAACCAAGTGGAAGATGTTACCTTTTGTCTGTGTACTAGATGCAATCTCAGTTCCAGAGCTTTCAAAGATCTTGCATTTTCTATTTTTGAATCAGAGATCAGAGCCTTTGTCCACCAATTGTCCAACAGTGAGAATATTATGCTTCAGACCTTCAACATACACAACATCACTGGTTTTGTTCTTTCCATCAAAAGAAATAGTTCCTATGCCTCTGATTCTATTAGCAGAATTATCTCCAAATTTTACAACTCCAGCTTCATATCTTTCTAGATTTATGAACTTATTCATGTCACCAGTCATATGGTGAGAGCATCCAGTGTCAATGACCCATTTATCCTTTTCTTCAACTTGAGCAGCCAGAGCCCTTTCTACCATTTTATGATTGACAGATTCAATGGGTAGTGGATCTTCTTCCTTGATGGCAATAAACACCCAGTCACTTCCAGATTTGTTTCCTATCTCAGATTCATTATATGTTACTCCTTCATCATCATCTTCTTGAACATAGTAACACTTCTTTTAGAATCTTGATCTATTAGGATTTGGCCTTGAAAATCTTTCTAGACATCTTGAGACAAAATGACCAATCTTGTTGCAGTTGAAACATTTGAAGGGCAATTTTCCTTCATACTTACCGGATCCTCTTGGCAGTCTCTTTGCAATAAGGGCTTCAAGTTGAGTAGCTTTTACCTCATCTTCTTCCAAATCTTTTCTTGCTTTATCATACCATGTTAATTTCTTTGAGGAACTCTCTCCTGGGTCATACCTGTGTATGAGGAAAATTGACTATGATAAACTAACAAAATAAAAAAACTAGTAACATAAAGAGAACTAATCTAAATAAAAGCCATTACTAATAAATCAATGAAATATGAAAGTTGTTACCAAGATTTGTATTGTTCCCTTTGGATGAATGTGGATTGCTCAATAGTGCTGCAAAATGTTTTCAACAAGCAAGTAAAGTGCTCAAAGATCAATGTCAAAAGATCGTAAAGGTGCTCAAAGATCAATATCAAAAGATCGTGAAGTTGCTCAACCGATGCGATGTATGCTCAAAGCATTGTTAAAGGATACCTGAGAATAAGTGATCAAAGAGGATTTGTGAAGGAGATGAGGGGGGTTTATATAGGTTTCAACAGAGATCGATCAATGGTCCAGATAATTCAGAAGAATCAACGGAGGAGATAAATCAAATAACCATGATTAATGTGCACACGATATGTGTCAATCTATAAGGATATTTTTATTAAGATATGATAAAAACAAGATTGATTGAATAGATAACTCAACTTATAATTTTGCCTTTTTTAGAGTTCTAAAAATAAGACTAATTGTGCACAAGAGTTAACAAGATATTTTAAGAGGAATTAGAAGATATTTGAAATTAAATAAATAAATTTATTTAATTGTTGTGCATAATTGAGGAACAGAAGATTATAAATAAAATATTTGATTTTATTTATTTTTAGAGGATTGAGACAATTTAAATAAATTTGCATGATTTATTTAAATTTAGAAGAACAAGTGATTTAATTAAATAATGTAGAATTATTTAATTATAGATAAGAGGGAATTTGTGATGAATTAATTAAATAATTGGATTTATTAACGTGGATTTGAATTTTGAAAAGAGGATAATGATTTAATTAAATAATTGAAATCATTTAATTGTGGAAGAATAATGGATGAATTTAATTTAATTAATTAAATAAAAAGAATTTAATTTAATTAATTAAATAAAAAGAATTTAATCAATTAATGTCGCAATTATGTGATTTAGAAGAATTAGATGAAATTAATTAAATAATTAGATTATTCAATTAATGTTGAAATGCAGGTGATGCTCCAGATTTGATGAAATGCAAGTGGTGTGACGACATGGTGATTTTAAGGTGTCTACAATACCTTTGTTTACCTTTTCTAGAGGCACTAGCTTTGAATGTAGATTCAGTCTTGGGGAGTGCATCTCCAAACTCAGCCAATTCAAATGCAGTTAACTTCCCAACCAATTGATCCCTTGTAATATTTGTTAAAGATCTAAATACCTCAATAGCAACAACCTTGTGTTTATAAGTAGGAGGTAAGGATATGAGAACTTTGGCAACAATCTCATCTTCATCCAAAGTTCCACCAGCACATCTAATGCCACAAACAAGCTCATTTACTTTTGGCATAAATGTAGTGATATTCTCATCTTCATTCATCTTCAGGTTTTCAAATTTACCTTTTAGACTTTGTAGCTTGGCACATTTAACATATTTGTCTCCTTCATGTAGAATTTCTAGCTTTGACCAAATTTTATACACAATTTTTAATTCCATAACATTTGTCAACTCTATATTAGATAAGGCACTTAGTAAGGCTTCTTTAGCTCAAAGATTATCTTCAGCATTTCTAATTTCATCTAGAGTTGTCAGACCATTCTTTGGAGGAATATACTCTTTTGTAGTCATGTTCCAATATTGAACTCCCATACATTGCAAGTGACATTCCATGCAACTTTTCCAAAGAGTGTAGTTCATTCCATCAAACCTCGGACTATCCTTCTTGTAGGAAGACATCTTGGATCTCCTCAAGTGGTTAAGCTCTTTTAGAGGAACTTAGCTCTAATACCAATTGTTGGTTTTAGGATAGACAACTGAGAGGGGGGGTGAATAAGTTGTCACCAAAAATTTTGTTCCTTAATTTATTAAAGCCTTCTTATATTTCAATAGCATAATAATGGTCATGGAAGCATAATGCAATAACTCAAAAGTAGAAACACATTCAACACATATGACACCAAGATTTTAACATGAAAAACCTGGTTAAGGGAAAAACCACGGGGTGACTAACCCAAGATTGTATTCTTTGTTAAAACAATAAGAACAAAATGACACTTGCCAATTAGGGCTCACTACCCGAGCACACTGCTCACAAGAGGCCCACTGCCTACAAGAGACACACTATCTACAGAATAATATAAATATTACATACTTGAACTCAAGATTAGCATCTTCATTATGCTTGAGATAGTTCCATTTAAGCTCAACACTTCTGCTCTACTTTTCGCTCCTCTCCTCTCTACCACTTTCTCATCATGACAATAGATACTTTTGAATGACTTCACAATTCTTATTTATACATGACATCAACTTTGGAATGATCATCAAAGTCAGCACAACATACTTTATTTTATTACAGAGAAACTACAAAAATACAACTTGACTTGTAACAAAAACCTCATGCGTATCACTACACTGTCGGCCACACATATCCGGGACTTCAATCTTCTTTGAGGAACATGCCATGCTTCACAGAACATCTTTAGGATCATGCGCAAATCATTTGGTCGGCCAAGAATAGGAAGAACACCATCACCCAAAGATGAATCTTCAATTACAAGCTCAATCTTCAATGCAGATCGCCAACACAAATTAGACACAATCTAGAGACCCTCACAAGCTTGCTTAAATCACCAAGAACATCCGCACCACTTCTGCTTACTGTAATCATTCACATCTTCATTCAAAATCTCAAGAACACAGTTAGTCATCACTGTCACATTAGAAGGATTGCTTGTGGACCTCCAAACCATAAGCCAATTAAGTTGTCAATTCACATTAGCTTCTCAAACATGCTACCAGATCCGCAGAACAAGATATTGCATTTCTGGATCTCACCGGACCTATTTGTGCCACTCTGTCACCTTTGAATAGCTGCCAGAAATAGTTTTACTCACATGGCCTTAACTTCTCCAAATCTTCATGTGGATCTCTGAAATCTTGTCTAGAGCACCTTTAGACACATATCTACAAACCCTTTGATGCGCATACTCTAATCTCCAACTGACTGGGATCTTTGCTTCGTAGAACTTTGCACACAACTCATCCAATCCTTGACATCAATGGAATAGGAGTATGTTGACATCAATGACAACACCGGTTAGGCCCATACTTGCAACATATCTATGTCACCCTGATCATGTTTTATGTTTATATTAGCATGATACAATATATCAGAACAACAATTAGCAAGCTTCATCGATAAAAACATTACAGGAATGGCCTACGTGAATGAGGAAGCATATTGTACAATATTGGCATAGGCACATTGCATTCATATCAATCGACAGAAGAAATTGGGCTATATATTTTAATTAAAAAGGAACAAATAGAGAATGTAGCACCACAGGAAATGCATATTTCCATAACTCATGAAAGTTTCCTCGACAAAATACTCATTGGCCATCGGAAGCCTAACAAGTGACAATTCCAATCTCATATACTACTCCGATGAAGATAAAAGGCTTGTATCAGGGACACATTCTTTTTCTTCTACTGATGGGTTATTCAAGAAAGTAAAAGATAGACTCACTCAGGATTTCAGCATGAGGTACACCGATATATTTCATTGGACGAACACATTGATATCAGAACAACAGAAAATGGACCACCTGATGACACATCTTACACCGATAACATTTAGTCAGGAGAACATATCTCAAGTTATGCTGACATAGTGGATAAAATAAGGCACCATCGGTGAAAGTAAAAGATGTTTGAATGAATAATTTTTTTAAAAAAATCCAAAGTTTCATCACAATTATGACGAACATAGCCCAACAAACCACAAAAATTTGTGACGAGGTTGCTGTACATGCCACGTAGTTTTCGTCGTAATGGCAATGACGGTTTGCTCCACCTCGTTGGAAAATGGATGAACGTTTGGTGTTTTTTTAAGATTTCAAATGGGTGTTCTGCAATGTTTTGTGATTTTTTATGTCGATAGATTGATGAAGTTATGTTGATTTTGCAATGAACACTACCAACATTTTCTGTTGTGCTAACTGACGATGCTGAGTTGTGGTTTCGATGTACAAAAATTGGTCGTTAAAGCGACAAAAATTTAGTGATGAAATTTAAATCAGTGTTGCGTCAGTAAGTCGACAATATTTTGTTGATATGTCACTAAACATTCATCAAAATTTGTAGTCAAATACAGTAGTGCATGCATATGAACCCAAAAATGGGGTTATTGTGTAGTGTTGAAGTAATGAACAGTGAGGGGATAGTCATGTCCTATTTGAAGTTAAGTATTGCAGCTTGGTCCACTAGGGCCTAGAAGACTTGTTTGCCCTATCATCTTGATGCAGAGCGCACAAAGAAAATGCTTCAAAACAAGGGTGAATACCCATCAAACCCACAATATAGAGAGATTAATGCTTAATTAGCTTTCAATACACTCCTCAAGGTCCAAACAATACTGAACCACACACACATTCTTCACTATTGGCGAGACAACATACCATCGGTGAGCTTAAAAATTCATCAGACAACAGGCTAATGCCACCATGACTCCGTTTGACTTCACTTCTGACAGACACCCCATTGTTGACTCCTATTGGCCAGATTGACCGCTATCGGCGAACACTTATAAACATTGGTTGATGTGCCAATGGACCAATCTACTCTTGGCGTGACTTCAACTTTCAGCGGGACTTATTCCAAAGCTATCGATACACCGATATGCCTAACATCGGCGGGACTTATACTCCTATCTGGCCAACCCGTTGATGAAATGACTCTGATCGTGACTTCCTTTCATCAGTGTGAGCCTCTCTTTGGCGAACCTCAATTTCTCTATGCCGATACACTAAGTCTATCTGATGGCCCTCAATATCGGCGAAGCTTGACTCTTTTTCACCCCGGTATAACTCAATCGGCAAGATCACCACTATCAGCTCATCATCACATTATCTACCTAATGGTTTTGTCACTCCGATATAACTACGCAAACATCGACCAACTTATACAGAAACAATAAAATCTCAATAGAATAAAAAACAATCTAACTCTAAGGATGTCATTCCACTTATTTCAAAGAAATCTCAACCAGTGGAATGCTTCCGATTACATCTCTGCAATCAAACCAAACAAAACTTTTTATTCCTTCTTCTCAAAAAATATACATACAACAATCTTCTCTGCCTCTATGTCTCTCTCTTCTCTCCCTCTCTCTATGTCTCTTAACGAACACAACCCTACTATATAGACTCTCATATTGGCAATTACATAAGGTGGAAGGTGAATCGCCCTACAACCACTTCTGCCATTTAGTTACAGCCAGTCAGTTTGGTTACAATCTTTAATGACACGTATACAGACTCAATGTTATGTCGTTACTCAGCCAAGTATGACTCAATATGGTGCTAAGGCCTTACAAACATGACACTTTGCATAGAACAAAATATGCATGGAATCCTCCTGATTCTTAGGTCTCGAGGTGCTCCTACACCATACAACCAACCAACAAACATTTCCAAGTCCCTTGGAAATGTACCTGCAAAACAAAACTACCTTTTCCTATACCTTTGTCTGGCTTCATCTTTTACTCTATCTCTTCAGCTTCAGGCTTCAAATCTTCACATCAATGGAATAGTGACCAACCAACCAACAATGGAAAACTACCATCCACATTTCAGAGTATCTTCAGGCTCTTTCTACTTCTAGCAATGGAGTACTCTCAGACTAATCAAAGCTTCAACAAATACAACACAATGCTTAATTAGATGTCCATCCTACACGCTGCTTCACAGACCCATTCCTCTCGTCCAGTAGCAGATCCTAGAGATGCAATACCACTCTCTCTCGCAGTGGTCTGACTCTGCACCCTCTTCCAGCCAAATCTCTATTGGTGAATGGTCTTGACAAACCTCATCATCGTCTGCCCACACACTACAGGAATCCTATTCCTTCTTGCAACTAGATGGCATGGGCATCTGCAATAGTCTAGCAACTACTATCAGCCTTCAAAATACTTCTTATGATCTCTGTTTTCAAAATGGTCACCATCCAAACATTTTGCTTCAACTCTTCATCTACCTTCTTAGTAACAAAAATCAAATACACAACTGCCTAGACCTTTTGCTAGCTCTAATACCAATTTGAAGCAGAGTACACAAAGAAAATGCTTCAAAATAGGGGTGAATACCCATCAAACCCACAATACAGAGAGATTAATGCTTAATCAGCTTTCAATACACTCCTCAAGGTCCAAACAATACTGAACCACACACACATTCTTGACTATCGGCGAGACAACATACCATCGGCAAGCTTACAAATCCATCGGTTGATAGGCCGATGCCACCATGACTCCATTTGACTTGGCTTCTGATAGACACCCCATTGTTGACTCCTATCAGCGAGACTGACTACTATCGGTGAACGCTTATAAACATTGGCCGATGCGCTGATGGACCAATCTACTCTTGGCGTGACTTCAACTTTCGGTGGGACTTATTCCAAAGCTGCCAATACACCGATATGCCTAACATTGGCAGGACTTATACTCCTGTCTGGCCGACCCATTGCTGAAATGACTCTGACCGCGACTTCATTTCATTAGTGTGAGCCTCTCTTCGGTGAACCTCAGTTTCGCTATGCCGATACACTAATTTTGTCTGATGGCCCTCAATATCGGTGAAGCTTGACTCCTTTTCACCTCGGTATAACTCGATTGGCAAGATCACCATTGTCAGCTCATCATCACATTATCTACCTGATAATTTTGACACTCCGATATAACTACGCAAACATCAACCAACTTATACAGAAACAACAAAATCTCAATAGAATAAAAAACAATCTAACTCTAAGGAAGTCATTCCACTGATTTCAAAGAAATCTCAACTAGTGGAATGCTTCCGATTACATCTCTGTAATTAAACTGAACAAAACTTTTTATTCCTTCTTCTCAGAAAATATACATACAACAATCTTCTCTGCCTCTGTGTCTCTCTCTTCTCTCCCTATCTCTATGTCTCTTAATGAACACAACCCTGCTATATAGACTCTCATATTGGTAGTTACATAAGGTGGAAGGTGAATCACCCTACAACCACTTCTGCCATTCGATTACACCCATTCAGTTCAGTTACAATCTTTAATGACATGTATACAGACTCAACATTATGCCGTTACTCGGCCAAGTATGACTCAATATGGCGCTAAGGCCTTACAAACATGACACTTTGGACATAATAGAATATGCATGGAATCCTCTTAATTCTTAGGTCTCGAGGTGCTCCTGCACCACATCCCTTGTATCCTCTTCCTCCATCAATGTTTGTTGTGACCCCTTAGTGATCTTAGAGGTGTTAGCTCTGCATCACCTTTACAGAACCTTAGATGCAAAAGATATTGATATGTAAGATGCTAATTAGCTGTAGTAGGATAATAAGGTCATCCCAAAAACACAACATACGAAAGCAATGACTATACCCCAATCCATACTGCATCACAACATACCAAGATATAGAAAAATCAAGGTAGTCTTGGATAGGTATTAGAAAGGAACAAAAGATAAACCAAAAAGAAATTGACTGATTGGTAAAGCAAAAATACAACTGATATATTATCTTGCCAAAGAGGGTGCTCATGGTAGATTGGGCCTTATTGTAGGAATGATATATCCGTTAAAGGCTTTGGATCTAGGATAGATGGATTGTAGCGGATGTGGCAAGCGGTATGCGGGTAATCGTATTACTTCAGGAGTAGTCTTTTACTTTTGGTTTGATAAGTACTTGAGCTTTCAAAAGGATGCATAGTTCATTTTCTACTTGAGTTAGTCAAGTCAGGGTGGATACGATGGATTGTGATAGATGGACGAAGTGAAAGATGGAGTTTATTATAGATTTAGATGGAGGATGGGATGCATCTTATGTACCTGAGTACTGGATACTTCATTTGTATTCTAGACTGCCTACATACCCTGTGTCCATGGGATCAAGGCACATTAGGATGGGGGTGATTGTGATGATATGTAGTTCTGGTTGATGATGACATGGGATGGTTCAGGATGTTTGGATTAAATAATGGCATCTTATGTACCTAAGTACTAGATACTTCATTCATATTCCAGACTGCCTACATACCCTATATCCACGGGATCAATGTACATTAATATGATGATGATGATATGTAATTCTTGTTGGTGATGATGATATAAGATGAGATGAGGGGAACGATGAGTGATGATGTGATCATACCTTGAACAAGGATCCATTCCTAGACCTAAGTGAAGGAAAATGTGCCCCATTCAAGTAGAGGTTTTACTATGGAAAATGATGGATGAACTAACTATGGATGATGATAACTATGGATGAACTAACTATGGATGAAGCAACTATGGATGATCAACTAACATTGACAATTTCCAAACCATGATAGATAGGATAGTGGAAATGCAAAGGTCAATATGGATGGATGAGGGTTTTTTTATTATGAATTGATATGGAATGAGATGGATGTACGACTTAATAGATGGTGGATGTTGACTCTACACATAGCACTTATTTGCCAGGTTTTCACTATGGTACTTATCCAAGGCACCTGTTTGCCAGGTTTTCACTATGGTACTTATCCAAGGCACCTGTTTACCAGGTTTTCACCAGAGGATGAATTATTTTTGGATTTTTCTATTTTTCTATTTTTTTATTTTTTTGGATTTTCTAATTTTTAATTTTTTTGCGGATACTCTGAGGATCAAGCATAGAACTTATTAAGATGAACACTATTGATGGGTTCATCTAAGGGAATGCCTTCAGGTGTTGGCAAAGTGTAAGCTCATGATCCATAAACTATTGTGACAAAAAAAGGTCCCAACCAATTAGGCTCAAACTTGTCTTTCTTGTCTCTATCTTGTTGGTTTCTCTAATTTTCCTTAAGGACAAGATCATCTATCTGAAACTGTCTTTCCTTGATCTTCTTGTTATAGTTATGACAAAGGTGGTTTTGATAGACATGAAGATGATTAAGTGTTGTGAGGCACCTCTCATCCAGTAACTCTAGCTCATGCAATCTAGAAATTTTGTACTCCTCTCCATCAATACTCTAAGAGATGGGATCTTGACCTAGATAGGTAAAATGGCTTCAGTGCCATAGACTAAGGCATATGTGGTAGCACTAGTTCAGGTTCCAATACTAGTGCATGATAGGCCCATAAGGTAGGAATGGGTTGCAAATGCCACTCATGATCAGCTTCATTGACTGTTTTCTTTAGGATTTTTAATATGGTTTTATTGGAAGCCTCAGCTTGGCCATTACTATGGGGATAGTATGAAGTGGAAAAGTGATGTTGTATATGGTACTAGGTGCACACAGCATGGACATCTTGGTTCTCTAAGTGTCTACCATTATCAGTTACTATGGCTAGGGGAATACCATACCAACAAATGAGGTAGTTTAGGATAAACTTAGCTATTTGTTTTCCTGTGATATAGGTCATAGGAATAGCTTCCACCCACTTTGTGAAGTACTCAGTGGCGGTAATGATGAACTTATGGCCATTGGAAGAGGATGGATGGATTTTACCTACGAGGTTCAGTCCCCACTATAAAAAAGGACATGGAGTAGTAATAGGTTGTGCCTGATGTGTTGGTGCATGAATCAAATCTCCATGTTGCTGGCATTGAAGACACTTCTTGGCAAATTGGAATGCATCTTGTTCTATTGTGGGCCACTAATAACCTATGTAGAGCAACTTCTTAGCTAGATTAGGACTAGTGGAATGTGATCCATATATACCTTTGTGTACATCTCGTAAGGCAATGTTAGCTTCTTCCAAGTTAAGACATCTAAGGAGGATACCATCAAGACTCTTGCGGTATAGTGTGTCACCAGGGATAGTAAAATGAGAGGCTCGGCAGATGAGTGTTTTGCATTGGGTAGATGTAAGGTTTGATGGGATGGTATTATCATGGAGGTATTCATAGATATCTTGGTAACAAGGGGAATTGGAACCAACAAGTTCACAGATAATTTCAATTGGTGGAACATCAACGATGAGTATTAATAATTGCTCGATCAAGAATTCACAATGCTGAGTGTTTGTAGGCATATCCACAAGGTATCCAATAGTAGCCATAACATCTGCAACTTTATTATGTACCCTGGGGATTTGTTCAAAAGAGATGCTAGAAAAATGTTGCTTGTAGTTATCAACCAATTGTTTGTAGGGTATCAACTTGTCATCTTTTGTTTGATACTCATCTATGACTTATCTAATGACTAGTTGAGAATCTCCATAGACTTGTAGTTATTTGATATTCCATTGGACTACTATGTGGAGACCTGTAAGATGTGTTTCATACTCGACAATGTTGTTGGTGCAAGGAAATACTAGCTGATATGACTTTGGAATATAATCATTATGTGATGTAATAAAGAGGACTCAAGCTCCTAAACCATGCTGTGTGTAGGAACCATCAAAGTATAGTTTCCATTCAACTGAGGTAGAAAGATTGAATATCTCTTCATCTAGAAAGTTAGAGAGCATAGGGTTTCTATCTGTCATAGGGGTCTCTGCTAATTGATCTGCAAGAACTTGTCCTTTGATAGCTTTCCAGGCTACATACTCTCTATCAAATTTGCTCAGAATTATGACCCATTTCGCTGGTCTACCTGTGAGAGCTACTTTGGATAAGAGATATTTCAATGGATGAATTTTAGAAATGAGGTTGGTGTGCTGGTTTAACATGTAATGTCACAACTTTTGGGAAGTAAACACTAATTCTAAACATGCGCGCTCCACGGGACTGTAATTGAGTTCATAACCAACCAAGGTGCGACTAATATAGTAAACTGCCTATTCTTTGCCTAACTCATCATGCTGTACTAGGAGAGCACCTAATGCTATAGATGTAGTAGAGATATACAAGAGTAAAGGTCTATCTAGAACTGGTGGCACTAAGACTGGAGGTGTAGCTAGGTATTCTTTGAGTTGATCAAATGCCTATTTACACTTACTATCCCATCAAAATGAGGCATCCTTTCAGAGCAAGTGCATAAATGGTTGGCATTTATCTACTAGCTATGATATGAACCATCTAATGGACTTTAATCTCTCTTGAAGGCTCCTTAGTTGCTTTAGATCCTTGGGTGGAGGCATTTCTGTTGTAAATATGTGCCAGATGTGTTGTCATTGATGTCAACATATCCTTGTTGGAAAGAGACACTGTGTGGATTCATGAGTGTTGTCATTGATGGCAACAAAGTCCATCCCACACATCCGTAGGACATGGTATGTCTATACTGGAAGTCAGATTGAAGAGTATTTTGGTCCGGTGAGCAAGAATAGAGCATGTAGCAAGGTTTGACAATTAGGTCTGGATCTCTCAGAGGAAGTATCTCAGCAAAGTGTAGACTTGGGGAAGTCAAGAGGAGTACCATGAATAATACATTGTAGAGATTGAGCCTCCGGTGATGAAAAAGTGAAAAGATATGAGCACCTAAGTGTTGGGTTCCTATTTGGCAGAGTAGACTGAGGAAGAACTGACCAGCAGAGCATCAGACCTTAATCCGGATGAGAAATTGATGGTGATCAAGTTTCTTGAGGGATCATTCATGGTTGGCCAACATAATTGATGACTTCTATAACTATCTTTTTGATACGCATCAATTAGTAAGCATGGATTCAGCTAATAGACCAGAGTTTGGAAATATCTTAAGTTTTTCAGATGCCGACTAGAAAGATATTGAAATCCTTGATGTGGATATATTTACCAGATTGATTTTGGTATGAAGGTGTGTGTAGTGTGTTGTGAAGTGCAAAGAAAAGTAGAGAATAGTGTGGAAGTAGCAATACAAGTCCGGTATGTGACAGGACAACAACACTAAAGAAAAGGAAGAATGAAGTGCAGTAGATCAGTGTATTAAGCCTAACCGGAACTAAACCTCAGCACATGTGGATGCTTCTCATCAGTTCAAACACCTGGTTACATTCTATATACCTTGTAGACAATGAGTCTCTTGTAGGCAGTGAGCCTCTTGTGAGCAGTGTGCTCAGGTAGTGAGCCCTAATTGGTAAGTGCCATTTTGTACTTCTTATTCTTTTAACAAATGATATAATCTTGGGTTAGTCACCTCGTGGTTTTTCCCTTAACTAGGTTTTCCACGTAAAAATCCTTGTGTTATATGTTTTGATGCTACACTAATTGTTAAAGAAGAAAAGAAAGTTAAATATTTAAGATAACTGATTCACCCCCCCTCTTAGTTATCTACCTTGTTTCCAACAATTGGTATCAAAGCTAAGTTCCTCCAAACAGAGCCTAACAACTTGAAGAAGATCTAGGAATCTCAATGGATATGTATGGTATGAGGGAACAACTTCAGTCTACCCTAGATGATCTTGAGCAATCTCACTCTGAAGTCAACGAATTGAGGGAAAGACTCAAACAAGCTGATGACTTCATAAATGAACTGAAAGAAAAATTGAGTATCTCTATGAAAAAGAGAAAGGAACTACTTCAGTAATTAGCAAGTCAAAGTGAAGCCAATAATACAAATGAAGATTTGAATGAGAAAAACAAATTATGTGAGAAGCTATCAAAATAGGTCATTATGGTAAGACATGAAATGGAATCAGGGGTTATGAAATTCACCCAAGAAATTGAAGAGAAAAGAAAAATTGAAGATAATCTAAAACAATCCCTCAAGGAGAAGTTAGAAGACTGCCATGAAGTGGATAGAATAATCAGGCATCTGGAATCTGATCTTGAAGAAGCTAGAGATGTGAGGCCTACATTTTTCATTTCCATTCATGTGACTATTTACCTTACTGTTGTTGATACTTTTATATTTGTGGGACTGTTGATCCTGGA
This sequence comes from Cunninghamia lanceolata, assembly GCA_027924645.1. NCBI lineage: Eukaryota > Viridiplantae > Streptophyta > Pinopsida > Cupressales > Cupressaceae > Cunninghamia > Cunninghamia lanceolata. Next base: position 7,703,069 of record BSBN01000252.1, on the reverse strand, counting down.
TTCCCAAACTATTAGACTTATTATGTTAAAGGAAAATTAATTAGGTGATGTTAGATAGATGCTCTATATTAAAGGAAAACTAATTGGGTGATGTTAGTTAGAAAATTGTAATGTGATTTCCTTTATGCTTAAGAGAACTTGTGGTATTTTATGGGAATGCATGTTTTAAATTTCTTCGGCTATGATATTTATATGTGGAATTAACTTTGCAATTGAGTGCACAGGTATTTCTAACAAACCACAGATACTGGAGATCATCCCACACTTGATGTTGTAATCCCTTGTGAAGCTGATCTGGTTCCATGAGGAACCAAGATCAACTCTGTGTATGATGTAATGTTGTAATGTTAATTTGCATGAGGTTGAATGGGTTAGGTCTACCCTCTTTTAATTTGAATTATGATGTGTTATAAGAATTGTCTTTGAATTTCATTTTTAAATTTTAATTTTTGGAGACCCTTTTTCTTGTGTTTTAACTTGACCCTGGGTGTTCTAACTAGGTTAAAATTGACCCTGGGTTATACCCCATGGGTCTCAGGTCCCTTTTGACTTGGGTAACCCTTGGTAAACCTCCGTATGGTCACCTTAACTTCACAATGAAGTTAAGTGACGAATTTAGAGGCATGGGAGGGATAGGATGAGTGGTACTAACACTCAAGCCCATCCCTTTTTAATTCCCAAGGCTAGAGATGACTCCAAGATCCACCAATTGTGGAGGACTTGACTTCAAGTCTCTCTCACAATTGGTGAGAGTACCCATGGAGTTGTGTGGTCCTTCATGAGAGGAAAGGAAGGGGAGACATGTGTCACCCTTTCCCTCTTTAACTTCCTTTTTCTCTCCCATGTGTTGGAGAGAGGACATGTGGTAAGGGGTGAGGAAGACTTTGGGGATGGGTGAGTGACATGTGTCAACACCCATCCCTTGGGACACATTGTAGTGGGGAGGAAGAGTGAGGAGGTGACAAGTGTCACCTCCCCATTCCTCTAAGCCCATGGATTGGGCTTATTTTAATCCCACTTGGGATAAGGTGAGGGGTTGTTGAATTTTTGAGAATTTTAATTGTTTTGAAATTGTTTTGGGGAGAGAGGATAGAGGGAGTTTGGTGGCTTAAGTTGGAGGGAATTCTAGAGGAGCTCTACATCAACTTCTTCCATATTAGGGCTTTAAAGATTGGTTTTCAAGGCTAAGGCCTTCCCGTTGTATTTTTAATTTGCTTGCATGATGAATGTGTGAGATGTATTTTGCTCGTGTTGTATTTTGTTATTGTGGGGAATATTAATAGGGTTTCGAAAGAGCCTCTCCCACTTGGGAGAAAATGCTCATCAAGTGTGGGGTGGGGGAGGAGTGATCCTCCTCAAGTTCATTACCTTGTTTTTGGGATGTTGAAAGCCTTGAGGGCATTTTATGTGATTTTGAGTAATTTGATATATGGCTTGAGAGCCAAAATATGAACTCCTTTGGAAATTTTGTTATCATGTTGGCTTGAGGCCATGAGAAAAAATTGTGTTGAGATATTTTGAAGGAGTGGCACTCTAGAGTTGAGTGTGTCCACTCTCCTACCCCTTTTTAAACTCACCTTGGTTGAGTTGTGTGTTGTGAATATCCACTGGTGTAATATTGTGCCTTGAGATGTTTGTTGTCTTGTTGTGAAGTGGATTTGAGTTCCCTAGGTGTGTGGATGACCTCCCTAACTTGAGGGTGACCCTCTTGTGGGTCTACAGTAGGGAGGAGAGAAAGATGTGTGGTGTTTCTTCCCTTGTGTGATATGCAGGTTTCTTGGAGCATAATGTGAAGTTGAAGAAGTTTTCTTGTTTTGGGAAAATATTTTATTTTCCTTTACTCTTAAGGTTCTTGAGGAGAGCTTAGTCTTATCAATAACTTCATCCTTGTTGATTTTCAAAGAGGAGAACTTCTCTCTCTCTCTCTTGTTGTAATATTTTATCTTCTTAAGTTGTGAGAAAACCTATTTTATTGTATTGATAGTTGTAGTTTGTTAAATTAAATTTTACCATTTAAGTAAAGATGAAGAAAGGAAATTTGTTTTTAAAAGGATATTTCTTGTGTATAAATTCCTAATACTTTTATCAATAGAGTTGAGACTTCATTGTTATTGTGGTAAATAGGAAATTAAAATTGGTTATTTTGGAAAGAATATAAAAAAAATGGCTGTGGTTATTTATTATAGGCATTTTAAATTACTTGTTTATAATTGTTTCTCTCTTTTAAAAAAAAATATATGTGTAAATTTTAGCCATGTAATGAATTAACTTGTAAGAAGAAAAAAGAGAGTTCTTGCTTGCATTAGAAATGATAAAAGAAAAATTTAGTTACATATCTTACAAATTTGTTATAATAGAAATCCTATGAGTGCTTAGAAAGAGAATTTATTAATGAAAATATATATTTAATTTGTATATTTTGAGTAAATTGCATAATTGTAAATTTTACATGTTTTTTTAAAATTAATTGTTTCCCATAATTCTGTCCAATAAATGGATTGTATGGCATATACTCATTATATATATATAAGGGTCTAACTGTGAATTTGAATAAATGAAAATTCTGTGATTGCTGTGTATAATCAAATATATATATATTGAATTAAACTTTAATTAAAATAAATATTAATCAATATCAAATTTTGGAGGGACTACGTTTCTTTTTAACATTCGCTAGAAATGTTATGAGGGGCAGAGTATAAAAAAAAATTATACAGCATATGGTGGGGGTTCGAACCCCCACCGTTTGTTTTTTTACAAGGGTGTGGGGAGGGGGGGGCGGAGCCCCCACCCACACCCCACTGTGTGGAGTGGGGGTGGGGGCTCTGCCCCCCTCCCCACACTCCCCACTACTCCCATTAACCCCCGCGCCCTACATACCCTGCGACCTCCACTGTGTATTCCGCAGACCCTCTTCCACCCTCTGCCATAGTCTCCACCGCCCACGGCTTGTCCACCATGCTGCTACCACTTGCCTCCCCTCTACTCCCCTTCACCACTCCCTGCGGCCTCCCTCCGCTTGTGACCTCCCTCAATACCTCTGCGCGGCCTCCCTCTACCCATGACCTCCACCTGCAGCCATCCACCAGTCCGCCGCCACCTCCATGAAACTTGCCCACAAGCAACATAGCCAAACAACAAAAAGAAGTTAGGGCTTTTCAATGTTTTTTTTTTTTTTAAATATATGGGAATAAACAACATTCCATTGTTTTATAAAGAAAACCTAACATTGAAACTCAATAGAATATTAATAAATAAATAAATATATATATATATATATATATATATATATATATATATATATATAATATTAATAATTTTGTAAAAGGGAAGCCATTTAAAAAGAATATAGGGTTTCAATATTGACAAAAAAAAAATTATAACAAATATTTAATAAGAATATATATATATATATATATATATATATATATATATATATATATATATATATATATATATATATATATATATATATATATATATATATAAATTCTATTTATAGGAAAATGGGTTTTGGGGTTTAACAATTTTCACAAATGAAATACCAAGAAAACGAAAAGAAAAATATACATATATTTTAATAAAAGAAAACCTAGAGATATAAATGCAAATAAGCATATATATATATATATATATATATATATATATATATATATGCTTATTTGCATTTATATCTTTATAAATAAATTAAGCCATCATATGCATTTCATATGTGGCCATTGTAAACTCAACCTATAGATTGAGAAGACCAATTGAGAAAAATGAGACAAAAAAAAGAGAAAGAAAGATAAAAGTGAAAACAAAGAGGAGAAAATGCACGACCTTGCCAGAATAGGGCTAAGAGTACTAATTGAGATTTAACATTCCGTTAATCCTGATTGAGGGTGATTTAATTAACAAAGTTAATGTAAACGTTGAATTAAACCTAGAGTGGAAACCTAGTGGACTTCATTAAACAAAATTAGTAAGTCTTGTTTACGTGATCTGATCTACCAAGAAATTAGGAATAATGTAAAGGATACAGTGATAACTCTGATTGATAGAGAATTGATCTGCCAAGAATTTAGGAATAATCTAAACAATGCAGTGATAACTCTGATTGATAGAGAATGTGAAAGAGAGCAAATTAAAATTAAATTTTAGAGAAATGGGAAGGAGAACAAATGTTCAGGCTTTGTTGAAAATGCTAAAATTAGAAGGAGAACAAATTAATATTAAATTTTAGAAAACGTGAAGGAAAACAGATGATCAGACTTTGTTGAAAAATGTGCCATTAACTTAATCATATGTATCCCAATGTTATTAGTGAGTTGTGAGATATTTATTTAACCCTATTAGGAAACCTTGTGATCAAGATTAGTGTTAGTGTAATAAACCCACTCACACCCGTGAGGCGTTATGCTGCCAGATTTTCCCAAAATTTAGGATTTAGTAGTTTAGTAAGTTTAACCCTTGAAGTGACGTTAAACACATTATGATGACCCCCTTATTAGCCTTCTTGCTTTTGGGTATGTGCATGTGTGCGTATTACCCCACTGACAACTATATTATTTACGCCTTAAGCGTATGCCACCAAGCACGCTTACGCGTGTGAGGGGGTTTCTAAGGAAGCATGGGAAAATTTTTTATATTTCATGTCATGACCACATGACAAATGTGGACATGACATGTGTGATGCGTGTTGTGACTGCATGTGAAATGTGGGCATGACAAGAGACAATGAAGAACAACTTGAGAATCAGATAGACACTCTTAAAAGGGATCTTCAAACAACAAATGAATACAAAGAGAAATTCAAGATAAGCTATGCTCAACTTGAAGTTCTTCTTGAAATCCAAAAGAGGGTAGATGACAAACATGGCTTGGGTTATGAAAAGGGTGAAAGCTTTGGATCTAGTCAGAAGAACTTTGGATCAGGATATCCAAGGAACAGGCCTAGAAGACCTCTGGTAAGGCAACCAAATGCTCAAAGATATCCATCCTTCAATGGATACTGCTACAATTGTAATAATTTTGGTCATAAAGCAAATCAGTGCAGAAGAAGAATGAATTAGACTAATTCATCCTTCTTCGGACAGTGTTTCAACTGCAAAAGGTATGGTCACAAATCTCATGATTGTAGAAATATGCAAATAAACAAATCATTCAATGATAGATGCTTTGCATGCAATAGAATGGGACATATGGCTAATCAATGCAGATCAAGAGGGTATCAGTCAAATATGTAAAGAAATGTTGTTTGCTACAATTGCAATAGATCCGGTCATATTGCCAAATTTTGCAGAAGTAAGAATCAGGACAAAATAGGTTGAGTGGATAATAATCAAAGTCAAGACAAAGGAAAAAGAAAAGTGAATGCGGATGAAGTTCAAAAGGAGATGAACAAGATTTGGGTGAAGAGAAGTACATAAAATGTTGGGGATGGATCCACACCAGAATCTAGGGCTGATATTCCTTCTAGAAACTAAATAGATAAGCTCTAGCTCAGGGGGAGTCAAAAAAGAAAACAAATTCCCCCAGCCAGTCAATTGGTGTCTAAAATTGGCACATGGAAAGTTGTGGATTAAAGGGTTCTTAGAGAAATATCTAAATAAGCCTTGGTAAAGATATGGAAGATCCACAAGAAGTTTTCAAGAGGTTAAGCATCCAAGATTGATTTGGTTTAACAGTCATCTGGTAAAACAAAGATTCCCACAGTTAGATTCGGTATGATTTAAAATTCAAATATCTTGATCTATGGATAAATGGAATGATTGAAAAAGGGAGATGGATTGTCATTTATCACCAAGAACCATTCTAATTGCATCTTAGTAATCCGGAAAGATCTCTCTTAGAACAAGGAGAACAAGGCAACCGGAATGACATAAGTTGTGCATTTATTCCAATGTGGAATTAGGGTTTGCATAGAAATATAAGGGTTATCTTGTTCATCATTTGCACATTTGCATTTGAGAAGAAGAAAGAAGGAGTTATGTAACAAAATTGCCTCAAAACCTCTCGAAGATCAACTACAAAAGTTGATTCAATCAACAATCTTATCTGGCTCATATCATGAACCCTAGAGGCGTAAAAAGGTATTTTCGCTCTTGAATATCTCTCTCTGAATCTTTTGAAAGATGGCTACTTTGAATGTTGTCAAAATCACTGATAGGCCATGCCCTAAGTTCAAGAAACACCCTTACAAATCTCTAGAAGTTGATCCTTTAGGCGCCTTCTCTAGCATTCCACATGGGGTTTTGCAAGTAGAAGATGTTAGGGCATACATTCATGCAAATATTGAGGAATTTGGGGAATCCAAGCTGATGGATATCTATCACAAGCAGTTAATAGATGAATCATTTGAACTCAAACCTCAGTACAAGGCCATCCAGGACAAGCATTTTGGACATTGCATCCATTTCCCTTGTTTTGCAGAAGATGAATGGGTTCGGTATGTTCTGAGCAGAGTACATGACAAATTCATATGGTTGATGAGGCCATTTAAGATCACAAAAGATGCCATTAGGGTGGTAACTAGATTACACTCATTCAGTGGGTTACTTGCTCTCAAATCGGTCAAAAACCAAACTGTAAGTGAGGCTACCAGATCAAAATTTGACAAGAGAGCAATGACAATAGAAGATATCATTGATCTGGATATCAAGTTTGCCTCTATGATAATTGGCTATAAGATATATCACTCCAGCATGGAGAATTTTGTATCCAGAACTGCAATTTATATAGCTTATCAAATGCTAAGGGAGAATGTAAATTATGATCTTTGCGAGCTTCTTCTGAGCCAACTATTGGAAAACTTGCAAAAGATCAAAAAGAACAAGAATAACTCATTCAAATATGGTGGCCTGATATTATGTCTCTTCTTTTACTACATGAATGAGCTCCCTGGATCTAGTGGTTGGGTATGGCAAAATGACAGACCGGTTGCCATACAAATCAAAGATTACATGTATGGGCTTGGTGATGCCAAGGCTCAAAGTATAGCACTCTAGGGATACTTTAAGAACTTTCAAAGTATGATGTAGGCCAGAGAAAGAATCCCCCAATCATTGGTTGAGAAATACAAGGATACAATGTGCTTTATGGTAGACACTAATCAATGCCTAATGGAGGCAGTGGAGCCAAGGATAGTCTAGATTATGCCAATGGGGTATGAGGTTGATGAGAAAATCCTAGAGCCACATATCCAACACCTGCTGAGTCAGCCCAAGGACCCTAAGGCAGAGTGTGAAAATTCATGTTGATCTAAGACAACTGGAGATGAAAAGAAAAGTGAGAAGAGAAGTAGAGGAAGTTGCCAAAATATTTGGCATTTCTAAAGAAGTAGTCGATGCAAATAGAGAGAAACTAGAAAGAGCAGAGAAAGAGAAATAAGAAGCAGAAAAAGAAAGTGATCCGGTGCAAGCCCCCTCCCAAACCAGATCCTCCAAAAGCTCTGCACCTGCCACCTCTAAGAGCCAAAAAGCCTCAAAATCGAAAGCCAAGACATCCGGTAAGAGAGAAAAGAGAACAAAAACCAAGGCCACAAGGTCCTATACAAGTCAAAAAGATGATGAAGAGACAAAATTAGATGAGGAGGTTAGAAAATGAAGAAGAAAAAGAAAACCTCTATGGAATCATCTGCCGGCAGAAACAAAGAAGAAGAAGTAGAAGAATTCATTGAAGGGCCTACTCTCTGCATTGATGATATCATCAAATCAGTCACTGTGGATGGGGATCTTCAACCAATGACTAAATTTTATGATGAATATAATGAAGCTGACCAGAAGATCTTACAAGATGCTACAGTTAGGTATCTAAACATCTATAATAAAGCATTCATTGAAATTATATCTTTGATTCCCAAAAGCCTAGAGAAGGAACTTGAAATGAGAGAGGACAATGTCGAGGCAAAAGACCTAGAAATCCGGGAGCAGATTGCTATCCAACTCTATCCTTCCATTACCCCTCAACAAATGGACATGATCTTCAAGGACTACAAGGATGAGTTCCGGAGCAAAGCAAGAATGAACTAGCTTATTCTTGGAGAGACTAACCAAGTGGCAAAAGAAACAGAAGATATCCTCCGAAATGCATTTAAAAGATTCAATCTTCCTATTATAGAGGACTTAGGTGATGAACCTTCTGCCATGGATGATGAAGGACTAAGTACATCAAAAGAAGAATCTACTGTGAAAAATGTAGAAGAGCCAAAGGACATAGGTGAGGAGAGGACTCAGGACTTGGATTCCTCTACTCCGGAAGAGGAAGTCCCTAAAGAAGTAAATAACTCTCTTCCGGATCCCCCTGTAGACTCTGGAACTGAAGGAGAAGAAAGAAAAGATGAGAAAATTAGTCAAGAAGAAGAGGTCAAGGGAAGAGAAAAAGATCAAACAGAGAAAACCCCAGATGACAGTTCTGAGGCTATAGAAGGAAAGAAAACTCTGTCTCCAGCAAGAGACACTGCAAAAGTAGTTAAAGACTTCCTAACAAAAGAAATGATGGAATTAGATGAACTGGAGCTATTCCAAGGGCCACTCACTTTTAACTCCCTCTCTTCGGTCCAGACAATGAAGGTAGCATCTTTTGCTCAAGCCAAAGAAAAAGAAAAGCTTCTGAAGTCACACATGGAAGACTGTGAGCTGATAAAGATTGCATCTGGTGTGTTGGAGAAGATCATGCCATCCTTCCAGAAGGATCTTTCAGCCTCCTCATCTGGTAATCTAAAATCTCTTGTTAATTTTGTTAGCACACATTTTAATTCTTTGAAGAAAGTAGCAGAAGAGAAAGTCTGAAAAGAATTTTTGGGTAAGAGATTCTTCGAGATACAAGGACTTATAACGAATGATAGGAGAAATTTGGATATTGGAATAAAGAGCTTAGAAAATGCTCTTAAATATGGTGGAGATCTATACAAATTTTGCCTATCTTGGTCCACCGTGACAGCAGATATCACCAAGAAGGTGGAAGAACAAGAGAGCAAACTATCAAGTTTATCTCAAAATTTTGATTCTCTCACCTCTTCCATAATGAATCAAGAATGTCAGACTATTGCAGCTATAAATGAAATAAAGAAGCTTGAGAAGGAGAAGAAAAATAGAATAAGCAAGCTAAGTGAACTAAGAGGAATAATTATCCCTAAGTTAGAGGCAATGCATGAGACATTAACTGATGCCTAGACCATAGCCCAGACTAGTGATCCGATAGACTTAAAAAGGGTAGAATCTTTTGCATTTCTGCTAAGTGGTCACATTTCAATCTTGGAAAAAATGAAGCAGAGTTGGGCAACATAATTTGTCCAGTTGAAACCAACTTTTGCGGATATACTTAAGTATATGTAAGTATGACTTGTATATATACTTATGCAACTATGTATAGGTTAAATTCTACAAATTTTGGTGTGCCGATTCCACCCTTTGCCATTGATGTCAAAGGGGGAGTGAGGAGTAGTGAAAAATGTGGAATTTAGCTAAGAGGGAGCTCCAAAAAAGTGTACATAAGAATAGAGCATTAGCCAAGGGGGAGTGTGCTATAACACTTAGTCATTTTTCACTAAGTGTTGCCATCAATGCCAAAGGGGGAGATTGTTGGCAAGAGACACTATATGGATTCATGAGTGTTGTCATTGATGGCAACAAAGTCCATCCCAAACATCTGCAGGACATGGTATGTCTATACCAGAAGTCAGATTGAAGAGTATTTTGGTCTGGTGAGCAAGAACAGAGCATGCAGCAAGGTCCAACAATTAGGTACGAATCTCTCAGAGGAAGTATCTCAGCAAAGTCTGGACCTGGGGAAGTCAAGAGGAGTACCATGAATAATACATTCCAGAGATTGAGCCTCCGATGATGAAAGAGTGAAAAGATATGAGCACCTAAGTGTTGGGTTCCTGTTTGACAGAGTAGACTGAGGAAGAACTGACCAACAGAGAATCAGACCTTAATCCACATGAGAAATTGATGGTGATCAAGTTTCTTGAGGGATCATCCATTGTTGGCTGCCATAATTGATGACTTCTATAACTATCTTTTTGATACGCATCACTTAGTAAGCATGGATTTAGCTGACAGACCAAAGTTTGGAAATATCTTGAGTTTTCCGGATGCTGACTAGAAAGATATTGAAATCCTTGATGTAGATATATATACCAGATTGATTTCACTATGAAGGTGTGTGTAGTGTGTTGTGAAGTGCAAAGAAAAGTAGAGAATAGTGTGGAAGTAGCAATACAGGTCCCGTATGTGACAGGACAGCAGCACTAAAGAAAAGGAAGAATGAAGTGTAGTAGATCAGTGTATTGAGCCTAACTAGAACTAAACCTCAGCACATGTGGATGCTTCTCATTATTTCAAACACCTGGTTACATTCTATATACCTTGTAGACAGTGAGTCTCTTGTAGGCAGTGAGCCTCTTGTGAGCAGTGTGCTCAGGTAGTGAGCCCTAATTGGCAAGTGCCATTTTTTACTTCTTATTCTTTTAACAGAGAATACAATCTTGGGTTAGTCACCCTGTGGTTTTTCCCTTAACCAGGTTTTCCACATAAAAATCCTTGTGTTATGTGTATTGATTTCTTTTCTACTCTCATGATTATGTATGGTTATATGTTTTGATGCTACACTAATTGTTAAAGAAGAAAAGAAAGTTAAATATTTAAGATAACTGATTCACTCCCCCCCTTAGTTATCTGCCTTGTTTCCAACAATCCTTCTATTAGAAATAGTGAAGACAGTGTAGAGGAGTGATCAATATTTCTAGTAAGGTGAAAATCAGAGATCGTAGATTAAAGGGTTTGTATAAAGTTGCCTAGTGTTGCTCTAGTTAAGATTTGAAAGGTCCTCATGAAGATTTGGTGAATTTATGGCCCTTTGAGTAGAACATAATTCTGCAATTGTTTTGTTGTGATAGAGTGGCAAGAAGTTGGTCTAGATTGGTCCGGTATGAGAATATTGTGATCTATGGATCTAGAGGCATGTCAGGGATGTTGGTGTGTTCCCTCAACTCAAGTGGTTCATGGTTTGGAGATCCAAAAGAAATCTTTCTAGTTTGACAGTCATGGCAGTGTATGTTCTTGAGGTTCAGTATGAAGATGCGAGTGATTCTGGTGATGCGAAATGGTGTGGTTATTCATGTTGACTTAATTGTGCTTGTGGTGGTCTCTGGATTGTGTGGCTATTGTGTTGGTGGTCTGCATTAACAAAGGAACTCGTGATTGAAGGTTTCCTCTTGGTTGTTGTTGTTCTTCCTAGTCTTGGCCGACCGGATGTTCCTAGCATGTTGTAAATGATCTAAAAAATCATTTTATGAAGCATGGCATGTTAATGAAGGAAGATTCAAGTCTCAGCTATGATTGGCCGACCTTGTTGATCATTCCAAGATGGATAAAGTATATTAATACTTGTTGAAGAGCTGTCAAACATTATCCTTGTGCAAAATAGATTAAAATCCAAGTAAAGGATTAGAAGTAGAGCAGAGAAGAAAAGGAGCAAGAGCAGTATAGAGTGTGAAGATAGTAAAGAAGAATTTGGGGCAAAGAAGAAGTTTCTAAGATTTCACTGAAACTGGACCAGACATGAATTAGATGTTATTTCTTAGTTAATTCATTCTATTCTAAATTAATTTTGTAGGCAGTGAGCCTCCTATTTTGAGCAGTGTGCTCTAGCCAGTGATCTTGAAGGCATGTGCCTTCTATTTTCTAAAAGTACTTTTAATAGGGTACAAATCTTTGTGGGTTAACCCCCACCATGTTTTTTCCCTTAACTGGGTTTCCACATCAAAATCTTGGTGTTAAGTGTGTTGATTATGTTTCTACTCTTATATTGTTGATCTATTCTTTAATAGTTACATCAATAATCTAGTAGTAAGATATTAAAGAAGGTTAAAAGAAGAAAAAGATTAAATTGTGTGACAATTGATTCACCCCCCCTCTCATTTGTCCAGTCTATTCCCAACAATTTCAACTATAGCTTTGACCTTAGCTGGATCTACTTCAATTCCTCTGCGAGATACAATGTATCCCAACATTTTCCCTGAAGTGACACCAAAGACACATTTCTTAGGATTGAGCCTCACTTGATATTTCTCTAATCTATCAAATATCTACCCTAGAACCAATAGATGATTTTCCCTAGTAGTAGATTTTCCCAATATGTTATTGACATAATCCTCCATAATATTATGAAAAAGGTCATGGAATATTATTGTCATTGTTCATTGATAGGTAGCTCCTGCATTCTTTAGACCAAAAGGCATGACTTTCCAACAATAGGTGCCCAAAGGACATGTAAAAGTTGTTTTATGTTGATCATCTGGTACTATGATGATCTGATTATATCCATAGAAACCATCCATTAGGGAAAGCATTTCGTGATCTGTTGTTAAGTTCACAATGATATCAATATTTAGTAGTGGAAAGTTATCTTTAGGACATGATTTATTTACATCTCTAAAGTCTATACAAATGTGGATGCCTCTAGTGACTTTGGAAATAGGTACCAAGTTTGAGACCCACTTTGGATAATCAATAGGTCATATGAACTTCACATCTAGCAATTTCTGCAGCTCTACTTTACCAATAGTGCAATTTGTGGATAGATCTTACAGACCTTTTGTTTGACTACCTTAGCATTTTGAAATACTGCTAAGTGATGAACCACTAGTGAAGGGTCCAACCCAAGCATGTCAGCATATGACCGAGGGAAATTAATTGTCCTTTGCAAGAAGAATTTTGTGAAATCCTTCCTCTCTTGTTCTGAAGTGAAGCTGCTAGGAATGTGATTTTAGGATTCTGAATTGTGCCTAGATTCATCTCTTGTGAGTCTTCCACCAAGAGAGAAGATTTTTCTTAATACTTTGTAGGTAAGGGAAGGTCAAATCCTCCATCCTGAGGTTCCTAAAAGAGGTTTTCACCATTAGATACGTCCTTTGTTTTACTTTTTTATGATCAGGAGGTGCCACATTGTGGTTTTCACTTAGGGATCTATTTTTATTTTCACTTTTGTGACTGGAGGATTTGGCATTCTCACCAAAATATGTAGCTTTATGATCACCAAGTGGGATACCCTCTTGGAGTCTCATGAATTTTTCTATATCCTCATCATTCTAAAAGATGTCAAGAATGGAGGCCTCTTGTTGGTCCCATTCAATAAGTTCAGGGTAGATGAGTGGAAGATTCTGGGTTTTCATGTTGGAGGTGAGGGAAATGGATGATATCATCAATATCAAGGTTTCTTGGAATAGGTCTATGAGGTGTAGGTAAGAGTCATCGATAGTATCCTCTTCAGAGATTGAAACTATGGGAAAAGATTTCACTACCTCATTGAGAGTAAACTTGATGTCTAAGGAATGTGGTACCTCCCTACCATATCCTAAACCATGTCTGTTGTTTTTCTTAGTCACAATAATAGGTTCAAAATTTCCTTGACCATGTTTTCCAAGACCACCTTGGCCTTTATATCCCATGTTTTTTACAATTCTGAGACTTGTACTAAATTGTACAATAGGTAGTGTGACTATATCCTTTTCTTGGAATATCCAAGAGGAGATATCTTCAATAGATTCATCTTCTAGCAATCCCCAATGAGTGAATGTTGTTAGGGAAGCTGGTATGATTGCCTTTTTAGTGACCTTTGCTATGGGTGTTTTTCCATATGAGTTAGGTGAGAGAGGCATCCTCCCCACATAGCAAGACTTTGAAATGTCATATTCACCATATCATATGTCTCTATATCAGACCTTGATCTTAGGAATGGGTTTATCAGTAGAGGCTTTTTGCAAAGTATCTAGGTCAATGTATAATGGAGATGGTTAGACTTCAATATTATTCAGGATTTGGTTTCTATTTTGGTAACGCCCTTGCATGGTGTGGCAAAACTTAAAAGGATGAGGATCTCCAAGGATTGTGATTTTAGTACCATTGAATGGGAATTTGAGACATTGATGGTACATAGAAGGTATGACCTGCATGGTATGGATCCATGGGCAACCTAGGATGATATTATAGGGAAGATCAAGGTTTAATGCTCGGCATCTAGTTTCTACTATGACAGGGCCTACTTGAATAGGTAAATGGATCACACCTACTAATTAGCACTCTCCATCCTCATAAGCTTTAATAGTGATAGACTATTCAGGATTAATGCTATCCTTAGAGTATCTTAACTATTTTAGCAATTTTAGTGAACAAATGTTCAAACTAGCACCACCATCTATAAGTATGTGTTTGATCTTGCATTGATGGATGAATACTTCAATATGGAGTGCATCATTATGGCAAGGATTATGAGATGGGAGGTCCTTATTAGAAAAGACCATGTGGTAAGGTGAGGAAATGTGACCTATCATGGCTTGAAATTCCATGACAACTATGTTGTTTGGAACTGATGACTCTTTGAGGGCTTTTTCAAGCACTGCTTTGTGGGCAGGTGATGACTTTAAGAGATCTAAAATGGAGATTTGTGTGGGAGTCTTCCCTAGATGTTCTATGATATTGTATTCGAAGTTGACGGGGGTATCTTGTGTTGGCCCATGAAGGGTAACATGACCACGATGAGTTGTGATAGCTCAATCTGGGACTATGCCTTTGATGGTAAGGGTGGACACATGAATTTCTTCAAAACAACCCATAATGGAATCATATGAAGAGGAACCTTTGTTAACATTTTTACCTTTATTGGGATTATTTCATTTACCATGTGGAGGGAATGGATCCTTGTACATGTCTAGGTCTATGTTTGTGGTATGGGTTGGAGGATCATCAACAGTAATTTCTCCTCTATCTATGAGATTCTAGATTAAGTTTTTCAACTTCATGTATCCAGGGGTTTTGTGTCCTTTAACTCTATGGTACTTGCAATATTCATTATTTTTGTACCAAGTGGGTTTGAAAGTGGGTTCATCATATTGACAAGCTTCGGGCAATGTGATGAGTCCACTTTGTACAAGTTTCTTAAGGACATATTCGATAGGTTCTCCCAAAGGAGTGAACCTACGTCTAGGGGGTAGTCTTGTTTTGGTTGCTCCTGAGGAGTAGATGGGGTAGTTTTTGATTGAAGATTGACTGGTGTTTGGAGAGTTTGGACGTGTTTAGAGTCCACAACACCATCATTGACGACATTCTTATTTTGGGACCAAAATCAAGGTTTGTCATTAGAGGTTTGAGGAGTGTCTTTGGTCTCTTTGAAGATTTTGACTAATTCCTTTGCTATAAGGGCCTTTTCAATATTGGTCCCCTTGGAAATGATTTTGTCAAATGAGGTAGCACATTGGATTTGTAAGTGAAATCCAATTTTGGGTTTGAGATTTTGAACAAAGATGCTAACAAGTTATTTTTATGGGATAGGCCTAGGGAATTTACTAGCCATGTTTCTCCATCTTTGCAAGATGGAGATGAAAGTTTCCCCATTGCATTGTTTATTATTGCACAAGTCTGTCATGGAAATTTCATGTTCAGTATTGTAGGAAAAGTGGGTTGCAAACTCTTCGGCCAATTCATTAAATGTTTTGATACCTGTGGGTAGATGAGAAAACTATTTTATTGCTTTCCCTACAAGACTATGAGGGAAGAGGCGCAAAAAATAATTGTCGTTATGGGCAACCTCTAAGCAAGAAATATATAACTCTCTAAGATGTTCTTTTGGATCACCTTTTCCCTTATATTTGTCAAATTTAAGCATTTCAAAGTTGGGGGAAAAAGGATCATGGGTAGTGATCTATCGAAAGGATAGGGACAAACCTCTTCTAAAGAAAAAGTTTTCTTTCTGTGTCCAAGTGTGAGATTAGAAATATGCTTTTGTAGATTGGAAAATTTAAGATCAAGTTCCGATGTGGGTGGTTGTGGAGCAAGATTTTGTTGAATAGATGGTGGTTGTTGTGTCCCATAGGAGACATTAGAATTGGGTGCATATGAATGGGTATTGTATGGATTATAAGAATGTTTAGGATTGTTTTGGGGATGATTCATGTAGAAGTGTTGGGTTTGTGGGTTTTGTGGACGAGTTATGTAGGAGTGTTGAATTTGGGAGTGTTGAGGGGTATTGGTGTAAGAATGTTGATTTTGGTATTGTTGAGGTGGAATGATATAGGAGTTTTGATTTTAGGAGTGTTGGGGTGGAGTGATATAGGAGTTTTGTTGAGGTGGAATTATATAGGAGATTTGAGGAATGGGTGCTTGGACTTGTGACACTTGTGGTGGAGTGGCATAAGCAAGATTGGATATGGAAGATTGGACTTGTGACATCTATGGTGGAGTGGCATAAGTAAGATTAGATATGGAATATTGGACTTGTGACATTTGTGGAGGAGTGGCACTAGTAATATTAAGGATGGGGGTTTGGACTTGTGATATTTGTGGAGGGTTTTGAGATGGTTTAGATGTAGATGTGGTGACGAAAGGGTTTGTTTGGTTTGCTTGATTTGCTTGATTCATTTGATAAATCTTGATGGGGACAATAAGAGGTTCAAGTGATGTGGTGGGGGCTTGATAAAATGGGTTGATGTACTTGTAGGTGAATGGATTCAAAGGAACCTCATGTGAGGGTGAATCAGGAATGAGAGATGTTATGGTAGACATAGTTTGGATAGGGGTGATTTGTGGTCTACCCATAATAGTAATAGCATCATTGATAGGGTCTTACTCCTTGAGTGTAGATGTATCATAGTCTTGGGCAACTTGGATCCTTTTTTAGAAAGTAGATGAAATAAATGATTTTGATTGGAAGCCAACAGTCTATCTCAAGCATCTAAGATATTGGGATCTTGCAAGCTTTCATCAAGGTCTTAAGATACTTCTTGAGATGTTTGTCCTTGTTGAGGGAGTCTATGTTGATGAGATGAAGATTGACCTATGGTATACCCTTTCGGTAGAAAGCCATGAGAATTCAACCTTGTGGTAAATTGTGTAGCATCTATCAATGTAGTGTTACCATTGTGAGGGTTGTTTTGGGTATTACTTTGAGGACTATTTTGGGGATTTTGCTGAGGGTTGTTTTGGGGATTGTTTTGACTAGCCTCCATGGCTAATCGATGTTGGTTTCTAGTCACAGTCATGTGAATTTTCAGATTTACTATGACGGAGATTTGGATGGAGTGATATTTGGACTTTTGTGATAGGGTTAAGACTACTAAGATGATGTGTTCGATTGGTTTTTTGGTGGAAGGTTGGTAAAACCTAGATCAATTGATGTTGCAATTTGGATGATCTTCCAGGAGGTAGACTAATTACCTCAAGGAAAGACATATATGAGTAGTGAGTTTGACCAACTCAAGAGAAGCCACTCTCCTAAGCTAATGAAAATCACTAAAGGATGCTAATTAATTATCTTCAAGGATCTAAGAGAGGCAAACTTCTCAAATCAAAGACAAACTAGGATATGTGATCTAGATTCTAGGATAGAAGCCAAATTGAAGCTAAAAGATAGATAAAATCTAGGCTTCTTTAATGATGGTGATGATGTTGTAGTCTCAAGAGGATAAAGGCTCTTAAAATCTAGCTTTTCTATGAAGATTGATGGGAATGGTCTGATGACTGATAGAATGGATGTGGATGGACTATAGGATAGTAGGCATGCTGGTATTTTTGTTTGAAAGTGGATACTTTTCAATTCTAGGCTTAAAAGATGACTGATGACAGTAAGTAACTAGAGGCGCATGATTGTATGCCAGAAGCAGGTTTCTGTCACCCAAAGGCGATAGCACAATAGCTCAAAGGCACGTTTCTGTGGAATAGAGGCACATGATTGTTGACAAAAGGTGGGTTTCTGTAGCTCAAAGGCATATCAGGATAACTCAAAGGCAAATTTATGTTAAACTGTAAATATTTTGACAGGACCAAAAGAGGGTTTCTATGCACCAGAGGCAGGCTTCTGTTAGCCAGAGGTGGGTTTCTACATGCCAGAGGTGAGCTTCTGTCAGCCAA
This sequence comes from Cunninghamia lanceolata, assembly GCA_027924645.1. Taxonomy (NCBI): domain Eukaryota; kingdom Viridiplantae; phylum Streptophyta; class Pinopsida; order Cupressales; family Cupressaceae; genus Cunninghamia; species Cunninghamia lanceolata. Next base: position 7,685,181 of record BSBN01000252.1, on the reverse strand, counting down.
AGGCGTAGATCTATCTGCCAAAGGTATAGGAATACTGTACAAATGCAAGGTTTTGTATTTTAAAGGTGAGCTTTTGTAACAATTTGTTTTTTTGAGAGATAGATTTTAAATTTTTCTTTTGGCAAGAGAAAAAGAAGTAGACACAATGGTTGTGGACTGGCTCTAGGAGTTGGGTGTGCAAGGCTATTAACCTTCGTAGATAAACAAATGGTGAATAATAGATAGATCACAAGAATACACGCCAAACACTTATACAACAACCTAGAATTATTCAAGTAGGAGTGTCATATCCCACGAACACACTTAGGTGTGGCTTCAACCCCCACTATTAGATAATGGTGATTTCCACGCCCTTAATACCATCTTATCATTGCTAGGATAGGTAGCGAATGTAAGATACTATACCACCTTACACCCCTTACTCTTGGAGACACTTTAGTCTTTCCCAAAAGTGTATTCTATCTCTAATCAATGAAGGTACAAGCGTGAGCTCTTCTCATCCATGTGGTTGTGATGCACCGAAGGATATGATGACTGAAGGTCTTAGCTAGGATCAAAAGGTGTTTATGGAGTTTCCCAATATACATGACGTATGGGGGACACAAATCTGTGAACGGGGGTGTCCCAATCAACTGACACTCAACCACATGAGTCTTGGCAGACCAAGTATCTGAGAGGTTTTTTTCTTGGAGGTGAAAGGGTCCTTCCATTGAAATGAGTCTTTCAATTCTTGTAATGTTTATATACCGCACCAGAACTTGTGGTTGAGGTCATCCCTAGAGGTGATGAAATCCCCTAGTAGGCCCCCTAGAAAGGATATTGAGTACTTTTGATTCTTAAGATCACCTTTCGATGCGAGAGATAATCATAAGTATGAATCTTGAGTCCCAGGGAATAAAGAAAATAAAGTAAGTGAATAGCCTTGTTGGATTTAAGGCATACAACTGAGAGGGGGGGGGGTGAATCAGTTGTATAAAACTTCTTGTTCTTTCAAACACTTGATTCTTCGTTGTTAGTTAACAGCATATCAATTAATCATCCATGAAAGCATAATACATAAACACAAGAGCAGATAAACATCAACACATTGAACACCAAGATTTTGACGTGGAAAACCTGGTTAAGGGAAAAACCACGGGGTGATTAACCCAAGGATTATTCTCTATTAGAAGAATAAGAAAAAGAATGGCACTTGCCAATTAGGGCTCACTGCCCGAGCACACTGCTCACAAAGAGGCCCACTGCCTACAAGGAGACACACTGTCTACAAAGTGATAAGAATCACAATCTTGAACTGTAGAATGACATCTCTACCATGTTCGGATCAGTTCCATTTAAGCCCAAAAACCTCTGCTCTGCCTTTCGCACTTCTCTTCGCTATGCCACACTCATCCACACAATCCACACTTCGAAATGAACTCACAAACCGTTATTTATACAAGAAATCAACTTAGGAACAAACATCTAAGTCGGCAAACAACCATAAGAGTATCCGCAAGATGAATAACACATCCGGTCGGCCACCACAAGAACATTCACAGGATGAACAACTCATCCGGTCAGCTAAACAGAGCAAGAACTTCATCTGGAAGAATAACTTCAATTCCAGGCTCTACTATCAATGCGGACCAACAACACAACCTCAACATGATCCAAGAACCTTCACAAGCCTGCCTGAATGACCAGGTACATCCGCACTTTCTTTACTTACTAGAATCTCTTCTCTTCCTTATCCAGAACTTCAAGAACACTGTCTGTCGCCACTGTCATAATGCAAGAGGTACTTCCGGACCTCCAAATCATACACAACTTGAGATGGCACATCACAAGGACATCCCAAAGACTCCTTCCAATCCGCAGATTAGGCTTATATAGTTCCAGACCTCACCGGACCTTTTTGTGATCCTCTGTCACCTCTGAATACTTGCCGAAACCGGTTCTACACCGACAGCCACAACTCCTTCAGATCTTCATGCGGACCTTTGAAATCTTAACTGAAGCATCTCAAGACTCATATCTACAAACCCTTTAATCCACATCCTCCGGTTCTCAACCTATACAATACATTTGCCTTCTTCTCATCACGGTTCTTCACTATTCCTGACTGAGGCTAATTTTCTCAATATCCTCAGCACACAGCTCATCCAATCCTTCTTGTCAATGCAATATGAGTATGTTGACATCAATGACAACACTGGCTCACCTCATAGTTGCAACAATCTCCCCCTTTGTCATTGATGGCAACATATGATGTGAAAAACCATCAAGACAAGAACTTCTCCTTTCTGTCACAGCTCCCCCTATCAACAACAACTTTTCACATGTCTTCTCTTCCTTTACTGCTCCCCCTTTGATCATCAACCACTTGTTTTTCACATGTCTTCTCTCCCCCTTTGACATCAATGGCAAAGGGCTCATACTTGCAATTCTCATACATCAGAATCATACCAGCTGCTCCCCCTTAGTTGCAGCTCCCCATCATCAATCTGGATCACAAGATATGACTGTGATATCCACCGGACTGATGCACATCAGTGCATCCTAGTTCATCACCGGAGGGGCCATGACCCCTAACTTCTCCCGGAGATATTCAAAAGAGTCCTTGGGAAGAGGTTTAGTAAAGATATCTGCAATCTGATCCTTTGAGGGAACATACTCCAATCTGACTTCTTCATTGTTCACTTGTTCTCTCAAAAAGTGAAACTTGATAGATATGTGCTTAGTCTTAGAATGCAATACCGGATTCTTAGAAATATTAATTGCACTTGAATTATCACAGAAAATTGTGATAGGCTCCTCATATTCAACTTTAATGTCTCTTAGCATCTGCTTCATCCATAAGATTTGAGTGCAACTACCTGCTGCTGCAATGTATTCTGCTTCAGTTGTAGACAGAGATATTGCATCTTGTTTCTTGCTTAGCCAAGAAACCAATCTCTTCCCCAAAAAGAATGCTCCACCACTAGTGCTCTTTCGGTCATCCACATCTCCTGCCCAATCTGCATCTGTGTAAGCATGAAGAGAGAAATCTGGATCTCTAGGGTACCATAGACCATACTCAACTGTTCCTTTCAGGTACCTAAAAATTCTTTTGATTGCCATAACATGAGATTCTCTAGGATCAGCCTGGAATCTTGCCACAAGACCAACAGCCTGCATTATATCTGGTCTAGTCTGAGTGAGATACAACAATCCACCAATCATTGATCTATACTTTGTCTGATCTGCCTTTGGGGAGTCATCATCTTTGCTCAACTTACATCCGGTTGCCATGGGAGTGTTCATTGGTTTTGAATCTTCTATACAATATTTTCTTAACAATTCTTTCACATATTTGGTCTGAGAAATGAAGATTCCTTTCTTTGTTTGAGTAATTTGCAGACCCAAGAAGAAATTCATTTCACCAAGCATAGACATTTCAAACTCACTTTTCATCTGATTTGCAAAAGTTTTGCACATACTATCTCTTCCTCCAAAAATGATATCATCCACAAACACTTCAACAATCAAAATGTTTTCATGAACAATTTTGAAATATAAGTTACTGTCAGCAGTACCTTTGTTGAATCCAATCTGCACAAGATGCTTATCCAACCTTTCATACCATGCTCTTGGAGCTTGCTTTAGTCCATACAATGCTTTCTTCAACTTGTAGACCATATCATCATTATCAGACAATTGAAATCCATCTGGTTGTTCAATGTAAACTTCTTCTTCCAGATCACCATTTAGGAAAGCAGACTTGACATCCATCTGATATACCTTGAAGTCTTTGAAGGCAGCAAATGCAAGAAATAATCTGACTACTTCAATTTTTGCCACCGGAGCAAAGGTCTCTTCAAAGTCAATTCCTTCTATTTGAGAGTAGCCTTTGCAGACCAATCTAGCTTTGTTTCTGATAACTTCACCAGTTTCATTCAGTTTGTTCCGGAAGACCCATTTGGTTCCAATCACATTCCTGTCTCTAGGTCTGGGAACAAGATCCCAAGTATGATTTTTCTCAATTTGCATTAATTCATCTTTCATTGCTTTAGTCCAGTTTTCATCATTGCGGGCTTCATTTACTGTTTTAGGTTCAATCTTTGAAATCAGACAACATTCATCCTGATTTTGAGCAACATTCCTTCTAGTTTGTACACCTTTGCTTCTGTCACCTATGATCTGATCTTCAAAGTGGTTTAGTCTTACATACCTTGGAATTTTGGGAATATCCTGCACTGTTGCTCCTTGATCAGGTTCATTCTGACCTATTTCTTCTTCCTGATTTACTGGATCAAGTTGATTCTGACTTACCGGAGGGGATTGAGTCCCTTGAACCTGAACACCATCTTGATCATCTTCATCAAACTCATAAAATCTTGAAGGCTTCTCAATTCCTTCATCAACTTTCACATTGGTGCTTTCTATCATCTTCCTCAATCTCTTATTGTAACACCGGTATGCTTTGCTTTGAGTGGAGTAGCCCAAGAAAATTCCTTCATCACTTCTAGCATCAAACTTTCCTAGATCTTCATCTCTTTTAATATAACACTTGCTACCAAATACTCTAAAATATTTCACAGTAGGAGTGATGCCAAACCAGAGTTCATAGGGGGTCTTACCAGTGTTGTTTCTGATTTGAACTCGATTGAGAGTGTAGACTGCAGTGCTGATAGCTTCTTTCCAAAACATCTAAGGAACATTTTCTTCCAACATCATTGTCCTGGCAGCTTCCTGGATGGTCCGGTTCTTTCTTTCAACTACTCCATTCTGCTGTGGAGTCCTAGGAGCAGACAATTGTCTCCTTATACCCTGCTTCTCACAAAAGTCAATGAACTCACCAGATGTAAATTCACCACCTCTATCAGACCTTAGACACTTTAGTTTCAATCCAGTTTGATTCTCTACCATAGCTTTGAAGATTTTGAACTTCTCAAATGCTTCTGATTTTTCTTTTAGAAAGGTAACCCACATCATCTGGGAATGATCATCAATTAACAACATGAAATATCTATCACCTTGCAGACTCTTGATTCTTGTTGGACCACAGAGATCAGTATGTACTAATTCCAACAATCTGGTAGAAGACTGATCTTTGCTTTTGAAAGAGACTCTGCTCTGTTTACCTAGCTGACATTCTTTGCACAAACTATTTGTAGGTTTCACCAATTTTGGAAGGTCTCTTACAGCCTGAATATTGCTTATCTTGATGATGTTATCAAAATTCACATGACACATTCTTCTATGCCATAACCAACTCTGATCAACTTGAGCAAACAGACAACCTTTGTTTGAACCAACCAGATGAAAGATATTACCTTTTGTTTGAGCACCGGATGCAATTTCAATTCCGAAGCTTGTAAAGATTCTGCATTTTCCATTCTTGAACCGGAGATCATAGCCTTTGTCCACTAACTGACCAACACTGAGAAGATTGTGCTTCAATCCTTCAACATATAGTACATTACCTGTTTTGCTCTTTCCATCAAAGGAAATAGTTCCCCTACCTCTGATTCTGCCAGCAGAATTGTCACCAAACTTTACCATTCCTCCTTCATACCTTTCCAAATCTAAGAACTTATTCTTGTCACCAGTCATATGGTGAGAACATCCACTATCAATAACCCAATCATCCTTTTCTTCCACTTGAGCAGCCAAAGCTCTTTCCACAACCTTGTGATTGACAGATTCAGAGGATATTAGATCTTCTTCCTTGATGGCAATAAACACCCATTCATTTCCAGATTTGCTTTCTAGTTCTGATTCATCATCTGTTACTCCTTCATTGTCATCTTCTTCATGAACATAATAGCAGTTCTTTTGAAACCTTTGTCTGTTAGTATTAGACCTTGCAGATCTTTCCGGACATCTTGAAGCAAAATGACCAATCTTATTGCAGTTGAAACACTTAAAGGGTAGTTTTCCTTCATACTTACCGGATCCTCTTGGTAGTCTCTTTGCAATGAGGGCTTCAAGTTGAGCTGTTTCTGCTTCTTCTTCTTCCATGTCTCTTCTTGCTTGATCATACCATGACATCTTCCTTGATGAGTTTTCTCCCGGATCAAATCTCTGTTTGCCTTTCACATAGGCACTGGCTTTGAAAGCAGATTCAGTCTTGGGAGGATCATCTCCAAACTCGGTCATTTCAAATGCAGCTAGTTTGCCAGCCAGTTGTTCTCTTGTGACAGTTGTGTGGGCTCTGAATTCATCAATGGCAGCAACCTTGATTTTGTAGACAGCAGGAAGGGATCTTAGGATTTTGCAGACAATCTCATTTTCATCTAGAGTTCCACCAGCATTTCTAATTCCACATACCAGCTCATTCACTCTTGGCATAAAGGTAGTGATGTTTTCATCATCTCTCATCTTCAATCTTTCAAATTTCCCTTTCAGACTTTGCAACCTTGCACTTTTGACAAACTCATCTCCTTCATACAGAAGTTCCAGTTTAGTCAGGATCTCATATGCAGTTGGTAGGTCAATAACATTTGAGAGATCTGAATCATTCAATGCGCTTAGTAGGGCTTCCTTGGTCCGCAGATTGTTTTCAGCATCTGTGATTTCATTCAGAGTTGTCAGACCACCTTGTGGAGGTACATATGGTTTTGAGACCATAGCCAAGTATGCTTTTCCCATACATTCCAAGTGACACTTCATGTGACCTTTCCAGAGAGTGAAGTTGGTTCCATCGAACTTCGGACTATCCTTCTTGTATGATGACATCCTGGATCTCCTCAAGCGGTTAAGCTCCTTTCAGAGGAACTTGGCTCTGATACCAATTGTTGGATTTAAGGCATACAACTAAGAGGGGGGGGTGAATCAGTTGTATAAAACTTCTTGTTCTTTCAAACACTTGATTCTTCGTTGTTAGTTAACAGCATATCAATTAATCATCCATGAAAGCATAATACATAAACACAAGAGCAGATAAACATCAACACATTGAACACCAAGATTTTGACATGGAAAACTCGGTTAAGGGAAAAACCACGGGGTGATTAACCCAAGGATTATTCTCTGTTAGAAGAATAAGAAAAAGAATGGCACTTGCCAATTAGGGCTCACTGCCCGAGCACACTGCTCACAAAGAGGCCCACTGCCTACAAGGAGACACACTGTCTACAAAGTGATAAGAATCACAATCTTGAATTGCAGAATGACATCTCTACCATGTCCAGATCAGTTCCATTTAAGCCCAAAAACCTCTGCTCTGCCTTTCGCACTTCTCTTCGCTATGCCACACTCATCCACACAATCCACACTTCGAAATGAACTCACAAACTGTTATTTATACAAGACATCGACTTAGGAACAAACATCTAAGTCGGCAAACAACCATAAGAGTATCCGCAAGATGAATAACACATCCAGTCGGCCACCACAAGAACATTCGCAGGATGAACAACTCATCCGGTCAGCTAAACAGAGCAAGAACTTCATTCAGAAGAATAACTTCAATTCCGGGCTCTACTATCAATGTAGACCAACAACACAACCTCAACATGATCCAAGAACCTTCACAAGCCTACCTGAATGACCAGGTACATCCGCACTTTCTTTACTTACTGGAATCTCTTCTCTTCCTTATCTGAAACTTCAAGAACACTGTCTGTCGCCACTGTCATAATGCAAGAGGTACTTCCGGACCTCCAAATCATACACAACTTGAGATGGCACATCACAAGGACATCCCAAAGACTCCTTCCAATCCGCAGATTAGGCTTATATAGTTCTGGACCTCACCGGACCTTTTTGTGATCCTCTATCACCTCTGAATACTTGCCGGAACCGGTTCTACACTGATAGCCACAACTCCTTCAGATCTTCATGCGGACCTCTGAAATCTTAACTGAAGCATCTCAAGACTCATATCTACAAACCCTTTAATCTGCATCCTCCGGTTCTCAACCTATACAATACATTTGCCTTCTTCTCATCACGGTTCTTCACTGTTCCTGACTGAGGCTAATTTTCTCAATATCCTCAGCACACAGCTCATCCAATCCTTCTTGTCAATGCAATATGAGTATGTTGACATCAATGACAACACTGGCTCACCTCATACTTGCAACAAGCTTAAGTATTTATGATCTCCAAGGTCACCCTTTGGTGCAAGGAGAGAGCATACGTACTAAGGTATTCAAGACAAAGTATACAATCGTAAATTGCCTTTAAGAAATTGAAGTGTTTCTAAGACTTAGTGATAAAAAGAAGGTCCTTTGACAAGTGTCCTGCACCAAATTTGTTAGAATTTCACTTCTTGACTCATTGCTAGATGATAAGAGGCTACACAAGTTGATTATTAGTTCCAAAAACCCAAAAGACAACAAATAGACCAAAACCATAGAAACAATGTGCAAAGGCGAGTTTCTGTTAACCAAAGGCATAAAGATATTTACTAGAGGTGAGTTTCTGTGGACCAAAGGCAAGTTTCTGTCGTCCAAAGGTAGGTTTCTGCTGACTAGAGGCAAATTTTTGTGACAATCCTACAAAAATCAAGAAAAACAAGTCAAATGCACAATCGATAGATAGGTAGATGGTTTCCTAATAGGCCAGGGGGTTGGATGAAGAGGTGAATTTGTAATCCTATACCAAAATTAGACAACAAACCAAGTTAATTGATCAATTAGGAAAAAATAAATAAAGCACCCATAAATAAATTAGCTTGAGGGTGAAATATGAAGAGTGTTAGCAAATACAATAGCTTGCAAAACACAAAATTAGACAAGATAGATGTTAGAGGACCTTACAAGTTCAAGATAAATCAGAAAAACACAAAGACTAAAGGCAAGTTTCTGCCAACCAAAGGCGCACTTCTATGTGCTAGAGGTGAGCTTTTGTCAACCAGAAGCACATTTCTATCGACCAAAGGTAGTTTTCTATCTACCAAAGGCGAGGTTCTATCTGCCAAAGGTGAATTTTTGCATTGTGAATGCACGGTTCTGTACCTGTACCTAGAAAAATCAATATTTCTAAAAAAAGCAAAGTTAGATCAGTGAGTGAGTCCCACTGGGTGTGCCAAAATATGTGTGAGGAAAATTGAGTTCAATAGATCAAGCATGAATATCAAAACTCAACCCTACAATCTTCAAGAAATAGATCTAAGATAATAACCCATAATTCAATGCAAATCAAACAAAGAACATTACCACATAGATTGTATGTATTCCTTGGTTTTATGCGGATTGCTCTTCAAATTGCATAACCATGGTTGCAACAAGCGTGGATAGGTGATGTGCTCAAAGACATAATATGTGCTTAATGATACAAGATGCTCAAAGCGCTATATGAATGCCCAAAGCTTAATGATCAAAGAGGATTTGTGAAGAGATGAATGGACGTATTTATAGCTTTTAGGAGAAGATCGATCAATAGTGGAGATAATTCAATGATATCAACGGATGAGATAAATTGAAAGATCATGAAGGAATGTGCACATGACATGTGTCCATGCAAAAAGATATTTTATTGAGTTAATTGCTTTCTTGGATAAAAATAAGATGCTTTTCATAAAAATATAATGATTTTTTTTCTATTTTATGAGTTGATTGATAAAAACAATGATTTAAAGCCAATTAACTCAACTTTTGTTTTCCTTTTTGACATGCTATGAATAAAATTAAATAATAAATTATTTAATTTGTGTGCATGGAGGAAAAATATTATTTTTAGAAGATTTGAGAAGATAATTAGATTGTGCATGATGGAAGAATAAGAAGATATAAATAGAATATTAATTTTATTTATTTAGAAAATATAGAAAAGTCAACTTAAATAAATTTGAACAATCCATTTAATTTTGGAGGAATAATTAGCTAATTAAATAATTAAAATTATTTAATTATTGTGGATAGGAGGAAATTAAGATGATGAATTAATTAAATAATTGATTTACTTAATTAATGTGGATTTGAAGATTGAAAGAGGATAATTCAATTAAGTAATTAAAATTATTTAATTTAGAAGAATAAAGGTGGTGAAATGATTGAATTAATTAAATAAATAGAATTTATTCAATTAATGTTGGAATTAGGAGAATTAGAAGAAATTGATGAAATTAATTAAATAATTAGATTATTTAATTAATGTTGGATGCAAGTGATTTGGAAGAATTTGATGTATGCAAAGTCAATAATGCAAAGGTCATTTTTAGGTGTCTACAAGAACATGCAGATAAGAGCATCATTGGATTAATCATGAACCAAGATATGAATTCCTCTTAGTCTTTATGACTATCTTAACTGTTGATGATAAAATCATTGAGGAGTGGAATGAGTTATGGTTAAACCATGCCTGGACTTAGTTTGGGTTCTCTCTCCTTTGGTTGTGGGTTTTTGCATTCTCAACTGTAGATAACCACCTCCTTTGCTACGGGTTGGTAGACGACCTTTGCTACAGGTAATTGCTTCCTTGTTGCATAGGGGTTAGTTTCTCCATATAGTATTTACACATCATAAACTACCATAATTAATAAAAATTACTATCATATTCTATAAACAATTACTAACACACATTATCATCCATCAACATATTATATACCATTCTTAATGCTTTCAATTCTTAAAGGGTAATCATAAAGCATGGATAATGTCTAGAAATGTCTTTGAGAAGTATAAACTAAAACATGGAAATTAGAACAAATTAAAGTCTCATCACTCCTCCATATCATTTATCCAATCAATGAGCTCTTCCAAATTCAGATCTCTAGAATAGGTGGAAATTTCAACCCTAAACTTCTTTCCAATCTTCAAAATCATCCTCAACCACCTACCTTGCACTGGATCTCCTATAAGATCTCTAGAATAGGTGGAAGCTTCAACCCTAGGCCTCTTTCCAATCTTCAAAATGGCCCTCAACCACCTATCTTTCTCAAGATCTCCTGCAGCATCTTGTTCTTCCTCGAATGACTCTTTTTCTTTAGTTTCATCTTCACTTTCCTCTCTTCTCCTTGGCTCAAACCCTCTTCGCAGTTCCTCTTGCAATTCATTAATTTGCCTTTGCAGGGCTCTAAACCCCTCTTTTATCAAAGCATTTCTCCCACTACCACAATTTTTTCGTGGAGGCATTTTGATCCCTACAACAAACCCACAACCTCAGGTACTAACTTACAATTGGCAATCAATCTACATACTCAAGAACCCTCTCTCTGATACCACTTGATGAAGGGCTACTCCACCGAACACTCACACATGAAACAACAATAGAGATTCCCACCAAAAATGTGAGAAATGAAACCAAGTAACTTTTATTTCTTTAATAAAATGTCCAGTACAAAATCTAACATTACATGATACAACAACATGGGATATTTCACAACAGAGAAAATCCTACTTTATTAGAGATTTCTACAATCTAGAGCCACAATGCACATATAGAACTATCCCTCATAACCTTTCTATTTCCCCTTTTTATTTGGTACCAATAACTTCCATGCCACTTCCCCACTACCTTCCTGAATGTTCTAGAAAGTATAACTCCCCTTTTTGGGCACCAAGTCTAGCTACCCATTTTCTCGCCTAAGAAATTAGAAATTAGAAATTTTTAAAGTTTTTAAAATTTTGTAACACAATTTTTAGGGGCCATAAATTTTGAACCAGGCATCCGATTGACAAACAGAACCGAGCGTTGGAAAGCTTTTAAAGAGGTCTACAATGCACAAAATTATCTAAAGATTATTTAATCTACTTTTTGAACCCCAACGATGCTTATAAAGGCCTCAAATTAAAATTTGAAGTTCCTTAAGAGTAATTTTCCAAGATGGAAACTTTAATATCTCTCAATGTTGAATGCACAAGACAATTGAGAGGGGGGTGAATCAGTTGTATCAAAAACTTTAAACCCTCAAACATAATCACATACACATTAGTTTACTTAAACCCTTATTCCATTATCAAGATTAAACATGAAAAAAAATAACATAAATTTAATCACATCAACACCATGCACAAGAGAACACCATATTTTTACGTGGAAAACCCTAAAAGAAAAAAACCATGGTGAGGATTAGCTCACAATATAAAGTAGTATCAATACCAAATTACAAAGAGGCTCACTGCTAAAGGGCTCACTGTCTAAAGAAATGCTCACTACAATAGGCTCACTGCCAAAAGGTACTCACTGCCATGAATTGATATGATAGAATCTACCACATGCCCGAGTTCAGTTCCAATGAAGCACAACAATCATCATGTTTGCAACCTCTCTAAAAATTGTAGATGACTTCTATTCACTACATTAGGTCTTCTACCACATGAAAGTCCTTGCTACCTCTGATTCAAATTCAAAACACAAACATCACCATCTTCACATGCACACTCTTACACATGAATCCTTTATAATTATTTATATCAATCATCAACCTTGAAACATTCACCAAGGTCGGCAACACATTCTACAAACTTTGAAACAATCTCCTAGGTCAGAAAACATACAAAGTTTGAATTAGGTCAGGACCTAAACATTCTTGCAAAGAAAAGAAGTTAAGGTAGAACATTTCATAGCTTAGCTCAGACCTAAATACATATTCAGACACTTCAACATGCTTCCTTAATCCACGAAGCACATCCGCAATTAGTGTTAGTACCCAAGTCAGCTAACCTTGTGCAAACAACAAGAACACTTAGGAACACACTTGCAAGAACCCAACCATACCTTGTGGACCAAGCAAAAGCCTTTAACACAATTTAGAAACATCCATGAACAACATGAAATCACCTAGGAGCCAACAAATCTAGCTACGACAAATCTCACTTGAAGATAGTTCACAAACTGCTCACAACCAACACTACCAAGCTCTGCTACTCAAGAAAACTACATTCTAGAGCACCAAATCACAATTAATTTGGATAGAACATAGATATGGACCTTATGAACACTCATCCAGAACCGCAAGCCCAAAAACTAAATTGTGGAGAAATGCAGAGAAAAATACTTTCTCCCAGTCACACTACAAATGCTACCAGACACAATCTTCAAACTGGTGAACATAACTTTCAAGCCACAACATTTCAAACCACCAAATTATTGATTTAACATATTTAAAAACTTCTATAAAACATATCAAAACCTCACACTCTGGTCTTCAATGTAGAAGAAATGTAGAGAAAAAACTTAGATAGTATCTTGTAAGCCAGAATACATCTTCACAAAACTATCTTCAGTATTTATCAAATTTTCTCAAATCCACTTGGAAACCCAGAACTAGGAACAATATGTTAACATTATTAGCACTTCTATAAGTCATTCAGATCATCTTAACATAATAACTCAATCAACTAACAATCAACAACATTAGAAGATGCAGTTGACACCAATGACAACACAAGCATGTTGACATCAATGACAACACCAATTAGCACATACTTGCAACAATCTCCCCCTTTGTCATTGATGACAACATATGATGTGAAAAACTATCATGACATAATTCTACACTAATCTCATTCTCCCCCTTTCTTTTATACATCTTACTCTTCCTTTGTTTTTCACATTAACTCTCTCCCCCTTTGACATCAATGGCAAAGGGTGACACACCTTTTTAAGCTTTATCCCCCTAAATAAGATACTACACATACTTGCACTGATCTGAACTAATCTGAACCACCCTGTACCAACTCTTAATGCCCTTGACTGTCACACTCTTCAATGCCACTACCTGCTCCCCCTGAGAGGTAACCTCCATCATTAGTCCAGAAAAGAATAAATTCTAAATCACATTGGATTGATGCACTTCCTTATGCATCTAGTTCAAGGAAGGAGGGGAAATAACCCCTAACTTCTCTCAGAGATATTCAAATGTATCCTTAGGAAGAGCCTTGGTGAATATGTCAGAAACCTGATTTTTGTAGGCACATACTCAAGCTTTACTTCTTTCTCTGCAACCTTCTCTCTCAGAAAGTGATACCTGATAGAAATATGCTTTGTCCTTGAATGCATCACTGGATTCTTTGAAATGTTAATGGCACTAGTATTATCATAAAAAATAGGAATTGGATCATCATACTCAACTTTGATATCCTTCATAATTTGTCTCATCTATAGCACCTATGTGCAACATGATGCTACTGCAATATACTCTACCTCTACAGTAGATAAGCATATGGAATCCTGCTTCTTGCTTTGCCATGAGACAACTCTGTCTCCAAGAAAGAACACACCACCACTTGGATTTTTTCTGTCATCTACACATCTGACCCAATCTACATCTGTGTAGGCACTTAACGTGAAGTCATTGTTCTTAGGATACTACAAACTATGGTATGGAGTACCCTTAATATACCTTAATATCCTCTTTACTACCATGACATGTGACTCTCTAGGATCTACTTGAAATATGGCAACAAGATATACTACATGCACAATATCTAGTCTAGTAGCAGTTAGGTACAGTAGTCCTCCAATCATTGATCTATATTTTCTTTGATCATCCTTAGGAGATTCATCATCTTTGCTCAGCTTGCAACCATTTGTCATGGGAGTACAAATTGGTTTAGATTCTTCCATTCCAAATTTTTTCAACAACTCCTTGACATACTTTGATTGTGAAATGAAAATTCCCTTATCTGTTTGATTAATTTGCAGCCCAAGAAAGAAATTCATCTCACCACACATTGACATCTCAAATTCTTTTTGCATCTCATCTGCAAAGTTTATACACATACCTTCATTTCAACCAAGGATTATATCATCCACATAGACCTTAATAATAAGGATTTGATCTTTGCTTACCTTGATGTACAGATTGCTATCTGCAAACCATTTATTGAATCCCTATTGCAATAAATACCTGTCTAACCTAGCATAACAAGCACTGGGGGCTTGCTTTAATCCATACAAGGCCTTTTTCAATCTGCATACCATATCAGGCTTATCTGACAACTGAAATCCTTCTGATTGTTCAATGTAGACTTCTTCTTCTAACTCACCATTCAAAAAGGCAAACTTCACATCCATCTGATATACGTTGAAATCTTTATGTGCTACAAACTCTAAAAACAACCTAATAGCCTCCAATCTTTCCACCAGAGCAAAAGTTTCCTCATACTCTATTCCTTCCACTTGTGAGTAGCCTTTACATACAAGTCTTGCTTTATTTATTACTACTTCTCCATTCTCACTCAACTTATTTCTAAAAACCCACTTTGTTCCAATCACACTCTTATCTGCAGGCCTGGGGACAAGTACCCAAGTCTTGTTCTTTTCAATGTGCATCAATTCTTCTTCCATTTCTCTAACCCAATGTTCATCTTTAAATGCTTCAATAGCTATCTAAGGTTCAACCTTTGAAAGTAAACAAAGATTTACATCTTCTTCTACAATTCTTCTTCTTGTCAAAACTCCTTTGCTTTTATCACCAATGATTTGATCCTCTAAGTGATTCATTTACACATACTTGGGGGTTTTAGGAACTCTTTCTAGAGCTTCTTCTTCATCAATCTGAACTTGTCTTTTTCATCTTCAACTTCTTCTATATCAATAGACTTATCTGACTCATATCCAATTAGCTCTAATATTTTCTAAATATCTTCATCTACCTTCACATTTGTGCTTTCAACAACATTTTTCAACCTTTTGTTGTAGCACCAGTAAGCTTACATTTTAGTAGACTACCCAAGGAATATGCCTTCATCACATCTAGCATCAAACTTTCCTAACTCTTCATCTCTTCTGATATAGCATTTGCTTCCAAAAACTTTGAAATAATTGGTAGTAGGAATTCTCCCATACCATAGGTCATAAGGTGTCTTCGTTCCATTTGTTTTGACTTGCACTCTATTCTGAATGTAGACAGTAGTGTGAATTGCTTCCTTCCAATATACTTCTGGTAGGTTTGCTTCCTTGATCATTGTTCTAGCAACTTCCTAGAAATTGTTATATTCTTCCTTTCAACTACTCCATTTTGTTGAGGAGTTTGGGGGGTAGACAAATGTCTCTTTATCCAATGTTCTTCACAAAAAGTATTGAATTCATTTGAAGTAAAATCACCACCTCTGTCAGACCTCAAGCACTTGATTCTCAAATCCACTTCATTGTCAACCATTGCTTTGAATGCCTTGAACTTGTCTAGGGCTTCTGATTTTTCTCTAAGAAAAGTAACCCAAGTCATTCTTGAATAATCATCAATAAGTAGGATGAAATACCTATCACCTTGTAGACTTCTCATTCTTGTAGGAGCACACAAGTCTATATGCACCAGCTCCAGTGGACCGATAGAGGTTTGTTCTTTTCTCTTGAAACTAGTCTTTTTATGCTTCCCAAATTGACATTCTTTATAAATAGCATTAGCAGGCTTCACAAGCTTAGGTAGGTCCTTACATATTGAACTGAGCTTATTCTCACCAAATTATCAATGTTAATATGACACATTCTCCTATGCTATAGCCATCTTTCATTTGATTGAGACAACAAAAAAAAATTATTAGTACCTTTCAATTGATAAACATTACCATGAGTCTTCTTACTAGCAACAATTATTGTTCCAGAGCTTTTCCTTATCTCACATCCATTTTCCTTAAACATCAGATTGTATCCTTTGTCACACATCTCTCCAACACTTAGAACATCATCTGTATTATTCTTGCCATCAAAAGTAATTGACCCTTTTCCACAAATCTTACTAGCTACATCATCACCAAATCTAACTAGTCCTCCTTCGTACTTTTCCAATTTAACAAACTTACTCTTTTCTCCTATCATGTGATTTCAACATCCATTGTCAATGATTCGTTCATCATTTTCCTTTCTAGCATGAAATGCAGACATCACTTTCTCTTCTTTTGGACTTCCTTCCTTCACACAGCTTGCAAGGTTAGTAGAAACAGGTTCTTTTAGGGCAATATACATGAATTCACTAGAATTACCATCCTCAATATCAGATTCATCAATAGTTACACCAGCATTTTCTTCAACATAGTAACTTTTCCTTATAATCTTACCTTTACCTTCTTTGTTCTTGATCTTGAAAGCTTTATCAGGACATCTTGAAGCATAATGACCAATCTTACCAATCTTACCACATCTGAAGCATTTGAAAGGTAACTTACCTCTGAACTTTCTAGTTCCCTTCTTCATTCTGTTTAGAAAGTTTGCCTCAATTACATCAAAGTCTTCCTCATCTAACTTGATAGCATACTTATCTGATTTAGCAGACTTTTCCGATTTGGCATTAAAATTAGTCTCAACTTTCACAGGACCATCAATAGTACGAAATTCTCTCATCTCAAAAGCAATCAGTTTACCAAGCAATTGATCTTTTGAAATCTTGTCCATATCTTGTAATTATTCAATGGCAGACACTTTATGACTATAAGATTTGGGAACTATTCTAAGTATCTTATTTACAACTTCTTTATCATCCATATCTCCACCAAGACCTTTGATGCCATTGACAACGTTATCAATCTTCTGCATATAGCTTGTTATGTTCTCATCTTTAGACATTCGTATAGTTTCATATTTGGACTTCAAATTTTGTAGCTTGGCTTTCTTGACAGATTCTTCACCTTCATAGATATTCTTCAATTTATCCCAGATCTCATGTGCAGTTTCCAAATCAAAAACTTTCACCAGTTCAGTGTTAGATAAAGCATTTAGTAGGGCATTTCTAGCTTTACCATTAGTCTCATAAGTCCTAATCTCAGCTGCAGTCTCCAGACCATCTTTAGGTATAGAGTATTCCTTTTGAACCATTCTCAAAACATCATAACCAAGAGAGATAAGATTACTTTGCATTCTTACCTTCCAGAACGCATAGTCAGTATCATCAAACTAAGGAATGTCTTTCTTGTGCGCCATCCTAGATCTACCTTAAGCTATTAGGCTTTCTTCCAAGGAACCCTTGCTCTGATACCAATTGTTGAATGTAGAAGACAACTAAGATGGGGGGTGAATCATTTGTATCAAAAACTTTAAACCCTCACAAATATAATCACATCCACATTAGTTCACTTAAACTTTTATTCTATTATGAAGATTAAACATGAAAAATAGATAACAGAAACTTAATCACATCAACATCATACATAAGAGAACACTAGATTTTTATGTGGAAAACCCTAAAAGGGAAAAACCATGGTGAGGATTAGCTCACAATATAAAGTAGTATCAATATCAAATTACAAAGAGGCTCACTACCAAAGGGCTTACTACCCAAGGACTCACTATCCAAAGAAATGCTCACTGCCAAAAGGGGCTCATTGCAATGAACTAATATGATAGCATCTACCACATGCCTGAGTTCAGTTCCAATGAAGCACAATAATCATCATCTTCGTAGCCTCTCTAAAAATTGTAGATGACTTCTGCTCATTGCATTAGGTCTTCTACCACATGAAAGTTCTTGCTTCCTCTGATTCAAATTCACAACACAAACATCACCATTTTCACATGCACACTCCTACACATGAATCCTTTACACTTATTTATATCAATCATCAACCTTGAAACATTCACCAAGCTCGGAAACACATTCTAAAACATTTGAATTAGTCTCCAAGGTCAGCAAACATACAGATTTTGAATTAGGTTAGGAGCTAAACATT
Organism: Cunninghamia lanceolata; assembly: GCA_027924645.1. Taxonomy (NCBI): domain Eukaryota; kingdom Viridiplantae; phylum Streptophyta; class Pinopsida; order Cupressales; family Cupressaceae; genus Cunninghamia; species Cunninghamia lanceolata. The sequence goes on along the minus strand of BSBN01000252.1, from coordinate 7,666,663 downwards.
CTTGTGAAGAAAAGGAATTAAGGTAGAATATTTCATAGCTTAGCTTAGACCTAAATACATCTTCACATGCTTCTTCAATCAATGAACCACATCCGCAATTAGTGTTAGCACCCAAGTCAACTAAGCTTGTGCAAACACCAAGAACACTTAGGCACATGCTTCCAAGAACCCAACCATATCTTGCGGACCAAGGACATGCCTTTAACACATTCTAGAAACATCCATGAACAACATGAAATTACCTAGGCACCAACAAATATAGCTACAACAAATCTCATTTGAATATAATTCACATACTTCTCACAACCAACACTACCAAGCTTTGTTACTCAAGAAAACTACATTCTGGAGCACCAAACCACAAGTCCTTTGCATAGAAAATAGATATGGACCTTATGAACACTCATCCAGAACCACAAGACCAAAAATCAAACCGCAGAGAAATGCAAAGTAAAATACTTTGTCCCAGTCACACTGCAAATGCTACTAGACATAGTCTTCAAACTGGTGAACATAACTTTCAAGCCACAACATTCCGGACCACCAAATTTTGGATTTAGCATCTTCAAAAACTTCTCTAAAACATATCAAATCCTCACACTTTGGTATTCAACATAGAAGAAATACAGAGCAAAAACTCAGACAGTATCCTATAAGCCAAAATACATCTTCACAACACTATCTTCAGTATTTATCAAATTTTCTCAAAAGCACTTGGAAACCCAACAATAGGAACAATATGTTAACATCATTAGCCCTTTTGTAGGTCATTTAGATTATCTTAACACAATAACTCAATAAACTAACAATAAACAACATTAGAAGATACAGTTGACACCAATGACAACACAAGCATGTTGACATCAATGACAACACCGTTTACCACATACTTGCAACAATCTCCCCCTTTGTCACTGATGGCAATATATGATGTGAAAAACCATCATGACATAATTCTACATTGATCTCGTTCTCCCCCTTTCTTTTATACATCTTACTCTTCCTTTGTTTTTTACATGAACTCTCTCCCCCTTTGACATCAATGGCAAAGGGTGACATAACCTTTTCAAGCTTTCTCCCCCTAAATAAGATAATGCATATAGTTGCATTGATCTCAACTACTCTGATACATCCTATACCAACTCTTACTCCCCTTGACTATCACACTCTTCAATGCCACTACCTGCTCCCCCTGAGAGGTAGCCTCCATCATCAGTCCAGAAAAGAATAAATTTTGAATCACACTCGATTGTTGCACTTCCTTATGCATCTAGTTCAAGGAATGAGGGGCAATAACCCCTAACTTCTCTCAGAGATACTCAAATGTATCCTTAGGAAGAGCCTTGGTGAATATGTCAGCAACCTGATCTTTTGCAGGTGCATACTCAAGCTTCACTTCTTTCTCTGCAACCTTCTCTCTTAGAAAGTGATACCTAGTAGAAATATGCTTTGTCCTTGAATGCATCATTGGATTCCTTGAAATGTTAATGACAATGGTATTATCATAGAAAATAGGAATTGGATAATCATACTCAACTTTGATATCCTTCATAATTTATCTCATCTATAGTACCTATGTGGAACATGATGCTGCTGCAATGTACTCTACCTCTGCAGTAGATAAGGATACTAAATCTTACATCTTGCTTTGCCATGACACAGCTCTATCTCCAAGACAGAACACAACACCACTTATACTTTTCCTATCATCTACACATCTGGCCCAATCCGCATATGTGTAGGCACTTAGTGTGAAGTCATTATTCTTAGGATACCACAAATAATGGTCTGGAGTGCCCTTCAAATACCTAAATATCCTCTTTACTGCCATGACATATGACTCTCTAGGATCTGCTTAAAATCTGGCCACAAGACAAACTGCATGCATGATACCTAGTCTAGTAGTAGTTAGGTATAGCAATCCTCCAATCATTGATCTATATTTTCTCTGATCAGCCTTAGCAGATTCATCATCTTTCCTCAATTTGCAACCAGTTGTCATGGGAGTACAAACTGGTTTAGATTCTTCCATTCCAAACTTTTTCAACAACTCCTTGACATATTTTGATTGCGAAATGAAAATTCCCTTATCTATTGATTAATTTATAGCCCAAGAAAGAAGTTCATCTCACCACATTGACATCTCAAATTTATTTTTGCATCTCATCTACAAAGTTCTTATACATACCTTCATTTCCACTGAAGATTATATCATCCACATAGACCTTAATAATTAGGATTTGATCTTTGCTTACCTTGATGTATAGATTACTATCTGCAGACCCTTTACTCAATCCTTGCTGCAACAAATACCTATCTAACCTAGCATACCAAGATCTGGGGGATTGTTTTAATCCATACAAGGCCTTCTTCAATCTGCATACCATATCAGGCTTATCTGATAGATAAAATCCTTCCCATTGTTCAATGTAGACTTCTTCTTCCAACTCAGCATTCAAAAAGGTAGACTTCACATCCATCTAATATACTTTGAAATCTTTATGTGCTACGAAAGCTAGAAACAACCTAATAGCAACCAGTCTTGCCACCGAAGGAGATGTTTCCTCATAGTCTATTCCTTCCACTTGTGAGTAGCCTTTGCATACATGTCTTTCTTTGTTTCTTACTACTTCTCCATTCTCATTCGACTTATTTATGAAAATCCACCTTGTTCCAATCACATTCTTATCTGCAAGCCTGGGGACAAGTACCCAAGTCTTGTTATTTTCAATTTGCATCAATTCTTCATCCATTGCCCTGTCCCAATGTTCATCTTTACATGCTTCAATAGCTATATTAGGTTCAACCTTTGAAAGTAAACAGAGATTTACCTATTCTTCTGCAATTCTTCTTCTTGTCAAAACTCCTTTTCTTTTATCACCAATGATTTGATCCTCTTAGTGATTCATTTGCACATACTTGGGGGTTTTAGGAATTCTTTTCGAAGCTTCTTCTTCATCAATCTGAACTTCCTTGTCTTTGTTATCTTCAACTTCTTCTGTATCAGCAGACTCATCTGAGTCATATCCAATTGGCTCTGAGATTTTATGAATATCTTCATCTACCTTCACATTTGCACTTTCAACAATATTTCTCAACCTTTTGTTGAAGCACTGGTAAGCTTTGCTTTTAGTAGAGTACCCAAGGAATATGCCTTCATCACATCAAGCATCAAACTTTCCTAACTCTTCATCTCTTCTGATATAGAATTTTCTTCCAAATACTTTGAAATACTTGGCAATATGAATTCTTCCATACCATTGCTCATAAGGTGTCTTCATTCCATTTGCATTGACTTGCACTCTATTTTGAATGTAGACAACAATGTGAATTTCTTCCTTCCAATATACTTCTGGTAGGTTTGTTTCCTTGATTATTGTTCTAGCAACTTCCTGAACTGTTCTATTCTTCCTTTCAACTACATTTTTCTGAGGAGTTCGGGGGGAAACAATTGTCTCCTTATCCCATGTTCTTCACAAAAAGCATTGAATTTATTTGAAGTAAACTCACCACCTCTATCAAACCTCAAACTCTTGATTCTTAAATCCATTTCATTCTCAACCATTTCTTTGAATACCTTGAACTTGTCTATGGCTTCTGATTTTTCTCTAAGAAAAGTAACCCAAGTCATTCTTGAATAATCTTGAATAAGTAGCATGAAATACCTATCACCTTGTAGATTTCTTGTTCTTGTAGGACCATACAATTCTATATGCACCAACTCCAGCAGACTGGTAGAGGTTTGTTCTTTGCTCTTGAAACTAGTCGTTGTTTGCTTCCCAAATTGACATTCTTTGCAAATAGCATTAGCAGGCTTCACAAGCTTAGGCGGGTCTCTTACAGCTTGAACTGTGCTTATTGTCACTAGATTATCAAATTTAATATGACACATTCTCCTATGCCATGGCTAGCCTTCATTTGACTGAGCCAACAAACAACAATTATTAGTACCTTTCAATTGACAAACATTACCATGAGTCTTCTTACCAACAACAATTATTGTTCCAGAGCTTTTCCTTAGCTCACATCCATTGTCCTTAAACATCGGATTGCATCCTTTGTCACACATCTATCCAACAATTAGAAGATTATGATTTAAGTCTTTGACATAAAGAACATCATCTGTATTATGTTTTCCATTAAAAGTAAGTGACCCTTTTTCCACAAATCTTACCAGTTGCATCATCACCAAATCTAACTAGTCCTCCTTCATACTTTTCCAATTTAACAAACTTACTCTTTTCTCCTATCATGTGATTGGAAAATCCACTATCAATGATCAATTCATCCTTTTCCTTTCTAGCATGAAATGTAGACATAACTTTCTCTTCTTCCAAACTTCCTTCACATAGCTTGCAAGGTTACTAGAAATGAGTTCTTCTTTTAGGGCAATAAACAAGAATTCACTAGCATTACCATCCTTGAAATCAAATTCATCATCAGTTACACAATCATTTTCTTCAACATAGTAACTTTTTGTTATCATCTTACATTTACCTTCTTTGTTCTTGATCGTTAAAGCTCTATCAATACATCTTGAAGTATAATGACCAATCTTACCACAACCGAAGCATTTGAAAGGTAACTTACCTCTGAACTTTCTGATTCCCTTTTTCATTTTGCTTACAAAGTTTGCCTCAATTACATCAAAGTCTTCCTCATCTAACTCCACAACATATTTATCAGATTTAGTAGTCTTTTCTAATTTGGCCTTAAAAGTAGTCTCAACTTTCATAGGACCATCAGTAGTACCAAATTCTCACATCTCAAAAGCAGTCAATTTACCAAGCAATTGATATTTTGAAAGCTTGTCCATATCTTGCAATTCTTCAACGGTAGACACTTTATGACTATAAGATTTGGGAAGTGTTCTGAGTATCTTATTTACAACTTCTTTATCATCCATCTCTCCACCAAGACCTTTGATGTCATTGAAAACTTCATCAATCTTCTACATATAGCTTGTTATGGTCTCATCTTCAGACATCTGCATAGTTTCATATTTGGACTTCAAATTTTGTAGCTTGGCTTTCTTGATAGATTCATCAGCTTCATAGATATTCTTCAATTTATCCCAGATCTCATGTGTAGTTTCCAAATCCAAAACTTTTGCCAGTTCAGTGTTAGATAAAGCATTTAGTAGGGAATTACTAGCTTTACCATTAGTCTCATAAGTCCTAATCTCAGGTGCAGTCTCCAGACAATTTTTAGGTATAGTGTATTCCCTTTTGAACCATTCTCCAAACATCATAACCAAGAGAGATAAGATAACTTTGCATTCTTACCTTCCAGAAGGCATAGTCAATTTCATCAAACTGAGGAAAGTCTTTCTTGTTCATCATCCTAGATCTACCTTAACTTATTAGGCTTTCTTCCAAGGAACCCTCACTTTGATAACAATTATTGAATGCACAAGATAACTAAGAGGGGGAGTGAATCATTTGTATCAAAAATTTTAAATCCTCACAAACATAATCACATCCACATTAGTACACCTAAACCCTTATTCTATTATAAAGATTAAACATGAAAAATAGATAACAGTAACTTAATCACATCAACACAATGCACAAGAGAACACCAAATTTTTATGTGGAAAACCCTAAAAGGGAAAAACTATGGTGAGGATTAGCTCACAATATAAAATAGTATCAATACCGAATTAGAAAAGATGCTCACTACCAAAAGGCTCACTACCCAAGGACTCATTATCTAAAGAAATGCTCATTACCAAAAGGGCTCACTGTCAAAAGGGGCTCACTACCATGAACTGATACGATAGCATCTACTACATGCCTGAGTTTAGTTTCAATGAAAAACAACAATCATCATCTTCGCAGTCGCTCTAAAAATTGTAGATGACTTCTACTCACTACATCAAGTCTTCTACCACATGAAAGTCCTTTCTATCTCTGATTCAAATTCACAACATAAACATCACCATCTTCGCATGTGTTCTCTTACATTCAAATCCTTTACACTTATTTATATCAATCATCAACCTTGAAACATTCATCAAGGTTAGAAACACATTCTAGAACCTTTGAAACAATCTCCAGGGTCGGCAAACATACATAGTTTGAATTAGGTCAAGACCTACACATTCTTGCAAAGAAAAAGAATTAAGGTAGAACATTTCATAGTTTATCTCAAACCTAAATACATCTTCACACTCTTCAACATGCTTCCTCAATCCATGAAGCACATCTGTAATTAGTGTTAGCACCCAAGTCAGCTAAGCGTGTCCAAACACCAAGAACACTTAGGCACACACTTCCAAGAACCCAAACATAGCTTGTGGACCAAGCACAAGCCTTTAACACAATCTAGAAACATCCACAAACAACATGAAATCACTTGGGAGCCAACAAATCTAGCTACAACAAATCTCACTTGAAGATAGTTCACAGACTGCTCACAACCAACACTACCAAGCTGTGCTACTCAAGAAAACTACACTATAGAGCACAAAAACACAAGTCCTTTGGATAGAACATAGATATAGACCTTATGAACACTCATCTAGAACCGCAAGACCAAAAACCAAATTGCAGAGAAATGCAGAGCAAAATACTTTCTCCCAGTCACACTGCAAATGCTGTCAGGTACAGTCTTCAAACTGGTGAACATAACTTTTCGGCCACAACATTCCACACCACCAAATTCTATATTAACATATTCAATAACTTATCTAAAACATATCAAAACCTAATGCTCCAATCTTCAACATAGAAGAAATGCGGAGCAAAAACTCAGATAGTATCCTGTAAGCCAGAATACATCTTCACAACATTGTCTTCAATATTTATCAATTTTTTGCAAAAGCACTTGTAAACCAAGCAACAAGAACAATATGTTAACATCATTAGCACTTCTACAGGTCATTTAGATTAGCTTAATACAATAACTCAATCAACTAACAATCAACAACATTAGAAGATACAGTTGACAGCAATGACAACACAAGCATGTTGACATCAATATCAACACAGATTAGCACATACTTGCAACAATCCCCCCCTTTGTCATTGATTGCAACATATGATATGAAAAACCATCATGACACAATTCTGCACTAATCTCATTCTCCCCCTTTCTTTTATACATCTTACTCTTCCTTTTTTTTTCACATGGACTCTCTCCCCCTTTGACATCAATGACAAAGGGTGACACACCTTTTTCAAGATTTCTCCCCCTAAATAAAATACTGCACATACTTGCACTAATCTCAACTACTTTGAACCATGTACTGTACTAACTCTTACTCCCCTTGACTGTCACACTCTTCAATGCCACTACCTACTCCCCCTGAGAGGTAGACTCCATCATTAGTCTAGAAAAGAATAGATTCTAAATCACAATGGACTGATGCACTTCCTTATGCATCTAGTTCAAGGAAGGAGGGAAAATAACCCCTAACTTCTCCGAGAGATACTCAAATGTAACCTTAGGAAGAGCCTTGGTGAATATGTCAGCAACCTGAACTTTTGTAGGCACATACTCAAGCTTCACTTCTTTCTCTGCAACCTTCTCTCTCACAAAGTGATACCTAATAGAAATATGCTTTGTCCTTGAATGCATCACTAGATTCTTTGAAATGTTAATGGCACTGGTATTATCATAGAAAATAGGATTGAATCATCATACTCAACTTTGATATCCTTCAGAATTTGTCTCATCTATACCATCTGTGTGCAACATGATGCTACTACAATGTACTCTGCCTCATAGTAGAAAAGGATATTGAATCCTACTTCTTGCTTTGCCATGACACAACTCTATCTCCAAGAGAGAACACACCACCACTTGTACTATTCCTATCATCTACACATTCAACACAATCTACATCTATGTAGGCACTTAGGGTGAAGTCATTGTTCTTAGGATAGCACAAACCATGGTCTGGCGTGCCCTTCAAATACTTGAATATCCTCTTTACTACCATGACATGATACTCTCTAGGATCTGCATGAAATCTAGCCACAAGACAGACTGCATGCATCATATCTAATCTAGTAGCAGTTAGGTATAGCAGTCCTCCAATCAATGATCTATATTAGCTCTAATCAGCCTTAGGAGATTCATCATCTTTTCTTAGCTTGCAACCAGTTGTCATGGGAGTACAAACTAGTTTACATTCTTCCATTCTAAACTTTTTCAACAACTCCTTGACATACTTTGATTGTGACATGAAAATGCCCTTATTTGTTTGATTAATTTGCAGCCCAAGAAAGAAGTTCATCTCACCACACATTGACATCTCAAATTCTTTTTGCATCTCATTTGCAAAGTTCTTACACATACCTTCATTTCCACAAAATATTATATCATCCACATAGACCTTACTAATGAGGATTTGATCTTTGCTTACCTTGATGTACAGATTACTATCTGCAGACCCTTTACTGATTCCTTGTTGCAACAAATACCTATCTAACCTAGCATACCAAGTTCTAGGGGCTTGCTTTAATCCATACAAGGCATTCTTCAATCTACATACCATATCAAGCTTATCTAAGAGCTGAAATCCTTTTGATTGTTCAATGTAGACTTCTTCTTCCAACTCACCATTCAAGAAGGTAGACTTCACATCCATCTGATATACTTTGAAATCTTTATGTGTTGCAAAAGCGAGAAACAACCTAATAGCCTCTAGTCTTGCCACCGAAGCAAAAGTTTCCTCATAGTCTATTCCTTCCAATCGTGACTAGCCTTTACATACAAGTATTTCTTTATTTCTTACTACTTCTCGATTTTCATTCAACTTATTTCTAAAAACCCACTTTTTTCCAATCACATTCTTATTTGCAGGCCTAGGGACAAGTACCCAAGTCTTGTTCTTTTCAATTTGCATCAATTATTCTTCCATTGCTCTGACCCAATGTTCATCTTGTCATGCCCACATTTCCCATGTGGTCACAACACACAACACACGTGTCATGTCCACATTTGTCATGTGGTCATGACACGGAATAACAAAAAAAATTCTACGCATCCCTAGAAACCCCCTCGCACGTGTCAGCGTGCTCGGTGGTAAGATGCATAAGGCATCAACATGTCAGTCGAAGGTGGGGTAATGTGATCACAACACATTTCCCCTACACGATGAAGACTAGCTAGGTGGGGAGATGCGACGTGAATAACGTCTCTAATAGGGTTAGGATCGAGGATCAAAACCCTAGGTTTACCTATGTGAATGATGGGATTTTGACACAAGCTAAAATCAAAGCCTAACTCTAATACATAAGAATAAATTTAATGTCAAATAATAATGTCGACAAGCTAGCGAAAACAATAATTTAACACTATGCAAGGTTAAATTTACTAACTTAGCTAAACCCTAAATTTTGAAAAAATCTAGTAGCATAACGCCTCACAGACGTGAATAGGGTTTATTCTAATTAAATAATTTCCTGGTCAAAAGTTTACTAGGTTTGCTAGGTTGGATTAAAAATGACTAATTTATTAATTAATTAATTCACCCTAGAATAATTAAATTAAAATACAGGCTAATAATAATCTAAATTAAAATTAACCTCATTGATAAAGGTTTGTAAACAAAAGATTAATCCCATTGATTTAAAAATCAAATATACTTCAATGATTAAATTGGAGGAAAAAACTTAAATAAATTATTTAAACTCCTCTCCAAATAATTAAATTAAAAACACTATGTTTATCCCCTAGTTTAAAATACCAACTTAAATGTTTCCATTCCACTAAAACAACAAAATAATAATAAAACAATTCTAATTAGGAAATAAGATTAACCACATTTTTTAAAAAATTACTTCTAAACCCCATTTAAGAATTAAAATAAAACAAATGGATAAACCGAAAAGTGTGGGAACTAAATAAAAACAATTTTAAAAAATTACCAAGCCCTAAAAGCTTTCCCTAATTAAAAAATAATATCCTTATGAGAGGAAGCAAAAACCTTAGCCTCCCTCTATCCTTTCTTTCTCACTCTCTCTTCTCATTTTCTTCATTTCTTCAATTCTTCTTTGTTTCTTTTTCCTTTGTGTTGTAGGTTTTGAGAGAGGCCATTCATGGCTGCCACTCATGGAGGGTGTAAAAGCAATAAATGTATTCACTGTATTCCTTTTTTTTAGTATACCTCTGGTTTTAACCAGAGGTTTTTTTTTTTAAGAACAGTAGTGAGTATAAGCCAATAAATATATATACATATATTTTATTTAATATATAATATAATGCAATGATAATAAAAGACTTGCAGGTTAAAACCACAGTGGGGCAGCTGTCGCAGGGTTTATATGCAGTAGGACTGCGTGAGGTGTCCGGCGGTGGGACTGCGGTGGCTAAGGGGCAACGAGGGTGTGGGAGGTAGAGGGGTGTTGGGGGCAGCGGTGGTGGAAGGGGGATGTGGGGAGAGGGTCAAGCCCCACCCACATCCCACTACAGTGGGGTGTGGGTGGGGAGAGGCCCCCTCCCCACACCTAAGCTCTCCAACAAACGGCGGCAGTGGGGTGTAAACCCCACCACAAACATTAACAGCTCTTCTCAATCATAAGGAAACATAGATCTATTTCATTAACTCAGTTTTATTTCATTAATATAGTTTCATTTATTAATATATGACAGCAATATAAGGGTAATATATATATATATATTTATATATATATCCACTACAATATACATAGACTCTAGTCTATTTTTAACAGTAATAAAAAAATGTCTTATATTTATACATATATAAAGATATATATTCAAATATGTGTGTGTGTGTGTGTGTGTGTGTGTGTGATTTTAAATCTCATAGATTTACATTTGAAGCATAAAGGCAAAAAGAACTATTTATCTATAATGTGTACACACACACACACACACACACATATATATAGGCTGTATTATTTCAATTTCAACATTATTTAGTGGAAGAAATTTCCTTTCCATATCTACACATATGTTTGTTTAAAATCAATAAAATTATTGGTTTCAATGTATATATAATTGTATATATATTTATGCATACATATATATTTACGCATACATATATATTTACACACACACACATGCAGTATACACAAACTCTGGTCTGTTTTTAATAGTAATAAAAAAATATCTTATATTTATACATATATAAAGATATATATTCAAATATGTGTGTGTGTGTGTGTGTGTGTGTGTGTGTGTGTGTGTGTGTGTGTGTGTGTGTGTGTGTGATTTTAAATCTCATAGATTTACATTTGAAGCATAAAGGCAAAAAGAACTATTTATCTATAATGTACACACACACACACACACACACACACACACACACAGAGGCTATATTATTTCAATTTTAGCATTATTTAGTGGAAGAAATTTCCTTTCCATATCTACACATATGTTTGTTTAAAATCAATAAAAGCATTGGTTTCAATGTATATATAATCGTATATATATTTACACATACATATGTTATGTATGTGTAAATATATATACGATTATATATACATTGAAACCAATGCTTTTATTGATTTTAAACAAACATATGTGTAGATATGGAAAGGAAATTTCTTCCACTAAATAATGCTGAAATTGAAATAATATAGCCAACACAAAACAACACTTCATATATATATATAAAGGAAAAAAAAACAATGCATTAAACTTTTTTTTTGAAATAAAACAGTAGTAACTAATCCTTTCTTACTATGAACAAATATCATTTTCATCAACAACTATCTAATTATTATTTTTTTGAATAAAACTTATACATATCAATGAATTAGAACAACCATATTACTTATATTCAATTTTTTTCTATAACTCATAACATATAAAAAAAATCAGAATATATATACTTTCATTTCCAACTACTTAGAAGTTAAATACAACTCAAGAATAAATATTTTTTTTACAACTCTAAAGAGCACATTCACTCTCTACTCAATAACACATCTACAATTAGGCCAACCATGGCCATGCTGCCTCAAGAGCTCAAAATAACAACACAAAAAAATAGTGTTTATTCCAACATCCCTTAGCTCCAAGGAGGAATCCTACAATGACACAAAAAGGAAAAGAAGCCACAAAGAACTGCTCTCCTCCCTACCATTGACTCACTCATTAGTCACCCCTGAACTAGGAGGTCACCCTCACACAAGCTAAGCACACACCACATCACAAAAATTGCAACAAACACCAAAACAAGAATACTCCCATGGCTTTCACATAACAAAAACTCACTCAAGATGAGTTTAATGGGGTAGGGGAGTGGACATCACTCAATTCAAGAGTGCCACTCCAAAACTTCCCAATACAAATATCTCTCAAGGCCTCAAGCCAACACTTCAAGACATAATTTCACCAAGCTTTCTTTTGGCTCTCAAGCCATTTCACAAATTGTTCATATACACATATTGCCCTCAAGGCTAAAACTCCACAAAACTAAGGATGTGACCCCGAGGAGGTTCACTCCTCCCCCACCCCACACATGTTGAGCATTCTCTCCAATGGAGAGGCTCTCACAACTCCCATAACCAATTTTCCCACAACAACAAAGTAAAAACAACAAAATAGAACTCACACAAACATCATACAAGTAAAGAAAATGCATAAGGAAAGGAATTTTCCTTGAGTCCAACCTTTTAAAGCCCAAATGGAAGATATTTGAGTAGAGCTCCTCTATCTCCTTCTCCAAGTTTAATCTCCAACCTTTTCCCCTAACTTTTTCCCCAAAAACAACTAAAATTCAAAAATTGAAAAATATTCAATAACCCCCTCCCTCTCTTCAAGAGGGATTAAAATAGGCTCTTCTCATGAGCCTTGAGGAATGGGGAGGTGACACATGTCACCTCCTCACTCCACCCAACTACTTGCAAGACTCTTGGAATGGGGTGGTGACACATGTCATCCACCCATTCCACCAAGTCTTTCTCCCATCCACTTGCTCTCTCTCACATATGTGGGAGAGAAAGGTGGAGCCAAAGGAGGAGTGGGTACCACATGTGCCTCAATCATCTCCTCCTAGGAAAGCCCACACAACCCCAAGGTACCCTCACAAATTATGGGAGAGGCTTGGAGTTGAGTCCTCCACAATTAGGGGGTCTTGAAGACTCCCCCAACCTAGGAAAGAGGAAATGAAGAGGTTGAGTGTTTGACCCACTCATCCTCTCCCTCCCAAACTTCCATTTCAGGGTGAAGTTAAAGTGACCAAATGAGAGTCTACCTAAGCTTACACAAGCCCAAATGACCCCTAGACCCTAGGGGTACAACTAGGGTCAATTTTAACCCATTTTGAGCACCATAGGTTGAGTAAAAACACATAAAAAGGGGTCTCAAAAATTAAAACTCAAAATAAAATTCAAATAACATTACAACTTACAACACCAATCAAAAATCAAATAAGAGAAGGGGTAGACCTAACCCAACTAACATCACACAAAAACATTACAAAAATTTATCATACATCACATAGTTGATCTTGGTTCCTCTTGGAACTAGATCAGCTTTACACGGAAAATAACACAGTGTGTGGGATGATCTCTGAATATCTGTGGCTTTGTTAGAAACACCTGTGCACTCAAATGAAATGTTAATTATCACATGTATATAATAGCTGAAGCAAAGTGAAACATACACTAACATCATCACATGATCATATAAACATCAAAGAATCACATCATAATTAAATTCTAAATTTTGCATAGCAAAAATCCATCACAAGATAGAATCACATAATAAATTTCTAAATAAAATCACATAAATAGTATCCCAATAACATCATAATTTAAATCATATGTCTAACATCATCAGTGAATCAATATCAAAGTCTAATCACATCGTAATCATGCTAAACATAATAAATCCACATAAAGACTAAAGTCTAATAGTCCTGCAAATCTGGATCAACAGTCCCACAAGTCTACTATGTGTCACCAATAGTAAAATAAAGTAGTCAAATATAGGGGAATGAAATGGTAGGCCTCACATCCTCCCCCCTAACACTGTACTTCCTCCTAGAAGTTGTCAAAGAGGTGAGGATAAAGGGCCCTCAATCTCATTGCATCCTCCCATGTCGCCATGACCTCATCGTACATGTCCCACTGGACCTTAACCTAGTCCAGCTCTCGACCTCAAAGGCCCAGCATTCGACTAGCCAATATGCGAATTAGCTCCAAAGCTAACTAGCTGTCCACCTCTACCTAAAGATCACTCCAATCCAATACATGAGATAAATTAGATATGTAACGCCGTAAAATAGAAACATGAAAAACATCGTGGATGCGCGACAGGCTAGGTGGCAAGGCTAGACAATAGGATATGGGTCCTATCCACTCCAAGATCTCAAAAGGTCCAACAAAATGAGGTGCGAGCTTAGATCCCTTTCCATAAGGGATTGGACTCTTGTGCGGTCGCACTCTCAAGAATAATCTGTCCCCAATTGAGAAGCTCTTATCAACCCTCTTAGCATCGGCATACTTCTTCTATTGATCCTGTACCTCCTGAAGTCTCTACCTAATCAAAGGCACCTATTGCTCCATATCCTAAACCAACTCTAGCCCTATCGCAACCCTATCCTTAATACGGTCCCAACTCAAAGGTGTCCTGCAAGGTCTGTCATACAAGGCCTGAAAAGGAGGCATACCCAATGAGCTGTGATGCCCATTGTTGTAGGCAAACTCAACTAGATATAGATACTCCTCCCATCTACTCTAGTGATCCATGACGTACATATGGAGCATATCCTCAAGAACCTGATTAACCCTCTCTGTCTGACCGTCTGTCTCAGGATGATAAGCAGAACTAAAGTTGAGCTGTGTGCCCAATGCTTGCTACAAAGCCCTCCAAAAGGCTGATGTGAACACTGAGTCCTTATCAAAAATGATATGGTGAGGTACCCCATGTAGTCTAACAATCTAATCCAAGAATACTCTCACCACTGATGGTGCATTATACATTGTGCGTACGGGTGAGAAATGTGCCACCTTGGTCAACTTGTCAACCGTCACCATAATAGCATCATGGCGGTGTGATGACATAGGAAGACCAACTATGAATTCCATGGAAATAGTGTCCCATTTCCATTCAATTATTGCGTGAGGGTATAAAAGACCCACTGGATGCTGATGCTTAGCCTTGACCCTCTGGCACTCAAGGAAACGAGCAACATACTCTGCAATATCCCATCTCATACCCTCCCAATAGTAAATTTGTCGCAAGTCAGCATGCATCTTCTTCACCCCTGGGTGTGCTGCATAAGGTACTCTATGAGCCTCTAAAAGAACTACTGCATGAAGGTCACCCGCACGGGGTACATAGATGCGCTGTCAATGTCTAAGAAACCCATCTGACTCAAGGGAATATCCTACAAATTTTCCCTTAAGGGCCCTCTATGACTCGATCTCCTACTGTACCTCAAGAAACTACTCATCCTTAGGCAGATGCTGAATGATGCGCTCTCTCAATTCCACACTCAAGGTCAAGGTCAAGATCTCGTGGCACCTCCGACTCAAAGCATTAGCAACCACGTTCTCCTTCCCTTTGATGTAGTGGACATCAAAGTCATACTCGCATAGAAACTCCATCCAACACCGCTGGCGGGCATTCAAATTTGGCTATGAGAAAATGTACTACAAATTGTGGTGATCCGAATGAAGCTCAAAGTGATGACCCAAAAGAAAGTGTCTCCAATGAATAAGAGCATGTACCACTGCTGCGAGCTCTAAATTGTGAGTAGGGTAGTTCAACTCATGTGTCTTGAGCTTACGTGACTCATATGCAATCACTCTACCACCCTGCATAAGCACAGCTCCCAAACCCTCAAGTGAAGCATCTGTACAAACTACAAAATCCTCTGCAGGATCAGGAACTATTGAAATGGGAGCACTGACAAGAAACTCCTTGAGGACCCCAAAGGCCCTCTCGCACTGCTCAGTCCAAGTGAAACTCTTCCCTTTTCGCTGAAGGGAAGTAATGGGGTGTGCTATTCTGGAAAAGCCCTCTACAAATCTACGGTAGTAACTGGCTAATCCCATGAATCTCCTGACCTCAGTCACACTGGTGGGTGCTGGACAATCTCTAATAGCTCTGATCTTTGATGGATCTATAGAGATGCTATCACCTAATGGGATGTGCCCCAAGTACTGTACCTTTGTCCTGAAAAAGGCACACTTTGCCAAGTTGCCATAAAGTTGCTACTCTCTCAAGCACTGCAATACCTGACATAGGTGCTCTTCATGCTCCTCCTCAGTCTGCAAATAGATCAAAATGTCATCCAGAAAAATAATCATGAGCTAATCCAAGTAGTACGGAACACCCCGTTCATGAGACTCATGAACACTGCAGGGGCGTTCGTCAAACCAAAGGGGACCACAATGAACTCATAGTGGCCGTATCTAGTCTGAAAAGTGGTCTTATGAATATCCGTCTCTATGATACATAACTGATGGTAACCGGACTTCAGGTCAATCTTAGAGAACACCCTAGTTCCCTACATCTAGTCGAAGAGATCATCAATCCTAGGCAGAGGGTAACGATTCTTCACCGTCACCTTATTCAACTACCTATAATCCATGCATAACCGAAGTGATCCATCCTTCTTCTTCACGAAGATAACCAGAGTGCCCCAAGGTGAAACACTCGGTCGGATGTACCCCTTTTTGAGCAAGTCCTTAAGATGCAACTTGAGCTCTATAAGCTCATGAGTGGTCATCTTGTAGGGTGCATAAGACACTAGCTCGACACCTGACACTAAATCAATATGAAAGTCTACCTCACGATGGGGTGGCATCCCTAGTAACTCTAATGGAAACACGTCGGCAAACTCTCTCAAGATGGGATGGTCATCTAATGATGCCTTAGGCTTGTCCTCTAATATGTCACTAAATGTGATAGAGAACATCTAACATCCCTTCAGCATGTAGCACTTAAGCTATTGAGCAGATATCATACGAACTGTTGTGGGCTTCTAAATGCCCACTATCTCAACCAGTGTACCATGATTGTTTAAGCAACTAATTGCCTTTCAGCGACAATCTAGCTTGGTTCTATGAGCTACAAGTCAGTCCATACCCAAAACCACATCATAGGATCCTAATGGCATAACTCTAAGGTCACAAGATGTAGTGAAGGACCCCAAAGAGATCTCACAATTCCGAACCAAGGCATCTACTGACATCCTAGCCCCAGTGGCCAACTCAACCTCCCACCTAATACCCTATCTAGAAGCCACTAGCCTGCAACACTCCACTAACGATGTAGATAGAAAGGAATCAGTAGCTCTAGAGTCAAAAAAAATAAAAATGGGGGCACCCTCGATCATACCTGATGTCTCAATCACTGATGCCTGAAAATCTTCCTGGTGGTTATCAATCGCTACGAACATGCAGTGGGACTTGCCCACATCTCCTACAGTCTGCTCTGACCCTCCTAAACGGGGCTATCCCCCTACCATAAAGCCCTATGGGCACTCTCTAGCTAGATGTCTCGCTCCACCACACATATAACATGGGCTCTGAGCCTGTACCTATCCAGTCTGAGTCCTACCCGACTGCTGCTGTCTAGATCTACCTGTGGATCCCTGTGAACCCTTGTATGACTGCTGTGACCTCATAGGTCCCGTAGGTGGTCCCTACTGCCTCTGGTCTCTACGCGGCCCCTGTTGCTTCCAGCCTCAATTTTGCCCTCCCTATGCCCTCTGCTAGGGTCTAGACCTTTGCTAATCTACTGCTACTATTGTGGAGGTCTAGGAGGTAATGATGGAGAACTAAATCCTCCTCTCTGTGGTGGTAGTGGTAGTCTGCGATAACTCTACTAATGCTGCTGCTGCCCATGATCCTGAAACTAGGGGCGTGAACCCTGCCCTTGTCCCTGTATCTCCTCAGCTATGTATGCCTTCTCAGCAGCATCACTCAATGTCTGGGGGTCTGCCATGCATACAGGCCCTGCTATGCTATGGTTCAATCCTCTGATAAACTTATGAACTAGGAGTTTCTTATCATGGAGATACTCCGTATATCGAGACAACTTAGTGAATCTACCCTCATACTGAGCAACAGTAAGCCCTCTTTGTTGAAGGTTGCGAAACTCGTCTATGCGACACTATCTGTAGTGATCTGATAAGTATCGCGCATTGAAGTGCTCAATAAAAGTCTCCCAAGTGAGTGTGTACAATGATAGATGGTGCTTGCACTCCTTAGTGTGCCACCAAGTAGCTGCTACATCGCAATAGGTGGACTGCCACACATGCCTTCATGTTGCCCTCGTAACGACGCAACACGAAGCATCTGTCTAGGCTGATGAACCAATCCTCAGCTTTGGCTCCCTCTGTAGTCCCAGCGAAAGTAGGAGGATTCAACCTTAACAAATCCCTGATGGGGTCTCATCGGTCTCTGTGCCCTCTAATGGGCTCATCTGCATAATAATCATATAGCTTGTGAAAGATCTGCTCCACTCGTACTATGTCCTCATGCCTATCATGATGTGGAGGGCTCTTACTATGGACCCTGTAGGCTAATCCAACCTCCTCTGCCATCATATATGGTATCTCAACAAATAGCTCCACACGTGGTGCCTCTCGTGGCTTGATGCAAGGCTCCACACGTGGCTCTACTCGTGGCTCCTCTCATGGATCAAGGCAGGGCTCAGCATGTAGCTCTATGCGCAGTGTATCTACGGCAGGTGGTAGCATATCTAACACTACCTATAGTGCCTGAAATATCTGTGGTCTAATGTCTGGTATAGGTAGGACATGTGGTACCGGTGGTGCCTGACCCTCAACTAAAGAATCACTGTGCACCTCAACAGACACAGTGTGGTGTGAACACGCTCACCAAACTCATTGGGGAGGCATCCTACAAAAACAAGGTAACCACTAATTAATCAAAATTACAGAATAAGTAACGTGCCCAAACAAGCCCAGTGTTTAAACTTAGGCTCTGATACCAAATGTCATGCCCACATTTCCCATGCGGTCATGATATGCAACACACGTGTCATGTCCACATTTGTCATGTGGTCATGACACGGAATAACAAAAAAATTTCCACGCATCCCTAGAAACCCCCTCGCACGCATCAGCATGCTTGGTGGTAAGACACATAAGGCGTCAACATGTCAGTCAAAAATGGGATAATGTGATCACAACATATTTCCCCTACATGATGAAGACCAACTAGGTGGGGAGATGCGACATGAATAACGTCGCTAATAGGGTTAGGATTGAGGATCAAAACCCTAGGTTTACCTATGTGAATGATGGGATTTCGACACAAGCTGAAATCAAAGCCTAACTCTAATACATAAGAATAAATTTAATGTCAAATAACATTGTTGACAAGCTGGTAAAACTAATAATTTAATACTATGCAAGGTTAAATTTACTAACTTAGCTAAACCCTAAATTTCAAAAAAATCTGGCAGCATAACGCCTCACGGGCTTGAATATGGTTTATTCTAATTAAATAATTTCCTAGTCAAAAGTTTAATAGGTTTGCTAGGTTGGATTAAAAATGACTAATTTATTAACTAATTAATTCACCCTAGAATAATTAAATTAAAATACAGACTAATAATAATGTAAATTAAAATTAACCTCGTTGATAAAGGTTTGCAAGCAAAAGATTAATCCCATTGATTTAAAATTCAAATATACTTCAATGATTAAATTGGAGGATCAAAAATTAAATAAATTATTTAAACTCCTCTCCAAATAATTAAATTAAAAACACTATGTTTATCCCCTAGTTTAAAATATCAACTTAAATGTTTCCATTCCACTAAAACAACAAAATAATAATAAAAAAATTCCAATTAGGAAATAGGATTAACCACATTTTTTTTTAAAATTACTTCTAAACCCCATTTAAGAATAAAAATAAAATAAATGGATAAACCAAAAAGTGTGGAAACTAAATAAAAACAATTTTAAAAAATTACCAAGCCCTAAAAGCTTTCACTAATTAAAAAATAATATCCTTTTGAGAGGAAGCAAAAACCCTAGCCTCCCTCTATTCTTTCTTTCTCACTCTCTCTTCTCATTTCTTCATTTCTTCTTTGTTTGTTTTTTCCTTTGTGTTGCAGGTTTTGGGAGAGGCCATTCATGGCTGCCACTCATGGAGGGTGTAAAAGCAATAGGTATATTCATTGTATTCCTTTTTTTTTAGTATACCTCTAGTTTTAACCAGAGGTTTTTTTTTTTAAGAACAACAGTGAGTATAAGCCAATATATATATATATATATATATATATATATATATAATATAATGCAATGATAATAAAAGACTTGCAGGTTAAAGTCACAGTGGGGCGGCCGTCGCAGGGTTTATATGTAGCAGGGCTGCGTGAGGTGTTCGGCGGCGAGACTGCGGTGGCTGAGGGGCAATGGGGGTGTGGGAGCTAGAGGGGTGTTGGGGTGGTGCAGGAGCACCTTGGCAAATCAAAGTTGTCCTAGACAAATCTTTAATTTTTGGTTAAATTTGTAATGATTTAATAGTGTATTGAGGTCCATCAAGTCATCTTTCATGTGTTAAGATCCTAGGAGGGGTCTAATGTTTAAGTCTTATGACAAGTTGTCATAAAAAATGGAAAATCCCTAAAAATGTATCTTTCAAAAATGTAAAATGAGGAAGGTGAAGGGTCACCTTGTTCCAATTCATTGGAAGGAAGTGGAAACTGAAGAGACAAATGAGGAATGCCTTTATTAAGGCCTTGTAACATCCAAATAAGGTGTGGGTGGTTGATTGGAAAGTTCTAATGAATAAAAGAACACTGTTTTTATTGTATTCCTTCAGAAATTTGCTGTTTTCAGTCGTTGTACGGAATTGTACGGCCAAGTACTGGTGTCAAAAATTGGTTGTAAGTGATAGTACTATCAATCACCCTCCATTTCCTTTTGGTTGCATGCATTTTGGTTTCATTTTGCTCAAGATATTGCATTTTTCGTGTAGACTGTCAAACCCTGATTTAGAGTAACCAGTTTTGGGAAAAACGCCATAACTTTTGTTTCCACTGTTGGATCTTTATGTAACTTGGGGAAAAAGACTGTAACTATGTTATCTACAATCTGACCAAAGAGATCGACCTCATTTTGTGTTGTGTGGAAGTTATGGATGACTGTTCGTGGCATTTCACAGTGACATTTCTGAGTTTGAACCCTTGTAGCAGCATTACCAGTCCGTTTTTAGAGCACATTTTCCAAAGTAACCTATACCCATCTTAGAGTATGCTGTGGGGAGGCATAATGGGTATCCAATGCATGTCTTAGGTTGACATTTGAAGGTCTGTGCAAAAAGATAAAAGGATTGTTCTCTTTTTCTAGGGAGACAAGCCATTTAGAGGATTTGTGAAGCAAGTGTATGTTCCAGGAGTGATCTGCCTTAACCAATGAGTGGGATGAGTCATTTGGTACCCCAATACAACCTTTCCATGATCATACTAGAGTTTCCTTCTGCTGTTCCCACTTTTGCATAAAGGTCTTCGTTTTTTGAGCTTGTAGGTGAAGTAGAACCTTGTCTAGTTCGTCTATCTTTCCACATACAAAGTTCCTCTGCATCATGGGGGCAGTGGCGGTGAAAGGGGGATATGGGGAGGGGGTCAAGTCCCACCCACATCACACTACGGTGGGGTGTGGGTGGGGCTCGACCCCCTCCCCACACCCAAGCTCTCCAACAAATGACGACGGTGGGGTGTAAACCTCACCACAAACATTAACAGCTCTTCTCAATCATAAGGAAACACAGATCTATTTCATTAACTCAGTTTTATTTCATTAATACAGTTTCATTTATTAATATATGACAGCAATATAAGGGTAATATATATATACCCACTGCAGCATACACAGACTCTGGTCTCTTTTTAATAGTAATAAAAAATGTCTTATATTTATACATATATATATACACAATTATATATACATTGAAACCAATGCTTTTATTGATTTTAAACAAACATATGTGTAGATATGGAAAGGAAATTTCTTCCACTAAATAATGCTGAAATTGAAATAATACAGCCAACACAAAACAACACTTCATATGATATATATATATTAAAAGGAAAAAAAACAATGCATTAAACTTTTTTTTTGAAATAAAACAGTAGTAACTAATCCTTCCTTACTATGAACAAATATCATTTTCATCAACAACTTTCTAATTATTATTATTTTTTTTAATAAAACTTATACATATCAATGAAGTAGAACAACCATATTACTTATATTCAATTTTTTTCTCCAACTCATAACATATAAAAAAAAATAGAATATATATACTTCCATTTCCAACTACTTAGAAGTTAAATACAACTCAAGAATAAATATTTGCTTTACAACTCTAGAGAGCACAATCACTCTCTACTCAATAACACATCTACAATTAGGCCAACCATGGCCATGCTCTCTTAAGAGCTCAAAATAACAACACAAAAAAATAGTGTTTATTCCAACATCCCTTACCTCCAAGGAGGAATCCTGCAATGACACAAAAAGGAAAAGAAGCCATAAAGAACTGCTCTCCTCCCTACCATTGACTCACTCATGAGTCACCCCAAGCTAGGAGGTCACCCTCACACAAGGTAAGCACACACCACATCACAAAAATTGCAACAAACACCAAAACAAGAATACTCCAATAGCTTTCACATAAAAAAAACTCACTCAAGATGAGTTTAATGGGGTAGGGGAGTAAACATCACTCAACTCAAGAGTGCCACTCCAAAACTTACCAATACAAATATCTCTCAAGCCCTCAAACCAACACTTCAAGACATAATTTCACCAAGCTTTCTTTTAGCTCTCAAGCCATTTCACAAATTGTTCATATACACATATTGCCCTCAAGGCTAAAACTCCACAAAACCAAGGATGTGACCCCAAGGAGGTTCACTCCTCCCCCACCCCATACATGTTGAGCATTCTCTCCAAATGGAGAGGCTCTCACAACTCCCATAACCAATTTTCCCACAACAACAAAGTAAAAACAACAAAATAGAACTCACACAAACATCATACAAATAAAGAAAATGCATAAGGAAAGGCATTTGCCTTGAGTCCAACCTTTTAAAGCTCAAATGGAAGATATTTGAGTAGAGCTCCTCTATCTCCTTCTCCAAGTTTAATCTCCAACCTTTTCCCCTAACATTTTCCCCCAAAACAACTAAAATTCAAAAATTGAAAAAGATTCAACAACATCCACCCTCTCTTCAAGAGGGATTAAAATAGGCTCTTCTCATGAGCCTTGAGGAATGGGGAGGTGACACATGTCACCTCCTCACTCCTCCACCCAACTACTTGCAAGACTCTTGGAATGGGGTGGTGACACATGTCATCCACCCATTCCACCAAGTCTTTCTCCCATCCACTTGCTCTCTCTCACATATGTGGGAGAAAAAGGTGGAGCCAAAGGAGTGGGTACCACATGTGCCACAATCATCTCCTCCTAGGAAAGTCCACACAACCCCAAGGTACCCTCACCAATTGTGGGAGAGGCTTGGAGTTGAGTCCTCCATAATTAGGGGGTCTTGAAGACTCCCCCAACCTAGGAAAGAGGAAATGAAGAGGTTGAGTGTTTGACCCACTCATCCTCTCCCTCCCAAACTTCCATTTTCGTCACTTTACTTTAGGGTGAAGTTAAAGTGACCAAATGGGAGTTTACCTAAGCTTACACAAGCCCAAATGACCCCTAGACCCTAGGGGTACAACCTAGGGTTAATTTTAACCCATTTTGAGCACCATAGGTTGAGTAAAAACACATAAAAAGGGGTCTTAAAAATTAAAACTCAAAATAAAATTCAAATAACATTACAACTTACAACACCAATCAAAAATCAAATAAGAGAAGGGGTAGACCTAACCCAACTAACATCACACAACATTACAAAAATTCATCATACATCACATAGTTGATAGTTGATCAGCTTTACACGGAAAACAACACAATATGTGGGATGATCTCCGAATATCTGTGGCTTTGTTAGAAACACCTGCACACTCAAATGAAATGTTAATTATGACATGTATATAATAGTTGAAGCAAAGTGAAACATACACTCACATCATCACATGATCATATAAACATCAAAGAATCACATCATAATTAAATTCTAAATTTTGCATAACAAAAATCCATCACAAGATAGAATCACATAATAAATTTCTAACTAAAATCGCATAAATAGTATCCCAATAACATCATAATATAAATCATATGTCTAACATCATCAGTGAATACATATCAAAGTCTAATCACATCGTAATCATGCTAAACATAATAAATCCACATAAAGCATAAAGTCTAATAGTCCTGCAAATTGGGATCAACAGTCCCACAAGTCTAATATGTATCACCAACAATAAAATAAAACAGTCAAATATAAGGGAATGAAATGGTAGTCCTCACACATCTTTACATGCTTTAGCGGCTATCTTAGGTTCAACCTTTGAAAGTAAACATAGATTTATATGTTCTTCTGCAATTCTTCTTCTTGTCAAAACTCCTTCGCTTTTATCACCAATGATTTGATCCTCTAAGTGATTCATTTGCACATACTTGGGGGTTTTTGGAACTCTTTCTAAAGCTTCTTCTTCATCAATCTAAACTCCCTTGTCTTTGTCATCTTCAACTTCTTTTGTATTAGTAAACTCATCTGACTCATATCCAATTGGCTCTGAGATTTCATGAATATCTTCATCTACCTTCACATTTGCACTTTCAACAATGTTTCTCAACATTTTTTTTGTAGCACCGGCAAGCTTTTCTTTTAGTAGAGTACCCAAAGAATATTCCTTCATCACATCTATCATCAAACTTTCCTAACTCTTCATCTCTTCTGATATAACATTTTCTTCCAAAAACTTTGAAATACTTGACAGTAGGAATTCTTCCATACCATAGGTCATAAGGTGTCTTCATTCCATTTTCTTTGACTTGCACTCTATTTTAAATGTAGATAGTAGTGTGAATTGCTTCCTTCCAATATACTTCTGGTAGGTTTGCTTCCTTGATCATTGTTCTAGCAGCTTCCTGAACTATTCTATTCTTCTTTTCAACTACTCCATTTTGTTGAGGAGTTCAGGGGCAGACAATTGTCTCTTTATCCCATGTTCTTCATAAATAGCATTGAATTCATTTGAAGTAAACTCACCACCTCTATCAAACCTCAAACACTTTATTCTCAAATACATTTCATTCTCAACCATTGATTTGAATGCCTTGAACTTGTCTAGGGCTTTTGATTTTTCTCTAAGAAAAGTAACCCAAGTCATTCTTGAATAATCATCAATAATTAGCATGAAATACCTACCACCTTGTAGACTTCTTATTCTTGTAGGACCACACAAATATGTATGCACCAACTCCAGTGGACCGGTATAGGTTTGTTCTTTTCTCTTGAAACTAGTCTTTGTTTGCTTCCCAAATTGACATTCTTTGCAAATAGCATTAGCAGGCTTCACAAGCTTAGGCAGGTCTCTTACAACTTGAACTGAGCTTATTCTCACTAGATTATCAAAGTTAATATGACACATTTTCTTATGCCATAGCTAGCTTTCATCTGACTGAGCCAACAAACAACAATTATTAGTACCTTTCAATTGATAAACATTGCCATGAGTCTTCTTACCATCAGCAATTATTGTTCCGAAGCTTTTCCTTATCTCACATCCATTTTACTTAAACATCAGATTGTATCCTTTATCACACATCTATCCAAAAATTAGAATATTATACTTTAATCCTTTGACATAAAGAACATCATCTGTATTATGCTTTCCATCAAAAGTAATTGACCCTTTTCCACAAATCTTACTAGTTGCATCATCACCAAATCTAACTAGTCCTCCTTCATACTTTTCCAATTTAACAAACTTACTCTTTTCTCCTGTCATGTGATTTGAACATCCACTATCAATGATCCATTCATCCTTTTCCTTTCTAGCATGAAAATGAGACATCACTTTCTCTTCTTCTATATTTCCTTCCTTCACACAGCTTGCAAGGTTAGTAGAAACAAGTTCTTTTAGGGCAATAAACAAGAATTCATTGGCATTACCATCCTCAAAATCAGATTCATCATCAGTTAAACCATCATTTTCTTCAACATAGTAACTTTTCCTTATCATCTTACCTTTACCTTCTTTTTTTCTTGATCTTCAAATCTCTATTAGGACATCTTGAAGCATAATGACCAATCTTACCACAACTGAAGCATTTGAAAGGTAACTTACCTCTGAACTTTCCAGTTCTCTTTTTCATTCTTCTTACAAAGTTTGCCTTAATTACATCAAAGTCTTCTTCATTTGAATCCACAACATACTTATATGGTTTAGCAGTCTTTTCTGATTTGGCCTTAAAAGTAGTCTCAACTTTCACAGGACTATCAATAGTACCAAATTCTCTCATCTCAAAAGAAGTCAGTTTACCAAGCAATTGATCTTTTGAAAGCTTGTCCATTTCTTGAAATTATTCAATGGAAGACACTTTATGACTATAAGATTTGGGAACTGTTCTGAGTATCTTATTTAAAACTTCTTTATCATCCATCTCTCCACCAAGAACTGTAATTCCATTGACAACTTCATCGATCTTTTACATATAGCTTGTTATGTTCTCATCTTCAGACATCCGCATAGTTTCATATTTGGACTTCAAATTTTTGGGATAAGGTACCATTAACCTTGTAAATATGAATATTGTATTTATTCCATTTATTATTTTTAATGTGTAATTACCCATAAGGGATGTACAAGTTTCACCAGCAGGTTGTCACAAAGCTACTATTACTGCTCAAGGAATCTGGGTAATTAGTAAATAAGGTGAGGTGGAGAATCTTGGTGCTTATTTTAGTGAAATGTATTTTTGGGCTGTTATGGCGCATGTCATAAGTTTGTAATAGCATCTATGACAACTTACAATTGTCATAAGGTGTAAGAGATTCTATGACAACATATGATAGCAATTATTGTCTTGTAAGTTCCTATTCTTGGTTCTAGGTGCCTATATTGGGAAGATGCCTATGACAGGTGTAAGGGAATCTATAAGAAGATGATTTTGGAGTATCCCAAGATTATAAAGTTGGATTTTGTCCATCTCCCATGAATGTATTTGGTGGGTACTCATTTTGTATAAATATGAGACTTGAGAGTGAAGTTTGATGGAGTAACAATGAGAGGAAAACTTGCTTGCAGGTAATAGGTTAAGTGAGAGATTTTTTGTACACAGGTGCTGCTGGATTGAAGAATGAAGAGGAGATTAGAAGTGGATGTATTGTAATCTTGTTTTGAAGATAATACAACTTGGCTCTCTCTTCTTGGTGGAGTTTTTTCCCGCAAGGGTTTCTCCACGTAAACACTGTGTTATGTGTTTATTCTTTTGTTCCATTGCTACCTTGTGTTGTGAGATCTTCCATTCTTATGTTGCTAATTTGTGCCTCTTTGTTGCTGCTATCTTATGGTGATGTTATTGCTGTTATAAGTTCATCTAAGGTGGTTTTATCAAGCATGTTAGAGTGGCTGATTTTAACATCATAAAGAAGTTGAATTGTTTCATGGTATTTCAAGGATTAAGCAAACGTATTTTTAGATTTGCATACAATTTTTAGATTTTGATATTGTAGCAGTCAAAGCCTTGTATCTCACCAATTGGTATCATATCTTGGTAATTTAATGATTAACAATTGGATTAGAGATTGTTCATTTATTCCAACACAAATTTTATAGCTTGGCTTTCTTGACAGATTCATCACCTTCATAGATATTCTTCAATTTATCCTAGATCTCATGTGCAATTTCCAAATCCAAAACTTTCACCAGTTCAATGTTAGATAAAGCATTTAGTAGGGCATTTGTAGCTTTAAAATTAGTCTCATAAATCCTAATCTCAGCTACAGTCTCTGAACCATTTTTACGTATAGCGTATTCCTTTTGAACCATTCTCCAAACATCATAACCAAGAGAGCTAAGATAACTTTGCATTTTTACCTTCTAGAAGGCATAGTCAGTTTCATCAAACTAAGGAATGTCTTTCTTGTGCACCATCCCAGATCTACCTTAAGCTGTTAGGCTTTCTTCCAAGGAACCCTCGCTCTGATACCAATTTTTGAATGCATAAGACAACTGAGAGGGGGGGTGAATCATTTGTATCAAAAACATTAAACCCTCATAAACATAATCACATCCACTTTAATTCACTTAAACCCTTATTCTGTTATGAAGATTAAACATGAAAAATAGACAACAAAAACTTAATCACATCAACACCATGCACAAAAGAACACCAAATTTTTACATGGAAACCCCTAAAAGGGAAAAACCACGGTGAGGATTAGCTTGTTGGACCACGATTGCCATTAAGCCAAAACCTGTTGGCATTAATCTCTGCTACAATCACTAGAGTTAGGATCCATGAGAGGTGGTTAGTCTGTGTCATGAAACATCATAGGGAGCATTGGATGCACGTGCCAACAATCTCCCCCTAGTGTTACCCAGGGAGTTTCAAACTTGATACCTTTGGCTCTGATACCAATTGTTGGACCACGATTATTATTAGACCAAATCTTGTAGGCATTAATCTCTACTACAATCACCAAAGTTAGGACCCACGAGAGCTGATTAGTCCATATCACGAAACATCATGGATGGGGAGCACTGGATGCATATGCCAAAATAGCTCACAATATAAAGTAGTATCAATACCAAATTACAAAAGGCTCACTGTCAAAGGGCTCACTGCCCAAGGACTCACTATCCAAAGAAATGCTCACTGCCAAAAGGGGCTCGCTTCCATGAAATGATATGATAGCATCTACCAGATGCCTAAGTTTAGTTCCAATGAAGCACAATAATCATCATCTTCGCATCCTCTCTGAAAATTGTGGATGAGTTCTACTCATTGCATTAGGTCTTCTACCACATTAAAGCCCTTACTGCCTTTGATTCAAATTCACAACACAAACATCACCATCTTTGTATGTGTACTCCTACACATGAATCCTTTAGACTTATTTATATCAATCATCAACCTTGAAACATTCACCAAGGTCGGCAACACATTCTACAACCTTTGAAACAATCTCCAAGGTCAGCAAACATATAGAGTTCAAATTAGGTCAGGACCTAAAGATTCATGTGAAGCGAAGGAATTAAGGTAGAACATTTCACAACTTAGCTTAGACCTAAATACATCTTCACATGCTTCAACATGCTTCCTCAATCCACAAAGCACATCCACAGTTAGTTTTAGCACCCAAGTCAGCTAAGCTTGTGTAAACACCAAGAACACTTAGGCACATGCTTCTAAGAACCCAACCATAGCTTGCAGACCAAGAAAAAATCCTTTAACACATTCTAGAAACATCCACGAACAATATGAAATCACCTAGGAGCCAACAAATCTAGCTACAATAAATCGCACTTGAAGATAGTTCATAGACTGCTCACAACCAACACTGCCAAGCTCTGCTACACAAGAAAACTACATTCCAGAGCAACGAATCACAAGTCCTTTGGATAGACAATAGATATGGACCTTATGAACACTCATCCAGAACCACAATACCAAAAACCAAACTATAGAGAAATGCATAGCTAAATACTTTCTCCCAGTCATACTACAAATGCTGCCAGGCATAGTCTTCAAACTGGTGAACATAACTTTCAAGCCACAATGTTTCAGACCACTAAATTTTGGATTTAACATCTTCAACAACTTCTCTAAAATGTGTCAAAACCTCACACTCTGGTCTTCAACATAGAAGAAATGTGGAGCAAAAACTCAGACAGTATCATGTAAGCCAGAATACATCTTCACAACACTATCTTCAGTATTTATCAAATTTTCTTAAAAGCACTTGTAAACCTAGAAATAAGAACAATATGTTAACATAATTAGCACTTCTACAGGTCATTCAAATTAGCTTAACACAATAACTCAATCAACTAACAATCAACAATATTAGAAGATACAGTTGACACTAATGACAACACAAGCATGTTGACATCAATGACAACACCGATTAGCACATACTTGCAACAATCTCCCCCTTTGTCATTGATGGCAACATATGATGTGAAAAACCATCGTGACACAATTCTACACTAATCTCATTCTCCCCCTTTCTTTTATACATCTTACTCTTTGTTTTTCATATGAACTCTCTCCCCCTTTGACATCAATGGCAAAGGGTGACACACCTTTTTCAAGCTTTGTCCCCCTAAATAAGATACTGCACATACTTGCACTAATCTCAACTACTCTGAACCATCATATACAAACTCTTACTCCCCCTTACTATCACACTCTTCAATGCCACTACTTGCTCCCCCTGAGAGATAGCCTCCATCATTAGTCCAAAAAGAATAAATCTAAATCACATTGGATTGATGCACTTCTTTATGCATCTAGTTCAAGGAAGGAGTGTTGGACTGCACCGGACAACTGAGAGGGGGGGTGAATTAGTTATCCTAAAAATTTTAACCAATTATGGTCATCAACTTATCAATTACTTATATTCAAATATAACCATGAAAGCATAAAATGAGAAGCTCAACACAAAAGCATAATCAACACAGATGACACCATATTTTTACGTGGAAAATCCTAAAAGAGAAAAACTACAGTAGGTATTAGCCCATAGAAATATATAAGTTATATCAATACCGAAAAATAGAGGCTCACTACCTACAGGGCTTACTACCCAAATTGCTCATTGCAAAGAAAGGCTCACTACCTATGGGTGGCTCACTGCCAAAGGGAGGCTTACTGCCAAAAGGAGGCTCATTGCTAAAAGGAGGTTCACTACCAAAAGGTTGAATTGAGATAACATC
The DNA here is from genome assembly GCA_027924645.1 of Cunninghamia lanceolata. Lineage (NCBI taxonomy): Eukaryota > Viridiplantae > Streptophyta > Pinopsida > Cupressales > Cupressaceae > Cunninghamia > Cunninghamia lanceolata. The sequence continues at coordinate 7,635,894 of BSBN01000252.1, read as the reverse complement.
ATGTACTCCACGCCAAGGTTCAGTTCTATTGAAGCACAAACAACTATGCTCTGCTCTGCTACCTTACTTCACTTTTATCTTTACATCTTTGCATTTTGATACCTTTTCACAACTCAATTACAAGTATTTATACACTTCATCAACCTTGGAATAATCATCAAGGTCGGCATTACAATCATCAACCATTGGAACAATCTCCAAGGTTGGTAAAAATACGTTACATCATAATAGGTCTGGACCTAAACAAATTTACAAAGAAAAGGAATGAATGTGGATCACACCATGCCTTAGTAGGGACTCAAACATAATCTTCCACACTATAATATGCTATCACAATCTTCAATGCATCTCTGCAGATGATGAATTCAACCAGGTCGGCCAAGATTGATGCTAACACAAGTATTCTCAAGAACACACTTCATGCACGATCTAAATTACACCTTCCAGACTAGTCTAAATATAGGAGCATGATTAGGAGACATCCACAAGAACATTGTAATCACCAGGAACAACCGCACGATCTCTAATCACTCTGTCAATAAGATTCTTCAAACAGGAGTATAGGAACAACATTATCAGCCACTGTCATGAGTAAAAGATATCTTGCGGACCACCAAATCATGAACCATTGTATTTAAAGGCACTTAACATCATTACTAACTTAATTCCAGAATTGCAAACAAAAATACTTCAATGCGGAGGAATGCAGAGCAAAACACTTTCTCCCTATCACCACCAAACATACAGAAAAAGTTATTTTCACTCTGGTGAACATAACTCACTCAATTCTTCATACTGGAGGCCCAAACTTGACATATAACATGTTTAGACATGTTTCTAAATAAATTCCAATCTCCAGGCAAAGATATGCATTCTACAGAAAATGTGGAGCTCTCTTCTGGACTGTTCTTCTGCATGCAATACATTGTTTCTACTACAACACATTGTTATCACCAGAGGGGCTAATTTTCTCAATATCCTCAACAAAGTAGGAGCACAGTTGACACTAATGACAACATAGATATGTTGACATCAATGACAACATTGATTAGGCACATACTTGCAACAAGGAGGAGCAATAACCCCTAACTTCTCCTAGAGATACTCAAATGTATCCTTAGGAAGAGCCTTGGTGAATATGTTAGCAACCTGATCTTTTGTAGGCACATACTCAAGCTTCACTTCTTTCTCTACAACCTTCTCTCTCAGAAAGTGATACCTGATGGAAATATGCTTTGTCTTTGAATGCATCACTGGAATCTTTGAAATGCTAATGGCACTGGTATTATCATAGAAAATAGGAGTTAGATCATCATACTCAACTTTGATATCCTTTAGAGTTTGTCTCATCTATAGCAGTTGTGTCCAACATGATGCTACTGCAATGTACTCTACTTCTGCAGTAGATAAGGATACTAAATCATGCTTCTTGCTTTGCCATGACATAGTTGTGTCTCCAAGAAAGAACACACCACCACTTGTACTTTTCATGTCATCTACACATCTGTCCCAATCTACATCTGTGTAGGCACTTAGGGTGAAGTCATTATTCTTAGGATACCACAAACCATGGTTAGGCGTGCCCTTCAAATAATTGAATATCCTCTTTACTGCCATGACATGTGACTCTCTAAGATCTGCTTGAAATCTAGCCACAAGACAGACTACATGCATGATACCTAGAATAGAAGTAATTAGGTATAACTGTCCTCCAATCATTGATCTATATTTTCTCTGATCAACTTTAGGAGATTCATCATCTTTGCTCAACTTGTAACCAATTGTCATGGGAGTACAAACTGGTTTAGATTCTTCCATTCCAAAAATTTTCAACAATTCCTTGACATACTTTGATTGTGAAATGAAAATGCCCTTATCTATTTGATTAATTTGCAGCCCAAGAAAGAAGTTCATCTCACCACACATCAACATCTCAAATTCTTTTTGCATCTCATTTGCAAAGTTCTTACACATACCTTCATTTCCACCAAAGATTATATCATCCACATAGACCTCAATAATTAGGATTTGATCTTTGCTTACCTTGATGTATAGATTATTGTTTGTAGACCCTTTACTGAATCCCTGCTACAACAAATACCTGTGTAACCTAGCATACCAAGCTTTGGGGGCTTGCTTTAATTCATACAAAGACTTCTTCAATCTACATACCATATCAAGACTATATGATAGCTGAAATCCTTCCGATTGTTCAATGTAGACTTCTTCTTCCAACTCACCATTTAAAAAGGTAGACTTCACATCCATCTGATATACTTTGAAATATTTATGTGCTACAAAAGATAGAAATGACCTAATAGTCTCCAGTCTTGCCACCAGAGAAAAAGTTTCTGCATAGTCTATTCCTTCCACTTGTGAGTAGCCTTTACATACAAGTCTTACTTTATTTCTTACTACTTCTCCATTCTCATTACACTTGTTTCTGAAAACCCACTTTGTTCCAATCACATTCTTATCTGCAGGCCTAGGGACAAGTACCCAAGTCTTGCTCTTTTCAATTTGCGTAAATTCTTCTTCCATTGCCCTGACCCAATGTTCATCTTTACATGCTTCAACAACTATCGTAGGTTCAACCTTTGAAAGTAAACAGAGATTTACCTATTCTTCTACAATTCTTCTTCTTGTCAAAACTCCTTTTCTTTTATCACCAATGATTTGATCCTCTGAGTAATTCATTTGCACATACTTTGGGGTTTTAGGAACTCTTTATGGTACTTCTTAATCAATCTGAACTTCCTTATCTTTGTCATCTTCAACTTCTTCTATATCAGCAGACTCATCTGACTCATATCCAATTGCATATGATATTTTTTGAATATGTTCATCTACCTTCACATTTTCACTTTCAACAATATTTCTCAACCTTTTGTTGTAGCACCAATAAGCTTTTCTTTTAGAAGAGTACTCGAGGAATATGCCTTCATCACATCTAGCATCAAACTTTCCTAACTCTTCATCTCTTCTAATATGGCATTTGCTTCCAAAAATTTTGAAATACTTGGCAGTAGAAATTCTTCCATACCATAGCCCATAAGGTGTCTTCATTCTATTTTCTTTGAAATACTTTGTTTTGAATGTAGACAACAGTGTGAATTACTTCCTTCCAATATACTTCTAGTAGGTTTTCTTCCTTGATCATTGTTCTAGAAGCTTCCTGAATTGTTCTATTCTTCCTTTCAACTACTCCATTTTGTTGAGGAGTTCAGGGGCAGACAATTGTCTCTTTATCCCATGTTCTTCACAAAAAGCATTGAATTCATTTGAAGTAAACTCACCACCTCTATGAAACCTCAAACACTTGAATCTCAAATCTATTTCATTCTCAACCATTGCTTTAAATGCCTTGAACTTGTCTAGGGCTTCTAATTTTTCTCTAAGAAAAGTAACCCAAGTCATTCTTGAATAATCATTAATAAGTAGCATGAGATACCTATCAGCTTGTAGATTTCTCATTCTTGTAGGACCACACAAGTCTATATGCACCAACTCCTATAGACCAGTAGAGGTTTGTTCTTTGCTCTTGAAGCTAGTCTTTGTTTGCTTCCCAAATTGACATTCTTTGCAAATAGCATTAGCAAGCTTCACAAGCTTAGGTAGGTCTCTTCTATCTTGAATTGAGCTTATTCTCACTAGACTATCAAAGTTAATATGACGCATTCTCCTATGACATAGCCAACTTTCATTTGACTAAGCCAACAAACAACAATTATTAGTACCTTTCAATTGACAAACATTACCATTAGTCTTCTTATGAGCAGCAATTATTGCTTTGAAGATTTTCCTTATCTCACATCCATTGTCCTTAAACATCAGATTGTATCCTTTTCCACACATCTATCCAACACTTAGAAGATTATGCTTTAATCCTTTGACATAAAGAACATCATTTGTATTATGCTTGCCATCAAAAGTAATTGACCCTTTTCAACAAATCTTACCAGTTGCATCATCACAAAATCTAACTTGTCCTCCTTCATACTTTTCCAATTTAACAAACTTACTCTTATCTCCTATCATGTGATTTGAACATCCATTGCCAATGATCCATTCATCCTTTTCCTTTCTAGCATGAAATGCAAACATCACTTTCTCTTCTTCTAGACTTCCTTCCTTCACACAGATTGCAAGGTTAGTAGAAACAGTTTCTTCTTTTAGGGCAATTAACAAGAATTCACTGGCATTACCATCCTTAAAATCAGATTCATCATGAGTTACACCATCATTTTATTCAACATAGTAACTTTTCCTTATTATCTTACCTTTACCTTCTTTATTTTTGATCTTCAAAGATCTATCAGGACATCTTGAAGCATAATGACCAATCTTACCACAACTGAAGCATTTGAAAGGTAACTAACCTCTGAACTTTCTAATTCCCTTTTTTATTCTACTTACAAAGTTTACCTCAATTACATCTAAGTCTTCCTCATTTGACTCCACAAAATACTTATCTAATTTAATAGTCTTTTCTGACTTGGCCTTAAAAGTAGTCTCAACTTTCACAGGACCATCAGTAGTACCAAATTCTCTCATCTCAAAAGTAGTCGGTTTACCAAGCAATTGATCTTTTGAAAACTTTTCCATATCTTGCAATTCTTCAATGGTAGACACTTTATGAGTATAAGATTTGGGAAGTGTTCTGTGTATCTTATTTACAACTTCTTTATCATCCATCTCTCCACCAAGACCTTTGATGCCATTGACAACTTCATCAATCTTCTATATATAGATTGTTATGTTCTCATCTTCAGAAATCCATATAGTTTCATATTTGAATTTCAAATTTTGTAGCTTGGCTTTCTTGACAAATTCACCACCTTCATAGATATTCTTTAATTTATCCCAAATCTCATGTACAGTTTCTAGATCTAAAACTTTCACCAGTTCAGTGTTAAATAAAGCATTTAGTAGGGTATTTCTAGCTTTACCATTAGTCTCATAAGTCCTAATCTCAGCCGCAATCTCTGTAAGCAAAAAAATTATGCACTGCCTCCAAAAGGACCCCTATGATGATTTAAATCCTTGTCACATACATGTAAGTGTAAAAATAAATCCTTTGGGAAGTAGGCCTCTTGATGACATGTCCTCTCTTCTTGTTTTGTGTCATTTCTACTTTGTCGATTCTCCTTCTTCTTCGTTTGCGACACTTTTTGACACTTGTTGTGACACTTGTCAACTTGCATTTTCTAGATTTTAACCTTGATCCTAAGCCTTGTGAGTGTCGTGTAGGTGATTTTTCACCTCTCCCCTTTGTATTTCGTCTAGTGGACCTCATAGAAGCCTTCAAGAGGTCCCCCGATCCATCTCCTACTTTTTGTTTTCAATTTTGACCAACCAATCCAAATATACCCCTATTATTTCTAGATCCCCACTGGGGATCCTAAAGATACAAGTGGAGATTTGGATTCTTCCACATGACTGACCTGTTTCTTGATGCAAAAATCCCCCTTTTCCTCCCCTATACCTTCTACCAGCCTAAATTTTTGCATTCTACACTTTTCATCCTGGATCTCCCTGGATGACCCAGGGTCGCCCCTGGGGTGACCCATGATCTCCCTGGGTGACCCTATCTGATGAAGGTGGTGACCCTATTGTCTCTTGAACCGCGGAAAAACTCAAGTTTCTCTCTCATTTTTGCTCCATTTTTGCCCCTTTTTCTTTCTGTTTGCATGATTTTTGATCCTTGATATAGAGTTAACTATTTCATGCACCCACACATGAATAATCATCTCTATTTGATCTATAATTAACTCTCTAATCAATCTCATGCATTCCCTCACCTCCATTTCTTCTTTAGTGATAAGCTATCATTGCTTCATCACTCCCTAATCAACTGAGTTCACTGGGAAATCAGCCTTGTTAACTCCCCAATCTATTCTTGTTATCTCATCAATCAAATCAGTTAACTCTTCAATCCAATCCCTTCTTCAAACCTATAAATACCCCTCTCTCTTAAGCACAAGGGGAGGCAAGTTCATTATGCACCAGCTCTTGCCAAGTTTGCTCTCCAACCTAGCATTCATATGCTCATATTGAAGGCAAGTTCCTTTTACTTTCTTTGTTTCAATCAATAAATGCTACGATGCTCAATTATTAGCCATTGTGCTCAATTTAAATCTCACATCAAGCTCATACAAGCTTCACAAAAGCTTCTTTTTGCTTCTTCGGGTCATTTTGTTGTCAAGAGGATCACCTACTGCCACAGAAGGATTTGAGGTTGCCTATACAAGGATACTAAGGGTAGTGGAGTCAACAAATCTTCATCTCTTTCAGGTTCTTTCATTACTTTTGTAGTAATTAGATAATCACATTACTCTTGGGAATAGTAACATTTTACTTTTTCCTTGATAGATTAGATCTTGCATGCTAGATTAATTATTTTTATATTCCTAGATCTACTATGTTAGAAAAAGCATCTTCCCTTTCCATTAAGTTAGATTGCATTAAAAACACCAAAAACCTACAAAAACATAGATTAGACTTTGCATTTGAAAAGACATATAATATTGCATACATATTTCTTTCATAGATTAGAAGCATTTTCCTTTCCAAAATATTCTAAAAAATACCAAAAATACACTTTGCATGTTATCATTTAGTTTGCATTCATATAGATCTATTAAAATAGACAATATTGCAAACCCTCAATTCCATCATGAGGTAATCACAGTTGAACGAAATTCAAACAAAACCCTAGGTCAAAACCCTAGATCTGGTTAGCAATTATATGATTCCCTCTATCTCGATTCATGAATGTGTTTAGGAGTAAGAGGAAAGTGGATAAGGGCTATCTGCAACAAGATTGAGGAGTTGCATCTGCAACCTCAGCAACAGACACACATTCCATCACAAGAGGACCCATTTGTTCACTTGTTGATTGAAGAAATTAGGCAATTACGACTACACATAGCATTTCTCAGAGACATAGAAACAGTAGAAGCCATCAACAAAAACAACCGTTTGCCCACACAAAGGTGGAATTCAAGGAATCCAAATAGATGAAGAGAGACTAGTGACTCTTCGAGTCATAGGGTTATCTCAACTACCACATCAATTGAACAAAACATTCAACAATATGCACAACAACAAAGGCCACAGAACTTGCTGACCCCCCTTCGCAAAGTCCAACTCTCGAATGAGCTAGACCCCCACTGTGTCTCACCTCCTGTCGACTGGCTACTTCTACATGAGCGAGAGTGTCATGGTGGATCACCTTGTGGAAAGGAGGGAAAGGGTCTGTGTTCATACTAAAATCCAACCCGACAGCCCCAGGCAACCAGAGTCATGATTTTGAGCATACATATTTTGGTGAACCCGACGTGAAAAGCAAAGCCTTTTGGTTAAGTTTTTTGCATTCCCATTGCGAAAACATTTCAAAAAAAAAAAATTGAATCATTCTTCCGTTGCTTTTCATAGCTGCTTGGACTTCCATCTTCTGCGCCACCATCCATTCCATTTATTTTGCGATTGCTATGGCACCCCCGAATATGATGGAACTAGACTTGAACCAGGGAAACATTCCCTCAAATGAACCTGAAACCCCTTATTTTGATAGGTATGTGCTGCCTCATCCTAATGCACCTGTTACCAATTTTTATGACTATGAGGACTCTGACTATGAACATGATCCAAGAGGGTCTAGGTGTCCCTTATCCTTCAATATCCCAGCTTGGGAAAATGACTCAGCCATACCAAATGCACCACATAAGGCTAGAAGGATAAGATCAGAAGTATATCGACCAAAAAAACCTTCCACAAGTACATCGAATACTCACCTTGATGAAGAGGTTAGAAGGTTGGAAAGGTGTCTACAAGAAACCAAAGATGCTCAAGAAGCATTAAGGATTGCCTTAGAAGAAGAATAAACAGAGAAGACCGCACGAGAGGAAGCCCATCAAAGAGAGCATCCTAGAAATGAAGAAAACCCTAGAACTACAACTCCTACAGATGTAATCACAACTCCAGTCCAAAGAATCAGGATCCTAGAAGCAGAACAAGCTACTCCAGAGAAAAGAACAAAATCTCACAAACAGGACCAAGGGGCATCGTAAAATCACCCTACCTTAATTACTATTCATGACATGCTAGTAATGACACTTGTCTGAATGGGAATCCTCCTATTCAGAACAATCCAACAAATTCAACAATAGGCTATCAAAACCCACCCACATGGTTGTTACTAACAATCCTACAATATCAGAGTGCTTTCTTGGGAACATATCTCAAATATTTGAAAGAGCCTCTAGACCAGAACATAAGGAGTGTGCAACTACCCCAGCAATTACCAGATCTCCCAAAGTTTAAAGGAGAGAGACGCAAACTCCCAGATCAAAGCTTATACTACAGCCATAAGGGAACTCCTTCCTTGGGACGGAGTTGTCGCAAAAAAATTCCCAAAAATGCTTCATTCATTCAGACAACTAATCAAAGAGGTTTTCATGGCATTTGACATAAACAAACTCATAAAAATAGGCATTAGAGAGTTCCTCATGATGAAACAAGAACTGAATGAATCTGTAGCACATCTCATCACCTAATGGAGACAAGTACTCTACTCTTCAACCAATGCTCCAAATATGGACCACCGAGAACTATGTGACCTCTTCTTGCATGCCCTTAACAAAGACATGAGAGAAGAAGTTTAGAAACTACCATACAAGTCCTACAAAGAAGAATTGGAAAGTGCTTTAAGAATTGATCAAGACACTATCGATAGTGGTTGGAAAACTTATGATACTTGTGGAAAACTTAAAACATTCAAAGGAGCAAAAAAGACAACAACTAATGCACCTCAAGAAAGAGATGTCAAGATCGTGAAAAATAATTCAAGTAATGACAAATGGTGACAAAAGGGAAATCAGGGGTCAAACTGATCTTCATATGACCCCAATACTTATTGCTGGTTCCATGGAAGGAAAGGTCATGAAACGAAAACCTATTATGGTTACAATAAAGCTATCTCCAAACTCATGCCTGATCAACAGAAATATTTTCTCAAAATAATCCAATCACAGAGCAAGGAGAAAGAACCTCAAATTGAGAAAGGAAAAGTTAACCATACTAATAGCATAGAACTAGGCCAAGCAGTGTTCATGATCCATGAAGATGAACAAACAAACCAAATAGAGAATGTCTTCTCACAAGTGATATATTTATTAAAAGCGTCTCCCTCTCATCGAAAAACATTTCTAGAGGTATTGGAGATCAGATGTTCCTCACAAGGAGAATCCCCCCACTTACCTTCGATATCACTAAGATAAACCAAAATGATAAGAGAAAGGATTCATCTCTATACATACAAATTCAAGTTGAAGAGGTCACTATAAAAAAGGTGGTGGTAGATAAGGATCGACAGTCAATCTCTTGCCAATGTCCTTTTTACGATGAATGGGATATAACAAAACATGAATCAAACAACAAACTACCACATTGAGAATTTACGATAGTCATGACATCCAAACAATTAGGAAAATCATCCTACCACTCAATTTGATGGGAAAGACTATTTCTACTGACTTCTAAGTCATTAAACAAGAAACCAATTACACCATGATCCTAGGGAGACCTTGGATTCATGCCATGAAGACCATCACCTCAACACTATTCCAAGAAATGCATTTTCATCACTTGGGAAAGGTGATCATAGTCAAGGCAGACCTTGATCCTTTCAGTGTTTGCAAAAAGGAATAGGAAGAAAAAGACAAGAAGTTGAAAATGAAAGAGAAATAGAATGAGGAAACTTAGGAAGTTCAAACAAGTGCGACTGCTCACAATATATCTTACTAAAGAATGGATGATTTTAAGGAATTCCCTTTTGATCTACATACCACTAAATCCCACGTGTCATTTGGCTTAGCAACCATCTCATGTATTAATGAGTGGGACATCAAAAACTTTTTGGTTGTAACAATTGAAATCATTGAAGAAGGAGAAGAAAAAGAGGAAAAACAAACTTCCACCTATGAGTTCGGAGAAGCATGTCATTCGCAGAACCATGAAAGATTATGGACCCTACATTTTGACAGGGTTAGTTGTTAAACAGGGGCAAGAACCAAGTTGTGGACAATTACGAAACAAAATCTAAACAATTACGACCTTACAAAGTGACGATCATGAAGTTAGTACAATTCATTGACTTTTTTTCCATCAAAGCCATACCTAGAGAAGAAAATTAGGTAGCAAATTCAATGGCTACATTGGTCACATTATTCTTGTTGCATGCTCAATTACAAAACTTAGAATACATTATTCTGGTGTGTGGAGAGCAACTGTTAGATAGCGAAGAGTTACTAGATATCCTAAATTATGCCATGGGTCAAGAAGAACGACCAACCTGAGACTACGCTGAGAACTATGAAGCCATCCTAGAATATTTGCACGCATATGATGGGCGTCCGAGAGTCCACCATAAAAAAGGATGCCTACTCCTCCCTCATCCTGAGGACTATTTTGGAAATGAGAAAGAAATTCTTCAAATCAAGTTGAACTCAGATTTACCACCCACGCCGCAGAAGTTTGAAGGACACCCCTCCTTAAAAGGAGATACAATCAATATCAACATTGGTACACCTGAAAAACCTAGAATGTTAAAACTAGGAGAAGAGCTAAGTGATGAAGAATTAGAGGAATACACAGAGTTTCTAATTGAATATTTTGACGTGTTCACCTAGGCATACTTAGATATTCCAAGGTTAGATACAAAGAGTGTGGTGCATAATCTAGTAACAAAACGAGATGCTAAACCCATAAAACAGAAATTGAGGCCCATAAAACCACAAGTAGCTGAAATGGTGAAAGAAGAACTTAAAAAAGCTATTGAATGTTGGATTCATCAAACTAGTTGATTATTCCAATTGGGTGTCAAACATCGTCCCAATCTTAAAAAAGAATGGAAAAATTTGGGTATGTCTCGATTTTAGAGACCTCAAGCAAGCTTGTCCAAAAGATGACTTCCCATTACCATCCATCGATCAAATTGTTGATTCAACAGCCGGATATGAAGTTCTCTCTCTAATGGATGGATTTTTAGGATATAACTAGATCAAGATCATGGAAGTTGACCAAAATAAAACAAAATTCACTACCCCCTGGGGAACTTTCTGCTATATATTCATGCCCTTCGGGTTGAAAAATGTTGGAGCCACATATCAATGGGCTATGACACATATCTTCCGCGATTACATACAAAAGATAGTGGAAACCTATGTTAATGATCTTCTAGCCAAATTAGAACAAAGGGGGAAAAATGTGGAGGATCTATGAAAAATCTTCAATAGGCTCCGGGAATGCAAAGTAAGGTTAAATCTTGAAAAATGTGTATTTGGGGTCACGACAAGAAAATTGTTGGGATTCATCATCTCATGAAAAGGTATTGATGTTGACCTGGCCAAAGTCAAAGAAGTCCTAAATGCAACCCCTCCAACAAGTGAGAGAATAGTAAGAGCCTTCCTAGGATAGCTAGGTGCAATCAGACAATTCATACCAGATATGACTTTCAAAATTCATCTGATCAACCAATTGCTAAAGAAATAGGTGGGCATTACTTGGACTGTAGATTGTCAAAACATGTTCAAACAAGTAAAAAGATTCTTGTTAACCCTACCCATCTTGATGCCACCAAAGCATGACAAACCCTTCATCCTATACTTCAAAGCCACTAAAATTTCTGTAGCATGCATGCTAGCCCAAGAGGATGAAGGTGGAAGAGAAAGAGCCATCTATTTCATAAGTCGAACCTTATCAAAATATGAAAAGAATTACACTGAGGCTAAAAAGGAGTACCTGGCCATAGTCTTTACAACCTAAAGGCTCTGACACTACATGTTGAATCAAGATACTAAAGTCATGATATGATCTAAACAATTGAGGACCTTTCTGAATTAGCCTACACTCTCAAGAAGAGCCGCTCAGTTCATAACTTTGTTAAGTGAATTTGAGCTAACTTACATCAACCAAAAGGTAGTGAAGGGACAAATAATAGCAGATTGGTTAGCAGATAATCCAGTCCCCCAAGAAGAACCTATGAATGAAGATTTCCTTGGTGAAGAGATTTGCGCGGTGGATCTTGAGAAGTATGCAAAATCGTATTGGTACTGAGACATCGTGAACTATCTCGCAAACAAAACCTACCCAAAAAACATGACACCTTTGGGAAAAAGGTGATTACGCATCCTCACTGTAAGATATGTCTTGATAGATGATGTGCTCCATCGAAGGGCCCTACATGGAATATTGCTTCAATGCGTTGACAAGGAAGAAGCACATATGATATTAGAAGAGTGTCATAGTGGAATCTATGGTGGATTTTTTGGTGGTCATGCCACAACAAGAAAGATACACAAAATGGGATACTTTTGGCCTTGTTTATAGGGAGATGCAATCAAATTTGTAAAAAGATGCTTGAAATGTCAAGTTTACGCTCATGTTCACCATACACCAACGAGAGATTTGCAACCAATTGTCACACCTTGGCCCTTCTCCACATGGGGATTAGACCTGGTGGGAAAGATATCCCCCCATCAATAGATGGACATATGTTCATCATAATGGCAACAGAGTATTTCACAAAGTGGGTAGAGCCTTGCTTCTCACCACAGTATTGGGAGTCGTGATCACTAAATTCATTTTGAACCAAATCATTTGCCAGTTCAGAATCCCTCAAGTCATAGTGAAAGATAATGCCTCATCCTTGAAAAACATAGATGTGAGAATTATGTGAAAGGTTTCATATCAATCACAATTCCCCTTTGGTTTATTACCCTCAAGGAAATGGACAAGAAGAAGCTACTAATAAAACTTTGAAGTCAATATTGGTCAAAATCGTAAAAGACTCCAAGAGAGACTAGCATCTGTAACTATATCTAGCTCTATGGGCTTACAAAAAAAGTGTCAGAACACCAATTGGAACCACCCCTATGCCCTTACCTTTGGGTCAGAAGCGGTGCTACCGCTAGAAGTAGAATTGCCCAGCTTGAGAGTGATGTTACAAGGATTATTAGATAACGAAGAATATAGGGCAGTCAGGTTGGCTGAATTAGAAATGATAGACGAAACATGTCTAAGAGCCATTCAAAGGCATGATTCTTACCTAGAAAGAATGAAAAAGTAGTATAACAAGAAAGTCATCCCAAGGCCCTTTACATTGGGAGACTTAGTCCTCAGGATAGACAATCTGATCGATAAAAGAGCAGGCAAAGGACAAAAATTCAAACCCAACTACATAGGCCCCTACATGATTAAAGAAGATATAAAAAATGGTACATATCTCTTGTGCACAATGGAGGGAGAGGAATTTGGTGAAACGGTCAATGCCTTTCACATTAAGAAATATTGTCTAAAAACAAAAAAATATTAGAAAACATAAAAATACAAAAAAAATTATAAAAATTTAAAAATGTCAAAAATAATTTGTTTCTTGCATTGCAGTTCATGACTCGCTCTTATACTATTTTCCCTTTAGTAAGGAGTCTAATGTTGTCTAGATATACGTCATCCTTTCAGGACCTAGAGATTCCTCATTTTCCACAATCACCATTATCTGCCTTCATTCCTAGTGATTCTAAATCAAAGCCTAGCTCTTAGCTTTACACTAATCCCAGTCTTAATAAGTCAAGATGTTAGGTCTAAGCAAAGTCAGTATTCAAACCTATAGTGTTCAAAGGAAGCTTCTAGGTAGACCTTCCTAATTCTTCCCTAGTAGAAGAGAAGTCCAAATAGATTACAAAAACTTTAGGTGGCGCTCAGGGAAGCTCAAAACTCTAAAGAAAGCAATCTAAAATTCGAGTGAATAAAAAAAATGAGTGATCAAAATAAGGGAGTAGAAAAGTGAGAATTGAGAGATCAAAGCATTGCATAGCAAAAGTCCCAAAAGCATTCATTTCTTGAAAAGTCAAAATCCAAAAAAAAAATGAGAAAAATCAAGTGAGGAAAACACAAAAAAAGTGAAAAGGAAAAAAAAAGAGATACAAAAAAAGAGTGAAAGAGAGAAGGATGTTGAATGTCCATACTCTTGGGTGGAGATTAGTCTAAGATCAAAGCCTCAAGAGTGACATTCTAACAGAGAAAAAAAGGTACAAAGCACACACACTAGCTGAGCAAAGCCGAAGAGTCTAGCTATCTCTAGGATCATCTTCTATCTAGGGACCCTAGGAAAGTTTGATGCAAGAAGTGATGAAGGAATATTCTTGGGTTACTCTACTCAAAGAAAAGCATACCGGTGTTACAACAAGAGACTAAGAAAGATTGTAGAAAGTGTAAATGTGAAGGTTGATGAAGAAATTGAAAGATCCTCAAGAATTCATGAGTATGATGAAGATGATCAGAATGGTGTTCAGATTCAAAGTATCCAAGCCTCTTTTGAGAAACAAAGTCAAGTTGAACCAGTAAGACAGGAAGAAGAGATAAGTCTCAATGAGATTGATCAAGAGTTAGAGGTGTAAGAAACTCCCAAAGTTCCAAGGTATGTAACTCTAAACCACTCTGAAGATCAGATCATAGGTGACAAAAGCAAAGGAGTGCAAACAAGGAGGAGAATTGCTCAAAATTTAGATGAGTATTGTCTAATTTCAAAGATTGAACCCAAGACAGTAAATGAAGCCTACAATGATGAAAACTGGACTAAGGCAATGGAGGAAGCTCTAATACCAATTGTTAGACTTAGGGTAGACAACTAAGAGGGGGGGTGAATTAGTTGTCCAAAACTTTCTTCTAAATCAAATACTTAACTCCACACAAGCATAATAGTAAATCAATCATGAAAGCATAATGCAACAAGTTAAGAGTAGATACACATTAACACACATAACACCAAGATTTTTGAAGTGGAAAACCCGGTTAAGGGAAAAACCACGGGGTGATTAACCCAAGATAATATTCTCTATTAGAAGAATAGAAAGAACAAAATGGCACATGCCAATTAGGGCTCACTGCCTACAAGAGACACACTATCTACAAAAGAATAAGTATCACATACTTGAACTGGTAAATAGCATCTTCACCATGCTGAGTCAGTTCCATTTAAGCCCAAACCTTTTGCTCTACCTTTTGCTCTTTTCCTCGCTACCACACACTCATCGCCACAAGTCCATATCTAAAATGACTTCACAATCCCTTATTTATACATGACATCAACTTAGGAACAAACATCTAAGTCAGTAAACATCCACAAAGACACCCGCAAGATGTATAATTCATCTAGTCAGCCAGTCATAGAAAGAACACCATCATCCGGAAGTTATTCTTCATTTTCGGGACCCCAATTCTAATGCGGACCATAAACATGAACTGAGCACAATCCAAGGAC
The DNA here is from genome assembly GCA_027924645.1 of Cunninghamia lanceolata. Classification (NCBI taxonomy): domain Eukaryota; kingdom Viridiplantae; phylum Streptophyta; class Pinopsida; order Cupressales; family Cupressaceae; genus Cunninghamia; species Cunninghamia lanceolata. The sequence goes on along the minus strand of BSBN01000252.1, from coordinate 7,620,572 downwards.
CTCCACAAACTTGCTTGAAACACCAAGAACATCCACACTTCCTCTACTTACTGAAATCCTTCTCTCCTTCATTCAGAACCTCAAGAACACAGTCTGGCATTACTGTCACAAAGGAATTACTATCACAAAGGAATAGATACTTGTGGACCTTCAAACCACGAACCAAATCAGTTGACACACCACACAGACTTCTCCAACACTTCCTCAAATCTACAGAATGGGATAATGCATTACCAAACCTCACCGGACCTATCTGTGTCACTTTGTCACCTTTGGACACCTACTAGAGCTAGTTCTAATTGAGCGACCATAACTTCTTCAGATCTTCATGCGGACCTCTGAAAACTTGACTGGAGCATCTCAAGACTTATATCTACAAACCCTTTAAACCACATCCTCTGATCCTTAACTTATCTTGGACTTTTACCTTGTTGCCATCATTGTTCTTCACTATTCTTGATTGAGACTAATTTTCTCAATATCCTCAGCACACAGCTCATCCAATCCTTCTCATTAATGCAACATGAGTATGTTGACATCAATGACAACACTGGTTAAACCCATACTTGCAACATTGTCATGGCATTTGACATGAATAAACTCATAAAAATAGGGATTAGAGAGTTCCTCATGATGAAACAAGAATTGAATGAATCTGTAGCACATTTCATCAGCCGATGGAGACAAGTGCTCTACTCTTCAACCAACGCTCCAAACATGGACCGCAGAGAACTATGTGACCTCTTCTTGCATGCCCTTAATAAAAACATGAGAGAAGAAGTCCATAAACTACGATACAGGTCCTATGAAGAAGCATTAGAAAGTGCTTTAAGAATTGATCAAGCCACCATCGATAGTGGTAGGAAAACTTATGATACTTGTGGAAAACTTAAAACATTCAAAGGAGCAGAAAAGATAGCCACTAATGCACCTCATGAAAGAGATGCCAATATCATGAAAAATAATCCAAGTAATGACAAATGGTGACAAAAGGGAAATCAGGGGTCAAACCAATCTTCATATGACCCCAATACTTATTGCTAGTTCCATGGAAGGAAAGGTCATGAAATGAAAACCTGTTATGGTTACTATAAAGCTATCTCCAAGCTCACGCCCGATCAACAGAAATATTTTCTCAAAATAATCCAAACATAGAGCAAGGCGAAAGAACCTCAAATCAAGAAAGGAAAAGTTAACCATACCAATAGCATAGAACTGGGCCAAGAGGTGTTCATGATCCATGAAGACGAACAAACAGACCAAATAGAGAATGTCTTCTCACAAGTGATAAATTTATTGAAAGCATCTCCCTCTCATAAAAAAAATTTGTAGAGGTATTGGAGGTCGGATGTTCCTCACAAGGAGAATCACCCCCACTTACCTTTGATATCATTAAGCTAAACCAAAATGATAAGTGAAAGGATTCATCTCTATACATACAAATTCAATTGAAGAGGTCACTGTAAAAAGGGTGGTTGTAGACAAAGGATCGACAGTCAATCTCTTGCCAGTGTCCTTTTTACAACGAATGGGATACAACAAAATAGGAATCAAACAAAAAACTTCCACATTGAGAATTTATGACAATCATGACATCCAAACAGTCAGGAAAATCAGCCTACCGCTCAATCTAATGGGAAAGACTATTTCTACCAACTTCTATATCATTAACCAAGAAACCAATTACAACATGATCCTGGGGAGACCCTGGATTCATACCATGAAGGCCATCACATCAAAACTATTCCAAGAAATACATTTTCATCACTTGGGAAAAGTGGTCATAGTCAAGGCAAACCCTGATCCTTTCAATGTCTATAGAAAGGAACAGGAAGAAAAAGACAAGAAGTTGAAAATGAAAGAGAAACATAATGAGGAAACTCAGGAGGTTCAAACAAGCATGACCACTCACAATATATCCTACCAAAGAATGGATGATCTTAAGGAATTCCCTTTTGATCTGCATACCACTAAATCCCATGTATCATTTGGCTTAGCAACCATCCCATGTATTAATGAGTGGGACATCAAAAACCTTTTGGTTGGAACAATTGAAATCATTGAAGAAGGAGATGAAAAAGAGGAAAAACGAACTTCCACCTATGAGTTCAGAGAAGCATCTCATTCGCAGAACCATGAAAGATTATGGACCCTACATTTCAACGGGGCTAGTTGTAGGACAGGGGCAGGAACTAGGATAATCATAACATCCCCCAAAGGAAAAATCCTTCCCTTCACCTTTAGACTATATTTCTTTTGCACCAACAACATAGCTGAGTATGAAGCTCTTTCCCTAGGAGTCATGCTAGCCATGAGAATGGGGATCAAAAAAATCTCTGCCTTTGGATATTCTCTATTGGTGATCAACCAAGTTGCAGACAATTACGCAACAAAATCTAAATGATTACAACCTTACAAAGAGACCATCACGAAGTTAGTTCAATTCTTTGACTTTTTTTCCATCAAAGCCATACCTAGAGATGAAAACTAGGTAGCAGATTCAATGGCTACATCAGCCACATTATTCTTGCCACATGTTCAATTACAAAACTTAGAATACATTATTTCAATGTGTGGATAGCCACTGTTAGATAGTGAAGAGTTACTAGATATCCCAAATTATGCCATGGGTCAAGAAGAATGACCAACCCGAGACTACGTTGAGGACGATGAAGCCATCCTGGAATATTTGTACACATATGATGGGCTTCTAAGAGTCCACCATAAAAAAGGATGCCTTCTCCTCCCTCATCCTGAGGACTATTTTGGAAATGAGTAAGAAATCCTTCAAATCAAGTTGAACTGAGATTTTCTTCCTGCACAGCAGAAGTTTGAAGGACACCCCTCCCTAACAAGAGATACGATCGATATCAACATTAGTACACCTGAAAAACCTAGAATGTTAAAACTAGGAGAAGAGATAAATGATGAAGAATTTGAGGAATACATAGAGTTTCTCATTGAATATTTTGACGTATTCGCATGGGCATACTCAGATATGCTAGGGTTAGATCTAAATATTGTGGTGCATAATCTAGTAACAAAACCAGACGCTAAACCCGTAAAATGGAAAATGAGGCCCATAAAACCACAAGTATCTAAAATGGTGAAAGAAGAACTTAAAAAAGCTATTGAATGGTGGAGTCATCAAACCAACTGATTATTCCAATTGGGTGTCAAACATCATCCCAGTCCTAAAAAATAATGGAAAAATTTGGATATGTCTGGATTTTAGAGACCTCAATCAAGCTTGTCCAAAAGATGACGTCCCATTACCATCCATCGATCAAATTGTCGATTCAACGGAAGGATATGAAGTTCTCTCTCTGATGGATGGATTTTTAAGATATAACCTTATCAAGATCGCGGAAGTTGATGAAAATAAAACAACATTCACTACCCCTGGGGAACTTTCTTCTATATAGTCATGCTCTTCAGGTTGAAAAATGCTGGAGCCACATATCAATGGGCTATGACACATATCTTCCAAGATTACATACACAAGATAGTGGAAACCTATGTTGATGATCTTCTGGCCAAATCAGAACAAAGGGGTAAACATGTGGAGGATCTATGGAAAATCTTCAATAGGCTTCGGGAAAACAAAGTAAGGTTAAATCCCAAAAAATGTGTATTTGGGGTCACGATAGGAAAATTGTTGGGATTCATCATCTCATGAAGAGGTATTGATGTTGACCCAACCAAAGTCAAAGTAGTCCTAAATGCAACCCCTTCAGCAAGTGAGAGAATAGTAAGAGCCTTCCTTGAATAGCTAGGCAGAATCAGACGATTCATACTAGATATGACTTTCAAAATTCATCCAATCAACCAATTGCTAAAGAAATAGGTGGGCATTACTTGGACTGTAGACTGTCAAAACATGTTCGAACAAGTAAAAAGATTCTTGTTAACCGTGCCCATGTTGATACCACCAAAGCATGAAAAACCCTTCATCCTATACTTCAGAGCCACTGATATTTCTGTACCATGCATGATAGCTCAAGAGGATGAAGGTGGAAGAGAAAGAGCCATCTATTTCATAAGTTGAACCTTATTGGAATATGAAAATAATTACACTCAAGATGAAAAAGTGTGCCTAGCCATAGTCTTTGCAACTTGAAGGCTCCGACACTACATGTTGAATCAAGAGACTAAAGTCATGATATGATATGAACAATTTAGGACCTTTCTGAATCAGCCTCTGCTCTCAAGAAGAGCTGCTCGGTCCATAACTTTGTTAAGTGAATTTGAGCTAACTTACATCAACCAAAAGGTAGTGAAGGGACAAATAATAGCATATTGGTTAGCAGATAATCCAGTCCCCCAAGAAGAACCTATGAATGAAGATTTCCCTGACAAAGAGATTTACGCGGTGGATCTTCAGAAGTATGCCGCGTCGTATTGGTACCGAGACATAGTGAACTATCTCGCAAACAAAACCTACCTAGAAAACATGACACCTTTAGGAAAAAGGCAATTATGCATCCTCACTATAAGATATATCTTGATAGACTATGTGCTCTATCGGAGGGCCCTAGATGGAATATTGCTTCGATGCATTGACAAGGAAGAAGCACGTACGATATTAGAAGAGTGTCACAGTGGAATCTGTGGTGGACATTTTGGTAGTCATGCCACAACAAGAAAGATACATAGAATGGGATACTTTTGGCCTTGTTTACAGGGAGATGCAATCAAATTTGTAAAAGGATGCCTGAAATGTCAAGTTTACGCTCATGTTCACCATACACCAACGAGAGATTTGCAACCAATTGTCACACCTTGGCCCTTCTCCACATGGGGATTAGACCTAGTGGGAAAGATATACCCCCCATCAACAAATGGACATCTATTCATCATAACGGCAACAGAGTGTTTCACAAAGTGGGTAGAGGCCATGCCTCTCACCACAGTATCGGGAGCCATGATTGTTAAATTCATTTTGAACCAAATCATTTACTGGTTAGGAATCCCTCAAGTCATAGTGACAGATAATGCCTCATCCTTCAAAAACCCATAGGTGAGAGAATTATGTGAAAGGTTTCATATCAATCATAGTTCCCCTTCAATTTATTACCCTCAAGGAAATGGACAACCAGAGGCTACCAATAAAACTTTGAAGTCAATATTGGTCAAAATCGTAAAAGACTCCAAGAGAGACTGGCATCTGCAACTATATCCAGCTCTATGGGCTTATAAAACAAGTGTCAGAACACTAATTGGAACCACCCCCTATGCCCTTACCTTTGGGTCAGAAGTGGTTCTACTGCTACAAGTAGAATTTCCCAGCCTGAGAGTGTCATTACAAGGATTATTAGACAATGAAGAATACAGGGCAGTCAGGTTGGTTGAATTAGAAATGATAGATGAAACACGTCTAAGAGACATTCAAAGGTGTGATTCTTACCTAGAAAGAATGAAAAAGTAGTATAAAATGAAAGTCATCCCAAGGCCCTTTACAGTGGGAGACTTAGTGCTTAGGATAGACAATCTGATCAATAAAAGAGCAGGGGAAGGATGAAAATTCAGACCCAACTAGATAGGCCCCTACATGGTTAAAGAAGATATTGGAAATGGTGCTTATCTCTTGTGCACAATGGAGGGAGAGGAATTTGGTGAAACAGTCAATGCCTTTCACCTCAAGAAATACTATGTCTAAAAAAAAATATTAGAAAACATAAAAATACAAAAAAAATTATAAAAAATAAAAAATGTCAAAAACATTTTGTTTCTTGCATTTTAGTTTCATTCTGTTCATTTTTGCATTACAGTTCATGACTCGCTCTCATACTATTTTCCCTTTAGTAAGGAGTCTAATGTTGTCTAGATATATGTCATCATTTAAGGACCTAGAGATTCCTCATTTTCCACAATCACCATTATCCCCCTTCATTCCCAGTGATTCTAAATCAAAGCCTAGCTCTTAGCTTTACACTAATACCAGTCTTAATAAGTCAAGATGTTAAGTCTAAACAAAGTCAGTGTTCAAACCTATAGTGTTCAAAGGAAGCTTGTAGGTAGACCTTCCCAATTCTTCCCTAGTAGAAGAGAAGTCCAACCAGATTACAAAAACTTTAGGTGGTGCTCAACCCCTTATCTTTCTTGGCCAAAAATGTTAGGAAAATCAAAACTTTGAAGGAAGCAATCTAAAATTTGAGTGAATAAAAAAAAATGAGTGATCAAAATAAGAGAGTAGAAAAGTGAGAATTGAGAGATCAAAGCATTGCATAGCAAAATTCCCAAAAGCATTCATTTCTTGAAAAGTCAAAATCTAAAAAAAAAATGAGAAAAATAAAGTGAGGAAAACACAAAAAAAGTGAAAAGAAAAAAAGAGAGTGAAAAAGAGAAGGATGCTGAATGTCCATACTCTTGGTGGAGATCAGTCTAAGCTCAAAGCCTCAAGAGTGACATTCTAACAGAGAAATAAAGGTACAAAGTACACACACACACACTAGCTAAGCAAAGCCAAAGAGTCTAGTTATCTCTAGGATCATCTTCTATCTAGGGACCCTTGTTCTTTCTAGGATATCCTTTACCCTGGGTCTATCTTTCTTGCCATCTATGATCTAAGTCTAGTGAACACCTATAAAACTTGATGCTTGTCTAAGTTGAAAACTTGTCAGATTGTCCTATCTAGATAAGGATCGGTGTTTAGCCTTTAGCAAAGCCTAGAAATCAGAAGCACTCCATGATTCATTTTCACTCCCCACTTGAGTTTTCCCTAAATCTAATCTCATAGCCTTGAATAGGTTTCTTATATTAGGACAACCTGCAATCCCTTGAATTGACAATCATATTTAAGAGAAGTCATTTTGTTTGTTCGATGCTGCATCCATATCAAAATTAGAAAAGGAGTCTCAAAGCAATAAAGTCAAAGTGTCATATCTCATGACATCTAGTAAAGTGTTATAGTTTCATTTACTGCATTTCTTATGTGCCTGCATTATCATATCGTAAACTGCATGTCATATATGAGTTCCACAAAATTACAAAAACATGTCATCGTTGTCATAATTGCACTTGTTAAAAGAGTTGAAAAGGTCACCATAATCAAAAAATTCCTAAAACTTCCAATCGTGCACAAGAGATGAGTACAAAATTTGATAGAAGAGAAAAACTATAGAAAGAGATAAACTTTCATGGATACATCTAAAGTTTACATATACAATAGGTATCAAAGAGGTAAGACAAAACACTCTCGAGAGAAGTGGAGGCTCCCCATGTAAGGGGCACAAGTTTTAAGAAAAGAAAATCAAGGTTGGTTCCCTCCAACAGAACCTTCAGGGCTTTGGCTCCTCCATCTACGAGTACCGCTCGTCGCTCCATGGGACCTATGAAAATGATGTACTCTGCTATGGGCATGTGACTATGAAGGCCCCGCCATACTAGTGCCAGAATGCACAACATTAAGGCGAGCCATATCCTGAAGTACTTTATTCTCACCCTAAAGCGTGTTAACCTAGGTCCTCGACTCTATAATCATCTCACACCCATGGTAAACAGGAGCAAAAATGTTTTTGTATCATCCTGTAGTAGGGGCACACCAGGATCCTCCAAGAGATGATCACATGTCATCCTAGTAAAAGGGAAGGTTAATCCAACATTAACCTCATGAACCAAGTCCCTACATTCTTTGACGTTGCTTGAAAATCCAAAATCAAAGTCAAGACCAAGTCAGTGCCACACGAGAAGACAAAGCCAAAGTAAGATCAAATAGACCAAATCTTACGTAGATCTCCAGGCTACCAGTCAAGGTCAAGCTGATGCATCACCTCATCTGAATGAGGAGGTCAAGGAACAACAGGAGGACCCTCAGGGATGTTAGGAACCTAATTTGGGACATCAATGTCATTAAAATCCTCATCCTCGAGGGGGGTCTCATCTAATGAACCATCACTATCAGGAACATAGTGCTCATCAGTGGACTCTAAATCAACTATCATAGTCACGGATTAGGAAGGAGTCCGTCTCCCTCTCCTTTCTCCTCCTCTAGAAGCTCTAGTGATGAAGACACATAGAGTCAAAGGTGTCCAAGAAATGCCTTGCTGTCCAATCTCCCCCATCTCCTGAATGGTCCTGTAACAAGTAGACACAGGGGGCAAGTCCTCTAGGACATCCTCGCCAAACTACTGCAAGACTTGATCCACCCATTGAGCCTCACCCTGACCATTGTGATCTATGATCTCTAAAACCTCACAGTATTACGCCATCATCTCGCCATCTCAAGCCCAAGCCCCCTCCATGTCATGGTAGGGGTCAGAAATCATGTCATCGTCTGTAAGGGTAGCAATAGTGGGAAGAGTAGCATCATAATGAACAATGTGTGCCCACCTCTCTGCTCTCGGTAGTCGCATGTCTAGAAGAGGAATAAGCTTTTAGTAGGGTTTCATGTGCTAAAAAATCCATGCCATAATCAGAGAAGAGTGGCTGAAAGCTAGATCCCCTCGCCAAGAGATCCGATAGAAATCTCTATAGACCATAGCCAGGATGTCAGGTCCTCATACGTAAACTTTGCCCTCCTCTAAACCATGAATAATGGGTGCCCAAAACCATCTCAAACAAGCTGAGGCCTTGTCTCCTGACAGCCTCAAAGCAATCAAGCCAATCAGAAACCTCCTCAGAAGTGGGATGTAGAGTCATGTTACTAAAGAAAGTAGAACTCCTGTCTGGTCCTTGAGATGATTAACCCCTATAAAAGTAGCCCAAGAAGCCTTGTTCTCAAAAGACTCACTCGCATGAAGAAATAGAGTTTGTCCTCTCACAGGGACCTCAAGAATGTGATACACATCATAAAGAGTGATAGTCCACTCTCCAGAAATCTGTGGGAAGCTGAATGTGTTCCTATTTGCATCCGAGTAAGTCAAGATATCACAGCATATACGAGATATAGGATGGATCATGGGAACATGACAAACTCTGCCAAGACCTGTCCTCGTGAGTATGGCATGATCCTCTGCACTAAGTGAAGAAAACATCCCTAAAAGCCACCCTTGCTCTCAGCCAGCATTGCATCGAATGTGCATCTCCTGTAGAAAATTAAAAAGAGAAGTTTTAGATTAGATCTCGTAAACTCACAAAAATCCCTAAAAATCGTAAAACTGTAGAAAACTTTATAGAAAAAAATCATATAAACCATCAAAAATTGTAATAAAAAGGCAGATTTAGTGACCAATTCATGTTAGTTTAGAGCAAAAGAAGTGTTAAGAAATGACAAATGTAGCCAAAAACTAGTCCCACAGGGTTGCTCCTTGGGTGATCGAGATGTCAATCAGGATCCCCCTAGGCAACCCTGTTGCAAAGCAGGATCCCCTAGGGCGACCCTGTTGTCAGACAGGATCTCCCTAGGCAACCCTACCTGCCAAAAGGGGTGACCCTAAGAGCAACCCTCTCAAGCAAAAATCAGTCTAAAAAACCTATTTTTTAGCTGATTTTAGAAAACAAATGGTCGATCTTTCTCTAAACGACGAGACAAATGCAATGTTACAGGAAAAATCACCAAAAATAGATGATTTCAAGAGATGTTTCATAAAATAAAACCTAGGGTTTAGAGGAGAGTTTTTCACTGATTACTTACCTGATTCTACCCAGATGAGGAAGAGGTGGCCATCTCTGCGATCCCTTCAATGATACCTCTCTATCGACTGCTCACGCAAACAATTCCGTCACCGTTTCACTTTGATCTCACAATTTGGCTCTCTTTATTTGCCCTTAGCTTAGTTTCTTTTATGCATTTTAGATTAGTTCTTTGCTGTTATGCATTTTGTTTCATGCATCGTTTTGCATGCTCTCATGCCTACAGTTCCAAACTGACAAAAGCAAGCGACTAGTCGAATTCAAATGATCCATGGTAAGTTTGTCATTTCAGTTTTCATTATTCGTTTTGATATATTTAGATGCCAAACTAATACTAGTTATTGCAGGTACAAATTGTGGAAAAATTAACAACAAGTAAAGCCTAGTTTGGGAATGGTACCTACCTTTCATGTAGACTACCATCCCCGAGGGGGCAAATATGTAAGCACAAAAATCATGCAGTGCCCCCACAAGGACCCCTATGATGATTCAAATCCTTGTCATGTACATGTAAGTGTGAAAATAAATCCTTTGGGGAGTAGGCCTCTTGATGACGTGTCCTCTCTTGTTTTGTGTCATTTCTGCTTTGTTGATTCTCCTTCTTCCCCATTTGCGACGCTTTTCGACACTTATTGAGACACTTGTCGACTTGCATTTTTTGGCTTTTGACCTTGATCATAAGCCTTGTGAGTGTCTTGTAGGTGAATTTTCACCTCTCCCCTTTGTATTTCATCTAGTACACCTCATAGAAGCCTTCTAAAGGTCCCCTGATCCATCTCCTGCTTTCCATTTTTGATTTCGACCAACCAATCCAAATCTCCCCCTATTATTTCCAAATCCCCATTGGGGATCCTAAAGATGAAAGTGGCTATTTGGATTCTTCCACATGATTGACTTGTTTCTTGATGTAGAAATCCCCCTTTTCCTCCCCTATACCTTCTACTAGCCTAAATTTTTGTATTCTACAATTTTCATCCCGGATCTCCTCGGGTGACCCAGGGTCATCCTTGGGGCGCTGGGTGACCCTGTCTAATGAAGGTTGCGACCATGTCATCTTTTGACCCGCGGAAAAACTCAAGTTTCTCTCATTTTTGCTTTGTTTTCACTCGTTTTTCTTTCTGTTTGCATGATTTTTGATCCTTGATATAGAGTTAACTATTTCATGCACCCAAACATGCATAATTAGCTCTATTTGATCTATAATTAACTCTCTAATCAATCTCATGCATTCCCTCACCTCCATTTCTTCTTCAATGATAAGCTATCATTGCTTCATCACTCCCTAATTAGATGAGTTCACTGGGCAATCAGCCTTGTTAACTCCCCAATCTATTCTCGTTAACTCATCAATCAAATGAGTTAACTCTTCAATCCAATCCCTTCTTCAAACCTATAAATACCCCCCTCCCTTAAGCACAAAGGGAGGAAAATTCATTGTACACCAACTCTTGCCAAGTTTGCTCTCCAACCTAGCATTCATATGCTCATACAGGACGTAAGTGCCTTTTACTTTCTTTGTTTCAATCAAGAAACACTACCCTACTCAATTTTGAGCCATTGTGCTTAATTTAAAGCTGACATCAAGCTCATACAAGCTTCACAAAAGCTTCTTTTTGCTTCTTCGGGTCATTTTGTTGCCAAGAGGATCACCTACTACCACAGGATGATTTGAGGTTGCCTGTACAAGGATATTGAGGGTAGTGGAGTCAACAAATTTTCATCTCTTTTAGGTTCTTTCATTGCTTTCGTAGTAATTAGATAATCACATTGCTCTTGGGAATAATAACATTTTGTTTTTTCTTTGATAGATTAGATCTTGCATGCTAGATTACATATTTTTACATTCCTAGATCTACTTTGGTAGAAAACGTATCTTCCCTTTCCATTAAGTTAGATTGCATTAAAAAACCAAAAACCCACAAAAAACATAGATTATACTTTGCATTTGAAAAGACATATAGGATTGCATACATATTTCTTTCATAGATTAGAAACATTTTCCTTTCCAAAATATTCTAAAAAATACCAAAAAGATGCTTTGCATGTTATCATTTAGTTTGCATTCATATAGATCTATTAAAATAGACAATATTGCAAACCCTCAATTCCATCACGAGGTAATCATAGTTGAATGAAAGTTAAACCCTAGGTCAAACAAAACCCTAGGTCAAAACCCTAGATCTAGTTAGCAATTATACGATTCCCTCTATCCTGATTCATGAATGTGTTTAGGAATAAGAGGAGAGTGGATAAGGGCTATCTGTGATGAGATCGAGGAGTTGCATCCACAACCCTAACAATAGACACACATTCCACCATAAGAGGACCCATTTGTTCTCTTTTTGATTGAAGAAATTAGGCAATTATGACTACACAGAGCATTTCTCAGAGGCAGAAATAGTAGAAGCCATCAACAAAAATAACCGTTTACCCACACAAAGGTGGAATTCAAGGAATCCAAACAGACGAAGAGAGACTAGTGATAGTGACCCTTCAGGTCATAGGGTTATCTCAACTACCACATCAATTGAGCAAAACATTCAACAAAATGCACAACAACAAAGGCCACAAAACTTGTCTACCCCCCTTCTAGAAGTCTAGCTCTCCAATGAGCAAGACCCCCATCGTGTCTCTCCTCCTCTCAACTAGCTACTTCCACGTGAGTGAGAGTGACGTGGTGGATCGCCCAATGGCAAGGAGGAAAAGGGTCCGTGTGCATGCCAAAATCTGACCTAATAGCCCCAGGCAACCAGAGTCATGATTTTGAGCATACAGTCTCTGGATCATTTTTAGGTATAGTGTATTCCTTTTGAACCATTCTCCAACTATCATAACTAAGAGAGATAAGATAACTTTGCATTCTTACCTTCCAGAAGGCATAGTCAGTTTCATCAAACTGAGAAATGTCTTTCTTATGCGTCATCCCAGATCTACCTTAAGCTGTTAGGATTTCTTCTAAGGAGCCCTCTCTCTAATACCAATTGTTGAAAGCACAAGACAACTGAGAGGGGGCGTGAATCATTTGTATCAAAAAATTTAAACCCTCACAAACATAATCACATCCACATTAGTTCACTTAAACCCTTATTCTGTTATGAAGATTAAACATGAAAAATAGATAACAAAAACTTAATCAAATCAACATGATACGCAAGAGAACACCAAATTTTTACATGGAAAACCCAAAAAGGGAAAAATCACGGTGAGGATTAGCTCACAATATAAAGTAGTATCAATACCTAATTACAAAGTGGCTCATTGCCAAAGGGCTCACTGTCCAAAGAAATGCTCACTGGAAAAAGGGCTCAATGCCAAAATGGCTCACTAAAAAAAGGGTTCACTTCCATGAACTGATATGATAGCATCTACCACATGCCCGAGTTCAGTTCCAACGAAGCACAACAATCATCATCTTTGCAGCCTCTCTAAAAATTGTAGATGACTTCCGCTCCCTGCATTAGGTCTTCTACCACATGAAAGTCTTTGCTGCCTCTGATTCAAATTCACAACACAAACATTACCATCTTCATATGTGCACTCCTACACATGAATCCTTTACACTTATTTCTATCAATCATCAACCTTGAAACATTCACCAAGGTCGGAAACACATTCTACAACCATTGAAATAGTCTCCAAGGTTGGTAAACATACAGTGTTTGAATTAGGTCAGGACCTAAACATTCTTGTGAAACAAAGGAATTAAGGTAGAACATTTCATAGCTTAGCTTGGACCTAAATACATCTTCACACACTTCAACACGCTTCCTCAATCCATGAAGCACATCTGCAATTAGTGTTAGCATCCAAGTCGGCTAAGCTTGTGCAAACACCAAGAACACTTAGGCACATGCTTCCAAGAACCCAACTATAGCTTGTGGACCAAGAACAAGCCTTTATCATAATCTAGAAACATCCACAAACAACGTGAATTCACTTGGGAGCCAACAAATCTAGCTACAACAAATCTCACTTGAAGACAGTTCACAGACTACTCACAACCAACACTTCAAACCTCTGCTAGTCAAGAAAACTACATTCTAGAGCACCAAATCACAAGTCCTTTGGATGGAACATAGATATGGACCTTATGAACACTCATCCAAAACTACAAGACCAAAAACCAAACTGTGGAGAAATGCAGAGAAAAATACTTTCTCCCAGTCACACTACAAATGCTACCAGGCACAGTCTTCAAACTAGTGAACATAACTTTCAAGCCACAACTTTCTGAACCATGAAATTCTAGATTTAACATCTTCAACCACTTCTCTAAACATATCAAAACCTCACACTCCAATCTTCAACATAGAAGAAATCCTGAGAAAAAAAATAAACAATATCCTGTAAGCTAGAATACATCTTCACAACATTGTCTTCAATATTTATCAATTTTTCTCAAAAGCACTTGGAAACCCAGCAATAGGAACAATATGTTAACATCATTAGCACTTTTGTAGATCATTCAGATCATCTTAACATAATAACTCAATCAACTAACAATCAACAACATTAGAAGATTCAGTTGACACCAATGACAACACAAGCATGTTGACATCAATGACAACACCGATTAGCACATACTTACAACACTCAAACTATAAATGATATTCAGATGATTTCTTCACCATTTGCTTATTTTTACAATTTCCCACATTGGGGTAAATTTTTAGGTCCATACGTAGTATGTACCCAAATAGGCCAACTTACTAAAAATAACAGGTTACTATTTTTATCCTTTCTGAACTTATGAGAGTCCTGAACCATTGAAGTGTCAACATGGACTCCAACACAACTATAAAAACCTACAAAAACAAAGAAATTCAAAAAAACTTCAAATATATTTAGGTGATGCAAGATTGCCCTTACACCACAAGATGCTCCTGCATCATTAGGAGAGGTCACTAATGAAGAGATAAGTAATGAGAGAGTCTAGAGGATAATTTATAGTGCAGGCACAAGGGAAAGGATCCAATAATGTGCACACAATCGCCAAAGAGAAATGCAAATAAGTTAATGCTTAGCCACTATACACTACCAATAGGAGCATAAAATCTAGCTTAAGTGAACATTATGTGTAAGTGCGGAGGTGACTAGTAGGAAGTAGACATGACCATGGGATGAGATGAAAAGCATAAGATGGATGTAATAGGTGATAATGATAGGCATAGTGGGTTAGGCCAGTAACCATATAATAGTAAATTTTGATGTGTCATTTAAGTTGTGCGCTAGTCAACCATTAAAAATCAATGAAAGAATAGAAATAAAGTGTATGGGTTCCTCAATATACTTTGCATTGTACAAATATTGGTGCCATAGAGATTATGAATTAGGATTAAGTGTAGAGGATTAGGGAAATAGTGTTCAAGGTCTATGCAGGCATCAAGCTTGAACCAAGGTAGACACAATATCTAACTATAGCACCATAGATGTGTTGTGTGGAAAATGAGATATAGACTAATTGATGCCTTAACCTAGGTCAATCCTTCTCCACATAGCATTGAAACACAAGCCTACAAAGACTTGGTTCTTAGCTACTATCCTCAAGGGAGAGCCAAGTTGTTCGGGGCTCTGTTCCTTTGTTGCAAAGAAAGATTGATGAATATTGAGTTGATAAAGCTAAGTAATATAAAACCCTAATTTATTATTTGATAAAATATGTAGATGACTATATTGGCTAAAATCTGAATATGTAAATAATATGAAAGCAACACAAATTACAAAGCAAATTATCTTGAAACACACACAAACAAACCAAATGGATTGAGCATACTGAGATAACACCCAAATCTCGAGTCGATTTGCTCTTTTCTATATGCGATGTGGATTGCTCTATATTTCCAAATGTAATATGTGATCTCCCGAGGATGAATAGTGATAGAATAAGTTTACTAATATGAGAGATGCTAAAGAATGGAGAGTGAAGATCAATTTATAGACATATGAGATATTAGATCAATGGTTGTGGAAGACCAGAAAGATCAACAGTTATGGATGGTTGAGAGAACTAGGGTGGCTATGTATCCCATACATAAGACAGTTGACTCTGCAAGCAAATGGTTTGATTTTATTACTACTAGGTATAATAGAACCTTGTTGGATAAGTGAATGGAAAATAGTCTTAGCATAGAATAGTCTTAATACAAATAAGGTCTTTGTAGAGCCTTAGATGTAAAAGATATTGATATGTAAGATGTTAATCCCATCACACACAAGATAGATATTAGACCTAATAGGAGAATAAATTCATCCCTCAAACATAGCATACAAAAGCAATGACTATGCCCCAATTTATACAATATCATGACATACCAAGATATAGAAAGATCAAGGTAGTTTTGAATGTGCATTTTAAAAAGGACATAAGATAAATCAAAAAGCAAAAATGACCAACTGATAAAACCAATAGATAACCAACATGTTTTCTTGCCAAAGAAGGGTATTCCAGAAATATTTGAGGCCTTATTGTAGGAAAGATGTATCCGTTAAAGGCTTTGCATCCAGGATGTATGGATATACCTAGATATAGAAAATGGTATGCGGCGACGTATTATTTTTTAGGAGTAGCCTTTCTATTTTTGGATTTTGATAAGCACTTTAGCTTCCACAAGGATGCATAGTTCACTTTTGCTTGAGTTAGTCATGTCTAAGTAGTAAATGGATAGGAGGGATTGTGGTAAATGGATGAAGTGACAAAGATGAATTTATTATGTGTTGAGATGGATGATGTTGTGTATGGTATGTTCCTGAGCACTGGATACTTCCTTCTTATTCCAGACTGCCTACATACCTTGTATCCACAGGATCAAGGAACATTACGATGATGATGATGATGATGATATGTACATATACACCTAAAAATGACACGACTCTGTCTAAATAAATATTTTTAATATTTATTTAAGTCTACCTTCCTCTATCAATAAATAAATAATTAAATTTATTTATTCAATTCATATTCCTCTAAGTTAATTAAATATCAAAATATTTAATTATCTCTTCTAAAGTCAAAATTAAATAAAATCCTTTATTTAATTAAATTCTTCCAAGTAATTAAATAATTCTAAATTATTTAATTAAGTCAAAGTCTATTCCTCCAAATTTAAATAAATCATTTAAATTTATTTAAATCCTCTCACTCTCCAAAAATAAAATATAATTAAATATTTTATTTACTCTTCCAAATCATGTGCAAGTAATTAAATAAATTTATTTATTTAATTTTACTTTCTTATCTTCCAAATCTTCTAAAAATAAATTCTTCTTGTCATACAAAAGCAAAAGTTGAGTTAACTGATTTAAAGCTATCAACAAAACTCTTAAATTAGAAAAATATATTCTAATTTAAGAAATAAAAACTCATCCTCATCAAGAAAGTAGTTAACTCAACAAAGCATCTTTTTGAATGACACATGTCCTTCTATTCGCGCATGTTCTCTCGAACATCCTCTACCATTGATCTTCTTATTCTTTCTCAACCGTTGATCTTCTCCTTCACAACTCTATAAATACAATCCTCTCCTTCCATTTTCATATATCAAGCTTTCGAGTAAACTTATGCTGCAGAATCCATAGCGCGCCATTGGCACCCCCATTTTTACATCTACCATCTATCATCCATTTCACATTGTGTTGAAGCTCATCTTCAACACAAGTATCCAAGTTGTTTCTCCTTGTAATCTTGAGGAATCGAAGAAAGGAAGAAAGCTTCCTAAGGACCATCTTCATCACCAAAAGATCAAAAGAGAATAGGCGAACAATGGAAATCATGAGGTAAAAAGGCTGTGATTATCATTTCTTCTTCTATTAGATCCTTATTTACTTGCACATTCCATTGACGTTTTGGGTTTTTATTATTCATTTTGATTATCCCATTTTACCTGTTACATTTTTGGTACCCACCATGGGGCCTTTACCCCAAATCTAACCAAAAAACTAAGTTTCTGAGTGACAGGTTCTGTACAGGCTTCAAATAGGTTTAGTCGATGCATCTGATCAATCCTGAGGTGCATTTGAACACTGTTCCAACACATACAAACTTCTGGCGCATATATCCTTTCAACCGGCACATCTACAACTTGTTCCGGTGCATGCAAAAGTACGGTGCATACATCCTCTGATATGATGCATATACCACCTATTCCGGTGCCTGCAGCATTCCGACACATATACCCTCAGACACGGCGCTTACATACCTTTTTACAATGCATCTATAGAAATGGCCCTTTTGTCTCTTTTTCCTATGTTTTTGACACCTATCTTAGCACATTTGTAAAGCTACACTTACAGTCTTTGTTTCTACACATACAAACTGTTAAGCGCCGCATCTGATCTTCACTATGGTTTTAGGATTTCTAGTAATTTTTTAGGTTAATGCTAACGTTTGTCTTGCAGGATTAGGAGCTGGATAGATCATTTAGCTACACTAATTAACTCATCTTAGATTAATTAGGGAAAAAAAAAGTAAAAAAAATGCATGCATGCAAATCTTACGTAGTCCTTAACTAGGAGGATAGTAACGAACAACCACTGCTATCTTTTGCATTATTGCTATCTTTGCATTATTGGTATCTTTCTTAGTTTAGAACATTGCTATCTCACAAACGAAATGAACCATTGCTATCTTTAACCACTTCAAAGTTAACAAATGCGTGAGTGCACAAGGAGATAACACATTTAGTTTTTTTCCTTTTAAATTGGATTAGATTAATCATTGTTTTCTATGTCTATTGAATGACAATAGGCTTATGCTCTCCCCTTTACTAGGTGACTAGAATGCCAGACTTGTTATTCCTTCTATATAACCTTTAGAGGGGCCTGCCCTTGGATGCCTACCTATCCAAGTGGGAACGACCCTGAGTGGAAACAGGCTAAAGCAAAGCCCTACCAATCCACTTTAAATAAATTTTACTTGAGGCAAAAGCTTCCTGTAATGAGTGCTGCTATGTTACACTGACAGCCAACCTCCCCCAAAACCTTCCAAGGCATAACCCTTGGAGGCTGGGAGACTCCATAATGGAGAGTAGCGTTGCCGCACGTGTAACCACTCGAACGGTTGCCTTGACTACTTAGCCATTTGTTTAATATACCAAAAAACCCTATTTGTTGGCGCAAAAGGTGGAACCTTTGAAGCGGCCCCGATTCATGTGATTCTTAGTAGAGGTAGTAGGGACAATCCTATGGTTCGGTGGGGGTACGAGCCTAAGAAAACCCAAATCTGGTATGCATGAGAAGTGAGTGTCATGGAGGGAAGCTAGTGCTACCAGATCCTAGAGCTACAATCTTTGAATATGCACAGTTAGGGGACTCAACAAATACTATCCTTTCTAGCCTAGGGTGTAATTATTATTGTGTCAAAAAGTCCAAAAATAAAAAAAAATAATAAAAGATAAAAATCATGAAAACTTCTATGTGCTTGCTGTGTCTTTTGCCATAATTGAATATCAGAATTAAAAAAGAACAAGTTTTTAACCAAAAATAATTTTTTTTGAAAAATGTGCCAAAACTCTGCAAAATCAAACTGAAAACTAGAATGGTGCATCTATTGTGACCTGTAGCACACATACTTAGACTTGCTATGCATATGATCATTGTTTCTGTGCATATAAAAATTACCAGATTTGCACATTTGCTTCGACCTGAGGTGTTTTCACCTCCTGTTCCGGTGCATTTATTGGTATGCATCCAAACCAGAGAACTATTCCATTCTTCCTAGGAGAAAAATTTTCAACTTTTCAGGAAACCTTTTCAAACTTGTCTCAGTTGTCCCAAGATCTTATTAGAATTGTGTAAGTCAACCATTTTGCTCTTCTTCCACACCGTAGCTACTTTTCCCACAATACATCATCCAAAACTTCGCAAAAAATCTTCCAAAATCCAACAAGGTGAGAACCAAGCTATTCTTGATTGCATCAAACCTCAAACAAACCTAGTGAGTCTCCACTATCAAGGATCGATCATCCTTTTCTCTCAGAACTCCACTAGTGGCTTGTGCAAAGACTAGTCTAACATCAAGTAAACGGATTTCTATCATCCTTACTTTGACTATCATTTTGTGCACCCAACTTGTTTAACACTAATTAGATCTAAGGAGAACCTTGCTCAAATCTTGGCACATTCATCGCTTCTTGCTCAAATCTTTCAAACTCACTCCATCCCATCTCTCGTCACCTTGCATGGTCTTAACGAGGTCCCAAAAACAAAAACAGATTGAAATGGCTGAGAAAGCTACTCTGACCTCTCACGATAGTGATGAGGAAATTTCTATGGAAGAGGTCCTCCAAATGCAAAAAGATTAAATATTTCAATGCATAATGGATAAGGTACTTGCCCAAGACCCTACTAAATTCTTTCTTCATTTAGCACAACTAGGAGTCAAGCTCCCTAAAGATTTTAACGTAGAATCTCTAAAAGAACCTGAGGAAGAAAGAAACCCTGAGGGAAGCACACATGAGGAAGTACCCACAGACAAAAGCAAAGCAACCATTGATTCCATGGATGCCTTAAGCTTAATGACCCAACAGATCCAAGCTTTACAACAACAATTCACGAACATGCAAACATGAGGATTAACTAAACATTATTCCCTAGAGGATATTTCACCATATCCTTTTGATAGAACCTTGATCATGATACCTTTCCCCTCTAAATTTGAGGTGCCAAAATTTGATAAATATCGAGGAAAGGGTGATCCAAGGGACCACATTAGGGAATTTAACACTGCATGCCTTGAAGTCGCCCATAATGATACTTATCTTATACGAGTATTTCCAAGAAGCTTAGGAGGACAAGCCATGGAGTGGTTTTCTAGACTACCACCCGATATTAGAACCTTTAACGAAATTGTGGACAAATTTGTCACACACTTCTCCTATAATATTGAGCATGACACCTTAATCTTAGATCTTTGTAACACTAAGAAAAAAGGTGGAGAATCTTTCGCTGCCTTCCTACAAAGATGGAGACAGCTGGCAAGTAAGTGCCCACATCAAATCCCTAAAAAACAAATGTTGGAAATGTTTGTCCATAACTTACAAACTGACCTAAGCTATTAGATACAGGTCCAATGTCCTACTTCCTTTAGTAAGGTCATTGAGATGGGTCTAATCATCGAAAAGGCTTTAATCGCCAAAGGTCAAATAAAGCTCTATAAAGACACTCCTAGTACCAATACCAACATAGATAAACCAAGATTCTAGACAAAAAACAAAAAACATTGTGAACGATGGGGTGGTAGATGCCAAGAATGCAACACCAAAACAACCAATCTTCAACTTATCAAATCTGCAAAACAACCCCCTGCAAAACAAACCAAGAAACACTAAATCATGGTTTACAAATTTTCAACCTAGGAGAAAATTTACACCTTTAGGAGAATCATTGGAAATTGCCCTACAGAAGTTAATCACAAGTAAGATCATAACACTTCCAATAGCGTAGGAATATGAACCAAAAGTCAAACCTCCTTGGTGGAACGATAACTATTTCTATGAGTACCACCGAAACAGGGAGCACAAAACCAATGACTGCATTGCACTCAAGCATACCATCCAAGATTTGACAGAGAAAAACAAAGTGTCACTTGATGGACATACCTCTAATAATGATCACCCGTTCAAGGATCCTCTTCCCAACTATGAGCAAGGAGGGTCTTCCAACCAAAACAACAGTGGAACTAACAACGCAAATTACACAAACGTCTCATTTGACTATGTTGTTAACCACATCTCAGGAAGTGATTCATGCATCAATGTGATCACTATAAACAAAGAGTCAGACTATAATGTTACCACACACAGTAACAGAGTCACTCTTAGAGGAGCCCCTACCCCTCCGGCTAATCAGTATAGTATCCTGGATCAACTCCATAAGACACCTGGACATATCTCCATTTTGGAACTTCTGTGTCTGTCCTCGTCCCATAGGGCCATACTTGACAAAGCTCTTTCTGAAGCCTCCATTCCAACGAACCTCGTTAAAGAAAAGTTTCAAACCATGGTAGGTCAGATTACCTCACCTCACTCCCTATCATTCACTGAAAAGGATGATATGTCAATCACCCAACCTCATAATGCCTCTCTTCATATCAAAGCCTTCATTCACAAACATAAGATAAAAAGGGTTCTAATCGATGGAGGAGCTAGTTTGAATATTTGCACCTTGAAGCTAATCCTTGCATTAGGGTTTGTGGAGAAAACTATTGATCCAAAAAAGAAAATCACTATCAAAGACTGTGATGAGGAGGAGAGAACTTCCAAAGGAACTGTTACTTTACCAATCAGAGTGGGACCTATAGTAAAAGATGTGGCTTGTCAAGTCCTCGATATGGAGCTAGCATATAACATTCTTCTTGGGAGACCATGGATACATGCTCTGAAAGCAGTACCGTCAACATACCACTAGTGTATCAAATTCCCCTACGAAGGTCAAGATATCACCATCCAAGGTGAACCCAACCCATTTTAGTATTGCACCTCCATTCATCCTAAACCTGAAGTGGTGATTCCTAACAACCGTGCCTCTGCTTCATCTTCATCCTGTGTTGACCCTGCTTCACTTGCTTCCACATGAAAATCTTCCCAACCCGACCTTAGACTCAAAGATAAGGGCATGGGTGAGTACACAATATCCCAATCCCTCTATTTGGCACAACTCCCCCTATCTCCCAGATCCTATGGAAGACCTATCCTGAACAAATCAAAAGTAGATAAAACTACCAAAGGTCCATTTATCAAATGGGGAAGCCTCGAAGATGAGAGCGATGAAAAGGATATCCTGCAATGGTTATATAAGGATGAAGGCAATTCATCAACGCAACAAGACCATCACACCACTATACAAATTGAACAATATGGTCAAGGATTCCAAATGCTAAAAAGAATGAGGTATTAAGGACACGGTCCACTCAATTCAAGAAAAGATGGTATCACTGAACCCATCCAACCTCGTACCTTAACAGCCTGAGACACTACAAGGCTAGGATACACTGGCACATCAAGAACCAACAGAGCAAATAAGAGTAAAGGCAAACAACCAAAAACATCTTCTAGTAATCTGGTTGATCAAATCTAGCAACTACAATGGGAAGTGAGACTGATTCCAATGAATATGAATGGGATAGTCTCTCAGAGCTATCTTGTGATGAAAAAGGTATCAATGTTGTCCATGAGTATGACCCAACCCATGCAAATGAGAGACAAGGTCCAAGGGCTAGACCACTAGAGTCTGACCCACGTAATAATGATAGTGAAAGTCATGAAGAAAGAATGATACCCCCCTTAATAGATCCGCTAATGGAGAGTACCATCGCAGACTTTGTCTGGGCTTATAATGACCTCCACAACACCTCTATCTTAACCATCAATACCATTAAACTAGACCAACCCAATGACCGCTTACCATTGTTACACCCTGAACTCATAGATTGGGACTTATAAGACACTACCCCTGAGCTCAATACCTTTCAGAATGATGAAGCCATCATAGACTATCTTGAGCTTAGAGATCGTATACCCGCAGGGAACCATAGAGCTGGCTATGCCATAGAACTCAATGACAAGGCTTATTTTGGAGAGAGTGCCAAGCCTTTTAGTCTCAAAAATGTCAAAATGAAAGAAAGATATAATGGTGAAAACTGCTCTGCGATAATGTTAGATCATGAAAAAAGTAAAAATATAGATGTATCTAATGGTGAAAACCTCTCTGAGGTGCCGAAGGATGGAAGGCTTGACCCTCTACCCAATCTCACACATTAGGAGAGATCTTCAATCTTGATAGAACTAGCAGAGTCGATCAATGTCAGCATAGGTGATAATCCCAGAATGATCCACATGGCATAATCTTTAACAGCACAAGAAAAGCCAGCATTCACTGAATTCTTCAAAAGAAAAGAAATCAATTTTGCATGGACATATGCAAACATGCCAGGGCTAGATCCAAATCTCATAATGCATCACTTATCCTTAGCTCTAGGAGTTAAGCCAGTAAAGCAAAAACTCAGAAAGATGCACCCACATGTGGCCTTCATGGTGAAAGAAGAGCTGAAGAAACTGTTAGATGTCAGATTCATCAGACCAATAGACTATCCTGAGTGGATTTCAAACATAGTACCAATTGCCAAACTAGATGGCAGAGTCTGAATATGTAATGACTTCAAGGACTTGAACAAATCTTGTCTGAAAGATGATTTCCCCCTGCCAAACATTGACATTATTATAGATCTCACGGTAGGAGACACCATGCTATCACTAATGGATGGTTTTTCTGGATACAACCAGATAAAAATTGCACCTGAAGACCAACACAAGACTCAATTCACATGTCCATGGGGCACCTATTGTTGGTGTGTCATGCCCTTTGGATTGAAAAATGCTGGTGCAACATATCAGAGAGCTATGACCACAATCTTCCATGACATGATGCACATTATAATGGAAGATTATGTTGATGATATCCTAGCAAAATCACTCACAAGAGGACACCTGGCAGTACTGGACAAAATCTTCAAAAGACTGGAACAGTTTAATGTGCACCTCAATCCAAAGAAGTGCGTGTTTGGAGTTACCTTAGGTAAGCTACTTGGATACATAGTGTCCGCCAATGGAATCGAAGTCGACCCAACTAAAGTAAAAGCCATCATGGAAATGCCGCCTCCTAAGAATCTCACTCAGCTAATGTCTCTGCAAGGAAAACTACAATCTATCAGAAGGTTCATTTCTCAATTGGTAGACAAGTGCCACCCATTTTCCCACCTCCTACATAAGAATGTCCCTTTCAAATGGAATGATTCATGTGAGCAGGCATTTTAGCAATTAAAAGAATATCTAATGAAACCTCCTATATTGATGCCACCGATTTAGGGTAAACCTCTGCTGCTGTATATCTCGGCCACACCAACAACTCTGGGATCTCTCCTCGCACAACAAAATTATGAAGGGAAAGAACAAGCATTATACTATATCAGTCGAACACTTGTTGGGTATGAACTGCAATACACACCAATTGAAAGAGCATGTCTTGATGTGGTCTTTGCCTCACAAAAGTGGAGACATTACATGTTATCACATTCAGTCAAACTAGTAACAAAAATTGATCCAATCAAGTACTTACTCAACAAAGCAGCCCTAACATGTAGATTGTCCAAATGGGTCATGCTTCTCAGCGAATTTGACATCGAATATGTGGACAAGAAAGTAATAAAAGGTCAAGTACTTGCATATCAACTAGTAGATACACCTCTAACAGATGATAGCCCTTTGAGTTTTGAATTTCCAAATGAATCTATCTTTCACATAACCACAACAACCTAGAAAATATATTTCGATGGCTCATATACTCAACATGGATCAGGGGCAGGTATCTTGTTGATCACCCCTAGTGGCGACACAATTTCTAAATCCTACAGGTTATTCTTCCCTTGCACTAACAACATGGTAGAGTATAAAGCCCTAGTCATTGGTATCAAGCTAACAGTTGAATGGAATATCCAAGAACATTAGGTGTATGGTGACTCACAACTGGTCATAAATCAAGTAAATAACAACTACCAAACAAAAGATGAGAAATTAATCCCTCACAAACAAATGGTAGATGACTTCAAATAATACTTTGTCAAGATCTCTTTTGAATAGATACCAAGGATTGAGAACAAAGCTGCAGACGCCATGGTAAAGATTGTATCTCTCCTTGATATTCCAAATAATCAATCACGTTATGAGTTCTTGGTAGAGCCAGCGTCCCGTCCTGCATATGACACACCTGAATCCCATATCATTTGCCACATTGTTGGAATTGATTCCCCCCTCTATGGAAAAATATTTGCCTATCTTAAAGAGAATACCCTCCCACCTGATCTCTCCAGTAACCAAAAACAAACCTTCATCCGTCAAGCATCCCGGTATGCCATTGTCGCCAATACCCTATATCGCAGAGGTCTCGATGGTACTCTCCTTAGATGTCTTGATAGTGAGGAATATCAAACCGCCCTGAACAAAGTGTACGACGGTATATGTGAGACCCAATCTAGTGGCCCTACCCTAGCCAAGAAACTCATACACATGGGATACTACGGGGCAACCATGGAAGATGATTCCTATCATTTTGTAAAGAAGTGCAAGAAGTGCCAAATCCATGGGAACCTGATACATGCACCAGCATAGGAGCTACAGCCATTAACGACTCCTTGGCCTTTCTGTCAGTGGGGAATCGACTTAGTGGGAAAGATTCACCCTCCCTCATCCAGCGGCCATAAATTCATAATCACCACCACTGAGTACTTCACAAAGTGGATTGAAGCCATGCCCTTAGCTAATAGCACAGGCAAGTAGATTGCCTCCTTTATCTTGAACTATATCATTTGTCGCTATGGTATCCCTTTGTCCATTATCATGGATAATGGACAACTTTTCAAAAATCAAGATGTCAATGTGACAAATTCCATATCTAGCACCACTTTTCTACCCCCTATTACCCCCAAGGCAATGGCCAGGCAGAGGCATCAAATAAAACTATTTTGAAAATCCTAAAAAAGACTGTCAATGATGCCGGCTGAGATTGGCATATTCAATTAAATCCAATGCTGTGGGCTTATCATACAAGCATCCGCACACCCATAGGTACAACACCATGCTCCCTGGTCTATGGATATAAAGCCATCTTGCCCATTGAAGTCGAGATCCCATCCTTGCAAGTTTCATTAAAAGGCCTTGTATCTGATGAAGAGTACAGAGTGTCTTGACTCCAAGAATTAGAGCTACTCGAAGAGAAGGCAACAAGCATTTAACCACCTAAAAGCTTATCAATAGCGGATGTCCAGAAGTTACAACCACAGGGTAAAGCCTCAAGTATTCCAAGTTGGTGATCTAGTCCTTAGAGAAAATCCTAGAAATCAGCAAGATCGAGAAAAGAAAGGCAAGTTCAAACCCAACTGGCTAGGTCCCTATGTCATCATTGCAGCTTATGGGTCAGGGGCATATCAATTGGCTACATCTGAAGGTGAACTGTTCGATGATCCTATCAACAATATGATGCAGAGCTCTAAGAGATTTTACAACTTCTCAAATCTCTACAACCTCACTACCTTCTTACGATCATTGCTTTCCTCTATCGGTAGGAAACTTCTTGTGTCTTCTCGAATTCCACCATCAACAACACTTTCACTATTGGCTCCACCAGAATGCTTCACCCCTACGCTTAGAGTTACTTTGATATCCATGACTCTTCAAGTCACCTTCCATGATGCACAGATACATTCAACCTTATGCATACATTACTTGACTTGCCAGGTCGGTTCCTTCTCTAACCGCTTCTGCCGGTCACTCATTGTATCCATCGAAATGCATATCAACAATGTACATTCAAAACATACCCTTTGTAACCTAGCCAAAATATACATTCTTCAATATGCATACAAAATCCATCTTTGACCTCCCATTGACCTCCTTTGTATCTTACCCAATGTACCTTCAAAATGTACATTCACTGTATACATTTGTAACATACAACCCCCCGATATGCAAATGTAGTATACTCACAGAATGTCACTCACATACAACTGCGATATACACATAGATTGTCTTCAATATACAATTGTAGGATATACACAGAATGATACTCACATACAATTGTGATATACACACACACTGTCTGTGACATACAATTGATGTATACTCACAAATTGCATAACCGACATGCTTTAGCAGTATACACTGAAAATGTCTCTTCACATACATCTACGGGATACTCACAAAATGTTCCTAACATACAAATGCAATATACTCACAAAATGTACAGTTAGAGATACAACCCAAAATCTTACGTTGAGGATGTCCTCTACAGCCAAACTCATAGATTCTATCTATCGAGCCCTAGCACATAGAGATGCTAGGCTCTCTACTAGATCCTCTGTTCCACTCTGCCATGATCATGAACAAAAAGAAAACAAAATAAAAAATTATTTACAGGGTCCATTCCACCGATTTCAAAGAAATCCACCAATGGAATGGTCTCAATCTTGCATCTTCGACGATAGAAAACTAGATTAGGTACCGAACAATTTGATGTAGAGAATATACACCCCACAATTCGATGTGTAAGGAATGTATGTAGAACACAGAACTTGTAATTGCAAACTAATAGAATTATAGTTTTTTGATCAAACTTCATCCTCTCCCCCTTGAGATCCCAGTCCTCAAAGTGTTTATAGTTTCTTTCCATTCAGTTCCAACCGGAATACAAAAAATTGGAGTTGTTATAACTTCCAACTGGAATATCAAAAAACTAATTGATCACACAACACATGTTTAATACATGACATGAATTAAACATCCTAGAACATCAACAACAAAACACACTTGATTTAATCATCCACATACCCCAATTGTCCAAGATGTTCAAATTGGCTTATCAAGCTTGCAAATTTGTAACACTGGTTCACATGATGGGGTCTTTATTACAAACATGAAATCACAACCACAAAGACTACATGTTAACACGAACAAACATAGAAATGCATAAAGTATGACAACATATTAAGACATTAGTCTTCTCCCTCATATGTATATTTGGCTTGTTGAAGAGGTGCTCCTACACCATACTGCTCAGGAGAAGAAATCTCAAGCCCACTTGAGATGAGAGTTTGAAGGTCTGTACCATGGTTTGTGATCTGATCTTCAGTCATCCAAACTACTTCTGAATCAGGTTTCATGTGTCAAGCCACCAAGTACTCCATGTACTCTTTATTCCTTGTCTTCTTTGCCACTCTTGAGTCTAAAATCTTCTTCAATTTTGGTGGATCATGCTTAGGAATATCATCATCTGTTGTACCCTATAATATTTCCTATCCTGCATCTGCATTATGCTTGTATGGAATTAAATCACATACATTGAAAATGGGTGATAATCCAAGGTTAGGATGGAGTTGGATCTCATAAGCATTCTTTCCACACTTCTTCAAAATCTGACATGGTCCAATCATCCTCTACATTAGCTTGGTATGTTTACCTTTTGGGAGCCTTTCTTTCTTCAAATGAACCCACACTAAATGTCCAACATCAAACTGTACATCTCTCTTCTTCTTATCAGCATATGCTTTGTACTTTAATGTGGTTTGTTGGAGTTGGGTCTTGACTTGATCATGCACCTCTTTGATGGCTGATGTAAAATCTTCTCCATCTGCACTAATAGACTCTCCTATAGGCAGATCTCTCAGCTCCAAAATACCCCTTGGATGAATGCCATATACCACCTGGAAAGGTGACTTCCCTGTACTCCTATTGATGGTGTCATTGTAGGAAAATTTTGCTTGTGGTAGGATGTTATCCCACTTCTCTCCATGCTATCTTGTCAAACACTTGAGCAGATTTCCCAATGAACAGTTAACCACTTTAGTCTGACCATCTATTTGAGGATGGTAGGCTGATGAGAAGGATAAGTTGGTTCCAAGCTTCATCCAAAGAGTCCTCCAAAACTGGCTGATAAATTTCACATCTCTGTCTAACACTATGCTCAATGGCAATCCATGTATTCTCACTATCTCTTTAAAAAATAGATCTGCAACATATGAAGCATCACAGGTGGTTTTACATGGCAAGAAGTGTGCCATTTTACTAAATTTGTCGACTACAACAAAAACACTATCATATCCCTTCCTTGTCCTAGGCAAACCCAATACAAAGTCCATGCTTATGCTCTCCCATGGCCTAGAAGGAATGGGTAGTGGCTGATACAAGTCTGCATTAGTTGATCTGCCTTTTTCTTTCTGACATATCACACACGCCTCCACAAATATTCTCACATCTGATTGTAACTTGGGCCAATAGTAATGCCTCTTCAAAAGATCAAGAGTCTTATCCAGACCAAAATTTCCTGCCATGGCCCCAGAATGTTTCTCCCTAATGATATTCAATCTCATAGAACACCGTGGAATACACAACTGTCCACCCTTGAAAAGTAATCCATCTTGGATCAAAAATTTAGAGAACTCAACATGATATTTGTCACCAAAGGAAGTACATACCTTGTAGATCTCTCCAAAGTCTTCATTAGCATCATACATGGTCTTCAAAGAGTCAATGCCAACACTCTCCAATTGGATCTGATTTATGGTTAGAGCCCTCCTACTCAAAGCATCTACTACCTTGTTCTTGACTCCTTTCTTGTGCTTGAGTGTGAAGGTGAAAGCTTGCAAAGTCTCCACCCACTTCATATGCCTATGGTTTAGCTTCTCTTGACTGTTTATGAAACTGAGGGTCTGATTATCTGTGAACACTATGAATTATTTTGGCATCAAGTAATGCCTCCATTTTTTGAGTGACTGTACTAGAGCATACATCTCCAAATCATATGATGAGTATCTCTTCTTTGCATCATTTAGTTTCTCACTGAAAAATGCAATAGGCCTACCTTCTTGACTGAGTACTGCTCCAATTGCCATGTGGCTTGCATCACATTCTACTTGAAAAATCTTGTTGAAGTCAGGAAGTGCAAGGACTAGCTGCTCTGCCACCTTCTTTTTCAATGTTTCAAATGAATCATCCGCCTCCTATGTCCAAGTGAATCTGCACTTATGTCCTCCTCTTATGGTTTCAAGCATGGGTGCACAAACATGACTAAACCCTTTTATGAACTTCCTATAGAAGGTTGCTAACCCATGGAAACATCTAACATCATTCATGGTTCTAGGAGTTGGCCAAGACAATATGGCACTTACCTTCTCTTGATCCATTTTTAGTTTTCCCTGTGAAATGACAAAACCCAAATATATGATCTCCTCCTGCATGAACAAACACTTCTCCAAGTTGATCATTAGCTGCTCTTCATGTAACCATTTGAGGA
Organism: Cunninghamia lanceolata; assembly: GCA_027924645.1. Taxonomy (NCBI): domain Eukaryota; kingdom Viridiplantae; phylum Streptophyta; class Pinopsida; order Cupressales; family Cupressaceae; genus Cunninghamia; species Cunninghamia lanceolata. The sequence continues at coordinate 7,590,167 of BSBN01000252.1, read as the reverse complement.
CCAAGTCTATATGTTTGAGGTATTCTTCCCTTGTATTACTGAAAATCAGAATGTCATCTAGATATACTATGACAAATTTACCTATGAATTCCCTTAAGACCTCATTCATCAACCTCATAAAGGTACTAGGGGCATTGGATAAACCAAAAGGCATGACCTTCCACTCATATAATCCCTCATTGGTCTTGAATGTAGTTTTCCATTCATCTCCTGGCCTAATCCTAATCTGATGATAGCCACTCTTTAGATCTATTTTTGTGAAATATTTAGCACCCCCCAAACAAACAAGCAAATCTTCTATCCTAGGGATTGGAAACATGTACCTAATTGTTATTTTGTTGATAGCCCTTGAATCAGTACAAAGTCTCCAAGTGCCTTCCTTCTTTGGTGCTAGGACAGTCGGTACTGCACATGGGCTTAAACTCTTGCCAATTAGGCATGTCTCCAACAACTCCTCAATCTGCCTTGCTACCTCTGCATTCTATTCTGGGGTAAGCTTATATGCTGCCTTGTTTGGAAGTGTAGATCCTGGGATCAGATCTATGCAATGGCTGATGTCCCTTATATGTGGTAGGGACCTTGGCATTCCATCAGAGATGATGCCTTTGTACTTGTCCAATAGCTCTTGGATAGTCAGATCTATGTACCTTTGCCTCTTCTCTCCCTTGACTTCCTACTGTTGTTCCTTATTCGCCTTTAGGAATGGAATTAGAGCATATGCAACTACACCTTCTTCTACTATCTCTTTTATGAATTTATTTACCTTCTACCATCATCACCTTAACTTCTTTCCCCTTTGATTCCTCCTTTTTCTCCATCAATGGTAGCAATTCTATCACCTTGCCATCCTTGGTGATTGAAAATGTGTTCCTAACTCCATCATGGTGTGCTTTTAAGTCATATTGCCATGGTCTCTCAAATAGGAGATGGCAAGCATCCATCTTGGCAATGTCAAACAATAATCTATCCTTGTATGTTCCATTTTGAAACTCCAGCCAAGCCTGTTCTTCCACAACTGTTTGCTAACCTTGGGTGAGCCATGAGACCTTGTATGGGCAAGGGTGTGGTAGTCTTCTAAGCTTAAGCTTTTCTACCATTTCAATGGACACAAAATTTTTAGTGGATCCGGAGTCAATCAAAACTTTACATACCTTTCCTCTTGCTTTGCAAGTAGTTCTGAAGAGAGACTTCCTTTGTGGGGGTTCTTTGTCAAGCACCTTCATGGTGGTCATTGCTCTCCTCATCATCAAAGCTTCTCCTCTCTCAGGATACCCATAACTGTTAGGAGCATTCACACTTTGAAAGGTGTTTGATCTTGTTACACTTTGACAATCAGACTCTTGGATTAGATTTGTCCTCCTTTCTCCCATTGAACTTGTTGCCTTTTCTGGACATCTACTGGCTATGTGGCCTTCTTGATTGCAATTTTAGTATCTGAGAGGTCCGCTGCCCTGAGATCTCCCCCTAAATGGTGGTCTTCTACCACTAAAGTTTCCTCTTTGATTGTAACTTCCCCCTTGGGTTTGACTGTTGTCTCCTTTGTTGTTCTCTTGATTTGATTCACCTTGGTATCCAAATCCATTTCCTCTGCCTCTGAAAGGACTTCTTCCCCCTCTTTGTTGTCTCCCTCTTCCTCTAATGTTCTACTCTTGTCTTCTCTTTAATTTCTCTTCCACTTTGAGTGCCAATTGGTAGCACTTTTGGACTGTATCTGGGTTATGCAGATTTAAATCTTCCTAGATGGCAAACCTCAATCCATTGAGGTACCTTGCCACCTTCTTGTCCTTGCCCTCCTTTACCTTTGCCTTGACACATAGTTTCATGAACTCTTCAATGTATGAACTGACATCTAACTCCTTCTGCTTCAAGTTTTGTTTCCTCTTCTGTAATTAGATGTTGTAATCTAATGGAACATAGGCTTCCTTCACTAAAACCATCATCTTCTTCCAAGTAGCAACTCTGTTCTTTCCCTCTTTCACCCTGTCATCTTGGATGAAAGTCCACCAAGTTAGTGTAGCCCCTTTCATTTTGGATTGGGCCATCTTCACGCTTTGGTGGTCTGGTATCTCCTCGGTCTCAAAGAAATTATTCAAGGAGTCAATCCACTCCATCACTGAATCAGGATCCATTTTTCCTACAAACACGGGTAGGTCTAGTTTCATATCCACGGTCCTTCTCTCCATGGATTTGAGGGCATTGATCAAGGGTCTCTGGTTTGTAGGAACCTCCATCTCTTCCTGCCTAGGGATCTTCTCTTCATCCCAGTCATCACCAGAATTTTCTTCTCCTTTCTCTACTTTGTCCCTCAGCTTCTCTAACTCATTTCTCAAGGCCTAATTCTGATCCCTAACTGCTTTGCTCTCTGCCAATTGTTTTTTCACTAGAACGGCCAAGCATTGGTCATCTTTTCCAGGTACTCTTGTGACCCCTCTTCGTCTGACATCTTGTCTTCTTCTTCTACCCAAAGGGTACTCCTTCACTCTGATACCACTTGATGCAGAGCTCTAAGAGATTTGTACAACTTCTCAAATCTCTAGAACCTCACTACCTTCTTACGATCACTACTTTCCTCTATCAGTAGGAAACTTCCCGTGTCTTCCTGAAGTCCACCATCGGCAACACTTTCACTATCGGCTCCACCAGAATGCTTCACCTTGATGCTTAGAGTTACTCTGATATCCATGACTCTTCAAGTTGCCTTCCACGATGCACAGATACATTCAACCTTATGCAGACATTACTTGACTTGCCAGGCCGGTTCCTTCTCTACCGCTTCTGCCGGTCACTCATTGTATCCTTCGAAATGCATATCAACAATGTACATTTGAAACATATCCTTTGTAACCTAACCAAAATATACATTCTTCAATATGCATACAAAATCCATCTTTGACCTCCCATTGACCTCCTTTGTATCTTACCCAATGTACCTTCAAAATGTACATTCGTTGTATACATTTGTAACATACAACCCCCTGATATGCCAATGCAGTATGAACAAAAAGAACACAAAATAGAAAATTATTTACAGGGTCCATTCCTCTGATTTTAAAGAAATCCACCAGTGGAATGGTCTCAATCTTGCATCTTCGATGACAGAAAACTAGATTAAGTACCGAACAATTTGATGTAGAGAATATACACCCCACAGTTTGATGTGTAAGGAATGTACGCAGAACGCAGAACTTGTAATTACAAACTGATAGAATTATAGTTTTTCGATCAAACTTCATCCTCTCCCCCTTGGGAGCCCAGTCCTCAAAGTGTTTATAGTTTCTTTCCATTCAGTTCCAACTGGAATACCAAAAATTGGAGTTGTTACAACTTCTAACCGGAATATCAAAAAACTAACTAATCACACGACACATGTTTAATACATGACATGAATTAAACATCCTAGAACATCAACAACAAAACACACTTGATTTAATCATCCACATATCCCAATTGCCCAAGATGTTCAAATTGGCTTATCAAGCTGCCAAATTTCTAACACTAATTCACATGATGGGGTCTTTATTACAAACATGAAATCACAACCACAAAGACTACATGTCAACATGAACAAACATAGAAATGCATAAAATATGACAACATGTTAAGACCTTAGTCGTCTCCCTCAGATGTATATTTGGCTTGTTGAAGAGGTGCTCCTGCACCATAGTATGCATCTTCACAAGTTCTATACCTAAAAGGCCCAATGTAAGAGAGTCAAAAATAATAAAAAAAATTGAAAAACTGGTCAAAAACAAACAAAAAAATTGAAAAATTAGAAAAATAACAAAAAAATTGTCCTCTAGTGAAAACCTAGCAAACAGGCACCTGGGATAGGTACCATGATGAAAACCTGGCAAACAGTGGTCATGTGTACTTTTAGCTTTTGTACAAATAAAAGCAAGTGGTGAAAACCTGGTAAATAGGCGCTATCTACAACAAACTACTTCCTCCATCTATCGTGACCTCATTTTTCTTGTGTCCATTGTATCATTCATCTTGAACCAGTCCTTCAAACCATTGTCAAACTACGTCACCTCTGAGTTATCATGTAGGCAAGGCCATTTTCAATGAGCCCTCGAGGCTCCGCTCCGCTCCCCTTCTTTCTTGTCCATTCCATCAAAGTGTCATCTATCCTGCTATCCATACCATTTCTACATCTTTTCCATCACCTAGGTCCTAGGTCCATCAGGTTCACCCCAAACTACATTGCCTCTGCGTCGTCACGTAGGTAAGGCCATTTAGAAATGAGCCCCTGAGGCACTAGGTCAATCCTTTAGGGTCTGTCTCTCCATGTCTATTTGTCATCTCACCCATAATAAGTTGATCCTTTGTCTAAACTAGGGGCAACTCATCGACCTAGTTACGAATTTGGATTCTTGAATGCCATGTATTCTAAGAGGATACCAATAAGGATTGTGATACCTTTCACTAGACAGGTGTGCACAGCAAAGCAAGCTTCCCAAAACAACAATCTTGGCATAAAATATCAACCTGTCCAAAGTAAACCCAACGTATACCGAAAAACTCAGACCAATTCTCTATCAATTATGGCAAAAAGACACATCTAATGCAAAAATATTTTGTGAACATGTTAACTTACAAAGTTTTGGATTTTTGTCATTATGTCTACCTATGCTACTCAAGGATGCCAAAAGCTAGAGATGCTATGATGGGGGCATAATAATTTTCTTCATCTACTGTTTGTGGTTTAATATTTAGTAATGTGATGACTTTTGTCTAACAACATGATTAGCAAAAGATCATTGAGGACTTCGGAGGTCTAAACATGAAAAGGGGCAATCCTTGTCTGTTGAAACGCAAGAAATATTCGGGTCATCTGGATTCAATTTTGACTAGATGCTTGTATTAACTTGCTATATCAAAATCCATGTAAGTAATACTCAGGTCATCTTGGTTTAATTATACCTAGATGCTTGTATTTTCTTACAACATAATAAATGCTCGATGATGAAATAAGCACTTCAAAATAATTGCAACATCAAGATGAAAAATATCCATATCCATATCCATATCCTATTCCATATCCATAATGTATCCAATTGCATCTCATATCCGTATCCATATCCATTTACATTTCGCATACTATCCCATGCAATAAAAATTCTATGCAGAGTATCAATGTTTACAAATAAAAGCTTTTGATTTCTTCTGTCGAGTCATTCTTCTATCAATCAACTTTCTATCTATCTTTGTGGTCCATTCTTCCCAATCCAGTCAATCTAAGCAATGATCCACATGCAAGTCCATACTTAATCCATACCAATCAAATCATGTCAATCTTGTCAAATGATCCATTCACAATCAGTGGTCTTGATCCTTGTCTGGTTGTAAACCAACTTGATCAGTTATAATCAAACATTTGTCTTATACAGGATGTAGCATTGTCGAGATCAGACCAATACACACATCTTACATGACATGCTTCATTTCCTGAAACCAAACAATGTCCTTCGTGTTGCTATAGGGATCTATCATTCCCCACCATGACAACACTATTGTATATTGTTATCAGTATATCGTTGGTTTACTGCTTGACAGGGGCAATACCTTGTTTGTTCTTGTATCATTTGTGCATACTCACTTGCTTGTGTGTGTTATCATTTTATCTTGCATCGTGTATCATTCGGCTCTTTCTTCAAACTATTTTTTTTCTTCATCCTAACCTATCTTCCACCTTCTTCTTCCTGAGATTGTCCGTCTCATGCCTTCTGCCTTCTTCCTGTCCAATCTCCCGAGGGGGCATCCTATCGTCGTTAAACTTGTACCAGGGGCAAACTGGGGCATGTATCAATTTTAGACAATCTTATTCTTTGAAACAATGTGATAAAACACATTGCATCAAAGAGGGGCAAAATGTATACACCTAAAAAATGACACGACTCTGTCTAAATAAATATTTTAAATATTTATTTAAGTCTACCTTCCTCTATCAATAAATAAATAATTAAATTTATTTATTCGATTCATATTCCTCTAAGTTAATTAAATATTAAAATATTTAATTATCTCTTCTAAAGTCAAAATTAAATAAAATCCTTTCTATTATTAAATTCTTCCAAGCAATTAAATAATTCTAAATTATTTAATTAAGTCAAAGTCTATTCCTCCAAATTTAAATAAATCATTTAAATTTATTTAAATCCTCTCACTCTCCAAAAATAAAATATAATTAAATATTTTATTTATTCTTCCAAATCATGTGCAAGTAATTAAATAAATTTATTTATTTAATTTTGCTTTCTTATCTTCCAAATCTTCTAAAAATAAATTCTTCTTGTGATACAAAAGCAAAAGCTGAGTTAACTGATTTAAAGCTATCAACAAAACTCTTAAATTAGAAAAATATATTCTAATTTAAGAAATAGAAACTCATCCTCATCAAGAAAGCAATTAACTCAACAAAGCATCTTTTTGAATGACACATGTCCTTCTTCTATTCGCGCACGTTCTCTCGAACATCCTCTACCATTGATCTTCTTATTCTTTCTCAACCGTTGATCTTCTCCTTCACAAATCTATAAATACAACCCTCTCCTTCCATTTTCATATATCAAGCTTTCAAGTAAACTTATGCTACAGAATCCATAGCACGCCATTGGCACCCCCATTTTCACATCTACCATCTATCATCCATTTCACATTGTGTTGAAGCTCATCTTCAACACAACAAGTATCCGAGCCGTTTCTCCTTGTCATCTTGAGGAATCAAAGCAAGGAAGCAAGCTTCCTGAGGGCCATCTTCATCACCAAAAGATCAAAAGAGAATAGGTGAACAATGGAAATCGCGAGGTAAAAAGGTTGTGAGTATCATTTCTTCTTCTATTAAATCCTTATTTACTTGTACATTCCATTGATGTTTTGGGTTTTTATTATTCATTTTGATTATTCCATTTTACCCGTTACAATATGTAGTTATGGGAGGTGTGATGAATGTGTCGATTGATGAGATGTGATGAGCGTGGTGATGGATGAGTGATGTCTTTGGAAAATGAGTGAATTTGGGATAAATGTCCCTAATGTAAACAAGGATCCATTCCTAACCTTAGGTTAAGGAAATTTGCCCCCATTCTAGTAAAGGGTTTTATTATGGAGAAAGTTGACGGAGACTTAGGTGAACTCACTTAGGATAAGTGAAACTAGATGGACTGACTATGGATTAGACAAGGATAGAAGACTTAACACTAACCGATTTCCAAACCATGATAGATGGACAATTGGGAATGCGAGGGTTAATGAGTTTTATTATGGGTGGCCTTGTTTAATTATGAAAATGAGATAGATGGATAGGAAGACCGAATAGATGGTAGTATTGATTCCTACACATAGTGCTTGTTTGCCAGGTTTTCACTATGGTACTTATCCAAGGCGCCTGTTTACCAAGTTTTCACTAGAGCATGAACATTTTTTTTGTTATTTTTCTATTTTCTTAATTTATTTTATTATTATTATTATTATTTGGTTTTTTTTTTTTTTTGTTTTTGTTTTTTTTAATTTTTTTTGTTATTTTCTGCTAGGATATTCCTAAGAATCAAGCATAGAATTTCTTGAGATGAACACTGTTGATGGGTTCATCAAGAGGAATTCCTTCAGGTGTTGCTAGGGTATAAGCCCTTGATCCATATGCTACTATGATGATGAAAGGCCCAACCAGTTAGGTTCAAATTTACCTTTCTTTTCTCTATCTTACAAGTTTCTCTAATTTTCTTTTAGGACTAGATCACCCACTTGGAAACGTCGTTCTTTGATTCTTTTGTTGTAACTACAGAGTAGGTGATTTTGATAAACCTAAAGATGGTTTAATACTGCAAGCAGTCTTTCATCAGGGAGCTCCAATTCATGTAGCTTGGATATTTTGTATTCCTCTACATCAATCAGATGTTTCATGGAGACATGGAGAGAGGGGATCTCGACCTCTATTAGAAAAATAGCTTCAGTTCCATATACTAAAGCATAGGGTGTGGCTCTAGTTGGGGTTCAAATGCTTGTTCTATAGGCCAAGAGGGTGGGATTAATCTAGAGATGCCAATCATGGTCGGCTTCATTGACTATCTTTTTTAGTATTTTAAGGATTATTTTGTTCGAAGCCTTAGCCTAGCCATTGTTTTGGGATAGTACGACGTAGAAAACTGATGTTGGATATGATATTACATGCACAAGGCATAGACATCTTAGTTTTTGAATGGTTTACCATTATCAGTTACTATAGCCATAGGGATACCATACCAGCAAATGATATAGTTTAGGATAAATTTAGCAATTTGCTTGCCAGATATGTAGGTCATGGGAATAACTTCCACCCACTTCGTAAAATACTCAGTGGTGGTAATTATAAACTTGTGGTCGTTTGAAGAAGAGGGATGTATTTTGCCTACAAGGTTGAGTCCCCATTGTGAAAATGACCATGGGGTGGTCACTAGTTCTAGTTGATGAGTAGGCGCATGAATCAAATCTCCATGCTATTGACACTGAAGACATTTTTTGGAGAATTGGTTGGCATGTTGTTCCATTGTGGGCAAAAAATATCCAGTTCTGAGTAACTTCTTTGCTAGGTTGGGACCGGTGGAATGTACTCCATAGTTACCCTCATGTACATCCCTTAAAGTGGTTTCAACTTCTTCCAAGTTTAAACATCTAAGGAGGATACCATCAAGACTCCATTGGTATAGTGTATCTCCTAGGATGGTGAAATGGGAGGCTTGGTGAATGAAAGTTTTCTTTTGTATTGATGCAGATTAGATGGGAGGGTGTTGTTATGAAGGTAGTTGTATATATCCTAATACCACGTCGAGTTAGGACCAACAAGCTTGCAGATGATTTCAATTTGTGGGATATCAATAGATGGTATTAGCAGCTATTCTACCAAGAACTCATAGTTTTGCATGTTGGTCAACATGTCTAGCTGATACCCTGTAGTCACCATTGCATCAATAGCCTTTTTGTTAACTCTTGGGATCTAATCAAAGGAAAGAATGCAAAAGTGTTGTTTATAGTTGTCCACCATCTTCTTATAGGGCATCAACTTGTTATGCTTAGTTTGATATTTGTCTGTGACTTGACGAATGACAAGTTGAGAATCTCTGAACACCTGAAGCTACTTGATGTTCCACTAGATAGCCATTCGAAGAATTGTTAGTAATGCTTCATACTTGGCTATGTTGTTGGTACATGGGAAAGCAAGCTGATATGATTTAGGGATACAATTACCTTGTGGAGTGATGAAGAGAATCTTTACTCTAGAACCATGCTGAGTGTATGACTCGTCAAAGTATAGTTTCCACTCGACTGATGTAGAGAGGTTGAAGATCCCTTCATCCTGAAACTTAGATAGCATGGGGTGCGTATCTGTTAATGGAGCCTCAACTAGTTGGTCTACAATTACTTGCCCTTTTATAGCTTTTTGATCCACATATTCGATGTCAAACTTAGTTAGGATCATTACTCATTTCGCTAGGCGTCCTGTAAGAGTTGCTTTGGAAAGCAGGTATTTCAAAGGATTGACCTTGGATATAAGCTTTGTATGTTGGTTCAAGATTTAGTGCCGCAACTTTTGGGAACCAAACACTACTTCTAAACAAGTTCTTTCCATAGGGGTATAGTTGATCTCATATCCCACTAAGGTACGACTAATGGGCATGTGCACAAAGATGGGGGACCAAAAAGTTGACAAAATCACTTTTTGGTCCATTGTGCTTATAACACAAGCACGTTATAATGCGCTTGTGTTATAACGTGCTCATGTTATGGCTCGTTAGTGGCTTGGTCACTACCAAGCCATAACACGAGCGCATTATAATGCACTCACATTATTAAAAACATAAAAAATAGTGTATTTTTTATGTTTTTCATGATGCGAGCGCATTATGAAAAACATAAAAAATACACTATTTTTTATGTTTTTAATAACGCGATCGCGTTTTTTAAATCTTTTATAATGTGAACACATTTTAACGTGCTTGCGTTATAACTTGCCTTGGAAACTACCAACCCTTAGGGTTGGATTTGTTTTGGGCATCCAACCCAAAGTGTTGGACATGCATGTCAATGCCCAAAGACATGTTTTTTTATAAAATAAAGAAAAACAACTAAATGTTGAGCATGCTATCCATCAGGTTTGCACAATTTTTAATGTTAATCTAAAAAAATGCCACAGTAATGTCAAGCTCTCTCTTACCTTTCTAACCATAGAATTTTTTCTACATTTCGAATATGTTAAGGTTTTGATCTTCAATTTCTTTTTCTAGTGTCTTCCTTTTTTACCAAAAACCTATGTATAGTATTTTTCATGTCATTTTTTAATTTGTTCATCCAAATTTGAAAAAAATTACATTTTTTCATTCTAGACTCTATTCTATACACATTAAAAAAAAACTAAATTTTGATTAGTTTTCAAAAAAATTAGGGGGGAGCATGCTCAACTTTTTATTTTTCAGGATGTGTCCACTTTGAAAATTCATAAAAAATCATATATTCATTAAAAAATTAGCAGAAAAATCAGGCATAAACTATATGATGTTAGCTAATTTTCCACCAAAGCGATTTATGAAATACTTAAAAAAAGTCAACATTTTAGGGGGAGCACACCATATGCTATGTTATGTTTTTCTGAGAAAAATAGGACCAATTTGTGTGCTCCCCCTTTTTGAACCCCTTAATCTCAACCATTTTTGAAAAAAATTAGTAGTTTAGAAACTAGATTCAGAGCACTACAACTATTATTTTTGTTGTATCTTCAAATTTTGAGTGTAACTATCTTCAATTTCTCATCCAACATCAATGTCTGCTGATTTTAGAAAAAAAGTGGCATCTTAAGACCCCCTTTTGGTCCCTCATCTTTGTGCACTTACCCTAATGTAGTAAATTGTCTATTCCTTACCTGAGTCATCGTTTTGTCTAAGGAGTACCCCCAAGGCTACTGATGTAGTGGAAATGTAAAGTAGGAGAGGTTTCCTGATTACTAGAGGCATCAACATTGGAGGTGAAGCAAGATAAACTTTTAGCTCTTCAAAGGCATCTTGGAACTTATTGTCCCATTCGAATGTGACATCCTTATGAAGTAAGTGCGAGAAGGGTTGACATTTGTCTGCCAATTGTGAGATGAACCATCGAATAGACTGTAGATTTTCCTAAAGACTTCTTAACTATTTAAGGTTATTAGGCATAGACATTTCAACAATAGCTTTGACCTTTGTAGGGTCAACCTCAATGCCTCATCAAGATACAATATATCCCAGTAGCTTGCCAAATGTCACACCAAAGACACACTTCTTTGGATTTAGCCTTAGTCAATATTGCTCTAGCTGATCAAATATCTACTCCAACACCTTTAAGTGATCTGCCCATGTAGATTTACCTAGGAGGCCATCGACATAATCTTCCATAATGGTATGAAACAAATCATGGAAGATTACCATCATCACTCATTGGTATGTAGCGCCAGCATTTTTGAGGCCAAAAGGCATGACCTACCAATAGTAGTTACCCCAAGGACATGTGAAATCCATTTTATCTTGGTCCTCAGGTGTGATCATGATTTGGTTGTAGCCAGAGAAACCGTCCATGAGAGAAAGCATTTCATGTCTTGTTAAATCTATGATGATGTCAATGCTGGGCAGTGGAAAATCATCCTTGGGACAGGATTTTTTCAAGTCTTTGAAATCTTCACAAAGTGAATGCCTCCATTTGGCTTGGAAATAGGCACTAGGTTTGAAACCCACTATGTATAATCCATAGGACATCTAAATTTGGCATCAAGTAGCTTCTCAAGCTCAACTTTGACCAATAAAGCAATTTGTGGGTGCATCTTGCACAATTTCTACTTGATTGGTTTAGCTCGTAGTGAAACTGATAGATGATGGACTACTAATGCAGGATCCAATCCTGGCATGTCAGCATAAGTCCAAGCAAAGTTGACTGCCAAGAACTTTGTGAAGTCCTTATTTTCCTATGGAGAGAAAGAAGTCTCTAAGAATGTGATCTTGGGATTTTGGACCGTGCCAAGATTCATTTCTTGAGATTTTTCCACCAATAAAGAAGACTTCTCTTGATATTTTGATGGTGGGGGAAGGTCAAATCTTTCATCCTTAGGCACCTCAAAGAGGTTTTTACCATTGGATGTGTCCTTTCTTTTTACTATTTTGAGATCATAAGGTGCCTCAGAGAGGTTTTCTCCTAAGGATTGATTTATTTTATTCATATTTTTGTGACTGAAAGATTTAACATTCTTCCTTAAATATGCAATAGGAGAGAGATCCATGACAAAACTTGCCTTATCATCACCTTGGGGTATACAATCTCTAAGTCCCAAAAATAATGCAAGAGTGTTACATCCCTAACTTTGACTATGTTTTACTTTTTACTTTTGAAGCAATTAGTAGATGATTATGTGTAATTCAAGGATTTGACGTTTAGTAAAAATGTCTAGAAAAATCAATCTTTTCATGAGTTATGTTTATTTGGCTATAATTGACATGTGATTATAAGTTGTCAAGATGTTATGATTTCCTGAGGATTATGAAATAATTATTGATACACTAATTTCAAGTTGGTTATTGGAAGTTGCACTCAGAAAATAGGTTTCTGCCGCTTCGAGAAAGGGAGGGAGAGCATCATCAGAGATAAGGGAATAGATATAAGGAAAATAATAGTTTGTTGCCATCTTAAGTCTTGTGTTGGTGCAAAATGGTGAACCTAGTTGAGTCGGGTAAGTTTTGGTCTAAGTTTATTCTCTGACTCAACAAATTGTTGATGTAGTCTAGAGTCCTTTTAATGTCATTTAATGTCAACCTATTCATTTTGGGGAAAGCAATGTCGTCAAGGTTGTATGTTAGTCATTTTGTGACTAAGATGACTTTATGTTAGAAATGTCATTCTTTGCATCGTAAATGAGTTTGCACTGCGTCTTCAATGACGTGGTTGATAGAATTGATAGAGGGCTTCTTATTAATAGTTTTAACATCAAATTCCATTTTTGTCTAATTGGAATTGACGTGATTCTCTTCTATACATATAGAGGAGAATATCTTGAGTGGTTAGTTTGAGGTTGATTTGAGGTTTTATTTGTCTAAATCTTTTCAATTTCATTGGTTCCTTCAAGGAGGTCATTGTTAAGTTGAAAGGAAAGTGGACATTATAACCCACTAATCCATCTCCTTATATGTTGACTTCCACATGAATTTGGCTATTTCGTCAACATTAGGGGAGGGAGTGGTCATTAAGACCAACTATCCCACTAACATTTGATGATGTAAAAGCTTGTTTGTAGGCTTATATTTTGGAGATAACCATGCAGCTATGGAGAATCATTAAACCACATAGTAGTGGAGTAGTAGCTAATAGAAGACTTTATAGTTAAGTTATCGAGGACTCTTTACTCAACCATAACCACCTTCATCATTTATGCCTTCGTGGAAGTGATAATTGGTTAGAGTGTTATGAGAATCAATTTGGAATGGGGCTAATTTTAAGGTAAAGATGCTTGACCCCTTTATGCTCACTAACTGTCCAACACAACCACTACCACTCAACCAACAACATTTTAGGGGTTTCCCTATAACAATTTTGGGGAAAAAAAATGTCAGAGGAGCTTCATTTTCTTTGCCACATTCCTCTTTCCTTGCATACACAGGTGGGAACTTCATAGTAGCATCCATCAAAGAAGAATAAAGGCAGATTTTTATTCATCTTATAGCTAGAAATACTCTGGTAGACACATATGGGAAGTCTAGAAGCATGGACAAGTTGAAGAAGGCTCTGTGCATTCTACAAACTGGTGCTCTCAATAATACATTTTCAAAGAAACCATGTGCCAAAAAAAAGAGCTTAGGAACAATGATTTGAATGTCCATCAAAGAATAGTGGAGGCGAGTTTCTACCCAAAATTATGGTTGTAGATGTTCTAGTGAGAGACATTTTTGTAAAATGTGTGAGGGTAGACAAAGTGTTAATTATATATGCTCTTGGGGATGAGTAGATAATGCTCAGGAAATGCAGAGGACACTAACATTTTTTAAACTCGTCGGTTGATCATGTCTATTTTTCTTAAAAACCTCTTATATGCGAAGAAATATAAATAGAGGGGCGTGGACAGTTTAACGAGAACAGTGAGTTTTTCAATAAAGGGAGGAATAACCCTTAAGAAATGGAGAAAAAGTTTTTTCTATGTAGAGAATGATGGTTGGATTCATGGAAATAAGACATACAAAGATGCAACCTTCGAAGAATAAGACTCCACAGTGATTTGGAGATGGACTATGTAAGTTCAGTGAGAATCCATTGGCCTTAGAGGTAAGGCTATTACTTAGCATAATTTATGTTATTCTTAAAATGTGTCAATTCTTTCTGTATAAGTCTTGCACAAATTATATATATATATATATATATATATATATTTCTTTGGGAAGTATAGTTTTTTTTAGGTATTCAACTATCATAAAACCAAACGAGCTATTGTATACATGCAAAGTTTACATCTTTTGAGTTCTCAATCGAAGACTAAGAAGTCTTTTGAACTAAGGAAAGATGTTATGGAGATAATAAGATCTTAGTACTTAGTAAACTTAGATAACCCTGTGCTACTGAAATGGTTAAAGCTCAGGTTATTTTTCTTATGATGTTACATAGCACAACATCCCTAGTTTGAGGAAGAAGAAACCAAACCAATTGGAATGCTTACACGGGTATGTGGATAACTCTTTATAATCAATTTGGATTTGCAAGATGAACGTATCTGATGACTGTTAGTTCATGTGCTTTATATATATGGTGTTTTATTTTGAATTGGTGAAATTAATATGTTGTGGCCTGGGTATAAGCATTGTACTACAACCTATATATTAGTATTCTATTATCACCTATCTTGAAGTGTAATCACAACCATTTTATTAATATTTCTACATATGTCTACAAAATTATATTAGCCTTGATTTATCCTCATTCTCTAGAGGAAAATGAAATACTTTAAGCTTTCTTTAATGTCCTTACTAATTTAACCATAATCATGTTTGCTACAATCTACATAGATGTCTGAAGAACATTGATCAAATGCCTATGCTACTACATTTAGCATGCATGTCTTCTAAGGCACTTGCAATTTTGACTCCTACTGGAATCCCTTCTTCTATTTTAAACCTAATTTGATTAAAGGTTCCCATAATTTATAGCCACCCTAGAGAGACAAAGAGGGCGCAGGCAATAATAGAAGTCGAATCTTATTATCAACCCTGTCTAGATGATATTGTGAGGTATATTTTTTTATTCACATAATATGACCTTCAGGTCTTAAGATGCTTATAAGAATTGAGAGATGGTTTTTGTGTCTTGATGTTGCTTTTACCTAAGACCTTTAAAAAATCATGCAACAATTCAGTTTAGCCATACTAGGCAATCTTTGAGTGGAACTCTTATGAGGGTTTTGAGAAACGCGAGTTCGTGGCCTTGTCATGAAGATTGACTTGTTGTCAATTACAGTTTTGTTGTGAATTTATTTTACTGTCCAAACTAATTCATTCAGTGTATTTTATGCAAACATCGATATCCTTGAACTTGTAAATAATAAAGACCCAGCCATAGAAATGGGTAAAGTTATTGGAAAAAACTCTTATGGAGTTAAAAAGAATGGAAGTTTGAAGTTTGACACCAAACTGAGCTCTAACTCTATGTTAGAGTTTTGTCTCATCAGCCTTGAGGTTGAGTTTATTATCAATCATGACTCAAAACCCATTGAGCTTTAAAATCTTGAATTTCATCAAGAGTACTTGCATGGTAGTATTATCATGATTCTAATAGAGGATAGAACCTTGTATTTTATATAACTAAAATGAAATAAGGTCATTATGATATTGATATGGCTATATGGCGACAAAGATATAGTTTTCCTTATGAGAAACACATTCTTCTTGTTATATTATATTACAAAGATAGGGGAATAGGTGATCCAAGAATGTGGAAAACTTGATAACCCTTAATTAGAAACTATTGCTTATGTTATTTTCTCGAAAGAGTATACTAGGAGACTTAATTTAACTTCTCCTGTGTTTAAGATTGAAACTAGAAAACCAAATCAAGGGTATAGGAATACCGGGAGATGGAAAATTATACTTCTTATTATTGATGCAATTGAACTTATTTAGTGCCTTTTGCACAAAAGACGATGTTAACTCAATGTTGGGTATTCCTAATATGATCTATTCTAAGATGGGTATGTTGGGAGATTTGAATCTCAACCCCACCTATTTCTTGTACTTAAGATTGTTGATAAAGTTTTATTGACATGTATTCGAAGGATGGCAATACATATGAGATCATAGCCTATCTTTAATGGAAAGTTAATAGACTTAAGTGGACCAAGAGGTTGATAGTATTTTGTTAGCTTCTTTGAGTCAAACCTATTAGGGTTGGAAGATCAAACTTAGTCAAAAGACTAGTTACGAAAAATGATAGTATTTATCAATAAATTATATGAATGAGGATGCACCTCATATACTAGAATTATTCATGTTTTGTGAAAGAGGTTTCAAACAAGGCCAAGTGGTCTAGAGGAGACTAGTGGTAATTGATTCCATGTTATATTATATACTTATGTTATTATCTATGGAACACAAGGATGTTTAATATTTCCACATATTGGGTTATAGAAGTTAAACCCTAGTATTAAACCAAAAGGATTTGGGTAACCTACAACTCTTATGTCAGATGCAATATTGTTTATTTATATTATGGTAGAGAAAACCATATTGGTCGATAGTGAAAAGTTGAGAAAACCATAGTGGTCGACAGTGTAAGGTTAAGAGAACCATAAAACAAGACAAGAAGAGTCTTAGTAGTACTTTATCAAATTTAAGCGATTCTAGGGTAGAGTCGAAACTTGTTATATGGCACCAAAGATGTTTTGATTGTTGAGTCAAAAAGTGGAGTGATAGGAGGTCATAGACCCTAGTGCATTGCAAGTATGCTAGGAGGGACTCTTCAAAAGGTTAAGAATACCTAAAACTTTACGTTGCATGTATATCCTAGATTGAGGATTACTTCTAAGTCAGATTGACTAGAATGGATTTTCAGTACAGACAAGCTTATGTCTAGAGTTACTAAATGAAGAAAGTCAAACTGAAAGATGAGATAGTTCCAAGTCAAGTCAGAGGTGTGTGTGTAGATGTCATGACCAATCAGTATGATCATACTTAGCTAGAAGGGATCTAGAGTTGTATGATCGATTGAAGTTATGTAGGACATAGCACTAGGACTCAGATTGCAAGCACTTGTTGATTTCTTATATCTATACCCTTTGTGAAGGGTAGGGCCACTTCCAAAAAGGAAGGTGTGTGGGGGACCACTAGTCTGTGGTTGGAGGTAAAGCACTTGGATGATGCTCTCCCTCTAAAGTAGAAGACTCGTCAAAGCTCGTGAAGACTGATATCAACATTCCAGATGTAGTTTACTCCATGTTATGGCTTATGATAGTCAAACTTATGAGGTAAAACTACTCTTTTGCCAAGAACATTTTATGTAATGTAAATGTAAATTGAAAGGAATTCAATATGATTCTAACTTTGAGTATGTTATGATTTCAAGGTTGAAATTATATAGAAAGCTTTACTTTATTTCTTGTGATAATGCAAATGTTTTTTTTTTTTAAAATTCTCTCA
Source organism: Cunninghamia lanceolata (assembly GCA_027924645.1). Lineage (NCBI taxonomy): Eukaryota > Viridiplantae > Streptophyta > Pinopsida > Cupressales > Cupressaceae > Cunninghamia > Cunninghamia lanceolata. The sequence continues at coordinate 7,572,510 of BSBN01000252.1, read as the reverse complement.
CATGATTACCAAGTCTATTTACTTTCTTGTAAATTCTTGAGTTTATTCAAGTATTATGATAAGGGATGTTACATATGGTATCAGAGAGAACTGGGTTCAACACATGGACCTATGAGCTCACTACGAGAAAACTCATTAAACATTTAGCTGATTGGCTAAGATTTAAAATTGGTTTGATGCCAGAATGGCATAGAGAAAAAACAAATGATATCTTCATCAGTTAGTGTGTAGTAGCACAAGAGATAGACATAAAAGTTAATTCATTTGAATGAATTCTTTCCAGGAAGGGTGATAAACTGGACTACATGACCTCACTATGTCATGTTACGCTTAATTAAAAACCTTGGTCAAGGTGATGCTACTAATTGATAGCGTCAGTCTGTTTTCTTGTCCCAGATATGCACCCAGTCAGAGGTCATACTAGTTAGGAGTTGCCTATAGTGTATGACCAACTAGGGATTGTGTATGGTCAAACACCAGTCTCAAATGGCATTAGATTTTCCTTCCATTACTTCTCTACGAAGGGCCGGGTCTTTCCAGTAGATATGGCATGGGTGACTAGTAAGTCCGTGGATGGGTGAAAAAACACTCTGATGAAACAAAATTTGTACTCAATGAAAAGTCCAGTGGGACTAGTATCCAGAAGGTATTATGACATGGAAAGTTTACCATGATTTTATATCAAAGATTTTCTCAATTGCTTACGTTTTTGTAGGATAAACAATTTTTTTTAATCTTATTAAGGTTTCAGATGCATTGGATCATCGAGGACGATGAATCTTATGGGGGGAGATATTTTACATCCCTAACTTTGACCGTGTTTTACTTTTTACTTTTGAAGTAATTAGTAGATGATTATGTGTAATTCAAGGATTTGACGTTTAGTAAAAATGTCTGGAAAAATCAATGTTTTCATGAGTTATGTTTATTTGGCTATAATTGACATGTGATTATAAGTTGTCAAGATGTTATGATTTCCTAAGAATTATGAAATAATTATTGATATACTAATTTCAAGTTGATGATTGCAAGTTGCACTTAGGAAACAGGTTTCTACCCCTTCGAGAAAGGGAGGAAGAGCATCATTAGAGAGAAGGGAATAGATATAAGGAAAAGAATAGTTTGTCGCCATCTTAAGTCTTGTGTTGGTGCAAAATGGTGAACCTAGTTGAGTCGGGTAATTGATACTCTACCCTTTTGGTCTAAGTTTATTCTCTGACTCAACAAGTTGTTGATGTCGTCTAGAGTCCTTTTAATGTCATTTAATGCCAACCTAGTCGTTTTGGGGAAAGTGACATCATCAAGGTTGTACGTTAGTTGTTTTGTGACTAAGATGACTTTATGTCAGAAATGTCCTTTGCGTCATAAATGTGTTTGCGTTTTGTCTTCAATGATGTGGTTGACAAAATTGATAGCGTGCTTCTTATTAATAGTTTTAACATTGAATTCTATTTTTGTCTAATCAGAATTGACATGATTTTATTCTATACGTATAGAGGAGAATATCTTGAGTGGTTAGTTCGAGGTTGATTTGAGGTTTTATTTCTCTAAATCTTTTTGATGTCATAGGTTCCTTCAAGGAGGTTGTTGTTAAGTTGAAAAGAAATTGAACATTATAACCCACTAATCCATCTCCTTGTATGCTAACTTCCACGTGAATTTGGCTATTTGGTCAACGTTAGGGGAGGGAGTGGTCATTAAGACCAACTATCCCACTAACATTGCATGATGTAAAACCTTGTTTGTAGGCTTATATTTTGGAGATAACCATGCGGGTGTGGAGAATATTTAAACCACACAGTAGTGGAGTAGTAGCTAATAGAAGACTTTACGGTTAAGTTATTAAGGACTCTTTACTCGACCATCACCACATTCATCATTATGCCTTTGTGGAAGTGATAATTGGTTAGAGTATTATGAGAATTAGTTTGGAATGGGGCTACTTTTAAGGTATAGATGCTTGACCCCTTTATGCTCACTAACTGCCCAATGCAACCACTCCTACTCCACCAAAAACATTTTAGGGGTTTGCCTATAACAACTTCGGGGCAAAAAAATATTAGAGGAGCTTCATTTTCTTTGTCATCATCCTCTTTGCGTGCGTACATAGATGGGAACTTCAAAGCAACATCCATCAAAGAAGAATAAAGGAAAATTTTTATTCATCTTATAGCTAGAAATACTCTGGTAGACACGTATGGGAAGTCTAGAAGCATGGACAAGTTGAAGAAGGCTCTGTGCATTCTACAAACAGGTGCTCTCAATAATACATTTTCAAAGAAACCATGTGCCAAAAAAAAAGAGCTTTGGAACAATGATTTGAATGTCCATCAAAGAATAGTGGAGGCGAGTTTCTACCCAAAATTATGGTTGTAGATGTTCTAGCGAGAGACATTTTTGTAAAATGTGTAATGGTAGACAAAGTGTTAATTGTATATGCTCTTGGGGATGAGCAGATAGTGTTTAGGAAATGCAGAGGACACTAACATTTTTTAAACTCGTCAGTTGATCATGTATGTTTTTCTTAAAAACCTCTTATATGCGAAGACATATAAATAGAGGGGCATGGATAGTTTAAGGAGAACAATGAGTTTTTCAATAAAGGGAGCAATAACCCTTGAGAAGTGGAGAAAAAGTCTTTTCTCTGTAGATAATGATGGTTGGATTCATGGAAAGAAGACATAGAAAGATGCAACCTTTGAAGAATAAGACTCCACGGTGATTTAGAGATGGACTATGTAAGTTTAGTGAGAATCCATCGGCCTTAGAGGTAAGGCTACTACTCAAGATATATTATGTTATTCTTAAAATGTGTCAATTCTTTCTATATAAGTCCTGCACCAATTATATATATATTTTTGGGAAGTATAGTTTTCTTTGAGGTATTCAACAGTCATAAAACCAAATGAGCTATTGTATATATGCAAAGTTCACATCTTTGAGTTCTCAATCGAAGACTAAGAAGTCTTTTGAACTAAGGAAAGAAGTTATGGAGATAATAAGATATTAGTACTTAGTAAACTTAGATAAACTTGTGCTACCAAAATGATTAAAGCTCAGATTATTTTTCTTATGATGTTATAGAGCACAACGTCCCTAGTTTCATGAAGAAGAAACCAAACCAATTGGAATGCTTACACAGGTATGTGGATAACTCTTTATAATCAATTTAGATTTGCAAGATGAATGTATCTGATGACTATTAGGTCATGTGCTTTATATATATGGTGTTTTATTTTGAACTGGTGAAATTAATATGTTGTGGCCTAGGTATAAGCATTGTACTACGGCCTGTGTAGTAGTATTCTATTATGGCCTATCTTGAAGTGTAATCACAACCATTTTATTAATATTTCTACGTATGTCTACAAAATTATATTAGCCTTGATTTATCCTCATTCTCTAGAGGAAAATAAAATACTTTAAGCTTTCTTTAATCTCCTTACTGATTTAACCATGATCATCTTTGCTACAATCTGCATAGATGTTTGAAGAACATTGATCAAATGCTCGTGCTACTACATCTAGCATGCATGTCTTCTAAGGCACTTGCAATTTTGACTCCTATTGGAATCCCTTCTTCTATTTTAAACCTGATTTGATTAAAGGTCCCCTTCATTTATAGCCTCCCTAGAGAGAGAAAGAGGGTGTAGGCCATAATAGAGGTCGAATCTTATTATCAACCCAGTCTAGATGATATTGTGAGGTATCTTTTGTTGTTCACATAATATGAACTCAGGTCTTAAGATGCTTATAAGAATTGAGAGATGGTTTTTGTGTCTTGATGTTGCATTTACCTAAGACCTTTGAAAAATCATGCAACAATTTGGTTTTGCCATACTAGGCAATCTTTGAGTGCAATTATTATGAGAGTTTTGAGAAATGCAAGTTCGTGGCCAAGTCATGAAGATTGGCTTGTTGTCAATTACAGTTTTGTTGTGAATTTGTTTTACTGTCCAAACTGATTCATTCAGTGTATTTATGCAAACATCGATATCCTTGAACTCGTAAATAATAAAGACTCAGCCATAGAAATGGTAAAGTTATTGAAAAAAACTCTTGTGGAGTTAAAAAGAATGAAAATTTGAAGTTTGACACCAAACTGAGATCTAACTTTATGTTAGAGTTTTGTCTCATTAGCCTTGAGGTCGAGTTTATTATCAATCATGACTCAAAACCCATTGAGCTTTAAAAGCTTGAATTTTATCAAGAGTACTTGCATTGTAGTATTATCATGATTCTAATAGAGGATAGAACCTCATATTGTATATACCTAAAATGAAATAAGGTCATTATGATATTGATATGGCTTTATGGTGAGAAAGATATAGTTTTCCTTATGAGAAACACATTCTTCTTGTTATATTATATTACAAAGATAGGGGAATAGGTGATCCAAGAATGTGGAAAACTTGATAACCCTTAATTAGAAACTATTGCTTATGATATTTTCTTGAAAGAGTATACTAGGAGACTTAATTTAACTTCTCATGTGTTCAAGATTGAAACTAGAAAACCAATTCAAGGGTATAGGAATATCGGGAGATGGGAAATTATACTTCTTATTATTGGTTCAATTAAACTTATTTGGTGCCTTTTGCACAAAAGACAGAGTTAACTCAATGTTGAGTATTCCTGATATGATCTATTCTAAGATGGGTATGTTGGGAGATTTGAATCTCAACCCCACATGTTTGTTGTACTTAAGATTGTTGATAAAGGTTTATTGACATGTATTCGAATGATGACAATACATATGAGATCATATCCTATCTTTAATGGAAAGTTGATAGACTTAAGTGGACTAAGAGGTTGATAGTATTTTGTTAGCTTCATTGAGTCAAACCTATTAGGGTTGGAAGATCGAACTTAGTCGAAAGACTAGTTATGAAAAATGATAGTATTTATCAAGAAATTATATGAACGAGGATGCAACTCATATACTAGAATTATTAATATTTTGTGAAAGAGGTTTCAAACAAGTCCAAGTGGTCTAGAGGAGGTTGGTGGTAATTGCTTCCATTTTATATTATATACTTATGTTATTATCTATGGAACACAAGGATGTCTAATATTTCCACATATTGGGTTAGAGAAGTTAAACCCTAGTATTAAACCAAAAGGATTTGGGTAACCTACAACTCTTATGTCGGATGCAATATTGTTTATTTATATTATGGTAGAGAAAACCATATTGGTCGATAGTGAAAAGTCGAGAAAACCATAGTGGTCAATAGTGTAAGGTTAAGAGAACCATAAAACAAGACAAGAAGAGTCTTAGTAGTACTTTATCAAATTTAAGCGATTCTAGGATGGAGTTGAAACTTGTTATATGGCACCAAAGATGTTTTGATTTTTGAGTCAAAAAGTAGAGTGACAGGAGGTCAGAGATCCTAGTGCATTGCAAGTATGCTTGGAGGGACTCTTCAAAAGGTTAAGAATACCTAAAACTTTATGTTGCATGTATATCCTAGATTGAGGATTACTTCTAAGTCAGATTAACTAGAATGGATTTTCAATACAGACAAGCTTATGTCTAGAGTTACTAAATGAAGAAAGTCAAAATGAAAGATGAGATAGTTTCAAGTTGAGTCAAAGGTGTGTGTCTAGATGGCATGACCAATCAGTATGATCATACTTAGCTAAAAGTGATCTAGAGTTGTATGATTGATTGAAGTTATGTAGGACACAACACTAGGACTCAGATGGCAAGCACTTGTTGATTTCTTATATCTATACCCTTTGTGAAGGGTAGGGCCACTTCCAAAAAGGAAGGTGTGCGGGGGACTGTCGGTCTGTGGTTGGAGGTAAAGCACTCAAATGATGCTCTCCCTCTGAAGCAGAAGACTCGTCAAAGCTCGTAAAGAGTGATATCAACAATCCAGATGCAGTGTACTCCATGTTATGGCTTATGATAGTCAAACTTATGAGGTAAAACTACTCTTTTTCCAAGAACACTTTATGTAATGTAAATGTAAATTGAAAGTAATCCAATATGATTCTAACTTTGAGTATGTTATGATTTCAAGGTTGAAATTATATAAAAAGTTGTACTTTATTTCTTCTGATAATGCAAATGTTATTTTATAAAAAAAAATCTCTCACATGATTACCAAGTCTATTTACTTTCTTGTAAATTCTTGAGTTTATTCAAGTATTATGAGAAGGTATGTTACAAAGAGCTTCATCATTTTGAAAAGTGTCTAGGATAGGATGCTTTTGTTGGTCCCAATTGATTAGTTCCAGATATACAAGTGAAATGGTTTGTGTTTAGGTCTTTGAGGTAAGGGAAATGGATGAGAGCATGAAGATGGATGATTCCTAAAATAAATTAGTGAGGTGAAGGTGATAATCATCAATGGTATCCTCCATAGAAGTTTCAACTACAAGAAAAGTCTTTTCCACTTCGTCGAGTATAAACTATATATTGGAGGAGTGAGGTACCTCCTTACTGAATCCCAAACCATATTTGTTAAGTTTTATGGTGACAAACATGGGTTCTAGAGTTCCTTGCTCATGGATTCCTAGTCCACCTTGTCCTTTATATTTCATATGTTTTACAATGTGATGACCATTGTTGTACTTGTCCACAGACAGTATGACTAGTTCCTTCTCATCTTGGAAAATCCAAGAGGATATGTCTTCAATGTGTTCATCTTCTAGGTTATGCTCATGTATGAATATTGTTGGGAGTATACATTTGATGGCCTTCTTTTTATTTGCTTTCACCACAAAATGTTTTCCATAAGACTTCGGCGATAAGGGTAAGTTCCTTACACAACAAGAGTTCTGCAAGTCATATTCTCTGAACCCTACATCCTTGTACTAAACCTTGACCTCGGGAATGTCTTTCTTAGGAGATTTTGTAGATAATGTGGTTGGATCAACATATACAGATGAAGGATGAGCTATCTCATTTTTAGGTACTTGGTTTGAATTCAGGTATCTGCCTTGCATTGTGTGGCAGAATTTGAAAGGCTTCATATCTTCAGGAATGGTAATTTATGTACCATTGTAGGGGAATTTCAAACATTAGTGATAGGTGGAGGGGATGAACTGCATGGTGTGAATCCATGGGCGACCAAGGATAATGTTGTATGGGAGGTCAAGATCTACTACCTAATATCGAGTTTCCACTAAGGTGGGCCCCACTCTGATAGGTAAATGAATGACCCCTTTAGATTCCCTTTCAGGATCATCATAAGCCTTGATTATCATTATGTTGGAAGAGTCAATAGCATTGGCAGAATATCCTACCTATTTTAATAGCTTCAAAGAACAGATATTGAGACTAGCACCACCATCTATAAGGACTCGCTTGACTTTACGCTAGTGGATGTACACTTCAATGTGTAAGGCTTCATTATGACATGAATTTTGGAAAGGGATATATTGCTCTGTAAAGACCAAGTGATGGGGAGAAGTGATATGTCCTATCATGGCTTTAAATTATACAGTGTCAATGATGTTAGGGATGGATGACTCTTTGAGGGATTTTTATAGGATGTCCCTATGTTTAGGTGAAGTGCGGAGAAGGTCAAGAATGGATATGAGTGATGGTGTTTTGGCCAAATAATTGAGTAGATTATACTCAGAATGGGGTTGACTCTTTGATGTTGACCCACAAAGGGTAACATGACCTTGACGAGTAGTTACTGTACAATCAGGAGCTTTACCCTTGATTGTAAGAGTGGATACAAAACTTTTACTAAAATGACCAATAACAGAATCATATACTCCTAACAAATTGTTTACGCTTTTACCTTTATTATTGGAGTTGTTTCCTTTTCTGTGAGGAGGGAATGGATCCGTATAAACACCAAGGTCTTTATTTGTTGTGGGTTGAGGAGCGCCATCAATGACAACATCTCCGTGACCAATGAGATTTTGTATGAGGTTTTTCAACTTCATGCACCCTGGAGTTTTATGTACTTTTACTTGGTGGAATTCACAGTATTCATTTTCTTTGTACCACATGGGTTTAAAAGTAGGTTCATCATATTGTCTAATTTTACGCAACGTGATTAAACCACTTTGGACAAGTTTCTTAAGTATAGATTCAATGGGTTCTCCCAAGGGAGTGAATCTACATTTGGGTGCAAAGTCTTGTTTAGGTAGGTCCCTTTGAGGGGGAGGATTATTCTTTTGGGGTGTTTGGAGATTGAGAGATGTTTGGACTATTTGGATGTGCTTGGCATCCACAACACAATCTCTGACAGCATTTTTGTTTTTAGCCAAAAAGCAGGGCTTGTCATTTGATGCAGGAGTGTTGTCTTTTATTTCTTTGAATATTTTCACAAGTCCCTTAGCAATAAGGGCTTTTTCTATGTTGGTTCCTTTTGAAATGATTTCCTCAAAAGAGTTAGCACATTGTATTTGTAGATGAAATCCAAGTTCTTGATTCAAAATTTGGACAAATATATGTACTAAATGTTTCTCAAGTAGAGGCCAAGGGCATTTTATAGCCATATTTCTCCACCTTTGTAGGAAGGAGACAAAGGTTTCACCATTTCTTTGTTTGGTATTACACAAGTTTGTCATGGTGACTTCATGTTCGATGTTAAAAGAGAAATGGGTGACAAACTTCTCAGCTAATTCACTAAAGGATTTTATACCCAGAGGTAAGTGTGAAAACCATTCCATGGCTTTCCCTTCGAGACTTCAAGGAAAGAGACTCAAGAGATATGTATCTTTGTGAGCTACCTCTAAACAATCCATGTAAAATTCCCTTAAATGCTCTTGAGGATCACCTTTTCCTTTGTACTTGTCAAATTTAGGTACTTCAAAGTTTTTAGGAAAAGGGAGCATGGGAATAGAGTGATTGAAAGGATACGAACAAACTTACTCAAATGAGAAAGTCTTTTTGGTGTTTCAGAGTAAAAGATTAGAAACCTACTTTTGCAAGTTGTGGAGTGTAAGTTCAATTCCAGATGGTGATGGTGGTGGTGCAAAATTTTGTTGAATGTTGGAAAACAGGGGTTGTTGGTGTGCAAAGGTTTGTTGGAGAGATGATTTGGTGGTTGTTGATATTGATTTGGTGGTTGTTGGTAGTTGATTGGTGGTTGTTGATAATGGTTTGGGGGTTGTTGATATTGGTTGGGTGGAGCCAGACCAAGATATGATGAACCATGTTGGGAGGTTGGTGGGTGTTGTGATATGTTATAAGGGGTTTGTATTAGTTTGATATGATGAATTTTGGGATGGATTGGTATATGCATTTGAAGTGTAAGATTGGATTTGGGAAGTTTGTGGAGTATTAAAAGAAGATGGGATTGAGGTTTGTGAGGGGTTAGCTTTAGATGTTTTTGGATTAGAAGAAGAAGGATTAGATGTTTGTGAAGGTTTAATACTAGAGGTATTTAGAATAGAAGAAGATGGATTAGAAGTTTATGGAGGGTTGATAATAGAAGTATTGGAGATATAAGATGGGTGTTGGAGGCCCAATGCGTATTTAGGTGTTAGAACCAGACTGAGTGATGTGGAATTTTGATAGAGAGGATTGTGGAATTGGTTGATGAAGGCATCATTAGTGGGTGGAGTTAGTATAGTAGTTGGTAGGATAGATGTGGTTGAGATTGAAGGGGGGTGTCCTCCACCCATGGTAGCAAAGGGTTCTAACTCCTGGATTTGAGATGTATCAAAGTTGCAAGGCAACTTGGCTCATCTTTTGGCAAGTAGATGGAAGAAGTGATTTCGATTGGAGTCCAAGAGTTTATCTAGGGCATCCAATAACTTAGGATCTTGCATGTGTTCATCAAGGTCTATAGATTCTTCTTGATTTTGTTGGGCTAGACTTTGAGATGAGGAAGTCACTGCTATATACCCTTTTGAGATAGAGACAGTGGAATCCATGCCTATGGTGAACTTGGAGGCATCAATAAGGATTTTGGGAATTGATGCCTCAAGATTGCATTGCGGTGGATTTTGGGTATTCTCCATAGCCTTTTTGTGTTGAGATCGAGTTACAGGCATATGAGATGAAAATGGGGAGGGATGATGAAGCAAATGATGCCGGATTGATGTGCTTAGACTTGTTCGAGGATCAAAGATTTAGAGACAAGATGATGTTTGATGGATGAATTGCTTGGTTAAGAATTATAAGACCTAGATCAATAGATTTTTGTGATTTTTGATTATCTACCCTAAAATAGACTAATGATTTCTAAGTGAGACAAGATAAGGCTAAAGTGGATTTGACTACCTTAAAAGGAGATCCCCTTTTAAAGGTAGGTTTGTTCACTAGTTGGTTTGATACTAATTGGTCTAAAAGACAACTTAGGGGATTGTTTGATCTAGATTTTAGGATTGATAACCAAGTGGATGAAAAGATGTTGGGATTCTTGTGATAACCTTGGAAAATGATTGTTGTATGTCTCAAAAGGATGAACTTTGGAAAAGCCTAAGACAAGATGAAAGAAAGATGAAAGTGGACGATGGAGTCTAAATTTTTGGATTTTTTGGCAAATGGAAAAGCTAAGAGATAAAGTCTAACACTATGTTTTTAGATTTTTTGGGATTTTTGACAAGGAAAATGTGAAAAGGGAAAGTCTAACACTATGTTTTTGGATTTTTGGGACTTGTGAAAAGGAAAATGCTAAATGGAAAGATTAAGGCTATGTTTTTTTTTGGATATTTTGGGATTTTTAACAAGGAAAATGCTAAATGAAAAGATTAAGGCTATGTTTTTTGGATATTTTGGGATTTTTAACAAGGAAATGCTAAATGAAAGGATTAAGGCTATGTTTTTTGGATATTTTTGGATTTAGGATTCTTGGATTTACTTTCTGATAAGAAAAACACAATAGGTAATAAACACGATGACTGTTTGCAATGAAAGAGTGTATGTTCAAGGCTTATAAAAAGCCCAAATTTTCATAGGTATAACACAATTGAAAACAAGTCAAACATAGTTTATGCCTAAGGACACAACTTCACTGTGATAAATTTAGCTCACACGTGGAATCTCTGTCGACTCAAATGTCATCACACCTAATATGGATGTGTACATTTTTTTGTCTTTGCGAGAGAGGACAGCTAGGGACCTCCAGGATTGGAAGGATAACCTAATCACACTTTCCCCAGAAAGCTACAAGTAGCTTATGCTAAGCTGAGGAGTTTTGTCTCATCTCAAGGGAGCCTTGGTGAGTAATCTTGGGGGCATCGTACTGCACTAAAAATTACCGCAGTGTTCGGAGGTGGATTGGGTGGTTACTAACTACAAGGTTTCTAGTCACTTCTTTGGGGGATCAACGCCTTGCCAGCATCTGGAAAGCCACTAAAGGCTTTAACCAACTTTACTAGGAGTCTCATATACCTCATACAAATGCAAAATTTCTTTCACAAAGTGTTGGTACGCCTCCTTTCAAGTTGGCACCATATGGCAAAGGCTCACACTGGTTAGATCTTGTCTTTTACCTCAACCAATTTATATAGCGGTCTAAAGGAAAGATCTGCTTAGGGTCGTCCCTCTTGGATGAAACACAATCCCAAAGCAGGCCCTTCTAAAGGAGGATATCATACATGGAAAGTACTAAAAATGAATGACTTAAATGTTTTTGATTCCCAAGATCACGTTGTCATGTGAAGGAAGAGAATACTCATTTAATGAAATTCCAACCATGGAAAACACACATAAATTCTTTTAAGCAAAATGAAATGTGTGTCCTAAAATTTAAGCAATTCCAAGCACGAAAAAACACACGTAAATTCCCTTAAGCAAAAATCAAATGTGTCCTAAGACTTCGTGATAAAAGATTTTGTCTTTGACATACATCCTATACCAAATCACATTAGTAGTCTTAATTTTATTTGCTTCTTTGGCTGAGGTATAAGCTGCGCAATGTTAGTTTCAACACCAAAGAAGAAGTTAAGGCAAAACTGAAAATAGTGGACAAAAATAGAAAGAACAAAAGATACAGAATTGATAAATGAGAAAAATAGACAGTAAACAATAGAAAAGAGAAAGAAATTGAACTTTTTTACCTTCTTGCATAGGCACGTCGACAGAGAGCACAGGTGCGTCAACTTTTGGCATAGGCACACCGACTAACAACATAGGTGTGCTTTCAGAAATCTAATTTTGACAACCACAGGCGCGCTTTTAGACACAGGTGCATAGATACAATGTGTAGGTGCACTTTTAGACACAGGTGTGTAGATACTGTACACAGACACGCTTTTACAGTGCACAGGCAGGCTTCTGAAATAGTCAATAGAACCTACCAAAAAATAGAGAAAGATCTGGATAGACAAGGTGATTTTTTGAGGGTTTGGGTAATCCAGTGATCAGGAATGATGGATCTGAGGATCTGAAAGTTGCTCCCTGATTATCCTAACACAGGCTTGCTTTTGTTGAGCAAAGGTGTACTTTTACACAAGAATGGTTTTAGGCTCTAAAATCAATGTCTACACCTATTAAAAATCAAATTTATTAGAATGAACAGATAGAGAGGAATGTTAGCCAAGCATAGGAGTCAGAAAACATGTAAAATCAACTAAAAACCAGGCCTGATCTACAAAAACAAAGACACACACAATTGTCAGAAATAAAGGTGCACATGTATGAAACACAAGTGCGTCGACCTTCTGCATAGGTGTGCTGACATGAAACGTAGGCGCACATTCACAGCCAAGGGCACGTTTCCATTCCTGTATAAAATATGTATAGAAAACTCCACATAAATGTTAAATTTTCAAGGACGTGGGTTCCACCGGGCGTGCCAAAATGTATTGGTTAAAATCTAAATATGTAAATAATATGAAAGCAACACAAATTACAAAGCAAATTAGCTTCAAACACACACAAACAAACCAAACAGATTGAGTGCACCAAGATAGCACCCAAATCTTGAGTCGATTTGCTCTTTTCTCTATGCGATGTGGATTGCTCTATATTGCCAAATATAATACGTGATCTCCCAAGGATGAATAGTGACATCATAAGTTTACTAATATGAGAGATGCTGAAGAATGGAGAGTGAAGCTAAATTTATAGACATATGAGATATTAGACTAATGGTTGTGGATGGTTGAGAGAATGTGCGTGAATCAGAGAAGGACAAGTGTCCTGGCTCTTTCATGAGTCAAGGGAGTTAATAGACTTGATTGGAGAGTTGATGGAATAAATTGATCAGATGACTGGGTTGATTGATCAGAAGACTGAATTAATTGATTAGAGGACTGATTTGATTGATTAAAAGACTAATCTAATTGATGATTTAACTCATTTGATTGATCTGTTAACTAATTTTGATTGGAGGAATTTATGGTGGGTGAGGATAATTGAGAAATTAAATAAATAATTATTTAATTTCATGAGCACATATAATAATTGAATTAAATATTAAATTTATTCATTTTGGAGGAAATAGATTATTTAAATAAATATTTTTGAATTTGTTTAAAGTGGAGGAAAATTTGAATATTTAAATAAATAATTTTGATTTTATTTATTTAAATTGGAGGAATGATGATTTAATTAAATAATTTGGATTATTTAATTAATTAGAGGAATATGATGATTTAATGAAATTTATTAATTAGTGTGGAATGATGAGAATTAGGTGATTTGATGTGAAATTATGCGAATGCAGTGTGATGATATGAATTGTGGGATGGCAAAATTTAGGTGTCTACAATGACTATTACAATCTCAAAAAACAAAAGTGGCACAGACAAACACAAATCAAACAGAACCTAGCACCAGAAATAGAAGCAGATCTGGTAGGAGTCAGGTGTTGGGTTCCCTAGTCCTAGGGTTTATGTATAGACTAAATTATGTCTAACAGTCTTTGTACCTACTTTTTGTCTCCTATCACTTTTCTGTCAAAAAATTTTGATTACGACCTGCACACACATAAAGGAGGGGAAATGTTTGTGGTTATATAGGAGCTTACCTTAGTCAAACCCCCATTTTAGTATTCCTACCTCATGGATAGCCAGATGAGTAACAACAAATAGTGTGTCTTCTAAATCTTAAGAGTGTCTAAGATTGTGGTGAGTAGTGACAAACAAATCAATAACTAAAACCATCCTCAAGTGTGTTAGAGTGGATTCCTATATGTATCAATCAATGAAATGATAATCAATCCAAGAGACATGTGTTACCCAAGGGAAAATTTTTAGATCTGCAACTTCACCTCAATGAAGTAGAGAGTGACCAAAGCTTTGAGGCGAGAACAAGCTGAAACCATACCAAATCACAACAAAGTGGTACAAGCCAATCATCAATCAGTGATTCCACCCATTCTTCAATCATCTTGAAGCTTCAATCAAAGATAGCAAGTAGACAAATAACTTATAGTAGGTCTTTTCCAAAATTTAGGGCCAATCTTCATTCCAGCAGAGCTTCACTCTAGAATTCACATCATGCTTCATAGTGGAGAAAACATTAGTTTAAATAGTGAATCATAGGAATAATTAAGGGCATAATATGGCAAGTATTTTTGAATTTAGGAGACGTTCAAGTGCGCTCACAAATGTGAAAATTGAGGTAACACAATCCAAAAAAAGTCCAACCTTAAGAGTGCTCTACAATACCAAAAGAACTAGGTAGGACTTGGGTGCTGGGCACCCTAGTCCTAGAAGAATCTGCTCAAAAAATGACCACAACTCTGAGACATAACCAAGACCCAAACATTGTTCACGCTTCCAGCATGTGAACATCAGTAAAGGGTTAGGTAACAAAAGAATATCTCTTGAGTTAAAGGTAAGGTCAAGGCTAGAAGTGGTCCTAAAATGGACTAGGGGAGTGGACACTATAGCTAGTGCCAAATAGAGTGTGAAATTGTGCTTGCACCAACAGGGAGCACAATTTTCTACGCTACATTTAGCCCCCATTTTAGCGGTCATATAACACTATGTGCATATGCAAGATGAAGTACACATAAGCAAATAATCATGTAAAGGATACCCAAAAGGATACTATAGAGGATGTAGAAATTTACCGAGTGAGAGAATGGAGTCCCCAATCAAGAAACATGCAAAACCATAGTGTTAGGGATGACATTCTACAAAACCACTTTGTCAGAAAAAAAAGTGAAAAACCATCATGTAGGAAAAAAGATGTATTAGTATAAAAAAATTCTAAGGGGAATGAGGTAATGATCCAGAGAGAAACTTGTGGGTAGATATATGTCCCCAAATATTCTTGCTTGCGAGGCAGAAACAAGGTGATGCTTTCTCTAGTACAAGTTTCTATAAAGTTGGTGAATATGACTTAGGTAGGGTCATTTAAAAAAATAATTCTACAACAAAAGGTATATGAGGGAAAGGAGGGTGGAACTAGGATTCCAACGCAACAAACAACGTGAAAATCAAAGTTCTCAAGCCCAAGTTAAGAAGGTTTAAATGAAGGGTGTTTGAATAGAATGGAAAGAATTATGAAGTTTTACTATAAATAGTATGGAGGTTTTCACCTATTACTATCTCATTTGACTTTTTCATTTTCACAGAATTAGAGGATCTCAGGTGATCATGAGAGTGACAATGCCACATAAATGACCATATTGACCACCTGGGATAGATGCACTGAGGGATCGCATAGTACAGGGCTTGCGAGCACATGAGGTAGGTCTTAGTCTTCAATTACACATTTATTTTTTTGTCATTTTATGTTGTTTTTGTCATTTTTCATGTCAAAAAGTACCCTAGGGGCTCTAGTGTCCACCCAGGGTGCTAGGGTCCCACTAGGGTGTGAGGGTCCCAATAGGGTGCTCAAGTCCTGCCAGGGCACTAGTGTCTTGTCAGGGGCACTAGTGTCCAATGAAATTTGGCTAAATTCTACAGTTTAGACTTGATTCTAATTTCTTGATTGCATGGAAGTGACAAATCTTGTGTTGGTGTGATTGCAAGTGCCCCCAGCGATGTGAGAGCATTCAAGTGGGAATTTACAGACATTGTTGCATAGTCGTGCAGAGACACTTATTGCAGCAAAGGCTGGTCACTTAAAATATCTAGGATTATGGTGGGTGTACACGATGCCCACTGTGAGATATCACTATATAATGTTGATGGCACTCATGGAGCAGTGAGACATAGACACCTCTACTTTCCATCTTCCAATAGGAGAGATGATGATCACACTAGAGGATATGTACCGCATCCTTCAGCTACTCGTGCGAGGTGAGATTGTGAGGATCGAAGAGTAACAGCCGATGGAGTATGTCTAGGTGAGCCATATGTACTATCTTAGTCATACCATGCCCTTGAGTACTACTGGGTGCATTCACATATCTTGGTTGGAGCAGGGTACCATAGTCACACCAATCTTGTGTTGCATCATGATTGCTACCATCGCTCTTGTGGTGACACATTATGGGTGAGGCATACACCTTCATGCAGGCCTTGTTCATACTATCAAAGTGATGGAGGGTCAGAGGGTTGTTTATTCTTGGGGATGGAGCATGCTTAATCACTTATACAATGATCTAAGGCACTATGTGCACTATGATGCGCATAGCTTGATGACCTGTACACTTCTCCAATTGTGGGAATTCAAGCATATCACATACACATGGCTAGTGGGGTTCCTGATAGAGCCTATTTGGACATGCCCATGAGCACACGCCTCCACACTAAGGAGACCATGGTGGTTTGGTGATTTATTGTACTAGAGAGTTAGGTTTGATAGATTACATCTTGAGGACATCTTGTGGAGACCATATAGAGGTCATAGAGTATGGATGGGCTAGGCTTGGTAGCTAGAGAGAATGCAGAGGGATTGACTTCTATCTAGTCGCTTTGATCATGTTGTCATGCCATTCTACTATCATCAGGTGATGAGGCAGTTTCATCATATGTAGAGAGTTCCTACCGCCCATCTAACCTATGTACGCTTAGATCGTAGTGAAGTGAGGCCTAGGGATGAGACTCGGCCTACCATTATGGATGTTTATTTAAGTGACCCTGATGATGAGGTAGAGGATGTAGCTCCTATGTCTGACACTAATGATGTGGGTATGAGCCTAGTACACATGACTTGGTGGAGCATAGATCATCCTACCCCTATATTTCTAGTAGACCATCCCACTAGTGATCCTAGTGTTGCAAGTATGTGCTAATCGGTGTTACTATTGATGTCAACAAGCTTGTGTTGTCATTGGTGTCAACTATGTCTTCTGATGAGGTTTTTGTTGTTTTATTAAGTTATCTTTCTAAAATTGATTTGGTTGCTTTGTGGAGGTGCTAAATATGTTGAGGATATGCTTCTGTTGTTGGGTTTCCAAGTGCTTTTGAGAAAATTTGATTAATATTTGAAATAGTGTGTTGAAGAAGTCTTTTGGCTTACAGAGTGTTGTTTGTGTTTTTTCTCCTCATTTCTTTTGTGTTGGAGATCTAAGTGTGTGGTTTGGATATGTTGTTTAGAAGTGTTTGAAGATGCTAAATCTAGAATTTGGTGCTCTAAATTGTTGTGTAGTGAAAGTTGTGTTCACCAGTTTAAGAACAGTGTTTGACAGTGTTTGACAGTGTTTGCAATGTGTCTGGGAGAAAGTGTTTTTCTCTACATTTCTCCATAGAGTAGTTTTAGGTGTTTCAACTTTGGATGTGTGCTTATAAATTCCTTATCTATCTTTAATCCAAAAGGTTCATGATTTGATGCTCCAGAAAATGATTTCTTGTGTAGCAGAGTTCGACAATGTTGTTTGTAAGCATATTGTGAACTTTCTTCAGGTGAAAGTTGTTGTGGTTAAATTTCTTGGTTTTCAGGTGACTTCAAGATATTCATGGATGTTTCTAGATTGTGTTAAAGCTTTGTGTAAGATCCATGAGGTGTGTTTACCTTTAAGGAAGTGTGTGCTTAAAAGTCCATAGTGTTAACTCAAGTTTGGCCGACTTGGTAGTTTGCACTAATTTCAGTTATGCTTTGTTGATTGAGGAAGCGTGGAATAATGTGTAAGGTGGAATTTAGGTCCATGCTAAGATGTGGTGTGGTCTACATTCATTCCTTTCCTTTGCAGGAATATTTAGGTCTAGACCTAATCAAAAATTTATGAATCAAGTTGTGTTGCCGACCTTGGAGAATGTTTTCATGATTGATGATGGTATAAATAAGTGTCAAGGATTTGTGGATATATGTATGCACGAAGGATATGATGTTTGTGATGCAAATTTGATTAGTATAGTAAGATATTTCATGTGTTAGGCTATTAGATGTAGTGAGTAGAAGCTGTCTGCTATTTTTAGTGTTGCTACGAAGGAGTTGTTTGTATTGTGGTAAATATTGAGCTTCATTGGAACTGAACTACATGCATAGGTTAGATGCAATTATGTTAGTTCAAATCTTGGTAGTGAGCCACTCTTCTCTTCTCTCTTTCTTTCTCAATGGGTAGTGAGTCCACTTGGAAAGTGAGTCCACCTATAGTGAGCATTCTTTCTTATGGGCAGTGAGCCCATGAGCCTTTTGTAATTCGGTATTGCTACTACATTATATTGTGAGCTAATCCTCACCATGGATTTTCCCTTTTAGGGTTTTCCACATATTATTTGGTGTTCTCTTGTGTGTGGTGTTCATATGATTCAATTTTAGTTATTTGCTTTTCATGCTTAATCATCATAACATGTTTAAAGGTTAATGTGGATCTGAATGTTTGCGAGGGTTTGAAATTTTTGATACAACTAATTCACCCCCTCTCAATTATCTTGTGCATTCAACAATTGGTATCAGAGAAAGGTTCCTTTGAAGAAAGTTTAATAGATTGAGGTAGATCTAAGATGGTGCACAAGAAGGATGTTCCCCTATTTGATGAATTTTTAGAAGATGAATGCATGTCTATCAATAGTGAAGAACTCAAGGTTGCTCTTGAAGACCTAGAGAGGACTGAAGAAGAAATTAAAGATCTAAAGAAGAATGTTAACAAAGTAGATGGATGTATTAGAAAATTAAGAGAGCAAGTCAATAAGTTCAAAGAAAGAAACAAGGAGGTTATTGAACAATTGAGGCTAGTAACTAAATCTATGAATGGTTCAAAAATGCAAGTTGAAGAAAAGGCAAGGATTGAGGAATATCTGAACCTAATGGTGAAAGGCAAATCTAAAGAATGTATAAGGCTTGAACAAGAAGTTGTGAATCTAAAATCAGGTCTAGAGAAGGCAAAGAATTATGAAGAAAAATTCAAGATAAGTTCTGTAAGGCTTGATGAGATGATTGCAAGACAGAAAAGCTCCAATGATAAGGAGGGTTTAGGATTTGAAAAAGGTGAAAGTTCAAAATTAGATCTAACTTCATATCAAAGGAACAATAGCAAGTAAATCTGGAATCAAAAGAATAAAGCTAGAGAACCTCCGATCAGACAACCAACTACTCAAAGGTATCCATCTTTCAATGGTTTTTGTCATTACTGCAATAAGTATGGACATAAAGCAATAGAATGTAGAAGTAGAAGGAATCAAAATGTTCCATTCTTCTCTGGTCAATGTTTCACATGCAATAAAGTTGGTCATAGAGCTGCTGTATGCAGAAGTAAAGTGAGTCAAAACTCTATTAGGTGTTTTGCATACAATAAGATGGGACATAGAGCTAATGAGTGTAGAAGTCAAATAAGAAATGGCTATAGCAAGGATAGGATAGTTAAATCTTTGAGTAGATACTATTATACATGTAAGAACTTTGGGCATAAAGCTAACCAATGTAGATCCAGAATGAATGGAAGGAATACTGGTCAGAAAAATGTTGTGTGCTATAATTGCAATAGATCTAGACATACCTCTAAGTTTTACAGAAGTAGAAGCATGAAAAAGGATAATCCGGTAAAGAAGAATGAATCAGTACAAAAGGTTGATCTAGTAGAGACAAAGAAGGAGATGAGTTAGATTTGGATTAAGAAGGATGTAACAGAGGTTAAGGATGAGCCTGTACTGACATCCGGTGCAGATGTTCCCTCTAGAAACTAAGATTAGTGCTTTGGCTTAGGGGGAGCCTTATTGAAAATCTCTTCTCCCCTACCAAAGGAATGGTGTTGATGTCTCAGAATGAAGGGATAAGGTTAAGGATTTCAAAGTGTAACAAATGGATGTGAAGTCTACTTTTTTGAATGGTGAACTGGAAGAGGAAGTGTACATAGAACAACTAGATGGATTTTAGCTATCAAATAAACTTGATATGGTTTGTAGGTTGAAGAAGGCATTATATGGATTGAAGCAAGCCCCTAGAGCTTGGTATGCAAGGTTGGACAGGTACTTATTATAGCAAGGATTCAATAAAGGCTCCACAAATAGTAATTTGTACATCAAAGTAAGTGGAGATCAAATTCTAATTGTGGAAGTGTATGTAGATGATATAATTTTTGGTGGAAATGAAGGTATGTGTAAGAGTTTTGCAGATGAAATACAGAAAGAATTTGAAATGTCAATGTGTGGGGAAATGAACTCCTTCCTTGGATTATAGATCAATCAGACAGATAAGGGTATTTTCATTTCTCAGTCAAAGTATGTAAAAGAGTTGTTAAAGAAGTTTGGAATGGAAGATTCTAAACTAGTTTGTACTCCTATGGTTATTGTTTGTAAGTTGATAAATAATGATGAATCTCCTAAGGCTGATCAGAGCAAGTACAAATCAATGATTGGAGGATTATTGTATCTGACTACTACTAGACCAGATATTATGCATGCAATTTGTATTGTGGCTAGATTTCAAGAAGATCCCAGAGAGTCACATGTTATGGCAGTGAAGAGGATATTCAAGTATTTAAAGGGCCCTCTAGATTATGGCTTGTGGTATCCAAAAGATACTGACTTTACTCTAAATGCTTATATAGATGTAGATTGGGCTAGTTGTGTAGATGACAAGAAAAGTACAAGTGGTGGTGCATTCTTTCTTGGATGCAGGTTGGTGTCTAGGCTAAGTAAGAAATAAGATTCAGTGTCTTTATCTACTGCAAAGGCAGAGTATATTGTTGCAGCATCATGCTACATATAGGTGTTATGAATGAGACAAACCTTAAAGGATATCAAAGTTGTGTATGATGAGCCAATTTCTATTTTCTATGGTAATACAAGTGCTATTAACATTTCAAAGAATCCAGTGATGCATTCAAGGACAAAGCATATTTCAATCAAGTATCATTTTCTAAGAGAGAAGGTTGCAGATAATGAGGTAAAGCTTGAGTATGTACCTACAAAGGATTAGGTTGCTGACATATTCACTAAGGCTCTTCCTAAGGATACATTTGAGTATCTCTGAGAGAAGTTTGGGGTTATTGTCCCTCCTTCCTTGAACTATATGCATAAGGAGATGCATCAATCTAATGGATTTCATGATTCATTCTTTTTTGGACTGATGATTGGAGGCTACCTCTCAGGGGGAACAGGTAGTGGTCATGATGATTGTTGCAGTCAGGGGGAGTCTTCAGAGTAGTAGTGAGAAGTGCAAGTATGTGCAATATCATAAAAAAGGGAAAGAGAGAGAAATGTTGTGTCACCCTTTTCCATTGATTTCAAAGGGGAAGAGAGGTCATGTGAAAAACTAAGGGGGAGAGAGAATAGAATGTGAAAAAGAAAAGAGTCAGTAATCAGAGAGAAAGTAAGATGTGTAAAAGAAAGGGGGAGAGTAAGAAAGTAAAGAAGATTGGTGCAGAGTTGTGTCTTGATAGTTTTTCACATTATGTGTTGCCATCAATGACAAAGGGGGAAATTATTGCAAGTATGTGCTAATCGGTGTTGTCATTTATGTCAACAAGCTTGTGTTGTCATTGGTGTCAACTGTGTCTTCTGATGAGGTTGTTGTTGTTTGATTAAGTTTTCTTACTAAAAGTAATTTGGTTGCTTTGTAGATGTGTTGAAGATGTTGAGGATATGCTTTTGTTGTTGGGCTTCCAAGTGCTTTTGAGAAAATTTGATTAATATTGGAAACAATGTGTTGAAGAAGTCTTTTGGCTTAAAAAGTACTGTTCAAGTTTTTGCTCCATATTTCTTTTGTGTTAGATATTTGAGTGTACGGTTTGGATATGTTGTTTAGAAGTGTTTGAAGATACTAAATCTAGAATTTGGTGCTCTAGATTGTTGTGCAGTGAAAGTTGTGTTCACCAGTTTGAAAACAATGTTTGACAGTGTTTGCAGTGTGTCTGGGAGAAAGTGTTTTGCTGCACATTTCTCTATAGAGTAGTTTTAGGTGTTGTGGCTCTAGATGTGTTCTTATAAATTCCTTATCTATCTTCAATCTAGAAGGTTTGTGATTTGATTCTCTGGAAAATGATTTCTTGTGTAGCAGAGTTCGACAGTGTTGTTTGTAAGCAAATTCTGAACTTTCTTTAGGTGAAAGTTTTTGTGGTTAAATTTGTTGGTTTTCAGGTGACTTCATGATATTCATGGATGTTTCTAGATTGTTTTAAATCTTTTTGTAAGATCCATGAGGTGTGTTTACCTTTGAGGAAGTGTGTGCTTAAAAGTCCATAGTGTTAACTCAAGTTTGGCCGACTTGGTTGTTTGCACTAATTTTGGTTATGCTTTGTTGATTGAGGAAGCATGGATTAACATGTAAGGGGGAATTTAGGTCCATGCTAAGCTGTGGTGTTGTCTGCATTCATTCCTTTCCTCCACAAGAATGTTTAGGTCCAGACCTAATTTGAAATTTATGAATTAAGTTGTGTTGCCGACCTTGGAGAATGTTTTCATGATTGATGATAGTATAAATAAGCATCAAGGATTTGTGGATGTATGTATGCACAAAGGATATGATGTTTGTGATGCAAATTTGATCAACACAGTAAGAGATTTCATGTGTTAGGCTACTGGATGCAGTGAGCAGAAGCTGTCTACTATTTTTTAGTGTTGTTGCGAAGGTGTTGTTTGTATTGTGGTAAATATTGAGCTTTATTGGAGTTGAACTCCATGCATAGGTTAGATGCAATTATGTCATTTCAAATCCTAAAAGTGAACCACTCTTCTCTTCTCTCTTTCTTTATCATTGGGCAGTGAGTCCACTTGGACAGTGAGCATTCTTTCTTTTGGGCAGTGAGCCTTTTGTAATTCAATATTGCTACTACATTATATTGTGAGCTAATCCTCACCATGGTTTTTCCCTTTTAGGATTTTCCACATAAAATTTGGTGTTATTTTGTATGTGGTCTTGATATGATTTAGTTTTAGTTATTTTATTTTCATGCTTAATCATCATAACATGTTTAAAGGTTAATGTGGATCTGAATGTTTGCGGGGTTTGAAATTTTTGATACAACTGATTCAGCCTCCCTCTTAGTTGTCTTGTGCATTCAACACCTAGGCCCTAGTCAGATTGAGAGGATGAGTTAGGGGTGGAGGAGAGAGATGATGATGATGATGATAATGATAAGGAGGAGGATTAGCCAACACTAACAGTAGGAGGGAGATGAAGCCAGAGAGAGGAGGATGATGATGTCATCAAGGAGAGACCCAAGGCTCAACTTCATGCATCATAGTCGCTACCTTCTACAGGTGGAGTGTAGAGTTGATGTGAGTGTAGGGAGATGAGTGGGAATACTTCTACAATACCATTGGTAGTGCTAACGAATATAGGCTCAACAACACTTAGCCATCCAGTTGATCCTAACTAGCAAGCTAGCAATCCAGGTGAGAAGTTTGCATTCATGTGTTGATTTAAGATTGAGTAGAATACTAGATGTTGTACTTAATTTTGATTTAATTGATGTCATGATGAGAGTTTTGATACAATTTTTGTTTTTATTTTACAATTGGTACACAAACATGGCTCGACTTTGTGGGTCGAGTCATAGCAGAGATGGTGCTCATCGTGTAGACCCATCAGCTAGTGCAAGCTAGCTATAGGCCATAACAGACTGCAAGGTGGCACATGGATGTGTTTGATCCTATCATGCCCACATTTTCCATGTGATCATGACGTGCTACACACGTGTCATGTCCACATTAGTCATGTGGTCATGACATGAGATACCAAAAACTTTTCTTCCTGACTCTACAAACCCCCTCGCATGCATCAAGCATGCTCAGTGACATATGCATGTAGCGTAGTTGCACCAGCAAGATACAATAAGCATGTCACCTGAAGGGAAGGAAGTCAAAAAAGCTCAGGTTAATGCGATCTCAATTTGCAACCCTACGAAATGATAGTCACGCATGCGATGTTGAGAGGGATGGACCCTGTCTCGGGATCCAACCCTAGGATTAACCCTAATAGATGGGTCTAATCTGATTCAAATCAAAATCTAAACTAAATCACACTAACATCATAACAAAGGGATAGTTAAATTAACATTATAATCGATTTCGACAAAAGAATAGAAATAAATACATCAAAGCAATAAAGGGAATACTTATTCGTCAATAAAACATAAGTCTAACCCTTATAGCCTAGGGAAAATCTGGCAACATAACAAGGTAAAATGGAATAAAGTAGGATAATTCCTATAGTGATTTCGACAGCATAACGCCACCTCATCAACTGTGGGAGGATGTAAAATTTAAGTTAAAAATGAAACTCCTACTTAACCCCTTTTGAAATTGAAATTAAAATAAATGTATAATTTCACTAAATTCCCTTCCATACTTTTTTTTGCAGTAAAATAACTTAATATAACTATAATTAAATCCAAAACTAAGCATAACATTAATTCATCCATTTCCCAAAAATAAAATCAAATCATTTAAAACATATCTTCAATAATAGTCTTAATCTCATCTGGCCACTAAAACCCCTCTTCAATTAATTTAATAAAATAGAATAATCTAAAATATAACTTCAACTATATACCTTATAAGTATCTTGAACACAATAAAACTATAGGTTTGTTTTGACATAACTAACACTAGGTTTCAATTCCCATCATGGTCAACTATAGGTCAATCACAACAAGATAATTAATTTACAATACCTTCACTATTATAACACCTCCCATTTACACAAATGAATAAGCAATTACATAAATAAAAGGTCATACAAATTCCTCACACACACACTAATCTCAATTAGCAAACTTAATGTGCACAAGAACCACTCCCTAATCTTAGGGCACCAAACCCTAGACAGGGGTTTATAAAAGCATGAATAAAAATCATTGGTTCTCATTTTAACACTACTCTATTTTGGTTGGGTGCGGGTTTTGGGGAAAGGCACAAGGATGGATGGTACCTACCCGAGTGGGAGGTATCATCCCAAGCAAGAAATAGTTTAACTATTTACTCATTTTGTTTTCTACAATTTCTACAGGATGAAAGATATTTTCCTAACATTTTCTTTTTTGGTTTTCTAATTTGTTTTCTAGATGATCACAATACACAGGTTTCAAGATTTAACTATGGTTAACCAAAAGGCTCGTTTTTCTTTTCTAAGTTTATCTTCACTATGGTTAACCAAATAGCATAGTAGTTTTCCTCTCTTCTTACCCACAAATTTTATTCACTTATTTAATAAAATAAATAGAACACCTAAAATATAGGGCAATGAAACAAGTTTATTTCCATAATGTGAGAAATACAACATAGGATCAAGAGAGAGACATTCTCTCCCAACATTGAAATATAGAAAACTTAAAAACTCATTTATTTATGATAACAACCAATATTTACAAAGAAGCCAAGGTAGCTACAACCCTCAAGATGTTCAACTCTCAATATGAACAAAACTACTATTACAACCCAAAATAGGGAAGAGGCACCACAATGCTCTCATTTTACACAAATACATAGAGCCATTAGACACAATATTTTTCTCCCAAAGCCATACTCCTCCATAGACAAGTGAACCTACAAAACACACAAAAGAAAATGTTTCCAAGCCCTTGAAATGCTCTCCTCCCAACCTAGGCCTAAAATAGGCCACCCCAAGCTAGGAGGCCTTCCTACAACCAAGGTTCAAGCCACATAAGATGCAACACTCACATCAAGAACATTTACGCCCAACCAAGGCCAACACATATAACTAATCCATTTTTAAAATGGATTTGAATGGTGAGAGAGTAGACTCACTCTACTCAAGGAGACCCACACTCTTAATACTCAAAATGTTCAATAATCACTTGGCCTCTTGCCATACTTTTCATTTCACAAAATTAAGGCACTCATGCCATAAATCAAACTCCTCAAAACTCCAAATAAAGGCCCTTGGCCACAAATCTACACCAAAACAAAGAGTGGAAACTATGGAGGTTCACATCCTCTCTCACCCAAAACTAAGGTGAACTCTCTCACAAGGAGAGCTCACCCAAACAACCCTTTAAACCCACAACACATAAAAACTAAAATAACATAAGCTTAAAACTTGCATAAACACATTGCATAAATAAAACAAGAAAGAAAATGGTTTGAAGCCTTAAGAAATACCTCTCAAGATTCAAGGATGGAGTATGTTTGGTGAAGAGCTTCCACAAGTCCTTCCCTCTCCCAACACAAGTCTAAAATTTCCCCCAAAAGAAATGAACAAAAGAATCCCCATCTCATCAAAATGAGAGAGATATAAAGACAAGGCTCGCAAACCCTAATGGATGAGAAAGTGACACTTTCCACC
The DNA here is from genome assembly GCA_027924645.1 of Cunninghamia lanceolata. NCBI lineage: Eukaryota > Viridiplantae > Streptophyta > Pinopsida > Cupressales > Cupressaceae > Cunninghamia > Cunninghamia lanceolata. The sequence goes on along the minus strand of BSBN01000252.1, from coordinate 7,546,058 downwards.
CTCTCCTCCATCCACATAACCCTCCTCACAACCCCACAAGAATGTGGAGGTGACACTTGTCACCTCGTCATTCCACAAAGCTAAATATTCTCCCACAAGTGCTCTCACACGTGTGAGAGCATATGGAGATGTGAGAACACAAAGGAAGCTTCTTATGAATGAGGAGGTGACACTTGTCATCGTCTCACTCATCTAAGCTACACTCTTCTCCATAAGTGCTCTCACACATGTGTGAGAGCATAGGGAAGAGGTCTCACACATGTGAGAAGCTTCTAAAGCATGACAAGCAAGGGTAACCTTACCCAAGTGGGTGAGGTTGGGGTTAAGTGAGATGGTGACCTTCCAACCACCCCTCACACTTCCCAAACTCGTCACTTGACTTGAGTGTCAAGTTTGGGTGACCATACAAGGTCCAAATCAAGTTTAAACATGTTACGAATGGTCCTAGACCCTAGGGGTATGACCTAAGGTCAATATTTAACCATTAACAACACTTAGAAACACATAAAATCACATGAAGAGGGCTCCAAACATTTAGCACTAAAAATTGTGCAAACTCAACATTACACTTTTTACAACACATTAAAAGATAAATTAAAAAGGGGTAAACCTTACAAAATGTCATAAATCAAATACAACATAAACAACATTTCAAACACATATGACCTTAGTCCTACTTATGACTAGGTCGGCTTAACAGGGTTATAACATATGGTTATTGTTTGACCTCCAATTTTCCATGGGCATGGAAAGTAATCTGCACACTTCCACAAACCCATTAATAACACATGGTAAAATAGCCGAAGCAAAGTGAACAACATACATCACACACATGATCGTATAATAACATATAGCAACAATAATAACCACATGCTAACATATATATGTCTCTCAAGTCATTCTCTTTCATAAGTATAATCAGGATCTCATAATACAAGGTAACTCATCAAAAATCACCATAAATACACATACTAATAATCATCAATGAAATCATAGCATCTAAACATCATATCATCAAATGAAATTTAACAAGAGATCTAATCATCCATAAAGCATAAACCATCTACCTAACCAACATAAGATATAGTAACAAAGGTCAAGAATGGGATCAACAGTCCCCAATATCCACATGCCCATAATAAAATCCATCACAAATGTATCATAAGCAAATGTATAAGGGGAGCTAAAAGTAGGCCTTACACCACAACATCACTACACTGACCCAAGATAGGGCCTTAATACCATAGTTTGAACCCTTAGCTAGGGTGAAGCAAAACATCATGGTCTAAGAGGGCAACTAATTCTAGTCGCACAAGGGCGGGCCTCACAGATCCTATTGCATAGGTGAGAGTAGCATACGAGGAAGCCACTGTCAAGAGAGACCAGACAATCTAGAGAGTATCGAGTGTCGAGGCAGCATGAGATGCCTTCAAGATACATCTAAGTTAGGCTCTAGTGGTCCTTCATATGGCCAGGGTAGGACCAACACCCACGATGGACCACCCTTTTGTGAGAGTTCTGCAGGAAGAGGTGAACTAGCTACAAGTTGAGAGAGATCGAATACAACAACTGTATTCAGATGCTCAGGTGGAGGAGGCAAAGCTCAGGGGTGAGATCAGGGGCTTGCAGACATGGAGTGGATCTAGGAGTCACTCATGGTCTATAGTCTCTTATCGACATCCGTCTGTTACATAACCATGACCAAGTATCAAGGGGTCTGGTAGGCATGGTCTTGTAGATTGATGAGACTTGTGTTATATTGTTGTTGTATGATTATGAGACACCACATTTTGTTGTAGTGGTGATTATGTACTTCATATATATATATATATATATGAGTATTTTGAGGTTTTTGATTGATATTGTTGTGTTTATATGATGATTTAATTAGATGTCATTTGTGTTCTTATTGGAATAATGCTATGGATTATTTAATAAAATGTGACAAAGATCTAATTAAATGTGGTAGATTGACATCTATGTGATAATTAAATACAATTGTGATCTAAATAAGTAACCTAATGAGATTATTTAATAAATATGAAAATGATTTAATTGATACATGTATTGATGAGATGTTGTATTCTAAATGACTCATGTGATCTAATTAAACAACTTGTTGAAATTGCTTAATTAATTAGATGTCATTTATGCTCTTATTGGAATAATGCTATGGATTGTTTAATAAAATGTGACAAAGATCTAATTAAATGTGGTAGATTGACATGTATGTGATAATTAAATACAACTGTGATCTAAATAAGTAACCTAATGAGATTATTTAATAAATATGACAATGATTTAATTGATACATGTATTGATGAGATGTTGTTTTCTAAATGACTCATGTGATCTAATTAAACAACTTGTTGAAATTGCTTAATTAATTACAACAATGATTTCCCAACATACACACATGTAGAATTAAATATAGTTGGGATCTAACTAAAGAACATTATAACATTGTTTAATCAAATGCTACAATGATCTAATAACATGGTGTGCAAGTTAACCAAATGTATGCTAACAACAAGTAATTATCAGTACTAAGGAAACTACTTTAAGAATTCAAGACAATTAAATGTTTATCATGAATGAAACAACACATGAAATATATAAACAATATTAACTATCTAACATGATGTGCTTTAAATAAGTTCTAGCATAACATTTAGAAATGAAATGATGTAATGAATTTTTTAAGTCTAGGAAAAATTAAGCGTAGTATCTGCGTAAATGAATAACATTAATAGGTTCCTTGAGAGGCATACCATTCATTGTTGATAATCTATATGCACCGGATCCATAGAATTTCATGATGATGTAAGGTCCCAACTAGTTCAAGCTAAACTTCCCTTTTTCACTTGGGGAAGCATTTACATTGTGTTGATTTTCATAGAGCACCAAATCACCAACTGCGAATGAGTGATGGATTACACATTCATTGTAGTTGCATTGGATCTTCTTTTGATAGGCTTGTAGATGTTCAAGAGTGTATATGTGTTGTTCATCAAGCATCTCAAGATATTGAAGTCTTTGTTCTCTATAAGAATTTTCATCGAGAATCCCATTGAGAGAAATTTGTCCTGAATTTATAACTCTAAGGGCATAATCACATTGGCACTGTACACAAGGTTGTATGGGGTGGTACCCATAGCCATACAAACACTCATTTAGTAAGCCCATAATGCATAAGAAAGTTGAGTGTGCTAATCCTTGCCATGTTCGTTAACAATTTTTTGAAGGATTTGTTCGATTGTTTTCTTAGAAGCTTCTGCTTAGCCATTTGATTGAGGATAATACGATGTAGAGAAGCAATGTTGAATGCAAAATTTTTTGAGGAACTTCTTCACTTCCTTTTTCTTAAATGATGAACCATTATGAGAGACCAAAACAGAAGGAAGACCAAATCAAGAAATGATATTATCAAGAAGAAAGTGACTAATTACTTCAGCAGTCGTGGATTAGAGTGGAACCACTTTGACCTGTTTCATGAAGTACTCCATAGTTGTGAGGATGAAAGTATGTCCTTTAGAAGGAGAGATTTTTCTAATAAGATCCTATTATGTATGAAAATGGGATTGATAATATTGTGTGTTAATTAGATTAAATCAAACCCTTCTTTCACACATACATTCAAGGACATAGATCAAGCTAAGTCACAACTATGATAGAGGACTCAGCTATAGGTTTAATATCACTATGAGATGCTTGGAAAGATAGAATAGATTGATATTTTGTTAGAACCCTAATCCAATTAAGCCTAAAACCCTAATTATGCAAAATCATAAACAAACGAACAAAACCTAACAAATGCTCGCACAAGAAGGCACTAAATACAGATTAGAAACATACCAGGATTTAAATTTTGGAAAGAGAAAACTTTTGGGATGAAAGAGGGATCACCCTTGTCCAAGGTAACACTTTTTCTAGAGGTCGGGAACTAAATATGTTGTAGATTGTACCTTGCTTAGAGATTTCTGACAATGACAAATTGGAGGACAAAAGAGGGATTGCCCTTGTCCAATTAGGGATATTTTCTACTACATTTTTTAGATCTAAAATCCTTATGCTCTACACTGATCTCCTACAACTCCTCTCTACAAGATCCGACACCTATCACCTGCAATCACAAAAGAGGGGTTGGGGGTTGTGGTGTTTAGGAGCTTGCCTCGGTTAAGCCCTGGAATGGCATTCAAGCCTTCCAACACCATTGTTAGATAGAGAGTGTGTGTCCTTGGTGGACAAAGGAAAAACAAAATGATATGATAAAATGATTGAAACACAAAGTAGATGTCACCTTGGAGGTGAAGCTCTCACGGGGAGATGATCTTTCACACCATGAGGAGATGGATTAATGAAGACAAATCTACAACAAATAAGTACAAACACAACACAATACAATGAAAGCCTTGAGTATCCTTAGCACAAGATAACAACTTCACATTATCTATCTAGGTGTAAAATGAAGTCCTAAACATGTTTATATATGCATTCCCACTAAACATTCATAATTCAAATCGAATATGCTGACAAAGGGAAACCTTTTAACGGTCACTTTGTAGGCATTTAAGATTTGGGTCACGACAAAATAGGTTTGGACTAGGGCATGAGTGCCCTTGTCTAGGGTCTTATTTTGGGACTTTCTTAAGCTCAACAATGTCCCCTAAGTCCCATTTGACATGGGTTTCGGGGGATTTTGCTCTAGGATTCATTTTTAACATGCATGATTAAATCTAAGGGATCTAGGAGCTAAACTTAGGAGGTCAAAGTCCTATGGGGACATTTTACGACATAACATTTAGCCCCCACTTTAATGTATGTATGATCTTATGACCCATACATGCATTAAAGTATGGTAAAAAACACATCAAACACGCTAGGCACTTGAAGCTAAGGCATACACAAAGATTGAGGAACTATTTCTAGCTCCCAATCTCAGGTAAGCACTAGAAAACACATCGCAAACATGCAAAACACAATGAAGACAGTAGGAAGCATTTAAGACATGGAGAAAATAATATTGAAAACATGCAAAACACAATGAATACATGAGAGTAGTCACACAAAACATGATGAATACATTGATATAACATTTTCATTTTATATATATATATATATATATGTGCATGGAAATAAAATTGCAACATAAAACCTCGAGTGTGGGTAGAGACTACACAAGGGGGGGAAACATGCCAAACAAACCTCGATTGTAGGTGGAGCTCATTGCTACACACACAAGAGGAGAAAACACGCCATACAAAGCCCAAGTGGGGGTTAACCACACAAGGGGGAAAACACATGGAAGACACACAGAATACACGAGTGTCGTATAGCATGCCATGGACATACTATATGTCTTATACAAAGAAAACACGGGCGATGGAAAGAGCTTATTGCTAAGTTCCCACCATCTCAAACATGCTATAGACACAGCTGACGGTTGGGCTTATGCCACAACAACTGCCAAAGACATGCTTAAGGGAGGATAGTCTCAAGATCCAACCCTACCTCCATGAAGGACTTTTTGTAATAAAAGGATGTGCACTAGCTCAAGAGATACACCATCCCACCTTTTGCAGAAGGGCTTTTGGATAAAAGGATACGCACTAGCTCAAGAGATACATTATCTTGCCTCATGCAAAGGGCTTCTTTGATAAAGGATATTCTATCTTGCCTCACAGAGAGGGATTTTTTATTGCAATATAAATGAAGATGTGTACTCGCACCAGAGATAGAACATCCCGCCTTGCAGAGAGGGATTACAAACATGATTCGTTAGTACCAAAATCATCAAACAGATATCATTATGTATGCCCCCACCTTAAGATGGTTGATGTCATGTACTGATATCAAGCATGTTAAGGTAGAAAGAAGACACGCAAGGGAACAAGAGCTTTCACAAATCCCATGCCCCCAAGGTGACATGTGCTTACGATCGCCAAAAGTTCCCACAAACACATTGATATGATTTGCTTAAGATAAACATCAAGAGAGGTTAGAAATCTTACTCTAAGATAATAACCAATTCAATTCACTAAAGCTATGCATGAAAATAGTAACATCAAGGACCAAGGCTATACTATGGGTTTGAAGCCGAGTATAACTGTTGGGTTATACTATAGATACCTCATAACCAAGTGTAGCAACAAGGTGAGATACCAATCAAAGTTTGCAAGAGTAGATTGAGTGGATTGTAAAGTGTTAGTCACAAGAAATGCCATGAGATGATACATCACACAAAATGATTCTACTAGTCAAGCATTAGATATATGTATATCAACCCCATTGTCATGTATGGACTAGGTCCATTTTTACTTTCTCGCTAAAGGGACACAAGGTCCATATCAATATTTAATGTTTGTTTTCATCATCTGCCAATTAGGTAGAATCACTAGAAGAAGGTAAACAATAAAATGAGAGAGGAGAACAAGTGCCTTAGGAAAACCACGTAGGAGGATGCCCCCAAAACACCCTCGGCAATGCTATGCCCCTAAGGCATGACACACAACAATAAAATAGAGGAGAGGCAATATAGAAGAATGATTACAACAGAGGCAGTTTCCCGATATCCTTGACCTTACAAGAGTATCAAGGGTCATCCAAAGAGACCTAAACAACACATAGAGCACAACACAGGGGAACACAATATGATTCTAATAGGAGGAGGCCACCTTTGAGAGAAACTAGAATAGGTGCTACAGTGAGTGTGGCTTAAAGAGGAAGAAATGCTTACCTGATTCAATGGGATATTTCCTGACAAACAATTCTTGTCTATCAGCTCAAGATATCTTACATGTCATTTTGATCTTGTTGATATTGTATCAACATTGAGTTTAGGATGTCAAGAGGCTTCAGTGGGCTTCAAAGAGTGATATATGATACTGGCTATGTCATTAATTCTAGCAACTTGTAAAGGTACTAAGATTCCTTGTTGATTTACACCACATCCATTACCTACATAGTCATAATTTTTGTACAAAATTTGAAATCCATGACCATAGAGAGAGTCCATCTCTTTAGAAGATGGTGAAGCTTCATAGGTGTTAGGGATAGGGCATATCAAAGCAATAAACACTAACAATTATATGCAGATTAAATAACCCAAATATAACAATGAGGAATAACACAAAAAGAGATCAACACAAAAATTTAATGTGGTTCACCCAATATGGGCTACATCCACAGAAACTCAACCATCCAATGATTTTATTATCTAGTGCAAAACAGATTAAAATCTCATGAATACATCATTGTACATACATCCCAGCCACTTATAACAAGCTTTTAGGAAGCTTCTAGAATTAGGGTTTTGAAATGTCATTTTTCTTTTGTCGATTAACAAAAATTAACAACCGACTTCGATTGTACAAAAAAAAGAGGGAAATTTTTTTTCATTAGTCGCCACATACAAACAATCTCCCACTTGGAGATTGATCAGGCTCCACACCAAACAATCTCCCACTTCAAGACTGATCCTAGACAACACCGCTATGCTTGCAGCTCCCACTGGATTACAGGTCTGGCTGGTTTCTTAAGTCCACCATTATCAATCATGAAGGCCAATGGAAACTAATGAGGAAATTAGTTTCTCCTGTGTAACTGCCTTTGTGAACATATCTGTAGGATTCTGACTTGTGTGAATTTTCTCTAGCTTCAACTACCCATCCTCTAAAACTGATCGAATGAAGTGGTATCTGAGCTATATACGCTTAGTTTTTGAATGCAGAGCTGAGTTTTTAGCAAGATGAATGGCACTCTGGCTATCAGTGCACAAAGGGCTATCATCTTGTTGTTGCCCTAATTCCTCTAGAAAATGTTGTAACCAAATCATCTCCTTGCTAGCTTCTATAGCAGCAACATACTCAGCTTCAGTGGTTGAAAGTGCAACAACCTTTTGCAGTCTTGAAATCCAACTGACTGTAGTACCTCCTATAGTAAAAACATACCTTGTAGTACTCCTCCTGCTATCAATATCACCCGCTAGATCAGAGTCAACATATCCTTTTAGAGAAGAATTTGTTCCTCCAAAACATAGTTTCTTTGAAGTAGTACCTCTCAAATATTAGAGAACCCATTTTACAGCATTCTAATGTTCCATTCCTAGATTGCTCATATACCTGCTCACAACTCCCACCACATGTGCAATATCTGGCCTTGTACATACCATTGCATACATCAAGATGCCAACTGCTGATGCATATGGTATCTTATACATTTTGTCTTCCTCCTCTTGTGTCTTTAGACACATCTCCTTAGTCAACTTAAAATGACTAGGCAAAGGTGTACTAACTGCTTTTGTATTCTGCATGTTAAACCTTTTCAACACCTTCTCTACATACTCACTTTGGGACAAAAATAGTTTTCTGTTTGTCATGTTCCGTGTGATCCTCATACCAAGGATTTGTTTTGTTGTACCCAAATATTTCATAGCAAATGAATTTGCTAATTTCTACTTAAGTTCATTAATATGTTGCATGTTAGACCCGGCAACAAGCATGTCATCAACATAAAACAACAGGATAATATAGTTGCCATTACCCAATTTCTTGAAATAAACATAATAATCAGAATGACATCTTTTGTAACCTTGTTCAACCATAAAACTATTAAATTTCAAATACCATTACCGAGGTGCTTGCTTCAGGCCATACAAACTCTTTTTTAACCTGCACAAAAAATCCTCCTTACCCCTGACCTCGTATCCCTGTGGTTGCTGCATGTATATTTCCTCTTCTAGATCCCCATGTAGAAAAGTTGTTTTCACATCTAGCTATTCAAGATGCAAGTCTTTCACAGCCACAAGACTTAGAATTGTTCTAATAGAAGTCATCTTTATAACCGAAGAAAATATTTCATCAAAATCTATACCTTTTTTTTGTGCAAAACCTTTTACCACGAGTCTGGCCTTATATCTTGTCTTGCCTCCATCTTCTTCCTTCAACCTATAAACCCATTTATTTGGCAATGCTCTTTTACCTGCAGGTAATTGAACTAAGTCCCAAGTCTGATTCTGCAGTAAGGAATCCATTTCCTCTTTCATGCCTAGCTCCCACTGCTTTTTGGTATCTACCTACATTGCTTCTTCATAACCTCTAGGTTCAATAGAATCAGTTAATAATATAGAATATAATGATGGAGAAAATCTTTTAGGAGGCCTAGTTATCCTTGTAGAATGTCTAACACTTGCAAGAGTTTATGGGATAACTTGTTGTTGAAAATCAGGTACCACTGGCATTTTATTTTCTGGAATCTCATCCAACACCACATATTCCTTTTTGGCATGTTCATGCTTGTTTTCCTGCAGCTGATCCTTATACATGACCTTCTCATTGAATATAACATTTCTGCTCCTAATGATTTTATGATTTTCATAATCCCATAACCGATAACCAAATTCATCTACTCCATATCCAATGAAGGTACATTTTTTAGACTTAGCCTCAATCTTGGTTCTATTTTCAATATCAACATGGACAAGAGCTTCACAACCAAAGGTTTTTAGAAATGAATAATTTACCTTTTTGCCCATCCATGCCTCCTCTGGAATGCCACCATCTAAAGGATTTGAAGGTCCCCTGTTTATTAAATAAACAACAGTATGTACAACATCTACCCAAAAGTGTAAGGGTGGTCTAGCATGTAATCTCATGCTCCTTGCACACTCCATAATGGTCCTATTTATCCTCTCAGACACACCATTTTCTTGTGGGGTTCCATGAACTATTTTCTGCCTGCGGATTCCATTATATGAACAGTAATTCTAAAATTCTCTGTTGCAATACTCGCCTCCATTATCAGATCTGAGACACTTCAGCTTTTTTCATGTCTCATTCTCAACCAAAGATTTTCACTTTTTAAAAGTTTCAAATACTTATAATTTTTGTTTTAGGAAATACACCCATGTTTTCCTAGTTGCATAATCAACAAAAGTAACATAATAGCAAGAGTCTCCAAGAGAAGATACATGAGCTGGTCCCCATACATCTGAATGCACAAGCTCTAATTTCTCACTCTTCTTCTCTTTCCCAACATTGAGAAATTGGCCTCTTTTCTATTTTCCATAAACACAATTTTTGCATAACTCCAAGTCAATCTTCTTCAGACCTGGTAGCAACTTTCTGAAGTGAAGAATCTTCATCCCTTTCTCACTCATGTGCCCAAGTCTATGGTACCACAATTCTATTTCTGTGCTTGCAGCAAGTGTTATAACTATCTCAGTAGCAACTATTTCTGTAGAAGCTAAGGTAGAATAATTATTACCAGTACACAAATACAATGTGCCTACCTTTTCACCTTTAGTGACCTTCCAAATTTTGTCTGAAAAGATAACTATACAGCCTTCACTACCCAGTTGTCCTGCAAAGATTAAATTCCTTCTCAAATTTGGAACATGTCTTACCTCATGTAGCAACCATTCATTTCCATTCTGCAACTTGATTTTTATTTTTCCTTTTCAAACAATCTGACAGGGTTCATCATCACCCATATATACATGTCCAAAATCACCTTGAACATAATCTACAAAATATTTCCTATGGGGTGTGGCATGAAATAAAGCCCATGAATCCATTACCCAGGAATCATTAGCATTATCTAAACATAGAATTAAAGCATCTTGTAATTTATTACTTGCAACATTAGCTTCCTTACTGTCATCATGTTGTCCATCGCCTTGTTTACCCTTTCAAGACCAGCAATCCTTCTTCAAGTATCCTGGCTTTCCATAGTACCAACAATCCATTCTTCCTCTAGATTTAGATCTACCTTTCCTCAACTTTCCTTGTGACTTCCCACGATTTGTAGGGCTTTTTCCTCTTTCCTTTGTTCTTCCCCTCTTCTCTACAGTCAAAGCATTACTAGATGTTGAAGTCTCACTTGTGCTTTTCCGTTGCATTTCCTCACTAAGGATAACACCAACAACAACATCAAATTTTAAAGTATTTGAACTAGAGATAGAGTTACTTATAGTCATTACCAAGCTATTCCAGCTTTCTAGAAAAGAACATAAAACCAAGAGAGCCCTTACCTCTTCATCAAATTTTACTTTTATAGAAGTTAACTGACTGGTAATTGTATTAAACTCATTTAAATGATCTGACATAGATCCACCTTCAATCATTTTCAGATTAAATAAATGCTTCATGAGAAATACCTTATTAGAGGCTGAGGGTTTTTCATACAATTTGGCCAAAGCTTTCATTAGTTCACATGTTGTCTTCGCTTCTATTATATTGAATGCCATAGATGGTGCCAGGCATAGCCGAATGGTTCCCAGTGCCTTTCTATCTAGAAGTTGCCAATCCTCATCAGTCATTACTGCCAATTTCTTGGCTACTCCTTCTAATGGCCTCCATAAATCCTTCTAATAGAGATAATCCTCCATCTACATCTTCCATAATTGATAGCTCTACCCATTGAATTTATCTACCTTCAATTTACCCTCGTCCGCCATTGCTCCCACTTAACCGTGAGACTCCCACTCAACCATGAGACCTTCCTGTAGAGGATAATCAAACACAACCCGCTCTAATACTAGTTATTAGGGATAGGGAAGATCAAAGCAATAAACACTAACAATTATATGCAGATTAAATAACCCAAATATAATAATGAGGAATAACACAAAAAGAGATCAACATAGAAATTTAACGTGGTTCACCCAATATGGGCTACATCCACAGAAACTCACCCATCCAATGATTTTATTATCCAGTACAAAATAGATTACAATCTCATGAATACATCATTGTACATACATCCCAGCTGCTTATAACAAGCTTTTAGAAAGCTTCTAGAATTAGGGTTTTGCAATGTCATTTTTCTTTTGTCGGTTAACAAAAATTAACAATTGACTTTGATTGTGCAAAAAAAAGAGGAAATTTTTTTTTCATTTGTTGCCACATACCAACAATCTCCCACTTGGAGACTGATCAAGCTCCACACCAAACAATAGGTCTCATAATCTATAGTATAATTAAGAGTATTGTCTTTGTTTTCTACTAAGGAGACTTTAGGTTTCTTAGGTGTTTCCAAAGATTTCTTAGATGAGATCGATGTGACTTTTGATGTGTCAGAGTTATTAAGTTTGTAGTCTCTCATAAAGGAGGGAGTAAAATCTAATGAACCCCAATCATCACCGAAAAATGCATTTGATGGTTTAGAGTCTTGCATAACATTATCTGTTGATGAATCAACTCTTAAGTTGATTAGACTTTGTTGATTATTAATTTGTTTTGTCGTTTCAATATGTAAACAATTATTCAGGTCAGGATTGGCTTTCATAGTGTAGAGCCTGTTTTGATAAATGAACTTTATTGATTGATGAAGGGTAGACAGAATTGCCCCCATGGCATGGATCCATGGTCTACCAAGAATCATATTATATGAAAGTGAACCAGACATGACATGAAAAAGGGTAGATATTGTCATGGGTCCAACCTTTATAGGTAAAGTTATGGTACCCAAGGATTGTCTACCAACATTATCAAAGACATGGATGCTAAGCCTATCTAGTTTGATTAAAGATGTTTCGATCTTGATTTTGTGTAGTAAGTCCATGCCATAAACATTAAGAGTTGATCCATTGTCAATCATAACTCACTTTATCAACTTTTTATCTATTGTCGCAAATATTATGAGAGGATCGTATTCATCTTTTATTGACGGTATTTCATGTTGTTGAAACATAATGTCCATTTTTGTCACATGCATACAACCTAACAGAGCTTCTACACCATTTGGCTTAGCAACAGGTGGTACAATAACCTTTTGTAAAGCTTCTTGGAGCATTATGTGGTATGTAGGTGATGTTTGTATTAAATCCCAAAGAGAGATCTTAGTTGGAGTAGCATGAAGTTGTTCAACAAGATCATATTATTGACCACTTTTATGAGTAAGATGAGGTGGTGGAGGGAGCATAGGTTGAGAATATGGAAGAGAGACATGCACATGAGGTGTTTGCTTACACTGCTTGTTATTATGGGTGTTGTATGTGTGAGCAACCACATTGTGATATGGTTTTGCGACACATTTTGAACACCTTGATTTCGAGTGATTTGTCTTGCATTGTTTAGGATGTAATTTGGGGGTTGAGGTGGTTTTTGATCTCCTTGAACTGTGATCAATGGTTTTAAGAAAGAAGGTGCATTAGGTTCCCCTTGTACAATCATCTTCGGAACATTATTACATTTATCTAGTAACCCCTTAGTGGGTGGAAGAAGTTTATTGATGAAGATTGAATTAACATTGTGTAGACACCTAAAATTGGCTTGCTTCGCAAAACAATTTCCCATGTCTCGACACCAATTTATCCCTCCTATTAATTAAATAAATTCATTTTATTTAATTAATTTGTCCCTCATTATCTACCTTGACCATTTACCCATCCCTTGTGATCAATTAACTCACTTTAATTTATCACTTTTACCTTACAACTATATCCTCATTTGATTAAATAAATGTTCACATTATTTATTTAGTTAAATTCTCCTTTTCCCTAATCCTCATCAATTATTTAAATCATGGTTATCTAATTGATCTAGCCTACTAATTGACCTACCCTAACCTACCCTAGCCTACCTCATCCTAGCCCTAGGATCAATTAAGCAAAACCTCTGTTTAATTAGTCCTAACCTCTCATGTGGGTGGTCAAACCTAGTTTAACACCCTTCCCCACATCCCCCAAATTAAAAATTGAAATAAATCACACATCACATTTACTTCTCTTACACACCCCTTACCTCACCCATCCTCATTCATTATCTCTTATCCCCAAATTAATTCTTAATTCATTTTCCATTCCCCAAATGAATTTTTAATTCATTTCATATTCTTTCACACCCATACCTCATTTATCACCCCTCTTCCCAAAATGAATAAAAGATTTACTTTTATTCCTAGCCCTTGATCTCATCCTTCAATCCTCACCCTCCATGCTCATTTCCAAAACTCTATAAATGAAACCCTCTCCAAGCCATTTGAGAGAGACCTCTTCATGCATCAAACCTTTGCCAAAATCTCTCCACAATCTCCTCATCCTAACATCATAATGTCAAAATCTTATCTCAATTCCATCTAATCTATCAAATCCCCAATCATTCATCTACATTATGTTGAAGGCACTTGAGCAATCCACATCTTCATTCTAGTCTTGCGTAAAATCTGAGGAGCTCTATCGGGTGCATCTCCTTCCCGCATGGATTTGTGAGTTCGTTATGAAGGTATAATCATTTTGTTTTGCATTTGATTGTGTTTTAATCTTCATTTTGATTTCACTTATCACATTTCATTTTGATTGTTTGTATACTTGCCAAGAAAAATCAAATTCATCCATCAATCTAACCATTCGCATCATTTTGTTGTTATATGGAGCCTAATCAGACTTGGAGGTTAAATTTTCCCCACTTTTATCAATGCAGTTTCCCCCCAAATTCCTACAGGGTCAAGGGGCAACGCCCCTTGCGAGGGTTTGGGGGCACCGGGAGTTATTTTTTTTATTGACCGACATAAGAAAACCCTATTTTTGTAACCGACAAAAAAGCTTGATAAAAAGCGGCTAAGGGTTAGGGTTTTGGTATTGTATTGTATTGTAGCATTTTGCAGCGGTATTGAGTTGTAGGGATTGTTGATTGTAATCAGTTTGATTTACTAGATAATAATATTGGACTCTCTGTTTGGTGGATGTAGCCCAAGTTTGGGTGAACCACATTAAAACTTGTCTCTCGCTGTTATTATTTGTGTATTTCCATTCCTCTGTTTAATCTTTATTTGCATTTAATTGATATCTTCTTCCGGCTAACCCTAACACCTTTAACACCATTCCTCTCTATTTCAGCGTCATTTTCTATCTATTTTAGCGCCTTCTTCATCCATGTCTAAAAATCTAGTTTTCCCATCAAAAACATCAATTTTATAAGCCCATTTTCAAAAAAATTCCAGTCAGGAGGCTACGCCCCCAAACCCCTGTCAGCGGGGGATCGCGTCCGTCCCCCCCACCCCCCCTCACGTCAAGCCAGGTTTTCCTCCCAACACCACTAAACAATCCCCCCATTTATCATATCCCATCAATTGAGCTTGTCCAATCCCTTTATTTGAGCTTGATCAAATTCTAATCCACTTCCTCTCTAGTCATAATCTATCTTCATCATCCTAATCATTCTTATCCACTTCATCTTAATCTAATCACCCATCTATCCTAATCATCCTAACCACCTATCTTATCCACATCATCATCCAAATCATTCAATCCAATCTTATCCTAATCACCCTCATCATCCTTAATCCAATTCATCAACATCATTCTAATCTCATCTCATCCAAATCAAATCCAAAATCCAACCAACATCAATCCATAATCTTCCAAACCATATTCCAAATCTAATCCAAAATCAACATCAATCCCAATCATTATCCAAATCCCCCAACATCATTATCAAACTCCAAATCCAAATCAACCCAATAAAAAATCAAGACCTTAATTGATCACCTAATCAAATCAACCCAATCAACCCTCTTGCTTAATATCATTAGTCTATCTTAAGCATAGAGAACCATTCATCAAATCAAATAAAATCAAATCAAATCAAATCATCCTAAGGTCTTGAAATTTTGATTCCCAACATCACAATCATCCATCATCCCCCATCATCCCATACTATCTCCCACAAAATGGATCTTTATGAAGCAATACAACAAGTACAAAGACTTAGAAAATTCTATGAGAACATGGATCCTAATGCTAAGGAACAATTCAAAAATGACATTAAAGATATACCCCTAGCACACCTCATCATTGGAGAATCCCAAACCCCTACCCCATCTTCATCATATCAACCTTCAACATCTTACATATCTACACCATTGACATCATACCAACCTTCATCATATCAACAAACACCCTACACATCATCCCCATCCACATCATATCAATCTTCATTCTTTCAACCTTCATACCAACCTACATCTTACATATCCACTCCATCAACCTCATATCAACCATCAACCTCATATCAACCTTCAATCTCATATCAACCTTCAACCTCATACCAACTTCCCTCATACCAACCTTCATCATATCAACCTTTACCCTCATATCAATCACACCCCCTTACACATCCATGCCATCATACTTATCCAACCAATCAATACCTCCACCTTATCCATCCCCTAACCTTTGTCATGCTAACTTTGATCAAGGGAACACCAATCTAACACACCTTATATCTGAAATCCAAACCTCATATCAAAAACCAAATCCCCCATCTCCTAATCCCCATCCTCCAACCCCCCCATTACAATATCCCTTCAACCTTATCAACCTTAATCCATCACCTTATGTATCTCCCAATCCACCAATCCCTATCACCCATCCACCATCTACTCTACTATCAAATCTTCCAAGTCCCAATACTATCACATCCAAAGAATCCTTGTGGGATTCCCTCCAAAGAACATCACCTAAAAATGAAAGCAAAGAAAAGGAATCCCTCAAATACTCCACCTCTCCAACACCACCATCAAAGCCCACATCTATCCTTGAACCCATCCAAGAACCATCATTACCTAATCCCATCACCCCCCTATCCAATCCCAATCCTAATCCTACACCAACCACCATCATTATCCATCCATTATATTGTTCTTCAACCCACACAATCATGAAGGATGCCATCCATTGGCTATTAGCAAGGAATCAAACACCCTCATGCAATCCAACATCCACCAAATCTCTTGAACAACCCCCTATCAAAAGTCAAGAACAATCATGTAGTCATGTTCAAGAACCCATAAGTCAAACACCTATCACATCCAACCAAGCACCTATCACATCCATCCAAGAACCCACCACATCTATCCAAGTCACTCCCACTTCTATCCAAACCCATGAGCCATGTCAAGAATCAAATCCAAAGCATGTTGAAACATCAACCCCTTCTCCTAATCAAGATCTAACCATCCCATCTAATCCCATCCACGATCCCCTCCCATCTATTGATCAACTTATTGATCTCACACCATCTTCTACCACCCCTTTACCATCCCACATGAATCCTTCACCTCCATCTACCAATCCCATCCCAAATCCATCCCCTTATCCACTTGGAAAAAGCACCTTCATCCATGGTAAACCCCTTGTAGGATGTGAACAACTTCCATCCACCACCTATCTTTCTCCAATAAATAATGGACTCGCATCTTGTTTCCAAAGCACTAAACATCCCATCGCATGTCACATACTCCAACACATGAACTATCAAGGCAAAGGCTTAGGCCTTCAAGAGAAAGGCATCTTGGAGCCAATCCACACCACATTCCATCCATCCTCGCATGGCCTCGGCTATGCATCCCAAGACAAACAAAATGAACATGTTGGTACCATCCACCCACCTTCCAAAATCCATTCATCCAATCCCAAACATGGTGCATCTCATCACACCCCCAAAGCATATGTCGCCATCCCTCCTCCATCATCCTATCATTTACAAAAGCATGTGACCATCCATCTCCCTCCATCAAATTTACCTCCACTTCTTCCAACTCCAAATATTCCTATCAAATCCACTCTACCTCCTATCCTACCAACTCCTAATATCCCCATCCTCAAATCTTCTCATCCATTTATCCATAAATCCACTTTTTACTCATCCACCCATAAATCCCCTAAAATCCCCAATCAAGACCAACAAAGGCACACATCTTTCAAACATGAAGCTTCCCCTAAATCCATGGGATTTAAAAGTAATAATTTGAATTCCTCAATGCATAAAGCATAAAAGCCTAAAGATATTATCCCTTCAAATCAAAATCAAAAATCCAAAAGGCTATCAAAGCCCACACCATCACAAGAAAAAGAAAAAATAAAAATGGTGTGGGTCCCTAAGCAAAAAGCACCAAACTCTAATGAGGCATCCACATCCCAATCTACCCCACAATCCCAAACATCTTGCTCCACATCTAAAAATCCCATAAATCCTAAGTCTATTTGGGTCCCTAAAACCCCAAATTGACCATTCAAAAATCCCCCATCCTGATCCCCATTACTCCCAACTCCACATCCAAAATACAAGCTTCCAAATACATCACAACATGTGCAGCCATTGGTCTTGGTTCCCCTCCATCACTTGACATTCCCACATACCCCCATCTCTTCATCTTTCATTCACTATCCTACATATCTTCCCCATCACATTCCTATGGTCCATGCTTTTGCATAATCCACATCATAATCCATTATCCACCATCCATTCCATCTTCTCCTATCTACCAACAATCCATGCAACTATAATCCATAATGCTATCCAACATGGGACCATCTTCTCCTTGCTATGGAAACAGACGCTACAGTCCCCATCCCATCAAAAAAGCAAAAAAAATCAAAAAATCAAGAAAATAGTAAAGAGAAAAATATGTCCAATGGTGAAAACCACTCCTTATGGCACCTTGGGCAAGTACCTTGATGAAAACCCCTTGTGGGCATCATGCGTAATCCCTTCTCCATCCATTTTGTATCCCTACACTTGGGGGCAAAACCATCTAATCATCCAAATCCATAACATCCTTTTGCATATCCTATCCACTATCCCCTATTTATCTTATCATATTCCTATCTACCATCCCCTATTCATCCTATCATTCCCCATCCATTCTATCCACTATATCCTCCTCCTTAGATCTTGATAAAGACAAGGGGAGAAATATCAACAACATGCTTTGGAAACCTCTTGGCATACTCCCTTTTAAAATATATCCTTCATCCATCTACTACAAGGTCCATCCATTCAAACATTAACCCATCATGCAAAAATTCTTTAAGCATTGGGGCATATGATTCCTTGCAACCTAGCCCTTGGAGTAAATCGTTACCCCCATCTCTCTTCCATCTATCTAACATGCATCCCCATCGCTTGTCCATTCATCTACCACCAATCTCCTATCCATTGTCCTTTCATCGCCAATCCCCCTATCCAACCCCATCACCTTCACCTCTAGACTTGGTGTTCCCTTGTCATTGCTATCTAGCATAAAGGTTATCCACATGAAATCCAATGCAACCATCTCATAATAAACCATTCATTTTCCAAAATTAGAAAAATCCAAAAACATCACAAAATCAAAAAATCCAAAAACATCACAAAATCAAAAATTACAAAAACAATAGAAAACTCAAAAATCCAAAAAAATCAAAATATCCACAAAATCCCAAAAACAATCATCATCACAATCACCCAAATCATCCAACGACTCATCATCCCACATCATCATCATAAATCAGAACTACATATCATAACCACTTGCATCTTAATGTGCCTTGATCCCATGGATACAGGGTATGTAGGCAGTCTGGAATATGCAGGAAGTTTCTAGTACTCAGGTCCATAAGATGCACCCATCCAACCCGCTGAGCTTACACTAGATCCAAGCATTGCATCACCTGTCAAAGCATCATACCTTAATCAAAATCATCAACTATCAAATCAGCATCAACCACAACTTGTCACCATCATATCTTGAGGCAATCTTACAACATCAACAAAACATGATCCAATCATCAATCGATTCCTGCCTTAGGATATGTCATTCCTACGATAGGCAGAATCTATCCAATCATCATCCATCTTGGCAAAAGATACAATGGTTACTTGTTTGGTTCGTTGGTCTTTTTGTTTTTGATTTTTGTCTTTTGTCCTATTCAAAGATCACATCAAAGCTACCTTGATCTTACTATATCATGGTATGTGGCAAAAACATCTAGAATGGGGCGTAGTCTTACTTTTGTCTGTTGTGCTTGTGGGTTGGTTTCATTACTCCAAGCTAGTATTCATATCTTGTTGATTATAGGGTCAGTTCTAGCATATTGGTCCCCTTATGCATCTAAGGTTCATCATACCTTTTGTGTACTAAGGACTTATGCTATGAGTCCCCTTCCCTTGTCAGGACAAAGTTGTACTATCTTGGGCATACATGGGATCATCCCTTTGTTTGCATGTCTAGTCCATACAAATGTTGGATAAACAGCATCACCCTGGTCTTCTATACCTTGGTGAAAACATATCCACTTTGCTATATCAAACCTAGGATTGCTCTAAATCATTTTTCAACACAATGATCATCCACCAATCAATTTCCCACCATCATCAGCACTTTCATCTCGCCCCTTATCCTCCAACCACTTCTACCAATCTATTCCATCCATTTCAAGAGCACAACAGTGTTCTCACAACCCGCCTATCCTCTCGAGGGGGCATCACTCTTACCAATCATCCCCAAACCTTACCCTATTCTTCTAAGCCAAAATATTTTTTCTATCCAATCCAACTCTATGTTTTAACTTCTTTGAAATGATGTTACTTAGCCGCAACACCATCTCAAAGAGGGGCAAATGTAGACACCTAAAATTGGCTTGCTTTGCAAAACAATTTCCCATGTCTCGACACCAATTTATCCCTCCTATTAATTAAATAAATTCATTTTATTTAATTAATTTATCCCTCATTATCTACCTTGACCATTTACCCATCCCTTGTGATCAATTAACTCACTTTAATTTATCACTTTTACCTTACAACTATATCCTCATTTGATTAAATAAATGTTCACAATATTTATTCAGTTAAATTCTCCTTTTCCCTAATCCTCATCAATTAGATAAATCATGGTTATCTAATTGATCTAGCCTACTAATTGACCTACCCTAACCTACCCTAGCCTACCTCATCCTAGCCCTAGGATCAATTAAGCAAAACCTCTGTTTAATTAGTCCTAACCTCTCATGTGGGTGGTCAAACCTAGTTTAACACCCTTCCCCACATCCCCAAATTAAAAATTGAAATAAATCACACATCACATTTACTTCTCTTACACACCCCTTACCTCACCCATCCTCATTCATTATCTCTTATCCCCAAATGAATTTTTAATTCATTTCATATTCTTTCTCACCCATACCTCATTTATCACCCCTCTTCCCAAAATGAATAAAAGATTTACTTTTATTCCTAGCCCTTGATCTCATCCTTCAATCCTCACCCTCCATCCTCATTTCCAAAACTCTATAAATGAAACCCTCTCCAAGCCATTTGAGAGAGACCTCTTCATGCATCAAACCTCTGCCAAAATCTCTCCACAATCTCCTCATCCTAACATCATAATGTCAAAATCTTGCCTCAATTCCATCTAATCTATCAAATCCCCAATCATTCATCTACATTGTGTTGAAGGCACTTGAGCAATCCACATCTTCATTCTAGTCTTGGGTAAAATCTGAGGAGCTCTATCGGGTGCATCTCCTTCCCACATGGATTTGTGAGTTCGTTATGAAGGTATAATCATTTTGTTTTGCATTTGATTGTGTTTTAATCTTCATTTTGATTTCACTTATCACACATTGTTTTCCTCTTGATTATACCCAACATCTATCCCTAAAGGACTTAATGTGAGAGACCTTATCTCATCCACTAATGCTTCTAATTTTGAAGGGAGAGCATCAAGGCTAAGAGAAGGTACAATGTTGTTAAGGAGGTTGGTGGTGATCGTAACATTAGTGATGTCTAGGGGACTTGAATTTTCAACCAAAGTAGAGCTATCCCTGGTCTTCTTTGTTGTATGAAGTTTCTCATTGATGTCAAAGGTTGTTTACAGATTTCATAGATGTTGATCTTAAAGGTTGTTCACAGGGTGTTGAGGTGAAAGATATGATGTTGATGTTGATGTCATGGTGTTGGTCATTTCATGTTGTTGGTACCATCTCATGTTACATATTGAGTTGATGCAATATCTCTATACAAAGGAGGAAGACCTTCTATGTGTCATGTGTTCTTATTTGTCATGTTGAGAGGAAGACCTTGAAGACCTTGTTTAGTGGTGCACCTTCATTGTGTTCATACCTATTCACTTGGCTTCACCAGATTAGAGACCCTATATATTCTCATGTAGAGACACATTTGTCATCTATAAGTGCATTTTACAAGTTTTAGAGCCCCTGATAAGTTTAGTGTTCATTGACATTTTTGTGCCCTATTTCTCACTTAAAGTTTCCCTAAGCCAATGCTAAGTTTTTGCCTTGTTGTTATCTTCCCTGAAGTCTTTCATGGCTCTACTATGTCTTTCTTATCTTCCTTGTTGAGTTTAGTCACTTAAATATTTCTTTATATAAGGTTAGGGTTTGCATTCTTTAAGAGTTCATGGACATAAACCCTTAAGATGTTTGAAGGCTCCAACCTTATTTTACCCGTATGCACTTTATTGTATTTTTGTTAGTTGAACGAAATTCGCGGGTTGTACTTCACTTAAGTGAACACTTTATGGGGTTATTTATGTTGTCTAATCAGCCCCAGTGGATAGGGGTTACTGGACCCAAAGGTTTCTCTTTATCTTTTAAGCGAGGGAATACAATTGATGGTTCAAGTGAAGGCACCAAGACACTCATCGACGACACATATTTAAAGATTGTATAAATTGCAACAACTTCTTTCCTAAGCACAAAATTGACGAGTAGAGTTTGTAACTATGCTCCAACCGCCCTTTTTTAGTTATGGAAGTGACTACTAGGGCCAGAAAAATTCATTTAAAGGTCTGTATAAGAGTTGTTAATTTTTTGGTTGAGGTTTTGGGTTTATAAAAGTGACATCTTTGAGAATATGGAGTTAGTTTTGCACATATTGAGTATATTTATTATAGGATTAAAGGGTTTTTATGGAAGCATCTATTTGATCTAAGTATACATGGTGATGTCATAGAGGCTATGTGAATGAATAAACTCTATGTGAATATTATTGGTGTGCACAAGAGTTAAGTGTTTTGTTAGAAGAAGAAGATTGTAAGGTGTTGGGATGATAATGTTTTAAGTTTCTCACATTTTTATTATAGTGATATTGGTTGTATACTTGAGAAAATGTTGAGTTGAAGAGATTGACAAGGATAGTGTTATGTATAGAAACAGAGTGTTCCTCTAAGTTTTTTTCTTTTCATTCAAATTAGTGATGTAATGTATCTTGTCAGTGAGACATTTCTTTTTGTCAGTGATACATTTCTTGTTGTCAGTGAGACATCTAATTGCCAGTGAGGCATATAATGTATCCAGTGACGATTAGCTAATGATGCCCAATAAAATCAATATTCATAGTGGTTTTTCACCCTTCTAGGGTTTTCCACTCAAATCGCTTGTGTCATCTCTCTTCTTGATGTTGTGTCTTATGATGAATCATCTTTATTCATAATGTTATGTTTAAGTGTACTTGTTATGGTGATATCTAATGTCTAATTGATTGAAGTTTTAGATTTCCCTGTATTATTAATCAAGTGTGTTACTAAGTGAAAAAGTTTGATTGTTTAATAGACCACTGATTCACCCCCCTCTCAGTGGTCCTATACTCCAACAAGTGGTATTAGAGCCTTAGGTTCCTTGCTCAAAGTTTAGTCAACTTAGGAGATCCTAGTAGTGGAGTACTATGGGAAAGTGTAAAAGAAATAGAGGAAGGAAAGATGCCAAGAAAAATTTTGTTCAACAAGTCCAAATCAAATCATGTGATGAGGTGTTACAAGAACTACCCCTACTAGTTGACACATGATATGATATATCTGAAAGAGAAGATGATTTTGTTGTTGAGATTGATGACAAAGAAGGAGACCTGTTTGTGAGTGAAGATGATTATGAACATGAGTATGATGAATATGAATGTGAAATTGATGTTGAAGGAGAAATCATGTGTGCCCTAGGTGAGATCAAGAAACTCTGAAAGGAGAACCAGAGATTAGAAGTATAACTTCAACAAGAAAAGGACTACATAAACACAGTACTTGCTTCCCTTGAAGAGGCAAAGAAACTGATCATAGATCTGAAATTTCAAACCGAAGAGGCAAAGAAAATAGAGGAAGATGTATGGATCCAATTGAAACAAAAATAGGAAAATGGTGAAAGGTTAGAGTCTAAGATTGTTTCTTTGAAGAAAAAAATGGAGAAAACAAGTGCTTAATTAAGTAAAGACCTAAAAAATGAGAAGAGTTCAGAAATGTTAGATAATCTTCTCAATTTCTAAAGGCCAACATACAAAAGAGTGGTCTTAGATTTGAAGGACAAAGCTCAAAGATAGTTGTATTGGAAGGCAAAAAGAAGATTGATTTTATTGCTGAAACATCAAAGATGAATGGTAAAGATTCAGAAGAAAAACTCAAGCAAGCTGTGAAGATTGAAGCTGAGATGAAAACCAAAGATGATTTTATCAAAGTGCACAACCAAAGAAGAAATTTCATAAGAACTACTCCAACAAGGAAAGTATTTATGTACAGGTACAATTATTCATTTTTTGGTTATTGTTATACCTGTAATCATTTCGGACACAAAGCAAATGATTGTAGAACACAAACAAGAAATAGTTTTAAAATGAATTATTACAGAAATCCTTGTAAGGTGCATAATAGAAATTATGAGATTACATGCTATGAGTGCAAAAAGGTAGGTCATAGGGCTGTTGAATGTAGAAATAGGATAAGAAGAAATGGTTGTGTAAGAAGGAGCCTTGCTTTTCCTCTAAAATACAACATGGTATGTTACAAATGTAATATTCTTGGATAGCAAGATCTTGTAGAAGTAATTTAATGGAACCTTTCAATCATTACAAGAAGAATGGTACTATGAAATTTTGGAGAAGAAAGCAAGAGAAAGAGAAGAAAGAGCCTATAAGGGTTTGGAGAAGAAAATAAGACCTAGAAAAAGGAAACCCTAGTCATGTGTATATTGCACAAGAGATATCTTTGAGTGCGTAAAGAGATCCATGAAGTCAGGGGGAGATGTTCAATGTTTTTTCACATAACCCCAAGTGTGGTGTTGGTTGATCACCTCATTTGTTGTTTGTTCACAGTTGTTTGTTCTTCATCTAGGAGTTGCTTCATGAGTTGGAGTTGATGACTAGTTTATGCTTCACATGGTGATATTGTATGGACTGATTCATGTCACAGAAGTTGCCTTGATGGAGTTGCTTTGGTTAATCATCCTTGTTGTTTCCTTGTTGTTTGATCGTAATAGTGCAATGAAGAAACAGTGGTGTAGGATAGTCTTTGTTCTAGATAGTCTTTGTTGAGTCGAGATGAGTGTATTTATGACAATGTATTTGCCTATGTTCTCTAATAGTGAATCTTTGACAATTTTGGTATATGGAATGGTTTTCATGTTCCTGATAGTGTCTAGCAGTTGACGTTCAATCCTCTTTATGATAGAGTTAATATGCAAGATGTAATACAAAATATATGTTTGGTAAAAAAGTTTATAATAATATAAGAAAATATTGTTGGCAGGTATATAAATAGTTTTTGCAACTCTTGCCAGCATTCTTTCTATATTGGAACCCTTGAAATAGGGTAAGTGATGCAGAGGAAATGCAACAGAAGCTTACAAATAGGATGGAATAGCCATTAATCCACGAGCATGTTAAAATCCTGGACATGCAGTGTGTAATACCTATCGGCTTATCATCATCATCATATTTCTTGCTAACACAGACAGCATCATCATATTTCGAAGAGGCATGAAATATCCTCCTGCTAACTACTGTTCACTTCCTTATCACCTTTCGCCTTTCACCTATCAGCAGCATCATCACATTCGGCAAGCGCAAACATCCTCCTGATGTTCACTGTTCATCTTACCGCCAAACTCTATCTTCATCATCATGATGTTCGACATCATCTTCATCAGCAGGATATAAAATATCTGGTTCCTCCCATATATCCTGATGACGACAACTTCAAGCACCTTTCCTTCGATGCTTACGTCACCCCGATATCCGACTACTCAAACAACAGCATCAGGATATGACTTATCCGGTCATATTGAAACATCCTGATGATGTTAACCAAACTTTATGCCGATTGACTTACGCTGATGCCAAAACACTTAGCGACAGCAAGATAAACTTGCATAGGGTGATATTTGCAATATCCTGATGACGATGATGTCACTTGCACCCGATGATGATGTCAATGCACCTGATGATGATGTCAACAGGATATAAGACACTTATATCCTCTGCAACATGATAATGAATATCCGGTGATCTTTTCAATATCCTGATGATGACCTTTCCGGTCCTTAGCCAAAAAGTGAACTTTCACTTCTGCATGCGATAGCGATATGCGGATGATGGATACACACGAAAGATGATCCTGACGATGATATACACACGAAAGATGATCCTGATGATGATATACACACTGAGTATATATCCAACCTATATCATCCTGATGCACTTGAAACATGCAATTTTTGCCAACTTCAGAACCTGATCCTGATAGCGATATACTCGTAGATGACGATACGATTCACTCCGTCTGGAAAAGCACATGCAGATCCCTGTATATCCGTCAGCTGCATGCAAACTCACAGAACCGCACAATTTTACAAAGAAAACATGATGGTCGGGCCGGGTCACCTTCAGATCAAAACTTAACAGTTTATCTTCCTAAACCCTAGCACATGAGGATGCTAGGTTGATTCATAGCATGCTACCAATCGATCTCCCACACAATGAAATGCATAAACAGAAAACTAAAATACAACCTAAACTAACATGCATGACCATTCCACCGATTCACAGAATCAACCGGTGGAAGGGTTGAAAGAATCCATTAACCTGTAATCAGAACAGAAATCAAAACATAAACAGCTGATAAACTAGATAATGCAATTGATGAGATCTTATTTAGATGAAACACAAATGTCCTGTTTCTACAATACTATCGAACAACAATGTTTCACAATGTCTGGCCTGATCTCTGGATCTCACTCAATCACCAGTACAACATAACATAACTACTACTCTCTGATCAATCACCAGTACAACATAACATAACTACTACTCTCTTCTCTCTGATCTCAAACCCTAACTGATCTGAGTTATTTATAGCAATATCCTACGAGTACTAGCAACTCGATTCCCAGCAGCTGGGAGCTTCCAAACGGCTGGGAGAGGACAGCTCATTCTACCTGATCACGAGCTCTAACTGCCTGCACACTCTCCTAGGCTGATCTAATACATATGCATTGGTCCAATGGACCTTATTACATTATGAAGTCAAACATGCTAAAACTAGACTAATGTCCTGTCATGCGGACAATGAACCTATATCCTATCTTGTAGGGGTGCTCCTGCACCAGTAAGGAACATGGTTGTTATAACAATTAAGTTTGCAAGTGCCATGTTTAGTAATATTTGGTTTGCAGGTGTTAAGAAGAGTGATTACAAACACCATGTAGTACAGTGCCACTATTTTTACATCTTGGTCTGACAGCAGTCCTTATACTAGATATGACAGTGCTCTCTATGCTTGGTTTGGTTGTGATAGTGAAAAAGTAATAGCATCAATTCATATCACCTCTTGTTTAATAGTGCACAATGATGTTTGTCCTAAGACATGCAGTGGATATGATGACAGTCTTGACAGTATCTTGTTGTAGGAAATGATGACCGAGGGAGTAAACTAGTTCTAGTGTTTACAGTGATATGGTGTATCTTGGCCAACTTGATAGGGTTATGCATGGTTTTAGGGGGAGACTATGTCTTTTCTCCATCATCCCTCTTTCTTGATTGGTTGTTTAGTTTGGGTGTCCTGGTTCAAGTATTGGTGGTGATTCTAGTTTGACTTTTTCACTATTTTATGGTTCCTTGGATTATGATAAGACAGTGATCTTTGCAATGTCAATTCTTTTTACTGCTTTGTTATAGTTTGGTGGTCTTCATTTATAGCTTATTTCATAGAGTCATTCTTATATCTCAAATGGTTTTACTCATTAACTTGCTTTGTGACAGTATCAACATTTAGCTTTGACAATGCTTTGCATGTTGATTTTGCACTAATATCTTCTTGGCAGTACCAATCTTGTTCTTGCAAACACAGTCTTCTTTGCCTTCTTGCATAAGCACAATGGAATACTTTGCACATAGTGAGGTTGGTGTGATGAGTGTATCTTTGTTTTTGGGAGATGAGAGTGGACAGAGTTGGTTGGTGTGTCTTTGTTTTTGGGAGATGACAATGGACAGAGTTAGTTGGTGTGTCTTTGTTTTTGGGAAATGACAGTGATGAAATAACAGTGTTTTCTACCCTGACAATGAACTACAGTGAAAGAATAGTGTTTTTGTTTTGTCTAATGGTTTATTGGCAATTAGATCTTTTGTTTTTCTAATAGTGACAGATATTATTTTGTATGTCTGTGATCATGAGAGTGAACTCTGACAGTTGAGTTTTTACATGGCAATGGTGCTCTAATAGTTGAAAACAATTATCTTGGCAAGTGTGTTGTAGTTTCATGTTTGCCAGTGTGTTGTAGTGCCTTGATTGCACAATGACAATGTTTTGAAGATAGATGTTAGTAGGTAATAACAGTGACATTGATGTAATGTATGATGATGAGAAGAAAGAGGTAGCAAGATGACAAAAGTAGTTTGATGTTACTTTGTTACTTTTTGATGCCAAGAACATGGGTTTGTCATTGAAGGGTTTGTATTCATTTCTTCATGTTCATGCGTCATGTGCTATGGTGGTTTCAACGTCAATGTTGTCTAGTTGGAATCACATTGATAGTGTGTATTGAAGACCAATCCTCAGTTTCAAGATTTTTTTGTTCAAAAGGCTTTAACAATTTTCAAGAAGATGTAGTTGTTATGTATGAGGATAAACTCTACAAACTCTGCCAGCATTCCTATATCTATGCAAACATGAGACGTTGTTGTTGTCATTAGGAGAAAGGGTTTGGAGTTTATTGCTTTATTGTTTGAGTTGTCATCAAGAGATCAGGAGAGTTATCATTAGAAATGCAATGAAGGATTGATGTTTGGACATGATTGATATTACATGTCATTGTCATTGTTATGATATATCTTGAATAGGTTGTTTGATTGTTTGTGCCCAGTTCTTATGATGGGTCTTGGAGTATGATGGGTCTTGGAGGTTCATGTTGTTATGTCTATACTCAATGCCATATTAATATGATAGTGTAAGTGTAGTAACAGATATGCCAATGTCTTGCCTTGACAAAAGTGATATTTTATAGGGGGGTGCTTGGTCCTTTGTCATTTCATGTCAAAGGGGTAGAGAGTAGTTGGTGGTGGATTGTCAGAGTTAATGTTGGATTTCCATAAATGACAAAGGGGGAGTTTGTTGTATGAAGTTTATCATTGATGTCAAAGGTTGTTCATAGATTTCACAGATGTTGATGTTAAAGGTTGTTCACAAGGTGTTGAGGTGAAAGATATGATGTTGATGTCATGGTGTTGGTCATTTCATGTTGATGGTACCATCTCATGTTACATATTGAGTTGATGCAAGATCTCTATACAAAGGAGGAAGACCTTGTATGTGTCATGTGTTCTTGTTTGTCATGTTGAGAGGAAGATCTTGAAGACCTTGTTCAGTGGTGCACCTTCATTGTATTCATGCCTATTCACTTGGCTTCACTAGATTAGAGATCTTGTCTATTCTCATGCAAAGACACATTTGTCATCTATAAGTGCATTTTACAAGTTTTGGATCCCCTGATAAGTTTAGCATTCATTAACATTTTTGTTCCCTATTTCTCACTTAAAGTTTCCCTAAGTCAATGCTAAGTTTTTGCCTTGTAGTTATCTTCCCTAAAGTCTTTCATGGCTCTACTATGTCTTTCTTATCTTCCTTGTTGAGTTTAGTCACTTAAATCTTTCTTTATATAAGGTTAGGGTTTGCATTCTTTAAGAGTTTAGGGACATAAACCCTAAGAAACCCTTAAGATGATTGAAGGCTCAAACCTCATTTTATCCTATGCACTTTATTGTCTTTTTGTTAGTTGATCGGAATTTGCGGGTTGTAGTTCACTTAAGTGAACACTTTATGGGGTCTTTGTCATTGTTTGACTAGCCACAATGGATAGGAGTTACTAGACCCAAAGGTTTCTCTTTATGTTTTAAGCGGGGGAATACAATCAATAGTTCAAGTGAAGGCGCCAAGACACTCATCAACGACACATATTTAAGGATTGTTTAAACTACAACGGCTTCTTTCCTAAGCACAAATTTGATGGGCATAGTTTGTAACTGTGTATGAGGAAAATTGATTAAATTAAACTAAAAAAATCCAAAATCAATAACATAAAGAGAACGAATCTAAATAAAAGCCATTACTAATAAATCAATAAAATATAAAATCTTTTACCGAGATTTGTATTGTTCCCTTTGGATGAATGTGGATTGCTCAATAGTGTTGTGAAACCATGGTTGCAACAAGCAAGTAAAGTGCTCAAAGGTCAATGTCAAAAGATCGTGAAATTGCTCAATCGATGCGATGTATGCTCAAAACACTATTAAGTATGCCTGAGAATAAGTGATCGAAGAGGCTTTGTGAAGGAGATGAGGGGGGTTTATATAGGTTTTAATGAGGATCAATCAATGGTCTAAATAATTCAAAAGAATCAACAGAGGAGATAAATCAAATAACCATGATGAATGTGCACACAACATGTGTCAATCCATAAGGATATTTTTAGTAAAATATGATGAAAACAAGATTGATTGAATAGATAACTCAACTTATAATTTTGCCTTTTTTAGAGTTCTAAAAATAAGACTGATTGTGCACATGAGTTAACAAGATATTTTAAGAGGAATTAGAAGATAACTAAAATTAAATAAATACATTTATTTAATTAATTGTGCATGCTTGAGGAATAGAAGATTATAAATAAAATATTTGATTTTATTTATTTTTAGGGGAAAAAGCAAATTAAATAAATAAATTTATTTAATTGTTTGTGCAAGATTAGAGGAATATGAATATTATAAATAAAATACTTGATTTTATTTATTTTTAGAGGATTGAGATAATTTAAATAAATTTGCATGATTTATTTAAATTTAGAAGAATAATTGATTTAATTAAATAATGTAGAATTATTTAATTGCAGATAAGAGGGAATTTGATGACTTAATTAAATAATTAATTTTATTATAATTAATGGAGACTTGAAATTTGGAAGAGGATAACGATTTAATTAAATAATTGAAATTATTTAATTGTGGAAGGATATTAGAGGAATTTAATTAAATTAATTAAATAAAGAGAATTTATTCAATTAATGTCGAAATTATGTGATGTAGAAGAAATAGATGAAATTAATTAAATAATTAGATTATTCAATTAATGTTGAAATGCAGGTGATGCTCCAAATTAGACAAAATGCAAGTGGTATGACGACATAGTCATTTTAGGGTATCTACATTTTGCCCCTCTTTGATGCAATGCAATTTACAGTGTGTGTCAAAGAAAATGATTGTTGAAGACATTATACAATTTTGGATGCCCCAGTGTAGCCAGTTACCCCAGCATAGCTAGCGTAGGGTGCCCCCTCGAGAGGAAAGACAGGGAAGCGACAGAAGAACTGTGTTGACGCTCGACTAGAAGATTTTGTTGGAGACAAATGAGGTTGGGTTGATGATAGATAGAAGAAAGGAGATAGGAGAGAACATGAGAGAAAGACTGTTGATCGATCATTGCTTGAAAAACTATATAAGGCCATAGAAAAATGGATGAGCTTGTTGCAATGGTTTTACAAATGTTTATAAAGAGCAGTCCTTATTTTTGATATAGCACGTGGATAGTTTGCTACCAAGGTATAAAAGACCAAGGTGCTGTGATATCTAAGTGCGTGGACATTGACTCTGTAAGCAAGCAGTTTGAACTTAGATCCTTTAGACATAATATAACCTTGTTGGAATATGTGAATGAGCCATAGTATTGAACATAAAATAAACTTCAATACATGTAAATGCAAGAAGAATATTAATATGTAAGATGCTAGGTCATAACAGACACAAGATAAATATGCTGCCAAGAAAGATGCTAAAGATCATTCCTCAAACATGGCACACAAAAGCAATGACTATGCCCCCCAATCCGTACCGCATCGCAACATACCAAGATTATGGATGAATCAAGGTAGTCTTGAATAGGTATTGGAAAAGGAACAAAAAGATAAACCAAAAAGTAAATTGACTGACTTACAAAGTAAACATACAACCAACATATTCTCTTGCCAAAGAGGTTGCTCAGGATAGATTGGATAGGAAAGATAACAGCCTTATTGTAGGAACTCTGTGTCTGTTAAAGGGGGCTATCTACCTAAAAACACAATGTCTTGCTGTGAGAGATGCCACATGTCGCAGGAGACATGTGTGTTGGTCTCGACAATGGAACATTCTACAAAAGACAAGCTTGTTGATCTAGTGCTTTGGTTAAGCTGGATTTAACTGATGCTGGCAATTGGAACAGTAGGACAGTAGATGACTCTGGAAGAAAGCTGCTTTGCTTCAGGTTTGTTAAGGACTTTTGCTTTGGAAGGATGTGCTAGCTTGCTTCTTGAGTTAGTCAAGTCGAGGCGAATGGATTTTGACAAATGGAAGACTAGAAAGATGACATGTTAATGGATTGGGGTGGGTGAAGAATGATGAATCATATGTGCCTGAGTACTGGATACATCCTTCGTATTCCAAACTGCCTACATACCCTGTATCCATGGGATCAAGGCACATTACGATGAAAGATGAAAAATGATAATATATAGTTTTGGGTGAAGTGATGAGATGGATCACGGTGAAAGGAGGAGATCTTATGTACCTGAGTATTGGAAACTTCCTTCGTATTCCAGACTACCTACATACCCATATCCATGGGATCAAGGTATCTTAAGATTGAGATGAGATGATATGTAGTTCTGGGTGGTGTGATGATGTAGGAAAAGCATTTGGGAAGATAACCTTATCATAGGAGCGATGTGTCCGTTAAAGGGTGCTATCTGTTGAAAGGAGGAAAGATTGAAGAGCGTGTGAACCATGAACAAGGATCTATTCCTAGACCTAGGTTAAGGAAAGAATTGCCCCCATTCTGGTAGAGGAAACTGCATAGGTGACCAATGGAGAAGACATAGAAAGCTTTGACCTAGGGCAAGATAGTGATAACTGATGACATAGATCAAGACGTGGGATAACGATGGTGGACATTGACAAATTTCCAAGCTATACTATTTAGGGAGATGGAAATGCAAACAAGGTCAATGGTTTTATTATAGATGGATGGATGAAGCTTGCTGTGAAATGGAATGAACAAGACTCGATAGACGATGGATGTTGACTCTACACATAGCGCCTGTTTGCCAGGTTTTCACTATGGTACTTATCCAAGGCACTCATTTGCCATGTTTTCACCAGAGGATGGATTTTTTTTTTGAATACTCTGAGGATTAGGCATAGAACTTCTTAAGATGGACACTGTTAAGTGGCTCATCTAGAGGAATGCCATCAGGTGTAGCTAAAGTATAAGCTCCTGATCCATATGCTGCTATGACAATAAAGGGACCTAACCAGTTAGGCTCAAACTTGCCCTTCTTTTCTTGATCTGCTTGATTTCTCTGATTCTCTTTAAGTACAAGATCACCAATTTGAAAATATCTTTCTTTGATCTTTTTGTTGTAATTATGCTGGAGGTATTTTTGATAGACATGGAGATGATTAAGCACTACAAGGTGCCTCTCATCTAGTAGTTTGAGCTTAGCTAATCTAGAAGTGCGATACTCCTCTCCATCGATCAAGTCCTATGTGGATACTCTAAGGGATGGGATCTCGACCTCTATAGGTAGGATGGCTACAGAGCCATAGACCAAGGTATAGGGTGTGGCACCAGTTAGTGTTCTGATACTAGTGTGGTAGGCCCATAGGGCGAGATTGAGTTGCAAGTGCCAATCTCGACCAGCTTCATTGACTATTTTCTTGAGGATCTTGAGAATGGTTTTATTGGAAGCCTCAGGTTGGCCGTTACTCTGCAGATAGTAGGGAGTTGAAAAGTGATGCTGGATATTGTATTGTGTGCACAAGGCATGGACATCTTGATTCTTAAATGGTCTCCCATTATCAGTGATAATGGCTTGGGGAATACCATACCGACATATGAGGTAGTTAAGGATAAACTTGGCTATTTGCTTACCGGTGATATAGGTCATGGGAATGGCTTCAACCCACTTCGTAAAATACTCAGTGGTGGTAATGATGAACTTATGGCCGTTGGATGAGGATGGGTGGATTTGTCCTACGAGGTCGAGACCCCATTGAGAAAAAGGCCATGGAGTTGTCACAGGTTGTAATTCATGAGCTGGTGCGTGAATCAAATCTCCATGCTGCTAGCATTGTAGACACTTCTTAGCAAACTGTAAAGCATCTTTCTCTATTATAGGCCAGTAGTAACCTGTTCTGAGTATCTTCTTAGTGAGATTAGGACCGGTAGAATATGCACCACAGACACCTTCATGTATATCTCGTAAGGTAGCTTCGGCTTCTTCCATGTTAAGACATCATAAGAGGATACCATTGAGACTCCAACGATATAGTGTATCACCCAGAATGGTGTAATGGGAGGATCGATGAATAAAGGTTTTGCATTGGGTGGATGATAGGTCAGAGGGAAAGGTATTGTGTTTAAGGTATTCATAGATATATTCGTACCATGGGGAATTGGGACCAACAAGTTCGCATATGATTTCGGTAATGGGAACATCGACGGCTGGTATCAACAATTGCTCGATCAAGAATTCACATTTCTGTGTATTAGCGGGCATGTCAATCAGTGAGCCTACAGAAGCCATAGAATATGCAGCCTTGTTATGCTCTCTTGGAATTTTCTCAAATGTGATGCTAGAAAAGTGTGGTTTATAAGCATCCACTAGTTGCTTGTAGGGGACCAACTTTTCATCTTTTGTTTGGCACTCATCTGTAACTTGGCGAATGACTAGCTATGAGTCTCCATATACTTGTAATTCTGTGATGTCCCATTGAACTGTTGTATTGAGACCTATGAGGAGTGCTTCATACTCAACAATGTTGTTGGTGCAAGGGAATGCAAGCCGATATGACTTTGGAATATAGTCATTTTGAGGTGTGATGAATAAGATGCCGGCCCCTGATCCATGCTGTGTATAGGAACCATCAAAATACAAATTCCACATTATTGAGTTGGAAAGAGTGAATAGATTCTCATCTGGAAAGTCTACTACCATAGGGTGTGTATCTGTCATGGGTGCTTCTGCTAGTTGATTTGCTAGGGCTTGTCCTTTGATTGCTTTACGATCCATGTATTCAATGTCAAACTCACTAAGGATCATGACCCATTTAGCTAGTTTGCCTGTAAGAGCTGCTTTTGCTAGTAGATACTTCAATGGATCAATTTTGGCTATAAGATTTGTGTGTTGGTTTAGCATGTAATGCCACAGCTTTTGGGAAGCAAACACTACTACTAAACAAGCTCTTTCCATCGGTGAATAATTGAGTTCATATCCCACCAAGGTTCTACTGATATAATAAATTGCATGCTCTTTTCTAGATTCATCATTTTGTGCTAGGAGAGCCCTGAGGGCTGAAGTTGTAGTTGAGATTATAATATCAAAGGTTTATCAGTAACTGGCAGAACCAATATAGGAGGTGTAGCTAGCTACTCTTTAAGCTGATCAAATGCTGCTTAACACTTATCATCCCATTAAAATGAGACATCCTTTTGGAATAAGTGTTGAAATGGTTGACATTTATCTGCTAGCTGTGAGATGAAACGCCTAATGGATTGCAACATTCCCTGAAGGCTCCTTAATGCTTTGATGTTCTTTGGTGGAGGCATCTCCACTATAGCCTTGATTTTTGTGGGGTCTACTTTGATACCTCTGTGAGATACAATGTATCCCAATAACTTCCTTGATGTTACACCAAAGACACATTTCTTTAGATTGAGTTTCACTTGGTATTTCTTGAGCCTGTCAAAGATCTGTCCTAGAACTTGTATGTGATCTTCCCTAGAAGATTTAGCTAGTATGTCATCCACATAGTCCTCCATGATATGATGAAAGAAGTTGTGGAATATCATTGTCATTACTCTCTGATAAGTTGCCCCTTCATTCTTTAGACCAAACGGCATGACACACCAACAATAATTGCCCCAAGGACAAGTAAAGGTTATTTTATGTTGATCTTCTTTTGCTATCCTTATCTATTTGTAGCTTGAGAATCCATCCATGAGGGAAAGCATTTCATGCCCTGCTGTCAAGTCTACTATAATATCAATGTTCGGTAGTGGAAAGTCATCTTTGGGACATGCTTTGTTAAGATCTCTAAAGTCATTACACATGCAGATGCACCCATTAGGTTTAGACACAGGTACAATGTTTGATACCCAGTCTAAATAATCAATAGGTCAGATGAACTGTGCATCTAACAACTTCTATATTTCCACTTTTACCAAGAGAGCTATCTGTGGGTGCATTTTTCTCAGCTTTTGCTTGACTGGTTTAACTTTTGGATCAACTATGAGATAATGAACTACTAGCTTAGGGTCCAGCCCTGGCATATCAGCATAGGTCCATGCAAAGTTGATGGTTCTTTGTAAGAAGAATTTGTTAAGATTCATGTGCTCTATTTTTGATCGTGATGCTGCTAGGAATGTGGTCTTCAGATTTTGCTTTGTGCTAAGGTTTATCTCTGTAGAATCTTCCACTAGGAGAGCTAACTTCTCTTGATACTTAGATGGTAGGGGAAGGTCAAATCCTCCATCCTTAGGTGCCACAGTTGGGTTTTCATCTTTGGCTACATCCTTTGTTTTTACTATTTTGTGATCACGAGGTGCCACAGTGTGGTTTTCACCTAGAGATCTTTCTTTATTTTTACTTTTGTGACTAGAGGATTTGGCATTCTCACCAAAATAAGTAGTTGGCTCTAGTTCCATTACAAAACCTGCTTTATGATTGCCAAGAGGGATACCTTCCTAAAGTCTCATGAACTCAGCTATAGATTCATCATTCTGAAATACATCTATAATGGGGGACCCTTGTTGGTCCCAATCGATAAGTTTAGGATAGACAAGTGTTACATTCTGGGTTTTTGTGTTGGATGTTAGGGATACGGAGGATAGCATAAATACGGAGGATTCTGTAAATAGGTCAGTCATATGGAGGGAAGAGTCATCAATGGTATCTTCATTAGATGTCAAACCGGTGGGAAAAGTTTTAGCTACCTCATCGAGGATATACTTGGTGTCCAAGGCATGTGGCACTTTTCTACCAAATCCTAATCCCTTCTTGTCTAGTTTCTTTGTCACAATAATGGGTTCCATAGTTTCTTGATTTTGTTTCCCAAGGCCACCTTTGCCTCTATAGCCCATGTTTTTTACTATCCTTAAGCCATTACCATATTGCTTGACTGGTATTGTGACTGGTTCTTTCTCTTTATAGAGCCAAGAAGAAATGTCCTCAATAGTTTCCTCCAATAACCATCCCTGTTGGAATTGGGTTAGAAATGTTGGGGGAGGAATGGCTACTTTTTTAGTTACTTTGGTGATGGGCGGTTGGCTGTAAGATTTAGGGGACAAAGGCATCCGCCCTACACAACAAGATTTGGAGATATCATATGTTCCAAAGACTACATCACGGATGTGAGCTTTGATTTCAGGAAGAGGAGAAGGGTCACTTGTAGAGGCTTGTGTCAGAGTTTTAGGATCAACATATAGTGGGAATTCAAGGGCTTTTTCATTTTTAGGCACTTGGTTGCAATTCTTATAACTGCCTTGCAAGACACGGCAAAATTTAAAAGGATTGGGGTCTCCTGGGATAGTTATCTCCATACCATTGTATGGGAACTTTAGAGACTGATGGTACATGGAGGGAACAACTTTCATTGCATGGATCCATGGGTGGCCTAGGATAATGTTGTAAGGTAGCTCAATGTCAAGGACTTGGTACCTGGTTTCCAACATAATGGGGCCCAGTTGTATAGGCAAGTGGATAACACCTTTTGAATAGCATTCAGTATCATCATATCCCTTGATTGTAATACTTTAATCAATGTTGATATGATTCTCAGAGTATCCCAATTGCTTAAGTAACTTTAAAGAATAGATGTTGAGACCAACACCACCATCTATGAGTATATGTTTGATTTTGCGCTTATGGATGAGAACTTCAATATGAAGGGCATCATTGTGACATGGATCATGGGAAGGGAGGTCTTTCTTAGAGAAGACCATGTTATAGGGCGAAGCAATGCTACCTACTATAGCTCAGAAATCCGTGACCGCTATGTTGTTAGGAACTGAAGACTCTTGGAGGGCTTTTTCTAGCACTACTCGATGTGCAGGTGATGACCGTAGAAGGTCCAAGATAGAGATCTGTGCTGGCATTTTCCCTAGATGTTTGACAAGATTATAATCATATTGAGCTAGGGGATTGGGTGTAGGACCGCGAATGGTGACACAACCACGATGAGTTGTAATAGCACAATCTATAGATTTAACTGTGATTGTGAGGGTGGACACTCGACTCTCTTCAAAATGACCCACAATGGAGTCAAAGGAAGTGGAAGCACGGTTGACACCTTTACCTTTATCCTGAGGAGGAGGCAGACCATGGTGAGGGAATGGTTCCTTGTACATGTTGAGGTCCTTGTTCATGTGTTGAGCTGGTGGTTCATCTTCAAAAGAGATTTGGTTGCCTTCGATGAGATTTTGGATTAGGTGCTTGAGTTTCATGCATGAGGCAGTTCTGTGCCCTTTACTGCTATGGAATTCACAATATTCATTTTCTCTGTATCGTGTAGTTTTGTAAACCAGTTCGCCATATGGGGGAGCATCGGGTAAGGTGATGAGCCCTTTGTACAAAAGCTTTTGTAGGACCAATTCTATGGGCTCTCCCAAGGGATTAAATTGACACTGCAGAGGGTAATCTTGTTGAGGCCGCTCTTGTTGTCATTACTATTGGTTTTGATATGGTTGCCGCTATTGTTGCTATTGTTGAGGTGGAGCTTGACTTGGTTTGGAAAGCTGCAGTGGCATTTGCAAAGTTTGGACATGTTTAGAATTGACCACCCCATCGTTGACCACATTTTTGTTTTTGTTCCAATATTTGGGTTTATCTTTCATTTGGTGTTGAGGAGCATTGTCTTTAGTTTCTTTGAAGATTTTGACCACACCCTCAGCAATGAGGGTTTTTTTTGATGTTAATTCCCTTGTACGTGATTTCGTCGAAGGTTGTAGCACTAAAAATTTGCAAGTGAAAACCTAACTCTTGGTTGAGGTTCTGCACAAATATGCTAACAAGTTGTTTCTCAGTAATCTTGAAAGGGAATTGTCTAGCCATTTGTCTCCATCATTGAAGGAAAGAAATGAAAGTTTCCCCATTTTTCCATTTATTGTTGCATAGATCGGTCATGGAAATCTCATGCTCCGCATTGTAGGAAAAATGGGTGGCAAATTTCTCTGCTAGTTCATTAAAAGACTTGATACCCATAGGTAAGTGTGAGAACCATTCTATCGCTTGACCTCCAAGACTGCGAGGAAAGAGACACATAAGATATGTGTCATTGTCTGAGACCTCAAAGCAAGCAAGATAGAATTCCCTGAGATGGTCTTTTGGGTCTCCTTTTCCTTTGTATTTATCAAATTTAAGAATGGTGAAATTTTGAGGAAAAGGGATCATGGGTAATGACCGATCAAAAGGATAAGGACACACTTCTTCTAAAGAGAAGGTCTTCTTGGTGTGGCCAAACGTAAGATTAGATAGTTGTTGTTGAACTTCCGTGATCTTTAGCTCCATCACTGTGGGAGGGGTTGGAAACATCTCCTGTTGTCCTAGAAGTGGTTATTGTTGCCCATATGGAAGATTGTAGTGTAAGCCATGAGTATTGGTGTTATAAGGGTCGTAAGATTGGTTGGGGTCATATGCATTGTACGTTGGGTTTAGATTGGGTTGAAATTGGATGTTTTGATTTGGAGGAGGAGGAGGGGGCACTAGGTAAGAATGTTGGCTTTGTGATGGTTGGAGAAAAGAGTTTGGTGGAGGAAAGCTAAAGTTCGCTGGGTTAGGTTGCAGTTGTGGAACATAGCTTTGGGAAGTTTGGTTTTGAGAATGTTGAGGGTGGATAGGCAATGTGTTGAAAAAGTTTAGTGCTAATGATCGTTGTGGTGGGGGGACATAGGTAGATTTGTTTTGTGATGGTTGAGGTTGATTGAGGATGAGCGTAGAAGAATGTTGTGGTTGGGATTGCATGACCCTGGTTGGTTGAGAGATATGAAGGTTTGATGATGTTGGGGGCGGTGCTTGTTGAGACCCTTGTTGCATGGTGACGTAGTTGTTCCCCGGATTGTAATTTGGTGGGAAACTGATTCGCGATGGGGTAACCAAAATTCCAATTGCAATTGGTGTGGACATTTTAGGAGTTTGTTGTATATTTGATCAAGCTAGGGTGGCTTGGTTAGCTAGCTCCACTTGATGTTGGAGGGTTTCCTATTCATTTTTGTAGATTTCCATAGGAGTCAGTAGCATGGTGACGTAGTTGTTCCCCGGATTGTAATTTGGTGGGAAACCGATTCGCGATGGGGTAACCAAAATTCCACTTGCAATTGGTGTGGACATTTTAGGAGTTTGTTGTATATTTGATCAAGCTAGGGTGGCTTGGTTAGCTAGCTCCACTTGATGTTGGAGGGTTTCCTATTCATTTTTGTAGATTTCCATAGGAGTCAGCAGCGGTGATATGGGCCTCCTTCCTGTTGGGTTTTGATAAAGTGGATTCTCATATTGTGAGCTTTGTTCAAGCAAGGGCATGGTCAGTGTTGACATGGTTTGCACCGCTTGTATGGTGTCTTGGTTTT
Source organism: Cunninghamia lanceolata (assembly GCA_027924645.1). Lineage (NCBI taxonomy): Eukaryota > Viridiplantae > Streptophyta > Pinopsida > Cupressales > Cupressaceae > Cunninghamia > Cunninghamia lanceolata. The sequence goes on along the minus strand of BSBN01000252.1, from coordinate 7,505,375 downwards.
TGTTAGGCTCGCTAAGCGTGGATAGATCAAAACCTTTGGGTAGTTTGGCTCCTTGCTCTACTAGCAAGTGAAAGAAATGATCTTGGTTCTCGCTAAGGATTTTGTCAAAGGCGGCTACAGCTCTAGGATCTTGTATGAATTTATCAAGATCCTACCCATCTTCTTGAGAGGATTGACCTATTTCAAAGTGTTGCTCTTCTTGAGGTGGGGCTTGATCTATGGTATAACCTTGTGGGACAAAATCTAGAGGCAAGCTGGTGGTGTAATGAGGTGTACTTACCAAAGGAACTCTTTCTTCCAGAGATGGGACTGGATTGGCAGTTTAACCTTGTGGGACAAAATCTGGAGGCAAGCCAGTGGTATAGTAAGGTGTACTTACCAAAGGGACCCTACCTTCTTGAGAGTTGCTTGGTTGGTCAAGGTGCGGCATGTTTGGAGAGCTGGTTGATTTCACCGCGGGTGTCCTAGGAGTAACCTTGGGAGTAATGTTGAGACGACCTGATTGTGATGTGTGAGGAGGTGATTTACGCTTCCTAGGGACAACTTGCTTGGACTTCATAGTTTGCTGGAGCCTAGTGGTTACCATGGAATACACTAGGATAAAAAGTAATGCTAGGATTTTGCTTGTGCTTTGAGAAAAGACAAAAATTCTTGATGCACAATTTACTAGACCAAATGCGCTATACTATTTGACCAGAGGCGCAGGACTGTGCAACCAAAAGCGTGCTACTGTAATACCAAAGGCTATGGACTGAGCTACCAAAGGCGAGGTACTATTATGCCAACGGCAAGCTATGGTGACCAAAAGTATGCTATTGTTATACCACCAAGGGCGAGCTGCTATAACACTAGAGGTGCTGAAGTAGTGTTTGATGCAAAAATTTGATAGATTTGGTTTATTTTTTATTGGTTTTGCTTTGGCAAGAGAAAACACAGCAAATAGAAAGGCCAAAAGGGACTGACACAACAGATAGTGTATGTTCGAGGCTCACAAAAAAGCCCAATGTTTCCATAGGTATAAGACAATTGCAATCAATAATAAACACTTTTTATCCCTAGAGACAAGGTTTCATTGTAGTAGATCAGCTCACAACTTAATACTCTGTCGATAAAAATATCATTCCATAAAGGTGTCAGATATTTTGTATCTTTGCGAGAGACGATAGGTAGGGATATCTCACCCTCCCCTTGGAAAGCTCAAGTAGGTCACAAGAGCTTTATGGCCAAGGGAATACTATCTCTTCTCAAGGGAGCCAATGATGAGTATCTTAAGGGCTTAAATCAATTCCCCTTGCACTGATGATTACCGCAATGTTCAGAGGTAGATCAGGTAGTCACTATCTAGAATGGTTCTTAGTAACTTTGAGGGACCAATGCCTTACAAGCAATGAGACAAGCTACTAAAAGCTTTAACCAATCCTACTAAGAGTATCAAACACTTTGCTCAATGTGAAAATTATTTTCACAAAGAGCTAGTACACCTCTTTTCAGTTTGGCACCACAAGGTAAGGCTGACATCAGTTAGGACTTGGCTTTTGCCTTATCCCTCTTATATAGCAGTTCTAAGGAAAACTCCGCTTAGGGTTGTCCCTTTTGGATGAAGCGCAATCCAAAAAAAGGCCTTTCTAAAGGAAGTACTGAAAATGTAAGAGCAAGCACGTCAAACAAAGGTTCAATTGTCCCGTTATAAGAAAAATAAGGTGCAACTAAATTAGGCACACACATGTTTGTAGTTGTCAATTGTCCCTTATGAAATTGAAGTGTTTGGCATTTATATCCATTGTCCCTTAGAAACATTGAGGTGTTTTTGCATACATGTCCATTGTCCCTTAAGAAAAGTAGTATGTTCCTAAGACTTAGATTTTTGAAATGATTTGTTCAGTTATCCCTTAAGAAGGCAATATGTTTCTAAGACTTAGTACAATAAATCAAGATTTCTTCAATGCTCGTCTTGCATGAACATATTAAAAAAAAAACCTATTTGCTCTGTGTGAGTGATAAGAAGTTGCAACAGGTCAATTAGTTCCACCAAAACTCACAAGTTAGCAAAAACAAATCAATTTGACCATAAGCGAGTTATTGTCTTACCGAAAGTGACCTACTGTAATACCGATAGCACTTCACTGTGTTGCCAGAAGTGATTTACTATAGACCAGAGGCAATGTACTGTGCTACTAGAAGCATCGCGCTATGCTACCAAAAGTGTGGTACTGTACTACCAAATGCACGGTATTGTTATACCAAAAGCGAGCTACTGTACTACCAAATGTGCAGTACTGTTATACCAAAAGCGAGCTACTGTACTACCAAACACGCGGTATTGTACTACCAAACACACAGTGTAATAATAGGCTTGCAAAAAATAATATTTCATCAAAAAAGCTAGACCAAAGGATGATTGAATGATTGGGTGATGATCTAGGATGTTGATAAGTGATAAGACACTGCACCAAGTGATATTAGTTCTAAAGAAAACAACAAGATGTCAGAAATCAAGTCAAAACCCTAACAATAAGTGAGAAACCCTAGAGAACCAAAGTGAAATCCATAAAATTGGTAACAAAATGATGAGATACAAGAGATTAAATATCACCTATAGACAACTAAAATTGGCTTGCTTCGCAAACTAATTTTCCATATCTCTACACCCTCATTATTCCTCCTAGTAATTAAATAAATTCATTTTATTTAATTAATTTATCCCTCATTGTCTACCTTGACCATTTACCCATTCCTTGTGATAAATTAATTCATTTAATTTATCACTTTTACCTTACAACATTATCCTCATTTGATTAAATAAATATTCACAATATTTATTTAGTTAAATTGTCCTTTTTCCTAATCCTCATTAATTAGATAAATCATGGTTATCTAATTGATCTAGCCTACTAATTGACCTACCCTAAGCTACTCTAGCCTACCTATCCTCTAGACCTAGGTTAATTAAGCTAAACATTTAATTAACCTTGCTTATCCCCTTCTTACATGCACCTTTGAATAAAAATCAATCTTTTATTCAAAGGGTCAAATCCCCCTTAACCCTCATTTATCACTCTCTTACACATGTAAGAGTACCATCTTCACATCTCCACATAAAGGTGAATTAAAAATTCACTTGTCATGTCCCCTCTTCCCAAAATGAATCTTTTATTCATTTTAATCCTCCACACCTTTCCCCGTGTGAATTTAAAATTCACTTTTAATGAGAGCCCTCCAATCCCATTGACCAAGTTTCAACCCTTGATCTCCCTCATCCACTCTCCTTGTGACACTTGTCACAAGGCTATGAACCCAATCCTAACCCTAACTCTCATTGATTCCTAGCCCTTGATCTCACCTTCTAATCCTAACCCTCCATCCTCATTCCCAAAACTCTATAAATGAAACCCTCTCCAAGCCATTTGAGAGAGACTCCTTCATGCATCAAACCTCTGCCAAAATCTCTCCAAAATCCTCTTATCATACCATCATAATCCTCATTTCAATCTCAAATCTATCATCCAATCCTCATCCTATTGTGTTGAAAAGCATTGAGCAATCCACATTAGTCACACTAATCATGGGAACAATCTGAGAAGCTCTATGGGTGCATCTCCTTCCCGCATGGATTCGTGAGGTCTCAAATGAAGGTATAATCGTGTGTTGTTTGCATTAGATTAGTTTATTATCTTCATTTTAATCTCACTTATCACATCACCAATGGATTCCTTATGATTTTCTATGCAATTTTTTTTAAAAAAAGTATCAAATTTTGTTAAGTTTTGATAAAGTTATGGGGTTTTAAAGTTTGCAAGCATGTTATCCCAACCAAAAGTGCTTTACTGTTATACCAATAGCACTTTACTGTTATACCAATAGTGCTTTACTATTATACCAAAAGCCCTTTGCTATTTTCTCAAGTATGCTTCACTGCAATACCAAAAGCGTGGTTCTGTGCTACCAAAGGCACTGCAGGATGCCCCAAAAGCGCTATACTGCTCTACCAAAGGTACTTTTCTGTGTCAAGATGCACTATTCTATACTGTACTTAAAAAAAATTAATTTCTCAAAGAAAAAGAGGGATTAGTGGGTCCCACTGGGCATGCCAGAATGTGTATGAGGAAAATCAATTAAATTAAACTAACAAAATCGAAAACTAGTAACATAAAGAGAACGAATCTAAATAAAAGCCATTACTAATAAATAGATGAAATATAAAAGCTTTTACCAAGATTTGTATTGTTCCCTTTGGATGAATGTGGATTTCTCAATAGTGCTGCGAAACCATGGTTGCAACAAGTAAGTAAAGTGCTCAAAGATCAATGTCAAAAGATCATGAAGTTGCTCAATCGATGCGATGTATGCTCAAAGCACTGTTAAGTATGCCTGAGAATAAGTGATCGAAGAGGCTTTGTGAAGGAAATGAGGGGGGTTTATATAGGTTTCAATGAGGATCAATCAATGGTCCAGATAATTCAGAAGAATCAATGGAGAAGATAAATCAAATAACCATGATGAATGTGCACACGACATGTGTCAATCCATAAGGATATTTTTAGTAAAATATGATGAAAACAAGATTGATTGAATAGATAACTCAACTTGTAATTTTGTCTTTTTTAGAGTTCTAAAAATAAGACTGATTGTGCACATGAGTTAACAAGATATTTTAAGAGGAATTGGAAGATAACTAAAATTGAATAAATAAATTTATTTAATTAATTGTGCATGATTGAGGAATAGAAGATTATAAATAAAATATTTGATTTTATTTATTTTTAGGGGAAAAAACAAATTAAATAAAAAAATTTATTTAATTGTTTGTGCAAGATTAGAGGAATATGAATATTATAAATAAAATACTTGATTTTATTTATTTTTAGAGGATTGAGATAATTTAAATAAATTTACATGATTTATTAAATTTAGAAGAATAATTGATTTAATTAAATAATGTAGAATTATTTAATTGCAGATAAGAGGGAATTTGATGACTTAATTAAATAATTAATTTTATTTAATTAATGGAGACTTGAAATTTGGAAGAGGATAACGATTTAATTAAATAATTAAAATTATTTAATTGTGGAAGGATATTAGAGGAATTTAATTAAATTAATTAAATAAAGAGAATTTATTCCATTAATGTCGAAATTATGTGATGTAGAAGAAATAGATGAAATTAATTAAATAATTAGATTATTCAATTAATGTTGAAATGTAGGTGATGCTCCAGATTAGATGAAATGCAAGTGGTGCGACGACATGGTCATTTTAGGGTGTCTATAGTAACTGTACTCCAACTACCCTTTTTTTAGTTATGGAAGAAATGTCTAGGGCTAGGGAAATTCATTTAAAGGTTCGTATAAGGGTTGTTGATTTTTTGGTTGAGGTTTCAGGTTTATAAAAGTGACATCTTTGAGAATATGGAGTTAATTTTGCACATATTGATTATATTTATTGCAGGACTAAAGGGTTTTTATGAAAGTATCTATTTGATCTAAGTATACATGGTGATTTCATAGAGCCTATGTGAATGAATAAACTCTATGTGAATATTATTGGTGTGCACAAGAGTTAAGTGTTTTGTCAGAAGAAGAAGATTGTAAGGTGTTGGGATGATAATGTTTTAAGTTTCTTACGTTTTGATTGTAGTTATATTAGCTGTATACTTGAGAAAATGTTGAGTTGAAGAGATTGACAAGGATAGTGTTCTGTATAGAAACAAAGTGTTCCTTTGAGTTTTTTTCTTTTCATTCAAATCAATGATGTAATGTGTCTTGTCAGTGAGACATTTCTTTTTGTCAGTGAAACTTTTCTTGTTGTCAGTGAGACATCTAATTGCCAGTGAGGCATATTGAGTAGCTAGTGAGGCATATAATGTATCTAGTGAGGATTGGCCAGTGAGGCCCAATAAAATCAATTTTCATAGTGGGTTTTCACCCTTCTAGGGTTTTCCACTCAAATCACTTGTGTCATCTCTCTTCTTGATGTTGTGTCTTATAATAGATCATCTTTAATCATAATGTTATGTTCAAGTGTACTTGTTATGGTGATATCTAATGTCTAATTGATTGAAGTTTTAGATTTCCTTGCATTATTAATCAAGTGTGTTAATAAGTGAAAAAGTTTGATTGTTTAATAGACCACTGATTCACACCTCCCCTCTCAGTGGTCCTGTACTCCAACAATTGTCATCCAAGGTTATTGAACATTTAACTATAGGAGTCGGATAACTTATGGAATCATCATTATCATCATATATTTTGGCTATTACTTCCAAAGCATTAAGAGAAGAAGAAATTTCACACTCATCATTCTCAAGGGTATTCACGGAAATGTACCTTGTTAGATCTTCTATTACTGAAGGGTAAAAATTCATGAGGCCTATGAAGTTGTCAAAATTAGACACATAATCAAGGATTTCAAATGAAGATCATTTAAATATATCCTTATGATACATAGCTTTTATACAAGTGAGAACATGAGGATTCATATTAAGAAATTCGTAGAAATTCTCAAAGTTTTTGATATATGCATGTAAAGATACCAAAGAGCACTAAGATGAAGATGCCATAATAAAATGTCTTGAAACATCAATGTCTAATAAGATCTAGTAAGACAAGACATGCAAAGTTTTATGATACTTAAAACACCCTAGATGTGAGACTATTTCACACCCAAGCACTTGTTTGAGGCAAATAGGTACTAAAAGACACACAGAGTCCACAACAAATAGAGTGGATAGGATGAAAGAGTACTACACAACAAGGCAAAGTTGATGTAATTGTAACGTTAGAAATTGTCCTCCTATATGGAATGGTACAATTTCCCTCAATTTAGCTCCTCACTCTTGGTGACCTTTCAACCCTCTTTTTTTGGCCTTCCCAAAACCTTGATTGACTAAGTCTAGGAGCAATTTATTCACTTTTTGAGGTAACTTATTGATAGAACCCAAAAAGGGGATTTGAGATTTGGGTCCCTAGGACCCCCAAAAATGCAGATCTAAACTGAAATTGGGGGCTAGGACTTGGGTACCCGCACCCTAGTCCTCCCCTATTTCACAGGATTTTGAATTTTGGCGGGGTGTCAGTTCCCACCGAGTGCCTTGGGATTCCGTTTTCAAATTCTCAGTTTTCGTGCAATATCAAGACATTATTTCAAAATTTAAATTCCCTAAAGCTAGATATAAAAAGACATTTGCAAATCATTTTATCACAGATAATTCTTATGCAAGCTTGATGCCAAAACTCTGCTGTAATTGTTATTGAAGATCAGTGACTTGTTGAAGCTCTTTGAAGTATTCTTTATTTGCTATCTTGGAGACAATGAATGAAGATTAGGAATCAAGATCTTGAGTCTATCTTGCTCTTCCTAGGGTTTGTACACCCTTTGCATGATTGGGAGAAGGGTTGAAGCCTCCAACAACAAGCTTGGAGATCCTCGAGGACATTGTTGATTCGCCTTATTGTTCATGCAAGTCTTCATTTATCTCATCTTCTTGAGGTGAAGTTGTATGTGTTTATTGATGCAAAGCAAGTTGTTGATCTTCCCTTGATTGAGACATCTAGGGTTTGATATTTTTGCATACACATTGTTAGGTTTGCACACACTTCTACAAGTCTTTATCTCTGGCTATTGTTGAGGTAGAAATACCAAAGACGGGACTTGATTGAGGCAAGATCCTATATAGCTGCAACATATTCCTTCTTTTGTAGGTGCAGATCATGCTTTGTAGGTGCCAACAGAAAGAAGCTATAGAAAGAAGGATATTACGGATACAGTTGCAATAGACTTTTAGATATTTAGATTCTGAGACTTGCGGGACATTGGGGCGGGCACCCTAGTCCAACCAGGGGTTTATTCCAGGATCTAGAAGCCTTTTAGCAGTCTTAGGCAACTTGTGCAGAAGATTTTCCTATGTGAAAACTTTCAGGACACTAGGGCGGGTACCCTAGTCCATGTGGACCTCAAAATCCATGTACTCTATCTCTATAACCCTATCTCTGCACTCTTGTGGTCAGTTTTGCTAGTTGCTTCATCAATTTTTGTATATTTTTATGTAAGGTATAATTAGGGTTTTACTTGGTTGAAAGGAAAACACTTGATAAAATCTTGATTAGGGCCTTAGGTTTCATAACCATGTGAGCATAAGGGATAGGAGATATATATCTCTAAGACATATGTGGTGTAATGGAAAGGATCTTTAGCTCCCCGAGTTTCACCATTTAGAAGAGATTCCCTCACGCCAATCTAGTTATATAGATAGGGCCTCCATCGTTGTTGCATTCAGGGGTTAGCATCTGCCAATGAATACAAATCTTTGGAGAGGGAAAGTGATTAGAATCTTGTTCACAAGCTTAGTCCTTGTCCTCCCAATGCTTAGTGGGAAAATGCTGGTATTTAACCTAGCTTAAACAAACAATCAAATTTCCCCCTAAACATTTTGGTGAACCTGAGCTTTAAAGAATTTGTATCCTTTTAAACTTCAGATCTGAAATAATTTTCTGTTCTAGACCATAATTGGATTGAAAAGCCTCTTTAGTTAAATTGCATATGTTAAATTGAGGATTATATTCTTTATCTTTTCACTAAAAGAGTCAGAAATTATCATTTATTGTTGGAAGTTGTATTTCATTTGCAAAGGCCATCATTGCGCATTTAAATCTTGGTTTAATTAGAGCATGTTAAAATATCAAATTACTTTTTGCAATATTTTCATGCTCATGATGAGCCGTTTAGTCATGATGACTTTGATATGTTAGATGAAGCCCTTGAGGACTTTATCTCGATTGAAAATTCCACTATGGCCTCGAAGACATCACTATTTCAAAGACTTGTAAATGTAATTTATGTTCCTAAATCTAAAGAAGAGATCAAAAAAAAAAAATTGTGGTCACTCTTTGTGTAAATGTGGTTCAACCATCCTCTAAACATGTGCTTATTGTTAAAGGTCTTTCATCTTCTTCTCAATCTCTTGATCACATTTATGATTGTGCAAAACAAATAGCGAAACAAAATTTACAACAAACCAATCATAATGTGGTTGCTCATGCATATAACACTCAGAATAACAAACAAAGTACACAACAAACAAATGTTCTGATATCTTTACCAGCTTCTCAACCTATGCTTCCTCAAGCACCTCGTTTGACATATAAAGGTGGTAAAGACTATGATCTTGTAGAGAAGCTTCGTGCTACTCCTACAAAGATATCTCTTTGGGAGCTTATACAAACTTCACCTACTTACCATGGAATGCTACAAGAAGCTTTACAAAAGGTGATTGTTCCTCCCACTATTAAACCAAATGATGTTGCCGCTTTACTAGATTGTATGTATGTGACAAAAATAGACATTATGTTTCAACAACATGAATTACCATATCTCGAGGTTCAGAATCAGTATGATCCTTTGGTTATCTTTATTACAATAAACAAAACATTGGTTAAAAGAGTTATGATTGATAATGGGTCAGCCCTTAATGTTTGTCGCATTGATTTTTTACACAAGGTTAAAGTTGACATATCTACCATCAAACTGGAATCATTAAGTATTCATGGATTTGATAATGTTGGATGACAATCTGTGGGCACTATAACTCTTCCCTTTACAAGTTAGACCTGTGATGGTGTCTACGTTGATTCATGTCATGCCTTGTTCGCTATCTTATAACATGATTCTTGGTAGACCTTGTATACATGCATTAGGAGCAGTTCCTTCTACTTTGCACTATTCAATTAAGTTTATATTTAAAGGTAAACTGCATACTATCCATTTGGATCTTGAACCTAATAATTGTTTGCAAATTGAAGTGCATAAGCATGTTATTTTTCCTAAGAGTTTGAACAATTTGAAAGCTGAGTTGTCAGCTCCTCTTGCCTTTAAAATGTTATGCAAGAGTCCAAGCAATCAAATGCATTTGTTGGTGATGACTGGGGTTTGCTAGATTTTGCATCTTCCTCCACAGGAGAATATAAACCTAAAAACCCCATCCCTGAAACATCAAATATTGCATCTATCACATTGCATGCTTTAAATGATAAACATAAGACCTCCTTGGTGACAAATAAAGATAATACTCTAAGTTATACTACTGATTATGAGACTTATGAAGCTCCACCTTTGTCTAAAGAAATGGTCTCTCTCTATGGCAGAAGATTCTAAATCCTTTACAAAAATTGTGACTATGTAGGTAATGGTTATGGCATAAATCAACAAGGAATCAAAGTCCCTATAGAATCCACTTCGCAACATTATTCAAGTGGCATTAGATATAATCCTTTTAAGGAATCCAAGCCCACAAATGCCCTACTCTAAATGTGAATACAATATCAACACTTAGTTTGATATTCCCTGAGATGATTGACATCAATTGTCCTCCAGGATCAATTCCATTAGATATGTTTTCAGTGGATGAAGCGATAATGGACTTCTTAGGTGTTTATGATGGTGTTCCTCATTATCACCATAAACGTGGCCTACCTTATCGTTTAAACAATGATGCATATTTTGGACAGACTACTAGTACAATAACTGCTACAGTAAAGCATAGTGAAGAACTTGAAGAACAATTACAATCTTACAATCCCCTAGACCGTAGTACTCTCCTTAATGGAAAGACTATTGATGTCGTTATGGATAAGGATAACCCTAAAAAAGTTATCCCTATTAGTGATTGTTTAAATGCGAAAGAAAAAGAAGAAATGACTAAACTATTGAATGAGTTCTCAGAATTATTTTCTTGGAATTATTCAGACATGCCTGGTATAGATCCTTAGATTATAATGCATAATATCGTGTTGAAACCAGATGTTAAGCCATTCAAACAAAAGATACGTAAGATGAATCCTAAGATTACTTTGCTTGTTAAAATTGCAATAGAAAAACTTTTAAAAGTGGGTTTTATCCAACCCATGAATTATTCTCCGTGGATCTTGAATATTGTTGCTGTCGCTAAACCCGATGGTTGTATAAGAATGTGCACAGATTTCCAGGATTTAAATTTAGCATATTTGAAAGATGATTTTCCGCTCCCTAATATCGATATGATTGTTGATTCCATAGTTGGACATGAGTTGCTATCTTTCATGGATGGATTTTCAAGATATAATCAAATCCTTATAAATCCTCTTGGTCAGTATAAAATAACCTTTATAACACCTTGGGGTACATTTTGTTGGGTAGTCATGTCATTTGGACTTAAGAATGCAAGACCTACTTATCAATGTGCAATGACTCTTATATTCCATGATTATATGCACTATATTCTAGAAGATTATGTTGATGACATCCTAGAAAAGTCCATCCATCGTAAGGATCATGCTACAAATCTTCGACAAATATTTGAGCACATACGAAAATATAATATGTGATTGAATCCCCATGAGTGTGTTTTTGGCATGGCTAGTGGAAAGTTACTTGGGTTTATTGTTTCGAATCGAGGTATAGAAGTCAATACAAAAAAGATAGATGTAATTGTTAATATGCCAATACCAAAGAACATATCTCAACTTCATAGTTTGCAGGGAAAGATACAGGCCATCCACTGATTTGTTTCACAACTCGCGGATAGGACTCGCCCTTTTACGCAACTACTAAAGAAATATTCTCACTTTCAATGGAATTTTGAATGTCAAAAAGCTTTTGATGATTTAAAGGATTACTTAGCTAATCCGCCTGTTTTGCAACCTATTGTTTCCGATAAGCCACTCCTGTTATACATTTCAGCATCTAACAATGCCCTAGCAGCTTTGTTAGCACAACATAGTGCTAAAGGCAAAGAATGTGTTGTCTATTACATCAGTCGTACTTTGCTCAATTATGAAGTGCGATAAATAGCTATAGAGAAGAATTGTTTAGCTTTAGTGTTTGCCACTCAAAAGATTAGACACTATCTCTTAAATGCTGAAGTGCATGTACTAGTAAAGTTTGACCCTCTGAAACATCTCTTCGCAAGAATAGATTTATTAGGTCATCTTGCTAAATGGGTTATGTTGTTAACAGAATTCGATCTCAAATTTATTTCACAAAAAGCAATTAAAGGGAAAGTGATAGCTGATCAGTTAGCTAACACTCCCTCACCTTTTTCTATACAAAATGTTGATGCATTCCCTAATGAACATATTTTAACAATCTCTGCGGATGAAAAATGGAAGTTATACTTTGACGGATCAAAATGTCAAACTGGCTCTGAGGCTGGTGTGATATTGATACCCCCCATTAGTAAGCTGATTCCCTTATCTTACCACTTAGATTTCTTATGCACAAACAACTGAATACGAATCCCTTATTGTTGGACTTTGTGCGACCTTGGCTCTGAATATAAAAAACATTACAATATACGGTGATTCTCAGTTAATTGTTAAATAGATAATGGGATCGTATCAGACTAAGCACGATAAGCTATCTCGGTATCATGAATTGGCATTATCTCTCTTAAAAGAATTCAAATCATACTCAATCGACACCATTCCCAAGAAATATAACCGGCATGCAGATGCAATGGCAAGTGCAGCTTCCCTTATATCCCTTGATGGTTCTCCTGAGTAGTTTACTTTTGTTGTTCATAATCTTAAGACACTGATAATTGATGACCCTATAGTTGTGAATTTAGAACTCTATGGTAATACATACACGGATGAATGGTTCTCCTACATATTCAATTATCTACGCAATGGAACCATCCTTGATTCAACATCTAAGAATGCTCGACTCCATTTATGCAAACTAGGACCGCGATACATTATATTATCAAATCTCTTGTATCAACAAAGTTATAATGGTGTTTCACTTTGATGTTTAAGAAATTTAGAGATTCTGATAGATTTAGAAGAAGCTCACTCTGGTGTTTGTGGAGGACATTTTGGTGGAAAATCATTGGTGCAAAAATTGTTACGTATGGGGTATTATTGGCAGCATATGGAATAAGATTCCTTTGCTTATGTCAAAAGATACCTACAATGTCAACAACATAAACACCTAATCCATGCTCCTGACCAAGATCTTCGTGCCCAATTGTCACCATGGCCATTCTCTATTTGGGGCTTGGATATAATTGGCAAAATTTCCCCACCCTCCTCTCAAGGACATACGTTTATAATCACTACTGCTAATTATTTTACAAAATGGATCAAAGTGGTCCCTTTGTGATCCACGACCGCCAAGGTAATTTGTCAATTCATACAAGATGACATAATTTCTTGATTTGGAATAGCTTTCTCCTTGGTTTCGGACAATGGTACCCATTCAAGAACAAGGATGTGAAAAAGTTCCTTGAAAAATATCATATACAACATCGCTTCTCTATGCCTTATTACCCTGAATCAAATGGCCAAGCAGAAGCTTCAAACAAGGTTATCAGACAAATTTTGTGGAAAATTGTTAATAAACATCAAAAAGATTGGCATACACAATTATCTTATGCCCTATGGGCTTACAGAACAAGTATTCGAATGGCTACAGGTAACACACGGTATAATCTTGTCTATGGCATAGATGCGATAAGGCACTTGGAGTTAGAAATTCCTTCCTTGCAAATCTCCCTAAGAGATATCATGTATGATAACATAGAATGAGAGAAATATTACAGGAACTTGAGATGCTTGATGAAAGACGTATTAACGCTCTTGAACATCTCAAGGCTTATCAAAAAGGTGTGCAACGAGCCTATAATGTGCAAGTCATACAATGTTCATTTAACATTGGGGACTTGGTTCTTTATGAAAATCAATGCAATGTAAACGCACCGCCTGGCGAAAAAGGTAAGTTTAGCCCTAATTGGATTGGACCATATATAATCACCGAAACCTTTGGATTCATGGTGTATAAATTAGCCGATGAGCAAGGTATGCCTCTTAAAGAACCTATTAATGCAGTGCACCTCAAAAGACTCATGCTTAAAGATTTAATGTTAAATGTTTATAAGCTAATTTAGCACATAGATTAGCTTCAATTTCAACAAGCTATTACTATTTTGTCTTAATTCATTTAGCATTGTATCTTTGTTCAGTTGATCATTGTTGTATTGTGTTTAAGTAATAATTTCTTAGATCACTTTTGTATTAACTAAATATAGCATAAAAGATTAAGTTATGTGTAAAACAATTAATCATTGTGTTTTTTTAGAATTGTTAGTATATCACAATAGCATTAATTATAGCATTTAGACATCATCACTAGTTGCATTTTTACAAAAATTACATGTGATAGATCAAAAGCCATTACACAGATCAAAAGAAATAATCATATATATTTATATCTCAGTTTCATGTATACATCCGAGTCGACTATCCCTCAAAACAAAATGGGATGTCATAGTACCTAAAATCTATATATCACATAGCTGAGCCTCGATCGCATGTACCCTCAAGCCCTCATGGTGTGCGAGTGACAGAAGCCTGACCATGTGTGGCTACGGATCACAAATGACTCCTAGAGATGCTTCACGATCGTAACCCCCTGATCTTGCCTCTCATCTCTATCATCTACTCATGTGCCTCCTGGTACATCCTCTAGTACCAATCTCTCTCAGCCTGAGCCCTGTCTCTATCAGCTCTAGTTTGCTGGACCTCCTGCAGTAAGAACTCACTGACAGCTAGCCCTCCCTCTAATGTGGGAACCGCTACCATCTACTCTTGCTGTGCCTTGAGCTCAGCCTCGGTGCACTTAGCTCTCTTTCTAAACTCCTCTCTCTCTCATGTAGACTGCTCTAGCATGGCCTCTATAGCAGTCCTATATCTGACAATAGGCATAAATATCTTAGCATGCCACCTAGTGGATGATCATGGTGAATAACCTACTCGTACTCGCTACTCTAAGGCATCTGTCAGTACTATGTCTCCTATGACACGACTCACAAAGTCTCAACATGCATTAGTCCCAACTACAAAATAGAGGATGAGATAGATGTTAGACCCCCATATAAATATCACAAATAATAAACTATACAAAACATAAACTAATAAATCAAACCTAACCTAGATCTCCATCTCACCAGGATGGATCTCAGATCTCTGATGGTGTGATGAGCTCCACTGTCTGATCTACAGCTGGGGGCATAGACCTACTACTCTCCCCTCGCTCTGTCTAACTAGGCCTCACATCATCTATAGGAATAGGACCACGATCCTTGGACCACGGTCTAGACTCAGTGTCCTCGTCAGTGTCTGCCTCCTGTTGACTCTATCATGATCTCACTCTGAAGATGTACTGTGATGGGACCTCCTCAGACTCATCCTTGTCCTCCTCCTCATCC
Source organism: Cunninghamia lanceolata (assembly GCA_027924645.1). Taxonomy (NCBI): domain Eukaryota; kingdom Viridiplantae; phylum Streptophyta; class Pinopsida; order Cupressales; family Cupressaceae; genus Cunninghamia; species Cunninghamia lanceolata. Next base: position 7,490,137 of record BSBN01000252.1, on the reverse strand, counting down.
TCCTCAAGATTGTAGTATCCTGTGAAATTATTGACGTCGTCCTCCACCCCTGTGTCACTCATGTGACCGACCCAAGGTCGGGCATCTCCTATGGGATTCCTGGGTGGAAAGATAGGTGCAGGTCGTTTTGTGTGCCACCAGGTCTAATATGCTTGGGTACACCCAACATCATCTATTTTTGACACTGGCTCTACATCCTCAGGACCCTCATCATCGCTAAGTGGCACGTCCGCTATAGTCAGTCGTCGGATAGTATTGGCTCTAACTACACTCTGAGTTGCATGTGCGTAGCTTAGATGAACTACAGGAACATCCTATATCTGTCTGAACTATCATGCCACCCTGTCAAAGTAGAACCAAGATACAGTATGATCGAGGCAATCAACCATCAGTCGATCCCTCTACATCCGAGCTGACTACCTCTGCTCACCAAGCCATCTGATGTAGCTGCGATATGGTCTCTAGATGACGTCACCAGGTTGTAATCTGTCAAATACTACTCTCAAGTATAACAAATTGATGTGCCTCCAACACCTAACCAGCGGATAGGCATAGACACGCAGATGGGTGAATGCCACCTCTATAGGAAAACCCACCGGTTGTGTGCACCTAATATGCTCAAAGGCCTAGACCTGTAATAATGTGTAGACCATCAAACTCCACGTCTCATAATGGACATATTGCCGTAAGTCACGATATAGGTGCGCAAGTATACTGCACCCCCATGCGTAGATAGTCTAATGCTTCTCCATCATTCTGATAGTGTGAACAAGACCCCCATGAAGGTGAGTGCCTCGTCCATCCGGTGTGATGGCTAGTGTGACTATGACAATCATGATCCTCCATAGTAAGGGAATGTCTCTACAACCCTACTCTAGCAAACAGAGCTAAATATGTCCTCGCTCTACCTGTCAAGCAGTGCGACCCAAGTAGTATAGTTGACTCTCATGAGTATACTCCTCTGAGCGATGTCCAACAACCCTCCCTGTCTCTCCTCGGATTGGCAGTCAAAGGATCCTAAATACATCCTCCAGTGTGCTGGTAATCTCACCTGTCGATAAGTGGAATGTGGATGTATCTGCATCCTATCTCTCCATCAGTACCATGAGCATAGCACAGTCGAATCTGATTGTGGGCATCTCAAACACCCACCATAGGCCCATCATCTATAAATGCTCTCTCTTTGTGAAGTCAAGGTGCTAGCATGCTCTCGCAGAAGTGCCATCAGATGACCGCCTGTGTGCTCACGCATCTCAGGGACGTCCTGCAAATTAGAAAGCAAGCAAGAGTATCAGAATCCTCCCTCAAAACCAAAATAAATTATCAAAAATTGAATAGAGTACCTGTGCCTAGGGACTATGTCCTCTATGGACCGAGGCACCCTAGGAAGACTAGGGCACCCCAAAGGGATACTGGTGCCCCTGTGGGACTAGGGTACCCCAGAGAGACTCTAGCACCCTAGGTGGACTCGGGTGCCCCTATCTGGGACCCCTGTCCACCTTCCCCTATTGGCATAGACATCGATAAACATCAAAGTAAAGGTACAATGAAAGATGACAGAAGCGTGGAATTAGGACCCTACCTCAGCCTCGAAGCATCTCTCCGCCACTCAAGCTCGGAGCATCTGTAATCGTGGTGGATGATATGGATGTTGGCTCAGCATGGTTGTTCTCCTATTCTCCTTCTCTCCCTGTGATGACAAGAAACAAGAATGAGTTAGTAATAAGTGACAACTCCCCTTTACATAAAGTAAGTGAGTGAGAATTCCAATCCCTAACTAGGTGCAAAAGTGTGCTCTTTCACTCTTGAGCCCTTTTCTTGAGCTATCGAACTCAAATTTCAGTGTCGTTTGTTGTGTTGGAATCCTGATTCTATTCTCTTTCTTCCCTAATGTGTTACGTTTGAGTGTTGTTTCTTCAAATGACCCTCACAACACATTTCCCTTGAAATCGACGTGCATGGATATCTCCTTGTTTCTACTCTCAGACTAAGCAAGCAGAAACAAGGGGGGCATATATCTCCCTTGATTTCCTCCCTCGCCATGTTCTATCACTCAATCCCCTTAGCATTTTTTGTACTAACTCATTGGTGATGGTTGCAAGTTGATTTGATTTTGATTTCCCTAACAAGTGTTCCTTTGTAGGCTGCAGTTCCTAACTTTGTGGTCTTGTAGGATTGCAGACTTGGGGGCTCCTTCCTTCTCAGTGACGACACTTCAGCTTCCTCTACAATATCCTTTTGGGTATCCTTTTCATGATTGATGTATTTACTTTCCTTTAGTTGCATATGCACGTAGTTTCATATGGCCACTAAAGTGGGGCCTACATGTAATGTCAGAAATTGTCCTCCTATATGGAATGGTACAATTTCCCTTAGTTTAGCTCCTCACTCTTGGTGACCTTTCAACCTTTTTTTTCTGGCCTTCTTGAAACCCTGATTGACTAAGTCTAAGAACAGTTTATTCACTTTTTGAGGTAACTTATTGATAGAACCCAGAAAGGGGATTTGAGATTTGGGTCCCTAGGACCCCTAAAAATGCAAATCTAAGCTAAAATTGGGGACTAGGACTTGGGCGCCTAAGCCCTAGTCCTTCCCTGTTTCACGGGATTTTGAATTTTGGCAGGGTGATGGTTCCTGCTGAGTGTCTCAGGATTCTATTTTCAAATTCTTAGTTTTCGCACGATATCGAGATGTTATTTCAAAATTTGAATTCCCTAAAGCTAGATATAAAAAGACATTTGCAAATCATTTTATCACAAACAATTCTTATGCAAGCTTGATGCCAAAACTCTACTGCAATTACTATTGAAGATCAGTGACTTGTTGGAGCTCATTGAAATATTTTTTACTCGCTATCTTGGAGATAATGAATGAAGATTAGGAATCAAGATCTTGAGTCTATCTTTTTCTTCCTAGGGTTTGTACACCCTTTTCATGATCAGGAGAAGGGTTGAAGCCTACAACAATAAGCTTGGAGATCCTCGATGACCATTGTTGATTCACCTTCTTGTTCATGCAAGTCTTCATTTATCTCATCTTCTTGAGGTGAATTTGTATGTGTTTATTGATGCAAAGCAAGTTGTTGATCTTCCCTTGATTGAGACATCTAGGGTTTGATATTTCTGCATACACATTGTTAGGTTTGCACACACTTCTACAAATCTTTATCTCTAGCTATTGTTGAGGTAGAAATACCAAAGACGGGGCTTGACTGAGGCAAGCTCTTATATAGCCGCAACATCTTCCTTCTTTTGTAGGTGCAGATCATGTTTTGCAGGTGCTGATGGAAAGAAGCTACAGAAAGAAGGATATTGTGGATATAGTCGCAACAGACTTTTAGATTTACAGATTCTGAGACTTGCGGGATGGGCGCCCTAGTCCAACCAAGGTTTTATTATGGGATCTAGAATCCTTTTAGCAGTCTTAGACACCCTGTGTAGAAACTTTTAGGACACTGGGGTAGGCGCCCTAGTCCATTGGCCCTCAAAATCTAGGTACTCTGTCTCTAAAACCCTATCTCTACACTCTTGTGATTAGTTTTGCCAGTTGCTTCATTAGTTTTTGTATATTTTTTATGTAAGGCATAATTAGGGTTTTACTTGGTTAAAAGGAAAACACTTGATAAAATCTTGATTAGGGCCTTAGGTTTCATAACCATGCGAGCGTAAGGGACATATAAAGTGATTAGAAACTTATTCACAAGCTTAGTCCTTGTCCTCCCAATGCTTAGCGAGAAAATGGTGGTATTTAACCTAGCTTAAACAAACTATCAAATTTCCCCTTAAACATTAATCAAAAAGATATGCAAAAAGGTGTGTAACCTCTTAGTGTTGAAATACATACTGTATAATTAAGAATATGCCAATTTTCACACAATGATATGAAATTATGTAAAATTTTCAAATCAAAAATGAATATGTGTTTGAATATGAATGCAAGATCTGAAATGCAATATATTTAGAATGAATGCAATGAAACAACATCAATTTATGCTTCTTTTATGCACCTAAAATGTTCATTTTTTCACTTTTTTCAATGCAAATGCACAAAATATGTAATAAAACAAAGAGGATGATGAGGTATAGAAAATTAAAAGCTTTTAATCAGTCCAATAATGCTTAGAAATTTATTACAACATACCAATCTTGCAATGCTAGATGAAAGATTGGCCAAAATGTAGTAAAATGCAAGGATTTTTGAAACCCTAATAGTGAAATCAAGCCATGAAACTATGCAAAATGACGAATGAATGGAATCTAATCAGATTTAATGTCTAAAATAAATTAGATAAAATTTGAAAATGATGCCAAAATCTTACAATGCTCAATGCAAAGTGAAAATTAAGGAAAAAGGAATGGATATGCTAATTTTTGTTCAAATACACAATGTGTAAATGCAAAATTTGAAATGTAGATCCAAAAACACACAATGATGAAACACTATAATCCAAAATCAGATTTTAATTAGTGTTAAAAATGAGTATTAAAATCTGAAACAATATTTTAGCTACAAACCCTAGCTTTTGGAATTACTAGGTTATATGAAAAATGCAAAATTTCAAGCAAACCCTAGCAAATAAAGTGTGTAAATGCAAGGTAAATGATTATAGAATGATGAATTTCTATAATTTATCTCAGATCTAATGTAAATATTAGATATTTAAATTATTTAGATGAAATTCAATGAAAATAGTGCAAATTATGCCTTAATGCAAGCCTAGGATGCTTGATTTTTTCAAAATTTTCTAAATTTTGCAAGATTTTTGAATGTAGAATGAGGAATTTGATATGTATGAATGCAAATATGATTTACAACACTCATCAAGATGCAATGTTTAGAAAAACACAGGTTCACCAAAATGTTATGTATGAAAATAGGATTGATAAGAATGTGTGTTAATTAGATTCAATCCAATCCTTCTTTCACACATACATTCAAGGACATAGATTGAGCTAAGGCACAACTATGATAGAGGACTCAACTATAGGTTTGATGTCACTATGAGATGCTTGGAAAGATAGAATAGATTGATATTTTGTTAAAACCCTAATTTGATTAGGCCTAAAACCCTAATTATGCAAAATAGTAAATAAATAGATGAAACTTGACAAATGCTCACATAAGAAGGCACTAAATATAGATTAGAAACATACCAAGATTTAAATTTTGGAAAACGGAAACTTCGGTGATGAAAGAGGGATAGCCCTTGTACAAGGTAGCACTTTTTTGGAGGTTGGGAACCAAATATGTTGTAGACTGTACCTTGCTAAGAGATTTCTGACAGTGACAAACTAGAGGACAAAAGAGGGATCACCCTCATCTAATTTGGGATATTTTCCACTTCTTTCTTCAGATCTAGAATCCTTATGCTCTACATTGATCTCGTACAACTCCTCTCTACAAAATCTGACACCTATCACTTGCAATCACAAGAGAGGGGTTGGGGGTTGTGGTGTTTAGGAGCTTGCCTCAGTTAAGCCTCAGAATGGCATTCAAGCCTTCCAACACCATTGTTAGATAGAGAGTCTGTGTCCTTGGTGGACAGAGGTAAAAGCAAATGATATGATAAAATTATTGAAACACTAAGTAGATGTCACCTCGAAGGTGAAGCTCGCACATGGATATGAAGATCTTTCACACCATGAGGAGATGGATTGATGAAGACAAATCTACAACAAACAAGTACAAACACAACACAATACTACTCTACAACATAATGAAAGCCTTGAGTATCCTTATCATAAGATCACAAGTTCGCATTATCCATCTAGGTGTAAAATGAAGTCCTAAACATATTTATATAGGGTGACAAAGGGAAGCCTTTTAATGGTCACTTTGCAGACATTTAAGATTTGGGTCCCGACAAAATAGGTCTAGACTAGGGCACAGGTGCCCTTGTCCAAGGTCCTATTTTGGGACTTTCTTAAGCTCAACAGTGTCCCCTAAGTCCCATTTGACATAGGTTTCAGGGGATTTTGCTCTGGGATTCATTTTTAACATGCATGATTAAATCTAAGGGACCTAGGAGCTAAACTTAGGAGGTAAAAGTCCTAAGGGGACATTTTATGACATAATAGATCCAAGCCCCACATAGAAAATGGCCAAGGGGATGCCTAGGCATGAAGTTCTTAGGTAGGTGCTCAAATGAGATTGTTATGTTGTTGACACTGAGGGTACTTTTTGACAAAGGCGAGGGAATCTTGTTCCATAGTTTTCCAATAGTAACCCATGTGAAGCAATTTCTGAACTAAAGTTTGACATAAAAAATGCCCCCACAGGCACCTAAATGTGCCTCCTCTAGGGAAATAGGGATCTTTGATTTGTTTAGACAACGAAGTGTTGGTTACGATGTTATGCATAAACAAACATAGATAAAGAAATGCAAATCAAACCTTTATCATCTTGAAAGATACGATGAATTCAAAGAATTCATGATCCCAAGTCTCCGTGGATTAGTTCATAATCTACTAATGTTGCTCACTAGTTTGATGTGCCTCGCTATTTTCCATTCAAGAGGCCTTACATTTCTAATTCTAAAAATTCATGTCTAGATATCCTGAATTTCACCTACTTTCTGTGAATTTCTCAACAAACAAGGTTAATCCAACTATGTCTAAATAGATGATGTAGATATTTTCTAAGTTTGATCAATTCTTGTGTTCATCAACTGATATAAGCTAAATTTCACCTCTGCACTGTAAATGTATCTAAATGATATGCCTACAGACATATATTTACATGATTATTGTCATTATTTATGCTTGCTTGTATGATATTTATCATTTCAACATACAATTTAGCTCAAATATGCTATGAATATTCAGTTACCTATGTGATATCAACATATTTGACTATATTTTCTTGAGGTTTTCCGTGAATTTGCAATTGTGATAATGATTTTAAAATGAAATCAAACAAATTTGGATGAATGCTAAATTTTTCTAAAATGAATGAATCTTTAGCTATTGATCCATATACATTCCTGATACTGTCATGAAGAAAAGGAAATCAAACCATATGTTCACCAAGATGTTCCACAGCTAGATATGATTGATACTAACTTCGATGGACAAAGAATGAAAGCAACATGCACAACATGAAATGCACTCCAAGGGACGCAACAAATCAAAGTACAAGTCAAGAATCCATTCACAGACTACTCAATGTTTACGATGGTATGTAATCCAGAGTTTCTTCTTCATTAAGTATACAAAAGAGATGCACATTTACAATTAGCCTTGAGAATTAGTCCTGATGCTTCAGCAATCTAATCTCAATTAAGTTTCAAATGATTACAAAGTGCATTCCATCTCCCTTTTATAGAACAAGGGGAGGAGGTGGTTACAAAAGATCCTATGATTAGGATTTATTCATTTGGATCAATGGTTCATATCACTCCTTGACCAAGTCAATGGGCATACACATGGTACAAGTCGCCAGCTGCAACCATCTAGTAGCATATTATATACATGACTTTGTCCCGCTGTATCATGCTTGTTCTTTATCTTCCTCATCAGTGGATGAGTCTTTTTCTTCTACATGCACACTGATCACTCCTCTGATGGGCTCATATGCTTGCACTATCCATTCAACTTCTCCTCCATCTTGGACATTGGCCTTGGTAACTATATGTGCTTGTGAATTGAACTGTGCCTGCAATGCAGACCTCTTGTTGTTTATGCTATTCAACACTTCATTATATTTTTCTACCTTTTCCTTCATCCTCATGGCCTTGTTGATTATATCCTCTGATAAATGATTGAGGGGGTCATATGCAGTAGGCTTGAAAATTGTCTTGGAAGGCTTTGACTACAAAATTGGCATCTTGATTTTTAATTTTCCCCTCCACCTTTTCCTCAAGTGCTTCCAGGATCTATACTTCATCAGACAAAAGTTTGTACAATTTAACACTGATATCTCTAAGTTTTGTATTGCACTTCTTGAGAATATCACCTTCAAATTTGGTATCCTCATACCATATGCTCAACAACTTTGATGTCTTATTATTCAATATCTTGTTAAACCAGAACATTTACATCTATATATTTCATTTTTAACAGGGCGGTCAGATGTTTCTCAATCTTGATTGACCTTTGCCCAACTTCCTTTTGCAATTTATCTACCTTTCTCTTTTAATGTGCTGAGTAGGTTCCAGTTATTGAGGGAGGCTTTTATTATGTTCTTTGCCTCTGTGATGAATTGAATAAAGGACTTATCCATCATATGTGCTTTGTGCTTCATAATGTCCAATCATGCTATCTCATCTTGTGATATGATGGTTAGTGGGGTGGATGTGATGATAGGGATATTAGTAGGGTCTACTAGTCCCTTTATGAATGTGTGCAGCTGAGAAATGTGCTCTTTGTGCACCTTATTTTTACTCTTCTCTTTCTCTAATCTATTCAATAAAGAATCAATTATATCTTTGGCCTCTTGGCCCTCTTGTTGCTCTGTGGCAAAGCCCAAATCAATAGTGGTTATCTGAAACTCACTAGCACTTATCTCTCCCTTGGCTTTGTCCACCATAGGTATAGCTACTTCAGTTGTTCTCCTACCTATTGGCGAATCTCTTTTTATGGATGATGTGGCCCTAGCCCTTCTCTTTGGCTTGGCTATATTGGCTGAAAATAATGTAGAGATATCAAAATTTGATACAACACTTGATGGAGGAGGATTTACCTTGTGTTGTAACCAATATGGCACATCATCTTTAGGCCCTTCCTGGCCTATATGTTCAATGTGAACATCTTGTGATCCTGTATTCTATTCCACCCTTGGTGGTGACTGCTCTTTTTCTTGCTCATCAGGTACCTCCTCATGTGCAAGGACATCTTGTGTTACCTTTTCATTCTTGTCCTTCTCATCTTGTGATGGTGGTGGATCCTCATGAGGGTTTGGATTGCTTTCATCTAGCATATCCTGATGATCTTTTGGATTGTCTTCATTCACATTCTCTTTCTTTTCTTGATCATCATTTCCCTGAGAGCCTTGTTCTCCACCTTTTGGTATATCTATTTTTTCAAGACCTTGGGGTTCAATTATCTTTACTTTCTCTGTCTTCCTCTCAAGTGTTTGTTCATTATCAAGACTATCATCCTGATCAGGTACCTCTGTATTCTCCTCCATGGCTACATTAACTTCTAGTTTAGTTTATTCTAGAGGTACGTCCTCACCTTTGCTTTTGTCATCCTCACCCTGATATGCCAAGTCTATTGCTGTTGGGCTGGTAACCTAATCTACTAATCATGCCAAACCAATTTCCTGTGCTACAATCTCAGGATTACCCTCTTCTATTTCTTCCTCTACCTCCTTATGTGCTATGGGAGTACCACGGGGAGTCATCTTTGTATTATTTACTAGTGTCTCCATGGAACTGGTAGACACTTCTTTCACTACATCATCGTCTAAGAGCTCCATTGTTTCGTCCAATGGAAGGGATTGATCATCTCTTTTATTCTTCATCTCCTTTCTTTGTTCTTCAGCCAATTCAGTCTTAAACTACACTATGGTGGGAATGGGCACATCATGTTGCAAATTTCTCTTGATACCTTCACCACCTTTTCCCTTCAATATGATTGTAGGGTTCACATCTACTGACCCCCTCATTGCAGATGCTTGATTTTTCTTTTGAGGCATCTCCTGGGTATTCTTTTTCTTCCTACTTTTGAGGAGATCATCTTCATTTGTGCTTTCCTCTACATCCTCATAAGTAACAACAGGCTTATGCTGCTCTATAGATGCCTAAGATGTTGTCGCAGCAGAGGTTGAGGCCTGATCCTTCTTAGGTTGAGGATGACAAATGATTCTCACACCTAAGGCTTGGTTACCCTTCTTGGATCTTTCCTGCTACCTTTCTCCTTTAGATGCCCTCTTTTCTTTGAGTAAATCATCATATTCCTCATCTGTCAACTCTTGTCTCTTTCTCTTTTTGTCAATGGTGAAAGCTACTCCTTTATTCTTTAGTTTTGTAACCTCTCCATCCACGCATTCCTTGGTTAATTGTATGACCTTTTTTGTTATCTTGTCTAGTGAGGCATCTTCTAGTTGATTCTAGTCAGGGGATGATATTGTCTCATTATATATTTTTTTGTCTTCATATTCTTGTGACATGACCACTCCATCATCTTCATGCAATTACGTTGGCACTGATATGCAACCTAATGTGTGGATTTGTTTCAAAGTAAGCCTTTGATAGATTTTCTCTCACTTCCATTTCATCATCACAATTAGCCCAATAGTCCTCAAGATGCACCTAATGCATCGATTTATTATACATTGTTTGCATCCTATCATATGGGTCATATTGCCTAGATAGCAAAAAAGATTGTAAGGACATCAACTGCAGTCCCCCGGTTGCTTCTTTGGCACCTTCTTTATCAGGACACATATACCACCCAATCATGAGTGGTAACAGGACATTGGGTATCTTGTTTCTCTCAACAAAGGCCTTGAATGAAGACAATGTCTACCTAGCCATCTCCATTAGGATGACTTTATCAGTTGGGTATCTTGGCAACATGAGAGGCTGCCCAGTGAAACCTTCTATTCTTATATATGTGAAAGTGGGGAATTGGATGAACTAAGCCCCATACTTGTATATCATGGCTTGAGCTTCCATGGTCATCCTCTTTTCTCTATCTTCTTCCATGGTCCTGACTAAATGCATGGAAAATGAATCATTCACTCTCCGATAGTGTTGGAGAGATTCTCTCTACTTCAACTGTGGGTAATCATCCCATATGTTCACATCTCCAAGGTTACTACCAACCCTGCCCACTGTCTGCAGATCACTGAATGTCCCTCTAAATGCACATGCATAGACCACATATGAGGTCATATGAAACATATTGGTTTTTCCTCCTAGATTCCTCATTCCTTCATCCAAACTATCACTTATAATGTTTGCCCACTAGGGTTTTTCATCCATAGTCTCTACCATTCTTATGAGACCATACATCTAATCTTCAAAATATCTAGTATTTAGTCTTCCCCTATTCGGCTAAGCATCACCATCATGTACTGATATTCAAGGGTGAAATCAAATTTATATAAATGCACAGGTAGCTTTATAGAAGCTTTATATGTGCTATCACTAGCCCTCCATGAGAACATGATCTTTCTGCAATCCTTTTGGGTGCTATTGTATTTCTTTTCTAACTTCTCCAAGTTTATTTTGCACACATTAGGTCCTCTTGATAAATTAAAAGCTAAAGTGATACCCTCAATTGAGAAGTCTGCATATACCCGGCCATGCTTTTCTACCTTCCCGTTGTTGACATTGTAGTTACGAGCACATTCAACTACCAGCTTAGCAGCTTTGGCTGCATAAGGGAATCCCCCAGCATGCCACATGCCTAAACTATATATGCTCATGAGTAAGGGTTACCCACTCCCCTTTTCTGATAGTGTCGTCCACACATCCAGATCAGTGGTTCCTGAATGAGTGTCATTTATCTGGCCATATTTGAATGATAGTCCTTCGGGTTGTATACCCATAGGCTTTAAGAATTCAGTGTCTAACCTATTTTTTCAGACTGCCATTGTGTCGTGTGATAAAATATGTGTGTCTTACCCTAACATGTTGTATGCTCATGCAAATTTAATGATTATATGAATATCATGATATTTTGATTCTTATGCAACACAATTCACACATCATCATATTGATTTACTCTAGTGAAAACAACATTTACCTGTTCATTTATCCATAAATGACAAAGGAGGGTTTTGTTGTTACATACCTAATATTTGCTACCTTTTAACTATTTGATTGATATCTTACTCTGCATGTTCACCTTATAATTACCCTCCTCCATTTACTATTTGAATCTGCACCCCGTTCCATTGTGTTCATAGGTTACTATAATGCCACCTTAATCGCACAATAACTCTATAACCCCTTCTCGAATGTGTGATAAGTTTAAAATGATCACAAATCCTTGTTTTTAATCAAAAACATTGTCAAATTAGGGTGTGATTAATGCTAATATTTTGATATCCATTGATCGACACTTAAGCATTGGAGATGTTAACAAGTGGCGTGATATTATTTGAAATTTTGAAGGTTCACCCACCGTTGGAGTAGCATTTAATATAGGATCATCACATTTGTAAATGTTAGGTATATTAAGAAATATTCATGTTCTTTCAAATATGCCCATGACATCAGCATGAAGATGGTCAACCATTGACCAACAATTGAAATATCAAGTCATTTTACTTTAGTTTACTATCATGACATTAGGAAATGCTAGCAATGGATCAGTCAATGTGCCACGTGGAAATGTTTCATTGGTTACAAAAAATCTATGTGTTATAGGTCCTAAGAGTGGATAAGGGGATATTAAGAAATATCCAGATGTTCAATTACGCAAAATATCCCCTTCCTGGGTGAAGATGAGGATGACGTCAGCTTTTTTATTAATGTTTCAAATATGTTTAGGAGGTGATGTCATCGTCATATTAAGGTTCTCTTTCATATTGCATTGGATCAGGATATTTAACAAATATCTGGGATATTAAGAAATAGATGACCCTTTTGATGTTGGGGGTATGATGATGTCATCGTCATATCGGGTCTTCTTTGGAGTGGAACAAGACGATGTCATCATCATATTAACGAAGATCAGGGATCTTAGTTAATGTGATAGATATTGAGAAATATTTCAATATTGGGTATTTACGTTATAATCTGAGGTAAGCCCGCACATTAGTGAATATTAGGGATATTAAGAAATATGACTCTAGGAATGTGCGTGAGTATCGATGGGTAGATGCTTCTTGAGTTTAAATTTAACGTCTGCATATTAGTGAATATGCGGATATCAGGTTTTTATGTGTTAAAACATATGTCTGGGATATTGGCGAATATCAGGGATCTTAGTGAATGTGATGATCATCCCTGAGTCACTGATTTGACCAAACTTTGACCAAACATAACTTCTTATCCTTAAGGAATTTCAAGGTGATCCAAAAGGCAAACTTGCTTGAAATTTTGTACTCTTTCACTTGGTGGGGTTCACAACAACAAAATCTAACTTTGGCATTTAACCCCCTCTAATGATGTCTATGCATACATAGGGTGATATCCTATCACTACATCTGATACTTGATTTTACCATACTGTCCAAAGAAAGAAAAGCAGGGAAAAAAAGCTAGAAAAGCTGGGTCCCTATTTTGCTATAGCAAAATGGGGCGTGTTGTGTAACCACACAACATGAAGGAGAAGGCCATTGTATTATCTATGATAAAGAAAATTGGATAGAATTATGTAGCACACTACGAGCCTACAAATATGATTTCGAGCACTTCTAGACGAAGGATTAGGAAGGGTACTATCATGCAAATATTGAAATATATGGGAGTACCATTCATCTGAATCGATGTTATAACAAAATGCAATATCAAAGGAATTTTAAGATATAGATGGTGAAGTAATATTATGAATGGTGAGTTGATAGTCCACAGATGAATCATCAAGGGATATAATGGAGGCAATGTTCTCCATTGCATCTGCATGTCGATTATCTTTCTGTGGAATTGTGTGGATTGTGAAAGAGGAGAAGCAATTCAAAACTGATAAGGCCAAGTCATGATACTCAGATAACTTATCTTGCTTTTCTTGATAAGATCTAGTGGCTTATCTTATGATCAATTGAGAATCTCTGAATATATAAAGATGTTTAATATTGAGAGACAAAGCAACACACAAACCAACAATAAGGGCTTCGTACTCTGCAATGTTGTTAGTATAGAGAAAGTTGAGATGGTAAGATAGGGGAATTGGCTTACTTGAATGAGGTACTAGTATGAAACTAGCACCGGAGCCAGTTTGACACCTAAAACTGTCAGAGAACAAGTCCTACTTTTGACCAATATCTAGGGGAAGGACATTATCATCAGGGAATGAGTGTTGATTTGGAAGAGAAAATGGTGAAGGAGCATCGGCTAAGTGGTTAGTCAATGCTTGACCCTTAATTGTCTTTTGAGAGACAAACTTTAGATCAAATTCTATTAACAACATTACCCACTTGGCCAAACATCCTAAAAGATCTGTTTTAGAGAAGAGATGCTTCAAAGGATCAAATTTTACAATGATAGGTGTTTCAACATTTAGAAGATAGTGTCTCAACTTATGTGTTACAAACACAAGAGCTAGACATTGATTTTTGATTGCAAAATATCAGATTTCATAATTGAGGAACATTTGGCTAATGTAATATACAACGTGTTCTTTTCCATAATCATCATGTTGTGCCAATAGTTTTGAAATAGCATTAGATGAAATAGAAGTGTAAAATGTCCAGAAGTAGCTAGATATAAAATAGAAGGATTGGACAAATAGCTTTTTAAATCATCAAAAGCCTTCTAGAAATCTATATTCTAGTTGAAATGAGAATCCTTCTTAAGAAGTTCAGTGAAGGGAAGAGTCTGATCCTTTAGTTGTGAGACAAACTGGCAAATAGCCTAAATATTTTCTTGTAGACTACGAAGTTGAGAAACATTTATCAGAGGCGAGATGTTGACGATAGCATCAATCTTCTTTGTATTGACCTCAATGGCACGATGTGAAACAATAAATCCCAATAGCTTTCTGCTAACAATGCTAAAGATGCATTTACAAGGATTCAAGCACATGTTATATTTACAAATAGTTCAAAGATTTGGTGAAGGATTTGACATGATCCTGATGCAAGATGGACTTGGCCAAAATGTCATTGACATAGCCCTCTGAAATATTGTGAATTAAATCATGGAAGATAAGGGTCATAGCACATTAGTATGTTGCACCAATGTTCTTTAATCCAAATGGAATGACCACCAAACCAAAGGTTCCCCAAGGTGTGATAAAAGTTGTTTTATATTGATCTTGAGAATTGATGATGTAGACACTAAAAAATGTCCATGTCTCGACATAACACCTTGTCGACATGAACTTGTATATGTTCCCCTAGGTCCTAGTTCATCCTAGTTCATCTAACCTCATCCCACTTAATCCCATTTATCCCTAGGTCCTAGTTCATCTTAATCACATATGTCTAACTTGATCACCTTTTTGATTAATTAAATAAACCCATTTTATTTAATTAATCCCACTTGATCACTTCCTAATTAATTAAATAAATCCCATTTATTTAATTAATTGCACCTAGTCACATGTCTCATATAATTCAAATTAGAAATTTGAATTATCCCCTCACCTCTCATCACATTGCGACACATGCCGCATGTCTCCATCTTCCACTTGATATGCCTTCACATGCCAAACTAATTCAAAAATAATATTTGAATGAGATTCCATTTATTTTCCATCACACACTTGTCATGTGACTACAATCCATCTTTGAGTGGGAAACCCTAATCCAAACCTAATTGATCTTGACCGTCCATATTTTTCAACATAACTCTCAATCACAACCATCCATTTGAATTTACCTTTTTCTATAAAGGTAGCCTCTCTTGAGCCATTTGTAATGAATCTTCTTCTAGTATCCTTACTCTGCTGAATTTTCCTCTCAATCTCTCATCTATCTATCTTACATTCATCCAATCTTCCATCTACCAATCCCTATCCTATCGTTGTGTTGTGTTGGGTGAATATTTTGTTGTTAACTCGCTAATGGCAAAATGGATATATCAGCCACAGCTATGATGAGACAAAGTCTCTCCTCTCAGCAAGGGGAGGTTCCCTCTAATTATTTAACTTTTGCAAATCAAACAACTTATCAAATTTATGTACACTAAAAACTATGTTGGTGGTGGTTCCATCTCATCTCATTCTCTTTTTTCAGAATAGATGTATATATTTCAAACTCTTGATATAAAACTTATAAATTATCACAAAATCATAGAAATGCAAAGTTTTCTGTTACCTCACTGATTACTTGTAAACAGAACTATTTGAAGTAGAATGCAGCCCAAAGTCTTCACTCCTCTTCAATATGATAAAAGTAAATCAAATAGAACAACTTGCAGCACAAAGTCTCCAAACTATTGTATTTTCACAAACATGAACATATAACCCACAACCGATTTGATAACACAAAGTTTATCAGAATCAAATTAAGAGTGCTCTCCAATCACTTGAAACAAACTCCACACTTCAATTATTATCAAATAAGATTATGATAGCAAGACGTAAGAACAAAACTATCACAACACAAATAATTCCAAGACAAAGATTGGAATTGAACTTGCTTTCTTGTATTGATAAATATTTGAATATTGATTTTCACAAAAAGCACAAAGTCTTGATTTGCTTCTCAATTCGCCAGAGTTTTCTTGCAATAGACAAAAGATAGATATTTACAAAAGAGGTCCCCTTTATTTATAGGGAAAGACCTTGAGAAAATCTAGGAAATCTACAACTACTTTGACTTATTCAAAAATAGGAGTCCTTATTGACTTGGGACTTCCTATATTTTTACATGTAATTACATATTGAAAATGTACATGTAAAAATGTCCAAAATTGTTTTGAAAGTACATGTAAAAATCAGAAAATATACTAAGGGGAAAGACCAGCTGCTTCAATTTGTGTCACCACTTTTTCTCACGTGGTGATCATACATAGTGAAGGCCGCTTGCATTTCAATGCTATCTGGGTTGAAGACGTTTTTGAAGATCATCCTGGCCCTCACTATGGCATCCCTCACTGTAGTGATTGACTTGGCATGATTAGTTAACCTGGTTTTCAGATTGTCCAAGGTTAACTGGTTGTCTAAGATGTTGTCCACATAAGTTATTGAAAATGCTTTATCTTCAAATTCTTTTTGGAACATGTCTTCAAATTCCTTAACCATTTCTTCTGCTGAAAGAAATTGGTTATCCTATGATACCAACTTACAAGGCAGCTCCTCCAACTTATGCAAAAGATTGACATCATTTTCTTCGCTGATTTCTTTTGCAGCCTCAAGATCCTTGATCAAATTCCTTAGCATACTGCTCCTGAACATCAGAGCTTCCTTTCTTTCAGTGTATGAATCCCTGTTGGAAATGGCGCCAATGGATATTAAGGTACTTATTTTTAGCTTCCTCATTTCTACCCACTTATCATGAGTATCCTCCATGCGCTCAATATCTTGAGAGATGGCATCAATGAGATCATTGAGTTCTGCCCTTACTTTCCTCATCTTATCCGTTTTCTCAAATACATCTGTGAGCAAAGAGATTCCTTGCGCTCGCATCTTGTCTATGTACTCTTCAAGTACTTTTCCTCTGAGGTGAGTCTTTTCTACTTTCAGAATGACAGGGTCTTCTACAGAAACAGCCTCTGGAGTGACTTCTTCTAAATTCAAAGTGATCTTTCTTACCACTGCAGTTAGTTGTTCTACTTTTGCTTTGTAATAATCTTTCATTTCTTTTTCCTATCGAACTTCTGGATCAGGATGTTCATGGCTGACTGCATATCATTTTTAGCACTTTCATGGGTGATTTTACCCAATTCAACCCTAGAAATTGAGTAGTCATTCATATCAAAATTTTCAACAGTTGCATCCTGTGGGGGTTTTGCTATCTCTAGAAATTTATGCCCCTTATCTTCAAGTACCCTGGAAAGGATCTTTGGTTTCTTCGGGGCCTTAGGCTTTGCAGGTACCAACTTAGTGAAATCAAAATCATCTGGAGAGATGACTTGCTTTTTCCTTTTTGGCGTGTAAGCTGACAACCAAGGTGGAAGCAGAGAAGTATTCACATTGGGATCCATTCCTACCGCTGGTGTTCCTGGAACTGTGCTTGTACTGGTGGTAGAAACAATAGGTGAGGTGTTGGTAAAAACCGCACCTATTACATTGGCACTTGAAACTTGCTCAGTATTCATCACAAAATGATCAAACATGGACGTGTCCCCAATATCAAAAGATGAAGAAGACAAACTAGGAATTGAATCAAAAGAACGGAGAACATTTTCAAAAGTGCTGTGGGCATTATCAAAAATTATTTTAGGAGAGGGGGATTCAGAGGAAGGAATGTTAATAGGGAAAGCAGACACAGGGCGTGCAATAGGTGTATTGTCCTATGGAGACAAAGCCTCTTCATCCTGTTGATCTAAATTCTTGTCTTCAACATCCATCTCTTCTGTAGCTGGCTCTTCAGTTGCCGGATCTTTAGTTGCTGGCTCCTCGACTTCCATATCTTTTGTTTCAGGTTCTTCCTCAACAGCTTTTGCTTTCTTCATCACAAAGCTGATTTTAGGCTTATGTGTTTTAGAGGATGATGGAGCATCACTCTTCTCTTAGTTTTGTTTTCAACCTTCTTACCAGTCTGCTCTTGAACTTCAGTTTCTGAACCAGTGAGGAATTCCTTCAACGTAATTCCTTTATCTTCCAGCCATTTATTGGTGTTAGCCAATATGGGCTCAAACCTCTTCCTTAATGAAGTCGACTCCTTTTGGGACCATTGGATTGGAGGTAGAGGAGTACTAGCTATCTGTTCTGCATCATACTTGGCATCAACCAATTCCCCATCATCCACAAGATCTTTTGGAATATCAGCAAGCCCCAGATATTCAATTTGCTCTAGAGACAACCTACTATAGTCTAGTTTCCTGATATCTTCCTCTGTTCTCAAATCTATCCTGACATCTTCCACCATGGGTTCATGAAACTGAGTTTTCCTCCTGATTTTATCCTTCACGCCCTGGTAGTCAAATTATGGCCTTCTCTTGAATTGCTTCATGGTGACCAACTGCATTTCTGTCTCCATAGCCCTTGCCTTTGTGGCAGTCAACACTGAATATCTATCGATTTCCACTGGAAATCTGAAGCCAGGCTTCTTGAGTTCCATCTGTTTGTTATGCACGACAATCATTTGTCTGCACAACTCCATCAAGACTAGTCTATCTGAAGGAAACCTAGGAAGCATATAAGGGTAGCCTTGGAAAAAGCCAACCCTCAAGTATGAGAAAGATGGAAATTGCAAAAACATGCAACCAAAGTCATTAACCACTGTCCATGCCTCGTCTGAAATTCTTCTCTGCTCCAGTTGGGGATCAAAAAGACACAAGAATATAGTAAAGAACGCATCATTCACTCTCCTGAAATGGTGAATTGAGCCTTTCAATGTCAGTTGAGAATAATACTGGTATACTGGGACTACTCTCCTATCCCCTCCTGATGATAATCCCAGAAAAATCCTCATGGAGGCTGCAATGTATACCAGATAGGAAGTCATGAAGAATTTGGAGGAAGTGGATACCTTCGTCAGCTGGTCATGCAATGCGTTACTGATTTGTTCTCCCCAGAAAATAACTTGCCTGCCCTGGAGTATGACCTTAATGAAAGGATACATCCATTCATGAAATTGTGAAGAGGAAGACAAACCTCTTATCCTGCTAAGGAGGGTAATCAAGTCACCAACTTCTTCCACAAAATCACTTCGAGGAAAACTACGAGGCCACCTTGAAAAAAACTTGACCTCGCAGTTTTCAACCATTTGTTGTTGATCACTTTCTTTGCTTTTTCTGGATTCTTGTCATATTCCTTTTGAGCTTCAACAAAGTCAAGCTTCAATACCTCTGTCGTAGGAGGACACATGAACACCTTGTCGATGAACTCAGGATCCAACCTGATTATCACATTACCACTGGCATCCACCATGGCTCTAATATCTTTGTTATAGAAATGGGCACACTGAAGAACAAATTCTGTATTGTGAGCCGCCACTGGGAAGGATGATACCAGATGAATATTACTTTCTACTATCCTCCTCATCATAGCACTGGGGTTGCTTGACTTGGTTCTCTCTACAAACTCAGCCATATCAACATGGCCAATCTCTGTATCTCTAATGTCCTCAACATTAGAATGGACTGAGGTGATTGGGAAAACACCTTGATATTTGTACTTCATTGCTTTTGCCTTCTTCGAGGACAAGTCAGTCATTTGGATGAACTTTCACCGAGAAGAAGTCTGACGTTGAACGAAGCTCCACAGAAGAAACTGCAACAAAAATCATGATCATGCAATTAGGGAAAATATGGGCAATCTGGGAAAATTGCATGTTGATGATCACGACTATGGGAATGCGCTTGAAAAAGGGCTATAGTGCGAGCTGGCCAAAAATCAGGGGAGAAGCGGGCTCGGGAAATCAAAATTGGAAATTTTCTAGTGTTGGAAAAATTTGAGACATTTTTGCACGGGCGGCAAAATTCGCCGCCCTTGCATATGAGGGTTTTGCTTTATTTACATTGGCGGTGAAATTTGCTGCCACTGCATGTGGCAGGATTTCTGGCATGAGCGGCGAAATTCGCCGACAATGCAGGTAGCAATTGAATTTGGTAGTCTTTCGTGTTGGGGCAGCAAAATTTGCCGTCTATACACATGAGTTTTATTTGATTGTCGATTACTGTCCAGGCGGTAAAAAACACCGACTTCGCTTAGTAGGAGTTGGTAAAAGCGGTAGACTTTGCCGACGGTGCATATGAGGGAGAGCACTGATATATGTCAAAGTGGTGGATTTCACCGACGCTGCGTTGGAAGGAAATTTGCAGTTTTAAGTGCGAGGACCGGGAGATTCGTCAACTAAAAACTCGACAGGGGTCACAGGGTTTCCAGGTGGGATCGACGGATTCTGCCGAGGTTACATAAAGGTATGTAGCGAGGGTTGAAGCTCTAGGTAGTAGAAACCTAAATGATACAGGGCAAAACCTAGGGCAGCCCTAGGCGAAAACATAATACGAAAACAACAGAACAAAGCAAAAGACAAAAACGTAAAGAAAACCAAAGACAAAAATCAAAATGAAGCATATTTGATAAACCGTGAAGGAGGAGAACGGAAACGAAAGAGAAAACTTACCCATTCTAAAACTTGAAAACCCTACGTTTGATGGCGATGAATGCTGACCGATCTCTTCGACGGCGCGATCAAGCAATGTGAGGAGAGGTCTGGAGGGTAGCTCGGGAGAGAGGATGAAATGGAGAAATAAACCATCAAAACACAATAAATAACCCAAACACAAATGCTGAGTGAGTGGCATGAGTGGCCATTAATGGCACTGCGTGACCAAGATTCACAAAATCTCGCTTGAGCGGAGATTTTGGGCGTCAGCGCACAAAAGGCAAAGAAGCACCGGCGGCGTAATTTGCCGAGAAAACACAAAGGAAGGAAAAACACGTAAAGGCGGCAAAAATCGTCGACTTCACACATTTGACCCAAAAAAAAATGCATGTAGTGGCGGCAAAATTCGCCGCCCTTACATGCGTTATGAACAATGTATGCAAAAGCGGCCAAAAACACCGCTATTGCATATGTAAGAAAAACAAGCCATAAAGAGGCATGCAGGGGCGGCAATTTTTGCCGCTCTTGCAAATCAAGACTTTGATTTTTACTAACACTAAAAAGTGACTAAAATTAACATTTTAACGAATTTACGACTTGAATGTTCTTCACAGATATCGAGAAAACTATTCGAAGGGATGACATAAACCAGTTAAGAATGTCAAATGACTTGCGCAAGATCAAGAGAATCTTGTCTCGGTCCACGAGCTTAAAGTGTAGATTCACGAAACGGACAAGTTTCGTGGGGGTCGTCTACAAAAACAAGTGTAGCTGATTTTGAGAACAACAGCTGGCTCTAACTGGGGAACTTCCTTCAATCGAACTTTGAAACGATTGAGGGGAGTAGAACCCAGCCTCTAAGTGCCTTCATCCATGCCATTGGGCTATAGAGTCAAGCTAAAAGAAAAAGACACAAAAGACTAAATGAAAACACAAATAAAACACAAAACTATACAAATGTACAATTTAATTTATCTGAAACTTCAAGGATTGAAGTGCTTCAGATGTTGTCCACTGTGAGGCAACAAGAATGGTGTACCATCCTGATACTCCAGCAAGAAACTGTTTTCACCATAGAACTGATGAATGGTGAATGGACCTCTCCACAAGGAATCAAATTTTCCGTGCATTCCTTTTGGCTCTCTCCTCTTGTCCCACAACAAGACTTGATCTCCAACTCGAAACTCACGAGCCTTTGTCTTCTTGTCGAAGAGTTTCTTTACTTGATTCTAGTGCTCAGCAATACGGTCCACCACTATAGTGCGCTGCTCCTCAAGTTTAGTCAAATACATGATCCTTTTATCGATAGAACTATCATAAGTTCTATCTTCCAATGCCCTTACCAACTTCAATGCTGGCAATTCCAAGGTAATCGGTATCTCTGCATTCAGACCATATAGAAGCTAAAATGGTGACATGCCTATCGCCCTTTTGGGTGTAATTCTATCTACCCATAAAGCATCAAACAATGCCTTATGCCAAGTTCTCTGATTCTTATCTACCAGTTTCCTGATGATAGTGACCAGATTCTTATTGCTTGATTCTGCTTGACCATTCCCTTGCGGATAATAGTCTGAAGAATGGGAAAGAGTGATCCCATGTTCGTAGCAAAACTCAGTAATCTCATAAGAGGAAAAACACGTAGCATTGTCTGCTACAATCTTGTTTGGAACTCCAAACCTAGAAATAATGTTCTCTTTAAGAAAACTGCATACCACCTCTGAAGTGGCATGTTTGACTGGAATAGCTTCCACCCATTTGGTAAAATAGTCTATAGCAGTGAGAACATAGGTATGTCCTGCACTTGATGATGGATTCACTGCACCAATGAAGTCAATACCCCATTGCTGAAAAGGCTCCTCAATCACCACTGGTTTTAGAGGTAAGGCTGCCAATTTTGGTTTCCCAACAAACTGTTGGCATAACTCACACCTGCGTACCCAATTGTACGCATCTTGGAATAGTGTGGGCCAATAGTATCGAGCTTGCAGAATCTTGTGAGCCGTTACAGGTGCTGAAAAATGCCCTCCACAAGCCAAATTGTGGAAAGACTCCAAAAGTCTACCTTGTTGCGCTTTATCCACGCAACGGAGAAATACACCGTCAAGACTTCTCTTCTACAAACCATTGTCCCAAAGGACGTAGTTAGCAGCTTTTAACTTGATAGTTCTCTTTTCCTTATAAGACAAATGAGAAGGGCACTCACCATAGGTAAGGAAATGAGTGATATTGGAATACCACTCGTCAGTTGTAGTAACAAAAAGGATAGTTGGCGTGTCCACAACTTCTTCTTCTTCGTCCCCTGTCTCTTTTGGAACATTATCTGCGATCAATTGACACAAACCTTTACCATGCACAAGCTTGGTAGGCTTGATATCCAGATCAAATTCTTGGATCTTAGCGATCCAATTACCCCTCTTTGTTCCGAACTCCTGTTGAGTTAGGATAGATTTGACTGTTGTATCAGGCACCATGACAACAGTGTGTGAGTTTAGAATATAGAACCTGAAATGCTTAACCGCTTTGACTACAGCATAAGCATGTTTCTCCATATTCGAATACTTCAATTCATGAGCTTTGAGAGGACAACTCATAAATGATATGGGGGATTCAACGCCTTCTTCATTCTACTGAACCAGAATAGCTGAAAGTGTGTGTTCTGAAGCGTAGCTATAGACTACAAAATCCTTAGTGTAGTTGGAACAAACAAGAACTGGAGCATGAGCAATAGCTCTCTTGATATCCTCGAACGCTTCCTTACCTTCCGCGGTCCAATGGAAAGTGGCCTTACCCTTCATCATATTAACAATGTGACGGTTTTTTTCTGCAAAATCAGGAATGAACCTTCGCAGAAAATTCACCTTTCCAAAGAAAGAATGAACAGCAGTCTTACTTGCTGGCAGAGTGAGACTTTGAATAGATTTAACCCTCTCCGGGTCAATCTTAGTACCTTCCCGGGACACAATGTGCCCGAGAAGCTTGCCTTCCGTCACCCCAAAAACTGACTTATTGGGATTGAGGGAAATACCATTTTGCCGACAGCGTTCCAGCACTTGTCGCAAATGATGCGCATGATCATGACGATTTTTGGAGAAAATAGTCAAATCATCGAGATACACCACGATAAACTTACCCATTTCATCTCTGAAAGCAAGATCCATCGCTCTCTGAAATGTTGTGCCAGCATTGATTAGACCAAAAGGCATTCTGCGATATGCGAATGTGCCCTGTGGTGTGGTGAAGGCAGTTTTGAACTGATTAGCTTCATTTACCTCCACTTGATTATACCCCGAAAAACCATCTAACATAGATAGCATTTCTGAACCTGTCACTGTTTGCAATGCTTGGTCCATGATGGGCAAAGGGTAGTTATCTTTCAAGGAAGACTAGTTGAGATTTCTGAAATCAACACAGATACAGATTTCTCCGTTCTTCTTCCTTACAGGTACTATGTTTGAAACCCATGTGGAATGATGAATTGGAAAAATAATCCTTGCATTCAGCATCTTCTGAATTTTAGAAAGAATCGTACCTGATATCTTTGGATTGTATTGCCTCTACTTTTGTTTGTAGGGCAACGATCCAGCCTTGAGGGGAATTTCGTGTCGAACCTCCTTAGGCCTGAAAGACTTCAGGTCATCATAGGAGTAAGCCAAAACATCAATGTAATGGCGGAGGAGGGTAATGAATTTGAATCTTTCATCATCAGTGCAACATTTTCTGATGTTGACCATCTTAGGATCTATTTCCGTACCCAAATTGACCTGCTCAAATTCCATGGAGGAACTCAAATCCTGTTGTTGTTGCCGCTGCTTGATATACCTGTCATGTTTATCAAAGAGTTTCTCAAGGGAAACCAAACCTTTTGGGATTTTATTTCCTTTCAACTATAGAAATTCTTTGCCAGTCTGCGAATCTACCTCAGAAACATATTCACGAGGTGGTGATTCACTTCCTTCAAAGTAAAGCTCATCAAAACTATCCATCTTTTCTAGGAAAGCAATGATTTGATTATTGCCATTGAACACCTGCCAATGGTCAGAATTATCAGGTACACTTGGTCTAAAGACTAGCTTAATAGTGTACTTGCTTCCTTTGAAATCCTTGTGAGGCACCATGAGAGTGGCGGAAATAGCCAATGAATCTGCACGGTCATTGAACTCTCTTGGCACCGCTGAAATATTGAAAGCATCGAAATCTTCAATGCAATCCCATACGCAATTGCGATAGTGTCTCAATCTTTCATTTTTTGTTTGGTACAAATTTCTTATTTGACAAACCACCAATTCAGTGTCCCCTTGAGCATGAAGGATCTTAACACCTCTGGCACGCGCCGCTTCCAATCCAAGCAACAAGGACTCGTATTCGGCAGTGTTATTGGTATTGTCAAATTGTAGCTTGTATGAAAAAGGTAAAATATCACCTTGTGGCGATATCAAGACCACTCCGGCTCCAGAACCGGTAGAAGAACAGCTACCATCAAATTCTAAAATCTAGACTCCATCAGAATTTGATTTCTTGGACTTCCTTTGGTCAGAAGATTCCTCTCCATCGGTGAGGGAAGAATCTGGAATTGCTATACCCTTACCTGAACTTTCATCTAAAAACTCTTCTGAGTCTCCATCTGACATATCGGAGCTATCACCCAATGTAGCCTCATCTGATGAATCGGAACAATCTTCAGTAGATAGAAAATAGTTACCCATTCCCGAGGACTCAAACAAAATTTGAGCTTTGGGGTTTGATGTTTGAGTAACAATGTATTTCGCCTCCTTCTCAGGAAGCAGTTTCTGCATGACACCTTTAACAGGTATCCTAGCTTCAGACAAATCCATGTTCAACTCTCCACCCACATCCTTGCAGAAATTACGTCCAAGAAGAATGCCGTATGAAGCCGGAACATCAGCTACCAAAACTGTCATCTTGATTCTCTTATCCGGAAAGGCTACAAATGCAAATTGGGCGTCTTTGATTTGACCCAAAAGTGGAACTTGCTTATTCTCCATAGAGAAACACCTCCCAAAAGTTTTGGTTAAGGTGAGGCCAAGGGCATCTGCTACCTTAGCAGGCATAACATTGTCTGAGGCTCCAGAATCTTTTATGCAATTGCTCAATTTATGACCATTTACTAATAGAGAAACATAGAAAGGTTCAATTTTTCCAAAAACCGCAGGAGGAGTAGTAACAAGATTGTTTTGGGTAGGTTTACTTTTGGAGGAGTCATGAGTAGCTTTGGGAAACTCTTGTCCTACAGGGACGATTTTATTTTTGACATATTTGGCTAATCTATCAAATTGTTCAGGATTAGCCTGTAAATATCCAACTTTAGACATTTGTATCTTAGTTCTCCTAGCATGGTCTATTATATCGAACTGCTGAAAAGAATTAGATACGGAGGAAGAAAAACCATCATTTTGATTTTTGGTAGAGACAGCACTAGTCTGAGGAGTAGAAGTGGAAGGTACAAATTCATTAGAGGCACCTACTTGTTTATTGACCACCGGGTCTTTTGACTGGAAAGGTAGCGGAGTCCCCTGTTTAGCGATTGAAATCACCGGTTGAGATTCTTCCCTCGCCTTCCCTTTATCAGCTTGAAGAGCTGACTGATTTTGAGACCTAGTGAAAACAGCATATGCTCCTTCACTCACTTCTCCTTTTTCAGCTTCGTCCTGGTAGTTCAGAAAGCTGATGGTAGAGTCACCAACTAACTCTTCTTCTCCTTTTGTGAAGAGATTAGCACCATTTTCATATTCCAACTCGGGTTGGAAAGAAAGTTCATTTTTTGCTTCATAGTAGCCAACAGCAGAGTTGACCGGCACTACTTCAATAGCAAGCTTGCCCTGTGTAGGAGGAAGACGGTTTTACTGTCCTTGATTCCTAGCAGCATTGCCTTGATATGAATTATTTGGAAATGTCCTCCTTGGTATATCTCGGTAAGAAGGAGGCGCAGATATACCTTGGGACATTTGTCTCTTGAGAGCTAGCAATTCATTTGCTAGCTTTTGCACCATGGGATCTGTGGTGCTTGTGGAAGCGTTCTCAGTAGAAGAGGAACTTTTATTTCTATTAGTGTCCCTTCTTATCTTACCCGCAAGGATAAGATCATCTTCTACTTCAGTTGCCAGAATCTAAGCCGTAGCAAGATCAGTAGGAGCATCTCGCCTCAATAAGAAACTCACCTCCGAAAGCTGTGTATTGATAAAGAAACATTTGAGGTTCTCTGCTGTGGGCTCAGCAGTGGCGGGAATCCTGTTTCTCAATTTGTTGAACTTAGCGATGAAATCTCACATTGGTTCGTGAGGTTCCTTTTTCATCTGTGTCAGCTGTGCCAACAATGCATGAGCATCTTCCGCAGGTTTAAATCTAGCTTCGAACTTGGTTTTGAGAGTAGCCCAGTTTGTTATGGTCTGAGCTTGGAGGTGATAGAACTACTTTGCGGCAGCACCTTGTAGTGTTTCTACAAAGAGTCGCACAGCTATGTCTTCGTGCTCGACACCTATCACACCACAGGCTATACAGAAAGCCGCAATGTTCTCATCAAGATGAACTTTTCTGTCACCATAGAATTTGGGGAAATTCTTTCTTGAACTACGAGGTAGTTCATGCAATGGTGGGGTCAAATTTAGAGGACCAAAGGTATTACCCCAAGGACCTTGGGCTGCCATGACGCACTGATTGAAAGGTGGTATAACAAACCTTGGTGGTGTATGAACAACCAAAACTCTGTTAGCACTGGCAATAGAAACTTCACCTGGTATTGGGGACCTGGTGTTTGTAGGGGGAAAACTCTTGGTGCGCTGAAGACGAGATCGTGGAGTTAAGAATCCAAAATTATTCTGCTACATCAACTCAAATGTAGGATCAATAATACCCTGAGCCCTCTTACTTCTGGTGTACCGGGAATCTGCCAGACTGTATTATACTAAACACAATATTGCAAGAAAACAGAAAAGAACTAAAAATGCTTCAACTCGAAGCATGAGGCTTCAAGTTGCGCGTCGATCCCCAGTAGAGTCGCCAAAAAACTGTTGGGTGAATATTATGTCATTAACTCGCTAACGACAAAATGGATATATCAGCCACAGCTATGATGAGACAAAGTCTCTCCTCTCAACAAGGGGAGGTTCCCTCTAATTATTTAACTTTTGCAAATCAAACAACTTATCAAATTTATGTACACTAAAAACTATGTTGGTGGTGGTTCCATCTCATCTCATTCTCTTTTTTCAGAATAGATGTATATATTTCAAACTCTTGATATAAAACTTATAAATTATCACAAAATCATAGAAACGCAAAGTTTTTTGTTACCTCACTGATTACTTGTAAACAGAACTATTTGAAGTAGAATGCAGCCCAAAGTCTTCACTCCTCTTCAAGATGATAAAAGTAAATCAAATAGAACAACTTGCAGCACAAAGTCTCCAAACTATTGTATTTTCACAAACATGAACATATAACCCACAACCGATTTGATAACACAAAGTTTATCAGAATCAAATTAAGAGCGCTCTCCAATCACTTGAAACAAACTCCACACTTCAATTATTATCAAATAAGATTATGATAGCAAGACGTAAGAACAAAACTATCACAACACAAATAATTCCAAGACAAAGATTGGAATTGAACTTGCTTTCTTGTATTGATAAATATTTGAATATTGATTTTCACAAAAAGCACAAAGTCTTGATTTGCTTCTCAATTCGCCAGAGTTTTCTTGCAATAGACAAAAGATAGATATTTACAAAAGAGGTCCCCTTTATTTATAGGGAAAGACCTTGAGAAAATCTAGGAAATCTACAACTACTTTGACTTATTCAAAAATAGGAGTCCTTATTGACTTGGGACTTCCTATATTTTTACATGTAATTACATATTGAAAATGTACATGTAAAAATGTCCAAAATTGTTTTGAAAGTACATGTAAAAATCAGAAAATAAACTAAGGGGAAAGACCAGCTGCTTCAATTTGTGTCACCACTTTTTCTCACGTGGTGATCATACATAGTGAAGGCCGCTTGCATTTCAATGCTATCTGGGTTGAAGACGTTTTTGAAGATCATCCTGGCCCTCACTATGGCGTCCCTCACTGTAGTGATTGACATGGCATGATTAGTTAACCTGGTTTTCAGATTGTCCAAGGTTAACTGGTTGTCTAAGAAGTTGTCCACAGAAGTTATTGAAAATGCTTTATCTTCAAATTCTTTTTGGAACATGTCTTCAAATTCCTTAACCATTTCTTCTGCTGAAAGAAATTGGTTATCCTGTGATACCAACTTACAAGGCAGCTCCTCCAACTTATGCAAAAGATTGACATCATTTTCTTCGCTGATTTCTTTTGCAGCCTCAAGATCCTTGATCAAATTCCTTAGCATACTGCTCCTGGACATCAGAGCTTCCTTTCTTTCAGTGTATGAATCCCTCTTGGAAATGGCGCCAATGGATATTAAGGTACTTATTTTTAGCTTCCTCATTTCTACCCACTTATCATGAGTATCCTCCATGCGCTCAATATCTTGAGAGATGGCATCAATGAGATCATTGAGTTCTGCCCTTACTTTCGTCATCTTATCCATTTTCTCAAATACATCTGTGAGCAAAGAGATTCCTTGCACTCGCATCCTGTCTAAGTACTCTTCAAGTACTTTTCCTTTGAGGTGAGTCTTTTCTGCTTTTAGAATGATGGGGTCTTCTACAGAAACAGCCTCTGGAGTGACTGCTTCTGAATTCAAAGTGATCTTTCTTACCACTACAGTCAGCTATTCTGCCTTTGCTTTGTAATAATCTTTCATTTCTTTTTCCCTGTTGAACTTCTGGATCAGGATGTTCATGGCTGACTGCATATCATTTTTAGCACTTTCATGGGTGATTTTACCCAATTCAACCCTAGAAATTGAGTAGTCATTCATATCAAAATTTTCAACAGTTGCATCCTGTGGGGGTTTTGCTATCTCCAAAAATTTATGCCCCTTATCTTCAAGTACCCTGGAAAGGATCTTTGGTTTCTTCGGGGCCTTAGGCTTTGCAGGTACCAACTTAGTGAAATCAAAATCATCTGGAGAGATGACTTTCTTTTTCCTCTTTGGCATGTAAGCTGACAACCAAGGTGGAAGCAGAGAAGTATTCACATTGGGATCCATTCCTACCGCTGGTGTTCCTGGAACTGTGCTTATACTAGTGGTAGAAACAATAGGCAAGGTGTTGGTAAAAACCGCACCTGTTACATTGGCACTTGAAACTTGCTCAGTATTCATCATAAAATGATCAAACATGGACATGTCCCCAATATCAAAAGATGAAGAAGACAAACTAGGAATTGAATCAGAAGAATGGAGAACATTTTCAAAAGTGCTGTGGGGATTATCGAAAATTATTTTAAGAGGAGAGGGGGATTCAGAGGAAGGAATGTTAATAGGGGAAGCAGACACAGGGGGTGCAATAGGTGTATTGTCCTGTGGAGACAAAGCCTCTTCATCCTGTTGATCTGAATTCTTGTCTTCAACATCCATCTCTTCTGTAGCTGGCTCTTCAGTTGCCGGATCTTCAGTTGTTGGCTCCTCGACTTCCATATCTTTTGTTTCAGGTTCTTCCTCAACAGCTTTTGCTTTCTTCATCACAAAGCTGATTTTAGGCTTATGTGTTTTAGAGGATGATGGAGCATCACTCTTGTTCTTTGTTCTATTTTCAACCTTCTTACCAGTCTGCTCTTGAACTTCAGTTTCCGAACCAGTGAGGAATTCCTTCAGCATAATTCCTTTATCTTCCAGCCATTTATTGGTGTTAGCCAATATGGGCTCAAACCTCTTCCTTAATGAAGTTGACTCCTTTTGGGACCATTAGATTGGAGGTAGAGGAGTACTAGCTATCTATTCTGCATCATACTTGGCATCAACCAATTCCCCATCATCCACAAGATCTTCTGGAATATCAGCAAGCCCCAGATATTCAATTTGCTCTAGAGACAGCCTACTATAGTCTAGTTTCCTAATATCTTCCTCTGTTGTCAAATCTATCCAGACATCTTCCACCATGGGTTCATGAAACTGAGTTTTCCTCCTGATTTTATCCTTCACGCCCTGGTAGTCAAATTTTGGCCTTCTCTTGAATTGCTTCATGGTGACCAACTGCATTTATGTCTCCATAGCCCTTGCCTTTGCGGCAGTCAACACTGAATATCTGCCGATTTCCACTGGAAATCTGAAGCCAGGATTCTTGAGTTCCATCTGTTTGTTATGCACGACAATCATTTGTCTGCACAACTCCATCAAGACTAGTCTATCTGAAGGAAACCTAGGAAGCATATAAGGGTAGCCTTGGAAAAAGCCAACCCTCAAGTATGGGAAAGATGGAAATTGCAAAAACATGCAACCAAAGTCATTAACCACTGTCCATGCCTCGTCTAAAATTCTTCTCTGGTCCAGTTGGGGATCAAAAAGACACAAGAATATAGCAAAGAACACATCATTCACTCTCCTGAAATGGTGAATTGAGCCTTTCAATGTCAGCTGAGAATAATACTGGTATACTGGGACTACTCTCCTATCCCCTTCTAATGATAATCCTAGAAAAATCCTCATGGAGGCTGCAATGTATACTAGATAGGAAGTCATGAAGAATTTGGAGGAAGTGGATACCTTCGTCAGCTAGTCATGCAATGCGTTACTGATTTGTTCTCCCCAGAAAATAACTTGCCTGCCCTGGAGTATGACCTTAATGAAAGGATACATCCATTCATGAAATTGTGAAGAGGAAGACAAACCTCTTATCCTGCTGAGGAGGGTAATCAAGTCACCAACTTCTTCCACAAAATCATTTCGAGGAAAACTACGAGGCCACCTTGACAAACTTGACCTCGCAGTCTTCAACCATTTGTTGTTGATCACTTTCTTTGCTTTTTCTGGATTCTTGTCATATTCCTTTTGAGCTTCAACAAAGTCAAGCTTTAATACCTCTGTCGCAGGAGGACACATGAACACCTTGTCGATGAACTCAGGATCCAACCTGATTATCACATTACCACTGGCATCCACCACGGCTCTAATATCTTTGTTATAGAAATGGGCACACTGAAGAACAAATTCTGTATTGTGAGTCGCCACCGGGAAGGATGATACCAGATGAATATTACTTTCTACTATCCTCCTCATCATAGCACTAGGGTTGCCTGACTTGGTTCTCTCTACAAACTCAGCCATATCAACATGGCCAATCTCTATATCTCTAATGTCCTCAACATTAGAATGGACTGAGGTGATTGGGAAAACACCTTGATATTTGTACTTCATTGCTTTTGCCTTCTTCTGGGACAAGTCAGTCATTTGGATGAGCTTTCACCGAGAAGAAGTCTGATGTTGAACGAAGCTCCACAGAAGAAACTGCAACAAAAATCATGATCATGCAATTAGGGAAAATATGGGCAATCTGGGAAAATTGCATGTTGATGATCATGACTATGGGAATGCGCTTGACAAAGGGCTATAGTGCGAGCTGGCCAAAAATCAGGGGAGAAGCGGGCTTGGGAAATCAAAATTGGAAATTTTCCAGTCTTGGAAAAATTTGAGACATTTTTGCATGGGCGGAAAAATTCGCCGCTCTTGCATATGAGGGTTTTGCTTTATTTGCATTGGCGGTGAAATTTGCCGCCACTGCATGTGGCAGGATTTCTGGCATGAGCGGCGAAATTCGCCGACAATGCAGGTAGCAAGAGAATTTGGTAGTCTTTTGTGTTGGGGCGGCAAAATTTGCCGTCTATAAACATGAGTTTTGTTTGATTGTCGATTACTGTCCAGGCGGTAAAAAATGCCGACTTCGCTTAGTAGGAGTTGGTAAAAGCGGTAGACTTTGCCGACGGTGCATATGAGGGAGAGCACTGATATATGTCGAAGCGGCAGATTTCACCGATGCTACGTTGGAAGGAAATTTGCAGTTTTAAGTGCGAGGACCGGGAGATTCGTCAACTAAAAACTCGACAGGGGTCACAGGGTTTCCAGGTGGGATCGGCGGATTCTGCCGAGGTTACATAAAGGTATGTAGCGAGGGTTGAAGCTCTAGGTAGTAGAAACCTAAATGATACAGGGCAAAACCTAGGGCAGCCCTAGGCAAAAACATAATACGAAAACAACAGAACAAAGCAAAAGACAAAAACGTAAAGAAAACCAAAGACAAAAATCAAAACGAAGCATATTTGATAAACCGTGAAGGAGGAGAACGGAAATGAAAGAGAAAACTTACCCGTTCTAAAACTTGAAAACCCTACGTTTGACGGCGATGAATGCTGACCGATCTCTTCAACGGCACGATCAAGCAATGTGAGGAGAGGTCTGGAGGGTAGCTCGGGAGAGAGGATGAAATGGAGAAATAAACCACCAAAACACAATAAATAACCTGAACACAAACGCTAAGCGAGTGGCACGAGTGGCCATTAATGGCACTGCGTGACCAAGATTCACAAAATCTCGCTTGAGCGGAGATTTCGGGCGTCAACGCACAAAAGGAAAAGAAGCATCGGCGGCGTAATTTGCCGACAAAACACAAAGGAAGGAAAAACACGTAAAGGCAGCAAAAATCGCCGACTTCACACGTTTGACCGAAAAAAAAAATGCATGTAGTGGTGGCAAAATTCGCCGCCTTTACATGCGTTATGAACAATGTATGCAAAAGCGGCAAAAAACACCGCTATTGCATATGTAAGAAAAATAAGCCATAAAGAGGCATGCAGGGGCGGCAATTTTTGCCGCTCTTGCATATCAAGACTTTGATTTTTACTAACACTAAAAAGTGACTAAAATTAACATTTTAACCAATTTATGACTTGAATGTTCTTCGCAAATATCGAGAAAACTATTCAAAGGGATGACATAAACCAGTTAAGAATGTCAAATGACTTGCGCGAGATCAAGAGAATCTTGTCTCGGTCCACGAGCTTAGAGTGTAGATTCACGAAACAGACAAGTTTCGTGGGGGTCGTCTACAAAAACAAGCGTAGCTGATTTTGAGAACAACATGTTGTTGAATCAAACAATCAACATTCATCTCTTTGGGTAAAGCTAGAGTACTTCGGGTGCGACACTCTCTACCTTATCGATGGATTGTGAGTCGATATGAGGTTTGCATTCATTTGATTTGCATTTGTTATCATTTCCTTCATGTCAATTTTCCATGATTTCATTTGGCACACCTGGTCTCGGATCTAATCGTGACTTTCTTCCAGATTTTGCTATCAAAATGTTACTTTTTTATCTAACCCTAGGTTGTCAAAATTTGCAATTTTGGGAGGTGAGCTATTGCACATTGGATCCCCGGTGAAAATGGACTATACCATTGCAATCAGGAAGCTGATTCCATAAATTTTCACTATAAATTTGCTTAGTTTTTGTGACTGAAATTTTTGAAAAAAATTGAAAATTTTTTAGGGTCGCAGGTCCGTACCGTAGGGATTCGTATGGACCCATACTATATGGATCCCATGACCCCTGTAGTATTGATCTCTAGTTTTTAGTTGCAGGTTTAATCTTATTCATTTTGTAGGCTAAAGATTTTCATTGGTGCCAGGTTAAAACCCCCGTCGACAACTTCCATTCCCTCTGCTCACAGTTTGCTTACCCTCTGCGCCGAAACCCTAAATCACCACCTCCTTATACCTACCATTGCTCCACCCAACAACCCTTCATCATCTCGTATAGATCTAAGTCACCATCTCTTTCATGATCACTGCCACCGCATTTCAAATAAGTTGCCACCTCTCGGTTAACAATCGACACCTAGTCTGCAGCATACCCTAAATCCTAACAGTCATTGAAAGCCTTAAGAGAGTTGTTGATGTCACTAAGGCCTAGTCACAGTCTCAAAATCATTCAAACCATTGCCACCTGATCCTCATCCTTGGATTTCCATTGCATTGTAACTCTCATCGCCGCTCATCCTTGGATTTCTGCCTCCGTCTAAACCTCTCCTCCGCCTTTGTGAAAGTTGTCGACTTCCCTTCAACAGTGTCACCGTCATTGTGTATCTTGTCAACTGGTCCCTTTACACCATTAACAAAAGGCCTACAAACATCTCAATACCCTAAGATAGGCCTTTGGTCACATGTACATAGGGGTGGGGGTTTACAATCGGCCCCCTCTAATTCATTGTCTTTTTATTTTTTCCTTCGGGTCTGCCCCTAGTCATATGGATGACCAAGGGCTAAACCCCTAACTATTAGCTAAACACTAACTACTAGGGTCTTAACAGCTCCATGTGACCAGATTGGGTTAACTTTCAGTGGTCTGTTTCAAACGGTCAGCAGGTACCCTTGTGCTTCTACATGCTTAAATAGGGCATTTTTTTCTTTTACTCATAACTTTCGCATACGGTGGTAAAATTTTGCAAACAAACACTCATCAAAAAGAGAATTCAGAGGGCTACTCAATGGAGTAGAAATTTTTAGGTGACTATACCATTTCATCCACTTTTTTCTCAGTCAAAGTCAAACTTGCATGAAAACTTCAATCGAGCATAACTTTTGCAAATTTCATCCTTTTTTCATGAATTATTTTTTAAAAGTGCATAGAATTTCGTCTAGAATCTATTCATGACAGTCATTTTTCTATATCAGGTCATTTTGATAAGGTTTTATCAGATTTCATGTTTTTCACATAACGATCCTCTTGGCACGTTTACTTGCTCCGTTTTCGTTCTAGTGACTTGTAGGTGACCTTACAGGGCTGGAACAACATTAGGACCAACATATACAATAGCTTGGGATAGAAAATAATCAGGTGTATCCATTTCATCATTCATCTCTTTCATTTGATCAATCAATCTTGTTTGCATCACACTCTTCGATTTGGGCTCATAAAACGAACATTTGTCTTCATCACATATAAAAATTGGGCATAAAATCAATAAGTATCTTCATCACACATTTGGACTTGGGATTTAAAAAAAACCAGTGCTTGAATTGTTTGGTGAATTTGCATGTGATTAGGGGTGTGTATGCTCTTCTCATGCGCTTCATGCAATCTTGAGAATCAAAAATACCTCTTATCCATTCAATTTTCACACACATATTTCATTTTCTAATGGTTAATTTACAAGTGCGAGTGCGAATCAAGTGTGCGTGTGTATGCTCTCTCCTTGCACCGCAAGGTGATCTTGGAGACCAAAAACACCTCACTTGGTTCGCTTTTGTTTACCCTTCTTAGGAGGCCTACTAGGGGATTTCATCACCCCTAGGGATGACCTCATTCGAGGCTGAATCGAAAGACACCCTCATTGGAAGTTGAAATCTTGTCACTCTTGGCTAAGCCCCAAAGAACTTTATACCTTTGGGAAGTGAAGGTGAAGGGTGGGTTACCTCTTTCTCCTAGCTGTGTGGCAGGAATTCTCTTTCAATTCCTTAGTCAACCTCTTGTAAACATAGCCTAAGACTTAATTAGCCATACCCCACTTGATTAGTCATAGGGCTCATTGATGTGTCTTCCACTTCTGCTTGTTTAATCATCATTACATTCCTCAAATTCAAAATCCAAAATTGCTTATGTGTCTTGCATGAGTGAATCATGTTTGTACATGTGTGATCATTTGATTGAACATTGTTGAATCAAGGTGTTGTACCCAACCAAATTTTTTGCTTCATTAAGGCATTTTGAAACAAGTCTAGAAAATTTTTCATCAAAAAGTCAAAAAAGCAAAATTTCTAAAAATAGAAATTTCTAAAAATAGATGTCGACTTTAGTTTTCTGGGTTTCTTGAGATATGGATGTTGGCAAAACTTTCTAAAAATAGAAAGTTTCTAAAAATAGAATCTCCAAATCAGGTGTCGCGCTCGATTCTCATTGGTCGATTTTCCTTCACGATCGGCGCAGTTCAGACGGAATCTTCAAACGACCAAGTTTTCTCTACTGGGTCTTTTTTGCTTTTTCACAAGGTGAAGCATGAGCTTGAAAGTCATCAACACAGAAAAGTTCACCTGCCAGAATTCTTCGACAAGTTTCCAACGCTGTTTCAACGACGCAAAACTGACAAACGGCAGTCGACTCGACGATGCACGCAAAACGATGCAAGATGGATCCAAGGTGAATTGGAAAGTTGGAAAATCATAAATTTGGCTAAGTCTGGTGAAACTGGGTGCCCCAGGAGGCTTGGGGTGCCCATCCTCTCATGTGTTAGTTTTTTTCACATTTTTCGAGAAACATCGAAAATGCTTCCATCAACTCTTTTCCGGTTGGTCAAACGATGTCAAAAGTCAATAAAAGCAAGAGATTCATCTTAGATATGCTCAGGCTATCCAATCTACCCTCATCCTGATGCCTGTCCGTGGAATCCTGAAATTGGCTAAGTCTGATGTCCTGAAATCCTGAAAAATTGACTAAGTCTAAAATATGGTGGATCCTCAAAAATCTA
Organism: Cunninghamia lanceolata; assembly: GCA_027924645.1. NCBI lineage: Eukaryota > Viridiplantae > Streptophyta > Pinopsida > Cupressales > Cupressaceae > Cunninghamia > Cunninghamia lanceolata. The sequence goes on along the minus strand of BSBN01000252.1, from coordinate 7,452,974 downwards.
GAATCCGCATGTCAAATCCCATGGAACTGAGACCTATCTCAAACATCCTGAAAGTATATTTCAAAATATTTAAATACTTAAATATATTTTGAAATATACGTCAGACAGGACCTTCGAAATTTGGTGAAATTCAAGATTTGCGGCAGATATTGAAAAATTCCAAAAATTTTCTAAGGCATGGAAAACCAGGCGCCCCAGGTGGCTTGGGGCGCCCAATCTCTCCAGAGTTAGTTTATTTTTGATGATTTTCTCAAAAAACATGAATCTGCTTCCGTCAGCCCAGTCCAGTTCAGAGTTGATCAATTTGGCACATTTTTTGAGGCAAACAAAGAGTACAATCAACTCAATTTTCATCAAGCTTGCATATTTGCCAAATCATTAGACTCATTTTCATCCCAGGTGAAATTCAAGATTTGCGGCAGATATTGAAAAATTCCAAAAATTTTCTAAGGCATGGAAAACCAGGCACCCCAGGTGGCTTGGGGCACCCAATCTCTCCAGAGTTAGTTTATTTTTGATGATTTTCTCAAAAAACATGAATCTGCTTCCGTCAGCCCAGTCCAGTTCAGAGTTGATCAATTTGGCACATTTTTTGAGGCAAACAGAGAGTACAATCAACTCAATTTTCATCAAGCTTGCATATTTGCCAAATCATTAGACTCATTTTCATCCCAGTTGATAGAAATTGATAGCCAAACAGGGGTCCTGTGCCTCCAAAATGCGCACGCAAACCAAGAAATTGAAAAAAGTTGAAAAAACTAAAAAAATGGCTAAGTGTTGGGAAACTGGGCACCCCAGGAGGCTTGGGGCGCCCATCTTGAGCAGTGTTAGAATATTTTCATGTTTTCAGTGTTTTCTGACATGCCTTGTTACCAATCTTCACCCGTTGGTAGTTTCTGAGAGGTCAAACTTGGTCAAACGATGTCAGATCGTCGAACGGAGGCAGGGGATGGAATCTTAGTTGATCAATCTCCAAAATGTCAAGATCAGTTAGCTTTTTCAGTTCATGATGACATTTTTCCAACTTGTCAAAGTTAGAGACAAGCCATATTTGAGTAAAAACGAGTGTTGAAGTGTCGAAAATGAAGAAAATTTTGTTAACACTTCTTCCAACTCGCGCATTCAATGGCATCATCAAAGAAGATATTTTTTGTCATCTTGCACATGAAGCCATAGGCTCCTACAAAATAGGGATTCTTCCTATTCGAAGACATCCACTTGGATTTATGCTTTAAAAGATGCTTTCTTCAAGGATGAGGGTGAAGTTTTCTTCTCACACAAGTAAAGCTGCTTTTTCGACCAAAAGATTTATGAAGACAAGCTTTTGGCTTCTTTATTTCATTATCTTTTGCAGGTTATATCCAGAGGAAAGATTTTATTTTTCTTTCAACAAAGATTCGAAGACCCAAACCAGGTGCTTTTTCAGTTTTCTTCATAGATTTGGGTTGAGGAAGAAGAGAGGCTTGCTTTTTCAGGGTCCTTGTTTCAAGGAGATCATTTTTTAGAAATCTGACCAGAGCTTTTTCAGTTTTCGTCGAGATGGGTCCATCCAGATTATCATCCTCTTGAAGATTGGGAGTTGTGCTTTTTTTTGGGAAACTTCTTTTTTCCCGCTTTTTCGAGAAAATCTCCGCCTTTTCAAAATTTGACGACCTGGGTTGCTTCAAAACATAATTGCCTACAAAACCCATATACCAGCTCTTTAGAAGAAATCAGCAAAAGAATATCAACAGATGACATCAACAAAAAGCAAGAATGTTGATGAGGATGCATTTCAAAAGAAAGCAGTTTTAAAACATATGCTTTTTGTTTTAAAGCATGTGCTTTCATCCTAAGCTCATCCATTCTATATTTAGAAAGAAACCACCTTGTGATAGTTGGAATCTTCTTTGCTTTAAGCAGATTGCTTTAAAGCATTTGTTTATTGTATCTTTGTCTTAGAATAGTAATAAAGCTTGCGAGTTGGCAAGTTAGGGTTAATCAAGGAGATTTTAGGGTTCCCTACTCCTTTGATTTTAGTATAAATAAGGGCATCCTTTCCCATTGTTTGTAATGGGAGTGGTGATAGCAAATTTGTTGTGCCTATTCTAGCCTGCAAACATTGTTATTCCCAGTGTCTGTTCAATCTGTGTTCATTATAAGGAATGGTAGTTGTGATAGCAAATTTGTTGTGCCTATTCTAGCATGCAAACATTGTTATTCCAAGTGTCTGTTCAATCTATGTTCATTGTAAGGAATGACTTTTGAGATAACAAATTTGCTGTGCCTATTCTAGCCTACAAACATTGTTATTCCAGGTGTTTGTTCCTTTGTGTTCATTGTTCTTCGGTGTTTGATTGCTTACTGTATGCCTACCTTTTGCTGCAGTATTGCTGTCCTGGAGTTGTATTAAACTTTGTGATATTGAATAAAAGTCTCGTGCCTACTTTGCTCTGATATTCTATATCGATTCATCAAGTTTTCATCGTCAGATGTGTAGCTTCTGTGGCTTTCATTTTCAGCTTTCATCATTAAAGTACTCTTAGTCTTGTGGTGTAAATCTGGAGGAAAACTACTTGAGTTTTTGTGTTAACAATCATTCCTCATTCACTTTCAACTTCCTTTGCTTTGAATTTACTCAGGAGATTGAAATCATCTTTAGTCTATGCCAGTTGTAGTAGAAGTTTTATTTAAAAAGGAAAAAACCTCTTCTGTAGCATTTAGAGTTTTATAACCTTGTGCTCTGCAGCTGAGAATCAAAAAGAAGATAGGCGAAGTTTCATTCAAGTTATCTTTTTAGTGAACATCAGCAAGAAAGGGAACTCCCCCTTCCAATAAGAGAGTAGTTTATCTGTGCATAGCTGTCCGTTTCCAAATTGCATACCAGAGGTGTGAATTGAAACGCCAACACAAGGTAAACACCAAACACATAAAGACAAGTCATTCAACTCATTCTTCCAACACATTCAAATCTAATTACTTTCATCCTAATCATCCCTAATCATTCTATATCAAACCCTAATCATATCATCCTCATTCTACATCAACAAATCAACATCATCCTGATCATCCTAGTCATCATCCTAGTCATTACACATCATCCAATCATTCCAAGCCAAATCACATCACAACTGCTTTCATCCCAATCCAAATCCAAATCAACCCAATTAAAACTCAAGACCTTAGTTGATCATTGTCAATCGTTATCCAAACTTGCTTGAGATCATTAGTCTATCTTAAGTAAGTCATCCAATTGAATCAATCCAATCAACCCTCTATTACTTAAGTGTCATTAGTCTACCTTAATTATAGAGAATCAATCCAATCAACCCTCTTACTTGAGATCATTAGTCTATCTCAAGTATAGAGAGCCATCCATCAAAAGAAAACAAATCAAATCATCCTAAGGTCTTGAAATTTGATCCCAATCACTCCACATCATCACCTACATTTCTCATTTAAACCACTTTCATCCTAATCCATTCATCCTAATCACCTCAATCCAAGTCAGCCCACCTTGTTATCCCACATCCTAGTCACCTAACCTAATAATTCCACCATCATTCATCCTAATTCCTTCAAGTCGTCTAATCTCATCATCTTAGTCATCTTCGATATCCTAATCATCATCACCATAGTCCTCATCATCCAAGTAAAATCCTAATCATTTCTGGCCATTACACATCATCATTCTACATAACCAATCAATTCTCCACATCTATCACTTGTAAACATGGACAGGGCATTTCTAAACAACACCTATGAGAATGATCCTTATGGCACCAAAAGAATGCTTAATCAACTTAGTCAACTTAGGTGGTTATATAGAAAGGAAGAAGACCATGTGTCACCACAACATCAACAATTCTCACAACATCAAGTCCTAGGCCAATATCAACGATCACACGTTCAATCACAAGCCCAACAAGCACATAATCCAAACACTAATGCCATCACATCCATACCACAAATCACCCTCACTATTCCTAGCAACACCCCAAATGCAAGTACTTCCATAAGTCTACCATCCAACGATCCTGTTGTGATCTTCACAACATGTCCCATTTTACTCCTTAGCAAAATGAGGACCCCTACTATGGCTATTTCTTTTGCTTTTGTGTGTGTTGTTTTGCTTGGTGGTAAAGGAAAAAGGAGGGGTTAAAATTGCAAACTTTGTTAAAATAGAGAAAAAATGCATTTTCAGTACCAAGACATGATATGGTTGGATTCCTTGTGAAAAATGAGCTAGCGTTGCTTTTTGAACCATCTTAAAATTTGCCATATTTTGCAAGTTATGATCATTTTGGTAAAATGTACATTCAGGTTTGTATATCGCTTTGCATATACAAAGTCCTTTGTATGTGCAAAGTCGCTTATATTTAGTCGCATTTTGCAATCGGGTTGCATATGCATTATTTATTAGCATGTTGGGTCATTGTATATGTCACATACATTGCCCTTTATACATCGCTTCCATATACTAGGCTGAATGTATGTCTCTTTTTTTTTCTTGTATGCATTTGGTAAAGGGTTTTGAAATATACATAAAAGATAGACCTGAAGTGGTTTTAGGTTAAAATGAATTGATGTTTTGAATCCGCTTTGTATCTCACATTGTATGTTTTGGCAGGTCACAATATACGAGGCCAAATATGCATTAGAATATACAGTCGTGGACTTGAAAGGTTTTTGAAACAATGTTAAGTGATTGTATAATTTCAGCTTGTATATTTACATATACATTGCGATATGCAAACAACATATACAACGCGGAGTCGAAGGAAAAGTAAAATCTGGTTAAACGCTTGTATAAGGTCCAAATGTATATTTTGGACATACAAGCCAATATACATACAACGAAATATACATTGGACAGACTCGAGGGGATTATTAAAGAGAGTTAAGTCATTGTATATTTGCGCAATGTATATTTTGCAATATACAATGCACTAATACAAGCCAGATTCGAAATGGAAATTATAAATAGATAGTTCCTTGCATATTTTGGTCCTTGTATATTTGATATACAAACCCGATATGCAAGGAAAATATGCATTCACCATATACGAGGATTTGGATAGGTGAAAAGGGTGGGAAAATGAAGTGATAGGTTTTTGAGGCATTTTCGAGCCCGATTGCATGTTTTTGGTCAACGATAGTTGACTTGACTAGTTTTAGCGATGTATATGCATTTTTTTTGGATGTGATTTTCACATATTCAGGGCCCGATGGATGCGTTCACATAGTCATGACTAGATTTGGCAGTTGTTTTCCTTCCTACGGGTTCATTAAATGATAATACTTATTGCTTATCCGTTTTTGCAGGTTTACAGTTGAGGAAGGAGCTGAAACTTAATGGCGATGACATCACGAAGGAAAAAAATTAGATCTCAGAGGAAGCAGAAGGAAGATAAGGATGAAGTGAGAAGAAGTCAAGGGCATTCATTGATGAGGACAAAATGCAGCTGAAGACATTATTGCAGCAGACCACAAAAGTTAATATTGAGCTACTAGGGTTTCCAGGAGGGCATATTTCGTCCAGATTTGATGTATGCTCAGGGATATTTTGGGAGACTTGTTCTCCAGCATTTATTGTTGTAACCAAAAGTTTGAACCATTGTTTAACTAGGGTTTTGAGTTGTATTGAGGACAATCAAAGTCTATATATTGTGCCTCTCTACATTGTAATACTTTACATAGGGATTTTTAGAGGATAGTCAGCACTTGTAACTAGTTTTAACATTTAGAATAGAGGGAACTTTTAGTTTAGAGGTAGAAGAAGGAGGTCGCCCGTGTCTACAATAAGGAATGCGTGGAACATCTAGCTTCCTTACTGTATCTGTAAAGCTTGTAAGTTTTCTGTAGTTTGATCATTGAAGCTAAGAGTCATTCAGACATTGTAAATCTTATATGACTGTCTATTTCTAATACAATTGATTTTGGGTTTTTGCATCTATCTTCTGAGTGTTTTCTTGCTCTTCATTGTGTTTGAAACATTTTCTCTTAAAGCTTGCAATCTTAAGTGTATTTTTGTGAAAATGCTCAGAACTTACATTTAAGGTTTTGTCTGTGGATTTGATCAAGTTATTTTATGATTTATAAAGTGCATAACAGAACAATTAGATCCTTTGGTAGAATGAATGATGTTTAGTTTAGATCTTTCTAACTTTTCCCAACCCATCTGAAAATACTTAGCTTAAAACGTAGAAATTTGAAGGAAATTTGTCTAATATTTGAAAGGTATGCATAACTAAGTTGAAAGTAGACAAGTTTTTCATAAATATTTAAGAGGAGAAAGTTGTAATAATTCAAGAAGACCATTTAAAATCTTTGTAGCACAGCAACACTTTTATGCAAAAGAATGAACAAACACACTGATATTTATAATCTTTTTGCATAAGTTTGAGTCTAGTTAACCAATAGCAAACCCTAAATTACGTAAGGCCCCTTGAACATTACAGCTTCACATCGACCAACTGAATTTGCCCAGCAGGTCAAGACCTGACCATATTAAACTTGGGATTAAGCAAATCTTAATTGATTCCTTCATATCTTTCAAGTTAGTTTTGGTTCATTTTATGTGAATTTTAACTAATTGTTATGATTGCATCAAAACCATCATCAACAGTTTTCTAGCGCTAGAAGGAGGGCCTAACTTGAGTTAGGATTTGTTTCAAGAAAAAAAAATTGGCTAATAACAATGATAGAGTGACTAGATCTAGATCCAGTTCAGGGGATATATTTGTGCAATTACCTGATATAAGGTGAAGTAAGAGCCCTTTGATTTGGAATCCTAAAATATTGCAAGCAGGAAGTTCATCTAGAACGCCCCCTGGATCACCTCATATTATCCATAACTTTGTAAGTCCTGACAGATCTTCATTCAAATCTTTAAATCTTGGTTCAGGTACTCCCAGAGGTCCTAGTCCTCCTAAAGTTCCTAATCCCCTAGGAAATCCAGGTGTCCCTACAGGTTCAGGTCAGGCTCAAGCACCTGCAATGGCTTATTTCAATGTCCAGTCTCCCATACACTTTAATGATTATAATGAGATGCCCAAAAATCTAGAAAAAAATATGTCCCAAATACCAGCTACACCAAGACCTAGAAGACCACATTAGAATATTCAAGGAGGCATGCTTTAGGGCTAGATTAGAGCACGAGGACGTTGTGTGTAGATTGTTTCCCTACACCTTTAATGAACAAGCCTCTAACTGGTAGGTGAACTTACCCAACGGTTACATTTCTTCTTGGTCACTTATGGAAGAAGCATTTTTGTCTAGATTTAGAGGACCCATTGATCCTTGTATCTTGTATCATAAATTGGCTACTATAAAAAGAGGTGAGGGAGAGCTAATTGATAATTTCAATGACAGATTTCAAAAGGCCTACTCTAGGCTGGTAGCCCCTTACACCATGGATGATGATACTCTGTTAGCCATGTACTATGCCACCTTAGATCATTTAACTGCCATGTTTGTCAAAAGAAAACCTAACATAGATTCAATATCCAAAGCCTATAAAGAGGCAGCCTCAGTAAATCAAGAGATGAGGCACACAACTTGTAGCCCATTTGTTAATGGAGGAAATTTTGGGGTGCAGAATCAGGCACAACCATGGAATGGAGTCCCTATGCATCACACTCCATTATTAAATCTGGTCTCGACTTACACACCTGTGTATAGTCCTACCCCAATCCAAGCTATAGCTCCTTACACAAGTAACACCACTAACAATAGTCAAAATAATGGTCAGCCTTTCTTTTGACCTCCTAGCGATACAACTGTGGCAAAAGCACAGGAGGAAAGGGAAGAAATTAAAGAGATCACTGCACATTTGAAATGATTAACCACCGAAGTGACACAACTAAGAAATGAGAATCTTTATGGAAGAGGCAACCAGGGATACAATCAAAATCAGAATTATAACCAAGGCCAAAATCAAAACTATAGTTCAAATCAAAATCAGCATTACAATCAGAACTATAATCAGAGCCATACCCAAAATAACAACCTAGGCCAATGTTCAAATCAGAGCCAAAACTATAATCAGCATCAGGGTCATAACCAAGGGCAACCAATGCAAAATAGGGGACCAACGGTAGATAATAGGGCCTGGGGTAACAATAACAAAAACTAGAATCAACCTAGGCCACCCAAGACATGGAACACTGGGCCAAACAATGGTACCTTAGCTTCTCCTTTTGAGAATATAGATAATCATGATGCAAAACAAATGACTGGCATCCAAATGGCCAATACATCACTAAAAAACTAGTGCAGATTTCACAATACCAATGCCCATGCTGAGCTTGAATGTCCACAGTTTCATTTAGCAGCTAGCATATTTAATATAGACATGCAGCCCCCTACTTCTGAGTTTCTCATTCCCAAGGGTAATGAGGTAGTACCCTCAGGGTATGATACAACTTTAATTTTAGAAACCTTTACCTTTGCAACTATAGAAGAGAAAGAAGATGAATTGTTGGAAGATGAACCATACTTTTGTGAAAATCTTTATCCTAAATCAGCCTTTGTGTTAAATGCTTTTCAGTTTCCCTTTGAAATTGAAAATGAGGTATTAACTGAAATAGAAGAGGTGCAGGCCTTTCAACAGACAAATAAAAACCACACCTACGATTTAAGGAACAACACTAGGCCAGGAGGACCTTTCACCACTTCCATTCCTCCTAACAACTTCAATACACCCCCAAATCAGAATGCTAGCAACAATCCTACCATACTTAAAGCTAATCATCATACAAATGGTGGAACAGTAGTACAAAAGGCCCAAACGAGTAAAGCTGAAACAATAGAGACAATAAGATCAATGAGTTACTTGTCAGAAGAAATAAAGAAAATAAAGGTCAGTATACCTCTGAATGAATTATTGAAAACTCCAGGGATCAGAAATGCTTTTATAAAATCTCTAGATGTATCCATGACAGATGAGGTTGCTGCTGATATAGTTGTTCCTAATAGAGATTCACCGCCTAAAGAGAGGCGTAAGAAAGTTGAGCAGCCTTCCAATACAAATGTAGTAATGTATGTTGATAAGAAGGATACTCCTCCTTTCTTGTTAACTATTAGATTGTGTGGAAAGAACATACACAATTGCATGGTGGACTCTGGTGCATTAGCCAACATAATGCCCTTAGGGATATGTAAAACTCTAGGGCTGACTCCCACTAAGTTTGCCAAGGTTGTCACATAGTTAGATAAAACTAAGGTTAGTGTGATAGGAGAATTGATGAACATTCAGATGCAATTAGCTTCAGACCCTAGGGTAAGCGAATTCGTTGACATTCAAATAGTGGATATACCCATGAATTATGGGATGTTGCTAAGTAGGGATTGGTCCAAGACATTAAACAGATATATGGTCACTGATTTTTCACATATGTGGCTACCTTGGAGAGGTGTCCCAAACCAGATTAGAATAGAAGCAGAACCCAGGATGAAACATATGATAACAGAGTATAATCAAACAAATGAAATATTATATGCTACTGTTGAACCTGGTATTTATAGGATTACTAACAATGGGGTGCAAATTGAAGAGATCATGATGTTAAACATTAGAGAAAAATGTGTAAGCAAGGAGACAACATTATTCATTGAGTCTGATGGAAATTCTTCGGATGAAGAAAATAGTGCAATAGACAAATTTGGCCATGCCATTAGACAACAAGTGGAAGAATGCATTAAACAAAATCTGCTAGTCCAATGTAAATTGTATAAAAACAGATGTAGGGTCCATGATAGGCCACATTCTGAGGAGAGTTGTGGAATGTGCAAAGACATCATTGAATATGAATACAAAAAATGCATAAAGAGGGTAGAATTGTGAGAGGAAAATGTGAATCCTAATCAACCACAGAGATACTTTCAGAGTAATGTAGATGCTCCAATTTCAAATTTAGCAGAGGGGATAAAGGACAGGGGTAGTTGTCTTTCTGGTTTGCAAGCTGAAAATACACATATGCAAGTTGACCAAACAGAAATACCCATGAATAAACATACCAGCCCCTCACAAGTAGTAGAAGAGACAAAGCATGCCAGGGTAAAAGGTTAGAAAAGTAAAGATGGCATATGGACACTAAAATGTGACGGGTCCAAATCAAAACAAGGTGCGGGTGCCGGTATTGAACTCATAGATCCTCAGGGTAAATCATACCTAGCAGCATATAGATTGCAGTTTTCCTGCACTAACAATACTGCTGAATATGAAGCCTTAATTTTGGGACTTGTCATGGCCATCAAGAAGAAAGTGAAAATGATTAAGGTATTTTCAAACTCTGAATTAGTAGTCAGACAAGTAAGGAAATTATATGCTTGCAATTAAAAGAAAATGATTTGTTATAGACATAGAGTATGGGGTTTAATAGATTTGATTGATGCTTTCAACATAGAGCACATCCCTAGAGAGCTGAACCACAGGCCGGATGCACTAGCAGTTGCTGCTAGCACATTAGAACCCTTGACACTGTCAGGATTGAGATGATTTGTTGTTGAGTTAGTTAACATTCCCAGTATCCCAAACAATGTTACACACTTTCAGGTATTTGGAGGGGATCAACAAATTATTGACTTTCTGACCTGCAATGAGGTATTCGAGGCTCAAATCATTGATGAACAAGAAAGACCTGAGATAACATGGGATGAAGAGGATATAATCAACTTGAAGAGCAACTTCTTACCCAAAGGGGTAATTGAATTAGAACATATTTTTTACTTTGATGGAGTAATAAGATAGAAAGACTTACCCAAAACAGAAGGGGGTAAGTGCGATTTACACAACTTAGGGACAGAGCAAAATCCACAAAATGTGCCAATTGGAAGGGCTTGCTCTGAAAAAATAAGAAAAGAAATTTTAGATGCTCTGAAAGATTACAAACACATAATAGCATGGACATATGAAGACTTGCAAACCTATGATACATCCATGATAACTCATGTAATACCTTTGAGGCCAGAGGTTAAACCATTCAGGCAGAAACAAAGGCCTGTGAACGCCATTCTAGAGCCTTTAATCTTTGAGGAAGTAAAAAAATTGTTGTCTGCTGGAATAATTTTCCCAGTCAGACATTCAGTCTGGGTAGCTAACCTAGTACCAATGAGGAAGAAAAACAGAGACATCTGGTTGTGCGTAGATTTTAGGAACTTGAACAAAGCTTCTGAAAAGGATAATTATCCTCTGCCTCCCATAGACGAAGTGTTGCAAGCAGTGAATGGGGCAAAGATGATGTCTTTCTTAGATGGTTTTTCGGGCTATAACCAAGTTTTAATAGATGGAGATGACAGATTAAAAACCACCTTCACTTGTAAATGGGGTAATTATGCATATAAGAGAATGCCTTTTGGTCTGATCAATGCAGGCGCCACTTTTTAGAGAGCCATGGACATTGCGTTCCGTAGGTTATCAGGTAAGTGCATTGTTGTGTATATGGATGATCTGACTGTGTATTCCAAGGATGCATCCACTCACGCCGAAGATCTCAGGAAAATACTTAAGCAATGTGAGAGGTACGAAATTTCCCTTAATCCTAAAAAATGTTCATTTGGGTAATTGAAGGTAAATTACTAGGGCATGTCATTTCTGAAGATGGAATATCGATTGACCCAGATAGAATAGAATCAATAAAAAATTTGCAAATACCAAACAATAGGAAAGAGTTAAAATCATTTTTGGGTAAAATTAACTTTGTTCGGAAGTTCATCATGGGTTTTGCAGAAATTGTGCATCCATTAAATGCCATGCTAAAGAAGGATGCGCAAATGGAGTGGACGCCCGTGGCTAGGGCTGCATTCGAGGATATTAAGCGAGCCATTTCTGATGACCCTGTATTGGCAAGCCTAGACTACACAAGGCCGTTCTATATATACTCTTTTGCATCCTCCCATTCAGTCGCGGCTGCCCTGACATAGAAGGGTGAAGACAATGAGGAAAAACCCATTGCATTTATGAGCACACCTCTGAAAGACGCACAATTAAAATATCTGGATACCAAAAGACAAGCATTTGCGTTAATGAGGGCTGTGAAGAAATTCAGACATTATATTCTATGCAGCCAGATCAAAGCCATAGTACCAGATGCAGCAGTAAAGATGCTGCTGGTGTAGAACGAACCTAGATAAAAAAGATCCAAATGGATCACCATGCTGCAAGAGTTCGACATGGAAATTATTCCCATGAAGCTGGTCAGAGGGCAGGCGTTGGTGCAATCAATAGCAAACACAGACCCAGATTTGATAAGACAGCAGTATGTGCTGAATTCTCATGACACATCAGACTGGTATAGTGACTTAAACTCTTTTCTAATAGCTAGAAAGTACCCAAATAGGATGAGAGCTTCTTAGAGGAGAGCTTTGAAGATTAAAGCACAGAAATATATGGTATAAGGAGGTCTTCAATTCAGGAAGAACCATGATGGAATTTATTTAAGATGTCTAAATAGAGCTGAAGCGGATAAAGTGTTGACATAACTGCATGACAAATACAGAATAGGTCATGGTTCCCATCTAGCTACAACACACAAAATATTGAGTGCAGGCTATTACTGGCCCACGATGTTCAAAGATACAGAGAGTCACATCAAAAGCTGCCACACCTGTCAGACTACAGCAAATAAGGGAAGAAATCAGGCCAATCCACTATAGCCTGTGACTGAATCAAGACCATTTGCACAATGGGGCTTGGATTTCATTGGAGTCATCAATCCTCCATCTTCTGCAGGACACAAGTTCATACTGATGGTGACGGACTATTGTACAAGGTGGACTAAGGCCACATGCTGCAAGTTTTCCACAATTGAGGTAGTTATCAAGTTTCTTGAAGAAAACATCATCACCAGGTTTGGAACTCCCTACTCATTAGTATGTGATAACGACCCTACTTTTTCTTCTTTAAAGTTTTCTAAATGGGCATTTGAATACGGGATTGTTTTATAGTTTTCTTCAAATTATTACCCTCAAGGTAATGGATTAGAGGAGTCTACGAACAAAATTTTATTAGATATAATCAAGAAGCTGATTGCAAAGAGTCCTAGAGAGTGGAATACCTTGTTAAAATATGCACTATGGGTAGATAGGACCAAGTTCAAAATAGCTTTAGGTAGTACACCTTATCATCTAGTTTATGGGACTGATCCCATACTTCTAGTAAATCTGAGAATACCATTCTGAAAATTTGCCAATGAGTATTTAGGCTTTGATAATCATAGGGAAGCCAGGATAGTACAAATGCTACAACTAGAAGAGAAAAGAGGTCAAGCCATCAAGAAATTTGCCAAACACCAAGCAGTAGTTAAGAGGTGGTTTGATAAGAGGGCAAGAGTTAAGACATTTAGGATATCAGACTTAGTGCTGTGATGGGACAAAGCACATGAAAAGAAAGGGAGCCATGGAAAATTCAATAAACTATGGTTAGGCCCATTGCAAGTCTCAGAAATAATAGGGGACACCACATTTAGACTCAAGACCTTGACAGGGGAAGATGCACCATTACCAGTTAATGGCCAACATTTGAAACACTACTTCCAGGCTTGAGGTAAAAGGCAGTCCATTTTTTTGTAATATAGTGTGAGTAGTGTATAGTTTTCTTTGCTTTGTTTTCTGTTTTCTTTTGTTGTTTTCTTTTGTAGATTAGTTGCTTGTATAGTTTTGTTTTTTGTTTCTTTTTGTTTGTTGTTTTGTTTATGTTCTTTTGTTGTACAGTCTTCTTTTGCTTTGTTTTGTTTTTTCTTGTACAGTCTGTTGTTTGGTTTATTGTTTTCTCCTCAGCAAGGATCTTTTTTTCTTTAGAATATTAAGGAGCAAACTAACAACCATTAAAAATAGTATAAAATTCAGAATATTCAGGTTAACCATTTGCAATTTATACATAATTTGTTGTAACTGTCATTAATGTAGAGGGTTGTTTAGCTTCTGAAATTTCGTATTCAATAATAGTGATTGAGAATTCAAAGGAAATTTCTCATGATGACACACCTAAAATCCTTGGGTTTGTTGAACCTACTAGTGTAGATATTAGGTGAAAAATCTGAGGTCACCCTTGCTACCATTACAATTCTCAGCTTAAATTCAACAAGTGCTCATTCCTTGCATCATAAAGTTACAAATTGCTATATCTTGTGAAATTTCTATCAAGCATCAAAATCAGTAAAGTATAAAAATATAAAAATATAATAAGCAGATTATACTAAAAATCTAGATTAAGCCATCTAAGTAACTCTATCAGGGCTATAGACGCTTGCTGGCAGTGGGGCTCTACTTAGGAGAATTGTAACGATAACCTTGCCGGGGCTATAGATGCTCACTGGCAGCAAGGCTCTATCTGGTTGGCTATGAGGGAATTTCCTCAACTATGTAGGCTAATGTCAGTCACTGGTTTATTCAACTGATCTTCAAGATGAGGCTTATTAATCACGTGCACATACTTAAACTGAAAATAAAAATTCATGCATCCTTATTGAATACCTTAGGTCTCAAGTTGAATGATAATTTGCAAGAAAGATAGTTCTAAGTTATGGATTTATTTCATTTAGTTTTCTTAAATGCTTTGAATTTAATTGTTTTGCTTGGTTGCTAGTTGTTGTCATGTTCACAACATGCCCCATTTTACTCCTTAGCAAAATGAGGACCCTTGTTGTGGCTGTTGCTTTTGCTTTTGTGTGTGTTGTTTTGCTTGGTGGTAAAGGAAAAATGAGGGGTTAAAATTGCAAACTTTGTTAAAATAGAGAAAAAAAATGCATTTTCAGTACCAGGGCATGATATGGTTGGATTCCTTGTGAAAAATGAGCTAGGGTTACTTTTTGAACCATCTTAAAATTTGCCATATTTTGCAAGTTATGATCATTTTGGTAAAATGTACATTCAAGTTTGTATATTGCTTTGCATATACAAAGTCCTTTGTATGTGCAAAGTCGCTTATATTTAGTCACATTTTCTAATCGGGTTGCATATGCATTATTTGTTTGCATGTTGGGTCATTGTATATGTCACATACATTGCCCTTTATACATCGCTTCCATATACTAGGCCGAATGTATGTCTCTTTTTTTTTTCTTGTATGCATTTGGTAAAGGGTTTTGAAATATACATACAAGATGGACCCAAAGTGGTCTTAGGTTAAAATGAATTGATGTTTCAAATCTGCTGTGTATCTCACGTTGTATGTTTTGGAAGGTCAAAATATACAAGGCCATATATGCATTAGAATATACAGTCACGGACTTGAAAGGTTTTTGAAACAATGTTAAGTCATTGTATAATTTCGGCTTGTATATTTACATATACATTGCGATATGCAAATAGCATATACAACGCGGAGTTGAAGGAAAAGTAAAATCTGGTTAAACGCTTGTATAAGGTCCAAATGTATATTTTGGACATACAAGCCAATATACATACAACGAAATATACATTGGACGGACCCGAGGGGATTATTAAAGAGAGTTAAGTCATTGTATATTTGCGCAATGTATATTTTGCGATATACAATGCACTAATACAAGCCAGATTCGAAATGGAAATTAAAAATAGATAGTTCCTTGCATATTTTGGTCCTTGTATATTCGATATACAAGGAAAATATGCATTCGCCATATACAAGGATTTGGATAGGTGAAAAGGGCGGGAAAATGAAGCGATAGGTTTTTGAGGCATTTTGGAGCCCGATTGCATGTTTTCGGTCAATGATAGTTGACCCAACTGGTTTTAGCATTGTATATGCATTCTTTGTGGACGTGATTTTCACAGATTCAGGGCCCGATGGATGCGTTCACACAGTCACGACTAGATTTGGCAATTGTTTTCCTTCCTGCGAGTTTATTAAATGATAATACTTATTGCTTATCCATTTTTGCAGGTTTGCAATTGAGGAAGGAGCTGAAACTTAATGGCGATGACATCATGAAGGAAAAAAATCAAATCTCGGAGGAAGCAGAAGGAATATAAGGATGAAGTGCGAAGAAGTCAAGGGCCTTCATTAATGAGGACAAAATGCAGGTAAAGACATTATTGTAGTAGACCACAAAAGTTAATATTGAGCTGCTAGGGTTTCCAGGAGGGCATATTTCACCCAGATTTGATGTATGCTCAGGGATATTTTGGGAGACTTGTTCTCCAGCATTTATTGCTGTAACCAGAAGTTTGAACCATTGTTTAACCAGGGTTTTGAGTTGTATTGAGGACAATCAAAGTCTATATATTGTGCCTCTCTACATTGTAATACTTTACATAGGGATTTTTAGAGGATAGTCAGCACTTGTAACTAGTTTTAACATTTAGAATAGAGGGACCTTTTAGTTTAGAGGTAGAAGAAGGAGGTCACCTGTGTCTGCAATAAGGAATGCGTGGAACATCTAGCTTCCTTATTGTATCTGTAAAGCTTGTAAGTTTTCTGTAGTTTGATCATTGAAGCTAAGAGTCATTCAGACATTGTAAATCTTATATTACTGTCTGTTTCTAATACAATTGAATCTGGGTTTCTGCATCTATCTTCTAAGTGTTTTCTTGCTCTTCATTGTGTTTGAAACATTTTCTCTTAGAGCTTGCAATCTTAAGTGTATTTTTGTGAAAATGCTCAGAACTTACATTTAAGGTTTTGTTTGTGGATTTGATCAAGTTATTGTATGATTTATAAAGTACATAACAGAACAATTAGATCCTTTGGTAGAATGAATGATGTTTAGTTTAGATCTTTCTAACTTTTCCCAACCCATCTGAAAATACTTAGCTTAAAACGTAGAAATTTGAAGGAAATTTGTCTAATATTTGAAAGGTATGCATAACTAAGTTGAAAGTAGACAAGTTTTTCATAAATATTTAAGAGGAGAAAACTGCAATAATTCAAGAAGACCATTTAAAAGCTTTGCAACACAGCAACACTTTTATGCAAAAGAATGAACAAACACACTGATATTTATAATCTTTTTGCATAAGTTTGAGTCCAGTTAACCAACAAGAAACCGTAAATTACATAAGGCCCCTTGAACATTACAGCTTCACATCGACCAACTGAATTTGCCCAACAGGTCAAGACCTGATCATATTAAAATTGGGATTAAGCGAATCTTAACTGATTCCTTCATATCTTTCAAGTCAGTTTTGGTTCATTTTCTATGAATTTTAACTAATTGTTATGATTGCATCAAAACCATCATCAACAGATCCTAACTCCATTGCCATCATATCCCAACTACTTTCTCAACAAACCTCCAACATCAACCAATGTCCACAACAATCCACCTCACAAAACCTTTCACCTATGAATCCTATCATGCCACCTCATCACCAAACCTATCCACATGGCAATCAAATGTCCTTACAAGAATAACATGCAAGTCCAAATGGCCCTATGTACATAAATCAAGAAATTCCAAGTCATCTTATGCAAGCCCTAAAATCCTTTGACAAGGGAGAAACTAACCTAGAAAGTGCCTCCTTTGAGTCACCTTCACCATCCAATCATATGCCAACACATGAGTCAACTAGTCCCATCCCAACACCTTTATCAAGCCCTTCATCACCTTCATCCCCATGTTCCACTAATCCTTCATTAAAAGATTCCATGGAGATACTTTTAGAGAAATTGGTCCAAGCAAATTTGATTGAACTATACCCATTCAAAGCATATTCTCCATTTATGATTAAACCTAGAGGGTATAATGAAAACCATTATTGTGCATACCATAGGTATAGGGGCCATACCATATCCACTTGTGTCTAATTTCAAAGATTGGTCAAGAACCTAGAAGATTGTGGTAAGATTGTCTTGGATAAAACCAATCCCTCTAATTCCATTATCTTTCCGTCTAGCCCAAATCCTAATCCCATTATCCATCTAACAAATCCCAATCCTCAGCCTTCAACTTCCACTATTATCATCCATCCACTATATTTACCATTCACCCATACCCTTGCAAAGGATGTGATCCATTAGCTACTAGCAAGGAATAAAGCATTTCCATGTCATAAAACACCTATTCTTGAGCCTCCCCATGAGTCCTTAAACACTTTGTCTAGTCTTCTAACCCCATCATGTGATCTACAAGCTATCAAACTTATTAAAGAGCCTTCCACTTTCATTCAAGCAAGTCAAGAGGTATGTCAAGAGTTTAATCCTAATCATGTGAAAACATTAAGCCCTATTCCTGATCAAGATCAAATCACTTCCATTTACCCTATCCATAACATGTACCTTCTTTATGATCAAGATGATAACTATGAAGAACCTATCCATGAACAACTTGATCCTAGTCATGCCCCCACAACTATCCATGAACAAGACACCCAAGACCTACATGCCCCATCTCATGAAAGTCTTGTTGACTTACTTGAGTATTCACCCCGTTTCATGGCCTTCATTCAAAGCAAAGAGACCTCTCCACCTAGCCATGATCCCACAATATCCACTTGTCATGATGAGACACTTGTCCCCCAAGCCAACATACAAGATCAAACAAATAACTTGGATCTAAAAGAACATGATCAAGATCCTAATCATCCTTCCACATCCACCATTGATCCCATTTCAAATCCACCATATCCTACTAGTCTATCCACATTCATTCATGAGTGTTCCTCCTTAGAACACCAACAACCATTATCCACTTTATCTTCTCCATCCAATAATCAACTCAAGTCTAGTGTCCACACTACACCTAGTCCTATAGTCAATCGCATGCTCCAAAACATGAACTACCAAGGCAAAGGTTTAGGCCTACATGAACAAGGCATTTTGGAGTCAATCCATGTCAAGGTCCCTCCTCACTCATTTGGCCTTGGATACACACCCCTAGGTCAACAATCTAATGATGTTGGTACTTCCTCCACACTTCCTAAATCCACTTCCTTCCATCATAAACCCCATCATATTCCTAAAACATATGTTACCATTCCACCTCCCTCATCCTCCAAATGTCAAAAGAATGTGACCATACATCTTCCACCATCAACTTTACCCCACCTTTTCCAACTCCTACTATCTCTCCATCCACTTTGCCTCCACTTCTACCAATGCCCAATTATCCACTTATCCATAAATATCCTAATCATTGCCAAAAAATGCACACATCGTCTAAACATGAAACTTCCACCCTTTCCACACACCACATGGGATTTAAAAATAAACATTTGGATGCCTCTACATATAAAGCCAAACATCCCAAGGGTCCTAATAACTTAGGAAATCAATCCAAAAATTCAAAGCAAGGTACATTAAAAAATCCTTCCAAACCCATACCTCCAAAAGAAAAGTCCAAAAGCAAAATGGTATGGGTACCTAAGAAAAAATCAAGCAAATCAAATGAGGCATCCACCTCTCAAAAATCCCAACCATCCCCCTCCATTCAAAAATGTCATTCCATTCAAACATTTCAAACATCCCACATGAAAAGCAAAAATCAGAAAAATACTAAGTCCATGTGGATTTCAAAAGTCCTAAATCATCCATCTCCTAAGAAAACATCACCATTGCTTCCTACACCACCATCCAATCAAAAGATTCCATGTTTAACATGGTGTGTGTAGCCATTGGTCATGATTCCTTCCCATACCTCCATCACTCCATCATTCACTTATTATCCTACATATCTCCCCCATCACCTTCCTATGGTCCATGCTTTTACATAAGTCCATTATAATCCACATCATAATCCACTTTCATCCCGTACATAATCCACATCATAATCCACTTTCATCCCCTACATAATCCACATCATAGTCCACTATCTACCTTATCCATCTCACTTTCACGCAATCACTTTACCAACATCGATGAGCACATTTGACATTGTCCATGTGACATTCCTCTCCAATGGGACTATCACCTTTCATGGCACTAGACACTTGAGTCCCACCCATCCATATCCCCCCTTTCCCATTCAAAAGTCAAAAAAGTCCAAAAAAAAAAAAAGTAAAGAGAAATCCCTTCATCCAATGGTGAAAACCTGGTAAACAGACGCCTTGGATAAGTACCATGATGAAAACCTAGTAAACAAGCGTCATGTGTAGGTTGATCTTCCATGTCACTTCCACTTGGGGGCACCTTGTCTCATCCTTTTCCAAACTATCCAAACTATCATACCATTTTCATACCATTTCCATATACATACCTATCACATTGCATCCATTCATCCTTCCTTCCTCTTTTGATCTTGATAAAGATATGGGGGCAACAATGTTGAAACATGTTTTGGATATCTCTTGATGTACCTCATCCCATCCAACTCATCCTATCATTACCCTTTTGCCATTACCCATTTTTCCATCCTTTCCAAAAGAACCCTATTATCTGAGTCATAAGCTTTGTCATGTCAAATCCTATCATCCTATTGCCTTAAGCATTGTCTTGAAAATTCCTAAGTCCACTACCTAGAATGGGGCATGTTATTCCTATGCAACATAGTCCTTGGAGATCACATCCTTATGCATACATCCATTCTATTCCATAGCCTATCCTTTTATCCTACCTATTTATCATGATCCTTTCATCCACCCACTATTGTCCATCCTTTTGTCAATCCCATTCATTCCCTTGCACCTAGACTTGGTTTCCCCCTTGTCATTGGTACCTAGCATAAAGTCTATCAACACGATCATCCAATGCAAATATTTCAAAAGCATTACAAAAAAAATCAAATATTCTCAAAAACCCCAAAAAAATCAAAATATTTCAAAACACAAAAAATCAAATATCCAAAAAATCTCAAAAACATCAAATATCCCCAAAAATACAAAAAAATCAAGTATTCCCAACAAGACAAAAAATCAAAATATGTCAATAAAAATCCAAAAAACTCAAATATCCAACAAAAAAAAATCCAAGCAATAAGATCAATCATCTATCAAACAAAAAATTACATCAAATCCATCAAAACAAATCCAATCAAATCATCAAATCAAGCCAATCTATCCATCATCTAATCTATCAAACAATCAAAAGCCAATCAAATAACATCAATCCCAATCAATCATAATTCACATCAATCAAATCCATATCATCCCATCAATAAAACACAAAATCAGAACTACATCTCATCTCTATCGTAAGTGACTTGACCCTGTGGATACGGGTATGTAGGCAGTCTAGAGTACAAAGAAAGTACCTAGATTCAGGCATAAGATGATATTCCTCTTTCTTTTTTCATCATTCTTCTATCATCTATCTTCATTAATTCATCAATCTTTCAAAACATTCTTCAATCTGTCAAATCACATCACTTCTTCCAACTCAAATCCATTCATCCAATCATATCATATCATTCAATCCAATCCAAGTAGTGAACCAAATTTAAGTCATCCTTAATCCATACCAATCAATTTAATCAATCGTGTCAAATTATTCAATCTCAATCAATGGTCTTGATCCTAATCTTGTTGTAAGACAAATCAATCAATCAATCATCATCATCAATGGGATATATCGTTCCCACATCCTTGTGTTGATCTAGGGATATATCATTCCCCGCAATGACAACACTATCATCATTAAATCAACAATCAATCATTGGTTTATAGCTTAATAGGGGCAATACCTTGTTTATTTGTGTATCATTTGTGCATGCTTGTTTGCTTGCTTGTGTCTGTTATCTTTTTATCTTGCATTTGTATCACATTGGTATCAACCCAGCTAATATTCATATCTTGTATCTAGACAAGGTTGTATTATGTTGGGGCATGAGACACATCATCACCTTGGTCCTTATACCTTGGTGCATAACATCTCGTGCTAAATCAAACACCATGGTTGCTCACTTTCATTGCAGCATAAC
Source organism: Cunninghamia lanceolata (assembly GCA_027924645.1). NCBI lineage: Eukaryota > Viridiplantae > Streptophyta > Pinopsida > Cupressales > Cupressaceae > Cunninghamia > Cunninghamia lanceolata. The sequence goes on along the minus strand of BSBN01000252.1, from coordinate 7,431,222 downwards.
TCATCCTTCCCTTTCTTCTATTCATTCCCTTATCTTTTCTTCCTTTACCAATCCATTTTCATTTCTAGAGCATACCCATGTTTGTCCAACCCACCTATCCTCTCAAGGGGGCATGATCATCCTATCCTTTTCTTCTATCCGTTTCCTTAGCTTCTTTGAAATGATGTTACTCGAAATAAATTTTATCATCTCGCAACATCATCTCAAAGAGGCGAAAAATGTAGACACTAAAAAATGTCCATGTCTCGACATAACACCTTGTCGACATGAACTTTTATATGTTCCCCTAAGTCCTAGTTCATCCTAGTTCATCTAACCTCATCCCACTTAATCCCATTTATCCCTAGGTCCTAGTTCATCTTAATCACATTTGTTTAACTTGATCACCTTTCTGATTAATTAAATAAACCCACTTTATTTAATTAATCCAACTTGATCACTTACCAATTAATTAAATAAATCCCATTTATTTAGTTAATTGCACCTAGTCACATGTCTCACATAATGCAAATTAGAAATTTGAATTATCCCCTCACCTCTCATCACATTGCGACACATGTCGCATGTCTCCATCTTCCACTTGATATGCCTTCACATGTCAAACTAATTCAAATATAATATTTGAATGAGATTCCCTTTATTCTCCATCACACACTTGTCATGTGACTACAATCCCTCTTTGAGTGGGAAACCCTAATCCAACCCTAATCGATCTTGACCATCCATATCTTTCAACATAACTCTCAATCACAACCATCCATTCAAATTTGCCTTTTTCTATAAAGGTAGCCTCTCTTGAGCCATTTGCAATGAATCTTCTTCTAGTATCCTTACTCTACCAAATTTTCCTCTCAATCTCTCATCCATCTATCTTGCATTGATCCAATCTTCCATCTACCAATCCCTATCCTATCATTATGCTACTGAATCGAGAAATCAACATTCATCTCTTTAGGTAAAGCTAGAGTGCTTCAGGTTCGGTACAATCCACCTTATCGATGGATCGTGAGTCAATATGAGGTTTGCATTCATTTGATTTGTATTTGCTATCATTTCCTTCATGTCGATTTTCCATGATTTTAGATGAATATTTGGTTGTATCCAGAGAAGCCATCCATGAAGGAGAGTAATGCATGGCTAGTAGTGGAATCAAAAATCATGTTGATGTTAGGAAGAGGAAAGTTGTCTTTTAGAGAATCTTTGTTTAGATTGTGGAAATCAATACATATCCAAATACGATTGTCAGGTTTAGCGACAATCACAATATTTGATATCCAAGGGGAATAGTCAATAGGCGGATAAAGCCAACTTGTAGAAGTTTCTCAATCTAATCCTTAACTAACAATGCTACTTTGGGATTCATTCTTTGGATCTTTTGTTTTACAGGCTTGGCATTAGGATGCAACACAATATTGTGGGTAGCAACTTGTGGATCAATGTTAGGAATATCTGAATATGTCCAAGCAAATAAATATGAAAATTCATGGAGAAGAGAAGAGTGTTCACATTGTTCATTTGAATTTAGACATTTTCTGATTGGAATAACTTTCTCTTGATTAGCCGAGTCCATCAAGACATCGACAGTATCTACAACAAGGATGGTACTATGGTCTGGGATATCAGGTGGATGAGTAGATTACTAAAGCATCTCTTGAGATTCTGAGGCATCATCTGATAAGCAAGTGTCTTTCCCAAAGTATGCCTTAGCATTTAAACAATAGGGAAATCTGCAATCATGATGGTAACATGGCATATGTTCATAGACTTCAAGGAATTTAGCCAAAGCTTCATCCATTGGGAAAATATACAAAGAGGGTATGCTAATAGTCAACTTTATGTCTATTAAATTAAGATAAATAAGATTAAGTGATGTAGAAGAATTTCAAGTTGCGAATATCATGTTTACATTGAGATAAGGACAACGAGAAGCTTTGGTAGGCTTCAAAGGGCAGTATCCAAGACCAGATGAAGAACCATGTGGATTAGGTTCTAAGGGAATCTTGATACCCTGTTCCTTTAAATGACAACCATTGCCTTTGTATCCAATTTGAGATAAGATCTAAAATCCTTGACCATAACAGGATGTCATTTCTGTAAGAGATGGTAGGTCACCGTTAGTGGTGTAGTCAATAGTATAAGTATAATCACCTAAATTTGTGGAAGTAGGAAAAATTGGAATAGTGAGTTTAGGTATTTTAGAAGAAGAATGAAAAGTCTATGTAGTGGAAACTGAAGCCACCTATGGGGTCTTAGACTTTTGCGATGAGATTTTATACTCACCAATAAAGGAGGGTGTAAAATCTAACGAACCCCAATCATTGCTGAGAAACTCACTCGAAGGTGACATATAGTGTTGATCAGCATTGTTGGTAGTAGCATGGAATAGTGGATTATCTTTTGTTGAATATGGAATCAAATCACTAAGAGATTTAGAAATAGGAGGTCGAGATCTAACTTCTGCTTGTAGCAACTTTCCAGATTTGGATCAACCTCAACTGTATAGAGTCTGTTGTTATAAATGAACTTCAATGTGTGATGAAAAGTAGATGGAATTGCCACCATGGCATGAATCTATGGCCTACCAAGAAGAATATTATATGAAATAGCATGAGGCATGACATGTATAAGAATAGGCAAGGTCACAGGTCCAACCTCAACTGGTAGTGTGATTGTACCTAGTGATTTTCTACCAACATTATCTAAGCCATGAATAGAAAAGTATCAGGTTTGATGAGAGACATGTCTACACCTATTTTTCATAACAAGTCTATTCTAAAAACACTAAGACATGATCCATTATTGATTAGAATACACTTTATTCAATTTCTGTTAATGATGACCAAAATCATGAGTGGATCATATTGCTTTTGAACTTCGAGAGGAGGTAACTCATGTTGTTGAAAGATGATATATAGATTCATAGCATGCATACAATCTAACATGGATACTACATCATTTTGTCTAATAGAAGGTGGGATAATCACCTTTTGTAGAGCCTCCTAGAGCAATCTGTGATATGTAGGCGAGGTTTGTATTAACTCCTAGAGTGAGATCTTAGCTAGAGTAGCATGAAGCTACTCAACAAGATCACATTCTTTGTTAGTATGTTGAGAAATATGAGGTGGTGGAGGAAGAAGAGGTTGAGAAGATGGAAGAGAAGTGGCAACAAATGTTGTTTGTTCATTTTGTTTACTATTGTGAGTATTGTATGTGTGAGCAACTGAATTGTAATGAGGTTGTTACAACACATCTTGAACAAGTTGATTGTTTTGAGTAAGTTGTTTTGCAAAGTTTGAGATCTAACTAGGAGGTTGAGATGGGTTTTGAGCACCTTGAATAGTTAGAACAGGATTAGATTGTGGTTGTGGAACATTCGACCGAAGATGCAAAACAATCTTTGGTTTCATAGGATCCTTTTGGGAATCGAAAACATAAATCATGTTGATTAATCTTTAACAAAAATATGTTTTAGGAGTTGTAAAGGATGATTATGTTGAGATGAAGTCATCTAGGGCTTCATCTAACATATCAAAATAATCACTACTAAACAACTCATCGAATGCATGAAAGTATTGAAGAAAGAGATCCGACATAATCACATTACTTACTTTCTCCAAGATTTAAGGACAAAAGATAGAGAAAGAGATATGAGAAGTAGAAGAAATATGATGACAAGATAGTAAATGTTGATTAAGGAATAGAATAATAAGAAAGTTTTGTATATGTTTTTATTTTTCTAATCTAAAAAGAAAAGAAAAAATAGTTTAAGTGTTTTCATTTTCTACACTAAGCACATAAAGTTTGCATTTATATAACAAGTATCTAATCAAATAATTAACTAATTAATAAGAAATAAAGAAGGTATGCAAGTGTAAGATGTTGGGTTCACCAAAATGTTATTTGGAAAATGGGATCTAGACTAATCAATGCCTTAAACTAGGTCAATCCTTCTCCACATGGCATTGGAACACAAGCTTATGAAGACTTGGTGCTTGGTTGTTGTCCTCCTGGGAGAGCCAAGTTGTTCAGTGCTCTATTCCTTTGTTGCAAAGAAAGATTGATGAATATTGATTGATAAAACTAAGTAATATAAAACCCTAATTTATTATATGATAAAATATGTAGACGACTGTTATAATCTTAGAAAATGAAAGTGGAATAGACAAACATAGATTAGATAGATTTTGGCACTAGAAATAGAAGTAGTTCTGGTAGGACTCAGGTGTTGGGTGCCCTAGTCCTAAGGTTTCCACATTGACTAAATTCTATCCGACAGTCTTTGTACTTGCTTTTTGTCTCCTATCACTTTTTTGTCAAAAACTTCTAATTATGACCTGCACACACACAAAGGAGGGAAAATTTATGTGGCTATATAGGAGCTTGACTCAATCAAACCCCTATTTTGGTATTCCTACCTCATGGATAGCCAAATTAGTAACAACAAATAGTGTGTGCTCTAAATCTTAAGTGTGTCTACGATTGTGATGAGTAGTGACAAACAAATCAATAAACGAAACCCTACTCAAGTGTGTTAGGGTGGATTCCTATATGCCTCAATAAATGAAACCATAATCAACCCAAGAGAGATGTGTTACCCAAGGGAAAATGATAATATTGGTATGGGGGAAGGCATTATTCCTCCAATATAAAAGGTGTGTTAATTTAAGTGTGAAGTGCAAGGGGGAAGATATGGCACCTTCAATTCTAAATTAAGGGATAAGGTGTAGAGGGGAAGGCATGATACCATCAATGTGAATATAACTAGATAATAGAATAACATGCCAATGTGTAATAATAAAAATTGCACATCCTACAACTTTATTATTGCATATTTGCACTAGTGTTTCATGTGGTAGTAATATATTTGGTTTGGTGGATGAAATTTTACATAAGAACCTATAACTATCTATAAACTCAACATAAGAGTATTAGTGATAGGATATGCCCCCTACAACTAGGAACATATAAATGATACAAGGCATTGGAAGAGAGGTAAAAATAATACATGAAATATAAATGTAGGCTAGACATGCAAGCATGCATATCATGTAAAGTAATGGCTATAAATAAATGTTTCATGTATCATGAAAGTAAAATATGTTAATGATAATCATGGTAAGTCCATGGGTTGGAAGTAACATTGAGAAATAATGTTTTCCCTAGCATGGGAAATAATGAGCGGTGGTGTAGCCCTCGATGTCCATTATCACTTATTGTTATTCTCATCCTTTCTTGATGATCATAGTCACAATTAAATCTTCCTATACCCTTAATAGACCCTACAAACCCCTCCCCAAAAGTATGACATGATATCTTTGTTATGGAGTAAAATGTTCACCCTTGCCATTTTACACCTAGTTTAGCACGTAGTGGACTTAAAACAACTAATTCTTAATCTCAATTCACAAAAACCAAAAGATAACTTTGGGGCTGGCCTAAGAACACTAAATTAGGCTTATCCTAGAGTTTTGAGGCTAAAGGATAGGGGCACCCAGTGCCCTAGTCCCTCCTTTAGCCTGGGGCTAATTTAAGGTAATGTCATCTTAGAACATCTCTAATGTTTCTTCATGTCAGTCTCATTTGGTTTAATTCCCTGAACATCAACAAGAATGAATATATAAGCAAATTAGTTTTGAACATATCTAAGTTCTCTAAGGATTCTATCTCTCACTCTCTCTCTCTCTCTCTCATGCTCTCTATTCTTCTCTACATGATCTTAGAAGCTCTCTATGGTGGATTATTGTTGTTACACTAACTTCTTGTAGGTCTTGTGAAGATCTTTCTACTTCTTTGGGGCCACACCAAATTCTTGAGTCAAGTTGTGATGCAACATCAAGAAAGCTAGGGTTTCAATGCTAATGGTGACTCCTTTCCTTTATGATTTGTTACAACATTCCATTCTACTTCATATTTGCCTCTGCCCTTATAGGGTACACACTCTTTGATCTCTCATCATTGCTATTGTGGAGGTGGAAATAGGGTGCTGTCACAATAATGGGTTACACTTTTTGGGACATCCTAATTTTTTTGAAATCACATATTTTTAGAAAATATAATGATTTAAGCCTTGAAATATTTCATTTAAAGGATTTTAATTGAAGAGAGTTTGATCAAACCCCCTTAGATTCAAACCCCCTTGGATAGAACCCCGCTAGTTTTAAACCATACATGTAATGGAGTATCCTCTACACCTATCAAAATGCTAATAAAAACCCACTTTTGATTTACCTTTTGGGGGATCAAATGAATTCATTTAAAATTTATGTTGTGTAAGTATGTAGTCCTTATTATAAGCTTCCAAAAAAGTATAATTTTAGATATATTTAATTTGATTATTATATTTATTTTTTATTTCCTATGAATGTAGGTTTTTCAATGAACATCAAGGTTTTTGTTTCACAAATATGAAAAAATAGGAAAATAGAGAAAAAAATTCTAAAAAATACGTGTCCTCTAGGTATTGATGTCCTTATTCCAACAAAAATTGAATTCTGATACATACAAAAAAAGTTATGTTGGATATAATATGCCTATGTCTAAATTATAATTGGTTTGACTTCAAAACTTAATAAAAAAATTCAACAAAACATTATGAAACCAAATGCATCCTCTAGATATCGGTGTTACCAATCTAAATTTAAAAGAATCAGAATTTTATCCTCTGTAGAAAAAAAGTTGTGCGACAGAATACACATCACTTTAAAAAAATGTTGTTTACTATTGAAAACTAGTTATCAAAGGAGACGCAAATTTTTTTACAATTTAACTCCAATTTTTTTAAAAAAATATATTTAGAATCTACAAACAAAATCTCAAAAATCACTAGTTCACATCATCTTCAAATTCCTAATGGTTTAGCAGCTACAGGTATTATAAAGTGAAGATTTAGTTCAAAATGTTGATTTCAATGTCAAGTTTGGCCAAAAAGTGCTAACCCATTATTGTGGGATGACCCCCATTCATGGAGCTTGACTTAGGCAAGCTCCTAAATAGCACCAACCCTTTCTCTTCTTGTGTGTTTGTAGGTTGCATTCAGAGCAATCAGACAAAAACAAGTGATAGGAAGGAGGAAGGCACACGGGTGAAGGCACCCAAATATCGACATTCTGCAAAACCCTAATTGGGTCTAGGTTTCCTAGCACCCTGGTACTTCTCTACTCCCAAAATCAAGTTCTGATTCTCCTATGTCTCCTAATCTTTGCTATGACTTCAGAATTCTTGTATCTATTTCCGACAGTCATTTATTGCTTAATCTTTCTCAATTAGGGTTTCATGTTTCTCCCTAGTTTGGTTGGTTGAATTTGGTTGACACTCCTTTATACAACAAAGGGACAAAACCCCTATAGTTTGTCTCTTTTTCAAAGGCATGATCCAAACTTGATTTGTGTTCCAATGTTGATAGAAGAGGGTTTGACCTAGTTTAACCTTTTAGGATAAGTCTCATTTTCCATCAAACAATCTCAAGGAGCCATTGGTGCCCCTTAGGACCCCTAGTCATATGTAATTTTGACAACAAACTTATCTGTGCATTCATACCCTAACCCTAGCTAAATTTTCATGCTTGTGAACCCTAAAAATGTATTACAAGACTATACTTAGTCTAATTTTCCATGTTTACCATTAGTTACATAATCACACATTTTTTTTTTGTGTAATCTTATCTCCCTCTCTCTCCATCAAAGGCAAGTTCTAGGTACTCTTGTGAAGGTTCAAGACTAAAATAATCTCATATTTAAAACTATGGAATCCCTCCTTTTCCCTTGAGAATTATAGTTTTCTTACTTCATCCCCATTGGCTACCTTGTTTCATGTTTCCATATCCATGTTTGTATGTATTTATATATGTTGGGAATTAAGGTGTCTCAACCTTGGTAATTCCTTGTAATATTTCATTGAATTTATTTAATTATTGCCTATTATTGTAATTAGGATGCAAAACCTTATTGTCATCTTGTGGGAGTTGGCATGGTGATGTGTCATCCTACGTGGAAGGTGACAAGTTGTAAACTTGTCCTCACATGAGGAGATAGGCATCCCACAAGTTGGGTTAGTGCAAGAAGTTGGGTCCACTTTTTGGCCAAAAAGTGGAAGTGTTTTCCCTGATTTTCAGAATTTGTCACATTTGACCTTAAAATTTGAAGCACTTAGAGATGGAATCTTTAAAAAAGTCACTAAATATAAAATGTAGTACTCGGAGTCTAGTTTCCAAATATGTAATTTTTTTCAATGCCCAAATGATACAAATTGATTTTCAATTGGCATTTCTAAAAACCACTACTTAAAAGTCACTTTTTTTAACCATACCATGCACGTGTACGACCAACATAATTTGACCTAAATAAAATTATTTTTCAAAATATTTTTGGGAAAAGATGTGTAGTACAGTGAAGTTTGATGAGGATATTTTTTTATAATTTTTTTCCAGATAATTTTTTTTTAATTAAATTTTTATTAGGCCTAATTGCTACTTTTGAAAACCCCTCATGTACGGCCAACATAATTTGAGCAAAAAAAATCATAAAATTAAAATTTTTATTTTCATTGTGTAAAGAATGATGTGTAGATTGATGACATATATTTTTTCTTTTTTTTAAATTTAAAAATTAAAAGTTATTTAAAAAATACAAACACCTGTCATTTCAAATTTTTGGACCAGTTTTCTCATAAATTAAATAATAAATAGAAAAACAAGTCCAATCCAAAAAAAATTACATATTTGAAAAATAGACACTATGATCTGTAATGGGTTTTAATTTCATAAAAAAAATTAGAAAAAATGTCATCAGCCATATAGGTGAAGTCAGTCTTTCTTCTGGTTCTGTACTTAGAGAAATACTTGCAGCTCCAAGGCTTAAGGTAGGCTACCCATGCCTTTCCCACGCCTAAAATGAAACCAAAAGCGTGGGTGTGAAATTCAAAATTTTAGAAACGGGTACCCGTTCTAAAAAATAATAAAAAACAAAACAGGTACCCATTTCTAAAAATAGTAAAAAATAAAACGAGTACCCATTCTATAAAACAAAATGGGTACTCGTTTTAAAACGGGTACCCGTTCTAGGCTCGGGTGCCCGTTCCTAAACAGGTACCCGTTTTCTTTAAAACAGGTACCCGTTCCTGTCGGGATTTTTTTTTGCACGACACTTCCCCTATATGTGGACCCAACTTCTTGCTTTTACCCACTTAGTGGTAGGAATATTTTGCCATGTGTTAGCATCTTGGATAGTATGTAAGGGAATATTGACCAAAACGGTATGACAAATTCCTATGACAAATCTATGACGCGTAAGAGTTGTAAATGGAAGATTCTATGACAGGTGAAGACATGTGTCACAAGGCATCTTGGAAGAAGGCATATTTGGGTGCCCCAAGAAGGGTTATGACATGTTGTAAGAGAATATTCTATTTATAGCCTGTGTATGACAGATTCTCGTACAGGTGTAAGATATGACAGCTATGACAGATTCTATGACGATCGTAAGTGTCATAAGAGTATCTGTCATTGTTCAACTTGGGAATAGGTGACCTCTTTGGGATGGGGTGACTTGACAAGTGTCAAGAACATCTTACAGTGTTGGACAAGTGTCCATAAGTGTGGGTGTTGGGCCATGAGGCCATGTTGGACGCCTATCCCAAGATAGAGCCATTTTTGCCTTGTATCTTCTACATAAATAGGTGCTTTGGAGAGGAGAGCATTATGTGATTGACAGGTACTATTATGCTGCCAGATTATCTCCAAATACGAGTGTCGAAGACTCTTGAAAGAGCATTGGCTTTGTAACTATATTGTAAACCTCATTGTTTAGATAATACATTTGATCTGTGTTTTGGAGTGTGGGGATTTTCACCCGTAAGGATTTTCCTCACGTATATCTTGTCTCTCTCTCTTCTTCTGTCTTACATTCTTGTGTATGTGTTTGCTACAATATCTCTATTAGTGGGTTAATATTGTTGTAACTTTAAAGATTAAAATGAATTTGCACTCATCTCTCCTCATTAGATTAGTGTAGGAAGTGATTTTTGCACACCTAACTTCCTTTCATTTGGTATTAGAGCTTGATCACCTTTGGTCCTAGTTGTTGGGTAGGGGTTTTTTGAGCTAATCTTAAGTTGAGTGGGAGCTTTGTGCAGAGCATTCTATAATCTTGTTGAGGAGGTATACACAAACAAGGAAGTAACCTGATAGGTTTGGTTATTCATTACTTGATTCTAGTTGTGCTTTTGCCTTGCTTACTAACACTGATGAGCCTAGAACTGTGACAGAGGCTATGGGCATGAAAGATTCAGGTTCTTGGAAGGAGGCCATGGAAGATGAGATGGCTTCTTTGGAAAAGAATAGAACATGGGACTTGGTGCCTTTTCCTGAAGGAAGGAAACATGTTGGATGCAAATGGATGTTCAAGAAGAAATTAGGTGTAGATGGCAGTGTTGAAAAGTACAAGGCCAGACTGGTTGCGAAGGGGTATTCACAAGTGGAGGGAATTGATTATTATGAAATTTTCTCTCCCGTTGCAAAGCTAACATCTATTCGGTTCCTAATATCTCTTGCAACAACTTATGACTTAGAGGTGGAGCAGATGGATGTGAAGACAACATTCCTTCATGGTGATTTGGAGGAAGAGATTTACATGTCACAGCCAAAGCATTACATAGAGAAAGGTAAAGAAAATTTGGTTTGCAAGTTAAAAAAGTCTTTGTATGGTTTGAAGTAGTCTCCTAGGATGTGGTACTTAAATTTTGATGCCTTTGTGTTGTTGGTTGGATTTCTGAGATTGAAATCAAATCATGGTGTGTCTTACAAATTTGACAATGATCACATTCTCATTATTGCATTGTATGTTGATGATATGTTGTTAATTGGGAATGGTAAGAATATGATATATGATTTGAAGTCTCAATTGTCAGCATAGTTTGAGATGAAAAATCTAGGGGCAGCCAGGTACATTCTGGGAATGGAAATCAGAAGAGACAGAGCAAACAGAAAACTTTGGTTAAGCTAGAGTAAGTATGTAAAAACTGTATTGGATAGGTTCAGTATGGTAGATTGTAGACCATTGTGTGTTCTTGTTTCATTGGGAACAAAGTTGTCTATTAATGATTATCCAAAATGTCCTAGTGAGGTGGAGGACATGAGAAGAGTACCTTATGCTAGTGCTATTGGAAGTTTGATGTATGCTATGGTCTGCATAAGATCAGACATTGCCCAAGTAGTGGGAGTCCTTAGTCGATTTATGGCTAATCTTGGATGGGTACATTGGGATGCAGTTAAGTGAGTGTTTAGATATTTGAGAGGTACTTTCGAGTATTCCATATGTTATCATGGTAATGCTATAGGACCTCCACATTCAGTTTGTATTCATGGATTTGTGGATTCTGATTAGGCGGGTGACATTAACAGCAGGAGATCCACCAGTGCCTATGTGTTCACTATGTTCAATGGTGCAATTAGTTGGATGAGTAAGCGACAACCTATGGTTTCTTTGTCCATGACAAAAGATGAGTATATGGCAGTGCCCTATGCTTGTAAGGAAGCCATTTGGCTTAAGAGATTGTGTTCAGATATTGGTGTTGATGTAGGACAAATTACGATTTGTTGTGACAGTCAGAGTGCGATTTGCCTAGAAAAGAATCCAACTTTCCATGCCATAAAAAAGCATATTGATGTACAGTTTCACTTCATGCGAGACATGGTAGAGGACAGGAAGGTGAATTTGGAGAAGGTACACACTTTGAAGAATGTTGCGGATGCATTGATGAAACAAGTCAGCACAAAGAAGTTTAGATGGTGTTCGGAGTCTATGGGTCTCTCGGCCTATAGCAGCTAAATCATGTTATTTCCATTGGCTCTTATAAGGTGTTCAACAAGTGGGAGAATGTTGGGAATTAAGGTGTCTCAACCTTGGTAATTCCTTGTAATATTTCATTTTATTTATTTAATTATTGCCTATTATTGTAATTAGGATGCAAATCCTTATTGTCATCTTGTGGGAGTTAGCACGGTGATGTGTCATCCTACGTGGAAGGTGACAAGTTGTAAATTTGTCCTCACATAAGGAGATAGGCATCCCACTTAGTGGTAGGAATATTTTTCCATGTGTCAGCATCTTGGATAGTGTGTAAGGGAATATTGACTAAAATGGTCATGATAGATTCCTATGACAAATCTATGACGCGTAAGAGTTGTAAATGGAAGATTCTATGACAGGTGAAGACATGTGTCACAAGGCATCTTGGAAGAAGTCATATTTGGGCATCCCAAGGAGGGTTATGACATGTTGTAAGAGAATATGTTATTTATAGCCTGTGTATGATAGATTCTCTTACAAGTGTAAGATATGACAGCTATGATAGATTCTATGACGGTCGTAAGTGTCGTAAGAGTATTTGTCATTGCCCAACTTGGGAATAGGTGACCTCTTTGGGATGGGGTGACTTGACAAGTGTCAAGAACATCTTATAGTGTTGGACAAGTGTCCATAGGCATGGGTTTTGGGCCATGAGGTCATGTTGGACGCCCATCCCAAGATAGAGCCATTTTTGCCTTGTATCTTCTATATAAATAGGTGCTTTGGAGAGGAGAGTATTATGTGATTGACAGGTACTATTATGCTACCGGATTGTCTCCAAATACGAGTGTCGAAGACTCCTACAAGAGCATTAGCTTTGTAACTATATTGTAAACCTCATTTTTTAGATAATACATTTGAGCTATGTTTTGGAGTGTGGGGTTTTTCACTTGTAAGGGTTTTCCCCACGTATATCTTGTCTCTCTCTTCTTCTGTCTTACATTCTTGTGTATGTGTTTGCTGCAATATCTCTATCAGTGGGTTAACATTGTTGTAACTGTAAAGATTAAAATGAATTTGTACTCATCTCTCCTCATTAGATTAGTGTAGGAAGCGATTTCCACACACTTAGTTTCCTTTCAATGTATAGCATAATATTTTGTATCTATGTAGTGACTTCTTTACCTTGATGTGGTGCATTCGAAGGATAGTTACATGTGAACTGGAATGAAAATCATATGAAGAGGATGAAGACCTATATAATTTTTTGTGTGTCATTTAAAGCAATGACATATTTATTATACTCTTAATTAATAATGTTTCTCCCCCCTTAATGTCATTATCCTATTGAGCTGTGGGAAAACTATAATAATAAAAATTACATACCCTATAACTTGTTGAAGTTTTACACTCATTTTAGTGTCCATTTCACTAGTATTTTTAGTTTCCTTTACACTTATTTCTAATATTTCTTGATGATCGTAGAATCAAAATTCAAGCTTCCTAGACCCTCACTAGGCCCTATAAACCTCTCCTAGAAATTAATACTTGATATCTCAAACAGCCATAAAAAATCCTTGAGCCCCTAGTGTCTCTAGTTACATGACCACCAATTCCCCCTTGCACCTCTAGTCCTATCAAATTTTAATAGAAAACTTATTCGATTTATTCATGCCTTGACCCTAACTATGTTTTCATGTACATGATCACTAGAAATGTGGTACAAGCCCATATTGAAGCCTAGTTTTCCATTTTTACCATCAGTTAAACAATTACACAATTAGATTTCACTATGTAAGATTACTTCTCTCTCTCCATCAAAGGAAAGTTTTAGGTAGTCTTCAGAAGGGTAAAGACTATGAGAATATAATATATCAAATATGGAATCCATCATTTTCCTTGTAGATTTGTAGTTTTCCTTCTCCATTCCTATTGGCTACCTTGTTTCCTCTTGTTGCAATCATCCTAGCTATAGAAACCCTTGTCTATTTCCTTCCAAATTTGAAACCACTAAATTAGGAATTCTTATGAATTCATCATAATTTCATTTTTTTTGTTATTTCCTTTTTATCATCCTTTCCATATCCTCTTTTCCATCCATCACTTGTACACACCACCTTTGTCCTAGATTCTCCCTAGGGTTTTTGTTGACTACATTATTTGCATACACCACTATCACTTTCACTTAGGTCTAAACACACACTTGTCATTTATTATAGTTACTATTATGAATTGAGTTAGAATTACATAGGAGGGGATTGATTGAGGTAGTATCCCTTGAAACACTAACCATTTCTCATGTCTCCATGGCTCAAATCTATATATTTCACATTCTAAAGGTTACATAGATAGTTTTCAGGTGGAAATAGGCATTGTGAGTAAAGACAAAGGTTTACTGTGAATTTTAAAAGTTTAAGATATAGATCCATGCATTCCCCTTGTAAACACTAGTGTCCCTCTAGTGCAGTTGGTCATGGCCCTTTTCCATAGACAACATCCTAATGATTCCAATTTTTGTCACAATTTTCTATAGTGATTTCCAACCTCTTTTATCTCTTAGATTCATGTTTTAATAGGTACATGCAATTTGTTTTCCTATTTTACTTAAGCATTTTCCATACCCATATCTAGTGTTTGAAAGGCATGGATCATATTAGGATATTTTATTTGTAGTTATTTCTAGTTTATTTGCTTGAAAACACACTTAGAAAGATTAGTAGTGTATTAATTTATTTTTAATTAATAAACATTTACATTTCTTTCTTTTCCTTTATTTCACAATGTAGGATAAAAATTTAAGCTCTAAAACCATGGTGTGGAATTATATGATCATAATTGGTTTATAACAACCTAGATAATAAAGGTATGATTGTCCTTAGTGACTCAATTGGTTCCAAATGAGGATTGATGGTGTATAGTCATGTCAATAGATATTTATAAAGGTGTAGATAAAAAGGATGTAGTTACATGATCATGAAGGTACATGTATTTATAGATATTTGCTTCTAAATAGATAGGATATGTAATGAAGGCTCAATATAGAAATGGGAAGGCATGATTCCCCTAATATAGTAAGGCAACTCTTGGATTATGGTATGGAAAGATAGGATCATAAGGAGTAATCAATTAGAAAAATAAAGGTTGGAAAGATGGATCATAAGGAGTAATCAATGAGAAAAAATAAATATTGAGTATCATAAGAAGGTTGGGACCATAGAATCATGATTAGATAAGCATGAAAAATATAAGAAAAACCATTGTGGTAACAAACAATAATAAGGGTGTACAAGGTGGATGAGAAAGACAATAGATAAATGATCAAGTACATAGGAAATATAGGTAAAGTCAAAGTATATCAAGATACTAAAGTTCAATAAGATGTAAACAATGATATGACAAAATATATCAATAAGGAAAAGAGGAGAAATAAGATGCCCCCCCAAGTGGGGTAAAATTAGTATGAATCCAAATATAGAAGGTGAAATGACCATCTAAGGAACAATAAATAATGCATAATCAAACGATCCAAAGTGTAAGGACATAAAAGGTAAATGGATGGATAGGTAAGGGGTTCATAATATACATGGTTCTAGTAGGAAGAAAGCTAATTAAAGACTTCATGGATTAGGTTGAAAACACTTTACGTGGATTTATTTCATCCTTGTTAGGTTTAAAACCTAAAAGGGTGGCTTAATGTAGGATCATGGTGAAAACTCACAAGGTTTTCATAGCTAAGTTTGATATGAGCATCCTCCAACAAACAACTATTGATAGAGAAGAATAGACATACCATAGGAACCATGAATAGTAGTGTGGTACTATCTAAAACCTTATGGTACTAGCATATGGGTAAATCTATATAGGAACAAGTCTAGGGACACAGCTCTACATCCTATATTTCTATAAGAGGAAAAAATATGTACTACACATAGATAGGTTAGGCAAAAGAAGTGTATGAACAAAGAATGTATAAGATGAATGTAACAATATGACATTCTTTGGTGAACAATATATACATAGTTCTTTCTCTTAGTATGGTGTATGACTGTATGAGTTATTTATTTTGACTTAATCTCTAATCTATCACATATATTATGTTATTCATTCTTAGTGTATCACATTGTAATACAACATTCACACATACAAACCTAGCATTTTGGTCTATGTTTTACATTAGTACATGATGAAAGAAAGAGGATAAATTAGAAATGATACAAAATAGAAGAAAGTGAAATGAACAACATAACACATATTCAAATTCACTTGTGTTAACATGCACCACTAAAGTTGTCTTTGTGTCATTTTGATGCAGGAGCATCCGGGTTCACATGCAATCCTCATCAACCAAAAAGATTTGTTTTTACTTTCTTGTTGTCTGTTTTGGCTGCAGGAGTTGTTGCAAGGGTGAGTTGATCAAATTAGAAGAATTTTCCTAAGGAAGTTGGCCAAGTAAGGGATTGATCTTGAAGATGGCCCAAATGGGTATCTGTACCTCAATTTTTGTGAAGATCTGGTCAAAATTGGTGAATTTATGCTCCAATGCAACTTTTGATACCTACCGACCTAGCACTAAAATCTAGACCTACCGACCTCGCACTAAAATCTTGTCCTACCATCTTGGCACAAAAATCCAGTCACACCAGAAATTCGCACTGGAATTCAACGAACAAGTCTGCACTAAACTCCAAGGGTCCGGACTTGCATTGAAAGTAGCTTTTACTGACCATGTCTGTCAACTTTGAATCCTCTGCTAAGTCGGTGACGTTATCATTTCCTGCTGAGCACTTTCATACTTCTTGCACTAAAAGTCTTCATCACCAACCTTGCACTAAAAACTGATTCCATGGCCTAAAGTCAGTCGACACTAAAATCCACACAGATCAGTTGGATAGGAAATTGTCGCTTTGTACTAAAATGCTCACTATCGGGCTTAGCGCTAAATTGCTTGATCACTGACTTGCACTAAAAAGGAGTTGATCTGCCTAAGTCGGTAGAAGCCAAATCACCGCTAGTCGGTTGAGACCAATTTTAGTGATTTCTCTGCAAAAGTCAGTAGGAGCTAAAATCTGCACTTTTTCGGCAGAGGTCAAATTCATTGCTTTTCACATTATGCTGAAAGCCTGTTGGACCTGATTTCCATGTTGGCAACCTAGAAAATGTCAAAAGTCATTTTGACAATCTGTATAGCCATTCCAAGGACAAATCAGATCATGACATGTGTCAAGAGCATGAATGAAGGGTGGTGGCCACTAAAGAGGTCTATAAATTCATGGGATTTGTTCTTTGTTGGGACTTCTCTTGAGTAGTACATTTTTTTGGTGTCATCTAGAAATTTCTGTAGATTGCACTATCAGCCTGGTCTGCATCTGAATGTTGTAAGGTTGAGGCCAACATGTTTTGATGTTCATTGTACTCTTGTTGTAATCTTTCTCTTGTAGATTAATTAGAATTATTGTTGTTGTTCTATTGTTGTTTGTTGTGATTTGCTAGTTACTGCTTGGTTTAGCAGTCTGATAAGACTCATGAGCCTTGACCTGCATTAAGTGGTATCAGAGCCAGGTTGTTGCTCACTCCTTGAGGCCATGAGATTATTGCAGAGGATCTGAGACATGGCACTCCATGATAGAAGAAGGAGAGGACCACCTCCAAGGATTGGAGATGCAGCATTGGCAAAAATGCTCAGAGGCATCACGGCTAGGCTAGATGCAATGGAAAGAATGCAATGTAGAGGAGTACATGTAGCAGATGTAAGTGACAATGAGGAGGTAGAAGTTAGTGAAGAGGAAGTAGAAGAAGGAGAAGATGGATTTGAGGGAAGGTTTTTGAATGCAATGACAAAGATTGCCAGTAATCCCCGTGTCGAGTTACCAAGGTATAATGGTAGTCTAAAACTAGACGAGTTGGTAGACTGGATTTTAGAGATGGAAAAGTATTTTGAACTAGAATTCATTGAGGATCCTAAGAGGGTGAAACTTGTAGCTTCCAACTTGAAAGGACATGCATCTTTGTGGTGGGATCATGTGCAAGTTGATAGACAAAGAAAAGGAAAGGAAAAGATTAAGACTTGGGAGAGGATGTTAACCTAGTTGAAGGCAAAATTCATGCCAGTCGATCATCAGATCACTATGCTCAAGATGTTACAGAACCTCAAGCAGAGGAAGAAAAGTGTGCAAGATTACACTGAAGAATTTTACAGATTGAATATTAGGTCTGGTCACATTGAAGAAGATGCTGAGAAGATCTCCAGGTATGTAAATGGGCTACATTATTCGATCCAAGATGAAATTAGCATGATTAGAATTACTAGTATAGAAGAAGCCTATCAATTTGCATTGAAGGCAGAAGAAAAGATCTCTAGGAGGTAGAATAACTCTAGATGAAGAGGTAAATCCTCCAAAGGGAGGGGGCAGTCAAATCCTAGACGTGGATATCAAGATAAGCAAGGAGAAACAAGTTCTTCCAATACCCACATAGGTAGAGGAAGGGGTGATTATCCCCGAGGTAGAGGAAATTCTGGAAGAGGAAGAGGGTTCAGTGGAACATATTTCCTATGTGGATAGGCTGGGCATAGGGCATTTGAATGTCCTTAGGTACAACAGAGCAGCAGCAAAGGGAAGGAGACTAGAGTCCATATAGATCAAGCTGAGGAGGAGAGTATGGCTAGTGTAGCCTCACCAAAGCATGGAGAAGAAGTCAAGGATGGAGAATCCTTGATGATGAGGAAAGTTCTTATAACACCAGAAAAGGTATGAGAGGAACTAGAGCAGCGAAGAAGTTTGTTTAGAACTAGACATAAGTCTAGAGGAAAATGCTGCAAGGTCATTGTGGATAGTGGTAGTACTGACAATTTAGTGTCAGAAGAAATGGTGAAAAAGATAAATCTGAAATGATTGAAGCACCCCACTCCTTATAAGGTCTCTTGGCTACAAAAGGAACATTAGTTACTGGTAAGTGAACAATGTCTTGTCAAATTTCAGATTGGTAATTATAAACATAAGATAATGTGTGATGTCATGCCAATGGGTGCATGTCACCTCCTGTTGGGCAGACCTTGGCAATATGACAGGCATGCCATTCATGATGGCAAGAGTAATTGCATTACCCTCAAGAAGGATGGGGTTGAGTATATGTTGAATCCTCTGAAGGATAAGGATGCGAATGTTGAGAGAAGTAATAGGGTTTGTCTAGTAACTAGAAAACAATTCCTAAAGGAAATCAAAAAAGAGAAGGTCTATTATGCCTTCCTACCTCAAATTGCAGAAGCTATGACAACTAAGAAAGGGGCAATAGTTCCCATAGAGGTCCAAGAATTTCTAAGTGAGTTTGATGACATACTAATGGACTTACCTAATGGATTACCACTAATTAGAAGAATAAGTCACTGCATGGATTTGATACCAGGAGCAATCCTACCAAACAAGGCACCATATAGGATGACACCTATGGAAAATGAGGAGGTGAATCGACAAGTGCAAGAGTTATTGGATAAAGGACTGATTAGGAAAAGTCTCAACCTGTGTGTTGTACTAGCAGTATTGGCACCTAAGAAAGATGGAAAATGGAGGATGTGCACTGATTCAAGAGCTATAAACAAGATAACCATTAAGTATAGGTTTCCATTGCTTCGTATGGATGACTTGATGGATTTCTTGAGTGGAGCAAAGTATTTCAGCAAGATTGATTTGAAGAGTGAATACTACCAAATTAGAATTAGAGAAGGGGATGAATGGAAGGCAACATTCAAAACTAAGTATGGATTGTATGAATGGTTTGTAATGCCATTTGGGTTGACAAATGCACCCAACACTTTTATGAGATTGATGAATAAGGTAATGAAGTAATTCCTTGGAAAGTTTGTCATAGTTTATTTGGATGACATTTTGGTCTTCAACAAGACAAGGGAGGAGTACCTACTACATCTAATGGTAGTCTTGCAAAGATTAAAAGAAGAGAAGTTGCTGGTGAACATGGATAAGTGTAGTTTTATGCAAAAGGAACTAGTGTATTTGGGTTTTGTAGTATTGGAAGAAGGGTTGAAGATGGATCCAGAGAAGGTTAAGGTAATACTAGATTGGCCTTCATCGAGAAACATGTTTGAGGCCAGAAGTTTTCATGGCTTGGCGAGCTTCTTTAGGAAGTTCATAAAAAATTTTAGTGGAGTGTGTGCCCCGATCACCGAAACCATGAAGGGTGTTAGAAAAGAGTTCCAATGGATAGCTGCAACAGAAAAGAGTTTTTCGATGTTGAAGAAGAAGGTGATAGAACAGCTAGTGTTGGCATTGCCAAACTTTAACAAAGTTTTCCAAGTGGTTTGTGATGCTAGTGGTCTTGCAATTGGAGGAGTGTTAAGTCAAGAAGGTAGATCCATTGCCTACTTCAGTGAGAAACTTAATGAAGTAAAAAGGAAATACTCAATTTATGACCAAGAATTCTACGCTATAGTGTAGGCCTTAAAGAAGTGGCGACATTATCTACTATCCAATGAGTTTGTGTTGTATACTGATCATCATGCATTACAGTACATTAACAATCAAGGTAAGTTAAACCAGAGACATATGAAGTGGGTGGAGTTCCTACAAAGTTATTCTTTTGTTTTGAAACATCGAACCGGTTAGTCAAATCGGGTAGCAGATGCACTTAGCAGAAGATGTTTGTTGATGAATGAGTTAAGTGTTAATGTTGTTGGTTTTGATGCAATGAAGGATTTGTATCCAAATGATCCTAATTTTAAGGAAGCATGGGTTGTTAGTAAGAGTTCAGTGGCAAGAGATAGGACACCATGGTTGGAATATTTTATCCACGATGATTTGTTGTTCAAGGACAGAAGTTATGCATTCCTAGAAGTTCAATGAGAGAGAATCTAATTAGAGAGAACCACAGTGGAGGCTTAAGTGGACATTTTGGAGTAGATAAGATAGTGGCACAGCTGGATGAAAGTTATTTTTGGCCTGGGATGGGTGCAGATGTGAAGAAACTGGTACAAAGCTGAAGAATTTGCCAATATGCTAAGGGAGCACGACAAAATACAAGACTGTATCAACCATTGCCTATACCTGATAGACCATAGGAGCATATAAGTATGGATTTTTTTTGGGGATTGCCTCAGACATAGAGAGGTCATGATTCCATTTTTGTTGTTGTGGACAGATTTTCAAAGATGGTGCATTTCATACCATGTCAGAAGACTAGTGATGCATCCCACATAGCTACATTATTTTTGAGAGAGGTAGTCAAGTTGCATGGGTTGACTAAGAGCATAGTTTCAGACTGAGACACAAAGTTTGCTGGTCATTTTTGGCACACATTATGGAAGAGAATGTGCACTAAATTAGGTTTCAGTTTAGCTTATCATCAACAGACTGATGGACAAACTAAGGTTGTGAACAGAAGTTTGGGAAACCTATTGAGATGTTTGGTGGGAGATAAACCACATCAGTGGGATCTTATCCTAGCACAAGAAGAATTTGCTTATAACAACTTCGTAAACAAAAGTGCAGGAAGGAGTCCTTTTCAAATAGTTTATGGGTATAGCCCAAGAGGTGTTGATGAACTCCAAGATAGTGTTGATTTGAATAGAAGGAGTGTTGTTGCCGAAGATTTTGTAGAATACCTTCATGAGGTTCATAAGGAAGTGAAGGATTAGTTAGAGAAGAGTGCCAGCAAATACAAGACGTATGCTGATATGCATAGGAGGGAACAAGAATTTTAGGTGGGAGACTTAGTTTTGGCACATTTGAGAAAAGAAAGGTTTCCATAGGGAACATATAATAAATTGAAATTCAAGAAGATAGGTCCATGCAAGTTGTTGAGAAATTTCTCATCCAATGCCTATGAGATTGAGTTACCAGCAGGAATCAACATATCACCTATTTTCAATGTTGCTGATTTGTATAAGTTCTATGAAGGAGAGTCAAGCTCACAAGGGGGATACATTCACATTAACAAGGGTGGATAGGTCAATTGCCTAAGAAGAAGATGGAGGAAGTGGATAGGGTGATTGACTCTTGAGTGATTAAGAAGACCAGAGGAAAGTAGTACATGGAATATCTAGTCTGATGGAAGAATAGAGCTACAAATGAGGCCTCTTGGTTGAAAACTATAGAACTTGCCAAGTTTGGGATTCCAGTTCCAGACTTACCAAAATGTTCATGAGTTTTCAACTCATGGAACATTTCAGTTACCTAGCGTGTCTAATGCAGGAGCATCCAAGTTCACGTGCAATCCTCATCAACCAAAAAGATTTGTTTTTACTTTCTTGTTGTCTGTTTTGGCTGTAGGAGTTGCTGCAAGGGTGAGTTGATCAAATTAGGAGAATTTTCCTAAGGAAGTTGGCCAAGTAAGGGATTGATCTTGAAGAAGGCCCAAATGGGTATTCGTACCTCAATTTTGGTGAAGATCTGGTCAAAATTGGTGAAGTTATGCTCTAGCGTGACTTTTGATGCCTACTAACCTGGCTATAAAATCTAGACCTACCAACCTAGCACTAAAATCTTGTCTGATCAACCTGGCACAAAAATCTAGTCGCACTAAAAATCCATGCTGGCATTCAACGAACAAGTCTGCGCTAAAATCCAAGGGTCCAGACTTGCGCTAAAAGTAGCTTTTACTGACCATGTCTGTCACCTTCAAATCCTCTGCTAAGTCGGTGATGTCATCATTTCCCACTGAGCGCTTTCGTACTTCTTACACTAAAATTCTTCATCACTGACCTTGCACTAAAAACTAGTTCCACTACCTAAAATTGGTCAATGCTAAAATCTGTGCAGATCAGTTGGATAGGAAATCGCAGCTTTGCACTAAATTGCTTGATCACTTTGTTGGGACAGGAAAATTTTGAAATTTTCCTATATTCCTACCCACCGCATGTCCAACCAAATCAGAAAACCATACACCCAAAATCATAATAGCAATTGATAAATTCCATAAATATCACATGATTTTCATCTAAAATAATTTCGGCGAGACCGTGGTGTCTTCTTTATACCCATCCATGTTCTATTTGAAATAGGCTAGATGTGCATCGGCATGAGAATTATGGTCAGAGAGAAAGCTTCAGAGATCTTTGATGAAAGGAGTAACACTGATGACCCTTCATCAGAGAGAGAATTCCCAATCACGCCAAGTTAATCAAAAGTGAGGACTATCGACATAAGAAAACACTATCGGAGAATACTCTGAAAACCCCTCTGACAGTATAGATCATACCGATGAAGGAATTCGGTAGGACTCTTGCCAAACTATCCATGGAATGGGTGGAACAAGTGATCATCAGGAGGAGATACACATCGGGGCAAGAAAATAAAGTGTCTCCGACCTTATGATGTCTCAGCGACCAAAGGGCATTGTTTTGGCCTAAGTCATACCGACATGTATGGAGGATAAAAATCATCGGCAAAAGTGAACAAGTCAGAATAAAGTTTATGAGTCTTGCTGAACTGATAGTCATGACGATGAAGGATTTCGGTAACATGCTATGATGATTACTCCGATGAAGGATATAAAGAAAGGTATCAGGGAAACAACCATGATTGGATAGTTTGAATCAAGTCATCCCGATGTCATATGTTGTTCTAATGATAATAATGGCCACACTCATCAATAAGACTCTTTCCGACAGATCATAAGGACAAGCAATATCGGTATTAATTACCTGGGTCTTGCCGATTCCACTAACCTGCCATGTAAAGAGAAGCTGATGAGCTTGTAAACAAGACTCATGCTGATATTCATATTGGAGACACTTGAAATATCAGAGGAAGATGTTGTTCCCACAAAGATAAAGTAAGTCAGGCCGACAACAACCATGCTCATTTATATATCAGGTAGACCTTGAAAAGTCTTGCCGATACGAGCTTATATATGTTTTTATAAAAGATGACATCCAAGAGACAAAATGAAGGGTCACAACAATTGATCCACCTGCAAATGTTCGCACCATAAGAAGCTATTAAATTGCCCTAACATTACAAAACTCACCTGTGCAAATGTGGATGAGGATATGGGACAGCAGGTTTGCCCATTCTAGTTATATTCTTTTTGAAGAGTACTATGTAAAAGTGTTGTATAGATATTTTAATCATCCTTGTGAATATTCACTGTTAGATGAAATAAAGAGGTTTCTTAGACCAAAAGATTTTGGTGGTCCTCCAACTATCACCTAGAACTGGGGAGATTGGTATTGTTTTGAGGATTCAACCATGGTCAGAATTTATGGTTTTGAAGATACCCCGTTTATATCGCCCAAGACAGTTCCTGACAGAATTTCCTACTTAGAGATAGTCAGGCAAATGAACTGCTCTAATGTGATGAACTTGAGCTCCTATGACAAGAAATCCTTCATGCCTAATACTCTGTGCTTTGGGGATTTTACTGTGGTGTCTAAAGAGGGTTATGGTCTCATCATGGATAAATTGATGCATTACAACATGAGATGTGTAGAGGCAAGAAAAGGATTTGATCTTGAGGGTTTCATTGATCTTGCTAGGAGAAAACAAAATCTCAGTGGATATACACATATTCCTTATCCACATGATGACATTATTAGGAATATGGAAGAAGCTGAGATTGAATTGGTGACTGAGAAGCATAATAGAGAACTAGAAGAGAAGAAGAAACAGCTTGCAGAGATAGAGTTGTTGTCCTCTGGTGATGAGGGATCTGTAGGAGAAGAAGAGCCACATGAACAAGAAACTAGAATATCTAAAAGAAAAATGGAATGTTATCAGTCTCCTAATAAAGAGAAGGATGAAGAGGGACCTAGTGATGAGGACCCAAGACAATTAGCATATGATTCTTTTATTGTAGATGATCAATTTATTCATTCTAAAGAGTTTAAATCATTTTTGTATAAATCCAAGGGTAAAGAGATCAGGGAATCACTTGATGATGTCATGGCTGACAATAAAAGACAATTAATTGATATGTTAAAAACAACAGTGGACAATGAATTGAAAGCTATGACTCCTAGTAGAAGTAGACAGCTGATCAGAGAAGTAGGAGTCATGATATTTCCTAGTCTTGATATAAATTTTGCTCTGGTGTTTGATAGTTTTTTGCACAATACTGATGACAAGTATAAGCTCACTCGTGAGGGTGTCATAGAGGTATACATGGATACCAAATATAACAACGATGAAAACTCACTCATGATATGGGCCTTGTACCCTCCTCATAACAAAACAGCCATTATAGATACTGAAAAAACTTTTGGGCATGTTATGACCTTGAAAGCAGGGGAAACTGATCCCTTGATTAATGTAGATATTGGCATAAATGTTGTAAAGTTAAATAAGGTATAGGCTCAGATGCTGATTAAGGAAAGGGATGCATATAAACTAAGTTGTGAAAGATTAACAAAAGAAAATGATTTCTTGAAAGATATTGTTAAGAATACCTTCGGAGGGTCAATGAAAAGGTTAACTCAAGGAGAAAGATCACAAAGCCCCCAATCATCATCTGTTGATCAGATAGCTCAGGTTCAGATTGACACACTTGCAACAATGCTACATAATAGGCATGTTAATATGATGTATTGGATGAACAAATTTTGGGATGTCTATTCTAAAAACCATAAGGTGATCCAAGAGCACGAAATGCTAGACAATAGGCTTTAGGAAAAACTCCATGAGATATAGAGTAGCGATATTTCTGACACTACAGGTGCTTCTAGTGCAAAAGATTTGATTGAACAACATCAGAAATATTATGACCAGCTTAAAAAAGATGCCAAGGAATGTATTGAGGCTTCAAAAGCAGGTGTACCCATGTTGTTCAGAAATGACAAAGAGATAAAGAACAAAGATGAATGGAGTAAAGAGTGCCAAGTGATATTGCATGAAGCCTTAGGAGCTCTCAAGGATAAAGACTCTGCATCTGGGGAAGCCTGCAAGCATTTGGAGAAGATGGTGACGATGGATGTGATCACAAGGAATACTATTAAGTTTATTGATACACATTGCAGCCAAGAATGCCTGGATCACATTGCTCGGATATATTTTTGGCTCAGTAGGGCTTAGGATCATTTTCTTTGTTTATTGTTGTGTTAATCATTTTAATTCCCAAAAGACATTTTAAAGAGTTATGTCTCTTCATAAGTATTTCTATATAAGTTGAACATATGGTGATGAATGATCATCAGCAGTAGGAGATAATAGAAGAAGCTCATAATATTTTTAAAGACCATGTTGTAAGCATTTTATTGAAGAAGTAAATAGAAGATCTCTGACTCTATGGTTTTATTCTGGCATCAATTGTTTGTTAGATTTATTCAATTATATGGTTGTCTCCAGTTTAGTATTTCCTTGTTATTCAAATTAATATATCAAGTATATATTTAATTTATCAATGCACATTTGTTGTATTTGTGTAATTGGATTAATTGGTTTCCATAAAAGGAATTAAAATCCTTCTGGTTAGTCACATTAATCTGGAAGTATTGATTTGGATCACTAAGAAGAACCATATAATTAGGATTGTCATTCTGTCTCCAAGTTGATATTATCTGTTGTTCTTGTATAATTCATTCAATTGGTTCCTTTAAGAAAGGATTAAAAATTCCTTCTGGTGAATAACAAGAAATCTAATTTTGTCAATTGGATTATTAAGAAGAGTCTGTCAATCATTTCCCTACACGTTTATACAAGTTATAAACTAAAGTATTGTGCCAAACAGTTAGAATTACTACCCACTATAAGCCATCGGTCTTAGATTTTCATTTGACTCTGTTTACCCAATAAAGGCACTGGTCTTACTTATTTTAATAGTTAAATTCATTTACTAGTTTTTACCTTGATATTGCTTATACAATTTATACCAATCATCATTAAACATTAGAAATAGAATTAATTAGCAAGCTTTCATTTGCTCTACACCATTTGGCACTGTGAGTAGATCCCTTAACTTAGTCAAAACATTTACATTCATCTAATCTGCTTCAACTTCCAAGGTCCATCCTCCTAGGTATAGCAGTGCCTAAAGTGCAAGGAGTCATTAACCTTATAAGTTAACTCTATCAAGTTAGTTCAAAAACGTTGCCAATCTGATCATAGAATCTGGCGTCTTCTTAGGATTTGCAACTTGCAGTTTTGAGACCTAACAAATTGGCGACTCTACTGGGGAGCAAAATTAAATACAAAGAGTCTTGGTACAAGACCATTCTTCTATAGAGTCAGAAATTTCAAGTATACAAAGTGGTAACTCTGCTGGCAAGAAGAATCTAGAAGAATAAATTATAACCTTTTCCTATTTACAAAAATAGGTGGTGATTCTACAACCTGTTATAACAGAAAGTTAGTACCAAATGGATGGTAGAAGATCCAAGATGGACAATCATCTCCACCAATTAGAACCATCTCCAAGAAAAATGGAGCATCAAATTATTTTCATCAAAATAATAATCAGGAGGCTCAAGAGGATAATACAGAACAAACTCTCATAACTCACAATAGTTTACCCCTCTGCATGAATCAAATGAAAATTTCAATGGAGTAACTGATGATATATTGGCAAAATATAGATCTGATCCTCAAGAATAGCTTGAGTGTGAAGCATGGGCTGTGAAGGAAATTGATCAGAGGCAAGCTAAATATGATTATAAAATGTCATTACAGCAGGAAGAGGGGGTAAAATATGGGTTCACAAATCAAGAGGTGAATAAAAGTCCAAAGAATACAAGAAGTATGAATGAAGCACAACAAAATGTGCTTAAGCTCTAGGAAGAACTTGAAATGATCAAGATAGAGGAAACTGAGATGTTAAAACAAGAAATTCAATAGATAAGGAATATGACTAAAATAGCCACCCCAAAATATGTACCTCCACATAGAGGAAACATTTTGAGGAATCCACAACAAAACTTGTACCAAAATATAGGTGGTGTTTCCAATCCACAAGCATCTGGAAGTCATCAAAATACCCTCCCTAATAATCCTAGACCACCTCTCATGCACAACACCTCTCAACATATGGCTAATCCATACCCACCCCCTAGCCAACAGTATTATAGACCACAAAATCCTTATATGAATCCCCACATAAACCCACAACAACAACATGCTTATTATCAACCTCCAGGTGGATATAATTACTACCCTAACCTGCCACCTATGAATCTTCCACCTCAAAACCTCACAAACATATGTGACCAATTCGATCTAACTAGATATCAATTGTATCCATAACCTATTGACAATAATTGGAGAAATATAGTTCCCAAGTTCACTAGAAACAGTGCAGTATCAGTTGAGGATGATATCAGAAGTTTCAATGCCTTCGTACAAGATATTGGTATGGATTATGAGGATGTTAAAATAAGGTTATTCATGATGTCTCTGACTGAAGATGCGAGAGACTGGTTCAACAGTTTACCAGATGCCTCAATTAGTTCCTTAACAAATTTCCATAGTCAATTCAAGGAGCAGTATGGCAATCAGTATGCCCCTGAGTTTGCATTACACGCATTGATAAGCATCCAAAAATACCAAAATGAGTCAGTATATGATTTCGATCTAAGATTTTCCAAATTACACAACAAAATACCACATGGATCTAAATTGATTGATCCAGTAGCATTAAGTATTTATCTAAAATCATTTGATCCTAAGATAGGGTATGAACTCAAAAATCGGTGCCCTATGACCCTAACTGAAGCACAAAAAGTGGCATTAACTATCGAAACAATAGAAAAATTGCAGGAATGTTTAGCAAAAGGGACAATCCCAGAATTCCTCAAAACCCAAATATTCAACAGAATAAACAAGAAGGTCAGCATAGGCATGAAAGACCTAGGTTGCATGACATGCCATATAATACAAATTGGAAGGATGGGAGACCTATTGAAAGCAGCAGAAAACAACATTATGGCAAAGATACTCCTGACCCTCTGAAAAGAAATGGGGCACATATGGTAGAAGATAAACCTTGGTGTTTGGTGTGCAATTTACCACACTCACCTGAATACTGTGTGGTGGCTAAAGTAGTACAACAAGAAGAAACATTATACAATTATAACAGAGACAATCACACAATAAACATGATGCAAGATACACCATGTTTGCTGAATGAAGACTATTCTTCTATAGAGGAAGAGGGATATGAATATGATGTGGGAAACTAGAAACATCATATCAACATGGGAAAACAAGAAATATTCTCAGATCAGGAGGATGGCTACGAGGAACCTACCTATTATAACAATTCTCCATATGATCAGTGGAGAAAGCCCACTGAAAATGAAAGGGAAGCTCTCACAATAGCTGCAGTAGCTCAAGCTAAAAATGCCTATAATCTAAGGAACAGGACAGTAAATGTTGAACAAGGAACACCTGGGAGTATCTTTATAAAAAATCAAAATTACAAAAGGAATAATGTGAAGTCGTCATTCAGAGAACCAGAAAAAATTGATAAAAATAAAATGAAAGATAAATCACAAAATCAAGAAAAAGAACATATAAAGACAGAAAGGAATGATCAAACTATGGCCCAATCATTTGACATTGCTCATGCAATATCTCAGGTAAAGATATCAGTACCACTTTTGGAAATGATCAAGATAGACAAATATAGAAATACAGTGGTTAAACTAATTTCAGATATACCAAATCAAAAATATATAGAATCAAAGAATAGAACAAACAATGTTCAGCAAGAAACATTCCAAATTCTTGAAGTGTATCTAGGTGATACCTTGACAAAGAATCCCTCACAAGTGGACCCTTTCTACACTACCTGATTAATCAAAAACAAGCTAGTAAGGAACTGCATGATTGATTTAGGCGTGGCCATGAATATCATGCCAATAGTAGTCATGAAAGAACTCGAAATGTGGGTTGACACTACATTTGGTAAATGTTATGCGATGGATAATAGATCTATCCTAGTTGTGGGCATTATGAAGGATGTGGAAATAAAACTAGCTTCATACCCTGAAGTGACCTACAATATTGATATCAATGTGGTTGATATTCCACCATATTATGGAACTCTCTTATCAAGACAATGGGCTACAATGGCAGGAGGGAATGTCCAATTAGATTTATCATATGCCACAATACCAGTTGGAGGAAAAGAGATCAAGCTGTGTAGGGAGCCAAGATATGAGAACATCATAGAACGCTTGGATCAAAATCAAATAAATCTATTTTGTGATACAGATTTGGGAACCTTCAAGGTTGAAACAAGTCAGCCAAAATTATAGAATATTGATCCAATACATATAGAAGCTAAGAAAGAAGAGAATGATGTGTGGAAAATGTATTTTGATGGTGCAGGTAGCAAAATGGGAAATGGGGCAGGAGTATTATTTATTTCACCAACAAGTAAAACTTTCAAATACTTGTTCTTGTTGACATTTGAATGCACAAACAATGTAGCAGAATATGAGGCTTTGCTCATTGGTTTGAAAATAGCCACCAAGCATAAGATAAGAAAGTTGGCTGTATATGGTGATTCAGAATTAGTTACTTCCCAAGTAAGAGGGAAATACCTGTCAAAAAACAAAAAGGTTGAAGCAATATAGAAATGTTGTCTAGGATGATGTTGATTTGTTTGATGCCTTCTCAATCAACTGGATTGATTGATCAAAAAATATCATGGCAGATTTTCTAGCAAATATTGCATTAAAAAGAGATGATATCACATTAGGAGGTATTACAGAAATTGAATTCAAAACCAGACCCGCTATCCCAGATAATGTTCATAACTGGCAAGTATTTGATAATGATACCAATATAATCAAATTCTTACATTGTGTCGATCACTATGAAAACCAAGAGATTGATTTTAATGCATTTGTTGAAGAACATGATGGAAAAGAAACTCTCTTTGGTCAAGAGATAGTTCAGCTAAAAACAAACAAAATACCTAAGGGACTCATAGTGTTGGAAAAAGCATTTGATGGATATGATAGATTTAAAATGAAAGACACACCAGTAATATAGAACGATCTTGAAGAGATCAATCTGGGGATGCAGGCAGCCCCAAAGAATGTATACATTGGAAAGAAGCTTAGTTCCAAAATCAAGGGCATGCTCATCAATTTACTCAGGAAGTATAGACATGTATTTGCATGGTCATATGATGAATTGAAAGCATATAAGGAGGATCTTTTTCAGCATGAAATACCATTAAAACTAGATGCTAAACCATTCAGGCAAAAATAGAGGCCTATCAATCCTACATTGGCCCCTAAGATGCTTGAAGAACTCACAAAACTAAGAGATGGAGCTATCATTAAACCCATTAGGCATTCTTCTTGGGTTTCTAATTTGGTGCCTGTCATAAAGAAAAATGGTGATATTAGATTATGTGTGGACTTCAGGAATCTAAACAAATCTTCTCTTAAGGACAACTATCCCCTTCCTAATATGGAAGCAATACTGCAAAAAGTTACCGGGTGTGAACTATTATCAATGATGGATGGTTTCTTAGGATATAATCAAGTGAAAGTCAAAGAATTAGAACAATATAAGACTACATTCACCACACCATAGGGAACATATGTATATTTAAGGATGCCATTTGGACTCACGAATGCTAGAGAAACATTCCAAAGAGCGATGGATGTGGCCTTTGTAGAATTGATTAATAAAATCATGATAGTATATTAGGATGACATGACAGCATATTCCAAAAAGGCTGAGGATCATTGTACACATTTAGAGAAAATTTTTATTAAAGCCTTAGAATATGGAATTTCGTTGAATCCTAAGAAGTGCCATTTCACAGTAATAGAGGGCAAGTTGCATGGTCACATAGTCTCAAAAGATGGAGTAAGAATAGATCTTGAAAGAGTAAAAGCCATTGACCAAGTTCCCATTCCTAAGAATGTAAAATCTATACAGTCATTCCTTGGCCAAATCAACTTTGTCAGGAGATTCATATCAAATTTTGCAGAAATTGTTAGTCCCATATCAAGAATGTTGAAAAAGAATTCAAAAGTGAAGTGAACAACAAAAACATTAGAGGCATTTGCCACCATTAAGAAGGCAATCAAAGAAGCCCCAGTTTTGATAGCCCCTGATTTCAGTAAGCCATTCCAACTATTCTCATTTGCCTCATATCATACAGTTGCAATAGTACTATTACAGAAAAATGATAAAGGACATGAACAACCCATTTCATTTTTTAGCAAATCTCTTCAAAATGCAGAATTAAAATATGACAGTTAAGAAATAGGCATATGCATTGGTGAAGGCAGTTAAAGCTTTTAGGCCGTACTTGGTGGGAGCTGAAATAATAGCATATGTGCCTAATGCTACAGTAAAAGATGTATTAGTCCAAACTAAGGTCACAGGCAGAAGATGCAGATGGATCAATAGAATTCAGGAGTTTAATATTGAAATCCAGATCACCAAACTAGTGAGAGGACAAGGTCTTGCTAGATTAATGGCTGAAAATAATCTCGAGGCTTCTTAGATTTGTAATGCTAATGATGTTAATAACACAAGTTCTAGCATTGAGCATACTCCATGATATACTGACATCATATATTATCTAAAACACATGAAATGTCCTAAAGGGTATGATGATAACTAGAGAAGAACACTTAAATTACAGGCTTCAAAATATGTATTTATTGATGGAGATCTTTACTGGAAGAATAGGGATGGTATTCTACTACTATGCCTAGATGAACATCAATCAAAACATGTCATGAAAGAGTTACATGAAGTTATGTGTGGAGGGCATTTATCAACAAAGACTATAGCTCACAAGATCCTGAGGGCTAGATACTATTGGCCTAGAGTTTTTAATGATTCATATCATTACATGAGAAAATGTGAAGCACATGCTAGAAATTTTGAAGAAAATTAAAATATCAGGGAGCACTACCCTTGAAACCCATGCAGGTGGAGGCTCCATTCTATCAGTGGGGAATTGACTTTATAGGTGAGATTGTAGAAAAATCAAGCAGAGGACACAAATGGATTTTAGTGGCAATGGATTACTTCACAAAATGGGTGGAGGCAATCCCAACTAAACAAGCAACAAGCAAGGTGGTGATTAAATTTTTAGTGGAAAATATTATATTTAGATTTGGCACCCCAGTGAGGTTGATTACAGACAACGGAATGTGTTTTAGGTCTGATGAGTTCAAAAAATTTTGTAATACACATGGCATCACTATGTCCTATGCTGCCCCTTATCATCCACAAGCAAACAGGCATGCAAAATCCAGCAACAAAAATCTTCTAAAAATTATAAAAAGAATATCGGAGGGAAACAAAAAGGCATGGGATTCAAAGTTGAGAATGGCTGTGTGGGCTGATAGAATTACTGTGAAGAGAACAATTGGAAGATCTCCTTTTGAACTGGTGTATGGAACACAAACAAGGATGCCATTAGAAAATCTTCTACCAGTTTACAAATTTATTCTTCAAGAGGATTTAAACACTCCTGAACCAATGGAGGTAAGAATAGAACATATTGCAGAACTTGATGAGACAAGGAGATTGGCTCAAAAGTGTAACATCAAATTGCAATCACAAGTAAAATACCTTTTTGACAAAAAGGCCAAGGACAAAAAATTTGAGGTAAATGACTTAGTGTTGATGTGGAATGCCAAATGCCAGGAAAAAGGAAAGCATGAAAAGTTTGAAGCCTTGTGGTTAGGTCCATTTGTTGTCTCTGGCAAAGGAGGAGAGGATTCTTACTATTTGTAAAATATGTCCAGAGAAGAGTAGGAACTACCAGTGAATGGGCAGTTTCTAAAACCTTTTGTAACGCCCTGCCATGAACACCTTAGAAGACAACACATCAATGCTATGCAATGTAGGATATATATATATATATATATTTGTATAAGATCACAAGGTAATGTTTAACAAATCGATGTGCATCATTAAACTAACAACTTGTCTTCTAAGGTTCCATGGGTGCATTACTTGACAAATTAATCAACATAATTTAACATACATTATTAACTAACAATAGCAAATCATTCTGAACCTATTGCATTAAATCAATAAACATTTACATCTCCATATCACAACATCAGATAAGTAATCATCAGGATCTAGTTCACAGTTACAATTTCTCCTCACATATGAGTACAACATTACATTGTTACATTATCACCTTTTGAATACATACATTATGAATCAACTAGTACACAAGACTAGTACATGAATATAGATCACTACCTTCTTAACTGGTACAAGATCTGATGCCTGAAACACAAGATATAACCCCCTCGCTCACGAACAATGGCAATGGAAAATACCAATGGATAAAAGCTCTTCCACCCGACCATGTGGAACCCTGAGGTCCACCCCCCAAGCTAGGAGATAACATAAGGTCCCACTTCAATAGACAGTCAGGTAGACAGAGGACTATAAGAAAAAAGATAACACATGACTCCAACAACACAAGTCAATGTCATAAACAACTCAACATCACTTCCAAAGGCAACACAATAGCACTTCCAGAGGCAAACACATAACAAATGGGTAGAGTACAACTAGGGAATGCTAGGCTGCAGTAGGGAGAGTGTCATCGCATGGTCCTAACATGGGTTACCCAGGCTATCTATCACCAAAAGCCGGCCCCCATCTATGGTTACCCTGGCAGCCTCTCTCTAGGCACCGGCCCCATAGGGTGACACATGCGGAATCAACATTCCTTTCATGAGGACAAGGAAGTTGATTTTGCCAACCACGGCCTTCTCATCTCATCCTTACCCTGAACGAGGACTACAGGCATGAGTGAGGCATCTAATTATCTTATTAGTGTGAAAACTACCCAACCCCTAGATTAATTATTAGGTTATCACTTGATTACCAACTTCCAATGGGTTACCCTGGCGGCCACTTTGGGCACCGGCCCCACATTGGAAGCCACTCCCCTATCTACACCTAGGAAACCCAATCCATCAAACATAACAACTATCATCGTAATAGCAAATATACATAACAATGCAAGGCATTAGCCATCTTGCAACCAATCACAACATAATAAATTACCAGAGCAAGGCATGGGTCCTCTTGCTCCAACATTTCAACCATAACAAGGTGTAATCCAGAGCAAGGCATGGGTCCTC
Source organism: Cunninghamia lanceolata (assembly GCA_027924645.1). Classification (NCBI taxonomy): domain Eukaryota; kingdom Viridiplantae; phylum Streptophyta; class Pinopsida; order Cupressales; family Cupressaceae; genus Cunninghamia; species Cunninghamia lanceolata. Next base: position 7,396,404 of record BSBN01000252.1, on the reverse strand, counting down.
TTGCTCCAAAGTTTACAATCATAAGTAAGGTGTAATCCAGAGCAAGGCATGGGTCCTCTTGCTTGGTCGTCACATCCACAAGAACCAAAGATAGAGAAAGGTAAACATTACATAAAACCAAACAAGTTCAATCCTTTACTTAAACCAATACAGTAGTTATTACAACTTTTGAGATGGACTTAACAATCTTGTCACGACATGATAACAACATAACCACACGAATTAGGTGCCCTGAACAAGGCATAATCCATCTTGCACATGAACCTTTCAAATAAGAACCATAAATGTAAGGGAGTCAACATCACATTAAGCCAACACATATACAACCATTACAAAATCACATATTCACAAAAGTCAAAACACAATAACATTTGCCTCTAGAAACTCAACCTTGACAACATGGCTCTATTACGACCTTTGATATGACTTACACAAGTTATACTATCAAAACCCAAATACAATATTTATAACCCTAATCTCCAACCATTGTACTTCAATAGATTAAATTTTATCTACATTATTATGTATTCATATTGGTTCTTATTTAACCACATTAACCAAGTGCAACAATTATGATTCTAACAATAATGTTTATTTTAAATCAATAATCAAATAACAATGTATAATAACATTATTCTGAATTTCTAATTTAATTGGGCATTTAACTAAACATCTCTCTCATCTTGAAATAATAATAAAATAATGATAATAATATAAATACCATAGATTATTGAATAGCAAATATTTTTTTTATCCCCTAATAAGCATAGGGACCAAAATTATCAAAATTTATCACCAAGAGTAGACAAAGGCCACCACCTTTTCAATAGTTATCATTCTCTTTCATAGGGAGTAAAACTCGAAATAAGATGTTAAGTAAGGACTTTAGAATCATTGATGTGGAGATTAAAGCCTTCAAGTTGGAGAGGATCCCCACCATGCACATGTTATTCACTTAACGTTACATGGATAAAGAGATTTGCTATAGTTTGAAATTTTTCGCTATCAATAAGATCATGCCATATCGTAAATGCGAATTGGGGAAGAATTGCCATTATAAGCTATCAAGCAAATAAGTGGGCCCCTCATATTTCCAAATAGATGCTATATGACCCTATATTGATATGTCAATGAACTCAATCATAAATGCCACATTAAAGGATCATTCTTACTAATACCAACATGTGGTAGATCACCATCAACACTAGAGTCCATATAAGTAACTATGTAAGTCTTGAGTACTTTCAACCTAAACAATGGGCCTACTTCGCTGATGAAAATAATTTGGGCATGCAGCAACTAAGGATTGGTCCATGCTACAACACCTCAAACCCTGATCTAATGATGATTTGGGCAAGTTAGAGTTTTCCATTCAAAAGAGATGTGTTTTTAGTAGTCTTTAAGATGCGGCATACAAGGAAGAGCTTACAGGATCATTTGTTGTGTAGAGAGGGTGCAGTGAGGATTTCAGATATATTACTGGTATCATGGAAATGTAATTTGATTACAATGATCATTTGTATGAAATGTGATTGACAAGAATAGAGGAGTATCAAGCAAGAAGCATTGAGCGCAATGAGAAATATGAATGCAAATGCCGGAGCACATCAGGTTATTTGGTCTAACATGCAGAATAATGCAAATTAACCTAAATGGTTGAAGACAAAGGCACCTAAAACTTTAATCAATTCAAGACATCATTTGTGGAATGAAATCTAAAATTTTTGCAAGATGGATTGCGGCAAGGCCGTTAGAAAAAAATACTTAACAATTGCAATTTCTGTTTGAACTGATAGAATGTCTCAAAATCAACATAAATAATTTGCAAATTAAATTCTTAGATGCAACGTATTTACTGGGTTGACAGATGCCTCAATGGGGAAAGTGGTTTGCAGAACTCTCAATTAGATTAATTAAAAATGGTTTCTAGAAAATTCCAGGCAGCTCGTAGAATGTAAATGTACGGGCAATGCACATGCACCATCTACAAAGAGCCTTAATGATAACCTCTCATAGCACATCGCAATGGTTATAGGATAAGAAGAAAGTGGATTAGTTGGATAGGCCTAAAAAAAATATAGAATGCCACGATTGCAGGATATGTTCAAAGCGGATTCGTTGACAGCCTTAAAACTTTTAAGCAAGTGCAACCGGTACACATGTATTCAAAATGTAGAAGCATACATGAAGCACATGAACTGTTTGACAAAATGCCTCAAGAAGTGTAGTATCACAAAACGCAGTGATTGCAGTATACACAGAAAATTGACGTGTTGAAAAGGCTTTAAAAATTTTCAAGCAAAGGTAGTGGGTAGTGTAAATCTAGACTCCACATCCTTTACCAGCATCCTCCCTATTGAGCCAAACGAAATGGGAGTTTTGGACAGGGTATGGACATCCATCACCACATAAAGAATAAAGAGATTTTGTCTGATGATAGATCATGGAGTGTGATCCAAACATTGAGAGAAAAACTTTCACACAGTTCAATCCTGAAGCACTCATTTTGGACTGTGGAAATCTGATGTCTATTATATATATAAAAAAAAGTTGAATAAACTTCTGGTGACTTAAAATAATAAGGTCTTTGATCGAATAAGGAAACATAAACAAAACATGCGAAATGTTTGACACATTGTCCCCAAGGAGATGCCATTTTTGAAATCCATTATGTAAAGTTAGATTCTACTCCCTTTGTGGCGCCCTCCCTACTGCTTCAACATGAGAATTTTGATTTAGGGGAGGACGTCCATAGAGGCATAATGATACAGGAATTTCATCAAGTAACAAGATCACAGCCTTCACCAATTTGGGAGACGATTTCACCACACCCAAAGGGTAACCAATAATTTCTAATGAATTGCAAACAATAAATCAGGCAACTAAAAAAGAATGTTTGATTCACAAATTTGATAGCGCCCTCCTTTACCGGCGCTAGGGATTGCGCTCTATCCTCATCAAGGATATTCTTCTAGTCATATATGATAGGGAAACTCTAAGACTACAATAGTTTGTACTACTATGAGGGCCATAGCTATAATTTGGGATACCAACCCCAAACAGATTTCTTGGAATGAAATCAATAAATTTTATTACCTAAGAAGAAATAAAATATATTAGGCCTAATAATCACAGTTTCTGCTAAATTCATTGGAGAATTCATCTATTGCAACAGCCAATAAATTTTGATAGAGGAAAACAAACACCAGTACTGTAACAAAATATTGGAATGACACAGCACTTCCATTGCATACCAATAAACATTTTAAACTCTAGATTAATATGTAACAAGCTTAAGTCTAAAAGAAATAGATTACCAGTACTGCTGTCTCTACAGACCTGACAGAAAAGAAAAATAGAAATCTTCGTTGAAGTTCCTTCTAGGCCCAAAGATTTTCCTCTCTTCCTTTTTCTCTAGGAAAAAAAAAAAAACCAAGAATCCCCCATTTTCCCCTTCTCAGAAGTAGTTTTTCATGCGATATCCAAGTTAATACCACTAGGTGGAGTCAGTTTTTTTTTTTTTGACAAATCCTTGTTTTGGAAGCTATAGTGGAATATTGTATTGTGACTTAAACTATATATATAAAAAGGAGAGCACCTTTCTTCTACAAAAACTAATAGTAGTGTATTGTGAAATGGACTCTAAAATGTAACCGAAGGGCATCTTTCTTCCACAAAATTCATGCAATGGGAGGGCATCCTTCTTCCACATAATTTAGGCCAATTTACCATAGCAGAAAATGTAAAACTTGAATCGTATTTGGGTCTACCTCTGCACACATTCAATGCCAGGAAATCTCAACCCAAAACCAACCCAATCACTTATAATCCAGCATGTCAGGAGATTAAGAAATATGAAAATGCAGAGGCCCTATTAATTATTTGAAAGATTTTTTTTTATGTGATTTTGAAAAAGAAGGGAAAATAAACAATTTGTGTAAAAACAATATATCAACCCCATGATAGATCACTTAATTCACAAATTATGAACTAACCCTATTGCATAAATGACGTACTAAAATATGAAGCAAATTCCTATAATTTTTGGACTTCAATATCCAACTCATGAATCATCAACATTAATCCATATATCTAAAGGTTCAACACGTTACCTTTCCCAGTTGTTCTCTATATCTGATGTTGTTCTCCAGCTATTTCCTATATTGGGTGCCCAAGTAGTAGGATTATCCACACCCCATTGCCAACGCCTTCATACAACATAGACCATATGCCTCAGGCTCTTCTCTGTGCCTTCAACCAACGAAATCGAATGCCCACTCTGATCTTTGAGATAGTTGTCTGGCATAATTGTAGATCATTTGCACTGTGATCAAGCCTCTTCTGTAACAAGTTTAAGTTAATTTGAATAGGGGAATCACTGGGGAAGTTCGGCATTTGCCTCCTATTATTCTAAAAAATACGAATTCTTTAAACTGATTTCTACACCTCCAAAATGCTGCAATCGGAAAATCAGATAAAAAATGCAATAAGATAACCTCCTTCATTTATCTTTCCAAGGCTGTCTATGCATGCATTTTGGTAGAAGGGATGAGGCACGTGGCCTGTTCGGCAGAGAGCCTGCAAGAGGTGTCACTCACCGAAAGCCTTATATTTTTATAGTCTTAGAACCATAGCACGTATTAGTTATATATATTTCATTTGCATATATTAATTTTATCAAAACACAAACCAATTGAGCATAAGATATGTTGAATATCTCAACATTTCTTAGATAAAGTAATTAATAATAGATAAGGCCAATATCTAAATAATAGATAAAAGTAATTAGAAAAGGAATAATATATATTTATGATGACAATAATCTTGACCTTTACAGTCATGACTACTATTCAAATTTATAAATACCCTCAATTAAATCGATTTAATAATAGTAATAAAATAATTCATATTCAAACAACTTAAATAATTATCTTGAACTAGGTAATTGTCAATTACCATTTTAATCTTATTAAATATTGATAATAATAATGATAATATGATGTAACCTTGTTAAGTATCTTAGTGGATCGAATGATAGTATGGCTATCTAACGAAATCTGGGCATACAACCTAGCCCACTGAGTAGGACAACCGTCAAAACCCAAATCAAACATGTTCTCAAAAAGACCAAATCAAACATGTTCTCAAGTTAGGCCAAAATACACTTAGCCAACAAGCTCCATCAAATATAAATCAACTGCAAGACCGACATACTAACAGAACTAATAGGTTGACTAGACATGTCATGCATCCTGATTGAGGATAATGACTTGGGATGTGGGACCTTAAGTTATCTCCGAAGCAACGTATCCATTGGGTTCAAGGCACGCTCAGACCTGTTAATTCAGGTGGAGTCGATGCTTGGTACCTACATCCTACAACAATTGTCATGGTCAAGCATGTATAGATGCATATAAGCTAGCACTAGGTGGAAAAAGGAATCGCAACATCGCAGGGCACTCACAAGTGAGTGATGCGACATCGTCCCTTCACATCATATCAATCTAGATTAGCTCAACACATAATCATAACCAAATCAAATCTATCTCTTTATCTGAACAGAACCCTACACTTAACATACAGGTGCATGAAATCATAAGTGTCAAAAGTACCATCATAACAAATGAATCTAACAGAATCAGTCACATGGGATCCATTCTAATATATAACATTTGTAGTAAGATCGACATCTTAATCATTGGAATGCAAAACAATATCAAAACCTGCATTATTAGTGCCACAATAGAGATTATCAATAAAACACATTAACTATCATATGAACCCACACATGGATGAAGCATCTATCTATATAGTACAACATCAGTTGTTTACCTTACCTTGAATCTTCCTGTTATTTTACTTTCACCTTCATGCACCTTGCCCATTTCACCTATACACCCAAGGTGAGAACGGAGGGGCACTACACCTTTCTTTTCATAAAAATATCAGAATCATGCACAAAGAGAAATAAGTGTTGCCAATGCATGGACAACTCTTAAATAATTCTCGAAATACTTTTATTCCATGCATAGTAGTTTAGGGTAATCAAGAAAGATTAGGATCTGCCAGTACATGGACAGTCCTATGAATCTCTCAACAATAACATAAATCTATTCCATGTACAGTAGTATAGGATCATCCCCATCATTATCACTTCCATCTCCCATTCTCATTTCATCCATATATAAATTCCTAAAACTCTGTAAAGTTGTCATCCCAAAAAAATAAAACACATGGTCTACTCCCCCAAGAGATCTGAATTCTTGTTATACCCGCAAGGGATATACATCCCAGACAGAGCCACTGTTGGAATAGGAAAATTTCAAAATTTTCCTATATTCCTACCCACCCCATGTCCAACCAAATTAGAAAATCATACACCCAAAATCATAATAGCAGATGATAAATTCCATAAATATCACATGATTTTCATCACAAATAATTGTTTCACCCCTCAAATTGTAATATAACAAGGGACCTCAGTTCCTTAATTTCAGCGAGACCTTGGTGTCTTCTTTATACCCATCCATGTTCTATTTGAAACGGGCTAGATGTGTATCGGCATGAGAATTATGGTCAGAGAGAAAGCTTCAGAGATCTCTAATGAAAGGAGTAACACCGATGACCCTTCATTGGAGAGAGAATTCCCAGTCATGCCGAGTTAATCAAAAGTGAGGACTATTGGCATAAGAAAAAAATATTGGAGAATACTCTGAAAATCCCCAACAGTATAGATCGTACTGATAAAAGAATTCGGTAGGCCTCTTGCCAAACTACCCATGGAACGAGTGGAACTAGTGATCATCGGGAAGATACACATCGGGGAAAGAAAATAAAGTGTCTCCGACCTTATGATGTCTCAGTGACCAAAGGGCATTGTTTCAGCCTAAGTCACACCAACATGTATGGAGGATAAAAATCATCAGCGAAAGGGAACAAGTCGGAATAAAGTTTACAAGTCTTGCCGAACTGATGGTCACGACGATGAAGGATTTCGGTAACATGCTATGATGATCACTCCAATGAAGGATATAAAGAAAGGTATCGGGGAAACAACCATGATCGAATAGTTTGAATCAAGTCATCTCAATGTCATATGTTGTTCCGTTGATAATAATGGCCACACTCATCGATAAGACTCTTTCCAATAGATTGTAAGGACAAGTGATATTGGTATTAATTACCTGGGTCTTGCCAATTCCACTAACCTACCATGTAAAGAGAATCTGATGAGCTTGTCGACAAGACTCATGCCGATATTGATATCAGAGACACTTGAAATATGAGAGGAAGATGTTGTTCCCATAGTGATAAAGTAAGTCAGGCTAACAACATCCATGCTCATTTCTATATCAGGTAGACCTTGAAAAGTCTTGCCGATATGAGTTTATATATATTTTTATAAAAGATGACATCGAGGAGACAAAATGAAGGGTCACAGTGATTGATCCACCTGCAAATGTTCACACCATAAGAAGATATTAAATCACCCTAACATTACAAAAGTTGCCATGCAAATGTGGACGAGGATATGGGATAGCATTTTTTCCCATTCTAGTTATATTCATTTTGAAGAGTACTATGTAAAAGTGTTGTACATATATTTCAATCATCCTTGTGAATATTCAGTGTTAGATGAAATAAAGAGGTTTCTCAGACCAAAAGATTTTGGTGGTCCTCTAACTATCACCCACAACTGGGGAGATTGGTAGTGTTTTGAGGATTCAACCATGGTCAGAATTTATGGTTTTGAAGATACCCCATTTATATTGCCCAAGACAGTTCTTGACAGAACTACCTACTTAGAGATAGTCAAGCAAATGAACTGCTCTAATGTGATGAACTTGAGCTCCTATGACAAGCAATCCTTCATGCCTAATACTCTGTGCTTTGGGGATTTTACTATGGTGTCTAAAGAGGGTTATGGTCTCATCATGGATAAATTGATGCATTACAACATGAGATGTGTAGGGGCAAGAAAAGGATTTGATCTTGAGGGTTTCATTGATCTTGCTAGGAGAAAACAAAATCTTAGTGGATATACACATATTCCTTATCCACATGATGACATTATCAGGAATATGGAAGAATCTGAGATTGAATTGGCGATTGAGAAGCAAAATAGAGAACTAGAAGAGAAGAAGAAATAGCTTGCAAAGATAGAGTTGTTGTCCTCTGGTGATGAGGGATCTACAGGAGAAGAAGAGCCACATGAACAAGCAACTAGAATATCTAAATGAAAAATGGAATGTTATCAGTCTCCTAATAAAGAGCAAGATGAAGAGGGGCCTAGTGATGAGGACCCAAGACAATTAGCATATGATTCTTTTATTGCAGATGATCAATTTATTCATTCTAAAGAGTTTAAATCATTTTTGTATAAATGCAAGGGTAAAGAGATTAGGGAATCAGTTGATGATGTCACGGCTGACAATAAAAGACAATTAATTGATATGTTAAAAATAATAGTAGATAATGAATTGAAAGCTATGACTCCTAGTAGAGGTAGACAACTACTTAGAGAAGCAGGCGTCATGATATTTCCTAGTCTTGATATAAATTCTACTCTGGTGTTTGATAGTTTTTTGCACAATACTAATGACAAGTATAAGCTCACTCCTGAGGGTGTCATAGAGGTATACATGGGTACCAAATATAACAACGATGAAAACTCACTCATGATATGGGCCTTGTACCCTCCTCATAAGAAAATGGCAATTATAGATACTGAAAAAACTTTTGGACATGTTATGACCTTGAAAGCAGGGGAAACTGATCCCTTGATTAATGCAGATATTGGTATAAATGTTGCAAAGTTAAATAAGGCACAGGCTCAGATGCTAATCAAGGAACGGGATGCATATAAACTAAGTTCTGAAAGATTAACAAAAGAAAATGATTTCTTGAAAGATACTGTTAAGAATACCTTCAGAGGATCAGTGAAAAGGTTAACTCAAGGAGAGAGCTCACAAAGCGCCCAATCCCCATCTGTTGATCAGATAGCTTAGGTTCAAATTGACACACTTGCAATAGTGCTACATAATAGGCATGTTAATATGATATATTGGATTAACAAATTTTGGGATGTCTATTCTAAAAACTATAAGGTGATCCAAGAGTACGAAAGGCTAGACAACAGGCTTTAGGAGAAACTCCATGAGATACAGAGTAGGGATGTTTCTAACACTACAGGTGCTTCTAGTGCAAAAGACTTGATTGAACAACATCAGAAATATTATGACCAACTTAAAAATGATGCCAAGGAATGTATTGAGGCTTCAAAAGCAGGTGTACCCATGTTGTTCAGAAACGACAAAGAGCTAAAGAGCAAAGATGAATGGAGTAAAGAGTGCCAAGTGATATTGCATGAAGCCTTAGGAGCTCTCAAGGATAAAGACTGCATCTGGGGAAGCCTGCAAGCATCTGGAGAAGATGGTGACGATGGATGTGATCACAAGGAATGCTATTGAGTTTACTGATACACATTGTAGCCAAGAATGCCTGGATCACATTGCTCAGATATATTTGTGGCTCAGCAGGGCTTAGGATCATTTTCTTTGTTTATTGTTGTGTTAATCATTTTAATTCCCAAAAGACATTTTGAAGAGTTATGTCTCTTCATAAGTATTTCTATATAAGTTAAACATATGGTGATGAATGATCATCAGTAGTAGGAGATAATAGAAGTTCATAATATTTTTAAAGATCATGTTGCAAGCATTTTATTGAAGAAGTAAATAGAAGATCTTTGATTCTGTGGTTTTATTATGGCATCAATTGTTTGTTAAATTTATTCAATTATATGGTTGTCTCCAGTTTAGTATTTCCTTGTTATTCAAATTAATATATCAAGTATATATTTAATTTGTCAATGCACATTTGTTGTATTTGTGTGATTGGAATAATTGGTTTCCATAAAAGGAATTAAAATCCTTCTGGTCAGTCACAGTAATCTAGAAGTATTGATTTGGATCACTAAGAAGAACCATATAATTAGGATTATCATTCTGTCTCCAAGTTGATATTGTCTGTTGTTCTTGTATAATTCATTCAATTGGTTCCTTCAAGAAAGGATTAAAAATTCCTTTTGGTGAATACCAAGAAATCTGATTTTGTCAATTGGATTATTAAGAAGATTTTGTCAATCATTTCCCTACATGTTTATACAAGTTATAAACTAAAGTATTGTTCCAAACAGTTAGAGTTACTGCCCACTATAAGCCACTGGTCTTAGATTTTCATTTGACTATGTTTACCCAATAAAGGCACTAGTCTTACTTATTTTAATAGTTAAATTCATTTATTAGTTTTTACCTTGATATTGCTTATACAATTTATACCAATCATCATTTAAACATTAGAAATAGAATTAATTAGCAAGATTTCATCTGCTCTACACCATTTGCCACTATGAGTAGATCTCTTAACTTAGTCAAAACATTTACATTCATCTAATCTGCTTCAACTTCCAAGGTCCACCCGCCTAGGTATAGCAGTGCCTAAAGTGCAGGGATTCATTAACCTTATAAGTTAAATCCATCAAGTTAGTTCAAAAACGTTGCCAATCTGATCATAGAATCTGGCATCTTCTTAGGATTTGTAACCTGCATTTTTGAGACCTAACACACTGACTTGTGCTAAAAAGGAGTTACTCTGCCTAAGTTGGTAGAAGCCAAATTGTCGCTAGTCAGTTGAGACTGATTTCAATGCTTTCTCTATAAAAGTTGGTAGGAGCTGAAATCTGCACTTTTCTAGTAGAGGTCAAATTCACCACTTTTCACATTGCGCTAAAACCCTATTGGACCTGATTTCCGCGTTGGCGACCGAGAAAATGTCAAAAGTCAATTTTGATAGTTTGTACGGCCATTCCAAGGACAAATCAGATCATGACACATGTCAAGAGCATGAATGAAGGGCGGTGGCCACCAAAGAGGTGTATAAATTCATGGGATTTGTTCTTTGTTGGGACTTCTCCTTAGTAGTACATTTTTTTGGTGTCATCCAGAAATTTCTCTATATTGCACGATCAGCCTGGTCTACATCTAGATGTTGTAAGGCTGAGGCCAACATGTTTTGATGTTCATTATACTCATGTTGTAATCTTTCTCCTACAGATTAATAAGAATTATTGTTGTTTTTCTATTGTTGTTTGTTGTGATTTGCTAGTTGCTACTTTGTTTAGTGGTCTGATAAGACTCCTGAACCTTGACCTGCATTACATTTACATGCTAACTAGGAGCATGGAAAAATAAAGCCAAGAAAGAAAAACAAAAGGAAAAAGATGTGGCAAGTGATAAGAGGGATAAATAAGTCATCTTTCATGTCAAGTGGTTTCTTCTTTATGTCATGTGTAACCCCAATATAGGGTGTTTTGTGGTTAACAAGACCAATTTGTTGATGCACATTATTTGTTTTCCCATGATTCATTTTATCAAGTGAGGGAGTTTTATGATCATGAGTATCTATAGTGTTTATTGAGTCTTTTCTATAAATTCTTAATGTTGGAATTAGACCAAACAACTGAGAGGGGGGGTGAATCAATTGTCACACAAAATAAACTTTTTCTTCCTTTTGTGTATGAGGAAAATTGACTATGATAAACTAAACAAATCAAAAACCCAATAACATAAAGAGAACCGATCTAAATAAAAGCCATTAATAATAAATCATTGAAATATGCAAGTTTTTACCGAGATTTGTATTGTTCCCTTTGGATGAATGTGGATTGCTCAATAGTATTGCAAAACCATGATTGCAACAAGCAAGTAGTGTGCTCAAAGATCAATGTCAAGAGATCGTGAAGTTGCTCAATCGATGCGATGTATGCTCAAAGCGCTATTAAGTATGCCTGAGAATAAGTGATCGAAGATGCTTAATGAAGGAGATGAGGGGGGTTTATATAGGTTTCAATAGAGATCGATCAATGGTCCAGATAATTTAGAAGAATCAACAGAGGATAACAATTGAGGAACGTGCAACGAATAAGAAGAAGACAAGTGTCATACAAAAGCTATTTTATTTGAGTTAAACACTTTCTTTTCTAAAGATAAGACATGCTTTTCATAAATTAGAAAGTTTTTTTCTAATTTAAGAGAAATTGATAAAAACAAGGTCGAGTGAATAGATAACTCAACTTAAGATTTGCTTTTGCATGATTTGAGAGAAATTAAATAATAAATTATTTAATTTTGTGTGCATGGAGAAGAAGACTTATTTTTAGAAGATTTGAAAGATATTTGTAGATAAGAAAGCAAATTAAATAAATAAATTTATTTAATTGTTGTGCATGATTTGGAAGAATAAATAAAATATTTGATTTATTTTATTTTTGAAGATTGAGAGGATTTAAATAAATTTGATTTGATTTATTCAAATTTAGAAGAATGAATTTCATTTAATTAAATAATTGGGAATTATTTAATTGTTCGGATAAGAGGGAATTTGTGATGAATTAATTAAATAATGGGATTTATTTAATTAATGGAGACTTGAGATTTGGAAAGAAGATAATTATCTAATTAAATAATTAAAATTATTTAATTGTGGAAGAATATAGAGGAATTTGATTTAATTAATTAAATAAAGAGAATTTATTCAATTAATGTCGAATTTTAGGAGTTTTGGAAGAATTTGTTGAAATTAATGAAATTAATTAAATAATTAGATTATTTAATTAATGTTGAATGCGGGTGATTTGACATATTAGATGAAATGCAAGTAGTGCAACGACTTGTTCATTTTAAGGTGTCTACACCTTTAACCTTCTTTATTAACTTACTATCAGATTAATGATGTAAACATTAAAGCATAGATGAACATAGGAACAGAAACATAAGCAACACACTTGACACCAAGATTTTGACATGGAAACCCGGTTAAGGGAAAAACCACGGTGGGGGTTAACCCACAAAGATTTTGTACCCTGTTAAAAGTACTTTTAGAAAAATAGAAGGCACATGCCTTCAGTCACACTACCCAGAGCTCATTGCTCAAAAGAGAGGCTCACTACCTATAGAATTCATTTAGAACAAAAAGAATTAACTGAGAGATATCATCTACTTCATGTCTGGTTCAATTTCATTGAATGCTCACAAAACTTCTGCTTTGCTTCCAAACTCTTCTTCACTAAATCTTGACTCTATTCTACTTTTGTTCTTCTACTCCTTCTCTCCTCTGTTCTTCTTCTAATCCTTTCTTCGGATTTATATTTCCACACAAGGATGATTTTCCACAACTCATCAACAAGTATTTATACAGTTCATCAACCTTGGAATGAACATCAAGGTCGGCACTATAAACAACTGACTTAATGCGAATCACTAAGTTGTCAGCCAAACATAATTGGGACTCAGATATTCCTTGATCAACACTCCATGCTTCATAGGATTTCTTTTAGAACATCTGCAACATGCTTGAATTATCCGATTGGCCAAGACTAGGAAGAACAACAACACTAAGAAGAAAATCTTTATTGACAAGCTCAAACCTCAATGTGGACCTCCAAAATAGAAGTCACACAATCTAGAGACTTCCACAAGCACATTGAATTCAACAAAAACATCCACACTTCTCCAAATTATCCAATTCACTTGCATCTTCCTCTAGAACCTCAAGAACACTATCTGCCATGACTGTCACATTAGAAAGATTACTTTTAGATTTCCAAACCATGAACCACTTGAATGAATGATACAGACTAACTTCCCAAACCTACCTTCAGATCCACAGATCATCATTTGACATATCCGGAACAATCCAAACCTCTTTTCTATCACTTTGTCTCTTCTGAATATTGCAGGAACCAATTCTATTCAGATGGTCATAACTTCTTCAGATCTTAATGTGAACCTCTCAAATCTTAACTGGAGCTTCATCAAACAAACCTCTTCATAGCCATATGGTCTGCATACATTGATCTTTATTAATTTTCTCAATATCCTCAGCAATCCGGTCTTCCATACATGCAGCAAATTAGGATACAGTTGACACCAATGACAACAAGAATATGTTGACATCAATGACAACACTACTTAAGCACATATTTGCAATACTTAAATGTTATGTTGGAATTCAATGCATCTATCTTTATAATATCCATGTGTAAGCTTAGGAGGTATGTGAGGCTATTATAAGGGAACATCTTGACCTTTAGCTATATTAGGAGAGGATGGAATAGGGTGGAAGGTGGGTTTAGTAGATGTATAATGCATGTGGATATTAGGAGAAAAATGCTCAAAAGATAAATTATTAGAGAACATTACTAAATATATAATATCCTCATGTGAACTAGGGATAGAGAAATAGTCAATGAAATCATGAGCCAAATTCATGAATTGTAAATAAATTAAGATACATCAAACCACTATAAAGATTTACTATTCAAGTATAATCTAAACTCACAAATATTGTAATATGTCATAATTAGTCTTCATAATGAGAAATTAGATATGATTTTAAATTCAAAGCGATATCCATAGAACCATCATAATAATAATGTAATAACTCCTCACTAAAACTCATAATATCATCATGTAATGTAGGAAGATGCATTGGAGCATGCATAGTACCTAAAAGAGAGGGTAATAAAATGTCATCAATATGTATGCCATCATCATGGGAGGTATCGCTATGTGAAAATCTCTCATGAATATTTATAAAGTTTTCATGAGGTGTATAAGAATCATCATCAACAAACACATCATCATGTATATAATGAGTTAATTATTTTAAAGCACATGCATTTCTATATATAGAACTATCATGACTTGTAGGAGGAATTTCATCATAAGGTGCATTAATGCCATATATAAGAAAAGGAATTTTACCTCCACAACATGATGTATCATTCATAGCAATAGAAGGTAAAGGTGTTGTTACCTATTTTGTCTTGTCATCCAAATAGGTGAACATTAAGTGTTTTAAGTTGAACTTAACTTTCAGGTTGAGGAAAGAAGGGATAAACTCTAAGTTTTTTGCCTAAGGAAGTTTTTCCTTATCAGCAAAACTAGTGGTTCACGAACTCCTCGATTTGCCGACGGGTGGAAAAGCTGATAAAGCATAGAGGTGCCAAAAGAAACACAAAGAAGAAAAGAAGAAAGTTTCGCTTAATCACCGAAATTATGAGTTCGCAAACTCGCTAGTTCACCCACCGGAAAGTTCGCCAATTAGAGAACCTAGCAACAAAGTGAAGAAAGACAAGGAAAGAAAATGGAAAGGTTTACCTTATTGGAAAAATAAGGAATTGGCAAACTCTGCAACTCAGCAACAAAAGAGAGAATATAAGACAAGTTTTGCTTTATTGGTGAAATTATGGGTTCATGAACCAAATGGTTCACTGACTGGCAAGTTTTTTGATTAGCAAACTCACCAATGAAGGGTAAGGAGAAGATAAGGAAAAATGAAGAATCGCTGACAAGGAGAGAAAGAGGTTCTCAAGGCACCAAATTTATCGATAAAGGGATTAAAAAGCTACTTCAAAACATGCATAAGAGCATGTAGATGATGCAGAAGGAATCAAATGATTTGAAAGAAAGTTGTTAGGGTTTAAAGCAGTTTTTTCAACATGCAAAAACATGTAGAGTGATAGAGAGACACTTCCAGCTAGTCAAAAAGCATGCGGCAAGCGCATGCAGTCAAAGCCATCAATCAAGGAATGGATAAGGGTCAACTTCATGTAGTTTTAAAACAACTTTAGAGTAGTTAAACAACATATAAAACAAGGAGATAAATTTGATTCTAGATGTCAAACTCCCATGCAGCTTTAAATCATAAAAGTCAAGACCATGCAAAGTGTTGCGGTCATGCAGAAAGCAGATGCCCTCTTTTTATGTACTCTTTGTTTATAAAAGGAGGATACACTACATTTAAGAGGGGGGATTTATTTTTCAGGAGCTAGTTCTTTTAGTTTTGCTAAAGCGTTGTAGCCAAAACATAGGCTCTTCCTGAAGAAAGAATTATATTGTAACATAAAGCAAAGGAAATTTTCCCAATCACATTTATTTTACATGTTTTTTAGATCTATAGAGGTTGTTTTATGTACCTTTCAATTCAATAAAGGAGTACTTTCAACTTTTCATGACTGTCACATTATGTAGATTGTAGAATAGTTGATGTTTTCTGGTGATACATTGATATCCCTAAAATCTTGTTCTATTCCTCATTTACTTTAAGGCATAAAGTCATATAAATGTGTAGGTCATGGTTTGTTGGATGAGCAGGGATATATTTTAGTTGTGAAACTATCTTTTTTCCTTCTAAAATATCATCCAAGCAAAAATCTTCTTTCCATGAAATACTTATGCTCAAAAATATGTCAAATCATTGGATTGTGTGAGTTACAAGCTTAGTTATTGAATGTATTGTGTATGTGTAGCAGTGCTATTGGTCCTTACAATTTGGTGCATCACCTCTTTATGTTTTAGGCTTTGTTTATGTTATCTCTGTTGCAAGTATGTGCCTAATCGATGTTGTCATTAATGTCAACATTTTCTTGTTGTCATTGGTGTCAACTGTATATTATTCTATTACTTGTTTAGAAGATTTGTATGTTGAGGATATTGAGAAAATTAGCCTCTCCAAAAGAAACAAGTGAGTTCCAGAGAATGTAGTACAGACAGTGAGTTGTATGCTGAAGAACCGTCCGGTAAACTGCTCTGCATTTATTCCTACTTGAAGATCGTGGCCTATGGATTGGAAGTAAGTTAGAAGTATGTCTAAGGATTCTACATTCTATGTCTAAGCCATCCACATGAAGATCTAAGTGAGTTGTGTTCACCAGAGTGAAGACTACTTTTTCTATAAGTTCAGTTGAGACAGGAAGATAGTATTTGGCTCCGCATTCCTTTGCAATAAAGTATTTTGATTTGTGGTTCTAGAGGGAAGTTTGGGATTATGATAAGTACCTACAGTTGCAATGGCTCATGGTTTGGTGGTCTGCAAGCTATCTTTCTTTTATGACAGTTGAAGACAGTAAAGTTCATGTGTTTCAGTGAGAATATTCCTATGGATAAAGTGGTTAAGGTTCGTGCGGTTGCTCCTAATGATTATAGCATGCTTGTGGATGTCTCCTAATCATGTTCCTATCTAGACTTTGGTCTGCATTTAGAAATTAATATGGTGTGAGAAGATTGTTCCCAGATAACGTAGCGTGTAACTAGTCTTGGCCGACCTGGTTGATCCCAGTGATTGCGGAGATCTCTACAAGATTGTGGAAGCATGTTGTGGCATGGAAGATCATGTTTGAGTCCCAACTAAGGCATGGCATGATCCACATTTCATTCCCTTTGCATGATGTTGTAATAGGTTAGGACCTATTTTGTAAATATTTGTAATACTGACTTTGGAGATTGTTCCAATGGTTGATGCAGACCTTGATGATCATTCCAAGGTTGATGTAATGTATAAATACTTGTAGTTGAGTCATGGAAAAGAGTCCTTGAGTGAAAATGAGAATATATTAAGAAAGGTCCAAAGGCAGAGTAGAGGAGAGGGTAGAGGAAAGAAGAGGAAGAGTAGAATAAAGGAGGAGCAGAGTAGAGGAAGAGAGGATCTGAGGAATTATTTATTCACAATACAAAAAGGTGTTGATCATGGCAGTGAGTCTGGCAGTAAGCCACCAGTAGGGTTTAACATCCCTCAGGGTTTAACAACCCTTATTGTAATCTTGCTAGGTTTAGGGTTGAGGCAGTGAGTCTGTTAGACATAGTTGTTCATCATGCCAGTAAGCTAGTATGTTTAGGCCCGTGGGGTGACCAAGCCTGAACATCACTATTTCAAGATTGCAATATATATTGAGAGTTAATCCTCTCCATGGTTTTTCCCCACCTTGGGGTTTTCCACGTAAATCTGGTGTCTCTTGTATTTGATGTATCTATGGTTAAGTTTCTGATTTCATGCACTCATTGTTAAAGCATAATAATTGTGGATAAGTGATGAATGTTTAATTGCAGAAAGTGTTTAAGTTTTTGTGACAACTGATTCACCCCCCTCTCAGTTGTCTGACGCATATCAACAATTGGTAGTTGAGCCAATTTCCTCTTAAGAAAGTTTAACAACTTGAGGAAGATCCAAATTATTTTACAAGAAGGAAGTGCCACATTTTGATGGAACTAATTATGTTCTCTGGAAGGCTCAGATGGAAAGCCATCTTCTTTCTCTTGGTGTCAAAGTTTGGAAAGCTACAAAAACAGAATACACCATACCTCAAAATGGTCTGACGATTGAAGATGAAATCAAAGAGTATGAGATAGCTATCAAGGCAAGGGATTCTTTGCTAAGCTCATTAACCAACTCAATACTAATGAAAGTGGTGGATCTTGAAACTATGAATAATATATCAGAAAAGTTGAAAAATCTATATGAAGGAAGCCAAGTTACAAAGTCTGAAAGTGAAATATGAAATCTTGAAGATGAACAATGATGAAAACATATCATCTTTTATTTAAAGAGTTGATGAACTTGTTACAGGGATAAAAGCCATAGGTGAAACTCTCGAAGAAAAGGAAATTGTTATGAAAATACTCAGATCTCTGCCCAAGTCCTACTATCACAAAGTGGCCGCGATTGAAGAATTCATGCAAGTAAAAATAGTTAATAGGGATCAGTTGCTTGGTAAGCTTATTACTTTCGAAATGAGGGAGTTAGATGATGCTTTGCCAAAAGTTGAGACTACCTTCAAAGCCAGTACTCTTGAAAGTACTTGTCATGCACACATTTCCCATGCGGTCACAACACGTATTCACACGTGTCATGTCCACATGCGTCATGTGGTCATGATATGAACTATCAAAAATTTTCTCTTACTACTTTGAAAACCCCCTCGCACACATAAGCGTGCTCGGTGGCGTATGCTTAAGGAGTAAACAAAGCAGTTGTTAGCAGGGTATTACACTCACGAATTACATTTGTACAACAGTTGTTTTAGGTGATAGATCATTTTTCAACAAAGCACGATCATTTGCCCTCTCTTCCGTTTCTCTAAAATATAATTTAAATATATATATATACCGCCATTATCTCAGTTCACTTTAACTCACAATTTCTTTAATAAGTTCCTTAACTGTAAAGAAAGTATAGAATATATATATATATATATATATATATATATATATAATTTGTTAAAACAAATTACTATCCAATAAATCATTAAAAACAGAGCAAAGAGTTAATTTTTTTTTTTTTTACAAATATAAACATTGTATTTCCGAATTGCAACTCTAAGTTTAAGCATCTATTCAATTCGTATTATACAATATGCATAAATAAATCCCACTTTTACTATTCACTATTCACTATTCACTTTTACTATTCACTATTCACTATTTACTTTTACTATTCACTATTCACTATTCACTATTCTATTACTATTCACTATTCATATTAAGGCAAACTTTTAATATGAGATTAGTTTCTATTTAACTCAATTACACAACTTTAATCCAATTTTATTTCCTTTCCAAATGGCAAAACTAAACAAACAATAAAACTACAACTATCAATACAATAAGGAAGTAATTTCCTCACAACTCCAAAATACCAAATGATACAACAAAAGAGAGAGAATGTTCTCCTCTTGTAAAATCAACAAGGATGAAGCTATTAAAAGACCAAGCTCCCTTAAGAGTAAAGGAAAATAAAATATTTTCTAAGATCCAATAATCTTCTCCAAGCTTCACCATAAGCTCCCAGAAAACCTGCATATCACACAAGGGAAGAAACACCACACAAGCTGCTCTTCTCCCTACCGTAGACCCGCAAGAGGGTCACCCCCGAGCTAGGGAGATCATCCACACACCTAGGGGATTCAATACCACTTCACAACAAAATAAAAACAACACACCAAAACACAAATACACCCATAGATATTTACACAACACAAAACTCATCCACTGTGAGTTTAAAGAGGGGTAGGAGAGTGGACACACTCAACTCTAGAGTGTCACCCTTCAATTAAATTTCAACATAGTTTCCTTCTCATGGACTCAAGCCAACTTTCCAACAAAGATTCCAAGGAGTTCATATTTTGACTCTCAAGCCAAATAACACAATTTCCCAAAGTCACACAAATGTCCTCAAGGCTTTCAACATCTCAAAAGAAACAAGGCATGTACTCGAGGAGGATCACTCCTCCCCTACCCCACACTTGATGAGCATTTCTCCCAAGTGGAAGAAGCTCTGTCAACACCCAAATAAATTCCCCCACAATTACATAATTTACAACACAACAAATCAAATTTCATTTCACAAATCCATCATGCAAGAAATAGAAAATGCAAAGGAAAGGCCTTGAAATACAACCTTAAAAAGCCCTTTAATGGATGAAGTTGATGTAGAGTTCCTCTCCAGCCTCCTCTCCAAATCTCCCTTCTCAAAAAAACAATCTCTATGATCACAAGCAAGGGATAATGAATGGAGAATATAGGATGGCTAGAATAATTTTGGCATTATGAGGCTATGAAGAGGAGAATAGAGAAGGAATTGGGCATTATGAGGATGCCAGAAGAAGATTTCCTAGAGGAAATTAGGCATGATAAGAATGCAAGAATGAAGTCCCCCTGCAAGAATGAAGTTCCCCTGCAAGAATCAAGTTCCCCTGCAAAATTTAGTCTTCTCTAATTGCTTAGAGAAGGGTCTTATTTATAGATTTTTGAAAAGATGATGGAGGGTGAGGATCAAAAGTTGAGATCAAGGGCTCTCATTATTTGTGAATTTTAAATTCATAGTAGATGAATTAAAAATTCATTTTTTTAATATTGTAATATTTAAATAACCCCACTATCCCAAGTGGAATTTGAAAAATATCCCCACTATCCCAAGTGGAATTAATAAAATATCCCCACTATCCCAAGTGGAATTAAAAAA
This sequence comes from Cunninghamia lanceolata, assembly GCA_027924645.1. Classification (NCBI taxonomy): domain Eukaryota; kingdom Viridiplantae; phylum Streptophyta; class Pinopsida; order Cupressales; family Cupressaceae; genus Cunninghamia; species Cunninghamia lanceolata. Next base: position 7,375,545 of record BSBN01000252.1, on the reverse strand, counting down.
TATCCCCGCTATCCCAAGTGGGATTAAAAAATAACCCCACTCATGAAGGACCAAACCACTTCATGGGGACTCTCACCAAAAGTGAGGGAACAAGAAGATAAGCCCCTCCATTATTGGTGGACCATGGAGTCATTTCAAGCCTTGAAAATAGAAAAAGGATGGGCTTGAGTGTTGGTCCCACTCATCCTATCCTTCCCATGCCTCCAAATTCATCACTTAACTTCACTGTGAAGTTAAGGTGACCATACGGAGGTTAACCAAGGGTTACCCAAGTCAAAAGTGACCCTAGACCCATGGGGTATAACTCACGGTCAATTTAAACTTAGTTAGGACACCCAGGGTTAAGTTAAGACACAAGAAAAGGGTCTCAAAAATTTTAATTAAAAAAATAAAATTCAAATACAATTCTTACAACACAAATCATAATTCAATTTTACAAAAGGGTAGACCTAACCCATTCAACCTCATGCAAGACAATATTACAACATTACAACATTGCACCAAACACAGAGTTGATCTTGGTTCCTCGTGGAACTAGATCGGCTTCACAAGGGATTACAACATAAGGTGTGGAATAATCTCCAGTATCTGTGGTTTTGTTAGAAATACCTACACACTCAATTTCAAAGTTAATTCCAGATATACATATCATAGCTGAAGAAAATTAAACATATTAATGAGGATGTATAACTAATCACTACCTATATCCATCTGGCAACCATATTATATAATAATCAATCATTTTATCATTTTAATCTAGAGCTAGGTGAATAATAGGATACACACCAGTCGGACAAGGGCGAGCCTTACAGTACTTCCATATCAGAAAAGTATAAGGTAGAATCCAATTATGAGATAGATGAAGTTGAAACCAACTTTGTGGATAGGCTGCAAAGAGGATCTGATAAGTATAAAGGCAAATTACCTTTCAAATGTTTTTCCCATGGTAAAGTAGGTCATTTTGCTTCCAGATGTCCTGAAAGAATTGAAAGAAATAGAAGATATGAGAACAAGCCTAGGACCCAAAAGAAGTGTTATTATGTTGAAGATTTTGATGATGATGAAGGAGTATTAGATAATGGTGAACCAGATAATGCTAATCCCTCTATAAATGAATGCTTGTTCATTGCTATTAAGGAAGATCTTGTGTCTACTAATTCTTCTAGCTATATGAAGGAAAAAAACCAGTGGAAAGTGCTTTGGCTGGTCAGGTCATTAAGGACAAAGATGAATGGGTTATTAATAGTGGTTGCTCTCAACACGTGACTAGTGACAAAAGTAAGTTTTTAAGTTTGGAAAGATATGATGGTGTACTGGTTAGGTTTGGAGATGATACAGCTGGTAGGATTTTTGGAAAAGGATCTATTTCTTTTGATGGCAAGCATAATACCGAAGATGTCTTGTATGTGAAAGGATTAAAGCACAATCTTCTAAGTGTGGGTTAGATGTGTGACAAGGGCTATGACTTAAGCTTCAAGGACAATGGATACAAGATCAGGGAAGGCTCCAGAATAGTCATTGCAACTGGTAAGAAGACCAGAGGTAATATCTATCACTTGAAAGGAACCGAGAACTATTGCTTGTTCACTCAAATTGATGAGAGTTGGTTATGACATAAAAGGTTGTGTCACATAAATTTTGATAATATTATGAAGATAAGTACTGCATAGATTGTTAGAGATCTGCCTAAGCTTGTGAAGCTTGCTAATCCAGTTTGCAAGGAGTGTCAATTTGGGAAATAGACAATGAAAAGATTCAAAAGAAAGGATCAATCAGTTGGAGGACTACTTGAGCTAGTGCATACATATTTGTGTGGACCTACCAGAGTAAGAAGTTTGCAAGGAGATAGGTATTTCATGTTGCTCATTGATGATTATTCTATAGTGACTTGGGTCACCTTTTTGAAAGAGAAAGCTAAAGCTATAGATAAATTCAAGGCATTTAAGGCAATGGTTGAAAATGAGATAGATTTGAAAATCAAATGTTTGAGTCTGATAGAGGAGGAGAGTTCACATCAAATTAATTCAATTTCTTTTGTGAAGAGCATGGAATAAAAAGGCAGTTATCTGTACCCAGAACTCCACAACAAAATGGAGTTGTTGAAAGGAAAAATAAAACAGTTCAAGAAGCTGCTAGAACCATAATGAAGGAAGCTTATCTTCCAGAAGCATATTGGAGAGAAGTAATTCACACCACAGTATATATCCTAAATAGAGTTCAAGTAAAAGGTAACAGTTCAAAAACTCCCTATGAATTGTGGCATGGTAGAGTTCCTACTGTGAAATATTTTAAAGTTTTTGGTAGCAGATGTTATATCAAAAGAGAAGAAGATTTAGGCAAGTTTGATGCTAGAGGTGATGAAGGAATCTTCCTTGGTTACTCCACCAAGAGCAAGGCCTACTAGTGCTATAATAAGAGGCTGAATAAAATCATTGAAAGTGCAAATGTTAAAGTTGATGAATGTAAGGAAAGGTCTTTAGAATCAAGTGGATATGAGTCAGATGATCCATATGTTTCAAAAGTGGTGTAGCATGAAGATATCACAGATGAAGAAGAACAAGCTCTAGTAAGTGCTACCAAAACTCCAAGATATGTAAGAATCAGTCATTCTAAAAATCAAACCATAGGAGATAAGAGTAAAGGGATCTTAACCAGAAGAAAACCTATAGAAGAACAAGTAAATTTCTATCTGATTTCTAAGATTGAACCTAAAATTGTGGATGGGGCTTGCAAAGATGAGAATTGGATAAAGGCCATGTAAGAAGAATTGATGCAGATAGAGAAGAATCAGACTTGGGATCTTGTTCCCAGACCAACAGACAAGAATGTAATTGGTACAAAGTGGGTCTTCAGAAACAAAGCAAGATTGGTATGCAAAGGATACACTCAGGTTGAAGGAATAGACTTTGAAGAAACTTTTTCTCTAGTAGTAAGGATTGAAGCAATAAGGATGTTTCTAGCTTTTGGAGCATACAAAGATTTCAAGGTTTATCAAATGGATGTGAAATCTTCCTTCTTAAATGGAGAGTTGGAAGAGGAAGTCTATATTGAACAACTAGAAGGATTTCAATCATCAGAGCAAGGGGACATGGTATGCAGATTGAAGAAAGCATTGAATGGATTAAAACAAGCTCCCAGGGCTTGGTATGCATAGTTGGATGAGTACCTGATACAGATAGGGTTCAGTAAAGGTACAACAGATAGTAATCTCTACTTCAAGATCAATGATGAACAAACCCTGATTGTTGCAGTTTTTGTTGATGACATTATTTTTGGAGGTAATGAAGGTATGTACTCAATTTTTGCTGGAGAAATGCAAAGTAAATTTGAATTGTCTATGTTTGGGGAGATGAACTTCTTTTTTAGGTCTACAAATAAGTCAATCAGATAAGGGTGTCTTCATTTCTCAGTCTAAGTATGTGAAAGAGTTGTTAAAGAAATTTGGGATGGAAGACTCTAAACCAGTATGCACACTTATGATAACTAGTTGTAAGTTGAACAAAGATGATAGCTCACCCTTGGAAGACCAGAAAAAGTATAGATCTATGATTGGAGGATTACTTTATCTGACTCAAACCAGACCTAACATAATGCATGCAGTGTGTCTTGTGGCAAGATTTCAAGCAAAACCCAAGGAATCACATGTGATGGTAGTAAAGAGAATTTTGAGATATTTAAAAGGCACCATAGATTATGGTTTGTGGTACCCCAGGGATAGTGACTTTGTTCTCAGTGGATATACTGATGCAGATTGGGCCAGAGATGTGGATAACAGAAAAGCACAAGTGGAGGTGCATTCTTCTTGGGAAAAAGATTAGTATCTTAGTTGAGCAAGAAATAGAATTCAATGTCCCTATCCACTGTAGAAGCAGAATACATTGCAGCAGCATGCAATTGCACTCAATTGTTATGGATGAAGTAGACTTTGAAGGACATCAGAGTTGTGTATGAAGATCCAATTACAATCTTTTGTGACAATACAAGTGCCATCAACATATCAAAGAATCCAGTGATGCATTCAAGGACAAAGCACATATCCATTAGGTATCATTTTTTGAGAGAAAAAGTGATAGAGAATGAAGTCAAGTTGGAGTATGTTTCTACCAAGGATCATATTGTAGAAATTTTTACCAAGCCTTTGCCCAAGGATACTTTTGAGTATCTCAGAGAAAAGTTAGGGGGCATCACCCCTTCTACGCTAAACTAAGATGCATAATGGTGCATCAGTCCAAAGGTGTTAAGAGGTTTGGATTGATACTTTTTAGGGCTACTTCTCAGGGGGAGTAGTCAGAGAGATTAGATCAGAGAAGATGAGTGCAAGTATGTGCCCTTTGCCATTGATGTCAAAGGGGGAGAGAAGTCATGTGAAAAACTTAGAGTACATAAGTGTAAGAGAAAGGGAGAGAATTTTGGAGAAAGAAAGAGTGTAGGTGTGTAAAGTGAAAGGGGGAGAATCTTGTCTTGATGGTTGTTGCAGTTTTTCACATCATATGTTGCCATCAATGACAAAGGGGGAGATTGTTGCAAGTATGTGCCTAATCAGTGTTGTCATTGATGTCAACATATTCTTGTTGTCATTGGTGTCAACTGTATCTTATTCTATTACTTGTTTAGAAGACTTGTATGTTGAGGATATTGAGAAAATTAGCCTCTCTAGAAGAAACAAATGAGTTCCAGAGAAGTGCAGTACAGACAGTGAGTTGTATGCTGAAAAATAGTCCCATAAACTCCTTCACATTTATTCCTGCTTGAAGATTGTGGTCTGTGGATTGGAAGTAAGTTAGAAGTATGTTTGAGGATGCTACATTCTGGGTCTGAGCCATCCGCATGAAGATCTAAGTAAGTTGTGTTCACCAGAGTGAAGCCTGCTTTTTCTATAAGTTTAGTTGAGACAGGAAGACAGTATTTGGCTCCGCATTCCTCTGCAATAAAGTATTTTTCTCTGCAATTCTAGAGGGAATTCTGGGATGATGATAAGTCCCTATAGTTACAATGGTTCATGGTTTGGTGGTCCACAAGCTATCTTTCTTTTATGACAGTTAAAGACAGTAAAGTTCATGTGTTCTGGTAAGAAGATTCCTATGGATAAAGTGGTTAAGGTTCGTGTGGTTGCTCTTGATGATTAGAGTGTGCTTGTGGATGTCTCCTAATCATGTTCCTATCTAGACTTTGGTCTGCATTAAGAAATTGAGATGGTGTGAGAAGATTGTTCCCAGATAACGTAGCATGTAACCAGTCTTGGCCGACTTGGTTGATCCCAGTGATTGCGGAGATCTCTAGAAGATTGTGGAAGTGTGTTGTGGCATGGAAGATCATGTTTGAGTCCTAGCTAAGGCATGTTGTGATCTGCATTTCATTCCCTTTGTATGATGTTGCAATAGGTCAGGACTTATTTTGTAAATATTTGTAATACCAACCTTGGAGATTGTTCGAATGGTTGATGTTGACCTTGATGATCATTCCAAGGTTGATGTAGAGTATAAATACTTGTATCTAAGTCATGGAAAAGAGTCCTTGAGTGAAAATGAGAATATATTAAGAAAGGTCCAAAGGCAAAGCAGAGGAGGGGGAAGACGAAAGAAGAGGAAGAGTAGAACAGAGGAGGAGCAGAGCAGAGGAAGAGCGGATCTAAGGAATTGTTTATTCACAATACAAAAAGGTGTTGATCATGGCAGTGAGTCTGGTAGTAAGCCACTAGTAGGGTTTAACAACCCTCAAGGTTTAACAGCCCTTATTGTAATATTGCTAGGTTTAGGGTTGAGGCAGTGAGTCTACTAGACTTAGTTATTCTTCATGGCAGTAATCTAGTACGTTTAGGCCTGTGGGATGACCAAACCTAAACATCACTATTTCAAGATTGCAATATATATTGAGAGTTAATCCTCTCTGTGGTTTTTCCCCACCTTGGGGTTTTCCACATAAATCTGATGTCTCTTGTGTTTGATGGTGTATCTGTGGTTAAGTTTCTAATTTCATGCACTCATTGTTAAATCATAATAATTGTGGATAAGTGATGAATGTTTAATTGCAGAAAGTGTTTAAGTTTTTGTGACAACTGATTCACCCCCCCTCTCAGTTGTCTGATGCATATCAACAATCTCTCTCTTTTCCTCAACAAGAAGTAGTAGAGTAGATTAGTTATAGATGATCCATCAAGGGAACCAGCCCTCTCTGGAGGTTGATCTCAACCTATCTAAGCCCACACTTAGTGAGATCATCCCATGGTTCACAAGGCAGTTGGATTTTCCTCAAACTCAACAAGGTGCATACTTTAGTGACAATAGTTTTTGGCATGCCCGATGGGATAGATTAGAATATTGCAGTCCACAAGTCCTCTATTCATTGTTGATATTTGGTGTGTGTCAACAATATCAGCCTTTGGAGGAAATATTTTACACACCTGGTGAATCTACAAGTGAAGACTCTACTGGTACAAGCAGTCCAAGTGCTCAAAAGAATACCAAGGATCAGTGTTGGGTGATTTTAATGCTCTTTTCCTTTGAGAGAAGCCTTCAAAACCATCTGGAGGTCTACTGGTATGAGTTATTTCTTAAAAACCAGACCTAGTTTTTCTTGTTTAGAATGAATATTTCATGAGATTCCATCTCATTTCAATATTCTAACATGTCAAGTTATCAAGAAAAATATGTCTCTTCCCATTTTCCTTATCAAAACATAGTTTGTGAGCCTTTATATTATCCATATCAAACTAAAAATGTTGTTGGTTTCATCCCAAATAGCCCTCTAATAGTAGGATACTAGCATTCTCATCATTCTTGCCTCCCACCCACCCCTACTTAGCCTTCTTAGCAGCGTAGCCATGCCTATAATTAGTCCCAAGAAGGCTATTTTTCTCATAACCAGCATGCCTTTTCTCCTACTCAACCCCAAGATGTTGACATCATGAGCAAATTAAAGATATCGTGCTAAACTTTCAAAAGCAACTAGATGATGTTAACAATGAGTAGGAGTATAGTTTGCAACATGAAGAGCTTGCATATCAAGATTATTTACACCAATGGGAAAGGGAGGTACAAGTGAGGTATGAGTAGGAGTTTATGTCTAAACAAATTGTAGCCAAAGAAGAACAAATAAAGCAACTCTTTCAGTTTAACTCTTCTTGCCACTATGAATCAGCCTATGAAAGAAGAGGTTTCCAAGTTCAAAATTCCTAGTTTTAAGCAAGAAAATACTTATGAATCTTCAAGTAAGTCTCTTGGTGTCAAAATTCAAAATTTTAGGAGCTCACATCTCTTGCAAGAGTCTACAAAAGTGCAAGCTTAGCCTATTATCTCTCAAGAACAACCCATTCAAAAACCTACTCTTCCTCAAGAAATTCAACAAACCTTTCCAAAGCCTATACAAAGTCAGTAATCTTGCCCAAATACTATTTCACTTTTCAAGGGTGGACCCATTGTTTGGTGAGCTAGTTGGCTTGATGGGAAAGAGGAGTTGTTTGAGGCAAATCAACAACAACCTATTGTTCATAAACCTCTATGTGATGAGGAATATGAGAAATCAGACCTCTTGCAACGAGAAGTTGAAAATGATCAAGTGAAACAACAGTATGTAAGGCAAGAGGATGGTGAAGAGGAAGAGTTAGTGGAGACAAAAGGAGAACTATTTGTTGTTTGTGAGCCTACATGTGTCCTAAAAGATGAAAAATCAGACCTAGAACAATAGGATATAGGACAAGTGAACAATGCTGAAGGTGAAGAATTTTATTCCTATTTGATTAGTTGCCTGGTTTTGTTGACAAGGATGAGGAGGGCATGCCAATGCTCATCTTAGTAGCTGATTTGGAGCAGTAGGAGAACATTAGAGAACATGATATGTTGTTGGTTCATGAAGACAAGAATGAGGATGCACAAAAAGACAACTTTGTTTTGGAGGCTAATGAGGTTGTTTTGCATGAAATTACTTATCAAGTTGGGAAAGAAACCAAATCTGAACTTATGCTTAAAAAAGATGATCTTGATGCTTCATCAAACCTTCAAGATGGTTGCTATGAATCTAAGGTGATTCCTCTTGTGCAAAAAGTAAGGAAGATGTTGAAGAAGACCTTTTTTGGGATGAACTACAATTTTTTTTTTTCAAACTTAGATAGCAAGCTAGCACTTCTCAAGGAAGGAAGTCATGAACAATAAGAATATCAATCAGAAATGATTAATTTTACAAATATTTCCAATCAGTAGGATGATGAAGTACTGGTAGACATGAACATCAAACCAACACTGATTATTTGGGTATTGGATTGTCAAGAGGATGTCATATTAGGCATCTAGCTCAGCTGAAGGTCAACAAGGACGAGTTCCCACATGTCATGCATGATCAAAAACACAAGAGTGAGCATCACATAGTGTAATATCAACTCACTTATCCACCTCAAAGTAGCTATATTTTTAGTCAAAACAAGTGGGTATGTGATTTTGTTTTCTTTCTTGAAGAGGTATTACATAAGTTTATTGGATACCCACCCTTTCCTCACCCCTTGATGGCTACTTACAATTATGAAAAGCATTCTCAGTTGATCAGGAAAGGAAGATATTTTGTGGAACCAGTTAATGGATTTGTTTAGACAACCATTTTTCATTTGTTTAGTTTAGGTTTGTATTGGTCATGTAAGCTTTTATTTCCTCCAAGTGTAGATGCACAAGTGTTTAGTTGTCTTTAGGTGTTTTATGTTTGTTGTGTCTTGTTTTGATGTTGTTTCTGAGGTTCTAACAATAGTGTTTTAAGGTTTGTTTCTAAGTTGGTTTCAGGTCTCTTGAGACTCCATACCCAATGGATATTACGGTTACTAGTCTTTGTGCTTAGCAAGAAAGCATCCCTTAAAGGTCATTAGAAATGTTACCTATTTTGTCTTGTCATCCAAATAGGTGAACCTTAAGTGTTTTAAGTTGAACTTAACTTGTAGGTTGAGGAAAGAAGGGAAAAACTCTAACTTTTCTGCCTAAGGAAGTTTTTCCTTATTGACAAAAATGGTGGTTCGCAAACTTGCCAGTTCACCAATCGACGGGTTCGCCAATGGGAAGAAAAGATGATAAAGGATAGAGGCACCAAAAGAAAGACAAAGAAACAAAGAAGAAAGTTTCACTTGATCAGTGAAATTATGAGTTCACAAACTTTCTAGTTCGTCGATCAGAAAGTTCACCGATTGGTGAACCCAGCGACAAAGTGAAGAAAGATAAGGAAATAAAATGGAAAGGTTCTCATTATCAGAAAAATAAGGAATTGGTGAACTTCACGACTTGGTGACAAAAGAAAGAATGTATGACAAGTTTCACTTTATTGATAAAATTATGGGTTCATGAACCAAATGGTTTTCCCATCGGCAAGTTTGCTGATCGGCAAACTCATCGATGAAGGATAAGGAGAAGATAAAGAAAAAAGAAGAATCACTGACAAGGAGAGAAAGAGGTTTGTAAGGTTCCAAAATCAATGATAAAGGGAATAAAAAGCTACTTCAAAACATGGATAAGAGCATGCAGATGATGCAAAAGGAATCAAATAGTTCAAAAGCAAGTTGTTAGGGTATGAAACAAATTTTTTAGGATGCAAAAGCATGCAGAGTGATAGAGAGGCACTTCTAGCTAGTCAAAAAGCATGCAAAAGGTGTCAAAGCACATGTAGTCAAAGCCATAAATCATTGAATGGGTTGACTTCATGCAGTTTTAAAACAACTTTAGTGTAGTTGAACAATAGATAAAACAAGGAGATAAATTTGATTCTAGCTACCAAATTCTCATGCAGCTTTAAATCATAAAAGTCAAGACCATGCAGAGTGTTGTGGTCATGTAGAAAGTGTTGAACACACTAGGATATTGAGAGGGGGGAGTGAATCAATATCCAAAAAAACTTCAAATCCTCTAGAGTAGATTAAAACTTAAACATTATAACATTAACATAAACATGAAAGATCAGCACAATGCACATCAACACATAACACCAGATATACGTGCAAAAGCCTAAAACTAAAAAACCACGGTAAGGATTTGTTGGTGTTTTTTTAATTCCCAACCTGATCTCACAAATAACCTATGATTTAGCCATTTTCAATAATTAGTTATTTTGAGGGGTTGGTCAATGAACAGGTGAAAGTTAAACTAACTTTCCCTCTGCACTTTAGGCTCTACAAAACCTAGGAGGGTGATCCCTAATAGTATTCATCAATATCCTGTGTCAATTATCACAAATACTGTGAATAGCAAATATGTTCTATGCAGATTTGCTTGAGGATTATGAAAATGAGAACATCTGGCTTAAATCAATCAAGCTTTTTACATTCCCAAGACCATAAAACAAAATAAAACCTTAATTCAACAAACATTTACAACTAAATTTAAAGATTGAAAGTATTTTTGTGCATTTGATCCTGGAGTTGAAGACTAGACACAAAGGCAAAAGATCAGTGCCTTAACCTAGGGCAATGGAGTCAAACCAAATGCAATTGGACTCCAATAACAACATTTCATCTAAGCATTAAATGAGCTCTATAATATTGCATTACAATATTATACTCAAGCTTCCAAACCAATTATACTTATTAGATCCTCATATACATTCACACATACCTATATTCCCATCAAAGCATTTAACCTATTCTTTGAATAAGATCTTTAATCAAAAAAATACATCCATAAGAGAATTCATGGAGATATGTTGATACAATTGATAGTCATATAACACAAATACAAGTTTATACATAGCAAACCTTTATCATCTTTTAAGATACAATAAATTGAGGATGAATTTATGATCCCAAGTCTCTGATAGTTAGGACATGACCTTCTGACAGTCACTTAGTGGTTTGATGTGATGATGTTGTTAATCATTCAGGGGCCTTATGCATGAATTTGAAGTAATTTGTATTTAGATATGCGAATATTTTCTCTATTTCACCTGTTCTGCATGGATTTCTCAACAATTTGTGTTAAATCCTTGAATCTTTGACTTGGTCAGCATGCCCCTTTACTTTTCATTTCCATCAGACGCTTCATCTATGGATGCCCCTTCTGTTACTCTGCATCCAATAGCTTGGATGAGCTCATATGTCTAGATATCCTTATCTATCTCTACCATATCCTATACCTTGGCCCTCTTAGCAGCATGCTCTTGAGCTTTTAACTGTTCCTTTAAGGATATCTACTTATTTTTTTCGATATCTATCTCTTCATTATATGCCACAACTTTAGACTTCATGTGCATGGCTTTGTCAATAGTATTTTCAGAAAAGTGCTGGATAGGATCCTCTGTTGCCAAACTGAAGTTGTGTCTGAATTCTTTGGTAGTAAACTCTTCATCTTGATTTTCAATCTTTCCTTCTAGCTCACCTTCAAGAGCTTCCAAAATTTCTAGCTCCTCTGGTAAGAGTTCATATGCTTTGATGCTGATATCCACAGCTTTAGCATTATATTTTTTTAGTATCCTAACTTCAAACCTTATGTCTTCAAACCAAGTATCTACCTATGGGAGTGTCTAGGGTGTTAAGATATTCTTTCTCATGAGGGTGTTTATATCTACTTTCCTCATATCCTTTAGTGTAGTCAGATCCCGACCACTCTTTATTAATCTTTCACCAAACTCCTTCAGTTTATCCACTTTACTTTTCAGGTTACTCAATATGTCCCAATTGGAAAATGAGGTCTTTATAACTTGTTCTCCTTCATTCAAAAATTTAGTGAACCATTTGTCCATTACCTGTACTTGATGTTTCTGAACATCTAATGCTGCTATCTCTTGTTGGGATACTAGTGCCAGAGATGTAGAGGTTGTAATAGGGACATTAGTAGGTGCTACTAATCCCTTAATGAAGGCCTGTAGTTGAGCAACTTTCTCTTTATACTCTTTCTTCTTGGCTTCTGACTTCATTATTTTGGCCTCTACTGCATCTGTATGAACCCTCAGCCCTTGGATTTCTTGTTCTTTGGTGTGTACCCTAGATCAATTGTTGTGATCTGGAACTCACTGGCACTTATTGCTCCTTTTGCCTTGTCAACTGTAGGTACAACTATTTGAGTTATCCTTTTACCAGTGGCAGGATCACACCTTATTACTAAAGTGGCCCTTTCTCTTCTTTTGGGTTTGGTCCCTCAAGAGAAAATAATGAAGAAATATCAAAATTGGATGAATTAGAAGTGGGAGGTAGATTTACCTCATGTGCAAGCTAATGTGGCACACTAGATGTTGGCCCTTGCTGGCTAGTCTTCTCAATATGAGCATCCTGTACTTCTACATTCTTATCTTTTGGAATGTATGGATTGACATTCTATTGTTGGTCCCCAGTAGGAACCTTGTTGTGTATTTACTACTAATTTTGGTCCTGTGCAGCATCTTTGGATGTCTTAACCTAATCTTTGGATATCTCCTTTTTTGGCTCTTGACCAATAGGCACATTGGGATGGCCATCTTCAGCTTTTTTATTTGTATCAACATGCATATCCTGATGTGTCTCTTCATTCTAACCTTGTGTATGTTGATCATTTTGAGGCTAAGGATTACTTACATTATGCCCTTGGTGGCTAGGATCTTGTACATCCTGATGTGTATTTTGGTCACCACCATCTGCTACCTTTTCTACCTTCTCCTCATTGCTTTTGTCCTTTGGACCTTCATGTCCAGATGTTGGCATTACCTTTTCTTTTGGATTCTCTAATCCAAATGTGGCCATTAGACCTATTTGTCTAGATTTCAATACTTGTTGTTCATTATCCTTTGCCTCAGCATGTCCTTCAATATCCTAGATATTTTGTTGTGGAGGCACCTCTGTATGTATGTCCATGTCTACGCTTGTATCATATCATCAATACCATTGTGCACATCATCCATGGCTTTATACTTTTCTTCCTCTTCACCTCCATCATATGACAAATCAATTACTACTGGGCTAGTGACCTTACCCACTAACACATCCAAGCCAATGTTCTTTACCACTGCCTCAGGATCTTCAACTTTATCCTCATATCTAGTACCTTTTGGTGGTTGTGGCGTACCTTGAGGCATTAATGTTGTGTTCTTGATCGGGCTCTCCATGTGACTAGATGTCACCTCCCTTGTCACATCATCATCTATGAGATCAATGGTTTCATCTAGTGGCAAGGAGGGATCATTCACCTTCTTTCTTTCTTCTTCTCTTGCTTCTTGACCTTTCTCAGTCTTAAATTTTACATTTGTGGGGATGGGAACATCATGTATAAATGTTGTTTGTATTGTCTCCACATCCTTACTCTTTAGCACCATGGATTTTGCAGCTTTGTCTATTGTAGGTTGCTTAGTAGAAAACATCATCTCCATTTTGGTGAACTCCTCACCTTCTTTGAGCAGGACCTCAGGCTACTTGTGGATCCTTTCATCACTGATGCATGTCCTCTCTTTTGTCTAGGGATATTTGCTCCTTGCAATATATCCTGGCCTCTCTTTATCAGGGGCACCTCATCATCCTCATCCTCCTCATCCTCCATGTCCTCATATGTGACCCTAGGATCTTATGCCTATCTGGTGATTAATGGAATTGCTGGGACATGATCCTTTTCCTTCTGGAGGGATGGTCTTGTGGCTATAGTAATGCCACTAGTTGTAAACTTTGCATCCGATTCTACTATAGGCTTGGCCAATTTGGTTTCCATGACTCACCTCTTGTGAATCAAGAAGTCATCATATTCTATTTTACGAAACTCTTGCCTCTTCCTTTTCTTGTCCACTGTTAGAACCACTCCTTTTGCTTTCAAGGCAGCCAATTGCTGATCTACCCATGCTTTGGTTAACTTCATGACCCTAGCTTTAATGAGGTCTATGGAAGTTACCTCTGGTTGGCTCCAGTCAGGAGGAGAAATGGTCTCATTACAAATCTTATTGTCTTCATACTCCTTGGATATTCTCATGCCATCATCAAAATGTAGCTGAGGAGGGACATCAAAATAGTCCAATGTGTTAACCTGGTTTAGAGTTAATCTTTGGTAAATCCTCCTCCTAAATTCAACATCATCTGGGAAATCTACCCAATAGTCTTCTAAGTGCACTTGGTGCACCAACTTCTTGTTTACATGTCTCTCCATTCTATGATAGGGATCATAATATCTGGCTAAGGAGAATGGTTGTAACTGAAGCATACACAACTCTACTTCTGAATGTTTAGTTGATTTAATGGATGGGCATCTATACCATCTCAGAAGTAAAGGAAACTTGACATTACCTTTCTTGTTCTTGGCCATATACGCCTCATATGAGGGTATAATCTGCCTGGTTAGTTCCAGTAATATTATTTTGTCTATGGGGTACCTTGGCAACATGAGGGGTTGCCCACTAAGTCCCTCCATGCAGATATAAGTAAATGTTGGGAACTAGATGAACCAAGTTCCATTTCTTGTAATCATTTCTTGAGCTTCAGAGCTCAGCCTCTTTTCTCTTTAATTAGACATCAATCTAACCAAATGCATGATAAAACAATCATTGACCCTCCTATAATGATGAGTGGAGGCCTTCCTTGTTAACTGGGGATAATGATCCCATATGTTCACATCTCCTAGATTTCTACCTACTCTGCCTATTGTCTTAAGGCCAGAGAATGTGGATTGTGTAGCACATGCATATACAACATATGAATTCATATAAAATAGGCTCTTCTTGCCTCCAAATTTCCTCATGTTTTCATCTAGGCTATCACTCATCAAGGATGCCCACCATATCTTGGTATCAATTGTTTCCACCATCCTTATTAGTCCATACATCCAGTGTTTGAAACTACCAGGATTAGCCTTTCCAATCATTTAGCTCAACATCACCATCATATACTGAACCTCTGTAGTGAAGTCAAACTTGTACAAATTAACTAGTAGTTTAGCTGTTGCCTTGACATTACTACCTTGTGGTCTCCAGCATGAGAACATTATCTTCTTGCAGTCAGAAGTGTTGCCCTTATATTGTTTCTCCAGATCCTCTAGATTTATCTTGAAAATATTTAGACCTATAGGCAAATGGAATGCCTTTGCGATTCCCTTCACAGAGAAGTCCGCATACACCCTGTCGTCCTTCTCTACTCTTCTGGTCTCCTTATTATAATTATCTGCACATGCCACTATTAGTTCAATGGCATCCACCACATATGGGAAAGCTCTTGCGTACCACATCCCAGAATTATATATCTTCTATAGAATTGGATTTCCACTACACTGAATTGATTTTGTTTTCCACTCATCCACATCAGTGTTGCCTGCATGCATGTCACCCACTTTTCCAAAGCAGAATCTAGTGGCCCCTGGCGATGTGAACATGGCGGTCTTGAATTCTACCTCATTTTTGAGCTTCCTAACCTCCATTGTATCCTACAATGACAAATGTACATGTCTCAAAATACATTTCACGTTATTGGTTTCATGTTAATTTTCTCAATATCCTCACATCTTATTCTTTAGAGAACATAATTTATGCATATGTAGCTAAGATTTTACCCTAGGTGCAAATTTACCTTTTACTGTGTTACCATAAATGAAAAAAGTAGGGTTTCACCATTACATACCTTTTTTCTAAGCTTAAACCTGATTAAAAGATATCCAAATATGCACTTTATGTTGTATAACCACTATTTACTAGATGTCGTTCACTATGCACGTCGTTCCGTTTGAGGTCAGGATCTTTGCAACAGTCATTATAATTCACTGGAGCTCTGTAAATCTCTCTTATGAATACTTAGGTGAGTTTAAAATGATCAAAATTCACCTTTTATGTGTTAAAAATCAGAAGATTAGGGCATAATTAATGCTAAATTCATCGGCTAGGGACATATGGTTAAAATCTTAAGAGATTGTTACAGGTGGCAGCCTTTATTTTGAAATTATGAATGGCCAATGACCCCTTTTCACGACATTAATTGCAAGGTAGGGATGTAAACGAAGGTTTGGACATTAAAACAATATGCTTTTCTTTTTAGAATGTCCATACAATCAGATGATGTCATGCAGACATTTGGTCAATGTTAACCAAGGAATGGGTACTGGAGACATTAAGGTTCAAAGGCATTCTCCTTTGATTTTAGATGTCTAGACATTAAGATGCCTACTTTGAAAAGTCAAATCCATGCCACGTGGCATTATCTGATTGGTTCATGGAATGTCTCAATTTTTGTTTGTAAATAATAGGGATATGGATATTAAGAAATATCTAGATGTTAGACTTTACGAGATATCCCTGGCTCTAAACGTGCTGATGATGTCATAGATTCAAAGTGGTTCTTTTAGTGCGAGGAACAATGATGTCATAAGGATATTGGCAAAAGTCCAGACATTAAGTTAATATCCGGATGTTAGGAAACATTGAATATCCCATCCTCTTAATGTCCAAATGATGTCATCATCTTTTGTTATTTTTTTAAGACGAGATTGGATGACATCATTAGGATATTGGGCAAGGTCTGGATGTTAAATGTTTAATCGTAATGTCCATAGTCTAAGTCTAGTTGAAAAGTCAACTGGGACACGTTATCAGGATACTAACAAATGTTTAGACATTGAGTTAAGGTCTAGATATTAAGTTAATATGCATGCCCGTGAATATCCAAACTATGACTATGTGCACGATGTTTAGCTAGCATAATGGGTTAAATTTGATGTCTACACATTTGTGGATGTTAGCACATTTTTTTTTACTTAGCAAATTTACAATCGAGACATTAAGTTAATGTCTGGATGTTAGGATAATGTGAACATCCCTATGACCATTTGACTAAACTTTGACCGGGCATAACTTCCTCGTTTTAGGGAATTTCTAGGTGTTGTAAAAGACAAACCTACTTAAAATTTTATCCTCTTTCATTTGGCAGGCTTCATGTGGGGAAATTTTGACTTTGAAAATTTGATCTATATCTCAAGATCCTAACATACATCTAATAGCATTTTCCCATACCACCCAAAACAAAGGGAAACAAAACAAGCCAAGCAAAAGAAAGAAAAAGTTGGGTCCTTAATTTGTTGGGGAAAAATGGGGCATGTTGTGTAACCACACAACAACTTACCACCAAAGCAAAGAACCAAATTCTAATAATTCAAGCAAAGAGGACAAATTAGGAAGAATTCCAATTCCTATCACACATAATCATCCTGACCTTTCTAAATGAGATCATATTCATTAACACAACTATGTGATGAGAAGGAATTAGGTGTGTGCATGTGATTCATTTCCTTCTTCTTGAAGAAAGGTTGAAAATAACAATAGTTAGTGTTAAGCTACATGTTGTGATGTTCACAACACGCCCCATTATGCTCCTTAGCAAAATGGGGACCCCTGCTGATCTTTTGCTTTTTGCTTCTGCTTGTGTTTGTCTGCTTTCTGGCGGTTTGGTAAAAATGAGTCAGGTGCATCATCATCATGAAGGTCAGGATGAGGTTGGTCATCATCATGAGGTTAGTTTGTCAAAGTTCATATTTTGTTTCTATGACCTCATATTTAGAAAGAGCTTGAAATTCCATGCAGGTTTGCCTTTTACTTCACTTGAAAATTCGTCCATATGTGAAAGTTATGCACAGTCAAAGTTTTGGTCAAACCTGATATTCACAGGAGGATCATCATATTTTTTATCCTGTCATATTGTCATGATCATCATGATCTTGTTTGTCTACCCGATATTTTGTGAAGTCCTCCTGCCGAGAAATATGACCTTTTGCAAATATCCTGATGATCATCATCATCACATTTCCCTTCGGCAGGATATTTTCCAAAACATGATCCGGTTAGCGAAACATCCTGATGACGTCATGTTCTAAGTTTAACAAAGGCTCCGGATATCATGATGACGTCATCCTGATCTGATAAACAAAGAAGCTAATATCCTGATGATCATCATCATCACATTTCCCTTTGGCAGGATATTTTCCAAAACACGATCCGGTTCGCGAATATGATGATGACGTCTTATTCTAAGTTCGACAAAAGCCCCAAATATCCTGATGATCATCATCATCCTGATCTTTTGAGAGAGTTACCTTGGCTGCAAAGGGGTCATATTACATTCATCATCCTGATCATGCTCCTTAGGTGACCCGATATTACAATTATCCCCTGATCTTAACTGAACATGATGATGACGTCATCTTTTGCATTTTAATGAAGCCCGAATATGACGATGACATCACCATCATTTTCCTTTCCTCAGCAGCAGGATCATATTCCATATCCTCCTATTCTCATTCAACATGATGATGATGATGATGTTGTTCTTTTCCCCAATATACAGAAGCGAAACATCCTGATGACGTCATCTGGACTTTCAGAAGGGAGAGCATCATATTTCCAAAATATCATGCAGATGAAGTGAACATCAGCCAAATAGAGAATATTGGCCAACATGTTTTTTGACACGCCGATAGCGATAGTCATGCCAATGGGCGGGAAATGAAGCGGTGGAGTTTTAAACCATTTTTTGGCGCCCGTGGCATTTTTTCGGTCAGCGATGGTTGACCCGATGGGTTTTGAGCGGTCTGAATGCGTTTTGAACGCGTTTTAAGAGTATTCTGGATCCGATTTCCACAATTTTGCGCAGTCACCTGGATTTAAACGATTATTTTAATTTCCTGCTGTTTATGTGATAAATGAAATACTTATTGCTTGTCTTGTCTTGCAGGCTTGCAGTTGAGGAAACAGCTGGAAAGTCAACACAGTGACCTCATGGAGGAAGGAAATCTGATCTCAGGAGCAGGAAGATAAGGATGAAGTGCGAAAAGTCAAGGCCATTCAAGTGAAGAACAAGGTTGCAGCTGAGAGTATTACTACAACAGACAAACAAGAGTTATTGCTGAGCTGCCGGAACTTCTTAGAAGGGGCAATATTTCGCCCAGATTTGACACTGCTCAAAGATATTTTGAAGAGCTGGTTCACCTGTATTTATTGCTGTAACCAGGGGTTTGAACCAGGGGTTCAGTTAGGTTTCTGCTATAGTGAGGACAATCAGAATGTCTTTATATTGTGCCTCTCTACACTGTAATACTTTACAACAGGGATTTTAGGAAAACAACAGGGGCTACAACAGGATTTTTTCTTTTAGAAGCATACAGCAAGTTAGCATAGTTTAGAAGTAGAAGAAGGAGGTCGCCTGTTTGTCTGCAGTAAGGTGCGCGTGGAATGTCTGGCTGCCTTACTGTATCTGTAAAGCTTGTAAGTTCTCTGTAGTATGATCAATGAAACTAAGAGTCATTCCTACATTGTAAATCGTGTATGACTATTCATTTCTAATACAATAGAATCTGGAGTTCTGCATCTATCTTCTGAGTGTTCTCCTGCTCTTCTTTGTGTTTTGAATTTTTTTCTTTGAGAGCTTGCAATTTTAAATGTATGTTTGTGAAAATGCTCAGAACTTACATTTAAGGTTTTTTTACTGTGGATTTGATCAAATTACTGTGGTATTTACATAGTGCATAACAGAAACAATTAGATCCTTCGATAGATTAAATGAGGTATAGATTAGATCTTTCTAACTTTTCCCAACCCATCTGAAATATTTAGCTGAAAACGTAGAAATCTAAAGGAAATTGTCTCAAATTTGAAGAAGCATGCATAACAGAGCTATAAGTAGACAGTTTTCATAAATAGATAAAGAAGAAAGCTGCAAAAATTCAAGAAAACCATCTAAAACTTGCAGCACAGTAACACTTTTATGCAAAGGAATGAAAAGTATTGACATATCTCATGACCTTTTTGCATATTCTTAGTCCAGTAAACCACCAAACAAACTTTAACTACGTAAGGCCCCTTGAACATTACAGCTTCACATTGACCAACTGAACTTGACCAACCGAACCATTATAGACTTGGGATTAGTTGAATCTCAAATGATTCCTTCTTATCTTTCAAGTATAGTTTCAGTTCATTATATGTGAATTTTAACTTATTGTTATGATTGCATCAAAACAATCATCAACAGTTTTCTGGCGCTAGAAGGAGGGCCTGATTTGGTTTAGGGTTAAAATTTTGAGTTTTAAATGTTATATTCTGAGATATGTTAGATCTCATAAAATTTCAAAGGCCTAAAAAGTTGAAAGAAGGTCCCTTTTTTAATGGACTCATATGGGGACAGTTTTCAAGTTGACATTCCTTCATTTCAGAAAGCTTTGAATAACTAGCTTTATCCTAAAAATTTATATAGCTATGGTTTATTTGGAAGGTGTAGGATACATGAGTCCGCAGAGCATGGTGAGCTTAATTGTATAGCTTTCCTTACAAGATTAGATTTATATTTGAAAGGACTAATCTCTCTCTTAGATGTGTATAAGGCTGAAAGTTGGCAGGGAAATGAGGAGATTATTGAGCGACAGGAGGATGCAGCATCAATGGTCATTAAATGTGCAGAGGATACAAAGATGGAACCAATGCTAGGAATAAAGGATAATAAGATCTCTTGGCAGGAATCATGTGATGGTAAGAAAAAAATCTGTCTTTTCGTCAGGATCCGACTGTGATTAAAGTTAGTGAAAAGTATAAATATCCTAAAAAATGCAGAGAAGAAATCACAGCTCATGTCCCTTTTCTAGATAATAAGCAAAAAGGATTTAATGAAAAAGAAAAGGAAAGTGAGGTTCATCTTGATACATTTGATAAATATATAGAACTACTAAGGAATATTTGTCAAGAAGAAACCTCTGGGTCTGACTTGAAAAGTTTTAACGAACATGATTTGGCAAAGAAGTGTAAACAAGCATTGGTAAAATTAAAATGCATTAAAACTGATGAAGTTCCCACTACAACAACTAATGAAGTCATAGAAAAGAAAGTAAATCCTAGTGTTACGACTGACTTCTTTGAATTAAATGATCAAAATCAAGATTGTTGCAGGTCAATAGGATTAGACTCTTCACTGAATGATAAATGTGAGTTATATGATGAACAATTCTTGAAAGAAGAGGATACAGAGGATCATGGAGCTGCTGTGCACAATCAGACATCCCCCCCATGCTATGTTGAAAATAAAATAGGGGAGTACTCCTGTCAATCAAAAGATGTCGTCCCACCTTTACTCTCAAGTGATTTAGAAATGATTAATTTCTGTACGTCAGATTATGATGATGAGGATACTTACTTAAGTGCTGATGTGCAGGAAACTAATGAGAACATTGAGAGGTTTGCTAAATTTGAGGATAAACTGAACATCCAGAATGAAGGAACGAGGCTAGATGAAGATGAAGAAATGATACATCTAGAGTCATTCATCTTTCAACTTGAAAAAGGACTAGACATAGAGCTGGGCAATAAAAATGCAGAGCTAAATGAAAAGCCAGCTATCAATGAACAAGCGTGTTCCACAGAGCTAAGGGCACATCAGGTTGTCTCTTTCCTTTCCTTAGTAAACAATGATAAAGGCTATTTTGATTATGGAAATTCAAGAGATAGGACCTGCATATGGATTAATCATAAACCTGATGAGCAGCCTCAGTTACTAGTTAAGAGCTATTCTGATAAACACAATGAATCTAGAATATCAGAATTTTTTTCAGAATTCAAAGATAAATCTGCTAGGATGAGGACCATAACTAATACCCTGTTACTCCTGCACAACCTAAAGAAATATGCAAGGAGGGGTGTTTTTGTTTTTTTTCCTGGGTTTCTAATTGCCTTGTAGAGGCTTGTATATAGTCTGGTAGGGTAGTTGTTTTTGTTTTTGTGTTCTTCTTTTGCTGTTTTCTTTTTGGGTTGGCTGTTTGTATAGTTTGTCCTCTGTTTGTTTTTTTGCTTTTTGTTTCTTTCTGTTTGTATAGTTTTTTCTTTTGTTGTGTTGTTTGTACAGCTTGTTTGTTTGGTTTGTTTGTTGTCTCCTCAGCAGGGATCTTTATTTTACTTTAGAGTATTAAGGAGCAAAACTAGCAACCATTCAAAACAGTATAAAATTTAGGATATTCAAGTTAATCATTTACAATTTACACATAACTTGTCACTGTCATGAATGTAGAGAGTTGTTCATCTTCTGAAGTTTTGTATTCAATAAATGTGATTGAGAATTCGAAGCAGGTTTCTCACGATGACACACCTAAAATCCTTGGGTTTGTTGAACTTACCAGTGTAGATATTAGGTGAAAAATCAGAGGTCACCCTTGCTACCATTACAATTCTCAGCTTAATTTCAGCAAGTGTCCACTCCTTGCATCATGAAGTTACAAATTGCTATATCTTATGAAATCTTTCAAAATTAGAAAACAAAAAATAAATAAATAAATAAAGCGGATTATACTAAAAATCTAGATTAAGCCATCTAAGTAACTCTACCGGGGCTATAGACGCTCGCTGGCAGTGGGGCTCTACTTAGGAGAATTGTAACGATAACCTTGCCGGGGCTATAGACGCTCGCTGGCAGCAAGGCTCTATCCGGTCGGCTATGAGGGAATATCCTCACCTACATAGGCTAATGTCAGTCACTGGTTTGTTCAACCGATCTTCAAGATGAGGATAATTAATCACGTGCACACAACTAAACTAAAAATGGAAGTTCATGCATCTTTATTGAATACTTTGAGTCTCAAGCTGAATAGTAATTTGCAGGAAAGATAGTTGGAAGTTATGAGTTCATTTCATCTAGTTTCCTTGAACACTCTGAATTTAATTGTTTTGTTTTGGTTGCTAGTTGTTGTGATGTTCACAACATGCCCCATTATGCTCCTTAGCAAAATGGGGACCCCTACTGATGTTTTGCTTTTTGCTTCTGCTTGTGTTTGTCTGCTTTCTGGCGGTTTGGTAAAAATGAGTCAGGTGCATCATCATCATGAAGGTCAGGATGAGGTTGGTCATTATCATGAGGTCAGTTTGTCAAAGTTCATATTTTGTTTCTATGACCTCATATTTAGAAAGAGCTTGAAATTCCATGCAGGTTTGCCTTTTACTTCACTTGAAAATTCGTCCATATGTGAAAGTTATGCACAGTCAAAGTTTTGGTCAAACCTGATATTCACAGGAGGATCATCATATTTTTTCTCCTCAGTCATGTTGTCAAGGTCATCATGATCTTGGTCTATCACCCGATAAAAATCATGCAGTCGCAATATCCGGACGTCAATCTTAGGTGATAGCGCCCTTTACCCGTCAAATGGCCTTATGCGCATCGTGAGCATCATGATTATAGGAGGGTCATATTTTATAAACTCGGTTTTGCTGTATGAAGAACATCATCATCATATTTGAAACGCCCCCCTGATAATATCCTGAGGTTCAAATATCTGGACGTCAACTTTAAGTCATGGTAAGTTTTCCCCGTCGAGCGGTCTTTTGTATCGCGAGCATCATGCTGATATTATAAGATCACCCTGACTTAGAAAATCCACCATCGGCATATTTGCATGCGCATGTTAAAATCCTATCGGAGGGTCATCATCCTGATATTTGCCGAAATTCGCTAAGATGATGATGACATCTTCATATCCTCTTGATCTCTTTTTTGCAATATCATGATGATCACCCTATCTTTTAAGGGAAGGTGATATTCCATTCCTCAACAGCATGATCATATTTTAAATATCACCCTAGCGCTAACCTGATGATGACCTCAACTCATCCTCATGCTTCGAAGATGAAATATGATGGTTACGTCATCATGATAATTCGATGAGGAGGATCATCATATTTTTTTTTATCCTGTCATATTGTCATGATCATCATGATCTTGTTTGTCTACCCGATATTTTGTGAAGTCCTCCTGCCGAGAAATATGACCTTTTGCAAATATCCTGATGATCATCATCATCACATTTCCCTTCGGCAGGATATTTTCCAAAACATGATCCGGTTAGTGAAACATCCTGATGACATCATGTTCTAAGTTTAACAAAGGCTCCGGATATCATGATGACGTCATCCCGATCTGATAAACAAAGAAGCTAATATCCTGATGATCATCATCATCACATTTCCCTTCGGCAGGATATTTTCCAAAACACGATCCGGTTCGCGAATATGATGATGACGTCTTATTCTAAGTTTGACAAAAGCCCCAAATATCCTGATGATCATCATCATCCTGATCTTTCGAGAGAGTTACCTTGGCCGCAAAGGGGTCATATTACATTCATCATCCTGATCATGCTCCTTAGGTGACCCGATATTACAATTATCCCCTAATCTTAACTGAACATGATGATGACGTCATCTTTTGCATTTTAATGAAGCCCGAATATGACGATGACGTCACCATCATTTTCCTTTCCTCAGCAGCAGGATCATATTCCATATCCTCCTATTCTCCTTCAACATGATGATGATGATGATGTTGTTCTTTTCCCCAATATACAGAAGCGAAACATCCTGATGACGTCATCTGGACTTTCAGAAGGGAGAGCATCATATTTCCAAAATATCATGCAGATGAAGTGAACATCAGCCAAATAGAGAATATCGGCCAACATGTTTTTTGACACGCCGATAGCGATAGTCATGCCGATGGGCGGGAAATGAAGCGGTGGAGTTTTAAACCATTTTTTGGCGCCCGTGGCATTTTTTCAGTCAGCGATGGTTGACCCGATGGGTTTTGAGCGGTCTGAATGTGTTTTGAACGCGTTTTAAGAGTATTCTGGATCTGATTTCCACAATTTTGTGCAGTCACCTGGATTTAAACAATTATTTTAATTTCCTGCTGTTTATGTGATAAATGAAATACTTATTGCTTGTCTTGTCTTGCAGGCTTGCAGTTGAGGAAACAGCTGGAAAGTCAACACAGTGACCTCATGGAGGAAGGAAATCTGATCTCAGGAGCAGGAAGATAAGGATGAAGTGCGAAAAGTCAAGGCCATTCAAGTGAAGAACAAGGTTGCAGCTGAGAGTATTACTACAACAGACAAACAAGAGTTATTGCTGAGCTGCCGGAACTTCTTAGAAGGGGCAATATTTCGCCCAAATTTGACACTGCTCAGAGATATTTTGAAGAGCTGGTTCACCTGTATTTATTGCTGTAACCAGGGGTTTGAACCAGGGGTTCAGTTAGGTTTCTGCTGTAGTGAGGACAATCAGAATGTCTTTATATTGTGCCTCTCTACACTGTAATACTTTACAATAGGGATTTTAGGAAAACAACAGGGGCTACAATAGGATTTTTTCTTTTAGAAGCATACAGCAAGTTAGCATAGTTTAGAAGTAGAAGAAGGAGGTCGCCTGTTTGTCTGCAGTAAGGTGCGCGTGGAATGTCTGGCTGCCTTACTGTATCTGTAAAGCTTGTAAGTTCTCTATAGTATGATCAATGAAACTAAGAGTCATTCCTACATTGTAAATCGTGTATGACTATTCGTTTCTAATACAATAGAATCTGGAGTTCTGCATCTATCTTCTGAGTGTTCTCCTGCTCTTCTTTGTGTTTTGAAATTTTTTCTTTGAGAGCTTGCAATTTTAAATGTATGTTTGTGAAAATGCTCAGAACTTACATTTAAGGTTTTTTTACTGTGGATTTGATCAAATTACTGTGGTATTTACATAGTGCATAACAGAAACAATTAGATCCTTTGGTAGATTAAATGAGGTATAGATTAGATCTTTCTAACTTTTCCCAACCCATCTGAAATATTTAGCTGAAAACGTAGAAATCTAAAGGAAATTGTCTCAAATTTGAAGAAGCATGCATAACAGAGCTATAAGTAGACAGTTTTCATAAATAGATAAAGAAGAAAGCTGCAAAAATTCAAGAAAACCATCTAAAACTTGCAGCACAGTAACACTTTTATGCAAAGGAATGAAAAGTATTGACATATCTCATGACCTTTTTGCATATTCTTAGTCCAGTAAACCACCAAACAAACCTAAACTACGTAAGGCCCCTTGAACATTACAGCTTCACATTGACCAACTGAACTTGACCAACCGAACCATTGTAGACTTGGGATTAGTTGAATCTCAAATGATTCCTTCTTATCTTTCAAGTATAGTTTCAGTTCATTATATGTGAATTTTAACTTATTGTTATGATTGCATCAAAACAATCATCAACACTACATAGTTGGATTTAACCCTCTAAGCCAACCTTGGATAGAGCCTTGCTGCTAGCAGGTGTCCCAGCAAGGTTATTTTTGCAATTCTCCCAAGTAGAGCCCCACTGGCAGACAGGTGTCCATAGCCCTAGTGGAGTTACTTGGATGACCTAAGAAATTCTTTTCTTTTGATTTTCAATAAGTTTCTTTTTTCTATTTTCAATTATTCATAAGATATGATCTTGTATGCTCATTTGTAAGGTATAAGCACTTGCCTGTTTAGGCTAAGAATTGCAATGGTAGCAAGGGAAAAGCTTTAGATTTTTCACTTAACACATACACTAGTACTTTCAACTAATCCAAGCCTATTAGGTGTATTCATGTGATGATTTCCTTAAACAACAAGAGTTACCATTGATGAATATGATTTCACAGACATGTTTAAAGCACTTAGCTAACAAGGATTACAACCTATGTGGGAATTTGTATTCCTTTCTTGAATTCTAACAATTTCCTAGTTTTCTGAAGTGAAAAGGTGCTCCATACTACTTAACCAAAACAAGGACTCAACAACACATAAAACAAAGCAAAGCACACAAAGCAAGAAAACTGTACAAGAAAGCTATACAAGCATTTACATATGATACATGATTCTGACCTTTCCCTATTTAGGCTTGGAAATAGTGCTTGAGGAACTATCCATTGACTGGCAATAGAACATCCTCACCTGTTAGGGTTTTAATCCTATAGGTACTATCACCTAATATATCTGATATCTGAAAGGGACTGGTCCACAGTTTGTCAAACTTACCATGGTCACCTTTGTTTTCATGGGATTTATCCCATGGTAAGACAAGGTCTAATATTCTGAAGGTTTTAATCTTGGCTCTTTTGTCAAACTATCTTTTGACAATAGCTTGATGTTTTGAGAAATGATCTAGGGCTCTATCTATTTTTTCTTCTAGCTACATAAGCTGTAGTAACCTGACTTCTAGTTTGTCATCTAGACAAAGATATTCTTGTGCAAATTGGAGTTTAGGGATCTTTAGGTTCACTGGTAAAATTGGATCCACTCCATATACTAACTGATAAGGAGAATTCCCTAAAGTTGATTTCACTCTCGTCCTATCTACCCACATTGCATATTTCAATAGGGTATGCCATTCTCTAGGGTTTTTGTCTACTAACTTCTTTATGATGTTCAATAAATTCTTGTTAGTTGATTCTTCTAATCCATTACCTTGAGGATAGTAGTTAGAAGAAAACTTTAAGGTTATACCATACTCAAAGGCCCAATTAGAGAATTTCAAAGAAGCGAATGCTAGACCATTATCACATACTAGGGAGAAAGGAACGCCAAACCTTGTGATGATGTTACTCTCCAAGAACATGATCACATCTTCAATGGTACCTGCTGCTAATCGCTTATGTCCATCTAGTACAATAGTCAGTCACTATTAGGATGTACCTATGGCTAGCTGAGGATGGTGGGTTGATTGGTCCTATGAAGTCCATTCCCCATTATGTGAAGGGATGAGCTTCCATCACTGGCTACAATGGTTGTGCATCATATCTCACCTTATGTGTAGCTGTTTGGCATGTGTGATAATGCTTACTGTGTTCAACAGTGTCCTTGAAAATTGTAGGCCATTAATATCCTACCCTAAGGATTTTGTGTGTAATGGCCAAGTGGGAACCATCTGCAGTTCCAAGCCTGTCATGCAACTCTTGTAACACTTTATCAACTTCTTGTCTATCTAAGCATCTTAGATATGTCCCCTCATGGTTTCTTCTGAAAAGGATTCCTCCTTTCATTAGGTAGTTCTCAGATTTCACTCTCAATGCTCTTTTCTATGAGGACTTCATATTACCTGGAAGCTTTCCTGAGATCAAGATATGCTTAATGTCTAAATACCAATCATCTGAACTATTGGAATCTAGGGTGTATTGTTGACTAATTAAATCTAGATCAGTTTCTTCTATCATCTAAGTTAAAGCTTGTCCTCTGACTAGCTTCATGGGTGTGATCTATATGTCATACTCTTATAGGATAGTAATCCACTGAGCCCTTTTTTTGCCTGGTTCACTCTACATCAGCAACATCTTCACTGTTGCATCAAGTACTATTGCAATTACCTTGCTTCTAAATATGTAGTGTCTGAATTTCTTTGTGGCTCTTACCAAGGCAAGAGCTTGTCTTTCCACATCTAGATACCTCAATTCTACATCTCTAAATGGGACACTCATAAAAGCTATGGGTTTCTCTTCCTTGTTCTCATTTTTCTATGTTAGCACAGTTGTGTAGGTGTGAAGTGAAGCAAAAGAATATATATAAAAATCCTTGGCATAATTAGGGCTACTAAGCATTGGAGCATTAGCTATTGCCTTCTTATTGTCTTCAAATGCAGCATTGGCTTCAGGAGTCCATTCTATCTTTGTATCTTTCTTCAACATTACATTTACTGGCCTAATTATTTCTACAAATCTAGTGATAAACTTTCTGACAAAGTTTATCTTCCCAAAGTAGGACTTTAACTCTTTCTTACTGTTAGGCAATTGGAGTTTCATGATTGAACTTACTCGATCTAGATCAATGGTGATCCCATCTTCTGATACTAGGTGTCCTAGTAATTTACCAGTTGTGACACCAAACACACACTTCTTGGGATTTAAGGAAATACCATACTTTTCACATCTCTAAATCACTTTCCTTAGATCTTGAACATGGTTACCCCTCTGTTTTGAAAAAACTATCAAGTCATCCATGTAGATAACTATACACTGGCCAACTAGACCTTTGAATGCGACATCCATGGCATGCTAGAATGTTGCTCTAGCATTAATTAGACCAAAAGGCATACACCTGTAGGAAAATATCCCCCACTTGGTGATGAACTCAGTCTTCAGTCTGTCTATTTTATCGACCATGACTTGGTTATAACAAGAGAAACCATCTAGAAATGACATCATTTGTGCTCCATTAACCATCTGAAGTACCTCATCTAGTGAAGGGAGAGGATAATTATCCTTCTCTAAGGCCTTGTTCAAATTTCTAAAGTCTACACATAGACAGATATCTCCTCTCTTCTTCCTCACAGGAACCAAGTTGGCTACCCATGTGGAGTGTCTCACCAGAAAGACGATCCTAGATGCTAAAAGCTTCTTAACTTCTTCAAATATGATAGGTTCCAATAGGGCATTGACTGGCCTCTGATTTTGTCTAAATGGCTTAATTCCAGGCTTTAGTGGAGTCGTATGAGTGATGATGGATGTGTCATATGTCTGCAATTCATCATATGTCTAGGCGATTACATGTATGTAATCCTTTAGAGCCTAATTCATTTCTTCTCTTTCAACCAGAGTGCATACTTTTCCTATCAGGATATTCCTGATATATGGACCTTGACTAATATTGATGGGCTAATACTCTCCTCCATCAGTTTTAGGTAAATCCTTTTGCTAGGTGATCTTGTCCAAATCAAAAATTCTTTCTAGTTCTATCATTCCCTTGGGAATCTTATTGTTTGGCAATTCAATGATCTCCTCATCATCCCAGACTTGGTCATCTACATTCTTCTCATCCATTATTTAAGCATCAAAGATATCTCTATTTGTAATAAAGTCAATGATGTTTTGATCATCTTCAAAGACTTGAAAATTCAACACATTGTCAGGCACTGAAGGCACTGACACTAATTCAACTGAGAACCTATTTAGTCTTGATACTATCAATGGTTCTAATGTGCTAGCAGCTACCACTTGTGTATTTGCACGCTGATTTTGACTCCTTGGGACATGTGTGATGTTGAATGCATAAAATCCTTCAATTAGGTCCCAGACCCTGTGTCTATAATTTGACAGCTTCTGGTAATTGCATGCATACTGCTTTTCAACTTGTTTGATGACCAATTCTGAGTCTCTAAATACATGCAGTATCTTGAATTTCTTCTTCAAGGCAAAGAGAAAGCCATGGATCAAGGCTTCATACTCTACCACATTGTTTGTGTAGTGGAATTGGAGTCTATAAGCTGCAAGGTATGACTTCCCCTATGGATTAGTGCAGGAGCACCTTGATAAGGTTTTGTCAATTTAAGTGATTTGAGTCATGTAAAGACATGTCAAGAAGTCATAGGGTCATAATGGGATTAGAATAAGGTCTATTTGAGACCATTTATGTTGTAATGAGGTTCAAAAGGATAAAACTCTAAGTCTAAAGTCATATTATTATAGTCTTGGTCAATAAAGGTGAAAACATGCATGTAATGATTTAATATCTCTTAACAAATTATGTATTTAGAGGATCCCCAATGGTCACAAGGTTTGAAAATCAGTTTTGGCCAATTGGAGATCATGTAAAAATGTAAATAATACTTCAACATTCAAAGGAAGGCATGAAGAATTTGTAAGTTAGAATTTTATAATAAAAACTCTGTTTTTCTATTTTTTTCCTGCAAATTTTCTATTCTCAACCTTAGTACAGTATTGTACGATATTTTAATTCTCTAAAAGTGGATTTATGTTATATAGGACTGAAATACCTTCCATT
Source organism: Cunninghamia lanceolata (assembly GCA_027924645.1). Lineage (NCBI taxonomy): Eukaryota > Viridiplantae > Streptophyta > Pinopsida > Cupressales > Cupressaceae > Cunninghamia > Cunninghamia lanceolata. The sequence continues at coordinate 7,345,086 of BSBN01000252.1, read as the reverse complement.
TGCAGGTGGTTTGAGGTCGTTTCATCAAAAATTGAGTGAGATATCACGTTTTTTCTAAAAACTGCCAAAAACTATTTTTTTCCTACAAACATTGTTGCTCCCAGCCATACCCCGTGCTTGTATGGAACTTCTAGGACCTGTAACCACTTGGGTTGGATAGAGGGGTGAACTACCTACCAAATTCACTTGTTTTTAGGCTGATCCATTAAGTTTTGAGGGAGAACCGTCCATTTTTCTAAAAACTGTTGAAACCCTGAACAAGGGTTTGGAAAGTGGGGAAAAAATGTGAAATAGGCCATTCCACTAACCCAATAACCTCCAAATTAGTGGAATGGCATTCAATAGGGTATAATTAGATGTCCAAATACTTTGCATGATAGAACATAAATCTTTGACCAAGTTTGACCTAGGTTTGGCCTAATAAGACCCAAGTATTAGGCCTACAAAGGGGACAATCATAGGTTTAGTTGATTGAAGTGATTTTTTAGGGTGTGGTTATCTTATTTGGACCATTTTAGGCATTTTACAGGGTTCCCAAGTAGTTTGGGAGGTTAATGTGTGAATTTGACATAACTTCCTTTAGAAAGGTGGCCTAATTAGGCCGAGTTTCTCAATTTTGAGTCCTACATTTTGAAACAACCCTACCTAGTTTTGGGGTATGTTGGACAACTTGATAAAGGGTACTCCAAACACCAATCATATTTTTAGTAGGACTAAATCCAACAAAGTTATGGCAGGAAAACCCTCTAGGCAGGGCTACTAGGCTTTAGGCCTATTTTCAAAGCAAGTGCATTCAAAACTTGAAATTGGTGAATGAAACCTACATGATTGAGTGAGTTAGACCATAACCACACCCTTATTTCATCAAAGTGGTATCAAAGCATCAGGTTCTGATTTGGGAAGTAAAAAGTCAAATTGTGAAGAAGAGCTAGTCTAGACAAGATGGCTCCAAAAGCCAGTGCAATGGCCAAAGAGATAAGGAAGTTGAAGGAGCAGTTACTCCAGAAGGATAGGCTCTACAAAGAGTCTCAAGAAGCCACCTTAGCCAAGATAGAAGTCTTGGAAAAGAACCAAAGAAGAGGAATGGTCAATGATGACCAAAGTGACAAGGAGGATGAAGATGAGAGTCCTCCAATGGGAGTCCAAGATGAGGATGATGACTTGGACCTGCAAGAAAGGATGATGATCAAGATGCTAAAGGCAGTAAAAGGTGGAAATACTCCAAAGATGAAGGTTTAAGTGCCTATGTACGGTGGAAGAATGGATAGTGAAGAAGTCTTGTCATGGATTGATGCTCTAGACATTTTTTTTGAATTTGAAGACATTGAGGATAGCAAAAGGGTGAAATATGCCAAATCTAAGTTGAAAGGACCAGCCCTAACTTGGTGGAACTTTGTTCAAGATGAGAGGGTCAAGAAAGGAAAGACTAAAATCAATTCTTGGGATAGGATGGTGGCTAAAGTGAAGACACAATTTCTACTAGCAGACTATGCCATATAAACCTTCATGAAACTGCAAAATTTGAAGCAAAGAGAGTTGGATGTGATGTCCTATACTGAAGAGTTTCATAATCTATGCATTAGGACATGTCACAATGAGGATGAGGTTGAAAAACTGTGAGGCCAATTTATTTCACTTCCCTATTTTGATCATTTTACATTATAGTTGGAGACATTTTCAAACATTTAGAGACTATTGATTTCCATTATGCAGCTTTAGACTATATCTCTTGATTTGGGTTAGTTTTGATTAGTTATGTGGTGATTTGATTAGATTCCATTTTGATACTCTTATGATGCTAGACATGTGAGATACATTGATGATTATTATTGATGATGATTATGAGCTCATTTTATGGATTTGTTATTGGATTCTGATTCTAAGATATTAGATAAAAGATGCAATTTTAAATCTTAATTATGATGTGAGTTGTTTAATGTTGAGTATGAATTATGCGATGACATGATTATTAATTTCTGTTGCTTCAGCTATGATATATCTATGCTGGATTGGTCATTTGATCGAGTGCACAGGTGATTTTCCAGGCCACAGAAAATCAGAGGCAGATCTCACACTTATGTAATTCCTTGTTAAGTTGATCCATTCCCAAGAGGGATGAGGATCATGTTTGATCAAATAATATTTTTTTAAATGCTTAATTTTAATTATTGGCCTAGTTCACCCCTTTTATTTGATTTAAATTATGTGTTGTAAAACTTGTATTTTAACTTACACCATTTGGTGTTCTTTTATTTTTGGAATTTTACACCTCCCTAAGTGTTGATTTGAGCTCCAAACTTACCCTAGGTGGTACCCCTAGGGTCTAGGGTCCATTTGGACTTACTAAACCCTAGGATAACTCCCATCTAGTCACTCTAAACTTGGGTTTAGTAAATGTGGCGAAATTTCAAAATGGCTAAGGGTGGGAGATGAGTCATGCCTTGGAAAAGGCCCATCTCCCTTCCCAAGGCTTGGGGATTCCTCCAACATGAAGACTTGGGGGGTCTTGAAGACCCCCAAGTGTGTGGGATCTCCCTCTAAGACTCTCACACACGTGTGAGAGCATCTTGGAGGGAGAGGGCTCTCTTGGAGGATAAGAGGATGACATGTGTCATCCCTTATCCTCATGGAGCCATGAGGAGAGTTACCACCTCTCCACTTGGGCTCTCACACATGTGTGAGACTACAAGTGGATAAGGTGAGGGTTTGAATGGATTAGAGGGTGACACTTGTCACCCTCACATTCCTTCTCCCTTGCAAGTGGCATGGGATGAGTGCCATGGTGATTTTTGGTGTTTCATAGAGATATTATTTTGGCTTGATGCCTTGTGGTGTTGAGATTATCAGTTTTGGAGTGACCTCTTGAGTCAAAGGGTCCACTCCCCTACCCCTCCAAACTCATTTCAATAAGTTTTGTATTGTACATAAACCATGGGTGATTTTTGTGTTGCCTGTGATTTTTGTTGTGGTATGAGAAAACCCGTGTGAGACCTACCTCCCAACTCGGGGGTGACCCACTAGCAGATCTATGGTAGGGAGGAGGACGATTTGTGTGGCTTGGCTTCCCCCCCTCTTGTGTTTATTTTCATTGCAGGTTTTGTTGGAGTTAAGGAGCTTTGGAGAAGTCCATTTTAACTTTATTTGCATTATTTTGTTGGTTGTTTGTGAGCTATGGCCTTGGAGGCCTTATTGTATTGGTTGAGAAAAAAAAGAAAATGTAATACTCTCCATTGTTTTTGTTGTTGAAACAAATTTTAATGTGTAATATATATTGTAATGATTTTAAAAATGTGTACTATGTTGTTGTTTGAGTTCATGAGGTTATAGAAAGTTGGTTAAAAGAAAATATGACTATGCTGCCACCTTATATTTAAAAAAATAGATGTTATAATTCTGATTTTTGTTGTATGCTATGATAGTAAAAAAAATGAATTAGTTCTATTTGAAATGATTTTTAGAAACAAAAGAAGAATGTGTATATTTCCTCATGTTATTTTCTATTTTCAAAAAAAATATATCATGAAACTGTATTTTTATCTTGCTGTTAAAAAACAATTAGTTTCTCAAAATCTTCCCTAAATGATTGATTTTTAAGTTAGTAAGTTTTCTGTTATATTGTGCATATATATATACTATTTTAGTATTTTAATCTTACTATTTTTTTAAATAATTATATGACTGTGTATATGCTTGATATAATACACACACACACACATATATATATATTGCTCCTAGAAATATATTGTTTTAACTAGACAAAATAATGTATATATAATGGTGAATATATATATATATATATATATATATATATATATATATATATATATATTAAAATAAATGAAATTGGTTTAGACTTAGTATATAAGTATGTGTTGAGGCCAATGAAGGATCCACGAATTTATTGTGTTGAGCTTGCTCAAAGGAGGTTGCCCCCTCGAAGTGGCCTACGATCAATAAATTCCTTATGTGTTTCTGCTATTTATATATTTGTGTTATTTCGTGCATTTTTCATTATATTGTTATAGGAGGTTCCTCTCATCTGGTATCAGAGTGCTTTCTTGGGCTCGCTGGGTGGAATTTCTACTGAATTTTTTTTTCTGCAATAGCCTCCAGGTGCTGTGATTATTGCAATAGTTCTTTCTTTTTCACATTTGTATTGTTCATTTCAATTGTAGGTTCGGTATCCACTTAACTGTGGGAAGTGCCTGGGCATAGCCCTAAAACTCATTGTGAGGAGTACCACAAGAACCCCAAAGTAGATGGCCCATTGAGAGGACCTGCTAGCGAAAAGGGCAACAGCCCCTACTTGATTGACTAGTTCCCATCCGTGAGGTAAACCAAGAGCTGTCGTTTGTGGCAAAGCAGTTATCAGTTTTACCTGAGCCGTGGAGTGAGGGGTACTGCCCCAATACGCAAGCCATTAGATAGTATTCTGAATGACTCCCCTAAACCTTTAGGTAGTCGAACATACCTAGGGCCCATATCTATTGATAGCTAGCAAATTGTAGATAAAATCCTTCCAGAGCCATTTGCAGATCATTTCCAAAAAAAAAAAAAATCTCCTGGCTATGGTTGTCACCTGCATAGGAGTAAAAAACATGGAGGATGAACTTGCAGTCCTAAAGACCAAACTCCAAGATCTGGATGAAAAAGTTCTTAGCCTCAATCTTTAGCATTCAGCAATGAACAATAGACGGCAGCCAAAGTCTTTTGCACACACAGGCTTTTCTTCTTCCAGCAATTTTTGTGGGCCGAAGCTTGATTTTCCTCGCTTCAATGGTGATGATCTGTGATGCAGAGCATCCACCACTCAAACCCTAACATACAATTTCAAATGTATGTCTATGCATTAATCAACATGCATACAAACTTTACTTTATAAAAATTCCCCTCATAACATTATCGGCCTACCAAATTGCCTTCATTCGCGATCACTGTAGCACTTGTATCTTTCGCAAGATACATCCTCAAATATGCATACAAAACCTTACCTGCTGCACCCGCAATCCTCTTGCATCTATTGCCTCCTCTATACTGAACATACAACGTATGACCTGTCGGCACCGATTATCTCCACCGTTCCCATCGGTCGCCACTTGCACATAGCCCTTTGTATCGTGGAATGTATATTCTGATATACATTCAAAAACATAAAATGCTTAACCTACTCTGCCGGTGTCCTTACCTTCTAATACCGGTTGCACCTTGTATTCGCAGATCTAAAACCCTTCGAACATATACGTGAGTTACCACCTCGACCCGTCAACCAATGTATCTTTCATTGTATCTTCACCACATACAACACAAAATGCAAATGACAGATACATAGGAACTGTCTGCACATGCAACAGGGGTATACACATATACTACACTCGACATACAAAAGTGATATACACAGGAATTGTATATCCGATCCTCTTAACTTTCGACATGCATTTTCAAACATGCATTCGTCAGATACTCACAATCTTCATTACAGGATATACAGGAAATATACCCAACATGCATTTGCAATATACTCAGAGAATGTATATCTTCAATGTACATTCAAAATGTACATGCTCAACATGCAAACTGATTATACATCTGCCAACTCCTTTGTATCCTTTGACCGCGTTGACTACTTTGCATGCCGATTGGAATTTTAACTTTCTCTCTCCCTTGTACATGTGATAGACATGTATATTCCTCCCATACAACAGTGATGAACCAAAAGCAATATACTCACAGATTGTATATCTCGCATACAAAAGTGATATACTCACAAATTGTATCTTTTTGGAAACCCGCAAATTTTAACTATTTTCAGCCATTTTTCACTTAGCGACTGAATCGATCTACTTTACCTTCACACATGCAGTCCTCTGCACTTCAACAATCTAGCACATAGCCATGCTAGAACCCTTCAACGCATTCCTTGCCTAATCCTGCAAACATTAACACAGACAAAACAGAAAACAAAATCCTAACTAATATATATACAGCCATTCCATCGATTCAAAGAATCAACTAGTGGAATGGATAAATGAATCCATCTGACCTCAGTATAGAAAATCAATTACACATTGAATTCAAATGCAACAAAATCTTATTTGTTATGCTTCCTCAGAAATGTGATTACAGATACTATGTTTACAATTCCCCAACTGAACCAAACTACAACTGACCACTAACTCTCTAACTCTCTATCTCTCTCTCGATCTATCCCTGGGGGAGTATTTATCTACTCACAAAGAGTAGTACTGACTTAGCTCCCAATGGCTGGGAGACACTTCCAATCAACTGGGAGATACAGCTGTCCAACAAACTCCAACTAACTCTAAACTAACAACCTAAAAATAGAATGCATTGGTCAAACTAACCTTATTACATTTAATGGTCATTTAGGACCTTATTGAAAACATAAAAATAAACATAAAACAACTAAATGCCTCATGGAGGCCACTGTGGGTTAGGTGCATCTGCACCATACTCCCCAAGTTGAAAAGAACTCATGTCCCATGAGTTAAGTCTTTAACTGGATCTACCTGTAGCGGCTATCTCATATCTGCCCCATGATCTCTGTGCTGCAACTTGCTACCATGGAGGCAAATACTCATGCCTAGCACTGTAGACTCTTCTCACACCTTGCTGGTCATTCTTTCTGACCATCATCTCTATCTGAACATCTGCATTGGAAACCTCATGTACTGTTATGGCAGAATGTGCCTGTCTTTCAACTCTTAGGGGACAAACAATAGTCCCTACTAGGATTGCATCCTTTTCATTCCAATCAGCCTGTGGTTGTGTACAAACCTGCTTCTAGATCTTCTGCTAATCCACCTGATCTCTGTCAGTCAGAACTGAAATCTTCGTCAAACTGGGATCTCCTCTCCTAGAGATATCCTCAATGACCTTTGACTCTACTATAGGCATCGTCACAAACTCCCTCTTACCTACCAAAATAATCTTACCTATCTTCTTTACTTCAGCATTCTCCTGTAATGGTGTCATCATAAAAGTTCTCTCATCCTTCATGATGGTGTAGGTATTAGCATACCCATCATACAATGCTCTCTTATCAAATTGCCATGGCCTACCCAACAGTGGGTGACAACATTCCATGGACAATATGTCACACAAAACTCTATCCTGATACTCTCTAATCTGAAAATCAACATATGCCTGTTCATATACCCAAAGTGATTGACTATCACTTACCCAAGATGCTTTGTAAGGATTTTGATGTGGAATCCTTTCCAATGTTAGTTTATCCACCATTTCCTCAGATACCATATTATCTGTTGAACCAGAATCTATTACTACTTTGCATACTTTACCTTTGCTCTTGCATTGGGTTCTAAAAAGTGCTCTTCTTTGTAACATGTCCTGTGATGTCTTCCAGATTGTTCTCCTTAACATCAATGATTCTCCATCTTGGACTAGGGCTGCACTTTTTATTGGATAATTAACACTTTCATCTACCTGCTCTTCTTGCACAAATTGAACCCTCTTGTCATTCTTCCTATCATCTCTTGATGATGAATCTTGCCTTTCTAGACATTTAAAAAATGGGTGACCAATTTTATTACAATGATAACATCTTCCAGTGAAAACATTAGAACCTCTACCACTTCCAAATCTACCTCTTGTGCCTTTCCATCCACTTCTGAAATCAGATTGTTCTTGTCCTTTACCAGCCTCTTCTGGATTCTCATTGGTTGGCCTTGTTGCAGGGGCCGATCCTCTTCCCCTTATATTGCTACCTCTTCCTCTCATGGACTTATCCTATCTCCTTTTCATCTTTTCTTCAATCTTGATTGCCATTTGATAACAATCTTCTACACTCCTAGGGTTAGCCAAAACTAACTCATCCTATATGTTCAGTCTTAAACCAGCCAAGTATCTAGCAACCTTTTCAACCTCATTCTCATGATGACCAGATCTCATACTTAACTTGTAAAACTCTTTAGTATATGCTTTCACATCCATTTCTTTTTGTCTTAAAAATTGCAGCTTCTTAAACATTTGAATTTCATAATCCTGGGGTAAAAATTTACCTTTGATCCTTGCTACCATCTTGTCCCATGAAGAAATCTTTGACTTACCTTGCTTTCTCCTTTCTGACTATACATAATCCCACCATACCAAAGCGTGACCTGTCAATTTGGTCTTTGCAATCTTTACCCTTTGCTCCTCAGGAACCTCCTCACATTCAAAGTGATTATCCAATGCAGCAATCCAATCAAGTAACTCTTCCTCATTCAAGCTTCCAATGTACTTTGAAACATCAATCTTTACCTTAGGTTTGTCATTCTGAACTGCCCTTAACAGTTTTGTAAACCTCTGATCTTCAGCATTAAGTTCTTCATCTACCTCTTCGAATTCTTCAACATCATCTTCTTCCTTTTCTGATTCACTATCATCCACTTCTCTTCTTTTGTTTGTCTCCAAGGTTGCAAGCCTAGCTTGAAGTGCTTTAGCAAGCTCTTTCATCTTCCTCATCTCCTTAGCATGTTTTTCCTTCATCTCCTGCAACTCTCTGGCAATACCATTACCTTTTAGAGGCATCTTGTCAACCTCTCACTCCTTCTACTTCTGCCTTCTTAGTGACAGAACCAAACACACAATAGCCCAAACCTTTTAACTTGGCTTTGATACCACTATGATGCAGAGCATCCACCACTCAAACCCTAACATACAATTTCAAATGTATGTCTATGCATTAATCAAGATGCATACAAACTTTACTTTATAAAAATTCCCCTCATAACATTATTGGCCTACCAAATTGCCTTCATTCGTGATCATTGTAGCACTTGTATCTTTCGCAAGATACATCCTCAAATACACATACAAAACCTTACCTGCTGTGCCTATGATCCTCTTGCATCTATCGCCTCCTCTATACTGAACATACAACGTATGACCTGTCGTCGCCGGTTATCTCCACCGTTCCCATCGGTCGCCGCTTGCACATAGCCCTTTGTATCGTGGAATGTATATTCTGATATACATTCAAAAACATTAAACGCTTAACCTACTCTGTCGGTGTCCTTACCTTCTAATGCCGGTCGCACCTTGTATCCATAGATCTAAAACCCTTCGAACATATATGTGGGTTACCACCTTGACCCGTCAACCAATGTATCTTTCATTGTATCTTCACCACATACAACACAAAATGCAAATGACAGATACACAAGAACTATCTGCACATGCAACAGGGGTATACACATATACTACACTTGACATACAAAAGTGATATACATAGGAATTGTATATCCGATCCTCTTAACTTTCAACATGCATTCGTCAGATACTCACAATCTTCACTGTGGGATATATAGGAAATATACCCGACATGCATTTGCAATATACTTAGAGAATGTATATCTTCAATGTACATTCGAAATGTACATGCTCAACATGCAAACTGATTATACATCTGCCAACTCCTTTGTATCCTTTGACCGCGTTGACTACTTTGCATGCCGATTGGAATTTTAACTTTCTCTCTCCGTTGTACATGCGATAGACATGTATATTCCTCCCATACAACAACGATGAACCAAAAGCGATATACTCATGGATTGTATATCTCGCATACAAAAGTGATATACTCACAAATTGTATCTTTTTGCAAACCAGCAGATTTTAACTGTTTTCAGTCATTTTTCACTTAGCGACTGAATCAATCTGCTTTACCTTCACACATGCAGTCCTCTGCACTTCAACAATCTAGCACATAGCCATGTTAGAACCCTTCAATGCATTCCTTGCCCGATCCTGCAAGCGTTAACACAGACAAAACAGAAAACAAAATCCTAACTAATATATATACAACCATTCCACCGATTCAGAGAATCAACCGATGGAACGGATAAACAAATCCATCTGACCTCAGTACAGAAAATCAATTACACAGTGAATTCAAATGCAACAGAATCTTGTTTATTATGCTTCCTCAGAAATGTGATTATAGATACTCTGTTTACAATTCCCCAACTAAACCAAACTACAACTGACCACTAACTCTCTAACTCTCTGTCTCTCTCTCGATCTGTCACTAGGGGAGTATTTATCTACTCACAAAGAGTAGTACTAACTTAGCTCCCAGCGACTGGGAGACACTTCGAATCGGCTGGGAGATACAGCTATCCAACAAACTCCAACTAACTCTAAACTAACAACCTAAAAATAGCATGCATTGGTCAAACTGACCTTATTACATTTAATGGTCATTTAGGACCTTATTGAAAACATAAAAATAAACATAGAACAACTAAATGCCTCATGGAGGCCACTGTGGGTTAGGTGCACCTGCACCAATCCGACTGGATGGATATACTAGGAAGAACAATATTTTAGTCTACATAATACTTTTGATGTCTTGACAAAGTCCCACTTGCATCCTTTCATTTGGAACATGAAGCTCGTCAATGGTTCCATTGGTACATCAAGGCTCATGAAGAGCCAAAATGGATAGATTTTTGCAAACTTATTTTGTAATGATTTAGCCCTAGTGCTTTTGATGACTTCACAAGAGCACTCACTAAACTTTGCCACACAAGCACTGTGAGGGAATATCAGACAGAATTTGAAAACTTGGCCAATCACACAGAGGGATTGTCTGATGAATTCTTTAGGAGTTGTTTTGTTAATGGTCTGAAGGATGCAATCCGATCTGAGGTTAAAATGTTCCATCCCAACATAATGATGGAAGCCCTAGGGTTGGCTAAGTTGGCGGAAGACAAGATCACGGCTCAACAATGCTCCAAATCCAATTTTGTTCTATTCATAAATATGGTTTTCCAAAGACCTCCAATCACACCATCTCCTAGAACAACTCCTATCAAGCATTTGTCTAAAGCAGAGATGCGGGCACGTAGAGAAAAAGGGCTTTGTTATAATTGTGATGAGAAATTCACTTAGGGACATAGATGTGTTGAACAAAAGCTCTATCTCTTGGATGTGGATTCTCCCCCTGCAACTAAAGTTTATAAAGATGCTTAGGATACAATAGATGATCAGGTCAAAACTCAGCAGCCGCTTGTTGACCCTACTTCTTAGGAAGACCACTCAGAGATCTCTCTCCATGCTTTAGTAGGAGTCACCACCCCATAAACCATGCAAGTCAAGGGTTACTTCAAGAAGCTCCCTCTTACAATACTCATTGATTCTGGTAGCACTCATAGCTTCATTAACCCTCAGATCGCCAAACAGGCTAATTGTTTTGTCCATCCTTTCTCCAGCTTTGAAGTCATGATTGCCAATGGGGGCACATTACCTTGCAAAGGGAAGTGTCACAATGTGCATATCTCTATTGGAGATTATAACCTGTGCTCTGACATGTTTCCCTTGCCCTTAGGCAGGTGTGATGTGGTTTTGGGTGCTCAATGGTTACGCACACTTAGAGCCATCTTATGGGATTTTGCTAAATTTTGGATGCAGTTTTCAGATAATGGACAAAAACACACATTGAAGTGCTTACAACTAGGGTCTCTCAGCATCATAAGTTCACATTGCATGGAAAAACTTCTTAAGAAGAATTCACATGGTGTCATCACTTAGCTCCATTCCATTCAGATGCAACCATCAGCGCTCTCCACTACTCCTTTGGATCTACAACAAATTTTGGATAGGTTTGCATGTGTCTTTGCCAAACTGGTGGGATTGCCACCTTCACGACTAGAGGACCACTATATTCAGCTCCTTCCTGAAAGAATTCCTCCCAACATCAAGCCCTATTGCTACCCATTTCACCAAAAGATAGAGATTGAGATACTCGTTCGAGACTTATTGAAGCAAGGTATTATTCACCCTAGTACCAGTTCCTTTTCTTCACCAGTTCTTCTTGTCTAGAAAAAAGATGGGTCATGGCACCTCTCCATTGACTTTCGAGCACTTAATCACATCACAATCAAGGATAAGTTTTCAATTCCTATTGTTGATGAGCTTCTTGAAGAGCTTCATGGTGCTCATTTTTTCTCCAAGTTGGATCTTCGTTCTGGGTATCACCAAATTCGGGTTCATGAGGATGATATCCCTAAAATATCTTTCCGCATGCATGATGGCCACTATGAGTTTTTGGCCATGCCCTTTGGCCTCACTAATGCTCCTTCAACATTCTAGGCATTGATGAATAAAATATTCTGGCCCTACCTGCAGAAATTCATTCTGGTCTTCTACGATGACATCCTCATCTATAGTAAAACATGGGCTAAGCATCTCCAACATTTGGATCTCATACTGCAACTTCTCTTTAATCATCATCTCTGTGCAAAATAGTCTAAATGTGTTTTTTGTCAGGAAGAAGTAGAGTATCTCGAGCATATTGTTCTAACCCAAGGGGTTTGAGTGGATCCTGCAAAAATAGATGCCATGAAAAATTAGCCGCATCCTCAGACACTCAAGAGCCTCCATGGTTTTTTGGGATTGACTGGCTACTATTGCAAGTTTGTCAAGGATTACGAGAAGATTGCATCTCCATTAACAGTGATGTTGAAAAAGGATGCTTTTACATGGACACATGCTGCTGAGTGTGCATTTGAAAAACTAAAAAAAGCTATGTGTACTACTCTTGTTCTAGCTATGCTAGATTTTTCCAAGACCTTCACTATTGAGAGTGATGCTTGCGGTAATGGACTTGGTGATGTTCTCCTTCAAGATGAACATCCCATTGCATTCACCAGCAAAGCCATTTCTTGTAAGAATTTAGTACTCTACATATGAGAAGGAAATGATGGCTATTTTGCATGCAGTATAGAAGTGGTGGCCATACTTACTAGGGAATCATTTCTGCATCAAGACTAACCACCAGAGTCTGAATATTTCCTAGAACAACAGGTCTCCTCCCCAGTACAATAGAAATGGGTTAGAAAACTCATGGGTTATGACTATGAGATCACTTACAAGAAGGGTAAGGACAATATTGTGGCAGATGCTCTTTCTCGAACATTTGATGACCAAGCTTCTCTTTCATCTATTTCTATGCCAAACTGAAGATGATTTTGGGGTATCACCCACAAATAGATGGTCAGACTAAAATTATCAACAAATGTTTGGAAACTTATCTTTGTTACTTCAACTCAGAACAACAACATCAGTGGGCAAAGTGGCTCCCTCTCACTGAATGGTGGTACAATACCTTCTACCACACTGCATCTAAAATGACCTCATATGAAGTAGTCTATGGTCAGGCACCGCTAGTGCTCCTTCTATACACCCCTAGCAGTTCACCAGTTCAGGCAGTCGACACGGTTCTCTGAACCCAGGATCAGATTCTTCGCATCTTGTAGGACAATCTTCACATGGCAAGAAATCAAATGAAATAACAAGCTGATCAGCACCGTTCTGAGCGCACTTTTCAAGTAGGTGATATGGTTTTTCTTCATCTACAGCCATATAATAAATCATCCCTAAAAATCAAAGGGCATCATAAGCTAGCTCCAAAGTTCTATGGGCCATATAAGGTTCTTCAAAAGATTGGGTTAGTTGCTTATAAATTGGAACTTCCTCCTTCCTGAGTTCATCCAGTATTCCATGTCTCTTGTCTAAAGAAAGTTCTTGACACCAACATTAGAGCACAAACTGTTTTACCAGAATTGGATAACGAAGGATCCATCATTTTGGAGATAGAGGCAATCCTTGATAGGCACACTCGTTAGCTTCTCTCTCGATCCATCACAGAGGTATTAATTCAATGGCACGAAATGCAACCAAAGGATGCTACATGGGAACCACTCCTTTAGATTCAGCAACAGTTTCTACATCTTAAGCTTTGAGGACAAAGATTTTCTAAGAGGGAGGGGATGTTAGAAACTTGTGTTTAAGCCTTCTCTTTACTTTGTTAGTTTATTATTGTTGGACAGATATGCTTTGTAAGTCATCCCGTGAGTATATTGTATTATCCCACATTCATGGGAAGTAATAGTTGTGTAGATTAGACTTAGTATATAAGTACATGTTGAGGCCAATGAAGGATCCACGAATTATTGTATTGAGCTTGCTCAAAGGAGGTTGCCCCCTTGAAGTGGCCTATGATCAATAAATTCCTTCTGCGTTTCTGCTATTTATATATTTATATTATTTCATGCATTTTTCATTATATTGTTGCAAGAGGTTCCTCTCAAGGATTTCAATTATAGTTAACTTTCTATCTCTTTTCTCAGAAAATCATTTAGATTAGGTGGATTACCAAGGGAACTAGCCCGCTCTGGAGGTTCACTCCAAGTTTTAGGCAACCCACAGGCCTAGGAGGGTTCCCATGTGTCAACAGATAGCTAAGTTGGTAGCTTAGCATAAGGTGGATATCTAATTGATAACACATACATACAGTAATGAATGGTTCGAAAACAGGGTATCGTCGACCACCTCTGGTCACAAAAACACAATTCAACAATCCCTGTACGGGTATAGCAATATCTAAACACTTTCATCTACAGTTTATTGATAATAGACAATACCACAGTCCCCATAACGGGTTCATAGCAATATCTAAACACTGTCATCTATAGTTCATTGATAATAGATAATACCCATGTATTGATAATATAAGTTTTCCAGCTGAAATATTTATTCTTTTGATGGATATCTCTTTTGCCTCCTCGGTGTTTCTCTCTTGAATACCTTTTCTATTTTTTCTCTGTGTGTGTGTGTCTCACACCCCCCAACTCTCACAACTATTTTCTCACATAGCATAACTCGTCTAACTTCTGCTCTCAAGGAGAGCATGCCACCAAACAAGGCACTCCCACTCAACATGACTACCACCCCACGCTGTGCAAAATTGTACTCTCCATAGTCTCCATTCTCATGGAAAATGGAGTGTGGTTAGGAGACTATTAAGTGGTCTATCAAGACCCACTTCTCAGTTAAGAGAAATTTTGGGGCACAAAACAATATCCCCTTATCTATAAACATAGTGTATATATATATATATGATAAGATTCTTTAAAATAAAGAATACATTTGTTGTACTATACAAAAGTTGTATCGAAATTATTCTTGCAACAAACATTAATAAGGGGGTCGGGATCTCTATTTCCTCGTCACTCTATACTAACGTGTCAAAAGGATCAATTCAGTCCTTAAAAGAAAATAAGTAATTATATACGAACATAAAACAGTTCAACATAAAAAGGAAAATAGGATTTACTATATACTTAATAAAATCCCAGAGTATCTCTTGTACAATGTAATGAAATTATCATCAGAATCCTTTCTGAATCGACATCTCATCAATAGTCAATTTGAGATAATCTCAAGATAGCAAACTATCTGACAGATACCTTAACTTCACAAGGGTTCACATAATGGTTAATTTGACACTTCAAATGGCAAACCAATCTTTTCAAAATATCTATCCCCTTCTCTCTGGTGATACTCTCCTTCCACTCTTGAAGGTAGATTCTTTTTCCCTATTACACTCACAGTCATGTACAAACTATGATCAGTGTATCAACAATAAATCAAAAAGCATCATGGTAAAATAATCTCAACAACATGTAATCTCATGTCTAATCTAAGCATTAATCATAATCCATATAATCAATGATTTGTCTTGACATTTTCTGCAAACATCAAATCATAACCTATGATTATTTATCCAGTTTATCACATAAAAAGTAAAATTAAATTTAGTCAAGATTTAGGATGTAACATATCTCCCCCTATAAGAATCATCGTCCCTGATGATTTAATGTTTCCAAAGGTTATAACATCATAGATTTTTTGTTGATCATAAAGAAAATTTTTAAAAGAGATGAGGGAAGCTTTGATAAATATCATCATAATTCTCCCAGGTGGCATTCTTTTCTACATATTGGTCCCACTAGCCTTGCATTGAGTAATCTCTTTATTACGCAAGCATAGCTTATGTATTTCAAGCACCTTGATGGGCTTGATCATTACCACCCCTAGGTCCTTCACCTGTATGGCATTCCAATCAAGATTAGGAACATGATTATCTCCTATGAGAGGAACCTCCTACAACAATATAATGAAAAATGCATGAAATAACAGAAATAGCAGAAACACAGAAGGAATTTATTGATTGCAGGCCACTTCGAGGGGGCAACCTCCTTTGAGCAAGCTTAATACAATAAATTCATGGATGCCTTCATTGGCCTCAACATGTACTTATATACTAAGTCTAATCTAAACAACTATTACTTCCCATGAATGTGGGATACTACAATATACTCACAGGATGACTTACAAAGCATATGCGTCCAACAACAATATACTAACAAAGTAAAGAGAAGGGTTAAACATGGGTTCCTAACATCCCCTCCCTCTTAGAAAAGCTTTCTCCTCAAAGCTTAAGATGTGGAAATTGTTGCTGAATCTAAAGGAGTGGTTCCCATGTTGCATCCTCTGGTTGCATTCTGTGCCACTGAATTAACACCTCTGTGATGGATCGAGAGAAAAGATGGCAAGTGCACCTATCGAGGATTGCTTCTGGCTCCAAAATGATGGATCCTTCATTATCCAGTTTTGGTAAAACAATTTGTGCTCTGATGTTGGTGCCAAAAACTTTCT
This sequence comes from Cunninghamia lanceolata, assembly GCA_027924645.1. Taxonomy (NCBI): domain Eukaryota; kingdom Viridiplantae; phylum Streptophyta; class Pinopsida; order Cupressales; family Cupressaceae; genus Cunninghamia; species Cunninghamia lanceolata. The sequence goes on along the minus strand of BSBN01000252.1, from coordinate 7,328,562 downwards.
TTAAACAAGAGACATGAAATACTAGATGAATGCGGGAAGGAGGAAGCTCCAATTTATAAGCAATTGACCCAATCTTCTAAAGAACCTTCTATGGCCCATAGAACTTTGAAGCCAGCTTATGACACCCTTTGAGTTTAAGGGATGATTGCTTGTATGGTTGTAGACAAAGAAAAACCATATCACCCACTTGAAAAGTGTGCTCAAAATGGTACCGATCTGCTTGTTGTTTCATTTGATTTCTTGCCATGTGAAGATTGTCCTGCAAGATGCAAAGAATATGATCTCGGGTTTAGAGAACCGTATCGACTGCCTAAACTGGTGAACTGCTGGAGGTGTATGGAAGGAGCCCTAGTGGTGCCTAACCATAGACTACTTCATATGGAGTCATTTTAGATGCAGTGTGGTAGGAGGTATTGTACCACCATTCAGTGAGAGGGAGCCACTTTGCCCACTAATGTTGTTGTTTTAAGGTGAAGCAACAAAGATAAGCTTCCAAACATTTGTTGATAATTTTAGTCTGACCATCTATTTGTGGGTGATACCCCGAACTCATCTTCAGTTTGCTGCCAGTGTGTTGAAATAGTTCTATCCAAAAATGACCAGTGAAAGTTGCATCACGATCTGAGACAATGGAAGAAGGGATGCCATGAAGACAGAATATCTAGTCCATGCAAATTAGTGCGACTGAGGAAGTGTTATAGGGATGCTTGAGGGCACAAAAATGACTATATTTGGAGAGGCGATCAACCACAACCAAGATCACTGTCTTCCCTCTAGATTTAGGGAGCCCCTCAATGAAATTCCAAATCCGTGTAGGGATGGGCAAGGGTTCAAGCAATCCAAGAAGGAGTGTCGTTTCACCCTTGTTGTGTTGGCAGGTATCACATTCAGCCACCATATGTTGAATTGCCCTTTTCATTCCCTTCCAAAAGAAGTTACGTCATGCTCACTCATAAGCTTTGAGGAACCCAGAGTGCCTTGCCAATGGAGAAGCATGGAGTTCATAGAAGATAGCCTATTGAAGATCTATGCTCTGGGGAAGCACCAGACGACCCTTGTATCTCAGAGAAGCACCATCCCAAGAGTAATGCTATACAGTAGAGGGGTTATTGGCCAGCTTTTGGATGATTAAAGATAATGAAGAGTCATTGATATAGCCCTATTGGACAGATTCCAACCAATTTGGAATAGGCATAGAAATAGCTAAAAGAGAAGCTTGGTCATCAAATGTGCGAGAAAAAGCATCCACCACAATATTGTCCTTACCCTTCTTGTATGTGATCTCATAGTCATAACCCATGAGTTTGCTAACCCATTTCTATTGTACTGGGGAGGAGACTTATTGTTCCAGGGTGTGTATATGGAAAAATGGATTAAATCTAAACTAAATAAAACCAAAGAACCCAATAACATAAAGGAAACGAATCTAAGTAAAAGCCATAAATCACAAATCAAAGACAAATGAAAGCTCTTACCAAAATCTGTATTGTTCCCTTTTGGAGATATGTGGATTGCTCAATGTAGTTGCGAAGCCCTAGCTGCAACAAGCAAGTAGTGTGCTCAAGAGATCAATGTCAAAAGATCGTAAGGGTTGCGCCAAGATCAATGTTAAAAGATCGTAAGGGTTGCACCAAGATCAATGTTAAAAGATCGTAAAGTGGCTCAAGAAGATCAATGTCAAAAGATCGTAAGGGTTGTGCCAAGATCAATGTTAAAAGATCGTAAAGTGGCTCAAGAAGATCAATGTCAAAAGATCGTAAGGGTTGTGCCAAGATCAATGTTAAAAGATCGTAAAGTGGCTCAAGAAGATCAATGTCAAAAGATCGTAAGAGTGCTCAATCGACGCGCTGTGTGCTCAAAGCGCTGTTAAGTATGCCTGAGAATAAAATTGAAGAGAGAGGGGTAATGAAGGAGATGAGGGGGGTTTATATAGATTTCAAAGAAAATTGATCAACGGTCCAGATAATTCAGAAGAATCAACGGAGGAGATAAGTTGAGGAATGTGCAACGAATGAGAAGAAGACATGTGTCTTGCTTTCTTTTGCATGAGAGGAGTTATCAAGAATAGAAGAATGAGTTAACTGAAGAGATAAATCAATTAAAAGAATAAAGCAATCAGTTAAGTGATTTAAAACAAGAAGAAGAGATTTGCATGAGAATAGAAGATATTTTGCTTTATTAAATATAGAAATATTTAATTGATGAGCAAGAAAGCTTGATTTATTTTAGAGATAACTCAAATTAGAAGAAAAAGCAATTTAAATAAATAATTGATTTATTTAAATTTAGAGAAGATATTTTGGAAGAAATAATTAAATAATTAGAATTATTTAATTTAGAAGATTTAAAAGCAAATTAAATAAATAAATTTATTTAATTGTTGTGCATGATTTTGGGAGAATGATTTTTTGATTTAATTAAATAATTTAAGAATTATTTAATTGTGGAAGAATATAGAGGAATTTGATTTAATTAATTAAATAATGAGGATTTATTTAATTAATGTCGCAATTTTGTGATTTAGAAGAATTTGATGAAATTAATTAAATAATTAGATTATTTAATTAATGTTGAAATGCAGGTGATTAGGAAGAAATGACGAAATGCAAGTGATGCGACAACTTGGTCATTTTAGGGTGTCTACATTTTGCCCCTCTTTGATGCGATGCAACTTGCAGCGTTGTGTCAAAGAAATCGATTGTTGAAGACATGATACAATTTTTTGATGCCCCAGTGTAGGTAATTGCCCCAGCATAGTTAGTGTAGGGTGCCCCCTCGAGAGGAAAGACAGGGAAGTGATAGAAGAACTGTGTTGACGCTCGACTAGAAGATTTGCTGGAGACAGATAAGGTTGGGTTGATGATAGATAGAAGAAAGTGGAGATAGAAGAGAACATAAGAGAAAGACTGTTGATTGATCTTTGCTGGAAAACTATATAAGGCCATAGAAAAATGGATGGTGTAAATGGATGAGCTTGTTGCAATGGTTTCACATTTGTTTATAAAGAGCAATCCTTATTTTGATGTAGCACGTGGATAGTTTGCCACCAAGGTATAAAAGACCAAGGTGCAGTAATATCCGAGTGCGTGGACGTTGACTCTGCAAGCAAGCAGTTTGAAATTAGATCCATTAGACATAATATAACCTTGTTGGAACATGCGAATAAGCCATAGTCTTGAACATAAAATAAACTTCAATACATGTAAATGCAAGAAGAATTATTAATATGTAAGATGCTAGGTCGTAACACACACAAGATAGATATGATGCTAAGAAAGATGCTAGAGATCATTCCTCAAACACGGCACACAAAAACAATGACTATGCCCCCAATCCGTACTGCATCGCAACATACCAAGATTATAGATAAATCAAGGTAGTCTTGAATAGGTATTGGAAAAAGAACAAAAGATAAACCATAACACAAATTGACTGACTTACAAAGTAAACATACAGCCAACATATTCTCTTGCCAAAGAGGTTGCTCAAGATAGATTGGATAGGAAAGATAACAACCTTATCGTAGGAACTCTGTGTCCGTTAAAGGGGGCTATCTACCTAAAAAGACAATGTCTCGCTGCAGGAAATGCCACATGTCGCAGGAGACGCGTGCATTGGTCTCGACAATGGAACACTTCGTAGAAGACAAGCTTGTTGATCTAGGGCTTGGTTAAGCGGTACTTAGCTGATGTTGGCAATCGGTATGCAGGATAGTAGATGACTCTGGAAGTAGGCCTCTTTGCTTCAAGTTTGTTAAGGACTTTTGCTTTGAAAGGATGCGCTAGCTTGCTGCTTGAGTTAGTCAAGTCGAGGCGAATGGATTTTGACAAACGAAAGACTAGAAGGATGGAATGCTAATGGATTGGGATGGGTGGAGAATGATGGATCATGTGTGCCTGAGTACTGGATACATCCTTCGTATTCCAGACTGCCTACATACCCTGTGTCCACGGGATCAAGGCACACTTACGATGGAAGATGAACGTGATAAATATGTAGTTCTGGATAGAGTGATGAATGGGTCAAGGTGAAAGGAGGGGATCTTATGTACCTGAGTACTGGATACTTCCTTCATATTCCAGACTACCTACATACCCATATCCATGGGATCAAGGTACTTTAAGATTGCGAAGAGATGATATGTAGTTCTGGTTGGTGTGATGATGTGGGAAAAGAGCGGAGAAGAGGTGATCTTATGTACCTGAGTACTGGAAACGTGCTTCATATTCCAGACTGCCTACATACCCATGTCCATGGGATCAAGGTACATTAAGATTTGAGAAGAGATAATGTGTAGTTCTGGTTATTGTGATGATGTAGAACAAGTGTTGAGAAGATAACAGCCTTATCGCAGGAGCGAAGTGTCCGTTAAAGGGTGTTACCTGTGGAAATGAGACAAGATTGAAGTATGCGCTGCGAACCACAAACAAGGAACCAATCCTAGACTGAAGCTAAGGAAAGAGTTGCCCCCATTCTGGTAGAGGAAACTGTAGGGGTGACCGCCGAAGAAGACACCGAAAGACTTGACCTAGGACAAGACAGTGTTAACTGTAGACACAGATCAAGACGTGGGATGACGATGAGGGACACTGACAAATTTCCAAGCTATACTAGGTAGGGAGATGGAAATGCAAACAAAGTCAATGGTTTTATTATGGATGGATGGATGAAGTAGGTTGCGAACTGGACAAGGAGTGGACAGGACTCGATAGACGATGGATGCTGACTCTACGCATAGCGCCTGTTTGCCAGGTTTTCACTATGGTACTTATCCAAGGCGCCTGTTTGCCAGGTTTTCACCAGAGGATGAATGTTTTTGGATTTTTTTTTTTTAATTTTTTTTTTTTGAGTTTTTGATTTTTTTGATTTTTTTGATTTTTTGTGGGAATACTCTGAGGATCAGGCGTAGAACTTCTTGAGATGGACACTGTTAAGTGGCTCATCTAGAGGAATGCCGTCAGGTGTCGCTAAAGTATAAGCTCCCGATCCATATGCTGCTGTGACAATGAAGGGACCTAACCAGTTAGGCTCAAACTTGCCCTTCTTCTCTCGATCTGCTTGATTTCTCTGATTCTCCTTAAGTACAAGATCACCAACTTGAAACCGTCTTTCTTTGATCTTTTTGTTGTAATTACGCCGGAGGCGGTTTTGATAGACATGGAGATGATTAAGTGCGGCAAGACGCCTCTCATCTAGTAGTTCAAGCTCAGCTAATCTGGAAGTGCGATACTCATCTCCGCCGATCAGGTCCTGCATGGATACTCTGAGGGATGGGATCTTGACCTCTATAGGTAGGATGGCTTCAGAGCCAAAGACCAAGGCATATGGTGTGGCACCAGTTGGTGTTCTGATACTAGTGCGGTAGGCCCATAAGGCGGGATTGAGTTGCAAGTGCCAATCACGACCAGCTTCATTGACTGTTTTCTTGAGGATTTTGAGAATGGTCTTATTGGAAGCCTCAGCTTGGCCGTTACTCTGTGGATAGTAGGGAGTTGAAAAGCGATGTTGGATATTGTATTGTATGCATAAGGCACGGACATCTTGGTTCTTGAATGGTCTCCCATTATCAGTGACAATGGCTTGGGGAATACCATACCGGCATATGAGGTAGTTTAGGATAAACTTGGCTATTTGTTTACCGGTGATATAGGTCATAGGAATGGCTTCCACCCACTTCGTGAAATACTCAGTAGCGGTAATGATAAACTTGTGGCCATTGGAGGAGGAAGGGTGGATTTGTCCTACGAGGTCGAGACCCCATTGAGAAAAAGGCCATGGAGTTGTCACAGGTTGTAACTCATGAGCTGGTGCGTGAATCAGATCTCCGTGCTGCTGACATTGTAGACACTTCTTAGCAAACTGTGCAGCATCTTGCTCTATTGTAGGCCAGTAATAACCTGTTCTGAGTATCTTCTTAGCAAGATTAGGACCGGTAGAATGTGTGCCACAGACACCTTCGTGTATGTCTCGTAAGGTAGCTTCAGCTTCTTCCGCGTTAAGACATCATAAGAGGATACCATCGAGACTCCGGCGATATAGTGTATCACCCAGAATGATGTAACGAGAGGATCGACGGATAAAGGTTTTGCGTTGGGTGGATGATAGGTCAGGGGGAAAGGTATTGTTCTTGAGGTATTCATAGATATCTTCGTACCATGGGGAATTGGGACCAACAAGTTCGCAGATGATTTCAGTAACAGGAACATCGACGGCTGGTATCAACAATTCCTCAATCAAGAATTCACATTTCTGTGTATTTGCAGGCATATCAATTAGTGACCCTACAGAAGCCATAGAATCCGCAACTTTATTATGTTCTCTTGGAATTTGCTCAAATGTGATGCTAGAAAAATGTGGTTTGTAGGCATCCACTAGTTGTTTGTAGGGGACCAACTTTTTATCCTTTGTTTGGTATTCATCTGTGACTTGGCGAATGACTAGCTGTGAGTCTCCATATACTTGTAATTCTGTGATGTCCCATTGAACTGCTGTATTGAGATCTATAAGGAGTGCTTCATACTCAGCTATGTTGTTGGTGCAAGGGAATGCGAGCTGATATGACTTTGGAATGTAGTCATTCTGAGGTGTAACAAATAAGATGCCGGCTCCTGAGCCATGCTGTGTGTAAGAACCGTCAAAGTACAATTTCCACATTATGGAGTTAGCAAGAGTGAATAGATTCTCATCAGGAAAGTCTGCGACCATAGGATGTGTATCTTTCATAGGTGCTTCTGCTAGTTGATCCGCGAGGGCTTGTCCTTTGATTGCTTTACGATCTGTGTACTCAATGTCGAACTCACTAAGAATCATAACCCACTTAGCTAGTCTGCCTGTGAGAGCTGCTTTTGCTAATAGATATTTCAAGGGATCAATCTTGGCTATCAGATTTGTGTGTTGGTTCAGCATGTAATGTCGCAACTTTTGGGAGGCAAACACTACTGCTAGACAAGCCCTTTCCATGGGTGAATAATTGAGCTCATATCCCACGAAGGTTCTACTAATATAGTAAATTGCGTGCTCTCTGCCTGAGTCATCATTTTGTGCTAGCAGGGCCCCTAGGGCCGAATTTGTAGTGGAGATGTACAATATCAAGGGTTTGTCCGCAACTGGTGGAACCAATACCGGAGGTGTAGCTAGATACTCTTTAAGTTGATCAAACGCTGCCTGACACTTGTTGTCCCATCGAAACAAAACATCCTTTCGGAGCAAGTGTTGAAAGGGTTGACATTTATCTGCTAGCTGTGATATAAAACGCCTGATGGACTGTAACCTTCCTTGGAGGCTCCTTAATGCTTTAAGGTTCTTTGGTGGAGGCATCTCCACTATAGCCTTTACTTTTGCTGGATCTACTTCGATGCCCCTACGAGATACTATGTATCCCAACAGCTTCCCTGATGTGACACCGAAGACACACTTCTTAGGATTAAGTCTTACTTGGTATTTTTCAAGCCTGTCGAAGATCTGTCCTAGGACCTGTATATGTTCTGCTCTAGAAGATTTAGCCAATATATCATCCACATAGTCTTCCATGATGTGATGAAATAGATCGTGGAAGATCACTGTCATAGCTCGTTGATAGGTTGCTCCTGCATTCTTCAGACCAAACGGCATAACACACCAACAGTAATTGCCCCAAGGACATGTAAAGGTTGTTTTGTGTTGATCCTCCTCAGCTATTCTAATCTGGTTGTAGCCTGAGAATCCATCCATAAGAGAAAGCATCTCGTGACCTGCTGTCAAGTCCACTATAATGTCAATGTTTGGTAGTGGAAAATCATCTTTGGGACATGCCTTATTGAGATCTCTGAAATCATTACACATGCGGATGCGCCCATTAGGTTTAGACACAGGTACAATATTTGAGACCCAATCTGAATAGTCGATAGGTCATATGAACTTTGCGTCTAATAGCTTTTGTACCTCCACCTTCACTAAGAGAGCTATCTGTGGGTGCATTTTTCTCAATTTCTGCTTGACTGGTTTCACCTTGGGATCAACTGTGAGATAATGAACTACTAGCTTAGGGTCTAGCCCTGGCATATCTGCATAAGTCCATGCAAAGTTGATGGTTCGTTGCAAGAAGAAGTTGTTAAGATTTCTGTGCTCTGTATCAGATAATGATGCCGCTAGGAATGTTGTCTTTGGATTTTGTTCTGTACCTAGGTTGATCTCTGTAGAATCTTCCACTAGGAGAGCAAATTTCTCTTGATACTTAGAAGGTAAGGGAAGGTCAAATCCTCCATCCTCAGGTGCCACAGTTGGGTTTTCACCTTTGGATACGTCCTTTATTTTTACTATTTTATGATCAGGAGGTGCCACAGTGTGGTTTTCACCTAGAGATCTTTCTTTATTTGCACTTTTGCGACTAGAGGATTTGGCATTCTCACCAAAGTAAGCCATGGGCTCTAGTTCCATTACAAAACCTGCCTTGTGATCGCCAAGAGGGATACCTTCCCGAAGTCCCATGAACTCAGCTAAAGCTTTGTCATTCTGAAATACATCTATAACGGGGCCCCTTGTTGGTCCCAATCGATAAGTTCAGGGTAGACAAGCGTGACATTCTGGGTGCTGGTGGTGGAAGTTAAGGATACGGAGGATAGTGTAAAAATGGAGGATTCTGCGATGGTTGAAGAAACGTATTGGGGGGAGGAAAGCTAAAGTGCATTTGATTAGGTTGTGAAGGTGGCACATAGCTTTGGGAAACCTGATGTTGGGAATGTTGCGAGTGGCTAGGTAATGTATGAAAGAAGTTGAGCGTGGATGAACGTTGTGGAGGAGGAACATAGGTAGAAGTGTTTTGCGACGGTGGGGGTTGATTGAAGATGAGAGTAGAAGAATGTTGTGGTGATATAGGAGGAACATAGGTAGAAGTGATTTGCGACGGTTGGGGTTGCTTGAGGATGAGAGTAGAAGAATGTTGTGGTGATATAGGAGGTGGCATATGTTGAGACCCTTGTTGCATGGCTACATACGTGTTCCCCGGATTGTAATTGGGTGGGAAACCTACGCGTGATGGGGTAACCAAGATTCCACTTGCGCTTGGGGTGGACACTTTAGGAGGTGGTTGCACATTGGATCGAGCTAAGGTGGCTTGCCTAGCTAACTCTACCTGCCGTTGGAGAGTTTCTTGTTGGTTTTGATAGATCTCCATAGGAGTCAAAAGTGGTGATACGGGCCTCTCCTCTGTTGGATTTTGAAAAAGGGGATTCCTATACTGCGAACCTTGAGTAGGTAAGGGCGTAGTTGCCGTGGACATGGTTTGCACTGCTTGTATGGTTTCTTGGGTCTTGGTGCTCTCCTTGAGAGTGGACACATCAAAATCTGGAGGTAACTTGGCACCTTGCTTTGCAAGCAAGCGAAAGAAATGATCCTGGTTCTCACTAAGGATTTTATCAAAGGCAGCTATAGCTCTAGGATCTTGTATAAATTCATCAAGATCTTGCCCATCTTCTTGAGAGGATTGACCTATTTCAAAGTGTCGCTCTTCTTGAGATGGGGTTTGATCTACGATATAACCTTGTGGGACAAAATCCGGAGGCAAGCCTGTGGTATACTGCGGTGCATTTAGCAAAGGGGTTCTATCCTCATGAGGATTACTTGGTTTATCTATGTGCGGCATGTTTGGAGAGCTGATTGGTTTTGCCGCGGGTGTATTAGGAGTCACCTTGGGAGTAATGTTGAGACGACCTGATTGTGGTGTGCGAGGGGGTGACTTGTGCTTCATAGGGACAACTTGCCTAGACTTCATAGTTTGCTGTAGCCTAGTGGTGACCATGGGATATACTAAGGACACAATGTAATGCTGGGAATCTGTAAGATGCTTTGAAGAAACGGACAAACTCTGATGCACAAAGTACTGGACCAAAGGCGCTATATTGTTTGACCAGAGGCGCAGGACTGTGCTACCAAAAGCGTGCTACTGTGGGCCAGAGGTGACGGACTGAGCTACCAATAGCGAGTTACTGCTATGTCAAAGGCGAGCTACAGTGACCAAAAGCGAGCTACTGTTATACCAAGGGCGCTGAAGTAGAGTTTTGCCAGAGGTGGGTTACTGCTTGACCAAAGGCGATCTACTGTATTACCAAAGGCGAGCTGCTGTAATACCAGGGGCGCTGAAGTAGTGTCGGATGTTTTTCAAAGGCAAGATTTTTCTGTTTCTGATTGGATTGGTTTGGCAAGAGAAAACATAGCAAACAAGTGGTCAAAAAAGGCATAAGGACTGACACAACAGATAGTGTATGTTCAAGGCTCCAAACAAGCCCAATGTTTCCACAGGTCTAATACAGTTGCAATTAATAACAAGCACTTTTTATCCCTAGAGACAAGGTTTCATTGCAGTAGATCAGCTCACAGCTTAATACTCCGTCGATAAAAATATCGTTCCATAAAGGTGTCAGATATTTAGTATCTTTGCGAGAGACGATAGGTAGGGATATCTCACCCTCCCCTTGGAAAGCTCAAGTAGGTCACAAGAGTTTTATGTCCAAGGGAATACTATCTCTTCTCAAGGGAGCCGATGGTGAGTGTCTTAAGGGTTTAAATCGATTTCCCTTGCACTGATGATTACCGCAATGTTCGGAGGTAGGTCGGGTAGTCTCTATCTAGATTGGTTCTTAGTGACTTTGAGGGACCAACGCCTTACGAGCAATGCGACAAGCTACTAAAAGCTTTAACCAATCCTACTAAGAGTTTCAAACACTTCGCTCAATGTGAAAATCATTTCCACAAAGGGCTAGTACACCTCTTTTCAGTTTGGCATCACAAGGTAAGGCTGACGTCGGTTAGGACTTGGCTTTCACCTTATCCCTTTTATATAGCGGTTCAAAGGAAAACTCCGCTTAGGGTCGTCCCTTTTGGATGAAACGCAATCCAAAAGCAGGCCCTTCTAAAGGAAGTACAAAAAATGTAAAATCAAGCACGTCACACAAAGGTTCAATTGTCCCGTTATAAGAAAAATAAGGTGCAACTAAGCTATGCACATACACGATTGTAGTTGTAAATTGTCCCTTATGAAATGAAGTGTTTGGCATTCATGTCCATTGTCCTTTAGAAAATTGAGGTGTTTGTTCATACATGTCCATTGTCCCTTAAGAAAAGCAGTATGTTCCTAAGACTTAGATTGCAAGAAAAGATTTGTTCAATTATCCTTTTAAGCATGCAATGTGTTTCTAAGACTTAGTGAGATAAATCAAAAGAGGTCTTCAACGCTCGTCCTGCATGAACATATTAGAAAAACTCCTTTTGGCTCTGTGTGAGTAATAAGAAGCTGCAACAAGTGAGTTAGGTCCACACAAACTCAAAAGTTAGCAAGTGCTTGAAGTCAGAGATTGAGAATAGGCCAATGACTGGTCTTAAAAAAATAAATCTCAGAAAATCCTTGAAACAATATTACCACTGTGTAGAGGACAGAAAAATACCAACTTTCAAAAAAAACATCACCTGAATCCGAGTCCGTTTGTGAAAGTTATGAAGCTTGAAAAGTCAAAAAACTGTGAAGAGACAAAGACAGCAGTGAGAAAATCAATTTTCTAAAAAATCAAAGAATCTTGAGAAAAAACTAATTTCACCACGATGTAGATCATGAAATTCTAGCCTATTTCAAAAAAAAAAGCACTGAAATACGTGTCCGTATGACCAAGATAATGAGGTTTGAAAATTGCCTATTCATTTAAAAAGCTCATTGAAGAGGGGTCTGTCTTAGCCCCCTGTGACTGGCTCCTGGTCACTGATGTGACCTGCTGCTGGGCTGAAGGTGCTTTATTTTTTTTCAAAAAATAAAAATAAAAAAGAAAAAAGATTCTCTTTACTTTGTTTTACTTTTTAAAAGAAATAAAAACTAAAAACACTTCATTTTTTATTTGTTTTATTTGTTTTATTTTTTGCTTTTTCTTTTTGCTTTTTTATTTTTTGGATTTTTTTTGCTTTTTCTTTTTGCTTTTTATTTTATTTTATTTTTTTGAATTTTTTTTTTGAAAAAAGAAATTTTTTTTTTTTTAAAATTTTTTTTACCGTACCTCACAGTGATTGTATGGCCTCGGGTTGCGTGCCAGAGGTGAAAAAATTTTACCTTCACCGAAATAGGTCAAATTTTATATTTTTCTTCGTCCCTCGACCCTTCCGAACACAACCGTGACCTCCGTTTTTGCCCAGCACGTTTCCTTTAATTTTTTTTTTCGAATCTCTCCAAAAAAAGAGTTAAAAAACCTGTGAAATCAAACTAAAAATTCCACAAATTTGATATTAAATCAGGACCAATGGGTCCCACCAGGCATGCCAGAATGTGTATATGGAAAAATGGATTAAATCTAAACTAAATAAAACCAAAGAACCCAATAACATAAAGGAAACGAATCTAAGTAAAAGCCATAAATCACAAATCAAAGACAAATGAAAGCTCTTACCAAAATCTGTATTGTTCCCTTTTGGAGATATGTGGATTGCTCAATGTAGTTGCGAAGCCCTAGCTGCAACAAGCAAGTAGTGTGCTCAAGAGATCAATGTCAAAAGATCATAAGGGTTGCGCCAAGATCAATGTTAAAAGATCGTAAGGGTTGCGCCAAGATCAATGTTAAAAGATCGTAAAGTGGCTCAAGAAGATCAATGTCAAAAGATCGTAAGGGTTGTGCCAAGATCAATGTTAAAAGATCGTAAAGTGGCTCAAGAAGATCAATGTCAAAAGATCGTAAGGGTTGTGCCAAGATCAATGTTAAAAGATCGTAAAGTGGCTCAAGAAGATCAATGTCAAAAGATCGTAAGAGTGCTCAATCGACGCGCTGTGTGCTCAAAGCGCTGTTAAGTATGCCTGAGAATAAAATCGAAGAGAGAGGGGTAATGAAGGAGATGAGGGGGGTTTATATAGATTTCAAAGAAAATTGATCAACGGTCCAGATAATTCAGAAGAATCAACGGAGGAGATAAGTTGAGGAATGTGCAACGAATGAGAAGAAGACATGTGTCTTGCTTTCTTTTGCATGAGAGGAGTTATCAAGAATAGAAGAATGAGTTAACTGAAGAGATAAATCAATTAAAAGAATAAAGCAATCAGTTAAGTGATTTAAAACAAGAAGAAGAGATTTGCATGAGAATAGAAGATATTTTGCTTTATTAAATATAGAAATATTTAATTGATGAGCAAGAAAGCTTGATTTATTTTAGAGATAACTCAAATTAGAAGAAAAAGCAATTTAAATAAATAATTGATTTATTTAAATTTAGAGAAGATATTTTGGAAGAAATAATTAAATAATTAGAATTATTTAATTTAGAAGATTTAAAAGCAAATTAAATAAATAAATTTATTTAATTGTTGTGCATGATTTTGGGAGAATGATTTTTTGATTTAATTAAATAATTTAAGAATTATTTAATTGTGGAAGAATATAGAGGAATTTGATTTAATTAATTAAATAATGAGGATTTATTTAATTAATGTCGCAATTTTGTGATTTAGAAGAATTTGGTGAAATTAATTAAATAATTAGATTATTTAATTAATGTTGAAATGCAGGTGATTAGGAAGAAATGACGAAATGCAAGTGATGCGACAACTTGGTCATTTTAGGGTGTCTACACAGGGTATATTTCAGATTCTGGTGATTAGTCTTGATGCAAAAATGATTCCCTAGTAGGTATGGCCACCACTTCTATACTGCATACAAAATAGCCATCATTTCCATCTCATATGTAGAGAGTACTAAATTCTTACCAGAAAGGGCTTTGCTAGTGAATGCAATGGGATGTTCATCTTGAAGGAGAACAGTACCAAGTCCATTGTCGCAAGCATCACTCTCAATAGTGAAGGTGTTGGAAAAATCTGGCATAGCTAGAATAGGTGTAGTACACATAGCTTGTTTTAGTTTTTCAAATGCACACTCAACAGCATGTGTCCATGTAAAAGCATCTTTTTTCAACATAGCTATTAATGGAATTGCAATCTTCCCGTAATCCTTGACAAACTTGTGATAGTACCCACTCAGTCCCAAAAAACCACATAGGCTCTTAAGTGTCTGAGGATGCAGCCAATTTTTCATGGCATCTATTTTTGCAGGATCCACTTGAACCCCTTGGGCTAAAACAATATGTCTGAGATACTCCACTTCTTCCTGGCCAATAACACATTTAGATTGTTTTGTATAGAGATGATGATTAAAGAGAAGTTGCAGTACAAGATACAGATGTTGGAGATGCTCAGCCCATGTTTTACTATAGATGATGATATCATCAAAGAAGACCAGAATGAATTTCTGTAGGTAGGGCCAGAATATTTTATTCATCAATGCCTGGAATGTTGAAGGAGCATTAATGAGGCCAAAGGGCATGACCCAAAACTCATAGTGGCCATCATGCGTGTGGAAAGTTGTTTTAGGGATATCATCCTCATGAACCTAAATTTGGTGATACCCAGAAGGAAGATCCAACTTGGAGAAAAAATGAGCACCATGAAGCTCATCAACAACAAGAATCAGAAACTTATCCTTGATTGTGATGTGATTAAGTGCTCGGAAGTCAATGCAGAGGCTCCATGACCCATCTTTTTTCTAGACAAGAAGAACTGGTGAAGAAAAGGAATTGGTACTAGGGCAAATAATACCTTGCTTCAATAAGTCTTGAACGAGCATCTCAATCTCTATCTTTTGGTGAAATGGGTAGCGGTAGGGCCTGATGTTGGGAGGAACACTTCTAGGAAGGAGATGAAAATAGTGGTCCTCTGGTCATGAAGGTGGCAATCCCATTGGTTTGGCAAAGACACATGCATACATATCCAAAATTTGTTATAGATCTGAAGGAGTAGTGGAGACCATTGATGGTTACATCTGAATGGAATGGAGCTGAGTGATGACACCATGTGAATTATTCTTAAGAAGCTTTTCCATGTGATGTGAACTGATGATGCTGAGAGACCCTGGTTGTAAGCCCTTCAATGTGTGTGTTTTCCCATTGTCTGAAAACTACATCCAAGTTTAGCAAAATCCCATAGGATGGGTCCAAGTGTGCGTAACCATTGAGCTCCCAAAACCAAATCACATCCGCCTAAGGGCAAGGCAAACATGTTGGAGCATAGGTTATAATCTCCAATAGAGATATGCACATTGTGACACTTCCATTTGCAAGGTAATGTGCTCCCATTGGCAATCAAGAATTCAAAGCTGGAGCAAGGATGGACAAAACAATCATCCTGTTTGGCAATCTGAGGGTTAATGAAGTTATGAATTCTACCAGAATCAACGAGTATTTTAAGAGGGAGCTTCTTGAAGTAACCCTTGACCTACATGGTTTGTGGGGTGGTGACTCCTGCTAAAGCATGGAGAGAGATCTCTGGGTGGTCTTCATGAGAAGTAGGGTCAACAGGATGCTGCTGAGTTTCGACTAGATTATCTACTATATCCTGAGCATCTTCATAAACTTCAGTTGCAGATAGAGAATCCACATCCAAGAGATAGAGCTTTTACTCAACACATCTATGTCCCTGAGTGAATTTCTCATCACAATTATAACAAAGCCCTTTTTCTCTACGTACCTGCATCTCTACTTCAGTCAAATGCTTGATAGAAGTTGTTCTAGGAGCTGGCGTGATTGGAGGTCTTTGGGAAACCATATTTCTGAATGGAACAAAATTGGATTTGGAGAGTTGTTGAGCTGTGATCTTGTCCTCCACCAACTTAGCCAACCCTAGGGCTTCCATCATTGTGTTGGGATAGAACATTTTAACCTCAGATCAGATTGCATCCTTCAGACCACTGACAAAACAACTCCTAAAGAATTCATCAGACAATCCCTCTGTGTGATTAGCTAGTTTTTCAAATTCTATCTGATATTCTCTCACAGTGCCTATTTGGCAAAGTTTAGTGAGTGCTCCTATGAAGTCATCAAAAGCACTAGGGCCAAATCGTTGCAAAATAAGTTTACAAAAATCTATCCATTTTGGCTCTTCATGAGCCTTGATGTACCAACGGAACCATTGAAGGGATTCATGTTCCAAATGAAAGGATGCAAGTGGGACTTTGTTGACATCAAAAGTATTATGCAGACTGAAATATTGTTCTGCCTGGTATATCCATCCAGTCGGATCATCACCATTGAAGTGAGGAAAATCAAGCTTCGGCCCACGAAAATTGTTGGAAGAAGAGAACCCAGTGTCTGTAGAAGACTCTGGCTGCCGTCTATTGTTCATGGCTAAATGCTGAAGATTGAGGCCGATAATTTTTTCATCCAGATCTTGGAGTTTAGTCTTGAGGGTTGCAAGTTCATCCTCCATGTTTTTTGCTCCTGTGCGGGTGCAAGCCATAGCCAAGAGATTTTATTTATTTATTTTTTATTTTTTTTGGGAATGGGTAGAAAAACAAAAACAAAAACTTTTTAAGTAAAGGAAAATTTGGATTTGGGAAAAACTTTGATGGGTAATTGGGGTTTGACTAGGTTTTGAACACTTTCTCAGGGACAGGGAAGTAGAAAATGGGGATTTCAGAAGCGGGATGAAAGAATGGGAAAATCTGTCCAAGAGGGACAAAGGAGTAGAAATAGGAAATGAACACTATGGAAAAAATTGAAGGCTATTGGGTGAGAATCGAAGAAGTTATGGAAAACCCTAAAAATAGACAAATGTGGGATTTCTGGCTTTGATAAGTGGAATTTGGGATAGGGTCCTCAAGAAAGGAAATTTGCAAAATGAAATTCTAGGGGTTCCAGTGAATTTTGAGGGGAAACAGAACTAAAGCAAGGAAGATATGGTGAAAAAATGGATTCAAGCAGCGATTTGCTTGCTGTCGATTTGCCTGTTGTCAATAGATATAACATTTTCATCCAAATATTCAAGTTTGGTCTTAAGGGTTGCAAGTTCATACTCCATGTTTTTTTCTTCTGTGTAGGTGAAAACCATAGCCAAGAGATTTTTTTTTTCTGGAAATGATCTACAAATGACTCTGGAAGGATTTAAGGTTGCAAGTTCATCCTCCATGTATTTTGCTCCTATACAGGTGACAACCATAGCCAGGAGATTTTTTTTTTGGAAATGATCTGTAAAGGGCTTTGGAAGAATTGAATCTACGATTTGTTGGTTGTCAATAGATATGGGCCCCAAGTATGTTCGACTGCCTAAAGGTTCAGGGGAGTCACTCAGCCACCAATGATGTCTAATGACTTGTGTATTGGGGCAGTACCCCTCACTCCATGACTCAGGTAAAACTGATAACCGCTTTGCCACAAACGACAGCTCTTTGTTTACCTCACAGATGGGAACTAGTCAATCAGGTAGGGGCTGTTGCCCTTTTCGCTGGCAGGTCCTCTCAATGGGCCAGCTACTTCGGGGTTCCTGTGGTACTCCTCACAATGATTTTTAGGGCTATGCCCAGGCACTTCCCACAGTTAAGAGGATAGGGTTATTCCCTGATCCAAACCTGCAATTGAAATGAACAATACAAATGCGAAAAAGAAAGAACTACTGCAATAATCACAGCGCCTGGAGGTCACTGCAGAAAAAAAAATTTGGCAGAAATTCCACCCAGCGAGCCCAAGAAAGAACTCTGATACTAGATGAGAGGAACCTCCTGCAACAATATAATGAAAAATGCATGAAATAATAGAAATAGCATAAACACAAAAGGAATTTATTGATCGCAGGCCACTTTGAGGGGGCAACCTCCTTTGAGCAAGCTCAATACAATAAATTCATGGATGCCTTCATTGGCCTCAACACATACTTCTATACTAAGTCTAATCTAAACAACTATTACTTCCCATGAATGTGGGATAATACAATATACTCACGGGATGACTTACAAAGCATATGCATCCAACAACAATATACTAACAAAGTAAAGAGAAGGGTTAAACACGGGTTCCTAATATCCTACAATATACTTTTTCAAATATGAAACATGAAAAACATTATGCATCATGGCAAGAGCTAGTGGTAGAGCAATCCTGTATGCAATTGGGTTGACCTCTTCAAGAGCTTCAAAATGACCCACATACCTAGGAGCTAGTTTGGATGTCTTTCCAAACTTAATAGAACTCTTTTGTGGTTTGACTCTTAAGAGGACTTTTTCTCCCATTGAGAAATGTCTTACGATGCACTTAGCATCTGCATAACTTTTCTGCCTATCATTCTCTTCCACTAGCCTTTTCTTAATCAAATGGACTTGCTCTTCCATTTCTCATAGCATTTCTAGGCCAAGGCTAATCCTATCTTCTAGCTTATCCCAGCTTATAGGAGTTCGGCACTTTCTTCCATATAATTCTTCAAATGGAGCCATCTTGATAGCGAAATGATAGGAATTATTATAAGTAAATTTTACAAGAGGAAGATAATCCTCCCATTTGTATTGTTGATCCATGCAATACATTCTTAATAGATCTTCCAACACTTGGTTTACTCTTTCAGTTTGGCCATCCATCTCGGGATGATAAGCTGAGCTTATGTTTAACTGAGTTCCATGTGAGGAGAATAAGGTTTGCCCAAACCTTGATGTCATATGGGCATCCCTATCTGAGATAATCTTCTCAAGGACATCATACAATCTAAATACTTCTTGCACAAATTTGTGGGCTATGACTGGTGCCCTATCTATCAAATTCCTGGGTATAAAATGTGACACTTTGGTGAGTCTATCCACCACAACCAGAATAACATTGTATCTATTCCTAGATATAGGAAGTCCTTCCACAAAATCCATGCTAATGATTTGCCATTTCCATTCCAGAATCTCATGAGGGTATAAAAGTCATGTCGAGTGATGGTGTTCTACCTTCACCCTTTGGCATTCTAGACATCCAGCTACAAACCTTGGAGCATCCCTCTTCATCCCTTTCCAGAAATATAATGGTTTTGCATTAGCTTGTAATTTGTCACTCCAGGATGTCTTGAATAAGGTGTGGAATGAACCTCCTTCCACACGATATTCCTTAACTCCTCAGAGTTTAGAATGTGCATCCTTCCTTTAAACGTTAATAGTCCATCTGGTTCAACATAAAACCCATCATACCTAGCATCATGAGGTTTGTCTATGAGAGCTTGTTTTACCTATTCAAAGTATTCATCTCCCTTAGACTTTTGTAACACCTGATTCCTAAAATCAAAATGTATGGAGATCATTGAGGAGATATGTCTTCTCCTACTTAAGGCATCTGCCACTCGGTTTTCCTTGCCCTAAATGTACTTAATCTCAAAATCATAATCATATATTAACTCTAACCACCTCCTTTGGTGAGCATTCAGATGAGGTTGAGTAAATAGGTATTTGAGTCCTTGATGGTCTATTTTTAATTCAAATGGCTTTCCAAGTAAATAGTGTCTCCACTTTTGTAGTGCATGAACTACTACTGCCAATTCTAGATCATGAGGAGCATAATTTTGTTCATAACTTTTCAGTTTTCTAGACTCATAAGCAATAACTTGCCCATCTTGGACAAGTACCCCACCTAAACCTTCCCCTAAGGCATCAGTAATGACTACAAAATGACCATCTGAGTCAGGTACCTTCAAAACAAGTGTCGTAGTCAATCTTTCTTTTAGTTGGTTGAATGCCTCCTGGCATTTTTCTAACCAATCAAATCTTTTTCCTTTTCTTTGTAAAGAAGTAATAGGATAAGCAATCTTTGAAAAATTAGCCACAAATTTTCTATAATAGCTAGCTAGGCCCATGAAACTTCGAACCTCATGCATATTTCTTGGTGCTAGCCATTCTAAAATGAATCTAATCTTTGCTAGGTCCACAGTTATTCCCTTAGCTAATATTATATGACCCAAATATTGTACCTCCTTTTGAAAGAAAGCACACTTCGAGAGCTTGCCATATAGTTTATGCTCTCTTAACCTCTAAAGAACAATCCTTAAATGCTAAAGATGTTCCTCCTCATTCTTAGAGTAAATCAAAATATCATCAAGGACAAACTTGTCCAAACAGTCTCTAAACACACTATTCATTAAGTTCATAAATGTTGCAGGTGCATTTGTTAACCCAAAGGGTAGAACAGTGAACTCATAGTGCCCATACCTTGTTCTAAAGGTTGTCTTATGAATATCCTCATCTTTTAACCGTAATTGATGGTATCCTGGTCAAAGATCGATCTTTGAAAACATAGTTGCTCCTTTCATTTGATCAAAGAGATCGTCAATGTGGGGCAATGGATACTTGTTCTTTATTGTTGCCTTATTTAACATATGATAATCTATGCATAGTTGCAAGGTACCATCCTTCTTTTTAACAAAAAATACTGGTGCTCCCAAGGGTGAAACACTAGGTCTTATCAACCCTTTATCAAGCAATTCCTACAACTGGGCCTTTAGCTCCATTAACTTTGTTGTGGTCATTCTATAAGGAGATTTAGATATAGGTTCCGATCCTGGAACTATATTTATTGAAAAATCAAAAGCTCTTTTCGGAGGCAATCCTGGTAGTTCATTTGGGAATACATCCTCAAAATTTCTAACAAAAGGGTATCTATCCATATTTGATCTTTCCTGATCTATGGATTCCCTTTCTTCAACACCTTGGAGTTTTTGAGATTCATAAAACATCAAATCATCTTGGAAAACAAATTCCTTGTGATTATTTATTTTCTCCATTTTAATAGCAAAAAGTTGACATCCTATATCTAATATAAAAGAAAAAGTTGATATCCTTTTCTCTGGGCTCTTTTCATCTGTAGGGAAGATATTTTCCTCAATTTAACTTCTCTAGGGTTGCCTTGCAGAAAAACTTTATTCCCGAAGTCATCTAGGCATTCTATTGTTTTAGAAAAATAGTCCACTTTAGCCCTATGCCTCCATAACCAATTTATCCCAAGGATGACATCATATGATCCTAATGGGGCCACATAAAGGTTCACTTCAGTGGAGAAACTCATAAATTAAACCTTAGCCTCAAACAAACATTGCTCTACTTGAGCTCTGGTTTGATTTGCATATTCAACTAACCAAGTATTTGCCATGTAACTAGCTTTTCTCAAAATTTTACTTAAGACTTTTGGATAAATAAAACATTTTGTAGCACTAGTATCTATCAAAACTGAAATTGGAATACTAGATAAAATACCTATGATTTCAATTGGAGTGATTTGATATTTAGCTTTCCTATTGTCCAAGGATGCATGTATCCGTTGCTAGAAAGCTACCTATTATGAGGGTAAAGGATTTCCTCATGGATGGGTTCCTTGTGTCTTATTGGGACACTGATTGGGATAATGATCACTGCCACATGAATAACACCCTCCCACGAGTCCTTGCCTTTCATAGGGCTTACCGAAATTGTCTCCATTTTTCTTGGAGTTGTTATTTCCTTTCTTTTCACCCTTGGATTCATTCTGATTATCCTTGAATCCCTTGTTACCTTTCTTAGTGAAATCCTTCTTTTTTCCCTTTTTATTAAATGGCTGGGAGGATTGGGACCATTTAAATTTTTTATGATTCCTTTCCCAGTATGTAGACATGGATTTCAATTTTTGTTTTTGTTTAATAGCTTTCTCATAAACTTGGTCCATTGTAGTAGGACCATGCACATCAACTTGACCTCCAATTTGGGCATTCAAACCCATGATGAACTTTTGGATGTGAAACCTCTCATCCTGTTGATATTGGGGAACATATTTGAGGAGATGAGTGAACTTTTCCCAGTACTCATTCACAGACGAGTCACCCTATCTCAGATTTTGGAAATCTATAAGCTTCTCATCAAAATACAATTAAGGCAACCATCTTTGCCTAAAAAGCTCCACAAACCTTTCCTAGGTTAGACTCAAGGAGCTCAATTTTAACTCCATTTTCTTGTTCATCCACCAGGTGGATACTTCACCTGCCAATTGGTATGCTCCCCATACTGCTTTGGTGATTTTAGAATAGTTTCTTATTTCAAAGTATTTTTCTATTTCTGTTACAAGCCATGCCTCCATGGCATCTCTACTTACAGTCCCATCAAACTTGGGAGGTGTAATCTATTTCATATCTCTGGACAATTCTAGATCCAAGTGGCTTCTTTTATCCTCATTTTGTCTTATTTCGGAGTTATTCTCTTTGTGTCCACTTTGGGTGGTGTTTTCATGACGTTCCTCATCCTTACCCCTATGGAAGACTTCCTACCTGGGTCTATTATGGCCCCTGACCTCTTGCTCTAGAGTTCCAATTCTTACCCTTGTCTTATGGAGCATAGCAAGGATCCGGTCAAGTTTTGAATCAGAGTGGCCTGAAGGTTGCCCTTCCTCTTGGCTATCCCCAACATTGGTTCCTGTCTGAACCATTCTGCAATCTACTTCTCCTGAAGTTTGCAAGTTAATCATTCAATTAGTTTTTCATACTATTGAATCCATTCATAAACATAAATCCATTCTTATTTATGCAATCTTAATAAGAAAGGAAAGATTTGCCAAAATTTCAAAATTACATTATGGTTTCCATGGACTACATATAATCCATCATTTATTACAATTTTCACATCTCACAACTACAAGTCACTTTCAAATTAGGATGTCTTCCCAACTTTATCCTCATCCTTGAAGTTCAACAAATCAGACCTAGGAGATGGACGTATTCGTAGGTACTCATCCATAACCTCCCGAGTAACAATAGGAGCATTAGGATCACTCCCCAATGGTAAATGCTTAGGTGCAGAGAGTTTCACTGATTCATTTTCAAAGATAGGAACAATAGCCCTAACTGCTTTGTCCTTCTCCTACTTGATGCATTTAATAGCATCAGCGAAGGCTTCATCATCAGATAACCATGTGCCTTTCAAGTAACCAGTTTGGCCAAGGATTTTCCTTCTTGAGGCTCGCTCTCTCATAGCTTTTAGGTAAAGTCCATTTCCTGTTACCTTCTTCCTTGGTTTCATTCTTGTTCTTAACATTCTGGCAAAAGAACATCCAAACATTAGCAATTGTTAATGTCTGAGGAAGATTTCATGTAGTGAGCTCATAGGTCCATGTATTGAACCTGGTAGCTTTAATACCATATTTAACATGTCATCTCACAAAACCCAGAAAAAGCATTCCCATTTTACCATCAAGTAAACAAAATAATCAAATCATGATTATCATAATCACATGTTTAACTAACATTAATCATTTACATAATTATTACATAAAGAGCATACTTTATTTTTGTAATATTTTCAAACTAAAAATGTACAACAGTTTAAGATACATGAAAGAGAGTTTCCCTTATATTACAACATAATATTTTTCTCATGGCAATAATGTTAAGTTTACATAGAAATTGACTATTAATTTAAATAATAAAATGTACTATTTCTAGAGTTTTGATATCTATCTTCATAAGTCTTAGCTTTTCATCTTCTTGGGAAGGAGAGCATCACCTGAGTGCTTTTCCTCCAACCACAAACTGGCAGTCCCCTGCACAACTTCTTTCTTGGAAGTGGCCCGACCCTTCACGAAGGGAATAGGTAAAGAGAACCAATAGGTTTGCCATTTGAGTCTCTAGTGTTGTGTCCATAACTCTTTACGGTCATACAACTATAGATCCACTCTAACTATGTATGACACTAATAGAAGATTATGCCATCTGGAGCACAGTGAACTAACTAATGCATGCAGAGATAGATGCATTACTTAGGCCAAAGATTTCATATATATATATATATGTTTCACAATGAACGTAGTTGATTGTTCACCCACCTCTGACTTGACTTAGAAGTTATCTCATCCAACAGTAACTTTTGTTTTAATTCTTCCCAATTAATGGGTATCATGAAAGTTTGCTGACTCTCACTAACTACTCTAACATCTGGAGTATAATATTAAAATAAACCACACATAGATCATTAGACCTTTAAAGATGTTTAATTGTTATCACTATAATGGAAATCTATGACTCCACATCACTCTATTCCATATTACAAGTAACTTGGTTTCGATGTCTTGTCTTGACAAAAAAATAGTTTTGTTTATAATAATAAAATAATAATAATAACCCATGCATGTTCTTCTAAGGTTATTCACAGGATTCATATAACCTTGTCTAATCCACTTAGACATTGAATCTCTTGTTTAACTCTTTTATCAATGATAGAGTCATATCGTCTATTGTTCACCTTAGTCATAAAAGAGGTTCATTGTCTCAAAACTCTATAATAACATAGGATTGACAATCAAAGGTAGTAATATATATCCCATATATAGAAATAGTAAGAATGGTTTTCCCAAAGTCTTGCCACCTTTTACCTCGAAGGTAATAAGAACTCTTAATCACAAGTCTAAGAATATTATAGTAAAGTATCTTTATCTCAAATTCAAAACATTCTCATAACAACACTGGTTCATGGTTTTATCCCCATACAGAGATATAATAACAAGATACTTATTGCAAAGTATGCTAACAGTTATCACATCAAATAGTAATAATATAACTTCAGTACAACCTATTCAATCTTGAAACCATCTTGTTCTTACCAAAGTTCCATTCAAAAGCTGAGACATCATCCTCAGCCTGTGGTACTGGCCACATTCGGTTACCCCATTCAGTCTGCATGAAAAGAATAGTGCACTCTTTTGATGATCGACATGCATTTCATTTAACTGAAGGTGGTTATACAAACCATTGAATAGTTTACAAATATAAAAGATTCGATTACCTCAAGCCTGGTGAGCTTGTAGGCTCCCAGCCACAGTATTACAATACCATGCAAAATGATAGACGTAGTATTGTTCACTGTGTTTATCACAGAAAGAACCATAAATTTTGACTGAACTTAGCCACCACCCTAATGGCTTATGCCATGAACCAGTCTTAACAAAAAACAAAAGACTTCTGGTTTACATACATACAATAATGAATGGTTAGAAAATAGTGTGTTGTTGACCACGTCTGGTCACGAAAACACAATTCAACAATCCCCGTAATGGGTATAGAAATATCTAAACACTGTCATCTACAGTTCATTGATTATAGACAATACCATAGTCCCAATAATGGGTTCATAGCAATATCTAAACATTGTCATCTACAGTTTATTGATAATAGATAATACCTATGTATTGATAATATCAGTTTTCTAATTGAAATCTTTAATCTTTCAACTGATATCTCTTTTGCCTCCTTGGTGTTTCTCTCTCGAATGCCTTTTTCATTTTTGTTGTGTGTGTGTCTCACACCCCCCAACTCTCACAACTACTATCTCCCATAGCATAGCTCACCTAACTCCCACTCTCAAGGAGAGCATGCCGCCAAACAAGGCACTCCCACTCAGCACGACTACCACCCCACATTGTACAAAACTTCACTCTCCATATTCTCCATTCTCATGGAGTATGAATTGTGGTTAGGAGACTGTTAAGTGGTCTATCGAGACCCACTTCTTGGTTAAGTGAAATGTTGCGGCACAAAACAATATCCCCTTATCTATAAACATAGTATATATATATATATATATATATATTCAAAAATAATAAAAATCTTTAAAATAAAGAATACATTTGTTGCACTATACAAAAGTCGTATCAAAATTATTCTTGCAACAAAAGTTAATAAGGGGGTTGTGATCTCTGCTTCCTCGTCACCCCAAACTGATATCAAAAGGATCATGTCAGTCCTTAAAAGAAAATAAGGAATTATATACGAACATAAAATGGTTTGACATAAAAGGGAAAATAGGATTTACTCTATCGTTAATAAAATCCTAGAGCATCTCTCGAACAATGTAATGAAATTGTCATCGGAATCCTTTCTGAATTGGCATCTCGTCAATAGTTAATCTGAGATAATCTCAAGATAGAAAATTATCTGACACATACCTTAACTTCACAAGGGTTCACATAATGGTCAATTTGAGACTTCAAATGGGAAACTGATCTTTTCAAAATATCTATCCCCTTCTCTCTTGTGATACTCTCCTTCCACTCTTGAAGGTAGATTCTTTTTCCCTGGTTACACTCACAGTCATACAAACTATGATCAATGTATCATCAATAAATCAAAAGGCATCATGATAAAATAATCTCAACAAAATGTAATCTCATGTCTAATCTAAGCATTAATCATAATCCATATAATCACTGATTTGTCTTGACATTTTCTGCAAACATCAAATCATTAGCCTATGATTATTTATCCAGTTTATGACATAAAAAGTAAAATTAAACTTAGTCAAGATTGGGGATGTAACATATATTAAGTGGTTTCGGGGAGGAGGGAGAGCCCTTGAGAAATAATTTCTCCATTATTTAGTTTTATTTGTGAAATTTTATGTGGGAAAAATTTCTAGACTATGAATTGGATAGTGGGTTCTTGGAAATGGAGTTCATCTAAGGAAGTGGGGTCTTCCATCTATTACAAGCTACCTTGAGAGGTAAGCTCTATTTTTTTTAATGCTTTTTCACTAATTCTTTCATGGGTGTATGAGAAAAGAGAGTCAAATGTGTTGTTTTAAATTTGAGTAATGTTGTAATTAAGTTTTATGTGTGTTGGTTTTGGCTTGGCCTTCCTTGAGTAAATTTTCTAGTGTATGGAAACCTTCATTATGTATGACAATATAACCTTTAGTTTTGTGTTTCAATGTTGCGTACTTGGTTCTTGGTTGGTCTCTTGGCTCAGGGGATAGAAAGATCCTTGGAAGGATTGATGAGGCCATAATGGTTGGGTGGAGAGCATTCTCCCTATTGGCTTACTCAACTTAATTTTGAAGATCTTGGAATATATAAAGGCAACACTTGAATTTGACCTTGGGTGAAATTTTGCTACTTGGAGGGATTGAACCCTTTATTTGTAAAATTTTTAGTTCTATCTATGAACTTGAAAATGGATGAAGTTGTATTCTTGGATTTTGTAATTGTTGCTAGTTTTCATAGTCATTGAAAGTGTAAAATGCATTTATTGAGAAATCTAAAATACAAAATAAAAATATATACTTTTAAGGTTGAGAAGGAAGAATATGGTATATGTATGTGTCAATATTGTTCATATTGAAATAAAATTCAGTCCCTTGGCTATAGATTTACTTTATCATGTATTGGATATAAAATTTAAAAAATAAAATAAATGTACATAGGGATCACAAATTAAATTAGTGACAATGAAATAAGGAAAGAGGGGAAGGAATGGAAGGAGAGAAAAAGGTGAAATAACTTACCTCAAAAGGATTTATTCTTCACATTAGGTTCGCCAAAATATGTACTCTCCAAATCCAACTATTGTGTGTAAATCAATAACAGAAAGCACATATGGGCACACACGTGGCTTTCTGTATGAATAGATCACTTTGTTCATGCGGAAAAATTAAGTGGAGTTGTCTATAGGACTTTTTTTTTTCATGAGGGAGAAGTATCCTAAATGTGGCAACAAATATTTTTTGGAAGAGTTGTTATGGAATTTGGTTAGATATTCTTTGAACTTGGGGAAGGAATATTTGGTGTAGGATGGGAATGTTAGGTTTTTGTGTAATGATGGTAGTACAAGTGTTTTATTTTTTGATTCTCTATAAAGGTGTGGTAGTGGTGATTCTTGTTGGTGTGAACACATAATTCACACATGTTAAGTTGACTTAGTGAGTCTTCTAGGTGTTTCTAGTTGAGTCTAGTTGTGTGTTGAGTTGTTGATAGTTAGAGTGATTTGTCTTATCCTCCACATGTGCAATTAGTTATCATCCTCTAATTGTCACATGTTGTAGGAATATCTCCACCTTTCAAGCTCTCACCTTACCTTTATAAGCAAGGCTCTCTCATTGTATTTTACATGACAGTTGTATAGAATCATTGCTCCATTGTCTTAGCATATTCTTCTTTGTTATCTTTGTGTGGAAGGTTGTCTTGATTGCAGGGATCTTGGCTTGCTGAGTCACATTGACTCTTACATGGTATCAAAGCCTGACAGGTATATTGATGTTCACAATATTCACAATGTTCACAATGGTGGCTTGTATAGTATTATGTTTTTTAATAGAAATGTCTCGTAAGTTATTGAGGTGAAGATTCTCTACCTCAAATAACATCTCCAATTGTTCTAGTTCAATGGCAAGTAAATGTTTTTTTGTTCTTGGGCTTTTTGTATGGATCATGTTTGCTCTTCCTCAATAAGTTTGGGAGGGGGGAAGTTTCCTCTTAATTCCCATAGAGTGGTTCCAATCCAATCTTTCTTAACTCCTGGAGACATGAGTGTGAGATGCTAGATGTGGCCAAGAGTAAATCTATATATGAATAAGAATACTTTGGGGGTTGTTTGATTGTTTATGATTGACCTAGACTCATTATTGAATTTTTAGTTGAATGTGTTCTTGTGTTTGCTTTGATTTGATAGATTGTCATTTTCTTAGTTAAAATCTATATTTAGATCCTTTGGCTCAAATGTGAAAAGACCTAAGAGTCATGCATTGTTTTGTTGTTTTGAATGAATTGAATGTTCACAAAATAGAGATTGTATCTAATCTAGATGCTAAAAAAAAAATGATAAAGAAAAGATATTGCAACTAATCTTTGTTTTTTGAATTTGTTGGACTCTTATGCCTTTTAAATAATCTAAATCTAAGTGTTAATTAAATGCCAAAAGTAAACTATGTTTTTGGTGTTTTATCTATTTTATATACTTACATAAAAGAATGAGATATTGTTCTATAAACACAATACATAATCAACAAACATAAAATTATTTTCCCTTTTTATTCCAAATGTAATTTTGACAAGAAGTATAGAGCAAATAGGATGAAATATGGATTCTCTTAATTCTTGTGTTGCAATGCTACTTCAAAAAGCATGATTTTGGCATTTCTTGTTGAATGTTTTGTTGTAAAGGAAGTTAAAATATTGATTTGAAACGAGATTTTACAGTACAATATTCTAACTAAACTAACAAGCCTAGAATTTCTACACTAAATCTAGAACTTGTAGTTGAATGCTACAATTCTAGAGCAATGTAAAATTGTACCTACTCTATCTATTCTATATAATCTACAAAAATGAACCATTCTAAATAATAATGGATGCAAATAAAGAGATATCCCCAGTTGGGATATGAACAAACTAAGATATTCAAGATGTTTGTTGTGGCATGTGTCCTTAGGGGCCCAACTTGGTAACTTTCTTCTCTTTTGTCAACTTTAGAAACTCCTCTTGATGGAAGGAAGATGTGGAACACAAAACTAACATTGAAGGAGCAAAGAATTGAAAGGGAATACTATTGTAGTAGCTGATTATGTAGCTTAGGTGCTGGAAAATGACAAATTATGAAGTTTTGAGGCTGTAAGGGACTTGTATTGTAAGGTTACCTAACTCACTTCTTACAACTCATCTAGGGATTTGGATTCGTGAAATGATGTTGTGCTTGATGATACTGATGGTGATGATTATTCCTTATTACTTGATGATTTATCTAATGAAGAATTTCAAGGTGTTTATATACTTGTGATTATGCATTTAATTATTATTATTTATATGCCATTATGAATATTAAATTTATAACTTTCTTTCTAACTTATTAGTGTATACTTTATTCATGCTCAAGGAATGGATTGAATATGTAGATATACTTTTAGCTTTATTGAAAATAGATATATGTTTCTTTTAGTTTTAAAACAAAGGAAGGATTTAGAAGAAAGAATAAGTTTTGTTTTATTAAGATTAATGATAACATAAAAACAAATAAAGAGGATTTAAAATATTTAAGAATATATTTATGCTTTATCTTTAAGATTAATTTATAAAATAAAGAAAATCAAAAGATAATAAAAAATAGTCGAGCTTTTATACTTTAGTTTGCTTTATGTGTTTTTAGTCATTTTTTTAAACAGTATTGGTGGATTGAAATTGGGAATGGAGATGGGGATAAGAGATACGAGTAAAATGAAAATTTTGCTATCATCTAATGTGGGGATGGGAGAAATGAAAAAATTGATCCTTGTATTCACGAGAGTTCTGGAAGTTGAAATGCAGGCCATGATTTTGATCATTCGAATCTTAGCATTAAATCTTTTATCATTAATTGCACAATTGTTCGTCAAAATTTTTATCCCCATGTCTGTCAATTTATGCTCACTAGAAAAGTCTTTATTAAAAATAATTTATACAAGCAAATGGGCTCCGGTATTTTGCTTAAATTTATGTTAGGTTTTTTTGAAATTCATATCAACAATTAAATAGAACAAGAAGTGGACACAGCTAGAAACTAAGAAGTGAATACAAACCTCATGCAAAACATATAGATTATAGAATTCCAAACCAAGATGGTCATTCATGTTAGAAGTGGTATATTTGAGATGCCACTCAAATGGAGGAAGAATAAAACAAAAAGAGAGAGAGGAGGCATAACAAAATGCACAAACAGAGATTTGTATTAATCAATGAAAAACTATTTTACATAAAAACAAATACAACTTAGAGCTACAGCTTTGTTTCCTTCTATCCTACAACTACTGCTCTCTCTAGAGCTTGCTGGACATTACAACTATCCTTCTCTGTTTGGAGTTGCTCTGCTCTTTCCTCTAACTATCTACTGTGCATGTCTAGAGCTGTTTGAAGCTTGACCCTCTGCACTCTCTCACTGTTGTATTCTTCTTGTTTCTGCTACAATAAAAAACATTCTCTCTGCTTTGCACTACTGTGCTGCTACTACTCACAATATTCTAACTCACTCTATTCTATTCTCATTCTTCCTTTTTGTCTTCTACTTGTCTCCAAAATTCTGTCGCTCAAAATTTGAACTCACCAACCAACAATAAATGAAAACTGACTAACAATAAATCATACCTGACGGGCCAGCAAAATGCATTAACCATTTTGGTCAGGAGAAGTAGGAGGGAGATCTATGGGGATCTCCGATGGGGTAGGTGGCATAAATTCCTGCTCCAAATTAATAAATTCAACACTCCCCCTTAATCTGGAGCCACATACCACTTTCATTCTACATCTTTGGAGCTGTCTATAGCTATCTGGAGCTTTCTTTCCAAAGCTTAAATATGGAGCTGTCTACAATGCCCAAGCTGTCTCTCAGGCGTTCAAAGCTCTCCTTCAACAGTGCCTTAGTAAAAATATCTGCGCGCTGCTACTCAGACCTACAAAACTGTAGTTTGATCTCTCCATTCTCCACTAACTCCCTTATGAAATGATAGCGGATCTCTATGTGTTTGCTTCATCTGTGGAAGACTGGATTCTTCATCAAGGCTATGGAGGAAACATTGTCACAAAATATGGTTGTACCATCTTCTTGCTGTTCTTTCAAATCTGCAAGGATTCTCCTCAACCAAATAGCCTGACATGTTGTTGTATTTGCTGCTATGTATTCAGCCTCTACTGTGGAGAGAGAAACTATGGGTTGCTTCTTTGATGCCCATGAAATGGGTCCTGAACCCATCTGGAATACATATCCCAATGTGCTCTTCTTGTCATCTACACTTCCTGCCCAATCACTGTTTGTGTAACCAACCAACTCAAAATCACTAGATGCATTGTACAATATGCCATAGCCTTGCGTTCCATTGACATACCTTAGGATCCTCTTTCCTGCTTGCCAATGTGTGTCCTTATGTTTCTCCATGAACCTAGATATTAGGCTTACCACATACATTAAATCAAGCCTTGTAGCAGTCAAATACATCAGACTTCCAACCATACTCTTGTAGAGGGTTGGGTTCACTTCATTGCTACTATCCTCCTTGCTCAATTTCAGACCTGTAGCTGTTGGTGTTGATGTAGGCTTGATGTTCTGCATTTGAAATCTTTTCAAAATCTGTTTGGCATAGTTAGTTTATGAAATAAATATGCCAAGCTCAGTTTGTTGGACCTCAATGCCAAGAAAGTATCTCAGCAAACCTAGGTTAGTCATTTCAAACTCTTTCTTCATCACCTCTTTGAAATCAACAATGAAGAGATCACTATTACAAGTAAAAATCAAACCATCTACATACAAAACAATAATTAAAACCTTGTCATTAGCTGTTTTGATGTAGAGTGTGGGCTCACTACCACTTTTGTTAAATCCATTACTCAACAAATAGGAATCTATCATGTTGTACCATGCCTGAAGTGCTTGCTTAAGCCCATATAGAGCTTTCTGGAGCCTGTATACATTATCTTCATGCCTTGGGACTTCATAGCCAGGTGGCTGCTCCACATACACCTCCTCCTTCAACACTCTATTCAGGAAGGCTGACTTCATGTCCATTTGACATATCTTCCACTTGTATTGGGCTGCAATTGCTATGACTGCCTGCACGGTCTCCAACCTTACAACTGGTGCATAGGTCTCATCATAGTCTCTTCCAGGTTGCTGTGTATATCCCTTAACAACTAGCCTTGCTTTATGCCTCTCTATCTTTCCCTCAGTAGTACTTTTGGTCTTGTAGACCCACTTCACTTCAATCACCTATTTACCCTTGGGTAAGGTTGTTAACTCCCATGGCTCATTCCTTTCTATTGCATCCAACTCTTCATCCATGGCCTTACACCATTTTTCTTCCTTCGCCGTCTCTTAAAAATCTATTGGATCACCATGAGAGAAAAAAACAAAATCTAGATTTTCATCAAACTCATTGTTGGTGCCTGAATTCACTGTCGGTTATTTTAGCAATTTTCATGCAGGCACCTTCCCAAAAAATCCAAAAAAGGTTCTAAGTCTTTGGGCCTCCTCAACATGTTTTAACATCAGCATCATATTTTCTTTGGAGGAGGTCATCATCATCATGTTTCCAGACATCACCCTGATGTTGCTTACAAGGGTCATCATATTTTCTGTCAGCATGATCTTTCGCTGGGGTGATATTCTAACATCGGGTGATCTTACTTAAGATCATCCTGATGATGTTGCTGCAAAGTCCTAAGTATGATCCGATCTTCATCGGGGTCATCATATTTGAACATCGGGTGATCTTAGTCAAGATCACCCTGATGTTGTTTTATCACTTCATGTTCGTTGTTTTATCACCCTGATGATGCTGACGTCATTCTTATGTCAGGGTGATATCCATTTTTCTACCTGTCTGCATCATGATATTTCTGAAGGGAGATATTCGCCTGTCGGCTTCATGCATTGTCCAATGGGGGTGATCATTTCAAATATCAGTCACATATTCATATATCACCCCGATCTTATAGTGGAGCTACAGTGCAGCATGATATGTGTGCATCAGGATGATATTTCCAAATATCCGGTTATCTTCCGAATATCATCCTGATGCCGATGTATGGTGATGTCATCAAGGTCCGGGGGGGTCATATTTCTAACACTGATCATCTTGTGGAGATCCCCTGATATTCGCAAACATGACGATGACGTCATCTGGATATGAGGAGGTGTGCAATAGGCAAATATGCTGATGACGTCAACAGGATATGACGGTGACGTCATCAGGATGTTCATCGGCCAGACATTTAGTATCGGCTGAGTAGGAGGATCTTCCTCTGATGGATCAGGTTGTGCTGATGAAGGCGATTATCATGCAGGTGATATTGCGATGATGATGCTGATGTTAGGGTGATTTTTCAAGTAACAGGATATCATGCTGCTGGAGGATGAGGATGATGAAGGTCTTATACTAGTGTCGTTAGGAGCAAAAGCACCGACATCATATATGCTCGTGGCCTAGTATATAAAGTGTTGAAATGGTCGCCGCGGGGTGCATGTGGGATAATTGGTATCCTGCATATTTTGAAATATCACGATGAGGTATTTTGGCGGGAAACAGTTGCGACGCACAGTTTTCTGCATTTCCCAGGGCCGCGGGTTGGTGCGCCATTAATGGTGAAGGTTGCAGAGGTATGGACGGATCTGGTACCCGTTTGAAGGTGTACATCAATGGACAGTGGCGCAGGGCTCGAGGTTTCTTCCTGTCTCCTCCCCACCTACTGCATTCATGTTTGGGTGCCAATCTGGTAATGCGTTGAGCACCATTTTTCTGATACTGTGTATCTGGCGGGATTTTTGGTCAACCATGTAATTAATGCTAGAGGTACACTTTTTGGCCAATATAGGCAGACTGTGTTACCATTTTTTAGGTTGTTGAAAACTGGACATTTTGGCTCTGTAATAAGATACAACTAGTTTTGGTTGCTCTGTGCAGCAAAACTTGTGAGTTTATGTATCTCCTGTTGTACGTTTTGGCATGAATCCACTGATTTCATGGTTAATCTTATATGAATAATGCTATGTTTGCATGTGTTATGCTGATTCTGTCTCCAATTTTGCATGTATCTTTCTTCCTGCAATAGGGATGCCATAAGTATCGACAGCTTAACACTCTGTATTGGGAGATATCTGTAAGGCAGGTATCATGTGTATCCCCCTGAAATCCAGTTTTAGCTATTCATGCTGATCATTCACAGGTGTATGTCTACCGACTCCAAGCCCTGGATAGGCATCAATCTAGCTCTGTGTTGAGGTTATACACCATGTCCAGCTTTGCATCCAAACACTATTTCAAACCATCTCTCCCTTCCATCTGTTAGTTGTAGGATTAGGAGTAGGAAACCCTTGCATGCTCTCATCCCTAACCAGACATATATGTCCAAGAATATTGCCCACCTTGTGATCTATCATACAGATCTTGGTCCATACATGAGAGTATTCTGCCTGTTGTTGTCAAGTTAGATCTTTCTATCTTTGAGCTAGTCAAGGTTACATCTTGAGTTATAGGGATAGCCCCCTTGGTGCGGCAGAACCAGAAGTGAAGGGGAGGAGCTCACGCAACCTCCTGTATTAGTTGGCTGAATCTGCCTGTGCATTAGAAGTGGCAAACCCTAATGCTGATTCAGAAGAAAAACCAACACTCATTATACCTTATATCTTCATAAATTTCCCTCATGCTCCTTGTCTTTCTCGACATTAGAGAAGTAAGCATAGGATCTGAACTGCTTCTGGAGTTACTGCTACTTGGCTCCAGAGTGCTCCAGAGCTGACTGTGTTGTTGTAGTCTTGAACTGGATGAACCTGAACTATTCTGGGGATGGCTCCAAAGAGCTCCAGAGTTGGATCCAGAGTGCTCTGATGCTAAATCTGCTTCACTACTGGAAATTCCTGCTTCATTTCCACCTTCTTCATCATCTATGGGTATCGTTGATGAGATATCTATGGTAGTGTCAACTGTTCCATCCCATGGTTCATTTTCAATGAATTCAACATCCCTGCTGATTATGACATTCTTTGTGACAGGGTTGTACAACCTGTAGCCTTTGGATTCTTCATTGTACCTAATGAAGATGCACTTTTATCCTTTGTCATCAAACTTTTATCTTTTCTCCTTAGGCACAAATGCATATGCCACGCACCTAAAAATACGTAGGTGCTCCACACTCCATTTGTCCATGCTTCTTGTGGAATTCTGTCCCTTACAGCCTTCATGGGACTTCTATTTAGCAGGTATACTGTTGTTGCGACTGCCTCACCCCAATAATCATTTGATAGTCCCTTTGCCTTCAGCATACTTGCTATCATCTCTGTGATGGTTCTGTTCTTCCTCTCAGCAACTCCATTTTGCTGTGGAGTATACCTAGTCATGAACTATTTTTGAATGCCTTCATACTTGCCAAAATTCAAAAATTCCTTGGAGACATAGTCTCCCCCTCTGTCCATTCTGAGGACCTTGATATAATGGTCACTTTGCTTCTCAGCCAAGGCCTTAAACTCTTTGAACTTCTCAAATGCTTCAAATTTATTCTTCAAGAAATAAACCCATGTCTTTCTGCTATAATCATCAATGAAGGTCATGAAATATACATTCCTACCTAGTGTGGGGGTCTTCATGGGGCCACATAAATTTGAATGCACCAACTCCAATGGTGCTCTTGCCCTCCTAGAATGCCCTAATTGAAAGGGATGCTTGTGCTTCTTTCCTAAAATGCAGGCTTCACATTTCTTATCGAGCTCTATAATTGTTGGAAGCCCTATAACTATGCCTTTTTTGGATAAAAGACTTAAACCAGAAAAACTTAAGTGCCCATACCTTAGATGCCAAAGCTTGGATGGGTCTTGGATGACGTTCTTGAAAGTTAATTCTTGAGCCACTGCTGTAGACGCCATTTGGTTGACTCCAGAGTCATCTGAAGCCATATGGAACTTGACAAGTGCAGCTCTAGAGAGTGCTAGAGACTGTAACCTAAGGGGGAACATTATGTTTTTCGTCATCTACACTGTTGGAATGACTTTCATGCTACCATCCCTATCATAGATGATGCACTCCCCTTTCTCCATCAGGATTCTATAACCATTTTAGACCATCTGTCCAATGCTCAATAGGTTATGTTTTATGCCAGGGGCATAATAGACATCCTGGATTTACATTTTCTCACCTTTCTTGGATAGGACTGTGATGATGCCTCTTCCTATGATAGGAACCTTTTGATTGTTCCCTATCATGATCTCAGACCTGACACTCTTGTCCATGGAGGCAAACAAATTTGCATTACCACTCATGTGGTTACTACATCCGCTGTCCAAATACCATACTTCGGGGCTGCTCTGCTCAGCAAGGTTGCACACAATAAAGACCTTAGACTGATTTTCATTTTCATCCTTGTTCTCATTTGCCACATTGGCATTTTGACTCCCCTGGTCATGTTGTTTCTTCCTGCACTCATTAGCATAATGACTAAACTTATGACAGTAGTAACACTGTACATTAGATTTATCATACCTTTGGTTGGAGCTGGTGCTCTTCTTGTTGTTTTGGAAGTCTATTTGGGAGGTGCTGGCCTCTTCTTGACTGTTAGACCCTCCTCTTCTGGAGTTGCTTCTACCTCTGCCCCTTTGACCTCTTCTTCTGCCATTTCTTCCTCTTCCCCTGCCTCTCACATTTCCTTGTGCTTTGAATTCTTGCTCTAGGGAAGGAGCGGATCTATTTAGCCGCTGCTCATGGGTAAGAAGAGAACCCATCAACTCATCAAGTTCCATTTTTTAGAGATCTTTGGTCTCTTCTATGGTAATAACTATAGGGTCAAATCTAGGGGGCAGACTTGTAAGGATTTTCTCTATAATCCTTTGCTCATCTGTGGTTTCTCCATTTATCCTCACTGATTAACCAAGGTGGAAACCCTTGTGTGAAAATCTGAAATGGACTCACTGTCCTTCATCTACAGGGTCTCAAAATCTCTCCTATGCAGCTGGAGTTTCACTGATTTCACCTTGTCAGTTCCCTTATAACTGTTTTGCAATATTTCCCATGCTTCTTTTGCATAGTTAGCTACTACTATTCTAGGGAAAATAGCCTCTATCAAGGTTGCCTCAATCAAACAGAGGGCTTTTGCATCATTTCTTCTTGTTTCCTTTAGCTGGTTCTTCTGGGCATTTGACAGGGCTGCAAAGGCATTTGGGTCAGTCACATCTATGAACCCATTGACCACAAGTTCCCACAAATCATTTACAACCAAGATGGTCTTCATCTTCTTCGCCCAGACATCATAGTTTTTCCCATCAAACACAGGTGGCTACTGCCAACTCTTGTTGTCTCCTCCATCCATTCTTCTAAATAAAAAAAGGAGACTGTTAATACCTAGAAAAACTTAGGGGTTTTCCTCAATACCCAGAAAGCTAAAACTCTAGATCTGCTAAACCTACAGCTCTGATACCATATTAGAAATGGTATATCTGAGATACCACTCAAATGGAGGAAGAATAAAACAAACAGAGAGAGAGGAGACACAACAAAATGCATAAACATAGATTTGTATTAATCAATGAAAAACTATTTTACATAAAAACAAATAAACTTAGAGCTACGACTCTGTTTCCTTCTATCCTACAACCACTACTCTCTCTGGAGCTTGCTGGACATTACAACTATCCTTCTCTATTTGGAGCTGCTCTGTTCTTTCCTCTAACTATCTGCTATGCATGTGTGGAGTTGTCTGAAGCTTGACCCTTTGCACTCTCTCACTACTGTATTCTTCCTGTTACTACTGCAACAAAAAGCATTCTCTTTGCTCTGTACTACTGTGCTGCTACTACTCACAATATTCTAACTCACTCTATTCTATTCTCATTCTTCCTTTTTGTCTTCTACTTGTCTCCAAAATTCTGCCGCTCAGAATTTAAACTCACCAACGAACAATAAATGAAAACTGACCAGCAATAAATCGTACCTGACGGGCCAGCAAAATGCATTAACCATTTTGGTCAAGAGCAGCAGGAGGGACATCTATAGGGATCTCTGACAGGGTAGGTGGCATAAATGCCCGCTCCAAATTAATAAATTCAACAATTCAACCTCGCCCATGTCAGTCAATCTTTAACTTTACTAGAAGATATATCATGCTCAGAATCTTTTTAAAAGATGGTTTCCAAAGGCTTTGGATTAGGAAGAATAGTGATGTTTGTAGCTGTTTCTATTAGCATAATTTATATGCACTGTTGTGAATTCATTTGGCTTGATACGATACTTTCTACTTCCCATCTTCCATTGAAAAGTCTCTTGTATTTAGTGAATTGAGATTTCCACAGGTTAAGATTTTGTCAACTATAGAATGAGCATAGAAAATTCAATTGAATTAAAAATATTTATGGGCACTTCTTCAGAAATATTTGTTGAGGCAGACATCCCAGATGTGTTAATTTTAGCGATTATTTGTTAGCACAAGCTTTAAGGCCATTAATTGTTAGGTTATAGTTAAGAGGTGGCTTTTGATTTCTAACAATGTAAAAGTTCTAAAGAGTATGAAATTATTTCATGATGGATGTAAGATTATACAATATCCTTATAAACTTAGAAACAATCTATTTGGGTCAATCCTATTAAATCAAGCATGATACTTCTGGAGTTACCCTTGTATCTAAAAATAGACTTTTTCTTTATTTTATCTTGCAATATTGTTTTATTTATAAAAAGAATAAGATTCTTGCTTAATGGTTGGCATGTTTTATGCTTCATGAGAATTAGGGATTAAAATCAAGAATAGGTTTGTCAGTAGGATGTATTGTACCTTTTGTGGTATTATAATTTTATCGTACATCCCTTGCTTGATGAAGCATTAAATTTTGTGTTTTGAGCTAGAAACTAAAATAGAGTTTAAACATCTGCGAGTCATAAACCTACTCTTCAACATAAGTATAGGTGCGGATAAGTTGATGTTTCCTTCTTGAGTGTTATGTATGCATCTTATGATATATTAATATTTTGCCTAGATTAAGTGTTGTATTCAAAAAGATAAAGTAATTGTTAATAATTGGTGACCTATTGTGAAATCTAGATTGTCCTTGTATGAACAATTGTATATAAGACAACCTTATTGGGTTAAACTTTTCTAGTTACCAAACTATGAAGCCTATGCATGTACGTAGGCAAGGCCATCCTCGATGAGCCCCCAAGGCATAGGTCTATACCCTTAGGTCATGTCTTCTTTTCTTCTTGTGCATTGATAACTACTATGTTTATTACTGATCTTGTGAGACTAACTCTTATTTTTAGTTGAAGAGATTCATGCTTGTTTCATGTATAGGGTACTAGTGCTAATGCAGTATTTTATGAACGTCATAAGGTACATGTAAACTTATGGTGATAATTAGTTTTTTTATATATGGATCAAATTCTATATTAGGTGCTTATGTCCTAATCTAAAATGTGATATGTAGTTGTAAGGTATACACGTTGTAAGCTAACTTATGTGGGATGTTGTACACTTGCTATTGGATATGTGTGTTTTGTGATATCTATATTTCTAGGAAAGACCAAATGTAAAAGCAACTTTCCCCTCTTGCATATTGACTATCAAATTATGCATACTGTAGTTGTGTTTAGATGGGTAAGAAATGTCTAAACCTTTGATTATCATCTATGAAGAAGGATACAAAAATTATGCCAAATGCACAAATTGGTTCAATGCATGTAGAATATTGTATAACAGTTTAAAATTTTGTGTTGTTGGTTTTATTATATTCAGACTAGAGTTAAATATTTGGCAATAAAGTATGAAAATAATCTAAGATTAGTAGTTCATGCTCAAGTGAAACACCTTGGGCATGACAGTAAGGAGACCTACAAAAAAGGTTGGAATATTGATGTAATTCTCTAAAATAACCACTCAAACCTGTTGTTGTAGCTATGTACGGAGAGGCAAGAGCTAAGATTTTAAAGAAGAAGAAATCAAAAGACTCATGAAAAACCATTTGGAGAGCTATTAATAAAGTTAGATGCTAAATTAGAGATGCAAGTTAGAAGTTCTCTTATCCTAGGCATAGTCAAGAGTGAATAGGACTTAAGTCCAAGAACCAAAATTGATGCAAGTTATGGGGTAGCAATAGGTGTCTAATTATTTACACATTTAACCTCTTTTTCATATTATGCAAGTGACCTCTAGACCCATTTTTTATTATAAACCATATCCTTTTTATCATCCTTGCTACATATGATTAAAATAGGAATTTAGAACAATTAATTAAGTTTATTGAGATAAAATATGTTAAAAACAATTATTGATTGGGTTAGCTAATGTTGTTTCCTATAGTAGCAAGATAGGATATGAAAAGATTGGCATAGTAATAGGTCCTATAATAACCAATGAAGGAAGAGTTGATGTTGCCAAGGGTGAGATTATAGTTGATTAATTAGCTGGTGTATATCATGGGATGTTTTTTTAATAACAAATATCTATTTATACTTTTCTTATTTGTAATATGATTTTATGAAGAAACCAACAAACATTTTATAACTTTAGTAAACTATTAAGGGTCATCTCTTATATAAAAATTTGAAGGAATGACATAACCTAATGGTGATCATGCGAATCTTTGAAATAGGATAATCAAGTTAGCCTGTGTTTAAATTATATTGCTAAACTATGATATTAGAATATTGAGAGGAATTCATTAGCTACATTGCTAGGATATCATTCTCATCATAGACCATGAGGTAGGGCCCACTCACTAGGAACTATTTGGTGATGATCAACTATAGTATTTTATTTATTGTATGCTTTGAATTTTAGTTCATGTATGATTTATAATATTTTAATTTGCTTGAAAATGTATGATTCAAAAAACATAGTCATTAAATTAATTTTAATTAGTATTATTTGAGTAAAAAGAACTTATTCAAAGTTTTCAAAGAATAGGATTGTTTAAATTTTATTAAAATAAAAGGCAAATATTTATTTATATAGTTTTGATTTCTT
Organism: Cunninghamia lanceolata; assembly: GCA_027924645.1. NCBI lineage: Eukaryota > Viridiplantae > Streptophyta > Pinopsida > Cupressales > Cupressaceae > Cunninghamia > Cunninghamia lanceolata. The sequence continues at coordinate 7,287,543 of BSBN01000252.1, read as the reverse complement.
TAGCAATAAATGCTATATTGATTTGTGGACATTTCTATAACCATGCTATTTTATGTTCCTGTAGATAATAGTAGCAATTCCTATAGCTATTAATAGTTATTCTTGTAGCTAGTTTAAAGTTATTTTCTTAGGAGATTAGCCTTACCCTTATCTTTATTTTAATATACTAATTATAATCAATCACCCAACTCTATTACCTATAGCTCTTGTGCACATAGCCATTAATTTTTTCACAAGATTACACTTTTGGATTTTAAGGATCAAACTAAACTTTAGGCTTTTGAACAAATTGATATTAAACTTAAACATCAACTTTTATCCAATAAAGTTGTTCAAGAACATGTCTTAGTTTTATCCAATAATTTAGGTACCATTTCTAGGGGAAGGTTTTAAAGGTTTGTTGGCTTAGTAAGTTGAGTTAGGACCAATGCATCAAGGATAACATCCATGCAATTATCCTTGCATACTAAAAATAATGGCCAAACCAATACCCATAGTAGCCACCCTAATCTCAACCATGGAAATGGTCATGGCAAGATACACCACCCCTATCATACTAGCAATACCCATCCTATCTAGTACCACCTACTATAGGCCTATATCCATAATAACAACTCTTACCACCATTACCATCTCAACTAAATAATCAACCTTCTACCTCAACACAACCACCATGAACAACTGCAATGCCTACTCAACCATCACCTAATCTAAATAACAAGGTGGATCAACCTATTCATAATAACAAGGTCTCAAGGTTTCCTTCATATCTTGCAAACATGTTTGATATTAATTAGCTACAACTATAGTTTGGTAAAATATTAAAAGGATCTAGTGCACCCATAATAATCAAATTAGAAGAACCATATGATCAACCTAAAGACCTTCAACCTATTTATTCTAAACCACATAAGAAGCCATTACAAACACATATATAGAATGACTTCATACACAAAGGGAAGCAACTAACTTATAATTTGATCTTGTTAATGAATTGAGAAATATGTGTGTTTAGATTCCTCTTTTGTAAGAGATAAAAGACATACCAATATACACAAAGATGGTTCAAGAATTGTGTACAAAGAAGAATAAGAAGAAACAAGACCCACAAACCATCCATGTCATTAGTCAAATTATTTACCTCATTCTTGGAAAATTTATGTTCCCAAGTATTTCAATCTACGGAGTCTAATGATCAAGGTACATATTGGATGTTTCCATTCATAATATACTAATTGATTTAGGTGTTGTCATGAATGTTATGAATAGTGAGACAAGAAAAATTGTGTTTACAAAGGATAAGGCATACGCCAACTACTCTTGACATGATTGATCATTTGTTGGTTAAGCCTGAAGGTATTATTGAATATGTGACTATTTCTATTGATTCTTGGGTATACCCTACCAATTTCATGATTTTATAGCCCAAAGTTAAGTTGAGGGATATCCCTTGATCCTTGGTTGATCATGGTTGGATACTATTGATGCCTTCATTAATTATTACTCAGGTAACATGGTTATTTCTGATGGGGACAAAAAGAAATAGTTAACATTATATCCACTAGCTCAACCCTTGTTAGAGATAGAATAGCTATTATGAGTGGATATAATGTATACAAGATCAACTACTTGTTCTAACTAATGATCAAAGTCGTGTTTTATAGGATGTGACTAAAAATAGTATTATTTCCAACTATCTTCAAAGTGTATATTCTTTTAATGATGTTTTAGAAAGATTATTATTTCATTCTTGTATATATGATCAATATCCTTTTGGGAATTTTCCTTTAATTGGTGATTCAAGATCATTACAAAATTTTACAACTTTTCACCAATTACTACCACATGATTATTTATATAGTCCATTTTTGTCTATAGAGTCATCCACATCATCAACATCCCACACAATTTCTAAATCATCTATGGCCTCCTCATCACAAACATTGTCTATTGAATTGTCCACATTGTCCAAAACTTAAGAAATGGGAATCATACGAGGTAAAACACTTACTATAAATCCATAACTTAGTCCACTCAATTAATAACTTTTTTATCTATGTTGCGTACACATAAAGCTAATTTTACATGGGAATAAATTAGTATATGCACATGGCATTCATCCTAAGACTTGTATTCACCATATTTATAATATGGAAGAGGGAAGTCAACTAGTTAGATAGCCACAATGTAGAATGAATCCCATTGTGAGAGATTGTTAAAAGTGAACTACAAAAACTAATTAACGTGGGTTTCATATATCCCATCTTAGATAGTTAGTGGGTTTTACAACTTGTAGTCATGCCTAAGAAAGGAGGAAAATGATGTATTTGCACGTATATTATAGAGCTCTTAATGCAATAAGAAAAGATCATTTTCCTTTGCCAAGTGCATTGATTACGTACTTGATACTCTTGTAAGTTAGAATGTAAGTTAGAATTTATTTTCATTCTTGGATGGATTCAGTAGATATAATAAAATTCAAATTTCTATTGAATATCAAGATGAGATAATTTCCGCTTGTCCTTGGGGAACATTTCCTTATAATGTTCTTGCTTGTGGTCTATGTAATTCTCCTACAATCTTTCAAAGACCTACTTTTACTATTTTTGTTGATTTAATCCTTGATTGTGTTGAAGTCTATATGGAATATTTTTTAGTATATGACAATACTTATGGAGAAGAAAAAGACAATCTGGAAAAATTACTTCAATAGTGTGAAGATACTAATTTTTCCCTTAGTTAAGAAACATGCCCTATTTTGATGGATAAACAAATTGTATTAGGACATTACATACCTCTATAAGATATTGAGGTAGGCCCCAAGAAAGTGTAGGTTATTAAGGACTTTCCTATTCCATAAATTCAAAAAGATGTCTACAACTTCTTGGGACTTTCTAGCTATTATCGAAGGTTTATTCAAAATTTTAGTGAAATAGCCTCACCTCTGTTGATTTTTCTAGGTAAAGGTACTAAATTTCAATGGACTGATGAGTATTAATGAGATTTTAATACAATCAAAGAAAATCATAACCACACTTATTCTTCATGGACCAAATTGGGAATTGCCTTTTCATATTTATATAAACACTTCAAATACATCCATGGCTATTCTTTTGGAACAAAAATAAGGTACACATTCATATGTAATTTATTATATAAGAAAAATAACTTGGCAAGTGTTGAATTGAATTACACTATCACAAAAAAAAGAATTCCTAGTTGTTGTTTATTCTATTAACAAATTTCATCATTATACAAAATATATCAAGTTTTTTTTTCATACTAATCACTCTACCATTCATTTTCTAAGAAATAAACTAGTTGTCAATGACAGGGTAATTAGGTGGCTATTGTTATTACAAAAATTTGATATCACTATACTTGATAAACCTAGTCATGAGAATGTTGTTGCAGAATTTCTATCCAAGTTACCATACTATAGACGAAGTACCAATTGATGATGCATTTCTAGATGAACACTTGTTTACTATTTCTACTAGAGTCCATAGTTTACATATATTTCCAACTACTTAGTGAAATGCACATTTTTGCCACGTTTCTCTCCTAAATATCATAGAAAACTTGTTGGTCTTAGTCATTAGTTTTCCTAGATTGATAGACCACTCTTTTGCACTAGTATTGATAATGTCGTGTTGTTGTGTAGCTGAAGATAATGTTTTTGACACACTTTGAGAATGTCATTCTAAGAATTGACAGGCAAACGATTATCAAAGTATTTATAGTGTGTTTTCCCTCATAGGAGATTGTCAAAGTATTTATAGTGTGCTTTCCCTCATAGTGGGAAAATGATTGTCGATGAAGTATTTATGTTCCTAACGAATGTGCTTTCCCTCATAGGAGATTCACTTGTAGTGTGAACAAGATTCCCAGTTCTAGCCATCACATTGGGCAAACAAGTTTTGCATATTTTTCCTTTGTATACACAGGTCAGATATCACCATCGAAGTCAACCACTTGACTACCTTGCAGAAGACTACGACTCACAACCTCATGAAGAAATACCTTCTTCCAGGTGATGAAGGCAACAGTATATCTTAGATCCCCAGATGCGAGATAAGCATTTTTATAATACCAGAAATAAAACGTTCCCTCACTATTCCACATCATTAAGTAAATATTTTAAATCTAGGAAACACCCTGCCTTATACTTCAAATCTATATTTCTAATTTTGAATGAATCTCTTGTGTCTGTGGGTGTAATCTATCTCTTATATAAAATGCATGCACCATTTTATGGTCCTCAATTCAACTGCATCAAGGTATACTTAAATTCCTTAATCTTTCATCAACCTCCTTATCATTTGGGAAAACCTCATTCCATTCATGATATCATCATATGGAAAATCATAATAGCTCAGGGACCTTCACCCCACTCTTACAGAGAGAAGTATGTGTGTGATCCAACTACAAAGCATTCAATGTCATTTAGAGCGAAAGATCCAGGCTCAAACGAAATATTTGGTAGTTAAACTTGTAGGAGCTCTTCATCTGAAGTTTCTCAAGGTTTGTAAACATACTCTCGCTTTCCAGCTGCAAGCCTATAGCTTCAGAGGACCTTTTCTACCACGTTTCAATGTCCTCCTCCTTCAATAGTTCAGATGTGACAACACATAATTTAGGACCTACATGCATCACATTGTGCACATTCTCACCATAAACTTCTCATAGGATTCATAAAGCCCTTAAGACTTTTGACCATAATCTCACCATAAACTTGTCGTAGGATTGGTAAAGCCCTTAAGACTTTTGACCATAAGATATATCCTCCTCTTTCTTCTTTAGTAGGATGTGTTAGCACAGTCATAGTAGTTCACCATCAAAACTCCAATTTTGTTCTTCAAACGGGCATCTTCAATAAATTCGGTTTGTGTATATCCCATGATCGTTACATTTCATGAGACAAAACTTTGAAGCATTCATCAAAAATATCTATTTCGCTGGGCTTAAACAACACACTAAGCTTTGACTTGCTTAGGTGGCTGGTGGGCCCTTTCTCTAACTCTGTTTTGTTAATGTGTCAATAAGAGAGGGGCCCACCAGCCACCTAAACAAGTCAAAGCTTAATGTATGCTATTTAAGCCCAGCCATATTGATCAAGATTATGAAATTTAAAATTAAACCTGTCAATCTCATTTGTTGGAAGTTAAAAAGTCTTTCCCACGAATTGCCTTAGTGTATATTCTGCAACCATAACAATCCATGAGAAATCGGTAGAAACTATAGTTTGCAAACCCCAAAAATTACCAATATCAAACGAAGTTTACAAACTACTAATTCCCGCGATATAGGCTTTATCGGCAACACACAAGGTTCCCAAACATTATAAGCTCGCGATGAGTCAGCACTTCAATTAGTTCCTGAACTATGATATTAGCCAATAAAAATATTTTGACCTTTTTAACGTGAATCAGAAGCTAGCACAGTTCCCGAAATTAAAATATTTATCGCTCAAGTACAAGGTTCCCAAACTTCAATTATTATTAGTTCCTGCCGTAGGCAAGGTAACTGTTGTTTGGAACGTCTTAACCAGCTGATGCGTTGTAAGTGACTGGCTGGTCGACCACAGTCGAAAATGCATGTACAGAAGGTCGATTACAGGTGCAGGTCAAAAAATGCAGTCGAATCATGTATTAGGTTTTGTCGACGGATGTTCCTCTTCGACCATCTGTACATTCTGTTTGGAGGCAGTTGGCTCTCATCAGCGCAGTGTGAGTTTGAAAGGTGATTTTAGTTCTACTTGCAACGTGCCCTATTTCTTTTGTTTATTTCTATATGAAATGTTTTTTTGTTTACAATGTTATGGGTTTTGGTTTTGTTTTACTGACTACAACGTGCCCTACACTATATCTCAGAATTGCCTAAAATTTCCTGTCGAAACTGTGTACATGGACTAAAAGCTCTATGGAATGCATTCCAACCTCTGTGGAATGAATCGAACGCCCAATATATCAGGCTTCAGCTGTCAAATTTTAGGGTATTTTTTTTAAATGTATTTTTGTTTAATGCAGTTGACAGATCATCCTAGATTTTCGTTGTTTTGTCCTCTATTTGTTTTTTTGGTTTATGTATGAAATATTCATTTTTTAAATAGTGTGTTGGGTTTTGGTTAAATACTTAGGGTTTCGAGCAAAAACATTTTAGTTGTTTTTACGGTAAATACTTAGGTTTAGGGTAAGATGAAGCCATGGCTATTCTGCAAAAGGAGTCCAAATTAATGTGAGTTTATGAATTTAAAATTGTTGTTCTCCAATATTTGTTCAAACCCTAGACCTCCCAATTTTTCTTTGAGAGTAGACAAATCTGCTTCAAATGGAAAGGGTAAATAAAAGCAAGCGACTAAATGATATTATTTGTGTGCAACTGCGGTGCCTTCATTCGGATTCTTATACTGCATTTTGATTTGGATAGTGATGCTCAAATAAATACAGCAAACTATATCTCAGCAGATGTTTTGCTTTCTCTACTGGATTTAGCTTTGCACGGATTTCTGCAATACTTACCCATGTGTTGTTAAATAATGGAAGGTAAGTTCTCCATCAACCTTTCTTTGTTTCATATTTTATTGGTATGACAAGAACAGGTTCCATCTATTTTTATGAACTTACAAAAAATTTCAAGCACATCAAAATGAACTACCCGTATCCCTAAGTTTGTATTGGAAAGCATTAGGCTTATTGATATTTTTTTCTGAATATTTTGGTTGTATTTCTCAAGTTCCTCAAATCACACCCTCCATGAGTAAAAATCTGACTAACACTTCATTTGCACAGTGAATATCTCAAGCAGAGCAGATCTTCTCTGAACACATATAGACTAGATGTACATGCATGCTTAATGAAAACTTGCAGGCATGTCCCTCGGTGGTGGTTTCTCATCCTACTTGTGGGCAGTATGATTTTATCAATTATGCTCTATGTTATATGGAAGGATGATGTTCAGTTGTTCAAGTTATTGCTATGGGCATCAATATAAATAGGGAGATGAGTATTTAGTACTTTTAACAAAAATTCTTGTGCAAAGCTTTCAAAATGTATTTGGTTGTCAAAAGCATTGTTTCTATTAGGGGAGTTTAACTTAAGAATAAAGTCTCCAATCTTTGTTGGGTTGTATTTATTATTAAATGGCCAATTTAAAATGCAATTCTCCTAGTTGGTTTTAGAATAATGAATATCCACTTGATTCTATCATTTTATAAAACATGGTTCTAAAATATGTTATGTTGCAGAGGTAGAAGAAATTCATTTCAAATGGCCCAAATCTTTAAGCTTCAGAGACTAGCTACTAGCCCTGTGAAGTTGCTAGTCTTTTTTGTGTATTGTTGGTTGACATCTTGTGTTATTAGATGCTGCAAGCCATTGAATGATTATTTTTATTTGGGAGGAAACAAAACAATGGGACATGATATGTGTGAAGCAGTTGCAGGAAAAGGAAAAGAATTTAGATCTATTAACAGGAGGTCTTTGAAATTGGAGATCCGAAGTCCCAGCCTCTGTTGTGCCACTACCCTGTCAAGGTACAAGTTTAACTCAACTATTCATTTTTTTCTCAACATTAGAATGAAAGCGAATGAAACTCTGCTATATATGTAGATTGTATCTTGCAATCAAATGAATCACTTGCAATCCAATCCATCATTATGGAAGCATTCATGAAACAACTAATTACAATCAAAATTTTCTTTAAAAATTTTATTTTTCTTGTTGAGGTTTTACTCCCATTAGCTTTATTTTTCTCTTTATACTATTATTATTTGCTTTATAATTATAGAATATATTGCAAATCCTTTAGGGTTCTGAATTAAAAAATGGATTTGCTTCATTGTATTCGTTATGTTGTAATAGTATATTCAACTTTTTCACTATATTTCAAGTTGCGAAGGAAACATCAGATACTCCATTTCCCTAAAAAGTGACTCTTTTATGGGTTCTTGTTTCTGGATTGTCAAATTTTCTAAGTACGGTATTTGATTCATATCAATATATTATATTTTTAATGTACATGCTTCAATGCAGGGATTTTTCAAAGCACATATTCTTACTACTATGGTATGCTCTGAAAAAAAATTCTTCTCTCTAATGGTAAACATTACCATGCAGATCAAGTTTCAATTTGATAAGGTTGGCTTGATCATTTGCATTTGTTCATTGCCCATAGAAGTGCCCCCAACACAGCTAACCAGGTCAAACCTGAAAGGGCACTTGAAAAGGTCATGCGAAGGAAAAGTTCTAAGCACCATTAGTGATAGCTAGGTAGACACAACTTGCCTACAATGTTGTGGGGCATGAGTAGCCCTTCTAGCATTAGGTAATGACTAGTTTACAAATAGGACTACGGTAATCTCCAAGGAGCAATTCCAGTCTAACATTGGAGACAATGGCAAGTTAATGGGCACCAACAATGCCACCACAATCTGATTTTGAGGGCATACAGAAGGATGATGAAGATCTACCTCTCCACAATATTTTAATCCCTATGACTGCATGAGAGTCCATATGGCCTCCAACTTTTAATTTTGTCTGGCTGTCTTGATAACCTCACTTGGGGGGATTTATCTTGATGTTGATGCTTCTAGTGGTCTTTTGGGAGTTTGAATATATTCACGATTATGGTTATCTTGTGCTAGTGTCTTTATTGGACGGAAATTATTTTTAGATTTCTTCATTATTTATATCTGTTTCTTGACGTGACACTTATTCTTAAGCATGAGTGTTGTCCCTCTCTTTCTCATAGGAACTAGTTATGTCTCATTACACTTTGTTACAAAGTCTTCCTTTTGACTGTCATCATGTCTAATAGCTTGTAATCCTATTTATATTCCTACCAATAGCATTGCGTGTAGTAATATTGATGGTTCTGAAGATAGGTGGGGAAGGTTTTCATCCCTCTTGCATTTAGTTCCTCATTTATGCATGATTTATCTTCTTCCATCATTAGCATTTAGTAACTTTTGTAAAGAACTCGAAGAGCTTCATAAGGGCTTAATGTTGGGAGGTGTTATTACCATCTTCAGAGCCATGTTATTAAATTGGAGATCTTGCATTTCACCTCAATCTTATTAAATTGGAGATGTTGTCATACACACTACAACTATCAATCAACTTTCTGTGATTTCAGCTAGTACATCAATATTGCAGTAATTTATTTGTTGAATTCTTTTGGTGTATATGCAGACACTATGCATGATGATAAAACATGTCATTCAATTGTGAGCTATTGTAATAAATTTAGATATAAACTGTCAAAAAATCTAATTACAGAAATACCACTCTTCAGAAAATTTTGTTAATCTCTTTATTTGATATGATGGTTTTGTGTGAACTTGGATAGGCAAAAATATGATGGTTGATTTAAACCTTGAGAGATCAATTGTTCCTTTTAAGGTATGTTTGATGCACATGATGATTTTATAATTTACATGAAAGTCTGTCTCTACATGATTCATAGCCAATGCATAAGTAGCCAATCCATTATAATAAATTTATGGTTAAGGATTATGCACAAGTTTGAGACAATCCATTTGCTTGCAACTTTACACAACAACCCTACATTTCCTGTTTGAATGATAGTCATTGCACCCTTTTGCATATTACATACCTCTTCCGCAACTGCTATAGCAGCTTTAGGCAGGGACTGCTGCTGCTGCGTAACCCTTGTTTCCAATATTGCCCACTCGCTCGGTTTTTGAAATCATGTAATTGGGGAAAATGTATCTGCGAAATATCAAGTTTGTGAGCTTAAAAGGCTGGCGATATATATATTTGCTTTTTATAAAAATTTTCTATAAATGAAGTTTATTATCCTTCACCATCAATGATAAATGATTTTTTTCGGCCAATATAACTTTTTAACCTTTGCACCTTCTTCGGGCAACTAGCTCTTTCATGCCCAAAATAAAATTTTCCATGCTTGAATTTTAATAGTATATTTCTTTAATTTCCTAAGCTTAAGAAAATTTAAAAACAAATATTTATGCCTATAGTATTTGAAAATCAACTTTTTGAGGAAATGGATAATTCAATAAATTTTGACTGAAGATGAATTTTTACCTAGAAATTGGCGGTGTGATGTGAAATAACCCTATGAAGCCCCCTGCAAACCTATTCCGCTCCATTTTTCATAAAACTTAAAATTTAATATTTTCTATAAATTACCACACAGGAACAGGAAAATTTAAAATCTCCCAATCCATCAAGGATTTGGCCTTAAAGCCTCAACCACATTAGGTGAATTGGAGTCAAGAAACTTGTTGTAGGATAGTTTTGTACCGACATCAATAGATTCCCATATTTAATTGCTTTCGTGAACATCACTTAATTTGTGCAACCACCTTCTAGATGCTAAATTAAACAATGAATTAACTTTCATCTGAGTGCTTAAAGTGATGCACCAAATCACCTAAAAATAATGCAATAGCTTTCTGGAAACATAATTAGACCAACAGTCTATGGCAACCTGGTGTGGAGGACTTATGACATGAAAATCAACAACCTGACTTTGACAAGCAATCTGAAGTTGATTAGGTGTTTACAACAAAGGCAACTGACTCGAATAGGTCATCAGGATAGATGGACTCAATGTGGTGATACTTGCAAGCACTGACAACCAGTGAAAAGTTTAAATTTGGTCGAGTTAAAAAATAATGCCAACAGCTAGCTCTGGCTGGGAACAAGGACTACAAAGGATGAAGCAAGGACCTAGAATTTTCGGCAAGGACCAATGCCTTGTCTATTGGGCTATAGAGTCTAAAAACATCACAGCATGAAAAGGAACAAGAGGAACCAAAGGGAAACAAGAATAGAACACACAAAAAAAGTGAAGGAAAACCAAACACTAGACACAACAAAAACTCGTACCTAACATATATACATGGCAGGACAACCCTACCTCAAACACGATTCAGGTTAATCACATAAATCCATTGATAGGCTAGGAAAATTATGAACCTATGCGAAAAAGAGATACATGCCCATGTAATACCTGTGAACTTAGCAAACTGTCAAGACTGAAATATGTATGATGATAAAATTTTTTGAATAACAACCTAAACAACCACTTTTCATCTTAGATCTCTGATTTCTCTTGAATCATATTGAAATTGTCCAGTGTAGTGTTGGTTATGTCTTCTTGTATCATCCTGAACAAGCCAATACTGCTTGCTTGAAAAAGAATGTTTTCATCCAACTTTACCATGTAAAAAGGATCAACATATGATATATGTGTTGTAAACCTACCTTATGAATACCTATTCTCAGAAGCATATAATCACCATTTGTAACAGTAATTTCCTCCTTATTAACTACAATAGAAACTCCATGATCCAATGACAATACAACAACACATAACCATGACAAATATGTTTCATGAGTCACACTGATTAAAATTTCATTTCCTATGAATGATGAAGAAGAATAGATGACTTCATTACCACAAACAAAGCCATTGTTAGAAGCTCCCAAGCATTGTTTTAATCTTGAGAAGATATTTTGGAATTGCATACTCAACTAAACTCCATGGGAATGTGTGTTGCATATTTGTTGCTCTATTGATATTCTATGGTCTTTAAATTTATTTGCAATAATCTGATCAGAACCTTCAAAATCACAACTAATTTGTTTAACATTCCTCCAAAGTGATGGTGAAAAGGAGGGAAAAACTCATGATTTCTCACTAATTACTTGGTTGTTTGTAATCATAACGTCACCCTTTATAAAATAAAAAATTTGATCTCCTCTGTTATTGTCATCAGCATTATTTTGATTTTGTATTCTATCTGATATATCAACATTCAGGAAACCAGAAGAATAGGATGGCATCATGATATTATTCTTAATCTCTTCTTGTGCAGATCTGACTTTAGTTAGAAAGGACTTTTCCCTAATGGATGAATGATGATCCAAAGATTTTACTTGTTCATTTCGTAAAGCTATGCCATGATTGAATTCTTTAACAAGTTTGAGATCATTTTTCACCAAAAGGTTCTCTCTTATTTGAAATAGCATGCTCAAAAAATTCATCATTAAAGGATTGTGAAGGGGAAGAAAAGGGTGTATTTGTACCTTTAATTTCATCAGCAGGACTTCCTTCTTCGATGATTAGTGATAAATGAATAAGAACATATTATCCATATAGAAAATCATCATCTAAAGCATCAAGGCATGATATTGGAATATAGACATCATGAGGATGTGGATCTATCTCACTAAACTCAGTCATTTGATTGTCTGATTTTTCATCTTTTTTTTGCCACTATATCCCTCACACAATGGATCATCATGATAAGAAGTGGGAGTTTGAAATGAAGTCATAAGAGTTTGGGAAATGATATCTTCAAAATAGAAATATTTGAAAATGGGATGCTTTGTTACCCCTATTTGTTGTATTTCTTCCTCACAATCTCCATCATCAAACTTGAATACTTCATAAGCAAATTGCATGCAAGTAAGAATACATAAACTTTTATTGTTTTTTCTTCCATTTCAAGTTGGCTTTTAATTTTTTTTTTAGTTTTATAAATTAGTGAGTGTTCCCCACTACTATCAAAGGCAAAGACTTCCATTTTTGAAGAAAGAGAAATCATTTGTTAAGACTTATTTGTATTCACCTCTTCATTAGTTATGGTTGTGAAAGACTATGCAATAGATGTTGTCCCTGAAGTAGAATTGGTCATTGTACTTTATGAATAAATGTAGTAAAATTTACCAATACTTTTTGAGGGGACTAAAAAAGTATGATTTCTTTATTCTTCATCAGAAATTTATGATTCGTCATCGCTGTCTTTAACCTGCAAATGGTATATTTCTAGACTTTGTGTACCACAAGGCTAGATTACTAAGTGAACTGAATTGTTTTGAAACAAATCCTCTTCACTTAAAATAGTGAGATTCAGACAATCACTTGACGGTGGCATTAATTTTACCCTTTTTGCATTGAGATTATGTGGAGTATAAGTATGCTTTTTGGTTTGATAACTCTATTTTTTATGGAAGATCATTTTATCAATTTATTTCTTGAAACCTCTAGAACACATTTCTTAGTACATTTCTCTTTCCATAATCCAGATAAAATCAAATCATCTTCTATTTTAATGGCTTCTTTTTATGCAATTTCTATATTTTGTACCTTATTCCACTTCAAGACAAATTTGACTTCAAGATGTAATGCGTCAATAAAGGTAGACAACTGATTGGATTCATTTGGCTCATATATTTGAGGAATTTTCTTTAAAAATTGATTGAAACGGTCCACAAAATCTCTTATGGGTTCACTTTCTTCCTTATGAATTAAGAAAAGCTGAGATAGAAGTTCAACACCATCAAAAACTATTTAAATCTCGCAAGAAATTTTACCTTCAAACTGTCCTAGTTTGCAATACATTCATCCTTTGGGTGTTCAAACAATTCTATAGCATGTCCAATAAGGATTTTGACAAATAGTCGCAGAAAACACATCTTCTTCAATAACTCCTAGGATTTTGCAAGCAACCCTAAATGTAAGAATGCACGATCATCGACATCATGTGAGTTCTCTCTAATGAACTTTGGAAAATGCTTCTGCAATCCACTAGGTAAAGTTGTGTATTGAGGCAAGGCTAATGGACTAAAGTGAGTTCCCCATGGTTGAGAAAGATTTGATGCCATGACACAGGTCTAGAAAAAAGGACAGAAGATATTTCACTTTCATAGAGTCACCAACCTCCATTCTAGGGGAGGTATCCTTAGTTTTCTAAGGATTAAGATGCAATAGTACTTCACATCTATCCCTAGTAGAGTCACAAAAAATATGTTGGTAAATAGATTTTGTCACTTCAAAATCGATAATAAAATTTTGACCTGCTCAATGAATGGTGACAAAAACTGCCTACAATAGTTGGAGAGATCACCAATTGAATAATGATCTTCGTCTGTATTGAGAGGGGCAGCTCCCTCATATAATTTAATTTAGTTTTTGGGGTATGCTTTTAACCAAAAAGCAAGAAAGGAAAATACTGAAAATGAAAAGAGAGGAAAACCCTAGATGAAAAACATAAGAAAAACACCCAGGTTTCCCATGAACATATTTAGAATATGAGAGTGAGAAGAAAATAAATGGTCCAAATCTCATAAGTCTCATGCCCACAAATAGTGACTAAATACAATAAAAAACAATCCTTTTGATATAAAAAAATAGGTTACACATTAGACACAAGAAAAATATGCAACCAACTCAGAACACAATGTCCTATGTGAAATTCAAATGCAGCCATACATAGCAGGAAAAACATTGAAGAATAATTACAAATTGACACAAGAAAACATGCAATCCAAAAGGAAATAAAATGGACACACTATCTAGAAATATCCCTTTAATTCTTCAATAATAGAGAATACAATATTCCCCAAAAATCCATATACAATAGTTGTGCTGGAAAGGTGAACAACACTCCTAGAAGTTAACAGAAAAACAAAATCCCTTTCACCTAGTTCTCATAATGAGAAGTTGGAAAAAGATCCCTTACAATGGAAAAATAATAAATTTATATCCTTTGCCTCCCTGATAACTGCTTCTTGGAAAGCATTTGTAAATAATAAAATAAACTTTGAACTCTCCCATACACAAAACATTTATCTCATTAATATGAGTTAAAACATTATAAGAACAAATTTTATAATAAAATGATATGCCTCAGCTAAAACTTGATGGAAAAATGATTGTAAATGCATACTATAGGACCTGTAGATGCATGGTTGATGAAGTATTGATCTTCCTAATGAATGTACTTTCCCTCATAGGAGAATCACTTGTAGTGTGAACAAGATTCCCAATTCTAGACATCAGATTAGGAAAACAATTTTTGCATATGTTTCCTTTGTATACATAGGTCAGATATCACCATCGAAGTCAACCACATGACTACCTTGCAAAAGACTATGACTCACAACCTCATGAAGAAATACCTTCTTCCAGGTGATGAAGGAAGCAATATAGCTTAGATCCCTAGATGCGAGATAAGCATTTTTATAATACCATAAATAAAACATTCCCTCACTATTCCACATTATTAAGTAAATATTTTGAATCTTGGAAACACCTTGCCTCGTACTTCAAATCTATTTTTCTAATTTTGCATGAATCTCCTATGTCTGTGGGTGTAATCTATCTCTTATATAAAATGCATGCACATTTTATGGTCCTCAATTCAACTGCATTGAAAGGTAAACTTAAATTAATTAATCTTTTATCAACCTCCTTATCATTTGGGAAAACCTCATTCCATTTGTGATATCATCATATGGAAAATCATAATAGCTCAGGGACCTTCTCCCCACTCTTACAGAGAGAAGTATGTGTTTGATCCAACTGCAAAGCATTCAATGTCATTCAGAGTGAAAGATCTGGGATCAAATGAAATATTTGGTACTTAAACTTGTGGGAGCTCTTCATCTGAAGTTTCTCAAGATTTGTAAGCATACTCTCACTTTCCTACAAACCTACAGTTTCAAAGGATATTTTCTACCGTGTTTCAATGTCCTCCTTCAATAGTTCAGATGTGACAACACATAATTTAGGATCTATGTGCAGCACATTGTGCACATTCTCACAATAAAATTCTCATAGGATTCGTAAAGCCCTTAAGATTCCTGACCACAAGATATATCCTCCTCTTTCTTCTTTATCGGTATGTGTTAGTGCAGTCACAATACTAAGTTCACTATCAAAACTCCAATTTTGTTCTTCAAACAAGCATCTTTAATAAATTTGTTTTGTGTATATCCAATGATCGTTACATTCCATGATAGAAAACTTTTAAGCATTCATCAAAAATAACTATTTGGTTGTGCTTTGATAACTCCCATACATCATTTCAAAGCTCCCATTATTGGCATAGGCAAAGAGTGTATTGGCAAAGGATGTAGAAGTTGGCGTAAAACCTACCAATTGTATTTATTCAAAAGTTTTTAAAATCCTTTTAATAAGTCCATTATGTATATATCATGCAAATTTTAAAGTCCATGTGAGGCATTCCGTGGAAGTTTCTTAAAGAAAGGCCACACTCTATCAAAAATCCCCCTTCCGTTACATTTTGAAGGAACTCTAAGCTTAGTGTTGACCTACCGTAGGCAAGTAGGGTGGGTAAGGTTGTGGAATTTGGCATTAACAGTAGGAGCATTTGAAAGCATTCAGAACAATTGAGACAGGTTACAGTGAAGTTGCAGAGTACCAAGAAAGTGACCTTGGGGAATATCGCATTTTACCGCATTTGCATATCAGAGGCTACAGAGCTGGACTTAGCATCTAGGCATAGTCATCTACAACATATCCAAAATTCATATCATTTGGGTTCGATTCCGGAGAGATATCACTATCAAAAGATTACTTGCTTTTACCTGTTTTCATATAGTAGAGCCAACAGTGTTTAGTGAAGTCTAATCAGCTTGTGGAGAAAATTCATGACTTGTGGAGCCTAAAGGAACATTATTCAATGAAGTTTAGGACCTGGCTGACCTTCATGGAGATTTGCGTGAAGTTTTATGTACCAACGGAGCAATGCCTTATGTTTAGGTCCGACCTATCCATGTACACATGTTTCATAACTAGCCATTGCAATTAGGTTGACTTGATAATGATTTGAAGGCTTGCGGAGGATATAAATAAGAGATAAAGAGTTATTTCTAGGAAGTGATCGATAGCATGAAGATATGAAGCAAGATCTTAAGTTGTTTTGATCTGAACAAGTAGCAAAACAAAGTAAAAGGTGGAGCAGGACACAGAATGAGTTGCAGAGCAAAGAATTGAGTTGTAGAAGAAAAAAATCATGAGAGAATTTTTTGTATAAATCTTTTGTACTCCCTAGGCTATGACCTAGCATCTGTAAAGCCCTTGAGGTATGTGTAATTTGATTTGAAGTTATAAATATATGAGGAATGAGCTTTGAAGGCGGGGTTTTTCCGTGTTAGGGTTTTCCCAGGATATATCTTGTGTTATGTATTCATGAATATCTTTTATCTTTCTGTTGATTAGCTGTAAGCTTCTATTGCATATCTGTATGATCATAGCGTTAATTATTTAAGGTTGTAAGGTTGGACAATCCCTCACTAGACCCTCCTACCTTGATTGCATTAAGTGGTATCAGAGCTGGTTTCAAATCTGTTGGGCTGGTTGTGAATCTACTGGGAAGATTGTGAATCTGTTAGGAAGGAAGATAGTGTTGAAAGAAGTGTGAAACCCTAGAAGTAACAGGTGTCACCGCTGAAGAAGATCAAGACAAGGAAGCTTTGGTAAGATTTTCAAATTAGGTTGTGTATTTGACTTGTTTCAATGGGGAAAATTGGAAAGAGGATGAAGAAAGAAAATGAAACCCTAATGTGAAATTAAAAGGTGTAATTCAAAGTTGTTGAAAAGGATGAAAGAACTGGGAGAAGATAAATATGATGCCCTTGGAGAAGAACTGAATGATGCAAGAAGAAGGAATGATGAATTAGAAGCAGAGCTGAAGTTGTTTGAAGATGTTGAAAAGAGATTTACAGACTTAGAAGAAGGATTCAAGTTGTTTGAGAAGGTGGAAAAGAGGAACAGAGATCTAGAAGAAAGTTTGGAAGAATTGAAAAAGGAAAATAGCTTGCAGAAGAGTGAAATATGAGGGTTGAAGGAACATGTTAATCAGTTGGAGCAATCACTAGCAGAATGCAGAAAAGAGAATGAAAGTCTAAGATCTAAACCTAAACTTTTTGATGTTTCTTGTGATACTAATGATTTGTGTGATGATG
This sequence comes from Cunninghamia lanceolata, assembly GCA_027924645.1. Taxonomy (NCBI): domain Eukaryota; kingdom Viridiplantae; phylum Streptophyta; class Pinopsida; order Cupressales; family Cupressaceae; genus Cunninghamia; species Cunninghamia lanceolata. The sequence goes on along the minus strand of BSBN01000252.1, from coordinate 7,269,778 downwards.
TAGACAGTGATATTGAAGATGACAGTGTAACTAAACCTCCAGTTGTTGGTGATGGTATTGGTTTCAAAATCATGCAGAGAATGGGATATGAATGACAAGGATTGGGAAAGCATCAGCAAGGAATTACAGAACCTATTGAACCGGTAATAAGATCAAGAAGTGAAGGTCTTGGATATGACAGAGGTAAGAATGTTGTTGCAAATTCAAACAAATCAAATCAAGGAAGATGAGGTATGTATTGTTCACATTGTAATAGACATGGGCATGAAAAAGAAATGTGTTGGGATCTATACCCTTGTAAGTTTTGTGGATTAAAGAATCATTTTGAAAGGATGTGTTAGAATAAAATGAGAAGGAGAAAATCTATGGTAGGTTGTATACAGAAGAATTATGGATGGATTGATGGACATGAATGGAAACATGTTGTACTAGTATGTTTAAAGGGAGGTATAGACTGAAGTATTCATGTGTTGGATCAGGATGTAGAGAAAGAAGACCTTATGTAGAGCAGAACAAGGATAGAATTCATTCTACAGAAGGAGAAATGATAGGAGTCACAAGTCTTATCACAATGGAGGATACAGAAGAGATGAAAGTGGATTTGATAGAAGATTGTTTAGAAGAACCTATTTTCAAGTTTGGAGGAGGAAAGAATCAAGAAATGAAAGTCATCAAGAACCTATTACCAAAGAAGCTAATGAAGGAGAAGCAGTCAATAATACAGAGACAATTTGTGCAGAGGGAGAAGAGCATGTTAATACAGAGATAATTTATGCAGAAGGAGAAGAGCCTATTGATACAAAGATAGTTTATGCAGAGGAAGAGGAACCTTTTGAGACATCAAATTTGATAGAGAAACCAGAAGAAGTTGAAGCATTAATCTTAATAAGAATTATGTTATAGACTAATCATCTGAGAACTTAGCAGTATAGAGAAAGTTTGTGTGGACAAGTGTGAAGCATAGCATAGAAAGGAAATTCATGTTGCAGAAAAGAGGGAATGACGAAATACTCTACCAGAAGAGAAAGTTTATGTACCAGAGTGAAGTAAATATGGACAAAGAAATAAGGAAGAGTATAGGAGAAGTGTATGCAGAGAGGAAACTGAAAGATCTTGATGAGTATAGAGGAATTGGTATCTGGGATTAGTGAGTGTTGTAGAGAAAATTCTAAAAGTGCATTGACAAAATCAAGGAAGTAACTAATTGTTCCAAAGGATGCAAGTATGTATTGATTATCTCTTAACTAATTGAAGCAGACATTGATCTTGAGGCAGTTACAAGTACCTGAAAATAAACTGCCGAACCTATCTAAAGAAATAACATTGATTTTAACACAATACAGACCAAAGTGAAGAGGCTCACTTTTCAAATAACCCCAAGAGTCTGATGCAGGAGCATCTGGAAGCATTAAGAACAATTGAGACAATTGACAGTGAAGTTTCATTATACCAAGAGAGCGACCTTAGAGAATAACACATTTTACTGCATTTGCATATTAGAGGTTGCGAAGCTAGACTTAGCATCTAGACATAGTCATCTACAACATATCTAAAATTTAGATCATTTGGGTTCGATTCCAGAGAGATATCGCTATCAGAAGATTACCTGCTTTTACCTATTTTCACATAGCAGAGCCAACAGTGTTCAGTGAAGTCTAATCAGCTTGTGGAGAAAATCCGTGACTTGCGAAGCCTAAAGGAACATTATTCAATGAAGTTTAGGACCTGGCCAACCTTCATGGAAATCCGCGTGAAGTTTTATGTACCAGTAGAGCAATGCCTTATGTTTAGGTCTGACCTATCCATGTACACACGTTTCATAACTAGCCATTGCAATTAGGCTGACTTGATAATGATTTGAAGGCTTGTGGAGGATATTTATATTAAGAAATGGTGAGCAAACATACACAAAATTAAACCATTATAAAATAATATAGTATTGTCTTCAGATTATTTTACAATGCAGTACATTGGCTTTTAAAAGCCTTGTTATTCCCGTATATAACTTCTTACGGGAAAGTAACTTCCCAAAACCTAACTTATAAACTAACATTTATTTAATATGCATAAACAAACAATGTAATATTATATACTATTATGCCAACATTCCCCCCTTATTACATTATTCCCGCAAAAGTACTAGGGGACCCCCCCTGAATGCTAACATACTCAACAAAGCTGATTACATAATATGAATACATATTTTATAGAAGATCTTCTCCCAAAGAACAAATCCTGAACCAAGCGAGGCTCCATCATGCTGTCTCGTCTACCCTCGAAAAGGCGTTGCTTCAAGCTGTGTTCTTGAGCTTTTTAGTCCCAAGCTCTCAAATCACAGAGTCTTGAATTATTCGACAATGGCCCCTAAGAGATACGACAGATCTCTGCCATGTTGTCTAGTGACCGCGAAAGGGTATAATTCAAAATCATATACTCTTTGAAACTCGCTGGACAACAATCCATATTGAGTTCAACACCAAACCCCAAACCTGTCTCCAAAACAAAATCTTCACAAAATATACATTCTTCAAATCTGTCAGCTCTGTCAGCAACAACAAAGAAAAACAAAACAACCAAAACCAAAAACACTTCTCATGCAAAGCCTCATCCCAAAGCGAGAAGCTAACTTGAGATGATGGAAAATCCTCCATCCTCCGATGCTGCCTGCCTCCAATTTGATGTGGTTACACTTTATCCAACTGATGTTACATATGAGCCTTTGAAAACTCTATCAAGTGTAGTATAAATGGCCCCAAGAGCACAACCAATGTTTGATGTAGCCATGATAAAATAACTCCAATGTTTTCCACCGTATTACTCCAAAGGCAAAAAATAAAATCTTTAAATATTTTAAATGCCCTTAAAAAAAAGAAACTACTTATGTCTCCCTTTCATAAAATTAAATATCTTCATAAAAATTCTACTACTTATGTCTCCCCACTTTTCTTTCTTTTTTTTTAAATAATACTCTTTAAAAGATGAAAAATCTCTCCCTTTTTAAAAAGTTTTCTTTTTAACTTTCTCCCAAGAAAGGTAAAAACTTTTCAATGTTTGTTTTAAACTTCATGAAACATAAACTTATTTTAATTCTCACGTAAGGTAAAAGCTTTTCAATATTTGTTTTAACCTTCATGAAACATAAACTTATTTTACTTCTCATGTATGTCTTTTACCTATCAACACATTTTTTTTTTTCACATTGGCTCACATTTCATAAAGCATAACATTAATAAATTTCAGTCAATTTTTAAACTCACCTGAGGAATGTCTTCTATATGCTGCAATAATATATTCACAAGATGTTTCTTTCTTTCATATGGGCAAACACTTTAACTGCTTTCACCAAACTTCTGTGCTTGGCATTCATGTAAATAAACTTGTTTTAACTCCCTGCGTAGTCTTTCAAAATGCCTCATAATGAATGCAGATGCCTTTGACAAATGCCTCATCAAAGGCTTCAGAGGAATGTTCAATGCTTGACAATAGTTAATGCAGCAATTAAAAAAAATATGCTTAAATCTGAAAATTGTAGTGGCCAGCATCAAAATTCAATACTCCATAATTTAAAAATAATGGCACAACTTAGTCAAATTTACTCTTCCAAACATTGGACATCCTTTCAAAAATTCCAATACTTTAATAGTGTGCAACACTTAGAAGTTCAACACCAAAATAAAATAGCAAACAAAGAGGATAATACTCTCCCCATAAGCAGCCTTCACTTCAATAGTTCTCCTAGTAGACACATCATCCGCAACAAACATCTCTCTACGTTGCAGACATAACTGTCTTCTTCAAGACCATTTTTCAATCATAGGCACAGAGATATAATCAATGCTCTATACCATATTAAGAAATGGTGAGCAAACATACACAAAATTAAACCATTATAAAATAATATAGTATTGTCTTCAGATTATTTTACAATGCAGTACATTGGCTTTTAAAAGCCTTGTTATTCCCGTATATAACTTCTTACGGGAAGGTAACTTCCCAAAACCTAACTTATAAACTAACATTTATTTAATATGCATAAACTAACAATGTAATATTATATACTATTATGCCAACAATTTAAATAAGAGATATAGAGTTGTTTCTAGGCAGTGATCGATATCACGAAGATATGAAGCAAGATCTTAAGTTGTTTTGATTCGAATGAGTAGCAGAACATAGTAAAAGGCAGAGTAGGAAGTAGAATGAGTTGTAGAGCAAAGAATTGAGTTGTAGAAGAAGGAAATCATGAGAGAATATCATTTTATGAATCTTTTGTAGTCCTTGGGCTGCAGACTAGCATCTATAAAGCCCTTGAGTTATGTGTAATTCAATTTGAAGTTATAATATATGAGGAATGAGTTTTGACGGCTGGGTTTTTCCTGTTAGGGTTTTCCCAGGATACATCATGTGTTATGTGTTCATGAATATCTTTTATCTTTCTGTTGATTAGTTGTAAGCTTCCGTTGCATATATGTATGATCATAACGTTAATTGTTTAAGGCTGCAAGGTTGGACAGTCCCTCACCGGACCCTCCTACCTTGACTGCATTATTAATGAATACCAATTCGTATTTTATGGCTGCCATTTTTGGTAGGCTAGGACAATCATGTCTCTTCCAACACATCCATTTTGTGCATATTGTGTAGTCATTGCAATCCATAAGATAAATATCTTTGAGACATTTTTCCTACAACATTTCCAACTATATAATCTGACAAAAATCTCCTTTCAAAATACTTTGTTCCAGAGCTGCCATTTTGGTGTGGGAAGTGGAAGATATTGATCAAGATTATGAAATTTAACATTAAACCTATCAATCTCATTTGCTTGAAGTTCAAAAGTCTTTCCAACGAATTGCCTTAGTATATATTCTGCAACCACAACAATGCACGAGAAATTGACAGAAACTATAGTTTGCAAACCCTAGATATTATCGATATCACTTCGTAAACAGATTTTATCACTTCAAAATAGATAATAAAGCTGTGACCTACCGAATGAATGTTGACAAAAACTACCTACAATAGTTGGAGAGATCACCAACTGAATGATTATCTTCCTCGACGGTGAGAGGGGTAGCTCTCTCATATAATTTAATTTGGTTTTTTTTGTATGCTTTTAACTAGAAAGTAAGAAAGGAAAATACTAAAAATGAAAAAAAGAGGAAAACTCTAGATGAAAAACATAAGAAAAACACCCAGGTTTCCCAAGAACAGATTTAGAATACGAGAGTGAGTAGAAAACAAAAATCAATCTCATTTGCTTGAAGTTCAAAAGTCTTTCCAACGAATTGCCTTAGTATATATTCTGCAACCACAACAATGCACGAGAAATTGACAGAAACTATAGTTTGCAAACCCTAGATATTATCGATATCACTTCGTAAACAGATTTTATCACTTCAAAATAGATAATAAAGCTGTGACCTACCGAATGAATGTTGACAAAAACTACCTACAATAGTTGGAGAGATCACCAACTGAATGATTATCTTCCTCGACGGTGAGAGGGGTAGCTCTCTCATATAATTTAATTTGGTTTTTTTTGTATGCTTTTAACTAGAAAGTAAGAAAGGAAAATACTAAAAATGAAAAAAAGAGGAAAACTCTAGATGAAAAACATAAGAAAAACACCCAGGTTTCCCAAGAACAGATTTAGAATACGAGAGTGAGTAGAAAACAAATGGTCCAAATCTCATAAGTATCGTTCCCACAAATAGTGATTGAATAAAATAAACAACAATCCTTTCCAACATACAAAATAGGTTACACATTAGACACAAGAATAATATGCAACCAACTCAGAACACAATGTTCTATGTGAAATTCAGATGCAGCCATACATAATAGGAAAAGTGTTGAAGAACAATTACAAATTGACACAAGAAAACCTGCCATCCAAAAAGAAATAAAATGGACACAATATCGAGTGCCTTTAATTCTTCAATAAAATAGAATACAATATTCTGCATAAATCCTTGTAAAATAGCAGTGCTAGAAAGGTGAACAGCACTGCCAGAAGTTAGTAGAAAAAGAAAATCCTTTTTCCCAAGCTCTCACAATGAGAAGTTGGAAAAAGGTCCCTTATAATGGAAAAATAATATAAACATTATAAGAACAAACTTTATGATAAAATGATATGCCTCGGCTAGAAATTGACGGGCAAACGATTGTCAAAGTATACTGCATAACTTGTAGATGCGTGGTTAACGAAGTATTTCTATTCCTGATGAATGTGCTTTCCCTCATAGGAGATTCACTTGTTGTGTGAACAAGATTCCCAATTCTAGTCATCAGATTGGGCAAACAAGTTCTGCATTTTTTTCCTTTGTATACATAGGTCAGATATCACCATCGAAATCAACCATATGACTACCTTCCAGAAGACTATGACTCACAACCTCATCAAGAAATACCTTCTTCCAGGTGATCAAGGCAGTAGTATAGCTTAGATCCCTAGATGTGAAATAAGCATTTTATAATACCAGAAATAAAATGTTCCCTCACTATTCCACATCATTAAGTAGATATTTTGAATCTGGGAAACACCTTGCCTCGTACTTCAAATCTATTTTTCTAATTTTGCATGAATCTCCTGTGTCTATGGGTGTAATATATCTCTTATATAAAATGCATGCACCATTTTATGGTCCTCAATTCAACTGCATCCATGTATATTTAAATTCCTTAATCTTTCATCAACCTCCTTATCATTAGGGAAAACCTCATTCCATTCACGATATCATCATATGAAAAATCACAATAGCTCAGGGAAATTCTCCCCATTCTTACAGAGAGAAGTATGTGTGTGATCCAACTGCAAAGCATTCAATGTCTTTCAGAGCGAAAGATCTGGACTCAAACGAAATATTTGGTAGTTAAACTTGTAGGAGCTCTTCATCTGAAGTTTCTCAAGCTTTGTAAACATAGTCTCTCTTTAATGCAAGCCTATATCTTTAGAGGACCTTTTCTACCATGTTTCAAGGTCCTCCTTCTTCAATAGTTCGGATGTGACAACACATAATTCAGGACCTACGTGCAGCACATTGTGCACATTCTCACCATAAACTTCTCGTAGGATTGGTAAAGGCCTTAAGATTTTCGACCACGGGATATATCCTCCTCTTTCTTCTTTAGTGGTATGTGTTAGTGCAGTCACAGTTCACCATCAAAACTCCAATCTTGTTCTTCAAATGGGCATCTTCAATAAATTTGTTTTGTGTATATCCCATGATCGTTAAATTCCATGAGACAATACTTTGAAGCATTCGTCCAAAATACCTATTCGGTTGTTCTTTGATAACTCCAATACATCATTTCAAAGCTCCTATTATTGGCATAGGCAAAGAATGTATTGGCAGAGGATGTAGAAGTTGGTGTAAAACCTACCAATTGTATTTTTCAAAAGTTTTTAAAATTCTTTTAATAAATCCATTTATGTATTTATCCTGCAAATGTAACAGTCCATGAGAGGCATTCTGTGGAAGTTTCTGAAAGAAAGGCCGCATTCTATCAAAAATTCACCTTCCATTACATTTTGAAGGAACTCTATGCTTAGTGCTGAGTTTGCTGACCCAGCGCAGGCAGGTAGGGTGGGTAAGGTTGTGGAATTTGGTGTTAACTTTGTCTATGCCTGCACATTTTAGATACAAATTTATCAGAGCACTTCTGACTATAATATCAGACAAAAATCTCCATTCCGTTGTGTATTAATGAATGCCAATTCATGTTTTATGGTCGCCATTTTTGGCGCAGGCTAGGACAATAAAGTCTTTTCCAACGCATCTATTTTGTGCATATCGTGTAGTCATCGTAGTCCATAAGATAAATATCTTTGAGACATTTTGCCTACAACATTTCCAACTATAAAATCTGACAAAAATCCCCTTTCGAAATACTTCGTTCCAGAGTTGCCATTTTGGCGTGGGAAGTGGAATATATGGATCAAGATTATGAAATTTAACATTAAACCTGTCAATCTCATTTGCTGGAAGTTCAAAAGTCTTCCCAACGAATTGCCTTAGTGTATATTCTGCAACCATAACAATCCACGAGAAATCGACAGAAACTATAGTTTGCAAACCCTTAAAATTACCGATGTCACCCATAAACGAAATTTACAAACTATTAATTCCCGCGATATAGGCTTTATCAGCAACACACAAGGTTCCCAAACATTATAAACTCGCGATGAGCCGACACTTCAATTAGTTCGCGAACTATGATATTAGCCGATAAAAATATTTTTTCTTTTTTAACGTGAATCGGAAGCTCGCACGGTTCAGGAACTTATCACTTTACCAATTAAAATATTTATCACTCAAGCACTAGGTTCACAAACATCAATTATTGCTGATATTGCCCAATCGCTCAGTTTTTGAAATCACGAAATTGCCGAAAAGGAAAATGTATCGGAAAAATATCAAGTTTGTGAACTTAAAAGGCTGGCTCTATCTATCTATCTATCTATCTATCTATATATATTTTTGCTTTTTATAAAAAATTTCCAATAAATGAAGTTTATTATCCTTCCCTATCAGTGATAAATGATTTATTTTGGCCAATATAACTTTTTAAACCTTGGTACCTTCTTCGGACAACTAACTTTTTCACGCCCAAAATAAACTTTTTTCGCGCTTGAATTTTAATAATATATTTCTTTAATTTCCCAAGTTTAGGAAAATAAAATATATATATTTATGCTCATAGTATTTGAAAATCAACTTGCCAAGGAGATCAATAATTCAATAACTTTTGACTAAAGATGAATTTTTATCTAGAAGTTGGCAGTGTGATGTGAAATGACCCTATGAATCCCCCTGCAAACCTGTTCCGCTCCGTTTTTCATAAAATTTTGAATTTAATGTTTTTCGTAAATTACTACAGGGACAAGAAAATTTAAAATCTCCCAATCCGTGAAGGATTTGGCCTTAAAACCTTAGGCACATTAGGTAAAACGAAGTTAGGAAACTCGTTGTAGGACGGTTTTGCACCGGCATCAACAGATTCTCATATGTAATTATTTCCATGAACATCACTTAATCTGAGCAACCGCCTTCTAGATGTTGAATGAAACAATGAATTAACTTTCATCTGAGCACTTAAAATGATGCACCAAATCACCTGAAAATAATGCAGTAGCTTCCCAGAAACATAATTAGACCAACAGTCTGTGGCAGCGTGGTGTGGAGGACTTATGGCATGAAAATCAACAACCTGAGTTTGACAGGCAATCTACAGTTGATTATGCATTTACAACAAAGGAAAGTGACTCGAATAGGTCATCAGGACAGATAGACTCAATGTGGTGATACTTGCAAGCACTGACAAGTAGTGAAAAGTTTAAATTTGGTCGAGTTCAAAAATGAGGCCAACAAGACCAAATAACTTTCTCAAGACATTTTATCTTATTGGTGATTTTAGGATGAAAATAAATCTCTTATCTATATTAGATAAGCACACTATTTGAGTTTTCCCTTATCAAATAAATCATATTGGTTAACTATTAACATTTGATAACTGCTTAATATCAAAACTTCTAACCAACTACCATAGAGATCATTTAACCAACTTTGCAATATGGTCTCATAAGTTACCATGTAACTAAAATTGTGAAAGCTTAAACACTAATTGACTGCATAGCACTAAAACCAATATCATTCATTGGTTTTTGTTAGGAAAGGTGTCTCAATCTTGCAACTACAAAAGGTTTCTATTATTCCCACTTTTGGTCTTTTCAAATACTCTTTATCTTGGAGAATGGTTTAGAACTTTCAAAGTTTCCAAAAGGGGCTAAAAATGATAGGGCTTACTATTTTTAATAACTCTACATTTGAGCACGGATTGACCCAAAATTTTCCCAAAAGGTGCGGAACTACCAAGTAAACATCTTGAGTGAGTTTCGACTCAAGATCATACCTAGATTGCAAGATACTAAAGTTTCTATTTTTTTGAAACTCCTGAAAAAGTTTTGAACTCAGATTTGAGGCACTTAGAGGTCCCTAAATGCCCTGAAACTTGTCATAACTGGTGAAGTAGGTTATATCATGATAGACCTATTCACAAGCTTTCTGACACATCAAATGGTTCATCAATCAAACCCCTAGATCAAATGTGAAAACATGTTGAACACTTAAAAGAGTTGTAAAGGGGAGAGTTACACTTGTTATTGTGTGATTTGGCACATCACAAGGCATCTTTGATTGACGATAATTTGGGCACCACTTTTGGGTGGTTTTGCTCATGGTTTTGTAATTACCATTGACGGTTTATTGTATTGTATCTCCTATATATCAGGAGATTGGGGTGGATGTTGTGTGTAAGAGTCTTATAGATGTTGAGTTGCCTCCAGATCTCTGGTCGGTTATACTCCTATGAAAGCTTGCTTTGCAAGTATATTGTGATCTTCTTGATTCATGAATAATATATTAGGTGGCTTTGGAGTGTGGGGTTCTTCTCTTGAAAGGGTTTCCCCACATAATCACTATGTTGTGGTATGATTGCTATTTGTGTTTATTTATGTAATTGTTGTAAAGATTTGAAAAGTTTTGCATTTTCCTCCCATTAAGATTAGTGTAGGAAGTTGTTCCACTACCTTATCTTCCTTACAAATGGTATCAAAGCTTGATCACCTTTGGTTTTAGTTGTGGGTTGTTGGGTTTTTTGAACTAATCTAGTTTTGAGTGAGAGCTTGTGCAAAAGATATTTTGTAATATTGTTGCAAGGATTTTCAGATGGCGAACACATCAGGGAGAATAGATGTATAAAAAAAAAATTGGTAACAATTTTGAGATGTGGAAGTTGAAGATGGAGGATCTGTTAATTGATCGATATTTATGGAATGCTATTAATGAGAATGTTTCAAGGCCCACAGATGCTACTTTGGCTCCTGAATATGATGTTATGGACCATAAAGCCAAGTGTCTAATCATATTATGCCTGACAGACTATTTTAATCAATGTTCATAAAGAGCCCTCTGCAAAGAAACTATGGAAGAAACTCGGTGAGATATATCAAGCCAAATCTTTAGTGAAAAAGATTTTCTTGAGGAAGAAACTATATTCCTTGACAATGGAAGAGAGTGGACAGATTGCAGACCACCTAGAAGCATTCAATATGTTGGTGGCTTAATTGGCATCAATTGGTGTAAAAATGGATGAGGAGGAGAGATGTCAGATCCTACTTTATTCTTTGGTTGATTTGTGGGATTCTCTTGTTATGGTGATTGGGAGTACTTTTGTTGTCTTGAAAGTTGAAGATGTTGTGGGTTATTTACTTTCTGAAGAAATGAGGAGGAAGGTATCCATTAGTGCCAAAGAAGCCCTAAGTGTTCTTGGAAGACCCAAGGAAAAAGACAAGAAGAGTGATAAGCGTGACAAATCCAAGTCTAAAGGGAGATCCAAATCTCCTAGAAAGTCTAAAGTTATTTGCTGGAATTGCGGTAAGCCTGAACACTTATGTAAGGAATGTAAAGAAGAAAACATGATGAAAAATGAGAAATTTGATTTTGATTCTGAGTTCGAGAAGGAATATGGTGATGTGTTAATTGCGGCTTTGGCCACTCATGTAGGTAATGATGCATGGTTAATTGACTCAAGTACATCTTCCATATGACCCCTAATAGAGATTGTTTTTTTGAATATGAAGAATTTGATGGAGGTAAGGTGTACTTGGGTGATGATTCTCATTTAAATAAATTATTGGCCATGGTAAAGTTAAAATCAGATTTACTGATGATAGAATAAAAAGGATTAATGGTGTGTTGCATATCTCTGGATTAGCATGAAATTTATTATCTATGAGAAGACTAATAGATGCAAGTGTGTAGGTAGTCTTTTCTGATTCAAGATGCAAGATTGTAAGAGGTGCTATGGTGATTTCTAGAGGTGTTAGATTTGGCACATTGTATAAGCTTGATGCATGCAATGTTGAGTGCAATAGTACTTATGTGAAAATCAAATATGTGACTACTTCATTTGAAAAGGAGAGGGTTTCATTTTCAGTGGATAGTTGTGGATTCTGGGTACCTAATGGTGCTCTTTCTTCTAAATCAAAATTGCTTGCAGAGAAGACTATGTTATGGCACCAAAGATTAGGCCACATAGGAGAAAAGGGTCTAAGGACCTTAAAAAATAAAAACCTTGTTAAAGGGATGACTGATTTTAATCTTGATTTTGATTTCTATGAGCATTGCATTTATGGTAAACAAAACCACGTTCATTTTTACTTGAGTTCTCATAAATCTTGTGGTGTATTGGATCTTATTAATTTTGATGTGTTTGGTCCTGTAGATGTTCCTTCCATTGCAAAATCTACATATTATGTTTCATATATTGATGATTATAGCAGAAAGACATGGGTATATTTTCTAAAGAATAAATCTAAAGTTTTCAGTTGATTTAAATTATTTAAAGCAATGGTTGAGTTGTATACTGGAAAGAAAATAAAATGTTTGAGGAATGACAATGGCGTTGAATTTTGATCTAATGATTTTGATAGATTCTATAAATATTGTGGCATTCAGAGACAAAAGACAACTCTGTATTCTTGATAGAAAAATGGAGTTGCAGAAAGAATGAACAAGACACTGAGGGAGAAGGCTAGAAGTATGCTTAGTGGTGCTGGTCTAGAACAAATGTTTTGGGCTAAGGTTGTTTCTACTACTTGCTACCTGATTAACAGGGCTCCTACATCAGCTCTTGTTGATAAAATGCCTATGGAGGTGTGGTCAAGGCACAAGCCTTCACTAAGACATCTTAGATTTTTTGGTTGTGAGGCATATGCACATGTGCCAAAGGAGAAGCGAACAAATTTGGAGAACAAGGCTATGAAATGTATCTTCATCAGGTATATTTATGGTGTGAAAGGATATAAGCTTTGGGACCCTGTTGCACACAAGGTAATATATAGTAGAAGTGTTATTTTTAGAGAAACTAGGCCTTCTTCTATTACATTGTAGCCAGAACAAAATGATCAAAATGATGTGATTCAACTCCCTTCTATGATTGAGAAAGTTGAATCAAGGCCCCTAGATAGAACAAAGTTAAGGAGAGCTCATCTAGCTTTGAATCTTCAGAAGAGGAGGAAGAACCTCCAACTCAACTTGTTCAAAGGTCTACAAGGCATTGACAACCACCTGAAAGGTATTCACCTGATGATTAGAGATGTATTTTTGCTTTGAATACTAACATAGATGAACCTAGATCTATATAAGAGGCATTAGGTATGAATGATGCAGAGTCTTGGAAGATTTCTATGGATGAAGAAATGAAAGCTTTGAAAAAGAATGATACATAGGACCTAGTGCCATTGCCTGAAGGGTGAAAACTTGTTGGTTACAAATGGGTGTTCAAAAAAATATTGGTTTAGATGGAGGTATTGAGAAGTACAAAGCCCAGTTGGTTGCAAAAGGTTACTCTTAGGTTGACGGTGTTGATTATGGTGAGATATTTTCTCTTGTTGCAAAAATGACATCCATTAGATTATTGCTTTCTATTGTTGATGTTTATGATCTAGAGGTTGAGAAAATAGATGTGAAAATGATATTCCTTCATGGTGATTTGGAGGAGGATATTTATATGACATAGCTCGAGCACTACATGGTGAGAGGTAAAAGTAATTCAGTTTGTAAATTCAAGAAATTTTTGTATGGCCTCAAACAAAGTCCTAGGATGTGGTACTAGAAATTTGATACATATGTGTTGAGTTTGGGATTTGAGGGTTCTAAATCTGATCACTGTGTTTATTATAAATCTAATGGTGATTGTATCTTGTTTATTGCATTATATATTGATTATATGTTATTTATTAGTAAAGGGAAAGGAATGATTTTAGAACTAAAGTCTCAACTTATAGCTAACTTTGAAATGAAAGATCTTAGTGTAGTTAAAGACATTATTGGGATGGAAATAAGAAGAGATAGAGTGAACAAAAAACTATGGCTTGCCCAGAGTAAGTATGTCAATTCAGTTTTACAGAGGTTTAACATGCATGATTGTAGACCATTATGTGTTCCTTTTATAGTTGGAATGAACTTATCTACTTCACAATGTCCAACATCCCCATCAAAGGACATGAGCAGAGTGTCTTATCAAACTGCAGTTGGAAGTTTGATGTATGTTATGGTTTGTACTATACTAGGCATTGCCAAAGCAGTGGGAGTTCTTTCCAGATATATGTCTAATCCTAGTAGAGTTTATTGGGATGCAATTAAAAGAGTCTTCAGATATTTGTGGGGTGCCTCAAAGTATTCCTTGTGTTATCATGGTAATTTGATAGGCTACATGCATTCCATTGATATTCATGGTTATGTGGATTCAGACTGGGTAGGTGATCTTGATAGTAGATGATCCACCAATGCTTATATCTTTACTTTATTTGGTGGTGCAATTAGTTGGATGAGTAAGTGATAGGCTGTGGTTTCTTTGTCTACTATTGAAGCTGAGTATATGGTGGTTACTCAAACTTGTAAAGAAGCCATTTGGCTTAAGATACTGTGTTCAGATATCGAAATAAAACAAGGTGCAGTGATAATTTATTATGATAGTCAAAGTGTGATCTGCCTAGCTAAGAACCCAATGTTTCATGGCAGGCCAAGCACATCAAGATGTATAGTATCATTTTGTTAGAGATATGGTCGAGGATGGCAGGATGAAGCTAGTTAAGGTAGAGACTTTGATGAATGTTTCAAATTTATTAACTAATCCTATGACCATAGAGAAGTTCAGATGGTGTTCAGAGTCTATGGGCCTCTCAGCCCCTAGAAATTAAATCATGGTGTTGATAATCCTTTACTCTTGCAAGGTGTTCGACAAGTGGCAAAATGTTAGGAAAGGTGTCTCAACCTTGCAACTACAAAAGATTTCTATTCTTCCCAATTTTGGTCTTTCTGAATACCCTTTATCTTGAAGAATGGTTTAGAACTTTCAAAGGTTCCAAAAGGGGCTAAAAATGATAGGACTTACTATTTTTAGTAACTCTACATTTGAGCGCAGATGGACTCAGAATTTTCCCATAAGGTGTGGAACTGCAAAGTAAACATCTTGGGTGAGTTTCGACTCAAGATCATACCTGGATTGCAAGATATTAAAGTTTCCATTTTTTTTAAACTCTTGAAAAAGTTTTGAACTTAGATTTGAGGTACTTAGAGGTCCCTAAATGCCTTGAAACTTTTTGTAACCGATGAAACGAGTTATAGGATGATAGATCTCTTTATGATCTTTCTGACACATCAAATGGTTCATCAATTAGATACCTAGATCAAAAGTTATGGCCTTCAGAAGTTGGACCTCCCATTTTGGGAAATGTGAAAACATGTTGGACACTTAAAAGAGTTGTAAAGGGAAGAGTTACATATGTTGTGTGATTTGGTATATCACAAGGCATCTTTTATTGGAGATAATTTGGGTGCCACTTTTGGGTGGTTTTGGCTCATGGTTTTGTAATTACCATTGATGGTTTATTGTATTGTATCTCTTATATATCAGGAGCTTGAAATGGAGGTTGTGTGTACTTGAGTCTTATAGATCTGTTGAGTTGCCTCTTAATCTCTAGTTTGTTATACTCCTATGAAAGCTTTCTCTACAAGTATATTATAATCATCTTGATTCTTGAATAATAAATTGGGTGACTTTGGAGTATGGGGTTTTACTCTCGAAAGGGTTTCCCCACGTAACTATTGTTTTGTGGTATGATTGCTATTTGTGTTTATTTTTATAACTATTGTAAAGATCTAAAAAGTTCTACATATCCCTCCCCTTAAGATTAGTGTAGGAAGTTGTTTCGCTACCTTATCTTCCTTACAGTTTTGGTATCATGGTATATACTAATGCCACACAGATTCATCCATCTCCATTAGATTTATAACAACTATGGAAGTGTAAAAAGGGTAGAAACCTTTGTAAGTTATTAGTTAAAACTTCCCTCATTATGCACAACTTATCTTTTCACATGAGGCAAAGATAGATAGAGTGTCCCAAAGTAGCAAGACACTACTCTATTGTCAAGTGTTTTCAAAGGTACTAATCAAAAATACAACAATTGTGTAATAGTCTAAAATAAGTAAAATTCTTGACTCATAATTAGAAATAACTAAATAAATAAAAACCATATGCAAGTATAGTTCCCACACCCTAGTCCCAAGGAACACTTGACAATGCACAAACCCTTTAAAGTAGACATTCATAAGGTTGTATAGTATCCATTATTCATCATTCCCAAACACACAAAGAGAAAATCAATTTGGACTAGAAGAGATTGTCAATACAAGTTATACTTTACCCTTTGGCTTGTTTTCCAAGAGTCTGGATGGGAAATAAAGTATGATCCTAATCTTAAGAGCTTGAAACAAACTGGAATATTCCACCAACTTAGGGCTTTGTACCCATTCCAAACACATAGTTATAGTTCCATGTTACACACATGGTTCCTAGGGTTGTCATTGATGTCAACACTGTCACTAGGTTGTCATTGATGTCAACACTATCATGGTGGTGTGATGGTGTTCATGGTTGGATGTCATGTCCCATCCAACAAGAGAAGGGAGAAGATATAGGTCATATTAATATGGGAATTAGAAGCACGAAGATGATCAGATGTATTGTTGATGTTACTGATGGCTTGAAGTATGTATGATCCAAGTTCCATGATGATTGCATTATCAGAAGAGTGTTTTGTTGTTGATTGTTTGAAGATAGTGTTACTTCTGTGAAGATGCTCTGTGTAAGAAAATGGAATGCTTTGCATTCCTCCACATTTGCAGATATGGCCATACGGCTCTGGAATTGTGTTCAAGATGTTGTGAAGGTGATTATTCCAAGTTTTCAAATCATTTGTCTTTCTTCTATGAAATTTATATATGACAAAGTACTGACATGTGTTCTGGCAGAGTAAGATAGTGTTGAAGGCTTGTTGGAATGCTCTACATTCCTCTGGAAATGAATGATTGCCCTTGCAGTTTTGTGGACATATTTATGGGTGTGTATTACATACTTCCTTGTAGTTTCAAGGTTCTTGGTGGTCCACAACTCAGTTCTTCAAATGACATGTTGTAGTGTGTTCTAGATGACAAATTGTTCCCAGAGTTCATGATTGAAGATGTGTGGCATAATTCTTTGATGTGCGGTAGTATAGGTGTGTTTGGAGATGTTGTATGAGTCATGTGGACTCATCTAGAAGAGTTTTCATGAAGATCTTTCTTGTTTCCAGTACCGCACAAGGTTTTCAAGTTGATGCGGCCATTATGCTTCAAGGTTAATGTGTTTTTGGTTAAAGTTGTCCTATTTTCAAATGAGAAGAATGTGCGGATGTAATTCCTTGGTGTTTGAAGCTGTGAAGGATGGTTTGGACCTGGTTAGGCAAGTGTGGGTGTCTGCAAAGCATGGATCTTCTGCTGGTGTAACGTGTGGTTTCACTTAGGACCTATCTTCTACACATTTCATATTGTGTTTTCTGGCCGACTTGTAAATGTATTTTTCATGTTGTATCTAGCCGACAAGCAATATAATCAATGTAATATCATGTATAAATAGTGAATCAAATTGAGTGAGGTGAGGTGTGACTGCAAGTTTATTGAAAATCTCGCTTGAGCAAAATGAATACATTGTTGATGTGCGACTGAAGGAGAAAGAATAGAAGTTGTTGATGTTTTCCTGATTCATCTTAAAGACGTATTTGTGATAGTGATCAAGTGTAGAGTGTGCTTAACTAATCAGATCATCAGAAGAAAGAGTGAAGAGGCAAAAGTGCAATCATCAAAGGTGTGAGTTTCAATGTTAGTTTTCAGACAGTAGAAGGACTGTCATACTCTAATCTTTTGTAAGTGTGTTCTCAATTCAGGGAGTAGTAGCTTCCTTGGGAGTGACCCTAAATCAAAGTTCTTCAATGAGTAGAAGCTTCCTTGGGTTGTATCCCTAAAAAAAAGTTGTTAATTGAGCTTCATATATTGTGAGTTAATCCTCATCATCATTTTTCCCTTCTAGGGTTTTCCACGTATATCTGGTGTCATGTGTTGATGTGCATTGTGTTAATCTTTCATGTTCATGTTAATGCTATGATGATTAAGTTTTAATATGCTTTGGATAAGTTAATGTTGTAACATTTGAAGATTGCTTAGATACTAATTCACCCCCCCTCTCAGTATCTTGGTGTGTTCAACATTCCATTCTTAGTTTATCATAGACCAAATTGCTACTTTGTTACATTAAGTTTCTTTCTCTATAAATAGAGGAATAACAATAATTCATATTGAGAATTCCCAAATATAAATACATCAATCTATGTTTATCAAACCCATGCACAAAGGATATATATATAGCAAGCTCTACCATAGGGGGTAGATCTCATTTCAAGGCGTGTGCATGAAGATGGGGGGCCAAAAAGTGTCCACCCCACTTTTTAGTGCTAGGAAACCTAAACATGATCACGTTATAACGCGATCACATTTTTTACTACTAAATAAAGTGAAAAAAACACAGTCTCGTGGCCTCACTTTTTCATTTTCATTTTCCTATTGCATCCAAAGTGCAACTAGGGATTTAACATGAGCATGTGTTGAAATATTTTAAGGAGAAGACCATCAAACATAATGTCGCATCACCAATCCCGCCATGGATGAGGGCAACAAAGTTAGGCAACTGAAGAAGGTAGGCTTTTATCAATTTTTTTCATTTCAAAACAAAATGAAGTTATTTTTCGTTGCTTTAATTGAATTTTTCTTTTTAATTTTTTAGTTAATGAATCATTACAAAACCCCGATCCAAATGTTGAAATTCCTACTGAACAGCAACCTCAAAACCCTCAAACTACGCCTTCACATCCTCACCCTCCACGTGACACCCAACAAAATTCTATAAGCCAAATCGAAGAAAACAAAAAATAACTTCAATCCTTAGTTGAAACATTGAAAAATCTGAATACAAGAAACAATCATAGGAGAACCCTTGCCACTTCAATAGAGTTGATTATTTCTCATATTGACTCAGTTACAAAGAAAATCACCAATTGGAAGGACTATAGGGAGGAGTGTCAGAAATTCTTCGCTGATAAATTATCATACAAACAAGTCAAAGATAAGAAAATTTTGAAAGGTGATCTATGTGGACTTTTCATCAATCCTAAATCGCAATAACCATTACATGGGAGTTGCAAACGATTCCCAATTCATTGGTGTGTGCATGAAGAAATATCCCAAAACTTTTGGGAAGATGGTACATGGTTTAGGGAAAACTTTAAGGAACCCCCCCTAAAAAACCCTATAAAATCCTAGCGAATCTTAGCCTGACGCCAAAAAAATACTGGCGAATCTATGCCTATTTTGGAAAAAAAAATTAATTTCATTGGTGATTTTTTTCAAATTTGTCTACATTGTCTTTGTTGCTGGCGAATTGTATATAGATTTAAAAGAAAAAATTCCTTGGCAAATTATAGTTGTATTCCAAAAAATTTAATAAATTAGGTGGTGAATTATAGTTGTCTTCCAAAAAGTAAAATAAATTGGGTGGCGAATTATATAGATATTAAAAAATATAAAATAAATTAGGTAGCGAATTATATAGATATTCAAAAATATAAAATAGAATATTTGGTGATTGTGCTGGCAATTTTTTGAAAAGTCATAGTGTGGCTGGCGAAAATATCAAATGTTATATTATAATGTCTAATCTTCTTGGCGAATTTATAGTTTATTCAGTATCGGAATCAATGGAATCAAAATCAATGGCATCAATTGAAGTTCCATTCTAGGCTGCAGTTCTGACACACCCATCTTTCTACATAAAGTCTCCAGAATAGAGACAAGTGTCAAGTAACAACAATTCTGATTAACAAAAATTAATAGATAATTATTTAAAAAAAGAAAATTCAAAAGGATACATAAAAAGAATACAGATTCATCCACTATAACACAAACTTTACTACTTCATAAATCAACTCCTCAAGCTTCCATTTATATATTGAAAATAACTAAAATATCTAGTAACACAAAATTATATAAATATTGAAATATACAATAATAAGTCTTTTGCCACAAGAGTATTCAGAACATGTTTAAAGAAATAACATAAAACTAAGAAATGCCATCACGTGGCAGTTGTTTGGTCTTCCTCCCGAGTCACTTCATTTTCCTTGTCCTGTTCATCAGCATCAGTCGAGTCCACCTGTGCTCTCAATTTCACCTTGTATCTCCTGAACCTACTAATTATGGGTTTTTAAGTCCTGGCACTTGGTGTACATGTGTTCTTTGCCTGAACTTTCCACTTATCTATCATTCTCTCCACATCTGTTACTCTCTTATAGATATCATCAATTCCACGCCTGAAAGTTGTGAGATACAATGCTATATGTCCAAGCTTCCCTAGTGATTCACCATTAACTATGGCAACATGCTCTTCAGTAAGACTCTTCTTAAAATTTTGCTTCACTTCCTTGACATCAAGCAAGTTCTCTCCACTTTCATCTGAAATCTCTACATCTAAGATGGTACAATTGTTTTTAAGATCAGCCATATCAGTGAAATGTTGAGCCAAAATTCTTCTTATTTGTCCACTAAAATCCCCTAGCATAGACCTCTTCCACTCTAGTACATCTAGCCAAGACACAGAATCATTCTCATTTGGATCATTAAAAATTTTCTCAACTACAAGAATATTTGTATCAATATTCATCATTTCTTGTATCTCTGTAAAGTTTGTGCACAAATTGCTATCTCTACTCTTTAAATTTCGTAGCTCTGCAATTAACCCTTTCCTTTTATCAGAAAGGAGGGGATAAAGTTTCATGACCTCCTCGATGTACAACAAACCATCAATGGTGACTCGCTCTACCCATTTCTCAGTGGCCTTAGCTAAAGTTTGATATCTCTTGATCTGTTGCAACATGCTAGGATCCATTCCATCAACAAAAATACTCAGAGTTGCATTAGAGGATTGAGAAGTAATATTCAAAGTAGATTGAATGAAAGATGTCAAAGAATTCACCTAGGCTTACAACTTTGTGTTCTCCTGTTTCTAAGCTTTAACTCTCTTTGCTAGCATGCGTTGAGAGAATTGTGCATGATATAAATCACCTTCCACCATAGGAGGACCCATGTCAATCTTGGTCATATTGAAATCCACTTCTGTGACTTCATTTTCATTTTTATCCCTGATGGGGTCTGCATTATCCAAAATCCTATGCCCTAAGGAAGAATCCATTATCATCCAAGACATCCTCTTAGCTTTCTTAGGCCTAGGTGTAGTTACAGTGTCAACGTTTATGTCTGCTGTTGGGGGATATCTCCTCTTTTTCTCAAAAACTTTCTTTAGCTAGAAAGGGGAAGACAAAATTGTACTGCTCTCACTTGCACCTAGGACAACTCTCTCTGGCTGATTAGGAGTATCTTGCATGGGAATTTCATTTGATATGAGGGAGGATGGATTCTCAAACAAGGAATGAAAACTAAAAGTACCCTCATCAACAATCTGTTGATAAATGGAAGAATCATTACCAGGTGAAGGAGACACAACAGAAGTCACGTGATCTACCTGTAATTGTTGTAAGGCATCCAACTTCTTCTCTGCTTGTGGTTTCACGAATGCAGGCTTACCATCTTGTTCACATACACCTTTTAGTTTTAGTTTCCTATTATCTTTAGGCTTCTCTCCATGCCCACCACTACTAGATTATGAACCAACTCTGTGTTGAGGTTTCTCCACACCAGTTGAAGTTTTCTAAATTCTAGAAGCCTGCGAGGTTCCTTGCTCTCTTGTTCCTGATTCTTTAGGTACAGAAGAAGAACTAGCATGCTCTTGAAATTTCCCCTTAATATCAGGATAATAGTTCTTTGCACATGCAACAACCAGGTTTGGACATGGTACAATAGATGGGAAACCTCGAGCATGAGCTAACCCGCTTGTTAGGATTTTCTAGGCTATAGGTGACTTAGGGTTTTGCTCTAATTGAGCCCAAAAATCCTCCAAGTCAAAATCTATATGACTTAGCTCGGTATCCTTCACCTTAGCTAAATCATTCTCAATAAACAAAAGCTTCATCTTTACTTGTTTGAGAAACCAGTAAACAAAAGCTTCTGTAACTGCTAAGGGTGCCAAATAAATCTCCAAAAGATTTTGGGTAAACAAATAGTTTGGACTCGTGAAAAATAATTGGTCTTCCCAATTCCCACCTAGTTGACTTAAAGTATTCAAATTTATCACTATAAGAAATGGGCAAGAAAGAGCACAAATTAGCCAACCTGGTTGCGAAAGCTTATGTTCAACACCTGTAGAAGACGCAGTCCAGAACTCCTCCAAAGCACACTAGTGAAAAATTGAAAATGCAGAATAACGTGTCTACGAGGGTTGCAAACCCAATAAAATGTTTCCATAAATTGCATTAATTTCTGTAGCATGTACTGTTGTACGATTCATAATTGAGCTGCATAAATTGCCTTCCCAAAAATGTGCTATTGTGCTTTTCATGACATTCCTTATTTATTAAGAAAGGACAGAGGTCACTTCTGGCATGGATGTCATTAAATAGAAAATATTCTAATAGATTTTGATTGTCAGATGGTTGCAAATCAACGGCATAAGTTCTATTTGGGGCAAAAGTACTGACACACCCAATTTCTCAAATTTGTAGTTGTACAATCAAGGGCTTGCGCTCTATTGCACTGCCACCTTACCTTTATACAATAATCAATATAAATATATTATATAATTTATATATATGTCAACCATTGATCTAATAATATCTAATGGTTGTTAGTTGATTCCGGAGGATTTTGTTAGCAATGTGTAGCATTGGAGATCTACCTTCCGAAATTGAACTACAACCATTCATCATTTGTTATAGGGTTCATCAAATGGTCAGTGGTGGTATGATTGATTTGATTGAACACACTTAACCACATAGATTAGCTAATGCTCAATTAAGTTCATTAATGGCAAGTGAGTCGTGACAAACTACACAGATTAGCCAATGTGAATTTCCACGGTACAACAAAGGCAATTAAACGGAGTTGCTTGTTATTTATTACCCATTTGTCATGGAAGTACATGTAATGTATATATGATAGTGTTTATTGTTTCAACCTTATATTGCATTACTAAGTTTCAGATAGTAGAAGAATCAATAGACTGTAAAAGTTCAAAGTAATGGCTTTCATTACAGTAGCTATGCGAAGAAAGTGAGTTATCAAGTACTTATTTTGTGTTCATTCATGATTTTAAATTTAGCTGTGTGATAGAGTTCTTAGTTGACAGATGTAGAATATTCATAAGTATGATGGAAAATTTTATTTGTGTGGGGCTATGCAGGATGTTATTGATTTACATTTCTTGGAATGAAGAAATACGAACATTCGTAAAGTGGAATAAATCATGTCAAGAATCGACACTTTTAACATTTACAAATGATGCATTCTATTATGGGTGGTGGGTTTAGTCTCCCACACATGCATGCATGCATGCGAAACTAGAAATTTGAATTGACGCATGGAATTGATATTGCAACTCAATTGCTAGTGACCTTGAGAAGATCAATTTAATTCTCCTTTATTGGCCTTATTGTTACCCATACCTAGTGGTTTCTTGTACATATAATGAAAGGTTTCATAGAAAATCATTTACTGACATTGTGAATGAGTACATAATTGAATTTGTAATGAATCCATTGCCTGTAAATAGGATAATTATGGACTACAATGAAATATTCATTAAGCATCGTGGAAAAGAGGAACCAAAAAGATTTTGGAGGATCAAAGCAAGGTTTGAAGGTCGAAGGATAGGAGGTTTGTTTTGAATTTTGAGGTTGGTTAGAGGTTCATGTACGATGTAATTCCCTGATCTTTTTGAAGGGTGATGTTAAATTTTACTAAATAATATAGAAGTAATTATGGTTTGAAATTGACATGAGTTCAATGGCAAATTGCAATGTATACAGATCATAGATGGTTCAAAGAATCAAATTTTCAATATTAAATAACATTGTGGCTAGTATTGTCTAAGGCATTTAGGGTTTATCCTTCTAATTCATCATTGACCTGTGTAGCCAATTTCCCCAACTTAAGTTGTTATTTTATCCCCTTGGTTGTCATCAAGTTACTGGCCCCTTTGCTCTAAGTTACCAGCCCCGAGCCCCTTTATTTTATTCTAAGTCTGACTATATAATAATAATAATTACATTATATGATTAACATACTTTTCCCAGGCATTAATTTTTAATTTATTAAATAGTTTTGACAAGTTCAGAGAATCAATGTTGGTCAATCCTTACACGAGCCGAAGATTGATGCTACAAAAAATCTAGACAACAAATATTTATGCATCTGTCAGTTGAGGCGTGTGTTCATTAACGATCTTCCTTTAAATCCTTGAGGTCTCCAGCAAAATGGCACTTGGCTGGCTTGCTCAAAATATAGCATGGAGACTCCCATAAGGCTCCACTGCAATAAGCACCAGGTCACCTTTCTGGGCAGTTTCACAAATCAAAGATTGATGAACATTTGTAACCAGCAAAACAAACTCTTCCTTGAGGCAGTGAAGATGGTTCTCGGTAAAGACTTCTTGGTCTCCAAGGATGGATATAGGGTAAATTTAGACATTTCCTCATGCTTTCTGGCTTCTTTATTGGACCTAGGAGAGGCAAAGGTGGATGCACTGGTGATTCTATGGGAGGTATTCACTCCAAATACTCTTTTGGATGACTTAAATGTGGTGATTTGTGCATAATTGGGGGTTGACATCCCATGGCTGAGAGACTTGGAGAAGCTGCAGGAGGGATAGGGGGCATAGCTAGGTAGTCATTCCTGCTAAACATGAATGAGAAACAACTGAGAAGGCACAAGATTTGAGAGGCTCGTGGGAGACACTTTCTTCGGTGGGCAATTGGAATGGACACATAGGAGACTTTGCTATGGATTGTATACTTCGAAGCCACTGTGAGTGTGGGGGAATTCTACTTGCAGTTGCCGTAGGAGTGGTCAGGCTCCCAGGGCCACTTTTTTTGGTGATTTCCATGCTGGGGTGGTAGGGTGGCAAGTTTTTGAGGAGTCACTCAGTCAAGGGGCTAGGGATTTCTATGGTAGCCTCTCTGGTGCTGTATGTTTTTGGAGCCTAGGCCCTAGGTTGGCCGCTAGAGTGGTTTTTGTATTAATATAATTTCCCTTGTGTATTAGTGTAAATCTTTTTGTATTAATATAATTTCCCAAGTGTAAATATTTTTGTATTAATATAATTTATACTTTATTATTGATGTAATGATGTCAACGTGTTCATTTTATTCTATTAGTTATTATATCATCAAAGTGGGCCCGACTTCATATAAATATTAAAGGGGCTGCAGACTTTAGTGAAATTTTTTAATGAATGTTTTGATGCCAGATGGACAGGTGTAGTTGATATCTGGAACGAAAGTCTAGAGCACTACACTTGCAATCTCAAACCTCCAGAATCAATCAAGAGCTGTTAGATTTACAAAGATCAACGGTTGAGATTATACAATAGTTTTCAAATTTTTAATTCCATCGCTCAATGTACGTGTTTTATTAAATAATTAATTCAAGCTGTAGACTTGCATGCCATCCTTAAATTTCATTTGAACTTTGAAGTGGGAGTACTTAGTACAAGTGTACAACTAAAACTACATACTTGTACTAAACTTTAATAAAAGAATTTACCACATTTCACTCGCTTTACTTCACAATTGGCACTTAGCATTTAGCAATTTTAATTGATACTACTTGGAAGCGAGAGGGTCAAGGACTCAAGTGACAAGGAGATTGCAGTGCACCAGAAATTTTAATATCAGTTGTGTGATGCCATAAATTCACTCAGTGCCAGTCTTTGTATTCATCTTTTCTACGTAAGTGAAATACATAAATACTTAATTTCTATTACTATTGTTGTTACTGTTGTCTTTGAGACTTCAATTTTTTCAATCTTGGGGTATAGGGTTGAGTGTTTACAAGCATGTCTACCAGTACTACCAGACCAAAAATTGGGAAAACCAAAGAAAAAGAAAAAATAGACTATGTCGAACTGCTTAAAACCCTAGGTTTTACAGATGAATACCATGATATTTATGACCCTGTAATTTTTGGAAGGTTTACCTCAGTACTTCGGTGTTCATTAGAGAATAAGGTACATCAAGTGCAAGCTGTGCAACCTGACCCAAAAAAACTAATACCAATTAACGGGATGACTACACCATGGGTGGTTGGATTGGGACGCTTGATGTTACCTAAGGTTTTCCCTTGCCCTAAATTTATCATGGTCTATGCCCAGAATTATGATGAAAAAAGAAAAGCAATACTTAAAAAAGATAGCCAGGAAATAATTCTTCCCATTAATGGAGAACATTTTGGAAAATTGTGTGGTTTTACTGCTAAAGAATGTGGAGCAGTCTGCATAAACCTAGAAAAACTTGCTAATACTTATGAAGCCATTAGTGAAAATAACAAAAAAAGATTTATCAAATTTCTAACAGTGGATGGTGTCTAACTCAATCAGAATCATAAGCCTCCTTATAAAATTGATATTTTTAGATCATGAGTCCAGGATATTATTTCCATGCTAGTTTTTTTCCTTGGATTGGATAATAATAGTGAAGTGGATGCAAGCCTCCTTGAAATGGTATACAATATCCATCAATTCATGCCACCTGCTAAATACGCATTTCTTGAACACATTGCAGAATCCATGCATTGTCAGTTTTTAATGATTAAATGAAGCCAAAATGAACCTCCCACTCCCAGTGCCAACAGAAAAACATTTAGGTTCACAACCTACCTGTGCTATTTTTTCTAGTGTAGTTTGTTGGGATGTTTCAAGACAACAAGCTTCAAATTCAGCATCGGCAAGATAAAAATAGACTACTGGATTGGACCCATAAGATAAAGATGTACCATAATGAAAAGAACTACAATCATTTTGTGGACTACTTTTTGGCTCCATTGTATAAAACCAAATTATAAATACTCCAATGCCAAGATTGCCTGAGTCTTGTAGAAATTGCATTCAACTGGGAAAAAAAATACAATTGGTTGACTAGTACTTCATGGAGGAATATATTGTCCTAAGATTTTATGGATCAGGAGCATAGCCCCACAAACTTCCAATACATGTGACAGAGAGGGTTTTTGTATTGGAATACATACGGCAGATGGAGAGTATTGATCACATGAACTTTGTTAGTCAACAAAAGAAGAGCATATTTCCTTCCTTACCTTTTTTATGTGGAGGGTTCACATTCGAGAGAAAAGCATTCACTGTGGCACATGAAATTTTACAACTTTTTAAAATTTGATGTTGACTCTCACTGGCAGTATGACCCATGTGACATGATTAAAAGAAGGCTTGTGGTCAATAAGAACTATCCAACTAGAATTCAACATGAAAGTAAACCCCTGCTAGAAATGTTGAAAAATAAGAATTCTTGGGAGGAGGTGAGAAAAGTCATGGAAGAAACTGCTGCTCAAAGAGGTATTTCTTTTGAAAAATTATCATTAGAAATAATGGGATTGCATCCAATTCCACAAACACAAAGAGATGCACTAGAAAACAAGAGATTCAACAATTTCTATACAAAAGTTGCTAAAATATCTAAGTGTTGTACAAAAATTCCAGACTAAAAAATGTTTGTATAGAGGAACATTGGTTACAATCAAAAATTTCTACCTTTTGGTCTATGAGGAAGGATCTCAGTGATCCAAATGCTACTGTAGATCTCAAAGACGTCTCAGAAGATGAAGAGTTCAGCAAATTGTGGGATAAAGAGCATCCCTCTGAAGCTCAAGCAACTAATGTTGAAAGTGATGATGAGGATGAAGACCAACCTAGAGATCTTAGTGCATATGTATTCAAACCTCGTATGAGTGAGACCATACTAAAGGGGCATAAATAGCCCAAAAATTAGGTTATGAAGGTGGTGGTTTGGAGCCCATAGGAGAAGGCATTTAGACAGTACCAGAGGTATACCCTAGAAAACCTAATGATCTTCTACTCCGCATTGGAGGTGATGAACAAGCCAAAGGGCATACACATACAGATCAGAAGATTAGATTTGTTCCATCTTTAAATCCTCAAAGTGAGATTCAATCACTAATAGTACCACAAGGGTCTTCTGATCTGCATGTTTCTCATTCTTTTCTTATAGGAGATGGTGGACATTCTAGTGCTACTAGTGGAAAATCTAGCGATGGTACATGTATTAGTAGTAGTAGTGGTTAGCAAGAGATGCAACACCAAACTTAGAAGAGGCCATCAACAACATTAAATGAAACTATAGACAAACTTAAAGAGCAAGGCCTTGTGAAGACTAAGAAGTAGAAGTTTATGGCAAGTTTTGATTCCACATCGACATTAGATTAATTGTTTCTAGAAGGCCCCCCCTTCTATCATTAGTGTGACTGGGACAAGAATAGCTAATACTCAACCACAATTAATTAGAGATGCCACCAACACTACAACTACTCCTTCACCATTCAAAGTTATGTCAAGTGTCACAGATTGTGGTTACAAAGATGAGTTTGAAAAGAAAGCAAAATTATCTAAAAGTCACAAGAAGCAAGTGCTAGAGATAGAGTATACTGTAACTTCAAAGCCTGCAACAACCAGGGTATTGACTACATTTGACTTGAAAAATGAAAAAATGGATTACATGATTATTGTGCCTAAAGTTCAAGAAAAATCAGAGGACTAGATGCAACGATCTGACTATGAAGTGAGCACCATCCAAGTGGATTTTTCTAGAATGAAAAACTCTGACAAAATTAATGTATCAAAAAAGAACAACGAAGTGGTGTACACATCATTGCTAAAGCAAGAGAGAGAAAAAAAGGTATGATTGTTTTTAATTTCCTGGTAACCTTGTTGAATATATTGTTTACAAATTAGAGTTGTAATCTATAGACAAGTCACATGTTCCGGTAATTGAGTTACAATAGAAGGAAAATATATTCAGTGATGTTAATTCCATTCATATTACTCTTTTTCATTTGACTTTGTGATTTATGTAACAGGTTGGAGACTCTTATAGGAAAGTACAAGCAGACATAGCAAGTGAAAAAGCCAAGAGGAAAGGAGCAGAGAACAAGACCAAAGAATTAGATAAAAGGATAAAAAAATCTAACTCTACATCTACAAGTGAAGTGAATAAATAGACAGAGGGGGAAGTGAATAAACTGAAGGAAATGTTAAGTGAAAGTAAAAAAAATTATGATATTCAAACAACCAACTCAAAAAAATTAGAACAATCCTTGATTGAAGCCAATACCAAACTAGAGCAATCAAAACAAGCAAGACATATGTGGCAAGAAAATGTGGAGAGAGAGAGAGAGAGAGAGAGAGAGAGAGAGAGAGAGAGAGAAAATTCTCTAAAATTTGTAGAAAAACTGAACAATGTAGAAAATGAAATAAAATCCTACCAAAACAAAGTATTTGAATTATATAGAAAAACAATGGTTTATATAAAAAGTAACATTTGGGAGAAAATAATGAAGAGGATTGATGATTTGTCTAAAATGTTTGAATTCATTGATGATCTAGTATTATGTAGTAATACACTCAAACAATACATTGCTGAAAATGGAGACATGGCAACTTCAAGATAGACAGATGCAAACAAAATTTTGCAATCAATCTACATAGCTTAGTGGTGAAGAATTGGAATCTGAAGGAATTTAGAACTGTATTGATGCCACAATAAAGGCCTCACCTATCATTGAAAAATGTACGAAGCTAGAACAAGCACAGGAACTTTTGGTACAAGCTACATTATTGACAAAGTAGCTACAAACAAATGTAGAACACTTCAAAAAGCTTGGTTTGCCGATGGCTTTTGACCCATCATACCGATACATTGGAAAGGATGCTTTCAAAAAGAAGATGGAGGATAAAATGAACTTCGACAAGGACCAGTTTCCTCAAAATCTTGATTAGGCAATTTTTATGGATTCCATCATACCACTAATAACCTTGAATGCAACTTTGAGTGATACATTCAATTCAAGTAACAATATCAGTTATAAAATATTATCACAGTTGCAACTCAATAACCATGGGTTAAGAAAAATTACACTTCCATCAGATGAAGAGTGGAGCACTCTACAAAAGCTGATAAAATGATTTAGTAACATGTGTTTCCAATGACATCAATACCAGAATGACTAGGTTGTTGGACTATTGTCTCTAGTTTTTTGGCATTCGTTCATTTTGTTGTCTATCTGGACTACCCTAGGAGCTACTTTGTAATGGGTTCAGCACCCTTGGCTTGTCGCTTATCTAATCAAAAACATATGTTTCCAAGTTCCAACAGAGCATTGTGTAGAGTTAGTTTTGAGCAAGTTATTGTACATTGTAAATGAAATACTTCAATCTTCAATGTATTCTAATTTCCTTTGGACCTTCAATGTTCATTTGAAAATCAATATAACACTGAAATCCTTTTTATGTGTTGAAATTATTTGTATTATTTAATTGCCCACTTCATATTAAATATTTGCTAATGGTGTATATTAATAATATAATATGCTACAACATTATTCATATATTTCAATCTACAACTGATAAAATGCTCATGAAAAACCATGCAACATGCAAGAAACTAAAACTTACAACTCTAGAAATATGGGCAACCTGCCAGAATTGTATTATATTTCATTGTTCAAAACTTCCCCAATCTTCCAACAACATTACAAAGTAGTACTTGTATCTTATTTACTTCTCAAAATTTCCAAAATCTTCCAACCACACAAGAATGAGTAACACAGCTCTTTTATAGACCAAGAACATGTACTCAACATTGATTACATTGTCATTTCAAATATGTTCTGGATACAATGCACTACCAACATAGCATTGAGAACATTAATTTCATTTCAGAGAAGAAAAGAGGAGTAGATGGACTTTGGGAGATGTGTAGCCACCTAAAGATCTGCCTCATTAATGTTGGGGAAAAGGTGGTTGGCATGTTCAATCCTGTCACCCATACTTGTCCTTCCATTCACTGTATGTCTTTTCAAGTGGCCAGGGGAATGCAATAACCTCTATGATCTTACCATTATGACTGACATACTTGGCATCTGGAAATTAGTCTTTACATTCTTGCAGAATATCTCAAAAGATATTTCAACCACATGCAGCTTGTCAAGTGATAAACTCAACACCTACATGGTTGGATTGCCTTCATCACAAGTGGGAATTAATTGATGACCATTATATATTATTTCGCTCTTCCACTTGTCCAAGTCCTTAGCCTTCCCATCAGCCTCCAAAATATGTAGCAACCATTTAGTGTCCATCTTTTCTATTTTCTGTATCTTTTCCCTCAAAATTGTATCCAATCTCAATTGAAAACTAGCCACATCCTCGAAATGTTTCAGTATATCTTACACCAATTTCAGCTCAGGAGGTGCATTTGCATCAAATCTAGAACACCTAAGAAAATCTCTAACCTCTATAGTTCTTGGTACCCACTTAGCTTTCACACTTGATAGTCTCTGCTTATTAGATTCATGCTTCTCATAGGCTATCCTTAATTGTGAGTAAGACCTCCAGTTCTCCTCCACTCTGGCCAAGATTTTGGTCACTCTATTTTTTATCAAATTGGTGACCATGTCCTTTACTTTGTTTTCCTTTTCTTCTTTCAATTTTTTGTTATCCTCCTTCAATTCTCTAATTTATGAAAGGAGAGGTTGTGTGTCAACTGGAAGTGACTCTGCAATCTGAATGATAGGGGGAGCCTAAGATGGACTAGGCTCTAATTATGGTTGCCCTTCATATTTGGTCAACCTAGCCATGGCCACTGCATATTTCTCTAATAATTCATTATAGTCTTTATGCAGTTTAATGTCATTACCTCAGCAAATTGTGCAATTTGCACATTTAGACTGGCAGCTTGAGGGGCAGGGGTGTCTGACACCCTTCTAATTATGATATTGCTAATCAATTCCTCCAAACCAACTTTTGATTTCTTATCACTGGGGGCCAATGCCCAAATTGCCAAGGTTTCAAACCTTGGGTCAAATGTAGCACCCTGCAAAGCTTTGCTGACTTGTTCCTCTATCATATCAGAGTCATCCCTTGTTATGGTATCAAATGCAATTGCATTTGATAGATTCCAATGTGGCAGCAGTAGGATGTTACTTCTGGCTACAAGAGCTTTGCCCTCCTCTGTGGTTATTGCCCTGAAATCCTTATTAACCTCACTCAAAACCCTTTGAGTAATAGCATCATACTCAAAGGGGTCAGCACCACTCTTTGCTTCCTCAATTCTCCTTTGAAATTCTTCATTCTTTGTCCTCAGAACGAATGACCTAAATTTAGGTGTGCTGACAAATGCATTATCTGCAATAAATTGGTTACATGCTAGTACTCTCACATCTTCTATATCAACTTCATTGTTAATTGTTGACCTTGTCAACCTATTATCTAGTAAAGAGTATGGCCTATCCTTAATGGGGAACTCACCTGATGAGGAGGCTCCTAAATTTGTTCTTCTACTACTTCTTCCATTTACAAGTTCCACAACTTCTATCTCCACCTTTGCCTCAAGGTCAATGATTTTTGCTCTCTTTGGAGCAGGGGAATTAGGGGATTCTTCTTCTCTTACATACTTACCCCTAGAACTGCTTGGTTGGTAAGATGGCCTCTCCTCACCTGCAGGTGCACTAGCTATCAGTTCCTCTACCTTGGCAAAGATCATCTCAATTCTCCTTATGGGATCTTGCACTTCAGCAAAAGCCCCAAGGTATGTAGCATTGGCATTTCTCTTCATCCTCTCTCCCTCCATCACTGCATTCCATTTATTTATCAAAAGATATATCTCCTACATTGACTGGCAGTTTCTTACTATATCTTCATCCAAGAGGACTCGGTGTGGGTAACCAAGCCTACTAACCTTCAACCTTGTTTTGTCAATAAAAACCTCAGGTTCAAATGTTCTCTCTTGCTCCGTATCCATCCTGTAACACTAAATCATGGAGCCAATCTGATCTAATCCATTCTTATCAATTATTATAAAATCACTGAGCTTCAATTAAGTAGGGATGAGTGACCCCTTCTTGTGCTTTCTAAAATGCTCCTTGTCAGTTTCATTTAATTGCCTTATGATTTCCATGAAGGCAAGCCTCTTGGGTACAAACTTAAGCAGAGTGTAAGGTGGAGCCTCACACCCATAAATCCTAATGCAAGTAGTATTTGCATGTAGAAACCAATCTCCCCAGTTCTGTTCTATGTTCAAGTGTGGGGCTCTTTCCAAAGGTCTCAAGAAATCCTTAACTTCTTTAGGTATTATATCCCCCTCAGGTTCCAAGAAACCTAATACCTTCCTTACAAAATGCTCCTCAAAAACAACATAACTAGCATCCTTAAAATGCATGTCAAGCATGCAAGTCCACATTTGCATTGGCATCACATTGCCTTGTTCATCTGTCATCCTCACATGTAAATCTTTATGCCAGTGGCCTGATAGAGAGAATAGGATCATGTGGCACATCAAAGAATACCATGTGAATTCCACATGGGGACCTACAGTATACAAGTTCTTTTTTACTGTCACTGTCTGCTTATGTATTTTCTCAGCCAAGTAACCTGCATAATCATATGGATGTCTGGTTCCAAGATCTTGAATGTAAAATTCCATCATCATCAAGGATACTAGCATTCTATTAGCTACATCCATCCCAAGCACATGGCATAAACTGTGGTAAGTTCTGACAAAATAATCCATGAACAATTTACAATGGAAGGGCTCCTCTTCTCTGTCAGAAATTTTTACCAGGCCTCCATCAACTCCCTTTGGTCTATGATTGGCTAGATTGAATGATCTATAGGCATATCTGACAATCTTTTACTTTTCTCTAAAGGCATTCATGTCAATCGGCATACTGGCAGCAGAGTCTAAATTGAACACAGTTGAAATATAGGCTTTTGTGAATCTAATTATAACAGAACCATTTCTAGACAGAACAGACCTAGTTTTGGGGTCATATCTACTTGCAATTGTTCTGACTAGGTCTGGATTGACAAAGACATTGGATTAAATCAACTTGGCCAAATCAAGCTTCCAGGCATGGCAAATAATGGCTCTATAGTCTTCTCTATTATGCCAATGCTCAAATAGGCTCCACGCCGATACACGTATCCTAGCATCTCTACAGTTCACACATAGGTCATAGATTTTATCATTTTTTCCTACTTCTCCTAGCCCTGTTGTAGCTTTCCTCAATGACCTGGGACATTGGATCATGAGGTCTTCATCTAGACTACGTTTTGAGGTGGAAGGTTGACTAGACTGACTCATCCTTCTGAACTGTGTTTGTACAATTAACCTAGGGCTTTTGCAACTATAAATTACTTCTTAACACTTTAAAACAAATGGATAGCTAAATTGATGAGACACAGAGGAAAAGAAGCCACTTACTAGTTTTTTATGCTAATAGAGGCTTTTAATCACATCAACTTGCTTGTTTCGAAGCTCCTTTTGCTGGGAATGCAACTGTGTTCTTGAAAATGACAGAGAATGCCCTAAATTATGCCCTTATAATGTTGTATTTCTTTCCATTTTCCATATTAATGGTGGCCACGATGACCATTACTTAGCTCGTGCCGCAAACACTTGAAAATCCTCATTCGTAGCAAATTTGAAATGGGGTCGTTGATCCTTTCCTTATGTTCTACAATCGACGACTGAGATCACATGACTAGATTTAAAAATCTTCACCACCACCTTTGAAAAGTCCTTGACCAATCAGAATAGGATGAATCAATTGTACCCTCTCTGCAGACCACATCACCTTTTTGTCAAGACCAGACGCGTGGGGCATCGCAAGCAGAAATGGCCCACTACTTACCTACCATGCGATGGTACGATTAAGCCCCCATGCACCCACCTTCCACTTTATTTTTAATTCTTTAATAGAGGAGTGCTGCGTGTTGCCATCTCGCGATAGCACAGTGAATATTCCCCTCAAAGAGATACCTCTACAATGGAGCACAGTCGTTGGATCAAAAGTTCTTCTGTGGACCACTATCATATCGACAACTGGCAACAAACGATTGGCAAAGGTAAGACTCCTAATGGAATACTACATAAGCATAAAATATCAGACAGGTATCAACCTGTTGCAGCCGTGCAGTGAGGTGGTGACATCATCAAAGATGTCCTACGACACTACAATTTTTACCCTTCATTAAACCTTAGGACTTATGGGAAGACTTAAGACATTCGATTTAATTTTTCTTGGCCATTGGTGATAAGACTTAGAATGTGGGGCCGGTCACCTAATGAATATAGAGGCTTAAGGTTATGACTTAATGGACCAGAAACTTGTTGTAAATGGTCAACACAAAAATAGAACACATGACTTAGGGAATTAGGGCAACAAAATTTTGTCTGATCAAATCTTCCTGGTGATAGTTGCAGCAGCTGGTTTGTCGATAAAGGATCTTTGGTAGGGGTTGTAAGCCCATAACGGTTGATAGATGGAAATCATTGTGCATCGTCGTGTGGGGTGTGACGTCATGAAAAAGGAACTACAAAGCTGTGAAATGTACTTTATTAAGCTTTAACCTAAGACTTAAGTTTTTTATTTTTATGGGCGACAGCAGATAAGGCTAGGATTAGGGGCCGGTCAACTCGCGGGTGTGAAGACATTAAGTTGTGACTTTAGCAACTGGTAACCTTCGATAGATAGTTAATAGAGGGAAAGAAGAAAAAGTGCAGAGGAAGCGCAAAGCATAAACACTTAGAATTTTAGGGATTCAAATAGATGAAACCAAGTGAACTAGAAGCCCTAAAACCTAAGGAAGCACCACCAGGATGTTCTGCTGGACATCGTGGCACAATCTACTGCCAGGGTCTGCTATTTTAAAATTGATAAAATGCTATGACCGAGGAACCTAAATTTAGTGCTTGAATATTTATCTTATTGGTTTTACTTAGAGTAAATTTAATGCTTTAAGAAGATATTGAGTGTTCTGAGTGATTACAAGGATTCTTAAGTAGAGTTGGTTTAGGAACTGATCAAATTATGGTAATGCAATGCGTTATTCTATAGTTTACAAGAGCTAGAGCTTGGGAATTTAAAAAAACCATCACAATGCAATAAAGGAAAACAAATGAAACACTAATGTGGTTATAGAGAAGAAAAATTACTTCACATTTAGTTGAATGCTTGTAAAAATTATCAAAATCACACAATAATAAATGAAAATATTAATTTTTTTGATCGAAAGTAAAAAATGTACATCAGAGATAGACAAATTAAAATAAAATGCCATCAACAACATTTTGGAGGTTGGAACATGTTATATAGTATAAATACCTAGTAGCTTCTAAATCCCTTCAAATTGCCAAATCATCTCGTCATTCAAATTCTCTTGATCCTCCCTCTGACCATGATATCCAGAATCATCCTGATCATGTTCTTCAATTTCTTCTATCTCCATATCTCCACTTAAGAGTGTCTCATCAACACCACTACCACTACATGTGGCACTGGTATTCATCGTGTCACTGTCATGTATGCTATTATTGTTTGAAGTGTTGCATGTAACCCTCTTCTTTCACAGGAGGACCTCCAGATTGTGAGTGCCCTATCAAAAGGAAAACTCCAGATATCATGTCTAGTTGTATACATCCTCCAGCAATTTTCCAAATTCTTGTCAAGTTTATAAATTCTTATCTTTGATTTCAAGAACCCCAATGCACTAAAAACTCTTTCATCCTCCATCGACCCCAATATCATGGTTTGACATAAATCAACAAGTTTGAAAAATTTTGATAATGCATCACACAATATTTCTCTTTGACTTAAGGTTGCCCAAAGCTTTGTTATCGATCCATGTTGGTGGGGAGCTTCCATGAGTTTAAACTGTTACCTCATTGAAATTGCAAATTGACCTGATTGATCAGTGAGCTTAGTTTGATTTAAAATTCCTTCTATTACTTGTCTATTGAATTCTATACTTTTACAAAAAGGATTTGTTAAGGTCTTTATCTTGTTGTGAAAATCAGTTGGCTCATAGCTCACCCAATATTGAGGATACACTATAGACATGGCTTCAAGCAGTTCATCACGAGGGAATCGATCTCTAATCTCTGAGGAAAGAGATTTCACAATATTCTTTAAAGAAGTACTTACAGAATTAACAATCTTGTCAAAAGCTTCCCTTGAAACAGGTTCTTCTCTGATAGTGCACTTGACCTTGTTTAAATAGTACATTGGTATCTCAAAGCCCTTTACAGAGACACATAACTCCCACTATCAGTAAACAGTAAAAAATTAGCACTATTGGTCACATTTGTTATCAAATGTCAGCTGCTAAATTTTGGACTTATGAAGGACTGGCTTGATAGATATAGATTATCAAGGTTCATGCATATCATTCTATGGAGTCTAGTATATTCAAAAATATACATAGTCCTTTCTTGGGCTTTTTTCATAAGCATGTTCATTTCCTCCAGCACGGGAAGAATACCAGCTAAAATGAGGAGTGTCTCTATGTCACTTAACCTATGTAAGAGGTTAGGAGCCCTGTCAACTGTGAAGTGATGTTCGTACATTAAACCAATCAAGGATTGATATTCTGCAAAAACTCTTTTAGCTAGTTCAAGCAAGGAGATCCATCTGGTATCAACATCCTTAAGAAGCTTGTTTCCTGTAGTTATTCCCTCAGCAAATTGTTGAAATTCCAAAAACCTTTTGGGACTTTGGCAAAAGTACGAGTAGAGCTTGCAGACTAGATCTTCAACTTTTGATACTATAGGAAACTTGCTCACAATTTTAAATGCTAAATTCATTATGTGGGTCATGCAGTGAATGCCAATCATGTATGGTGAAATAGAAGTTTGTAGCTTCCAACACAGACCATTCCTATGACCTTGCATTGCTGAAGCTCCATCTGCCCCTGCACACACCAACTTTCTAGCAATTATGTAGTCATTTATACCTCCAATTTCATTCAAAGATTTCTTAACTATCTCAAATAGATTTTGTGATGTTGCATTCTCCTTCATTTTATAAACAAAGAGTAGATGAGGTTGGAGGACATGATGTGCCACAGTATACACATGCATACATCCCCAGGAAGTATTATCTATTGTTGTAACTTCATCTAGAGATAATGCAATAAAAGTTGACTCTTTTATTTTTTCTTATAAATCACATTTTTCCACCTCAACAAGAGAACTTGCCCATTCCCATCCGCTATTTATTGACCAATGTGTGTTGGGAAAATTAGGAATGCCCATAAAAGATAATAAACTATTATATTCATGGTAGTTTGTCATAGGACGCCCTCTACTCAAAATATGAAAAACAACACCCAACTGAACAGTTTTTGCCATTTGTAATTCTCCCATCATCTTTCCACATTGAGCTTCAATTGAACCTCCACCTGCATGAATCTTTGCCATTCTTTGCAAATGCGCTTCATATTTGAGGGCATTCTTTACATGAAGACATTCTTCCTTCATTTTACATCTTATCACTAATTTTTCCTATCCATCTATGATTTGTTTTTCATAAACTTTTCCAATATGTTTTTCTATGGTGTCAAGTTTTAACTGTAACCTCTTCTCCCTATGATATTTCCAACTATAAATCTTACACTTGCATTCTGTGGGAGGTTCATCTTTTTTTTTTTTCTCCACTAGTTCAATGAATGGGAATTTTGACACCTAATCAATCTGAAAACTCCTTGACATTTCCCACTCATGCCCCTTTTTTTATTTAGTTTTTCTTTTCCCCTTTTGTGCACTTGCAGGATATTCATCTTCATTGATTTCTATAACTTCATTAGATTCATTATCAATTGTTCTTGGAACATCATATGTGGAATTGTCATCATTCTGGCTACCTTGGGTATTCCCTCGAACATCATCTGTGGCATTCTCATCATTCCTGATACATTGGGTATTCCCTAGAACATCATCTGTGGCATTCTCATCATTCCCGGTACATTGGGTATTCCCTGGAACATTATCTGTGGTATTCTCATCATTCCCAGTACATTGGGTATTCCCTAGAATATCATCTGTGGCATTGTCATCATTCCTACTACATTGGGTATTCCCTGGAATATCATTCGTGCCATTGTGATGCAAGTCAATAGATGGTATAGGTTCTAATGTTGTAGCTACATCTGATGGACTGCCAACATTGCCAAAGTACGACTTTATGTTATTGTTTCTCCATTTTGATGGCCTTGACCTCCCTTGAGTCCCTTCACCACCCTCAGACAACTTCTTCTTGCTCGACATCTCTCACGAATTAAAATCTATAGAAATAATGTCATTTTGTTCAAGATGCAATCATAGATGATAGAATATAGATCCCTGGGTCCTAGATTAAGATATCTCCCTAATCCTAATTCCTACTCAATCAATATCATCTATAACAAAGACATAAATAATCAACATGAATCTTATATTATTACACATTAAACTTGTAAAGAAATGATCACTTACCTTTCAGTGACTCGCCAATGCCTGTAGCTATAACTTCTCTATGATCCGAAGTGAATCAAGGATTCAAGAGCTGAGTTGAACAAAATGTGTAAAGGATTAATTAGAGTTTCAAATGCATTTATATCAATGCATATTTGGCGAATAATGCAGGATTTTAAAATGCTATTATAATAATATGGCGATTCCCGCATACTATTAATAGTTCACTTATAAATGTTAGGTGAAATGGACCTCCATCAAACACATATAAAGTAATTTTCTAGGCGAATATGGCCCTACAATTAGCATGGAGATATAATGGTATTGGTGAAGTTGGTCCTCATACATGTGAACCGTTTAATTATACTGGAAAAATTGGTCCTTGTGCATGTCAACTATTTAATGATATTGGTGAATTGGGTCCTTGTGCATGTCCACCGTTTAATGATATTGGTGAATATGTGGGTAAGTTAAAACATGCCTTCAAAATTCTAGGTGAATCACCATTAGAACCGCATAGAATACCGTGGCAAAAATACTAACTCTAAATTACTCAAATATTAATTAGGTGGCGAATTGAAACTCATTTAACCAAAAATCCATAAAAACCAGGCGAAATGCCCCCCACCGGTGGTAATGTATTCACCAATTCCTCATTCACGGAAATGAACTATTTGCCAATCGGCGAAGATTCGCCACTAAAAAAATCCCTGACATGGTTTTTGATGACCTCCCTTGTAATAATAACGAGGTCCCCAATAATTTTTGAGGAAAATCTATTGTGAGTTTGTCCTCAAGGACATCCCAAATTACTTTGACATTTGGGAGTTCTAGGGCAGAGGTAGTGGCTCTGCATAGGATAGAGAGGGTACACATAATGCCCAGGACCATCCACTGAGACCCATTATGAGGCCACAGCATGTCTCACTCCCTTTGACTTTGAAGGAGAGTGTTGAGGTGGCAACACTGCATTCCTTGACTTCCCCACCCATATTTTAGCACAACATGGCGATGATCTTTTGTAGGCTAGAGAGGGTGAGAGCAATATGTGTCGTCGCCCCCCATCTTTGAGGGTCATGTGGGGCATTGTGTGATGTTGGGACCTAGAATGTTACCCAAGATGTAGACATTCTAGAGTGTCAAGATGATGTGACGCAAGGGCAGCAACAGGTGATGGACACATCCATATTGGATAATATTGTTTTCACAGATAACCTCTTATAATATACATTTGGTATTAACTCCCAGGTAAGTTTTTACAAGGTTCTATAATTTAATATATTTGTATTTGAAATCTTTTATTAATTATATGAGTAGATATTATAAGTCAAAATTAATGTATGTAATTATCTACAATATGAAATTCCAAGGTCAAAGTATTCATCTTACATCTGTAAGCCATCTAGTGTAGGGTTATAAAAGGAGGTCTAGTCAACACGTATGTAATTTATCACAAGATCTTAAATATAGTGCATGTAAAATTTGTGTCATATGTCAATGGTAATCTTATTTAGTTACAATTTGATGATGAATAGGTGGATGTTGGAGCATCACCATCAAGATGATTTCCTTGGTCCCCAGACAGAGCCATTTTCACTGAGGTAAATTTTACCATTTCTAATCATTATGTATTTAAATAATGTTATGTATCTATTTTTCTCAAATAATCTTGAACTCTCTTTTTAGATGTTGAATATGCAAACTCTTCCTCATCTTCATCAATTAGCGGAGGTGGGAATTGTTGCAGTTATTTTTTCTGCAAATCCTTTGACCAAGGTATGACCCAGTAACATGTAAATGTCATTTTATAGTTCTTGATTTATCTCACATCATTTAATGTACATAAATGATATTCATGTTTACTTAAATTTGCTTCTTCATACTTCTTATAGGACATCACAACTCCAACCTATCCAACTACAGAAGAAGAGAGACAACAAATGATCGAGAGGGATCACCAGTTGGTGGTAAGTGATTGATTACTTATGTCATGTTATATATTTTGAATATTTTCTATATTAATGTGGATATTGTTTGATTTTATTAATAGGTGGAACTTCAAAAATCTTTATCGAGGAGGTCTAGTCAACAAGTGATAGAGGATGAGTCATTGACTGGTTCACCATCTTCGCAGCCTAGAAAGAGTCATCAATTATTTGATAGCAGTCCATAGGGGATTTGATTTTGGGACATTTTGTTGCATATGCCTATTTGGCTTTGTAAACATACTTTTGTATGTTATCGATTTATATCGTTGTATATGCTTGTATGGCTTTATTTGTACATGCCTATATTGGCTTGATATATACAGTATACGTTATTTTCATGACATTATGTATAAATGCTTGATTATGTATATTTTCATGACATTATATTTTATGACATTATATATATGTTGAAAACATCCTTGCAAAATACATTTTGTGCATATCTTGCAATGATTGCATTCCATGTGACTATATATCTTTGAGGCATCATGTCAAATAGTTCACGTGCCTTGTCTATGCTTCCACACTTTGCATACATGTCTATAAGGGTAGCTGCAAATAGAACATGTGACAAAATGCCTATATCCTTAATGCTTTGATGGTTGTCCACACCTTGTTTCGAAGATCCCATTTTGGCATAGGCAAGGAGTATGTTGGATAAGGCTGTGGAATTTGGATTGACACCTGCCAATTGCATTTTCTTGAAATTTTCTTTAAAGCCTTATCAAAAAATCCATTTTGTGCATATCTTGCAATAATTGCATTCCATGAGATAGCATTTCTTTGAGGCATCATGTCAAACAATTCATGTGCATTGTCTATGCTTCCACACAAGTTGCATACATGTCTATAAGGGCAGTTACAAATACAACATCTAACAAAATTCATATATCCCTTATTCTTTGATGGTTGTCCATACCCTATTCCAAAGATCCTAATTTGGCATAGGCAGGGAGGATGCTTACAAATGTTATGGAATTTGGTTTTACATGTTCCAATGGCATTTGCTTGAAAGTTTCTAGAGCCTTTTCAAAAAAAAAAAATTGTGTGTATCTTGCAATCACTACATTCCATGAGATGGCATCTCTTTGAGGCACCATGTCAAATAGTTCACACGCCTTGCTTATAATTCCACACTTTGCATATAATTCCACACTTTGCATACATGTCTACAAGGGCAGCTGCAAATACAACATATGACAAAATTCCTATATCCTTTATACTTTGATTGCTATCCACACCCTATTCTAAAGATCCCATTTTGGCATAGGTAAGGAGGATGTTGGATAAGGTTGTGGAATTTGTCTTGACACCTGCCAATTGTATTTTCTTGAAAGATTCTTTAAAGCCCTATCAAAAAATCTATTTTGTGTATATCTTGCAATCATTGCATTCCATGAGATAGCATTTCTCTAAGGCATCATGTCAAATAGTTCACATGCATTGTCTATGCTTCCACACAAATTGTATACGTGTCTACAAGGGCAGTTGCAAATACAACATCTAAAAAAATTCAGATATCCTTTATTCTTTGATGGTTGTCCATACCCTATTCCAAAGGTCCTAATTTGGCACAGGCAGGGAGGATGCTTGCAAAGGTTATGGAATTTGGTTTTAAACATTCCAATTTCATTTGCTTGAAAGTTTATAAAGCCTTTTCAAAAAATCTATTTTGTGCATATCTTGCAATCATTGCATTCCATGAGATGGCATCCCTTTGAGGCATCATGTCAAATAATTCAAGTGCCTTGTCTATGCTTCCACACTTTGCATACATGCCTACAAGGGAAGCTATAAATACAACATCTGACAAAATTCCTATATCCTTTATGCTTTGATGGTTGTCCACATACTATTCTGAAGATCCCATTTTGGCATAGGAAAGGAGGATGTTGGATAAGGTTGTGGAATTTGGCTTGATACCCACCAATTGCATTTGCTTGAAATTTCCTTTAAGGCCTTATCAAAAAATCCATTTTGTTCATATCTTGCAATCATTGCATTCTGTGAGACAACATTTCTCTAAGGCATCATGTCAAACAGTTCACGTGCATTGTCTATGCTTCCACACAATTTGCATTGTATGTCTACAAGGGCAGTTGCAAATATAACATTTGACAAAATTCCTATATCCTTTATTCTTTGATGGTTGTCCATACCTTGTTCTAAAGATCCTAATTTGGTGCAAGCAGGGAGGATGCTTGCAAAGGTTATGGAATTTAGTTTTACACATTCCAATTGCATTTGCTTGAAATTTTCTAAAGCCTTTTCAAAAAATCCATTTTGTGCATATATTGCAATCATTGTATTCCATGAGATGGCATCTCTTTGAGGCATCATG
The DNA here is from genome assembly GCA_027924645.1 of Cunninghamia lanceolata. Classification (NCBI taxonomy): domain Eukaryota; kingdom Viridiplantae; phylum Streptophyta; class Pinopsida; order Cupressales; family Cupressaceae; genus Cunninghamia; species Cunninghamia lanceolata. Next base: position 7,226,028 of record BSBN01000252.1, on the reverse strand, counting down.
CCAAATAGTTCACTCACCTTGTCTATGCTTCCACACTTTGCATACATGTCTACAAGGGCAACTGCAAATACAACATTTGACAAAATTCCTATATCCTTTATGCTTTAATGATTCTCCACACCCTGTTCTAAAGATCCCATTTTGGCATAGGCAAGGAGGATGTTGGATAAGGTTGTGTAATTTGGTTTGACACCCGCCAATTGCACTTTCTTGAAAGTTTCTTTAAAGCCTTATCAGAAAATCTATTTTGTGCATATCTTGCAATCATTGCATTCCATGAGACAACATTCCTTTGAGGCATCATGTCAAACAATTCACATGCATTGTCTATGCTTTCACACAAGTTGCATACATGTCTACAAGGGTAGCTGCAAATACAACATCTGAAAAAATTCCTATATCCTTTATTCTTTGATGGATGTCCATACCCTATTCCAAAGATCCTAATTTGGCACGAGCAAGGAGGATGCTTGCAAAGGTTATGTAATTTGGTTTTACATGTGCCAATTTAATTTTCTTGAAAGTTTCTAAATCCTTTTCAAAAAATCCATTGTGTACATATCTTGCAATCATTGTATTCCATGAGATGGCATCTTTATGAGGCATCATGTCAAATAGTTCACATGCCTTGTCAATGCTTCCACACTTTGCATACATGTCTACAAGGGCAGCTGCAAATACAACACCTGACAAAATTCCTATATCCTTTATGCTTTGATGGATGTCCACACCCTATTTTGAAGATTCCATTTTGGCATAGGCAAGGAGGATGTTGGATAAGGTTGTGGAATTCAAATTTACACCCGCTAATTGCATTTGCTTGAAAGTTTCTTTGAAGCCTTATCCAAAAATCCATTTTGTGCATATCTTGCAATCATTGCATTCCATGAGACAACATTTCCCCCATTTCCCCCATGTTTATGTCAACTTGTGTTGGAGTTACAACATTCCTTCATTTGTGATGTGCATAACATGCTATAATTGTACATGCTTACAACAAGTGATTCATGCTACACTAAACCACAACATGGTGAAATAAGAAGATGCATATTCACAACACTTAAGAATATGTAGTAGTGTTTCTCATGTCATGAATACATGTTATATCCCTTACTTTCGCTTGCAAATGGATAAACTATGTTTTCATCTTCACATACATGGTTTACAACATGTGACAATAAACCACTACAAGTTGTATACGTGATTAACAAAAAGTATACATGTGATACAACACCCCAAAACATGCATTGACTTAAGTGAGTGTTTCTTTTATTAGTGGTGTTGTTCATTTTGGACCTAAAATAATAATGGTTATTTTTATACAAATTATTCATGGAACTTGTAATTTGTAATCGTGTTCTTTATGCCTATTCCTTTTGTAATTTGAAACAAAAGATGGAATTATTACCCACATTCTATGCACCTACATTAGTGACCAATGTACTTTAACACATAGGGAGAGAGACATAGGGAGAACATCATTGATGAAAACCAGGGTCTTTGCTTATGAATAAGACGTCTTCTTGTTGCTACTACAATCTTAGGACTGTCACAATTTTGCATGTTTTTGACAGTGATAATGAGGGTTTTGGATGATCAACAAGGTTACCCTCCACTCATGACACCCTCACAGTATCCTCATAATGCTTTCCTTGATGATCTAATGACTAACTCAATAGGATAACTTAATGGATTCATTAGAAAAAGGAAAGCTCGTGATGTAATACTAAAGACAAGAACCCTAGAAGCCATAAGTAATATCCCTGCAAGCAAACATTGATCAAATATGGATGAGACCATGAAACCACAATGTAAGTCTGAAAATATGAAATTTAATCCATTTTAAAACTTCTACCATAGCTGCAACACTGAAAACAACAACAGATCCTTCCATTTTTTTCTAAAAATCATCATAAACCCTAGTTCGATAACCATTTCATGTGATTTTTGTAGCACATTCTTTGAGGTGTGTTTTTATATTATGTTTTGTCTACTTAAACACTATATACATGTGCTTACAAGATTATATTTTGTTGTTTTAGATGATGTTATCTATCCCATGATTACATTTTTCTTGTGCTAACATGATCATATCTTTTACATTTTTCATATGCTAACATGAATTGGAATGGGTTCATCATCTTCAAGACTATTTGAACCTTTGATTAATTCCCTACAACACACTGGATCAAGTGATAACACCATATCAACCTAAGGAGAGTAGAGGAAACACCTTAAAATAGATATTACAACATAGCTTTTAGTTTAGTTTCATCTACTAGAAAGGTGTTAGGACTGATTTGCATTCAACATCTCTTGGGGCCAAATGGATGGTGCCAACACATCTAGGTGGGTGGTTAAATTCTAGGGGAGGTGTCTTTTTTTTGGTGGTGAAGCCTCCTGGTCATTTTTGGCTACATTAGACGGACACAGTCTCTTAAGAGCCGTAAGACAAAAAAGATGTCAAACTTTGGACCAAATATTTCATCAAACTGTGACACCTAGGAATATCTTCTTTGCATGTATAGGTGGATGTCAAGTCCACCTACAAATACCTACATCATTTTTTTAATCATTTTCATTTGTCTGTCATTGCAAGGAACACATTGTTCCAAAATGCTTCAATTTCATGCAGTGGAAAGGTGCTAGGAGTGAACTTTTGCATTATGCTTATCGTGGGGCCCAATGGACTATGTCAACATGTTGAGGTGGGTGGGTAAACCCTAGGAGAGGTTTCTTTTTGTGCGCCAAGTGCCCCAAATGTTCCAAGCTACAGGCTATCGGCAAAGTCACTTGAGATCCCTGAGAGCAAAAATCTACCAAACTTTGATGGAGTGGTTCTCAGAATTCATTGCACTTGGGAATGTTATGTTCAAACCTATAGGTGTATGTAGGGTCCATCCACAATAACCTCTCTCAGTTTTTGTCAACTTCAATCCGTTTGATTGTGTTGAAATTAAACGTATTCTTGCAAAATGCTTCAGTGACATTTAGCACAACCTTGTCAGGAGCCATATTTTTTGTTCTGCTCATCATGGGGCCCAACAGACTGCGCCAACACGTCAAGGTGGGTGGTAAACCCTAGGGGAGGTCTCTTTTCATGCGCTAAGTGCCCCTGATGTTCTAGGTTGCAGGCTACTGGCAAAGTCACTTGAGATCCCTAAGAGCAAAAAATTGCAAAACTTTGATGGAGTGGTTCTCAAAATCATAGCACCTGGGAATATTTCGTCTAGACCTACAGGTGTATGTGGGGTCTATCCATAATAACCTCTCTTATTTTTTGTCAACTCCAATCTATTTGATCATGCTGAAATTAAACACATTCTTGCAAAATGCTTTAGTGGCATTCAACACAACCTTGCCAGGAGCCATATTTTTTGTTCTTCTCATCATGGGGCCCAACAGACTATGCCAACACATCAAGGTGGATGGGCAAATGTTAGGGGAGGTCTCTTTTCATGTTCCAAGTGCCCTAGACATTCCTGGCTATAGGCTTCTAGCAAAGTCCATAAACGTGATTTTGTCGGTAGCCTCCAGCCCGGAATGTTAGGGGCACTTGACACATGAAAAGAGACCTCCCCTAGCATTTAATTGTTGAACTACACCAGACAACTGATAGGGGGGTGAATCAGTTGTCCTAAAACTTTTAACCAATTTTAGCCCTTAACTTATCAATCACTTATATTTAGATATAACCATGAAAGCATAGAATGAGAAGCTCAACACAAAAGCATAATCAACACAAGAGACTTGAGATTTTTACATGAAAAACCCTAAAAGGGAAAAACCACAGTGGTTGTTAGGCCACAGAAATATATAAGTTATCTCAATACCAAAAATCAGAGGCTCACTGCCTATAGGGCTCACTGCAAAGAAAGGCTCACTGCCTATGGTTGGCTCACGGCCAAAGGGTGCCTCACTACCGAAAGAAGTCTCACTGCCAAAGGGTTGAACTACGATAACAACATCTACTTCATGCCAAGGTTCAGTTCCATTAAAGCGCAAACACCTCTGCTCTGCTCTGTTACTTCTCCTCACTTTATCTTCACATCTTCACACTTGGATACATTTTCAAAACACAATTACAAGTATTTATACACTACATGAACCTTGGAATGATCATCAAGGTCGGCATTACAATCATCAACCGTTGGAACAATCTCCAAGGTCGGCATTACAAACATACATAAAATAGGTCTAGACATAATACAAATTTAGCTAAGGAAAAGATGTAAGAATGTATACGGATCATGCCATGCCTTAGCTGGGACTCAAACATGATCTTCCACTCTACAACATGCTATCACAATCTTTGATGCATCTTCGCAAGAGATGAATTCAACCAGGTCAGCCAAGACTGATGTTAATACAAGTTTCCTCAAGAACATGCTTCATGCATGATCTAAATTACACCTTGTTGACCAATCTAAATGTAGGAGCATGATCAGAAGACATACACAAGAACATTATAATCACCAGGAACAACCACACGATCTCTAACAATTCTATCAACAAGATTCTTCAAACTAGAGCACAAGAACACTGCCAGCCACTGTCATGAGTAAAAGATAGCTTGCGGACCACCAAATCATGAACCATTACACTTGAAGGCATTTAACATCATCACAGACTTACTTCCAGAACTGCAGACCAAAATACTTCAATGCAGAGGAATGCAGAGCAGAACACTTTCTCCCTGTCACCACCAAACACAGAAAAAGTTGTTTTCACTCTGGTGAACAAATCTCACTCAATTCTTCATACCAGAGGCTCAAACTTAGAATATAACATCTTTAGACAAGCTTCTAAATAACTTCCAATCTACAAGAAAAGATATTTATTCTACAAGAAATGTGGAGCATTCTTCTGGACTGTTCTTATGCCTGTAATGCACTGTTTCTACAGCAACACATTGTTATCACCGAAGGAGCTAATTTCTCAATATCCTCAACAAAGTAAGAGCACGGTTGACACCAATGGCAACACAGATATATTGACATAAATGAAAACACTAATTAGGCATATACTTGCAACAATCTCCCCCTTTGTCATTGATGGCAACATATGATGTGAAAAATTGAAAAGACCATCAAGACAAGATTCTCCTCCTTTCTCTTTACACAACTACATTCTTCTCCCCCTTTCTCTTTACACAACTGCATTCTTCTCCTCCTTTCTCTTTACACGACTGCATTCTTTCTCCTCCTAATTTTTTCACATGATTTCTCTCCCCCTTTGACATCAATGGCAAAGGGCACATACTTGCATGTTGTTGCTCTGATCCATTCACTTTACCAGAAACACTTAGCTACTCCCCCTGAGAGGTAGCCTTCAGAACATCAATCTAGATCAAGGAATGACACTTTGAGCTCCACTGGATTGATGCATTCCTATGCATCTTAGTTCAGGATAGGAGGGGTAATGACCCCTAACTTCTCTCTGAGATACTCAAAGGTGTCTTTAGGTAGAGGCTTAGTGAAAATGTCTGCAATCTGATCCTTTGTGGACACATATTCCAGCTTTACTTCATTCTCTATCACCCTCTCTCTCAAAAAGTGATACCTTATTAATATGTGCTTTGTTCTTGACTGCATCACTAGATTTTTTGAAATGTTTATGGTACTTGTATTGTCACAAAATATTTCAATTGGATCTTCATACACAACTCTTATATCCTTCAAAGTTTGCTTCATCCATAATACTTTAGTGCAACAACATGTTGCTACAATATACTCTGCTTCTGTAGTTGACAAAGACATTGAGTCATGTTTCTTGCTCAACCATGAGACCAATCTATTACCCAAGAATAAGGCACCTCCACTTGTACTCTTTCTGTCATCAACATCTCTGGCCCAATCTACATCTGTATAAGCACTAAGAGTGAAATCATTGTCCTTTGGATACCATAAACTATAATTCGGAGTACCTTTCAAATACCTCAAGATTCTCTTAGCTGCCATCACATGTGATTCTCTTGGATCATCTTGAAACCTTGTAACAAGACAAACTACATGCATAATATCAGGTCTGGTTTGAGTTAGATGAAGCAATCCTCCAATCATGGATCTATATTTTTTCTGATCAGCCTTAGGTGATTCATTAGCTTTTCTCGACTTGCAACTAGTCACCATGGGAGTACATACCATTTTAGAGTCTTCCATCCCAAACCTCTTCAACAACTCTTTCACATACTTAGACTGAGATATGAAGATTCCTTTATCTGATTGATTAATTTGCAAACCCAAAAAGAAATTCATTTCACCAAACATGGACATTTCAAGTTCACTTTTCATCTCACTAACAAATCTTATGCACATACCTTCATTTCCTCCAAAGATAATGTCATCAACAAAGACTTCAACAATCAAGATCTGATCATCATTGATTTTGAAGTATAGATTGCTATCTGCAGTGCCTTTACTAAATCCCAATTGCAACAAATACATATCTAACCTTGCATACCAGGCACTAGGAGCTTGTTTGAGTCCATATAATGCTTTATTCAACCTGCATACCATATCACCTTAATCTGACAATTGGAATCCATTTGGTTGCTCAATGTATACTTCCTCTTCTAATTCACCATTTAGGAAGGTAGATTTCACATCCATCTGATATACCTTAAAATCTTTGTGAGCTGCAAATGCCAAAAACATTTTGATTGCTTCAATTTGAGCTACTGAGGCAAAGGTTTCTTCAAAATCTATCCCTTCAATTTGAGAATATCCAAGTCTTGCTTTATTCCTTACAACTTCTCCATTTTCATTTAGCTTGTTCCTGAAGACCCATTTAGTTCCAATAACATTTTTGTTAGTAGGTCTAGGAACTAATTCCCAAGTTTCATTCTTCTCTATCTGCAGCAGTTCTTCCTACATTACCTTTACCCAATGTTCATCATTGCATGCTTCATTCACATTTTTTGGTTCAATCTTTGAAAGCAAATAGTAATTAACTTGTTCATCTACAGCTCTTCTTGTTAGCACACCTTTGTTCTTGTCACCTATAATCTGATCTTCAAAATGATTGATCCTTACATACTTGGGAGTCTTGATAGCACTTTTCGGAGCCTCTTCTTCATCCTGACTGTCTACTTGCTCATCTTTCTCTTCAATTTCTATAGTCATAGGTCCATCTGGTTCATAACAACTTAGGTCTGATATTATTTCTTTGCCTTCATCTACCTTCACATTTGCACTCTCAACAATCTTTTTGAGCCTTTTGTTATAGCACTGGTAAGCCTTACTCTTGGTAGAGTATCCAAGAAAGATTCATTCATTACATCTTGCATCAAACTTTCCTAGATCTTCATCTCTCTTGATATAACATTTGCTTCCAAAGACTTTGAAATATTTTACTGTGGGAATTCTTCCATACCACAATTCATAGGGAGTTTTAGTACCATTACCTTTCATTTGAACTCTGTTTGAATGTAGACAGCAGTGTGAATAGCCTCTTTCCAAAAGACTTCTGGCAGACCTTCTTCCTTTATCATTGTCATGGTAGCCTCCTGAACTATCATGTTCTTCCTTTCCACAACTCCATTCTTCTGAGGAGTCCTAGGTGCAGATAGTTGTCTCTTTATCCCATGCTCTTCATAGAAAATGTTGAATTCATTTGATGTGAACTCACCTCCTCTATCCGATGTCAAGCATTTGATCTTCAAATCTATTTCATTCTCAACCATTGGCTTGAAAGTTTTGAATTCCTCTAAGGCTTATGATTTATCTCTTAGAAAAGTAACCCAAGTCATTCTAGAATAATCATCAATAAGAAACATGAAGTACCTGTCACCTTGTAGACTTCTCACCCTTGTAGGACCATAGAGATCTATATGCACTAGATCCAGCAAATCGGTAGAAAATTATTCTTTTCTCTTGAAACTTGTCCTTATATGCTTTCCCAACTGACATTCCTTACAAATTGAGTTAGAGGGTTTCACAAGTTTTGGTAAATCTCTCACAGCCTGACTTGAGCTTATCTTCACCAAACTATCAAAGTTTATATGACACATCCTTCTATGCCACATCCAACTTTCATTTGCTTGAGCTAATAAACAATAATCATTCATTCCTCTGAATTGATAGATGTTACCTTTTGTCTTCTTACCAGTAGCAATCATAGTTCCAGAACTTTCCATGATCTTGCACCCATTATCTTTGAATCTTAGATCATATCCTTTGTCACACATCTGACCAACACTCAAAATATTATGCTTCAAACCCTTCACATACAGAACATTGTCAGTATTATGCTTTCCATCAATTGAAATAGATCCTTTTCCACAAATCTTACCAGCTACATTATCTCCAAACCTAACCAATCTTCCATCATACTTTTCCAAACTTACAAATTTACTTTTGTCACCGGTCATATGATGTGAGCATCCACTGTCAATAATCCATTCGTCCTTATCTTTCTCAACCTGAACAGCCAAGGCACTTTCTTCTACTAGTTTTTCATCCTCCACACAACTAGAAGAATTAGTAGACATGGGATCTTCTTTAATAGAAATAAATAGACATTCATTTTCACTAGTACTAGCATCATCAGATTCATCATCAGTCACACCTTCATCGTTAAGATCTCTGACATAGTAGAATTTCTTTGGAACTCTAGGTCTACTCTCATATCTTTTCTTATTTATTTCAATTCTTTCAGGACATCTGGAAGCATAATGACCTACCTTACCACAAGAGAAACATTTGAAAGGTGGTTTACCTTTGAACTTACTGGAACCTCTTTGCATCCTGTCAACAAAGTTGGCTTCAATTTCATCAAAGTCATCATGCACTTTATATTTCTCAGCTCTGGAAATCTTTTTTGAAGTACTGGCTTTGAAAGTTGATTCAACTTTTGGAAGAGCATCACCAAATTCTCTCATCTCAAAGGCTGCAAGCTTTCCAAGTAACTGATTGCTGTCAATAGTTTTCACAATCATAAATTCTTCAATAGCAACCACCTTGTGACTATAGGATTTTGGTAGTGATCTAAGAATTTTCATCACAACTTCCTTATCAGTGAGAGTTCCTCCCATACCTTTTATTCCAGTGACAACTTCATCAACTCTTTGCATAAAGGCTATTATGTTTTCATCATCATTCATCTTCAAACCCTCATATCTTACTTTCAGGCTCTATAGCTTGGCTTCTCTTATAGAATCATCTCCTTCATACAAAATTTTTAGCTTCTCCTATACCTCATTTGCAAATTCAAGGTCCACAACTTTTGTCAACACTGAGTCACTTAAGGAACTTAATAGAGCATCCTTTGCTTTGACATCCCGCCCATTTTCTTTGATATCATCTTCAATTGTCAAACCACCTTCAGGCATGACAAATTGTGATAGTGTAGCTAGCCATACTTTATAACCAAGACAGAGAAGATGGCTTTTCATTCGTGCCTTCCAAAGAGTATAATGTGTCCCATCAAAATGTGGTGCTTCCTTCTTATATGACATCCTGGATCTTCCTCAAGTTGTTAGGCTTCCTTCAGAGGAACTTGGCTCTGATACCAATTGTTGAACTGCACCAGACAACTGAGAGGGGGGCTAAATCAGTTGTCCTCAAACTTTTAACCAATTTCAGTCCTTAACTTATCAATCACTTATATTCAGATATAACCATGAAAGCATAGATTGAGAAGCTCAACACAAAAGCATAATCAAAATAGGAGACACCATATTTTTACGTGGAAAACCCTAAAAGGGAAAAACCACGGTGGGTGTTAGCCCATAGAAATATATAAGTTATATCAATACCAAAAATCAGAGGCTCGCTGCCTACAAGGCTCACTGCCCAAATTGCTTACTGCAAAGAAAGGCTCACTGCCTATGGATGACTCACTGCCAAATAGTGGCTCAATGCCAAAAGAAGGCTCACTACCAAAGGGTTGAACTGAGATAACAACATCTACTTCATGCCAAGGTTTAGTTTCATTAAAGCGCAAACATCTTTACTCTACTGTGCTACTTCTCCTCACTTTATCTTCACATCTTCGCACTTGGATACATTTTCATGACTCAATTACAAGTATTTATACAATACATGAACCTTGGAATGATCATCAATGTCAGTATTATAATGATCAATTGTTGGAACAATCTTTAAGGTCAGCATTACAAACATACATAAAATAGGTCTGGACCTAATACAAATTTAGCTAAGGAAAAGATGTAAGAATGTATGCAGATCATGCCAGACCTTAGCTGGGATTCAAACATGATCTTTCATGCTACAACACACTAGCACAATCTTTAATGCATCTTTGCAAGAGATGAATTCAAATAGGTCAGCCAAGACTGATGTTAACACAAGTGTCCTCAAGAACACGCTTCATGCACAATCTGAATTACACCTTGCAGACCAATTTGAATGTAGGAGTATGATCAGGAGACATCCACAAGCACATTATAATCACCAGGAACAATTGCACAATCTCTAACAATTCTATCAACAAGATTCTTCAAACCGGAGCACAAGAACAACATTGCTAGCCACTGTCATGAGTAAAAGATAGCTTGCAGACCACCAAATCATGAACCATTACACTTGAAGGCATTTAACATCATCACAAACTTACTTCCAGAACTACAGACCAAAATACTTCAATGCGGAGGAATGCGGAGAAAAACACTTTCTCCTTGTCACCACCAAACACAGAAAAAGTTGTTTTCACTCTGGTGAATAAATCTCTCAATTCTTCATACTGGAGGCTTAAACTTGGGATATAACATCTTCAAACAATATTGTAAATAACTTCCAATCCATAGGGAAAGATGTTTATTCTACAAGAAATGTGGATCATTCTTCTGGACTGTTCTTCTGCCTGTAATGCACTGTTTCTACTGCAACACATTGTTATCACCGGAGGGGCTAATTTTCTCAATATCCTCAACAAAGTAAGAGAATAGTTGACATGAATGGCAACACAGATATGTTGATATCAATGACAACACTAATTAGGCACATACTTGCAACATTAACCACCCACCGTAATGTGTTGGCATAGTCCGTTGAGCCCCACGATGACTAGAACAAAAAATATGGCTCTTGGCAAGGTTGTGTTGAATGTCACTAAAGCATTTTGCAAAAATACATTTAATTTTGGCACAGTCAAATGGATTGGAGTTGAAATAAATAGAGAGATATTATTGTGGGGGACTCCATGTGCACCTATAGGTCCAGATGGAACATTCTCAGGTGCCACTAATTCTGAGAATCGCTCCGTGAAAGTTTGATAGTTTTTTGCTCTCGAGGATCTCAAGTGACTTTGCTGGTAGCATGTGGCTTGGAATGTCTAGGGCACTTGGTGCACAAAAAGAGACCTCCCCTAGGGTTTACCTTCCCACCTCGACATGTTGGCACAATTCGTTGGGCCCCATAATGAGCAAAATAAAAAATATGGCTCCTGGCAAGGTTGTGCTTAATGCCACTGAAGCATTTTGCAAGAATACGTTTAATTTTGACATGGTCAAATAGACTGGAGTTGACAAAAACCAAGAGATTTTATTGTGGATAGACCCCACATGTACCTGTAGGTCAAAATGGAACATTCCCAAGTGCCACAAATTTTGAGAACCGCTCCATCGAAGTTTTGTAGTTTTTTGCTCTTAGAGATCTTAAGTGACTTTGGTGGTAGCTTGTAACCTAGGGTTTACCCATGTACCCTGATGTGTTGGTGTAGTCTATTGGGCCCCATGATGAGAAAAATGCAAAATTTCACTCCTAGCACCTTTTTATTGCATGAAACTGAAGCATTTTGGAACAATGTGTTCCTTGCCACCACATGCAAATGAAATTGATTTAAAAAAACTAAGGTAGGTATTTGTAGGTGGACCTGATATCCACCTATACATGTAAAGAAGATGTTCCTAGGTGTCACAGTTTGACGGAACAACCAGTCCTAAGTTTGACACCTTTTTTGTCTTAGGGCTCTTAAGAGACTGTCTCCATCTAATGTAGTCGAGAATGACCAAGAGGCTTCACCACTGAAAAGAAACCTTCGTTAGAACTTACCGGCCCACCCGAACATGTTTCCTCCATCCGTTTGGCCCCAAGAGATGTCGAATGCAAAAATTTAGTCCTAGCACCTTTCTAGTAGACCCTACAATAAAGGTGTTCTCACTTGATCCAATGTGTTGTAGGGCATCAATTAAGGTTGCAATTACCACTGCTATTAATTCTTAGCACCAAATGTGAAGAAACACATGAGGGTTTGTAAGATTGAATCCTTATCATTAAAACTCATAGTAACATCATGATATTATGGTCTTAATCTCCTCATAGGATATGACAAAGCCAATTTGAAATAAGATCCTTGTATGATTTCATGATGCAAAGATAAGTTTGATGTACAATTTGCAACTTTGGTTACCATGAATAAAACCATAATGTAACATGACGAAACAATCTTTGAAGGAATCCCTATCACTATGATGAATGAAGAACCATGGCTGCTCCCAAGCCTGATAGAGGATATTTTGCCAAGAATGCCACTATTGGTTCTATGAAACCTTCAACATCTCAGGGCATGCAAGACAAATGAGAACAATCACCAAGTTGACTCCAAAGGACATAATGGCACGATCCTTCAAGAAAACAAGACCCTTCAAGAAAATATAATGGAATGACCCTTCAAGTGAATGAACAATCATCAAATTGACTCCAAAGGACATATCATCACATGAAATAATCATGAAAACCTACCTTACTTTCCTTCCAAAACCAACTTCATAAGGATTATGCCTACTTCCATCATACTCAAATCCTGCATGCAAATGCAATTGCACTATTTAGGTAAAATGAGTACACCAACATGATGAAATAAGACAATACCATCAAAATACCTCCCCATAGTACAATCTTTGGGCTTCCCATTGGTTGACTTAAATTGCATACTCTATTATTTGGATCAATGTTGGCATTCATAAGCTAAAAATTAGTGATATTTTTCACACACCCTATTGTTTGAAATATCTTAACCTCAAAATATGAGTTCAGTCAAACCACTTGACTTATTTTGATCAAACCAACTCACCAATCATGACCAAGGAGCTCTATAATGAAATGAAGCCAATCAACCAGGACCAAGGAGCACATATAAGAAGGTAAGACAAATCTCAAAAATATAGAAGGAGAAATGAGGATAGCAAAGAAAAATAACATACTTTTCTATCATTCCACTTATTCAATCTAATGAACCATCTGGATCTACTCTGTACCCTTTATGGTGTCAAGTATTGCTTCATGGTCAGACTCACGAACTTTCCACAAGTTTCTATTCAATGGTCCACCCCCATATTTTATCAAATGAATGTATGATACCACAACAAGGTTAGAATAATGAAGAATCTTCCTATGTGTGTCAAAGTCCTTGAACAACCACACATTAGACTTCTTCATTAGATACCTTCTAAGCCATGTTCCAGTAACAACCATCGATCGTGTAGGATACTTAATGTTTTCTCCATCTATGATAGGGGCTGTCAATTTCCTTTTTGCCTCAAAACAATGACATAAATAATAATCTATTCCCTCATCATTATCTCCATCTGCAATAACTACATATACATGCCCTACAATAAATTGCACAAAAAAATTAAAATTCAATAAATGATAAAAATGCATCATAACTTAAAATAAATAATAATTTTCATTAACACATTACCTGGTTCAACTAGATCTAAAATATGGTCAAAGTCAATCGATGATTCCATCTGCATGAGTTGTAGTGCTCCTAGAAGTTGATATGTCAGAAGTGGGCTTAAAGATCTAGCATGTCATTCATCAACCCATTCTTTTGACTCACAATCATTCCAAGAAAAATCTATACATGATGAATAAAAACACACCATCTACCTCAAATAAATAGTCTATGAAGAGGCATTTGAGCTTCTAAAAGAGTGGAGCTCACTCGATCCTATCATTGTACAACAATCTTCATATTTTGCAATCTTAGCTTCTTCTATCAACCAAAAGAATCTACGAACTGTAGGCTTACCTTCATTATCTGGACCCATTGTAGAGTTGCACCATTCGACCATGGATGATGCATCTATCAACTTTGTACTGTCCTTGTACTTCAACTCTTCTCATGCTAAAGCTCTTCTAATACATGCTCCAACACCATCATGCTCCCCTTTTCCATGCCCAGCCTCAGAGAAATTCTATATATGTTGAACACCACTGAATATATGCATCCTGCTCAACCATTAGAATATTCATGAATTCTTAAATTATGATGCACAATTATCTAACCATGTGATATGTTGATCAAACATGATGTTCCTTCTACTCAAATGACCATAGAACATTTGAAAGCAACCTTGCACAAAATGATACTCTCTAAATATAAAATGATACTCTCTAAATATCTTTCTATCTTCCTCTGTACTATCAGGTGAATGAATGAATGCTATATGCACAAATATAGCAACCTGAGTGGAGTTGTAGTGATGCAGAGCCACAGCCAGAAACGTTCAATGGAATGGTGGAATTTGAAGTTTCTTATTTCATCGGCAAGAGCTAACAAATTTCCTCACCGACATACCCTATCGGCCTGATAATGACATTTGGTCCCTCCTGGATATTTCACCCCGATACCCATGAGCATTTTCATTTATGTGCCTATCGGCAAGACTTCGTCTATCAGTCTCACCAATCTCCGCTGTTCCGATGGCTATTGTCACAACGATGCATACAAATACTGACTTATTAGTACCGGTTTGCTACATTGCTTGGTATACCGGTTCACCACCACGACTAGTCACAATTGTATCGGGCACTTGTATCTCCGCCAATGTACATTTAAAATGTACATTCCTCAACATACAAACTCTAACCTCTTATCGCCGGTTCTTGTTACCTCCGCTACCGGTCACCCGATGTATCTTTCGACAATGTATAAGCGCGATGAATATTTCCAATATACAAGCGCTAGATACAAACAAAACATACATTCACCGAATATTCCTTCGGATATGCCCTCAATGTATGTTTGACCCGTTGACTACCTTTCTATAAAATCCTTTGTATCGGCAGAATGTATATTTGGACATACAATCAAATATACAACCACAAAATATACATCTGCGAAATATAGCTAGGAATATTCCCTCCGACGACGGTTGACCATGGACTTCACTTGTATCATCTCAATGTACATTTGAAATGTACATTTGGTATATGCAAACTAGAAGATGCATTTGATGGATATGCAGGATCTGTATCAAACATGCAAATGTAGTATACACACAAAATGTATACAAAGGGTGTATACACAGAACTTGTATGACCCGATGTACAATTGTGATATACACAGAGATTGTATATCGACACTTTACCAAATCCACAACATACAAACCTGATATGCAAATGATGGATACACACAAAATGACCCTCAGATGCAAAAGTGATATACACATCAATTGTCCCCAACAAACAAAAGCGATATACACATCAATTGTATATCCAAACTGTTTCACCTTTGTACCTTTGAAACATGCATTTTTAACATGTTTTAACACCTGATCTGTTTAGCGATATACGCACAGATACAAATGTGATATACACATAGACTGTATGTCGCATACAAACACTATATATACGTCAAATGTACATTTCAACCAAAACCCGTGAAACTTAAAAAATTTCACACAGAAAATGCTAAGGTCGAGCCGATCTGTTTCCTGGGCAATCTTAACTTAGATTTTATCCTTCAAACCCTAGCACATGAGGATGCTAGGATAGATCATAGCATGCTATAAATTGATCCCAAAAACATGAAATGCAAAAATAGAAAAATGAAATTGCAAACTAAACTACTGTACATGTCCATTCCATCGATTTAGAGAATCAACCGGTGGAATGGATGAATGAATCCATTTCGCTTGCAAAATCAAAATCGACTACACAGATAGATCAAAGATCAGACAAATGAAACAATGGGATCTTCTTTATTTCAATAACAGAAATGCATACAAATATCATAGCGCCACTCTATCATAATGCTCAGTCTGATCTCCAAAACACAATGTCTTTGTTTCTCCTATGTAACTATCTCTCTAAAACAAACTGAGCTAGGTCATATATATCTACTCCTCATGAGTAGTACAGAGTCAATTCCTAGCGGCTGGGAGAGGACAGCTAGCATAGCAAACTTCTAACTGACTTGCACATAAACCTAGATTGACTTAAAACATAAGAATTGGTCACATGGACCTTATTACATCATAATGTAAAACATACTATAATTAGACTTATTCTTTATTTCAGAGGGGTGCTCCTGCACCATACTCCCCAGAAGAAGAAATCTCAAGTCCACTTGAGATGATAGTATGTGGGTCTGAACCATGTTGGTTGATCTGTTCTTCAGTCATCCACACTGCTTCTGAATCAGGTTTTCCCTGCCAAGCCACCAAATATTCCAAATATTGTTTGTTATGGGTCTTCTTGATCATTCTTGTGTCTAAAATCTTCTGCAACTATGGTGGATCATGTTTTGGAATATCATCAGCTGCTGTATCCTACAGTAGTTCTTGTTCTTCATCTGGATTATGCTTGTATGGAGTTAAATCACATACATTGAATATAGGTGATAAACCAGGATCAGAAGGAAGTTGTATCTCATAAGCATTTGGCCCACATTTCTTCAAAATCTGACATGGTCCAATCTTCCTCTGCATGAGTTTGGTATATTTACCTTTGGGAAGTCTTTCCTTTTTCAAATGAACCCATACCAAATCTCCAACATCAAACTGTACATCTTTCTTCTTTCTATCAGCATATTCTTTATACTTCAAGGTAGTTTGTTGTAGCTAGGTCTTTACTTAATCATGAACCTCTTTTATGGCTTATGCAAAAGCTTCTCCATCTGCACTAACATAATCTCCTGTAGGTAGATCTCTCAGCTCCAAAATACCTCATGGATGCATACCATACACTATTTAAAAAGGTGATTTCCCTGTACTCCTATTGACAGTATCATTATAGGAAAATTCTGCCTGAGCTAGGATAGTATCCCACTTTTCTCCATGCTGTCTTGTCAAACATCTGAGAAAATTTCCTAAAGAATGATTTATGACTTTAGTCTGTCCATCCGTTTGAGGATGATATGCGAATGAGAAAGACAAATTTGTTCCAAGCTTCTTCCAAAGAGTTCTCTAGAAATGACCAATAAACTTCACATCTCTATCTGACACTATGCTCAATGGCAATCCATGTATTCTTACTATTTCTTTGAAAAACAAATCTGCAATATATGAAGCATCAGCAGTGGTTTTGCATGGCAAGAAATGTGCCATTTTGCTGAATCTGTCCACTACAACAAAAACACTATCATATCCGTTTATGGTTCTAGGTAAACCCAACACAAAATCCATACTTATGTTTTCCCATGGTCTGGAAGGAATGGGTAAAGGCTGATATAAACCTACATTAGTTGATCTTCCTTTTGCTTTCTGACATATCACACATGTCTCTTCAAATTTTCTGACATCAGATTGTAACTTAGGCCAAAAATAATGTCTTCAAACAAGATCAAGAGTCTTATCCAAACCAAAATGTCTTGCCATAGCTCCACAATGTTTCTCTTTTATGATGTTCAACCTCATAGAACACCTTGGAATACACAACTGTCCACCTTTGAACAGTAATCCATCTTGGATCAGAAATTCAGAGAACTCGGCATGATATTTATCTCCAAAAGAAGTACATACCTGATATATCTCTCCAAAATATTCATCATCATCATACATGGTCTTCAATGAATCAATGCCAACACTTTCCAACTAAATTTGGTTGACTATTAGAGCTCTCCTGCTCAAGACATCTGCTACCTTATTTTTGACTCCTTTCTTATGCTTCAATGTGAAAGTAAAAGCTTGCAAAGTTTCTACCCATTTCATATGCCTATGATTCATTTTTTCCTAGCTGTTTATGAAACTTAGAGCCTGATTATCTGTGAATACTATGAATTCTTTCGGCATCAAGTAATGCCTCCATTTCTTGAGTGACTGGACTAGAGCATACATTTCCAAATCATATGATGAATACCTCTTTTTAGCATCATTGAGCTTCTCACTAAAAAATGCAATTGGTCTACCTTCTTGGCTGAGTACTGCTCCAATTGCCATGTGACTTGCATCACATTTGACCTAAAAAATTTTAGTAAAATCTAGAAGTGCAAGGACTGGCTGTTGTGCCACCTTCTTCTTCAATGTTTCAAAGGAATCATTTGCCTCCTTAGTCCAAGCAAATCTGCACTTTTGTCCTCCTTTTATAGTATCAAGCATGGGTGCACAAATATGACTAAACCCTCTTATAAACTTTCTGTAGAAGGTTGCTAACCCATGGAAACTTCTGACATCATTCATAGTCCTTGGAGTTGGCCAAGATAATATGGCACTTACCTTCTCCTTATCTATTTGCAGCTTGCCTTGTGAAATGACAAAACCCAAATATGTGATCTCCTCCTGCATGAACAAACACTTATCTAAATTTATCATCAACTGCTCTTTGTGTAACCTCTTGAGAACCAAATCTATATGTCTAAGATGTTCTTCCTTTGTGTTGCTGAAAATCAGAATGTCATCTAGATATACTATGACAAACTTTCCCATGAATTCTCTCAAAACCTCATTCATCAATCTCATAAAAGTACTAGGTGCATTAGATAAACCAAAAGGCATAACTTTCCACTTATACAACCCTTCATTGGTTTTGAATGTTGTTTTCCATTCATCTCTTGGCCTGATTCTAATCTGATGATAACCACTCTTCAAGTCTATTTTTGTAAAATACTTAGCACCTCCCAAACATTCAAGTAAATCCTCTATCCTAGGTATTGGAAACCTATACCTGATTGTGATCTTATTAATAGCCCTGGAATCTATGCAAAGCCTCCAAGTGCCTTCTTTCTTTAGTGCTAGTACAGCTGGTACTGCACATGGGCTTAACCTTTTACCAATCAGACCTGTGTCTAATAATTCCTCAATTTGTCTTGCTACTTCTGGATTCTCTTCTGGAGTTAGCTTATATGCTACTTTGTTTGGAAGTGTAGATCCTGGGATTTGATCTATGCAATGGCTGATATCCCTTATAGGTGGTAGGGATCTTGGCATTCCATCAGAGATGATGCCTTTATACTTATCCAATAACTCTTGGACAGCTGGGTCTATGAACATCTGCTTCTTCTCTTTCTTGACTTCTTGCTAATGTTCTCTATTCACTGTCAGACATGGAATTAGGGCATATGCAACTGCACCTTCTACTGCTACTTCTTTCATGAATTGTTTTCCTTCCATCAACATTACCTTCACCTCCTTTCCTTTTGATTTCTCCTCCTCTATCCATGGGATCAACTCTGTCACCATACCATCTTTGGTGATTGTATAGGTGTTCCTAACACCATCATGGTGTGCCTTCAAGTCATACTGCCATGGTCTTCCAAATAAAAGATGGCAAGCATCCATCTTGGTGATATCAAACAACAACTTGTCCTTATATGATCCAATCTGAAATTCTACCCAAGCCTGCTCTTCTACAACTGTTTGCTGACCTTGGGTAAGCCATGAGACCTTATATGGAGATGGGTGAGGCAATCTTCTAACATTAAGCTTTGTTACCATTTCATCAAATACAAAATTTTCAGTAGAACCAAAATCAATTAGAACTTTACATACCTTTTCTCCTGCCTTGCAATTAGTTTTGAAAAGAGACTTTCTTTGTGGGGGTTTTTTGTCAAGTACCTTCATGGTGGTCATTGTTCTCCTCATCATTAGAGATTCTCCACTCTCTGGATATCCATAATTGTCAGGAGCATTCACACTTTGAAAAGTGTTGAGCTTGTTGCACTTTGGCTATCAGGTTCTTGGATTAGATTCGTTCTCCTTTCTCCTATTGAACTTGTTGCCTTTTCTGGACATCTGCTGGCTATATGGCCTTCTTTATTATAGTTACAACATCTGATAGATCCTCTGCCCTGGGATCTTCCTCTGAAAGGTCTTCTGCCTCTAAAATTTCCTTGCTGATTGTAACTTCCTCTCTGGTTTTGACTATTATCCCCTTTACTATTGTCCTGATTGGATTCATTGTGATATCCAAATCCATGTCCTCTGCCTCTAAAAGGACCTCTTCCACCTCTTTGTTGTTTTCCTCTTTCCCTATTGTTCTGTTCTTGTCTTCTCTTTAACTTCTCTTCCACTTTCAATGCCAACTGAAAACATTTCTGAACTGTATCTGGGTTATGCAAATTTAAATCTTCCTGAATGTTGAACCTCAATCCGTTAAGGTATCTAGCTACCTTTTCTTCCTCATTTTCTTTTATCTTTGTCTTAACACAAAGCTTCATGAACTCTTCTATATATGAGCTGACATCTAGCTCCTTCTACTTCAAATTCTGTTTCCTCTTATGTAATTGGATGCTGTAATCCAATGGAACATAGGCTTCTTTCACTAAAGCCATCATCTTCTTCCATGTAGCAACTCTGCGCTTTCCTTCTTGTACTCTGTCATCTTGGATGAAATTCCACTAAGTTAATGCAGCCTCTTTCATCTTTGATTGGGCTATCTTTACCCTCTGGTGTTCTGGTATCTCCTCTATCTCAAAGAAATTATTTAGGGAGTCTATCCACTCCATCACCGAATCAGGATCCATCTTTCCTGTAAACACTGGCAAATCCAGTTTCACATCCATGGTTCTCCTCTCCATGGATTTGAGGTCATTAATCAAGGGTCTCTGGTCTGCAGGAACGTCTTCCTCATTCCACCTAGGGATCTCTTCTTCTTCCCTATGTTCTTCTTTACCAGAACCTACTCTGTCCCTCAACTTCTCCAACTCATTTTTCAATGCTTGATTCTGAGCCTTTACAGCAATGCTCTCTGCAATCTGCTTCTTTACTAGAACTGCCAACTCAGCGTTGGTCATCCTTGCCAGAATCTCTGATGTTCCTTCTTCATCTGACATCTTGTTGTCTTCTTATCTTTTCCAGAAGATCCTTCCTTTGCTTTGATACCACTATGATGCAGAGCCACAGCCGAAAACGTTCAATGGAATGGTGGAATTTGAAGTTTCTTATTTCATCGGTAAGAGCTAACAAATTTCCTCACCAACATACCCTATCAGCCTGATAATGACATTTGGTCCCTCCTGGATATTTCACCCCGATACCCATGAGCATTTTCATTTATGTGCCTATCGGCAAGACTTCGTCTATCGGTCTCACCAATCTCCGCTGTTCTGATGGCTATCGTCACAACGATGCATACAAATACTGACTTATTAGTACTGGTTTGCTACAGTGCTTGGTATACCGGTTCACCACCACGACCAGTCACAATTGTATCGGGCACTTGTATCTCCACCAATGTACATTTAAAATGTACATTCCTCAACATACAAACTCTAACCTCTTATCGCCGGTTCCTGTTACCTCCACTACCAGTCGCCTGATTATCTTTCGACAATGTATAAGCGCGATGTATATTTCTAATATACAAGCGCTAGATACAAACAAAACATACATTCACCGAATATTCCTTCAGAAATGCCCTCAATGTATGTTTGACCCGCTGACTACCTTTCTATAAAATCCTTTGTATCGGCGGAATGTATATTTGGACATACAATCAAATATACAACCACAAAATATACATCTGTGGAATATAGCTAGGAATATTCCCTCTGACAGCAGTTGACCATGGACTTTGCTTGTATCATCTCAATGTACATTCGGT
The DNA here is from genome assembly GCA_027924645.1 of Cunninghamia lanceolata. NCBI lineage: Eukaryota > Viridiplantae > Streptophyta > Pinopsida > Cupressales > Cupressaceae > Cunninghamia > Cunninghamia lanceolata. Next base: position 7,204,297 of record BSBN01000252.1, on the reverse strand, counting down.
ATATGCAAACTATAAGATGCATTTGATGGATACGCAGGATCTGTATCAAACATGCAAATGCAGTATACACACAAAATGTATACAAAGGGTGTATACACAGAACTTGTATGACCTGATGTATAATTGTGATATACACAGAGATTGTATATCGACACTTTACCAAATCCACAATATACAAGCCCGATATGCGAATGACGAATACAGGCGAAATGAACCTCGGATGCAAAAGCGATATACACATCAATTGTCCCCAACAAACAAAAGTGATATACACATCAATTGTATATCCAAACTATTTCACATTTGTACCTTCGAAACATGCATTTTTAGCATGTTTTAACACCCGATCTGTTTAGCGATATATGCACAGATACAAATGCGATATACACACAGACTGTATGTCACATACAAACACTATATCTACATCAAATGTACATTTCAACCAAAACCCACGAAACTTCACAAATTTTGCACAGAAAATGCTGAGGTCGAGCCGATCTATTTCCTGGGCAATCTTAACTTAGATTTTATCCTTCAAACCCTAGCACATGAGGATGCTAGGATAGATCATAGCATGCTATAAATCGATCCCAAAAACATGAAATGCAAAAATAGAAAAATGAAATTGCAAACTAAACTACTGTACATGTCCATTCCACCGATTCAGAGAATCAACCAGTGGAATGGATGAATGAATCCATTTCGCTGGCAAAATCAAAATCAACTCCACAGATAGATCGAAGATCAGACAAATGAAACAACAGGATCTTCTTTATTTCAATAACAGAAGTGCATACAAATATCACAGCCCCATTGTATCACAATGCTCAGTCTGATCTCCAAAACACAATGTCTTTGTTTCTCCTATGCAACTATCTCTCTAAAACAAACTAAGCTAGGTCATATATATCTACTCCTCACGAGTAGTACAGAGTCGATTCCCAGCAGCTGGGAGACTTCCAAGCAGCTGGGAGAGGACAGCTAGCATAACAAACTTCTAACTGACTTGCACATAAACCTAGATTGACTTAAAACATAAGAATTGGTCACATAGTACTATATTTGAACCTTATTCTATGGTTGTAGTGTATAATTATCTAAAAAGTCAACAATTGACACAATCATATGAAGAGGAAATGTGTCCTTGCATAAGTTGAATTTCAAGTCCAACCATTGAGCTCTGTGTGTATGCCTTACATACTCATAAACTATCTTTTCTTGAAAAATAGGCATAAATGCATATACTGATATTTCTTCACTAACCAATTCACACCTTTTTTCTTCTTTGCCATATTTTAGACTATATGCCACTATCTTATATTTTCCAAAAGGTACTAATTCATTTCCAATTGTATGTGCACTCTCCATGTGTACACAAGTTCTCAAACATTACAAACCACCGCAACTATCACATGTTCCATCCAAACATGATGTCTTATAAAACATTTGTCCATCTACCATTTCACAAAAAAATGCTTGAAATGAAATCTCTTGCAGATTTAGGTGGAGCCTCTATCATACACTCCTGCAAAACATCGTTAGTATGCAAAGATACACATATTTGTCGATAAACATCATAATGCATAGAAAATTCCATGTGAACTCTACAACAACTAGTTGTTCATGTGTGATTTATCTTGACATAAAAAGTTTTTTCCATTTCAAAATACCTTTGACTAATTTGAATTTGAGGATAAGTAGCTACAAATTTGGAGAAAAATTGTGTTTGAGTCATATCTAAAAAATGTTTTGGATGTGGCTCACAATTTTGACAACCAATTCTCTTTCTTACAAGATCTCTTTGATTGGGAGATACTCTTGTGTTATTGGACCAAAACTCCTCAATTAGGTATTTAAGGCTTCAACTATGGCTTTATCTTTCCATGGGAGTCTACTGAAAAATGCCCATAGTTCATTGCTATTCAGGTCCTCAATTCTTTCACGCCTCCCAATGGCTTTCATCAATTTTTTTCTATTTATCTGTAGTGCTTGACTTGTTTTTCTTATCAAGCAAGATTTTTTTGTTTGATTGCTCAAAATAGTTGATGTAATGACACATCATGTACAATTACTATCTTTGGTGTGTGAGGTGGAACCAATGTTTTTATATGCATTGATTAGATTTTTTACAATAGATTTTTCACTATTAGCACTTATTGTTCTTAGGCCAAGAATCTTCATGATTGGCCTAAACTTTAAATTTTTCATTATCTCAACATATAATTGACATCTTCCAATTTCACTTATATTTTGAAAAAACATGTTCCATATCTTATTCACACTTCTTCTACAAGTATGTTTGGGAATCTTATCAACCATTCGAAGTGTGAATATTCGAAATACCTTAGCATTGCTTAACATGCTCCTAGCTCTTTCCATTAAGGTTTGGTTCATTCTTTCTGCTACCCCATTTTGTTGGGGAGTATAAGGTGTTGTTTTCTGTCACACTATACCTGCATGCTTAAAAAATTCAACAAATTTCTTTGAACAATATTGAACAATGTATCTTGTTATTACTTTAGAATATTCTCATCAATTTCAATCAAAAACTTAGGCTTTTTATGCAAAATTCTAGGAGGTTTTCTCAATGGAAAACATGATTCACAAGATAAATTTTGATCACTAAACACTTGATCGATTGGTGTATCATCTCTACAACATTTGTAAATGCATCATAATTTTCAATTGGAGATTGAACATTTTCTACATTATCGAATTGAGATGGCAAACATGGCATACCTTCAAGTTCTCCCACATTCAATTTTTTACTTGCACAAATTTTTTTCATTCATTCCCTTTGTTTCTCCAATTCCTTCTCTCTCTTCAATGCATCATCACCCAATTCAATCGGCAAAGGCGGTTCACCTTCATTTGTGAAGTTTAATTACTTATTGTCATGAAGTTGTCTCATTTTTTCTCTTTTCTTTGCATTCTCAACTTCATGCTCCTCTGGTGTTAGAGTTTTTTCTCATTTCATTGGTATTGTATTGACTTCTATATCACTCTAAAACAATGGTCAAAAGAACACAAAAAAAATCTAATAATTTATCAAGTTATAATACAATTTACATGAAAAATTACATTGTTTTTATCAATGTAAAACAAAAAACTAGTTAAATTATTCAATCTAGTGTTGTAATCCCTCAAAACATGAAAACATTGCTTTCTTGATATTAGTTTTTAATTTAAAATATGTAATTGGAATCTTGTGCATCGAAACAAGAACAAAAATTGCATCAATTTTGTCAACCAATGATGGGAGAACCTCAAAATCATGAAAAGTCTTTCAATGTCAGAAAAAACACATAACAGGGAATAAAATAGAGCATGTGCACCAAAAATCACGTGGCATGCCTTTCTGTAGGTCATAAGACATCATTTTAACTAGTTCAAAACACTCTCACGTTATAACATGAGCGTGTTCTAAACTAGCTAAAATGTTATTTATCATCCTCTCTTCTACTATTTCACAAACTCTCTCTCTCTCTAGATATCTTTTTCTAACCCTAACCCCTAAACCTTTATATCCTTATCTCTATCATCCTTCTATCTCTCATTTCCCTAAATATGCCCACCCCACACTTAGGGTAGGTCTAAGTTCCCTAGACCCCAACCTCTCTCTCTCTCTCTAAATCCTAAACCTTTAAAACCTAAACCCTAACCCCTAAACCTTAAACTTAAGCAACCCTAAACCATCTAGCTCTCAATCTCTCTCCCTATGTCTCTGGACATCCCCCTCACTCTCTATCTACCTATCTCTACTCTAAACCCCTAAACCCTAAACCCTAACCCCTAACCCAGGCTAAACCCTAAACCCAAGCAACCCTAAACATCTATCTCTCTATCTCTCCCCTATCTCCCTACCTCTATCATCCCTCTACCTCTCAATCTCTCTCCCTATGTCTCTAGACATCTCCCTCACTCTCTATCTTCATTTCTCTCCCCTTTATCTCCTCTATCTCTTCCTATCAGTCCTCTCTCTCTCTCTCTAAACCCTAATCCCCTAAACCCTAAACCCCCAAATCCTAACCCCTAACCCCTCAACCCTAAGCCTGAGTAACCCTAAACCCTAACCCCTAACCCATAAACCCTAAACCCTAAACCTCAGCAACCCTAAAACTCTATCTCCATATCTCTCCCCAATCTCCCTATCTCTATCATCCCTCTACCTCTCAATCTCTCTCCCTATGTCTCTGGACATCTCTCTTACTCTCTATCTCCCTATCTCTCCCCTTTATCTCCTCTATCTCTCCCTATCGGTCCTCTCTCTCTAAACCCTTAAACCCCTAAACCCTAAACCCAAGCAATCCTAAAACTTTATCTCCCTATCTCCCCCTACTTCTCTATCTCTATCACGTCCCTCTACCTCTCAATCTCTCTACCTATGTCTCTGGACATATTCCTCACTCTCTATCTCCCTATCTCTCCCCTTTGTCTCATCTATCTCTCCCTATAAGTCCTCTCTCTCTAAACCCTAAAACCTTTACACCTAACCCCTAAACCCTAACCCCTAACCCGTAAACTCTAAACCTGAGAAACCCTAAACCCTAAATAATGCCCCTAACCCCTAAACCTATATCTTTCTATCTCTCCCCTATCTCCCTATTTATATCATCCCTCTACCTCTCAATCTCTCTCCTTATGTCTTTAGACACATCTCTCACTCTATATCTCCCTATCTTTCATATCTCTCTCTAAACCCTAAACCTGAGCAACCCTAATCCCTAAACCCTAAATAATGCCCCTAAACACTAACCCCTAAACCCTAAACCCCTAAACCCTAAATCCTAAATAATGACCCTAAACCCTAAACCCTAAACCCAAGTAACCCTAAACCTCTATCTCCCTATCTCTCCTCTATCTCCCTATCTCTATCGTCCCTCTATTGTTGGGATAAGTTGCCATTAACTTGCAATCCTAACCAATTCATGTGTCTCCAAAGTTCTTCGAATGTGTTCCCCAACACATTGGGACTTTGAGAGATTAATTATATCACTTTGACTTTTACAATTAAGTTCTAAATGGATAATGTCAAACTTGGGTGCGCACTTTGAGATGGGAGCCATGAAGACCTTGTTGACTTCTCCTAAGTCTAAAAATAGAGTTTGATAACTCCTAGTGAGCGGGTGTTAGACTTGGTCATCCCCTTTTCATGGGGACTTATATTTAGACTTGGAGTTGTGTTGTTTTATGTACATGAGTGGATAATGTTGAGACAACTTGCATGGATATAATGTTGGAGTTAACTATAGTGTTAGAGATGCATGAATTGGATATTGCTTGCATGTGGTTAGAATAGCTTGCATGGACTTGCATGTTTTTGCATGTAGCTTACATGTACTTGCATGTTGTTGCATGATGTTGCACATTACTTGCATGTACTTGCATGTTGTTGCATGTTGCTTAGATGTGCTTGCATGTTGTTGCATGTTGTTGCATGTCACTTGCATGTGCTTGCATGTTGTTGCATGTCACTCGTATGGACCTGTATGACATTGCATGTTGTTGCATGTCACTTGCATGTGCTTGCATGTTGTTGCATGTCACTCCTATGGACTTGTATGACCTTGCATGTTCTTGCATGTCAATTATATGACCTTGCATGTAGTTGCATGTCAGTTTTGTGAGTTTACTTGCAAAACACTACAACTCTAAAAACTTGCAGGATGGTACATCTTAGTGATTCAAGAAATGGGTATCAGTTGCATGTTGTTGAAAATGCTTGCATGTCAGTTGCATGTCAGTTTTAAGATATTACTTACAGGCCACTCCAACTCCTAAAAGCTGCAGGATGGTACATCTCAGTGTTTCAAGTAATGGGTATCAGTTACATGTTGGATCTAGTGTTTGCATGTCACTTGCATGTATAGAACAAGATAATTCAAAATAACCTTGGGGACATCAATCTTGCATGTTGTTTGCATGAAATTGATGTGTATTGAACACTTCAGTCAATAGAAAGTATTGGGAAAATATGGACGTCCAATTGGAAGACTTTTTGTTGTTTCTTTTATTTGGTGATATGTTTGATGTTGGCACAACTATATTTAGCCATCTTGGGTGCCCACATCATGAAGGGGTGGTTAACTCAAAGCTTGGACATTGTTCAAGTTCAGTCTTCTCAATTTAGAGTGCTTGGTTTTTGCATGAGCTTTGGAAGCTATGTTATCAACTACAATTTATTGTATTTTCAGTTTCAAGCTTTTGAATTAAGAAACTTTTTGAATTAATTGTAAACCCCGTACATTTTCCAAAGAGTTGATTTCAGAAAAAAAGAGTTAGAAGAAAAAAGCAAAAAAAAATTGTAAAGACTTAGAGAAAAAAGCAAGAAGCTTTTATGTGAAGTAAATCAAGGACTTAGAGAAATTTCAGTATTGAATGTAATCTTTTCCAAAGAGATTTAATATGAGTAGGAAACATTTTTGAGTGTGGAGTTTTTTCCTGAAAGGGTTTCTCCATGTAAATACTTTGCAAGCTTCTTCTCTTCTATTCTCTTCTCTTCTACATTGGAGTGAAAGTGTAAATCACTTGTTCATTAATTCTTACAAATTAATCTTTATTTTATCTTTGCATACACAAAATTTTAAATATTATAGCAGCAGTTCTACCTTCAACTTTCAACATTTGGTATTAGAGCTAGCGGTTGTGTAGAATGAGGGATGCCTTTCTCTTAAAGTGTTGAAGGTTTTTTGGCTGCAATGGGAGCTTCATTTTTGTAGGTTTTTTAGATCTGTGAAGGAGATTGTGTACAATGGGTTCTACCTCTCGTATGGATGTTGAGAAATTCAATGGATCATGCTACGAGATGTGGAAATTTAAAATGGAAGATCTCTTGGAAGAAAGAGAACAATGGGTTGTTGTTTCAAATGAAAAGAGTCCTACAACTATGAAAGATGAATGGTTGAAACTTGATAAAAAAGAATGAGGAACCATAAGGTTGTGCCTTGCAGATGTTGTCCTCTTGAATTTGTCTTCTAAAGATACAACATACAAGCTATGGAAGAGGATAGGTGATATTTATCAAACCAAAAGTTTAACAAATAAGTTATACCTCAAAAGACAGTTGTATTCATTAAAAATGAAGAATGGAGATTCTATTGCAAACCATTTGAATGCATTTAATTTTATTATAGGTCAGCTTGCATCTATAGATTTTAGTCTTGATGAAGAGGATAAGTGTATCTTGTTATTATGTTCTTTACCAAAATCTTGAGAAAATTTAATTATTGCTATCAGTGGTAGTGGTACAAATCCAAAGATGGACAGTCTCATTGCTACACTTCTTTCAGAAGAAATGAGAAGAAAATCCAAAAATGGTGGATCCCAAGATGCCTTACATGTAATGGGTAGAACTAAGGAAAAGACACCCAAAGGCAATAAGAAGAAGGATAAGTCTAAAGGTCATTCTAAAACCCCTTTTGGTAAGAGCAAGGTAAAATGTTGGAATTGTGGCAAACGGGGACATGTGAAGAAAGATTGAAAAGAAAGAAAAAGAGTTCTAACTCTTCCACTGAAAAATACTCGGAGGATGGTGAAAATGATGCATTAATTATTTTAGCTGACACAATAAGTAATGATGCTTGGCTTATTGATTCAGGTTGCTCCTATCATATGACTCCCAACAAGGAGTGGTTCTCAAAATATTCAGCATATGATGGAGGTGAAGTTTTCCTTGGTGACAATAGTACAAAATAGATAATTGGCAAAGGAAAGGTAAAGTTGTATTTCAATGATGGAAGGGTTAAAACCCTTCATGATGTTTTGCATATTCTAGGACTAGCAAGAAACTTACTTTCTCTATCAAAGTTAAATGATTCCAGAATGAATGTGACATTTGATAAGTCTGGTTGTAGGTTCATAAGAGGGAATTGGGTGGTTGCTAAAGGATCTCAGATGGGAAACTTGTTTAGATTAAATGCATCTACTTTGAATAATTCAGCCAATGTAATAGACACTAAAAATACATGTATGTTGTGGCACCATAGATTGGGCCACATCAATGAAAAAGGTCTTAGGACCATTATTAATAAAAAAAATTGGTTGACAGTATTTCAAATTATTATGTTGGCAAAAATGATTTATGTGAGCATTGTGTGTTTGGTAATCATAGTAGATCTTCATTTCCTAGTGAAACAAATAATGCAAAGAGTTTATTAGAGATTATACATTCAGATGTTTTTGGACCTATGGATGTTGAATCTTTTGCAAAATCTTGATATTATGTCACATTCATTGATGATGTATCAAGATACACTTGGATTTATTTTATGAATGCAAAATCTAAAGTTTTCACTAAGTTTAAAGAATTTAAGGCCTTAGTTGAGAAGCAAACAGATTGTAAAATAAAGGTGTTGAGATTAGATATTGGTGGTGAATATTGTTCAAAGAAATTTGATGAATTTTGTAAGCATGCAAGTATTTTGAGACAGAAAACAACACCTTATCCTCCCCAACAAAATGGGGTAGCAGAAAGAATGAACTGAACCTTAATGGAAAGAGCTAGGAGCATGTTAAGCAATGCGAAGCTAGATCAGTGTTTTTGGGCTAAGGCTATAAGTACTTCTTGTTATTTAATTAATAGATCTCCTTGCTCTATTCTTGAAGATAAGACTCCTTATGAAATGTGGTTAAAAATAAAACCTTCTATTTCACATTTAAGGATATTTGGTTGTGAGGCTTTTGTTCATGTGCCTAAAGAGAAAAGAACTAAATTGGATCCAAAAGCTCAAAAATGCATCTTTGTAGGTTATGGTGAGAATGTAAAAGGTTACAAACTATGGAACCCTCTAACCAAGAAAATGATTTTATCAAGAGATGTTATTTTTGGAGAGTTTAGAGCTTATGAAGGTGAGGAACAACCAAAGGAACAAGAAAAAGGAAAAATAGTGTATTTTGAAACACACATAAATAAGCAAGAAGATGCACATGTTGAAGAACAAATAGATGGGTTTGGGAGTGGAGAAGAAGAAGAGAGTTTAGGGAATTTAGATAATGATGTTTAGGATGAGCATATAGAAGAACATACATAGCATCTAACTCCTATTGTAAGAAAATCCACAAGGCAATGGAATCCAATTGATAGGTATAGCCCTCCTAATTTTTGTTATATATTTTCTTTATTGAGTACTAATGATGAACCTAGATCTCTCAGGGAGGCTCTTTCTTCAGAAGAAAGTGAGTCTTGGTTGCAAGCTATGTATGAGGAAATGAATTCCTTGGACACTTGTGACACTTGGGATCTTGTGCATTTGCCCAAAGGAAGAAAGCCAATTGGTTCTAAGTGGGTTTATAAAAAGAAATTGGTACAGATGGTAATCTAGAATGGTACAAGGCTAGATTGGTATCCAAGGGCTACTCCTAGAGAGAGGGCATTAATTTTAATGAAATTCTCTCTCCAGTTGCTAAATTAACTTCTATTAGATTCCTTTTGTCTATTGCTACAAGTTTTGATTTTGAGATAGAGCAAATGGATGTTAAAACTACTTTCTTGCATGGGGATCTTGAAGAGGAGATTTATATGAGGCAACCTGATGGTTTTGTTGTTAAAGGGAAAGAAGACTTGGTTTGCAAATTAAAAAGATCTTTGTATGGTTTGAAACAATCACCTAGAATGTGGTATCAAAAGTTTGATGTTTTTGCATTAAAAGTTGGTTTTGTTAGAAGCGAAGAAGATCATTGTGTTTATCTTAAGATTATTGATGATCAGGTTCTAATTATTGTCTTGTATGTTGATGACATCTTGTTTATTGGAAACAACAAGGAAATGATTAGAGAGCTTAAAACTCATCTTTCTAAATCTTTTGCTATGAAGGACTTAGGGGCTGCATAATACATTCTTGGAATGGAGATCAAGAAGGATCATGTTCACATAAAACTATGTTTAAGTCAGAGTAAGTATGTTGATACAATTTTACAAAGATTTAATATGCATGATTGCAAACCAGTTAGCATTCCTTTTCCTGTTGGTACTAAGCTAAAATTAGACATGTGTCCTACCACTGATGATTCATTTGAAGAGATATCTAATGTTCCTTATGCTAGTGCTATTGGTAGTTTAATGTATACAATGGTTTGCACTAGACCAGTTATTGCACAAGCAGTGGGAGTTTTAAGTAGGTTTATGTCTAACCCTGGTAAAGAAAATTGGAGTTATGTTAAGAGGGTGTTTAGATATTTGTGAGGAACTTCTGATTATTGTTTGCTTGTCATGGTATTGATAGTCTTGATAGATCATTGGGCATACAGGGTTTTGTTGATTCTGATTGGGCAGGTGACTTGGATAGTTGAATGTCCACAAGTGGCTATTTGTTTACTTTGTTTGGAGCTGCGGTAAGTTGGATGAGTAAGAGGTAACCCATGTTTGCTTTATCTACTATAGAAGTAGAGTATATGGCTGCTACACATGCCTCCAAAGAGGCAGTTTGGTTACAGAGACTTGGGAAAGGTATTGGTTTTGATTGCAGAATAGTAAGACTTAATTGTGATAGTTAGAGTGCCATTTGTTTAGCCAAAAATCCTATGTATCATACTTGTACTAAGCATGTTGATGTTTAGTATCACTTTGTGTGAGAAATGGTTGAGAATGGTGAGGTTTTGATTGAAAAAGTTGACACTTTGGTTAATGCTGTAGATTATCTTACGAAGCCAATTACTACAGATAAGTTCTCTTAGTGCAGGAAAGCCATTGGCCTTAATCACTATAGTTGATTTAAAGTTTAAATTATATCATTTAGAGTTATTGCAATGTAAAATGTCAAGTGGAAAAATGTTGGGATAAGTTGCCATTAACTTGCAATCCTAACCAATTCATGTGTCTCCAAAGTTCTTGGAATGTGTTCCCGAACACATTAGGACTTTGAGAGATTAATTATTTATTAATTATATCACTTTGACTTTTGCAATTAAGTTCTAAATGGATAATGTCAAACTTGGGCACCCACTTTGAGATGGAAGCCATGAAGACCTTGTTGGCTTCTCCTAAGCCTAAAAATAGAGTTTGATAACTCCTAGTGAGTGGGAGTTAGACTTGGGCGTCCCCTTTTCATGTGGACTTATATTTAGACTTGGAGTTGTGTTTTTTTATGTACATGAGTGGATAATGTTGAGACACCTTGTATGGATATAATGTTGGACTTAAATACAGTGTTAGAAATGCATGAATTGGATATTGCTTGCATGTGGTCAAAATAGCTTGCATGGACTTGCATGTTTTTGCATGTAACTTACATGTACTTGGATGTTGTTGCATGTTGTTGCATGTTACTTGCATGTACTTGCATGTTGTTGCATGTTGTTGCATGTTTCTCATATGGACTTGCATGTTGTTGCATATCACTTACATGTGCTTGCATATTGTTGCATGTCACTTGCATGTGCTTGCATGTTGTTGCATGTCACTTGCATGTGCTTGCATATTGTTGCATGTCACTCCTATGGACTTGTATGACCTTGTATGTTGTTGCATGTCACTTGCATGTGCTTGCATGTTGTTGCATGTCACTTACATGTGATTGCATGTTGTTGCATGTCACTCCTATGGACTTGTATGACCTTGCATGTTCTTGCATGTCAATTATATGATCTTGCATGTAGTTGCATGTCAGTTTTGTGAGTTTACTTGCAAAACACTCTAACTCTAGAAACTTGCAGAATGGTACATCTCAATGATTCAGGAAATGGGTATCAGTTGCGTGTCATTGAAAATGCTTGCATGTCAGTTGCATGTTATTTTTAAGATATTACTTGTAGGACACTCCAACTCCTAACATTTGCAGGATGGTACATCTTAGTGTTTCAAGTAATGGGTATCAGTTGCATGTTGGATCCGGTGTTTACATTCACTTGCATGTATAGAACAAGATAATTTAGAATAACCTTGGGGACATCAATCTTGCATGTTGTTTGCATGAAATTGATGTGTATTGATCACTTCAGTCAATAGAAAGTCATGGGCAAATATGGATGCCCAATTGGAAGACTTTTTGTTGTTTTTATTTGGTGATATGTTTGATGTTGGCATAACTATATTTAGCCATCTTGGGCACCCACATCATGAAGGGGCAATTAACTAAAAGCTTGGATATTGTTTGAGTTCAGTCTTCTCAATTTAGAGTGCTTGGTTTTTGCATGAGCTTTGGAAGCTATGTTATCAACTACAATTTATTATATTTTGAGTTTCAAGCTTTGAATTAAGAAGCTCTTGAATTAAATGAGGCTTCTTGAATTAATTGTAAACTCCATACATTTTCTAGAGAATTGATTTGAGAAAAAAAATTAGAAGAAAAAAGCAAAAATTTTTTGTAAAGACTTAGAGAAAAAAACAAGAAGCTTTTTTGTGAAGTGCATCAAGGACTTAGAGGAATTTCAGTATTGAATGTAATCTTTTCCAAAGAGATTTAATACAAGAAGGAAACATCTTTGAGTGTGGAGTTTTTTCCCGAAAGGGTTTCTCCATGTAAATACATTGCAAGCTTCTTCTCTTCTATTCTCTTCTCTTCTACATTGGATTGAAAGTGCAAATCACTTGTTCATTAATTGTTACAAATTAATCTTTATTTCATCTTTGTATACACAAAATTTTAAAGTTTATAGTAGTAGTTCTACCTTCAATTTTCAACATTTACCTCTCAATCTCTTTCCCTATGTCTCTGAACATGCCCCTTACTCTCTATCTTCCTATCTCTCCCCTTTGTCTCCTCTCTCTCTATCTATCTATCTAGTTATCTCTCTATCTCTCTCTCTTTCTATCTCTCTCTATCTCTCCCTAAATCCTAAACCCCTAAACCCTAAATAATACCTGTAAACCCTAAACCTCTATCTCCCTATCTCTCCCCTATCTCCCTATCTCTATCGTCCCTCTACCTCTCATTCTCTCTCCCTATGTCTCTAGGCATCCCCTATTGGTATGTGGCGACTGATCATGCAAGTATTGTACACTTGTAATGTATCCTCGCCAGGGTTAAAAAAAAATTTCCTCTTTTTTGCTCGTTCGAAGTTGGTTGTTAATTTTTGTTAACCGAAAAAAGAAAAATGACATTGTAAAACCCTAATTCTAGAAGCTTCCAAAAAGCTTGTTATAAGTGGTTGGGATGTATGTTGCGGTGGGATTTTGATATTGTATTGTAGTATTTGCAGTGGTATTGAGTTGCAAGGATTGTTAGTTGTAATCAATTTGATTTACTGGATAATAATATTGGACTCTCTGTTGGTGGATGTAGCCGGAGTTTGGGTGAACCATGTTAAAACTTGTCTCTCACCGTTATTATTTATGTGTATTTTCATTCCTTTGTTTAATCTTTATTTGCATTTAATTGATATCTTTTGCATGCAATTCCTAACAAGTGGTATCAGAGAGGGTTGTGTTCGATTATCATCTACACGAAGGTCTCACGGTTGAGTGGGAGTCTCACGGTTGAGTGGGAGCAATGGCGGACGAGGGTAAATTGAAGCTAGATAAATTTAATGGGTAGAACTATCAGTTATGAAAGATACAGATGGAGGATTATCTCTATCAGAAGGATTTATGGAGGCCGTTAAAAGGAATAGCCAAGAAACCGGCAACAATGACTGATGAGGATTGGAATCTTCTAGATAGAAAGGCATTGGGAACCATTCAGTTGTGTCTAGCACCATCTGTGGCTTTCAATATAATAGAAGTGAAGACAACAGATGAACTGGTGAAAACTTTAGCTAAATTATATGAAAAAAGCTTAGCCTCAAATAAGGTATTTCTAATGAGGTGTTTGTTTAATCTAGAAATGATTGAAGGTGGATCTGTGATAGATCATTTAAATGAATTTAATACAATTACCAGTCAGTTAACTTCTGTAAAAGTGAAATTTGATGAAGAGGTGAGGGCTCTCTTAGTTTTATGTTCTTTGCTAGAAAGTTGGAATAGCTTGGTAATGGTTGTAACTTTGTCTCTAGTTCAAATACTTTGAAATTTGATGATGTTTTTGGTGTTATCATTAGCAAAGAAATGCAATGAAAAAGCTCAGGAGGGTCTACATTAGGTAGTGTTTTGAATGCAGAAACCAGGGGCAGATCAAAGGAGAGAGGAAAAGGCTCTAGAGGTCATAGGAAGTCATGAGGAAGATCAAAGGATAAGAGGTCCCAATCCAGAGGATAGAAGGATTGCTGGTACTGTGGGAAACCAGGTCATCTAAAGAAAGTTTGCTGGTCACAGAAGAATAAAGGAGACAAACAGGAAGGCAATAAGGAAGCAAATGTGGTAAGTAATAAATATGAAGATGATGTTTTGATTCTTTCCCTAGATAATGCTGATGATTCATGGGTTTTAGATTCAAGGGCCTCATTTCATGCTATGCCCCATAGAAGTTATTTTCTTGATTATGTCCAAGGAGATTTTGGGCTAGTTTATTTGGGAGATAATGAACCTTGTCAGATTGTTGGAAAGGGAAGAATTAAGATTAAGTTGTAGAATGAGAATCATTGGTCACTACAAGAGGTAAGGCATGTTCCAAGGTTGGGTAGGAATTTAATTTCAGTAGGGCAGCTAGTTGATGAAGGTTGCATAGTTACTTTCAATGATAAAAATTGGAAGGTTTCAAGAGGTGCCTTAATAGTAGAAATAGGTGTGAAAGTCGGCACCTTATATCTTTGTATAGGTCATACCATTCCTTCTACTTTAGTTGTTGAAGAGAAAAATCAAACAGGTTCAGGAACAATTGTTGTGGGTTCGTAGGAAGAGACTGAAATAGTTGCTGCAAGTTCTAAGACAACACTATGGCATAACAAACTTGGGCATATAAGTGAAAAAGGTATGAAGGTACTTCATTCTAAGAAAGTTTTACCATGTCTGAAATGTATTAATATGGATTTCTGTGAAAGTTGTGTGTATGGAAAACAAAAGAGAGTTAGTTTTATCAAGGATGGGAAGCAAAAGAGAGATGAAAAGCTAGAGCTTGTGCATATAGATGTATGGGGACCAACTCAGGTATCTTCTCTCGATGGCTCTCGATATTACGTTACATTCATATATGATGCAACTAGGAAGGTTTGGATTTATTTCCTTAGGCAGAAATCTGATGTATTTGAAACATTTAAGAAATGGAGAAGCTTGGTTGAGAATGAGACAGGTAAAAGATTAAAATGTCTCAGATCTGATAATGGTGGTGAGTATTGCAGCAAAGAATTTGAGGATTATTGTTCCTTTAATGGAATTCGTCGGTAGAAAATGGTTCCAGGGACTCCACAGGAGAATGTAGTGGTTGAGCGGATGAATAGGACAATAATGGAGCGTGCAAGGACCATGAGATTGCATGTTGGGCTGCCTTTAAACATGTGGGTAGAGGCTGTCAATATAGTTGTATATTTAATTAATAGAGGTCCTTCAGTTCCTTTGGGTTGTGGTATTCCATAGGAAGCATGGAGAGGTAATAAGATGAGTTATTTTTTTCTCAAAACCTTCGAATGTGAAGCATTTGCACATGTAGATTCTAAAAATTTAACCAAGCTGGATGCAAAATTAAAAAAGTGTATCTTCATTGGATATGGTATTGATGAATTTGGTTATAGGCTTTGGGATGTTGAAAATCTAAAAATTGTGAGAAGCAGGGATTTTGTATTCAATGAGAAGGTGTTGTACAAAGATTAGTTACAGTAGCATGAGAAGAAAGGAAAAGATTTTGTGGTACTAGATGATACTCCAAATAGTGATGTTCAAGTGGTTCCTCATGCTCCACAACAACAACAAGAAATACCACAAACTCCAGTGAATGTTAGATGGTCAACAAGGCTAAGTAGAGCTCCTGAAAGGTTTTCTCCCTCTTTGTATTCTATTTTGTTAACAGATGATAATGAACCAGAAGGGTATGATGAAGCTATGCAGGTGGATACACAGGTTTAGTGGGAGCATGCAATGAAAGAAGAAATAGACTCCTTGCTAAAAATCAGACTTGGGAATTATGTAAGTTAGCTACAGGTAAAAAGACTTTACCAAACAAATGGGTTTATAGGTTGAAAGAGGAAGATGGAGGTAAGAAAAAATTTAAAGCCAAGTTAGTTGTAAAAGGATTTGCACAGAAAAAGAGCATTAATTTTGATGAGATTTTTTCTCCGATTGTTAAGATGACTTCTATTCGTACTATTTTAAGTATTGTGGTTGCTGAAGATTTATATTTGGAACAGTTATATGTGAAAACTGTCTTTCTCCATAGTGATTTGGAGGAGGAGATATATATGGAACAACCACAAGGATTTGAGGTCAAAGGTAAGGAGAAATTGGTGTGCAAATTGAAGAGGAGTTTATATGGCCTGAAACAAGCACCTCGGCAATGGTATTTAAAATTTGATAGTTTTATGGCTAAGCAAGGCTACAGCTGGTGTAATTCTAACCATTGTGTTTATTTTAAGAGGTTGGATAATGACAGCTACATTATTTTATGTTTATATGTTGATGACATGCTTGTAGTAGGGTCTAACATGGATCACATAAGAGAGTTAAAAAAGTAGTTAGCACAATCATTTGCTATGAAGGATTTGGGGGCAATAAAACAAATCCTTGGTATGAAAATTTGTAGAGATGGGAAGAACAAAAAATTGACTCTATCTCAAGCTGATTATGTTGAAAAGGTGTTGCAGAGATTCCATATAGATAATACAAAAGTTGTCAGCACACCTTTGCCTAGTCATTTGAAATTGACTATGAGATGTGTCCTAAGATATAAGAGGAGGAAGAAAAAATGTCCAAGGTACCATATGCTTCAACTGTAGGAAGTTTAATGTATGCCATGGTATGAACAAGACCAGATATTGTACATGTTGTAAGAGTCATAAGTAGGTATATAAGTACTCCCAGATTAGAGCATCAGAATGCGGTAAAATAGATTCTCAGATATTTGAGAGGTACATCCAATAAACATTTATGTTTTGGGGGCTCTAATACTGATTTAGCAAGCTATGTGGACTCAAATTTGGCAAGAGATATTGATACCAAGCGGAGTACTATAGGTTATGTCTTTACTGTAGGTGGGACAGCAGTGAGTTGGATCTCCAGGTTGCAAAAGGTGGTTGCTTTATCCACCATAGATGCAGAGTATGTAGTTGCAACAAAGGAAAGCAAGGAGATGATATGGCTACAATCTTTCATGGAAGAATTGGGCAAACAACAGGCTAACATTTATTTGTTTACAGACAGCTAGAGTACCATACATCTTGCAAATAATTTTGCCTTGCATTCAAAGACCAAACACATACAGCTAAAGGTATCACTTCATCTGGTCGGTGTTGGATGATGGATAGTTACGGCTGGAAAAGATACATACAGATGAAAATCCAGTGGATATGTTTATGAAGGCAGTAACAAGGGAGAAGTTGAGCTCCTCTTCAGCTTCAGTTGGTCTTCACGACTGAAAACAATAAAATCAGAACATCAAAGTCCAGGGTGCTTATTTCATGTGGGAGTTGCACGCACAACGGTGTCATCCAGGATCAGTCTCCAAGTGGGAGATTTTTTAGTGTGGAGTCTGATTAGTCTCCAAGTGGGAGATTGTTGCTATGTGGTGACTAATCATACAAGTATTGTACACTCGTAATGTATCCTTGTCGGGGTTCAGGGTCAGTTGTGAATTTTTGTTAACCGACAAAAGAAAAATGACATTGTAAAACCCTAATTCTAGAAGCTTCCAAAAAGCTTGTTATAAGCGGTTGGGATGTATGTTACAGGTGGGATTTCGATATTGTATTGTAGCATTTGCAGCGGTATTGAGTTGCAAGGATTGCTGGTTGTAATCGGTTTGATTTAGTAGATAATAATATTGGACTCTCTATTGGTGGATGTAGCCCAAGTTTGGGTGAACCACGTTAAAACTTGTCTCTCACTGTTACTATTTCTATGTATTTTCATTCCTCTGTTTAATATTTATTTACATTTAATTGATATCTTCTACATGAAATTCCTAACATCTCCCTCACTCTCTATCTCTCTATCTCTCCCCTATGTCTCCTCTATCTCTCCCTATCTCTCCCTATTTGTCTCCTCTCTCTCTACCTATCTATCTCTCCCTATCTCCCTATCTCTCGCCTCTCTCTCCCCTATCATTCCTCTATCTCCCTATCTCTCCTCTCTATCTCCCCATTCTCTCCCTCCCTCTCCCTCTTTCTCTTCCTCTCCCTCTCCCTCATCGACAAAGGAAATGGAAACAAGAGGTTATGTGCAGGATCATGATGGGCCAAACTATACCTCTAAGTGGCAATGAAAATACAAAAAATCAGACTTAATCAAGTTCATGTGAAAATTTGAATGGATTATCTACACAATTTGAAAAATATGTAAGAACAAAATTTGTAGAGAATTGAATCTAGTTTATGGGCTACTATTTTTGTTTAACTAAATTTACTTAGTGAAAAATGAATATTTCAATGAACAACTATTAAATTTTTGAGAAAAAAATAAAAAGTGGGTGTCATTCCAACCAACTTAACTATGAGCAAAAAAAAAATTGAAACTTTCAAAATAAGTAGAGGACTCATGCCTGGATGTGATGCATATTCCAATAAAATAATTAGTTATGATTTTTTTACTGTGACTTTTTTAAAAACTAAAAAGTAATTTTCCAACCAACCTAACTCGATAAAAAAAATTGAAATTCAATTTTTTTTAACTTATAGCCAGAAAAGCATAGTGTGATGCAAGTTTCAAATCTCAAAAAGGTGAAATGGTTTGAAAGTTATGGATGTTTTTCAATCAGTGTGTCCATCAGGATTTCAGACACACACTATATAGAAAATTATTAATAATTACTTAATAAAATGATAACCAAACAAATCTTATATTTTTACAAAGATGACAATTTCTTCTATAAACCCTTTTTGTTTTATCAATTTTGCATAAAAAAAAATTGTCAGCACGAAGGGGGAAGTTTGAAGGAGTGAAACCTGGAAAAACGTTAGAATTGAGAGAAAGTCAACTATGACTATCCCAAGCCTACATACAAGGCAAAACTAAAGCAAAACAAATATCCATTATTAACAGATATATGTTTTGCTTCAATAAAATATCTTTTTCCCTTATTTATGTTTTGTAAAATGGATATCTATTTTAGGTTGCCCAAAATAGATATCTGTTTTGCAAAACAGATATCCATTTTAGGTTGCCCAAAACGGATATCCATTTTGCTTTACCCAATTATTTTCATTATTTTTTAGTTTGTTGTCTTAGATTAAGTTATAGTTCATTTTATTGTTCTTTAAGTTAAGATTCTAAATAATTGTATTCTTTCATACCAAATGTTGGGACTAAGGAACCATGTTGTAATTGGCCAACATACTATGATAGAGGAGTAACTTAAATAATATTATCAAAGACAATGATACAAATGTATTATCTATATAGTAACATTTAAGGAAGCTCATGATAGTATATAAAACCAAAAGAAACAATATGGGACACTAGATTTTATGTTAGAAACCCTTATACGAGAAAACCTAGTAGTAAAAGATAGTTACCATTATATTATTTAGAATCCATTGATTTAATAGAAGAATTCTTTTGATAGAGTTGATATCTACATGCTTATAGCATACTTTTCTTCAATGTTTCTCACATCCAACACCTAACTAATCACAATCCAACCATTCTCCATTCACATGAGTAGATAGGTATATGCATCATCACAGAATACCAATTGTCTAACTATCCAACCAACCCATGGAATACCAAGAGTCAAAAAGCTATATGTTGACCATATCATAAAATCAATATATCACCAAACATGACGCCTCCATGTGGATAATCATTATAGATGGCTATATGTTGTTACACATTAAATATCAATAGTTTATTACTAACTATAGTCAATGTATTCATGTCTTCTTGTATAACCACCACTACCAACCATAAGCTTGTGGTAACACATACAACCATCTAACCAATTCTTTCAACTTGTAGTTTCGTAGAACATTCTCTTAACATAACCAAGCCTCTAGATTGTTCCACATGAACTTCAACTCTGCTACAAGTGCACCTGAATATTATTTATGCTTCTACTAGCACAATTAAATATGTAGTTGTGAGTACTTCTTCAAATGACTCATGGTTAAATTTCCATATCATCACCACAAGTAGACATATCTCCATGCTATATCACAACATCTAAAACTCACCACATCCTACCACATTACATTTTATCATTGTTCAATAGTTTCCATATAAACTCTCTCTCTCTCTCTCTCTCTCTCTCTCTCTCTAACCTATCTACCTCCTAGTTAAATCCTTTTCCTAGCTTTCCTAGTTTACCTTTTCCTTTCCAATTTTCCTAGGAGAGAGAGAGAGAGATAGAAAGAGAGTCCTAGTTTTCTTGTTTTCATTTCCTTTGTCAATAAGGGAGAGGGAGAGTAGAGGGGAGGGATAGGGAGATAGAGGAATGATATGGTAGAGAGAGGAAAGAGATAGAGAGATAGCTAGAGAGAGAGGAGATAGATATGGAGAGATAGAGGAGACAGAGGGGAGAGATAGGGAGATAGAGAGTGAGCGAGATGTCCAGAGAGATAGGGAGAAGGATTGAGAGGTAGAGGGATGATAGAGATAGGGAGATAAGGGAGAGATAGGGAGATAGATGTTTAGGGTTGCTCAGGTTCAGGGTTTAGGGGTTAGGGGTTAGGGTTTAGGGGCATTATTTAAGGTTTTGGGGTTTTGGAGAGAGAGAGGGGGGGTTTCTTGGGGTCAGGGGTTAGGGTTTAGGGGTATGATTTAGGGTTTATGAGTTTAGTATTGCTCAAGCTTAGGGTTTAGAGTTTAGGGTTTAAAGAGATAGAGAGAGGGAACTGATAGACGAGACAGAGGGGAGAGATAGGGAGATAGAGAGTGAGAGACATGTCCAAAGACATAGAGAGAGATTGAGAGGTAGAAGGATGATAGAGATAAGGAGATAGGGAGAGAAAGGGAGATAGAGGTTTAGCATTGCTTGGGTTTAGGGGCATTATTTAGGGTTTAGGGTATAGGGTTTAAGGTTTAGAGTTTTAGGGTTTAGGGTTTAGAGAGAGATAGAGGACCAATAGGGAGATATAGAGGAGACCAAGGGGAGAGATAGGGAGATAGAGAGTGAGGGACATGGCCAAAGACATAGGGAGAGAGATTAAGAGGTAGAGGGACAAAGGCGATAGGGAGATAAGAGAGATAGGGAGATAGAGGTTTAGGGTTACTTGGGTTTAGGGGTTTGGGGTTTAGGGTTTAGGGTTTAGGGTTTCTTGGGTTTAGGGATTAAGGGTTAGGAGTTAGGGGAATTATTTAGGTTTTAGGGTTTGTTGTTTAGGGGTTAGGGGTTCAGGTTTAGAGGTTTAAGGTTTAGGGTTTATAGAGAGAGGAATGATAGGGAGATATAGAGGAGACTGAAGAGAGATATAGGGAGATAGAGAGTGAGGCACATGGCCAAGGACATAGAGAGAGATTAAGAGGTAGAGGGATGATAGAGATAGGGAGATAGGGGAGAGATAGGGAGATAGAGGTTTAGAGTTTCTTGGATTTAGGGTTTAGGGGTTTAGAGTTTCTCAAGTTTGGAGATAGCTAGATAGAGAGAGAGAGAGGAGACAGATAGGGAGAGATAGAGGAGATAGAGGGGAGAGATAGGGAGATAGAGAGTGAGTGAAATGTCTAGAGAGATAGGGAGAAGGATTGAGAGGTAGAGGGATGATAGAGATAGGAAGATAAGGGAGAGATAGGGAGATAGGGATTTAGGGGTTAGCGGTTAAGGTTTAGGGGCATTATTTAGGGTTTGGGGTGTAGGGGTTAAGGTTTAGGGTTTAGTGTTTAGAGAGAGAGGACCAATAGGGAGATCAAGAGACTAAGGCACATGGTTAGAGACATAGGGAGAGATAGGGATATGGAGAGTGAGGGACATGGATAGAGACATAGGGAGAGAGATTGAGAGGTAGATGAATGATAGAGATAGGGAGATAGGGAGATAGAGGTTTAGGGTTGCTTAGGTTTAGTGTTTAGGGTTTAGGGGTTTGGGGTTTAGAATTTAGGGGTTTAATGTTTAGGGGTTAGGGTTTAGGGGTTAGGGCTTAGGGGCATTATTTAGGGTTTATGGTTTAGGGGCATTATTTAAGGTTTAGAGGTTTAGGGTTGCTCAAGTTTAGGATTTAGAGGCATTATTCAGGGTTTATGGTTGCATGTCAAAAGAAGTCTCTCTCTCTCTCTCTCTCTCTCTCTCTCTCTCTCTCTCTCTCTCTCTCTCTCCTATCATTCCTCTATCTCCCTATCTCTCTGGACATCTTGCTCACTCTCTATCTCCCTATCTCTCCCCTTTGTCTCCTCTATCTCTCCCTATCTATCTCCTCTCTATCTCTCTCTACCTAGATATCTCTCCCTATCTCTCTATCTCTTGCCTCTCACCCCCTATCATTCCTATATCTCTCTATCTCTCTCTACCTAGATATCTCTCCCTATCTCTCTATCTCTTGCCTCTCACCCCCTATCATTCCTATATCTCTCTATCTCTCCATCTCCCTTATCAATGAAAACAAGAAAACTAGGACTCTCTCTCTCTCTCTCTCTCTCTCTCTCTCTCTCTCTCCATGCACATACCCATTAGGCAGGCTATTTTTCATATGGTGGTCATATCCTTTAGGTCTAATCACCTCCAAACTTCACAAATAGATATAGAGCATAATTCTAAGCATCTTTCATAAAGACCACTTATCTACATAGGTGCAACTAATACCACTTTTTCATTGTTTTCCACATTTAATACTTATTCTTTTCCATTTTCCAAGTCCTACATGTGTCCAAGTTGTATTGTTTGTCAAGTTTTTAGTCTAATTGTTAGTCCTAGCTCTCATGGTTATTAAAATGTTAGTATAGTTAGATTTATCCTTAGGTAACATTAATTTACACATTGTTGCAGAAACAACCACACTCAAAAATAACCTTACCTAATTAAGGTTAAACTTTAAGGTTCTTTCATTTGGTGAGCCTAACAGATGCAACTAGTTCAATCTTCTTATAGTCCATGCTTAGCCTTCCAAGAGAGTTCATGCCATGTTAACTTTGCATTATTATGTCCTCACTTTCCTCTTTCTAGTTGTACAGTACTCTTTTTTTCTAATCTTATCCCTATATCATACTATTGTTGTTGACTTTTCTTTCCATCTTCATCATCATAGTCCTAGTTATCCTATTTTGAGCCTACCATTTATCCTTAGCCATGTCTTGTACTTCTTCTATTCATGTCAATTTTAATGACCTCAAAATTTTCTATAAATTCTTCTCCACCAAACCCTAGACCCTCACCCAAATCCTTACTTTCATAAGAAAAGCCCTTCCCCAAACATCATTTGATCATGTGGCTCCTTCCATCACTAGACAGGTGCCCCTACTTTCCATTATTCATCTAATACAATCCCAATGTCATAGCTCACATTCCCACACCTACATTCATAGACTCCATTCCCCCTATTGACACCATCATTGATAATCATTTTAAGGAGTCTCCCTTGAATAATCATTAAACCATGGATTATCCCATATCCCCATCTTACACTTTCCTCACCTTTGAACCCTCAGAAGATGACATTTATCTATCCCCACCATTACCAATCACACTTTCTAGCAATCCCACATAAGACACCTTACCCATCACTTCACCTAGGTCATCACCAATTAAATCACCTCATTACTCCATTCAAACATACCCATACCACTCCTTTCTCACTCCACAACCTGTATTAATGCATGATTCACCCCATGACATGCTACAGTTACCACAATGCCTATTCACTCTACCATCATTCTTCATATTATCTTATGAATCACCATCCTTTCTTCCCATTCCTTGAGACATCATACCATGACACACATCCCTTCTTCCATTACATCCTCCCCAACCCTTTCCCAACATTGATAGCCCACTACACATGCCACCTCCTTTTCATAACACATTTGACCATAACATTGCCACAGCAATCATCACTCATCCCAACACCATCCCTCCACCATGTGACATTTATCTAACACATATTACCAATTATAATTATATCTACACAAAACTCAAGGTGTTGTAAGTGCAATTAGAAGACCTTAACCCTCCTCCTCCACCTTCCTCATCAATAGGATGGATTAAATCACCACTATCAATTGACATCATCTTACAAACATCTCCTTCTAAAATGGTCTTGCTTAAATTTGATAGTATAATTTCCAAGGTGATCTCATTGAACATATGAGACACTTCTTTGTCCAAGCCACAATTGTCACCATTGATGATTATGTCCTTGCTAAGAATTTTTCCTCCACATTGATATAATATGTCCTTGTACGGTTTGACACATTACTACTTGGTTCTATGAATTCAATTTAGATCGCATGCATAGCTTTACCAACCACTACCAATTCAACATCAAGCCTAAGGTTTTCTTAGTGCATCTCACACATTGCAAACAAGACTCACTAGGGATTAATAGAGAGAGAGAGGGAGAGAGAGAGAGAGAGAGAGGTTCAAATTTTAAAGAGATGCAACTTTGTCAATTGGTTGAAAAGATGTTAACCATGTAAGAATAGAAATTTGCAAGTTGAATTGTAAGTTCTATAAGTTCTAAGCATAAACCAATGAAAAGAATAACAAAAAATACCACTTGTATAGTTCCCGAAACAGATATCCATTTTGGGACCTACAAAATGGATATCCATTTTGGTTTGGTATCCAAACCAAAACAAATATTTTTAACATTCCTATGAAAGTCAAAGTTGGCCAATTCGTGAATTTGGTTAAATAAAGACATGATTTTTTTTCTATTACCACTATTTGGACCATGATGATCCTACATACCCAAGAAAACTAGGATTCTCTCTCTCTCTCTCTCTCTCCCTATTTCCCTATATCTCCCCTCTCTCTCCCCTCCATCTAATCCCTCTCTCCCTCTCCCTTATCGACAAAGGAAATGGAAACAAGAAAACTAGGACATGCAAAGAGGGATGAGGATATAAATTGGGAGGATTAAATGGAAACAAGATAAAATGAAAGTTAATTGGATGGGAAGATTGATGAGAAGATGGGTGGAAAATATTAAAATAGGTAAAAATTGGTGGGATCTAAAGGAAAATTGGAAAGGAAAAGGGAAACTAGGAAAGCTAGGGTTAAGAGGTGAAAAAGAGAGGAGATGAGGTGGAAAAAGAAGTCAAATGGACACAAAGAGATGAAGATCAATGATACGAGAGAGAGAGAGAGAGAGAGAGAGAGAGAGAGAGAGATGTTGGGAATTAAGGTGTCTCAACCTTTGCAAGTTCCTAGCATTTATTATTTAATTGTATATTTATTTTTTTCCTATTATTGTAATTTGTATGCAAATCTTATTTTGTCACTTTGTGGGAGTTGGCATAGTGATGTGTCATCCTATATGGAAGGTGACTAAGTGTATTTTTTTCCTCACATGAGGAGATAGGTGTCCCACTTTGTGGTAGAAAACTTTTTCCATGTGTGGACATCTTTTGGGTGTTATAAGAGGTTTATGACACGTAAGAGTTATGACAGAATCTATGACATTTAAGAGCCAAAAATAGAAGATCCTATGATAGGTGTGACAAGTGTCAAGAAGCATCTTTTCATGGAGAAGGTAGGCACCCAAGTTTGACTATGATAGGTTGTAAGAGAATCTGCTATTAATAGTTAGTTATGATAGATTCTCTTATAGATGTAAGAGTTGTCATATATGACAGATTTTATGACATTGTAAGAGCATCTGGCATACCTTAATTGGGCAAATTTGGGGTGCCCAAGTTGGGGGGTTATAAGGGATGAAAGAGAATCTCTTACAAGTATCATACACATGTTTTATGGCCTTGGAAATTGGACCACATGGATTTGGATGAGTTTCCTATGTTGACTTGCTCTAGAAGCTTCCTCCATTCATACTACTTCTCTATATATACAGGTGCTTGGAGTTGGAGTTGTATGGTTCATTTGTAGGTATCATTATGCTACTAGAATTACTCCATATTTGACATTGTGATAACTCCTAGAAGAACTTGCATTGCAAGTATGTTGTAATCTCCTTCAGATTTGATAATACATTGTGCAGGTTTTGGAGTGTGGGGTTTTTCATTCGAGAGGGTTTTCCCCACGTATACCTTGTGTCATTGCATTTATACTTGTTTGTGAATGTGTGTTAATCTCTTTGTTAATGTATATATTAACTGTAACTGTAAATATCAAAGAAAAAATTGTACTACTTTCTAACATTAAATTGGTGTAAGAAGTTGTTTCCACTTACCTTGCTTCCTTTCAGTTGGTATCAAAGCCTGGCCAGTTTTGGTCCTAGTTGTTGGGTAGAGGGTTTTTTGTACTAATCTTCAATTGTGTGGGAGTCTTGCAGAGTATTTTGTGATCTTGTTGCAGTGAGAAGATGGCAAGCACATCTGAGAGATTCGAGATCAAAAAATTCAATGGAGGCAACTTTGAGTTGTGGAAACTCAATATGGAGGATATGCTGGTGGATAGAGATTTATGGCTCATGATATCTGACACCAAACCCTAGAGCATGAAACAAGAATATTGGGATCAGATGGATCAGAAGGCCAAGGGTCTCATAAGGCTCTATTTGGCTGATTCCATGCTCCTGAACGTCCATGAGGAGAAAATTGTAAAAGAGTTGTGGAAGAAGCTTGGTGATGTTTATCAGGATAAGTCCTTGGTAAACAAGCTATTCCTGAGAAAGAAGTTGTACTCTCTGAGGATGGAAGATGGAGGATCTGTGGCAGATCATCTCAATTCTTTTAATATGTTTTTTTCTCAGTTGACCTCTATTGGTGTGAAGATGGAGGAGGAGGATCGTTGCATGACATTGCTCTGTTCTTTACCAGATTCATGGGACCACCTTGTGATGGCCATTGGGAGTATCACTATCACCTTCAATATGGATGAAGTGGTTTCTTCAATGTTGTCTGAATAAATGCGAAGAAAGTCTTTTGAAACAGATAAGGAGGCTCTTGCGGTTCATGGTAGGTCCAAGGAAAAAGGAAAGAAGAAGGACAAGAAGAAAGAAGACAAAGGAAGATCCAAATCCTGTAGGAGATCAAAGGCTCCTAGAAAGTCCCAGACCTTATGTTGGAACTGTGGAAAACCTGGTCATTTCCATAGGGATTGCAAGGAGGAGAAAAAGAAGAAGAAAAAAAACCATGATTCTAACTCTGACAAATCCTCTCAAGATGATGGAGAAGCATTTGTCACTGCCTTGGCAACACATGCATCTGAGGATGTGTGGTTAATTGATTCTGGTACATCATTTCATATGAAATCCCACAAAAACTAGTTTTCAAAGTATGAAGAGTTCGATGGTGGGAAGGTGTACATGGGTAAGTACTCTCACCTAAAAATAGTTGGCCATGGAAGAGTCCTGATCAAATTCCCTGATGGTTGAGTGAAGGGGATCAATGGTGTACTACATATCCCTAGGTTGGCACGAAACTTGTTATCTACATAAGCAAACTGAATGATGTGGGTGTGCAGGTTGTTTTCTCAAATGGAGGATGCAAGATGATGAGAGGAGCTATGGTGTTGGCTAAGGGTGTTCGGATTGGCACTCTATTTAAACTTGATGTGTGCACAGTTCAATGCAATAGTTCCTTTGTTTTGAAGAAGAGAGCTTCAGATTCTTCATCCTCACCATTGGAACCAACAACCAAGAAGACTGTAGCATCTACTTTTGATGGTCATGCTTTCTAGGTACCCAAGGGTGCTCGCTCATTCTATGGAGATGAAACTTCTTGCTGAGAAAACAATGTTGTGGCACCAAAGACTTGGCCATATTGGTGAAAAGGGTTTGAGGACCCTAAAAAATAAAAAACCCCATTGAAGGTATAAATGATTGTAACCTTGAGTTTGATTTCTGTGAACACTACATATATGGAAAACAAAATTGTGTTTAGTTTTACCATAGCTCTCATAAATCTTTTTGAGGTGTTGGATCTAGTTCACTATGATGTTTTTAGTCCTGTTAATATTCCTTCGATTTCAAAATATATATATTTTGTTTCATTTATTGATGACAATAGTAGAAGGACGTGGGTATATTTCCTTAGGAGTAAATCTAAAGTTTTTGCAAGATTCAAAGAGTTTAAGGCTCTTGTTGAGAATCAAAAAGATAGAAAGATTAAATGTTTGAGAACTGATAATGGTGGTGAGTTTTGCTTAGCATATTTCAACAAGTTTTGTAAAGAACAAGGTATTGAGAGGCATAAGACAACTCTATATACTCCTCATCAAAATAGAGTTGTAGAGAGAATGAATAGAACATTGATGGAGAGGGCTAGGAGCATGTTAAGTGGAGCTGGCCTAGAATAAAAGTTTTGGGCTAAAGTTGTGGCTACCGCTTGTTACCTAGTTAATAGGTCTCCTACATCGATGCTCATTAACAAGACCCCTATGGAGGCATGGTCTAGTAAGAATCCTTCATTAAGACACATTCAAGTATTTGGTTGTGAGGCATATGCACATGTGCCTAAGAAGAAGAGCTCCAAGTTGGGAAACAAGGAAGTTAAATGTATCTTCATCGGTGTGAAAGGGTACAAGCTATGGGATCTAGTGGCCAAAAATGTTGTGTATAGAAGAAGTGTGATCTTCAAAGAGCTCAATCCTTCTCTTGTTGTTCTATAGCCAGATCTAAAGAAGAAAAGAAAGATGATGTGGTTCAAATTCCTCCCACCCATGAGAAAGTTGAACTAAAGACACCAGTTGGATCTAATGAGGAGGAGAGCTCTAGCAACTCTGAAATTTCAAAAGCAAAAGATGAAGAACCTCAACCTCAACTTGTGAGGAGGTCCACGAGAATAAGGTGACAACCAGAAAGGTTTGGTTATTCGGTGCATGATTCTAGTTGTATTTTTGCTTTGATTTCTAATGTTGATGAGCCTAGGACTGTAAGGGAGGCTATGGGTATGAAAGATACAGGTTCCTGGAAGGAGGCCATGGAAGAAGAGATGGATTCTTTGGAAAAGAATAATACTTGGGACTTGGTACCTTTGTCGGAAGGAAGAAAGCCTGTTGGATGTAAATGGGTGTTTAAGAAAAAGTTTGGTTCAGATGGCAGCATTGAAAAATATAAGGCAAGGTTGGTCGCGAAGGGGTATTCACAGGTGGAGGGAATTGACTATGGTAAGATTTTCTCTCCAGTTGTAAAGATGGCATCTATTCGGTTCCTATTATCTCTTACTACAACATATGATTAAAGGTGGAGCAGATGGATGTGAAGACAACATTCCTTCATGGTGATTTGGAGGAAGAGATTTATATGTCACAGCCAGAGCACTACATTGTGAAAGGTAAAGAAAATCTAGTTTGCAAGTTAAAAAAGTCTTTGTATGGTCTTAACCAGTCTCCTAGGATGTGGTACCAAAAGTTTGATGCTTTTGTGTTGAGCATTGGATTTCTGAGATCGAAATTGGATCATTGTGTTTACTTCAAGTTTGATAATGATCGCATTCTCATTATAGCATTGTATGTTGATGATATGTTGCTAATTGGAAATGGTAAAGGTTTGATTTCTGATTTGAAGTCTTAGTTGTCAGCATAGTTTGAAATGAAAAAATTAGGCACAGCAAGGTACATTTTGGGAATGGAGATCATAAGAGATAGAGAAAACAGAAAACTTTGGTTAAGCCAGAGTAAGTATGTGAAGACCGTGTTGGAGAGATTCAGCATGGAAGATTGCAGACCTTTGAGTGTTCCTGTTACTATGGGGACAAAGTTATCTGTTACAGATTGTCTAAATTAGTCTCCTTCTGACGATATGAGCATAGTACCTTATGCTAGTGCGGTTGGAAGTTTGATGTATGTGATGGTCTGTACAAGATCAGACATTGCCCAAGTAGTGGGAGTCCTTAACTGATTCATGGCTAATCCTGGACAGATACATTGGGATGCAGTTAAGAGAGTTTTTAGATATCTATGGGGTACTTCCAAGTATGCCTTGTGATATCATGGTTATCATATTGGTTCTCAACATTCTGTGAGTATTCATGGATTTATGGATTCAGATTGGGCAAGTGACATAGACAACAGGAGATCCACCAGTGCTTATGTTTTCATGATGTTCGGTGGTGCCATTAGTTGGATGAGTAAGCAGCAACCTGTGGTCTCTTTGTCCATGACTGAAGAAGAGTACATGGAAGCTACTCATGCTTGTAAGGAAGCCATTTGGCTTAAGAGATTGTCACTTGACATTGGGTTTGATACAAGAAAGATTACCATTTCTTATGACAGCCAGAGTGCCATATGTTTGGCAAAGAATCCTACTTTCCATACGACCTGACCAAGCACATTGATGTGTAGTACCACTTTGTACGTGATATGGTAGAGGATGGGAAGGTGAATTTGGAGAAGGTTGATACTTTGGCGAATGTTGTAGATTCCTTGATGAAGCCCATGAGCACAGAGAAGTTCAGATGGTGTTCAGAGTCTATGGGCCTCTTGGCCCCTAGCAGTTAAATCCTACCATCCTATTAGCTCTTGAAAGGTGTTTTACAAGTGGGAGAATGTTGGGAATTAAGGTGTCTCAACCTTTGCAAGTTTCTAGCATGTATTATTTAATTGTATATTTATTTTTTGCCTATTATTGTAATTTGTATGCAAATCTTATTATCACTTTGTGGGAGTTGGCATGATGATGTGTCATCCTACATGGAAGGTGCCTAAGTGTATTTTTGTCCTCATATAAAGTGATAGGCATCCCACTTTGTGGTAGAAGACTTTTTCCATGTGTCGGCATCTTTTGGGTCTTGTAAGAGGTTTATGATGCGTAAGAGTTATGACAGATTCCTATGACATAATCTATGACATGTAAGAGCCAGAAATAGAAGATCCTATGACAGGTGTGACAAGTGTCAAGAAGCATGTTTGCATCTAGAAGGTAGGTGCCCAAGTTTGACTATGATAGGTTGTAAGAGAATCTGCTATTAATAGTCAGTTATAACATATTCTCTTGTAGCTGTAAGAGTTGTCATATATGACGAATTTTATGACATTGTAAGAGCATCTGTCATACCTTAATTGGGCAAATTTGGGGCACCCAAGTTGGGGGGTTGTAAGGGATGAAAAAGAATCTCTTACAAGTGTCATACACATGTTTTATGGCCTTGGAAATTGGGCCACATGGATTTGGATGAGTTTCCTATGTTGACTTGCTCTAGAAGCTTCCTCCATTTGTATTACTTCTCTATATATACAGGGGCTTGGAGTTGGAGTTGTATGGTTCATTTGCAGGTATCGTTATGCTGCCAGAATTACTCCAGATTTGACATTGTGACAACTCTTGGAAGAACTTGCATTGCAAGTGTGTTGTAATCTCCTTCAGATTTGATTTAATACATTGTGCAGGTTTTGGAGTGTGGGGTTTTTCACCCGAAGGGGTTTTCCCCATGTATATCTTGTGTCATTGCATTTATACTTGTTTGTGAATGTGTGTTAATCTCTCTATTAATGTATATCTTAACTGTAACTGTAAAGATCTAAAAAAAATTGCACTACTTTCCCTCAATAGATTGGTGTAGGAAGTTATTTTCGCTTACCTTGCTTCCTTGAGAGAGAGAGAGAGATGTCTAGAGATATAGGGAGAGACATTGAGAGGTAGAGGGATGGGGAGAGAGATACAGAGGGGGGAGATATATATAGGGAGGGAGAGAGAGAGAGAGAGAGAGAGAGAGAGAGAGAGAGAGAGAGAGAGAGAGAGAGAGAGAGAGAGAGAGAGAGAGAGAGAGGAGAGAGAGAGAGAGAGAGAGAGAGAGAGAGAGAGAGAGAGAGAAGAGAGAGATAGAGAGAGAGAGAGAGAGAGAGAGAGAGAGAGAGAGAGAGAGAGAGGAGGATTCAAGAGTTAGAGAGAGGGGGGTCCGTAAATAAAACATGAGTAGAGGAGAGGGAGAGAATATATGCATAAAATTCATTTTAATTGTTTTATAACAGTGCCTCACATTTTTTCCTACTTTGGGAAATTCAACCCAAAGGAGTGGAGGCAGCTTTTGGATGCCAAGGATGTGTTTTTCACAAAAGTTAGAAATTTCAACCAAATATTGTGTGTGCTCCCCTATGGTTTTACACATTTTTTAATGTCAATACGAAAAAATGCCAGGACGAATTCAAGTTTTTTATTAGCTTTCTAACCATTGCATTTTTTTCAAAAATTTGTTAACATTAAGGTTTCCATATTCAAGTTCTTTTGCTAATGTGTTCTTTTTTTTTCAGAAAAAACTATGTCTAGTATTTTTGGTGTCATTTTTTACACGTTTATCAAAATTTGAAAAAAAATTACATTTTTAGATTCTAGACTCACTTCTATACACATTAAAAAAAAATTGATTTTTGATAAGTTTTCAAAAAAATTGGGGGGAGCACGCTCAAATTTTCATTTTTCACGATGTGTCCACTTTGAAATTCATAAAAAATTCATATATTCATAAAAACTTAACAAAAAAAATAGGCATAAACCTACATGGTGTTAGATAATTTTCCACCGTTATGATTTGCCTAATACTTAAAAAAAGTTGACATTTTAGGGGGAGCACACCAGACACTATGTTATATTTTCTGACAAAAATGGGAGCACTTTGTGTGCTCCCCCTATTTTGAACCTCTTAATCTCCACCATTTTAAGAAAAATTAGTAGTTTTGAAACTAGACTCAGAACACTACAAAAATTGTTCTTATCACATATTATAATTTTGAGCATGGCTATCTTCAATTTGTCATGCAAGATCAGTGTTTTTTCTGATTTCAAAAAAAAAGTGACCACTTTTGACCCCCTTTTGGTCCCCCATTTCCATGCACATACCCTTCATTAAAATGGTTAAAAAGAAAATACATCTAAGAATCAGCTCGAAAGAGTGTACAGAATTTACATTCAATCAATTGGTTTCCTTAGATGCCATAGAAACCTTAGGCCCTCCAAGAACTCGAAAGCCCTCTCAATTTGGGGTGGTGAAAGCAAGGTCTCCATACTGGCTCAGGTGGAAGTTAAATACTTCCATGTTGTATCTCCTTATGCCATCACAAAATAGACTAAGGGCTTGGGTGGCAATCTGATTTCTGTTTACTATTTCAATGTCAAAAAAATCTTGTTATCGTCCCCGTACATACTGGTTTTGTATTGAAGGCTAAAATGGTGTCATTCGCCATGTTCCCCTTAGTGACTATGGGAGGAAGCCATGTGCCATTAGTTTACCCCACTTATTTTTCCCCAAGATCAACATGGATTCATCAGAAACTCCTCATAGAGAGTTTCATCATAGATGTGTTCTTCCCCAAGATGTGTCCTCTGATTACCTACTTGATTGCTTCCACCGTCATGTATCCTTCTACTCTGAAAATACACCGTATCTGCTCCTCTAGAGTCTCCTCCTCTTCCTCTTCATTCTCCCCTTCATCTTCCTCCTCTTCCCTCTCTACGGCACTTCCTCCTCCTCCATTTTCCTCCTCTTCATCCTCCATTTCTTCCTCAAGCTCTGCCATGCATTTGCACCTATAAAAACATATCATTTGCTATGCCATCTCTACTTGCCTCCCATTATTTCAAATCTACTGCTTATATCGCCTGTGGAACAAGGAGCCCATGAGTTTTCATATCTACCCAGTATCCTACAGAGGTACTTCAGATCCTGCTAGTCGATACGAAGGACTCTTTTATTCAGACTTTCCCGCCGTTGGAGATTAGAATCTCTGCCAGTCTATCCTATTCAAAATCAAGTTGGATATCTTGCAGCTTTCCACTTGCTCGATTCCTTGGTTCACAAGGAAGTCCGTCACTTTATTTGCATCTCTAAATAAGGGCATATTGAATAATTGTCCAATTTTTCTAGCAATTCACATACCTCATCCACTAAACCTTGAATTTTCCAACTCTTTATCTTATTTTTCTTGATGACGTTTATGAAGATAAGAGAGTCTCCCTTCTATATCGATTTCTCACATTTTTTTTGGATACAAATTTCTTAACCCTGCTATTAATGCTTCCATATTTGCCTTGTTATTGGTTCCCAATCTAAGTTTGTTTGAGGCTGCCTAGATGAGGACTCCTATCTCATATCGGATGATGCATCCTGCACCCGAGGATCCAGGATTGCCTCGAGAGGCCCCATCAAAGTTAAGCTTGAGTCTTCCACGCGAGGGAGCCAATATATGTATATATGTAAAGTATCATCTCATAGAGCATGAGTATATATAATGAATCATTAAGGTTACATACATTAACATTTCAACTTCATACAATACCTTAAAATATTAAAAGAATGTAGTTCACTTAAATCTACTTAACAAATTTTCATAACATTTAAATTCAAACATTTATACAAAGTTCATAATAGTAGGGTTTCACCCTACTATTATAATGGAAATTTTTAATATCTTTCTTAGAACTCCAACACACACAACCCAACTTCCTTTATAGCTATATTAAATTCTTATAGTAGATTTTTGGTCATTAGGAAGCTACAAGGGTACCAATAGTATGAATATGCTTCTAATTGTTAACAAACCCTATCATCACCTAAAAACACAATTTATAATCAAGCCTTATGTAACCTTTTACAAACCAATACTTCCATATACAACTCAGTTGCTCTTAGCCTAGGGTTTCATTCTAAAAGCCACATAGTAATCTTCTAGAATATTTTTATATTACATAGTGTTAAGAAGAAACAAGGTTCAAATCCTAAACTAAAACTATATCAACAACATAAGAAACCCTATGTAGAGGAAAGTAAGTCTACAACTATGAATGCAATAGTATTAATGTATGCCCATATCTCCCTCCCAAGTGACTAAACTTTAGTTAGATGTGTAATGGTTTATTTAAACCCTTCCTTAGACCCCACCTATCCCCTGTATTACCTAGGATAAATGTAAAAACCTTTCAAAATCATGATAATTTTATACACAACAACAAAACATCACTGCTATATTCCAACTCTACAACTTCCCCACAAGGATATGGCTATTTTCTCTCATCAACCATAGCCTCCTATCTATGTTGAGGTCACTCATTTCCTTTTTCCTTAAAACATGACTCAACTCAATACAACATAAAACCAGAAGAGTAGCCTTAAAAAATAATAGAGAATAATAACAATTGTAACGTTCGTGGCCACTAAAATAGCTATAGTTATAATTTTGACAACCAAGACAAAATCTAAAACAATAGTCACATTCAAAATAAGATTATGACTAGAATTTTTCTATAATCAAGGTACATTCCCAATAAAAGAAACACATACACTTCAAACAACCCATAATAAATAACCTAAAATCTCTTTTAATATTTCACACAAAAATAAGCTTTGACAACAAACAAAAATAAACTCTTCAAAACCTTTCGAATATACAAAACTAGATGATAAATCCAACACCTTTATCTCCCCACCTTTATCTCAGAGTCCCCCCCTTCCTCCTTTTTTCCTTTCTTTTTTTTTTCTTTTTTCCTAAGTTCCCTCCTCTAAACAATTCCATTTCTCTCTTTTAAATAGGGTCCTACTATTTAGTATCATGGGAAATTGATTGCAAGAATATAGGCTTCTCTCAATGACTTTTGTCTAGAAAAGATTCCTGTTTAAAATAATGAAACCTTTTTCCAAACACAAGAGACACCAAAATCAAACAATAAAACCCAAAAAATAAAATCCTTCCCAAAGATTTTCTTCTTTTTTGGGACTCAATAAATTCCCTTAATAAAGATTGCATTGAATGTTACATAGTAGGGACATGCATCACCCCTTAATCCCTCCTTCCTAATTTGTCTTGGGGCCATTATAAGGGTTCGATGAGGATTTTAAATTCAAAACTTAAGGTAAGCTTATTCAACAAAGTTTAGGCCCAATGTAAATAAAAAATCAACAATCAATCCTTAAGTACAAAACAATAGGATCACTAAAGACTAGCACTTGCCAACACCCCAACATCACTTATCATCAAGAGAACAACATGGGTCTAAAAATGCAAACAACACAAGATCCAATTAGACCAATCAAGATGTTTAAAGATCTCAAAACTATAAGACAACACTAGAAACAACTTGAACAAGGAAATCACACAAGAGACAACGCGTGTTTTTGCTCTTGTCAAGCCCATTGTCTTGAATTTTGATAAAGTAGTCCAAGTATCCTTTAGTTGTAGCACTACACTTCTAACCAAGTGCTACAAATCCTTGCACCAATGAGTGTCAAATAATCAAATTAGTAATATCTACTAAATCAACAAAAGCAAATCCAACATCTAGGATTAAATCATTTTTTATCATTACCAATATCAAAATGAAGATTAAGTCAAATATACATTACAAAATTAGAACTTCAAAACTATTATCACCATCATGAAAACTTGTTAGAATTTGTTATGAACAACAAATCTATCCAAGACCAAATTGCCTATAAGCTAGTTTCACAAATCCACATGAATAGAATAATGCTTATATTCTATATTCAATATTATGAGACAAAGTTACAATGAGAAACATATATATATATAGGTCTTTTGGATGAATGAATCAAGGAGATGGCATGCCCAAGAGTTATGAATTAAATCTCAATCAATGGGTGAGTTAATGTCATGACCCTAGTTTTGGTGCCTAATTATAAATTTACAATTAAGAAATAATATTATTAATTATCTTCTAATTCAATGATTAATAGAAGGTTTTATTTATAATTTTTAAATCGACTGACTTTACTTGTGAATGTGATAGGGACCACACTCTAGAGAGAGAGAGTATCATCGAGGAAATGGTATCTAACCTACTAAAGGTGAATTGCACAATGTGTCTATCTCTGTGTGAAAAATAATTGCATTTATTTTTATTGCTTTTAGAATAATTATTTTTTTAAAAAAGACTAAATTAAATATTTAATCGCAATAAATTTATAAATATATTAATTGTAATGTTTCTAATTAAATATTTGAGATATTTAAATATCTTTTGGAAAAAGATTCGTTTTATGCTTCATCATTATTTATTGTTTTTGTTTTGGCCACGAGGTTAAAGTTATAGTTACAAGTTTTATGAGAAAATCTTAGGAAAATTGTGTTTTTCAGTTTTCTAAGTTTGGGGAGCCAATTTTAGAAAAGGATGAGAAAGTGGAAAAGGCGGAGTTATTAAGAATTAATTGCATTTTCTATTTTATTTGAATGTGTAGTCTTAGAAGAGGCAACAAGATTCTCTATTAAAAAAAAATGGAAGTTATAAATGAGGGAACAGGGAAAGAAATAAAAAAAACAACACACTTCTTGGGAAGAAAATAAAATAAATTTATCTGGTTCTTGTTTCTCTGTCAGGAGTAGTTTCGAGCTTGAGGACACTGCAATTGGACACTTAGCCTTCATTCTTTCACTCGATCTTTTAGTCTTGCATCCTGCAGGTATGTATTATTCCGGTCTTATTGTAAATTTTGGCAAATATATCCTCATATATGATAATTGAGCCGATTCCTCAATGATCTGTTTCTGATTTAATGTGAGCTGTATTTAAAGCTTCGTTACTGCCTGAGTCTTCCCATTTAAGTAGTCAATTACTGTTGAAGTGGATGATGTTTGAACCTCACCAAACCTGCCCACTTCCATATAAATATTTGAGAGAAGAACATAAATAGTACAGCATTTTAGGGTCCAAATCAAAAGGCAGCATCACTGTAAATACTCCTAGGCCTATATTCATATGTGATTCTATAGGCACCAAGACAACATATCAATTCAAGCGTAACGGAAGGGGAATTTTGTCCAATGTGGTAGTTGCAAGTGCCCTTCAAGGCACGTATACAAAATGTGGAATTAAGGACAAGGCGCATGAACTATTTCACAAACGCCTCAAAGCTATGCCATCTCATGGAACGTCAAGATTGCAGGTGTAGAGTCAAATTCCATGACCCTGTCAGCATTTTCGCGGCCTGCACTATGATGAAGCTTGAGAGCCAAAGGATAACAAAAAAGAGGCAACGAAATAAATGTGAGAAACAAGACCAGAGTCCAGGTGTGCAAAGCTTAAGAGGCTTAATGTTCTAGAATAAATTGCTACAGAAAAACAATGAACTGAATTTCTAGGTTGTTGTAGCAGCCACTTCAGCATACAGAGAATAATAAGACATTGTGGAAACATATACAAGGTGCCAGACAACTAATATATATCTGGTGTGAAGTGCAGAAGTGTGGATGCTATTACACATAAGTTTGATAAAAAAAATTCTTCAGTTACCTTCATCTATAAAATAATTTGTCAAAATACCAAGAAGGAATGTTGTATAAACATGGAGGGGGATCTGCCGTGGTGGACTGTTGAAGTGGATAATGTTTAAGAATAACCGGTTCAAGATACGGGAAATAAAATATCCCTAGATATATAAAATGGTACATGACTTTTGTGTTGTGTAGCAGACAGATCACATCCATAGATAGAGGACATCTAAATAAATTTTAGATTGGAAGACGAAGGCCGCAGGGTGATTTCTAGATTCAAGACATTTACTTAATACCATGGAAGAGGAAGAGAAAGAGTTATTTCTCTGCTACCATAGTGAAAAGTGTTGGCAGGCAGGGGGTTTGATGGCTGTCCAAAACAGATTGCTACAGCAATGTGGACACCATAAAAACAAATACAAACACAAGAAAGAGAGAGAGCAGATAGAAGACTCAATACATGAAATTATATTTATATTTTCCCTTTCAAAAATACATTCAAAAACTTCTTACAACTGATGCAGAGCTGCTGCTTTGTTTTGCACATTCAAACAATATTATGCCCCAACTCTAAAGCTGCCTATGCATACATTGTGCTACTGCACACAAACCCTTTTATTCTCTGCAATATTCTCCTTCACATTCCTTCTGCTGTTGCAGGCTTCTATTCTCTCTATCTTTCTCTCTCTTTCTCTCTCTTTTTCTGCTACTCACTTTCTCTTTCTGCTGCTGCAGGGTTTTCTTTTTCCCATATCCTCTAACCATGACATTCTTCCTTTTTGTCTTTTTTTGCATGCCCATGAAAATAGGCGCTCAAAATCTGATTTCAAACTAGTAACTACCTGGACAAGAGCGGCAGAAGTGGATCCCCAAAAATTGACAGGGGTCAAGTGAATTAATTACACCGACTGAAGATTAAATAAATTCCAACACTCCCTCTTAATCTGAAGTCAGATGTCATTCAACGTTTTTCTTTCCGAAATTGATCTTCGGAGTTAAACCTTTGCATTTGCCTTTTCGGAGCAGGTCTCTAGAGCTATTTCTGTCATTCTGGACCATCTCTGGAGCACCTTTTTGCATCTCACTCTACCTGCATCTCTCAAGCTAACTTCCTGTATCTCCGGAGCTCTGTTTTTTATGAACACCTCCAAAGCTGCACTAACTTTCTAGGGTTGAACCTCGAGAGCTCTATTGTAACTATCTTTGCAAAGCTGAACCTCCAAAGCTGTCTACAATGCCTAGCCTATCTCTTAGGCGTTCAAAAGAATCTTTTGGCAATGCCTTAGTAAAAATGTCAACGAGCTACTGCTCAGATCTGCAATATTGTAACTCAATCTCTCCTTGTTCTACCAACTCCCTTATGAAGTGATAATGGATCTCAATTTGCTTGCTTCGTTTGTTGAAGAATGGATTCTTTGTTAGAGCTATTGATGAAACGTTGTCGCAATGAATGGTTGTACCATCTTCTTGTTGCTCCTTCAAATCTGCAAGGATCATTCCCAACCAAATAGCCTGACATGTACAACATACTCAACTTCTGCTGTGGAGAGAGAGAGACAATGGGTTGCTTCTTGGATTCCAATGAAATTACTCTTGAACCCATGTGAAAAACATAGCCTAATGTGCTTTTCCTGTCATCTAAATTACTTGCCCAATCACTATCTATGAAACTAGTCATCTTAAACTCATTAGATGCACCATACAAGATGCCATAAGCTATTGTACCATTCACATATCTCAGGATCCTCTTTCCTACTTGTCAATGTGTCTCCTTAGGTTTCTCCATGAACCTAGAAATCAGGCTTACTACATACATCAAATCAGACCTAGTAGCTGTCAAGTACATGAGGCTTCCAACCATGCTCTTGTAGAGGGTTGGGCTTACTTCCTTGCTGCTATCTTCTTTACTCAACTTCAAACCTATAGCTATTGGTGTTGGGGCAGGTTTACTATTCTCCATTTTAAATCTCATCACAATTTGTTTGGCATAGTTAGTTTGTGAAAAAATATGCCATGCTCTGTTTATTTGACCTCAATGTCAAGAAAATACTTCAGGAGACCTAAGTCTGTCATCTCAAACCCATTCTTCATTACTTTTTTGAAATCAGCAATAAAGAGATCACTATTTCTAGTAAAAATCATATCATCTACATATAAAATAGCAATTAAAATATTACCTTGAGTTGCTTTGATGTAGAGTGTGGGCTCACTACTGCTTTTACTAAAGCCATTACTCACTAGATATGAGTTTATTCTATTGTACCATGCCCTAGGTGCTTGTTTCAGCCCATAGAGGGCTTTCTGGAGTCCATATACTTTGTCCTCTTGCCCTGGGACTTCATAGCTAGGTGGCTGCTCCACATACACTTCCTCTTTCAACACACTATTCAAGAAGGCTGACTTCACATCCATTTGATACACCTTCCATTTGTGTTGGGTTGCTATTTCTATGATTGCCCTCGAACTATTTCTAGCCTTGCAACTGGTGCATATGTCTCATCATAATCTCTTCTGAGTTGTCTGTACCCTTTAACAACTAGCCTTGCCTTATGTCTTTCAATCTTTCCATCAGTAGTAGACTTGGTCTTGTAGACCCACTTAACTCCAATCACTTGTTTACTCTTGGGTAAATTAGTTAGCTACCATGTGTCATTCCTCTCTATGGCATCCAATTCCTCATCCATGGCCTTACACCATTTCTTTTCTTTCATAGCTTCCTCAAAGTGCATTGGATCGCAACAAGAAAATAATGCAAAATCTATATTCTCATCAAAATCAACATACCTTACACTATCATAAATCTCCCTCACACTCTTTGTCCTCCATGGAATCAATGATGCGAGTGTAGGGTCTGAATTACCTCTGTAGTTGTTGTTGTTCTGACCTTCGGAGCTACTGTACTACTGACCTCCAAAGTTGCTGCTCTACTGAACTCTGGAGTTGTAGACCTCTGGAGCTGCTGATCTCTAGAGCTATTGTTTTGTTGAGCACCTCTGGAGCTACTATTTTCTAATGCTCTATGGTAGTTTTTCCCTGAGCTGCAACTCTCTGGAGATGCTCCAGAGTTGTTGTCCTCTGAAGCTTCTTCATCTTCAAGGGCTATTGTGACTGAAATATCCTTGGTGTTGTCCATCATTCCATCCCATGCTTCATTCTCAATGAACTCAATGTCCCTGCTAATCACAACTTTTTTGGTGATGGGATTACAGTTTGTAGGCTTTTGACTCTTCACTATAGCCTATGAAGATACATTTTTCACCTCTATCATCAAATTTTTGCCTCTTCTCTTTTGGCATGAATGCATATGCTACACACCAAAAGATTCTTAGGTGTTCAACACTCTATTTTCTATTTGTCCATGCCTCTTGTGGAATCCTATCATGAACAGCCTTTGTAGGACACCTATTTAATAGGTAAACTATTGTTGCTACAGCTTCACCCAAAAAATCATGTGATAGTCCTTTTGCTTTTAGCATGCTTGCTGCCATCTCTTGAATGGTTTGGTTTTTCCTTTCAACCACTCCATTTTGCTGTGGAGTATACCTAGTTGTAAACTATTTTTCTATGCCTTCATTCCTGTAAAAAATCAAAAATTCTTTGGAGATATACTCTCCCCCTCTATCTATTCTTAGAGTTTTGATATAGTGGCCGCTTTGCTTTTCAACTGAGGCCTTAAACCATTTGAATTTCTTGAAGGCTTCTAATTTATTTTTCAAAAAATAAACCCTGATTTTCCTACTGTAATAATCTATGAATATCATGAAATAACTATTTCCAACCAAGGTGTGGGTTTTCATGGGACCACACAAATCTAAGTGCACCAACTCCAATGGTGCTTTTTCTCTCCTAGAATACCCTGATTGAAAGGGCTTCCTATGCTGCTTTCCTAAAATGCAGGCTTCACATTATCCATTAGACTCTACAATGTTTGGTAGCCCTCTAACCATGCCTTTCTTGAATAATAAACTCAAACCAGAAAAAATTAAGTGCCCATACCTTAAATGCCAGAGTTTAGATGGGTCTTTGATGACTATTCTAAAGGTAGATTGTTGTCCCACTACTGTGAGCACTGGAGATAATGCTGGAAACTGCGCCAAAGATAGCATCGGAGATAGCGTTGGAGATGGCTCCAGAGACTCAATATGCATCCTTAGAGGAAACATTTTGTTTCTTGTCATTTGTACTGCTACAATGACTTTCTTGCTACCTCCTTTGTCAAATATCATGCACTCTCCATTTTCCATCAGGATCTTATAACCATTTTGGACCATTTGTCCAATGCTCAATAGGTTATGTTTTATGCCAGGGGCATAATAGACATCCTGGATGTTCCTCCTTTCACCATGCTTGGTTTAGATTTTGACTATACCTTTTCCCATGATGGGAACTTTCTCATTGTTTCCCATTTTTTATTTCAATTTGTATGCTTCTATCTATGGAGGTAAAGAATTTTTTTTGTCACTCATGTGGTTGCTACAAGCACTATCTAGATACCATACTTCATCACTACTCCACTCAACAAGGTTGCAAACAATAAATACATTTGATTGTTTTTCATTTTCAGCCTTGTTCTCATTTGCTACATTAGCATTTTGACCTCCATGATCATGCATTGTTTCTTCCTACACTCACTAGCATAATGACCAAACTTATGACAGTAATAGCATTGAACATTGCTTTTGTCATACCTCTGATTGGAACTGTTGTTCTTCTTCTTGTCTTGGTAACTTGGCTTTGAGGTGCTTGCCTCTTCTTGGTTGTTTGAAACTCCTCTTTTGGAGTTGCTTCTTCCTCTACCTCTTTGACCTCTTCCTCTATTGTTTCTTCCTCTTCCCCTACCAAGATTGGTTTGACCCTTGAAGGCTTGCTCTAAGGAAGGAGCGGATCTATTCAACCGCTACTCATGGGTTTGTAGTGAACCCATCAAGTCATCCACCGTCATCTTGGACATGTCCTTAGCCTCTTCAATGGCTATGACAATAGGGTCAAATCTAGAAGGTAGACTCCTTAGGATTTTTTCAATGATCCTTTGATCTTCCATGGTTTCTCCATTAATCCTAAGCTGATTAATCATGGTAGAAACCTTATTGTGGAAATCATAAATAGACTCATTGTCCTTCATTTGCAAGGTCTCAAAATCTCTCCTTAGTAGCTGGAGCTTTACCAATCTCACTTTATCGGTCCCCTTATAACTATTTTGGAGTATTCCCATGCCTGTTTTGAGTAGTTTGTTGTTGCAATGCGGGGGAAAATAGCCTCTGTCAAGGCTGCCTCAATCAAACTGAGGGTTTTTACATCCTTCATCTTTGTTTCCTTCAACTGGTTCTTTTGGGCATTAGATAAGGATGCATAGGTTGCTTAGTCTGTAGTATTAGTGAAGCCATTAATGACCAACTCCTCCCATAGGTCATTTGCAACCAATATAGTTTTCATCTTCTTAGCCCAGATGTCATAGTTCTTCCCATCAAAATTTGGTGGTTGTTACCATCCTTTGTTGTCCCCACCTGTCATTTCTTCTCAAACTAAGAAGACTAATATTTCCTAGAAGAATCTAGGGCTCTTTCAAAACACCCACAAAATATTTCTAACTGCCCGAAAAATAGAGCTCTGATACCACTTGTTGGCAGGTAGGGGGTTCAATGATGGTTGTCCAAAACAGATTGCTACAGTAATGTGGACGCCATAAAAACAAACACAAACACAAGAAAGAGAGAGATCAGGTAGAAGACTCAAAACATGAAATTATATTTATATTTTCCCTTTCAAAAATACATTCAAAAACTTCTTACAATTGATGCAGAGCTACTACTCTGTTTTGCACATTCAAACAATATTATGCCCCAACTCTGAAGTTGCATGTACGTACACTGTGTTGCTGCACACAAACCCTTCTATTCTCTACAATATTCTCCTCCACATTCCTTCTGCTGCTACAGGCTTCTATTCTCTCTATCTTTCTCTTTATTTTTCTGATGTTCACTTTCTCCTTCTACTGCTACAGGGTTTTCTTTTT
Source organism: Cunninghamia lanceolata (assembly GCA_027924645.1). NCBI lineage: Eukaryota > Viridiplantae > Streptophyta > Pinopsida > Cupressales > Cupressaceae > Cunninghamia > Cunninghamia lanceolata. The sequence goes on along the minus strand of BSBN01000252.1, from coordinate 7,160,131 downwards.
CCCATATCCTCTAACTATAACATTCTTCCTTTTTGTCTTTTTTGCATGCTCATGAAAATAGGTGCTCAAAATTTGATTTCAAAATTACCTACCCTAATTAACTCCCTACAGCAATAACTACCTGGACAGGGGTGGTAAAGTGGATCCCTAAAAACTGACGGGGGGGGTAGGTGAATTAATTGCACCGACTGAAGATTAAATAAATTCCAACAAAAAGTTGGCAATTGTTAAGAGTTGTTAAGAAGGTCACCCTTGCAGACAAGTAACTTAGATGACTTGGATAATGGCCAGACTATGAAAGAGTATGCTTTTAAAGCAATTGACCTGAATAGCACAAACAAGACCTTAGATAGAATAACTACTAATTTCAAGAATGTTTGTTATGGATTACTAAATAAGGTGTATTCTGTTGAGACTAAAAGTATAGGGAATGAATAGAGATGCTTCATTAGCAAGAGAATCCATTTGCGACGTAGTTAGTGTAGATGTTAGTAGTCAAGTTATTTTCTACAAACTAATCTCTATTAATGAAGGGATTGGAAGGAAGAGATATCTTATTGTTGGTAGTTATTTGTTCTCCAACTATAATGAACTTATTGATATTGATGATAATTACTAGCATATTATATTTTAAAAATATATCTAAAGTATGCCGAGAGATATCTTTCTCGAGGCACCTATTTTTAAATCACTAATCCTAACATTAGGCACCTCGAGAAGGATATCTCTTGACATACTTTAGATATATTTGTAAATATAGGTATGCTAGTAGCATCCACAGTGGCAAACATAATTCTAACAATTCTAACTATAATTCTAACTAATATTATATATTATTGATATATAATTTATATTATATAACATATAATATTATATATCATATAAATTATATATTAATAATATATATTATTATATACTATATAATATATAATAATATATATTATATATAATATATTTTTTAATATTAATAATATTATATATTATATATTATATATATTCTAGACCCTAGCTATAATAATTTGTAACCCTAATTCTAACATGAACCATAAATCTAACCATATTTGTAACCATAATTCTAACTTGAATGTCAACCCTAAATCTAATTCTATCACTAACCCTAACTCTATCGCTATCCCTAATTCTAACCGTATCCCTAAATGTGACTATAACCCTAACCCTAATTGTATGCCTAATACTAACCATAATTCTAACCTTGATTCTAATCAAAACATAATTCTAACCCAATTGTCATGCCTCCAACTTGTTAAACAAGAGATTAAATAAAATAAACCCACCATTGGCCATAATAAGACAAAGGCCAGCACTAGGAGACAAAAGGCACTAGAAGAAAAAAAAAGAAACATTAACTAATGTTAACCAAAGGGCAGCGGTGTTGTCAAAAGGCATTGGATGTATTTAAGAGGTGTGATTCCTTGTTATGGAGGGTATAAAACAAAGATCCAAAGACCATTGAAGACATCAAGTGATCAGAAAGCAATATATCTTTGGCATAGATAAATCTACAAGGAATATATCAGTTGTGATATATATATATATATGCAATAGTTGATGACAACAGAAGTATAATATATATAACAGTAAAGTATATATTGTAGTTATTTGGACTAAACTTTTCAAACAGTCAAGAGGTACTTTATATGAATAATCTAACCAATACCCAAGTAATTCATTTTGAGTCAAGGAGATCTTTTGTAGGTAGGAAGGATAGCCCTTTCAAGCTCACGAGGTGTGAGTGGATGGGGTGTGCCCCCCTCATGCTCTCATCAAGTCAGCCAAGTAGTGAGGGTGTGAGGCCCTACCATGTTCTTGAGCCTAATCAAGTAGGTTGTGCCTCTTGAGCTTGATAAAGGAGGGTGTGCATCCAAGGTGAACTGGGAGTTGCAAGGTAGGGTGTTTGGCTCACTTATATGCTCTCAGCAATATTGAGGAGGATCAATATTAATATTGCTACCTACATGGACTTCTATGGATTCACTATTAATTGGCTTGGGGGATTGTGGATTGAATCAAATATTGCTTATGCTATAATGTCTTAATCTCATTATTTATTAATTTATATAGTAATGATCTCATTAATGATGTTATGATGTATTGAATTTATTAGATATGCTCTCATATATATATGATGTTAGGTATTATCATAATTATGGATTTTTTTTTTATTTCGAATGTCCCTTTTTTAGTGATTATTATTACTGCAGGTTAAGAAATATAGAATATCCCAAAAGGGGGACATTACAAGTGGTATCAAAGCTTTGATCCTACCAGTCTATGGATGAAAGATAGTGTATGCAAGTAATCCAAAGAGATCAACATGCCTTAAATAGGGAAAGAAGAAAACTAGAAGCAAGTAGAAGCCTAAGTAATAGTAGTAAAATTGGTGATCATGAGTTTAACCTACGAAACAAATTGAGGGCTTTTATGGAGAAACAAGGGAAGACATCACAATTGCTTCTACAAACACTTCAAAACATACATAATACAATCAATAAACCTACCCAAATCAATGGGAGAGATGTTAATTCCAATCATTCTGAAAATAATTGAAGTCCTTTAGGATCAACACCTAGAGAAATACGACCTACATTCTTGCCTAGTGAGTAGGAAAGAGAAGAAGAAGAACCCATAGAAATAAATGGCATTAAGGAATTGATAGAATCCTATTCCAAAATTGATCCCAAACATAGAAAACATATTCCATTTAGATGTAAGAACAAGAAATACATCGAGAAAAGAAAAAAAGCAACCTAACAAAGACTTACAAAAAAAGTATGATGAACCTTCCAAATTTTGATGGCTCGGGAAAAGTCATGACACAAGCATGGATCCAAAAGCTCGACACATAATTTTATCTTAGCCCCATGACCAAGGAGGATGCTCTTAAATTTTCCATTCTACACTTAGAAGGGATTGTACATGAATGTTGGCATCATGGGATTGTCACACAGGGACACCAAAATGTTGTAACATATGACGAATTTACACAAAGATTCATAAATGAATTTGATCAAAAACATCCCCAAAGGCATTTCAAAGAATTAATGCAATTAAAAAAAGAGAGATCCGTCGAAGATTACATGACCGAGTTCCAAAGAATTTTAGTCATGGTACCAAGCGTTGATGAGGGAAGGCTCACTTACATGCTTATAGAAGGGTTAACAAAGTAACTTCATGGTTTGGTGGGCACTCTTGATCCAACATCCCTCGAAGATGCAATCCAGAAAGCATTAAGATTAGAATTCACAACAACTGAGAACAAGACCTATTCCAAGGATGTACCACCTAGGCCAAACTATCAACCGTCTTAAAAGAGAGATGAGAAACCAAGGATAGGGCCTCCTAAATATGATAATCTTCAAAAAAAGGGTTTATGTTTTAAATGTAAAGAATGATGGGGACTGGGTCATCATTGTGCAAAAAGAGGACAAGTGCACAACCTAGAAACCATGATAGACAAAGAATTGGAGGAAGAAGAAATGGAAATCGAAAAGAAGAAATAGAAACAAGACGAAGAAGAATTGACAAATAGTACATTGGCAATTCTCTCAGGTGCACCAAAATACCACCCTTTTAGGATTCGTAGTGTATTACAAGGCCAAAAGGTTACTATATTAGTGGATAGTGGTACAACCCATAACTTTATAGATGAGGGTTTAGTAACAAGAATTAAACAATGTTGAATATTTTGAAGGGTTCAAAGTAGTGATGGATGATGGTTACACTTCCCCTTGTACACAAAAGATAAATCAACTTGCCCTTACTTTAGGAAGACACCAAATAAGGGAGGACTTTTATGTAGTGAACATGGGTGACATATATGTAGTATTGGGCATTCAATGGTTACATTCATTAGGTAGATACTATCAAGACTTCCAAAAGATGGAACTATGTTTCCAACATAATGGGAAGGAAGTAGTACTACAGGGTCTATCAGATGGGTCTCGTAGGGTGGTGTCATCAAAAAGGATGGAAAGAGCCATTAGGCATGGGCAAGTCGAATGGGTAGCACAATGTTTAATCCTAGATAGATCCTCACCAAAGGGACAAGTTGCTTGCATTGATATCCAACCCATTTTAGACAAGCTTTGAACATAGGTCATTGAATTAGAAGAAGGGGCCAAACCCGTCATCACCACACCATACCACCACCCAAGGAAATATAAAGAGGAAATTGAGAAAACCATAAAAAGAGTTACTTGAAATGGGGCATATCCAACCAAGTTCTAGTCCTTTTTCTTCTTCTGTGGTATTAGTAAAAAAAGATGGAACTATGAGAATGTGTGTAGACTATAGAGAACTTAATAAGAAAACCATTAAAAATTGATACCCCATACCTAGAGTGGGCGAATTGATTCATGAACTACATGATGCCAAATATTTCTCTAAAATTGATCTATGCTCTGGTTACCATCAAATAAGCATGAGCAAAGAGGATGTTCCCAAAACTGCCTTTAGGTGTCATTTTGGGCATTATGAATTCTTAGTCTTACCCTTTGGACTTACCAATGCTCCAACCACTTTCCAATCATGTATGAATCACCTATTCAGTAAACAATTAAGAAATTTTCTTTTGGTATTCTTTGATGACATCTTGATCTACAGTAAAACTTGGGAAGACCATCTAAGGCATATTGAGGAAGTATTGGGAATCCTTGAACAACACTCACTGTTTGCGAAAGCATCCAAATGTGAATTTGAAATGACCAAAATCTTATACTTAGGGCATAAGATCAATGCACAAGGAGTGAGTGTGGACGAAGAAAAGATTAAAATAATTTTAGATTGGCCACGACCTAAGACATTAACCCACTTAAGGGGATTCTTAGGACTATGCAAAACTACTATAGAAGATTTGTCAAAGGGTTTTCAAAATTAACTTCCCAACTAACAGACTTGATAAAAAGGGGCTATTTCATGGGACGATGAAGCACAAGAAGCCTTTGACAAACTTAAAAGGGTAATGAGTTCCTGCCTAGTGTTAGCCATTCTTGACTTCTCCCTTCCATTTGAATTAGAATGTGACGCCTTGCAAGAGGATATTGGAGCAGTGTTAATGCAAAGAAAACACCCAATATCTTTTAAGAGCCACAAGATTAAAGAAACAGAGAGAAGTTATTCCATTTATGACAAAGAAATGATAGCCATTATGTATACATTGGCTAAGTTTAGGGAATACCTAGTTTGTGGCAGGTTCATTGTCAAGACCGATCATAACAGTCTGAGATTTCTCTTGAATCAAAAATATTTGAATGATAGACAACAAAAATGGGTGAGCAAGATGTAGGCCTATGATTTTGATATTGAATACATGAAGGGAAAGAACAATGTCATGGCTGATGCATTATCTCGAAGACCCCACTTATGTCCTATAACTAAGATCTCTACAAATTGGAAGCATACAATCCTTGTTGAGTATGCCAAGGATGCATTCACTAGTGACATATTGGAGGATAAAATACAAGAAGACAAGTATAAGGTGGTAGAAGAACTCATCCTCTACAAAGGATCAAAAATAAAAGAGAGGATTATAAGAACTTATCATGATGCCCCATCAGTAGGACATCAAGGTTACTTCAAAACATTCAAACAAGGGAAAGATTCTCATGGAAAGGACTCAAAAGAGATGTTTTGAAGCATGTTAGGGAATGTCTGATTTGCCAAAGAAATAAATTTCAGCAAACATTTCCAGTCGGGTTACTACAGCCTTTACCCATCCCTAATAAAAATGGGAGAGTATATCAATGGATTTCATCACCAGGCTCCCCAAGGTGCAAGGAAAATATTGTATCTTTGTGGTAGTTGATATACTCACAAAATATGCTCATTTCTTTTCCATATCTAGAAAGCATAGAGCCCCATAGGTCATTGAGCTCTTCTTTAGAGACGTGCTTAGATTGCATGGGTTACCCAGAAACATTATGAGTGACCGAGACAACAGGTTTATTAGCTTATTTTAGCAAGAACTTTTTCAACTGTAAGGTACAAAATTGACTCTAAGCTCTAGTTATTTCCCCCAAACCGATGGGCAAACAAAAATTGTGAAGAAGTGACTTGAAGGGTATCTCCAGAATTATGTTACAGGACAACAAACAACATGGATCAAATGGCTACATCTTGGAGAGTACTGTTACGACTCCACGCATCATATGTCAATAGAGATGTCACCTTTCAAAGTATTATATGGTTATGAATCTTTATCATTCATGGATTTGATTCTCTCAGATAGTAGAGTGCTCGGTGCAAAAGATTTGGTGCAATGAAGTATGGACATATTGAATGAACTCTAAAATAATTTACAACAAGCCTAAAACTAGCAAAAGGTGTATGCCAATCGTCATCGCGTGGAAAGAACTTTTGAAGTAGAAGACCTAGTTTTTTTATGATTGCAACCCTATAAGCAATCCTCCCTTAAGAGAAGTAGTGCATAAAATATCAAGCCATGCTTTTATGGACCCTATAAAGTTATAAGAAAGATTGGAGAAGTTGCCTATGAGTTGAAATTACCGGAGAAAGTCAGATCCATAATGTCTTCCATGTATCCCGTCTCAAGAAGGTACTATGGAAACATGTTACACCTTGTCCAGAGTTACCCCCACTTGATGAGGAGGGAAAAACTAATCTTGGAAATAGAGACCATCCTAGACATGAGAGAAAAATATTAAGGAACAAAGTTATTCCAGAATATTTGGTCAAATGGAAAAATCTACCCATGGAAGATGCTACTTGGGAGGGAGCAAATATTTTTTATCATCCCAATTTGAAATTGCTTGAGGACAAGAAAACTTGGGAAGGGCAGATTATCATGCCCCTGACTTGTTAAACAAGAGATTAAATAAAATAAACCCACCGCTGGCCATAATAAGTCAAAGGGAAGCACTAGGAGACAAAAGGCACTAGAAGACAAAAAAAAAATATTAACTAATGTTAACCAAAGGGTAATGGCGGTTGTCAAAAGGCATTAGTTATGATTAAGAGGTGTGAATCCTTGTTATGGAGGGTATAAAACAAATATCCAAAGACCACGTTGAAGACATCAAGTGATCAGAAAGAAATATATATTTGGCATAGATAAATCTGTAAGGAATATATATATATATATGCAATAGTTGATGACAATAGAAGTATAATATATATAATAGTAAAGTATATATTGCAGTTATTTAGACTGAACTTGTCAAGCATTCAAGAGGTACTTTATATGAATAATCTAACCAATACCTAAGTAATTCATTTTGAGTCAAGGAGATGTTTTATAGGTAAGAAGGATAGCCCTTCCAAGTTCATGAGGTGTGAGTGGGTGGGGTGTCCCCCCATCATGCTCTCATCAAGTCATCCTAGAAGTAGTGAGGGTGTGTGGCCCTACCATGGTTCGGGTGTGTGGCCCTACCATGCATGGTTTGGGGTGTGTGGCCCTACCATGTTCTTGAGCCTAATCATGTAGGGTGTGCCTCTTGAGCTTGATCAAGGAGGGTGTGCCTCCAAGGTGAACTAGGAACTGCAAGGCAAGGTGTTTGGTTCACTTACATACTCTCAGAAATATTAAGGAGCACCGACCTTAATATTGCTACCTACATGGACTCATAAGGATTCAGTATTAATTGGCTTGGGGAATTGTGGCTTATTCAAATCAAATCAATATTGCTTATGCTATAATGCCTTGATCTCATTATTTATTAATTTATGTAGTATTGATCTCATTAATGATGTTATGATGTATTGAATTTATTATCTATGCTCTCATATATATATGATGTTAGGTATAATCTTTATTTATGGATTTTTTTTATATTTCTAATGTCCCTTTTTTAGTGATTATTATTGTTGCAGGTTAAAAAATCTAAAATATCCCAAAAGGGGACATTACAACCTAACCCTACCCCTAACTCTAATTATATCCCTAACCCAAACTCTATCGCTATCCCTAATTCTAACCCTATCTGTAAATGTAACTATAACCCTAACCCTAGTTTTATCCCTAATACTAACCATGATTCTAACTATAATTCTAACCCCAACCCTAATTCTAACACTAATTATAACCGTAATCCTAACCCTAACTATAATTCTAACCTAAACCCTAACCCCAATCCTAATTCTAACTGTAACCCTAACACTAATACTAACCCTAATTCTAACTATAACCCTAACTCTAATTCTAACACTAATTCTAAATGTAACCTTAACCCTAACATTTAGGTCAATACTAACCCTAATTCTAAACCCAACCCTAACCCTAATTCTAATCATAGTTCTAACCCTACTCCTATTCTAAACCCTAATTCTAGATACTAATTGTAATAATATGTAACCCTAATTCTAACCTGAACCCTAAACCCAACCGTAATTGTAACTCTAACCCAAATTCTATCCCCACCCCTAAACCTAACCATATTTCTAACCCTAATTCTAACTTGAACCTCAACCCTAAATCTAATTCTATCCCCAACCCTAACTCTATCGCTATCCCTAATTCTAACCCTATCCCTAAATTTAACTGTAACACTAACCCTAATTGTCTCCCTAATGCTAACCATAATTCTAACTATAATTCTAACCCCGGTTCTAATCAAACTTAATTCTAACCCAAACCTAACCCTAACCCTAACTCTAATTCTATCCCTAACCCTAACTCTAACTCTATCTGTATCCCTAATTGTTGGAATAGGTGTGTTGTACACCTTGCATAACATTGGTATTATTTATTTATGTAAAATAAATATTTATTTGTGGTGCATCTTAATTGATGTGTTTAGCCACATTAGATATTTATTTAGGTGTCACTTGTAAATGTTCTATGTAACATTGAGTTACATATTTTTATGTGTGGAAGATATAAGACAAATATTTAATATTTGTGGAAATATTTAATTTTGGGGTCAATGGTTTTGTGTTCCCATGGTTTTGGGACACATGGTTTACCCAATACTACATCTTGTATTTGTCTGAGCTTGATTTATAAAAGGAAGCACATGGTTATTAGTTTGGGTTGGCTAGTTAATTTTTTTTGGGTTGTACGAGAAGTTGTGTGAGAGGTTGTTATTGTATTGAGTTTCTCTCATGAGTGCATTTTGTGAATCATGGCATGGGATGTGTGGAATCATGCTTAGGCACATGGAGGATACATTGAAGGAGCTTGACATTTTAGAGGTGTTCATGGAGACTCTGCATATGAATTGTAATTCTTATTGTTGAATAATACATGAGAGATGGATGCTTTTGGAGGCTAGGTTTTTTCCCTCATGGAGGGTTTTTCCGGGGCATATCTTGTGTTATCTTTTATCTTTGCATCATGATAAATCTGTTACTTGCATACATCATTTTCTCATTTTCGGTTATGTGGAATTAGTTTATTGAAACTGCAAATTCCTAACATTTGGTATCAGAGCCATGTTCATGGTTGAGGGAGATGTGAGCTCCCTAGTTTACTATAACCCTTGTGTGTGTATATCTGGTGCAAATTTGATGACATGGCAATGCTAGAAAATGATTTGGGACAATACATGATATGAGGATTTTATGCAGGTTGTGCTTTGTAGATTTGGGGTTTTGGGTGTTGCAGATTTGTGGTAATTTTTTGTAGATCTAGTGTTTGAAAAATATTCTTAGAGAGGGTTTTTTGGATGTGTTTTTGGTGAGGGTTTTGGATGTGAGATTTTGTTGGAGGCCTCCTATGCAAAAATGAGCCTCGCCATTGGATCCAAAAAGCACGAGATATGAAGAAAAACATATCATTTTCCCTATTTTGTCCACAAGGCTTGGAAGGAGATAAAATATGACCCCCCTAGGTATAGTCATATGGGCTATCATCTGCAAAGGCAAAAAAAATTAGAAAAAAAAATATTACCCTGCACATGTGTTTTCTATAGTTGAAAAATTAAAATTGTTTTGAAAAAAAAAAAACTATAGAAAATTTTTAAAAGTTTTAAAAGATTAAAAAAAAAAGTGGCAAGGAGGGGTACATAGACCCCCTCATATGTTGGGCCTACGCCTAGTACGACATGGCAGGGAAGGCCGACAGGGCCGGTCAGCTTCTGGTCGGCGGGACTGGGCCGATAGGGCCTTTGGCCGCCAGTCTGGCGAGGCTGGCCTATTGGAGTAGGTGTGTTGTACACCTTGCATAACATTGGTATTATTTTATTATGTAAAATAAATATTTATTTGTGGTGCATCATGTGATGTGTTTATTCACATTAATATTTATTGGTGTCACTTGTAAATGTTGTATGTAACATTGGGTTAATTATTTATTTGTAATTATTTAATTGTTGGGAAAACTTAGTACCAATAATTAAATGTGGGGTCAATGGTTTTGTAGACTCATGGTTTTGGGGAAGATGGTTTTACCATACCACATGTTGCATTTGTGTGAGCTTATGTCTATAAAAGAAAACACAAGTAGTTGGAGAGGTAGGTTGTTTATCTTGTGAGCTTGTTGGCTGGGTTTAGCTTGTTTGAGCATCTCTTGCAGGTTGAACTTGTGAGGGTTTGAAGCATATCATTTGATGTATGGTTACATGCTTATTCACATGGATTGCATGTAGAGAGAGCTTAATGTTTCAGAGGTGATCTTTGCATATGTATTGTAATCATTATTGTTGAATAATACATGAGAGATGGATGCTTTTGTAGGCTGGGTTTTTCCCTCATGGAGGGTTTTCCCAGGGTATATCTTGTGTCACCATTGATGGTATGATTGTCTATTTCTTTTGCATGTGGATTTCTAGTTATTGTTGTGCATTAATCTCTTATTGAGTTATGAGGAATTAGTCTTTATGGCTGCATATTTCCAACATTTGGTATCAGAGCTTTGTTGCTTGGTTGTGGGAGGAAATCCTTGTTTGATAACCCTAGCTATGAGTGAATTTTTTTTGTATATTGGAATCCATGGACTTGCAGGAAAAGAATGAAGACATTACAAGATATGAGGATTTTGTGTAGGTTTTATTTTTCAAATTGAGGGTTTTGGGGATGTAGATTTGTGGTGATATTTTGCAGATCTAGGTTTATAAATCTGAGTTGGAAAAAGGGTTTTTCGTGGATGGCTTCAATGAGGGTTTGAAGGAGAAATTTTCACAAATGATCTCCTAGGAAAAAATGGACCTCGCCATTGGATTCAAGAGGTCCGAGAGACAAAGATTGACATAAAATTTGGCCTATTTTGGCCACTATGAAAAAAATGCAAATTTTTTTGCCCCCCAGTCCTAGCCATACGGTCATACGACCAGGAGGCGTCTACAGAGGTACACAATAAAAAAAATTAATTCCTACATTTTCATTAAAAAAAATCCTGTTTAAATTTTTTTTTTTAAATTATGGAGGGCGGGGGTCTGTAGACCCCCATACCCCCTTGCGCCAGCGCCAGAGCGACGGTACCACAAGTATGCCAGATGGGGTATTGGTCCCACCAACATCCTTGTTATCCACTGTCGGCTTGTAGCCAGCCACCAGCAGGGGTGTCGTGGCTAGTGGGCCTTAGGCCCCTGGGGCCAAGGTCTGCCCCCTTAGCGGGCTATTAAAACTTTATTAAAATTTCAAATTTTCAAATATTAAACCCATTTGTAAACAATTTTGGATTCCAGCACGACACCACCACTAGGGTGCCGCTAATGCTCCACCGCTGCCGGCGAGCCACCGTCCCACCACCCAGTAGCCACTAGAGGGCCACCAAGACCTGGTTACATAGCATAACTGGGCAGATTTGTCCATGTGACTATTTAGCTTGTTATAGTTCATGTTTGCTTCCCTAATTGCACCTTTTGAAAGTGTGTATAGTGCCCCCACCTGTACTCATTCATAATGTAACTTTGCTATATCATTGAAGCAAGTTACCCAAATTTTAGTTCCTTCACTGTCTATCATGTCAAAGCTAAACACCTATCCACTATTTTTAGGGGTTTTGAATTGATACATATATTCCTTAGTTGTTACATGACCTTTAATTGTCCATCTCCCCTAATAAGGGTTTAAACCTTTAATTCGAGTAATATTTTTAGGAATTTTTTGTTGTCGAGAAGGCATGGTTATACCAAACATCGCATTTTAGTGACATGAAGAACTTGCTATGTCTGGTTGCATTTGTTGTTCCTGTTGCTTAAACAATAATTTGGGTTGGCCAAGTACTTGGTAGTATGTATAGGTGACATTTAGTTCAAAGATTATTATTGTCTTGTAAGAATTGACCCAAAAAAGGTTTGATGTAAATACCATGAAATATATGTATATGGCCATGAATAAGTTAAAGGAATGTTAGAAAATATGCAATCGTACCTTGAATCTCCAACAGCACAACATATGTAATTTGTTAAATGCACTATAGATCCTATCTTCTAGGACGGGAAATGACCATTAAATTTTCCAAACAAACTAGCCATTTACATATGCAGGCCATCGGACAATACAATTCTATATCTCTCGCTTGAATTTCCACCAGGAGTCAACTTATTTAGAGATGCAGTTTGAAGGGATGGAGATGTGACTATGTCTCTAGCATTGATTGATTGAATTTCTTGAGGAGCCAATTCTGGTGACATTCGCACACTGTACAAAGAGGTTTTTTTTAGTGTTTGCCAGTTTTAGTCACATTGAGAGAAAATTGAATTCAAGGAAAATAAATAAGTGTTCGCAATTGATGTTTGAATTTATAGTTTGTCAGTATGTGGAAACTTAAACTCTTTTTACCACATCCTCTAGCCTAATTCATACAAGGAAATAAATTTATTATCTATTGTATTGGGAGTTATGTATAGGAAGGAGTTCATTTTTCTTTAGAAACTTAGAATCTATATGTAAGTTATGACAGAAGTCACATACCTGTTTGGAGAAACTAAACATATAGTATGAGAAGTGGCTATGGATAGCAGCGACAATTTAGATTGTGTTGGAAGTTATTAATCTTCCGTCAGTGCATTTACTCCAGCCTGCCCCTCGCGTCAGACTTGGGGATTTCCAAATCTGCCCCCAGCAACTGTTGGCCTGCCAGCATTGAATATTGGTAGGTGATTTTGAATTTGAAAGAATGTTTGAGTACCATTTTTGAGTGCAAATGAATGAGACAAAAAGGAATGTAGTTGACTATGGAAGTGAGTGAAAAAGAAAACTTGCAATAGCAGAAGAAAAGAGTTAGAGAGTAAGACACAGAAAAAGAAAGCCTGCAGCAGCAGCAGAAGGAATGTAGAAAACAGTAGAAGGAAATAGAAGAATATTGCAGCAGAGAATAGAAGGGAATGAGAAACATCACAGTGAACGTTTAGCAACTCCAGATACAGGGGAAAATCAAAAAATAGAGCAGCAACTCTGCATTGAAGTTTGTATGAAAATTTTTATTGTAATTTGTTGAAAGTGAAAATATATAATATATATTTCTATTGTGTGTCATCTGTTGTCTTTCTCCTTTTTTGTGTGTGTTTGTTTCTTCTATCCACAGTGTTGTAGCATCTATTCTGGACAACCATTTAACCTCCCTTGCCTAGCAACAAGTGGTGGGTAAGTGCAAGAAGATGAGTTCACTTTTTGGCCAAAAAGTGGAAGTGTTTTCCCTGTTTTTCAAATTTTTTCATACTTGGAGTGACAATTTGAAGAACTTGCACATAACATATTAAGATGATGTAAAAATAAGAAATGTAGGATTTTGTTTCTAGTTTTCAAATATATAATTTTTTCTAATACCCAGATGATGCAAGTTGGGTTTTTATTGGATGTACAAAAAGTGGCTTTTTAAAAGTCCCCTGTTTTTCCAAAAGCATGCATGTGTACAACCAACATAGTTTGACCTAAATTAATGTATTTTTTTAATTCTTTTTGGGGAAAGATTCTTAGGATGTTGAATTTTGGTCAGGATATTTTTGTGTAATTTTTTGATAAATATTTTTTTAATTAATTTTTTAATGAGCCTAATTAGTGTTTTTTAAAACCTCTTGTGTACGGCCAACATAATTTGAGCTAAACTAATCAATTCAGTAAAAAAAAAAAATCACCATGTAGAGAATGATGTCTAGTTTGGTCAGACATAATTTTTTTTCAAGAAACTTCCAAAATCAAAAGTTATTAAAAAAATAGTAAGCTATGTTATTTCAATTTTATGAATTAGTTTGTTTAGAAAATAAATAATAAATAGAAAATTATGTCTAATAGTAAAAAAAATTACATATTTGAAAACTAGACTTTCAGATCTATAATGGGTTTTAATTTTGTTAAAATATTCTGAAAAAAAAATTATCAGCGACAGTGGTGAAACTAGTTTTTTCTCCCATTGTTTTCATGGCTTCTTAGTTGCAGGTTGGTTGCAGGTCCAAGGCTTAGGCTCGGGTTTCCAAGCCTTTACCAATCCTAAAACCAAGGCAAATTGGCAGGTGTCACATTTCAAAAAACAAGAAATGGTTACCCATTCATAAACGGGTACCCGCTCATAACGGGTGCCCATTACAAACGGGTACCCATTTTATTTTACTTTTTAAGAAATGGGTACCCGTTTCTTGTTTTTAAGAACGGGTACCTATTTTAAAACGGGCACCCATTTCTATTTTAGCCGTTATTTTTTTTTTTCATAAATTCGTAGTACGACTGAAACCCTGCAACATTCCCTTTTACCAGTACGGCAAACAACGACAAATTCTATGATTTTTTTATGTGCAAAGTGTCGATTCGAGCTCTCAACGAGACATATCTTATGCAATTTTTACAGGGATTCAATCATAAGGAGAATTTTTAGATGGAATGAAGTAGAAAATTTATTTTTTACAGGCATTCAACTTCTTGGAGAGACATTCATTTTTACCAATACACCGACAGCGACAAATTTTGTGACTTTTTTATATGCAAAGTGTTAATTTGAGCTTTTAAGAGGACATATTTTATGCTATTTTTACAGGGATTCAATCATTAAGAGAATTTTCAGATGTGATGAAGTAGGAAATCTATTTTTTAGAATGATTCAATTTCTTGGAGAGATCAAACAAATATCAAGCAACTATCAAATTGAACAAAGGATTTATTTCTACTTGTATTTCATACATTTTTTAAGAAGAGATCCAACACATTTTGATAAACATGGGATCAAATAAACGTCAACAAAAAAAAAAGAGGAAGGTTATGACAATTGAAGAAATTGAAGCACATTGAGAGAAAGAGGCAAAACGACAAAGAGATAGGAGAGAGGATTAAAAAAATGAAGAATGATGTAGCATCCAATTTGATGACTATTGAAGAGGAGAACATTGAGGAGGAGAACATTGAAGAGGAGACCAATTTGAATGAAATGAATGTAGAGTATGCAAATGTGGAAGAGGTCAAGAACATGGAAAATACAAATATAAGAATGAATCCAGGTATGTCTTCGAATGATCCATTCAATGATAATGAGATTAAAGATTTAAAGCAAGATGGATATAATGTTGATGAGATAAATGCTTCTACTAGAAACAAGACAATAAAAAATGAAAATGAAAACCCTTGTATGCATGAAAATGAAAATATTTTTTTTTAAATTGAAAGTAATGTTTTGAAGGATCTTCGTGGTAAGATATCTTGTAGACAAATTCGAACACATGCAAATAGATTGTACAAACAATTTTTTTATAGAAAAACTCTTAGATTTCAATGTCAACTTGTATTACAATTGATGAGAATGACAAAAATGAGAAAAGTAATGAAAAAATTAGGCATTTTGTAAAACCCAAAAAGGTGGATGAATCAATGGAACAAGTTATATCTAGTGTTGCTAATGCTATTAGTTTTATAGGAAAAAAATAGTTGATCTAAGGACAAGAATGCAGCACGTAGAGCAATAACAATTGCTTTAGTTAATAAATCAGTTGTGAGCAAAAGAATGATACGTAAAACAAGTGGATATTTAAATGTTCATGCTATAACTTTAAGAAGAGTAGCAAAGAGAAGACTAAGTATTGAAGAGGATCTAGTCAACCAATGTTGGACTTTTAGTGGTAGACTCCCAAGGTCTGACATGAAATTAAACAATGAAATTAGGTCTTTGATTCAAAAATATTGGCATCATAATACAAGGATTTCATCAAATGGTCGAGATGTTTTGAAATTAAGGGTGGGGTCAAAAAATCGTGATCCTCATCCAAAACATCTTTTAGACATGACTCAAACAGAATTATATAGAAAATTTCTAGATGATTTAGTTATAGAAAATTTTAGTATAAGTCAAAGATCATTTGAGAAATGCAAACCTTGGAATGTCAAGATTAATAAGCAACGAATCTCTTGTTGTTGTAAAACTCATTTGTAATTTCATTATTTTTATGATGTTTTTCAAAATATACGTTGTATTTTACATACTAACCAAATTATGCAGGAATGTGGTATTAATATGCCACCTACAATAGTTAAGGATTTTATAACAAGTATACTTTGTGAAACAACTAAGGGGTAATTCTATTTTTACAAAACCATGTGTTTCTAGACAATGCAATAGATGTGGTAACCTTTCGTTGTTAGGAGAATGCATGCATGAAAGTAGTTCACATGATTTTGGATAACAGTTAGTGGAGGTGAAGAGGTTCACCAAAGTTCAATATCCATTAAAGGATGGAAAAACTAGAAAGCGTTGTGAGTTAGTCACAGAACAAAGTAGTGTACATGCATTCATCATAGAGTTCAAGAATAAGATTGTGTATAAATATGTCAAACATTCTCAATATGCTCAGTGGCTTGATGAACAATTCCGCAGATGTAAGAACATATTTCCTATTGGAACTATACTTTCAGTGGTTGACTTTGCAGAAAACTATACACTTACTCCACAAGAGGAGATTCAATCACAATATTATAACTTAGTATAGGTGGCCATATTTGTTCATATTATATACATACATACAGTTGACAGTACAAAAGATGACAGGAAAATTTTGAGAGAGTACCATTTCTATGTGAGTGATAACTGATTACATTCATCAGAGTTTGTGCAGTATTGTTTCAAAGTATTTTACAACAACTTAAAAGAAAGACAAATCCAGATGACACAACATTTCATATGGTCAGACAATTGTATAGGACAATTCAAAAATTCTTGAATGTTTTTGTGGTTAAGTAGGGTCCATAAAGAAAACAATATCCAACATATTTGGAGTTTCTTTGAAGCTGGACATGGTAAAGGAGAACATGATGGAGCTGGAGCATGTGTGAAAAGGGCTCTTGCTAGGGAGCAACTAAAATTTCATGATGCAGCAAAGTTTTAAGATGCACTTGCAATTGTGGATTGGTGTAATGCAAAATTGACTACAGGATCAAGTGAGAAATCTAAAGTTCAATAGTTTTTTTGGTTGGTTGAAGAAGAAAACATTCCTCCCCGATTTGATTGTGATACAATTAGTGGATCAGGAAAATGGCTTTCATTTAAGAGTTCAAATGCAAGCACATGGACTCTATGGACTAGCGAGCTCGCATATTTTTGTCAGTTTTGTATTGCAAGTGAGTGGGAAGCATGTGAAAATATAGATTGGGTTGAAGAATGCAACAAAAGTCCTTAACACCTCTACAAACACATGATCAAAATGAGATAAAATTTGAGGAGGATAATCATTTGCAAGTATCAGATGACTATGACCGTATTTTAGACCTCGTATAAGAAGGTACAAATTCATTCAATATTTCTTTTCGATACATTTTTTGGAAATATATATTTAATTGTACATATGTATGTATGTATATTTTTGTGATTTATTGAATTTGAAATTTGTTTTTTGCAGGACATGTGTATGTTGTTGTTGTACCCGAGGGTAATGAAGAGGAAACAGAGTATTGGTTGGCTCGGTGTGTTGAGGCAAAACATAAGTTATAGAGTGGATGATGATAACTTTGAGTGTCCAACAGGTTCTGTGGTTGTTACTGGCACTTGGTTATGTAAATATTTGATAAGGAGGAATGGTATACCTGCATTTGAAGATTATGAAAGACATAAGAAAATTTTGCACTACTCACATCTGATTGTGGCAACAAATATACAATTAGTGAGATATAAAGGGAAACCTGTCACAAAAGAATTATGGACACTTTCTATGGAAAAGAATGAGGAAATCATAGATGCAATACAAAAAAAAAGAGGATGCAGATGGTACAATGGAGTAAATGTTTTAAATGATTAATAGGTATGTAGAAATTTTTTAACTTTTAATCTTTGTCTGATGTGAGTTTAGGATTTAATATGATTGATAACTTAACTAATTGATTGCATCTCCCCTTAAGCCATCCTCTTAAGTCCCCTTAAGACATCCCTTAGTTATGTTCTATAAGTTAGGTAAATCATATCCCCTAATTGATTGCATCTCCCCTTAAGACATTCTCTTAACTCCCCTTAAGCCATCCCCTAGCTAAATGATATAAGTTAGTGTAGGTACCCTTACCAAAAATACTATAGTTGATTAGACCATCTCCCCTTAAGCCATCCCCTAGCTAAATGATATAAGTTAGTGCATGTACCCTTACCAAAAATACTATAGTTGATTGGACCATCTCCCCTTAATACATTCTCTTAACTCCCCTTAAGCCATCCCCTAGCTAAATGATATAAGTTAGTGCATGTACCCTTACCAAAAATACTATAGTTGATTAGACCACCTCCCCTTAAGACATTCTCTTAACTCCCCTTAAGCCATCCCCTAGCTAAATGATATAAGTTAGTGCATGTACCCTTACCATTTAAATACTATAGTTGATTCCATCTCCCCTTAATCCATCCTCTTAACTCCCCTTAAGCCTTCATATTAATATTCTTAATTCTCTTAAAGATCATTACACATTTTAACTTTTTTACAATACATTACATGGTGCAGGAGATGTTTTTTGTAGTCATAATAGAGGCTGGAAACATATAACCTGTGTTAAATTTCACTTACACTTTATTTCAGGTATTCACTAGACCTATACTATTAATTATTTTAATAGGACCCAATAAGCTGGTTAAAAGTACGATTAGAGAATTCCCTAGTGTCAAATAGGACCCAAATGAGTTAGTGGCCCATTTCATAACTAGGTGGAGAATTGATTGATGTATAATCATGGAAAGAAAAACACTTATTCATGGACGTATAATCATCTCTAGGACACCCCAAACCATAATTTCCTATAGCCCATCGCCACTCAAAACTCCAATTTGTGGATCTACCAAAATCACTTCCCACCATGTAAGCACAAGAACACTTTGAATCATCCCAATCATCCTAATCCATCCACATCTAGATCAATAGTCGCCTCTCACCTAGAAGGATCTAACACCCCTAAAATGGGGATAAAGGGAGAGGCCAAAATGATGAATTAGTTGAATTAGTTCAAAATGATGAAAACCAAGAACCTTGGGCATCTCCAAAAGTGGAGTATCACATGCATGCAGTCTCCATGGTTGACCCCACTCCTAATTCTATTGGTCCTTGCAACTTGGTGGATGATCTCAAAAAGATGTTCACAAAAATCTTGTTCATTGAGAGAAAATCCTCATCATACCATGTATCCCTTCTAGAGGCCATCGAATTGAAATATGTAAACCATATAACACCACCCCCTTGAAAGATCATATCAACCAAGTTGACCTAATTTGAGCCCACCTAACACTGAGTTACACGATCTAGGTTTCTTTTGAAACCTCAAGAAAATCCCTACAAAGGTTGAGCTAGCTAGAAGAGGAGACCCCTCAACCTATATATTTACAAGTATGGATCTATGATAATTGCTTTAAGAGGATCCTCATGGATGATGGGGCCATGGTCAACATCATTCCCTTATCCCTCATGGAGAGTGGGATATTGCCACACCAATATCACCGCATGTAGAGAGACCTTATGTGGCTTCGACAACCTAAAGGTAACCACTATAGGTAAAATTAGGATTTTGATTTCCACTTTGATGGAGCTAGATGTAGGACAAGAGCTAGAGTTGGGGTAGTTCTAACTTGAGAAAATGGGAGAGTAGAACTCCCATTCCCCTTTTAATTAGACTTCCAAAAATGTTGTTGACTAAAAAGCTCTTTCCTTGGAAGTCATGCTAGCTTTGAAATTGAGAACTCGAAACATTTGCCTTTGAAGCTACTGATAAATTAGGTTTCTAAGAACTATGAGATGAAGTTGGAATGATTACAACCATACAAAGACATGTAAATTGATTAAGTTATTAAGTGCTTGAATTGATTAAGTTATTATTAAGTTATTATTATGTTACATGTACAAATTGCTCTATTTTTCTTTTGATATAATTTAGGGTAGACTTTAATTTCTCTAATTTTCAAATAAATAAATAAATAAATTTAAATGATACAGGTATTTCTCTAATTTTATTTAAATTTTTTTTGTAAATTTATAGGGAAGGTATTGATCTATGAAATGTTTAATCTAGAATTAAAAATATATTGATTAAACATGGTTAGTAGATTAAAAAATCTATTTAATAAAATTTTCTTAAATATTTAACACAAGTGTCCCAACATTTGACTCATGTAAATCCAAACATATTCATTCTAGTTCAACAACTTACATATTCATTCTAGTTCAACAACTTGTTAATTTTCATTTTATTTTTTAAATTTATTTAGGGAAGGTACATTTAGTCTATAAACTATCCAACCTAGAGTATGTATCTAATAAATGTTTAATAAATTAAATCAATTGAAATTTTTCTCTTATCTAATTAGAATTAGTAAATTTACAATATTATGTAATTAAACACGTGATTTAATTTGAAGTGTTAAATATGAGATATATGAAATTAAAGTTTGATTATAGATGTATATAGTGGAAATTTAATTTAAATAGCAAAATCTAGTCTAGATGAAATAGTCTATGAGATATAAATACTGACATAATAACAATCCATGTAAAAATAGTGAAATAGTCACAAAACATATACATGTCTAGTTAATACTGAAATAGTCATGAAATAGTCAATACTGAAATAGTCATAAACAATCTAATACATCATGTCATCATCGCCATTCATCATCCATCCATCAATCTAAAACATGTGTGCACACTAAGTTTGATCATCATCCATTTCAAGCCGCCTTTTGGTCCCATGTGGCTAAGAGGGCAACTCATGCTGTGTACAAGAAAAAGAAGCTTCAAATCAATTTTAATGTCAAAATTGCATCCTAAATAAATTTAAATCAAATATTTAATTTACCAAACCATCAAATTAAATTTTTAAATCTAAACTTCAAAATGTCTAAGCATACCACAACAGTGTCATCATCTCTCCTGCCATGCTCCTGTGCAATAGATGGTGCCAATTCAGATGATTGAATGTCTGTGTCACCAATTCTTGTCTTTCAATAAAACACTTGAATGAACTAGTTAGGCTCTAGAGTATAGATACAAAATGCAAGGTTGAATGATACAAAAGACTTTGAAATCACATAGGATTTAACTATAGGACCTGAAATATGAGAGATGACTCGTGCACCTGTGCAGGCTCATCAATGATACGATGAATTGAGCCTGCACCTAAACTAATCTCATCCTGCATATATATGTGTATATGTATATATAAATTCAACTTTAAAGACATGAATTTAATAAAATCATGAAATTACACTAGAAATTCAAATTTAAACTAAAAATGTACAATTTTAAGATACAAACCATGGCATATGAAGTAGGCTCCTCTATAGATGTTGTTGCCACTGGTCCTCGATGACTAGGTTGGTTTGACACAAGAGTGTCAGGACCTCTCATCTGCTTTAAATTAAAATGTCACATTTCTACATTAAATTATATATTATTAAATTAGATATATCCAATTAAATAATCTTTAGAGGTCCTAATTTTATACCTCGTCTGTATAAGGTCTACCCAACTCTACTGTCATTGAC
Organism: Cunninghamia lanceolata; assembly: GCA_027924645.1. Classification (NCBI taxonomy): domain Eukaryota; kingdom Viridiplantae; phylum Streptophyta; class Pinopsida; order Cupressales; family Cupressaceae; genus Cunninghamia; species Cunninghamia lanceolata. Next base: position 7,138,296 of record BSBN01000252.1, on the reverse strand, counting down.
ACTAAATGGTCTAGCCGTGATGAAGTGGCAGCAACTGATGGAGTCATCTGTACCAATCAACATGAACATATATACATTTATTAATATATATTTAATTTTTTTTTAAAAGATTGATAATTAATAATTGTCTAAATCTATATTAATTTGTATTAATTTTAATTTTATTAAATGTGGCATACATACCGAGTCCATAGGAGCAAATAATGTAGCCAAAAAGGACTCCTCCTCTGAAGTAGATGTAGGACCAAAACATGGTTGATGACAATTCTGACAAAAATGTGGTGTGGAATCTTGGTGATGCATCAGGACCAGCATTAGATGCTCCTCCAGGCTGTGCAGGCTCTCCAGGATTGACTTCATTTGCCAAGTGAGTAGCTTGGTTAGTTAAGTTTCCTGAGAGCAATGATAACACTTCGAGTGCTGAGACGAACATCCACTGGTGAAAGAGTACGGGAACAGAGGGTGGAGAAGGGACAATAGGTGCAATGGGAAAACAACGATTTGGATCGACACGTGCTCCTAGTCTATGTTGTGGCATTCCACCACCCACACCCTGAAATGATCTCATATCAAAATAATTAGGCTTTTGGCCCATCTCAAACTCTGCCCATAATTTCTTCAGAAAATAAAAGGGAACCTCAAAATTAGCATGAGGTGGATGGTCAAAGACCATCCACCATCGATCCCAAAAATTTTCAGCTATCTCCTGATGTGTGCACCATCTAATTGAAATTATCTTTTTAGTTGGTGCTATTTGTTGACCTGTGGAGGGATCAATGAAATATGGGGCAATTGTAGCCTTGGTAATATGTAAATCATTGATCTATTTATATGAGAGACCATCTAAATAAAACTGCTTCCTCTCTTCCCACCATGAGTGGAATGTGTCTAGATCTGTGTGGATAGCTCTCACTGAATCAACAATAGTTTGCATCATAGATGCAAACTGTGAAATGTGTGGAGGGGTTTCGATTTGGCTTTGCAATAAATTGTTTTTTTCTTGCAAAACATGTATGTTTTCATAATGATAAATTAACCCAATTACAACAATGAAATATGAAGGAAAAGGAGATTTAAATAACAGACAAGTGATACTTACAACTTTTACCTTTCGACTTCCATTGCTCGCCTATTCTTTCTTGATCTTGAATGATGTAGGTTGGCCCTCAGGGAGCTTGCTTCTTTGCTTCAATTCCTCAAAATGACAAGGAGAAATGGCAATGATACTTTGTGTGATTGAAGATGAGCTTCAACACACTAATGATGGAGGATGATATGAGAATGGATAGAATGAGGAGACTTGAGAAGAATGAGAAGATTTCCTAGAGGAAATTGGACATGGTAAGGATACTTGTAAGAAGTCCCTTTTAATTGCTTAGAGATGAGTCTTATTTATAGATTTTCTGAAAAAGGAATGGAGGGTGAGGATCAACAGATGAGATCAATGGCTAGGAATAAAAGTGAATCTTTTACTCATAGTGGATGAATTAAAAATTCATTTTTTGGGAAGAGTGGAAGATAGTGGATGAGTTAAAAATTCATTTTTTGGGAAGAGTGGAGGATAGTGGGGAACAATTGAATTGAAAATTCAATTGGTGGAGGATAGTGGGGAACAATTGAATTAAGAATTTAATTGGTGGAGGATAGTGGGGGACATTGAATTAAATATTCAATTGGTGAAGGCTAGTGGGGAACATTCAATTAAATATTCAATTGGTGAAGGCTAGTGGGGAATATTGAATTAAATATTCAATTGGTGAAGGCTAGTGGGGAACATTGAATTAAATATTTAATTGGTGAAGGCTAGTGGGGAATATTGAATTAAATATTCAATTGGTGAAGGCTAGTGGGGAACATTGAATTAAATATTCAATTGGTGAAGGCTAGTGGGGAACATTGAATTAAATATTCAATTTGGTGGAGGATAATTGATTTAAAGATTTATTTTGGATAATAGAGGATATTAACTAATTAAATATTAAGAATATTTAATTACATGTGCAACATGGTGAGGTGGAAGAGATGAGGTGGATTGATGAGGTGGATTTTGTGAGGTGGATTTTAGGACTTGAGACATTAGAAGAATTTAGGGAATTTAATTAAATAAAATGATTTTATTTAATTGTAGGATAATGAATCAATCAAATAAACTTATAATATTTATTTAATTGACAGAAGGAAATAAGAATTAAGATAAATATCAAAATATTTACTTAATTCAACTTGAGCCAATTTTAGGTGTATACATTTTGCCCCTCTTTGAAGCAATGTGTTTTATCATGTTGTTTCAAAGAATAAATAGTCTGATAATGATACATGCCCCAGTTTGCCCCTGGTACAGGTTATGATGATAGGATGCCCCCTCGGGAGATTGGACGGGAAGAAGGTAGAAGGCGTGAGACGGACAATCTCATGATGAGATAGGTTGACAGGTGATGAAATGGTTGGATGCAGAAGAAAGGGATGAATGATATGGAATGCAAGATAAAAAGATGACACACACAAGAAAGTAAGCAAGTATGCACAAATGATACAGGAACAAATAAAGTAGTGCCCCTGTCGAGCGGTAAACCAATGATATAGGTCAATGATGTCTGGTTTCAAGAATAAAGTATGTCGTATAAGACTCCGGGTCTAGTTTCGACAATACAACATCCTGTCTAAGACATTTGATATGATAACGATATACAACAGTGTTGTCATGGTGGGGAGTGATGTATCCTTAGAGCAACACGAAGGATAGTTATGATTGATTGATATGGTTTACGACTGGACAAGGATCAAGACCACTGATTGTGATCAGATCATTTGACAAGATTGACTTGACTTGATTGGCATGGATTAAGGATAGACTTGCAATTGGATACGGTATGGATATGGAAATGGATATGAAGTGCAGTTGGATACGGTATGGATATGGATATGGATATGAAGTGCAGTTGGATACGGTATGGATATGGATATTTGTCACCTTGATATAGCAAGTATTTTGAAGCTCTTTCATCATTGGGCTTTATTATGTTGTAAGAAAATACAAGCATCTAGGTATAATTAAACCGAGATGACCTGAGTATCCCTTACCTGGATTTTGATATAGCAAGTTGATACAAGCCTCTAGCCAAACGTGAATCTAGATAACCTGAGCACTTCTTGCATTTTAACAGACAAGGATTGCCCCTTTTCATGTTTAGACCTCGGAGTCCTTGATGATCTTTTGCCGATCATGTCTTTAGACATAAGTCGTCACATTACTAAAGTTTAATCCACAAGCAGCAGACAAAGAAAACAAGTATGCCCCCATCATAACATCTCTAACTTTTGGCATCCTTGAGTAGCATAGAAAGGCATGATAGCAAAAATTCAAGACCTTGTAAATTGACCTATTGACAAAACATTCTTGCATTAGATGTGTCTTTTGCCATAATTGATATAGAATTATTTTGAGTGTTTCTGATATGGTGCTCTGCTTTGTTTTTGTTTTGGACAGGTTGATGTTATGCGTCAAGAACTTTGTTCTAGGTGTCTAGTGAAGGTATCGCAATCCTTTATTGGTATCTCCTTTCAGAACGATGGCATTCAAGAACCCCAATCCGCAACTAGGTCAAGGAGTTGCCCCTAGTTTAGACCAGGATCGACTTATTATGGGTGAGATGACAATAGATATGGAGAGACGGACCCTAAGGGACTGACCTAGTGCCTTGGGGGCTCATTGCTAAATGGCCTTGCCTACGTGACGACGCAGAGGCAACGTAGTTTGGGGAGAACCCTGATAGACCTAAGACCTAGGTGATGGTGGATCTACAGAAGTGGTATGGACTTGGATAGAAAGACCAGATATGGGACTGACGGGACAACAGAGCCTCGAGGGCACATGGATAATGGCCTTGCCTACGTGATAGCTCAGAGGCGACGTAGTTTGGGACTTGGACCATGGATGGAGTAGAGGATAGATGACAAGATATGAGATGGACAGGGAAGCGGAGCCTCGGGGACGCATGGATAATGGCCTTGCCTACGGGATAGCTCGAAGGCGACGTAGTTCAGGACTTGGACCATGGCTGGACTAGAGGATAGATGACAAGATATGAGATGGACAGGGAAGTAGAGCCTTGGGGGTGCATGGATAATGGCCTTGCCTACGTGATAGCTCAGAGGCGACATAGTTCAGGACTTAGACCATGGATGGACTAGAGGATAGATGACAAGATATGAGATGGACAGGGAAGCAGAGCCTTGGGGGCACATGGATAATGGCCTTGCCTACGTGATAGCTCAAAGGTGACATAGTTCAGGAAGAACCCTAATGGACCTAAGATATGGATCAGATGATAGACGATATAGAATAGATATGGAACTGATATGGATCAGATAAGACATGATATGGATCAAATAAGACATGATATGGATCAGATATGGAACAAAAAGAGACATGACATGGAATAGATATGGAACAAACAATACTGATGACAAGGAACCACCACGGATATGTAAATGGATGGAAGATAGTAGATATGGATGGTTTATGAGGATGGGCAATAGTGGACAGAAGGAAACAAGGATGTGATCTTCAAGGACTATGTCACATAAGTGTAACATGCCCCATTGTCGGTAGAGTACGTAGGATTTTTTCATGACAATGCTAAGGACGATAGGAGGATGAGAGGATAATGAAGGGTTTGCCTGGTTTTGAGGGATAAGGTATGTCAAGAGACATCTAAAACATTTGTCAACCTTATGCCCCCAATCTTTATCAAGACCAAAGAATAGAGGAAAGGAAGTTTGGATGGATGGATGGGACAAGATAGGTATGTAATGGGTAGAGGATAGGATAGGAAATGGTATGGAAGGAAACTGGTAGGAGAAAAGTGATATGCCAATGAGACAAGGTGCCCCCAAGTGTAGGTGACATAGAAGATCAACTTACACATGACGCCTGTTTGCCAGGTTTTCATCATGGTACTTATCCAAGGCGCCTGTTTGCCTAGTTTTCACCATTGGATGATGGGATTTTTCTTTACTTTTTTCTTTTTCATTTTTTTTTTTTTGAATATTTAGCTAGGAGAAGGTGGATATGGAAGAACTCAAGTATAGAGTTCCTTGAAAGGTGACAATCCCACTAGATGGATGTTGTCACATGAACAATGTTAAGTGTTCTCACAGATGTTGGTAGGGGATTGTATGAAAGTGAGATAGGAGTATGTAGATAGCGGATTATGATGCAGAATATGGAGGGAAGGCTTATGCAAAAGCATGGACCATAGGAATAGGATGAGGAAGATGTGTAAGATGATAGTAGAAGGAAGGGGAGATGGAGGTATATGAAAATGTTGTGGAATGGAAGGGAATCATGACCAACGATTGCACATACCATGGTAAACATTGAAGCTAGTGGTGGGAAAGTAGTGTAGGAGGCAACGGAGACTTTTGCTTGTGGATGAATGATTTAGGAATTTATGGACCCACATAGACTTAGTATTTTTCTAATTTTTGTTTGCCATGTGGGATGGAAGAATTTCAGACTTGTGGATGGAATGGGAGAAAGTGGATGGTTGAGATTCTTGAGAGGTGGATGCCTCATGTAACTTGAGGGATTTTTTCTTAGGTACCCAAACCTTTTTGCTTTTAGATAGTACTTGTGGAGGTATGGATTTGGGTGTATGCAGCTTTTGTGCAGTTTTTGAAGTAATCATTTGTTGCTTGGGGACCCACACCTTTTTCAATTTGGCATTGACGTGTATGGGTACATGTAGCTTTTGATATGGATACTTCTTTGATTCTTGGCGTTTATATCCTAGGTCATGAGGACTCTTAGGATTTTTGACTTTGTAGGTAGAGGCATCCACATATTTGTCATTGAATTCCCATGGGATGGTAGGAGTGAGGTTGGTGAAAGCTCCTTGTTTAGACCATATTTGCATTTGTTGGCCATGATTGGGATATTGAGATGATTTATAGATGGATGGATAAGGTGTTGGAAGAAAGGGTGGTAAACGACATGGGGGGATATTAGGAGTTGGAAGTAGCAGAGGTAGATTGGATGGTGGGATATTAGGAGTTTGAAGTAGCGGAGGGAGATTGGATGGTGAGATATTAGGAGTTGGAAGTAGTGGAGGTAGATTGGATGGTGGGATATTAGGAGTTGGAAGTAGAGGAGGGAGATTGGATGGTGAGATATTAGGATTTGGAAGTAGCAGAGGGAGATTGGATGGTGGAAGGTGTATGGTCACATGCTTTTGACAATTGTAGGATGATGGAGGTGGAATGGCGACATATGTTTTGGGGATATGATAGTGTTTGCAATGGAAAGTGGTAGACTTAGGAGGAGTGGAGGAAGTACCAACTTCTTGAGTTTGTACACCTTGGGGTATGTATCCAAGGCCGTATGAAGGTGGAGGAATGTTGACATGGATAGGTTCCAAGATACCTTGTTCATGAAGGCCTAAGCCTTTACCTTGATAGTTCATCTTCTGGAGTATGTGGTGGACAGCATGATTATGTATAGGTGCACTAGCAGCGAGTTCTTTATTGGATGAGGAAGATGCGATAGCAGATAATGGTTGCTGGTGTTCTAAGAAAGAACATTCATGCATGAAGGTAGTAAGACCAAGGATATATGGTGGAGTCTTTGTAGCATAGTCAATAATAGATGGTGAGGGATCATTACTGGTTTGAGCTTCTACGCTTGCTTGGGAGGCAAGCGTCTCATCAGGGGAAGTAGAAGTTGTTGGATTTTGGGTAAGACTAGATGGAGTGATAGGCTCAGGACCATGGAACACATAAAGTGGGCTAAGAGGATCATCATGGTCTGCTTGATTGTAGATAGGCTCGTCATCATAGATGGGATCTTGATCATAGATAGGATTTAGCGTGATGGGATTAATGTTTTCTTGTATAGGTTCGTCATCAACGATAATATCTTGATCATAGGAGAGATATAGGTTATGAATGCTTAGAAATTGGATGGGGGTGCTTTGATCTTGATTTGGACAAAGGGTGGATGTGTCCACATGCTCTAAGGTGTGCTCTTGACATACCTCTTGGGTTGCTTGAATGGAAGTGGAATGCTCTTGGATAGGCTCTTGGTCAACAACATGAGAACATGATGACTCTTGACTTGGATTCATAATAGGAGACTCTTGAATAGGCTTGATGGCTTGTTGGTCACATGATGGGCTTGAAGGGCTAAGAATGTTAATTGAGGGCTCTTGGATAGGCTCTTGATCAACAACATGAGGGTGTGACGGACCTTGACTCTGGTGCATGGTAGAAGGCTCTTTGAGAAGCTCAAGGGGTTGTGGATGACATGAAGGGGTTGTAGGATTTGACATGGTATTGGAAGAATCTTTGGTAAGGTCAAGGATCGGAGTTTGGGGACATGGTTGACTCTCTGCTAGTAGCCCTTGGATCACATCCATCGCAGATGTATGGGTAGATGAATGAGGGGATGGATGAGTAGATTTGGCTTTCTCCCTAGCTTTGCTTTTGTTGTATAAATGTGGAAAACATTTTTCCCACCACTCATCTGATTCTTTTTTGGTGTGCCATTTAAAATTTGAGGAACTATATGGCGGTGTTGGCGTAGGACTGGTATGTTTTGGGATGTGTGTTTTAGGATATGGTGAAGGAGGATTAGGAGCTAAAGTGGTATACGATTTCCCTCTTGAGGTGGTGGTTGCCTTGTCAATAGTATCATTAAGACAGAAAAAGAAGGTATGATTTTGGGACGAGGCATAGCTAGTACTAGCATGTTCAGCTTGCAAGTTTGTTAATTCTTGTTGTAAGACATTGATTTGTTGAATAATTTCTAAACAATCTTGGGGCGAGGGACCTAAGTTTATTTGCAATTTTATATATTGGAGTTTTTGATCAAGATATTCTAATTTGTTTGCCATTGACACAAGACTGGAAAAGCTTACTAGTTTGGATGTGCAGTAATAAAGGCATCTGTAACAGAGTGCAAATGCGTCACAAGTTGAGACAAGTGTGCTTGGAAGAATGAGTTAAATGACTTGTCTTATGTGTTTGGTGTTTAACTTGATTTGGCAATGATCACACATGTACAAACATGATTCACTCACGCAAGACACATAAGCAACTTTGAATGTTGAATTTGAAGAATATGCTAATTAGTAAACAAGCACACGTGGAAGACACATTAGCATGCCCTAATGTCTAGTTTGATGTAGGGTATGGCCAATTAGGTTTGGGCAATGTTTACACAAGGTTGGATAGGGATTGAAAGTGAAATCTTGTCACACATCCGGGAGAAGGGGGTAACCCACCCTTCACCTTCACTTCCCAAAGGTAGAAAGTTCTTTGGGGCTTAGCCAAGAGTGACAAGATTCTAATTTCAATGAGGGTGTCTTTCGATTTAGCCTCGAATGAGGTCATCCCTAGGGGTGATGAAATCCCCTAGCAAGCCTCCTAAGAAAGGGTAGACAATAGCAAATCAAGTGAGGTGTTTTTGATCTCCAAGGTCACCTTGCAGTGCGAGGAGAGAGCATACACACGCACTCTTGATTCACACTTGCACTTGTAAATTAACCTTTAAGAAATTGAAATGTGTGGAAGGCACTTCAAGCACAGGTTCTTTTTAAAGCCCAAATCAAGATGTGAATGGCAGACACAGGTTTATTTTAAGCTCAATTTCAATGATGTGTGATCAATCAACGTTCGTTTTAGAGCCCAAATCGAAGTGTGTAATGAAAACAAGATTGAAGATGAAAGATTAGAATGAGTGTACCCAGATTGTTTTCGCTATCTAAATATCCATATTTTCTAATCCTGATGTTGTTCCAGCCCCGAATGATGTCCCTACAAGTCACCAAAATCGAAAAGAAACCAGTAGACTAGCATAGGATATTGTTATGTGAAAATCATTAATCTGATAAAATATGATGAAAAATGAACTGATATAGAAAAATAAAGTTCATAAACATATTCTACATGAAATTCCATGCAATTTGAAAAAAAAATTCGCTGAAAAAGGATCAAATTTGCAAAAGATACGAGCATGTGAAGTTTTGACGTAGGTTTGACTTGGACTACAAAAAAAGTGGTCAAAATGGTACAATCACCTGAAAATTTCTTCACAACTGCAAAGTTTGCTGAGTCCTCTTTCCAATGAGTGTTTGTTTGTGAAATTTTGCCACCATATGACCAAGTTATGAGCGAGAGAAAAAAAATGCCTATTTTGGTATGTAGGAGCATAAAAGGCTAACTGAGTGTTTAGCTTGACCGCTTGTGGTTTAGAAAATTTTGGTCACATGCTGAATGTTTTCCTCTAGCTGTTAAGTTAAATGTTGAAGTTAAAACAGACCCCTGGTCCTCCATGTGACCAGGGGCTGAGTGCCTAAAAAAAAAATTATTTTTTTATTTTTTTGTTTTGATTTTTTTTTGGTTTATTTAAATGTGTTGTGTGTGCAGAGAGGTGGTGGGTTGGATGTGGCGGCGATGGTGGTTGGGAGGCAGTGGCTGGGCAGAAGTGTTGGTGGTGGGTGAAGCTGTGTGTCGGCAGTGAGCAGAGGTGGCAGTGCGGCGTGGGCGGCAGCGAGGGAGGCCGAGCTAGGGACTGGGGGTCGAGGGTGGAGGGGATCGGGTGGCGCTATGGGCAGGGGTTTGGAGAGGCATGAGGAAGCGGGGGACAGAACGCAAGGGGGCAGGGGGAGGGGGATGGGGAGCTGCGGGGGAGGGAACGCAAGGGGGTGGGGCAGGGAGGGCGGTGCGAAGGAGTTTCGAGGGCGGCGCGCGGGGTGGGGGACGGGGGATGGGTGAATGCAGAGGGGTGCAGGAGAAGGGGATCGGGGTGTTTGGGGAGGCCGAGGGCCTGGGGATTGGGGGGGAAGGGGAGTGTGGAAGGGGGTACACAAGGGTGGGGGGATCAGGGGGGTAGAGGGTAGGGGAGGTAGGGGGCCGAGCTGGCGACTGCGGGGAAAGGGGTAGGACGTAGGGGTAAGGGATGGGTGATGGGGAGGCTGGGGATGGTGTAGGTAGGGCCTGCGGGCAGGGAGTGGGGTTCGGCGGGAGGCAGGGGCTTCGGCCCCTGCTGGTTGGTTTTTTTTTTTTTAATTTTCTAAACTGAAAATATTAAACTGAAATAACAATGAAACCTAATGCCATTTTTTTTTTATTTTTATTTTTTTATTTTATTTTTTTAAAATGAAAATATTAAAATGAAACACATAAACCCCCAATGAATTTTTTTTTTGTTTTTTTTTTACAAAAATACTTTGAAAAATTTCAAATAACAACCATAGAGAATAATATGTGACTTTTTACCTCCGAGGCCTTCCAGACTCAACGGTGAGCTCGGTTTGTGTGTAGGAGGCCGTTTGTAAGAGTTGATGCCCAAATGGTCTTTGAAACACCTAAATCTGCAACAAAACTTCTAAGACAAATACTCACAAACAATGTGGATTAGATCATGGTGGGCGCCAAAATGTAATGGGAAAATCAGTTATCAATAATGATAAATTAACCTAAATACAACAATGAAATATGAAGGAAAAGGAGATTTAAATAACAGACAAGTGATACTTACAACCTTTACCTTTCGACTTCCATTGCTCGCCTATTCTTTCTTGATCTTGAATGATGTAGGTTGGCCCTCAGGGAGCTTGCTTCTTTGCTTCGATTCCTCAAGATGACAAGGAGAAATGGCTATGATACTTTGTGTGATTGAAGATGAGCTTCAACACACTAATGATGGAGGATGATATGAGAATGGCTAGAATGAGGAGACTTGAGAAGAATGAGAAGATTTTCTAGAGGAAATTGGACATGGTAAGGATACCTGTAAGAAGTCCCTTTTAATTGCTTAGAGAGGAGTCTTATTTATAGATTTTCTGAAAAAGGAATGGAGGGTGAGGATCAACAGATGAGATCAATGGCTAGGAATAAAAGTGAATCTTTTATTCATAGTGGATGAATTAAAAATTTATTTTTGGGAAAAGTGGAGGATAGTGGATGAGTTAAAAATTCATTTTTTGGGAAGAGTGGAGGATAGTGGGGAAAAATTCAATTGGTGGAGGATAGTGGGGAACAATTGAATTAAGAATTCAATTGGTGGAGGATAGTGGGGGACATTGAATTAAATATTCAATTGGTGAAGGCTAGTGGGGAACATTGAATTAAATATTCAATTGATGAAGGCTAGTGGGGAATATTGAATTAAATATTCAATTGGTGAAGGCTAGTGGGGAACATTGAATTAAATATTCAATTGGTGAAGGCTAGTGGGGAACATTGAATTAAATATTCAATTTGGTGAAGGTTAGTGGGGAACATTGAATTAAATATTCAATTTGGTGGAGGATAATTGATTTAAAGATTTATTTTGGATAATAGAAGATATTAGCTAATTAAATATTAAGAATATTTAATTACATGTGCAACATGGTGAGGTGGAAGAGATGAGGTGGATTGATGAGGTGGATTTTAGGACTTGAGACATTAGAAGAATTTAGGGAATTTAATTAAATAAAATGATTTTATTTAATTGTAGGATAATGAATCAATCAAATAAACTTATAATATTTATTTAATTGACAGAAGGAAATAAGAATTAAGATAAATATCAAAATATTTACTTAATTCAACCTGAGCCAATTTTAGGTGTATACAACATGCATTCAAAATTTAAACTTACATTATAAAATGTTTAAAATCAAAATTTATACATTTAAGAATCATGACATGAATAAAAATTTATGTCCTAGTATCTAGTCAAAATTTAAATACGCTCATGTATTACATTCAAACTCCTAAACATGTCACTAAGTTCACGACCTATTGGCTACAACTACTCCTAAACACATGTCACTAAGTTCATGTTGACCTATTGGCTACAACTACTCCTAAACATGTCACTAAGTTCATGTCGACCTATTCAATCTTTGAACCCATTCTATGTACACTCAACTTTATTTTAATTTTTTTCTGGATTGTTGTTGTCTCCTTTACCCCTTTGTTAAGCATCTTGAGTTGTCATAGATGTATGGATATATGTTTAAATTAAAGATTTAAACATAATAAAATGACTTCTAGTTTTTAGGTTTAACGGTTTAATATAAGTCATTTAGGTTAGGTCTACAAAAAGATATATTAGGGTCCTATCATGTCTAATGTGTAGGTTTTTAGCTTCATGTGAAAAGAGTTTTACAAATGGTTAATTTAGGATTATGAGACGAGCATCAAGAACATTACAAGCCATGAAGACTAAAGAATAAGGGGAAAAGACCTAGTAGGTGAGATATGGGGGAAGAATGTATTATAAGAACGTATAACTAGTTCAAGGTCTAGATATAGGGGAAAAGACCTAATAGGTGAGATAATATATGTGCATTTAATGCCCAATATTTTTAAAAGTTTAGTAGAGTAGTTATGACTTTAAGCTTGTTAGTGAATTGTACTATATAACTACTAAATATTTAATGACTAAATAACAAATCATACATGGTATCATCCCACCAACAAAGTCTTAATTTAGATGATTAAATTTAGAGTTCCTTTCATTCCACAAAGTCTTGATAAATTTTAAGGAGGAGGCCTCTAAAGGGAAGAAATTTATTCCTAGTCAAAAGGCCAAGAAAACATATAAGAGGAAAACTATAGGAGCATAAGGAGATGTGGAGGAAGAAGAAATTCCTTTGAGGAAGAAGATGAGAGGGATAACCAAGCCACCTCCTTAGAAACCTTCCACTATTGAAAACCCTATCTAAATTCTATCGAACCAGGTATATGAATATTGAACGTTTAAATTAAAGATTTAAACGTAATACATATGTCCATATGTTTAAATTAAAGATTTAAACGTAATAAAGTGAAGTTTCTAGGTTTTAGGTTTAGGTTTAATAAGTCATTTAGGTATTTAGGTTTTAAAGAATAGGTTAGTTTAGTTTATGAAACCCTAGTTTATGAATTAGGGTTTTATGTTTTACTATTTTTGAAACCCTACTTTAAGAATTAGGGTTTTATGTTTTACAATTTTTGAAACCCTAGTTTATGAATTAGGGTTTTACAGTTTAGTCAAGTTATGAAATAGGGTTAACCGTTTCTGAAAATAAAGGTTTATATTTTATGCATTAGGGTTTAATTGTTTTTGATTTCAAGTTGAATATATATAGCTAAACATTGCAAAAACAACAAAATACAAAGCAAAAAATAATGAAAATCAATAGAAATGGACGGGCAACCAACCTGGGGCACTACTGAATTCATCTAAGGAGGCAGAGATGCTATGGAGGTTGACAGTTGGGTTAGCAAACGTGGGTACCCATTTTTGGTGTTGCTTTCCCTGATCTCTCGTAGCCTGTAGCTATTAAAATGAAGCTACAGGCCTGTTTATTAAAAAAAATTATACTTTTCAAAAATGGGTACCCGTTTCATAACGAGTGCCCATTTGAAATGAGTACTCATTTCATAACGAGTGCCCGATCATAAACGGGTACCCGTTTCGTAACGGGCACCCATTCCAAGCGGCATTTTTTATCCATGAAAGACTTCCGTGAAATGTATACTCATCTTCTTGCATCAACCCTAGTATCAGAGCCATGTTTTTATGGGCAGTTAGAAATTGTTTGTGGGTATTTTTGGAAAAGCCCTAGATTCTTCTAGGCATTATCAGCCTTCTCATATTTGAGAAGCATGGCAGGTGGGGATAGTAAAGGATGGCAGCAATCACCTAACTTTGATGGGAAAAACTATGATATCTGGGCTAAGAAGATGAAAACAATATTGGTTGCTAATGACCTATGGGAGCTGATCATCAATGGTTTTGTAGACACTATAGACCCAGCAGCCTATGCAGCCCTATCTAATGCTCAAAGAAATCAGTTAAAGGAAACAAGTATGAAGGATGCAAAAGCCCTTAGTTTGATTGAGGTAGCCTTGACAGAGGCTATTTTCCCCCGCATTGCAGTAGCAAACTATTCAAAATAGGCATAAGAAATACTCCATAACATCTATAAGGGGACTAATAAGGTGAGATTGGTGAAGCTCCAACTATTAAGGAGAGATTTTAAAACTTTGCAAATGAAGGACAGTGAGTCTATTTCAGACTTTCACACTAGATTTTATGCCATGATAAATTAGCTAAGGATAAATGGAGAAACTATGGAAGATCAAAGGATTATTGAGAAAATCCTAAGGAGTCTACCTTCTAGATTTGACCCTATTATTATAGCCATTGAAGAGGCTAAAGACCTATCTAAGATGATAGTTGATGAGTTGATGGATTCATTACAAACCCATGAGCAGTAGTTAAATAGATCAGCACCTTCCCTAGAGCAAGCCTTCAAGGATCAAACCAATGCAAGAGCTAGGGGAAGAGGAAGAAACAATAGAGGTAAAGGTCAAAGAGGTAGAGGAAGAAGCAACTCCGGAAGAGAAGTTTCAAACAGTCAAGAAGAGGCCAGCAACTCACAGCCAAGCTACCAAGGCAAGAAGAAGAATGGCAATTCTAATCAAAGGTATGACAAAAGCAATGTCCAATGTTATTACTATCATAAGTTTGGCCATTATGCTAGTGAGTATAGGAAGAAACAGTGTCATCATGGATGCCAAAATCCTAATGTAGAAAATGAAAACAAGGCTGAAGATGAAAAATAGTCAAATGTATTTATTGTTTCCAACCTTGCTGAGAGGAGTAGTGATGAAGTATGGTATCTAGACAACAGTTGTAGTAACCACATGAGTGGTAACAAAAATTTCTTTGCCTCCATAGATAGCAACATACAAACTGAAATCAAAATGGGAAATAATGAGCAAGTTCCCATCATGGGAAAAGGTACAGTCAACATCCAATCCAAGAATGGTGAAAGGAGGGTGATCCAGGATGTCTATTATACCCCAGGCATAAAACATAACCTATTAAGCATTGGACAAATGGTCCAAAACGATTAGAAAATCCTGATGGAGAATGGAGAGTGCACAATATTTGACAAAGGAGGCAGCAAGAAAGTGATTGCAGCAGTGCAAATGACAAGGAACAAAATGTTTCCTCTTAAGATCCATATAGAGCCTCCGGCACCATCTCTGACGCTATCTCTGGTGTAGTTCCCAACACTATCTCTAGTGATCACAGCAGTGGGATGGCAATCTGCCTTTAGGAAAGTCATGAAAGACCCATCAAAACTGTGGCATTTGAGGTATGGGCACTTAAGTTTTTCTAGTTTGAGTTTATTGTCCAAGAAAGGCATGGTTAGAGGGCTACCAAACATTGTAGAGCCTGATGGTAAATGTGAAGCCTGCATTTTAGGAAAGTGGCATAGACAGCCCTTTCAATCAGGGTATTCTAGGAGAGCAAAAGCACCATTGGAGTTGGTGCACTCAAATTTGTGTGGTCCAATGAAAACCCACACTTTGGCTGGAAATACTTATTTTATGACTTTCATAGATGATTACGGCAGGAAAATCTGGGTTTATTTTTTGAAAAACAAATCAGAAGCCTTCGAGAAATTCAAATGGTTTAATGCCTCAGCTAAAAAGCAAAGTAGCCACTATATCAAAGCCCTAAGGACAAATAGAGGAATTTCTAAATTATTGCAGGAATGAAGGCATAGAAAAATAATTTACAACAAGGTATACTCCATAGCAAAATGGAGTGGCTGAAAGGAAAAATAGAACCATTCAAGAGATGTCAGCAAGCACATTGAAAGCAAAAGGACTATCACATGATTTTTGGGGTGAAGTTGTAGCAATAGTGGTTTACCTATTGAATAGGTGCCCTACAAAGGTTGTTTGTGATAGGATTCCACAAGAGGTGTGGACAAACATCAAATGGAGTGTTGAACACCTAAGAATCTTTGTGTGTGGCATATGCATTTGTGCCTAAAGAGAAGAGGCAAAAATTTGATGATAAAGGTGAAAAATGTATATTCATAGGCTATAGTGAAGAGTCAAAAGCCTACAGGTTGTATAATCCAATCACCAAGAAGATTGTGATCAGTAGGGATGTTGAGTTCACTGAGAATGAAGCATGGGATGGAACGATGGACAGCACCATGGGTATTTCAATCACAATACCCCTTGAAGATGAAGAAGCATTGGAGGAAAACAACTCTAGAGGAGCTCTGAAGAGCAGCAGATCGGGGAGAAACTACTGAAGAGCATTGGAGAACAGTAGTTCCAGAGGTGTTCACCAAAGCAGCTCTGAAGGTGGATAGCAGCACAGCAACTCTGAAGATCAGTAGCTTCAGAGGTCTGCAACTCCAGAGATTTGTAGCTCCAGAGTACAGTAGAGCAGTAGCTCTGAAGGTTAGTAGTATAGTTGCTCTGAAGGTCAGAACAACAACATCTCTTGAGGTAATTCAAACCCTACACTCACATCATTGATGCCACAGAGGACAAGGAGTGTGAGGGAGATTTATGATAGCACAAGGTATGCTGATGATAATGAGAATATGAATTTTGCATTATTTCTTATAGTGATCCAACACACTTTGAAGAAGTTGTGAAAGAAGAGAAATGGTGTAAGGACATGGATGAAGAATTAGATACCATAGAGAGGAATGATACATGGAAGCTAACTAATTTACTCAAGGGTAAATAAGTGATTGGAGTTAAGTGGGTCTACAAGACCAAATCTACTGCTGATGGAAAGATTGAAAGACATAAGGCAAGTCTAGTTGTCAAAGGGTACAAATAGCAGCCTGAAAGAGATTATGATGAGATATATGCACTAGTTGCAAGGTTGGAAATAGTTTGGGCAGTCATAGCAATAGTAGCCCAACACAAATGGACGTGAAGTCAGCCTTCTTGAACGGAGTGCTAAAAGAGGAAGTGTATGTGGAGCAGCCACCTGGCTATGAAGTCCTAGGGCAAGAGGACAAAGTATATAGGCTCCAAAAAGCCCTCTACAGGCTGAAACAAGCACCTAGGGCATGGTACAGTAGAATTGATCATATTTAGTGAGTAATGGATTTAACAAAAGTAGCAGTGAGCCCACACTTTACATCAAAGAAACTCAAGGTAATATTTTGATTGTTGTTTTGTATGTAGATGATCTAATTTTTACTAGCAATAGTGATCTCTTCATTGTTGATTTCAAAGAGGTAATGAAGAATGAGTTTAAGATGACAGATTTAGGTCTGCTAAAGTATTTTCTTGGCATTGAGGTCAAACAAATAGAGCATGGCATATTTATTTCGCAAACTAACTATGCCAATCAAATTTTGAAGAGATTTAAAATGGAGAATAGTAAACCTGCCCCAACACCAATAGCTACAGGTTTGAAATTGAGTAAAGAGGATAGCAGCAAGGAAGTAAACCCAACCCTCTACAAGAGCATGGTTGGAAGCCTCATATACTTGACAGCTACTAGGCCTAATTTGATGTATGTAGTAAGCCTGCTTTCTAGGTTCATGGAGATGCCTAAAGACACACATTGGCAAGCAGGAAAGAGGATCATGAGATATGTGAATGGCACAATGGGTTATGGAATCTTGTATGGTGCATCTAATAAGTTTAAGATGGTTGGTTTCATGGATAGTGATTAGGTAGGTAATGTAGATGACCGAAAGAGCACATCCGGCTATGTTTTTCACATGGGTTCAGGCATGATTTCATGGACATCCAAGAAGCAGCCCATTGTCTCTCTCTCCACAACAGAAGCTAAGTATATTGTAGCAAATGCAGCAACATGTCAAGCTATTTGGTTGAGAAGGATCCTTGCAGATTTGAATGAGCAACAAGAAGATGGTACAACCATTCATTGTGACAATGTTTCTTCCATAGCTCTGACGAAGAATCCAGTCTTCCATGGACGAAGCAAGCACATTGAGATCTATTGTCACTTCATTAGGGAGTTGGTAGAACGAGGAGAGATTGGGCTTCAATATTGCAGATCTGAGTAGCAACTCACTGATATTTTTACAAAGGCATTGCCAAAAGATTCTTTTGAATGCCTAAGAGATAGGCTAGGCATTGTAGACAGCTTCGGACGTGTGCATCCCTAGAATGAAGATAGCTTTGGAGGTTTAGCACCAGAAGGTTAGTTACAACAGAGCTCTAGATATTCAACTCTGAAAAATATGTGCACCTCTGGACATGCTCTAGAGATGCAGGGAGTCAGCTTTGGAGATGTAGACAGAGTGCACCAAAGATGCAGAAAAGAGCTCCGGAGGTGATCCAGAATGGCAGAAACAGCTCTGGAGATCTGCTCCAAAAAGGCAAATGCAAAGGTTTAACTCCAGAGATCAGTTCTAGAAAGAAAATTGTTGAATAACATCTGACTTCAAATAAAGGGGGAGTGTTGGAAGTTATTAATCTTCCGTCAGTGCATTTACTCTAGCCTGCCCCCTACGTCAAACTTGGGGATTTCCAAATCTACCCCCAACAACCATTGGCCTACCAGAATTGAATATTGGTAGGTGATTTTGAATTTGAAAGAATGTTTGAGCACTATTTTTGAGTGCAAATGAATGAGACAAAAAGGAATGTAGTTGACCGTAGAAGTGAGTGAAAAAGAAAACCTGCAGCAGTAGAAGAAAAGAGTTAGAGAGTAAGACAGAAAAAGAAACCCTGCAGCAGCAACAGAAGGAATGTAGAGAACAACAGAAGGAAATAGAAGAATATTGTAGTAGAGAATAGAAGGGAATGTGTAGCATCACAATGAATGTTCAGCAGCTCCAGATACAGGGGCAAATCAGAAAATAGAGCACTAGCTCTGCATTGAAGTTTGTATGAAAATTTTGACTGTAATTTGTTGAAAGTGAAAATATATAATATATATTTATGTTGTGTGTCATCTACTGTCTCTCTCCTTTTTTGTGTGTGTTTGTTTCTATTGTCCATAGTGTTGTAGCATCTATTCTAGATAGCCATTTAACCTCCCCTGCCTGCCAACAGATTGCACATAGAATTTCAATAACGAAGGATACAAATTTAGAGGCACGTATTCATTAGAAATAAAATACATTATGCATTAGAAATAAAATACGTTATACATGATTTGATGAATGAAAATTGTAATAAATCATAGTCCCATTTTTTTATATCTACGTGTAATATCTCACTTGTAATAGTTAAATACAGGGTAAGTGCAGGAAGATGGGGGGCCAAAAAGGGGTCTTAAGTGGCCACTTTTTTTCTGAAATCAGGAAATACTGGCCTTGGATGAGAAATTGAGCATAGTTACACTCAAATTTTGGAGATGCAACCAAAACAATGTTCGTAGTACTCCGAGTCTACTTTCTAAACTACTATTTTGTTTTGAAAATGGCATAGATTAAGGGGTTCAAAAGAGGGAGCCATAGAAATTGGTGTTATTTTTGTCAAAAAAACATAACATAGCATGTTTTGTGGCTCCCTCAAAAGGTCAACTTTTTTTGGGTATTTTTAAAATCGCTTCAGTGAGAAATTAGCTAATAGCATGTAGTTTATGCCCAATTTTTTTGATAATTTTTTGATGAATATTTGATTTTTTACTAATTTTCAAAGTGGACACATCCTAAAAAATAGAATTTTGGACGTGCTACCCCTATAAATTTTAAAAACTAATTGAAAATCATTTTTTTATTTTTCTAATATTTGTAGAATGGAGTCTAGTTTCTAAATATGTAATTTTTTTGAAATTTGAATGAATAGTTAATTTACAATGAAAAAAAGACCAAACAGTGGTTTTTGCCTAAAAACGGACACACAAACAAAAGAAATTAAAGATGAAAGGCTTAACATTGTTAAAATGTGAAAAAAATCACATCGTCAAATAGCTAAGAGAAAGACTAACATTACCCAAGTGTTCGATTTGTTCAACATTGAAACACATGCAAATCTGAGGGTTAGCACGAACGAAATTATTTGAAATTTTGAAGAATATGGAAAAACATGTCTATGACTATTCATAAGGCACTCCAAGCCTTTGGGTTGGAAATCCAAAGCAAATCCCAAGCCCAAAGTTTAGGATTCCCAAAGCAAGACATAACGCGAGCGCGTTATGTTTTGCTTTGCATTTTTCCTTTCCCGCAAGTCTGTTGTTTGTCATGTTTGACATAACGCGCTCGCGTTATGTTCCCCTTAAAAAATTTTACGTTCAAGGCTATTAATCATGAGGGTTAATGGATAAGGGATAGGGTTGGAGGGTTTAGGGATAAGGGATTAGCGTTTAAGGTATAGTTTCGAGCCCATTGAGGGTCTAGGAATAGGGATAGCATTTAGGGTTTAGGGATGAAGGATTAGAGTTGAGGGATGACAGATTAGGGTTGAGGGTTTAGGGTTTAGGGTTTAGGGATAGGGTTGAGGGTCAAGGGATCAGAGTTAAGGGTTGAGGGATTAGGGTTTGACATTGAGGGTTGAGGGTTGAGGTTCAAGGGTCAAGGGTTTAGGGATAGGGTTTAGGGTCGAGGGATTAGGGTTAAAGTAGAGTGTGGAGGGTGTAAGGATTAGGGATAGGGTTGGAGGGTTTAGGGATAAGGGATTAGGGTTTAAGGTATAGTATCGAGTCTGTTGAGGGTTTAGGAATAGGGATAGCATTTAGGGTTTAGGGATAAGGGATTAGAGTTGAGGGATGATGGATTAGGGTCGAGGGTTGAGGGATTAGGGTTTAGGGATAAGGTTTAGGGTTGAGGGTTGAGGGATTAGGGTTTAAGGTATAGTGTTGAGGGTTGAGGGTTTAGGATTAGGGTTTAGGGTTGACGGATTAGCATTTAATGTCGAGGTTAGGGTTAGAGTGTCGAGGGTAGAGGGATTAGGGATAGGGTTTAGGGTTGAAGGTTAAGGATTGAGGGTTGAGGCTTTAGGGATGAGGGTTTAAGGCTTAAGATATAGTGTCAAGTGTTGAGGGTGTAGGGATAGGGTTTAAGTTTTAAGGGTTAAGGGTTGAGGGATAGGGATTAGGGTTTAAGGTATAGTGTTGAGGGTTGATGGTTTAGAGATAGGGTTTAGGTTTGAGGGATTAGGGTTTAGGGTTGATGAATTAGGGTTTAATGTTGAGGGTTGAGGGTTGAGGGTTGAGGTTGAGGGATAGGGTTAATGGTCAAGGGATTAGGGTTAAATAAGAGTGTCGAGGGTAGAGGGATTAGGGTTTAAGGTATAGTATCGAGCCTGTTGAGGGTCTAGGAATAGGGATAGCATTTAGGGTTTAGGGATGAGGGATTAGAGTTGAGGGATGACGGATGATGGATTAGGGTTGAGGGTTGAGTGATTAGGGTTTAGGGACAAGGTTTAGGGTTAGGGTTGAGGGATTAGGGTTTAAGGTATAGTGTTGAGGGTTTAGGGATAGGGTTTAGGGTTGAGGGATTAGAGTGAAGGGTTGAGGGATTAGAATTTGACATTAAGGGTTGAGGGTTTAGGGTTTAGGGTTTAGGGATAGGGTTGAGGGTCAAGGGATCAAAGTTAAGGGTTGAGGGATTAGGGTTTGACGTTGAGGGTTGAGGGTTGAGGTTCGAGGGTCAAGGGTTTAAGGATAGGGTTGAGGGTTGAGGAATTAGGGTTAAAGTAGAGTGTGGAGGGTATAAGGATTAGGGATAGGGTTGGAGGGTTTAGGGATAAGGGATTAGGGTTTATGGTATAGTATCGAGTTTGTTGACGGTGTAGGAATAGGGATAGCATTTAGGGTTTAGGGATGAGGGATTAGAGTTGAGGGATGACGGATTAGGGTTGAGGGTTGAGGGATTAGGGTTTAGGGATAAGGTTTAGGGTTGAGGTCTGAGGGATTAGGGTTTAAGGTATAGTGTTGAGGGTTTAGGGATAGGGTTTAGGGTTGAGGGATTAGAGTGAAGGGTTGAGGGATTAGGATTTGACGTTGAGGGTTGAGGGTTTAGGGTTAGGGTTGAGAGATGAGGGATTAGAGTTAAGGGTTGAGGGATTAGGGTTTGACGTCGAGGGTTGAGGGTTGAGGTTTGAGGGTCAAAGGTTTAGGGATAGGGTTGAGGTTCAAGGGATTAGGGTTAAAGTAGAGTGTGAAGGGTGTAATGATTAGGGATAGAGTTGGAGGGTTTAGGGATAAGGGATTAGGGTTTAAGGTATAGTATCGAGTCTATTGAGGGTTTAGGAATAGGGATAGCATTTAGGGTTTAGGGATGAGGGATTAGAGTTGAGGAATGATGGATTAGGGTTGAGGGTTGAGGGATTAGGGTTTAGGGATAAGGTTTAGGGTTGAGGGTTGAGGGATTAGGGTTTAAGGTATAGTGTTGAGGGTTGAGGGTTTAGGATTAGGGTTTAGGGTTGATGGATTAGCATCTAATGTCAAGGTTAGGGTTAGAGTGTCGAGGGTAGAGGGATTAGGGATAGGGTTTAGGGTTGAAGGTTTAAGGATTGAGGGTTGAGGCTTTAGGGATGAGGGTTTAAGGCTTAAGATATAGTGTCAAGTGTTGAGGGTGTAGGGATAGGGTTTAAGTTTTAAGGGTTAAGGGTTGAGGGATAGGGATTAGGGTTTAAGGTATAGTGTTGAGGGTTGATGGTTTAGGGATAGGGTTTAGGTTTGAGGGATTAGGGTTTAGGGTTGATGAATTAGGGTTTAATGTTGAGAGTTGAGGGTTGAGGGTTGAGGTTTGAGGTTGAGGGATAGGGTTAATGCTCAAGGGATTAGGGTTAAATAAGAGTGTCGAGGGTAGAGGGATTAGGGTTTAAGGTATAGTATCGAGCCTATTGAGGGTCTAGGAATAGGGATAGTGTTTAGGGTTTAGGGATGAGGGATTAGAGTTGAGGGATGATGGATGATAGATTAGGGTTGAGGGTTGAGGGATTAGGGTTTAGGGACAAGGTTTAGGGTTAGGGTTGAGGGATTAGGGTTTAAGGTATAGTGTTGAGGGTTTAGGGATAGGGTTTAGGGTTGAGGGATTAGAGTGAAGGGTTGAGGGATTAGGATTTGACGTTGAGGGTTGAGGGTTTAGGGGTAGGGTTGAGAGATGAGGGATCAGAGTTAAGGGTTGAGGGATTAGGGTTTGATGTCGAGGGTTGAGGGTTGAGGTTTGAGGGTCAAGGGTTTAGGGATAGGGTTGAGGTTCAAGGGATTAGGGTTAAAGTAGAGTGTGGAGGGTGTAAGGATTAGGGATAGGGTTGGAGGGTTTAGGGATAAGGGATTAGGGTTTAAGGTATAGTATCGAGTCTATTGAGGGTTTAGGAATAGGGATAGCATTTAGGGTTTAGGGATGATGGATTAGAGTTGAGGGATGATGGATTAGGGTTGAGGGTTGAGGGATTAGGGTTTAAGGTATAGTGTTGAGGGTTGAGGGTTTAGGATTAGGCTTTAGGGTTGACAGATTAGCATTTAATGTCGAGGTTAGGGTTAGAGTGTCGAGGGTAGAGGGATTAGGGATAGGGTTTAGGGTTGAAGGTTTAAGGATTGAGGGTTGAGGCTTTAGGGATGAGGGTTTAAGGCTTAAGATATAGTGTCAAGTGTTGAGGGTGTAGGGATAGGGTTAAAGTTTTAAGGGTTAAGGGTTGAGGGATAGGGATTAGGGTTTAAGGTATAGTGTTGAGAGTTGATGGTTCAGGGATAGGGTTTAGGTTTGAGGGATTAGGGTTTAGGGTTGATGAATTAGGGTTTAATGTTGAGAGTTGAGGGTTGAGGGTTGAGGGTTGAGGTTGAGGGATAGGGTTAATGGTCAAGGGATTAGGGTTAAATAAGAGTGTCGAGGGTAGAGGGATTAGGGTTTAAGGTATAGTATCGACCTATTGAGGGTCTAGGAATAGGGATAGTGTTTAGGGTTTAGGGATGAGGGATTAGAGTTGAGGGATGACGGATGATGGATTAGGGTTGAGGGTTGAGGGATTAGGGTTTAGGGACAAGGTTTAGGGTTAGGGTTGAGGGATTAGGGTTTAAGGTATAGTGTTGAGGGTTTAGGGATAGGGTTTAGGGTTGAGGGATTAGAGTGAAGGGTTGAGGGTTTAGGTATAGGGTTGAGGGTCGAGGGATGAGAGTTAAGGGTTGAGGGATTAGGGTTTGACGTTGAGGGTTGAGGGCATTTTCTATCAAGAACTTGATTATGAGGGCTTGCCCCTTCATTGTTATGCCTATCATATGGCGGAGCATCTAGCAAGCTCTTGCAGGAAAGAGATGTGATCAATGCAAAGGATGTGATGAATGTATAGCAGGACAAAACGTGAGCGCGTTATAGTGTGAGTGCATTATAACGCGCTCACGTTTTATCTTGCTATTGAAACGATAAAAAAGTGGTTACCCTCGTGATCCAGGCCCACATGCTCTGTTTTCTTACTGGTTCTGCGCGTGCTCTGACAAAAAAGAAGTGCTTTCATGCTGTTGGGAAGTTCACGTGCACATTTGACACATTGTACCACCTTTGCATGATCTTTCCACCACCTTTTCTACTTTGCCAACTTGAGAAGGAGGAAATAACATAGTTTTCACACCAAGTTTGATATATATCTATTCAAGTTTCAATTTTTGTAGTGTTGCAATGTTAATTGTGATTCAATTTTAGGAATTTAACATTATAGATTGGTTAATAGTATTGTTGTTAGTAATGATATTTGAGTGTTATTCAATTTAACATTGAAAAGGAAGCAAGTGGTGAAAAACTCAAATTGTTGAGGAGTTTGATGCAAGAAGATAAAAACACTACATAATTGGGTACTCTCTCCATTCAAATCTTTGTTTTTTAGGTATGTCAAGTCTTTACATGCATGTTCTTTACATTTTCCTTATTTCGGATTGAATTACATTGTCATGCTTTATCATACATGTTTAAAATAGACACATTCCCAATCAAGAAAGCAACCTATAATCTCACATGATGCCATGTATATTTTCTACACTTGGGCTCTTTAATAATTATGTGTAATAAACAAACCTTAACATACCATGATGTCAAACTATACAAGAATAAATCCTTACAACATAAAAAAAATAAAATCCCACTATTATCTTGTATTCATTTCTTAGGAACTAATATTGGTCTCTTTATCATGCTATAGACAAATTCTCCAATATTGATGAAATTCCTAATGTTGAGATGAATTTACCTAACTTGACACCACCTAGAATTTTGCATAGAAAGCCAAAGTATTTGATTGATATTGATGAGAATATTTTGTAGCCAATGGAAGGTAAGATTCCAAAACACACTTGTAGAAGATATGCTAATAAGATTTGGAGATTGCTCTTTGAAAAGTTAAATGAGACTGCAAGATGTCAACTATTCGTTGAAATGATGCGAAGTATAAAGTATAGGTCTATCATGAAGATTCTTGGGTTGAGAACATCAGAGGCTTCAAGTGAAAAATCTATTGTCAAGAATCTAATGAGTGCGTATGAGAGTGTGGGTAACACCTCACGCACAAAAGATAGTGTAAGGGGGAGAAATGTGTGGTTAAATCAAACTAATGAAAACATATAAAACCCAAACACCAATGGAAGTTGAAAGCAAAGAAGATTAAAAACCAACACAAGTAAGAATACTTACAATCTCATTTACCTATCATTTTCCATTGTTTGCCTATCTTTCTTTGATCTTGATTGTGAAGCCCTCAGAAGCTTTCCTTGCTTGCTTGCTTGTTGAAGATGACAAAGGAAGAATGGTTGTAGTACCTGTTTGTGTTGAATGTGAGCTTCAACACATGACAATGGAGGACACTTGAAATAGAATGAATGAGAGAAGAAGAGAAATTTGGGTATAGTTATCCTGCCAAATGAAGTGCCTCCCTAATGGCTTAGAAAAGGGTTTTATTTATAGATTTTCAAAAAAGGCAATGGAGGGTGAGGATCAAAAGATGAGATCAATGGCTCTCATTTTTTGTGAATCTTTAATTCATAATGGATGAATTAAAAATTCTTTATTTGAGAATGGTGGATTATGACAATTGAATTAAGAATTCAATAGTGGAGGACAGTGGGTTATGACAATTGAATTAAGAATTCAATAGTGGAGGATAGTGGGGAACATTGAATTAAATATTCAATTGGTGAAGGCTAGTGGGGAACATTGAATTAAATATTCAATTGGTGAAGGCTAGTGGGGAACATTGAATTAAATATTCAATTTGGAAGAGGATAATTGATTTAAAGATTTATTTTGGAAAATGGAGGATATTAGCTAATTAAATATTAAGAATATTTAATTATGTGTGCAACATGGTGAGGTGGAAGAGATGAGGTGGATTGATGAGGTGGATTTTGGACTTTAGACTTTAGAAGAATTGAGGGAATTTAATTAAATAAAATGACTTTATTTAATTATGGGATAATGAACCAATCAAATAAACTTATAATATTTATTTAATTGACAGAAGAAAATAAGAATTAAGATAAATATCAAAATATTTACTTAATTCGACCTGAGCCATTTTTAAGTGTATACATTTTGCCCCTCTTTGAAGCAATGTGTTTTATCACATTGTTTCAAAGAATAAGAATAGTCTGATAATGATACATGCCCCAGTTTGCCCTTGGTACAGGTTATGGCGATAGGATGCCCCCTCGGGAGATTGGACGGGGAGAAGGCGAAAGGTGTGAGACAGACAATCTCACGATGAGATAGGTTGACAGGAGATGAAATGGTTGGATGCAGAAGAAAGAGGTGAATGATATGGGATGAAAGATAAAAAGATGACACACACAAGCAAGAAGCAAGCATGCACAATTGATACAAGCACAAACAAGGTATTGCCCCTGTCAAGCGGTAAACCCAGGATATGGATTGATGATGTCTGGTTTAAGGAATGAAATATGTCGTATAAGACTCTGAGTCTGGTTTTGACAATATAACATCCTGTCTAAGACATTTGATATGATAACGATATATGACAGTGTTTTCATGGCGGGGAACAATATATCCCTAGACCAACACGGCAGGCATGTTGTCATGGCGGGGAATGATATATCCCTAGACTAACACGGCAGGCATGTTGTCATGGCGGGGAATGATGGATCCCTAGACCAACACGAAGGATAGTGTTTGGTTTCAGGAAATGAAGCATGTCATATAAGACTCATGTGTTGGTCTGGTTTCGACAATGCAACATCCTGTCTAAGACAATTGATTGATTGATTGATTGAGTTGGTTTACGACCGGACAAGGATCAAGACCATTGATTGTGATTGGATCATTTGACAAGATTGACTTGACTCAATTGACATGGATTAAGGATAGACTTGCAATTGGATACGGTATGGATATGGATATGGATATGAGACGCAATTGGATATGGTATAGATATGGAAATGGATATGAATTGTAGTTGGATACGGTATGGATATGGATATGGATATTTGTCACCTTGATATAGCAAGTATTTTGAAGCGCTTTCATCATTGGGCTCTTTTTGGTATTTTTTGTTTTTTGAAATGTGGTAAGAGAATACAAGCATCTAGGTATAGTTAGACCTAGATGTCCTGAGTATCCCTTACCTAGATTTTGATATAGCAAGTTGATACAAGCATCTAGCCAAACTTGAATCTAGATGACTTGAGTACTTCTTACGTTTTAACAGACAAGGATTGCCCCTTTTCATGTTTAGACCTCGGAGTCCTCGATGATCTTTTGCCGATCACGTCTTTAGACATAAGTCGTCACATTACTAAAGTTTAATCCATAAGCAACAGACAAAAGAAAAATTATGTCCCCATCATAGCATCTCTAGCTGTTGGCATCCTTAAGTAGCATAGGAAGACATAATTAACGAAAATTCAAGACCTCGTAAGTTAACCTATTGACAAAACATTCTTGCATTAGATGTGTCTTTTTGCCATAATTGAGATAAAATTGTTTTGAGTGTTTCGATATGGTGCTTTGTTTTGTTTTTGTTTTGGATAGGTTGATGTTATGTGTCGAGAACTTTGTTCTAGGTGTCTAGTGAAGGTATCGCAATCCTTTATTGGTATCTCCTTTCAGAACGATGGCATTCAAGAACCCAAATCCATAACTAGGTCAAGGAGTTGCCCCCAGTTTAGACTAGGATCGACTTATTATGGGTGAGATGACAACAGATGTGGAGAGATAGACCCTAAGGGACTGACCTAGTGCCTCTGGGGCTGATTGCTAAATGGCCTTGCCTACGTGACAACGTAGAGGCAACATAGTTCGGGGTGAACCCTGATGGACCTAAGACCTAGGTGATGGTAGATCTGTAGAAGTGGTATGGACTTGGATAGAAAGACCAGATATGGGACTAACGGGATAGTGGAGCCTCGAGGGCGCATGGATAATGGCCTTTCCTACATGATAGCTCAGAGGTGACGTAGTTCGGGGCTTGGACCATGGATGGGCTAGAGGATAAATGACAAGATATGAGATGGACAAGGAAGCAGAGCCTCGGGGGTGCATGGATAATGGCCTTGCCTACGTGATAGCTCAAAGGCGACGTAGTTCGGGGCTTGGACCATGGATGGGCTAGAGGCTAAATGACAAGATATGAGATGGACAAGGAAGCGAAGCCTCGGGGGCACATGGATAATGGCCTTGCCTACGTGATAGCTCAGAGGCGACGTAGTTTGGGGCTTGGACCATGGATGGGCTAGAGGATAAATGACAAGATATGAGATGGACAAGAAAGTGGAGCCTCGGGGGTACATGGATAATGGCCTTGCCTACGTGATAGCTCAGAGGTGACGTAGTTCGGGGCTTGGACCATGGATGGGCTAGAAGATAAATGACAAGATATGAGATGGACAAGGAAGCGGAGCCTCAGGGGCACATGGATAATGGCCTTACCTACGTGATAGCTCAGAGGCGACGTAGTTCAGGCCTTGGACCATGGATGGGCTAGAGGATAAATGACAAGATATGAGATGGACAAGGAAGCGGAGCCTCAAGGGTGCATGGATAATGGCCTTGCCTATGTGATAGCTTAGAGGTGACGTAGTTCGGGGCTTGGACCATGGATGGGCTAGAGGATAAATGACAAGATATGAGATGGACAAGGAAGTGGAGCCTCAGGGGCGCATGGATAATGGCCTTGCCTACGTGATAGCTCAGAGGCGACGTAGTTCAGGAGGGTTCAAAGGACTAGTTTGGTATGGTGGAGACAAGAGTCAATAAAGTCAGCATAGATGGAGGGAGTTGTTTGTCACAGATAGCACTTGTTTACCAGGTTTTCACCACTTACTTTATTTGCACGCGCAGCCAAAAGTACACATGACGCTTGTTTGCCAGGTTTTCATCATGGTACCTATCCTTTTGTCATTTTTTAATTTATTTTTATTTTTATGTTCTATTTTTTTCACTTTTTCAATTTTTTTTTTTGATTTTTTTATGGACTCCCTTACATCAGGGTTTTTAGGTATAGAACTTGTGAAGATGCATGCTGTTGACAGGATCATCGAATAGTTCACCTTCAAATGTGGCCAATTGATATGCCCCCGATCCATAAGTCGTGATGACGACATAAGGACCTAACCAATTGGGTTCGAACTTCCCTTTCTTTTCTCTATCTAGCTGATTTCTGGGGTTCTCTCTGAGGACGAGATCACCAACTTGGAAGACTCGGGGCTTTACCTTATGATTGTAGCTTCTAGACATTCTTTGCTAATATGCTTTTAGGTGATTAAAGGCCTGTTGCGTTCTTTCTTCCAGCAATTCTAACTCTTGCAGTCTAGTTACCCTGTATTCTTCATCAGAGATGAGGCCTCTTAATGAAACTTGCAAGGATGGGATCTCAACTTCAATGGGCAAGATGGCTTCAGCTCCATAGCCCAGGGAGTATGGTGTTGCACCTGTGGGTGTGTGAATGCTTGTGTGGTAGGCCCGCAGTGCGGGATTTAGTTGAACATGCCAATCACGGCTGGCATCATTGACAGTCTTTTTCAAGATTTTTAATATGGTTTTATTTGATGCCTCCGCCTGACCATTGCCTTGGGGGTAATACGGGGTGGAAAAGCGGTGTTGGATGTGGAATTTGTCACATAGCTCCCTGACATCCTAATTTTTGAAGGGTCATCCATTATCCATGATAATGGACGAAGGGATACCATAGCAACAAATGATATAGTTTAAGATGAATGAGGCAATTTGTTTGCCGATGATGTTGGCTAAGGGCACAACTTCAATCCACTTTGTGAAGTACTCAGTGGCAGTGATTATGAACTTGTGTCCGCTGGATGAAGGGGGGTGAATCTTGCCCACTAAGTTGAGTCCCCACTGACAGAAAGGCCACGGAGTTGTCAATGGTTGTAGCCCTTGCGCTGGCGCATGTATCAGGTTCCCATGGATTTGGCACTTTTTGCATTTCTTTACAAATTGATAGGAGTC
Organism: Cunninghamia lanceolata; assembly: GCA_027924645.1. Taxonomy (NCBI): domain Eukaryota; kingdom Viridiplantae; phylum Streptophyta; class Pinopsida; order Cupressales; family Cupressaceae; genus Cunninghamia; species Cunninghamia lanceolata. The sequence continues at coordinate 7,108,153 of BSBN01000252.1, read as the reverse complement.
TTGTTCCATTGTTGGCTAGTAGTACCCCGTGTGCATGAGTTTCTTGGCTAGGGTAGGGCCACTAGAGTGAGCCCCACATATTCCATCATGTATTTCGCTTAGAGCAGTTTGATATTCCTCTCTATCTAGACACCTAAGGAGAGTACCATCGAGACCTCGGTGATACAGGGTGTTAGCGACAATGGCATACCGGGATGCCTGCCGGATGAAGGTTCTTTTCTGGTTATGGGAGAGGTTGGGTGGAAGTGTATTCTCTTTTAGATAGGCAAATATTTTACCATAGAGAGGTGAATCAGTTCCTATGATGTGGCATATGATATGGGAATCTGGAGTGTCATAAGCAGGACAGGAGACTGGCTCTGCTAAGAACTCATATCGTGTTTGATTACCTGGAATGTCGAGAAGAGATGCGATTGTAGCCATTGCGTCTGTAGCTTTATTCTCGATCCTTGGTATCTGTTCAAATGATATCTTGATGAAATACTCCTTGAAGTCATCTACCATGCGTTTATAAGGAATCAGTTTCTCATCCTTCGTTTGGTAGTCGTCATATACTTGTTTGATGACCAGTTGTGAGTCACCATAGACTTGAAGTTCCTTGATGTTCCACTCAACTGCTAACTTGATACCGATGACCAGAGCCTCGTATTCTGCTACATTGTTAGTGCAAGGGAACATTAATCTGTATGACTTTGGAATAGTGTCACCATTAGGTGTGATCAACAAGATACCCGCCCCCGATCCATGCTGAGTGTAGGAGCCATCAAAGTACATTTTCCAGTTTGCTATGTTGACGTGGAAGATAGACTCATCTGGAAATTCAAAGCTTAGGGGGTTGTCATCCGTTAAAGGTGCCTCTGCTAGTTGATCTGCAAGCACTTGTCCTTTTATCGCTTTTCTATCCACATATTCTATGTCGAACTCACTGAGAAGCATGACCCATTTTGATAATCTACCTGTTAAGGCCACCTTGTTGAGTAAGTATTTCAGTGGGTCAATCTTTGCCACCAATTTAACAGAGTGTGATAGCATGTAATGTCTCCATTTTTGCGAGGCAAATACAACAGCTAGACATGCTCTTTCTATTGGTGTGTATTGCAACTCGTATCCGACGAGTGTTCGACTAATGTAGTAGATAGCTTGTTCTTTTCCATCATAGTTTTGTTGAGCAAGGAGAGCTCCCAGAGCCATTGGTGTAGCTGAGATATATAGTAATAGAGGCCTGCCCTGAATTGGTGGCATTAATACTGGTGGCTTCATTAGATATTCCTTTAGCTGTTGAAAAGCCTACTCGCATGACTCATTCCATTTGAAGGATACATTTTTGTGTAGCAGATGAGAGAATGGGTGGCACTTATCTGCCAGTTGGGCAATGAACTGTCTACGTAGTTTGCCCTATAGGGATCTCAATTGAGTCAATTTTTTAGGATGTGGCATCTCCATTATGGCCTTCACCTTTGCGGGATCAACTTCGATACCATTTGCAGATACTATGTAGCCCAGTAGTTTTCCTGATATGACCCCGAACACACACTTTTTTGGATTAAGTCACACATTGAACTATTCCAGTCTGTTAAAGATCTTGTCTAGCACTGCTAGATGCCCTTCTCTTGTGAGAGACTTTGCTAGAATTTCATTGACGTAGTCTTCCATTATAGTATGCATCATATCATGGAAGATCGTTGTCATGGCTTTCTGTTATGTTGCCCCAGCATTTTTCAGACCGAATGGAATGACGCACCAACAATAGGTACCCCAAGACATGTAAATGCAGTTTTGTGCTTGTCTTCTGGTGCAATCTTTATTTGGTTATATCCTGAGAAACCATGTATAAGTGAAAGCATGGTATGACCTGCTGTGGGATCTACAATCATGTCGATGTTGGGCAAGGGGAAGTCATCCTTCGGACAAGCTTTGTTTAGGTCGCTGAAGTCACTACAGATTCTGACCCTACCATCTGGTTTAGCCACCGGTATGATATTTGAAACCCATTCAGGATAATCTATGGGCTTGATAAACCCGACATCTAGCAGTTTCTTCAGTTCTTCCTTCACCATGAGAACCACATGCGGATGCATCTTTCTGAGCTTTTGTTTAATAGGCTTAGCTCTTGGAGCTAAAGATAAGTGATGCATGATGAGATTTGGATCAAGCCCTGGCATGTCAGCGTATGTCCACGCGAAGTTGACTTGCTTTCTTTTGAAGAAATCTGTAAATGCTGATTTTTCAGGTCCTGTGAGGGCCTTAGCCATGTGGATCATCTTGGGCTCATCCTCTGTGTTGACATTGGTAGGTTCTACTGGTTCTATCAATATCGAGGATCTCTCCTGATGTGTAAGATTGGGGAGAGGGTCAAGCCTTCCATCTTTCGGTGCCTTAGAGAGGTTTTCACCATTGGATGCATCTTTGTTTTTACTATTTTGATGGTCTAACGCTGTCGTGGAGCGGTTTTCACCATTAGACCCTTCTTTTATTTTGACATTCTTATGACTGAAAGGCTTGGTGCTCTCCCCAAAATAGGACTATGCGTTGAGTTCTATAGCATAGCCAGCTCTGTGGTCTCCTGCAGGTATATGATTTCTAAGCTCAAGGTAATCGATGATCGCGCCATCATTTTCAAAGGTGTCTAGTTCAGGGGTGGTACCTTCAAGGTCCCAGTCAATAAGTTCAGGGTGCACTAATGGTAAGAGACCATTAGGTTGGTCTGGTTCCGTGGCGTTGATGGTTAGGACAAAGTTATTGACGGAGCGGACAAAGTCTGTGATGGTACTCTCTATTAGTGGGTCCGTCAAGGGGGGGAACATTCCTTCCTCACGATTTTCACTATTGTTACTATGCGGGTCAGACTCTAATGGCCTAGCCCTTGTGCTTTGTCTCTCATTTGCGGAGGTTGGGTCATACTCATGGACAACATCAATATCTTTTTCGTCACAAGATAGCTCAGAGAGGCTATCCCATTCATACTCGTTAGAATCAGTTTTGCTCCCCAGTTGCATTCGTTAAATTTGTTCAACCAGATTACTAGTAGAGGTTCCCGGTTGTTTGCCTTTGTTCTTGTTGGTTTTGTTGTTTCTTGGTGCTCCAGTGTAGCCTAGCCCTATAGTGTCTCAGGTTGTTAAGGTATGAGGTTGGATGGGTTCAGTGATGCCATCCTTTCTTGATCCAAGTGGACCGTGTCCTTCATATCCCATTCTCTGTAGTATTGGTAGCCTTGCCCATACTGTTTTGCTGGTATAGTGGGATGGTCATGTTGCGTTGAGGAGCTAGCTTCATCTTTGTATAGCCACTGTAGGACATCTTTTTCATCACTTTCATCTTCTAGGCTTCCCCATTTCACAAATGGTCCTTTGGTTGGCTTCTCTGTTGTGGGTGTTTTTAAGATAGGTCTCCCATAGGATCGAGGAGATAGGGGTAGTTGTGCCAAGCAGAGGGACTGAGACATCATGTACTCACCCAAACCTTTATCTTTGAGTTGGCGTTTAGGTTGGGGTGCCCCAGAAGAAGAAGCAAGTGTAGCTAGGTCAACATGAGATGACGAGGATGCAAAAGCACGGTTGTTAGGGATTATGACTTCTGGTTTGGGCTGAATGAAGTTGCAATATTGATAGGGGTTAGGGTCACCTGGGATGGTGATCTCTTGACCTTCATGTGAGAATTTGATACATTGATGGTATGTGGAAGGCACTGCTTTCAAAGCGTGTATCCATGGCTGTCCCAGAAGAATATTGTATGCTAACTCCATGTCAAGGACTTGACAAGCCACATCTTTCACTACGGGGCCCACTCTGATTGGTAGGGTAACAATTCCTTTAGATGTTCTTTCTTCCTCATCATAGGTTTTTATGGTGATTTTTCTTTTCGGATCTATAGCCTTCTTTAAAAACCCCAATGTAAGGATTAGCTTCAATGTGCAGATATTCAAACCAGCCCCTCCATCGATTAGGACTCTTTTGATCTTGTGCTTGTGTATGAAAGCTTCAATGTGAAGGGAGGTGTTATGGGGTTGGTTGATAGACATATCATCCTTCTAAGTGAATGATAGGGAGTGTGGTGAGGTGATGTGACTGACCATAGTTTGGAATTGCTCTTCAGCTAGGTTCATGGGAACGGAGGCTTCTGCTAAGGCTTTGTCAAGTATGGACCTATGAGAAGGAGACAGATGCAGAAGTTCTAACATAGAGATGTGTGCAGGTGTTTTATGGAGTTGATCCACGATATTGTATTGACTAGACGGAGGAGCGGAAGCTCCTCTAAGGGTGACTCTGTTACTACAGGTAGTAACATTGCAGTCTGGATCCTTGTTGATAGTGATCACATTAATGTGTGAGTCACTCTCATAGATATGGTTAACAACGTAGTTGTATCTGATATTCGTGTAATTTGTGTTGTTAGAGCCATGCTTGTTTTTGTTTGAAGGACTTCCTTGCTCGTAGTTAGGAAGAGGATCCTTGAATGCCTGATGATCACTGTTTGAGGTATGTCCTTTAACAGATATCTTATTTTGATCTATTAAGTCTTGGATTGTATGCTTGAGTGCAATACAATCATTTGTCTTGTGCCCCCTGTTTCGATGGTATTCACAGAAATCATTATCATTCCACCATTAGGGTTTGACCTTTGGCTCGTACTCCCGCGCTGAGGGAAGTGTTATGAGATTGTTGGCGATCACCTTCTGTAAAGCAGTTTCTAGTGATTCATCCAAAGGCGTGAATGTTCTTTTAGGCCGAAAGTTTGGTGAACCTAGATTGAGTATTTTTTGGTTTGTTTTGTGTGGGGTTATTTTGGGATGTTGATAGGTTAAAAATTGGTTGTTTAGGTGCCACATTTTTGGCATCTACTACCCCGTCATTCACAATGTTTTTGTTCTTTGTCCAAAACCTAGGTTTATCATTATTGGCATAGGTGTTAGGTGTGTCCTTATAGTGTTTGATCTGACCTTTTGTGAGTAGGGCTTTCTCTATGATGAGGCCCACCTCAATGACCTTGCTAAACGAAGTAGGACATTGGATTTGAACTTGGTAGCTTAGGTCCATTTGTAGGTTGTGAACAAACATCTCTAGCATTTGTCTCTCCAACATTTGGTGAGGGCACTTGCTTGCTAGTTGTCTCCATCTCTATAAGAAGGCGGTGAAAGATTCTCCCCCTTTCTGTTTGGTGTTATAGAGATCCAATATTGAGATGTCGTGCTCAATATTGTATGAGAAGTGGGTGACAAATTTGTTGACAAGTTCATTGAATGTTTTGATACCAGGTGGCAGTCTAGAGAACCAATCCATGGCTTGTCCTCCCAAACTCCGTGGAAATAGTCGCATAAGGTAAGTGTTGTTATGTGCGACCTCTAGGCAAGCAGCATTGAACTCCCTGATATGATCACTTGGATCGCCCTTCCCTTGATATTTATCGAATTTAGGCATTTCAAATCTTGAGGGGAAGGGAATCATGATTAAGGACCTATCAAAAGGATATGGTGAAATATCCTCTAGGGTGTAATTTTTAGTCGATGTTCCCGTTTCCATGTTTGACAATCGTTGTTGGAGAGTTTCAACTTTCTGGTTCATCAGACTTAAGGCATCCAAAGAGTCAATTGTTGCTTTGCTCTTATTCATGGGTACTTAACCCTGTCTACTCCCTCTAGGGATTCTCTCTTCGTCAGTTTCCCTTAGTGCCTCTACATCATAATCTTTGGGAAGTTTTACTCCTAGGCTTGCTAGGTGTAATAAGAATTTTGTAGGGTCTTGTGCAAGTACTCCATCTAATAGGCGTTGAAATTTTGTGTCATGTTGCATTTGGAGGATCTCCTCTGTAGAAACTTCTTCATCATTATCGTGAGCATTTGGAATCATTTTCTCAGCCATTTCTAACTGTTTTTGTTTTTGTAATCTTGTCAAGACCATGCAAGGTTGTAGAGAGATGGGATGAGGTGAGATTGGAAGATTTTGAGTACGGTGCTAGGATGAAACAAAGTTTTAGCAAGGTTCCTCTTAGATCTAGATGGTGTCAAACAACGTGGGTATACAAAAGCGATAGTCAAAAGCTAGGATGTTAGGAATCCGTTTACTTGATGTTGACTAGCCTTTGCACAATCCACTAGTGGAGTTCCGATAGAGAAGGATAAGTAATCCTTGATACTTGAAGGCTCACTAGGTCTTGTTTGAGATTTGATTTTGATCAAGAAAAATTTGACTATGACCTTGTTGGAAACTTGGAAAAAGATTTGGCAAGATTTTGGAAGAACAAGTAGCTATGGTGTGGATAAGAAGGAGAAATGGTTGATTTTGCAAGGTCTTTAACTAGATTTTGAAAACGAGAGCAGGTTTGAACTAGTTTTTGAACAATATTGAAAATTTTTGCTCTTTGGAAGGTATAGTTTTTTGCTTTCAGGTTTAAATGCGCAACAAAAGAAGGTATATGCACAACAGGTCGATGCACATGCGCAATATTGGTGAATTTTCAAATGCGCCAAACTAGGGTTCAGATGCGTAATATTAGCAGATGCGCAAAAGGTTGATTCAAATGTGCAAAAGGTCGGTACATATGCGCAATTCCAGCTATTTTTCTTGTTTTCTCTGGATTTTAGAAATTTTGGATCATTTTCAGGATTTTCAGTGTTTTTGGTTTTTGAAAAACTTGATGTTTCTTGTGAGGTTGATATTCAATTATGGAAAAAGCACAGCAAACACATAGAAGTTTTCCATGATTTTTATCTCTTATATATATTTTTTTGTGTTTTTGGAGTATTTTGACTCAAAGACAAATACAACCTAGGCTAGATGGGACAATATTCATTGAATCCTCTAGCTGTGCCACTCAAAGCATGTAGCTCCAGGATCTGGTAGCACCAGCTCCCCTCCACAACACTCACTTCTCACGCATACCAGATCCGGGTTTCCTTAGGCTCGTACCCACATTGAACCTTAGGATTGTCCCTGCTACCTCTACTAAGAGTCACTTGAATCAAGGCCACTTCAAAGGATCTACCCTTTGCATCAATAAATAGGGGTTTTTGGCTTGCTACACAATTGGTTCTTAGTTAGGACAGCCGTTCAAGTGGTTACACATGCGACGGCACTACTCTCCATTATGGAGTCTCCCAACCTCACAGGGTTGCGCTTATGAGGGTTTATGGGGAGGTTGGCCATTGGTGTAACACAACAGCACTCGTTGCTTGAGGTTTTCACCCCAAGCACAATTTATTTTAAGTGGCTTGGTAGGGCTTGGCTTTAGCCTGTTACCACTCAGGGTCGTTCCCACTTGGACAAGCGTGCATCCAAGGGCAGGCCCCCCTAAAGGTTTGACAAATAGAATGACAAGTCTAGCACTTTGATCACCCAGTTAAGGGGAGAGCATAAGCCTATTGTCATTCACAATCACAGAAAACACTTGTTAATCCAACCTAGTTAAAAGTAGAAAAACTATGAGTTAAGCTACTTATGCACTCACACGATTGTTAACTTGGAAGTGTTTAGATCATAGCATTATTCATTCCCCATTTGTTAACTTTGAAAGTGATTAAGACATAGCATTGTTCATTTTCCATTTGTAAAGATAGCAATGGCCTACTTTTAGGAAAATAGATTCGACAATGCATAGATAACCATTGGGTTCAATTACTTCCTAGTTTAGAAAACTATGTGAAGTATTTGTATGAGATGCACTTGTTACTTTCACCCCTAGTTAATCTAAATGGACTAGACAAATCATCTAAATGACCTAATCCAGCCACTACCCCTACAAAACAGATGTTAGCTCAATATGCAAAGTCCACAAAAACTGTACAACAAAAGCAGAATACAGATGCGCAACACTGCAGCCTGAATGCGCAGAAACAGGGAGTGCATGCGACTTTTAAACAAATGCGCAAAGAAAGACAGCAAATGCGCAATAATCAGAGGCACAGGTGCAAGAACAGTATATGCCAAATTTTACAGAACCGATGCGTAACGATACAGGGTAAATGCACAACTCCGACAGATGCGCAATTACACAGAGTATATGTGCAAACTGCGCTCAGGTGCCATAGTCAAAATCAAATGCACAACTTAGGAGACTGAATGCGTAACTGAGGAGGTCAAATGCGCAATATAGTCACATGCGCAACTGTGGGGGTCAAATGCGCAAAACTGTTATATGCGCAAATCTGGGAGGTAAATGCGCAACTGCAGGAGTCGCATGCGCAAGACTGCCATCAGAGAACTTTTCTTCACTTGTACGGACCTGCAACTAAAAACACTCATTTTTTTTATTAGTAAAGGGAGCAAGAGCCCCACGATGGGTGCCAAAATGTGAGGGGGAGAAATGTGTGGTTAAATCAAACTAATGAAAACATATAAAACCCAAACACCAATGGAAGTTGAAAGCAAAGAAGATTAAAACCAACACAAGTAAGAATACTTACAATCTCATTTACCTATCATTTTCCATTGTTTGCCTATCTTTCTTTGATCTTGATTGTGAAGCCCTCAGAAGCTTTCCTTGCTTGCTTGCTTGTTGAAGATGACAAAGGAAGAATGGTTGTAGTACCTGTTTGTGTTGAATGTGAGCTTCAACACATGACAATGGAGGACACTTGAAATAGAATGAATGAGAGAAGAAGAGAAATTTGGGTATAGTTATCTTGCCAAATGAAGTGCCTCCCTAATGGCTTAGAAGAGGGTTATATTTATAGATTTTCAAAAAAGGCAATGGAGGGTGAGGAACAAAAGATGAGATCAATGGCTCTCATTTTTTGTGAATCTTTAATTCATAATGGATGAATTAAAAATTCTTTATTTGAGAATGGTGGATTATGACAATTGAATTAAGAATTCAATAGTGGAGGATAGTGGGTTATGACAATTGAATTAAGAATTCAATAGTGGAGGATAGTGGGGAACATTGAATTAAATATTCAATTGGTGAAGGCTAGTGGGGAACATTGACTTAAATATTCAATTGGTGAAGGCTAGTAGGGAACATTGAATTAAATATTTAATTTGGTGAAGGCTAGTGGGGACCATTGAATTAAATATTCAATTTGGTGGAGGATAATTGATTTAAAGATTTATTTTGGAAAATGGAGGATATTAGCTAATTAAATATTAAGAATATTTAATTATGTGTGCAACATGATGAGGTGGAAGAGATGAGGTGGATTGATGAGGTGGATTTTGGACTTTAGACTTTAGAAGAATTGAGGGAATTTAATTAAATAAAATGACTTTATTTAATTATGGGATAATGAACCAATCAAATAAACTTATAATATTTATTTAATTGACAGAAGAAAATAAGAATTAAGATAAATATCAAAATATTTACTTAATTCGACTTGAGCCAATTTTAGGTGTATACAGATAGTAATGCAACACGGCGTGTGATTACATTGACTATAGTAAGTAGTCAAACGAGGAAAGCTCATCTCATTAGAAAGACAAGTCAAGAATTGAGAATTAATAGGAAAACTTTATCAAGAGCCGTTGGAAGACGCCAAAGAATTGAGGACACTAATGCCAATGAATTATGGGTGTTCTCGGGGAGACTACCATGAAAAGATAAACCAATTGTTGAAGCATTGAGATCATTAATTGAAGACTTTTGGAAGAATTACACAAGGGTATCTCCGAATAAAAGGGATGTGGTAAGAAGGAGAATTGGTAGTCAGAACCGCGAGCCACATCCAAAGCATTTTTTGGATGAGACTCAAACACAGTTTTATGGTAAATTTCTAGAGAAGTATCCTCAAATTAAAATTTGTCAAAGATATTTTGAATTGCTAAAACCTTTCTATGTTAAGATAAATCACACACGCACTACTTATTGTTGTAGATTACATATTGAATTTTCTAACCATTTTGATGCTTATAGGTCTATATGTTTAGATATGCATACTAACAATGATTTGCAGGGTTGTGCCATATGTGCCCCACCAACATCTTCAAGAGACTTCATATCAAGAATTTTATGTGAAAGAGAGGAAGGTCAAATATTCTACAAGAAATTATGCTTGGATGGCACATGTCATCGTTGCGGTGACTTGCAACATTTGCCAATATGTGAACATATGGAAATATCACATGCGGTTGGAAACGAACTAGTAGAGTTTGGCAAGTATAAAATAGTGGCATACAATACAAAAGATGGTAAAGAAGTAAAGAGGTGTGAATTAGTTATTGAAAAGATTCCAGTGTATCAGTTTATGCCTATATTTCGTGACAACATAGTGTATGAGTATGCAAGACATGCCCATAGAGCTCGATGGTTGGACTTGCAATTCAAGTTATGCAAGGACACATTTCTGGTTGGTAGCATTGTTTCAGTCATTGACTTTGCTGAGAACTACAGTCTACAGCTACAGCGTGAGGTGTAATCACAATATTACAACTCCACACAGGTTTCTATATTTGTGCACATCGCATTCATTCATGCGAATGATAGTACAGAGGATGACAAAAAGGTCATAAGGGAGTATAATTTCTATATTAGTGATGATTGCACGCATTCTACGAAGTTCATGCAAGGTTGCTTTCAAGTGTTCTACAATGATTTGGCTAGAAGGGGCATATCGTTCAGTCAGCATATCATATGGTCGGATAACTGTGCGTCACAATTCAAGAACTCGCAGAATTTCTATTGGCTGAGTAGGAGGCATAATTTTACAAGTATTCAACATATGTGAAACTTTTGTGAGGCCGGGCATGGAAAGGGGGAGCATGATGGTGCAGGAGCAAGTATCAATAGAGCCATAGCACGAGAAGAGTTAAAGTATAAAGATAATGCAAAGTTGACAGATGCAAAATCAATTATCGAGTGGTGTAATGCTTCCATGGGTCCAGGTAATGAAAGTAAGTCTTCAGTTCATAGATTTTTTTGGTTGATAGATAATACTAACATTGCACCATATGAGGATTATTGTACACTGACAGGATCAAATGAGATGCACTCTTTCAAAAGCTCAATTGCAGGTTCATGGAGTATCCATACACAAAAGATGTCATGCTTTTGTTCTTCCTGTACAATTCAAGTCTGGGATGAGTACGAGTCAAAGGAGTGGGTTGACGAATGGCAGTTAAGTTATCTTAGCCCACTTGACACGTATCGAGCCCCGACAGCACTGGAACTAACACAAATGGAATCATCAGTTGACTTTGACCACATATCAGATTTAGTTCAACTAGGTAATATAGGGCATGCATATGCATCTAATTTCATCTAGTTCAACCAGGTAATGTCATCTTACTTTGTAGTGTTTTTGTAATGTTGACTAATTTCATCTAATTTGCTACACATATCAATGTAGGGCACGTTTATGCAGTTATTGCAGATGAAGATAATGAAGAGGGAACAGATTATTACTTATGTCGTGTTGAGGCCAAAAAGAAATTGGAGGCCCCTGTTATAGATGGAGAAAACATCAAATACCCTATAGGCTCAGTGGTTATTACTAGAACATGGCTTAGAAGGTACCCACATAAGAGTGTTAATATTTGGCTATTTCAGGACTTTGACACGCATCAGAAGATTCTTCATTACTCGAACCTTGTCGTGGGATCCAATGTTCATTTGATAAAGTATCGGGGTAGACCTTTGAACAAAATATTGTCGAAGGTGCATGAGTCTGACCATGAAGCAATACTTGACACAATAAAGAGTAGAGCAGACCCGGATGGTTCATTGGATTAATTTGTAAGTATTCACATTGATTTTGTAAAGTCATGTTACATTAAGTTGTAAGTATGCACATTAATTTGTAAGGTTTGTCTTTTTTTTATTTCCTCCTGCATTTTTACACATATGTACACATTTTTACATCATCATGTTATGCATTTTTGGTGTCCTGCTCCTGATGTGACCAAACTCATAACTCATCCTACTTCCTCTAGACACAATTTGATGATCTCTCCAACACTCTGGATCCAGGGCGCCCAATCATGATGATGACCTATATACCATTCTCCCAAGGCGCTCATAATGAATGAAAAGAAGACCAAGGGCGCCCAAGCTTAATAGACTTATTTCTTTCGATTTTGATGATCCAAACTCTTGCAATATGACATCTACTTTCATGCCTTTACATCTTCCTTCACATACAGGGCACCAAATCAAGTTGAAAAATCTAAATAAGGGTGCCAAAATGGATGAAAGGAGACATGAAATGCACCTTAGGACTCCATGCTAAGGTTTGAGCCATTAAAGTCTCTTGATATTAGGCGCTCATGATGATGAAACTTAAAGCTTTTTCCTTTCCTATGCGCTCATCTAAGATGTTTGAATGATAAGGAGCACCTCGACCTCTATAATGTACATTGGGCACCAAAATCAAGGTGATTTTAAGTCATTTTGAGTCATTTGGGGTTAGTTTGAGTCTTTGAGTCATGTTGCAAAAAAGTGTCAATGTAGTCAAGTTGTACAAAGCAACTTTTGTATTTTTGGTGTCCTGCTTGTGATGTGACCAAACTGACTATTCCAACGCATCTGGATGGGTACATTTATGCTAGGCATTTCCTATTTTTCACCCAAACATATTGAAACACTCCGAGCTACATTGTACCGACGATATCCCTGAAGAGTCCAAATTGCAAAAAGGTAGCAATCTTTGACAAGATGTTACTCGAAAACCATGTCACTTAGAAACATTTTGTCTAAGGCAACACGATCATGTAGAGTGCCTCTACAATAATCTCTCTTATTTTTTTATATCTCTGAGGCATTTTCCCGTGGTGAAAGGTTTTCTGCTGCCCCAAAAATCATCAGAAGGAGGCAGTGTAAAGTTGCAAAGGGGTGTAACTTTCATCCTGATCCTAATGTGACCAAATTGACTATTTCAATGCGTTCGAATGGGTACATTTACGCTAGGCATGGTCCTATTTTTCACCCAAACATTTCGAAACAGTCTGAGCTACATTGTACCGACGATATCCCTGAAGAGTCCAAAGTGTAAAAAGGCAGCAATCTTTGACGAGATGTTACTCGAAAACCATGTCACTTACAAACATTTCGTCTAAGGCAACACGATCATGTAAAGTGCCTCTACAATAACCTCTCTCAGTTTTTTATATCTCTGAGGCATTTGCCCGTGGTGAAAGGTTTTCTTCTGCCCCAAAAATCGTCAGAAGGAGGCAGTGTAAAGTTGCAAAGGGGTGTAACTTTTGTCTTGCTCCTGATGCGACCAAACTGACTGTTCCAACACGTCCGGATAGGTACATTTACGCTAGGCATTGTCCTTTTTTCCACCCAAACATGTCAAAACAGTCCAAGCTACATTGTACCCACAATATCCCTAAAGAGTCCAAAGTGCAAAAAGGTAGCAATCTTTGATGAAATGTTACTCCAAAACTGTGTCACTTAGAAACATTCTGTCTAAGGCAACACGATCATGTAGAGTGCCTCTACAATAACCTCTCTCGGTTTTTTATATCTCTGAGGCATTTGCCCGTGGTGAAAGGTTTTCTGCTACCCCAAAAATCGTCAGAAGGAGGCAGTGTAAAGTTGCAAAGGGGTGTAACTTTCATCCTGCTCCTGATGTGACCAAACTGACTATTCCAATGCATCTGAATGGGTACATTTACGCTAGGCATGGTCTTATTTTTCACCCAAACATGTCAAAACAGTATGAGCTACATTGTACCGACGATATCCCTGAAGAGTCCAAAGTGTAAAAAGGCAGCAATCTTTGACGAGATGTTACTCGAAAACTATGTCACTTACAAACATTCCATCTAAGGCAACGCGATCACGTAGAGTGCCTCTACAATAACCTCTCTCGGTTTTTTATATCTCTGAGACATTTGCCCGTGGTGAGAGGTTTTCTGCTACCCCAAAAATTGTCAGAAGGAGGCAGTGTATTAAGTAGGATGAAAGCCTATTCACTCTAGGCGCCTGTTGTTACCAAATCACACATCACCCCATTGCAAATGGGGACCCCCTATTTTTTTGAACTCCAGTGTGTTTGACTAAGCTTAGATGATGTCTTGGGGTTATTGCATGATGAGGTCATTGGTGTTTGAGTTTTAGAGCTCCTTGATGACCTGATCCTGATAGTGGGCACGTAGAGGAAGGAATGATTAAGGCACACTTTGATAATCATTTCACCCTAGGTGAGCACCTAGGTAGAATTTGGAGTGGAAGCCTCAAATAATACCTTGGATTTTTAGATGCTTATTTTAGCTCCAATCATCATTATCTTGCGCCTAGAGTTGGAGTCTAACTGCCTAGGGAGTCAAGGAGCATTTCATCATCTGGAGAATCCCAAACATGTGCCTTGAACAAGTGATGCTACAAGTGGTGAACAAAATGGGTACCTTGAAGAATTGAGCCCTCCAAGACATCTTGCAATTGCCTAAAAGTCCAAAATTTACATAAGTGAGTTAAGGCGCCATTTTCCATCTCCAGAGCCTCCTTTGAGCACCTTAACATGGAGTGAATGTTTTAGTCTATGAAAGATTGCACCTAAATAATATAACAACCCCTTGAGTCACTAGGATGAACTAAGTTAACAAAATGAACTTCATTGAGGGAGGTGCACTTGTGCATCTAGACAACTCCAGTTTAGCACCTGAGAAAAAGCATGTTTAGAGACACCCCTCGAATGAACCCTCTAGAACCAATAACCATAGCTCAAGATCCATAACCATGAGAAGATAAAGCATTAAAAAAATTCATAAACTAGTAAACATCATTTGCATCCATACTTAAACCAATCTTATTGTTGTGTTTGATGTGTCCTCTTTCAAACAACCATTTAACAAAATTTGAGTCCAAACAATAAACATTTACAACCATAAACATCTCAAAGTCCAAAATCCAAACATTCTATCATCCTTAATGATTTCCATCATGGACCCTTGGTTTGAAAAAATCATTATGCAAGATAAAAACCCTATGCCTATTACCTTGTGCGAAGCTCATGCAAAACCCAAAATCACAATCAAAATAGGTCCTCAAACCATGCATCCTTTAAATGAGATCTTTTATCCAAACCAATAAAAAAATCCCTTTGACAATGATGATGATGATAGTCTTGTAGATCAAGATGATATCAAGATGACAATAGCATTAACTATGAGATCATTACATGCAAACTTTCCATAAACCTTCATCTCCCACTCATGAACATGCAAGAATATTTCAAACAAGAAATGACTAGCACTAGCTATCATGCCAATACTAAATACACATCTAATGGTCATCCTTATGGTACCTTTGGTAAGGGAAGAACCACTTTAGACCAAGGTCCTCATATTCAATTCATATCTCCAATCCCAACCGCATGTGAGAACTGTTTATCCTATGTATCCTATTCAAATCCTCCATCTCATAATCCTTACATTCCAACTTATCCCATCAATCCAAACCCACTACATCCAAATCATCCTTTTTAGATTTCCTCCAAGGACTTCTAGTGGAGAAAAAATCTCAAACTAGAAATCACAAATTCAATTAGTGTACCTCTCCCAAGCCTATCCAAAAGTCACATAGTACCATGCCTATCCATCAAACACCACTATGCAATCAAAATCCTAACAACATGCCCATGATCCAAGATCAAGTGCAATCATGAAAAGATATTATCAATCACAAGCCTATTAAGAATGAACTAGAGTCTTCTAGTACCATACTTTTCCATCAGACACCATCATGTAATCCATGGCCTATCAAGCCTATCAAAGAGTCTCTTACTAGAATTTCAAGTCAAAATCTATCATGCAACCATGTTAATTATGCAAAACCTATCAATCCCATCCAAGAAACCTTTATTTTAATCCAAACTCAAGATCTATGTCAAGAATCAAATCTAAAGTAGGATCAAATTTGCACTCACCCAAATCAATATCAAATTATCCAAGCTACTTAAGATCAAATTATCCAAGTTATTCAACCTCAAACTATCCAAGCCACTCCCACTGATGATCGTGATCCTATCTATGATAGGAGAACCAAGTTGATCTCATCATCCAACTTTATACTATCCATGATCTCAAGAAATCTAAAAGGGTAAGTGCAAGAAGATGGGGGGCCAAAAAGTGGCCAAATTAATTTCAAAAAAAATTAAGTCATCTTGGGCACATTTTCTTGCTTTAATTGGGTTAAACTTATTTTGGCGCCTTGGTGAGAAGTTCTCTAGATATGAGTTAGAACCATCAAAATAATAAAACTTGCCAAGAAAGAGATAGGTGTTTTTATGAAGTTTTTCCTCAATGTTGAGCGCCTAGGAGGTAGATTGCTCAAGAGAGGGTTAGATACTCTGTATTTCACTCTATTGTTGACTTGTCTAAAAATAATGGAAGCATAGAATTATCAACTTTTGAACCTTCAAACTCACTATTGGCGAGACAACATACCATCGGCGAGCTTAAAATTTCATCAGCCGATAGGCTGATGCCACCATGACTCCGTTTGATTTCACTTCTGACAAACATCCCATCATTGACTCTTATCAGTCAGACAGACCACTATCGATGACTTTATATCCTTTCACACCGATGTCTTTGTCACTCCGATATGAGACTCTAAGTCCCTCACCTATCGGTAGGACTTAATACCATCGGCACACTCAAAAACTCTTCTGCTGACACACCGATCTCACGAATGACAACCTTCGAACCACACCCGTCGGTGAGACTCCAAACATCGGTGAACTCTAATCTCGTTGGGCCAATACACCGATGGATTTTGACTGTCAGTGTGACCCCCTTCATCGGTGAATCTCTCAACTGATCTTCCGATACACCAATATCTTCGACTTTGAACCACACTCGTCGGCAAGACAGACCACTATCGGCGAAGCCTAACCAAGGTCTATCGATACGCCAATACGACCAACTCTTGACGTCGATACAAGGTTCTTTTGCAGGCAAAGGGTGCCTAGGCTTATGGGGCTCAATTTGATGTATTTATTGAAAGCTCAAGGTGAATTGATGCTTATTGAAAATGCCACTTAGTCCTTCATTTGCATTATAGGCACCATTTCCTATTGACTTATATACTCCTCCTCATGCTAGGGTGCCATAATGAAGTGGTTTAGACAATAGGTGTGCTTCACTTACTAGAGGCTTGTTCTCCTTCCACCTTAGGTGCACTTTTATGGTGGAACAGGTGTCAATGGGTGCCTTGTCTTAAATGAATGCTCTCTCTAAGTTGGGTGCCCTTTTGAGGCTTTATGAGTTGCAAATTGCGCCTTAACCCTTCATGCTTGTTGCTCAATGTTTGAATGTTTAAGAAAGTCTCCTTTAGGCGCTCATCTTAATGACTTTTTCTCAAGGCTCAATCATCCTAATGACTTGGATATTCATCCTAGTGTTTCAGGATATTAGGCTACTAGACTTAGTCATTTTCAGGATCTCAAACATAAAGAATAACATGATGATTCATTTTTTTGTATTGCATATAGTTGACATTCTATGCTACTCATAAAGAATATTAATATTTTCTGTTCAACATGATGATTCATTTTTTTTAAATACAACTTTTATCTTTTAGTTCCAAAATGAGGTTTAGGTGATACTTGAATAACAATAGCTAGCTTGTTAGATCAACAAACATCCTATGTAATACAATCGGACTTTAAATATTTGAAGTAGCCATCTACAAATATCCATTCAAACGTGGATTTATAATGCAAGTATGGATGCCATCAATAAAAAAGATTTGTGTTAACCAAATATCCATATAGGCATACATCAATATCTGTCGATATAAGTATAACATATATACAAAATAACCATATAGGCTTACAAGAATGCCATATAGGCATACAATGTCAACTATGTACAATACAAAATATATGTCCACAAATGCCATATAGGCATACAACAAAGGAACACAATAAAAAGTCATTCCCCTCTGGCTGGTGAAGAGAATAAATCACAAGCAGCCTTTGATCTTCTAGGGGATGGAGACGCGCATTTGGGTGGTCTACTACGAACCCGAGGGCTACTCCTCCTATTGAGGTCTTCCTGCATCTTTACCTATTACAATAAAAAGTATAGACATTAATATATAGAAATTACATGTTATAAAAAATGAAACATTTAACAAAATAATCACTTGCCGCTAACATATAATCTGTTTCCTCACTTGCCTCAGTAGCAAGAATAGGCCCTGGTGATGTCATGTCCTATAGAAACCATCCAGATAGAAATTAAACTTCAAATCAATAATCTTTTGATTTTTCAAAAATAGACAACTATAACAATGAATGTAAATTGAAATTTACTAATCTACCTCATACCCCTATCAATGTTATGGAGCTATGAATTGCAGAGGCCACACCCTGCTCCATTACCCTATGAACATGGGGAGGTGTCTCCGCAGCCTGCATCATCTGGAAATAAAACAACATTATTCAATTACAAAAACTATAATAGTGATGCAAATCATGGCTCCTAACATACACACACGTTCATCTAAACATGGAAGTACACACAATAAAGCACACAAATCACATACAAAAATTTAGTAAGTACAATTCATTCATTAAACTATTTATTTTATTACCTCCATAAAGCTTTGAAGTCCACCACCACTGGCAGGTGTTGCAGTGAAATCTACAGTAGTAACCTATTCAACATCCAAAATCAGATATTAGAATACCATTCATATAACGATGCTATTCACATGTAATATTTATAATTGTTTACTAGTTACATACATCGACAGTAGATGATCTAGTGAAAAATGCAGGTGGAGAACCACTGAAAACTGCATCGATGCTATGACCCTGAAATTTCATTAAAATCATCAATTTAAATTAGTTAATCTTGTATTTCAAAAATGAAATTGAATAAATTTAATTTAATAAACTTGCTAATATTTACCTGAGTATCAAGGCTGAAAGTCTCACTCAGGAGGGTATCTGTCATCACCATCTGCTCAGCTGCAGATGTAGCCTGTGCACCTGCATCCTGACTGTCCATGGGGTCATAACCATAGGCTGACCCGCAAGCCTGACAAGTATGGGGTGGGACCCTACTCCTCGCACTATCTCCCAACCCACTCTATGTTGCAGGACTGGCATGCTCTATGATGCTCTGGGTCAAGGCACTAATCGACTGAAGTGTATCAACCTCAACACTCTCCTTCACAATGGAAGGGATAGAAACATGCTTGTGGGCTGGTCTGCTAATTACTCATCTCACTACCCGCTGTGGGTCAAGATGTGCCCCTGGTCTATCTTGTGCTGACCCCCCACCTCTACCCTGGAAATCCTGCATATCAAAATAGTTTGGCACTTTATTGAGGACAAACTCACAGTAGAGTTTCCTCAAAAAGTATTGCGGGACCTCATTATTATTGCATGGAGGATGGTCAAAAACCATCCACCACCTCTACCAAAAATTGTCCCTTATCACTTGGTTGTTGCACCAATGGATAGGGAACCTCTTGCATGTAATGGGTGGAGGTTGATTTGTTTGTGGGTTTGTGAAAATTGAACACAAGTCTAATTTTATAATTTGTAATTTTTTCACATCTTGGTATGACAACTTGTCTGCATAATAATCTCTAAACTCTCTCTTCTTATCCGTCCAACTAGTTATTTGCTTGCTAATTGAATCTACATTTGATAACATAGACTCAAGAGATTCGGCAAGCGTGGACCTATGCAAGGTTGAAATGGAAGGATCTTTCAACCTTGCAATTATATCTTCAATTTCCTTTTTGTTGTTTTCAATTTGCCCCATTATATTTTCTTGTGTTCCAGGGGCATGTTGAGGAATGAATGGAGGAGGTTGTTATTCTGCAGGTATTTCCTCCTTAGGATTTTGTGGATTTTGAGGAGGAGGAGGAGGTGCATTAACATTTCCTAACAATTAACGAAATATATATCAAAATCAACAAAAACCTACCTATTTAGAAACAAATTCAAACAAAAAAACAAATATAACTCACTCCTTTGGTGTGCTCAACGTCGTGGCGGCATTTTGGTGACAAATCGATAAGCTTTTTGTGTTGAATGGAGTTTTGCAAAACGCGAGCGTGCTTTCTAGGGTTTGCAAGCCGCGGGTAAAGATGAGAAGATAGAAAGAAATGAAATTAGAAACCTTTTTTTTTTTATTTATAGGAAGTCATAACGCGAGCGCGTTAGAACGCGCTCGCGTTATGACTTATTTTTTTTTTAAATTAATTTGGCCACTTTTTGGCCCCCCATCTTCTTGCGCTTACCCTACAGGGACTGTAATTCATAGGCAAAAAAATACTACTATCTAATTTAAAACACTAAATGGTTCCAGGCACAACACTATGGAATAGTGCACAACATCTAAAGATTGGTGGGTAGCCACTATAAACCCAACATAGTTACTCCAATTCAATGCACAGCCATTCCAATCATTGCGTAACATTAAAATCAATTCTCAAGTACTAAAAATGAGGTGTCCAATGTAGAAAATTAGGTGCAAGCATTATGTATCTCCCCCTTCCAGCGCTAAAATTGCATGATACATTTCTAAGACAGAGATTCATATTAAGAATGGAAGAATTCTTAACAACTTATAAGAGCTCGATAACAAAAAGGACAGATAAAAAACTTCATAGCATTAACTATCTGCTAAAGCTTTGAAATATTAAAATAACAATGTTTTTTTGTTATCCATCTTCATTTTTTTTGGATGTGTTAGCACTGTAGCACAAATATCATCTTGATGCACAAATATCATGCTGCACTGTGGGTGGATCTTTGTAGTATCTCCAAGCTTGACCCAGTGCATGCAGATGAAAACAAGATATTTGACAAAGGGAGATACATGTTTTTCCTTTCTTGGTGGCCTTAGGCCATCAAGTGTGTTTGGTGATGCAGGTCGGTGCAGTATTTGACTCTGTGCCCAATGGATAAGGGACTGGTCTGCATCCCAGAGATCTGGTTCTCGCTGCAGGTTTTCACCTGCACGTCCCCATTCGGAGCCACTGTTAGCACTCATTTTGACCTAGGGTTGATTTTCATGATCAGGGGGTTTCTTCATTTGAACCCTTTATCTTCTTGCCCATTTTTCTAAGTGTTGGACCTCCTCAGCATTGTTCAGCTGCAGCATCATATTTTCTTTGAGGAGGAGATCATCATCATCATCTTGTCTTCGATGGTGGTCATCATCATCATGTTCTCCGTCAACTGGTTTCTCAACGTCATCATCATATTTCACTATCGGGTGATGTTTGGATATCATCCTGATCCTGCTGATGAGCTACAGTGTGCCCTAATTTGCTTGCGGGGGTGATTTTTCAAGTATCCGGTGATCTTCCAATTATCACCTTGCCCAGACATGATGATGATGTTGCCCTGATATTCTGAAGGGGTTATTCTTTGAGTTGTTCGACCTGACTTGTTTTTTCTTAAGGGTCGTCGTCATCATCATCATATTTCCAGTTATCACCGTGTTGCTTGCGGAGGTCATCATATTTTCTGCCTTCATGATATTTCGCCGGGGTGATATTTTTATCATCGGGTGATCTTGGTTATGATCATCCTGATGATGTTGTTGAATAATTCTAAGTGCGACCCGATATTCACTGGGGTCATCATATTTTGAACGTCAGGATGATCTTAGTCAATATCATCCTGATGATGTTGTATCACTTCTTGTTCGTTGTTTTGTCATCCTGATGATGCTGACGTCATCCTTATATCAGGGTGATATCTTTTTCTCTGCCTATCTGCATCATGATATTTCCAAAGGAGGGGGTGATATTTTCATATCACCCGGGTGTATGTTTGTTCCAGCGTCATGATGATGCTGATATCAAGGAGATATCCGCCTGCCGGCTTCGTACATTATCTAGTGGGGGTGATCTTTTCAAGCATCATCATATTCATCTATCGCCCTGATCTTATAGTGGAGCTACAGTGCAACCTGATATTTGTGCATCAGGATGATATTTCCAAATATCTGGTTATCTTCTGAATATCATCCTGATGTCGATATGATGATGACGTCATCAAGGTCCGGGGGGGTCATATTTCTAACACTGATCATCTTGAGGAGATCTCCTGATATTTGCAAACATGATGATGACGTCATCCGGATATGAGGAGGTGCGCAGTAGGCAGATATGATGATGACGTCAGCAGGATATGATGATGACGTCATCAGGATGTTCATCGGCCAGACTTTTGGTATAAGCTCAGCAGGAGGATGTTCCTCCGATGGATCAGGTTGTGCGGATGAAGGCATTTATCATGCAGGTTGTATTGCAATATGATGCTGACGTCAGGGTGATATTTCAAGCAACAGGATATCATGCTGCTGGAGGATGATGATGATGAAGTCTTATACTAGTGTCGTCAGGAGCAAAAGCACTGACATCATATATGCTCATGACCTAGTATATAAAGCGTTAAAGAGGTCATCGCGGGGTGCATGTGGGATAATTGATATCCTGCATTTTCAAATATCATGATGATGAATCTCGGTGGGAAATGGTTGCGATCGACTGTTAGATGTTTTTCCCAAGGCCGCGGGTTGGTGCGCCATTAATGGCGAAGGTTGCAGAGGTATGGGCGGATCTGGTACCCGATTGAAGGTGTACATCAGCGGACAGTGGCGCAGGGCTCGAGATATCTTCCTGTCTCTTCCCCTACCTGCTGCATTCATGTTTGGGCGCCAATCTGGTAGTGTTTGAGCGCCATTTTCCTGATACTGTGTATCTGGCGGGATTTTTGGTCAACCTGGTAGTTAATGCTGAATACACCCTCCTGCTATATAATGCAGACGGTGTTATTCATTCGAGGTTGTTGAAAGTTGATGATTTTTGGCTCTGTAACTCATAACCAGTTGATCTGGTTGCTCTGTACAGTCTAACTTGTGAGTTTATGTATCTCCTGTTGTACGATTTGGTATGAATCCACTGATTTCATGGTTGATCTTATATGAGTAATGCTATCTTAGCATGTGTTGTGTTAATTCTGTCTCCAGTATTGCATGTATTCTTCTTCTGAATCTGGATATTTGGGTAATGTTTAGATTCTAGAGCATAGAATTCCTATGTTGAATGTCTGATCTTTTAACTTCTGCTCAAGGGGTAGATTAAACTGTTTTCAGGTTGAACATTGGGAAGGGTATACTGCAGTAGGGATGCCATAAGTAGAGATAACTTAACACTTTTCATTGGGAGATATCTGTAAGGCAGATATCATGTGTATCCCCCTGAAATCCAGTTTTAGCTATTCATGCTGATCATTCATAGGTGTATGTCTACTGACTCCAAGCCCTGGATAGGCACCAATCATGCTGTGTTCTTGTGTTATACACCATGTCCAGCTTTGCATCCAAAATTCAAACTAAAACATTTCATACTTCCCCCTGTTAGTTGTAGGAGTAGGATTAGGAACCCCCTGCATGCTCTCATACCCAACCAGACATCATGTCCAAGAATGTTGCCTACCTTGTGATCTATCATACAGATCTTGGTCCATACATGAGAGTATTCTGCCTGTTGTTGTCAAGTTAGATCCTTCTATCTTTGAGCTAGTCAAGGTTACATCTTGAGTTATAGGGATACCCCCCTTGGTGCGGCAGAACCAGAAGTGAAGGGGAGGCAGCTCACGCAACCTCCTGTATTTAGTTGGCTGAATCTACCTGTGCATTAGAAGTGGCAAACCCTAATGCTGATTCAGAAAAAAAAAACCAACAGGATGCTCTTCTTTGTTATATTTAGAACCATTGTAATCTCTATAAAGAAATGTATTGAGACTGTTGTATTATAAGCCAATAATGAAAAGAGGGCAATTTAGTGTTATATTTTGCATTGTGTAATATTTGTCTATAGCTCAATTGTGAGGTGTGTTGTATGGAGTTCTTTTGTGTTCTTTTCTGCAAATGGATTTAATTATATTTTTTAGATTGGATAAAGAACTTTCAAAATCTACATTTGGTATCAGAGCAGAAAGATCATGGGAAAATTGCACTAAGTTTATCAGAGCTAAGGTTTGCAATAGATCAAAGATTTGGAGGAGAAAGATCACCGGCATTGTTTGAAAGCAGAAGCTGATGGAAGGAAATCAAAGGTCTTTGAAAGATTATTAAGCTGCTGCTGGAGGTCAGTCGTTGTTAGAGAAATAAGGTGCAGATTTAGAGAAGTCAAATTGCAAAAGAAGGCCAATCTAACGTATGTCATTGTTGAAGTCAAAAGTTGCCAAGATTGTGTTTGTAGATTTATTAAAACAAGGAAGTTGTTCAAAGAGGATAAGTGCAGGAGGTAAGTAAATCATTTATTTTTAATGGGAAAAGTTGGTAAAAGAGTTAAGAAAGAAAATGAAGGTTTATGGGGTGAAAAGGAATTTTTGAAAGAAGAATTTAAAAAAGTTAATAAAGAATTGATGAATGTTAAAAAGATTAATATAGAATATATGGAAAGGATAAAGGAGTTAGGAAAGGAAAAGTATGAAAATTTATGTGAAAATGATATTCTGGAAAAAGAATTGGTGAAAGTTCAAGAGAAAAATGAAGAATTAGAAGAAGAGTTGAAGTTGTTTGATAAGGTTAAAAAACATGCAATGTAGTCACTGCAAATTGTGAAAGCTCACATTACGAATTGCAAAAATACCCCTCAAAATAGCAAGAAGAGGCAAGATCCTGAGGAAGGGAAGATCATCCATAAAGAAGGCACAAAATTACACAGATGCAAGAAGATGCCTCCTCCTAATTCTTATAGACACAAAATCCAAAAGCAGCCAAATACAGGTTGATGGAACAAAAGTAGAATCTCAAAGCTGCCAGAAGAAAAGTTCAAAAGTGATTTTAGAATGCCACATTATATAACTTGGCCGAATCATATTGAAATCAATTAGTAGAAAAACTAGGCCTTAACAAAGAAGAATGGAGACACAAAAATCAAGCAAAACTTTAAAAAATTGAACACAATAAGCAAAAGCAGGTCAAAGGTAGGAAGAAGCATCTCACACCATCAGGAAAATGATTTGAAGATCGCCAAAAAAAAAGAACAATCTCAATCCATGCCAGATCTAGAAGACCAAGGTCCAATACCTGAAATCGATGTTCAAATAGAGATAGAGGAGGATATCGATATTCTAAAACAATTAGTAATTATATGCAGAGTAATCGGACCACTAAAAGGAAGAAAATCCATAAAAGACTGGGCCCGCAATAACATAAAGCAGAACCATGGCCTTAAATTCTTACCAAGGGGATTCTTCATAATTGCCTTCCTCTCTGAAGAAAATAGAGATTAAGCACTAAATCATACCAAATGGGAAATGGAAGGCAATCTGATTTACACTCAAAAATGGGAAGCCAATTTTAATCCTCGAAATCAAGCTCCATATGCAGAAGCCAAATGGATAAGACTATACAACCTACCAATGGAATTTTGGGCAGAAGAATGCCTAGAAAAAATAGGCAGGTCTTTGGGAACCCTGGTTGGAATTGATTTAGCACTTTTAAAGAAAAATTCATATATATATGCAAGAATTAACATAGCAGCTATTAGTGAGATCCCTAAGAAAATTAGGCTACAATCAAAAGAAGGTGTCTAGTTGCAAGAAATAGAAATTGAAAAAAATCCAAATCAGCCACAGAAAAAGACATAGAATACATTCAATAATGGAAGAAACAGGCCGCTCACACCTCCTAAAATGATCTGGAGGAAAAAAGTGCAAGGCAGTCAAGGGGATCCCTACAAAGTGCAAAAAAAGAAAGGAAGCCCAGTACTAGGAAAAAGTAGGAAAGAAAAATGCCATGAATCGATCCAAAGCCAAGAGGTGGTCAAGAATCAGATGCTTGCATCCCCTATCCCTACTGCCTGCTTAAATCAAAATAAGGCAGAGGAAGCAACTCCAGCCAAGGTTATGGAATTGGCCAAAGTCTAGAACATAGAGTGCACAGAGGCAAGCGTCACATTCAAAAGCCAAAGGGAACAAGAAATAGCAAGGTCAGAGGATGATCTTTCAGAAAGTGATGAAGAGAAGTTTGATGAGCTAGACATTATAGACAATAGAACTATCTCACAGGCAGCAGCCCAATACCTAGATTTTCCCAAAAAGATTAAAAATAAAAAGGGAAGAAAATCAAAGAAGCAAATCAGGGAAGAGTTAGCCCAAGAAAAAGGTTTAAAAATCTCATTAAAAATTTCCTACAAGACATTAGGGGAGCAGAGCACTCCCAGAAAGAGGACCCATGAAGGTGATGACCTAGAAAGTTAGGGGCCTGAATGCCCCTAACAAACGACGGTTAATCAAGTGCCAAATAGATCATGCAGATTTAGATATAGGAATCCTACAAAAGACAAAAATTGAAGATGAAACTAAGAGGGTCCTGAACATCAAAGAATGGGAGGAGGCATATGCCAAAGCCTATGGAACAATGGGAGGACTAGGAATTCTCTAGAGATCAAGCTCAGTAGATGTTAATATCATAGAGAAGCATACATTCTGGATACTGAGCGACGTTAAAAGCATACACTACAAAAACAACTTCAATCTCTTCAACATTTATGGGCCAACAAAGAGAGAAGAAAAAAGTAGACTCTAGGACTCCTTGAGCCAGAAATTATCTCAAATTAGGAACAACAAAATAATTTTGGGTGGTGAATTCAACACAGTGCTTAGAATAGAAGAGAAATGGGGAGGCAACAGAAAAGTGTCTACCCCAATGGAAGAGTTTGGCCAATTTCTAAAAAAGAACAACTTGTTGGATATACCCACCCAAAATGGCATTTACACCTAGTCCAACAGAAGGGAAGGTGAATGTTGCATAAAAGAAAAACTAGATAAGTTCATCTATTCCCAAAACTGGCTGGAAATGAACTAGGTAATGGAAGCAAAGATCCTCCCCCTAACAGGTTTAGACCATTTCCTAGTCAAGCTAACGGTGGTACGGAAATGCAATTTCATAAAGGCTTATTTCAAAGTAGAAAAAATGTGGTTTAGGAAGGATAACCTAGTGGAATCTATTGCCAGTTGGTGGAATGAGGCACCAAAGCTCAATGGAACAAGAAGCTTCATCTTTATGAACAAACTAAAATTCATAAAGAAGAAATTACAAACTGGATCAAAACATTATTCAAAAATATCTTCACAGAAAACTGAGACTAGAAGAGGATCTTGAGTAGTTAAACTCGAGTAATAAGTTCAGGTATGAATTAAGAGGACTATCTCAAAGAAAAATCTATCAAGGTTGAATATGAAGAAATTCTAGCAAGAGAAGAAGAGTATTGGAGATCCAAGTCTAGAGAGGTCTGGCTTATGGAAGGACACACCAACACAAAATTCTTCCACAACACAGCCAAGATCAAAAAGGCCCACAAAAAAATATCAGCATCTAATGTCAAGATGGAACCCAGACTCATGAGCCAACTGCTATCAAGGAAAAAGTAGTTAGGTACTTTGAAAACATTCTGGCCCCATCAGGATATAGTGATATTCTAAACACAAATAAGATTTTATCCAACATACCAATACTAATTCCCACTGAAGACAATCAAATGCTCATAGAACCCTTTACCAAAGAAGAAATCAAGGAAGCAACATTTCAATTACATCCTAATAAAGCCCCTGGGCCAGACGAGTACCCCGCATTCTTTTATCAAAAGTGCTAGAATTTCCTAGGAGATGAAATTTGGGCAATAGCAGAAGACTTCAAAAAAAGAAAAAAGTTTGTCAAAGATTTGAACAACAAAAAGGTGGTACTTACACCAAAAGAAGAAGATCGTGTCACCTTTGGGGACTATAGACCCATTTCACTATGCAATACTATTTATAAGATCATATCCAAGGCCTTAGAAAATAGACTCAAGAAATTTCTGGACAAGATAATTTCTCCAAACCAAAGCGGTTTCATGCCTGGGAGAGATATAGTGGACAACATCAATATGTCCAATGAAGTAGTACATACAATAAATAGAGAAAAAATCCAGAGTATGTTGATCAAGCTGGATGTTAGTAAAGCATACGATAAGGTCAAATGGAGAATTCTAATCAAAATCATGGAGAAGTTTGGATTCTGTAAGGATTGGTTACAAATGATTTATCAATGTATATCTTCACCTAGATACTCCATATTGGTAAACATCAGCCCTTGTGGATTTTTTCAAAGCACCAATGGAATTAGACAAGGAGACCCCATCTCCCCATTTCTTTTTGTCATCATGGCCGAAGCATTAAGCAGATACATTACCTCAATTCATGAGCAAGGCTCCTTGAAAGGAATTCAGGTAGCTCAAGGGGTGGAAGCTCTTACCCACCAACAGTTTGCTAATGATACCCTACTATATGGGGAGTCAACTATACAAGAGGCAAAAAAAATAAAAGAATGTCTTCAGGACTATAGCAACGCAACGGGGTAGCAAACAAACATGGAAAAATCCAAAATCTATTTCTTTCATACAAAGAAAAAAATACAAAAAAGAATAGCTAAGGTGTTGGGATACTTAATTGATAAAATACCATGCAAATATCTGGGAGTACCATTGTTCAAAGGTATGGTTAGGACAACATTATGAGAATAAACAAATGAAAAGTGCAAAAACAAAGCTCTAAATTGGAGAGGTAAATGGCTAACATTAGTAGGGAGAATAACAATGATAACAGCAATCCTATTGCCTATTCCCACATACTCAATGTCATGCATGCAGTTAACATCCAAAGTTACCTCGAGGATGGAAAGTACTTTAAAATGCTTCCTATGGGAAGGTTCAAATGACCAGCACAAAATGCCACTAATTCATTGGGACACTGCCTGCAAAACACAAGTTGATGGAGGTGCAGGGCTAAGGGACTTAAGAAAGCAAAATGCAGCCCTAGAAGAAAAATTAATATGGAAAATGTATCAGCACCCATCCTTAATGTGGTGTAGAGTGATGTAGAAAAAGTATTTGGATAGCTCAGATCCTGAAAAAGTGTTAACTATTGCAAATGCTCGCTAAGGCTCCCACATTTGGAATTTCATACTAAATTCACAACAAGTAATTACATATCACATCACTTGGCAGGTAAATAGTGGCAACAAAGTAGATTTTTGGAACGATTCATGGGGGGTACAAACCCTTAAAGGAATATCAAGAGATCACTCCTCATCTTCCATCCACAATCAAAAAAGTGATAATCTCCTTCACAAGTATATCAAAATAGAAGAGACAGGAAAAAGCTCTTGGCATATACCCATAGACCTCCAAATGGATGAAGCAAAAAGGAAGCTACTTGCAGTCCTTCAAGAGTGAAATATATGCCTCAACAATCAATCAGACAAAATTGTATGGTGTGGGGCTAGATCAGGCAATTACACTACCAAATTGGGATACCAAATCCAAATAAAGCAAGAAAACTGTGAATGGCCTAAGAAGTTATGTTGGGGCAAATCAGTACTACCTAAGGCAGGGGCTTTTGCATGGACTGCTATGCACAAAAGAATTCGTACAGGTGACAGATTAAGAACAATAGGCATTGAAGGACCAAATAGATGCATCATGTGCCAAAAAAGTGAAGAAACAACAGATCATCTTCTCCTGAACTGTCCCTTTTTAGAAGAATGTTGGGATTGGCTACAAATAAAACTTGGCTGGGTAGCTCCAAGAGGCAACTAAATAAGGGACTTTTTAGCAAGCTGGCCGATACTGAAAAAAGACACATTCTAGGGCCAAATCTGGCAAACATCCCCCTCCACTTTGCTATGGAACATTTGCAAAGAACGGATCAGAAGAATTTTTCAGGAAAAATCCATGAAGGTAGAGGAAGTAATTTCTGTAATTGAAAGAAACATCACTGAAAAATTGAATGCAAATATTAAGGCACTAAAAAAATCCTCATTCACACTCTGGGATGAAAAATTAATGAAAAGTTGGATAGAGCAGAAAGTCCCCAAATTCTTTCAATTTTCCCAAAGCAAAAAAATAGATAGGAACAAGGCCAAATGGTGCCCTCCACCTAGTGGAAGGCTCAAACTAAATACCGATGGGGCCTCCAAGGGTAGCCACGGCCCATTCGAAGCAAGTTGCATCATAAGAAATGAGAAAGGACAGCTAATCGTAGCAAGCTCCATAAAACTGCCCCCATCAACAAATAATGAGGCAGAAATTAAAGGCATCTTGCAAGGGCTCATGTTATGCAAAATGAAGGGATTGAAAAACATTGACCTGGAATGTGATTTGACAATAAGCATAGGTGCAATCACAAGAGGCCAAATTGGAATTTGGCACCTACAGCCAAAAATCTCCATAATCAAAGATCTAATGCAAGAGGTACAAGTACTATCCATAAAGCACATCTACTACGAGGCCAACAAGGCTGCAGACAAGTTAGTAAACCATGGCATAAACCAATCCAACAAATTTCTTACTGGGGATCTAGCCGAGAAGTGGCAATGTCTAGAAGGAATCATACTTAGAGAAAAAGGTGAATCAGGCTCTAAAGCACGGTAAGTACTCCCATCCCCCAGGTAAGATCGAAAAAGCAAAGGTACGCATCTATGTAACCCAACTTAAAACTTAATTAGGAAAAATATTAACCCTGGGTCCTAACAAAATTCAATCCTCATACATGAACTGGGGGTAGCTAAAACATCTTAACTGTCATTGAAAGATCCTATTTTGAACCTATTGTTTCTACCAGTCTTTAAACTGAGGCTTGCAACCAATCTCATCACAATGGTCTTGAGTTTCAAAGGCTTGTCCAATCGAATCAACTAGATTATTCACTCCACGGGCCAAATTACAGCAGCTGGCATTACACTCATGATGATGGACTGATCGAAAATGGTGGTCACATGAGCAAGTTTCATAAATGATTTAGTTGCAAGCCTCATCTCAAATGAAATATCCAGAGTGATCAACATGTAGAACACGTACCAAATGCCATAATGCTTCGGCATGACACAAACTCAAAGCACATCAATTAGAGCTCGAAGGCCATCCCATATGTCAAATCAACTAAATTTGGGACAGACTAAACCTTTCCGCATACTGAGGCCACATCATAGCATTGCTCGCATCAAGGCAATTACATGCCAGTATGATATCACCAAGCCAGGTGGCAGCCAAACAAGCAAACCCATATTACACTTGGCGGGATCAGTGTAAACACATTTTAAAATAGAGGAAATTCCTAGCCTATGGGACCCACCCCCCAATAATGGGTTGGACTTACCTAACAAAAAAAAAGTTGTTTGATAAGGTTAAAAAAAGGAATGAAGATTTACAAGAAAAGTTGAAGAAGCTAGAAGAAGAAAATTCAAAATTGAAAGATCAAAATGATGAGTTAAAACAATTGTTTGCAGCATGCCAAAAAGGAAATGAATGTTTGAAATCAAAGCCTTTAATTTGTGAAGTCTCATGTGACACAGATGATTTGTGTTCTTCGGATCAATCATTTGGTAGGTTTGCTGAAGTTGCTTTTACTGAAGAATGTAAGGATGAAAATGATGATGAATCTGCTAACATAGCTAGTTGTTTTGATAATAATGTTGGTTTGAAAATCATGAAGAAAATTGGTTACAAAGATGAAGGTTTGGGTAAGCATGGGCAAGGAATCAAAGAGCCCATTGAGTCAGTTGTGAGGACTAAGTATGAAGGTCTTGGGTATCGAGGTAAAGGAAAATAAAAGACAAATGTTTTTACAAGTACTAAAAAGTCATTTCAAGAAAATGAGATTTTACATTGTTCCCATTGTGATAGAGAAGGACATAGAAAAGAAAATTGTTGGGATTTACATCCTTGCAAAATTTGTGGTTTGAAAAATCATAGTGAAAAGATATGTTAGAGTAGAGAGTTGAAAAATGAATCTATGACATGTTGTTTGAAAATAAATTGTGGTTGGATAAATGTATTTGATTGGCAAAAGGTCACAAGTATGTTCAAAATGTTTTATAGACATAAGTCTTCTCATGTTGAGAAAAAGGAAAAAGAATTGAACAACAGAAACACCAAATACAATGAACAGCCAAGTGTAGAGAATAGTAAAGAAATTGAAGAAATTGAATTGTTTTAGCATAGTGCAAAAGCATGAGGAAGATAAAGTTTGGTTGCAAGTAATGAAAGTGGAAATGGATTCCATTGATAGGAATGATATTTGGGAGTTTACAAAGTTTCCATGTGAAAAGAAATGAATAAGTACTAAGATGGTCTACAAGACTAGGTAGTGAAGATCCATGATCAGCTAGTTGGCTCAACATCAAAGGGGAGTAAGTTGATAATTGATGCCTCGCATGGAGAAATATAGAATGAGCTATATTTAGGAGTTTTATATTTAGAGTTGCTATTATTTTTTCATGCATGATGCATGGGAAAAATAGGGAAAAGAAGAGATTAATTTTAGAAACTGTCATTGCATATCACTTAATTTAAGTGATGCATGGATAGTAGTCATTTTTTGGATGCTCTTCTCTGTTATATTTAGAACCATTGTAATCTCTATAAAAAGATGTATTGAGATTGTTGTATTGTAAGCCAATAATGAAAAGAGGGTAATTTAGTGTTATATTTTGCATTGTGTAATATTTGTCTATAGTTCAATTCTGAGGAGTGTTGTATGGAGTTCTTTTGTGTTCTTTGCTGCAAATGGATTTAATTATATTTTTCAGATTGGATAAAGAACTTTCAAAATCTACATTTATGAGAGGTGCCTAAAATATTGTTAATTACCTATGATGTGTGGTGCAATAATGCCATTGACTTGTGTAAGATGATGGATGTGATTATTTTTGGTTCTCAATAGTTGTTTGGTTGAACATCTTTCCAATTGGCAGTAGTAAAATGTATGCTTATATTTTTATAAATATGTGATGGAGATATTGGCAGTTTATAAGGCAAGTTAGGTAGAGGCATAGCAAATTCTAATCTTAATTCATCCTATTTAATATAAATGGAAATGGAATATCTACCATAAGTCTTCCACATTCAACTATATTTTCCTCTTTCCAAATTCCATAATCATGTCACAAAAATTGTCTATCTGAAAATCGTTGCACATAAATATTGTGCAATTGCTAGTTAGTAAATTTTGCTCTAAAATTTCCCCCAAACCATTCAGTGCATCCTGTAAACAATTCAGTATGTTGGGAAACTAGTCAGCATCACTCGTCAGAATTGTCTGATTGCCTAAAAATTGTCAGCTAGTTGTCTGCTTCCACCGGGAAACTTCGCTCAAAAACTCATGCCTTCCACTAAAGTTTTTTCGCCACTTTACACCTACATGGTGTTGGAAAATTAGGTGTCTCAACCTTGAAAAATTTTTTGTTATTAATTTTTATTTGCCATTTAATATTTTCCCACAATTGGTTATTAGTTTATTTAGCTCCAGCATAAAAGAGGGGCATTTGAATTTTTAGTAGGCACTTGTGCCACATGTTGGTGCTTTAAAAATGATTTATTAGTTCTCAAAAGATGCCCACTTAGTAGTATATTATGGAAGAGCCATTTTTAGCAATATAATGATAGATTCTATGACAACTACAAGGGTCAAAAATAAGGGAGAATATTTTGGACGTGAGAGCCTAATTTTAGACTAGAATCTCACTTTTTTGGGCACTACACCTCATGAGAGGTTTCACACATGGTTTTGAAAACCACAGAATGGTTTCTTGGTTTTGAGAAGTCTATAAATTGAAGGCTTGAGGAGAAGTTTGTGTGAGGAGAGTTTTATGCAGGGTTATGCTGTCAGTTTTTCCTCTAGAAGAGCAAGATGTAAATCTCCATGTTAAAGCTTTGAGCCTGCAAGTGTATTGTAACATGTTTGTTGTTGTAGATTAATACATTGGTTCTATGCTTTGGAGTGTGGGGTTTTTTACCCGAAAGGGTTTTCCCCACGTATATTGGTATCTCTTCTCTTCTGTCTATCTTTCTTCTATTCTTCTTCTTTCATGTTCTTAAAGTGTTAATTTCCATGCCGTTATGCAGCTAAAATTTTCTTAGATCTGTAAGTTACATTATCTTTCCTCTAAGGGTTAATGAGATGGGAAATCAACTATGTATGTTTCCGCTTTAAGGGCATATGATGCAATTCAACAATTGAAAAACCAAAGAGGTTTGCAAATTGTTGCGGCCTCCTTTAAAAAAAAATCAACACAAGCAATTTTTAAACAAAATCTTCAGCACAAGAATATTTATTTGCATTCAGGAAATATTGGAACTCTACAAGTATAACAATAATTCAACAATTAAATCCTCCATGAAAGATCCATCTGCAACAACAATCATCTATAGGCAAGATTAAGAACAAATATGCAAAGTATCTACAAGCAAGTTCTGGAAATGGATAAAAAATTAGCTACAATTCCATAATCTTGTCACTTTCCACCTATTACTGCTCCCTCATTATCATCAATATTTTAAACTAATTTCTGGGTTTTATGCTCCTCCTTCCCAGCTTTCCAAATCATTTTGAATTTCTCAATTTCGTTGAGAAATGAGAAAGTTATGCCTCTTTTTTGGAAGCTGGGTCTCACAGATACAACCCAGACAATCTCCCTCTCCCCAATAATGCTAGTCAAACCTCCACCTCCTCCATTCTTGATGTGATAATTCATGCAATTGGCCTCTTTAATGCTTTTTCAATGCAAATTCAAACTTTTGCCAAAAATTGCCATCCAATTCCTCATCCGACAACTCCACTCCCCAGCACCCAACATCATGGCAAATATTTTATTCCATATCATTTAATTCTTCTTGGGAGTTACAAAATAATAAAAAAATACAATTCCCAGCTGGGGTGTGAGATTTCCTTTACCAAATGCAATGCTAATTCACTTGAATTTTAGACCAATGAAATATATGAATAAAACTATCTTCAAAGGTTGCTAAAGAAAGGTGAAAGGAGATCAAAATCATGCCTACAACACAAAAACAAGCCAAAAATTGAAAAAAAATAAAATAAAGATCTTTTTGGTTATGCAGGATTGCACTTCACCCCTGATGCTCCTGCATCAAACATCCGGGGTAAGACAGAATGTTTCATGAGTGTAGACTCATCAACATTCAAAAGGATTTGGTATACCAAGCTTGAGAAGCTTAGGGGTAGCCACCCATGTTGCCTCTTCCATCTCCCTTCCCTTCCATTTGATCAAGTACTCCTTGTATTCCTTGCCTCTTGTCCTTCTCACTACTCTTGAGTCAATAACTTCATCTACCTCTTCACATTCTCTTGCTGGAAGTTGTTGCTCCCAACTCTGTAAATCTAAAAACTCAATCTTCTCCTCATGTGTTTCATCACTAATAAAATGATAAAGATCAGAGACATTGAAGATGGGTGAAATATCCACTCCTGGAGGTAATTCTATCTCATATGCATTAGCTGAAAATTTTCTGAGTATTTAGCACAGTCCAATCTTCTTACTTTTCAGCTTGTTATAAGTGACTTAGGGAAATCTTTCCTTCCTTAGGTGTGCCAAAACCAACTCTCCCACTTCAAATTCTTGTTCTCTTCTTTTCAAATCAGCATGAGCCTTGTACTTTCTTGTATTGGACTCCAACCTCTCCTTGACCTCCTTATGCAACTCATGTAAATAATCAACAAAATCCTCTGTTGCTGCAGTTTTCTTTCCAAAATATGCATTATCTCTTAACTCATAAACACCCTTGGGACTATAACCATAAACAATCTGAAATGGACTCTTACCTATTCTTCTATTGATGAAATTATTGTAGGCAAATTCAGCTTGTGCAAGCACCACATCCCACTATTTTGGTCTCCCATCTATCAAGCATCTTAACAAATTTCTAAGACTTTTATTTACCACCTCCGTTTGGCCATCTGTTTGGGGGTGATAGGCTAAGCTATAAGTTAAATGTGTGCCCAAATTCTTCCATAATGTTCTCCAAAAATGACTAACAAATTTAGTATCCCTATTCGAAACAATGCTTCTTGACAAACCATCCAACCTTACAACCTCTTTGAAAAATAAATTGGCAACATGTGAAGCATCACTTGAATTCTTGCAAGGAATAAAATGAGCCATCTTTGAAAATCTATCAACCACAACAAAAATAGAATCATTACCTTTTTGGGTTCTTGGCAGCCCAAGAACAAAATCCATACTCACTTCCTCCCTTGGCTTATCTGGAATTGGCAAAGGCTGATATAACCCTATGTTTTGGCTAGTCCCTTTGGCATGTTGACATATTGAGCATCTTTGAACCATATTCTTCACATCCCTACCCATACTTGGCCAATAGTAAGTTTCACTCAATTGCCCCAAAGTTTTATCCACTCCAAAATGTCCACCAAATCCTCCACCATGTTTTTCCCGAATCAAGTTTTCCCTCATCAATTGATCCCCTTGGTATGCACAATCGCTACCCCTTGAACAATAACCCCTCTTGAATGAAATATTCCAGCCACTTGGTTCTATCACTCTCTATTGGAGACTTACAAGCTGCCCATGCCTCACTAAAATCAAGATCCTTTTCATACAACTCTTTCATCAAATCAAAACTTGTAACATTCACTTGCATTTAATTTAGCAACAAACACCTCCTACTCAAAGTATCTGCTACCCAATTTGACTTACCACTTGCATTGAATTTAGCAACAAACACCTCCTACTCAAAGCATCTGCTACCCAATTTGACTTACCACTTCTATGTTTAAGAACAAAAGAATAACTTTGTAAGAACTCCACCCACTTCATATGCTTTTGATTTAGCTTACCATGGTTTTTAATGAATTGCAAGGCTTGATGGTCTGTGTAGAGGACAAACTCCTTTGGTAACAAATAGTGTCTCCACTTCTTGAGGGCCTGCACAATAGAGTAAAACTCTTTATCATACACTGAATATTTTCTCTTGGCTACATTTAACTTTTTGCTGAAGTAAGCTATGGGCCTTCCTTCTTGACTAAGAACTCCTCCTATCATTGCCCCACTTGCATCACACTCAACTTGAAACACTTTGTTAAAATCTGGCAATGCTAATATGGGTTGTCCAGTCACCTTTGCCTTCAAAATGTTAAAACTTCTCTCTACTGCAGTTGTCCATTTAAGGTCCTTTATTTCTCCCTTCATTGTGTCTGTGATTGGTGCACAAATGCTACTAAATTTTTTGATAAATTTCCTATAAAAAGTTGCCAAACCATGAAAACTCCTTGCCTCAAATAGGCTCTTAGGTGATGGCATTCTAGGATTGCCTTAACCTTTTCTGGATCCATCCTTAAGCCTTCATTTGAGATTACAAACCCCAAATATACCAACTCCTCCTTTATAAAGACACATTTTTTAAGGTTGACTAGCAACTTTTCCTCTCTTAATTTTTGCAAAACAGCCCTAACATGCTCTAGATGTTCATCTCTTTCTTTGCTAAAAACTAAGATGCCGTCTAAATAAACAATCACAAACTTACCAAGGAATGGTTTGAGCACCTCATTCATCAATCTTATGAATGTGCTTGGGGCATTTGTGAGTCCAAATGGCATAACCAACCACTCATATAACCCCTCCTTTGTTTTGAATGTGGTTTTCCACTCATCTCCTTCTCTAATCCTTATTTGGTGGTATCCACTTTTCAAATCAATTTTGATGAAATATTTTGCTCCACTTAAGCAGTCCATCAAATCATCCATACGAGGCAATGGGAACCTATACTTGATTGTTATCTTGTTAATAGCCCTTGAATCGGTGCACATACACCATTCTCCATCCTTCTTGGGTGCCAAAACTGTCGGTACTGCACACGGGCTCAAACTTTCTCTTATCAAGCCTTTGTCCAACAATCCTTGCACTTGTCTATTTATCTCTTCATTTTCTTTTGGGCTCATTCTATATGCTACCTTGTTTGGTAAGCTTGCTCCTGGTATCAAATCCATGCAATGACTTACACTTCTAATTGGTGGGGGTCCATTTAGAAGATCCTTCATCAAAATATCTTCATATTCTTGCAATATCCTCTTGATTTCCTCAGGAATTTCTTGTTGTCCCAACTTCTTGTGGCTTGGAAACTAAAGCATAACATACTTCTTCTTTTAACTCCCTTAAAAATTGTTTACCAGTGATCATGCATACCTTGGCATCGTTGTCCACTTCATTTTGCTTCTCTTTCAGCGGGTTCATGACATACTTTTTCTTGTTCTTTGTGATTATATATGTGCTAGCTTCACCATCATGAATTTTCTTGCGATCATATTGCCATGGCCTACCCAATAGGATGTGGCATGCATCCATTGACATCACATCACATAGTATGTCATCCCTATAGTTACCAATCTGAAAATTTACCCGACATTGCTCACTCACCAAAAGTTGATGTCCCTTTTGTAACCAAGTGACCTGGTAGGGATTTGGGTGCTTCATCCTTTCTAACCTCATCTTCTCCACCATCTCTTGGGACACTAAATTATATGTGCTTCCACTATCCACTATTATGGTGCAACATTTTCCTTAAGACTTGCAAACTGTTTTAAACAAGCGCCTCCTCTATGCCGATTCTGGAAGCTCCTTCTCTAGTTTTAAGAGAACTCTTTTCAGCATGAGAACTTCTCCATCTTTAGGGTCTATTGGCTCTGTCTCACTTTCAGCTTCTGTAGTGTATGTTTTTCCAGTGTTTGTCTTTTCAACCTCTTGTATTTAAGGGCACTCAAAGGCCCGATGACCCATTTCCCCACAATTGAAGCATACTCCTAAAAAATCCCCTTCATCTATCATATTATCCTCTCCCTCTTGAACTTTCACCTCTTCCTCTTGAAAAATCTCCTCTTCCTCTTGCATATGTCCCATGACTTGTTTGTGACCAACTTGTCTCCTCTTCCTTTACTGGCTACCCTCTTCCACTATTTGCTTGTCCCCTACCTTATGGAGGTTTTCCTTTTCCTCTAAAGCTTCCTTGTTGCCTTCTTGCTAACTTCTCCTCTGCTTTGAGTGCATACTGGTAGGCTTCTTCCACTGTCTTTATGAAGAACATGTTGATCTCATCTTGAATGTTAATCCTCAGGCCATTTACATACCTTGCTACCTGCTCCTCATCATCCTCTATGTGTCTAGCACGTATACTCAGTCTGTAGAACTCCTCTATGTATTCTATGACACTCAAATCCTTTTGTTTAAGGTTCTACAACTTTTTA
Organism: Cunninghamia lanceolata; assembly: GCA_027924645.1. Classification (NCBI taxonomy): domain Eukaryota; kingdom Viridiplantae; phylum Streptophyta; class Pinopsida; order Cupressales; family Cupressaceae; genus Cunninghamia; species Cunninghamia lanceolata. The sequence continues at coordinate 7,069,197 of BSBN01000252.1, read as the reverse complement.
ATTAAATTAATGTGATAATCCATAAGCAAGAATTTTTCTTTCAGTTTCACAACCATCTTCTCCCATGATTTTATCTTCTCTTTGCATTTCCCCTGTCTTTCAATCTGCACTTGATCCCACCATAGGGATGCATGTCCTTTCAACCTTGTGCTAGCATATTTCACCTTCTTCTTCTTCTCTTCAACGGCTTCCAAATCAAAATATTTATCCATTTTTGTAATCCAGTCAATAAGCTCTTCTAGTTTCACACTCCCATTGTAACTCGATGGGTCCATCCTTGGTTTACTCCCAAGCTTAGCCAACACTTGTAAGAATCTCTCTTCATGTGCATATTCTCCCTATACTACTGCAACCTCTGGAACTTCTTCCTCATCCTCACTAATGTCTTCAATAGGAATCACTCTTCTCTGAGAAGATTCTATGGCCTCCAACCTTGTTGAGATTCCCCTTATCAATTCCATAAGTGTTGGATTTTCTTTTCCTCGTGGGACTCTTCCTCTGCCCCATCCTCTATGTGCCATTTCTTCTCCAAATCTCTATAATCTTGCTCTGATACCAATTGATGCAGTTCAACAATTAAGAAACCAAAGAGGTTTGCCAATTGTTGCAGCCTCCTTTCAAAAAAAATTAACACAAGCAATTTTTAAACAAAATCTTCAGCACAAGAATATTTATTTGCATTCAAGAAATATTGGAACTCTACAAGTATAACAATAATTCAACAATTAAATCCTACATGAAAGATCCATTTACAACAACAATCATCTATAGGAAAGATTAAGAACAAATATGCAAAGTCTCTACAAGCAAGTTCTGGAAATGGATCAAAAATCAGCTACAATTCCACAATCCTGTCACTTTCCATCTATCACTGCTCCCTCGTTATCATCAAGATTTTAAAATAATTTCTGGTTTTTATGCTCCTCCTTCCCATCTTTCCAAATCATTTTAAATTTCTCAATTTCATTAAGAAATGAGAAAGTTATGCCTCTTTTTTCTGAAACTGGGTCTCACAGATACAACCCAAACAATCTCCCTCTCCCCAATAATGTCAGTCAAACCTCCACCTCCTCCATTCTCGGCATGGTAATTCATGCAATTGGCCTCTTTAATGCTTTTTCAATGCAAATTCAAACTTTTGCCAAAAATTTCCATCTAATTCCTCATTCGGCAACTCCACTCCCCAACACACAGCATCATGGCAAATATTTTGTTCCATATCATTTAATTCTTCTTGGGAGTTACAAAATAATAAAAAAATATGTTACATCCCTAACCTTGACTATGTTTTACCTTTAATTTCGAAGTAATTAGTAGATGGTTACGCATGATTCAATGATTTGACATTTAGTAAAATGTCTGGAAAAATTAATGTTTTCATGAGTTATGTTTATTTGACTATAATTGGAATGTGTTTAAAAGCGGTCAAGATGTGAAATGATTATTGATACACTAATTTCAAGGTTGTGATTGCAAGTTGCATTCAGGGAACTAGTTTCTGTCCCTCCGAGAAAGGGAAGGAGAGCATCATCGGAGAGAAGGGAATAGGTACAAGAAAATGAATCAGTTTGTCGCCATCTTAAGTCTTGTGTTGGTGCAAAGTGGTGAACCTAGTTGAGTCGGGTAAGAGATACTCGATCCTTTTTGTCTTAGTCTGTTTCCTGACTTGACAAGTTGTTGATGTCTTCTAAAGTCCTTCTAATGTCTTTTAACGTCAACCTAGTCATTTTGGGGAAAGCGACGTTGTCAAGGTGGTACGTTAGTCATTTTGCGGCTAAGATGACCTTGTGTCAGAAACGTCGTTCTTTACGTCATAATCGAGTTTATGTTTACATCGTCAATGAAGTAATTCGTATAATTGACAATATGTTTCTTATTAGTAGCTTTAACGTCGAATTCCATATTTTGTCTAATCGGAATCGACGTGATTTCCTTCTATACGTGAAGGGGAGAATATCTCAACCTAGTCACATGTTGTGCGTAAGTTTTTTCACATTAATGTAAACCCTGTTGGTATTAATACATGTAAGCTTTATGTCACAATATTATATTGTTTCTATAATGATTAATTACCTAACTTAAGGCTATTATTACGCCTTCATTTTATCAAATGATATTAAGGAGAGATAATAAAATTCTAAACTTACTATCCTCTCCATAGTTCAAAATTTAATGTATAAACTCAATCTCTCTAAGATAATTTTATGATGGGAAACTTTAAAAGCTTTGAGGTAATTATTTCCTCATAGTTGTGAAAGGCTCGAATCATGAGAAGTCATGATGAAGGGATAATGGTTTAAAACTTTAAAAAAATGGTAGGATTAATGTTTATGCTAGGGGGTCGTGGGTATAAGAGGATTATTTAAAGGAGATCACGTCTCCTATATTCCCGGCATGCTCATTTAAAGAGCGATTGGCAGCCTATCAATGGGGATGTCACGATGGATTGGGGAGCGCAGTAACTACTTCTTGAATAGGATGGATCACAAAATGAGGGGATGAACACTAAGCTTGTGGGGAGGAGTATATGCAGTCTAGTAGGTCTGAAAGATCAAGCTTAAAGAAACAACAGCTCTCTTAGCAACGTTTTATTTACTATCTGTTAACATTCTGGTATATCAAATTGGAGTTTTGCGGCAAAATTAGAGCAAAAGATGGTGTCACACAGACAACTGCAATCACTGGTGGAGTCGGTGGTAGTGGGGCCCGATGAACCCCTTCCATAGCAGTGAGCCGAGCTCATTCACACTCTTCACAGAAAGTAAAAGCCACCGCTTTTGTTTTGGTGATATACTTGTTGGAAGAAGAGAAGAGAAGTGTAGCACAACAAAACAAAGCGAAAGTGCACAAGAATTAAGCATTTACAGTAAGAATCCTATGATGTCCCGGGCTCCAGTCTCAGAGCTTATTATCCCCACTGTCTATAGCGATGCCAATCACATTCATCACTCGCTTGTAAAGTCACATTCATAAATCCATGCAAGGGTTAAGGGATTTGCTCATGGAAACTGGCATTTCAGAGCTTCATTTCCAGAGTGTGCTCATCTGGACATGAATATATTTGAGGTGACATGTCAGTGAAGTTGGAAATTTTTATGTAAGATGAAGAAAGAAAATGCTTAATCTGAGAATAGAGCTGGAAAGGTTCAGTCTCGTCATCTTCTCTAAATAGAAGCTCCAAGCAATAATGGAATACAAACGAGTGGAGGATGTTCTGGAAAGAAAAAATATAGAAGTAGATAAACTAGAACTTGTTGCGGATCTCAGAGATGAAGGTTTAGAAGATTTGCATGGGAGCAGCGAAAATGATCATTCTATGTTTTCATTGGAGACACCTTTTTGTGAAGATGGGTCCTTGAGGGACCTTGCATGCAATGAGAAAGAGACTCGTTCAAACCCCAAGAAAAGACTGCTAGGCTGTGATAAGAGCCAGTTGTGCTCAGACACAAAGGGATCGTATGCAAAGGTCCGCGGGCTGGAACTACTCAGGCTTTTAGAATTGATATCAGCAGACCACAGAAGTTTCAAAACTCATCGACTGTTCCTATCAGTGTATTCCTTGAACCTCTTATGGGTGCAAGTCCATGGCATTTTCTTTGAAAAGAACATGAGTTGTGCACAACAAATGGAGTTGTAATGGTCTTTAGATATCACAGAGTTTACTGCACCGACAGTTGAGGTAGGAGATTCACCTTAAAAATACTTGTTGCTTTCTTACTATGAATATAATCGGTAAGATTAGTACCTCTACGACTATAAAGACTTTGATAGTCTAGTATAAAGATGTTATTCTTTGCTTTTCTTGTGATTTGAAACCGCGGCGCAGAAAATTTAGAGACAAAATTGTACTGGAGATAATGTGGCTTTAGCTGTCAACATTATGGGTGTTAATAGAAGAATGCTTTGTAGAACCTTTTCTCTCTCTACAGTTCTAAATATTTAGAACATTGATAATGCGTTAAATTCAAAAGCATGGTGTCGACAGGTTCAAGAGTCTATATAAGTTCAACGTTTGTTAAACCTAAGTCTAGGTCAGTTACACCCTTAACTGTAATTCAAATGATCTTATTTCATAGGTTAAATGAGCTTTGAAGGACTAAGAAACTCTCGAACCGTCTCACGTAAACAGACGATGACTTGGAACTCACCAACTGTACGGAAACTCATTCGACCACATCAGTCGACTTCCCCTACTGGTCAAACCTGTTCAGTCGACATCCAGCAAGGCATTTGTACCAATCGTCAATGTAGAGTCGTCAGTACAGTGGTGGCCGTACGTTTGTCCACCAACCGGTCGTTTACAACACACCGGCTGGTTAAGCTCAACCCTCTCGAACACCTTGAATGAAAGTTATTCCTTAGATTAAATAGGAACGCTTAAAGATTATATATAGCGAATTATATGAAATATCTGATTGCGACAAGTACACTTAATACATGCTAAGATGATGAGCATAAGCCTATATCTTTCCTATATCAAAAGTTGGTAAATGAAAGGAGACAATGAGGTCGAGATTATTATGTCATTAATTATGACTCAAAACCTTTGAGATTTAAAAAATTGATTTTGATCTAGAGTACTTATAATGGTAGTATTATCAAGATAAACATGGGAAGATAAAGATTAGATCTTACCTCTTTGTAAGTGAAAACTTCAAGTGAATTGAAAAGACCAAGAAGGTCAATAAGTTTATTGTAAACTCAAACTTATCTGAGGGAAGACTGATTAAGTCAAGAATGTTTATTATTCATAGTGTACTCGTGTACTAAGTGTTATAAGCAAGAAGACTCTAGTAATGCCTAGGTAGTCTAGAGAAAGACTAGGGAGTACTATACTCTGTAGTATTAAACTATTATTTAAGATAAACCATCTCAAGGATGAGAATCCTAGGAGGCATGATTGTTTATCCTATGATTCAAGTTTGAAACTATTAACCAAATCAAGGGTATATGTATACTAGGAGATGAGAAGATATAGTTCTCATAGTTTTTGGTTCATTGGAACCTATTTTAACTCTAGTTGCACAGAAGACAAAATTAACCCAGTGTGGGGTATTCCTTATATGATATATTCTAAGTTGGGTATGTTGGGAGATTCGAATCTCAACTCTATATGATTGGTATACTTAAGATTACTGATAAAGGTTTACTAACATGTATTTGAAGGATGAATATACTTGCGAGTTCGTAAACTAGTATTCTAAAGTCAGTTATGTCATTATATATTATGACTGATAGAAAATAGTCGAGATAGCTATAGAACTAAGATGGCCAAACTTGTTGGTTCCTTATATCTATACCCTTTGTGAAGGGTAGGGCCACTTCTAGTAAGGAAGGTGTGCGGGAGACCGTTGGTTTGTGGTTGGAGATAAAGCACTTTGATGATGCTTTCCCACTGGAGTAGAAGACTCGCCAAGGCTCGTTAAGACATATATCAACATTCTAGATGTAGTGTACTCCATGTTATGGTTTATGATAGTCATACTTATGAGGTAAAACTATTCTTTTACCAAGTACATTTTATGTAATGTAAATGTAAAGTGAAAGGATTTCAATATAATTTTAGTTTTGGATTATGTTATGATTTCAAGGTTGAAATTATATAGAAACGTGTACTTTATTTCTTGTGATTATACAATGATATTTTTTTATTAAAAAAATTCTCTCATATTTACCAAGTCTATTGACTTTCTTGTAAATTCCTGAGTTTATTCTAGTATTATGAGGAGGGATGTTACAAAATACATTTCCCAGGTGGGGTGTGAGATTTCCTTTACCAAATGCAATGCTAATTAACTTGAATTTTGAGCCAATGAAATATATGAATAAAACTATCTTCAAAGGTTGATGAAGAAAGATTTAATTCTTCCTGGGAGTTACAAAATAATAAAAAATACATTTCCCAGCTGGCGTGTGAGATATCCTTTACCAAATGCAATGCTAATTCACTTGAAAATTGAGCCAATGAAATATATGAATAAAACTATCTTCAAATGTTGTGGTTGTGCAAGATTGCACTTCACTACATAGTAGTATGTGCTTGCATCAAGTTATTGAATATATGTTTAAGTAAAATATAGGATGTTGTAAGGTGCATGCTAGGTTCTCTTTTTCCTTTCACGTGGCACAGCCCAAGCGATGGCACGCAACAGTACTAGAAGCTAATCACTCAACCATCGCCTCCTCCTCGCCAAACTTTTCTCTTCCATGGCAAAGTAAGCACCAGTTCAACTCAAACAGCTACACAATAGAGCACCATACACAAGTGAATCTGAAGAAGAGAGGGTCAGATTCTAAATACTTGGCTACAGTTGCTGCAATTGGTATAGAGTGTGGTGCAGGGGCGCCTAACAAATCTTTTATTTCTATTTGGATAAGGTCAAACTAACCAGTTGTTCATTTTCAGTTTTTATTTTGTTCAGCTGTAATAAAAGTAGTTTGGGGATATGAAGCAGTTGGCCTTCCCCAACTGTCATGAATTGTTTAATCTCCCAATGTGCTGGGATAAATTGGCAGCAGAACGAACATTTGGGTTTGGTTCTGAATTTGGTTGTGTAAGTTCAATTCTGTGCTGAAGAAGAATAAGACTCTGTTCCGTCAGTTTAGTGTTCCTATTTTTGTGTTAGAAGTTTCCATAATTTGTTCGTTGTAGATTTTACCTTCCTGCGGTTTGTCACAAAATGGCTTGTTGAGGCATTCCACTAGTTTGACTCTCGTTGAGTTCGGTGGAATGGCTTCAGTGTATATAGATTTGTTTTTGTTCTTTTGTTTTTTGTTGAGGTTGGCGGTGCAGGAAATTGAAATGAAACAATCTGTACAGTAGGAGACCTAGCATCTCCATGTGCTAGGGTCTGGGTTGGAAGTTAGACAATTTGAGGACTTGCAGTTTTGTGAAGGCTATCATCGGCGTAACATAACCCTCGGAGAAGCTTTTGAAAGTTACACCGATCAGCGGTGTTGGGCCAATAGTAGGAGGTTCATCGGTGGAGAAGGACTTTAATCTCACCGAACGTGTATTGCGAATGCATATCGCAAATGTATATTGAGAATGTATGTGAGAATATACATTCCGTCAAATACAAAAGGTGACTGGTAGCAACGGTAAATTTAGGGTAAAGATACATTAGTTCATTGGCAATAACAAGTTATGTTATGCATATACAACAGTTTGGCATATCAGCGTGAGTGGTAATATTGAGGGACAAGCGCAAGATCCTGCCGATGAAGGAAGTCTCGCCGAAGTCACATAGCACATCAGTATATCAGTGAAGAGATTTAAGGCCTCGCCAACGTTTGGAGTCACACCGACGATGATTGTCATCGCCATATCGGAAGGATAAATAGAGTTCACCGACGATCCAAGTCACACCGATGGTTGAGTTCGAAGGAGCCATCGGTATATCGGTCTAAGGTTGCAAGTGGTTGCCGATGCTAATGGTCACACCGAAGGCAACGTGTATTAGCACATTGGCCTACATTCTCAAGGGTTTGCCAATGAACAAAGTCTTACCGATAGTCAAAACGTAGAGTCCTCCATCAAAGTGATTAGGGTATCGCAGGAAGTAAGAAGACATCGCTGATAGGAGAAGTCTCTCCGAAAATGAAGTGGAGTTAGGCCGTCAGGAAGAATTGATAGATCGGGAAGAGAAATAGCAAGGTGGCTGACGAGAAATGTTTGGCCGACAAGGTTTGGTCGCCAAGACATAGGTCACATCTCTCTAATCAGTTTATTGATAAGTTTCGAAACCTCCTCTGTGCACTCTGCATCATTTTGGTATCAGAGCTTTGGACGTTCTATGTGTGACGTGCTCTAAAAGATCTGTGTATGTCAGCAGATGATAGCCAAGGAGAGGCCAATGCCATGCCTCCAAAAGGAATGACCACTGAGGTGGCCAAGAAATTTTGGGAAATGGAAGAGAAAATTAAAGCTAGGGTCAGGGAAGCACTCCAGGTTGAGTTGAAGACCTTGAGAAAAGGCTGGAAATTAGACAAGGAGTCTGATGAAGAAGAAGAAGGGGAAGAGGAAACAACCCCAGAACAGGTAGATATATCTACAAACCATAAACAATTTCTAGAGGCCATAGGGACACTTGGTAAGGAGTCATCTGAATCAAAAATGGAGATTCTAATGTTCATCAGAAAGATGGACGTAGATGAAGTCATCGAATGGGTTGAGGCTCTGAACAATTACTTCGAGTACAAGGAGATACCAAAGAATAAAAGAGTCAAGTTTGCAAAGATGAAATTGAAAGGTGATGCACTCACGTGGTGGAACTACACCCAGGGAGAAAGGGTGAAGATGGCAAGAGCATGATCTCATCCTAGAGTCGGATGGTAGAGAGGATCAAGGCTTAGTTCCTACCAACAGATTATGAAGTGCAGATATATAGGAAAATGTAGAATCTTAGACAGAAGGATATGGATGTATCCACCTATATAGAGGAATTTCACAAATTGTCTCTAAGGTGTGGACTTGCTGAGGATGAAAAGGGAAGAGTTGCTAGGTATATTAATGGCATGAAATATAGTATTTAAGATGAAATTACCATTCTAACACCTGAAACAATGGACAAGAGCTTCCAAGTGGCACTGAGAGTAGAAGAGAAATTGAAAAGAAAAGGAGAACAGCAGAACAGAGGTAGAGGTGGAAGGAATTTCAGAGGCAGAAATAATTTTGGTGGTAGAAACCAGTTCTAGAAAAATTAAGGGGAGTCCAGTCAACAAGAACATAATGGAGAATCTGGTTCTAGAGGGGGCTTCAGAGGAAGGAGGCCCAATGGAAGAGGCATATTTGGTGGACCAAGCAGAGGTCCTAATGTCTTCATGGAAGATGTTATAGTTGTAACCAAATTGGGCACACAACAGGCAAGTGTCTGGAGAAAGCCTCAAGCTTTCATGCAGGAGAGAGAAAGAGCCAGCTAATTCAAGAAGAAGATTGTCAGAGCGTGACTTCACCTCTGGGAAGCGCAGCTCCAGCACAAGATGGAGAGAGTCTCATGATGAGAAGAATAATGTTGAAAGTGCCACAGAACAAGGAACCACCCCAGAGGAAGACACTATTTAGAACTCTGTGTAAAGTTTCCGGCAAAAGGTGTAAGGTAATTGTTGATTCTGGCTCAACTAAAAATTTAGTTTCAGTAGAAATGGTAGAGAAATTGAATTTGAGAAGATTGTCACATGTTAGTTCATACAAAGTGTCTTGGCTGAACAAAGGGCAACAAGTCTTGGTTGATGAACAAGCTTGGGTAGAATTTCAGATAGGGGAATATAGGGACAAACTATTGTGTGATATAATTCCCATGGATGCATGACATTTACTGTTAGGAAGACCTTAGCAGTATGACGTACAAGCCCAGCATGATGGTAAATCCAATTCCTTTGTTATCACTAAGAATGGTAGACAGTATAAGAGGGATCCTTTACCAGAAGAGGGTGTAGACAAGAATGTAGGATCAAGTGTCATGTTAGTGAGTGGGAAAGAGTTTCTCCATACTCAAAAAGAAGAGGGAACCCAAGGGTATGCTCTGATTTTGAAACCTAAAGACAATTTTGATTTGTCTAAAAACAACAAGGAAAAAGTCCCTAAGGAAGTGCAGGAATTCTTAGACAAGTATAAGAGTATCCTGGTGGAGGATATGCCCAATACACTACCCCCTGTGAGAGACATAAGTCATCAGATTGACTTCATCCTAGGGTCCACATTGCCAAATAAACCAACCTATAAAATGACCTCTGCTCAGAATGAGTAAATTGCTAAACAAGTGCAAGAATTGTTGGATAAGGGCTTGGTGAAGAAAAGTCTTAGTCCGTGTGTTGTACCTACAGTTTTAGCTCCCAAGAAGGATGGCAAATGGAGGTTATGTACTGATTCGAGAGCCATAAATAAGATCACCATCAGATATAGGTTTCCTATGCCCCGAATAGAGGACCTAATGGATTGTTTAGGTGGAGCTCGTTACTTTTCTAAAATTGATCTCAAAAGTGGATACCATCAGATCAGGATTAGACAAGGGGATGAATGGAAGACAGCCTTTAAGACTAATGAGGGTCTTTATGAGTGGGTGGTGATGCCATTTGGAGTGTCCAATGCTCCAAGCACTTTCATGCGTCTAATGAATGAGGTATTGAAAGATTTTATTGGCAAATTTGTTGTTGTCTATCTTGACGATATTCAGATTTTCAGCAGGACAAAGGAAGAACATTTGTAGCATTTGGAACAGGTGTTGAAGAAGCTGCATGAGAAGAGACTGATGATTAATATGGAGAAGAGTGTCTTCATGAAGGAAGAACTCACATACCTTGGATTTGTGATATCCCAGGGCAATTTGAAAATGGATCCGGAAAAGGTAGATGCTATTCTGTCTTGTCCAGCACCTAAAACAGTAATTGATGTAAGAAGTTTTCATGGGTTGGCAACTTTTTATAGGAAATTCATAAGAGGATTTAGTCATATTTGTGCACCCATTCTGGATACCATAAAAGGAGGACAGAAATGTAAGTTTGTTTGGAATAAAGCAGCAGATGAATCTTTTGAGATTCTTAAACAGAAGGTAGCAGAGAAACCCATTTTGGTTTTGCCCGATTTTAATAAGTTGTTTACTATGGAATGTGATGCCAGTCCAGTAACCTTGCCATTGGTGTTGTCTTGAGTCAGGAAGGCAAACCTATTGCTTTCTTTAGTGAAAAGCTAAATGATGCTAAAAGAAAGTATTCCACATATGATCTAGAATTGTATGCAATGGTACAAGCATTGAAAAAATGGAGACATTGTCTCTTGCCCAAGGAATTCATTGTTTATACTGACAACCATGCTTTGAGTTTTCTGAATTCGCAGGAGAAGCTAAATCACAAGCATATGAAGTGAGTCGAACAACTCCAAGCGTATACTTTTTCCATCAAACATAAGAAGGGACAAGCCAACAAGGTGGCAGATGCTCTGAGCCGAAGAGTGTGCACTATACAGGAAATCCAGTTGCAAAGTGTGGGAGTGGATTCTCTCAAGAATATGTACCAGGATGATGAGGACTTCAAGGAGATATATGCAGTTTGTTCACAATTTTTAGTTTCCTATCATTTTATTTTTTCTAAATTTTTGCTATAGCAGGGGTTACTATTTAAAGGCAACCAATTGTGTGTGCCTAGGTGTTCCATGAAGGAGAACATCATAAAAGAGAAGCATTGTGGTAGTCTTGGAGGTCATTTTGGATTGGACAAGACATTGGAACAAGTGAGAAGGCTTTACTTCTGGCCTAAGATGCAAACAGATGTCAGGAAATTTGTAGAAACTTGTAGCATTTGTCAGAGGGCAAAAGGAACTTCATCCAATGTAGGTCTCTATCAACCACTTCCAATTCTGCAAAAGCCATGGGAGTGCATCAGTATGGATTTTGTTTTGGGTCTTCCCCAGACTCAAAGAGGTTTCGACAATGTATTTGTTGTAGTTGATAGATTCAGTAAAATGGCTTATTTTGTGCCATGCAAATGTACCAATGATGCTTCACACATTGCTGGTCTATTATTTAAGGAGATTGTTCGAATTCATGGTTTGCCATTGAATATTGTCACTGACAGAGATCCCAAATTTGTGGGACATTTTTGGCACACTTTGTGGAAGCAATTGGGCACTCAATTATCTTTCACGCCAGCCTATCACCCTCAGACAGATGGAGAAACTGAGGTTGTGAATAGATCACTGGGTAATCTTTTGAGGTGTTTGACTAAACAGCATGGAGAAGCATGGGATATGATCATCCCACAAGCAGAGTTTGCATATAACAATTCTGTTAATAGGAGCACAGGAAAGAGCCCTTTTGAAGTTGTATGTGGGATTCATCCCAGGGGAATTTTGGAGCTCAGGGATCTCCAGAACATGGAGAAAAGGAGTGCACAAGGAGAAGATTTTGCAATTAGCATGAAGGCTATCCATGATGCTGTAAGGGAAACTATCCAAAAGAACACAGGGAAATACAAAGAAAGAGTTGATCAGAAGAAAAGGGATGTCCAATACAAAGTTGGGGACTGGTATTGGCATATCTAAAGAAGGAAAGACTTCTGAAGGGGCAGCCCATGAAACTTCTTATGAAGAAGACAGGTCCATGCAAGATTGTACACAAATTTGGGCCTAATGCATACGAAATTGAACTTCCTCCAGGTTTAGCAATATCACCCATTTTCAATGTGTCAGAATTGTTTCCATTCAGGGGAGACAATGTTATAAATTCAGATGTGGCAGGAGCAGGGGATGTAGAATGGATTTATGATCTTCCACCGAGTCAGCCAGTACAGCTGGAATGTATTTTGGACACCAAAGTTTAGAAGAAGACTAGACATAAAACGTACAAGCAGTATCTGGTCAAATGGCATGGTTTGCCTGATGAGGATGGTACCTAGATGAGCGAAGAAGACATCATCAAGCATGGGGTTAATATTTAAGACTTGGTCCCTCAAGTGACTTGAGTTCTTTTAAGCCCCGGGAGTATGGTGTAGGGGCGCCTAACAAGTCTTTTGTTTTTGTTTGGATAAGGTCAAACTGACCAGTTGTTCGTTTTCAATTTTTGTTTTGTTTAGCTGTAATCAAAGTAGTTTGGGGATATGAAGCGGTTGGCCTTCCCCAACTGTCATGAACTATTTAATCTCCCAATGTGTTGGGATAAATTGGCAACAGAACGAACATTTGGGTTTGGTTCTGAATTCGGTTGTGTAAGTTCAATTCTGTGCTAAAGAAGAATAAGACTCTGTTCCATCAGTTTAGTGTTCCTATTTTTGTGTTAGAAGTTTTCATAATTTGTTCATTGTAGATTTTACCTTATTGCGGTTTGTCACAAAATGGCTTGTTGAGGCATTCCACTAGTTCGACTCTCGTTGAGTTTGGTGGAATGGCTTTAGTGTATATAGATTTGTTTTTGTTCTTTTGTTTTGTGTTGAGGTTGGTGGTGCAGGGAATTGAAATGGAACAATCCATACAGTAGGAGACCTAGCATCTCCATGTGATAGGGTTTGGATTGGAAGTTAGACGATTTGAGGACTTGCAGTTTTGTGAAGGCTGTCATCGGCGTAACATAACCCTCCGAGAAGCTTTTGAAAGTTACACCGATTAGCGGTGTTGGGCAAATAGTAGGAGGTTCATTAGTGGAGAAGGACTTTAATCTCACCGAACGTGTATTGCGAATGCATATCGCAAATGTATATTGAGAATGTATGTGAGAATATACATTCCATCGGATACAAAAGGTGACTGGTAGCAACGGTAAATTCGGGGTAAAGATACATTAGGTCACTGGCAATAACAAGTCATGTTATGCATATACAACAGTTTGGCATATCGGCGTGAGTGGTAATATTGGGGGACAAGCGCAAGATCCTGCCAACAAAGGAAGTCTCGCCGAAGTCACATAGCGCATCGGTATATCGGTGAAGGGATTTAAGGCCTCGCCGACGTTTGAATCACACCGACGACAGTTGTCATTGGCATATCGGAAGGATAAATAAAGAGTTCACCGACGATCCAAGTCACACCGACGGTTGAGTTCGAAGGAGCCATCGATATATCGGTCTAAGGTTGCAAGTGGTTGCTGACGCTAATGGTCACACCGAAGGCAACGCGTATCGGCACATCGGCCTACATTCTCAAGGGTTTGCCGATGAACAAAGTCTTACCGACAGTCGAAACGTATAGTCCTCCATCGGAGTGATCAAGGTATCGGCAGGAAGTAAGAAGACATCGCCGATAGGAGATGTCTCTCCGAAAATGAAGTGGAGTTAGGCCGTCGGGAAGAATTGATAGATCGGGTAGAGAAATAGCAAGGTGGCCGACGAGATATGTTTGGCCAACAAGGTTTGGTCGCCAAGACATAGGTCACATCTCTCCGATCAGTTTATTGATAAGTTTCAAAGCCTCCTCTGTGCGCTCTGCATCAGAGTGTGACATTGCCATGTTAACTGTGAATGATGATGAGTTTTGGGAAGGAGCAGAGTACTCTCCTGTGCAGTTTGGAGAACTGCCGAGTTTGCAACATGCTGTTACTCTTGTGGGTTATCCAATTGGAGGTGACACAGTCTCTGTAGACAGTGGAGTTGTATCAAGAATTGAAGTTCTTCCATATGTACATGGGACATGCATAGAGCTACTAGGAGTGCAGATTCATGCTACTGTAAATGCTGGATTTTCAGGGGCCCTGCTTTCAATAAAAATGGTGAGTGTGTCAGAATAGCATTCCAATCAATGGAAGATGAAAGGGAATATTAGGTATGTTATACCAACTCCTATAATCACACACTTCATCACAGATTCTGAGCTCTCAGGACTTTACACAGGATTCCCAACACTAGGAATAGAATATCAGAAGATGGATAATACTGACCTACGCCTTGCAATGGGAATGAAGCCTAACGAAAAGGGTGTTAGAATAAAAAGAGTAGAGCCAACAGCCTCAGCAACTAAGTTCCTTAGACCATCAGATATTTTGCTCTGTTTTGATGGAATTGATATTGCCAATGATGGAAACTGTTCCTTTCAGGTGAAGCGCCAATGCCATGCTCTCAAAACCAACAGTTATGATCCTCTTTAGTCCTCTTTTAAGTTCTTTATTTTGGCTCCTCCAGTGAAGGTGTAGCCTAGCTATTTTAAAATATGAAACCTTTTAATAGCAATTTTTTCCCAATAAAAATAGGACAACCATTTATATTTTTAGGCCTGTAAAATTTTCATTTATTTTTTCTGTTAAATCTTTTGATGTTATGTAGAGCTCTTTTGTGTATTTAAATTTATCTATTTTAGATGTTGTCTTCTATTTTTATCTCTTTTCCTTATCTTGATGATGGATTACTATAAAAATTTACATAATTATTTTCAAAAATATTACTAATTAATTTACATCAACTGTGAAAAATTCATGTCTACTACTATTCTAGAGTTTCATTTTTATCCATTTTGGGCATTTGTGAACACTGAACATTAACACAATCTCTCTGTCAGGGATGGTGAGCGTATTGCTTTTAGCTACCTAGTTTTACAGAAATTTACTGGAGAGAAGGCCAGCATTAAAGTTCTTCATGATAAGTCTGATCACTGTGAATATGTCTTAGAGCTTTCAACACACAAGCGCTCGGTTCCTGCAAGGATCAGTGATAAGCCCCCATCATATTATATCATTGCTGGCTTTATATTTTCAGCTGTCTCTGTGCCTTACCTTCGTTCTGAATATGAAAAGGATTATAACTACTATGCTCCAATAAAACTCCTGGACAAGCTTTTGCATTCCATGGTATAGAGTGAAGATGATCAGCTGGTGATGATTTCTCATGTCCTTATGGCAGATATAAATATTGGGTATGAGGATATTGTCAATAATTTAAATATAAAGTCACAGTGG
Organism: Cunninghamia lanceolata; assembly: GCA_027924645.1. Lineage (NCBI taxonomy): Eukaryota > Viridiplantae > Streptophyta > Pinopsida > Cupressales > Cupressaceae > Cunninghamia > Cunninghamia lanceolata. Next base: position 7,053,826 of record BSBN01000252.1, on the reverse strand, counting down.
TGAGAGAACTTTGAAGCTATATCATTATTAAAGAATTGGTATGGATTGTATTTGTACAAGGACTGAACTGATGATTAAAACTATTTCTTCCTCTATAAATGTTTTTAGTGAAACTATTTTCTATCATCATCTTGAACAAAGTCAAAAGTTTTTGCTAAGTATTAGGCTTCAACTATTCGTGTTTGGAACTTCTATTCTATTTAAAGTATTTAAATATGAAAGGGCTTCAAAGGACTCAAATTCATAAAAAGGACATCTCAATTAAGGTTTCGGATGGAAAATTTGAAATAATTATGCACTAGGTAGAGATTTTTTAAACTAATAGCGTCACTTAACACACTTAAAGACTTAAAGGTATACATGAAATTAAATCTTATTGGATCAGCTTCCAAGCATATGTAACAGCATATGTAACAGTGACAAAATCTTATAAAACCTCGCAAATCAGCAATTTAAAATACTTTTGAGCCCTCCATGGTGTAGTTATCCGTGTCCTCTTGCAATAAATCTGGCCAAGTAGCTTGCTGCAATTATATCCTAAGACCAAGTTGCAATCTTTATGTGTGTAGAGTATTTTCCATGCAATCATCAAATTTATGATATCTTGTAGCTAGGGTAATAAAATAGGGAATAAAATCAGATTTAGGAGAGCCATGCCAGCATATAAGTGAAGATAAATAGGGAGAGGCATTGGTGTCCTCCTACTCAGGGTGTGTTGAAAATCAATACGGATGGTTCTTCTCATGGAAATCTTGGTCATGCTGGTAGTTCTGGGACTATTGAGTTTATCTTTTCTATTTATAAGGGTTGGTATACTAACAATGTGATGGAGGCTCTTGTCATTTTATGTGTTGTGGAGAGTGGTTGTGCTCTTAGGTGGAGACGGATCATTTGTGAGTCAGATTCTTAGGTGGTGGTGACTTTGTTGAAGAGGCAGCAGTTAGAGGATGTCAATTGGCATTTGGTTGTTATTATAAAATAGATTCTTAATTTGTGTGTTTCCTTGGATTCTATTTCTTTCTGTCATATTCCTCGAGAATGGAATGGGGTTGCGGATTGTTTGGCTAAATGGACTTCTGATTATTTGCAGGATTGGAATATTGTGGAAAGGGGTCAATTACCCCTGAATTTGTCACAAAAGTTAGACCAATTAGCGGAGATAGATAGGGATGTGTAATGCTCTTGCTTTGTATTGCTTTCTTTTGGATTGCATAAATTTTTACCCCTCTTTTAGTCAAAAGAGGCTTATTAATAAAATAGAGAATAAAATCAGATTTAGGAGAGCCATGCCAACATATAAGTGAGTTGATGGCAAGGGCGAGCTGCTTTGGTTTGAACAAAACCTTACAAATTCCTAGAAACCAAGATCTACAGCTTTCTAAATAAATAAACAACTTCCTCATTGTACACGGATACACATTCTAAAAAACATTATTGAAAACCCATGCTAAAATTAGATATCATGCCTCAAAGTAACCTGCACAAATTTCAATGTGCCATATAGCCATGCCACATCCAACTTCATATTTGGAAAATGCTTAGGAACAAAGAAAAAGGCACCACAAATCTGATTTTATTAATTTGGGATCCTTTCTCTTGCCTTCACTCAGCACAATAGTGTAATGTCTTTTGCTTGTATACAAACAAGTTTCAACACCTATCTACATGCCCTACTGGAAGGAAAAAGTTAGACATAGCACCTTGTCAAATAAGACAATTCTTCTCCTTATGTGGCACTTAGCATAAATAAATTAGGGACTTTGCTAACATTTTTAATGAAGTAACCCCAATGGTTGAATGTATTTCAAAAAGAAATTACAACTTCCTAATTCCAAAATACTACTATATCTCTTCTTTATTCCCCTCCAAATAACCTACTGGCAAATCCCTTGCACACATATAATGCAACTGCTAGTTTAAATGTTCGAGATATTTTATGTTTTTAATTAATAATGCAAATAAAATAGTATTACAGTAGGCCCATTGCAGGTGTAATTAATTTCATTATATGATTTCTTTTCACTCACTTATTTCACGACTTTTTTAATAAATCTATTATATTAAAACTTATAACTGGAAATTGTATTTCCCAATTTTTTTTTTGTTATTTGGGGTGAATCAAAGAAGTTTCCTGAATCATCTGTGGTCTATACTAAATTTTGTTTTCAAAAGTTTATAAAAAACACGGGGAAAAAAATGGTCTCTTTCTGGCAGGAGCAAGCAAGAGGTGAATGACTCTAACGTGCCTAATGCCAAACTTCAAACCACATGAGCAACACAGATTGACAAAAAAAAAAAATTTCACCAAACAACCCAAAATTGTTTGGTTTTATTTAATCAATTATACTTGGTTACTCTTATTGAATTAAGAGATTTATTTTTTAAAATAATAATGGTTTTCAACTTGTATATATTAAATTATATATATTTATATTATTAAATGTACTAGAATATATATATATATATATATATATATATATATAATTGGATTGAATAAATAAATTTTTTTTTAAATTATTTTGGAACAAAAAGATATATTTTTTATAATCATAGAATGTTATTTCATAAGTATTCTATTTTCTAATCTATATGGACTAAATTTACTTAAGTTTAAATTTTTCTTTACACATTTTATTTTTTTAACATAAATTTAAAGATCTAATAAGACCCTTACCCAATTTGAAATGCATCATAATGAATTGAAAACTTCATTTTAACCAAAGGTCAAATCGTATTTAAACAATAATACCAACTATTTCATGAAGACCCTAATCAAGATGATAAAAAAACTTATATGTCATGAGCCCCCTTATCTAGCATTCCATATTCTAAGATGAGAGGACACCACATTCTTCTTTTAAGATATGAGCTATATTTATACAAGGATGTATTGCCTTAATGAAGATTTCTTAATATAACAATAACCATTTGTCTAAACAAACCAAGACAAATGTGTCAGCCCTATTTAATGTCTTTGTTATTACTTGACCACCAAAGTTGAAGGATAGGTGGCCCACCATCTACTAAAGCCACATCTAAATGACAATCAATCATGTGTATCAGAGCCTTTGAAGGAGATAGATCATTAGAGAACAAGAAAATTTTGAAGAAGAAACCACTAAAGAAATCTTCAATTCCTTACAAATGGGATCTAAAGGCACATGTCCAAATTAAAAGTCATTTTTAGGTGAGTATATAGTTTATTATTATTATTTGATGTTGTGCTTAATCTCTCTTCCATAGATTTACTTTTTCTACTAATTGATAGCCTTCTTATGTTTTGGGTCAAATTCTTATCCCCAAAAATCAACAATAAATTCCAATGGAAAACTATTGGAATTGTGGAATTTATCTCAATTATGTACTCAAATCAAAATGTTCTAATTTTTTTGTTTTAGAGTTTTTTAAAATTTTATTTTTGTTGGATTTTAAAACACAAACTCAAACACCTGCTTTTGTTACAAATTATGTGGAGAATACTTGATTATGTGGCTAGGTGAATACTATTTTCATAGATGAGCACACTTTCTACAGAAGGCATTCTTCTTTATCAGCGAGAGCTGGGAACCAACTATCATTACTTCCTATTTGTAATTGCATTTGTTTTTTGCTTAAACTTTCCCACTGTTAAATTGGTCTCTTCAAAGTTGAACTAGCTCTACAGTGTTAAGTCTCCAAATATTTCATGAACGAGAAAATTCTCCTAGAAAAATAACATGGTGACCATTCTAGACTACTAACACCTAGGATACAATCGAAGCACAAAATTATTAAAATAACTACATTGTTTCTGAACTTTTGAAGTTTCTTTATTCCATGCATTTGTTATCCAACACCACCTCTTTTAGGATTATTATTCTTGTACTCAATCTTTACAACTATTGTTCTTTATGAAAATCTCTCCTTTTTGAAGATTTATATTTTAAATGTAAGTAAAAAATGTTTAGTGTACATTACAAAAACTAAAACACCATTGTCATTGTCTCATGTTGCAATATAAATATAATTTTTTTTCTATATTTTATTCCAAAATTTATTGTTTACAATACTAATAGCCTATCGACAAAATTCATTGCCATGTAAACTCTGTGCAACTGCTAGTAATTAGCCAATAGACTTTTTACTAGGAGCATCACTCCCCAAATTGTCTCATCACCTAAAAAATGTCATCCTGCTTCTGTCAAAAAAATTTGTCAAATAGTGTAAGTTCCTTACCAAACTCCTTCCGCCAAATTACACCACGTGGCTACTCATTGACATGTAATGTAGTAGAGCCATGCACTTCACCAACCTGTCAAGCCTCTCCATGGCTACTTAAAATTGCCCAGGATTTCTTTTTTCTATTCTCTACAATGATAGAATTCAACAAAGTTGACATAAACAAACCCTTGTGAAAATCTTGTGAAGCTGGAGGTGCTATTGTTGGATTCCAATAAGGTGATGATGATGCTTACCATTCTTACAGTCTACAACTAGCAATTGGACCCATAGGTTCAATGGGCATGCCGATAGTTTTATTATCATATTAAAATATAGTTAAGAGTTAGATAATTGTGCCATAATATGAGTTTGAGTATAGCAAGTTTTAATCATTAGACATTTTTTTTTTAAATTATTTCTTAATTTATTATTTTTATTTTTTTGTTGTAACCTTTTATATGAATCCCACGTAATTATTTTACTTCTTAATTATTTATTCCATATAAGTTTTAATGCCTATAACAATGTTTGTTTAATATTTTATTATCCAATGACATTTAAGGGATGGGCATAGGATAAAATGATAATGATTTCATTGAACAACATATATATGAAATAAAATTTTAAATACAAGAATTTTAAATTTAAATTTCTAAATTTTAAATTTTATGTAATTTTAGATGGTATTTCATAAATAACGTTTAATAACAAAACCAAAATGATTCGAAATATTGATTTAGTAGTTTGATTTGTAGGGATTTACTGTAGATGTTTTACATTTTTTTTCCATACATTTATATCTTTGAAATGAAAATGCAAGGAATATTCATAGATTTGACAAACTTCTTATTCTTGACATTGTTGTGAAGATGAGTCCTTGTTGTTCAGTGTTTCCAATATCTATTGTTGTTTTATTTATAGTGAGACCTTGTGCTTTGTGGATTGTAAGTGCCCAAGCCATTTTCAATGGGATTTATCGGCAGCAACCTCGTGTTACTGGAGCAATTGGAACCTTTTTTTTCATTTATGTTCCATGCAGGTCTAATGTACTGCTGAAAGTTAACAACAACAAATAGAGGTAGATCTGGTGGCCTACTTTCATTTTTGTAGACAATAGAAATTACTTTACCAAGTGAACCATTGACAAGTCTAGTTGCAACACACAAATTTGTATTTAACATAACTTGTTTTCCAACGCACAATAACACCTTTGTTTGTAGTTGTTCATCATCTGAATGTGAATTTACTATGCTCCTTTTTTGTTCAACAATGCAATGAGCTATTGGTTTGTCCAATGCTTTTAACATTTTTTGTTATGTGTTTCAACCAAATCACTTGTTGCAAAGAAATGTATAGATGAAGAAAATGTGTCTTGTTCACTACAAGATAGGTTGTCATTGTTGCATGACATAAGTAGTTGCCAGTCTGCTTGTGTTGCCTCAACATTCCTTATATTTTGAAGGAGGTTGCAAAATATTATTTGGGAAAGTTCATATCCTTGTTAAAAAATTGTGTTCAATGTGAATACTATCTGAAAGCTTCTCCAAAGTGTTGTCCCATACAACAACCTGACATACATTAGAATACCACGTACTCATGGAAATTGTCTTGGGTCACTAATAAGAACAATAGATCATCCACCAAATAGGATTTGATTATGGTATGGGAATGCTTCATGTGGTCTTTTGTCGATGTGTTTTAACGACCTTGGCCTAATGAAGCTCATTTAATCAATTCGAATATATCGAATGAAATACATGCTTTCTTGGAAAGTTGATAAAGCTTGACCTTAAAGAAGCTTCATCTCTTTTATTGGTATGTGAAGTGATGAATGAATGGTTTGTACATTGATGTTGAAAGCACTTATACTTGTTGGGCAAGAAAAAACAATTTCTTTTGTTTTATGGGCACATTTATGGAGATTGCATTTTGAATTCTATTAATCAAGTATGATTTCCCTATTCCTGTAGCGCCTTGATGATCATTAGAAGTGGTGGTTGCCTTCCAATCTAGTTAGAATGGTTCACAATAATATTTAATACACTTTGTTTCTCTAAAGAAAGCTTTCCCTTTTCAATAAATGAGTTTGGTTCAATTTTCTTAGACTATTGCGTTGAACAGTTAGAGTCAATGAATGTGACAACATTCTCCATCAAGGAGGGGCTAATTTTAGTGGTAGCCCAATTGTGGGATGTGCCAATTCTTGGTAGCCACTTGAATGTCTAGTTCATCAATGACATGATCATTTCCTAGGAGGAAAAAAGATAGAAGTTCCCACTCCTTTACACCAAGGTGTTCTATATCTTCTTGTCCATCTGACACAAGTTCATCATCATTGTTGTTATTTGATTTTGGTGGTGTGTGATCAACATGCCTTGCATGGTAGTTGGTATCCATTTCTTCCCATTTAGTGATTATATCTTCCCTACATGAGCCTTTTTCTTGACAATGTTGTGAAAAGGAAGGTATAGTAGAAGCTCACTCCAACAAAAGGACTCAAACATGTCATTATCTTTAGAAGGAATTTCAGTAAACTGTGGAGATAAACAATGTTTGGAATATTTCTTTTTGTCCACTTGTATTTTGTGTGGGACTTTGAACAATTCTAGTTTCAAGGACCCTTACTTCAATCAATGACAATGATTCCAATATTGTCAGTCAGACCATGTACCAAGTTTAATGAAGTTTAAGGTAGGTATTGTACAATCTTGATTAGAAGGCACATGACATAGGGTTTTCCTATTGACATTCAAAGAAACAAAGGAACAACTACAAAATTTTAGTGGTAGTTTAAATAGCAAGTGGCGAGACTCTTGTGCACTAATATCACAATCAACAATGGTCTCAATTACAAACTTGTGAAATGTAGTTGTAGCTAGCTTTTTTGGGTCAATATTTATAGAGATCTACATTTCAAAAGTTGGTGATAACTTTTAGATTGATGCTCTACTTTTGCTATGTACTTGGAAATGTATTTTAGCACTGCATAGCATGACAAAGTAGGTTGGAAATCAACATTTTCATTCCAAATTGATAAAACTATTGGGTTGTGGATGTTCACCATATCATCATTTATGGCAAGTAGGAATGTTGTGTGCCTGGTATCATTTGTAGAAAAACTAGACGATCCATGCAAATTCCAAGGAGCTTTGTAATGACACAACAATGATGACCCATTTCTCTACAAGCATGTTTGTTCACTACATTTTATGTATCTTTCAACTCGATTAACTAAATTTATGTAATATGCAAAGGGGTTACATGTGAGGATTGCTAGTATGTCCAACAAGCAAGGGTCATCAAGGATGGAGCGATGCACCATTTGTTCCCTTTGGTTGTTTATTTTTTAGTTCCATGTAGAAACATCTATATTTTGTATTGCACAACATTTTGAACTACTTCTAAACTATTGAGATCCATGCTTTTCAATGGTAGGTGCTCCTTGCAACCAAAGGAAGCCATGAATATGGGCAGATCCTCTATGTTGCAACTCATATCTATGATATGCCATAATATTTAGGATTTTTCATAATTAAGTACTTGGTATAAGATAAAATTTAAATGATGATCAATGTTACTCATCTATACCAATAGTCTTGGGCAAGTAAAAGCTTCTCTAAGATCTCTTCATGAAAGGTTGTGAATCTATTATGCATGTAGAGTACAGTTAGATGTGGATTGTTAATTATGTTTTTGATCTTCCATTGGTATGCTTATGTTGGTTCAATGAGTTGTATGCTAGGCATTGCACTGTGTAAATCTAGCCACTTGGTATCTGTTGCACTAAGTGTGAAGAACAAAGTTGGATAACCAACTTGTATTACCATATTTGATAGTTGTCCTCTACACCTTGTCCAAAAGGGTCTTGTCCCATAAAGATTTAATCCAAAACACATAAGGTGATTAGCAAGTTTGTCATCAAGCAAATCTTGCATGCGAAGGCATAGGTCTACAACTGTATTTGGTACACTTTCATCAAAGAATTTCTCGAAAAAAACTACAATCATAGCTTGGCTTTTATGTTGCATCATAACATTTAACAAGAAGTACCAGAAGTGTGGATGTTAATGAAATTTGTTATCATGGTATTGCATAAGATGTACAACATTTGATGCATGTTTGTTTGAAAAGTGCTACACTAGTAGGGAAGAGAGTAGGGAATGCCATTGCAAGTAGGCCCTTTGTGTTGTACTCATTGATTGGTGATAAAGTAATAGGAGGCCATTCCATATCATCTATGGGGTGAGACTGGTTAACTTGTAAGAAAGCACGTATATGTTCAATCTCTCTACGTGTTGTTGGGAGAACAACTGCAAAAGAAGAGTCTTCATTTAATTATTGTTCAACATTGTCAAACTCATTAATGTTTGTGGATGTGGAGTGGGTTGTAGGTTCTGGAATATTTGTGGAATTATGTGGAAGCATGTCTAACACATCTGTATGAGTGCAAGGCAAGCTCAAGAGTGCAAATTCATCAATTTGGACATTCTTGTAGTATGGATCATGTGCAATTTTATACTCTAAGGCTATGATAACTCATGAGTGACTAACATAAACATCATAGTTTTTATGTTGCACACTTTGTCTTCTAACAATGATTATGTCTAATTGGTTGATACATCTGGGTAAGTATTTTGCGATAGAAATAATATCTTGTGGGAAACTAATGGTATGGCCACTATATTTTAATTGGCCTCCTCATGCATGCCTAAATTATTGACCCTTGCTATTAACATCTCTTCTACTTGAGTAAGGTTTTACAGAGCAAGAGGCATGCTTCTAGGGTCCAGGTTATTCCACTTTGAAAAATGGTTTTCCTTCTCTCAAGAGAGCATCTATAACACTTAGTCACATTGTTTGACTTTCTAACTTGAAGACTTGGGTAACTCTCTATGCAAATGGAACATATAGGCATGATTGATAGTTTGTCTATTCTTGAATCAAATTGCTTTTGTGCAGCAATATACTCAAATGTGCAAAACGTGTTATGGATCATGGTAGAATAGGTTGGAGGTATAGGAACATCTAATATTGGTAAGAAAGTATTGAATGTGTTGTTGTTTAGTGCTTGACCATTGCTTTCTATTGAAGCATTATGTGATGTTCATCTAGCCTTGCTGATTTCATCATTGTTTACATGGTACCATATCTATTGCAATTGATTTCTATGTTCTCTACTCAATGATGTGCTAGTATTAGCACTATTGAATCTTGAAGGACCTCTCATTTCTTACAGAATGGAATGCTTACAATGTATTACAAAATTATTTAGAATTTTACTTATGACAAATTCAAACTCAAATCTTCGATAAATAATTACTTTGAGAGAATAAGTATAACTATGTTAAGAACCCGTGTTTAACCCTTCTCTTTACTTTGTTAGTATATTACATTTGGACGCATATGCTTTGTAAGTCGTCCCATGAGTATATTGTATTATCCCACATTCATGGGAAGTAATAGTTGTTTAGATTAGACTTAGTATATAAGTACGTGTTGAGGCCAATGAAGGCATCCACAAGTTTATTGTATTGAGCTTGCTTAAAGGAGGTTTCCCCCTCGAAGTGGCCTGCGATCGATAAATTCCTTCTGTGTTCTTCTATTTATGTTATTTCATGCATTTTCATTATTTTGTTGCAAGAGGTTCCTCTCATCTGGTATCAGCGCGCTTTCTTGGGCTCGCTGGGTGGAATTTTTGCTGAATTTTTTTTTCGCAGTGGCCTCCAAGTGCTATGATTATTGCAGTAGTTCTTTTTTCTTTACATCTGTATTGTTCATTTCAATTTCAGGTTTAGATCAAGGAATAATCCCTATCTGCTTAACTGTCAGAAGTGCCTGGGCATAGCCCTAAAACTCATTGTGAGGAGTACCACAGGAACCCTGAAGTAGTTGGCCCATTGAAAGGACCTGCCAGCGAAAAGGGCAACGGCCCCTACCTGATTGACTAGTTCCCATCCGTAAGGTAAACCAAGAGCTGTCATTTGTGGCAAAGCGGTTATCAATTTTACCTGAGCTGTGGAGTGAGGGGTACTGCCCCAATACGCAAGTCGTTAGACAACATTGGTAGCTGAGTGAATCCCCTGAACATTTAGGAAGCTGAACATACCTGGGGTCCATATCTATTACCAGCTGACAAATCATAGATTGAATCTATCTAGAGCCATTTGCAGATCCCATTGCAGATCATTTTCTATTTTTTCGCCATATCTTCCTTGCTTTCACTCCGTTTCCTCTGAAAATTCACTGGAACCCCTAAAATTCCATTCTACATATTTCCTTCCTTAAGGACCATATCCCAAATTCCACTTATCGAAGCTAGAAATCCCACATTTGTCTATTTTTAGGGTTTTCCATAACTTCTTTGATTCTCACCCAATTGCCTTCAAATTTGGCCACAGTGTTCATTTCCTATTTCTACTCCTTTGTCCCTCTTGGACAAATTTTCCCATTCTTTCACCCCGCTTCTGAAATCCTCATTTTTTGCTTCCCTGTCCCTCAGAAAGTGTCCAAAACCTAGTCAAACCCTAATTACCCATCAAAGTTTTTCCCAAATCCAAATTTTACTTTCCTTAAAAAGTTTTTGTTTTTGTTTATCTACCCATTCCAAAAAAAAAAATCCTGGTTATGGTTGTCACCCACGCTAGAGCAAAAAACATGGAGGAGGAACTTGCAACCATCAAGACCAAACTCGAAGATCTGGATGAAAAAATTCTTGGGCTCAATCTTCAGCATTCAAGCATGAACAATAGAAGGTAGCCAGACTCTTCTGCAGATATAGTGGTGTAGGAGCACCTAATCCACGGTGGCCTCCATGAGGCATTCATCTTCATGTTGTGTCTGTTGTTCAATTTTATTGTTTCCAATAAGGTCCTAGAAGACCGTTCATGTAATAAGGACTATGTCCAAGTATCTATTTATGTCCTAAGGCATGTAGAGACAATAGTCATGTTTGTAAGCCTTACAAAGGGCATGTCCAAGTGTTAGATGGGAAGTTATTGACAAGTCATCGATGACGATTAGTTTCAAAGGTTAAAACAATTGGCCTTCCCACCATTGCAAGATTGCAAGATAATGGCCAAGATCAGGTTTTAATTAAGTCTATGGAAGAGCGAGAGGAGAGGGTACGGGGAGTGTGATATGCAATTATGAAACAAAGTATCTGTGTGAGTACATTTTTGAAAAGCAAAAATAAACAAAGTCATGTTCTATGTTGTGTATTTTTCTGTCATTCCAAATTCTTAAGGTTTTCTCTGTATAGTTGAATTTATGTTTTGTGGTCGAGATGGATTCTTAGTCCATTCCACCAGTTAGATTTCTTTGAAATCGGTCGAATGGCTGTACAGTTCCTTTTGTTTTCTGTTTTGTTCATTTGGTGTTATGTCTACAGGACCGTGTACAAAATGTACTGAGAGATCCTAGCATCATTATGTGCTAGGTTGTGGGAGTAAAGGGTCTACGTAGTTGCAAAGTTGTAGGGATCGAGACTATTAGAGGAGAATCGACAGTTAAGCTGAAGATGCTTTGTGTGACCGGCACAAGAAGTCAGAAAAAGATCTGTTGAAGAGTCTTTGCCTTGTCTCGTATAGAGAAACCTTGTTTAGATACATTGGTTTACCTCTGATCACCGGTGATATGCCTGATCATACTTTGGATGATCGGTTGGAAACATCGGGAGGACTGGAGGTGTCAGAGAGAGAAGTTTGAAGACTACCGATATTGGAAGTCTGGCCGATAGTGTATTGGCATATCATGAAATTCAATGGTCGGTCCTACCAAATGTATATTCTTAATGCATGTTGAGAATGTATCTTTAGAATGTACATTTCGTATGATACAAAGGGTGACTAGTAGCAATGGTAAGGAGAACTAGGAGTAGCAAGTCAAGTAATGTATATGCAAGTTGGTTGTATCGGCACATCGGTGGAAGGACTCAAAGCTTCGCCGATGTTATAAGTCTCACCAACGACAGTTGTATCAGGATATCGACCAAAGGTTTCAAGGGTTTGCCGATAGTATTAAGTCACGCCGACAGGTGAAAGAGAATCTCCATTGGTAAGAGATGTGAGATCGGGAGACAAGATTAAATTTAGGCCGATGAAAGTATGTCATAGCGAAGGAGGGGTCGTGGACACATCGGCATGAAGTATGTTGGAATTAAGAGTTGGGAAAGCCTTTCTGACTGTATGCTCTATCACCGATGGTAATAGAATGTATGTGTTTAGATGTTGTATGGACCTAACAAAAGGGTTTTAGAGTTCTTTGGTCATTAAACCCTCTGTCCTGTGGGTTGTTGGGTATTTCATCCTTGTTTTAAGTGCTTCCACTATGTGCTCTACATCAAAGTGGTATAATAGCCCAGTAAAAGGTCTAGGCAGTTGTGTGTTCTGTTCTGTCATTGAGAAGGCAAAAGTAGAGTTGAGGAAGAACTAAGAAGTTGCAGAAACGAGTTAGCAAGATGCCTCCAAAAAATACTGGCACTGTTAGAGAGTTGCAAGAGATGAAGGAAAATCATGCTAAAGAGATGAGGGAGATGAAAGAGCTTACAGAAGCCCTTCAAGCCAGGCTTGCAGCCTTGGAGACGAATAAAAGAAGAGAAGTGGAAGAAAGTGAATCAGAAGAAGAAGATGATGGTGAAGAGTTTGAAGATGTAGATGAAGATCTAGATCCTAAAGATCAGAGACTTGCAAAACTGTTAAGGGCAATCAAGAATGACAAACCTAAGGTAAAGATTGATGTTCCAAAGTATAGTGGAAGTTTAAATGAGGAAGAGTTACTTGATTGGATTGCTACATTAGATAATCATTTCGAATGTGAGGAAGTTCCTGAGGAGCAGAAAGTAAAGATTGCAAAGACCAAATTGGTAGGTCATGCCTTGGTGTGGTGGGATTACTTACAATTAAAGAGGAGAAAGCAAGGAAAGTCAAGGATTTCTTCATGGGACAAGATGGTAGCAAGAATCAAAGGTAAATTCTTACCCAAGGATTATGAAGTTCAAATGTTTAAAAAGCTTCAATTTTTAAGACAAAAGGAAATGGATGTGAAAGCATATACTGAGGAATTTTATAAATTAAGCATGAGGTCTGGTCATCATGAGAATGAGACTGAAAAGATTTCTAGATATTGGGTTGGTTTGAGATTGAATATACAAGATGAATTAGTTTTGGCTAACCCTAGGAGTGTAGAAGAATGTTATCAAATGGTAATCAGGATTGAGGAGAAGATGAAAAGGAGACAAGATAAGTCCATGAGGGGAAGAGGAAACAATATAAGAGGGGAAGGATCAGCCCCTACAACAAGACAAGCCAATGAGAACCGAGGAGAGACTAGTAAAGGACAAGAGCAGCCTGATTTCAGGGGTGGATGGAGAGGCACAAGAGGCAGATTTGGAGGTGGTAGAAGTTCTAATGTTTTCACTGGGAGATGTTATCATTGTAATGAAATTGGTCACCTAGCATTCAAATGTCCAGAAAGGCAAGGTTCACCATCAGGGGGTGATAGGAAGAATGAAAAGAGGGTTCAATATATACAAGAAGAGGAGGTAAATGAAAGTGTTAACTCTCCAATTGGGAGTGCAGCCCCAGTTCTAGATGGAGAAGCATTGATGCTAAGGAGAACACTCTTGAAGACATCCAAGGACATGATACAAAGGAGAGCACTTTTCAAGACCAATTGCAAAAGCAAAGGTAAAATATGCAAGGTAGTAATAGACTCTAGTTCAACAGATATTATGGTGTCTAGGGAAATGGTGGATAAATTAAACATAGAAAGGATTCCTCATCGAACCCCTTATAAAGCATCTTGGGTAAGTGATAGTCAATCACTTTTGGTATATGAACAAACATATGTTGATTTTTAGATTGGAGAATATCAGGATAGGGTTTTATGTGACATTTTGCCCATGGAATGTTGTCACCTACTTTTAGGTAGGCCATGGCAATTTGATAGGCGAGCATTGTATGATGGATATGCTAACACCTACACCATCAAGAAGGATGGAAGGACTTTTGTGATGACACCATTCAAGAGGATGCTGAAGAAAAGAAGGCAGCCAAGGTCATCTTGGTGGGTAAGAAAGAGTTTGTGAAGCTCAATGAAGAAGACATAAAGGAAGTTGAGGATACCTCAGGGAATGGGGTTGCTAAGGATCAAAGTTTGAAGGTGATTTCATTTTTGAATGATGGAGATCACATGGATCATAAGAAGGTCACAGAGCAAGTCTGCGAGAAACCACAAGGTGGTTGGAAAGAAGGAGATGCTATCATAGTAGGGACCATTGTTTGTCCTCTAGAGGCATCAAGAGTTAAAAGGCAAATATATTCAGCCATAGCAGTAGCACAAGAAGCATTAACCAAGGTTTCTAATGCAAGTGTTCAAGCAGAGATGACAGTGAGAAAGAATGGCAATTGAAGGATAGGTCTGGTTGAATGCACCCACTCATGGCAAGGTGTGAGTAGAGCCTACAATGCTAGGCATGAGTTTTTGACTCCAGGGAAGCAGGTTGCAGTCTAGAGATCATGGGGAAGACATGATACAACAGAGAATAAAGGTGGAGCAAGACTAAGAATTAACTCATGTGGCATGAGTTCTTTTCTCGGTGGGGTGTATGGTGCAGGAGCACCTAATCCATGGTGGCCTCCATAAGGCATTCATCTTCATGTTGTGTCTGATGTTCAATTTTGTTGTTTCCAATAAGGTCCTAGAAGACCATTCATGTAATAAGGACTATGTCCAAGTATCTATTTTTGTCCTAAGGCATGTAGAGACAATAGTCATGTTTGTAAGCCTTACAAAGGGCATGTCCAAGTGTTAGATGGGAAGTTATTGACAAGTCATCGATGGTGATTAGTTTCAAAGGTTACAATGGTTGGCCTTCCCATCGTTGCAAGATTGCAAGATAACGGCCAAGATCAGGTTTTAATTAAGTCTGTGGAAGAGCGAGAGGAGAGGGTAAGGGGAGTGTGATATGCAATTGTGAAACAGAGTATCTGTGTGAGTACACTTTTGAAAATAAAAAATAAACAAAGTCCTATTTTATGTTGTGTATTTTTCTGTCATTCCAAATTCTTAAGTTTTTCTCTGTACAGTTGAATTTCTGTTTTGTGGTCGAGATGGATTCTTAGTTCATTCCACTAGTTAGATTTATTTGAAATCGGTGGAATGGCTGTACAGTTCCTTTTGTTTTCTATTTTGTTTGTTTGGTGTTATGTCTGCAGGACCGCATACAAAATGTACTGAGAAATCCTAGCATCATTATGTGCTAGGTTGTGGGAGTAAAGGGTCTACGTAGTTGCAGAGTTGTAGGGGTTGAGACTATCAGAGGAGAATCAAAAGTTAAGCTGAAGATGCTTTGTGTGGCTAGCACAAGAAGTCAGAAAAAGATCTGTTGAAGAGTCTTTGCCTTGTCTCGTATAGAGAAACCTTGTTTAGATACATTGGTTTACCTCTGATCACCAGTGATACACCTGATCATACTTTGGATGACTAGTTGGAAACATCGGGAGGACTGGAGGTGTCAGAGAGAGAAGTTTGAAGACTATCGATATTGGAAGTCTGGCCGATAGTGTATCGGCATATTGTGAAAGTCAATGGTCAGTCCCACTAAATGTATATTCTGAATGCATGTTGAGAATGTATATTGGGAATGTACATTTCGTATGATACAAAGGGTGATTGGTAGCAATGATAAGGAGAACTAGGAGTAGCAAGTCAAGTAATGTATATGCAAGTTGGTTGTATCAGCACATCAGTGAAAGGACTTAAAGCCTTGCCGATGTTATAAGTCTCACCGACGACAGTTGTATTAGGATATCGGCAAAAGGTTTCAAGGGTTTGCCGATAGTATTAAGTCACGCCGACAGGCGAAAAAGAGAATCTCCATCAGTAAGAGATGTGAGATCAGGAGACAAGATTAAAGTTAGGCCGACGAAAGTATGTCACAGTGAAGGAGGGGTTGTGGACACATCAGCATGAAGTATGTCCATAGTAAGAGTTGGGAAAGCCTTTTCGACTGTATGCTATCTCACTGATGGTAAAAGAATGTATGTGTTTAGATGTTGTATGGACCTAGCGAAAGGGTTTTAGAGTTGTTTGGTCATTAAACCCTCTGTCCTGTGGGTTGTTGGGTATTTCACCCTTGTTTTAAGTGCTTCCACTATGTGCTCTGCATCATATAGGGTTTTCTTCTTCTGGCAATTTTCATGGATTGAAGCTTGATTTTCCTCTCTTCAATGGTGATGATCCGACTGGATGGATATATTGGGCAGAACAATATTTCAATCTGCATAATACTTTGATGTCAACAAAGTCCCACTTGCCTCCTTTCATTTGGAACATGAAGCCCTTCAATGGTTCCATTGGTACATCAAAGCTCATAAAGAGCCAAAATGGACAGATTTTTGCAAACTCATTTTGCAACGATTTGGCCCTAGTGCTTTTGATGACTTCACAAGAGCACTCACAAAACTACGCCAAACAAGCACTGTGAGAGAATATCAGACAGAATTTGAAAAACTAGCCAATCACATAGAGGGATTGTCTAATGAATTCTTTAGGAGTTGTTTTGTTAGTGGTTTGAAGGATGCAATTCACTCTGAGGTTAAAATATTCTGCCCAAGCACAATGATGGAAGCCTTAAGGTTGGCTAGGTTGGCAGAGGACAAGATCACAACTCAACAACACTCCAAATCCAATTTTGTTCCATTCAAAAATATGGATCCCCAAAGCCCTCAAATAATGCCAGTTCTTAGAACAACTCTTATCAAGCATTTGACTGAAGCTGAGATGCGGGCACGTAGAGAAAAAGGGCTTTGTTATAATTGTGATGACAAATTCACTTGGGGACATAGATGTATTAAGCAAAATCTCTATCTCTTGGATGTGGATTCTCCACTTGAAACTGAAGTTTATGTAGATGCTTAGGATACAATAGCTGATCAGGTTGAAACTTAGCAGTCGCTTGTTGACCCTACTTCTCAGGAAGACCACCTAGAGATCTCTCTCCATGCCATAGCAGGAGTCACCACCCCACAAACCATGTGGGTCAAGGGTTACTTCAGGTCAATGGTTACTTCAAGAAGCTCCCTCTTACAATACTCATTGATTCTGGTAGTACTCATAACTTCATTGACCCTTGCATAGCCAAACAGGCTGATTGTTTTCTTCATCCTTGCTCAAACTTTGAAGTCATGATTGCCAATGGGGGCACATTACCTTACAAAGGGAAGTGTCGCAATGTGTGTATCTCTATTGGAGATTATAACATGTGCTCCAACATGTTTGCCTTGCCCTTAGGCAGATGTGATGTGGTTTTGGGTGCCCAATGGTTACGCACACTTGGACCCATCTTATGGGATTTTACTAAACTTTGGATGCAATTTTCAGACAATGGGCACAAACACACATTAAAGGGCTTACAACTGGGGTCTCTCAGCATCATAAGTTCACATCGCCTGGAAAAGATTCTTAAGAAGAATTCACATGGTGTCATCGCTCAGCTTCACTCCATTCAGATACAACCATCTGTGGTCTCCACTACTCCTTCATCTCTACAACGAATGATGGCTATTTTGCATGCAATACAGAAGTGGCGGCCATACCTATTAGGGAATCATTTTTGCATCAAGATGGTTGACCAGAGCCTGAAATATTTCCTAGAACAATGGGTCTCCTCCCCAGCACAATAGAAATGGATCAGCAAACTCATGGGTTATGACTATGAGATCACTTACAAGAAGGGTAAGGACAATATTGTGGCGGATTCTCTTTCTCGCACATGTGATGACCAAGCTTCTCTTTCATCTATTTCTATGTCTGTTCCAAATTGGTTGGAATCTATCCCGTAGGCTATCTTCTATGAACTGTATGTTTCTCCATCTGTAGGGCACTCTGGGTTCCTCAAAACTTATGAGTGGGCATGGCGTCACTTCTTTTGGAAGGGAATGAATAGGGCAATTCAACAGATTATGGTTGCATGTGATACCTCAAACCAATAGCATCAGTGGGCAAAGTGGCTCCCTCTCACTGAATGGTGGTACAATACCTCCTACCACATTGTATCTAACATGACTCCATATGAAGCAGTCTATGGTCATGCACTGTCAGTGCTTCTTCCATACTCCCCCAGCAGTTCACGCGTTCAGGCAGTCAACATGGTTCTTTGCACCCAGGATCAGATTGGGGATCATAAACTGGATCCTTCTTCCTGCGTTCATCCAATATTTCATGTCTCTTATCTAAAGAAATTTCTTGGCACCCACGACAGAGCACAAACTATTTTACCACAACTGGATAATGGAGGATCCATCCTTTTGGTGCTAGAGGTAATCCTCGACAGGGGCACTCATCCTCTTTGCTCCCACTCCATCACAAAGGTATTAATTTAGTGGCATGGAATGCACCCAGAGATTGCTATAGGGGAACCACTCCTTCAGATTCAACAACAATTTCTGCATCTTACGCTTTGAGGACAAAGCTTTTCTAAGAGGGAGGGGATGTTAGGAACTCATGTTTAACCCTTCTCTTTACTTTGTTAGTATATTACATTTGGATGCATATGCTTTGTAAGTCGTCCGTGAGTATATTGTATTATCCCACATACATGGGAAGTAATAGTTGTTTAGATTAGACTTAGTATATAAGTACGTGTTGAGGCCAATGAAGGCATCCACGAGTTTATTGTATTAAGCTTGCTCAAAGGAGGTTGCCCCCTTGAAGTAGCCTATGATCAATAAATTCCTTCTGTGTTCTACTATTTATGTTATTTCATACATTTTCATTATTTTGTTGCAGGAGGTTCCTCTTGAACTAAAATATAGTAGACAACATTGTTTACTTAACTATTATAAAATGCAATGAGTTAATAAGGTTGACCTTATCTAGGACTCACCTTATACAAATATTATTTTAATACAATATTAAAAAGTGTAGTAAATTATGAACTAAATACAATATGGGTTGACAATCAGCTTATAATTTATATATCTTCTATTAATTGACAACAAATATGGCTAATTAAGAATGTCACCTATGGAATAGTATATGACTCGTGAAATAAAACTTTTGAATTTGATAGTTATTTATGAGTGTGCAAAAGATTTTTATAATTCATGAGATTAATTAAAAAGTTTTGAATAGTTATATATATTTAATTTTTATTTGATCAAAATTAAATGTACATGGATAGATTTCTTGAAAAACTTTTTATTAAATTTTAAATTATTTTTTCTAATACATACAATTCTAGGATTTTGCTCTATTAGGTTTTTTGCTCTACTTGTTTTTTGAAGCTGGCCACCATTGTCTCTCTAGGTACCATACCGCGCTCTAGGTGTAGGAACTATAGCCTTTTTTCTGTACGCCCGCATTTATTGCGGCATTTTGGCCATTTAAATGCCTCTTACCACTTCTAACCCAGCATTTGTTGCTGGTGTTAGTGGTTTCTCAGCTCTAAACAATGGCTCCTCCACCGAGCATCCCCAGAAATTTGTTCCAAAGGTGTTCCACGAGGTAATCCCTCAGACTCTCCTACTGATGTGATCTTACCATCATAGGAATTTGATATTACTTGTTTATGGTTAGAGTAGCATACTCTCATTGGTTACTTTTTAGGGAGAACTCCCCCTAAATCTATGCTCAAAGAATGGATCCAGAAGGCTTGGGTCCCTCATGGGGTCTGCCTTGATATGGTCCAGAATCTAACCAAAGGCTTTATCGTTTTCCACTTTGCGGAAGTTAGCCATGTTCAATCTATTTTGAACCATGGCCCTTGGTATGTTTGGTCTTCCCTATTGGTCTTCCAACAGTGGACCTAGGATTTTGTGGCCTCTGATGATACCAAACATAAGGTTCCTATGTGGATTGAATTCCCTGGTTTGCCTTTGTCGCGTTTGCATTTTTTGCATGGCATTGCCTTTTCTTTAGGAAGAGTTATTTGTGTTGAACCTAATAGGTTATTTCAAGCACGCCCTCAAAAGCGTGTCTGTGTTGAGGTGGATCTTTAGAAAGACCTCAAGGAAT
The DNA here is from genome assembly GCA_027924645.1 of Cunninghamia lanceolata. Lineage (NCBI taxonomy): Eukaryota > Viridiplantae > Streptophyta > Pinopsida > Cupressales > Cupressaceae > Cunninghamia > Cunninghamia lanceolata. The sequence continues at coordinate 7,033,612 of BSBN01000252.1, read as the reverse complement.
TTATTGACATTCAAATTGCCCCCCTTCAGCACACTCAGAAAGTCACATACTTCAATTTGCCCAATACTTGCTATTGCTGCCAGTCGATAGAGCATAGAATTAGGGATTGTCCTCTTGTTGTGCCTAGAACCCGGGTTCCACCCAGGGAGACTATATAGGCACGCCCAGTAGCAACTATTCCCAAGGAGGTGGTTTCTAAACCAATGGACACTTGGGCTACTGTTACTAATCACAAACACAGAGTGAAACCCTCTGTGGACGTTCTCAAAACCGCCAAAGAAATTAAAGATGTTTCAAAGCTTTCTACGAATGGCGAGAAGGACAAAAATAAGAGTCCTCTTGTGTTGCCTTCACAGCAAACATCACCGCCAAGGACAAGAGCCCATGTCAATCCTTCCTTGTCGCCTCGAAGGTGCTCTCATAATCGAGAGCTTCCTGAGGAGGGAGAAATTGTTAAGGAGAGTAAAATATAGTAAATCCCTCCTCTCCAATTTGGGTCAAACCCCACTAACTTTCTTTAGAATAGTTTTGCTTCCTTTGAAAGCCTAGATTCTGGGGAGATGGTGGAGGATTTTAAATGAATTTTCTCTCTTGGAATGTTCGAGTCTCACTGACCTCACTACAAAGTACTCTATTCGTGATGCTCCCCATCATTATGCTTCTCTTGATGTTATGTGTCTGCAAGAAGTTAAATTTACAGGCCTTCTTTTGTCTTCAGCTTGCTGTTGTATTTGTCCAGCCAATAAACTATTTTCTACCACCCATGAAGCTGGCAAATGTGGTGTTGCTACTCTTTTGTCCCCTCGGTCCAGCATGATTCAGTGGTGGATCATGGGGCAACCGGTTAGTTTGGACGCTTCTTAATATTAATAATCACTCCTTTTGGATTATTAATATCTATGCTTCAAATGACACGTTAGAAAGATCTGCTTTGTGGCAGTGGATTGCAGATTCAATGCCAGTGGCCATGTGGCTTATTTGTGGAGATTTTAATATGGTTGAAACGGGTACTGACAAAGATGGTGTTCTACCTTTTCAGTGGCCAGCTGGCAAAAGAAAGGCATGGTTCCATATGCGCAATAAATTGGGATTTTTTTATCCCAATGTTGGTTGCCGTCACTCCAGTCCTTTATGGCATACTTGGTGCAATTTTTAAACTAGAACTGATAGGGTCTTTAAATGCCTTGATCATGCTATGATTTCTGCACAATTTTTTTTTGAATTTTCCCATGTCATCCACCCTTCCTATGCAGCCGTTAGTGGATGTGACATTGTCAAACCACTTTCCAATTCAGTTTGCCATTGAGTGGCAACTCACTCAACCACACGCCATGAAATCTCAGTTTTTTCTGAACACTTCCTTGCTTTCTCATCAACCCACCTTAGCACACATTTCAACTGTATGGAATTTAGAATGTCATCTATTGTATTCTACTAGTTGGATTAAGTGGTGGAATGATGCTATTACCCGCACATCGAGGTTTCTTCACATCTATGGCCATTAGCTAGCCAATTTTAGGAGAAGGGCTTTTGAAGCTATTGTCACTGCTTTGAAATTTGCTTCTGAGGCCTTGGTTGCTGAGCCTTTTTCTCCTTCTAAGCAAATCCTTGTTGCCAATTTATGGCATCAAAAATAGATGTTTGATTGTCATGCTACCAGAGGAGCGCACCTTAAAGCCAGGATGCACTGGCTAAAAATTGGGGACCTTGTTTCTAAGGAATTCTTTCTTGCTCTTCAAGGTATACATTCCTCACATGGTATTAAGCAAATCAAAGAGAACAATATTGTTCATACAGATTTGCCAAACATTCTCTAGGCTTTTGTAAGACATTATGAAAAGGTTTTCACTGCTCAAGAATACACTCCTAAGCGACAAACTGCTTTGCAGGATTGTCTTGTTGTTGTTCCAAAAAAGCTCTCCTCAGCCTAGACACACTTCTGTGATCAATTATTGACCATTGAAGACCTAAAAGAAGTTGTCTACTCTATGGCTGATGGCAAAGCTCCTGAAATTGATGGCTTTCCTTGTGAGTTTTACAAAGCCCTTTGGGATTGTTTAGGGAAAGATTTACACAATGTTTACCTTGAAGCTTTTCATTGAAATTCTTTAGGACATAAAATAAATCAAGGAAACATTAAGTTCATACCTAAAGCTAGTGATCCGGAGGATATTTGCAACTGGAGACCCATTACACTCCTCAATGTTTCATACAAAATCATTGTTAAAGCCCTTTCACTCAAACTCTGCAACCTACTTCCTCTAATTGTCTGCCCTGAACAAACAGGCTTCATTAAGTCCATATATATTTTAGATAATATCATTGTAGTTTGGGAGGGAATGGAATGGGCATGAAAATCAAATCAAAAAGCAATCTTTTTAAAAATTGATTTTGCTAAGGCATATGATCGCATTGAATGGCGCTTTATCCTTGCAATGCTTGCAGCATTAGGGTTTGGAGCCTCTTTTATTCAATCTATCAAAATGCTCTTTTTAGATGCCTCTGCCTTATCACTATCAATGGCCACCAATCCCATACTTTTGTCCTTTTCAGATCAATCTGGCAAGGATGCCCTCTTGCTCCAAGCCTGTATGTTCTTGTGGTATAAGGATTTGGTTACCTTCTTGCTCATGCAGTGTCCAATCAGCTTGTTCATGGTATTTATTTACCTAATTCTTCTAGCCAGCTGGTTAATGGTCATTTTACTGATGACTCTTTTTTAACTCTACTGGAAGAAGAAAATTCTATAAAAAATGATCTTGGTTGTCTGGAGACCTTTTGTTTAGGCTCAGGTTCTTCCATTCAATGGCATAAAACGTTATGCTACAAGCAATCAATTCTTCCAATTCCTCAATGGCTTCAGCAATATGGCTGGTGTTGGGTTGGCCATGGTAAAATTTTTAGATTCCTGGGTATTCCTTTTGCATTCCAGGGCACTTCTGCTACTCTATGGCAAGCTGTTCTTACCCGTGTGGAACAAAAACTTGTAGTCTAGATTACTAAGCCACTTTCTCTAGCTGGTAAATTCTAGGTTTGTTATAAGATCTTGGCTACAACCCATGTTTATTATTCTTCTTGTTGGACTCCTTCAAATAGTTCTTATGCCAAACTGGAAAAACTCTTGAGGGATTTTCAATGGACCTCTTCTGATACTCGCCATGGTTTTCACCATGTTGCATGGGAGTTTTGCTGCCTTCCCAAAGATTCTGGAGGACTTGGTATTCTTTCAACCCAACACCAAGGAACTGCCTTAGCTGTCAAGTGGATTATTTATGCTCTCATTGGTTGTGAGGCATGGAAGGTTTTACTCTGGCATAACATTGAAATGGGGCATCCTTTGCACAAACTAGCTTGGAAAGGAATTGGTTTTTCTACTCTCCTTTTCATGAGAGAACCAATTCAGATCTCTGGCACGTTTGTGGTAAAAAAGCATTTGGAAAGCCTGGGAAAAAGTTAAACCATGGTTATGCTAGTCTGGTGATGTATTTCATGCTAGTCTTTCCTTCAATCACCTTAATATTTGGTGGTCACCTCTCCTAGCTTCTGCAGCCCAACCTTTGGCTAAATTGCTTGGTTTAAAGTCTCTAAAATTTCATAAAAAAGGTGTTCAGACCTTACAGGATATGTTCCACCGGCCCACTATCAGCCTTTTAGCTTGGGAAGCATTCCGTGTAAAATTTGGTCTTTCAAAAGTTGATAAGCCTACTTATGACAGAGTCATCACAGCTATTCCACCTGAAATGCTTCACAAGGTTGAAATTCAGTCCAACAAGCCATGGTGGAAGGATTGGAAGTGGTATCCTGAAACACCAATGCATCATTTCAAGCCACGAATGGCTTATAGGTGGCTTTCAACACATTTGCCCATCGCTGACACTCTTAATAAGCATTGGCTTAGTCATAGCTCTTTGAGTCTTTGGCATTCCAGATTTAAAACTATTTGGTCTGCCATTCTTGAGCCAAAACTTCCTCATTTTGCTTGGTGCATTCTCTTTCAAGGCCTACCTATTGGTACTAGGCTATTTCATCTTGGGGTCTAGGATCCCCATTGTTCTTTTTGTGGACAGTCTAAGACGATTCATCATCTCTTCTGGTATTGCACCAGAGCTCAACAATTCTAGCTATGGATTCATGATTTTTTCCGCCCTTTTAGACCAGAGCCATTAACTGGCAAATCATCCTTCTGGGTGATTCACCCAGGTTTCCTGAAAGATTTACTCAGATTTGGCATATTTTTAGGGTGGAGATTTTATTTACATTATGCAAAGATTGTAATTCTTGTATATTTTCAGAAAGTAAAGTTGGAAATTCTGTTTCTCTTTACATTAAAATAATTATCTATTCTAATGTTCTTCTGCAGATTCAAGTGCAAGCTAACAAAGTTGCCTTGGAAGTGGCACACTTACAAGAGTTATTGGATCATTAGGGGAATGCTCCCTATATTGTGGCTCGTGTTCCTCCCTCACCTTCCTCTGTCAGAGCCCGCTCACCAAACAGACGAAGAAGTGGTTCGGCCAGAGATTCTTGGCCTCGCTCCTAGCCTGCTCCGCGTCGCGGTGCTCACCATCGCAGACGCTCGGCCTCTCCACGTCAACATGGTTGGACCTCTGGCCATGCTACAAGTGCAGCAGGGGATAACACGGGTTGGCCTACTATGGATAATGCAGATAATGATGGTTGGCCTGTAATGGATAATGCAGGCTAGAATGCTCCTGGTCCTTCTCATCCACCAAATATAGGGTGGGATAATACTAAAGTCTTCCCCCGGTTGAATTTGGCTATCTCACCTTGACACGAGGGACCAAATGTTCAGAATGAAGAACAAGAAAATGAAAATGGTTGGGCTATGCTTGATGTCAACCCGGACTCCACCGATATTTGGGGGAAACTGGATGACAGGGATCCGCCATCTGTAGGGATGGCATTAGCCGCTTAATTCTATTTTTTTTAATATTTTTTTATATGGGTTATGTACCCTTTGATACTTTGTTCTAGATCTTTCTAGGCTTAGCCCATGTGACTATCGAGTTGTGCCTTTTAACCACCCATTATTTTTTTGTGAAGTGTTATTTTATTTTAATAGATAACTTGCATTTTCATAAAAAAAAAATCCTTTCAATATACAATATACAAAGAGATGTTTAATCTTTTTAACAATTTATATTAATAATATATGTTATTTTTTCAATTTATTAGATAAAGTAAAAGTTTTAAAAATTTTGAATAAATTTCATTAACTTATATTTTTAATTTTTAATGTGTTATATTTTTAAAGAATAAATTACTAAATATAATCTAAAATATTAATATTAACTAAATTAATACAAACTTTTCCAAACATCTATTTAAATTCTTTTATATATTATCACTAAATGTAAATATAAGTGATGATTATTTAAAACTATAAGTTAAGGTTTTAAAACATTATATCATCATTTGGAACATGGAGGGTGGGCTCTAATGGGATCCACATATCGGTGTGGATGGGTCTTTATGAAAGCTCATCGATTGGGATGTGAAAAGCTATTAGACATTTTTATTTTACCCTTTAAAAACATGGAAGACAGCTATCAATTTAGACATCGGATTAAACTTCTTAAAAAACCTGTATTTCTTTGACTTATCAAAATTTAATAATCTATTCTTTCCTTGTGACTGTATTGCTTTTAAGGGGGTTTTGGTTATCTACATTTTAATTCCTTTGTAGTTACTGGGTATTTATTGAACACTATCCTTGCACTGTACTAGATGCGCACTTAAATTCTTTTAAAAAATGTGATACATGACGCGTGAAGGTTGTGTGGATGTGATAGTTTTAATCTATTTTTTTATCATTTATTAGTTCTTTCAATAATAAATGGTTCAAATTTATTCTATAGTAGTGCTTTTAATCTAGACCATTCATCTATATATTTCATGTAGTGCTGCTCATTAAGGGAATGCGTAACAAGTATACTAAAATTTGTGTAATTTTTTTTGGTACATTTTGCACTTCTTGTGCTGTAGATTGAATTTGTTGTGTGTTGTGTTTGAATCTGTAGATTTTTCCATCTATTTTTATTTTTCTTTATAATTTCATATTTTTCTTTTAAAATTTTAATATTTAAAAATGAGGATTTTTTCAAACGCCTGTCAATTTACGTAGCATAAGAGATCAGATTTTTTATATTTTTTCTTTATAATTGCATTTTCTAAACCCTAACAAATTATAACTTTATATTCTATTGAAAAAGTTTAATATTAGAATCAATTTTTTTCAAGGATTATCAATTTAGGTTTCAAAGAGATCATATTTTTGGGGTGTCCTTATATATATATATATATATATATATATATATATATATATATATATATATATATAATTTGAAATTTAATTTTAATTGAGAAAAAACTATTGATTAATATTGTGATGACAAGTAATTGGATGTTAAGTCTACAAATTTGAAATATTATGATTATAATTTGGAGAAAAATATTTTTTATTTTTTCACGTACATGCGAGGTGCAACCCACTTGCCAGATTTGGCAAAAAAATTATGCCTTTGGCATCAATGATATCAACTATAGCTTTCCAGGGATGGATTTGTTTGTCAGTAAAAATTTATGGTGAACAAGGAAACCTAAAAAGTATGAATTATTGCATATTGATATCATTATAGATGTACTTAAAAATTCTACATCTTGCTCCCTTTGTTTTCAAATTGTAATAAAGATCTATTATTAGATTGTATAAAGAAATCCTCAAGGTAATCTACAAGGGTATACTCAAATATGTCATGGTATACTCATTATTTTCTAGATTGAATTAACTTTGGTTACCATGTATGCCAAGTGAATAGAAATAACATTTTCACCATTCTAATCAACAAATAGATAAGAATTGGAGACTATATTCACTATTTGTAAAATCTTCTTCAAGTGTACTTTTCTAGCAACATTTTAATGCTCCCACAAGTCTATTATAAATCAAATAAATAGAAAAATGCTTTTGGAAAACCTTGATATTTCTAGATGATTTGAACATTGGAGGCTTTAAACTTTAAGAAACAAATAGATTAATATAAAACCTATCTATTAAATATTCATGAAATCAGATAAACTAGAAGTAAATTACTTATACAAATTGCAGAAAAACTAAAACACCTAAAATCGATAAGATTTAGATTGACTTATCTATTAGGTTATCTCATTTCAAGTAAAAAATGATAAGTGATGATAGATGGCTATGAAAAAAATAGAACACGCTTGTGAGATAGATGGAATGTAGCAATATTAAAAGGAAACATCAAATCAAATCTTGTGCTTCCACCCATATTGGGATGGCTTCTTTCTGATTGAAAGTAAAGAGATGTATATTTCTCTTTCAATATAGGGCCCTCTTCCCACCCAAACTATTTAACCTCTTTCATTCTTTGCAATGAACTATAAATGCATTATTTTCTTATTATTATTTTAAGAGCAGTTAGGAACTAGTTACCACTACTTACCATTTGTAATTTCATTTATTTTTTCTTAAGCTTGCCCCCTCTTGAGTTGGTCTCTTCAAATTTGAATTATCTCTACGATGTTAAGTCTCCAAATATTTCATGAATGAAAAAACTCTTCTATAAATTAACTTGAGTGATTGTGTTTTCATTTTAGGCACAACTATGTATTGACCTAGGCATGTGGTGTTTTATTTTGCATCCTATCAAGTATAGCATTTAGTATTCTAAGATTGTAGAGTTTAATGTATCAAATATATTAAAAATGTGTTTCGTTAAGGCCAATAATATCTTACTTAACATTAGATAATGAAGACCCTATAGATTTTAAACATTTAAATTTTGGTGATACCAATGGCCATTGTGTTTCTCTGAGGCCATCGATATCTTACTTAGCATTAGATAATTAAGACACTACAAATTTTAAACACTTGAATTTTGGTGATATTGATAGGATTCCTCTTTATCATAATTTGCATAGTTTGTCACACCACCATGGAAAACTCCCCCTGGGGTCATCCCATAGACCATCAATTTAATATTTCAAATTCAATACAAATCTAACTACCAAATAATAATAAACTATTTCTTGCATCTGCTACAAATAACCTATCAAAAAAATTCTTGTGCATAAATAATGTCCAGCTACTAGTATTATTAGCCGATAGGCCTTATATGTGAGCTTTCATGCTTAGAATTTAGTATTTCTCAAGCTATTTTTTCTAGTCACTAAGTTTTTTTCCAATCAATAGCAGTCACCAATTTTTAAACACAATTCCACACATCACATGAATGACAAGCATGTGAGGCCTTAAACTGGGACAATGAAAAGCAAGTAGAAAGGAGCATCAATCCACCCAAGACTCTCCACCCACCTCTCCAGCAAGAGCTTTAGTTGCAACTAGATAATTCCAGGGCCTTTAAGCTCCTTTTATTTGTAGGTTACTCCCTTGTCAAACTACTAAAAGGGCTTTATCCAAGCCCTATCTCTGTATTGGACCTAGAAATCCTAGCATGAAGAGTACCCCACTCTTTACTTCATATTCATGAGAATGCCACAACTTTTTCTCTTCATCAAGGAGAGTTGAGAATAATTTCTTAGATACCATATACTCAACTCCTATAAGCCTAGCATTCTTCTCAAGAGAATCATAGAGTAAGCATTGGCTCACATCCTCATTGATGTGGCTACAAAAATGGTGGGTCTCTATTTGCCTTGTCATGTCATGGGCACAAAAATGGAAGCTACACATACAACAAAATAATAGTATTATGAATTTACTATTATCTCATTGAAGGTTGAAAATTATTTTGTAGTATTTTAGATAAAACATCAAAATAACTTACATAGAGATGCCCATGGACCTTTTCAATCGATGTAAATTCTTGGATGAGTTTGGTTCTAGTTTCTAGCATGGAAGTAGTGGTTTTTTTTAGCTCCCCTAGAATTTGAAGGGACTTAGATATTGGCCCTAGTCTTGCTACAACCATTAGTTTCACTTTATAGTTTGCTAATCACTTTTCTAGAAATTTATCATGGAATCTCAATTTGCAAATAATTTAGAGCCAATTCAAGATTTTCAACCAACAACATCTCCCTAGACTTGTAAGAATCAATCTCTTAACTTGTTCTTTGACAAGTCCAAAAACTACAAATTTTGGTTGAGAGAGCATCAAAAGGTGGAATCCCTCTGCTCATATTATTTCTTGACAAAGATACATATTGAAATGACAATTTTAGCAAGGAGTCATTTCAAGCGGTACACAAATTTAGGTGCCATGCTATTTCTACCACATGGCTTGAAAAGTGACATTTTATAGCTTGCAATCTAAGCTTTTGTGAATCAAATTTGGTTATTTTTGTTAATAAATATAACGAGTTCTATCTTCTATGAAATCTACCCTGAATTCATGTGCTCACATTGCATATTGGCAACAAATGTCTACTTCTATAATTAGCATGCAAAATAAGTGGAGAGGGTTGCTAGTAATAAATTAACATGTACCCTACTCAAAACATACGTGGAAGGAGCAAAGGATAGAAAAGATCCAACACAAATTGCATAGGTCAAATCAGAGAAAGATTCAACAACCTTGCTTTTTAACGTGTCTCTATGAGATTTGTCATCTCTCTTTTTAGAAACAAAATCATATGAAATATAGCAATTTAGGTTCTTTATCAATGAGCAAATATTACCAATTTTTATCAAAAAATATATACATTTTGTTCTATATAACATGTTTTGTAATTTCCTTATTAATTATGCCAAAGGTTTTCCATTTAGTAAGATGGATTGAACTAACTTAGTGCTAGATCAATGGTTTAGACCATTCAAAAAGAGATACAAGATATAGACAACCACAAGTAAATGCTAACTTGGGTATAAGAAATTTATATGAAAGATGTTGGAATACAATAGACCATTGAGAGGGGGGTGAATCAGTGGTATAACAATCTAGATTTACCAATAATTTGAATTCTTGTAAAAAATACTATGTGAAAATACCAAAGCACTTAGAAAACAAAAGAATCACATTAAATACATCATAACACAAGGATGTATGTAGAAAACCCTAAAAAGGAAAAAACCACTATGTGAAGAGTTGATTGGGTTCATTTGACCAATTCAACCTCACAAAAGAAGTTTATTACTATCATACTGTATGTCTCATTGACAAGGGTCTCACTGATTACACTTCTAAGAGGAACACCAATTCCTTAATCAGGAGCACCAACTCCAAACAAATCAGGAGCACCAACTCCAATCACAAAATAAGATAAATGGACAAAGTACTACTCTGTTTACAATGGCATCAAAAACATGTACACCTTCTGCAACATATAGTCACTAAACCTAAAACACATTTACATCAAAAACCCCCTTCAATTACATCCCTTGCAACACTCCTTGTATATTCATCTTATTACACTTACAATTTCATCCATACACCCTATTAAGATACAACATTCAGATATAATATATCAATAATGATTATATCTTCACTGAATAACCATTCTTTCATCACACCAACTCCCTTCTTCATCGCTTCAAAAATAGTTAACAATGACTGGTTAAAACAACTGCCTATTTGCAGTTATGAGGAACTGGCCATCAAAATAAACCTGTGGGTGATTACTGTTGCATGATTTAAATACCTCCATTGATCTTTCTCTTTCGAACCACAAAAAGATTAAATGAGAGCCATTGATTTGATTCTTTGTGCCTTTACATAGAATAGTGAAGGGAGGAGCCAGTTCTTACTAGGTTGAAGGGCTGGTCATTCTATGATGAAGGTGACTTAATTTATCACTTAAGTCACAAGTGACCGGTGATAACAAGTCACCGATGAATTAAAAAAAACATAGCTCATCACAACAACAACTTTTCTTTTAAGTCCTTATGGTTTTAGGAGGTCCTTAGGGTTTTAGGACTTTAGAGTTTAGGACTTTAAACTTTGTCAAACCCTAACATATGAATTAGATATCTGACAATCATGAAGTCTGCTCAACAATTCAAACAAAACCATGTGTTGCAAAGACTGCAACTTAAACTCTTATGCAGAGAATGACTACAAGGTAAGTTACAGAGCAATAAAGACATCATTATTTTGCAGGAGCAACCCTAATACACATTAGACATAAATTCATCCTAATAAGCTGTAATGGATTAGATATAGATTTGTTCTTGTAGGAAATACTCTAGAAGATAAAGACATGAACATGAATACCTCTAACATCAATGATAAAACAATGCCAACAAACTCACCCTTTGGCATTGATGTCAACATATACAACCATTTCACTTACCTTTGTAACAAATGCACATTGTAATCTCCCCCTATCTAACATTGTCATTTTTGGCAAACTGGTTGATCATTGGACACTAATGGTCATGTCATGTTGATGCCATAATATATATCATACTTGACTGCCCTGTCATCCTAATTGCCCTGAGCAAGTTATATTAAGTAATATTGTTATTGCTAACTATGTAACACACAGATCAATCATGCACTGATTATATACTAAAACTACTTGATTCAATACTGAAACATGTCATACTACTCTGTGATGCCATTGCACTTTGAGCTCTTACTCCCCCTTTGACATCAATGACAAAGGGTGATCCTAGGCACTATTGTCCTATAGTCATGTCACATTGTCACTAGCATATGCATACACTGTATATGACACTGAACCATCATACACAAACAATGATAAGTGTGTCATAAGAACATGGATCCAGACAGCCTCCAACACTGCATTGACATTGTCAATGGATACAAGCATTGTCGAATAGAGATTACACATACCAAGACACCAATACACTAAAAATAGGGGTTGTAAATCAACTACACTATTAATATGCCTGATATAAGGACAAAAAGTAAACTCATACTATCCTGACAGAAAGAGAAAATGCATCAACATACACGGTCCTAGTTTCAGAGATATAGAAATGAGATCATAATCTCACCCTGAGACTATACTAGAACCCTTGAGTTAGTGGATAGAAGAATGTCCTAGTTTCAGAGATATAGAAATGAGATCATAATCTCCCCCTGAGACTATACTGGAACCCTTGAGTTAGTGGATAGAAGAAAAAGAGAGAACACCCAACCTTTGTCTTAAGTCTTCAAAAACATCCTTGGCTAAAGGCTTGGTAAAAATATCTACCACTTGGTCTTTAGTAGAAACATAGTCTAGTGCAACTTCATTTGTTATGGCTTTCTCTCTAAAGAAGTGATATTTAATAGCAATATGCTTAGTTCTTGAGTGCATAACAGGATTTTAAGAAATGTTTATAGCACTAGTGTTATCACACAGAATTGAATCAGGCTTAGGCACTTCTTCCTTGATGACTTTAAGTGTTTGTACCATCCAAAAAACTTGGGTACAACATGAGGCAACAACAATGTATTTTGCTTCTACAGTTGACAAAGACACTGACTCTTGTTTCTTATTATGCCATGACACTAATCTGCCACCTAAGAAAAAGGCTCCACTACTAGTACTCTTCCTGTCATCAATGCACCTTGTCCAATCAACATCAGTATAGGAAAGTAATGTGAAGTCATTAGTTCTAGGATACCATAAACCCTAGTCTAATGTGCCTTTTAGTTATCTAAATATTTTTTTTCACTGCATTCACATGAGATTCTTTGGGAGATGATTGAAATATTTCTACCAAACACACTACCTACATGATGTTAGGCCTAGATGTTGTTAAATATAACATACTACCTATCATAGACTTGTACATAGTTTGATCTGCATCAGATGAATCATCAACCTTGCTCAACTTGTAACCGGTTATCATGGGAGTAGCGATTGGTTTGCATTCATCCATTTGAAACCTCTTAAGCATATCCTTTGCATACTTAGTTTGGGAAATGAATATACCTTTGTCAAGTTGTGAAACCTGCAATCCAAGGAAGAAGAACAACTCTCTAAGCATAGACATTTCAAATTATGATTTCATGAGGGTAGGAAAATCTTTACACATATCATCATCACTACTACCAAATATGATGTCATCCACATAAACTACAACAACTAGTAATTCCTCACCTTTTGATTTGAAATATAGATTTCCATCTACTCCACCTCTAGTGAATCCTTGCTCTTGAAAATACTTGTCCAACCAAGAGTACCATGCTCTAGGGGCCTACTTCAAACCATACAAGGAATTTTTTAATCTATAAACATAATGATGTCCTCCTTCACACTCAAAACCTTTAGGTTGTTCCATATAGACTTCTTCTTCTAGGTTCCCATTCATAAAAGCTGATTTCGCATCCATCTGGTACACTTTAAAGTTCTTATAGATAGAGAAGACTAAAAACATTCTTATGGCCTAAGTCTAGCCACAGGTGCAAATGTCTCAATACCTTCAACCCGAGAGTATCCTTTACAAACAAGTCTTGCTTTGTTTCTAACAACCTTACCATTTTCATCTAATTTGTTCCTACATACCCATTTGGCTCCAATGATATTCTTGTCTTCAGGCCTAGGAACTAGTTCCCAAGTTTTGTTCTCAATTTGACTTAGTTCTTCCTCCATGGCCTTGATCCAACACTCATTGTTGCTATCCTTAGTGTAATTTTTTTATTCTATTGCAAATAACAAGCAAACATTAGCTTGGTCATTTGATTTAGCAAGTCTTCTTCTAGTTTGTACTACTGCATCTTTGTTCTCAATAATCTGCTCTTTAAGATGATCTCTTTGTATAGTTCTTGAGGGAGTCTTTACCATAGTTTCAATAGGTTTTTCAAGATTCAACTCTTCTTTTGGAACTTCTACTTCTTTTTGGATTTAGATTCCTCTTCAACATCTTCTAACTGTTGTTTGTCATGCTGCCACTATTCATCAACTTTGACATTAGTACTTTCAACAATTTTTTTTAGCCTCTTATTGAAACATTTGTATGCTTTTCTATGAGTGGAATATCCAAGGAATATTCCTTCATCACACCTAGACTCAAAGCTACCCAAGCCTTCTTCATCCTTCTTAATATAACATTTGCTACAAAATATATTAAAATATCTAACAGAGGTTGATTGACCATACCATAGTTCATAAGGGGTATACTTGGAATTGACTCTTAATTAAACTCTGTTCAGGGTGTATACAGATGTATGGATGTAAAGTACTCAAACCATCATAGAAGTAAAATGAAGTAAATAATCCACTTAAATACAACATCTCAGTAAAAGATAAATTTCATAAATATGAATCAATAAAAGTTATTAAATCTTACAAAATCTCGTGCTCAATCTAGGTGATAGCACTATATATAATATACAAAGTCCATTGGAATTCATGCCATAATTCATCCAATTACAAGTTACAGTAAATATGTACAACTAGTATAATAAATCAAAACACTCTCCAGTCGCCATGAACCCACATGGTTCTCCTGCTAGCCGAGAGATGGGAACATGGCTCAGGTGCTTTTCCACCCAACCATGAAGTAATTACACTTCCCTAGATCCCTTGATAACACGAAGGAAACCCAGCCCTACACGAAATGTCTAGCTACTTGGCAGGAGGGAACACTCGATGCAACCTAATGTCAAATGTGCAATTCTAAATAATAAAATGCAGATTATCTCACAACAGGATGTGGCAAAGATATATCAATAAAGTTTTTCTAGACAAAATATTCATCTTTTTCAATGACTACTCATTTAGATCTAAACATTTAAATAAAATAGTTACTAGTTCAATTCCTGAAAAGAGGAAAAGCCATCTCTGATAATCCACATTTGGTATCCTAGCCCAAAAGTAACCCAAACATTCCTAGATAAAAATCTACTTTCTTTCCCCAATAAATAAGTAAAATAAGAAAAATAAAAAGACAATCTCTAATTCCCTTTCCAAAGCATCACTTAGAAAACACATGTTCAAGCATAATAAAGAAGAACATCATTCGTTCAAGTAATTATAAATAGATTTTCTATATTTTAGTTTTATTATCTAATCTTATTTTATTGTTTCATAGTTTGTAGAAAACTAATTTTAACTACTTCCTATCCATCTCCATTTAATTCAAGAAAATAGTTTAGAATAAAGACATAATATGAGTTTAGAATAGTTTTCACACCAAATAAACATAGGTAATAATCAAAAATCAAATTGTCTCTATTCTGAGGATTAATATAATTGTTTTAAAGAGTGTTTAAATGAAGCTAAAGAAGCAAATCATTCAAGCTACAGAAAGCAACGTATGTCTACTACAGGATCTAGTAAAAAGGCAATAGTCATAAAATAATGCTACAAGAAATTAAAGTTGGACTACAGGAACTTCTGTGAAGTCTATTACTATGATAAAAATAGGTAGAAAGACAACTACAGAAATAAATAACTAGTTGTGATAGGAATTAAGCTATAGAATGCACAAACAGTCTGTTGTCTAACTAGTGACAGGAACTATGTAGGTATGAACAAAAATAACAATAAAAGGACAACTAATAAGCTACAGGAAAAATGATCAAGTTATAGGTAATGTTGTTTATTTGCAGGCTAAAAATTGGCAAGCCCTCGGTCAGCAAGAAGAATAGATTGATCAAATATACTAGCCATCATGGTTTTAAAGGTCAATCTTCAATCAAAATGTAGAGGAACAATACAACAGGCAAAAGCTATTAATTTCAACGACCCAAGGATAAATTTATAAGTTCAAAAATCTAATTTTTAGGCAGTCATATAGTAGGTCATTAGCTACAACCAAGCTTCTCCAAAACAAACCTCCAAGACAAGAACAAGCCAACGCAAGGTAAGGAGGTCGATCCCAAAAGCATAAAATAGAGGAAAAGAATGCAGGTCCACTAGTAGAAATATGACAAGTAAATGACCAGGTGACTAAAACTTTTAGTCGTGTGACCAAATTTTTTGCAACATGGCTATAAATGACTAATTTGGTCATCGGGCAAAAAACACAACTAAATAATTGGTCAAACAAATAAAAATGACTAAATAAGTGATTATTACTCCTCTATTAATTTTTCTTTCCAATTTTATCATAATACTATGGTAGATCTTAGTATAAGTAAACTATATTAAAATCAAATATATTTTTCAATATGATCTAGTACATTGTGCATACTTATGAAGAAATTTGTTTGGTTTTCTTAGAAAAATATGAGATATATTGGATTTGTCAACTAAAATTCAATCAATTAGTAGTTGTGAGGCCCAACCTCATTGTAAGTCTAATTTATTTTGTGATCACAATTGCTTAATTCATTATCAACATTATATGTTGATCCCTAGATACTAGATGGATTCATATGCTAAGACTAGATTAGATGTGTAGATATTTGTCTACTATTTGCATATATATGTTCCTAGAAATAATTTATTATATCTTGGGTCCATGCTTTCTTTATGTCATTGCTTTATTTCAGGGTATTGCTAGGACTCATATTTATATCCCACTGATATTCATCACTTTTGCCGATGTCTTTTGTCTTTGGTAGTTTCATCTAGGGCTTAAATTTGATGGCCATATAATTGTATTTAATCATTTTTGCCATAAAATACAATCAATATTTTCAATGAAAAATTGTTAAAATTTATATAAAATTATGATTATATATATATGGTTTATAGATAATTTTTCTTTTACTATGGTATGTCATAGTATTTTAAGGGTACTGTTCAATGGATAATTGTCATAAAAAATTTGCTTGACAAGCAGGGTCAACCGTCAAAGCCTTGGTTTCCTTGTTGTATCGGTGAGACACTCTCTTTTGTCAGCCCAATATCCCTATGTCTTCCCGAAACCACTTAAGATTCATAATGTGTTTAGGGTGTATGGGGGGAACTTTGTTTTGGCGGGAGAAGGGAAGATCCATTTGAAGATGAGCGAAGAGAAGGTGAAGATTCATTCGAAGTTGACGGTTGTGCCCAGCAAGGCAATGGTGCTAGGAAAATGTTACTGGTTGTCGAACCTGGATCATATGATGTGCTTGCACAATGTCCGACTGGTTTATTACTACAACGAGTTTAACAACAAAGAAATCTCTGATCTTGTCATGGCCTTGAAAATGTCTCTGTCGGCCATTCTTTCTAGCTACTCGGCACTCTACGGAAGGTTACAAGTGTGAGATGACAGCAACTGGGAGATCAAGTGCACCAATGCTGGAGTTAGGGTTTTGGAGGCCATAGTCGATACAACACTTGAAAACTGGCTTCAAACTGCCAATAGATTTGTTGAGTTAAAGCTCTACCATTGGGAGGACATTGGCTCCTATCTCTATATTTCCTCATTTGTCTATGTCCAAGTCAGTTATATCTCTTTGCTTCTACTTTTACAAGTTGTTTCATTAAAGAATCCTCAACCCTTTCTTATTTTTCCTCAAAACCCTAACCGCCATGTCTTCTCTCACCGATATGCTCAAGTGTCACTAATATACTATTGTTGGGCTATCGGTAGGGTGATGGAATATGTCCGGCCAATGTATGATGCTTCCCTCGATATGTAAATAACTACTTTGCTTCATCGGTCTATCAGTGGGACCGTGTTAGGAGTCTGCCCGACGCATTGTTGTCTTGCCGATGGTATATACCTATTAATTTACTGTTATCAGTCCATCGGGGAGACCATGATGAGGGTTCCATCAAAGTGGTATTGTCTCACCTATATGTCTTAGAAAGATCAGCGGTATATGTTTCTTAAAGAAATGCCTCAAAGAAATGTAGTGTCATGGAATGCCATGATTGTAGGATATGTTCAACATGGCTTTGCTAAAAAGGCCTTAGAAACTTTTCAGTAGGGTATCGGCATCCATCAAAGCATAATTGAAAGTGGATTTGTTAGATGATGTAGTTACAAGTGTCACTTCTGATCACCATGGCCTTTACAAGAACTTATGTACAAAAGTTAATAAAGAAGAATTTATGCAAAAATCTCTCTTGAATAAGTAAAAATTGTGATTAATTTTCTTTGCAGCTTGTATTGTGTGGATGAGATTTCAAGTTCCTTATAGTTTCCTATGGATTTAGAAACTTTCAAGAAAATGTAATTGGCAGGTGTAAAACCAGACTCTATAACCTTTGCCAGCATCTCCAACCTATGCAAAAATGGGAGCATTGGAACATGATATAGATATCCATTAAAGAAAGGGTTTTTTTGTTAGATGTTGTAGGTGTAGGTGCCTTGGTCAACATGCATACAAAATTTAGAAGCATAGACAATGCATGTGAATAGTTTGACAAAATTCCTAAAAGAAATATTATGAGAACAATTAATTTGCTTTGCCAAGGCATCTATGAGGCCTAAATGAGTAAAAATATCTGATCTTATGCCAAATACAATATCCTGTGTAAACATATTTTTTAAACATTTAGCAAGGGATGCACATAGTTGTTTTCAGTTATAATTTTTAATTTAGTGGAATGTTGCATTTCATGGAACTATTCCTCGTTGTGTACATTGTACTAAGTTGGCACTAGCAACCCACAACATTTATTGCAGTCAATAGAATTTATTACACTCAAACACAGAAGTTATATTACTACCATTTATTCTAGTCAAAAGCATTGAAATTGAATCAAAGACTGACCCTTCTAATGTCACAACCCCATTTTGCCTATGTTGGCCTTTTTTATAACACAAAATACATGTACATGTGATTGTTCATAATCACATCAAGTAGACCTCATCCTACAGATTTGTTGATGTATGATTTGATAATGGCCTTCACTAAAGGATCTCAAATAGCCAAATAGTGTGATGTTTGACAGCAATGTCATTTCTTTCATGCAACCCCTAACATAACTGATAAATTATTTTGCAACTTGGACCTTCATTTTTTATAAGTTTGTGTATACACCTAAAATTGACTCGGGTCGAATTAAGTAAATATTTTAATATTTATCTTAATTCCTATTTTCTTCTGTCAATTAAATAAATATTATAAATTTATTTAATTGGCTCATTATCCCATAAATTAAATAAAGTCATTTTATTTAATTAAATTCCCTAAATTCTTCTTATGTCTCACATCAATTAAATTCCCTAAATTCTTCTAATGTCTAAAGTCCAAAATCCACCTCATCAATCCACCTCATCTCTTCCACCTCACCATGTTGCACATATAATTAAATATTCTTAATATTTAATTAGCTAATATCCTCCATTTTCCAAAATAAATCTTTAATTCAATTATTCTCCACCAAATTGAATATTTAATTCAATGTTCCCCACTAGCCTCCAACAATTGAATATTTAATTCAATGTTCCCCACTAGCCTCCAACAATTGAATATTTAATTCAATGTTCCCCACTATCCTCCACAAATTGAATATTTAATTCAGTTGTCATAATCCACTATTCTCAAATAAAGAATCTTTAATTCACCCATTATGAATTAAAGATTCACTTTTATTCCTAGTCATTGATCTCATCCTTTGATCCTCACCCTCCATTCTATTTTCAAAAAATCTATAAATAGAACCCTCTTCTAAGCCATTTAAGAGGAACTTCATTTTGCACAATCATTATACCCAAATTTCTCTTCTTCTCTCTATTTCTAAGTATCCTCCATTTTCATGTGTTTGAAGCTCACATTCAACACAAACAGGTATTCAAAGCCATTCTTCCTTTCTCATCTCCAAACAAACAAGCAAGCAAGGAAAGCTTCTGAGGGCTTCACAAGCAAGATCAAAGCAAGATAGGCAAACAATGGAAAACGATAGGTAAAAGGGGTTTGTAAGTATTTCTATTTGTTTTGGTTTGATTCCTCTTTGCTTTCAACTTCTATTGGTGTTTGGGATTTATATGTTTTCATGTATTTGAACTAACCCACATTCTCCCCCTCACATTTTGGCACCCACTGTGGGGCCCTTGCCCCTTTACTAATCAAAAAAGCTAGTGTTTTTAGTTGCAGGTCCGTGCAGGTGAAGAATAGGTCTCTGTCAGCCGTGTTGCGCATTTGTCTTCCATAGTTGTGCATTTATCCTCCACAGTCGCGCATATGACAATATTGCACATTTAAACTCCATAGTTGCGCATTCACACTCCACAGTTGCGCATTCACACTCCACAGTTGCGCATATGACAGTGTTGTGCATTTACCTCACAGATTCGCTCATATGACAATATTGCACATTTGACCTAATCTGTTGCGCATTCAGTCTCTGAAATTGTGCATCTGATTTTAACTGTGGCACCTAAGCTGAGTTTGTGCATATACTCTATGTAATTGCACATCCGATGTAGTTGCACATTTACCCTATATCGTTGCGCATATGTTCTGTCAAACTGTGCATATGCTCTTATTGCGCCTGTACCTCTGAGACTTGTGCATTTGCTATCTATCTTTGCACATTTATTTAAAAGTCGCATACACTCCCTGTTTCTGCGCATTCAGGCTGCAGTGTTGCACATCTGTATTCTATTTTTGGTGTACAGTTTTTTGTGGATTTTGCATATTGAACTAATGTCTGTTTTGCAGGGGTAGTGGCTGGATTAGATCATTTAGCTGCTTTTGTCTAGTTCACTTAGACTAACTAGGGGTGAAAGTAACAAATGCATTTCATGACAAAACTACACATAGTCCCTAACTAGTAAGGAAGTAATTGGACCAAATTTCTATCTTGCATTGTGAATTTATTTTCTAGTTTAATCACTACTATTTTCTACAAACAAAAAATGAACAATGCTATGATTAATCACTTTCAAAGTTAACAAACGGGAAATGAACAATGCTATGATTAATCACTTTTCAAGTTAACAATTGTGTGAGTGCACAAGTAGATTAACTCATTTAGTTTTTCTATTTTTAACTAGGTTGGGTGAACCACTGTTCTCTGTGCTTGCGAATGATAATAGGCTTATGCTTTCCCCTTAACTAGGTGATCAAAGTGTCAAACTTGTCATTCTTTTTGTCAAACCTTTAGGGGGGCCTACCCTTGGATGCATGCTTGTCCAAGTGGGAACTACCCTGAGTGGTAATAGGCTAAAGCCAAGCCCTACTAAGCCACTTAAAATAAATTGTGCTTGGGGTGAAAACCTCAAGCAATGAGTGCTGCTGTGTTACACCGATGGCCAACCTCCCCATAAACCCTCATAGGCACAACCCTGTGAGGCTGGGAGACTCCATAATGGAGAGTAGTGCTGCCGCATGTGTAACCACTCGAACGGTTGCCCTATCTAAGAACCAATTATATAGCAAACCAAAAACCCCTATTTGTTGATGCAAAGGGCGGAGCCCTTGAAGTAGCCTCGATTCAAGTGACTCTTAGTAGAGGTAGCAGGGACAATCCTAAGGTTCGGTGTGGGTCTGAGCCTAAAGAAACCTGGATCTGGTATGCGTGAGAAGTGACTACCGTGGAGGGGAGCCGGTGCTACCAGATCCTAGAGCTACACACTTTGAGTGGCACAGCTAGAGGATTCAACAAATATTGTCACATCCAGCCTAGGTTGTATTTGTCTGAGTCAAAATAGTCCAAAAAAACATAAAAAATATATAAAAAGATAAAAATCATGGAAAACTTCTATGTGTTTGCTGTGCTTTTGCCATAATTGAATATCAACCTCACAAGAAACATCAAGTTTTTCAAACCAAAAACACTGAAAAATCTTGAAAACTATCCAAAATTTTCAAGATTCTGAGAAAACACAAACAAAAGGCCATATTTGCGCATATACACTGACTTTTTGTGCATTTGAACTGACTTCTTGTGAATTTGACAGTATTGCGCATATATACCCTGTGTTTGCACATCCAACTTAACCAGTATTGCGCATTCATATCGACTGGTTGCGCATTTAAACCAGAGAGAAAAAACCATATCTTCCAAAGAGAAAAATTTGTCAATACTTTTCAAAAAACTAGTTCAAACCTGTTCTAGTTCTCAAAATTTGATTAAAGACCTTGCGAGATCATCCATTTCTCCCTTTTCTGCACCATAGCTATTAGTTCATGTGAAATTGCACCACTTTCTCCCAAATTTACAACAAGGGTATAGTCAAGTTTAACTTGATCAAAATCAAATTTCAAACAAGACCTAGTGAGTCTCCAAGTATCAAGGATTCCTTATCCTTCCCTATCGAAACTCCACTAGTGGATTGTGCGAAGGCTAGTCAACGTCAAGTAACGGATTCCTAACATCCTAGCTTTTGACTATCACTTTTGTATACCCACCTTGTTTGACACCACCTAGATCTAAGAGGAACCTTGCTAAAACCTTGTTCCGTCATAGCACCGTGCTCAAAAGTTTCCAAATCTCACCTCATCCCATCTCTTTACCACATTGCATGGTCTTGAAAAGATTACAAAAACAAAAATAGGTAGAAATGATCAAGAAAAGTATTTTTGACAGTCACAAAAGTGACGAAGAACCTTCCATGGAAGAGATCCTCAAAATGCAACATGACACAAAATTTCAACGTTTATTAGACGGAGTACTTGCACAAGACCCTACAAAATTCTTCTTACACCTAGCAAGCCTAGGGGTAAAACTTCCCAAAGATTATAATGTAGAGGCTCTAAGGGAAACTGACGAAGAAAGAAACCCCAAAGGGAGTAGACAAGATGAAGTACCCATGAATAAGAGCAAAGAAACAAGTGACTCTTTGGATGGCCTCAGTCTGATGAACCAAAAAGTTGAAACTCTCCAACAACAAATTTTAGACATGGAAAGGGGAACCTCGACAACACATTACACCCTAGAGGATATTGCACCATATCCTTTTGATAGGACATTAGTCATGATACCTTTTCCCTCGAGATTTGAAGTACCTAAGTTTGACAAATATCGAGGAAAAGGTGACCCAAGGGATCATGTTAGGGAATTCAATGCCGCTTGTCTGGAGGTCGCACATAATGACACATATCTTATGCGACTTTTTCCTAGAAGCTTAGGAGGATAGGCCATGGAGTGGTTCTCTAGATTGCCACCCGGCATAAAAATTTTCAATGAACTTATAGATAAATTTGTCACCCATTTTTCCTACAATATTGAGCATGACACCTCAATATTGGACCTCTGTAACACTAAACAGAAAGTGGGAGAATCTTTTGCCGCCTTCTTACAGAGATGGAGACAACTGGCAAGCAAGTGCCCTCACAAAATGCTGGAAAGACAAATGTTAGAGATGTTTGTTCACAACCTACAAATAGATCTAAGCTACCAAGTTCAAATCCAATGTCCTACTTCATTTAGCAAGGTCATTGAGGTGGGCCTCATCATAGAGAAATCCCTACTCACAAAAGGTCAGATCAAACACTATAAGGACACTCCTAACACCTATGCCAATAATGATAAACCTAGGTTTTGGACAAAGAACAAAAACATTGTGAATGACGGGGTAGTAGATGCCAAAAATGTGGCACCTAAACAACCAATTTTTAACCTGTCAACACCCTGAAACAACCCCACACAAGACAAACCAACAAATACCCAATCTAGGTTCACCAACTTTTGACCTAAAAGAACGTTCACGCCTTTGGATGAATCACTAGAAACTGTACTACGGAAGGTGATCGCAAACAATCTCATAACACTTCCCTCAGCACGGGAGTACGAACCAAAGGTCAAACCCCACTGGTGGAATGAAAATGATTTCTGCGAATACCATCGAAACAGGGGGCACAAGACTAATGATTGTATTACACTCAAGCATACAATCCAAGACCTAATAGAGCAGAACAAGATATTTGTTAAAGGGCATACCTCTAATAACGAACATCAAGCATTCAAGGATCCTCTTCCCAATTACAAGCAAGCAGGACCTTCTAACAGAAACAATAATGGCTCTAACAACGCAAACTACACAAACATTAGCTATGACTACGCTGTTAACCATATCCATGAAAGTGGTTCACATATCAATGTGATCACTATAAACAAAGACCTAGATTGTAACATTACTACCCATAGTAACAAAGTTAGCCTTAGAGGAGCCTCCGCTCCTCTAACCCACCAATACAATATCGTGGATCAACTCCACAAAACACTGGCACATATCTCCATATTGGAACTGCTGCGTCTGTCTCCTTCCCATAGGACCATACTCGATAAAGCCTTAGTAGAAGCCTCAGTTCCCACAAATCTAGCTAAAGAGAAATTCCAAACTATGGTAGGTCACATCACCTCACCACCTTCCTTATCATTCACTGAGTAGGATGATATGTCTATCACACAACCCCATAATGCCTCCCTCCATATCGAAACCTTCATACACAAACATAAAATCAAAAGAGTCCTAATAGATGGAGGGGCTGGTCTGAATATTTGTACATTAAAGCTAATCCTTACATTGGGGTTTTTAGAGAAGGCTATAGATCGAAAAAGGAGAATCACTATCACAGCATATGATGAGAAAGAGAGAATGACCAAAGGAATTGTGATTCTACCAATCAAAGTGGGCCCCCTAGTAAAAGATGTAGCTTGTCAAGCCCTAGACAAGGATCTGGCATACAACATTCTTCTCGGCAAACCATGGATACACGCTCTAAAAGTAGTACCTTCCACCTACTACCAATGCATCAAGTTCCCACATGAAGGGCAAGAGATCACCATCCAAGGTGACCCTAACCCCTTTCAATACTGCAAATCTATTTAGCCAAAGCCTGAAGTAGTGATCCCAACCAACCGAGCTTCTACTGCCTCTTTATCTCATGTAGAACTAGCTACACTTGCTTCCTCTTCAAGAGCAGCTCAACTAAGACTCCAACTCAAAGATCATGGCCTGGGTAAGTACATGGCCTCCTGATCCCTCTGTTTGGCACAACTACCTCTATCTCCTAGATCCCATGGGAGATCCATACTAAGAACACCAAATGCAAAGAAGATCACTAAAGGGCCATTTATAAAATGGGGAAGCCTAGAGGATGAGAGTGAGGAAAGAGATATCCTGCAATGGCTATACAAGGATGAAGGTAGTTCCTCAACATTACAGGACCACCCCACCATACAAACAACACAATATGGTCAAGGTTCTCACATACTAAAGAGAATGGGGTATGAAGGACGGGGTCCACTGGATTCAAGCAGGGATGGCATCACTAAACCCATCCAACCTCATACCCTGGCAGCCTGAGACACTATAGGGCTAGGATACATGGGAACATCAAAAGACACCAAGACCAACATCAACAAAGACCAACAAACAGAAGCAGCTACTAGCAATCTGATTGCACACATTCAGAGAATGCAGATGTGGAGCGATACTGATTCTAATGAGTATGAGTGGGATAGCCTCTCTGAGCTATCTTGTGATGAAAAAGATATTGATGTGGTCCACGAGTATGACCCGACCTCCGCAACTAACGGACAAAGTCAAAGGGCTAGGACACTAGAGTCTGTACCACACGATAACCATAGTGAAAATCACGAGGAAGGAATGAGTCCACTCTTGACAGATCCACTAATAGAGAGTACCATCGCAGACATTGTCCGCTCCTTCAATAACTCTGTCCTAACCATCAACGCTACTGAGCCAGACCAACCTAATGACCCCTTACCTTTGGTACACCCTACACTTATCAACTAGGACCTAGAAGGTATCACCCTTGAACTAGACACCTTCAAAAATGATGACGCAATCATTGATTACCTTGAGCTTAGAGATCACATACCTACAGGCGACCACAGAGTTGGCTATGCTATTGAACTCAACGAGAAGGCCTATTTTGGAGAGAGTGCCAAGCCTTTCAGTCATAAAAACATCAAAATAAAAGAACAATCTAACGGTGAAAACTGCTCCGCGGAAGTGTTAGATCATCAAAATAGTAAAAACAAAGATGCATCCAATGGCGAAAACCTCTCTGAGGCACTGAAAGATGGAAGCCTTGACCCTCTCCTTAATCTTACACATTACAAGAGATCGTTGATATTGATAGAACCAGCAGAACCTACCAATGTCAACACAGAGGATGAGCCCAGGATGATCTACATGGCAAAGGCCCTCACAGCACCTAAAAAATTAGCATTTACAGATTTCTTCAAAAGAAAGCAAGTCAACTTCACGTGGACATACACTGACATGCCAGGGCTTGATCCAAATCTCATCATGCATCACTTATCTTTAGCCCCAGGAGCTAAGCCTGTTAAACAAAAGCTCAGAAACATGCATCCGCATGTGGCTCTGATGGTGAAGGAAGAACTGAAGAAACTGCTAGATGTCAGGTTTATCAAGCCCATAGATTATCCTAAATGGGTTTCAAATATCATACTAGTGGCTAAACCAGATGGTAGGGTCAGAATTTGTAGTGACTTTAGGGACCTAAACAAAGCTTGTCTGAAGGATGACTTCCCCTTGCCCAACATCGACATGATTGTAGATCTCACAGTAGGTCATACCATGCTTTCACTTATGGATGGTTTCTCAGGATATAACCAGATAAAGATTGCACCAGAAGACCAACACAAAATTGCATTTACATGTCCTTGGGGCACCTACTATTGGTGCGTCATGCCATTCAGTCTGAAAAATGCTGGGGAAACATATCAGAGAGCCATGACAATGATCTTCCATGATATGATGCATACTATAATGGAAGACTATGTTGATGACATTCTAGCAAAGTCTCTCACAAGAGAAGGGCATTAGCAGTACTAGACAAGATCTTTAACAGACTGGAATGGTTCAATGTGCGACTTAATCCAAAAAAGTGTGTGTTCGGGGTTACATCAGGAAAACTACTAGTCTACATAGTATCTACAAATGGTATCGAAGTTGATCCCACTAAGGTGAAGGCCATAATGGAGATGCCACCTCCTAAAAATTTGACTCAATTGAGATCCCTACAGGGCAAACTACAGTCTATTAGATGGTTCATTCCCAACTAGCAGATAAGTGCCACCCAATCTCTCATCTGCTACACAAAAATGTATCCTTCAAATGGAACGAGTCATGCGAGCAGGCTTTTCAACAGCTAAAGGAATACCTAATGAAGCCACCAGTATTAATGCCACCAATTTAGGGCAGGCCTCTATTACTATATATCTCAGCTACACCAACGGCTCTAGGAGCTCTCCTAGCTCAACAGAACTATGATGGAAGAGAATAGGCTATCTACTACATTAGTCGAACACTCATCGGATACGAGTTGCAATACACACCAATAGAAAGAGCATGTCTAGCTGTTGTATTTGCCTCGCAAAAATGGAGACATTACATGTTGTCACACTCTATTAAACTAGTGGCAAAGATTGACCCACTGAAATACTTACTCAAGAAGGTGGCCTTAACAAGTAGATTATCAAAATGGGTCATGCTTCTCAGTGAGTTTGACATAGAATATGTGGATAGAAAAGCGATTAAAGGACAAGTGCTTGCGGATCAACTAGCAGAGGCACCTTTAACAGATGACAACCCCATAAGCTCTGAATTTCCAGATGAGTCTATCTTCTATGTCAACATAGCAAACTAGAAAATGTACTTTGATGGCTCCTACACTCAGCATGGATCGGAGGTAGGTATCTTGTTGATCACACCTAATGGCAACACTATTCCAAAGTCATTTAGATTAATGTTTCCTTGCACTAACAATGTAGCAGAATATGAGGCTCTAGTCATTGACATCAAGCTAGCAGTTGAGTGGAACATCAAGGAACTTCAAGTCTATGGTAACTCACAACTGGTCATCAACCAAGTAAATGACAACTACCAAATGAAGGATGAGAAATTGATTCCTTATAAACGCATGGTAGATGACTTCAGGAGTATTTTGCCAAGATATCATTTGAATAGATACCAAGGATCGAGAATAAAGCTGCAAATGCAATGGCTACAATCACATCTCTTCTCGACATTCCAGGTAATCAAACATGATATGAGTTCTTAGTAGAGCCAGTCTCTTGTCCTGCTTATGACACTCCAGATTCCCATATCATATGCCACATCATAGGAACCGATTCCCCTCTCTATGGTAAAACATTTGCCTATCTAAAAGAGATTACACTCCCACCTGACCTCTCCCATAACCAAAAAAGAACCTTCATCTGGTAGGCATCCTGGTATGCCATCATCACTAACACCCTGTATCACCGAGGTCTCGATGGTACTCTCCTTAGGTGTCTAGATAGAGAGGAATATCAAACTACCCTGAGCGAGATACATGATGGTATATGTGGGACCCATTCTAGTGGCTCTACCCTAGCCAAGAAACTCATGCGCATGGGGTATTACTAGCTGACCATGGAACAAGACTCTTATCAGTTCGTCAAGAAGTGCAAGAAATGCCAGATCCGCAGGAACTTGATACATGCATCAGCGCAGGAGCTACAGCCATTGAGAACTCCTTGGCCGTTCTATCAGTGGGGACTCGACTTAGTGGGCAAGATTCACCCCCCTTCATCCAGTGGACACAAGTTCATACTCACTGCCACTAAATACTTCACGAAGTGGATTGAAGCTGTGCTCTTAGCCAACATCATCGGCAAACAAATTGCCTCATTCATCTTAAACTATATCATTTATCGCTATGGTATCCCTTCGTCCATTATCACAGATAATGGACGACCCTTCAAAAATCAGGATGTCAGGGAACTCTGTGACAAATTCCACATCCAACACCACTTTTCCACTCTGTATTACCCCCAAGGCAACGGTCAGGCAGATGCATCAAAAAAAACCATACTAAAAATACTGAAAAAGACTGTCAATGATGTCAGCCGTGATTGGCATGTTCAACTAAATCTTGCACTGTGGGCCCACCGCACAAGCATCCCCACACCCACAGGTGCAACACCATACTCCCTGGTCTATGGAGCTGAAGCCATCTTGCCCATTGAAGTTGAGATCTCATCCTTGCGAGTGTCGTTAAGAGGCCTCATCTCCGATAAAGAATACAGAGTCACTAGACTGCAAGAGTTAGAACTACTGGAAGAAAGAAGGCAACAGCCCTTTACCCACCTAAAAGCATATCAGCGAAGAATGTCCACAAGCTACAATCATAAGGTAAAGCCCTGAGTCTTCCAAGTTGGTGATCTCATCCTCAGAGAGAACCCCAGAAATCAGCCAGATAGAGAAAAGAAAGGAAATTTTGAACCCAACTGGTTAGGTCCTTATGTCGTCATTACAGCCTATGGATCGGGGGCATATCAATTGGCCACATCTGAAGGTGAACTATTTGACGATCCTATCAACAGCATGCATCTTCACAAGTTCTACGCCTAAAAACCCCGATGTAAGGGAGTCCTGAAAAAAATCAAAAAATTGAAAAAGTGATTAAAAAACAAAACAAAAAGATCAAAAAAATAGAAAAATGACAAAAGGATAGGTACCATGATGAAAACTTGGCAAACAGGTGTCATGTGTACTTTTGGCTACACGTGAAAATAAAAGTAAGTGGTGAAAACCTGGTAAACAAGCACTATCTGTGACAAACCACTCTCTCCATCTATGCTGACTCTATTGACTCTTGTCTCCATCACACCAAACTAGTCCATCCATGGTCCAAGTCCTGAACTATGTCACCTCTGAGCTATCACATAGGTAAGGCCATTATTAATGCACCCCCAAGGTTCCACTGTCCCGTCAGTCCCATATCTGGCCTTCCTAGCTATCCAAGTCCATACCACTTCTACAGATCCACCATCACCTAGGTCTTAGGTCCATCAGGGTTCACCCCGAACTACGTTGCCTCTGCATCATCATGTAGGCAAGGCCATTTAGCAATGAGCCCCTGAGGCACTAGGTCAATCCCTTAGGGTATGTCTCTCCACATCTGTTGTCATCTCACCCATACTAAATTGATCCTGGTCTAAACTGGGGGCAACTCCTTGACCTAGTTGCGGATTTGGATTCTTGAATGCCATCATTCTAAAAGGAGATCCTAATAAAGGATTGTGATACTTTCACTAGACACCTAGAACAAAGTTCTCGACATATAACATCAACCTGTCCAAAACAAAAACAAAGCAAGCGCACCATACCGAAACACTCAAAACAATTCCATCTCAATTATGGCAAAAAGACACATCTAATGCAAGAACGTTTTGTTAACAGGTTAACTTGCAAGGTCTTGAATTTTCGTCAATTATGTCTTCCTATGCTACTCAAGGATGCCAACAGCTAGAGATGCTATGATGGGGACATAATTTTTCTTTGTCTACTGCTTGTGGATTAAACTCTAGTAATGTGATGACTTATGTCTAAAGACGTGATCCGCAAAAGATCATCGAGGACTTCGAGGTCTAAACATGAAAAGGGGCAATCCTTGTCTGTTAAAATGCAAGAAGTGCTCAGGTCATCTAGATTCAAGTTTGGCTAGATTGTATCAACTTGCTCTATCAAAATCCAAGTAAGGGATACTCAGGACATCTAGGTCTAAATATACCTAGATGCTTGTATTCTCTTACCACATTTCAAAAAACAAAAAATACCAAAAAGTGCCTGATGATGAAAGCAAAAGACTTGCAAAGATGACAAATCCATATCCGCATCTGTCTCATATCCAGCAACTCCATATCATCCACACAATAATGCAAACCCTGCAGTATATCAAAATGAAAGTCAGTATTTCTCCATGTCTTCTTCTATTTCTGCTCGTCTATATCATCCCTGTGTCGATTGAGTACACCTGGACATATCAAACACATAGCATATAAGGTGCATATCACATCACATGAGATAGTCATTCGCATGATTACATCATTTGCATACATAATAAGTCCATGAGATCAATTTCCATACATTTTAGATCATCCATATACATTGTGCATCCATACATCATATCAAATGAAAATTAAAAACATAGGTCCCATACATATCGAACTGAATAACCATATCCATACACATGAGCATTTGCATAACTCAAAAGCATTCTAAAACATCCATCTAGTATGCATCACATATAAAACATCATAAAATAGCGTGCATCCATAGCATATAAACATCCACGCATCATACATATAGCCCATGCATATAGATCAAGGAAACAACAACATCATCGCATAAACACATGTCCAAGTGTACAATATATCAAGATCTCTATCCAATCTCAGAGCCATATCATAAATGTATACAACATATAACAACTGGTGATACATGTCTCAGAAAATAATAAGTACATATGTCGGCTATCTCAGCCATCTGTCAAAAAAATGTACTACAATGCGATCAAAACTGGTACAAGTATCTGGCTTTGACTAACTCTACCATCGAGGAACATGGCTCCTAGAACTAGCCTCTCCTCTATCCACCCCTGATGGTGGGGGGCCCCTCACTGAGCCAACAGACCGAGACCCACCTGCTCTCTGCACTGCCTCTGACTGGCTCCGGAAGCTCGAGGCTCTTTGACTCGCTGGCACAGCACTGTGATATAAGCCCCGGTAATACTGTGTTTATGCCTGAGATCTAGTAAGATCACTCAATAACTAAGCTACATGGGCCTATGACTGCTATACTTGTGCCACCAAGAAACTAGAGGTCCCATCGGTACCCATGGCCATCACGGCTGCATCCCGCTCTACCCTCATAGCCCGCATGCTAGCTAAGGTTGCATCTCTCTCCCGGCTCACCTTAGATATCTGAGTCGCATCTGCCTCTCACCGTGACTCCGCAGCTCTCAGATGAGCCCTCAACTACCTAATCTGGGTCTATAAAGAAACCAGAACCTGCTGCTGCACATCAAGCTGTGGAGCCTACTCAGCCTAACCCACCTGCTGTGCTGGCACTTGTCCATGTATCAGTTGTGCCACTTGCTAAGGTGGCGGCATCTGTCTCTGTGCTATCTCTAGCTGCACCGGCACCTAGACCTCTGCCTGTCCCACTCCCTGTTGCCCCACGAGACCCTCTCTGATTCTCTACCTCTGTCTCTGTCTCCCATCATCTCCCTAATCTCTCCTCCTCCTCTGCCGTCCACCCCTCCCCCTGCAAGCTCCACCCCCTCCATCTAAGTCACCCTCATCTATATGAGGTGCTATCTCTCCAGGACCTGAGTAGCAAGGAAATGGATGTGCTGCAAACCACTCCTTGTAGTCTGGCATCATTCCAGCATCTACTATCTCTCTCCGCATCGGCTAGGCTACATAAGGAATCTACTGAAAATCGGTCAATGCCTCCTCATAGGATGCCACAAGACCCCACCTATACCACTCGACATATGTCCTAGCAAAACAGGCCTCTCCCTGCGTTCTCCCCTGCACACGGCCAAACTGTCACTAAACTCAGCTGACTATCTGTCGCTCCAAAATATACTGAGTCCTGCCGATCAACCACCTCATCTGGAAACAATAAGGGAGCTCATCTGCCTCGTCATCCCATACCTTGCAGTCAATGTATGGCCGCCAGACCACTGCATCTACCCCATCAAAGGCATGCCTCCACTACTCAAGCCTACCCAGCCTGTGCTGGGAAATCACACCTGCATAGCCGTAACTGTAGGGCTCACCCCTCTGCCTCTGAAATATGCAGATCGGCCATGTGATAGCAATGCACTCCCACAACCAAAACTGTAAGAGAGACCCACCTGTGGCTAAACCAGAGCCTCAGTGGTACACTGCCTGATGCATGTCTCTGTATAGATGTGCAAGCACGCACACACCCCACGCATATCGGGTCCCGTCGGTGATCATACTCTCCAGCACCCGTCCCCAGCCAATGGGGAAACCATGCGCTCTCCTATCGAGGCATACTATGCCACCAATCAGTCCAACCACTATGCCTGGGAAGTAGTCATAACAGTCATGCATGTCCTACCATGAGATCTCCTCCCCTGCCAACTTAGGATCATCAAAAACACGCTTGTACTCCTCCAGCCCAGCACCACACTGTGACTCGTACTCAACCAACTCTCCCTGAATAGGGAGGTGTAGAATCCGATACACATCCTCCAGAGTAATGGCTATCTCTCTCGTCGGAAGATGGAAGGTCCCATCCTCATTGTGGAATCGCTCCACGGTTGCAGTCACCATCACCCAGTTCATGCGAACCTCAGGCATGAAGAGCACATGATACAAACCCATAACACCTAGAGCCTCCTGCTCCATCTCAGTCAGCATATACCGCTGCAACAATGGCAATAGGAACAACTCTCACGATGTCAAAACATCCTGAATATCCTCCTGCAACCAAGAAACGCATACCGTCAGTAAAATCCAAATCTGTATCAAAAACCTACTCCAAGCAATCAAGCTATCCAATCATTGGCTCAACATATCATCTCTCGACTAGATTCCCAGCAATCTCAGAGATTGCTAATCAATTGACGCATAGATCAGGATGCCAATTAGGTTAATTTTGTTAAGTCAACTGATTTACCTAAAGTGCAAATGCACAAATCCAGGTGGTAAATGCACCATTTCATACCAAAAGTGCAACCTCACCATAAATGCACAACTTCCTAATGCGTATGCACCATTCTGGCACATACGCAACCTATTATAGCAAATGCACAACTTCCCAACATATGTGCCATTTCATAGAATGCATGCGCAACACAAACATATGCGCAGATTCATGGCACATATGCGCAACTTTGGGACGAATGCACCACTTCAACACTCAAATGTGCAAAACGAATAAATGCACACATTCAGGGAACACATGTGTAAAAGAATCATATGCACCATTTGATAGCATAAATGCCTAATTTTGCAACATATGCGCCATTTTGGCGCACATATGAGCAAAGCTAGGGTTGTTGCACATTTGCCCTAGATGGTTTTCCTAGCCATTAATACGCATAAAAATTCACTTTCGAAAAGTTTTGAAGCACTACATACCGGGGGTCCTACCTCTGTTGGCCGATCGAACTGTCGAATCTACTCAAACTGATGCTGCTCGTGCGGAATATCCACCTCTCTGGCTGCCATGCTCTCCTAAGCTTTCCAGAGGACAAATCAACTATGGACAAGTGTACAAATGAATAGGTGGTGTGGACCCAACCCCTATATATAGCAAGTGACCCATATCTGACTGTATGACTCTCTAACTACTTCCCATGGCTATTTCTCTGAACCATACCCTATTTTTCTCCATCCCAACCCATTTCTTCACCTTCTTTGTGAGATTGTCCGTCTCACGCCCTGTTGTCTTCCTCTCATCCAATCTCCCAAGGGGGCATCCTGTTGTTAAACTTGTACCAGGGGCAAAAACTAGGGCATGTATCACTGTTGAAAATTCTTATTCTTTGAAACAACGTGATAAAACACATTGCTTCAAAGAGGGGCAAAATGTATACACCTAAAATTGGCTCGGGTCAAATTAAGTAAATATTTTAATATTTATCTTAATTCCTATTTTCTTCTGTCAATTAAATAAATATTATAAATTTATTTAATTGGCTCATTATCCCATAAATTAAATAAAGTCATTTTATTTAATTAAATTCCCTAAATTCTTCTTATGTCTCACATCAATTAAATTCCCTAAATTCTTCTAATGTCTAAAGTCCAAAATCCACCTCATTAATCCACTTCACCATGTTGCACATATAATTAAATATTCTTAATATTTAATTAGCTAATATCCTCCATTTTCCAAAATAAATCTTTAATTCAATTATTCTCCACCAAATTGAATATTTAATTCAATGTTCCCCACTAGCCTCCAACAATTGAATATTTAATTCAATGTTCCCCACTAGCCTCCAACAATTGAATATTTAATTCAATGTTCCCCACTATCCTCCACCAATTGAATATTTAATTCAATTGTCATAATCCACTATTCTCAAATAAAGAATCTTTAATTCACCCATTATGAATTAAAGATTCACTTTTATTCCTAGCCATTGATCTCATCCTTTGATCCTCACCCTCCATTCTATTTTCAAAAAATCTATAAATAGAACCCTCTTCTAAGCCATTTAAGAGGAACTTCATTTTGCACAATCATTATACCCAAATTTCTCTTCTTCTCTCTATTTCTAAGTATCCTCCATTTTCATGTGTTTTAAGCTCACATTCAACACAAACAGGTATTCAAAGCCATTCTTCCTTTCTCATCTCCAAACAAGCAAGCAAGGAAGGAAAGCTTCTGAGGGCTTCACAAGCAAGATCAAAGCAAGATAGGCAAACAATGGAAAATGATAGGTAAAAGGGGTTTGTAAGTATTTCTAATTGTTTTGGTTTGATTCCTCTTTTCTTTCAACTTCTATTGGTGTTTGGGATTTATATGTTTTCATGTATTTGAACTAACTCACATTCTGCCCCTCACAGTTTGTATGCCACATGAAAATCTTATTCAACTGGTTCTAGGGGATTGCTACTACAACTTTAGGCAGAGGGCAACTTACTAACTAGCAAGTAGAAGGAAGAAGCTCACAGGTTGCCTTTAATGAGAGAGCAATTCCTTGCCCATAGTGGGGGTTTATTTGATGTTTCAAGGGAGGAACAAATTGCTTCAGCACCCAAGAAACCAAAGTATTGCAACTTCTCAGCAGGCTATGCTAACAGAAGACCATGACATCCAAGATGAAACTCCTCAAGAGGCATATGATAGTAAAGTAAAGGAAGAGGTCAATGTAATGATAATTGATCCTATTGAGAGTGAGGCTCATATGGATGTGGAGCAGGAGAAAATGGAAATTGAAGAGGAGGAGGAAGATGATTCGGATGCTAAAATTTGGGATGAAAAAGATGTGGCTTTACATGTTAAAAGTGCTTTTGCTGAAGAGGAAGAGAGTTCTATAACCAACAAAGTTATCAAGAGTTCTGTTGGGCCTGCATCTAAGTTTGTTGTAGTAAAAAATACAGCTGCATCTGTGTCTAAATCAGCACCCATGTCGAGTGTAGGAAAGCCTGCCCCTCTTGTTAAACCATCTTTGTCTGTAAAGCAATGATGTAGGAGCATCCCTAGTTCAAGAGCAATCTTGCATCAACCAAAAATATTTACATTTTAGTTTCTTTCATTTGCCAGTTTAGTTTAGGCAGTTCAGTCAGAAGCAGTTTCAGCTTGTGGTCCGGTATTGTCATTTCACATCTTGTGGATCTGGAATTAGCATCTACATTCATTCATCTACATCATATCAAGAATTCAGAGCATTTGGATTAGTTACCGGAAAGATATCACCTTCAGAAGATTGATTATTTTCTCAGAATAGAGCATCCTAACAGTCTCAGACAATCAGCTAAAGGAGAAGGCTTGTTGATCATTCCTTGACTTGCAGATCTCAATGACACATCATTCAATGTCCTTTGGTTCATAGCTGACCTTCCTCAAGGGTCCACACGTTGTTCCATTGATTTGAGGAAGTGTTCTATGCATTTAGGTCTGACCTATCTATGAACATGTTACAGCTCTTCATTGGAGTTTGTGACCTTCCTTAGCCAATGCGGAGGAATCTATTGGTCAGAAAATAATATATATTGATGTAATAGATCCTTAGGAAAGCAGTTAGCAATTTGATTCATACTCCTTAGTTTAGATTTTGTGCGAATGAGCTTCAAAGCTTTATCTGACGCATGTATGTAATTAGGCCTATGAGCCCTAATTATAAGCCTGCATGTTTCTGACTAGATTGTATTTAGATTCTTTGATATATTGAATGACTAAATCTACATTTGCTTTATTGCTTTAAGTTGTTTCCATTGTGTTTACTCTTGCTGCACGGTCTAGATAGTTCATTCTGTGAACCCTCCTACCATGACTGCACCAAGTGGTATCAAAGCAAAAGTTTGATTCTTTGGGAGTGAATTGACTGAAATTGGTAAGGGAATTCCATAAGATCTTGTTGTGGACAGATCACCGAATTGAGGCAGGTTACCTATGTTGCAACCAATCGCCGATTGTGAGGCAATTGCCACCTTGTAGCCCAATCGTCGAATTTGAGGCAGTTTGCACTTGATCCTAGGAAGATGTCGCCATGAAGATTTCCTCCTATTGGTACAATGACTAATAGAATGGATTAGATAATGGAATTGATGAGAACAATGTGAATTCATTTGGATGTTGTCAAGGAAGATAGGTGAAGAGGATTGACACCTAGACCTAATGTTGAAAGTGATGATGAAGAAGAATTTCAATCTGCTAAACAAATTGGTGAAACCCTAGAAGAAAATGAAGAGGAAGAATCAGATCAGGTAAAGATGATGTGATCTATTTCAAAGATTGCAAAGAGACCTAGAGTTGATGTGCTGAATTATACTGGTAATTTGAACCCTGAAGAATTGATTGTCTAGATAAATGATATGGAAGAATACTTTGAATATGAGGAAGTTGAAGATCCGAAGAAGGTGAAATTTGCAAAGACAAAGTTGAAAGGACATGCTACTATATGGTGGAAAGAAGTTTAGTTGGAAAGAAATAGAAGAGGAAAAGAAAAGATTACAAAGTGGGACTGGATGGTGACAAAGTTGAAGAATCAGTTTATACCTGCTGACTATGAGTTGGAGCTATTGAAAAGATTGCAAAACCTAAGACAAAAGGAGAAATTTGTGAAGGAGTATACTGAAGAATTTCATAAGATGATCATAAGGATAGGACATAGTGAAGCAAACAAGGAAAAAGTGGCTAGATACATCAATGGACTAAGATTGAACATTCAAGAAGAACTAAGTTTGGTAAGGATGACATCTTTGGAAGAAGCATATCAGTTTTCCTTGAAGGTTGAAGAGAAGTTGAATAAGTGACAAAATCAGAGATAGAGAGGCAGAGGAGGTAAATTTTAGAGAGGAAGAACATTTTTCGAAGGAGACAGATCACATCCGGAGCAGAACAAGTTTGATAGCCCATTTAAGGAGGATAGAGATAACAATGTTTTCCGGCGAGATGACAGAAATTTTTACTGGAGAGGAAACCCTAGTGCATACCAGAATGAATGATACAGAAGAGAAGGAAGAGGATTTGATAAGAGAACATTCAGAGGTAATTGTTTCAAGTGTGCAGGTGAAGGACATAGAGCATTTGAATGTAATCAGGGTAGTACAAGTAAGAAGACAGAGGACAGTGGAAGAGCAGCCTATGTGGAAGAAGAAACTATTGAATCACCCAGTTTAGTTGGCAAACCTAAGGAAGGAGAATCATTAGTGATGAGAAGATCACTATTTCAAGTAGAGACAGATGAGGAACCACCGCAGAGGAAAAGCTTGTTCAAAATGAGATGCAAATCAGGAGGTAAGTGTTGTAAAGTTGTAATTGATAGTGGTAGTTTAGATAACCTTGTTTCAGAGGAGATGGTGACTAAGCTGAAGTTGGAAAGATTGAAGCACTCTAAGCCCTATCAGATAGCATGGATTCAGGATGATCATAAGGTACTAGTGAGTGAACAATGTTTGATGAAATTTCATATTGGATCTTATCATGATGAAGTCTTGTGTGATATTATGCCTATGGATGTTTGTCATATATTGTTGGGTAGACCTTGGCAATATGATAGAAAAGCTATACATGATGGGAGCAAGAATACATATACTATAACAGCAAATGGAAAGAGAATTACTTTGATTCCTTTGGAAGATGATCCTAAGGGTGAAGTGTGTGGGAATGCTAGAATCTATTTGGTAGATGGAAGAAAATTTTTGGATGGTTTGAGACATGAGAATATGTGTTATGCCTTGATTCCTAAGAAGCCTGAAACATTGAAGAAAGAAGCTGAAGAGACACAACCCGAGGAGATAAGAGAACTGTTGATAGAGTATGAAGACATCATATTAGATAATGTACCTGAAGGATTGCCACCTATAAGGAGTATCAGTCATCACATGGATCTTATACAGAGAGCAAGTTTGCCTAACAAAGAAGCACATAGAATGACTTCGGTAGAGAATGAAGAACTAAGAAGACAAATACAAGAGTTGTTGAAAAAAGGATTGATCATAGAAAGCTTGAGTCCTTGTGCAGTACCTACAGTGCTAGCACCGAAGAAGGATGGAGAATGGAGAATGTGTACTGACTCTAGAGGAATAAACAAGATCATAGTTAAGTATAGATTTTCTTTACCTAGGATGGATGATATCATGGATTGTTTGAGTGGAGCAAGATATTTCACAAAGATAGATTTCAAGAGTGGATACCATCAGATCAGGATCAGAGAAGCTGATGAATGGAAGACTGCTTTTAAAACAAATGAAGGATTGTATGATTGGTTAGTGATGCCCTTTGGATTGACAAATGCATTGAGTACTTACATGAGATTGATGAATGAAGTTTTGAAGAAATTCTTGGGTAAGTTTGTTATTGAATACTTGGATGATATTCTAATTTTTAGTAAGACAAAAGAAGAACATTTATGGCATATTAGACAAGTTTTGCAGAGACTGAGAGAAGAGAAATTGTTGATAAACATCAAGAAGTGTAGTTTCATGAAAGAAGAGTTGGTATATTTGGAATTTGTGATTTCTGCGGAAGGATTGAAGATGGACCCTGAGAAAGTGAGAGCAATAGTTGAATGGCCTACACCAAAGAGCATTCAAGAGGTTAGATCATTTCATGGATTGGCTAGTTTCTACCAGAAGTTCATCAAAAATTTCAGTTCAGTTTGTAACCCTATGATAGAGACAATGAGAGGAGACAGAAAAGATTTCAAGTGGACATCAAGAGTAGATAAAAGTTTTGACTTGTTAAAGCAGAAAGTGATAGAGCAACCTATTTTGGCATTACCAGATTTCAATAAGGTGTTTCAAGTTAATTGTGATGCTAGTGGAAATGCAATTGGAGCTATATTAAGTCAAGAAGGTAGACCAGTAGCATATTTCAGTGAGAAGTTGAATGATGCAAGGAAAAGATATTCACTTTATGATCAGGAGTTCTATGCCATAATTCAATCCCTGAAGAAGTGGAGACATTAGTTGTTGCCTAAGGAGTTTGTGTTGTATACAGATCATCAAGCTACTTTTGGCCTCAGATACATAAGGATGTTCAAAGATTTGTACAGAGTTGTAGAGTTTGTCAAGTTGCAAAAGGAAGTAGTCAGAACACTAGATTGTATAAACCTTTGACAGTACCAGAGAGACCTTGGGAAGACATAATCATGGATTTTGTAATGGGATTGTCGAAGACACAGAGAGGACATGATTCAATATTTGTAGTGGTTGATAGATTTTCAAATATGGCTCATTTCATACCTTGTAAGAAGACAACTGATGCAGTGCATGTAGCTGACCTATTTTTCAAAGAGATTGTAAGATTGCATCAATTACCTAGGAGTATAGTTTCAGACAGAGACACTAGATTCCTTGGATATTTTTGGAAGACACTTTGGAAGAAGATGAAGACAGATTTGAAGTTCCGTTCAACTTTTCATCCTCAAACTGATGGACAGATAGAGGTAGTGAATTAGAGTTTGGAAACTTGCTGAGATGTTTGGTTGGAGAAAAGATTGGAAGTTGGGATTTGATTCTTTCACAAGCAAAGTTTGCATACAATAATTCAGTAAATAGGAGTATCGGAAGAACACCGTTTGAGATTGTGACTGGAGTGAATCCTAGAGGAGTTGTAGAATTGAGAGACATCATTACAGAGGAAAAGAGAAGTGCAGAAGAAAAAGAATTTGCAGATCATATGAAGATAGTACATAATCAGGTGAAGAAGCATTTGGAGGATATGAATAGTAAGTATAAAGAGAAGGCTGATGAGAAGAGAAGACATAAGGAATTTGAAGTTGGAGATGAAGTGATGGTATATCTAAGAAAAGAAAGATTTCCAGTTGGGACATATAACAAGTTGAAGATGAAGAAGTTTGGACCTTGTAAGATACTCAGGAAATTTGATTCAAGAAATGCATATGAAGTGGAATTACTAGAGATATTAGGTATATCACCTATTTTCAACATTGCAGACTTATATCAGTATCATGAAGCAAAGTTTAGTGATAGCATGGAAGAAGACTTTAAGAAGCAGTTACCACAACAAGCACCGGAATAGATTGAAGACATTTTGGACAGTAGAGTTGGACGTAGCACTAGAGGAAGACAATACAAAGAATATCTTGTGAAGTGGAAAGGCAGACTAGAAGAAGATTCATCATGGATTTCTCAAGCTGAGGTGGACCATCTTGGTTCTCCCTTAGCCCCAGAAAAGTGAGGGACTCACTTTTTGAATAACCCTAGATGTCTAATGCAGGAGCATCCCTGGTTCAAGACCAATCTTGCATCAACCAAAAATATTTGCATTTCACTTTCTTTCATTTTCTAATTCAGTTCAGGCGGTTTAGTCAAAAGTAGTTTTACCTTGTGGTCCGATATTGGCATTTCACATCTTGCGGATCTAGACTTAGCATCTACATCATATCAAGAATTCAGAGCATTTGGATTAGTTACTGGAAAGATATCACCTTTAGAAGATCAACTATTTTCTCAGAACAGAGCATCCTAACAGTCTTAGACAATCAGCTAAAGGAGAAGGCTTGCGGATCATTCCTTAACTTTTAAATCTCAATGACACATCATTCAATGTCCTTTGGTTCATGGCTAACCTTCCCCAAGGGTTGGCTAACCTTCCCCAAGGGTCCGCACGTTGTTCCATTCATTTGAGGAAGTGTTCTATGCATTTAGGTCCGACCTATCTGTGAACACGTTACATCTCTTCATTGGAGTTGGTGACCTTCCTTAGCCAACGCAGAGGAATCTATTGGTTTGAAAATGATATATATTGATGTAATAGATCCTTAGGAAAGTAGTTAGCAATTTGATTCATAATCCTTAGTTTAGATTTTGTGTGAATGAGCTTCAAAGCTTTATTTGGCACATGTATGTAGTCAGGCCGGTGAGCCCTAATTATAAGCCCGCATGTTGCCAACTAGATTGTATTTGGATTCTTTGTAATACTGAATGACTAAATTTGCATTTGCTTTATTGCTTTGAGTTGTTTCTGTTGTGTTTACTCTTGTTGCACGGTCCGGACAGTTCATTCTGTGAACCCTCCTATCGTGACTGCACCAAGCAAGTTCAGCAAGTGCAACCTGAAAGTGAAGAAGACTCTTAAAGTGAAGAAAATAAGAGTGAAGATGAAAACACGGAGGATAACAAGTGATAGGTAGCATCAAGGAAGCGAGAGGTGAGGAAGGCAAAAGCACTATCGAAAAGGAATGCGGATGATTTGTGCTTGCCTATTTGTTGCATTCTTGGTCATGTCGATACCGGCAAGACAAAGTTGCTCGATTGTATTCAGCAGACAAATGTGCAAGAAGTTGAGGAAAGAGGGATCACTCAACAAATTGGAGCGACATATTTTCCAATGGAAAACATACGTGAGAGGACAAAAGAGTTGAAGGTAGATGTTAATTTAAGGGTACCTGGTTTACTAGTAATTGACACTCCTGGGCATGAATCTTTCACAAATTTCAGAGATTGAGGTTCTAGCTTTTGTGATATTTCTATATTGGTTGTTGATATTATGCATGGCTTGGAACCACAAACACTTGAGTCGCTAAATCTTTTGAAAATGTGACATACGCCCTTTGTAGTTGCCCTAAATAAGGTAAGTCTGTATGGTAGTTTCAATGTGTATTCAATATATATCTGCCATTATTTTTCATGAAATTTTTCCTACCTTGAAAATCACTGACACAAAAGGCTTTCACTGTGTGCTTGATTTATTAAGGTGGATAGGCTCTATGGTTGGAAGTCTCATCCAAATGCTCCTATAAGAATGGCCTTTAAGTAACAGTCAAAAGATGTTCAAAATGAGTTTGAACACTAGCTCACTCAGGTTTGGCTTTGTACAAGCTTCATTTTTCTAATGGGATCTAGAACATACAATCATAGAATGAAAAATTCTATCTCTAAGGAAGAGATGAATTGGTGATGTGACATCTTAGTAATAAATACCATATATCAAGATTTCATGAAAATTTTCTTCTTATTAATAGGATGCAATTGCTAAAATTGACATTATTATTAAGTAGAGGTGCTCTTCTAGATAATGGCTAAATATTTATGCAAAATAGCCAAAGACTAAAATCTTGAAACATGAAGGCTTAGGTTCTCCTGGCAAGATTACTCCTTAAATGACAGCGAATACAAACTTTATTCTGGGTTCATTTCTTGTTCAAACTTTTGTATAACTCAAGATAGTCTTTTAACTTTTTAAGTAGCATGCAATCGTTGTTGTTGGCAAGGTTGCCAACGTGACAACTATGTCATGTGCCTACCAAAGACTAGCCCATTTTACATGTGTCTGATATGTCATATCAGACAAAGATCATGTTGAATTAATATTCTATGGATTAAAAACTTGTTCCAAGGCACCAAAGCTCGAGATGGAAGATGCTAGCCAAGATTCTAGAGTCTGGCTCAGCACCTACCAATTGCATTAACTTAAAACATTAATGGCATTATCAATAAGCCAAATTTGTGCGAATCAAGCAAAGATTTCAGGTAGTGGAACTACATTTTGATGAAACACTTGAAACTCAAATGTACCATTTTGTGTACCCTTCATCAATACACCTAAGTCAAATAAACTGTTACATTCTACAATCTGTCAGAAATTGATTACCCGCTTCATCAAGGTCAACTAGTTTAACTTTACACCTTCAGTTTGCAAATACTTATAAGGCTGTATCAATAATCTCATTTTGTGTATTCCAGTAAAGAATGCAATCTGCCAAACCACATCATGTTATGCACAGCAGGATTAAAGCATAGAAGGCTTGTTCTACCTTACATGGGTTTTTAATGAGAAATACAGCTTGACCCACATTATCTGGTAGTATGATTTTAAAGCCTAAACTCTAAAAAAGAGGAAAGGCAATTGAGATGGATCCTACATGAAGATCCCCAAGTCAACAAAGAGGCAACTCGTGTCAAGGCTGAATTCCCCAAAATGTAGGTTAAGATAAATATTAAACAGCAACCGTTAAGATAAATATCATTGGAGAAGGTGTGCCAGATCTCCTTACGTTACTTGTGTAGTTAACACAAAAAATGATGGAGGAAAAGATAATGTACATCAGCAAAGTTTAGGTAAGGTTCATTCTAATTATAACCTCTTGAGACTTTTCTAAGATGAATGCATTAGTTTATTCATTGTCAATAGTACCGTT
Source organism: Cunninghamia lanceolata (assembly GCA_027924645.1). Taxonomy (NCBI): domain Eukaryota; kingdom Viridiplantae; phylum Streptophyta; class Pinopsida; order Cupressales; family Cupressaceae; genus Cunninghamia; species Cunninghamia lanceolata. The sequence continues at coordinate 6,989,738 of BSBN01000252.1, read as the reverse complement.
GGAAGTATAGCTGATGTATTGCTAGCATTTGATTGTTTGTCACCTTAGATGTTTGCAATAGTTTCTCTGCATGACTTTATGTTGGATGGATGTGGGTTTATTTCTTCCTTGTATAATTTCACATGTAAATGTTTATGTAATGTCACTTTAGCCAAGAAATCTTCTTGGCCATACGAGAGGTGTAGATTGAGTTGAGTTACAGATCTAATGTTCTAGCTTCCTCGAAGATTCTATTTGGTGTCCTTTTAGGGGTTTATCTTTCATTCATGCCAATAATCACCATAGAACCTTGAGTAGCAGGCTTTGGACACTTTGCAAAATCTTTAGGCTTAGCACCAACACTGGGACATCCTTATCGGGATGTCGGAGAGATGCACAGATGGATCACTCTAAAGAGTTGGAGTCACACCAAAGTTAGAACTTCGAAGGGATGATAAGACTCCTCACTCTGATGCAACTTGGTCCTACTGATAATGGAAATGGTCCCACCACAAGCACAAGTGGCATTCCATGTCACCACTTGAGAGGAACCTCCTGCAACAATATAATGAAAAATGCACGAAATAACAGAAATAGCAGAAACACAGAAGGAATTTATTGATCGTAGGCCACTTCGAGGGGGAAACCTCCTTTGAGCAAGCTCAGTACAATAAATTTGTGGATGCCTTCATTGGCCTCAACACGTACTTATATACTAAGTCTAATCTAAACAACTACTACTACCCATGAATGTGGGATAATACAATATACTCACGGGATGACTTACAAAGCATATGCGTCCAACAACAATATACTAACAAAGTAAAGAGAAGGGTTAAACATGGGTTCCTAACATCCACTCCCTCTTAGAAAAGCTTTGTCCTCAAAGCTTAGGATGTGGAAATTGTTGTTGAATCTGAACAAGTAGTGGAGACCACTTATGGTTGCATCTGAATGGAGTGGAGCTGAGCAATGACACCATGTGAATTCTTCTTAAGGAGTTTTTCCATGCGATGTGAACTGATGATGCTGAGAGACCCTGTTGTAAGCCCTTCAATGTGTGTTTTTGCCCATTGTCTGAAAATTGCATCCAAAGTTTAGCAAAATCCCATAAGATGGGTCCAAGTGTATGTAACCATTGAGCGCCCAAAACCACATCACATATGCCTAAGGGCAAGGCAAACATATCGGAGCACAGGTTATAATCTCCAATAAAGATACGTACATTGTGACACTTCCCTTTGCAAGGTAATGTGCCCCCATTGGCAATCATGACTTCAAAGCTAGAGCAAGGATGGACAAAACAATTAGCCTGTTTGGTGATCCAAGGGTCAATGAAGTTGTGAGTGCTACCAGAATCAATGAGTATTGTAAGAGGGAGCTTCTTGAAGTAACCCTTGATCTGCATGGTTTGTGGGGTGGTGACTCCTACTAAAGCATGGAGAGAGATCTCTGGATTGTCTTCCTAAGAAGTAGGATCAACAAGCGGCTGCTGAGTTTCAACCTAATCATCTATTGTATCCTGAGCATCTTCATAAACTTCAGTTGCAGGTGGAGAATCCACATCCAAGAGATAGAACTTTTGCTCAACACATCTATGTCCTCGAGTGAATTTCTCATCACAATTATAACAAAGCCCTTTTTCTCTACGTACCCACATCTCTACTTCAGACAAATGATTGATAGGAGTTGTTCTAGGAGCTGGCGTGATTGGAGGTCTTTGGGAAACCATATTTCTAAATGGAACAAAAGTGGATTTGGAGCACTGTTGAGCTATGATCTTGTCCTCCGCCAACTTAGCCAACCCTAGGGCTTCCATCATTGTGCTGGGATGGAACATTTTAACCTCAGATCAGATTGCATCCTTCAGACCACTGACAAAACAACTCCTAAAGAATTCATCAAATAATTCCTCTGTGTGATTGGCCAGTTTGGCAAAGTTTAGTGAGTGTTCATATGAAGTCATGAAAAGCACTAGGGCCAAATTGTTGCAAAATGAGTTTGCAAAAATCTATCCATTTTGGCTCTTCATGAGCCTTGATGTACCAACGGAACCATTGAAGGGCATCATGTTCCAAATGAAAGGATGCAAGTGGGACTTTGTTGACATCAAAAGTATTATGCAAACTAAAATATTGTTCTTCCCAGTAACTCCATCCAGTCAGATCATCACCATTGAAGCAAGGAAAATCAAGTTTTAGCCACGAAAATTGTCAAAAGAAGAAAACTCTGCAGAAGACTTTGGCTACCATCTATTATTCATGGCTAAATGCTGAAGATTGAGGCCAAGAATTTTTTCATCCAAATCTTGGAGTTTGGTCTTTAGGGCTGCAAGTTCATCCTCCATGTTTTTTGCTCCTACGCGAGTGACAACCATAACCAGGATTTTTTTTTTTTTTTTGGGAATGGGTAGAAAAAAAAACAAAAACTTTTTCAGTAAAGGAAAATTTGGATTTGGGAAAAACACTAATGGATAATTGGGGGTTTTGGACACTTTCTAAGGGACAGGGAAGCAAAAAATTGGGATTTCAGAAGCAGGGTGAAAGAGTGGGAAAATTTGTCCAAGAGGGACAAAGGAGTAGAAATATGAAATGAACACTGTGGCAAGATTTGAAGGTTATTGGGTGAGAATTGAAGAAGTTATGGCAAACCCTAAAAATAGACAAATATGGGATTTCTAACTTTGATAAGTGGAATTTGGGATAGGGTCCTCAAGGAAGGAAATATGCAGAATGGAATTGCAGGGGATCCAGTGGAGTTTGAGAGGAAACAGAGCTAAAAAAAGGAAGATATGGTGAAAAAATAGAAAATTTTTTACTCTTTTTTGGAAATCATCTGCAATGGAATCTGCAAACAGCTCTACGATTTATCAACTGGCAATAGATATGGACCCTAGGTATGTTCGACTTCCTAAAGGTTCAGGGGATTCACTCGGCTACCAATGTTGTCTAACGGATTGCGTATTGGGGTAGTACCCCTCACTCCACGGCTCAAGTAAAACTGATAACCACTTTGCCACAAATGACAGCTCTTGGTTTACCTCATGGATGGGAACTAGTCAATCAAGTAGGGGCCATTGCCCTTTTCGCTGGCAGGTCCTCTCAATGGGCCAGCTACTTCGGGGTTCCTGTGGTACTCCTCACAATGAGTTTTAGGGCTATGCCCAGGCATTTCCCACAGTTAAGCAGATAGGGATTATTTCCTAATCTGAACCTGCAATTGAAATGAATAATACAAATGCAAGGAAAAAAGAACTACTACAATAATCATAGCGCCTGGAGGCCACTGCAAAAAAAATTGGCAAAAATTCCACCCAGCGAGCCCAAGAAAGCGCTTTGATACCAAATGAGAGGAACCTCCTGCAACAATATAATGAAAAATTGATGAAATAACAGAAATAGCTAAAACATAGAAGGAATTTATTGATCACAGGCCACTTCGAGGGGGCAACCTCCTTTAAGCAAGCTCTATACAATAAATTCGTTGATGCCTTCATTGGCCTCAACATGTACTTATATACTAAGTCTAATCTAAACAACTATTACTCCCCATGAATGTGGGATAATAAAATATACTCATGAGATGACTTACAAAGCATATGCATCCAACAACAATATACTAACAAAGTAAAGAGTAGGGTTAAACATGGGTTCCTAACACCGCTATGTGAACAAAAGATGACAACACCATTACAGATTATCGAAGAGACTAGATCCCAAGGTCATAGAGATAACACCATGTCCTGTCGTTATTGTTCATTCCATCCATCAAAGGGACACCAAAGGGACTCCTACCGATGTATACAACTTCGCATAAATTAACCTAAATTAATTAGTCAATTTTTCTATGAAAACTTATACACACACATGGTTGTAGAGAGAAATAATACATATATTAAATATCTTAATATAGATGAGAGCTATACATACTTCAATCACATGAGTAACCCTTATAGCATTACAGCTATAGTTGATTGTTATGTGTGCATGGTTGACCTTCTTGACAATGTTCGCTATCCTAAGGACACCCCAAACTTTATCATTAAGCTACCAATTAAACCTGTGGTGGTTGTTTGGATGTGTTTTCTTGGTGCCTATAGATCACATATGAATATAGGCTTAGGAGTATTTACAGCAACATTGCTTTTTTATTTGGATCCTAAAAATATTGCAGGACTTATGTTCTTCTCTCAAACATCTATGAAGAAGTGGGCAGGTGTGGTGAGGTTCAAATGGTAAGGAGATTGATGAAAGATAGAGGAATTAAAAAGATCCCTAGATGTAGTTGGATTTAAGGCCATAAAATGGTACACAGTTTCATGTAGGAGACAAATCACATCTATAGACATAGGAGTTCTATGCAAAGTTGTAGGAGAAATTATCTTGGAAAATGAAGGTGGCAGGGTATTTTCTAGATTCAAGACATTTACTTGATGTTGTGGAAGAGGAGGAAAAATAATTATTTCTCTGCAGACTGCCATCATAGTGAAAAGTTGTCAATTGCATTTGGTTTGTTAAACATGCCCCATAACTATTAGAATTGCTAAGAACCTTCGAGTATGTGTTGATTGCCACACTGTAACAAAACTTATCTCCAAGATTGTTGCAAGAGAAATTGTTGTGAGAGATGTGAACCATTTCCATCATTTTAAACAGGGACAATTTTCTTGTGGAGATTATTGGTGATGCGAAATGAAGCAATCTGAAAAATATGCTTGCAATATAATAATGTGCATAGTGTTAGGGGGGACGCTGGCAAAGGTTGTGGAATTTGACTTTACAACTACCAATTGCATCTGCTTGAAAATTTCTAAAGACAACAAATCCATTTTGTGCATATCCTGTGATCATTGCAATCCATGAGACCACACTTCTTTCAAGGCTTTTTTCAAACAGTTTTCTCTCTCTCTCTCTAAAAATTTAGGAAGAAATGATACTAGTTTTGCTTCTAAAAAAGCTTGTTCATTTCTTAAAGAGTTTGGCATTAAATTTGTGAAATTTTGGTGAAGTTGCTAAAATAATTTGTTTTGAAATGTAGAAAAGTTACTGTGACGAAGCTTGCATAGAAAGATTTCTGAAAGCCCGTGGGAACAATGCAAAGAAAGTAGCAAAGCAGCTTAGGGCGTGCCTCAGATGGTGGGATAGTATCCTTGTTGGTAATTTGTTTTTGTCCATACTCTTAAATTATACAAAAGCCTAAACTTTTCTTGTAGAGATTGATAACCCTTGCTTTCTATGGCACTACTTTTGTCTTACCAAATGCTGACATTTATTCAGCAAAATTGCAAATGTGTTTATTCTTGGTGCTTTTAGTACCAAAATTCAATGCTTTTTGCTTTATTACCATCAAATATTTGACTAAATGTTTCCATGGCATTGCCTAAACCAGAAAAAGTGATGAAGTTGAACTCTTGTGCAGATTGAAGTTTGAAAACTCAATTTAGGGCCCCATTAGATCTTTTTGTAACATGTTTTTTATTTATTTTTATTTTTTTAAAGGTTTAATATCATTTGAATGCTTAGAGGTGATTATGAGAAACTTGGTTAAACCACATATGTACTAAAATTTTCACCAATATTTTGATAAAATGTAGAGCATTTGATAGCAGATGAGTTCTCTACAGAACTTGCACAAGGAGTAGCCTTTGTCATTGGTCGAGATGATGAGGCTCGGCTAGTTATTGTAAGTAAAAGCCTTGATTACCACTAATTTTATTTGAAATTTCAATAATGTAAACAAGAACTGTTAGTGCGCTGGATGGCAATATTATATTATACTGTACATAAAAAAACTTCTTTTACAACTTACCCTTAATTGAAATTTTTTTGTTTGTTTTTGTGTGTGCAGATTGTGACAATGAAGCACGATCACCAAAAACTTCAATTCCAAAAACTGTAAGATCTTTATCAGTTAAAGCGACCATGTAGTAGTTCACTTACATTTTTTATTTTGTGATTCTTCTTTATTTTGCCCATTTAGTCTAAAATACCCTCAACAACAATGTTACAATATAAGTAGAAGGAAGATAATTTGTTTTATCTCCCCATGGTCTACCAGAAACATAAAGAGTATAACAGCAAAGAGAGAAATAGAGGTATTTTGTCTAAGAACAGTGTTTCCTATAAGGATATGTTTCAGAGAAGAATGATTAGAATCCATTAGCTAGAGCCTAGATGTACCAATCTATAGTTTGAGAGTTGTTACCTATACATTGTCTTTGTTCAATTTTGAGTGATTTTTCTAATGTTGAGAGGCAAATTAGACCAAATACTAGTCACTTGGAAGGTGTAATTAGTTCAGTTCAGATAAAAAAGGTCAAGAACATGAATCACTAGCACTCACCTTTTATTGTTCAAAATCTTGATTAAAAGCTTGGGTAGAACCCATGCGGACATAAAATTTTGTTGACTGCAAAAAGGAGGAACATTCACTTGGGAAATTGGAATACATTGGTATTACAAATCAATTGGATCAAACTTCTGATCCCAGCAATAGGTCTCCTTCTATAAGTCCACAGTTCAAAAATAATCATGAATGCCACTTTCTTAGTACTACTTATTCCTTGAATTTGAGTAATATTTTGAAATATCTGAATACTACTTATCTAGAGAAATATGGTTGGTAATTTCTAGACTTTACATAATCAAAAATTTAGTTGAGAGTGACAAAATCTTATATCTTAAGAGAGGACTGACTAATTAAAGAGAAAAAGCAATATTTGAACTAAAACAATATTCTTGAACAATTCACATTTGCTTCTATGCTTATATTTTTGCCCAAACCATTTCAGGTATACTCGTTTACTGGTTTTTACACTGGAGGTTGCTATTGCATCCATGTTACCTCGAATTGAGAAATGTGTACTTGTGTTTGATGCAAGCAAGTTCTAACTCTGATATACATTAATAATGCATCTTTGAATTGGAAAACAGTATACCATCCTAAAATTTTAGCTTGCTCTTATGCTTTCTAAAAATCTATAGATTGTAGATTTCACTCTAATCCATATTGTGTATCCTGCATGAGCTCTTCTTTTGCATTATATTTTGGGATGCCCTTATCCAGAAAGAAATAGTTGGTTATGCATAAGAAATAAATTTTGTTATTGACTTGTACACCATTTACACCAAACTTGACCATGCCAACTAAGATTTAAAATTCTCTGCCAAGATGGCATGTTGATTCAGCTTTGGTTTTCTCTGATACTTGGATTCATGATATTGTAATGTAACATAGTTGAAAACAACAAGTTAGGCGAAGATTATTTATGAATATTTAGATGAAACCAAATCATCTTTCAATCAAACTTTAAATATGGCATGCTTATGTTCTGCAGAAACACCCACATAAAAATTTTATATTTATCTGTTGAAACATTTTGTTAAATAATAGCCTTTTCTTATTTTACAAGCATCTTTGTCTGATGCTTAGGACTTCTGAGAGCCTAGAACCTCTGTAATGACATATCAGCTATTACTTATTATTGCTTGTAGTATAATTATCTGCTTGATTCATTCTGCTCAAGTAGCATAAATTTATTCTGAAAGTTTTGTAATTTATGTCTAATGTATCAAAAGTTGAAAAGCCCCCCATAAGAAACACAGTTCCATAATGGTTTTCTAGTAATTTAATTTTGGGTTATTTGCCATTTTTCTATCAACATGGCATTTGTATCTTGTTAATGGAGTTTTTAATTGATAGCATTTCCTTGAATGACACTTCCTACAATAGAGATGTTTCTGTTTGACAAATATTCAATTGCAAGTTATTTCAGATCAGGCTCTACGTGTCTGAGTTTAATCATGGCAACATTAAAGATATTAGCAGACTACTACCCAGGAAGGCTACCTAAGGCCTTTGTTGTTGATCCTCCTACAATGTTCAACTACCTTTGGAAGGTACCAAACACAAGATTTGTAGCTACTGCAAGTCTTGCAGCTTGGTCAAAACTTAAAACATCCTTTTCGTTGAATATAAGCAATTTTGTAGCTGATAAAGTTTGTTTGACCTTTTGGTAAGTGCAGGGTGTCTTTTCTATACTTCCACATTTTGCATACATGTCTACCAGAGAATTTCCAACTATATTTTCTAACAAAAATCCTCCTTCCATTATGCTTTGATGGATGTCCATACCCTATTCCAAAGCTCCCATTTTGGCACAAGCAGGGAGGATGCTAGCAAAGTTTGTGGAATTTGGTTTTAGACCTGCCAATTGCATTTGCTTGAAAGTTTCTAAAGCCTTTTCTAAAAATCCATTTTTTCCATATCCTGCAATCATGGCATTCCATGGGACCATATTTCTTTTAGGTATTTTTTCAAATAGTTCACGTGCCTTCTCTGTGCTTCGACATCTTGCATACATGTCTACCAGGGCAGTTGCAACTACAACATTTGACAGAATTCCTTTATCCTTTATGCTTTGATGGATGTCCATACCCTGTTCCAAAGCTCCCATTTTTGCATAGTTGGGGAGGATGCTGGCAAAGGTTGTGGAATTTGGCTTTACACCTGCCAATTGCATTTGCTTGAAAGTTTATAAAGCCTTTTCAACAAATCCATTTTGTGCATATCCATCAATCATTGCAGTCACAACATTTTTAGGATCCAAATAAAAAAGCAACATTGCTGTAAATACTCCTAAGCCTATATTCATATGTGATTTACAGGCACCAAGAAAACACATCCACACAACCACCATAGGTGTAACTGGCATCTTAATGATAAGGTTTAGGATGTCCTCAAGATAGCTAGCATGGGCTAGAAGGTCAACCAGCACACATAATGATTCACTGTAGGAGTAATACAATAAGCGTTACTCATGTGATTGAAGTATGTACAACCCTCATCCACTAAACCTAAATAGTTGCATGCACATAGTGTTGGCAAGAGACACTGTGTGGCTTCATGAGTGTTGTCATTGATGGCAACAAAGTTCATTCCACACATCCGCAGGACATGGTATGTCTATACCGGAAGTCAGATTGAAGAGTGTTGTGGTCTGGTAAGCAAGAACAGAGCATGTAGAAAGGTCCAACAATCAGGTCCAGATGTCTCAGAGGAAGTATCTTAGCAAAGTGTAGACTTGGGGAAGTCAAGAGGAGTATCATGACTGATATATTCCAGAGATTGAGCCTCTGGTGATAAAAGAGTGAAAAGATATGTGCACCTAAGTGTTGGGTTCCTGTTTGGCAGAGTAGACTAAGAAAGAACTAACCGGCAGAGCATCAGACCTTAATCTAGATGAGATATTGATGGTGATCAAATTTCTTGAGGGGTCATTCATGATTGACCAACATGATTGATGAATTCTATAAGTATCTCTTTCATACGCATCACTTAGTAAGCATGGATTCAGCCGACAGACTAGAGTTCAGAAATATCTTGAGTTTTCCTGATGCCGACTCGAAAGATGATTGGAATCATTGATGTGGATATATATACTAGATTGATTTCGGTATGAAGGTCTATGTTGTGTGTTGAAAAGTGCAAAGAAAAGCAGAGAGTAGTGTGAAAACTGCAATACAGGTCCGGTATGTGATAGAACAGTAGCACTAAAATAGAGGAAGAATGAAGTGCAGTAGATCAGTATATTGAGCCAAACTGGAACTGAACCTCAGCATATGTGGATGCTTCTTATCAGTTCAAGTACCTAGTTACTTTCTATATTCCTTGTAGACAGTGAGTCTCTTGTAGGCAGTGAGCCTCTTGTGAGCAGTGTGCTTGGGAAGTGAGCCCTAATTGGCAAGTACAATTTTGTACTTCTATTCTTTTAATAGAGAATACAATCTTGGGTTAGTCACCCTGTAGTTTTTCCCTTAATAGGGTTTTCCACGTCAAAATCATTGTGTTATGTGTATTAATTTTATTTCTACTTTCATGGTTATGCATGCTTATGTGATTTGATGTTGCACTAGTTGTTAAAGAAGAACATAAAGTTAAAATAATTAAGATAATTGATTCACCCCCCCTCTTAGTTATCAACAATTGGTATTAGAGCTAAGTTCTTCCTAACAGAGCCTAACAGCTTGAGGAAGATCTAGGAATCTCAATGGATATGTATGGTATGAGGGAACAACTTCAGTCTACCTTAGATGATCTTGAGCAATCTCACTCTGAAGTCAATAACTTAAAGGAAAGACTCAAACAAGCTGATGATTTCATAAATGAACTAAAAGAGAAACTGAGTATCTCTATGAAAAAGAGAAAGGAGCTACTTCAATAGTTAACAAGTCAAAGTGAAGCCAATAATATTGATGAAGATCTGAATGAGAAGAACAAGTTATGTGAGAAACTATCAAAAGAGGTCATTATGGTAAGACATGAAATGGAATTAGGGGTTATGAAATTCACCCAAGAAATTGAAGAGAAAAGAAAGACTGAAAATGATCTAAGACAATCTCTCAAGGAGAAGTCAGAAGACTACCACAAAATGGATAGAATAATTAGGCATTTAGAATTTGATCTTGAAGAAGCAAGAGATAATGAAGAACAACTTACAAGAATCAAATTGACACTCTCAAAAGGGATCTTCAAACAACAAATGAATACAAAGAGAAATTCAAGATAAGCTCTACTCAACTTGAAGTTCTTCTTGAAAGCCAAAAGAGGGTAGGTGACAAGCAAGGCTTGTGGTATGAGAAAGGTGAAAGCTCTAGATCTGGACAGAAGAACTTTGGATCAAGAAATCCAAGGAACAGGCCTAGAAGACCTCCGATAAGGCAACCAAATGCTCAAAGATATCCATCCTTCAATGGATACTGCTACAATTGCAATAACTTTGGTCATAAAGCAAATTAGTGTAGAAGAAGAATGAATCAGAGTAATTCATCCTTCTCCGAACAGTGTTTTAATTGCAAAAGGTATGGTCACAAATCTCATGAGTGTAGAAATATGCAAATGAACAATTCATTCAATGGTAGATGCTTTGCATGCAATAGAATGGGACATATGGCTAATCAATGTAGATCAAGAGGATACCAGTCAAATATGCAAAGAAATGATGTTTGCTACAATTGTAATAGATACGCTCATATTGCCAAATTCTGCAGAAGTAAGAATCAGGACAAAAAGGGTTCGGTGCATCATAATCAAAACCAAGACAAAGGAAAAGGAAAAGTGAATGCAAATGAAATTCAAAGGGAGACGAACAAGATTTGGGTGAAGAGAAGTATAGAAAATGTTGGGGATGGATCCACACCAGAATCTAGTGCTGATATTCCTTCCAAAAACTAATTAGATGAGCTCTGGCTCAGGGGGAGTCACAAAAGAAAACAAGTTCCCCTAGCCAGTCAATTGGTGCCTGAAATTGGCACATGGAATGTTGTGGATTAAAAGGGCTCTCAAATAAACATCTAAATAACCCTTGGTAAAGATATGAAAGATCCGCAAGGAATTTAAAAAGGTTAATCATCCAAGATTAATCCAGTTTGACAGTCTTCTGGCAAAAGCAGGACTTTCATAGTTAGATCCGGTATAATTCAAAATTGAAATATTTGGATTTGCGGTTAGATGGAATGATTGGAGAAAGGGAGATACATTGTAGGTTATCATTCTAGATGCATCTCAATGATCCGGAAAGATCTCTCTCAAAACAAGGAAAACAAGGCAACCAGAATAACTTAAGTTGTGCATTTATTGCAAAATAGAATTAGGGTTTGCACAAAAATAAAAGGTTTCTTTTGTTCATCATTTACACATTTACATTCAAGAAGAAGAGAGAAGTAGCTCTGCAACAAAATTATCTCAAACCTCTCAAAGATCAACCGCTGAAGTCAATTCATCCAGCAATCCGATCTGGCTCATAAAGTGAACCCTAGAAGCGTAAAAGGTATTTTCTGCTCTTGAATATCTCTCACTGAATCTTTTGAAAGATGGCTACTCTGAATGTTGTAAAGATCACTGATAGGCCACACCCTAAATTCAAGAAACATCCCTACAAATCCCTAGAAGTTGATCCTTTAGGCGTATTTTCTTGTATTTTGCATGGAGTGCTGCATGTAGAAGATGTTAGGGTTTACATACATGCAAAAATTGAAGAATTTGGGGAATCCAAGATGATGGACATCTATCACAAGGAACTGATAGATGAATCACTTGAACTTAAGCCTCAATACAAGGCCATCTGGGATAAGCATTTTAGACAGTGTATCCATTTCCCCTGTTTTGCAAAAGATGAATGGGTCCGGTATGTTTTGAGTAGAATGCATGACAACTTCATGTGGTTGATGAGGCCATTTAAGATCAGAAAAGATGACATTAGGGTGGTAACCAAATTGCACTCATTCAATGGGTGGCCTACTCTCAAATCAGTCAAAAACAAAACTGTCATTGAGGCTACTAGATCAAAATTTGATAAGAGGGCAATGACAATAGAAGATATCACTGATCTGGATATCAAGTTTGCATCTATGATAATTGGCTATAAGATATATCACTCCAGTAGGGAGAATTCTATATCTGGAACTACTATATATACTACATATGAAATGCTAAGGAAAAATGTTGACTATGATCTTTGTGAGCTTCTTCTGAGCTAACTGGTGGAAAACTTACAAAAGATCAAGAAGGACAAGAAGAACTCATTCAAATATGGTGGCCTGATATTATGTTTATTCTTTTACTTTATGAATGAGCTCCTCGGATCCAGTGGTTGGGTATGGCAAAATGACAGACCGGTTGCCATACAAATCAAAGATTACATGTATGGGCTTGGTAATGCCAAGGCACAAAGCACTGCACTCTGGAGTTACTTCAAAAACTTCCAAGGCATGATGTAGGTCAGAGAAAGAATTCCCAAATCTCTAGTTGAAAAATACAAGGATACAATGTGCTTCATGGTAGACACTGATCAATGCCTAATGGTGGCAGTGGAACCAAGGATAGTCTGGATTATGCCAATGGGGTATGAGGTGGATGAGAAAATTTTGGAACTGCATATCCAACACCTACTAAGTCAGCCTAAGGACTCTAAGGCAGAAAGGTTTGGAACCTTCCAAGAGTTGAGTGTAAAAGTTCATGTTGAACTGAGACAGCCTGAGATCAAGAGAAAAGTGAGAAGGGGAGTAGAAGAATTTGCCAAGAGATGTGGAATTTCAAAGGAGGCAGTTGATGCCAACAGAGAGAAGATGGAAATGGAAAGGGTAGAGAAAGAAAAGCAAGAAACAAAAAAGGAAAGTGCTCCGGTGCAAGCCCCCTCTCAGACTAGATCCTCCAAAAGCTCTGCACCAGCCACTTCTAAGAGTCAAAAAGCCTCAAAACTGGAAACTAGGACATCAGGAAAGGGAGAGAAGAGAACTAAGACAAAGGCCACAAGGTCTTACACCAGCTAGAAGGATGATAAAGAGACAGAATCTAATGAGGAGATCAAGAAAATGAAAAAGAAGAAGAAAACATCTGGTGAACCCTCTACCGGTCATAACAAGGAAGAAGAGGTAGAAGAATTCGTTGGAAGGCCTACTCTCTGCATTGATGATATCATCAAATCAGTTACTGTGGATGGGAACCTGCAACCAATGGTTGAATTTTATGATGAATATAGTGAAGTTGATCAAAAGATCTTGCAAGATGCCACAGTCAGGTATCTAAACATCTATAACAAATCATTCATTGAAATTATATCTCTGATTCCCAAAAGCTTAGAGTAGGAACTTGAAATGAGAAAGAACAATGCCAAAGCAAAAGACCTAGAAATCTAGGAGTAGATTGCTATCCAACTCTATCCGTCCATTACCCCTAAACAAATGAACATTAATTTTCAAGGATTGCAAGGATGAGTTCTGGAGCAAAGTAGAATGAACAAGCTTATGCTCAGAGAGACTGATTAGGTGGCAAAAGAAACTGAAGACATCCTTCGAAATGCATACAAAAGATTCAATATTCTTGTTATAGAGGACTTAGGTGATGAAGATCCTATAGAGAAAACTGTAGAAGAATCAAAGGAGATAGGTGAGGCAAAAACTAAGGGTTTGGATTCCTCTGCTCTGGAAGAGGAAGTCCATGTAGAAGTAAACATCTCTCTTCTGGATTCCCCAGTAGACTCTGGAACTAAAGGAGAAGAAAGAATAGAGGAGAAAATTAGTCAAGAAGGAGAGGTAAAGGGAAGAGAAGAAGATCAAATAGAGAAGACTCCTAGAGATAGTTCTGAGGCTACGGAAGGAAAGAAGACTCTGTCTACGGCAAGAGACACTGTAGAAATAGTTAAAGATTTCATGACCAAAGAAATGATGGAGATTGATGAACTGGAACTGTTTCAAGGTCCATTCAATTTTGATTCCCTCTCCCTAGTTCAAACAATGAAGATAGCATCCTTTGCTCAAGCAAAGGCAAAAGAAAAACTTTTGAAGTCTCACATGGAAGACTATGAGCTATTAGAGATTGCATCCAGTGTATTGGAGAAGATCATGTCATCCTTCCAGAAGGATCTTTCGGCCTCGTCATCTAGTAATCTAAAATCTCTTATTAATTCTGTTAATACACATTTTGACTCTTTAGAGAAAGCAGCAAAAGAGAAAGTCTGGAAAGAGTTTTTGGGTAAGAGATTCTCTAAAGTACAAGGGCTAATAACAAATGATAGGAGAAATATGAATATTGGGATAAAGATCTTAGAAAATGCTCTTAAAGATGGCAGAGAAATATATAAATTTTGTTTATCCTGGTCTAAAGTGAAAGGATATTGAGAAGAAAGTGAAAGAACAAGAGGGTAAACTGTCAAGTTTATCTCAGAATTTTGATCCTCTCACCACATCCATAATAAACCAGGAATGTCAGACTATTGCCATTCTAAATGAACTAAAGAAACTTCAAAAGGAAAGGAAGAATATAATTAGGATGGGTGATTATCCCTAAATTAGAGGCCATGCATGAGGCCCTAACTGATGCTCAGACCACAGCCTGGACCAGTGATCCGACAGATCTAAAGAGGGCAGGAGCTTTTGCATTCCTATTGAGTGGTCACATCTCAATTTTGGACAGGATGAAGAAGAGTTGGGTGATAGAAGTGGTACAATTGAAGACCACCTTTGCAGATATCCTTCAGTAAATGTAAGTATAACTTATATATATATATATATACTTATGTGGCTAAGTATAGGTTGATTTTTAGAAATTTTGGTGTGCAGATTCCACCCTTTGCCATTGATGTCAAAGGGGGAGTGAGGAACAGTGAAAAATATGGAATCTAGCTAAGGGGGAGCTCTGAAAAAATGTACATTAGAACAGAGCATCAGCCAAGGCGGAGTGTAGTGTGACACTTAGTCATTTTTCACTAAGTGTTGCCATCAATGCCAAAGGGGGAGATTGTTGGCAAGAGACACTGTGTGGCTTCATGAGTGTTGTCATTGATGGCAACAAAGTTCATTCCACACATCCACAGGACATGGTATGTCTATATCGGAAGTCAAATTGAAGAGTGTTGTGGTCCGGTAAGCAAGAACAGAGCATGTAGAAAGGTTTGACAATCAGGTCTGGATCTCTCAGAGGAAGTATCTCAGCAAAGTGCTGACTTGGGGAAGTCAAGAGGAGTATCAGAACTGATATATTCCAGAGATTGAGCCTCCGGTGATAAAAGAGTGAAAAGATATGAGCACCTAAGTGTTGGGTTCCTATTTGGTAGAGTAGACTAAGGAAGAACTGACTGGTAGAGCATCAGACCTTTAATCCAGATGAGATATTGATGGTGATCAAGTTTCTTGAGGGATCATTCATGATTGACCAACATGATTGATGACTTCTTTAAGTATCTCTTTGATACGCATCACTTAGTAAGCATGGATTCAGCCGACAGACCAGAGTTTGGAAATATCTTGAGTTTTCCTGATGCCGACTCGAAAGATGATTAGAATCATTGATGCGGATATATATACTAGATTGATTTCGGTATGAAGGTATGTGTTGTGTGTTGAAAAGTGTGAAGAAAAGAAGAGAGTAGTGTGGAAGCTGCAATACAGGTCCGGTATGTGACAGAATAGCAGCACTAAAACAGAGGAAGAATGAAGTGCAGTAGATCAGTATATTGAGCCTAACCAGTGTTGACTTTTTCCCAGACTGGATGCTTATTCCCAGATATCCCTACAAGGTAGCCATCAGTGATCAACAGGAGCTCTGGGCCAGGGGGTCAACAGTATAGGAGATAGACTCTATATTTTATCTCCTCTTCTTCTTCAGGCTCTGCAAGACCTAGGGGGGTATTCCCTACTCAACATCCATGAGGATATGCATGCAAGGCTGGGATGTTGACAAAAAGCAGATGAGTCCTCCTGTATGTAGACCAAAACTGAAAGATAAGGGCAAAGGGGCTAGCTTTGGGCCTATTTGCAGTTGTAGACAGAGGACTGAGGATCCTAAACTAACTCTAATGTCCTAATGTTGGTTTTAGATTTTGCTTTGGAGTTTAAGTGTGGATGCAAAGCTGGATATGGTTATAACACAAAGCAAAGCATGATTGGTGCCTATCCAGGGCCTGGAGTCAATAGACATACACCTGTGAATGCTCAGCATAAACAACTAAAACTGGATTTCAAGGGGATCTATGTGATGCCTGCCTTACAGGCATCTCCCAATACAAAGTGTTAGGTTATCTCTACTTATGGTATCCCTACTGCAGTATATCCCTCCCAATGTTCAACCTGAAAACAGTTTAATCTACCCCTTGAATAGAAGTTAAAAGATCATACACTCAACACAGGAATTCTATGCTCTAGAATCTAAACATTACCAAACATCCAGATTCAGAAGAAGGATACATGCAATACTGGAGACAGAATTAACACAACACATGCCAAACAGCATTTCTCATATAAGTTTAATCATGAAATCAGTGGGTTCATGCCAAAAACAAACAACAAGAGATACATAAACTCACAGGTAAGCTGTACAGAGCAACCAGATCAGCTTGTTATGCATTACAGAGCCAAAATCATCAACTTTCAACAACCTCTCAAATGAGCAACACAACCTGCTTATAACAGCCAGGTAGGTGCTCAGCAATTAATTACAACGTTGACCAAAATTTTGCCAGATACACAGTATCATGAAAATGGCGCTCAAACACAACCAGATTGGCGCCCAAACTTGAATGCAGCAGATGGGGGAGGAGACAGGAAGATTTCTCGAGCCCTGCGCTCCTGCCCGCTGATTGACACCTCCAGTCGGGTACAAGATCGACCCACGCCATCGCCCATACCTCTGCAACAATCGCCATTAATGGCGCACCAACCCGCGGCCTTGGGAAGATCATCAAATCTGCAGTCGCAACCGTTTCCCGCCGAGACTCATCATCATGATATTTGAAAATGCAGGATAACAATATCCCACATGCACCCCGCGATGACCTCAATAACACTTTATATACTAGGTCATGAGCATATATCATGTCGGTGCTTTTGCTCCCGACGACACTAGTATAGACTTCATCATCATCATCCTCCAGCAGCATGATATCCTGTTGTTCGAAATATCACCCTGACGTCATCATGATATTTGAAACATAACCTTCATGATAATCGCCTTCATCGGCACAACCTGATCCATCGGAGGAACATCCTCCTGCTGAGCCGATACCAAAAGTCTGGCCGATGAACATCCTGATGACGTCATCATCATATACTGCTGACGTCATCATCATATCCGCCTACTGCGCACCTCCTCACATCCGGATGACGTCATCATCATGTTTGCAAAGATAAGGAGGTCTCTTCAAGATGATCAGTTGTTAGAAATATGACCCCCGCGGACCTTGATGACGTCATCATCATATTAACATCATCATGATATTCGGAAGACAACCAGATATTTGGAAATATCCTCCTGATGTTCAAATATCAGGTTGCACTGTAGCTCCTCTATAAGATCGGGGCGAAAACTGAATATGATGATGCTGCTTGAAAAGATCACCCCCAGTAGATAATGCGCGAAGCTAGCAGGCGGATATCTCCTTAATATTAGCATCATCATGATGCTCGAACAAACAAACATATATCCGGGTGATATGAAAATATCACCCCCTCCTTCGGAATATCATGATGCAGATAGGCAGAAAGAAAAATATCACCCTGATATACGGATGACGTCAGCATCATCAGGATGAGAAACAAAGAACAAGAAGTGATATAACATCATCAGGATGATATTGACTAAGATCATCCTGACGTTCCAAAACATGATGACCGTAGTGAATATCGGGTCGCAATTACAACTCCTCAACAACATCATCAGGATGATGTTAAACAAGATCACCCGATGATAGAAATATCACCCCGGCGAAATATCATGAAGGCAGAAAATATGATGACCTCCACAAGCAGCAGGATGATAACTGGAAATATGATGATGATGAACACGACCCTTAGGAAAAACAAGTTAGGTCGAGCAATTCAAAGAATAAGCAACATCATCATCATGCTCGCGCAAGGTGATAAATGGAAGATCACCGGAGACTTTGAAACATCACCCTCGCAAGCAGATGCGGGCGCACTGTAGCTCGGCAGCATCATCATGATAAAAACCAAACATCACCCGATGACTGAATATGATGATGACGATGAAAAACCCAGTCGACAAAGAACATGATGATGCAGACCACCGAAGACAAGATGATGATGATGACCTCCTCCTCAGGAAAACATGATGCTGCAGTTGAAAAATGCTGAGGAGGTCCAACACTTAGAAAAAATGGGCAAGAAGATAAAGGCTTCAAATGAAGAAACCTCCTGATCATGACAAATCAACCCCTGGTCAAAATGAGTGTCAACAGTGGCTCCGAATGGGGACGTGCAGGTGAAAACCTGCAGCGAGAACCAGATCTCCGGGCAGACCTGACAAAAAGCCAAAAAACGCGAGCTGTACAAGGCATTTACACTACATACATATTTTACAAATGTGCACAGCAACCAGATATTCATGTAAAATAGAACTTAAGGAATTGGCCATGCACAGGCAATTCCAGAATTTCACCATCTAGGGCCTGGAGGAAATAAGAATCCTCCCCATGAGTATTACAAACCTGATATGGGCCCATCCATAAGGGTTGAAACTTACCATGTTTACCCTTTTCCTGATCTTTAGCATTCCAAATGAGCACCAGATCATTTACTTGAAACTTCCTTTTTGTAGCTCTCCTGTCAAACTGATATTTCACATCTTGTTGTCTTTTGAGATTGATCTGGTGGGCTTTCCTCCTGTCTTCATCCAATGCAACCAGTTGATTCACTCTTTCTGTCATGGGATCTTCAATCTCATCATCATATTCTTGAATGAGTCTGTAAACTGGTAGGAGATTGTTTATGGGCAGTCTAGCTGATGCACCATATACTAGCTCAAAAGGTGACTTCCCAATAGCCCTTTTCACAGTCACTCTGTCAGCCCATACTGCTAAATTCAACTTTGAGTCCCAAGCTCTCTTGTTCTTGTCCAGTATCCTCTTGACAATTTTCATGATGCTCCTATTGCTTGATTCTGCTTGACCATTTCCTTGTGGGTGATATGGTGATGTATATGACAGGCTTATCCCATACTTGTTGCAGAAATCAACAAACTCACCTGATCTGAAGCACATAGCATTATCAGTGATTATTTTAGATGGTACTCCAAACCTGATGATGATGTTCTCTAGTATGAAGTCTGTCACCACCTTACTTGTAGCTCTTTTAGTTGGAATGGCCTCAATCCATTTGGTAAAGTAGTCAGTTGCCACCAAAATCCAACTGTGTCCCCCACTTGATTTGTCTGCAATTTCCCCTATAAAATTGATTCCCCATTGCTGGAATGGAGCATCCACAGGTGCAGTTCTGAGGGGTAAAGCACCATGATATTTCAGCTTTCCTGAGAATCTCTGGCAAGGGTCACATTTTCTTACTAACCTCTGTGCATCTGAAAAGAGAGTGGGCCACCAATATCCTGCCCTGAGAATTTTATGAGCTGTTGTTTGGGCAGTATAATGGCCACCACACAATCCTTTATGCATGTCAATCAAAATATTGTCAGCCATATTCTTATCCACACATCTCAGCAGCACACCATCAGGATTTTTCCAGTACAGCTCACCTTGAACAATGACATACCTGATTGCATGTAGCTTCAGAGTCCTCTTTTGATTGTCACTGAAATGGGAGGGACAATTCAGATTTTGCAAATAATAGACAATATCCTTGTACCATTCAGATCCTGATGCACTTACATTCTCATCTTGGACTGCATTAACTTGGCATGCTTCCAAGTTTGACTGTGCCATCATCTTGGCTAGTCCTTGTCCTCTTATCAACTTAGTAACCTGTATGTCTATGTTGAATTCCTGCAGTTTGTTTATCCATCTGCACCTTCTTCCAGTCACCTCCTGCTGAGTGAATATGTCTTTGACTGCAGCATGAGGCACATATGCAATGATATATGACCCTACCAAGTATGGTCTGAAACTTTTAATGGCCCTAACAAGTGCATATGCCTGTTTTTCCATAATGTCATATTTCAATTCAGAGGCCTGCAGGGACATACTGAAGAAAGCAATGGGCTGTTCAAAACCCTCTTCATTTTTCTGTAACAAACATGCAGCTACAGTATGAAAGGAAGCAAATGAGAACACCTGGAATGGCCTAGAAAAATCAGGAGATTTAAGAACAGGGGCCATCTTTATTGCCTCTTTGATATTCTGAAATGATTCTGTTGCTTCCCTTTCCCAGTTGACAGTTGCATCCTTCTTCATCATCTTGGAAATGTTCCTTGTGATCTCTGCAAAGTTGGGAACAAATCTTCTGACAAAGTTTACCTGTCCAAAGAAGGACTGAACTCCTTTCACAGTTTTTGGCATTTGGATCCTGTCAATGGCTGCCACTCTCTCTGGATCTATCCTGACTCCATCCTTGGAAACAATATGTCCCAGAAGTTTTCCTTCAACTACTCCAAAGGCACACTTCTTTGGGTTTAGAGAAATACCATATTCTAGTGCTCTTATAAAAATCTGCTCCAGATGCATGCAATGCTGCTCTTCTTTCTTTGAGTAGGCAGTCAGGTCATCCTGATATACTGCCAGGATTGAATCAATCAGCCCTGCAAAAGCAACATCCATTGCTCTTTGAAATGTAGCACCTGCATTTGTTAGTCCAAATGGCATTCTAACATACACATATGTTCCCCATGGAGTGGTAAAGGCAGTCTTATATTGTTCTGATTCCTTTACCTTCACCTGGTTATATCCTGAAAATCCATCCATCATGGATAGGAGTTCACAACTAGTCACTCTCTGCAACATAGCCTCCATATTAGGCAATGGATAGTTATCCTTCAAAGAGGATACATTCAAGTTCCTGAAATCAACACACAGCCTAATATCACCATTCTTTTTCCTGACTGGGACAAGATTAGATACCCAAGTTGAATGTCTGATGGGCACAATTATTCCAGCATCCCTGAGCCTTTTGAGTTCTTCTTGCATCTTGGGAGCTAAGGTAGGATTTATAGGCCTTTGCCTCTATCTAAATGGCTTAGCTTCAGGCTTCAGTGGGATCTCATGCTGGAATAAGTCTTCTCTATAAGCTTTTAGGTCCTCATATGACCAAGCAAAAACATGTTTATACCTTTTTAGCAATGCAATCAGCATACTTCTTATGTGTGGTTTGAGCTGTTTGCCAATATATACTTTCTGAGGGGCCTGAGATGTCCCCAAATTTATTTCTTCTAAATCCTCCTTATTTGTGGGGAATGTCTTTGTGACCATTTTGTCTCTACTGTCAAAGGCTCTTTCCAGAGCCACTAACCCTCTAGGGATCTTGTTGGTCTTCAACTGGATGATCTCCTTCCCTACAAGAGTCTCTTTTCCATCTACAGTTTCTACAAAAGCTTGGAAATCAATCTGTTGGTTCTCATACTCATCTATGCAGTGCAAAAATTTCAGCAAATCCCTATCATCATTAAAAACTTGCCAACTGCATATGTTTTCTGGTATGGCAGGCCTAATTTTAACTTCTATATCTGTGACACCTGACAGAGTGATGTCATCTGGCCTTATTGCAATATTAGCTAAGAAATCAGCCATAACATTTTTTGACCTTTCTACCCAGCCAATTGAAAATGCATCAAATAACTCAATAGTATCCCAAACAGCATGCTTGTATTGCTTTAGTCTTTTATTCTTTGCAGCATACTTATTTCTGATTTGGGATACAATCAGCTCAGAGTCTCCAAATACTCTTAACATTTTAATTCCATGTTTGAGAGCAATATTCAGGCCTAAAAGTAAAGCCTCATATTCTGCAATATTGTTTGTGCAATCAAACCTCAGCAAGAAAGAGGATTTGAGGAGCTTACCAGTTGGAGACAGGAAGACAACTCCAGCTCCAGAGCCTTCTTTTGCACAAGCTCCATCAAAGAACATGGTCCATAAGCCCTGCTGATCCAGCTCATCAATACAGGCATTTTTCTTTTTGTCTTCTGCATCATCTGAGACAACCTTGAAGTTATCACAGTCAGTGTCTACAAAGCATATCTGTTCATTTGCTTCTTGGTCTTCCACTGTCTCTGATGATCTCTGCTCTCTAATTAACTTGACATCCCTGCCATTCATTGGAATCATGGCATATGATAGGTCCAGCTGCATACTTCCACCTATTAGTGCTGCCCATCTTCTTGACAGCAGCATACCATACTGTGGCTTGATGTCAACCACTGTTATATTCATCTTATATTTCTTTTCAGGAAATGCTGCCAGTCTGAAATCCACATCCTTCATGATTCCAATAACTGGTACCTCTCTGGCATCCATTGCATAGCATTTTCCACATGCCTTGTCAATTTTTAATCCTGTTTGTTGCATGATAGCCAAAGGCATGACATTTGTGGATGCTCCAGAGTCAAGCATACAATTTCTAATTATTTTACCATTTATAACCAGGGAAACATAAAATGGTTCCACCTGTGAAGGACACTTTGTCATGGTCATTCCTAGATAGACTTCAGGAGTCTCATCTTCTTCATTACACATGACCTGTTTCTCACCCTGGGTCTGATCATTTTGCTTAGCTTGAAAAGGTACCCCTGAGATTAGGGATATTGTCCTATTCTTGATCTCTTCCACTTTCATGAGTTCCATAAGTGGAACAGAGACCTTTACCTGAGTGAGGATCTGGGCTATATCAAATGGAGCACAGTTTTGTACAGCAGTTGTAACTTGCTCCACAATCTTGCTTTTATCCTGAGCTGACTTAGCTTTCATTCTCATAGTTCCCTGTTCATCATTCCTGTCTTGGGAACCTCTACTTTGATCTTCAGCCTGAGGGGTTTTGTTTTCTGGTCCTTGGAAATCATGACCTGTTCTGTATCTAAAGTTCTGCTTGTTATTTACCCACTGCCTTTTTTGTGGTTCAGTTCCTTTATGACCATGCATCTGCTGAATTCCTGCAGAAATATCTTCTGGCTGATGTGGGCTGCCAACCTGATTTTTACCTCTGAGATTGTAGTTGCTCTTGACCTGAGCAACTGCTGCAGCTGTGAAGGCTCTAATTTCCTCATCAGAAGGTCGCTGTAGGTTACTCAGAAAATTGTGTGTGTTCTGAGCACACACATAATTATCCTCATGATCTTCATCATATGGGGACTGTTGGCAGGCCTGAACCTGATCATCTGTCTTCTCATCAGCACCATAAAGAGTATATCCATTACCTATGGACATCATGTTAACATCATCATCCTGCACATGGTGTGGCTCATTGCACTCATTACAAGATGTAGCATTATCATACAAAGATTGGGCAATCATGCACTGTGACTGTGAATGTGGCATCTGACAGATTATACACCACGGAGCATCATCAGCAATATTTATAGTTTTCTTCAGGGGATCAGGAGTTTCCTTGGCATGTTGAGCCCTCTGATTTGTGTTGTTACGTGGATATACAGGCTTACCATCATGCCAATTGGTGTTATAAGGCATATCATGTAATGATGGCCTCTTTTCCTGCCTTTGATAGACTTGCCTATCAGGACCCATCCCTTTTTCACTTCTAGCTAATCTATAGCTCAGGTCCTTAACAACATTTGCCAGTTTGTCTATCTTATCTTCAGGAGCAGATGTACTACCTTGAGTGTTCTGAGGCTTATTTGGATTCTGCAGAATTTTTACATCATCCCTTCTATTTGTCTTGCCTGATGCTTTCCTATTGTTTTCAATATTTACTGCAATTCTGAAAGCATCCCTGAGAGTGGCAGGACCTTTATCTCTCAGTCCATATGCAGTCTTTGCATCAAAGGCATTGATGTACAAAATTATGCACATTGGTTCATTTGGCCTCATGTGATGTGGCAGTTTGTTCAACACTTTAGTAAATCTTGTATTAAAGTCTGCAACCTGCTCATTTGACCCTTTGGTGATGCTGGTGAAATCATTTACAAAGAAGCTAGGGTCAGTTTTATCACCATATTGCTCCTTGAACATCCTCTTAAAATCATCCCATGATGATATACTCCGGTCAGGCAGATTCCTGTACCATTCTCTTGCTTCATCTATTAAGGATTGCATGAAGGACTTCATGAAAACATCCTCATGCTCAACCTCAAAATTATCCATGACATTTTGAAAGGCCTTTAGATGATCTTCTCCTGACACTGTGTTGTTTCCTGAAAACTTAGGCACTTGCAGCCTCAGATGCTTGTCAATGGGGTTAGGATACCCAGGAATACCATCAAACACCAGCTGCCTGAATCTATCTAACTGCATGGGCTGTCTGTTTGGCTGATTAACATTAATATTTCTATTTGCATTTTGGTTTCCTGCATTGTTTAGTGGTATCCTAGCATCATTCACATTATGTCTGTCATCATGATGCTGATATTGCATTTCATATCTTTGCTGATGTCTTTGCATATTTGCATTCTCTAGAGTAGGAACTGAATTATTCTGGGCAGTTCTCAAGGCTTGCACTTTCTGCTGTATATCATCTCTGATTTTCATGGCTTGTAGGTATTCTAGTTCTGCTCTTAAGCTTTTGATTTCTTCAGCTAGCTGTTCATCCTTAGGTCTGGAGGTAGATGGTCTCATACCATTTGGGTCATCATCTTCATCATCCCTTAGGGACTCTGCCTCTTCAAACCTCTCACTTGGGTCTAGAAAAGGGCGTTCTTGGAACACCTCTGACCTCATTCTCATACTACCACCCTGTTGCCTCTCATATGCACCTTGGATATCAGCTTCTGCACTTGAAAAATAAGGAGCATGCTGTCCTGATGGCCTAGGGTTATCTTGTACCTCATCACCTTTTCTGGGGGAGCTCTCATGACTAGCTGAGACAGTTCCCTTTCTTCTATACATCATTCTTTTTGTTAATGGTAACTCTTCAAATAGAGGATTTTGTTGGGATCTTCTCCCCTGCATATAAATTTACTTTGACCGGTTGGGAGATTACTTCGGAGTCGCCACCTATTGCTTAGGAATTGTTTTCTTCTGAAAACCAGGGTTCTTTCACAAGATTCCCCCAGTGGAGTAAATTACTATTGCTGACTCAGATGGGTCACATATATATCACTGGAGATGATTAGATAGCACTTTTACTTCTCACTCCCCAGTAGAGTCGCCAATTTCTGTTGACTTTTTCCCAGACTGGATGCTTATTCCCAGATATCCCTACAAGGTAGCCATCAGTGATCAACAGGAGCTCTGGGCCAGGGGGTCAACAGTATAGGAGATAGACTCTATATTTTATCTCCTCTTCTTCTTCAGGCTCTGCAAGACCTAGGGGGGTATTCCCTACTCAACATCCATGAGGATATGCATGCAAGGCTGGGATGTTGACAGAAAGCAGATGAGTCCTCCTGTATGTAGACCAAAACTGAAAGATAAGGGCAAAGGGGCTAGCTTTGGGCCTATTTGCAGTTGTAGACAGAGGACTGAGGATCCTAAACTAACTCTAATGTCCTAATGTTGGTTTTAGATTTTGCTTTGGAGTGTAAGTGTGGATGCAAAGCTGGATATGGTTATAACACAAAGCAAAGCATGATTGGTGCCTATCCAGGGCCTGGAGTCAATAGACATACACCTGTGAATGCTCAGCATAAACAACTAAAACTGGATTTCAAGGGGATCTATGTGATGCCTGCCTTACAGGCATCTCCCAATACAAAGTGTTAGGTTATCTCTACTTATGGTATCCCTACTGCAGTATATCCCTCCCAATGTTCAACCTGAAAACAGTTTAATCTACCCCTTGAATAGAAGTTAAAAGATCATACACTCAACACAGGAATTCTATGCTCTAGAATCTAAACATTACCAAACATCCAGATTCAGAAGAAGGATACATGCAATACTGGAGACAGAATTAACACAACACATGCCAAACAGCATTTCTCATATAAGTTTAATCATGAAATCAGTGGGTTCATGCCAAAAACAAACAACAAGAGATACATAAACTCACAGGTAAGCTGTACAGAGCAACCAGATCAGCTTGTTATGCATTACAGAGCCAAAATCATCAACTTTCAACAACCTCTCAAATGAGCAACACAACCTGCTTATAACAGCCAGGTAGGTGCTCAGCAATTAATTACAACGTTGACCAAAATTTCGCCAGATACACAGTATCATGAAAATGGCGCTCAAACACAACCAGATTGGCGCCCAAACTTGAATGCAGCAGATGGGGGAGGAGACAGGAAGATTTCTCGAGCCCTGCGCTCCTGCCCGCTGATTGACACCTCCAGTCGGGTACAAGATCGACCCACGCCATCGCCCATACCTCTGCAACAATCGCCATTAATGGCGCACCAACCCGCGGCCTTGGGAAGATCATCAAATCTGCAGTCGCAACCGTTTCCCGCCGAGACTCATCATCATGATATTTGAAAATGCAGGATAACAATATCCCACATGCACCCCGCGATGACCTCAATAGCACTTTATATACTAGGTCATGAGCATATATCATGTCGGTGCTTTTGCTCCCGACGACACTAGTATAGACTTCATCATCATCATCCTCCAGCAGCATGATATCCTGTTGTTCGAAATATCACCCTGACGTCATCATGATATTTGAAACATAACCTTCATGATAATCGCCTTCATCGGCACAACCTGATCCATCGGAGGAACATCCTCCTGCTGAGCCGATACCAAAAGTCTGGCCGATGAACATCCTGATGACGTCATCATCATATACTGCTGACGTCATCATCATATCCGCCTACTGCGCACCTCCTCACATCCGGATGACGTCATCATCATGTTTGCAAAGATCAGGAGGTCTCTTCAAGATGATCAGTTGTTAGAAATATGACCCCCGCGGACCTTGATGACGTCATCATCATATTAACATCATCATGATATTCGGAAGACAACCAGATATTTGGAAATATCCTCCTGATGTTCAAATATCAGGTTGCACTGTAGCTCCTCTATAAGATCGGGGCAAAAACTGAATATGATGATGCTGCTTGAAAAGATCACCCCCAGTAGATAATGCGCGAAGCTAGCAGGCGGATATCTCCTTAATATTAGCATCATCATGATGCTCGAACAAACAAACATATATCCGGGTGATATGAAAATATCACCCCCTCCTTCGGAATATCATGATGCAGATAGGCAGAAAGAAAAATATCACCCTGATATACGGATGACGTCAGCATCATCAGGATGAGAAACAAAGAACAAGAAGTGATACAACATCATCAGGATGATATTGACTAAGATCATCCTGACGTTCCAAAACATGATGACCGTAGTGAATATCGGGTCGCAATTACAACTCCTCAACAACATCATCAGGATGATGTTAAACAAGATCACCCGATGATAGAAATATCACCCCGGCGAAATATCATGAAGGCAGAAAATATGATGACCTCCACAAGCAGCAGGATGATAACTGGAAATATGATGATGATGAACACGACCCTTAGGAAAAACAAGTTAGGTCGAGCAATTCAAAGAATAAGCAACATCATCATCATGCTCGCGCAAGGTGATAAATGGAAGATCACCGGAGACTTTGAAACATCACCCTCGCAAGCAGATGCGGGCGCACTGTAGCTCGGCAGCATCATCATGATAAAAACCAAACATCACCCGATGACTGAATATGATGATGATGATGAAAAACCCAGTCGACGAAGAACATGATGATGCAGACCACCGAAGACAAGATGATGATGATGACCTCCTCCTCAGGAAAACATGATGCTGCAGTTGAAAAATGCTGAGGAGGTCCAACACTTAGAAAAAATGGGCAAGAAGATAAAGGCTTCAAATGAAGAAACCTCCTGATCATGACAAATCAACCCCTGGTCAAAATGAGTGTCAACAACCAGAACTAAACCTCAGCATGTGTGGATGCTTCTTATCAGTTCAAGTACCTAGTTACTTTCTATATTCCTTGTAGACAATGAGTCTCTTGTAGGTAGTGAGCCTCTTGTGAGCAGTGTGCTCGGGCAGTGAGCCCTAATATGCAAGTGCCATTTTGTACTTCTATTCTTTTAACAGAGAATACAATCTTGGGTTAGTCACCCCGTGGTTTTTCCCTTAACAGGGTTTTCCATGTCAAAATCATTGTGTTGTGTATTAATTTTATTTCTTCTTTCATGCTTATGTGATTTGATGTTGCACTAGTTGTTAAAGAAGAATAGAAAGTTAAAATAATTAAGATAACTGATTCACCCTCCCCCCCTTAGATATCAACACATAGAACACAAGAAAAGCTTACAATGTTAGGATATGCTCTAGAGTGCTTCATTAATTCAAATATTTTGAGAGCATCCTTGCAAAATCCATTTTGTACATATCCTGCAATCATGGCATTCCATGAGACCACATTTCTTTGGGCATTTTGTCAAACAGGTCACGTGCCTTGTCTATACTTCCACATTTTGCATACATGTCTACCAAAGCATTTCCAACTATAATTTCTGACAAAAATCCCCCTTCCATTATGCTTTGATGGATGTCCATACCCTATTCCAAAGCTCCCATTTTGGCACAGGCAGGGAGGATGCTGGTAAAGGTTGTGGAATTTGGCTTTAGACCTGCCAATTGTGTTTGCTTGAAAGTTTCTAAAGCCTTTTCAAAAAATCCATTTTGTCCATATCATGCAATCATGGCATTCCACGAGACCACATTTCTTTCAGGCATTTTTTCAAATAGTTCACGTGCCTTCTCTATGCTACCACATTTTGCATACATGTCTACCAGGGCAGTTGCAACTACAACATTTGACAAAATTCCTTTATCCTTTATGCTTTGATGGATGTCCATACCCTGTTCCAAAGCTCCCATTTTTGTACAGGCGGGGAGGATGCTGGCAAAGGTTGTTGATGTAGGAGCATCCAGTGGTGTAAGGGCAATCTTGCATCACCCAAAAAGAAGTTAATCCAAAATCATTGTAGTTTTTTTCATTTCTTTCCATAATTAGTGTTTTTAGTTCCATAATATCTAGAATAATGATGTAGGACTTTCAGTTTTTCCAAAACTACTAAAAATAGCAAACTGCCAGGTTTGGAAAGGTTACCTACCATTTTAGGAAAGTTTGCATTTGAGCAAGGATTGAAGCAAAAACTTACAGAAAGTTACATAATGAAAATATAAGACCTTTGGCGAAGGAATCAAGCAAAGATCATTTGTGAACTGAAAGATATTAAAGTTTTTGTTTTTCGAAAAGCCCCTAAAAATTTTTGAAACGAGATTTGAGGCACTAAAACATCCCATAATGTCCCAAAAAGTTGATGGAAATCTATTTACGGATTTCCAGCATGATATTTCACATCGCGAGCTTTCCGGGGCTTAAAACGGTTCATCAATCGGACACCCGGATCAAAAGTTATGCTTCCCAAAAGTTGACCTACTTTTGAAGGGAGTTGCAAATTTTGAAATTTAACTGGAGGCCACCAAAAAGTGCTATTTATGACTGTTTTGGGAACCTTGGGCAGTAGTAGAGTGAAGGGGGAAAGTGTAGAGTCAAGAATAGGTAGGAAAATAGAAACCCTAGTAGATTTGGGGTTACAAATGGTGGATGATTCTAGAGTCTTGGGAGAGGAAGTTGTAATGTGTTGCAGCCTGTGGAGGGTTGATTCCTCTGATTGTATTTGAGCTTTTGTAATGTAATAAGTTGTCCATATCAATAAAGAAAGTTCTATTTTCTATGTGCCATTTTTATTATTGTGTGTTTTATGATTTACCCCTTCATCAAGTGGTATTAGAGCAAGGGTTCCTGAGTGTGTAGACAGATCACCGACCATGAGGGAGTTTGTACTAGGACCTAAGGTTGTGGGTTTACGGTAGAAATCAAGATGCCTCCATGAAGAAATCATATTGGGAGGAATAATTTGAAGGAAGAAGGTTTTAGAGTGCTACAAAGGCAAATCAATGCATTGCAAGAGGAGCTGCGAAGAGGGTTTGATCCAAGAACAAGAGAAGAAAGTGAAGATGAAGGTGAAGAAGAGCTATCTAAGGAAGAACAAGAAGTTGTAGGAGATCCTGCAGAAGTTAGGTTGTTGAGGGCCATTTCGAAGATCAGAAAGAGGCCCAAGATCAAAGTTTTTACATATTCTAGAGATTTAAATCCAGAACAGCTTATTGATTGGATCAATGACATGGAGGAATATTTTGAGTATGAAGATGTGGAGGACCCAAATCGGGTCAAGTTTGTAAAAATAAAGTTGAAGGGCTATGTCAGTATTTGGTGGAAGGAGGTCCAATTAGAGAGGAATAGAAGAGGAAAAGGAAAGATCACCAAATAGGATCGAATGGTGGAGAAACTAAAAAAGCATTTCATTCATGTGGACTATGAGATGGAGCTGCTGAAGAAGCTACAAAGACTGAAGCAAGGTAACAAGTCTGTTAAGGAGTATACAGAAGAGTTTTATAAAATTACTATTAGGACAAGCCATACAAAGCCCAACAAGGAGAAGGTAGCCTGTTACATTAATGGGTTGAGGCCAAGTATTCAGGAGGAGATGAGTCTAGTCAGAATGACCACCATAGAAGATGCGTACCAGTTTTCCCTGAAGGTGGAAGAGAAGCTGAACAAAAGATTTGATAGCAAGCAAAGGAGAAGAGGTCAAGGCGGAAGGACTGGTGGAAGACCCTATGGAGGCTGTAATCAAGAT
Organism: Cunninghamia lanceolata; assembly: GCA_027924645.1. Lineage (NCBI taxonomy): Eukaryota > Viridiplantae > Streptophyta > Pinopsida > Cupressales > Cupressaceae > Cunninghamia > Cunninghamia lanceolata. The sequence goes on along the minus strand of BSBN01000252.1, from coordinate 6,958,682 downwards.
CAAAAGAAAAGTGAAGAAGTTGGCACCAATCAAAATCAGAGAGGGGATAATGCCTACCACCCTCATGACCAAAACAGTGGTGAGCAAAGAGGAAGAGGAAGAGGCAGACCTGGGCAAGGACCCAGAAGAGGAGGTTTCAAAGGAACATGTTTCCAATGTGGAGAAGAAGGGCATCGAGCAAATGAGTGTCCGCAACATCAAGGAAGGACAAATATAAAACCTAAAGGTAATGCAAGAGTTGCACATGTAGATGAAGATGCGCAATCTGAGCATTCTAAAGATGCTAAAAGGGGAGAAACCCTAGTTGTCAGAAGAACTTTGCTGAATGAGGAGAAAGAACCCAATCAGAGGAAGAGTTTATTCCGCACAAGGTACAAATGTGAAAGTAAGTGTTGTGATATTATTATTGACAGTGGAAGCATTGATAATCTTGTTTCAAAGGAGATGGTTGACAAGTTGAAGTTGATAAGAAGAAAGCATCCGCATCCATACCGGATTGCATGGTTGCAAAAGGACCATAAATCTTTGGTCAATGAGCAGTGTTTAGTGAAGTTCAAGATTGGAGACTACCATGATGAGGTGCTGTGTGATATTATACCGATGGATGCATGTCATATGCTATTGGGGTGGCCATGGTAGTATGATAGGAGTGATGTCCATGATGGCCGTGCAAACACATATTCCCTAACAAAGGATGGAGTTCACCATAAGTTGAAGCCCTTGAAGGAGGTGGAATAAAAGGTATGTAGTACTACCAGAATTTACTTGTAGATGGTAGAAAATTTTTGGAGCATATGAAGCATGAGCGTCATTGCTTTGCATTGATTCTTAAGATTAGTTAAGAGAAATGTGAAGATGTACTAGCAGAAGTCTCAAAAATGTTGGAAGAATTTCAAGATATTGTCTCTGATAATGTACCAGAAGGTTTACCACTGGTGAGGAAGATAAGTCACCAAATGGATTTGATACCAAGAGCTAGTTTCCTGAATAAGGCAGCCCACAGAATGACTCCTGCAAAGAGTGAAGAGATGAACATACAAGTTCAAGAGCTATTAAGGAAGGGACTGATAAGGGAGAGCCTAAGTCCATGTGCAGTACCTGTAGTACTAGCACCAAAGAAAGATGGAGAATGGAGAATGTGTATCGATTCTCAGGCCATCACTAAGATCACAATCAAGTATAGGTTTCCATTGCCAAGAATGGATGACACAATGGACTATTTAAGTGGAGCTAAGTACTTCACAAAAATTGACCTGAAGAGTGGGTATCATCAGATCCGTATCAGGGAAGGAGATGAATGGAAGACAGCCTTCAAGACAAAGGAAGGTTTGTATGAGTGGTTAGTCATGCCATTTGGGCTAACCAATGCATCGAGCACATTCATACGGCTCATGAACGAGGTATTAAAAATTTTTTTGGGAAGTTTTGTTATTGTTTATTTAGATGATATTTTAATTTTTAGTAAGACTTGGGATGAGAATATGATGCATATCAGAAGAGTTTTCGAGAAGTTGAGGGAGGAGAAGTTGTTGATCAATCTAAAGAAATGTAGCTTTTCAAAGAAGGAGTTAGTATACCTGGGATTTGTTGTCTCGGAGGAAGGTCTTAAGTTGGACCTAGAGAAGTTGAGGGCTATCATTGAATGGCCTACGCCAAGGAGTGCTTTTGAGGTAAGATCTTTTCATGGTTTGGCAAGCTTATATAGAAAGTTTATTAGAAATTTTAGTAGTATTTGTGCACCCCTAACGGAGACAATGAGGGGAATAGAAAAGAGTTTAGATGGACTAAAGGAGCAGACAAAAACTTTGATACCTTGAAGCAGAAAGTCACAGAGCAACCTATTTTGGCATTTCTAGATTTCAATAAGGTATTTTAGGTAGATTATGATGCTAGTGGTAGTACTATAGGAGCTGTTTTGAGCCAAGAAGGTAAGCGCATTGCCTATATTAGTGAGAAGATTAATGATGCCAAGAAAAAGTATTCTATTTATGATCAGGAGTTTTATGCAATAGTTCAAGCTTTGAATAAATGGAGAAATTATTTGTTTCCAAAGGAGTTTGTTTTATATATTGATCATCAGGCTTTGTAGTATCTTAATAGTCAAGGAAAGTTGAACCAGGGGCACTTAAAATGGGTTGAGTTTTTATAGAGCTATACTTTTGTTTTGAAGCATAGGACTGGGAAGTCCAATAGAGTTGCAGATGCCTTGAGTAGAAGGCAAAATTTGTCGACAAAAATGAAGATAGAGATTGTTGGGTTCGATGAGCTCAAAAGTTTGTATCCTGAAGATCTAGATTTTACAGAAGCCTGGAAAACTTGTTTGGAACCTGTTACTTTGGACATGACAAAATGGTTGGATTTCATAATCCAAGATGGCATGTTATTTAGAGGAAGCCAGTTGTACATTCCAAGGAGTTCCATGAGAGAGAACCTAATTAAGGAAAAGCATAGTGGAGGATTGGCTAGACACTTTGGTCAAGATAAGACCATTGCTATTGTTGGTGAAAAATATTATTGGCCATAGTTGCAGCAGGATGTGAGGAAATTTGTGCAGAGTTGCAGAGTATGTCAAATGGCAAAAGGAGCAAGTCATAATACAAGTCTATATCAGCCACTACCTATACCAAAGAAGCCATGGGATGATATTAGTATGGATTTTGTTCTTGATTTACCAAGGATATAGAGAGGACATGATTCCATTTTTGTGGTGGTGGACAGATTCTTGAAGATGGCACATTGTATTCCTTGCAAGCAGACTAATGATGCTATTCATATTGCTGAATTATTTTTCAAAGATGTGATGAGATTACATGGTATACCAAAGAGCATAGTTTGAGATCGAGATACCAAGTTTGTTGGTTATTTCTTGAGGACATTGTGGAAGAAGTTGAAGATAGATTTGAAGTTTAGTTCTACACACCATCCACAGACTGATGGACAAACCGAAGTGGTGAATAGGAGTTTGGGTAACCTGCTACAATGCTTAGTAGGAGATAAGCCCAAGGGATGGGATTTGATTTTACCACAGGCGCAGTTTACTTACAACAATTCTGTTAATAGGAGTACTGGTAAATTACCATTCCAGATTGTATATGGGAATAGTCCAAGAAATGCTTCAGAGTTAAGGAGTCTGGCAAAGGAGAAAAGATAAGTGCCTAGGCTGAAGACTTTGCAGAACACATGAAGAATTTGCATGAAGAGGTGAAAAAGCACATTAATAAGATGCATATCCAGTACAAGGCTATGGCAGATCAAAAGAGGAGATATAAGGAGTTCCAGGTAGGAGATCAAGTCATGGTTCACTTGAGAAATGAAAGGTTCCCTATTGGAACATACAATAAGTTGAAAATGAAGAAATTTGGACCATGCAGAATCCTGAAGAAGCATGATTCAAGAAATGTATATGAGGTAGAGTTGTCAAGTGGGATCAATATTTCCCTTGTGTTCAACATTGTTGATTTAATAGAATATCATTAAGGTGGCACAGATGATGGACCGACACAAGAACAATGGAGAATTCCAATATCTACTTCAACGAAGGAGATAGAAGGGATCTTGGATAGCCATGTGGGAAGTACTTGGAACAGGCAATATGAAGAATATCTAGTGAAATGGAAAGGAAGGCCTATTGAAGATTTTTCTTGGTTGTCTAAGGCAGAGGTTGATCATTTGGGTTTTCCTCACACAAACATCTGAGACGTGACATTACCCTAGGTGTCTGATGCAGAAGCATCCAGTGGTATAAGAGCAATCTTGCATCACCCAAAAAGAAGTTAATTCAAAATTATTGTAGTTGTTTACATTTCTTTCCATAATTAGTGTATTTGGTTCCATAATATCCAGAATAATATTTTGGAAAGGTTACCTGCATTTTAGGAAAGTTTGCATTTGGGCATGGATTGAAGCGAAAACTTACAGAAAGTTACATAACAGAAATATAAGACCTTTGGCGAAGGAATCAAGCAAAGATCATTTGTGAGCTGAAAGATATTAAAGTTTTTGTTTTCTGAAAAGCCGCTGAAAATTTTTGAAACGAGATATGAGGCACTAAAAAATCCCATAACATCCTAAAAAGTTGACAAAAATCTATTTACGGATTTCTGGCATGACAATTCACATCGCGAGTTTTTTGGTGCTTAAAACAGTTTGTCAATAGGACACCCGTATCAAAAGTTATGCTTCCCGGAAGTTGACCTACTTTTGGAGGGAGTTGCAAATTTTGAAATTTAACTAGAGGCCACCAAAAAATGCTATTTATGACTATTTTGGGAACCCTGGACAGTAGTAGAGTGAAGGGGGAAAGTCTAGAGTCAAGAATAGGTGGGAAAATAGAAACCCTAGCAAATTTGGGGTTACAAATGGTAGATGATACCAGAGTCTTGGAAGAGGAAGTTGTAATGTGTTGCAGCCTGTGGAGGGTTGATTCCTCTGATTGTATTTGAGCTTCTGTAATGTAATAAGTTGTCCAAATCAATAAAGAAAGTTCTATTTTCTGTGTGCCATTTCTATTGTTGTGTGTTTTATGATTTACCCCCTTCATCAGTTGTGGAATTTGGCTTTACACCTGCCAATTATATTTGCTTGAAAGTTTATAAAGCCTTTTCAACAAATCCATTTTGTGCATATCCAACAATCATTGTAGTCCACGAGAACACATTTCTTTGAGGCATTATGTCAAACAATTTGCATGCCTTATCTACACTTCCACATTTTGTATACATGTCTACCAAGGCAGTTGCAACTACAACATCTGACAAAAGTCCTCTATCCTTAATGCTTTGATGGATGTTCATACCCTATTCCAAAGCTCCCATTTTGGCACAGGCGTGGAGGATGCTGACAAAGGTTGTGGAATTTGGCTTTACACCTGCCAATTGTGTTTGCTTGAAAGTTTCTAAGGCCTTTTCAACAAATTCATTTTGTGTCTATCCTGCAATCATGGCATTCTATGAGACCACATTTCTTTGAGGCATTTTGTCAAACAGTTCATGGGCCTTGTCTATGCTTCTACATTTTGCTTACATGTCTACCAGGGCCTTGTCTATGCTTCATAATTTTTATCTATAAATGAATATATTACAGTAGTTAATCTTTTGATATACTCTTAACCCTATGATATAGAAAACTTTTGCATGACCTAAACCAACTAAAAATTTTTCAATGCTCTTCAAGAAATTTATGTCATTAAAATTTTGAGATTAGCTAATACTTTAATATGTGTTTTTTTTGCAGTTTGAGGTTGCACCATTCTTGCTTGCCTCCACAGCAAGTGATTCTTTTCTACAAACTTGTGAGCCGAAAGACAATTGCATTACATCTAAAACTATTTGAGCTCTTCCGTAAGTTTTGTGAAAATATTTCAACACTCAGTAATATATTAAGAATTCAATTCTTGAATTTGAAATGTTAACATGATTTCATTTTAGATTTTGTTGTTTATTTTTTTGAATCTTGCTTGTCAAAAAACATGCTGCAACTTTGGTACTTGTTATTATTGTTAACTGCCTCAGCAAGTTATTCCTGTTTCCATAATTTTAGTTTAGATTGTTAACACCTCAATGGCTTGTGTGAAGGAGAATATGGAATGCACCAAGGCTCCAGTCAAAGCACCCAAACTAGTTAATAGAATGCCAAAAGAAATGATGTCTCATGGAATGCTTAGTGGCAACATCTCTTTTCTAAGTGTCAAAAGATGTGAAGGGCTTCATTGGTCCGACCTGCCTTTCCATTGTTTTACTATTGTACCTAATGTGGCTGTTGAACTGGTTTTTTCTTCAGCCAGTCCTTGTAGTTCACTGTACATGACAGAGTTGAACTAGTTTTTTTTTATGGCAGCCTTGTGCTGCTTTTTTATTATTTGTAATTATTTTCCTGCATTGTTCCAATACAAAAAAATATTTATTGTCACTTTTCTCTGTCTTGTTTCATTTTCTTATTGGCGGATTCTCAAATAGAAAGTGTTGGCTCAAATTTATCAATCTTTACTTGGCAACATCATAAAATATATAGTTTTCTCAATTTGTTTGCTTTTATGTCTTAATTCAAATTTAATAATATGTTTTTTCTGCATTATAAAATTTATGGTATTTAATAAATTATTCATATCATGACTAAATTTACTACCAATTAATGGAAACCAGTAAATAAAAATGACTACCATGACTAAATAAATGACCAATTAACAACAATCAATGACTAAACTAATTACTAAATATATTACCAAATTGATGACTAAATATACTACCAAATTGATGACTAAATATAGTACCAAATTAATGATTGCAATGACTGAATAAATGATAAGTTAACAACAATCAATGACTAAATTAATCACTAAATATACTACCAAATTGATGACTAAATATACTACCAAATTAATGACTAAATATATTACCAAATTAATGATTACAATGACTAAATAAATGACTAGTTAACAACAATCAATGACTAAATTAATGACTAAATATACTACCAAATTCATGACTAAATATACTACCAAATTGATGACTAAATATAATACCAAATTAATGACTAAATTAATGACTAAAATTTGTTTGGTCATAAATTTGCTAGCGAGATAAATGGCCAACAATAAACTACCAATGATCACGTGACCAAACTACTGGTCACATGACCAATTTTTGGTAGTTTATTTAGTCATTTATTTATATTTTTCTACTAGTGGTCGAGCTATATGTAGGTAGTTTGAATTAGATTTAAGAGGCTAACACCTTCAAAACAATGTTGATTCCAATCGATATGAAGGAAAACAATGCAGACCATGAAAGAATAGACTATTGGTAGGCCAAAATAACCAAAGCATACAATATTATTCCACCATTAATTTATTGCTAACATAACAAGTAAAATACCAGTTTATTTACTTGCCAAAAGGAGGTCAACTCTTTGTTGTAGTCATTGAACTTGCTTCTCTCATGTCACTGGTCCTCTCTGCTTCCTATCGCTACTTTAGAAAATAATAACATCCCCTTTCTGTTGCTGCCCAACGTGGTCCCCTTTTCTTTGTCGTGACTTCTTCTTTTTATCAAAAATCTTCCTCTTATTTTTGGCGTCCAATATTTAGGTTTTGGCTTCTTTTGATAACTGAAGTTTTTCTTTAAGTTTGCATGAGATTTGGCTTGTTCAAAAGCCTCCAAATTAAAATGAAATAAACTTATTTATTCTTGGCGCTGCATGATAGAAATATTATTCTTTTAATTCCTTTATTTAGATTTCTAAATATAATAAATATTATTAATATAATTTATTTATTTTCAAAATAACATAATCACTTAAATCAAAAAAAGTATTTATAATAATAAAATTATATATATATAATGGTTTTAAGTCTAATTTAGATATTGTCTTCCAAACAATAATATTTATATAAAAAGAAAAATATTTATTATTTATTATTAAATAATATAAAATACACCATTTTAAATATAGAATACACCATTTTAAATATAAATTGAAAGAACATTGATATTTATGACTAAATCATGCATTCAAAATAAACTTATTGTAGCAATTAAAACACAATATTTTTATAAGCATCTAACCATCAATGAAATTTTATTATCCATACAATAATGCATAATAAGCCATTCAAAAATGTAATATGAGACTATGTGAGTGTGTGAGTGCATCAGGTTTATCCATCCCAAACAGTTTGTTGGTTTTTTCCCAGACTGGATGCTTATTCCCAGATTTCCCTACAAGGTAGCCATCAATGATCAACAGGATCTCTGGGCCAGGGGCCAACAGTGTAGGAGATAGACTCTATATTTTATCTCCTCTTCTTCTTCAGGCTCTGCAAAACCTAGGGGGGTATTCCCTACTCAACATCCATGAGGATATACATACAAGGCTGGGATGCTAACAGAAAGCAGATAAGTCCTCCTATAAGTAGACCAAAACTGTAAGATAAGAGCAAAGGGGCTAGCTTTGGGCCTATTTGCAGTTGTAGACAGAGGACTTGGATCCTAAAACTATTTCTACTGTCCTAAAGGTTGTTTTAGATTTTGATTTTGATTTTAAGTTTGGATGCAAAGCTGGACATGGTTGTAACACAAACACAAAGCAAGATTGGTGCCTATCCAGGGCCTGGAGTCAGTAGACATACACCTGTGAATGATATGCATGAACAACTAAAACTGGATTTTAGGGGGATACATATGATACCTGCCTTACAGATATCTCCCAATACAGAGTGTTAAGCTATCTATACTTATGGCATCCCTATTACAGTATACCCTTCCCAATGTTCAATCTAAAAATAGTTTAATCTACCCCTTGAGCAGAAGTTAAAAGATCAGACATTCAACACAGGAATTCTATGTTCTAGAGTCTCAAACATTGCTTAAATATCCAGACTCAGAAGAAAGATACATGCAATACTGGAGACAGAATTAACAAAACACATGCTAACATAGCATTTCTCATATAGAATTAACCATGAAATCAGTGGATTCATGCAAAAACGTACAACAAGAGATACATAAACTCACAGGTTTTGCTGTACAGAGCAACCAAATCAGCTGTATTGTATTACAGAGCCAAATGTTCAACTTTCAACAACCAAAACAATGGTAACACAGTCTGCCTATATTGGCCAGAAAGTGTACCTCACAGTAATTAATTACATGGCTTTTACAAAAATCTACCAGATACAGATCCTTCAAAGGAATAGCGCTCAAAATTTATTAATGCAGCAGACAAAGGAGTAAAAAATGGTGGCCTCGAGCCCTGCACCATCATCTGGGGTCTTCATTCAAAAATTAGGTGACCTGACCATGTGTACCATTGCGCACATCCCTGCATCGTCGCCATTAAGGGTCTCAACCACCCGCGGCTGCTTGAAAACTGTCGCTGCATTCAAAAGGATTTCCTGCCAAAACATGCTTCTCTGCAGGTTGAAAATACACAGGGGAATAATCCCACATGCACGGTGAAGAGATCACTTTATTAGTTTAAAAACGGGGCCACATGCATACTAAGTGTCGAGTGCTTTTGCCGCGCTCGACACACAAGCCTTCGCCCAGGAGCCCATCGCCTTGACACAAGCCATCGGCCAACTCCAAAATTCTCCTGCCGACCTCACTAGTTACTCCGATCGCACCTCCACAAGCCCCTATCGGCCAGACATAGTCTATCGGCTCGCCTCAAAATGCCTATGCCGATACTCAATCTCACTCCGATGGCATACCACATCCTAGGTCTTCGGCGAGACAATCCTCCCTCGGAGCAACAAGAAAATCCCTGACCGATAGCACAAGCCCTGCCGACGACCACCTTGAAAATCCCTCATCGGCCAGACACCTTACATTGGCAGCCCAAAAATTCACTTCGCCGATAGCCAAACACACGCTGATGACCACTCCAAATCCTCATCGGCCTGACACTACCCCATCGGTGGACCCTCCAATGGCTAGCCCAATATAAAACCTCACTCCGATGGCATTCCCCATCAGGGTGACCTCCTTCCATCGGCAAACCACAAAAGACTGCTGCCGATATGCCAAAGCTCGCCGATGAACACCTGAGATACCCTCATAGGCATGACCAATACCATCGGTGGAACCACAAACTCTATCGCTGATAGATCAAGCTCCTACCGATGGACAGGAATACCTAGGGTTTGAATGAAGAAACCCTCCAACAAATAAGCTCAGCCTCCAGGTCAAAACGAGTGCCAACACTGGCTCCGAATGGGGACGTGCAGGTGAAAACCTGCAGCGAGAACCAGATCTCCGGGCAGACCAGGGAAAAAAGCCAAAAAAGCACGAACTGTATAGAACATTTACACTATATACATATTTTTACAAATGTGCACAGCGACAAGTCATTTATGCAAAATAGAACTTAAGGAATTGGCCATGCACAGGCAATTCCAGAAATTCACCATCTAGGGCCTGGAGGAAATAAGAATCCTCCCCATGAATACTGCAAATTTGATATGGGCCCATCCATAAGGGTTCAAACTTACCATGTTTACCCTTGTCCTAATTTTTTGCATTCCAGATGAGCACCAGATCATTGACTTGAAACTTCCTTTTTGTAGCTCTCCTGTCAAACTGATATTTCATATCTTGTTGTCTCTTGAGGTTAATCTGGTGTGCTTTCCTTCTATTCTCATCCAATGCAACCAGCTGATTCACTCTTTCTGTCATGGAGTCTTCAATCTCCTCATCATTTTCCTGGATGAATCTGTAAACTGGTAGGAGATTATTTATGGGCAATCTGGCTGATGCACCATATACTAGCTCAAAGGGTGACATTCCAATAGCCTTTTTTACTGTCACTCTGTCAGCCCATATTGCTAACTTTAATTTTGAGTCCCAAGCTCTCTTGTTCCTATTCAGTATCCTCTTGATAATTTTTATGATGCTTTTATTGCTTGATTCTACTTGACCATTTCCTTGTGGGTAGTATGGTGATGCATATGATAGATTGATCCCATATTTGTTGTAAAAATCAACAAATTCACCTGATCTGAAACACATAGCATTATCGGTGACTATCTTGAATGGTACTCCAAACCTGATGATAACATTTTCCAGTATGAAATCCATCACCACCTTACTTGTAGCTCTCTTAGTTGGAATGGCCTCAATCCATTTGGTAAAGTAATCAGTTGCCACTAAAATCCAACTGTGTCCCCCACTTGACTTGTCTGCAATTTCTCCTATGAAGTCAATTCCCCATTGCTGAAATGGAGCATCCACAGTTACAGTTTTGAGGGGTAAAGCACCATCATATCTCAATTTTCCTGAGAATCTTTGGCAAGGGTCACACTTCCTTACTAACCTTTGTGCATCTAAAAAGAGAGTGGGCCACCAATATCCTGCTCTGAGAGTCTTATGAGCTGTTGTTTGGGCAGTATAATGTCCACCACACAATCCTTTATGCATATCAATCAAAACATTGTTAGCCATATCCTCATCCACACATCTCAGCAGCACACCATCAGGGTTTTTCCAGTATAGCTCACCTTGAACAATAACATACCTGATTGCATGTAACTTTAAAGTCCTCTTTTGACTGTCACTGAAATGGGAAGGACAATTCAGATTTTGCAAGTAGTAGATAATATCCTTGTACCATTCAGATCTTGATATATTTACACTCTCATTTTGGACTGCATTAACTTGGCATGCTTCCAAGTTTGACTGTGCCATCATCTTGGCTAATCCTTGTCCTCTTACCAACTTGGTAACTTATATGTCTATGTTGAACTCTTGCAGTTTGTTTATCCATCTACACCTTCTTCCAGTCACCTCCTGCTGAGTGAATATGTCTTTGACTGCTGCATGGGGTACATATGCAATTATATGTGATCCTACCAGGTATGGTCTGAAACTTTTGCTGGCTCTGACTAGTGCATATGCCTATTTTTCCATAATATCATACTTCAACTCAGAAGCCTGCAAGGACATACTAAAGAAAGCTATGGGCTGTTCAAAACCATCTTCATTTTTCTGTAGCAAACATGCAGCAACAGTGTGAAAGGAAGCAAATGAAAATACTTGGAATGGCCTAGAAAAATTAGGAGATTTAAGAACAGGGGCCATCTTGATTGCCTCTTTGATACTCTGAAATGATTCTATTGCTTCACTTTCCCAGTTGACAGTTGCATCCTTCTTCATCATCTTAGAAATGTTCCTTGTAGTTTCTGCAAAGTTGGGAACAAATCTCCTAACAAAATTTATCTATCCAAAGAAGGACTGAACTCCTTTTACAATTTTTGGCATCTCTCTGGATCTATCCTGACTCCATCCTTGGAAACAATGTGCCCTAGGAGTTTTCCTTCAACTACCCCAAAAGCACACTTCTTTGGATTTAAAGAAATACCATACTCTAGTGCTCTTATGAAAATCTGCTCTAGATGCAAACAATGCTGCTCTTCCTTCTTTGAATATGCAGTCAAGTCATCCTGATATACAGCCAGGATTTAATCAATCAACCCTACAAAAGCAACGTCCATTGCTCTTTGAAATGTAGCACCTGCATTTGTTAATCCAAATGGCATTCTAACATATACATAAGTTCCCCATGGAGTGGTGAAGGCAGTCTTATACTGTTCTGATTCCTTTACCTTCACCTAATTTATAACCTGAAAATCCATCCATCATGGATAAGAGTTCACAACCAGTCACTCTCTGCAACATAGCTTCCATATTAGGTAGTGGATAGTTATCCTTTAAAGAGGATACATTCAAGTTCCTGAAATCAACACAAAGCCTAATATCACCATTCTTTTTTCTGACTGGGACAAGGTTAGACACCCAAGTTGAATGTCTGATTGGCACAATTATTCCAGCTTCCCTAAGCTTTTTGAGTTCTTCTTGCATCTTTGGAGCTAAGGTAGGATTAATAGGTCTTTGCCTCTGTCTGAATGGCTTAGCTCCAGGCTTCAATGGGATCTCATGCTGGAATAAATCTTCCCTATAGGCTTTTAGGTCCTCATATGACCAAGCAAAAACATGTTTATACCTTTTCAGTAATGCAATCAGCATACTCCTGATGTGTGGTTTGAGCTGCTTACCAATATATACCTTCTTAGGGACCTGAGATGTCCCCAAATTTATCTCTTCTAAATCTTCCTTATTTGTGGAAGATGTCCTTGTGACCAATTTGTCTCTACTGTCAAAAGCTCTTTCCAAAGCTACTAACCCTCTAGGGATTTTATTAGTCTTCAATTGAATTATCTCTTTTCCCACAAGAGTTTCTTTTCCATCTATAGTTTGTACAAAAGCTTGGAAATCAATTTCTTGATTCTCATATTCATCTATGCAGTGCAAAAATTTTAACAAATCCCTATCATCATTAAACACTTGCCAACTGCATATATTTTCTGGTACTGCAGGCTTGATTTTAACTTCTACATTTGTAACATCTGATAGAGTGATGTCATCTGGCCTTATTGCAACATTAGCTAAGAAATCAGCCATAACATTCTTTGATCTCTCTACCCAGCCTATTGAAAATGCATCAAATAGTTCAATGGTATCCCAAACAGCATGCTTGTATTGTTTCAATCTTTTGTTTTTTGAAGCATACCTATCTCTGATTTGGGATACAATCAGCTCAGAATCCCCAAATACTCTTAGCATTTTGATTCCATGTTTGAGAGCAATATTTAGGCCTAAGAGTAAACCCTCATATTCTGCAATGTTGTTTGTGCAAACAAACCTCAGCAAGAAAGAAAATTTGAGGAGCTTACCAGTTGGAGACAGGAAAACAACTCTAGCTCCAGAGCCTTCTTTTGCACAAGCTCCATCAAAATACATGGTCCACAAACCCTGCTGGTCTAGCTCTTCACTGCAGACATTTTTCTCTTTATCTTCCCTATCATCTGAGACAAACTTGAAATTATCACAGTCAGTGTTTACAAAGCATATCTGTTCCTCTGCTTCTTGGTCTTCCACTGTCTCTGATGATCTTTGTTCTCTGATTAGCTTAACATCCTTGCCATTCATTGGAATCATGGCATATGACAGGTCGAGCTGCATATTTCCACCGATTAGTGCAGCCCATCTTCTTGACAGCAACATGCCATACTGTGGCTTGATGTCAACCACCATTACATTCATTTTATATCTCTTTTCAGGAAATGCTGCCAGTTTGAAATCTACATCCTTCATGATTCCAATAACTAGTACCTCTCTGGCATCCATAGCATAACATTTTCCACATGCCTTGTCAATTTTCAATCCAGCTTGTTGCATGATGGCCAAAGGCATGACATTTGTAGATGCCCCAGAGTCAAGCATACAATTTCTGATTATTTTTCCATTTATAACCAGGGATACATAAAATGGTTCCACTTGTGAAGGACACTTTGTCATAGTCACTCCTAAATAGACTTCAGGAGCCTCATCTTCTTCATTACACATGACATGCTTCTCACCCTGGATCTGAACATTTTGTTTAGCTTGAAAAGGCACCCCTGAAATTAGGGATATTGTCCTATTCTTGATCTCTTCAACCTTCATCAGTTCCATAAGTGGAACAGAGACTTTTACCTGGGAGAGGACTTGAGCTATATCAAATGGAGCATAATTTTGTATAACAGTTGTAGCTTGCTCCACAATCTTGTTTTATCCTGAACTGATTTATTTTTTACTTTCATAGTTCCTTGATCATCATTCTTGTCTTGGGAACCTTTACTTTGATCTTCAACCTGAGGGATTCTATTTTCTGGTCCTTGAGATTCATGACCTGTTCTATGTCTAAAATTCTGTTTATTATTAACCCACTGCCTTTTTTATGATTCAATCCCCCTGTGGCCATGCACTGGCTGACCTACAAAAATACCTTCTGGCTGATGTGGGCTGCTTATCTAAGCTTTACCTCTGAGATTGTAGTTACTCTTGACTTGGGCAATTGCTGCAGCTCTGAAGGCCCTAATTTCCTCATCAGAAGGTCGTTGTAAGTTACTCAGAAAATTGTGTGAGCTCTGAGCATACACATAGCTCTCTTCACTACCTTCATCATAAAATTCCTGTTGACAGGCTTGAATTCCGTCATCTGTACTCTCATCAGCATCATAAAGAGGGTATCCATTGTTTGTGGACATCATATTAACATCATCATCTTTTACATAATGTGGCTCATTGCATTCATTACAAGATGTAGTATTATCACACAAGGACTGGGCAATCATACACTGTGACTGTGAATGTGGCATCTGACAAATTATACACCATGGAGTATCATCAACAATATTTATAGCTTTCTTTAGAGGATCAGGAGTTTCTTTGACATGTTGAGTCCTCTGATTTGTGTTGTTATGTGGGAATATAGGCTTACCATTATGCCAATTGGTATTATAAGGCATATCATGCAATGATGGCCTCTTTTCCTGCCTTTGATAGACTTGCCTATCAGGACCTATCCCTTTTTCACTTCTAGCTAGTCTGTAACTTAGGTCCTTAACAACATTTGCCAATTTGTCTATCTTATCTTCAGGGGCAGATGTATTACCTTGAGTGTTCTGAGGCTTGTTTGGATTCTACAGAATTTTCACATCATCCCTTCTGTTAGTCTTGCCTGATGCTTTCCTGTTGTGCTCAATATTTACTGCAATTCTGAAAGCATCCTTGATAGTAGCAGGACTTTTATCTCTTAATCCATATGCAGTTTTTGCATCAAAGGCATTGATATACAATATTATGCACATAGGTTCATTTGGCCTCATGTGATGTGGCAATTTGTTTAACACTTTAGTAAATCTTGCATTAAAATTTGCAACCTGCTCATTTGACCCTTTAGTGATACTGGTAAACTCATTTACAAAAAAGCTAGGGTTAGTTTTGTCACCATACTGTTCCTTGAACATCCTTTTAAAATCATCCCATGATGAAATACTCCAGTCAGGTAGATTCTTATACCATTCCCTTGCCTCATCTACTAAAGATTGCATGAATGACTTCATGAAGACATCCTCATGTTCAACCTCAAAGTTATCCATGACATTTTGAAAGGCCTTTAGATGATCTTCTCCTGACACTGTGTTGTTTCCTGAAAATTTAGGCACTTGCAGCCTTAGATGCTTGTCAATGGGGTTAGGATACCCAGGAATACCATCAAATACCAGCTGTCTGAATCTATCTAACTGCATGAGTTGTCTGTCAAACTGATTAATATTAATATTTCTGTTTGCATTCTGGTTTCTTACATTGTTCAGTGGTATCCTAGCATCATTCACATTTTGTCTCTCATCATTATGCTGATGTTGCACATCATTACTCTGTTGATGTCTCTGCACATTTGCATTCTCAAGGGTAGGAATTGAATTATTTTGGGCAGCCCTTAAAGCTTGCACTTTCTTCCTTAGGTCATCTCTGATTGTTACTGCATGCTGATATTCGAACTCGGCCCTTAAGCTCCTAATTTCATCAGCTAGTTCTTCCTCGCTAGGCCTAGAGGAGGATGGTTTTACCATATTCTGATCTTCATCTTCATCATCCCTCAAAGACTCTGCCTCTTCAAACCTTTCACTAGGGTCTAGAAATGGGCGTTCTTGGAACACCTCTAACCTCATTCTCACGCTACCAACTTGTTGCCTCTCATATGCACCCTGAATATCAGCTTCTGCATTTGAAAAGTAAGGCACATGCTGTCCTGATGGCCTAGGGTTATCTTGCATATCATCATTTTTTCTGGGGGAACCCTCATGACTGACTGAGACAACTCCCTTTCTTCTATACATCATTCTTCTTGTTACTGGTAACTCTTCAAATAAAGGATTTTGTTGGGATCTTCTCCCCTGCATAAAAGTTTTACTTTGACCGATTGGGAGATTACTTCGGAGTCACCACCTATTACTAGGAACTGTTTTCTTTTGAAAATTAGGGTTCTTTCACAAACTACCCAGTAGAGTCGCCATTTTCTGTTGGTGACTCAGATGGGCACACAGATATTTCACCAAGGAGGACAAAAATAACAATTTTCAAATCACCATCCCCAGTAGAGTCACCATTTTCTGTTGGTTTTTTCCCAGACTGGATGCTTATTCCCAGATTTCCCTACAAGGCAGCCATCAATGATCAACAGGATCTCTGGGCCAGGGGCCAACAGTGTAGGAGATAGACTCTATATTTTATCTCCTCTTCTTCTTTAGGCTCTACAAAACCTAGGGGGTATTCCCTACTCAACATCCATGAGGATATACATACAAGGCTGGGATGCTGACAGAAAGCAGATAAGTCCTCCTGTAAGTAGACCAAAACTGTAAGATAAGAGCAAAGGGGCTAGCTTTGGGCCTATTTGTAGTTGTAGACAGAGGACTTGGATCCTAAAACTAATTCTACTGTCCTAAAGGTTGTTTTAGATTTTGATTTTGATTTTAAGTTTGGATGCAAAGCTGGACATGGTTGTAACACAAACACAAAGCAAGATTGGTGCCTATCCAAGGCCTGGAGTAAGTAGACATACACCTGTGAATGATATGCATGAACAACTAAAACTGGATTTCAGGGGGATACATATGATACCTGCCTTACAGATATCTCCCAATACAGAGTGTTAAGCTATCTATACTTATGGCATCCCTATTACAGTATACCCTTCCCAATGTTCAATCTAAAAACAATTTAATCTACCCCTTGAGCAGAAGTTAAAAGATCAGACATTCAACACAGGAATTCTATGTTCTAGAGTCTCAAACATTGCTTAAATATCCAGACTCAGAAGAAAGAACATGCGATACTGGAGATAGAATTAACAAAACACATGCTAACATAGCATTTCTCATATAGAATTAACCATGAAATCAGTGGATTCATGCAAAAATGTACAACAAGAGATACATAAACTCATAGGTTTTGCTATACAGAGCAACCAAATCAGCTGTATTGTATTACAGAGCCAAATGTTCAACTTTCAACAACCAAAACAATGGTAACACAGTCTGCCTATATTGGCCAGAAAGTGTACCTCACAGCAATTAATTACATGGCTTTTACAAAAATCTGCCAGATACAGATCCTTCAAAGGAATGGCGCTCAAAATTTATTAATGCAGCAGACAAAGGAGTAAACAAGGGTGGCCTCAAGCCCTGCACCATCATCTGGGGTCTTCATTCAAAAATCGGGCGACCTGACCATGTGTACCATTGCCCACATCCCTGCATCGTCGCCATTAAGGGTCTCAACCACCCGTGGCCGCTTGAAAATCGTCGCTGCATTCAAAAGGATTTCCCACCAAAACATACTTCTCTGCAGGTTGAAAATACACAGGGGAATAATCCCACATGCACGGTGAAGAGATCACTTTATTAGTTTAAAAACGGGGCCGCATGCATACTAAGTGTCGAGCGCTTTTGCCGCGCTCAACACACAAGCCTTCGCCCAAGAGCCCATCACCGTGACACAAGCCATCGGCCAACTCCCAAATTCTCTTGCCGACCTCACTAGTTACTCCGATCGCACCTCCACAAGCCCCTATCGGCCAGACATAGTCTATCGGCTCACCTCAAAATGCCTATGCCGATACTCAATCTCACTTCGATGGCATACCACATCCTAGGTCTTCGGCGAGACCATCCTCCCTTGGAGCAACAAGAAAATCCCTGACCGATAGCACAAGCCCTACCGACGACCACCTTGAACATCCCTCATCGGCCAGACACCTTACATCGGCAGCCCAAAAATTCACTTCGCCGATAGACAAACACACGCCGATGACCACTCCAAATCCTCATCGGCCTGACACTACCCCATCGGCGGACCCTCCAACAGCTAGCCTAATATAAAACCTCACTCTGATGGCATTCCCCATCGGGGTGACCTCCTTCCATCAGCAAACCACAAAAGACTGTTGCTGATATGCCAAAGCTCGCTGATGAACACCTGAGATACCCTCATAGGCATGACCAATACCATCGGTGGAACCACAAACTCCATCGCCGATAGATCAAGCTCCTGCCGATGGATAGGAATACCTAGGGTTTGAATGAAGAAACCCTCCAACAAACAAGCTTATCCTTTAGGTCAAAATGAGTGCCAACACAGTTCTTGCCAAGTGGCTAGAACATCTCTACCTCAACCATGTTCTCATTTTCGATGAGTACCTGCATTCATTCACACTCAACTTGACGTCAATAGGTTAGTTCCCCAAAACATAGCCGAAGCAAAACATTATAATTATATTGATAATATTTAATATTAAATCAACTTTTCAATTCACGCAATATAATGTTACGATAATTACCTTCACACACATGGAATTTATTCAAAGCAAAAACAATCATAGTAAATGTTCACTGATCTAGAAATATTATATAGTCCATAACAATGAGATGTGACATCCTTCCCCACTAGGAAGAGACATTGTCCCGATGTCTTATTACACAAACTAAAAATAATAATGTATCAGTCTACCACCAACAATTTATCTAAAATATCATAAAATAGTAACAATAACTCAAAGTATCATGATCCATGCATGAATAAGAAATCTATGCTATATCCTCAAATGAGGAAAAGATCTATTAATCTCCTCTGCATCCTCCCATGTGGCACTGTCCTCTGAATATTGGTCCCATTGGACCTTATACTACACCACATCCCTACTACACAACTTAACGTTGCGCCTCTCCAAAATTTGAGTGGGCTCCACCAGAACCATTCTTGGATCCTAAACCTGTAAAGCATGCCAATCAAGAATATGTGACATGGTAGGATGATAAAGCTTAAGCAAGGACACATGAAAAATATTATCGATTCTGGAAAGTGCAAGTGGTAGAGCAAGTCTATATGCTACATGATTTATCACTTCCAAGACATCGAATGGTCCTACAAATCGAGGAGCAAGTTTGGACACTTTGTGAAATGAAACTGAACTCTTCTGAGGTTTGACCCTCAGGAAGACTTTACCACCAACTGAAAACTGTCTAGGCGTCCTATTTCTATCTGAATAACTCTTCTGATGATCGGAAGCTTGCTTCAATTTTTCTTTGATCAATCTCATCTGATCATCCATTTTCCTTAACATATCAAGACTAATCACTATTATGTCCTCCACCTTGTCCCAACTGATAGGTGTTTGACACCTACGCCCATAAAGAGCTTCGAATGGTGCCATTCCCAAAGATGCATGGTATGAATTGTTGTATGCAAACTCTACCAATGGAAGATACTCCTACCATTTATATTGTTGATCCATACAATACATTGTGAGAAGGTCTTCCACAATCTGATTGACTCTTTCTGTCTGACCATCCGTTTGAGGATGATATGCCAAACTAAAATTCAACTTTGTGCCGAAAGCTGCATTAAGAGTTGTCCAAAATCTAGATGTCATGCGAGTGTCTCAATCTTGTTGGTTAACAGATTTGTCACCTAACTCTATATACTCACACCCGGACAAGTGAAAAAATGCAATCAACAATTGAGCACAATATAATGGTATTCTACATAGGGTCTCTGCTTATTTAACAAGGTGCAACTACCTTCTACAGATATTCTAAGGAATATAAACTTGAGGTTGTTTTTAACCAAAAAGCAAAGTAAAGGCAAAGCTTTTAACCAGAAAGATATAAAGGCAGATCTACAACTCTAACTCTAGAAGTTCACAGACTTCCAACTGCATAACATAAATTGAAGGCATCATACATACGCAAATGAATTCACCACTTTAAATGAAATATCAACAGATAGATTATTTGAAGCAGCAAGCAAGATTTATTAACATCTTTATTAACATCCAACCACCAAAACACATGAATACCATTAACATCAGCAAAAACACATCCAACTTAAGAAGAACATAAATTCAAATAATCATAACACAAAGTCCATGATCATCCAAATCTCTACTGTATTAACTGTATTGCATATATCACAGTAGCTGAAAAATAAAATTATCTATCACCCTTTCTAGAAACAAAGTTTTGCAAAAAGATCCATAATTCGACTAGCTATCTAGAATATATAGCTAGGCCAAACCATAACATTCTTGAAAACCATAACAGCTTCTTGAAACAATTGATTCAAAGATTGTTCAAACAATAATAATAATATAGGGCCCTTCAGAGCCAATAGTTTTAGAGTAAACATGAAATAACTTAAAAGCATGAAATTAAAAATCAATTTAGGATTTGCAAGTCTTCATCGCCATCGTCCACCTCATCCATCTCTTCATCTTCCCTTGACTGTCTGCCTCCTCCATTGACACTTTGCACCACCTGAGGTACCCGTGCTCGCAATCTAGCCTTGTATGCCCTATAATTATTGATGACCAGTGTTTAGGACATGCCTGGTGGAGTTCCTGTGATGCTGATGCATCGTTTCTTCTTCATGACCGCCCTGTCAGAGTCTGTCACCTTGCAATACATTTCATCAATGCCACCTCTACAATTGTTAATGTGCTCTTCCAATTTAGAAAGTCTCCCCAATGAATCCCCTATAATTGTATTGTAATTCACTACCTCCTCTGTCACCACCTTTTTAAAATTTTGTTTGATCACCTTGACATCCAACAGCTTCTCATCATCGGATCCATTAGCCTCTACTTCCAAAGCAACAAGATCACTTTTTATTCTCATCATCTCTTTGTAGTAGATTGTGACTATTTTTCCCATTTCTTCCTCTACTGTAGCTATGATGCAGATTTTCCATTCCACTACGTTAGCCCACATGGTGGTATCTAGTTCCTTGGGATCAGCTATAACTTCTTCAGCCATTAGGATACCAGGATCCATGTTGGTTAGTTCTTGTATCTCCTTAGAAGCAATATTTAAGGTATGGTGATCACTATGAGCTTTATCGAATTCAAGTATCAAAAATTCCCTTTTAGCATGGATGGAGTCAAATAGTTTCACTGCGTCCTTGATAAAAATGAGACCATCAAAGATGATATTCTCAACCCATTGATCCATAGCTTTCCTTAAAGACAGAAATTTTAACTTGTTGAAGTAGATTTAGGTCAAGAGTATGGAGTTTGATAGTGGAGGAGGTTCCAATTGAGGGAGTTATCACTTCAGCAATTGAATTGGCAAAAGAGGACAAAGAACTTACATGTGCTAGCAGCTTCAAATTCTCATCTTGCAAACCCTTCACTCTTTTAGAGATGTTGTCAACTAAATAGTGCATATGATACAAACCATCTTCGGCAGTTGATGGCCCTAGATCCACTCAGCTTACTCTGAAGTCTGCTTCAGTTATTTCATCCTCATTTTTCTTGACCAGTGGGTCTATAATTTCTAAAAACTAGTTTCCCGAGGTGGCATTAGTCACTATTCTGGACATTCTCTTTACACGTTTAGGTTTTAGAACCATCTGCAACAAACTGGCAACAATATTGATGCCTTCATCAGCTGGAATGGTGTACCTCATCTTCTTTTGGACTACCTTTTTCAACCAATTTGGGGATGAGACTGGCGCATTAGTGGCATTGGTAGTTTCCATTATTGGTGTAGGATGAGGGTTTTTCTTAGGCATCTCTTTTCATTGAGGGGAATTTGGTGGACTGATTAAAGAATGCAACAAATTATCTTCTCCAATTTGCGAGAAGATGAAAGAATCATAATCACTTACATGATTGCTCGGCAGGGGCACATGGTCTATCTTAGATAAAGAAACCAATCTAGTATTTCTCTTCATCACTTGAACATCTTTCTCACAGGTGGTTTTCAACTTGCCAATCTCCTCAAGCAGCCCTTCACCATTGCCATATGATTGTGAACCAAATCTCTGCAGAGTTAGGTCCAAACTAGATGATCTTCTATGTGAGGTGGCAGTCTGGGATCTGGCTTGATTCTGAGAGACTGAGCCCCTTGGTGTTGTTGAACCAACACACTCCTTGGCCTTTGTCTGTAACCACATTTCTATTCTCCTTAAAACATGAAATTACAACAACATAATATCAGTAACCTCCTTTTTAGACCATTTTATTAGAGGCAAAGGTTCCCTCAACACTGTATCATATTCTTCACCCAAAAGATTAGAAAAATCATCAATTATATCAGGGACCTAAATATTCAACTTGAAGGCATGGACTTGATCAACAGTCAACCTCATCCATTTCCTCCTTTGAACTTCTCTTTCATCAATATAGTCCTCCCAAAAATCTTCAAGTTGAGGAAGGTGTGAGTGGGAACCATCTCCATGCATGTTTTCTTTTATAAAAATTTTGCTGTCAAATAATACATGGGGAGACAAACTATGAAGGTTGAATTCAGACAACTTATCCACATTCTGAGCACCATCATTGCTTTTGCATGAATAAAAAGACAAAGACACAAGAAAAGAATATCCTTTCTTTTTCATTGCCTAATATTTGACATTTACTGCTACCATTTGGTGGCATGCTTCCAGCAACACCAAATAATTAGAGAGGTACCGAGGTAATTTTAATGGGCATTTTCATAACCCTCGATTCTCAAATATGAGAAGCGATCAAACTGAATATAAATACTCCCAAATTTTGTGACCAATGCAAATGCTTCTACAGAAAATCTTTTCTCTATTAAGCCATCAATTATTTTAGCTAACATCATAGAAAAAGAATTATTCACACATTTGAAATCTTTCATACCTTCACTTCTCTGCAATTGAAGAAAAATTTGATACACAAGCGTGCTTGCCGAAGAACTCCTTTGAGCCCTCAGACCAGGCCAAGTAGCCTCTCTTCAAGCTAAGATGTAGACTAGTTGGGAACACATGTGAAAGCCCATGCTTCGTGTAAAATTCACTAGCTGCTCATGTAGACAATCACTGATGATTTTCAGCGAGTCAATTTGGTGATCTCTACAGATTAATAAAATAAACTTGCACATCTAGAACTCAAAAACATCTGACTCGAGGCTCCCAACTACTCTATTTAGTAGGGTGATCATATCTAAGATTTCTTCTTTAAAATAGCTCCTTTTTAGATTAGCAGGCAATCGAGACTTACCAATCTTTTCTTCTTCTAGCCAATGCTTGGCAACACAGGGACAACACCAGTCTTTTTTCTCATTATAGTAATTCTAGGCAGAAGATACAGAAACATCAGAGTTATCTTCATACTCTTCCAAGTTCAGGGCCAAAGCAATAGATTCATAATCAATTCTTACCACCACAACACCACTGGGAGTCTTTATCTCCTAAGAGTCTGGGAAATAACCATTGGTGCATGCAACCATTAATTTGGGACAATGCATAGCAAGCAAAAAACCACCAACTTTATGCAAGCTGCTGTTGATAATTTTCTCTGCCAAGGGAGTTCTTTTCTCAAACTGCATTCTCCTCCAAAAATCATCTAAATCCATGTGCCCCAAATTCGTATCCCTCACTCTAGAAAGACCATTCTCCACAATGGAAGCTACAAGGGTCCCTTGGAATTTAAACTTCATTTTTATGTGTTCTAGAAACTAGAAAACAAGAGACTCAAAGATACACGTAGAGAGAAAAGGATGAGGCAAAACACCAACAGAGAATTCTTTGTGTAGATAAATGGGAAATAAAAATCTCTAACTCCTCAAAGAAGATATGAAACCTTTATAGAGAGAGAAAAAGAGTTGCTAGCTATGCTAACCTATGAAGATGAAACTGTGTTGAAATTTTTCACATAGAAGACTAGCCATTTGTTCTTCTGCAATGGATTCCTTTACACATAATATCACCTTAGGTAGGCTTAAGAATTAATCTGATTCACTTCTCATAAATTCATCCAAGAAATTTATTAAATATTGGTGGTGATCTTTCCATTATAACTCATAAATGCATGCATCGACTTTCCCTCTGAGAATGGTGCCACTGTGTCTGTACGTACCTCCAATTGAATGCAAAGTGACAAGTGTCATTCTTCTGTATAGTATGCCAGCATAGCTAACACCACTTGAGAAAGTGTGCTATGCGAAGTTGGTAGGTCGGGCAAAAGATGAACTCTTGAACTAGGAATCAGAGATTCAAAACTTCAAGGAATCCCTGACTTCCTGACTACAAAGGAAGACTTCATATGGAGACACAACAAAACACTAAGTTGACAAGTCGAATGGTTCAAGAACTTACGAACCCACCCGACTTGACTTCAAAAATGCAAAGGATTGCCGACTCGCTAAAGTGACTAAGTGAATTGGGCCCGAAAGGAGGAAATAAGTGAAAAAGGCCAACAATGAATGGAAGGGAAAAACAAAGAATGGGTTAGGATGCCTTTTCTTTTTAAAAAAAAATGTGGGGCAACAGATCTAAAATGAATATCTCAAAAGTCCATCTAACTCAATCACATAACCATCAAACCTATGATCTAAGGGGTCTACTTCCAAAGCTTGCTTCACTCTTTCATAATGCTCATCCCCTTGAAGATCCTGAATTACTTTCTACTTCAAATTGGATGTCGTTGTAACCATGGTAGCCAGATGTCTTCTACTAAGAGAATCTACTACTCTATTCTCCTTTCCTTTTATATACTTAATTCCAAAGTCATACTCACTAATGAATTCTAACCACCTTCTCTATCATACATTAAGGTTAGGTAGAGTAAATATATACTTGAGCCCTAAATGATCTGTCTTTAACTCAAAGGGCTTACCTAGAAGGTAATGCCTCCACATTTGAAGTGCATGAACTATGGCAGCTAACTCAAGATCACGTGGCGCATAGTTTAACTCATATTGCTTTAACTTTCTTGACAAATATGTGTTGATGATTATGTTACTCACAAACAAACATGAAGTAAAAGTTACACAACAACCTTTATTTATCTTGAAAGATATGATAAATTTAGGATGAATTTATGATCCCAAGTCTCCGTTGATTAGTTCATAATCTACTGATGTTACTCAGTGGTTGATGTGTGTTGTTTTCCATTTTAAGGGGCCTTATGTTGATCAGTAGATTCTATTTCCTGTAAATAAGCTACACAGAGAGGTTATTGCTACTTATTTCCAAAGATAGCTACTGAATTTACAAGTTTGATCAATTCTTCTGATTATTGATCATCATGAACTTGTTCTTTCTTCTACACTATATTTACTCAAATGATGTGTTTGTAAGTAGATATTTACATGTATTTCTTGTATTTATGTGTGAATTTGCATGATATTTGTTAATTCCACATGCTTTAGCTTTAAATATGCTATGTATTTCCAATTATCTACGAGATATCAACATATTTCATGTTATTTGCTTATAATCTTCTATCATTTGTAATTGTGATGATGGATTATTATGAAATTCAAAGAAATTTAAAAGAATACTACAAATTTTGGTGAATCTTTATCTATTGAACCACATACACACTAGATACAGTCATGAGGAGAAGAAATCAAACCATATTTTCACCAGGATGTTCCAATGCTAGATATAGATGATGCTAACTTCAAAGGATAAGGAATGAAAACAACACATGCAGACTGATAAGCACTCCAAGGGACGTAGCTGATCAAAGCATGTATCAAGATCTCAAACACATATTACTCAAGATTTATGATGATTTGTAATCAAATGGTCTTCTCTTTCATTAAGTATGCAAAACATGTATGTTTACAACAACTTTGAAATAAGTGTTGATATTTCAACAATTAAATTTCAATTAAGCTTCCAAATGTCTAAAATATGGCATCCCTGCACCTTTTATAGAATAAGGTGAGGGAGCAGTTACAAATGACCCAAGGTCAAGATTTGTCAATTAAGATCAACAGTATATAATCACTTTTTGACTTAGTCAACATCTTTCTCGTGGCACAGGTTGCTAGCTGGCAACCATCTGGGTGACTTATTATCTTATAAGTACCTGATGCATATGTCTCTTTGGGGATGCATCTTCCTTTCATTCTTCGGGTTCTTCTTCTTTATCTTCTTCTTCTTCATCATGATCATCACTTTCTGTATCGCTATCACCTTGATGAATATCATCCTGTATATGGACCTTCATTGCGGTCCTAATATTTTCATAGGCTTGTACTATTTTGTCTGCCTCCCCTCCATCTTGGGTTTTGGTTTTAGTGATAGCATGCTTGTGAGCCTGAAATTTATCTTTTAGTGTTTCTAACTTGCCCTTTCTGTTATTTAAAGTTTCATTATAATTTTCCACCCTTACCTTGATCCTCATGATCTTATACATCGCCTCTTCTATCAGGTGGGTGAGAGGATCATCAGCTACTGGCTAGAAATTATCATACAGTGCCTTGATGGTGAAATCTACATCTTGGTTTTCAATCTTCCCCTCTACTTTTCCTTCCAAAGCTTCCAGTATCTCTACCTCTTCTGTCATCATGTTGTGCAGCTTTATACTGATATCTCTTAGCTTGCCACTACACTTCTTTAGGATATCGCATTTGAACCTGATGTCTTCATACCATACATCTACTAGCAGGGTAGTGTTATTATTTAATACCAAATTATTTATCAGGACCAGAGGATCAATCCTCTTTATTTCACTTAGAGCATTTAAGGCTTTTTCTAGCTGGAATGACCTCCTTCCCGCTTCATTCTGCATTTTATCCACTTTCCTCTTCAAAGTGCTCAAAGAATTCCACCTCTGTAAAGAGGTTCTCAATACTTCCTTAGCTCTTGTAAGGGTTGTCAGCATCCATTTATCCATGATCATGGCCTGATGCTTCATGAGGTCCAGCTTATTAACCTCCTCCTGAGAGATGACAGTCAATGGGACTGCCTGATTAATTGGTGTATTACCAAGGTTAATCAACCCCTTTATATATGAATGCAGCTGAGCAATATGCTCTTTATGCTCTTTGTTTTTCTCCTTCTCTTTCTTTACCCTTTGGGTTAAAGATTCTATGATATCCTTCCCTTCTTGACCCTCTTGGTCTTCATTAGCAAAGCCCAAATCAAATGTGGTGATTTGGAATTCTTCCAGGGTGATCTTACCCTTTTCCTTTTCTACAGTGGGAAGTGCTACTTGGGAAGTCCTTCTGCCTATAACAGGATCTCTTCTGATAGCCGAGTTCAACCTGGCTTTCCTCTTTGGTTTCATGATTGTCTCTACAAACAAGGTTGAAACGTCAAATTCTTGAACTTCGAAGCCTTGTTCCGTACCTATCTCCTTCTCAAGCCACTGAGGTACTTCATCTCCTGATCCTTGTGGTCTTTTGTCATCATCATGTTCACTTTCATCTCTGATATCTGTCTCTTTTCTGAGTGGAGAAGGTGATTTCCTGATTTCTTCCTCATGATGTTCCTCATGAGGGGGATCTTGTTCCATCTCTTCTTCTTGAGGAGCTTCTTTCTGCGGGGGAGGATCTTGTGGGATGTCCACATGATGATCCTGAGCTTGATCCTGCGCCCCTTCTTCCTCTGTTTCATCCACCTTATTATGTTCCTCACCTTGAGGTATATTTGTATCCGTGGTTGTTTGTGTGTTTGGGTCCGGTACATCACCCTAATCTTGAGCTACATTTTGTTCTGCACCTGATATATTGACCTCTGGCGTCTTAAGGTCCTCATGACCTAATGTATCTTTTTCTCCTGTAGTCTGTTGAGTCCAGACGGCATCATCACCTGATGTGTCTTTATCACCTCCACCCTTTTGCTGAACTTCAACTATCTTAGGCTCATCAGGCATCTCTTGTTGTGGCTGGTCCATATCTAGAGCATCACTCTCTACTTCTGTCTGCTTGACTTCTTCAACTTTTTTGTTACATCAGGTTCACCTGCTTTATCTTTGGGACTCACATCCTCCCTATATATCAATTCTATCACTGTAGGGCTAGTTACCTGATCTACCAACTTGTCAAGCCCAATTTGTTGGGCTTCCCTTTCTGGGCTACCTTCTTTCTCTTCTTGCTCTATTTGCTTCAACTCTTCCAATACCACCATCTGTGCTGATGGGGTCCCATGTGGAATCATGTGGGTTGTGTATGAGGAAAAATTGATTTAATCTAAACTAATAAAATTAAAAACCAATCACATAAAGCGAACCAATCTAAGTAAAAGCCATTATCATAAAATCAAAGACAAAATGAAAGCTCTTACCAAAACCTGTATTGTTCTCTTTTGGAGAAGTGTGGATTGCTCAATCAAGTTGCGAAACCATAGCTGCAACAAGCAAGTAGTGTGCTCAATGTGCTCAAAGATCAATTTCAAAAGATCGGATGGTTGCTCAATCGACGCGTTTTGTATGCTCAAAGCTCTGTTAAGTATGCCTGAGAATACGATCGAAGAGAGACTTAATGAAGGAGATGAGGGGGGTTTATATAGATTTCAATAGAGATCGATCAACGGTCCAAATAATTCAGAAGAATCAATGGAGGAGAATAGTTGAGGAACGTGCAACGAATAAGAAGAAGCCAAGTGTCTTGCTTTCTTTTGCATGAGAGGAGTTATCAAGAATAGAAGAATGAGTTAACTGAAGAGATAAATCAATTAAAAGAATAAAACAATCAGTTAAGTGATTTAAAACAAGAAGAGATTTGCATGAGAAAAGAAGATATTTTGCTTTATTAAATATAGAAAGCTTGAGTTATATTAGAGATAACTCAAATTTAGAAGAAAAAGCAACTTAAATAAATATTTGATTTATTTAAATTTAGAGAAGATATTATTGGAAGAAGTAATTAAATAATTGGAATTATTTAATTTAGAAGATTTGAAAGCAAATTAAATAAATAAATTTATTTATTTATTGTGCATGATTTTGAAAGAATGATTTTGATTTAATTAAATAATTTAAATTATTTAATTGTAGATAAGATAGAATTTGTGATGAATTAATTAAATAATTAGGATATATTTAATTAATGTGGACTTGATTTTTGGAAAGAAGATAATTAAATAATTTAAACTTATTTAATTGTGGAAGAATAATAGAGGAATTTGATTTAATTAATTAAATAAAGAGGATTTATTTAATTAACGTCGCAAGTATGTGATTTAGAAGAATTTGTTGAAATTAATTAAATAATTAGATTATTTAATTAATGTGTGAAATGCAGGTGATTAGGAAGAAATGACGAAATGTAAGTGATTCGATGACTTTCATTTTAGGGTGTCTACATTTTGCCCCTCTTTGATGTGATGCAGTTTAAAGCGTTGCTTCAAAGAAAATGATTGTTGAAGATGTGATACAATTTTTTATGCCCCAGTGTAGGTAGTTGCCCCAGCATATGCCCCCTCGAGCAGGAAGACAGGGAAGCGAC
Source organism: Cunninghamia lanceolata (assembly GCA_027924645.1). NCBI lineage: Eukaryota > Viridiplantae > Streptophyta > Pinopsida > Cupressales > Cupressaceae > Cunninghamia > Cunninghamia lanceolata. The sequence goes on along the minus strand of BSBN01000252.1, from coordinate 6,929,095 downwards.
AGAAGAATGGTGTTGACGCTTGACTAGAATGATTTTGTTGGAGATAGACGAGGTGAGGGGGAAGAGCAGAAGGGGGTGGGAAGAAAAAACTGAGGGTGGGACACTATAAATAGGTCCTATGGGGACCACAATCTTCATTTGCACCCTAGGAGATTCTAAATTTAGAGAGGAGAGACTAGTGGGAGAATGGAGCAGACAGTGAGGAGAGATGCCGATACCAGCGCATAGACATCGGGCAGAGCTCGTGCGAACGTACAGGAGACCAGCAGGAGCTCCGGCAGTGGTAAGTGATCGAAAACCCCTTTGTGATTTGTCATTTTAGGGTGGTTTAGGGCTAGGTCTAGGCAGGGTTACCATGTCAGCCAAAAGCGCTTTAGGGAGTCGTAGCACGTATGGTAGTCGGTTAGAGCACTTTTGGCGCACCGCAGCGCGGTTGGTAGGGGGTTGTAGCTCTATTGGTAGAATCGCAGCACTAATGATTTGTAGGTCAGCGCCGCAGTGCGGTTGGCGATATGTCAAAGCGCGATTGGTAGTATGCCGCAGCACCTTGGGTAGGGTAGAATAGCGCAGTTGGTAGGGGATAGCAGAAATTGAGCTGCTTCTGGTAGGACAGAGTGGCGCGGTTGGTAGCATAGCACGGCGCACTTGGCACAAAAAAACACAACGCTTTGGGATAGACAGTGCAGCGCTTTGGGATAGACAATGCAGCGCTTTTGTAAAAACAAAGCGCTTTTGGCTTGATTAGAAGAAAATTATAAGTGTGGGGTGAGAAAAGGGATGCCTATCCTAGGGGTCAAAAGAGGAAAGGGATGGTTGGGGGTTGCATAGCATAGCATATGGGTAGATAGGATTTTGAGGGATTGGTTTATAGAAGAACTGACAAGTGAGTTGTTATGGATGCAAAGGATTTTGCCACCACTAATGTCGCGAGAGTGACATCACACAATTGCACACGAGGTAGTACAGCTGACATGGGAGGAGGACGCATTCTTGGAGCATGCAGGACTGTGGCATGTGGCCCACTTGACACACATTAGGGTGAATCTCGCCCTAGTGACAGCAGTGGTAGAGAGATATCACAGTGAGACCTCATCATTCCACTTTCTGACGGGGGAGGCGATAGTGACGCTGGAGGACATGTACCAGATCCTGCGGATTAGGATCAATGGCGATATAGTGGACTTTGACCCGGCACGGGGCGAGGCAGGCATGGAAGAGGTCTTCTGCATAGATGACCTGTGGATAGATGACGAGGAGATTCGATGGGCAGACGTACCGAGACTCTGCGACAGGATCAGATGGATAGTGGCATCATTGATTAGCGGCTTCCTGTGCCCTGATAGGAGATCCAGGGGATTATCAGTTGGTTGGGGGACAGTGCTATCAGGGATGTTCACACACGGCAGACAGTATGTGTGGGGCCCCTGTGTACTAGGACAGTTGTATCATGACATGCACCATTGCGTGTACAGGAGAGGTAGGAGCCTCTCAGCAGGGGTGACCTTATTACAGGTATGGGCATGGGAGCATATTCTAATGATCCGACCCATGGCACAGCACCATCGAGACAGAGGGGAGCCCTATGCATTTTTATATGATGGGGTGATTACACAACGGAGGATGGGGTCGGTGAGCCACTAGAGGCGGCAGATTGATGAGATGGACCTGTTCATATGGAGGCCTTGGCTACTATGTGAGGAGTGGGATGACGAGGATGAGCAGCTCATGTATTACAGACAGGCATGGTATCTATTTGGGAGACGGACAGATATGATAGAGAGGTACCTGCCAGAGCGAGTTCTTAGGCAGTTTGGATTATCGCAGGGGCTACCCATGGGGGAGGTGACACATGCCCGGACACGAAGAGAGGTTGGAGACTGGGATGCAGAGAGTGGCCATAGCTTTGGCAGAGGTGCGGGGACTTGTCCCCATGAGATGGGATTGGGACACAGGGCTAGCTGACCCAGGGACGCTGCCAGAGTATGATCAGTATTGGCAGACTCACAGGCCAGTGCGGCTGACGACACCAGGGGTGGCAGGGGCAGTGGGAGAGGTACTAGTCCTCAGTGGGGAGGCTAGGATGAGACGACAGGCTAGGGTAGCCAGGCAGCAGGCCGGTGGAGAGGGCAGTGGTCAGCAGGCAGGTGGAGAGGGTAGCGGCTAGCAGGCTGATGTGGAGATGGCGGAGGTAGTGGGCCCAGTCGTAGAGACTGATTTGCAAAGAGCCGAGCGACTGCTGCAGGAGGAGATAGCCCGGAGGACTCGATTAGAGCTCCGGATGGTGCAACTGAGGAGGGATAGGGATGCAGCATAGGCATAGGCGAGGCAGGCCAAGGCCACAGCCCAGACACAGACACAGGCAACCTCAGTAGCACAGACAGCCCTGGCATAGGTATAGGCATAGCTACAGGCCCAGATGTAGGCATACACATAGCTACAGGCCCAGGTACAGGCACAGGCACAGGTACAGGTGTAGCCACTAGCCGCACCAGCAGCAGACGCCGAGTAGCTAGCATAGGTCAGGAGAGAGAGAGATGCAGAGGTACAGCTGCGGTTGACAGCAGAGGCCACACTATTTAAAGTGAGGTGGGAGAGAGAGGAGGCACGCCATGCACTGGGCACAAATCAGAGCACCCTATACAGTGAGCTCGTCCGAGTGCAGGGCGAGCTAGTATCAGCTAGCTGGGAGGCAGAGTATTACAGGAGTCTGTATGTGGGTGTGGTGCCAACAGCTCAGCAGGCACCAAGTTACAGAGATAGGAGCAGATCTGGGGCATCCGGATCCCGTAGGACAGGGCAGTCAGTGTCCTCAGTTAGAGGACCCTTTTTACCACCAGGGGGAGGAGGAGGAGCAGTAGGGGGACCTCCACCGAGCACAGGGGGAGGACAGGGGCCACAGCAGGAGGGCAGCTCTACCCACTAGGGCATGCACATTTGTATTGTATCATATTTGTTCCCTAGTTGTATTACGATGGACATTTGTATATTGTACCATTTGTATCATTTTAGACAGATGCATGCGTGTATTCTGATGTATATTTTGTGGGCTTTTGATAGCCTTGATGTACTATTTTGATGTATATTTGGATGTATACACACTTTGTATTATTGATGTAGACACAGACATTTTGTATTATGATGACCATTACATGATATATATGATGATCTATTAGGCTCACTGTTGTTCATGCTTTTGCGTATGCATTCCTTGATGTCATGGATGTGATGATATGTATTTATGATTATGGATTCAGGTGATGACATATGTTGCTTATATGATGCTTATAGATGTATGATGATAGAGATATATGATGATATAGATGTGATGAATAGTGATATCTGACATGTGGGTTTTGCAGATATGCACCAGAGAGAAGAACAAGAGGAGATGGAGATAGAGACTGTTGATCGATTACTGTAATGAAAGCGCTATAAAGGTTGTGGGAATGGATTAATAAGCTTGTTGGAATGGTTTCGCATTTGTATATAAAGAGCAATCCTTATTTTGATATAGCACGTGGATAGTTCGCCACCAAGGTATAAAAGACCAAGGTGCAGTAGTATCCGAGTGCGTGGACGTTAACTCTGCAAGCAAGCGGTTTGAACTTAGATCCCTTAGACATAACATAACCTTGTTGGGACATGTGAATAAGCCATGGTCTTGAACATAAAATAAACTTCAATACATGTAAATGCAAGAAGAATTATTAATATGTAAGATGCTAGGTCGTAACACACACAAGATAAATAGAATGCTAAGAAAGATACTAAAGATCATTCCTCAAACACGGCACACAGAAAGCAATGACTATGCCCCCAATCCATCTTGCATCACAACATACCAAGATTATAGATAAATCAAGGTAGTCTTGAATAGGTAATGGATAAAGGAACAAATGATAAACCATAACACAAATTGCCTAACTTACAAAGTAAACATACAGCCAACATATTCTCTTGCCAAAGAGGTTGCTCAGGATAGATTGGATAGGAAAGATAACAGCCTTATCGTAGGAACTCTGTGTCCGTTAAAGGGGGCTATCTACCTACAAAGACAATGTCTCGCTGCAGGAAATGCCACATGTCGTAGGAGACGCATGTGTTGGTCTCGACCATGGAACACTTTGCAAAAGACAAGCTTGTTGATCTAGGGCTTTGGTTAAGCAGGATTTAACTGATGTTGGCAATCGGTATGCAGGACAGTAGATGACTCTGGAAGTAGGCCTCTTCACTTCAAGTTTGTTAAGGACTTTTGCTTTGAAAGGATGCGCTAGCTTGCTGCTTGAGTTAGTCAAGTCGAGGCGAATGGATTTTGAAACATGGAAGACTAGAAGGATGAAGTGCAACTGGATTGAGACGAGTGGAGAATGATGGATCGTGTATGCCTGAGTACTAGATATATCCTTTGTATTCCAGACTACCTACATACCTTGTATCCACAGGGTCAAGGCACACGACGATGAAAGATGAAAGTGATAAGTATGTAGTTCTGGACAGAGTGATGAAATGGGGCAAGGTGAAAGGGGGAGATCTTATGTACCTGAGTACTGGAAACTTCCTTCATATTCCAGACTGCCTACATACCCATATCCATGGGATCAAGGTACTTTAAGATTGAGAAGAAATTATATGTAGTTCTGGGTAGAGTGATGAGATGAATCGAGATGAAGAGGAGGGGATCTTATGTACCCGAGTACTAGAAACTTCCTTCATATTCCAGACTGCCTACATACCCATATCCATAGGATCAAAGTACCTTAAGATGGAAAAGAGATAATATGTAGTTCTGGTAGATGTGATGATGTGGGAAAAGTACTGAGACGATAACATCCTTATCATAGGAGCGATGTGTCCGTTAAAGGGTGTTACCTATGATTAATGAGAAAGAGATTGAAGTATGTGCTGCGAACCACGAACCAGGAACCTCCCCTAGACCTAAGTTAAGGAAAGAGTTGCCCCCATTCTAGTAGAGGAAACTGCATGGCTGACTGCTGAACACAGAAAGACTTGACCTAGGACAAGACAGTGTTAACTGTAGACACAGATCAAGACGTGGGATGACGACGAGGGACATTGACAAATTTCCAAGCTATACTAGATAGGAAGATGGAAATGCAAACAAGGTCAATGGATTTATTATGGATAGATGAAGAGTGTTGTGAAATGGACTGAACAAGACTTGATAGACGATGGATGCTGACTCTACACATAGCGCCTGTTTGCCAGGTTTTCACTATGGTACTTATCCAAGGTGCCTATTTACCAGGTTTTCACCAGAGGACAGATTTTTTTGGATTTTTTTTTTTTTTTGGGATACTTTGAGGATCAGGCATAGAACTTCTTGAGATGGACACTGTTAAGTGGCTCATCTAGAGGAATGCCATCAGGTGTAGCTAAAGTATAAGCTCCTGATCCATATGCTGCTGTCACAATAAAGGGGCCTAACTAGTTAGGCTCAAACTTGCTCTTCTTTTCTCGATCTTCTTGATTTCTCTGATTCTCCTTAAGTACAAGATCACCAACTTGAAACCATCTTTCTTTGATCTTTTTGTTGTAATTACGCCGGAGGTAATTTTGATAGACATGGAGATGATTAAGTGCAGCAAGGCACCTCTCATCTAGTAGTTCAAGCTCAGCTAGTCTAGAAGTGCGATACTCATCTCCACCGATTAGGTCCTGCATGGATACTCTGAGGGATGGGATCTCGACCTCTATAGGTAAGATGGCTTTAGAGCCAAAGACCAAGGCATATGGGGTGGCACCAGTTGGTGTTCTGATACTAGTGCGGTAGGCCCATAGGGCGGGATTGAGTTGCAAGTGCCAATCATGACCAGCTTCATTGACCGTTTTCTTAAGGATTTTGAGAATGGTTTTATTGGAAGCCTCAGCTTGGCCGTTACTCTACGGATAGTAGGGAGTTCAAAAGTGATGTTGGATATTGTATTGTGTGCACAAGGCATGAACATCTTAATTCTTCAATGGTCTCCCATTATCAGTGACAATGGCTTGGGGAATACCATACCGGCATATGAGGTAGTTTAGGATAAACTTGGCTATTTGCTTACTGGTGATATAGGTCATAGGAATGGCTTCCACCCACTTCGTGAAATACTCAGTGGCGGTAATGATAAACTTGTGGCCATTTGAGGAGGAAGGGTGGATTTGTCCTACGAGGTCGAGACCCCATTGAGAAAAAGGCCATGGAGTTGTCACAGGTTGTAATTCATGAGCTGGTGCGTGAATCAAATCTCCATGCTGCTGACATTGTAGACACTTCTTAGCAAACTGTGCAGCATCTTGCTCTATTGTAGGCCAGTAATAACCTGTTCTGAGTATCTTCCTAGCAAGATTAGGACCGGTAGAATGTGCACCACAGACACCTTCGTGTATGTCTCATAAGGTAGCTTCAGCTTCTTCCACGTTAAGACATCGTAAGAGGATACCATCAAGACTTTGCCGATATAGTGTATCACCCAGAATGATGTAACGAGAGGATCGACGGATAAAGGTTTTGCATTGGGTGGATGATAGGTCAGGGGGAAAGGTTTTGTTCTTGAGGTATTCATAGATATCTTCGTACCATGGGGAATTGGGACCAACAAGTTCGCAGATGATTTTAGTAACAGGAACATCGATGGCTGGTATCAACAATTGTTCGATCAAGAATTCACATTTTTGTGTATTTGCAGGCATGTCAATCAGTGACCTGACAAAAGCCATAGAATCTGCAGCTTTGTTATGCTCTCTTGGAATTTGCTCAAATGTGATGCTAGAAAAATGTGGTTTGTAGGCATCCACTAGTTGCTTGTAGGGGACCAACTTTTCATCCTTTGTTTGGTACTCATCTGTGACTTGGTAGATGACTAGCTGTGACTCTCCATAAACCTATAATTCTGTGATATCCCATTGAACTACTGTATTGAGACCTATAAGGAGTGCTTCATACTTGGCTATATTGTTGGTGCAAGGGAATGCAAGCTGATATGATTTTGGAATATAGTCATTTTGAGGTGTAACAAATAAGATGCCGGCTCCTGATCCATGCTGTGTGTAAGAACCGTCAAAATACAACTTCCACATTACGGAGTTAGCAAGAGTGAAGAGATTTTCATCAAGAAAGTCTGCTACCATAGGATGTGTATCTTTCATAGGTGCTTCTACTAGTTGATCCGCGAGGGCTTGTCCTTTGATTACTTTACGATCCGTGTACTCAATATCGAACTCACTAAGGATCATGACCCACTTAGCTAGTCTGCGTGTCAGAGCTGCTTTTGCTAGTAGATATTTCAAGGGATCAATTTTAGCTATCAGATTTGTGTGTTGGTTCAGCATGTAATGCCGCAACTTTTGGGAGGCGAACACTACTGCTAAACAAGCCCTTTCCATTGGTGAATAATTAAGCTCATATCCCACCAAGGTTCTACTAATATAATAAATTGCATGCTCTTTCCTTGTTTCATCATTTTGTGCTAGAAGGGCCCCCAGGGCCAAATTTCTAGTGGAGATATATAATATCAAAGGTTTGTCTGTGACTGGTGGAACCAATACAGGGGGTGTAGCTAGATACTCTTTAAGTTGATCAAACGCTACCTGACACTTGTCCCATCGAAATGAGACATCCTTTCAGAGCAAGTGTTGAAAGGGTTTACATTTATCTGCTAGCTGTGATATGAAACGCCGAATGGACTGCAACCTTCCCTGAAGGCTCCTTAGTGCTTTAAGGTTCCTAGGTGGAGGCATCTCCACTATAGCCTTTACTTTCGCTGGATCTACTTTGATGCCTCTACAAGATACTATGCATCCCAACAGCTTCCCTGATGTTACACCGAACACACACTTCTTTGGATTGAGTCTTACTTGGTATTTTTTGAGCCTGTCGAAGATCTGTCCTAGAACCTGTGTGATCCGCCCTAGAAGATTTAGCCAGTATATCATCAACATAGTCTTCCATGATGTGATGAAAGAGATCATGGAAGATCACTGTCATTGCTCTCTGATAGGTTGCTCCTGCATTCTTTAGACCAAACGGCATGACACACCAACAATAGTTGCCCCAAGGACAAGTAAAGGTTGTTTTATGTTGATCTTCCTCTGCTATCCTTATCTAATTGTAGCCAGAGAATCCGTCCATGAGAGAAAGCATCTCGTGACCTGCTGTCAAGTCCACTATAATGTCAATGTTTGGTAGTGGAAAGTCATCTTTGGGACATGCCTTGTTGAGATCTCTGAAATCATTACACATGCAGATGTGCCCATTGGGTTTAGATACAGGTACAATGTTTGAGACCCGATCTAAATAGGCGATTAGTCGTATAAACTTGGCATCTAATAGCTTCTATATTTCCACTTTCACCAAGAGAGCTATCTGTGGGTGCATCTTTCTCAACTTTTGCTTGGCTGGTTTCACCTTGGGATCAACTGTGAGATAATGAACTACTAGCTTATGGTCTAGCCCTGGCATATCAGCATAGGTCCATGCAAAGTTGATGGTTCTCTGTAAGAAGAATGTGTTAAGGTTCTTGTGCTCTGTTTCTGATAATGATGCTGCTAGGAATGTGGTCTTTGGATTTTGTTCTGTGCCAAGGTTTATCTCTGTAGAATCTTCCACTAGGAGAGCTGATTTCTCTTGATACTTAGATGGTAGGGGAAGATCAAATCCTCCATCCTCAGGTGCCATAGTTAGGTTTTCACCTTTGGATACGTCCTTTGTTTTTACTATTTTGTGATCAGGAGGTGCCACAGTGTGGTTTTCACCTAGAGATCTTTCTTTATTTGTACTTTTGCGACTAGAGCATTTGGCATTCTCACCAAAATAAGCTGTTGGCTCTAGTTCCATTACAAAACCTACTTTATGATCACCAAGAGGGATACCTTCCTGAAGTCCCATGAACTCAGCTAAAGCTTCGTCATTCTGAAATACATCTATAACGGGGGACCCTTGTTGGTCCCAATCGATAAGTTCAGGGTAGACAAGTGTGACATTCTGGGTGCTGGTGGTGGAGGTTAAGGATACGGAGGATAGCGTAAAAATGGAGGATTCTGTGAATAGGTTGGTCATATGGAGGGATGAGTCATCGATGGTATCCTCTGTAGACATTGAATCGGCAGGAAAAGTGTCAGCTACCTCGTCGAGGATATACTTGATATCCAAGGCGTGCAGTACTTTCTTACCAAATCCTAATCCCTTCTTGTCTAGCTTCTGTGTTACAACAATGGGTTCCATAGTTCCTTGATTCTGTTTCCCAAGGCCACCTTTGCCTTTATAGCCTATGTTTTTTACTATCCTTAAGCCATTGCCGTATTGCTTGAATGGTATTGTGACTGGTTCTTTCTCCTTATAGAGCCAAGAAGAAATGTCCTCAATAGTTTCCTCTTCCAATAACTGTCCATGTTGGAATTGGGTTAGGAATGTTGGGGGAGGAATAGCTACTTTTTTGGTTACTTTGGCAATGGGTGGTTGGCCGTAAGATTTTGGAGATAAAGGCATCTACCCTACACAACAAGATTCTGAGATATCGTAAGTGCCAAAGCCTATATCTCGGATGCGAGCTGTGATTTTGGGGAGGGGTGTAGATTCACTTGTAGAGGCTTGTGTCAGAGTTTCAGGATCAACATAGAGTGGGGATTCAAGGGCTTTGTCATTTTTAGGCACTTGGTCGCAATTTTTATAGCTTCCTTGCAAGACATGGCAAAATTCGAAAGGATTGGGGTCTCCTGGGATAGTGATCTCCGTACCATTGTATGGGAACTTTAGAGACTGATGGTACATAGAGGGAACAGCTTTCATTGCATGGATCCATGGGCGGCCTAGGATAATGTTGTAAGGCAGCTCAATATCAAGGACTTGACACCTAGTTTCCAGCATGACAGGGCCCAGTTGTATAGGCAAGTGAATAACACCTTCTGAACGGTGTTCTGCATCATCATACCCCTTGATTGTAATACTATGATTAGTGTTGACATGATCCTCAGAATATCCCAATTGCTTAATTAACTTTAAAGAACAGATGTTGAGACCAGCACCACCATCTATGAGTATATGTTTGATTTTGCGCTTATGGATAAGAACTTCAATATGCAGGGCATCATTGTGACATGGATCATGGGATGGGAGATCTTTCTCAGAGAAGACCACTTTGTAGGGTGAAGCAATGTTACCTACTATAGCTTGCAAATCTGAGACCGCTATGTTGTTAGGAACGGAAGACTCTTGGAGGGATTTTTCTAACACCACTCTATGTGCAGGTGATGACCATCGAAGGTCCAAAATAGAGATCTGTGTTGGTGTTCTCCCTAGATGTTTGACAAGATTATAATTAGATTGAACCGGAAGCCTAGGTGTAGGACCACGAATGGTGACATGACCACGACGAGTAGTAACAGCACAATCTGTAGATTTGCCTTTGATTGTGAGGGTAGACACTCAACTCTCTTCAAAATGACCTACAATGGAATTGAAGGACGTGGAAGCATGATTGATACCTTTACCTCTATCCTGAGGAGGAGGTGGACCATGATGAGGGAATGGTTCCTTGTACATATCAAGATCCTTGTTCATGTGTTGAACTGGTGATTCATCCTCAAAAGTGATTTGATTACCGTCGATGAGGTTTTGGATGAGGTGCTTAAGTTTCATGCAAGATGCGGTTCGATGCCATTTGCTCCTATGGAACTCACAATATTCATTGTCTCTGTAACGTGCAGTTTTGTAAACAGGCTCGCCATATGGGGGAGCATCAGGTAAGGTGATGAGCCCTTTCTACAAAGCTTGCTGTAAGACTGATTCGATGGGCACTCCCAAGGGAGTGAATTGATGCCGTGGAGGGTAATCTTGTTGAGGCCGCTCTTGTTGTCGTTGCTATTGGTTTTGATAGGGTTGCCTTTGTTGCTGCTGTTGTTGAGGTGGAGCTTGACTTGGTTTGGAGAGCTGCAGTGGTGTTTGCAATGTTTGGACATGTTTAGTATCGACCACCCCATCATTGACCACGTTTTTGTTTGATTGTTGATGAGGAGCACTATCTTTCATTTCTTTAAAGATTTTGACCACACCCTTAGCAATGAGGGCCTTCTCAATATTGATTCCCTTGTATGTGATTTCGTCGAAGGTTGTAGCACTAAGAATTTGCAAATGGAAACCTAACTCTTGGTTGAGGTTCTGCACAAATATGCTAACAAGTTGTTTCTCTGAAATCTTGAAAGGGAATTTGCTAGCCATTTGTCTCCATCGTTGAAGGAAAGAAATGAAAGTTTCACCATTTTTCTATTTATTGTTGCATAGATCGGTCATGGAAATCTCATGCTCTGCGTTGTAAGAAAAGTGGGTGGCAAACTTCTCTGCTAGCTCGTTGAAAGACTTGATACCCATGGGTAAGTTTGAGAACCATTCTATTGCTTGACCTCCAAGACTGCGAGGAAAGAGATGCATAAGATACGTGTCGTTATGTGAGACCTTGAAGCAAGCAAGATAGAATTCCCTAAGATGGTCTTTTGGGTCACCTTTTCCTTTGTATTTATCGAACTTGGGAATAGTGAAATTTTGAGGAAAAGGGATCATTGGTAATGACCAACCAAAAGGATAAGGACACACTTCCTCTAAAGAGAAGGTCTTTTTGGTGTGGCCAAACGTAAGATCAGATAGCTGCTGTTGAACTTCTGCGATCTTTAGCTCCATAGTCGTGGGAGGGGTTGGTAACATCTCCTGTTGTCCAAAAGGGGGTTGGTGTTGCCCATATGGAAGATTATAATGTAAGCCATGCACACTGGTGTTATAAGGGTCGTAAGATTGATTGGGATCATACGGGTTGTACGTTTGGTTCAGATTGGGTTGGAATTGGAGGTTTTGATTTGGCAGAGGTGGAGGTGGTGCTAGGTAAGAATGTTGACTTTGTGATGGTTGACGAAAGGTATTGGGGGGAGGAAAGCTAAAGTGCATTTGATTAGGTTGTGATGGTGTCACATAGCTTTGGGAAACTTGATGTTGGGAATGTTGAGAGTGGCTAGGCAATGTGTGAAAGAAGTTGAGCGAGGATGAACATTGTGGAGGAGGGGCATAGGTAGAAGTGATTTGTGATGGTTGGGGTTGATTGAGGATGAGAGTAGAAGAATGTTGTGGTTGGGGTTGATTAAGGACGAGAGTAGAAGAATGTTGTGGTTGGAATTACATGACTCTAATTGGTTGAGAGACATGAAGGTGTGATGATATAGGAGGTGGCATTTGTTGAGACCCTTATTGCATGGCTACATAATTGTTCCCCAGATTGTAATTTGGTGGGAAACCTTCGCGTGATGGGGTAACCAAGATTCCACTTGCAATTGGTGTAGACACTATAGGAGGTGGTTGCATATTCGATTGAGCTAAGGTGGCTTGCTTAGCTAACTCTGCTTGACGTTGGAGAGTTTCTTGTTGGTTTTTATAGATCTCCATAGGAGTCAGAAGCGGTGATACGGCTCTCTCTTCTATTGGGTTTTGAAAAAGGGGATTCCTATACTGCGAGCCTTGTGTAGGTAAGGGCATAGTCACCATGGACATGGTTTGTACTGCTTGTATGGTATCTTGGGTGTTGTTGTCCTCCTTGAGAGTGGATAAATCAAAATCTTGAGGTAACTTGGCACCTTGCTCTGCAAGCAAGTGAAAGAAATGATCTTGGTTCTCACTAAGGATTTTGTCAAAGGCAGCCATAGCTCTAGGATCTTGTATGAATTCATCAAGATCTTGCCCCTCTTCTTGAGAGGATTGACCTATTTCAAAGTGTTACTCTTCTTGAGATGGGACTAAATCTACAGTATAACCTTGTGGGATAAAATCCAGAGGCAAGCCAGTGGTGTATTACGGTGTACTTATCAAAGGGATCCTATCCTCTTGAGGATTACTTGGTTGGTCGACGTGCGGCATGTTCGAAGAGCTGATTGGTTTTGCTGTGGGTGTACTAGGAGTAACCTTGGGAGTAGTGTTGAGATGACCTAATTGTGGTGTGCGAGGAGGCGACTTGCGCTTCTTAGGGACAACTTGCTTGGACTTCATAGTTTGCTGGAGCCTAGTGGTTACCATGGGATACACTAGGACAAGAAAGGTAATGTTGGGTTTCTGTGAGATGCTTTGAGAAACGGAAAAACTCTGATGCACAAAGTACTGAACCAAAAGTGCTATACTATTTGACCAGAGGCATAGGACTGTGCAACAAAAAGCGTGCTACTGTGATACCAAAGGTGACGGACTGAGCTACCAGAAGCGAGTTACTACTATGCCAAAGGCGAGCTACAGTGACCAAAAGTGAGCTACTATTATACCAAGGGCACTGAAGTAGAGTTTTACTAGAGGAAAGTTACTGCTATGCCAAAGGCGATCTACTGTACTACCAAAGGCGAGCTGCTGTAATACCAAGGGCACTGAAGTAGTGTCTGATGTTTCTAAAAGGCAAAATTTTGATAGATGGTTTCTATTTCTGATTGGATTTGTTTGGCAAGAGAAAACACAGCAAACAATGTTGGCACACACAAGGGACTGACACAATAGATAGTGTATGTTTGAGGCTCCAAACGAGCCCAATGTTTTCACAGGTATAAGACAATTGCAATCAATAACAAGCACTTTTTATCCCTAGAGACAAGGTTTCATTGCAGTAGATCAGCTCACAGCTTAATACTCCATCGATAAAAATATCATTCCATAAAGGTGTCGGATATTTAGTATCTTTGCAAGAGACGATAGGTAGGGATATCTCACCGTCCCCTTGGAAAGCTCAAGTAGGTCACAAGAGCTTTATGTTGAAGGGAATACTATCTCTTCTCAAGGGAGCCAATGGTGAGTATCTTAAGGGCTTAAATTGATTCCCCTTGCACTGATGATTACCGCAATGTTTGGAGGTAGGTCAGGTAGTCTCTATCTAGAATGGTTCTTAGTGACTTTGAGGGACCAACACCATACGAGCAATGCGACAAGCTACTAAAAGCTTTAAGCAATCCTACTAAGAGTATCAAACACTTTGCTCAATGTGAAAATCATTTCCACAAAGAGCTAGTACACCTCTTTTCAGTTTGGCACCACAAGGAAAGGCTGACGTCGGTTAGGACTTGGCTTTCGCCTTATCCCTCTTATATAGCAGTTCAAAGGAAAACTCTGCTTAGGGTCATCCCTTTTGGATGAAGCACAATCCAAAAGTAGGCCCTTCTAAAGGAAGTACAGAAATGTAAGAGCAAGCACGTCAAACAAAGGTTCAATTGTCCCGTTATAAGAAAAATAAGGTGCAACTAATTTAGGCACACACACGTTTGTAGTTGTCAATTGTCCCTTATGAAATTGAAGTGTTTGGCATTTATGTCCATTGTCCCTTAGAAAATTGAGGTGTTTGTACATACATGTCCATTGTCCCTTAAGAAAAGCAGTATGTTCCTAAGACTTAGATTTACAAAAAAGATTTGTTTAATTATCCTTTTAAGCATGCAATGTGTTTCTAAGACTTAGTGAGATAAATCAAAAGTTCTTCAATGCTTGTCCTGCATGAACATGTTAAAACACCTATTTGCTCTGTGTGAATAATAAGAAGCTGCAACAAGTCAGTTAGTTTCACCAAAAATTCACAAGTTAGCAAAAATAAATCAATTTGACTGAAAGCGCTATACTATTTTACCAGAAGAGACTTACTGTATTTCCAAATGCACTGTAACATAGACCGGAAGCGTCGGAGAATATTACCAAAAGCACTGAAAAATATCCAGAAGCGCTGTACTGTGCATCCAGAAGCGCGATACTGTTATGCCAAAAGCGATGTAGTGAATACCAGAAGCGCTGCAGGATACTACCAGAAGCGCTGAAAAAAGTCGTGAAGCGCTATATTGTGTATACGAAAGCGCGATACTATTATAACAGATGTGCTGCACGATCTCAGATCACAATGAGATCAAAATAACGAGGTCAAAATGGGATTTCATGGTTGATCTACTGTTCTAAGCAATAATATCTGATAGATCTGAATCATGAAATCCAGAAAACTCAAGAAATGTATCAACACAATAGATTAACACAAATAGCGAAGATACCCCTAAATAAAATAGCTTAGGAAGTATCAAATAGTAGGTTTGAAAGACAAATACAACAGCTTGTCAAACAAATCCACAAGATATGCAACGAGAAAGCCCTGCAAAAACACAAAACGAAGTCCAAAAACCTAATTTAGCTAAAAGCGCTTAACGATTCTGCCGGAAGCATCATTCTGTGGTACCGGAAGCACCGCTCTATGTTACGAAAAGCACTGCAGTGCCCCCAAGGGCGCTGAACTGTGCCTCCAATAGCGCTTAATGATGTTGCCAGAAGTGTTTTACAATGTCGTTTGCGTTGTACCGTACTGTGACTTCAAAAAAACAATTTCTCAAAGAAACAAAGGGATTAGTGGGTCCCATCGGGCGTGCCAGAATGTGTATGAGGAAAAATTGATTTAATCTAAACTAATAAAATAAAAAACCAATCACATAAAGCGAACCAATCTAAGTAAAAGCCATTATCATAAAATCAAAGACAAAATGAAAGCTCTTACCAAAACCTGTATTGTTCCCTTTTGGAGAAGTGTGGATTGCTCAATCAAGTTGCGAAACCATAGCTGCAACAAGCAAGTAGTGTGCTCAATGTGTTCAAAGATCAATGTCAAAAGATCGTATGGTTGCTCAATCGACGCGTTTTGTATGCTCAAAGCTCTGTTAAGTATGCCTGAGAATACGATCGAAGAGAGACTTAATGAAGGAGATGAGGGGGGTTTATATAGATTTCAACAGAGATCGATCAATGGTCTAGATAATTCAGAAGAATCAATGGAGGAGAACAGTTGAGGAATGTGCAACGAATAAGAAGAAGCCAAGTGTCTTGCTTTCTTTTGCATGAGAGGAGTTATCAAGAATAGAAGAATGAGTTAACTGAAGAGATGAATCAATTAAAAGAATAAAGCAATCAATTAAGTGATTTAAAACAAGAAGAAGAGATTTGCATGAGAAAAGAAGATATTTTGCTTTATTAAATATAGAAAGCTTGAGTTATATTAGAGATAACTCAAATTTAGAAGAAAAAACAACTTAAATAAATATTTGATTTATTTAAATTTAGAGAAGATATTATTGGAAGAAGTAATTAAATAATTGGAATTATTTAATTTAGAAGATTTGAAAGCAAATTAAATAAATAAATTTATTTATTTATTGTGCATGATTTTGAAAGAATGATTTTGATTTAATTAAATAATTTAAATTATTTAATTGTAGATAAGATAGAATTTGTGATGAATTAATTAAATAATTGGGATATATTTAATTAATGTGGACTTGATTTTTGGAAAGAAGATAATTAAATAATTTAAACTTATTTAATTGTGGAAGAATAATAGAGGAATTTGATTTAATTAATTAAATAAAGAGGATTTATTTAATTAACATCGCAAGTATGTGATTTAGAAGAATTTGTTGAAATTAATTAAATAATTAGATTATTTAATTAATGTGTGAAATGCAGGTGATTAGAAAGAAATGATGAAATGCAAGTGATTCAATGACTTGGTCATTTTAGGGTGTCTACACGGGTACTAGAAGCAACGGTTTCCATCTGTTGAGAAGCTATGTTTTGCACCACCTCATCATCTGATAGGTCAATGGTGTCTTCTAAGGAGAAAGTATCACCTTGACCTACCCTGGAGGCTTCTTTTGCTTGCTCTTCTGCTTTCTCAGTCTTAAACTAGATGATAGTGGGAATTGGCACATCATGTTGCATTTCCTTTCTAAACACTTCACCGCCAGCTCCCCTTAATACTATGGGATCGGTCATGATCTCACCCCGCATAAATGTTCTTTGTTTCTTGGGTGGTGACATCAGGGGCGTTGCCTTCCTCTTCCTAGTGACCATCATAGGATCATCACCTGCAGGCTCTTTATTTACTAGCTCTTCTTCAAAAAGGATATCTTCTTCCACATTCTGCTGTGAAGCTTGGCCCTCACCCTATATTTCTGTAGTCTCTACAGCTGGCCTCAGGATCCTCTTGGTCTTTGGTTTATCCATTAGAGGCGGTGCAAATGAGGCAGATGCCTGTTCTGATGTGGATGCACCTGTAGCGGGTATGGAAATTTTCTCCATTATCACCCCTTTAGGTTCATTATCATTCATCTTTCCTCTGGGGGTTCCTTTTCTTTGTTTCTGGGTAGGTAGCCTTTCTCCATTAGATTTTCTTTTCTCACCAAGAAAGTCATCATACTCCTCATCAGGGATCTCCTGCCTTTTTCTCTTGTTATCCACTGTAATGGCTACACCTCTCTTCTTCAGTCTATTTATCTGTTCATCTACCCATGATTGGGTTAACTGCAGCACCCCACCTGTAAATCGATCTAATGAAATGTCTTCCGATTGTGTTAGGTCAAGGGCTGAGATGGTGTCATTATACACCTTTTTATCTTCATATTCATTTGACATGGTCTTTCCATCATCCTTCTTTAACTGTGTAGGCACTGGGATATAGTCAAATGTCCTTATTTGATTCAAGGTGAGCCTTTGATATTTTCTTCTTACTTCTGCCTCATCCTCACAATCAGTCTAGAAATCTTCTAGGTGCTTTTGATGTATAGGCTTCCCCATTATCTTCTGCATTCTACCATAGGGGTCATGTGATCTAGCCAATGGAAATGGTTGTAGGTACATCAGGTTCAAACTCCCTATAACATCCTTTATGCTCTGTGAATCAGGGCACATGTACCAACCCATAGATACTGGAAATAGTACTGGAGGTATCTTCTTCTGTGCTTTATATGCATCTAGTATGGTAGATATTTATCTCAAAAATTCCATCAGGACTACCCCATCAGTAGGGTACCTGGGTAGCATAAAGGGTTGCTCTTCAAAACCTTCTATTCTGATATATGAGAAAGTGGCATACTGGATGAACCAGGTGCCATGTTTGTATATAAATTCTTTTAGCTTCCATGCTCAATCTTTTGGTTCTATCCTCTTCCATAGTTCTAACCAGATGCATAGAAAATGCATCATTCACCAATTTGTAATCAAAGAGGTAGTTCCTTCTCTATAATTAAGGATAATGATCCCATATATGGGCATCATCTACACTACCGCCAATCTTTCCAACTGTAGTCAGTGCATCAAATGTTCCTTTGTAGGCACATGAATAAACAACATATGAGGTCATGTGGAATGAGCATTCCAGACCTCCCAGGTTCCTCATCTATTCATCTATTGCATCACTGATAACCTTGGCCCATAATGGCTTGTTATCTATATAAAGGACCATCTAGATGATTCCAAACATCCAATTCTTGAAATTCCTAGCATGAGGCTAGCCTGTCATCCTGCTGAGCAGGGCAATCATGTATTGATATTCATCATCAAAATCAAATTTGTATAGGTTCACTGGCAACTTGGCAGAGGCAGTGTAGGTGTTTCTCTTAGACCTCCACTAGTACATCCTCTTCCTTGCATTATTTTTATTGTTTTCATACTCTGTCTCCAGTTTGTGCAGATCCACACTAACTACCTTCCTTCCAACTAGGAGATTGAATGTAGAGGTGACACCCTTAACTGAAAAGTCTACATAAACTCTTCCATGTTTCTCCACCTTCCTGGTTTGAGGATTATAATTCCTAGCGCATTCTACTACCAGCTCTGGGGTTTCCATCGCATAGGGGAATCCAGCTGCATGCCACATTCCTGATACATATATCCTATCTAGAAGAACATTATCTTTGTCATGATCTATTCTGGATGACCATGCCACCAAATTTGTTTCTCCCTGGTGAGTGTCCCTAATGACGCCATACTTGAATTGTATCCCTTCGGGCCGAACATACATGGGCTGAAGAAATTCTGCCCCAGACCTGTTCTTCCTGAGGTCAGCCATAGATTCCTGCAATAAACGTGACTGGTCTTACCATAATAATCATATGCATTCCTACAACATTATACATCTACGGCATCATGCATATTTATATTCATTACTTCATCATGATATGCATATTTATAGATTCAAACCACTGGAAAAGTCATACTACCTGGACATGCAGAAAATGACAACAGGAGGGTTTTTAATTACTTACCTGATAACACTTCTCTCCTGAATTAGGTTGATGATTATGAAAAAGGGTAGCAAATATTGATGATCACCTGTTCCATTATGCTGCAAGCTGTTGTCCGTCCACAGGTAGCTTGTATGAGGGTTTGACTCTTTACTTTGTAAATTCTTGTTCTTTTTCACAAGGTAAATGAGAATAACCTTGGAAACTTACCTTTAAACTCATCTGTAGGGCAGATTAGGGTAAAACTGGGTTAAATCAATTAAAACCATTGATCTTCTTCACAAAATCCATGGATATTGCGAGGTGTTTGAATCATATTCGCAGTCAGCAGGAATCCACCTACTATATTTATGTGCATTTAATGTTACAAATCAAGAGGAGGGGGGTGATCTTCAGAAGATCGAGTGATATTGAAATATGACCCCCTCTGTGTAACATGACCTTCTGCCTTTGAGCGACAAAACTGATGCAAAGGAATCAGGTGATGTGGTCAAAGGTTGACCATGTGTATATTGGGTCATGATTTTAAGATCAGGGGATGTTCAAAATATGACCCCATAAATAAAATGACCTCCCTTAGAAAGATCAGGATGACGTCAGTGTGTTGATGACTTCGTTTGAACGTTGTATTAAAATGACATCACCGTCATGTTATTGAAAAGGGTGATTGTTGGATACATACCTCCACGATGTAAAAAGAATGATGATGTCACCGTCAGGGTGATTTCCTTTGTTCATCAGGATTAGATGACGCCATCGTCATATTGGCATTAGCGTGATATTTTGCGATAAGGTGATATTTGTAAGATCGGGTGATATTGAAAATATGACCCCCACAAAATATATGAAGTTGTTTGACGGACAGATACAGTTATCACGTAAAATTAACATCTAAATTTTGTGAACCAAATGATTATCGGGTGATAAACACACATTGGGGTGATCTTACATAAGGTGACTGATGTTTGAAATATTACCCCCCCTCGGAATATCAGGTTTGACTGAAACTTTCACTTGTCATAACTTTCTCCCCTTAAGGAATTTTAGGGTGATCCAAAAGGCAAACCTGCATGGAATTTTATGCTTTCCAACCATGAGGTTAATGATATGAAATACTGACTTTGACAAACTAACCTCATCATGGGGACCTATCCACCCTCTTATGCAAGGTTACCTGCCTGACTTACTTTTACCAGACCACCGAAAAGCAGAAAAACAACACAAGCCAAAGCAGCAAAAAAGTTGGGTGCCTATTTTGTCAAGTCAAAATGGGGTGTGTTGTGTAACCACACAACAATATGCAACCACTTGCTCATTCTACATCAACACTCCTCCTACTCTGCTTGAAGCATTTGTTATAACTGGAAAGTGACCATTAGGTTATGGTATGGTCAAGATAGGAGAAGTTGTGAGCTTTTCCTTTAGCACTCGGAAAACTTGCTCACACCTTTCTGTTCATTCAAACTTCTCACCCTTCTTTTGTAGCAAGGTAATCGGTGTTTCTATAGTTGAGAAACCTTCCACAAACTTTCTATAATAACCTGCAAGTCCCATAAAACTTCTGACTTCTGTCACACTCTAAGGTGCAGACCATTCTATTATCACCTTAATTTTCTCAGGATCAACTACAGTCCCTTATGTTGAGATCACATGACCAAGATAGTGCACTTTATCTTGAAAGAATGTACACTTTAATAGTTTACCATAAAGCTTCTACTCTATCCTCAAATGGTTTTAGTGCTCTTCCATTGATTTAGTGTATATCAATATGTAATCTAAGAAGATCAACACAAAATCATCTAAACAATCTCTAAAAATGCTATTCCTCAAATTTATGAAGGTTGTTGGAGCATTAGTCAACCCAAATGGTGCCACTGTGAACTCGTAGTGACCATATTGAGTCCTAAAAGCTATTTTAGAGATGTCCTCATCCTTAGTCCACAATTGGTGATAGCTAGATCTAAGGTCTATCTTTGAGAACATTGTAGCTCCTTTCATCTGATCGAAGAGTTCATCTATTCTTAGGAGTGGGTATTTGTTATTTATAGTAGCTTTGTTAAGCATCCCATAATCAATGCATAACCTCAAACTACCATCCTTCTTCTTTACAAAGACAACCGGTGCGCCCCATGGTGACACACTAGGTCTAATGAACCCTTGATTTAGTAACTCCTGCAATTGTGCTTTAATCTCATACAATTCTATAGTGGTCATCCTATAGGGTGCCTTAGATTCAGGGTCAGTCCCTAGTAGAAAATCAATCAAGAAGTCAAATTCTCTCTTCGGTGGTAACTCTATCAACTCCATAGGGAATACATCTCAAAAATCTCTAAGGATTGAGTAGTCATTGAATGCTGGTTCTTCTTTTTCAAGGTCCTTTACTTGGATGACATAAATGGCACACCCTTTCCTCTTGGCTTTCTTCAATTGCATAGCCAAGATTTGTCTAAGCTCTGAAGGTCACTTAGATCCATTAATTTCTAGCTGATTTCTGAGGTCATCCAAACATCTAACAACTTTGTCTTCACAATTTACTAGAGATTTATGTTCAGATAACTAGTTGATTCTCAAAATTATATCATAAGTCCCTAAAGGTGCTACATACAAATTAACTTGGACCTAAAAACTCAGAATCTCTAACTCACTGCATGCTAGACATGAGTCTACTCTCTTTTTTGCTTTATTGCCATATTGTACCATCAGAGAGTTTTCCATATGCCCAGGTCTAATAGATAACTTAGATATTACTCTAGGATCTACAAAATATTGTATGGCACCAATATCAATCAAAATAGAATCAGGTAGTCCATAGAGCTTACCTTGAAACTGTATAGGTATTGTCTGAAAGTCAGCTTGTCGATTGTCCATTGTGGCATGTATCTAATGTTGAGGTGCTCCTTGTTGATTTATATTTCATCTTCCTGCTAATCTTTGGGGACATGAATTATCATAATCCTCTCCTCCACAAACATAGTATCCACACTTAGGTGCTTTCGGTCCTTTAGTCCTTTCCTGTTGTTTGTTGTTTCAATTGTTATAGCCACCTCTTTTGTTTCCTCCATGCTGGTTTCCACCATTTCCATGCTGAGAGTTATTACCTCTCTTCAAATTCCTGATCTGTCGATTGATATTGCCTTGATTGTTATTTTGTTGATAGTTTCCTAATTATTCTGAGGTCTCTTACTAGTAAACTTCACATCTCTCTACTTACGGTAACTAGCTACTTGTTGCAGCTTCTTCTCTTGTTTAATTGCTTTCTCAAAAACTTCATCCATAGTGAGCGGATTATGAATGTCTACCTTTGCTCCAATCTAGGACCTTAAGCCTAATATAAACTTCATGATCCGAAATCTCTCATCGATCTAGTACTGTGGAACATACTTAAGTAGATGTGAGAACATCTCCCAATAACTGGTTACGAACATCCCTCCTTAAACCAAATTCTGAAACTATGTCATCTTCTTGTCGAAGAAGAGTTGTGGTAACCACCTTTTCCTAAAAAGTTGTAGGAAAATTTCCCGTTATTTCACCAGGTAATAGTTTCTTATCTGCCTTCTCATTATCCCACCATGTTGTTGCTTCACTAGTCAACTAATATGATCCCCACATTGCCTTTGTGTGATCAGAAAGGCTTCGAAGCCCAAAGTATTTTTCCATTTCTATGATCCATGCCTTAGCTCCATCTCCAATTGTCTTTCCATCAAATTTGGGTGGTGAGACCTTCTTGAGGTCTTTCCCCAACTCTTCTGCAATCCTTACTTGATTGTTAGCATTAACCCTATCCTCAGGAACCTGGACTTCTATCCTCGAATTCTCATTCTATGCCTCAGTCCTTGGGTTTTCATTAGCATTCTACTCTCTAGGATTCCCTCTTATCTCCTACTCAAGAGAATCCATTCTCGTATCTTGTTGGGTCAATAGAGAAATAATATGATCCAATATTCCATCTTGATCATTATTAGCATCTCCACAATTCCTTGCATTTTGACCAATACTTGCACCTCCACGGTTTCTTCTATTTTGACCACTTCCTGGTCCTCCACTACGATCAGTGTTTCTAGTATCCATGATGAATAATATGCATCAAAGTTGCTTCTTAGCATAATAGTCCCAAAGAGAGGCCCTAATGTTCAACCTAAAGCTCTGATACCAAATACATAAAGTACTCAAACCATCACAGAAGTAAAATCAAGTAAATAATCCACTTAAATACATCTCAAGTAAAAGATAAATCTCATAAATATGAATCAATAAAAGTCATTAAATCTTACAAAATCTCATGCTCAATCTAGGTGATAGCACTATAAAATAATATACAAAGTCCATTGGCATTCATGCCATAATTCATCCAATTACAAGTTATAGTAAATATGTACAACCAGTATAATAAATCAAAACACACTCTAGTCACCACAAACCCACATGATTCTCCTAAAAGTTGAGAGATGGGAACATGGCTTAGGCACTTTTCCACCCAATCATGAAGCAATTACACTTCCCCAGATCCTTTCATAACACGAAGGAAACCCAACCCTGTATGAAATGTCTAGCTACCTGGAAACAACTGGCAGCAGGGAACACTCGATGCAACCTGATGTCTAATGTGAAATTTTAAATAATGAAATGCAGATTGTTTCACAATAAGATAATGCAGATTGTCTCACAACAGGATGTGGCAGAGATATATCAATAAAGTTTTGCTAGACAAAATATTCATTTTTTTCAATGACTGCTCATTTAGATCTAAACATTTAAATAAAATAGTTACTAGTTCAACTCTTGAAAAGAGGAAGAGTCATCTCTGATAATCCACATTTAGTATCCTAGCCCAAAAGTAACCCAAACATTCCTAGATAAAAATCTACTTTCTTTCCCCAATAAATAAGTAAAATAAGAAAAATAAAAAGACCATCTCTAATTCCCTTTCCAAAGCATCACTCATAAAACACACTTTCAAGCAAGTAATAAAGAAGAACATCATTCGTTCAAGTAATTATAAATAGATTTTCTATTATCTGGTTTTACTCTCTAATATTATTTTATTGTTTAATAGTTTGTAGAAAATTAATGTTAACTACTTCTTATCCATTGTTATTTAGATTCAAGAAAATAGTTTAGAATAAAGACATAATATGAATTTAGAATAGTTTTTGCACCAAATAAACATAGGTAATAATTAGAAATCAAACTATCTCTATTATGAGGAATAATATAACTATTTTAAAGAGTGTTTAAATGAAGCTAAAGAAGCAAATCATTCAAGCTACAAGATCTTATATCAAGCTATAGAAAGCAACGTATGTCTGCTACAGGATTTAGTAAAAAGGTCATAGTGATAAAAGAATGCTACAATAAATTAAATCAGACTACAGGAACTTCTTTCAAGTCTGTTACAGCGATAAAAATAGGTAGAAAGACAACTACAAAAATAAATAACTAGTTGTGACATGAATTAAGCTATAGAATCCACAAACGGTCTATTGTCTAACTAGCAACAAGAACTATGCAAGTTCGAACAACAATAATAATAAAAGGATAGCTAATAATCTACAGGGACAATGATCAAGCTACAAGTAAAGTTGTTTATTTGCAGGCTAAAAATTGGTAGGCCATCGGTCAGCAAGAAAAATAGGTCGATCAAATATATTGTCCATCATGGTTTTAACGGTCGAATACAGCAAGCAAAATCTATTAATTTCAGCAACCCAGCGATAAATTTATAAGTTCAAAAATCTAATTTTTCAGGCAGTCATATAGCAGGTCGTTAGCTATAGCTAGGCTGCTCCAAAATAGACCATCATGACAAGAACAAGCCAACGCAAGGTAAGGAGGTTGATCCCAAAAGCATAAAATAAAGGAAAAGAATGCAGGTCGAGCTATATGCAAGTAGTTTGAATTAGATTTAAGAGTCTAACACCTTCAAAACAATGTTGATTCCAATCGATATGAAGGAAAAGAATGTAGACCATGAAAGAATAGACTATTGGTAGGCCAAAATAATCAAAGCATACAGTATTATTCCACCATTAATTTATTACTAACATAACAAGTAAAATACTCATTTATTCACTTGCCAAAAGGAGGTCAAATCTTTGTTGTAGTTGTCGATCTTGCTTCTCTCCTGTCGTTGGTCCTCTCTGCTTCATGTCATTGCTTTAGAAAATAATAATGTCCCCTTTCTGCTGCTACCAAACGTGGTCCCCTTTTCTCTGTTGTGACTTATTTTTATCAAAAATCTTCCTCTTATTTTTGGCATCCAATATTTAGGTTTTGGCTTCTTTTGATAATTGAAGTTTTTGTTTAAGTTTGCATGAGATTTGGCTTCTTCAAAAGCCTCCAAATTAAAATAGAATAAACTTATTTATTCCTGGCGCTGCATGATAGAAATATTACTTTTAATTCCTTTATTTAGATTTCTAAATATAATAAGCATTATTAATATAATTTATTTATTTTCAAAATAAGATAATCACTTAAATCAAAGTAAGAAGTATTTATAATAATAAAATTATATTTATATATAGTAATTAAAGTATAATGGTTTTAAGTCTAATTTAGATATTGTCTTCCAAACAATAATATATATATAAAAAGGAAAACATTTATTATTTATTATTAAATAATATAAAATACACCATTTTAAATGTAAATCGAAATAACATTGATATTTATGACTAAATCATGCATTCGAAATAGACTTATTGTAGCAATTAAAACACAATCCTTTTCTAAGCATCTAACCATTAATGACATTTTATTATCCATACAATAATGCATAATAATCCATTCAAAAATGCAATATAAGACTATGTGAATATGTGAGTGCATTAGGTTTATCCATCCCAAACAATTCTTGCCAAGTTGTTAGAACATGTCTACCTCAACCATGTTCTTGTCTTTGATGAGTACCTACATTCATTCACACTCAACTTGACGTCAATAGGTTAGTTCCCCTAAGCGTAGCCGAAGCAAAACATTATAATTACATCAATAATATTTAATAATAAATCAACTCTCCAATTCATGCAATATAATGTTACAATAATTACCTTCACACACGTGGAATTTACTCAAAGTAAAAACAATCATATTAAATGTTCACTAATCTATAATAATTATATAGTACATAAAAATGAGATGTGACAATAGACAACTTCTTTCCAATATATATCAAACAAATTGGCTTTATTAAGCATTGTCCTAGCCATCTCCTTGATTGTCTTGTTTTTTCTTCCTGCCACACCATTTTGTTGAGGCGTCCTTGAGGCAGAATACTATCTTTTGATGCCATGCTGCTCACAATAGTCTTCAAACTCCCTTGATGTATATTTTCCACCTTAATCAGACCTCAAGCATTTGATTTTTGGTTGAATTCCTTTTCAACTCGCTTTCTAAAAACTTTGAATCTTTCAAATGCCTCTGATTTGTGTTTTAGAAATGTTACCCAAGTCATCCTTGAGTACTCATCAATGAATAACATGAAATATATTTCTCCACTTAAAACTTTTGTCCTTGTAGGACCACACAAGTCTGTATGTACTAACTGCTCTTTTGACTTGAAACTAATTTTGGATTGTTTTCCATGCTAACACTCTTTGCATGTGTTGTTGACAGGTTCGGTGATGTGAGGCATGTCTCTAATATTTTGATTTTTACCAACTTTGAATAGATTATCAAAGTTTAGGTGCCCAAATCTTCTATGCCATAACCAACTCTCCTCCACTTGTCCCATAAGACAAATTCTTCCATGTCCATTTTTGTTTTTAGTTCCTTTGAGACTGTATACATTACCTTTTGTTCTCATACCCTCTGCCACTATTTTTTCCTAATTTTTTCTTTATCTTACAACCTTGAGCATTAAATATGATGTTGTACCTACTATCACAAATCTGACTAACACTTAATAGGTTATGTTTCAGTCCTTCTACATAGTAGACATCATGAATAGGTGTTTTGTCATCTAAAAACAGAGTTCCCTTGCCTCTGATTTGAATGGAAGTATTGTCTCCAAATTTGACAGAGCCTCCATCATAGTCTTCAAGTTTGGTGAATTTGTTCTTATCACCAGTCATGTGATTTGAGCATCCACTATCTATGACCCATAGATTTTTCTTTTTAGCATGTAGGGCAGTTTGTACCAACATTGATTTTTCAACTTTCATGTCTTTTTCTTTTTGCTTCCATATTGTTTTTTATTTGTTCTTCTTCTTATCAGGATTTGTAAGGTTCATATTCTCCATGGGATGAGCATCACCCTTCTTTTCTTGTTCGTCAAGATTAGGTATACAATACTTGACTATATGACCAAAATTATTACAGTTATAACATCTTAGATTGTTCAAGATATCAAAAGGATTTCTGCTAACAAAGATCTTTTTCTAAGAATAGCCCTAAAATCACTAGCTTTATGGCCATATTGATTATAATAAGAACAATAACCATAAAAGTATGAATTGAACCTGAATGGAGTGCTTCTTCTTGCAATAGGTGATCTTCTAAACTTCTTATTTCTAAATTTTGTAAAACCATCTGCATCAGCACCCTTGGTTGGACTGTTGTGATCATATTTTGAAGTATTTTGATTTGGATTATTGTCATCAGCTTTTGAAGGAGTTTGATAGCTTTGTTCAACTTATTTATTTTGAAGATTATGAGTTTTTAAACTTTGGCCTATCTCATACCCCAAACTAGTCATATCTTTAAACCTCTTTTGCTTACCCAAAAAGCCTTCCAATCTATTGGTACTATCACACCTTTCTAACTTCTTTCTCAAAGAGACAATTTCTGCCTCCAAACTCTGACAATCCTTTATCTTGACTTCTAACTTTGAGTTGGTCATTTCTTCAACCCTTTTACTTTCCTCAAGTTGTGTTTTTCGATCTATAATCAGTTGATCTGATTCTTTAATTTTGTTGATCAGTTTTTCACTATCTTTCAAGGCCTGATCTTTTTGTATAGAGGCCTCCTTTTTCAATCTTTTTATTTCCCTTAGGGAACAAATTAGTTCACCCTCAAGGTCAACTTCATCAACATTAGTTTCCCCTTCATTACCAGATTCATTAAAATGTTTAACTCTCTAATCTTCATTTGGACTTTCAGTAGCCATAAATAAGGTCTCTCCTTCTTCATCAATGGTTTCTTCAAAGTTGCTATCAGACACATCAACATCTCTAATAAAAAGGCTTTTCTTCTTTTTATAAGAACTCTTTCTTCTAAAATTGTATTGTTTCTTTTTGCCTTGCTTTCCACCATCCTCTTCATCACTTTTAGGTTCTCCATAAGGACACTTAGCAGCAAAATGTCCTATTTTTCCACAGTTGAAGCACTTGAAAGGAAGTTTTCCTTTGCACTTTCCTAATCCCTTCTTCAAATTTCTAACAAAGTTAGATTCTTTGACATCCATATCCTCTGAATCAAAATTTGCCTGCTTGCCCTTCTTCACAGATTTGAAGGCAGCTTATCTATTTATAGATTCTTCATTGCATGTCCTCATTTCATAGGCTGTGAGAGTGCCATGTAATTCATCCAAGGAGAACTTATCTAAGTCTCTTTCTTCTTCAACTGCAAAATCCTTAGAGTCATATCTAGAGGGCAGGAATCTTAATAGTACCTTTTTTACCACAACTAATTCTTTCATCTTCTCACCAAGACCACAAATTGCATTAATTGTCTCATCAACTCTAAGAAGATAATCTATTATCTTCTCTTCATCACTCATCTTTAACCCTTCAAATTTGGCTTTGAATGTTTGCATCCACACATCAAACCTTGAAGAGGATAAATAGGTTTTCATCCTAATAGCCCAAAAACTAAAATTGGTGCCATCAAAGAGAGGTGCTCTAGTAGTTGAAGATCCTTCCTGATTAGCCATAGTATTCCAAATATCTTGTGCAGTTTCACAGTGCATGACCTTCACAAAAACATCATTAGATAGACCACAAATAATAGCATTCATTCCCTTGGCATTACATTCATAGGTCTTTTTTTCATCTATAGTAGAAGGTGGTTGAGAAGGTACAGTATATCCACTCTCTATTGGCATCCACACATCAAACCCCAAAGAGGATAAATAGGTTTTCATCTGAATAGCCTAAAAACCAAAATTGGTGCCATCATATCTAGAGGGCAGGGATCTTAATACCTTTTTTACCACAACTGATTCTTTCATCTTCTCACCAAGACCATGAATTGCATTAATTGTCTCATCAACTCTAAGAAGATAATCTAATATCTTCTCTTCATCACTCATCTTTAAACCTTCAAATTTGGCTTTGAATGTTTGCAACTTGGCTTGTTTATCTTTGTCATCACCTTGATAAATGCTAATCAGTTTCTTCCAAATATCTTGTGCAATTTCACAGTGCATGACCTTCACAAAAACATCATTAGACAGACCACAAATAATAGCATTCATTGCCTTGGCATTACATTCATAGGTCTTTTTTCATCTGCAGTAGAAGGTGGTTGAGAAGGTACAGTATATCCACTCTCTATTGGCATCCACACATCAAACCTTGAAGAGGATAAATAGGTTTTCATCCTAATAGCCCAAAAACCAAAATTGGTGCCATCAAAGAGAGGTGCTCTAGTAGTTGAAGATCCTTCCTGATTAGCCATAGTATTCCAAATATCTTGTGCAATTTCACAGTGCATGACCTTCACAAAAACATCATTAGATAGACCACAAATAATAGCATTCATTGCCTTGGCATTACATTCATAGGTCTTTTTTTCATCTATAGTAGAAGGTGGTTGAGAAGGTAAAGTATATCCACTCTCTATTGGCATCCACACATCAAACCCCAAAGAGGATAAATAGGTTTTCATCTG
The DNA here is from genome assembly GCA_027924645.1 of Cunninghamia lanceolata. Taxonomy (NCBI): domain Eukaryota; kingdom Viridiplantae; phylum Streptophyta; class Pinopsida; order Cupressales; family Cupressaceae; genus Cunninghamia; species Cunninghamia lanceolata. The sequence goes on along the minus strand of BSBN01000252.1, from coordinate 6,899,215 downwards.
AATAGCCTAAAAACCAAAATTGGTGCCATCATATCTAGAGGGCAGGGATCTTAATACCTTTTTTACCACAACTGATTCTTTCATCTTCTCACCAAGACCATGAATTGCATTAATTGTCTCATCAACTCTAAGAAGATAATCTACTATCTTCTCTTCATCACTCATCTTTAAACCTTCAAATTTGGCTTTGAATGTTTGCAACTTGGCTTGTTTATCTTTGTCATCACCTTGATAAATGCTAATCAGTTTCTTCCAAATATCTTGTGCAATTTCACAGTGCATGACCTTCACAAAAACATCATTAGACAGACCACAAATAATAGCATTCATTGCCTTGGCATTACATTCATAGGTCTTTTTTCATCTGCAGTAGAAGGTGGTTGAGAAGGTACAGTATATCCACTCTCTATTGGCATCCACACATCAAACCTTGAAGAGGATAAATAGGTTTTCATCCTAATAGCCCAAAAACCAAAATTGGTGCCATCAAAGAGAGGTGCTCTAGTAGTTGAAGATCCTTCCTGATTAGCCATAGTATTCCAAATATCTTGTGCAGTTTCACAGTGCATGACCTTCACAAAAACATCATTAGATAGACCACAAATAATAGCATTCATTGCCTTGGCATTACATTCATAGGTCTTTTTTTCATCTACAGTAGAAGGTGGTTGAGAAGGTACAGTATATCCACTCTCTATTGGCATCCACACATCAAACCCCAAAGAGGATAAATAGGTTTTCATCTGAATAGCCTAAAAACCAAAATTGGTGCCATCATATCTAGAGGGCAGGGATCTTAATACCTTTTTTACCACAACTGATTCTTTCATCTTCTCACCAAGACCATGAATTGCATTAATTGTCTCATCAACTCTAAGAAGATAATCTACTATCTTCTCTTCATCACTCATCTTTAAACCTTCAAATTTGGCTTTGAATGTTTGCAACTTGGCTTGTTTATCTTTGTAATCACCTTGATAAATGCTAATCAATTTCTTCCAAATATCTTGTGCAATTTCACAGTGCATGACCTTCACAAAAACATCATTAGACAGACCACAAATAATAGCATTCATTGCCTTGGCATTACATTCATAGGTCTTTTTTCATCTGCAGTAGAAGGTGGTTGAGAAGGTACAGTATATCCACTCTCTATTGGCATCCACACATCAAACCTTGAAGAGGATAAATAGGTTTTCATCCTAATAGCCCAAAAACCAAAATTGGTCCCATCAAAGAGAGGTGCTCTAGTAGTAGAAGATCCTTCCTAATTAGCCATAGTATTCCACTACCAAGATCAACCTAAGTTTATTAAACTTCTGCAAAGAACTTGCTGCTCTGATACCAATTGTTGGAATACAATAGACCACTGGGAGGGGGTGAATCAATGGTATAACAATCTAGATTTACCAATAATTTGAATTCTTGTAAAAACTACTATGTCAAAATACCAAAGCACTTAGAAAGCAAAAGAATCACATCAAACACATCATAACACAAGGATGTATGTGGAAAACCCTAAGAAGGGAAAAACCACTATGTGAAGAGTTTATTGAGTTTATTTGTCCAATTCAACCTCACAAAAGAAATTTATTACTGTTATATTGTATGTCTCACTAACAAGGATCTCACTAATTACACTTCTAAGAGGAACACCAAATCCTTACTCAATCAGGAGCACCAACTCTAAACATTCGGGAACACCAACTCCAAATAAATCAAGAGCACTAAATCCAATCACAAAATAAGATAAATAGACATAGTACTACTCTATTTACAATGGCATCAAAAACATGTACACCTCCTACAACATACAATCACTGAACCCATAACACATTTACATCAAAAATCCCCTTCAATTACATCCCTTGCAACACTCCTTGTATATTCATCTTATTACACTTACAATTTCATCCATACGCCCTATTAAGATACATCATTCCAAATATATCAATAATGATTATATCATCACCAAATAACCATTCTTTCATCGCACCAACTCCCTTCTTCATTGCTTCAAAAATAGTTAATAGTGACTGGTTAAAACAACTGCCTATTTGTAGTTATGAGGAACTTCCTGTCAAAATAAACCTGTGGGCAATGATTGTTGCATGATTTAAAGACCTTCATTGATCTTTCACTTTTGCACCACAGAAAGATTAAACAAGAGCGATTGATTTAAGTCTTTGTGTCTTTACATAGAATGGTGAAGGGAGGAGCCAATTCCGACTATTAGCTAAGGTTCGCTCATTCGGGAAGTATCTAGATCTTAACTAAGATCCAGATGTTGAGAAAACATTTGGATATTATCTAAGGTCTAGATATGGGAAAAGGTCCGGATGTTAGTTAAGATCCGGATGTTAAGAAAACATCCAGATATTAACTAAGGCCCTAATACTTGGAAGATATTAGGATTTTAGCTAAGGCCTAGATATTAAGATAATATCCAGATATTGGCTAAGATTTGGATATCTGAACATTAGATATCCACATCAAAATGACTAAGTATGAAGGTAAAAAATCTCTGTGAAGGAAGATATTGAAGACAAAATGTTTCTAGGTTTTTCGCAAGGATTCTCCAGATGAGTTTTTAGGGATTTTTGTAGGGCAAAGTACTATAATTTGGAGAGATTAAGGCATGCAAGGCCATATTCCAAGGGATATCCAGGAGATTTTCAAGGTGAACTATTTGACTCTGGAAAGAGGAAAATAGGTCAACATTTTGGTGACCTCTCAGGGATGTTCACCTACTAAATAAATAGATCAGTGGCCTTAAGCATCTATTGGGCATGGATTTCATAAGAGGAATGAAAAAGGTCACAAAAACTAAAACCTACCTCCCAAAACACATAAAAGGAAAGAGGCCTGCATTCTCCTAATGACAATGCATCATGTTGGATCTTTTTCTGAATCAAGAAAGGGTTTGCCAGTTCCAATGCACAGGCAGATTCAGCCAACAAATACAGGAGGTTGCGTGAACTGCCTCCCCTTCACTTCTGGTTCTACCACACCAAGGGGGGGTATCCCTATTTCTAAAGATTTGTCTTTGACTCACTCCCAATACAAAGATTTAGCTTTACAATAAAGGTAGAATACTCTCATGTTTGGACCAAGATTTGCATGATAAGTCACAAGCTAGCAATGTTCTTGGACATATCTAACTGGTTGTGAATGAGAGTATGCAGGGTCCTACTCCTACTCCTACAAACTAACAGGTTGCAGATTTGAAATGATTTGTTTTTTATGTTTTGGATGCAAGACAAGGGGGTTTTGGATCATAACTACTACACAAGGGCAAACCGGTGCCTATCTCAGGGCAAGGAGTCAACTAGACATATACATGTGAATGATTTGCACAAAATCAACAGAGATTCAAGTTTCAAGGGGTTAGATTGGTGCTTGCCTTACAAACATCACCTAAGAATGAGTATTTAGCTATCTCTACTTACAAACATCCCTGCTACCATACAATCTTCTTCATACTTAACCTAAAACAGTTTAATCCACTCCTTGAATGGAAGTTAGAGATCAAGCATGCAATACAGAAATCTATATCCTAGAATATTGGTAACCCTTAGTAACTAGATTCAAAAGAGGGGATGCATACAGCAATGGAGACAAATAGCTAAACACATGCCATGAAGCATTTTTCATATAAAATGACATGAAACTGAACATGTATGCAACATGCATTCAAATGCAACTCATAAACTCACAAAAGAGACAGAATAGCCAAAAAGCTCTATTTTTCATTATTTCTCCCAAAAATTTTACCCAAGTCTTCTAACCCAGAAAAATGAGTAACACGGTTTTGATATATCCAGAACGTGTACTCAGCAATTAATTACATGGTCTTCTCAAAATTCTACCAGATACAATGCACCATTAAAATGGCACCCAAAACAATCAATGCAGCCAAGAGAAACAGAGGAAAGAACAGGGGAGATTACGGGATGTGCCGCCACCTAGAGATTTTTCATTAAAAATGGTAGCTGGCTTGTCCCTTCAGATCCATACGTCTGCAATTTTTCCATTAATGGCCAACCTACCCGCGGCTTCCGGAAATACGATGGTCACGTGCTCTAGAACTCTTTCAATTTGGAATGCAGCCGCGAACACATAGAAATCCCCTCCTGTTTCAAAAATTTGAAACAGGTCATCAATTCTTTCTTCCCGCCAAGATCTATGGCTTCAATTTGATCAAGCAATCTAGTCACCAGCTTTGAAAAGTCATCAGCCAATGAAAACATGCCACGTATGTGTCTTTTTACTCCTTTGACTTTTCGCAGAGTGAAGTTACATTTTACCTTTTTCATCCATTTTGCCTTTTTTGCCTTCAAATCTTCGTATATGCAAATGTATATACATACAACTACCTTTGGACACGTGTCAGCCTGCCATTGGATCACTATCACTAAGCACTTGCATCTTCATCACCAATCCATTGTATCTTTTCTTGCATCTGAAGTTGTATATGCAATTGTATATACATACAATCACCACATACAAGGGCAGACCCCAAATCATTAAGAACCAATTTGAAATTTCAATCGGGTCCGGGCTTTGTATCTCCTTTTGTATATGCCCCTTGCATATGCAATTGTATGTGTAAAGATACAATTGCATATCATAGAACTGGTGGGCCCGAGGCTTTGTATCTCTTCTGACATGTTTCCTTGCATGTGCAGCTTGTATATGAGATACAATCACCTTTGTATGAAAGTGGACCCCACTTTCCTTTGTATATTCTGCTTTGTATATGGTCCCCTACATGCTTCCTTTGTATCTTCATCGGTCGATCAGAGAAACCTTGGACTTAGCTACCGATGAGGCTTGTCTCGCCGATGACCCTTTGTATATCGGTGTCTTATATATTTTCCTTTGCATATCGCCTTTGTACATGCGTAGATGCATACAACCCAACATACAAGGAAATGCCTTTGACTTTTCAACTTTGCCATTGTATCATTGCCCACCAAGTCTGATTTAATAACTTTTGAAATCCGGGATTGTATGTCACCCGTTGTATATCGAATATACAAAAAAATATACATACAATCTCCTTTGATACAACTGCAGAATATACCAGGAATCTACAATGGAATCTTCAATGTACATCCATATTTTCACACCCAGAATTGTATCTGAATGATATGCATACAACTATTTTTTTACTTTTCTGAAGCTGATTAGACATTTTTTTAGGTCCACTAATGTACAATTGTGCCTGCACATTAGATACAACAGCCATATACAAAGATACATACATACAACTGTGAAGACCGAGGGACTTAGAAAATTTTTTGAAGGTTTACAATGAAAATGTCTTTGGATTTTTAGCTCGAAACCTTAACTCTAGGTGCAGACACCATCACATCCTGTGTAAGAACACTTTGGGAAAGGGAAATCTAGAGAAGAAATAAACTAGAACAATATGTACAAGACCTCATACCAACCTTAATGGTAAGGTTTGAGATGGATCACATTCACTAAGATCGGTAGAACTTCGCCATCCAGCCTTGAAAGAATGAAGGTGTTTGCTTGCATGTTGTTGATGATGACATAAGGTCCACTCCAAAGTGCATCAAACTTGGTGTGGTCTCCAAGTTTGGCTCGGTCTGCATCCCATTTCAGGACAAGATCACCTTCTTTCAAGGTCTGGACCTTGGCCTTCTTATCGAAATATCTCTTGGTCTGCATCTGATGTTCTTCTAATGTGATCATGGCTGACTGTCTTTGTTATTCTAGTTTAGTCAATTTAACCATCCTAACAGAACTTGCATCTTCTCCTTCCAACTCCAACTGTTGAGTCAAAACTAATGCAGGAAGCTCTAAAGATATAGGCAATCTAGCCTCTCTTCCATATACAATGACAAAAGGAGAGTTCCCAATGGCTCTCTTGTATGTGATCCTATCAGCCCAAAGAGCTAACTTGATCTTATTGTGCCATTGCCTCTGGTTTGTCTCCATGGTCCTCTTCAGAATCCTAATCAGGTTCTTGTTGGTGGACTCAACCAACCCATTACCTTGAGGGTAATAATTGAATGATGTCTCTAAGAACACATTGTACTTGAGAGCCCAATCAACAATCCTAAAACCAATGAATGCTTTTGCATTATCAAAAATAATAATCTAAGGAGCTCTAAACCTTGTCATGATTTCTTCCAAGAAATCTATGATTGATGACTCAGTGGCCTCCTTGAGTGGGATTGCTTCAACCCACCTGGTGAAGTAATCTGTTATAGTCAAAACCCACTTATGACCTACACTGGAAGAGGGGTTTATCATGTTGATGAAATCTAACCCCCATTGTGAAAAGGGTTGATCAACGTGAATAGGGTGGAGTGGAAGTGTTGTTAATCTTTTCTTTCCTACAAAGAGAGCACACTCTTTGCATCCTCTTACCCACATATGGGCATCCTTGAATAATGTGGGCTAGGAATAACCTGCCCTCATTATTTTAATTATTGTCGCTCTAGCAGAGAAATGGCCACCAGCTAGGCTAGCATGAAACTCACTAAGAAGTCTATCAACCTGATCTTCTTCTATGTGTCTCAGTAAGACTCCATCCAAATTTCTCTTGAAGGGAACACCATCTACCAAAGCATAAGGAATAGACTGCATCCTAAAATGTTTGCTTTTTGTTCTATCTAATTCATAGGGATACTCACCAGTGGATAGGAAACTAGACATCTCTATTGTCCAAGAACTCATAACTAATGGCTCAGATATAGGTTCCTCCTCATTCAAATGGTAGGATGAATTCACTTCATCTTCTGATATCTGAGCTAGATATTCACACAATCCTCTACCTCTAATTAGCTTAGTGGCCTTGATGATCACATCATATTCTAGGATCTTGGTGATACAGCTGGCTCTCTTTTCACTAATCTCAATCCCCATTATATAATCCCTCACACTAGGATGAGAAACTAAAACTTTAATGTGATTATTTGCTAGCATATATCTAAACCTTTTTAAATCTCTAACAATGGAAAATACCTATTTGTCCATAGGGTTGTATCTGACCACATAGTCTTTCAAGGTCTAACTGAAGAAAGCCAGGGGCTGCTCCAATCCTTGTTCATTCTGTTGCATCAGGATAGCAGCAATATTGTTCTCTCCCCATGTACATAGAGGATAAAATCTTTCTCATTATTTGGGTTCATGAGAGTAGGTGCTTGGGCAATCTCTTCCTTGATCTTTTCAAAACCATCCTTACCTTCCTTAGTCCATCTAAATACTACATCTTTCTTGAGCATAAGGGTTAGAGGCTTCACCAAGCCAACGCAATTAGGAATGAACTTCCTAACAAAGTTGATTTGCCCTAGAAAATATTACAACACCCTTTTGTGAGTTGGCAAGGGAAGAGAAAGGAGAGCAGATGTCCTATAAGGGTCTATGAATATCCCATCCTTAGACACTATGTGACAGAAAATCTTACCTTGGGCAACAGTAAAAATACATTTCTTGGGGTTTAGAGACACCCCAAACTCTCTGCATCTGTAGAAAACCTTTTCCAGATGCTCCATGTGATTTTCTCCTTTCTTGGAGAAGACTATGATGTCATCCAGATAAATCAGGATGAATCAATTTATAAATCTTTTGAAGGCAATATCCATTTCCCTTTGGAATGTGGCAAGAGCATTAGATAGACCAAATGGCATATTTGCATATGCCATGGTTCCCCATTTGGTTGTGAATGTTGTCTTAAATCTATCCTCTCTAATAATGATCTGGTTATAGTCAGAGAAGCCATCTAATAATGAAAACCTCTCTGCCCCTACAACCATTTGTAAAATTTGATCCATAGAGGGCAAAGGATAATGATCTTTCAAGGAAGCTTGATTCAGGTCCCTGAAGTCTACACAGAGCCTATTCTCTTTGTTTTTCTTTCTCACAGGCACTAGATTAGCCACCCAAGTAAAATATTTGATAGGGAAGATGATCCTCACCTGTATGAGCTTGGCAAGCTCTTTTCTCATGAGCAGCTCAATCTTTGGATTTATGGGCCACTACTTTTGGTGAACTGGCTTGCAATTAGGATCCAGATCAATAGCATGTTGAGCCACATATAGATTAAATCCTTTCATATCCTCATATGTCCATGCTAGGATGTCACCATACTTTTGGGCAAGCTTTGTGAACTCTTGCTCCTCTGCATCACCACATACCTTTCCCAGCAGTAACTCTTTATCCTAGGTGACGGTTACCTTCTGGTAATCTTCTTTCTTGAAGACTGTGTTATTTTTCTCATCTCTAAACTCATCATCATGGATGAAGATGGCCTCTAGAGTAACTAGACTCTTGGGCAGCTTGTTTGATTTGAGTTGGATGATCTAATCACCATAGCATTCTTGCAACCTGAGCTATGCTATGGAAGAAAACTCTACTTCATTCTAAATGAAGCTCACAATCTGCTCATTATTGTCAAAGACCTGGCAATGGATATCATTGTTAGGAATAGATGGTCTAGCAACAATCCTCACATGCTGATCAGAACCTTGGAATAAGTCTGTAGGTGGAGAAAATTGATCCCCAGCCATTGTCAATTGATTAGCATCAGCAGTAAGTTTTCTCTCAAATAGGTTCCAAACTATATGTCTATAAGCTCTTAGAAGCTAGTTTTTTGTTGCACATCTCTCCCTGACTTGGTTAACCACCAATTTAATATCACCAAAGATCTCCAAATGTCTGATATTTTTCTTCTCAGCAATCAATAGGCCATGGACCAATGCCTCATACTCTACTACATTATTCATGCAAGAGAAGTGCAACCTATGAGAAAAATGCAACTTCTTACTAGTCAGGGAGACTAGAAAAACACCTACACCAACTCCATTTCTGCTTTTTACACCATCAAAGAACATCTCCCATGGGCCTTTGGAGTCATTATCTGGATTAAGTACAGAAGGGACTAAAGGATCCCTTTCATGGAGCATGTAGTTGCCCAAGTTAGTTGCTTCAGTGGTATCATAAGGATCAAAAAATTTATGATCCCTTGCCCATTCATCAAGAAATAGGTCAAGGATAGGAAGAGGTGAAGGTTCTGCCTGAGTAGGTTCTGAGTCATGCACTTCCTCCCCTAAAACATCACATGTGGGTTAACCAGGTTGTGGTCATACTTCTCCACATGATAATCTAAAATTGATTCAGCCTTAATGGTGAACCATGTTCCATATCTTGTCCTTAGCAACATGTGGGACCAGTCAGAAGAAAGGTAGCCACCTACCTTTGCTATAAAATCTCTTGAAAGATAGATAGAAAAGAAAGGAGGAAGATCAATGACCGAGATGTCTTGTTTGAAAGTCAGGTTCAGACATGCATGCAGAGTCAAGTCTAGTCCTTTAATCACTCCTATAGTGTTCATAGAGGTACCATCCATTTGCAATACTCCTAATGAGACAGGGGTATATTCGATGCCTAATGCATTTGCTATCTTCTTGGGCATGACTGAAACACTAGCCCCAGAGTCTATCATGCAATTGTGCATCAAAAACTTGTCAATGATCAAAGACAAGTAGAAAGGAGATGGTTTCTTAACTGCACTTACTTGTTCTTCACTTGGTTACACAAGACTAGCAAGGGCCTTCTCTTTCTGTCCTGATGATGAGTCTGATGCAGCTAACTTAGTTGATGGGAAGTGCCTCAACGCTTCTTGCAAAAGATCCCTTTGGGAGGGGATTGATATTACTTCCCACATGGAGACATTGATATTTGTTTTCTTCATTTGTTCCACAATATTTAATGGAACAATGGTTGCCTTATGCATAGAGGGAATCCATGTTCATTTCTTTGTTTGATCTATAGTTTGTTCGAGCACTTTTAAGCCTGGTGGAACTTCCTTTGTAGTAGTAGGCATGTTGTTCTGAATTGGAAATGTGGCATTGGCCACTTTTGCCTTTGGAACAGGCTCCTTTTGTAACACATCAGGCATAGGACTAGCCTCTAACTGCCTCTTCTTTAACTTGATGTTGTCTGCAATGGGTATAGCAACACTGTCCATAGGACGATTGATAGATAAAAAATACTCTAGAGTCCATAACATCATACCAGCATTAGGAGTAGTTTCATTTGATATTTCAGGATTGTTGTTTGATGCCTCTGATAATGATGTCTGCTGAGAATGAAAGTTTTGCACTATTAAAGCACAAGTGAACTAATTATGAGGTTGGTTGCAGGGGTAACACCAATCTACCTCTTGGGCAAGATTATTCTAAGTAGGGACTAAAGCCCTAACTAGATTCATAGTAGGTATCGGTTGGATAGGTCTAATAGTTTGTAAAGGTTGTGTAGGGTTAGGATTTTGGTATCCAATTAGAATTATACCCTTGGTTCTAATTCTGATTAGATGTTTTCCCCTAGTTATAGTTCTGATAGGGTTTGGGAGTAGTTTTAATAGCTATACTATTCACCTTGTTGGTCAAATTAGACATTAGGGTTTTAAGGTCACTCTCTTCCTGAGAAAGAGAGGATGTTGAAGCTTTAGGCTCTAGGATGGGAGCAATAATGGGATGTTGGGATGAGGATGACAGCTCTAGAAAAAGTGGAATAGGAGGTCTGGGAGCAATTTTCCCAGCCTATATTAAACAATTTTTAGCTTTCAGAGTTGTCTCATAGCCAGTTGGTAGAGTTTCAGCACCCATTGATTGCATCATCACTGCAATGTCAAAATTTAAAGCTCTTAAAAAGTACAATAAAGAACCTTGTGGAGATGGCATGAGGGTAGCTGCAATTCTCTCCCATGTCCTCTAGAATATGAAGTTAAATTCTGCCAATATCTCACTTGGAGCTCTCTTGATAGTCATTAGTTGCTCAAGCAATGAAACACTGTCTGCCCTCTCCTCAAACTGTCTATAGAGGGCTTCTCCCAACTTGTCCTAGGTATGTATGGATGCAGGAGTCAGGCTCCTAAACCATTGAAGATCTCTCCCTTTAAAAAATGAGACCATGAGTCAGACTGCAACATCTTCATGCTCTATATGATGGACCAAGCACACGTTGGATATGTCTTTGATATGCTTAGCAGGGGTTATAGAACCATCACCTGTGAAGGGTGAAACATTTTTTAGGGCTGCGGTAGGTATGTTATTGTATGTAGCCAAATCTAATGGACTTCCTCCATTGAAGGTTACAAAAGGCAAATTCCTTGCCATCCTAGGAATGTTCAAATTCAGTCTAGGGATATGCAAGCTTCTATTATACTAAAGCCTAATAGGAGGGGGTGTAGATTGAGCCCTTGAATGAGGTAAGGTAAACTTGTTGTTCCTTCTTGTAGAAGACCTAGATAACCTAGATCTTCTCCTTGAAGCAGCAGTAGATAGTTCAACGAATTGAAAGTTACCTCTTGAAGATGCTCTAGTTTGCACAAGCATAAAAGATGGTGTTGATCAGGACTAGGAGTTTGTAGAGTTGCCAGGTGCATGAAATGTCTACCAAGATACATAGTACTAAGTAGAACACCAGATTCTCAACTTGATTCTTTAATTGTTTATGCTTATGGTCCCACTGATCATGCCAGAAACTGTTGTCACATAGATTTGCACCCAATGTTGAAGGCTTTTAGGGCTCCAACAATCTAGTGAAACATTGAGATGACCTCCAGGTGTGGGACCCTACAGGGAGGCCAAATCTCTAGAGAGAGGTTGGTTCCTTTTCTGAATAAGAGATTCAGCGATCCTAAGACTAAACCTAATCTATCCACCTATTTATGAAAAGAGAAAGAGGGAGTAAAACTAAAAGTAAAGGGAGGTGATACACCAGGTTTGAATATGGGAAGGCCCTCAGAGAACCATGTATGCACAGAACAACAATATCCAACAAAACAACATACACAAATCATGAACTACTTACAGAGGTAAGATAAACTAAATGAAATCCAAGAGGAAAGATACATTCATAGATGAAGATCAAGCAGAAAAATACATAGAGCAGAGATCCATTCATGACAAGGTAAAAATATGATTTCTATTATCATAGAGGCACAATTACAATTGCAAGAGGTATGGTTTTGAAAACCAAATGCCAACATGAATACATTACATTTCATGCTTTATATAGCATTTACAAAGGAGCGCCATTACCTACTGTAATGAATGCAACCATGGGCCTATCAAAGATATTTCCTCTTTAGAAGGGACATCTATCTACAAGAATTCATTGTAGAAAATATCTGGATCCATCGAGTAGTTGGAAGATATTTTGAGTCTTCAATGCAAGCAGTTGATTCACCATCTACAACCATGAATGTAACAAATATCCAGAAGGGGCAACTGAGAGATACTTGGGTCCACATTGATGGCGTATGAGACAAAATTTCTCGAGCAAAGCTTTTACAACACTTTAAATCTTTAGATTTTTGAGTCTTTGTGTCTTCATCAGCTCCTAATCCTTTGAAATTTGACCCCTACAATAGCTTGTCAGCCGAGTTCACATTTTTCCTACCTTCAGGATGCTTGAGAGTCACCTTTGAATCCTAGCCATAGATGAGTCTACTTTTAGAATCAACGGCCATAGCCTTCCCTTTTGATTCTGCGTTGAGGCCCAAGGACTTCGCCTATATGACAATTTAGTGGCTTCATTGAAAGCCTTTAAAGAGTCCCGTGAAGAGTCTTCCTTCCACGAAAGGTGAGGTGGCATGCTGAGTCTGTAGTTATATCTTTCTCTTTTTAGCTTTGTCATCTTATCAGGGCCCACCAAAAGGAACATACCGAGGGTTCCACTTGTCATAATGGCACACACCCAAGGAGAGTCTCCCTTGAAATTTCCTGAGGAGGAGCACCAACATTGCATGTGTCATCATCTCGCAGCCGCACAGTGGAGATATGACGTCAACTTCAACGGTCTGTGGGCTTGCGATATCCAAGAATATCTTTAAGGTCTACACATTTGAAAATATCTAGATGCATAGCCTGTCAAATTACCTTCGCAACATGGAGAAAACCATCATCTCCATGGATATCCAATGTCAGGATATTAACTTTTAATATGCCACCCTTTGAATATCCTGATGATGTCATCATCTTGAAGAACTTCATTGAAGAGGGGATCTGGATGACATCATCAATTTATTAGCACTACAGGATCATATACTGGTGGTGGAATGTCTGATCATCATCATACGAACTTCTTTGGGGAGGGTATTGGATGACGTCATTGGGACATTCACAAAGGACATGGACATTAGGAAAGATCCAAACATTAGGAAATATCTGGATGTTAAGAAAACATTTGGAAATTAGTTAAGGTCTGCTCATTCATGAAGTATCTGAATCTTAATTAATATCTGGATGTTGAGAAAACATCTAGATATTAGCTAAGGTCCAGATATGGGAAAAGCTCTAGATGTTAGTTAAGATCCAGATGATAAGAAAACATCTAGATATTAACTAAGGTTCAGATACTCAAAGGATATCAAGATTTTAGCTAAGGTCTGAATATTAAGATAATATCCAAATATTAGCTAAGATCTGGATATCTAGACATTAGATATCCACATCAAAATGACTAAGTATGAAGGTGAAAAATCTTTGCAAAGGAAGATATTGAAGACAAAAGGTTTTTGGGCTTTTTGCAAGGATTCTCTAGATGAGTTTTAGGGATTTTTGTAGGGCAGAGTGTTGGAATTTAGAGGGATTAAGGCCTGTAGAGCCATATTCCAAGGGATATCCAAGGGATTTTCAAGGTGAACTATTTGACTCTGGATAGAGGATAATAGGTGAACACCTCCTACCCTCTCTCTCACTCTCTACTTTCCTCCCCTCTCTAAATCCAACCCTATCTCTCACTCTCTTCTTCCCTCCCCTCTCTACCTCCTACCCTCTCTCTGAGTCTCTACTTCCCTCCTTGTTACATCCCTTGTTGGTGTGAACAAGGTTTTCACCTAACCGGTTTACCCTAGTGTGGATAATTCATCTTATTTAACTATTTACTAGTTAAATAATATTCACACATCACACATATAATCACACATATTAAGTTGACTTAGTGAGTCTTCTAGATGTCTAGTTGTGTCTAGTTAAGTCTAGTTGTGTGAATCATGTTTCTGAGGTGAAGTTTGGTCACTTGAACCTTGGTGTTCTAACACCCACTTTGGTTCATGAGACTAGTGCTGAGCTTCCATCACCTCAACCTCCTACTTCTTCAGAGATCCACATCGACATGGGTTCATCTACTTCAGTTGAGCAGGAAAGTCTAGTTGTGTGTTGAGTTGTTGATAGTTGGAGTGAGTTTTCTTATCCTCCACATGTGCAATTAGCTATCATCCTCTAATTGGCACATGTTGTTGGAATATCTCCACTTTCCACTCCACTTTTCTCTCCACCGTCTAGCTCTCACCGTGCCTTTATAAACAAGGCTCTCTTCATGTATTATGTAATCCAAACAATAATCTTTCTTTTGCATTCAATGATAGAAAAGCATCATTCTTTCATTTGATCTCTCTTGTGCTTTCATGAAGTCCTAGATCCTGGGTGGCTCCAATCATAGCCAACTCTAATCCTTGTATTCATTTTGGAATATGAGTTTCATTTCATTTGAGCTCTTTTAGCCTGTAAATTGTTTGGAGTCTACACTCACAAAGCTATTGTTGTGGTGTCTATTTCTTTGACATTTTCTTTGACAAGGGCTCGAGGCCATAAGGTCGAGCCATACTGTGATTTATATTTGTTGTGCATATGCATCAGGCCATATGGCTAAGCTATGTGATAATGTAATTTTTGTTGTGTATGTGCTCAAGGCCATATGGGTGAGACATATAAAAATTCATTCTTTGTTGTGTAAGCTCAAGGCCATGCAGTTGGGCCAAAGGATAGAGTATTCTTTGTTGTGTTAAGCTGAAATCCATGCAGCCGATCTATACTATATTATTATATATGTTAAAACATTTGTTGAGATTTTTCTCGAGGCCTTATGGCTGAGTAGAAATGCATTGAAATCTTTTATTAAGCCCAGCTCGAGGCCATGGAGGCCGAGCTTCAATCTTTATACCATGCACTATGCTAAATAGTCACGAACACGAAGGGAAAACTATATTGTAATATATACTATGCTATGTTGTGTCTCTAAACCTCAAAGGCTGAGCCTTTCATATTGAAACCCATAATGTAATCGTAGCTCGAGGCCATCATGGCCGAGTTCAAGCATAAACCCCAACATCTAAATACAATGAATAATGACGTGGCATGGTTAAAGATAGGGTTAAGACTCATAAAATGAGTCAAGCTTGAGATACTCAAGGCATAAGAAGTGTTGAGCAATGATGTTTAATACTCTTTGATGGTTACAGCCTGCATAAATAGCACACAGCTTCTGTAACTGTGTTGATGGCCGATATGGCCTTAAACAAAACAGTGCTTAAAGCACTCAAACTAAATGATGACCCAACTTGCATAAAAACTAAATGTGGTATAATAAGGGTATTTAGACTATCCAAGTTATACTTATTATCTTCGAATAAGAAACTAGGATAGTTATTAAAGACTATGGTTATTTAAGTGGCAGCTTGCATGCTAGCCAAGACATTGGAAATGAATTGATCTATTATGATAACTACCCTCTATTTATTAAGTGAGATTAGAGATACTACCTAAGCTCATAAGGGTAATAAGAGTCATCATTCATGGCAAAATCACACTGATTAACCTAGACAATGAATGCCTACTATAGTATGAATATGATTCCATCTTATATGTTAATTGATTTAGATGTTGAGAACCACGATTCACCTAGAATGGTAAATGTGGTTCTATTGTGTAATAACCTAGAGTGGAAGGAGGTGGCAAGGAGTCACAAGTTCCTCACTACAATGGTAACCTAATTGGTCAAAACAAACCTGAGATGGGAGTTGATTGTCTAGGTATGGACAATGAATCTAACTGATTCCATGCATACTAGACCTAGGGTGGTGAATATGGTTGACTTTTGACATGATTAGAAAGTCGAATAAGGTGACATGGAGTCATAGATTCCCTATAACGAAACTTAACTATTAATGATAATATATGATAACTATGATGCTTCTAATGTATTTAAAAGATATGTTGATTCTTGATTGAAAAAGGAGAAACTAAATAAGAAGTAAGTTGTATTGCCTTGCAGGAAGTAGTAACTGCCTACCAGGTTTGTTGGAGGTACTATTTCTCCTAGATAATTATATACTTATGAGAATGAATACTAGGATTAGTATGAAACTCTTGTATTTCAACATAAATGGAAGCCATCTTTTGCGAATGGCCATATTTCACAAATGAGGTATAAGATATTAAAACCCATGAGGATTCTTGAGATAGAGTCTTTTCAGTAAGACCATCATTATAAACTTTTATGATATAAGTCTCAAATGTCATGATCTTGAATGTAAACCTTGAGATAGGTCAACATGAAACTGTGAACCTAGGAAGGTCAGAAGTTGGAAAACTTGTTTTGGCTATTGATATTTTGGAAAATGGAACAGGGTGACGAAGAGTCACAGGTTCCTTGTTGTGAAAGCAACCTACTTGTTTTGACTTTTGTCATATTGGAAAATGGAACAGGGTGACGAGGAGTCATAGGTTCCTTGGGTGCGAAAGTAACCTATTACAATTGATGAACTCCTAGATAGGAGTCGATTGTCCTAGTATAGGACTATGAATTGAACTGAATTCACATTTCACTAGACCTCGAGAGGTCACATTAAACATACTGCAGGATATGACAACTTCTTAGTCGAGTAAGGGTGGTGGACATACGACTACATTCATTGTGAAACGTATATGTATGTAAATATTTGGCCAAAGTAATGCATCCGTCTCTGCATGCTTTGTCGGTCCACAGTGCTCTAGATGGCCTAGTGTCTCCAATAGTGTCATACATAGTTAGAGTGGATCTATAGTTGTGTGACCATGAGACATTAGGAAGGACACAACACTAGATACTTAGATGGCTAACCTTAGGGTTCCTAATATCTAACCTTTCCATGAAGGGTAGGGCCACTTCCAGTTAGGAAGTTTGTCACAACCCCTATTTTTCAAAAATTAATTTTCAATTTAATATTACTATTTTTGACTCATGTGCATGACAAGAATACACTCTCAATGGAGAGGTATCAGAACATACTTGAAACTTATTTATTAATTATGATATTTTATTGAGAATAATTAAAATTTATTTTTAGTTTCAAGTTAGTGGAGCTAATTCTAGATTTTTTTAATGAAATTATGATATAAGTTATAAAGAGAATAGAATTTAGCAGTAAGGTCTTGATATGGTTTAGTTAATTGATTTAAATTAATTATTCTTGTGTGTTGTGGGGGAATAAGAGCTCTTTTATCATTATTTTTCGTAAAATTAAGACCATAGGTCCATAGGTCAATCACCTATGGGTAGGGTACTTGTTTAATCATAAAAATTATGTTTTAGAGTTGTTTTAATGCATTTTTAGTGCACAAGAAAATGGGTGACGAAATTGGAAGTTGTAGAGTCTTCTTCTCTTGAAGAGTCTTAGAGCATTCAAGTCATGAAAAAAAGAAATAAAAAGAAATCCAAGAATCACATTTCTTAAAGAAACGAACGCCACAAGCAAGAAGAGGAATACAAGGAGTCATTGGAGCCTAAAAGAAGAATATGAAACTTGGCAAAAGGAGATATTATAAGGAGATGGAAGTTTGGCTTCAAGGGGGCAAAACAAGAGAAGAGCCTGGGTTTATATCTGATTTTTGTAGGTCATCAAGATGACATTAAAAGCTGGTGTTGAAGATAATTCTTGAAGGAAATTACAACCATTTCGATGAGGCAAAGAAAACATACATCCACAGTGACTTGTTAGATAAAAAATTTATGAATTTCATGAGGAGGGCAATAGAATCCTAGGTAGAAGAAAGGAAGTGCTCAACTCAATAATATGGAATCTCTCACATTAAGGAATCTGGGAGCCTTTCTTCAAATGTGTTTGGAGGTATTCTTCATTAATTAAATCCTTGAGGTGTTTCCTTGAAAACTCACCATTATTTATGTTAAAGTTATTCTGAAAATTTTTTTAAGAAAACTTATTGTCTCATGAAATTAATCTTATCATATGAATTACTTTATAAAAAAAAATTTGGGTTTTGAGAATCATGTTTTCATCTTTCTGAAACATTTTATTTTTTAAAACTTTGTTAAGTATTTTGAAAGTTATTACATTTTTACCACTTATGTAGAAAAGATTGAAAATCTAGGGTTTTGTTGGTAGTTTACTTTGTTGGAAATGAATTATTCTCATCACATAAGTGTGTTAGATGAATTCTCATATTTTATTTCTTGGAATGAGTATGATTAGATAATCTTTCATATATTTATTTGTATCCAAAAATTAGATTGAATCAAGAATATTCTTGTAGTGCAAGAAGGTCAAATTAAATCCTTATGTTAAATATTTTATAAAAATAATTGTTAGATCAGACGTATATATATTGCATAGTTATTTGAAATGTCAAAATTAAAGAAAATAAAAGATCTTTAATCTTTTAGTATTTCTATCATTTATTATAATATAGGGAATAATTTTGAGTAATCAATTCATTCTCAATTTATAATCAAGTTTGGGGTAAATCAAGATTTGAGGGAAAGGGATGATTGTAGTAAACACTACCTCCTCATCTTATAGAAATTTCCTAATTTTTTTCTGGGTTTTATTCCACTTATTCTTACCCTTCCAAAACATCTTGAATTTTATAATTACACTAAGAAATAAGAAAGTTATGATAGATTTACTATTGGGTAATTTTTCATGTTAAGGCTATTTCTATTCAATTAATTCATTTTTCCAATCATCTAGAATGCTTTGTCAATAATTGAAATTGATTTATATAGGTCAATAATTGAAAATAAGAATATCATTTAAATAAGTAGAGTGAATTATTTTCTTAGAATCTTTAATGTGTAACTAGCCATGTTTGAGAGAATAGAACTCTTGAGATACTTGTGCATTGCTCTAATGACTTAGGAATTGGAGGTTTTCTTATTGAATGGAAAATTTAGTAGGCTCTTCATGAATTACCTTAAGCTATATTTTACTTTTGTTTGGATAATATAAATGTAGATTAGAATTTAGGAATGAGGCTAAAACTTTAAATTTAGTATAGATGAGGATGATAGAAATATAAAAGAAAGTATGTTTCATATCAATACCCAAGAATGGTTGGAATATTTTTGTTGTTATAACTTCCCTATTTTACATGTAGGGAATATTTATAAATTTAATTGTTGCATGCACTTTTTAGAACTTGAATGATTTAATCAGCATGTGGAACAATATGGATGTGTATATTAATTGAATTATTGATTCTATAAAATATTATGTGATGAACTAGATCCCTTGTGAGTTAAAGTATCTAAGTCAACCTTATGGTTGCAAGACTAGTTATCCCAAACTACGAAGTCTCTATGTTGCACGTGCGTAGGCAAGGCCATCTTGAGCCCCTGAGACATTAAGTCGGCCCCTTAGGGCCTGTAGGTTCGTCATCTTGTGCATTGATAGCTAATATGTTGTTCATTGATTTTACTAAACTAATGTTTATATCTAGTTGTGCAAATTCATGCCGAAAGATTTGTGTAGTTACTATTATGAAGAAAAGTATTATATGAATGGTGTAGGTAACTGGACAATCTGAAAGTGATTATTAATTATTCTATAAATTGTACTTCTCATTATGTATCACCAATGTATTGGGAACAATTATAAAAGATGATCTTTGCTTATTATGGAAACTCGCTAAATGTTAAACATTTATCAATATTCCATTAATGAATTGATTTCCTTTCCATTTTTAGATTGAGTTGCTTTTAAAATTTTATTTTGAGTAAGTAATAATTCTAGACTTAACAAAGTTGAGTGGGGGACCACAGGTCTGTGGTTGGTGGAAAAGCACCAAGATGATGCTCTCCTTCCCAAGCATGAGACATGCCGAGGCTTATGGAGATAGATGTCATTGGTTCCAGATACAGTGTTTGCATTTTATGACCAATCGATCTATTGTAATGTATAAATTGACTTATGATGCCTTGGGCATGACTTGTACATGCATAGTGATGGTTAGTTACTTAAGATATGTAAATGATTATTGTATTGTAAGCTTTGTTATATTTTGTTTAGAATAACCTGCTTAATTGATGAAATGATAATGAATAATTATGGTTAAATTTTGATTTTCATAATCACATTGGTAACTAATCTCTTGATTAAGATGGATGTTTAAGTTAAATCTTGATCATTATGGAAAGTGATGTTACATACGGTATCAGAGCCATTAGGTTCAACACATGGATCTATGAGCTCACTACAAAATAATTTTATTTATCCAACATTAACGGGTGTTAATGCTTGGATGTTCTTATGTTAGAATAGTAAGAATAAGAATAATACTCAGAAAGAAGGTAACAAGAAATGGATGTTACCTTAAGGTCTTGAGGGAGCAAGCCTCAAGAATGAAAAGACTTGAACAGACTGGCTGCTTGGTAGTAGCATGGTTAACTGATGAGAAGACCTTCGCTGATGTCGTTAAACACATCAAGGAGTTGAGAAAAGCAATTAGGATTGCTGCTCCTAACTCAAATGATGCATCAGTAGAACCCTATGCACCTAAAGCACCAGCTGTGGAAAACAATCCTAAGGGTTATGAGGTAATCAGGGAGGTTGTGGACGAGTACCTATTTGTACATCCACCTCCTAAACCTGAATTGATAAATCTCAAAGTTGAGAAATGAACATGGGAAGCTATCCCAGCTTGAAAATAACATGTAGTAGTAAGGTGTAAATACGATTTTGTATTTTTTGTGGATTATATGTAATTTGATGAAAACTTCAATACAATGACAAATTTTGCCAATCTTTCCTTTCTTGTTAAAGATTACATGAAAGAGAATAGATTCGTGTTATGAATGGATTCAATGGTATGGGAAACTAATCCATGATTAATCTACAAACTTCAGGAAGAAGTAGATTGCAATAAAGGTTCAAACAAGAACCAGGATGGGAGAAAGATAGGATGAAGGGCAACCTTCAAGGAACTCTAAATCTAAATTTGACCAGATCCTTGCTATGCTCCAAGAGACGAGAGCAAGAATTGGAACTCTCGAGAAGGAGGTCAAAGGTTAGTATGGACCCAGGCGGGATGCTTATGATGGGGGTGATGATGAGGAACTTCATATTGACACCACCCAAAGTGAGTACGGAGAAAATAACTCTAAGGATAGATAAGAAAATGGAGTTAGGGTTGAGAACTACAAGTCTAACTTAGAACAGGTTATGATACAGGTGCAGTTTAGCTAGTTGTCACCATACTATGGAGGTGACAGATACCCTATTCCTTAACCAGTGATGGCAACAAGTAGTATGGGATGCTTGCTTGTCATCACAGATGGTTGTGAATGTGTATGTTGTTATTTTATTCCTTAGCCAGTGATGGCAACAAGTAGTATGGGATGCTTGCTCGTAATCATAGATGGTTGTGAATATGTATGATGTTACCCTAGTCCTTAGCCAATGTTGACAACAAATAGTATGGGATCCTTCCTTGTCATCACAGTTGACTATGAATTAGGAAAAATGATGGAAACTTATGTGAACTAGGGACTTTATCTATTATCACACTTGAGCCTTTGCTAGTGATGACCGCAAGTAGTATGGGATGCTTGTTGGTAATCATAGTTGGCTACAAATCTAGAAAAATGTTGGAACCCATGGTGTACCGTTAGGTATACCAACATTTCTTTTCTGAGTTAGGAAGAGGGAGCACATAGATCAGAAGAGATCAGATATGGACAGAACCCTTTTCTGAGAGATTTTGAGGACCTATTTCCAGATGAGCTATCGGGATTACCTCTTAAAAGAGCTTTGATTTTTCTATAGATATGATTCCAAGGCCAGAACCTATATCTAAAACTCCTTATAGAATGACCACTACAGAACTAATGGAACTAAAATCTCAATTACAAGAAATTTATGAAAAACTTTTCTAAAATTGCATATCTTATAACTTCCTTGCAAAGAAAGGGCAAGAGAATTGAGTGGTCAGAAAAGTGCCAGGAGGCCTTTGACCGACTGAAGGAAAAATTAACTTCAACACTAATTTTGAAAGTACCTGACCTAGAGGGTCAATTTGTAGTCATTACCGACACTTCAAGAGAAGGCTTAGGTGATGTACTAGTCCGCGTATGAATCATGTAATCTAAAAAACTATGAATAAAATTATGCCCCAAATGATTTGGAACTTGCAGCAGTCATTCATGCACTTCAAATGTGGAATCACTATTTACTTGGAAAAACTTTCAAGCTGAAAATAGATCACCAAGGACTCAAATATCTATTCACTCAACCCCATCTTAATGCTTGGCAAAGAAGATGGTTGAAATTCATCTCAAATTATGATTTCGAGATAAAATATATACAAGAAAAAGAAATTTGGGTGGTAGATATTTTGAGTAGGAGGAGGCACATCTCCTCCATGATATCCATACATTCTAAATCAAGTGTTACAAAAATCTAAGGCAGATGAGTCTTAAGAGCAGGTAAAACAAGCCCTTGAGGAAAATCCTCATAATCCAAGATATGAAGAATTTCACCTTGAACTAGATGGGTTATTAAGGTTTAAAGGAAGTATGTATGTACCTAACATAGCAGAGTTAAGGAATATGGTATGGCAAGAGGTTCATTTTGCACCATATCCTGGGCATCTTGGAGTAACAAAGTTACTTGTTGGTGAGAAACCTCTATATTTTTGGAAAGGAATGAAGAGGGATGCTACAAATTTTGTAGCTACTTGTATTGAATATCAGAGGATGAAGGTAGAACACCAACACCCGACAGGATTATTATACCCTCATGAAATTCTTGAGTGGAAATGGCAAATTATAAGAATGAAATTTGTGCAAGGGCTTCCTATGTCAAGGAACATGCACAATACTATCTTGGTTGTGGTGAATAGACTCACCAAAGCTACTCATTTTATACCTGGAAACTTGACGGATGGGGCACCCATCATTGCTTGAAAATTTGTTCAAGAGATTTTCAAACTGCATGGCATTCCTGAGAAGATTATCTCAGATAGGGATGCACGAAAGACATTGAGAATTTGGAAAACCTTATTCTCCTCACTTGGTACTCAGTTGAACATAATCTCTGCTTATCATCCTGAATACGTGGACAAACTAAAAGGGTGAACCAAGTGTTGAAGGACTTATTGAGAATGTACTACATGGATCAGTAGTACAAACAGGAGGATTATCTTCCTCTGGTGGAATTCACCTACAATAATTCTTATCGCTCAGCTATTAAGATGGCTCCATTCGAGGCATTATATGCACGAAAGTGCCAGACCCCTATAACTTGGGACAAGTTGGAAGATAGGGTTAGCCCTGGTCTAGAAATGCTATCAGAAATGGAAGAGCAAGTGCATCTAATCAAGAGAAGGCTAGCGGAAGCTAATGATATACAAAAGAGTTATGCAGATGCCAAGCACATCGAAAGACATTTCACAGTGGGAGAGAAAGTTCTCTTAAGAGTAAATTTCCTCATCTTTTCTAAAAAACTTACTTATTATGCTCTTGAAACATTTTTTTTTTATGATGATTAACTTTTGAGACATTAAATCATTGGGAATGATGATTCTTATGGGGAGAGCTATGTTACATCCCTAACTTGTGATTAGCTTAATCTTACTCTTACTTGGTAACAAGAGCATTAGTTAAGAGTTTGATGATTTGATATTGTGGAAATATTAGATTTGACCTTTGATTATGAGGTTAATGATTGATGTTAATTAGTTTTGAACATTAAATGATTTATATTAAGGGATATGATAATGATGCATTGATCATGGTTTTGTGGTCCTGAGAGTGAACAAGAAAATGTAACATCCTTGGAAGAAGGAAGGAGAGTATCATCCTAGAGGAAGAGTTAGATGTTGGGAAGTGGGGTCGGTAGCCATTTGAGTGTCAGACTTTTTGTCTTTTCAAACCATGTAAGTTGGCATAAGTTATGCTTCTTCTTGGCCAGTTGAATTTCCTTTTGTGTCGTCTTGTCGATTTAGTCGTTTTGACAATGTTGTATTGACTTGACCAACGACATTCTCGTAATGTCAAATCGAGTTGAGAGTTGGTCTTGTTTTGTCAAAGCATAATCTTATCACTCTTAATATTTTTGATATGGGATTATAAATCCATTTTTGGTACATTAAGTTTTGGATCCTTAGCGATGAAGGGAGAGCGGAGTTTGATCCCTAAATCACATGATGACTATATTTTCTTGTAGGAGATAATGTCGAAAAATGATATTTTGGTTAATTTTAATATTCTTATACATCTAGTTAATATTATAATATAATTATATAAGATTGATATTAAATATCATGCTATCATATTGTGTTTACTATTTTAATATGGATGACATTGTAATTTATGGGAGCTTCGAGCTCACCATATTCTAACAAATGTCATGTTTGAGCATGTCTAGATCATGGCAGTGAATCAAGTGGGAGAAACCACTCATACCACCTTGGTAGAGGGTGGTAGTTTCTTTGAAAATAGGCATGCGGGATTGGTTGTAGTGATAATCCCTAAAGTCTTCTTGGAAGATAAGTATGATCATGATATAGTTGTTGAGGGTAAAAGAAGAGTGAGGGCTCTTCGCTAGAAGGAGACATTCAGAGCAAGATCAAATAGAGGTTGACTTGATCACAACTCTGCTTTGATGGATTATACAAAGGTAGAATGAAGGATGTAATCCTTGTATTCATTTTGGAATATGAGTTTCATTTCGTTTGAGCTCTTTTAGCATGCAAATCGTTTGGAGTCTACGCTCACAAAGCTATTGTTGTGGTGTCTATATCTTTGACATATTTTATTTGGCAAGGGCTCGAGGCCATAAGGCCAAGCCATACTGTGCTTTATATTTGTTATGTATATGCATCAGGCCATATGGTCAATCTATGTGATAATGTAATTTTTGTTGTGTATGTGCTCAAGGCCATATGACCGAGCCATATAAAAATGCATTCTTTGCTATGTAAGCTCAAGGCCATGCGGTTGAACCAAAGGATAGAGAATACTTTGTTGTGTTAAGCTCAAATACATGCGGCTGAGCTATACTGTATTATTATATATGTTAAAACCTTTGTTAATATTTCACTTGAGGCCTTATGGCCGAGTAGAAATGCATTGAAATCTTTTATTAAGCCCAGCTCGAGGCCATGGACGCTGAGCTTCAAACTTTATACCATGCACTGTGCTAAATACTCACAGCCCCAAAGGCTGAACTATATTGTAATATATATTGTGTTATGTTGTGACTCTAGACCTCGAAGGATGAGCCTTGCATATTGAAACCCATAATGTAACCGTAGCTCGAGGCCATCATGGCCGAGTCCATGCATAAACCCCAACATCTAAATACGTCTAATAATGATGTGGCATGGTTAAAGATAGGGTTAAGACTCATAAAATGAGCTGAGCTTGAGATGCTCAAAGCATAAGAAGTGTTGAGCAATGATGTTTAATGCTATTTGATGGTTACAGCCTGCATAAATAGCACACAGCTTCTGTAACTGTGTTGATGGCCGATATGGCCTTAAACAAAACAATGCTTAAAGCACTCAAACTAAATGATGACCCAACTTGCATAAAAACTGAATGTGGTATAATAAGGGTATTTAGACTATCCAATTTATACTTATTATCTTCGAATAAGAAACTAGGATAGTTATTAAAGACTATGGTTATTTAAGTGGCAGCTTGCATGCTAGCCAAGACATTGGAAATGAATTGATCTATTATGATAACTACCCTCTATTTATTAAGTGAGATTAGAGATACTACTTAAGCTCATAAGGGTAATAAGAGTCATCATTCATGGAAAAATCACACTGATTAACCTGGACAAGGAATGCCTACTATAGTATGAATAGGATTCCATCTTATATGTTAATTGATTTAGATGTTGAGAACCATGATGGACATAAAATGGTAAATGTGGTTCGATTGTGTAATAACCTAGAGTGGAAGGAGGTGGTGAGGAGTCACAAGTTCCTCTCTACAAAGGTAACCTAATTGGTCGAAACAAACCTAAGATGGGAGTCGATTGTCAAGGTATGGACAATGAATCGAACTAATTCCATGCATACAAGACCTAGGGTGGTGAATATGGTTAACTTTTGACATGATTAGAAAGTGGAATAAGATGACATGGATTCACATATTCCCTATAATGGAACTTGACTATTATTGATAGTTTATGATAACTATGATGCTTCTAATGTATTTAAAAGATATGTTTATTCTTGATTGAAGAAGGAGAAACTAAATAAGAAGTAAGTTGTATTGCCTTATAGGAAGTAGTAAGTGCCTACCGGGTTTGTTGGAGGTACTATTTCTCCTAGATAATTATATACTTATGAGAATGAATACTAGGATTAGTATGAAACTCTTGTATTTCAACGTTCATGGAAGCCATCTTTTATGAATGGCCATACTTAACAAATGAGGTATAAGATATTAAAACCCATGAGGATGCTTGAGATAGAGTCATTTTAGTAAGACTATCATTATAGACTATTATGATATAACTCTCAAATGTCATGATCTTGAATGTAAACCTTGAGATAGGTCAACATGAAAGTGTGAACCTAGGAAGATCAGAAGTTGGAAAACTCATTTTGGCTATTGAGATTTTGGAAAATGGAACACGGTGATGAGGAGTCACAGGTCCCTTGTTGTGAAAGCAACCTGCTTATTTTCACTTTTGTCATATTGGAAAATGGAACAGGGTGATGAAGAGTCATAGGTTCCTTGGGTGCAAAAGTAACCTATTACAATTGATGAACTCCTAGATAGGTGTCGATTGTCCTAGTATAGGACTATGAATTGAACTAAATTCACATTTTACTGACCCCGAGAGGTCGCATTAAACATACTGTAGGACATGACAAGTTCTAAGTCAAGTAAGGGTGGTGGTCATACGACTATGTTCATTGTGAAACGTATATGTATGTAAATCTTTGGCTAAAGTAATGCATCCATCTCTGCATGCATTGTCAATCCACAATGCTACAGATTACCTAGTGTCTTTAGTAGTGTCATACATAGTTAGATTGGATCTATAATTGTGCATCCGTGAGACATTAGGAAGGACACAACACCAGATACTCAGATGGCTAACCTTAGGGTTCCTAATATCTAACCTTTCCGTGAAGGGTAGGGCCACTTCCAGTTAGGAAGCTAAGTGGGGGACCGCGGGTCCATGGTTGGTGGAAAAGCACCAGGATGATGCCCTCCTTCCCAAGCATGAGACATGCCGAGGCCTATGGAGATAGATGTCATTGGTTCCAGATGCAGTGTTTGCATTTTATGACCAGTTGGTCTATTGTAATGTATAAATTGATTTATGATGCCTTGGGCATGACTTGTACATGCATAGTGATGGTTACTCACTTAAGATATGTAAATGATTAGTGTATTGTAAGCTTTGTTATATTTTGTTTAGAATAACCTACATAATTGATGAAATGATAATGAATCATTATGGTTAAATTTTGATTTGCATAATCACATTGGTAACTAATCTCTTGATTAAGATGGATGTTTAAGTTAAATCTTGAGCATTATGGAAAGTGATGTTACACTCCCCTCTCTACCTCCTACCCTCTCTCACTCTCTACTTCTCTCCTCTCTCTACCTCCTACCCTCTCTCTCACTCTCTACTTCTCTCCCCTCTCTACTTCCTACCCTCTCTCACTCTCTACTTCCCTCCCCTCTCTACCTCCTACCATCTCTCTCACTCTCTTATTCCCTCCCCTCTCTACCTCCTACCCTCTCTCACTCTATACTTCCATCCTCTCTCTACCTCCTACCCTCTCTCCCACTCTCTACTTCCCTCCCCTCTCTACCTTCTACCCTCTCTCTCACTCTCTTCTTCCCTCCCCTCTTTACCTCCTACCTTTGCTCTCACTCTATTATTCCATCCCCTCGACCTCCTATGCTCTCTCTCACTCTCTACTTCCCTCCCCTCTCTACCTCCTACCCTCTCTCACTCTCTACTTCCCTCCCCTCTCTACCTCCTACCCTCTCTCTCACTCTCTGATTCCCTCCCCTCTCTACCTCCTACTCTCTCTCTCACTCTCTACTTCCCTCCCCTCTCTACCTCCTACCTTATCTCTCACTCTCTACTTCCCTCCCCTCTCTGCCTCTCCTCATCATTCTTCCCATCCAATGAACTTTCATAAATTATCTTGTTTCCATTTCATCCTCCCAATATATATCCTCATCCCTCTTTGCATGTCCTAGTTTTTTTGTTTCCATGTTCTTTGTCGATAAGGGAGAGGGAGAAGGAGGAAGAGGAAGTGAGGGTAGAGATGGAGGGGAGAGAGGGGAGAGATAGGGTGATAGGTAGAGAAAGAGAGTCCTAGTTTTCTTGTTTTCATTTCCTTCATCGATAACCTAGTGAGGGTTAGATAAAGGGGAGAGATAGGGAGATAGAGAGTGACCGAGATGTCTAGAGAGATAGGGAGAGAGATTAAGAAGTAGAGGGATGATAGAGATATAGGGAGATAAGGGATAGATAGGGAGATATAGGTTTAGGGTTGCTTGAATTTAGGGATTAGGGTTTAGGGGCATTATTTAGGGTTTAGGAGTTTTGGGAGAGAGAGAGAGAGGGTTGGTCAGGTTTATGAGTTTAGGGTTGCTTAAGTTTAGGGTTTAGGGGAATTATTTAGGGTTTAGGGTTTTAGGGTTTCTCATGTTTATGGTTTATGGTTTAGGGGTTAGGGTTTAGGGGCATTATTTAGGGTTTAGGGGTTTAGAGAAAGAGAGAGGTTTAGGGTTTCTCAGGTTTAGGGGCATTATTTAGGGTTTATGATTTTAGGGTTTCTCAGACCTTTAGGAGCATTATTTAAGGTTTATGAGTTTAAGGTTGCTCAAGTTTAGGGTTTAAGGGTTAGGGTTAAAGGGGAATTATTTATGGTTTAGGGGTTTATCCTAGATTCTCGAGTTTAGGGTTTTGGGGTCAGGGGCATTATTTGAGGTTTATGAGTTTAGGGTTGCTCAAGTTTAGGGTTTAGGGTTTAGGGGAATTATTTAGGATTTAGGGGTTTAGGGTGGCTCAAGTTTAGAGTTTAGGGGTTAGGGGTTTAAGGTTACTCAGTTTTAGGGTTTAGGGGCTAGGGTTTAGGGTTTAGAGAGATAGAGAGAGGGGACTGATAGAGATTGGGAGAGATAGGGAGATATAGGTTTAGGGTTGCTTCTAGGGTTTATGGTTTAGGGTTTGGGGTTGCTCAATTTTAGGCTTTATGGGTTAGGGTTTAGGGGAATTATTTAGGGTTTAAGATTTAGGAGTTAGGGGTTAATGTTTAGAGGTTTAGGTTAGGGTTTAGAGAGAGAGGAATGATAGGGAGATATAGAGGAGGCCAAGGGGAGAGATAGGGAGATAGAGGGTGAGGGACATGACTAGAGACATAGGCAGAGAGATTGAGAGGTAGAGGGATGATAGAGATAGGGAGATAAGGGTTTAGGTTTGATCAGGTTTAGGGTTTAGGGGTTAGGAGTTTAGAGAGGGATAGATAGGGAGATAAAGGTTTGGGGTTTAGGGGCATTATTTAGGGTTTAGCAGTTTAGAGAGAGAGAGGGAGATAGAGAGATAGATATATACTTATATGTAGAGAGAAAATACTTATACTTGTTTACATGCATGAAAGCATGTAAAGGTTTCATGCTTCCCAAAATGCACTCGTGTTATAATGCGAGTGCATATTGGGAAGCAAAAAAAATGGGAAAAAAACATGTGGGATCCGTGATTCAGACCCCACATGTCTATTATTCCCTAATTTTCATGTGTGCTATCAGACAAAAATGTTTTTCATGGTGTTTGACATTTTAAGAATCATTATTTGATTAATCCACCACCTTTTTTTTGTTTTTTCAATGTAGAAGAACTTGTTTTGCATATTTTTGGAGAAAATTTGATTATTTAAACTGAAAGTTTCATGTTTCATATTGTTTCAAAGCTAATTTTTATGTATTTAGATTGAATTTGATGATATATGTTTGTTTTTTTCATAAATTTCACTAATCCTATTTTAGAGTTATATAGAATTCAATATTGAATACAAAGGAGCTTGCCAAAAAGATCAATTTGAGGATTTTGAAGCCAAATTTTGGAGGATTGGTCAACTCAAATATCAAATTCTAAGGTATGTTCTTTATGTATTCATTTACTTCACTTTATGTTCTTTAGAACATTCACAATCACTAAAAGTGGAACTATCTAAGTTTAAAAAGTCATCATTATGTGTATTAATAGAATTAGAATCATTAAAATATGATATAGACATGAATTTGTTGTATCTTGAATCATTAATAGAATTTGTTGTATCTTGAATTTGAACTATGTCATCGATACCTCCCTATAACAAAGTATTATCATCATTCTCTCTAATGTAACCAATTGTATCAACATTTAAAATATAGTGCTATTGGTGCTACAAATTTGATATATTTGGTTCTCATATAGTAATGAGTTGTCACTATCATCCTCTTGGCCATTTACCTCTAAAAATTTAGTTTGAGTTTCATTTATTGGACCTACACTAGATAAGTTCTTTGTTGTTTTCAAGTACCCTCTAAATTTTTTGGACTGCCATCTCTAGGTTTCTCCAAGAAATCAGAATAGTTAGGTTGCAATAAACTCTATATTTTAGTCTTTTGTCATCATAAAACTCAGTCAAAAGATCACCAACAACTCTGTCATCATAATTAGCCTTAAATTACTCCTTTCTTGATGTTTTCACCCCTTGGATATCTTTAATAGCTAATTCAAACTATAATTGATGATCTTTACATGTTCACCATGATTTTCTTCAAGTCTTTCTAATATTAGTTAGTATTTTGTCTCTTAACATTTCAAACATATCTATTGAAGGCAAGGAGTCTTGATTA
This sequence comes from Cunninghamia lanceolata, assembly GCA_027924645.1. Lineage (NCBI taxonomy): Eukaryota > Viridiplantae > Streptophyta > Pinopsida > Cupressales > Cupressaceae > Cunninghamia > Cunninghamia lanceolata. The sequence continues at coordinate 6,868,279 of BSBN01000252.1, read as the reverse complement.
GTGTCTTACCACTTAGACCAATTGTCACATCATTGCTAGTCAAACCAAGGACCTTCTCCTAAATTTTGAATATTGCACCATAGTTAGGATTACACAAAAGAGCTAAAACTTCAAGAGTTTTATCATGGTAGAATATGAGATCAACAATCAACATGTGCTCATCTATGCCATCAAGAACATCTAGGCCTAGATTGTCATTACACATTTCACTTCTAATCTAATCATGTCAAAATCAACAACTTTGGAGTCATTTATTAGAAAAACATAATCATAAAATCCCTCTTCATTTTCACTCTCAATAGTGACATATAAACCATTCAACTCATGCTCATCATTGGGACTAGGTGTGCCATCATACTTAATGTCTTCTTTACTGCCAATTGATTGATTTGTATTGATTAATTGTGATAATTCAACACTTTCAATGCTTACAAGGGTACACCATACTTAGCTTGTTTGTCATAACAATCATCACGCTGATTATTCATTATGCTTCTAACATCATCATTATGTTTCTTGTTATGAAATCCATTGGTTTTTTCTGAATTACCTTTGTGATCATTACTCCCATGACCTTGATTGACAATATATTGCTTATTTGAGATGACTTCATACTTTTCTTCATGAGCTACTCTAACTAATTCACCACCTACAATATAAGAATTTGGGTTGTCCTTTAACATGCTGGTAGGTCTAGTTTTACCTTGTGAGTCTTCATTTGGAATGGTTGGTCCATCACAATGTGCTTGTCATAACTCTTAGTGCTAGTTTTACCTTGTGAGTCTTCATTTGGAATGGTTGGTCCATCACAATGGACTTCTTCTACCTTGTCTTGAGAAGGTGTATCCATGGTAGGTTAAGAAAGTGTGTTTGAGAAGATATGTTAAGAAAATGTGAAACTAACCTAGAGATTGTGCCTAACACCATTTGTAAATTAACATCAACAATCAACATGTGCTCATCTATGTCATCAAGAACATCTAGGCCTAGACTATCATTACACATTTCACTTCTAGAATCTAATCATGTCAAAATCAACAAGTTTGGAGTCATCATATATGTTGATTATTCATTAGTCATCATATGCTGATTTCTATATGATGATTATTCATTATGCTTCTAACATCATCATTTTCTTATTCATGATGCATATAGAAATCATCATCATGCCGAGGAAATGAGCAAAGACTCTAACACCAGAAGAGCATGAAGCTGAGAATGAGAGTAAAAGAGAAATAATGAGGTGAATTCATGAAAGTAGGAAATTGTCAACCATATCAGAAGACATTCCACTATTGCCAATTGAAGAGGAACATGACACATCTAATGAAGCTAAGAGAGAGATGGAATTGGTGGCACAAAGGGAACGAATGCAAAACCTCCATTCAATGAGGAAACTGAATCTCCAAGTTAGAGGCATTCCATCACCCACATGTCAAGTTAAAGGAACACCATCATTATCTTCTCAAATTAGAGGCACTCCATCTTTCACAGGTGAAGTTGAAGGTACATCTTCATTCTCTTCTCAAGTTGGTGGCATGCCATCATTCACATGTCAAGTTGAAGGTACACCATATTCTCCATCTCAACTTCAATCCTTTTCATATTTCTCATCTCCAGTTGAAGGTACATCATCTATCCCATCTCAAGTAAATATTAAGGAAATTCCTAATGTTGAGTCAACTTTACCAATAAAAATGACTCCTATAATTTTGCATAGGAAGCCTAAGTTTCTAATTGGTATCGATGAAAATGTTTTGAATCCCATGTAGGATAAGATTCCCAAGCACACTTGCCAAAGATATGTGAATAAGATATGTAAATCATTCTTTCAGAACTTAAATGAAATTGGAAGATGTCAACTATTTATTGATTGATGAGAAATCTAAAATTTAGGCCCATTATGAAAATTCTTGGCCTAAGAACATCAGATGCCAAAAGTGAAAAATCAATTGTAAAGAATCTAATGAATGCATATGAGAGTGTGGGTTCCACCTGAAGCACCAAGGATAGTAATGTCAAACAACATGTCATTAGATCGACGATAGTAAGCCAACAAACAAAGAAAGATCATCTCATTAGAAAGACAAATCAAGCATTGAAAATAAGTAGAAAAACTCTAATGAGAGTCGTTGGAAGAGGTGAAAGAGTTGAGGACCCAAATGACAAGGGTCATTGGTCCTCGGCATTTAATCATGTTTTCATGTGTCAAATCTAGGGTTGTATCCTTGGCTATCTGCAATAAGGAATCCTATAGTTGCTAGTCCATTTAACTAATTCTGCTAATTTTATTTGCTATGGAAATTAATGATGTTGATTTATCTGCTATGAAAGTAAATTCTAAGAATACTAGAAACAAAGCTGAAATAGTAAATTGTTAATATTGATCTATTCTAATCCATTCAACTGAAGCATGCGTTTATCTATGAGAAAATAATAATTATCTTCCTAAGTAGAATCTGAAATAGAATAATAAACAAAATAAATACTAGCCTTCTATCTTGATGGCGGGAGTGGGCCCTTGCTCCTCACCCTCAGGACTGAAGACTAAGGCAATAAATCAATATAGGAATGTAATATCACAATTCTTCTTCAGTCTAATCCCATCAGTATCCTTTTGTATACAAAAAAGTATCTATATCAAAAATGAGATTACAACCAAGAATCTGTCTATATCTTCTGCTTCTACCTTATATATTTATATCAAATCCAGTGATGAGATATCACTTACTCTAACTATTAGTTTATCTATGAGATGGCATCAATCTCTTATTCTATCAACTATTTAACTGCAGAGTCTTAGTTTCAAATAGATTTTAGTGGAACAACAGTCCCACTAAATTTGGAGTCTTAGTTTCAAATAACAACTAGGCAATAAGGCCTTGAAATATAGGTACTTAATCAGTTTGTTGAGAACTCATGCCAAATCAATAAAAAGAAGAATTAAGCTTCTAGCAGTTAACTAGAGTCTTCATTCGATTACTCAGGCATTGGCTGAGTAATCCCTGGAGCACTCCAATTGCCACCAGAAGTGTTGACTGATAGCCGCGCTGTAAATTTGTAGTGCATTAAGGAGGGCTCCGAAGGTGTGTTCTTTTGTCTGCAGCTCCAGAGATGTACTTTTGACTTCTATCCAGCTCTAGAGATGATTCACCCTCAGTCCTTTTATCTCAAAATCCCTTCAATCATATTGAAAAACATTGGAGATTGGCATGGTATCCTTCATGTCAGCTCTGGAGATTATTAGGACCATCTCCGGAGATGTTCAAAATTGCCTTTGCCCGAACATCTGCACCTATAGATTCAAAGAGGGAGAATTTCTACATATTTCCATTAAATTGATGCACATTAGTCCTTCAATCAAAAATCATGACTTTTGGTAATTCATCTCTTATTTATGTAATTAGAACAAATCTTATCAGCCTACTTTGGTGCAATTATCAGGACAACGGAATAAGAAGGATGGAAAAGAGAGGTAAAAAGGTGCATTATTATGGGTGCTACCTGGCACTCATCATCCCCCCCTGAACTTAAAGGTTGGCAAGTCCTCCTGCTCTTCATAATCTAGACTTATTTAGGTGGAGTATTCTATTAGTCAAATTAAAATCATCTGCATATGTGGGCCAAGTAGTGCGGTCCGTATTTCCATTCCCTTAGAATTGTTCAACCTACTTCAACCATTCTTGAAATTTGGCATCTTCCATTTGTTCAGCCCAAATAGGCAGTGGTTCAATAATGAGAGGAGGTCTGAAATGGCCACCTATCCACTCTAGTTTGTATTTATCCATCAATTTGGACACTGTCTTGGCCTTTCTCATAAATAACCTTAGGTTGGCAGGGGACACTACTTCCCTCATCTTTTGTTCTATAGTTAAAGTGTTCCACCTTTTCTTTGCCACTGGAAGCATTTGATTAGATAAATGGTTTATGAAGAGACCAAAATCAATAGAACATTCCTGTAGATGTTTCTGATATAAAAGAAAAATCTTGGTCCTACCTTCTAGGGAGTAAATGTTTACCCTAAAATGAATCTCAAAAGCCTTGGGATTTGGACACTCCCTTCTGAGGAAGAGGCTTGTTTCTGCAACCTTCTTTGTGTAAGCCTCCATCCTTTCATTCCAAATCTGATGATTTCTCATTAGTGACATGAATACCCTGAGTTGGCATTCCCCTACAAAGTAGTTGATAAGGAAGGTATGATCATTGATGCAAAAACCATGCAAATATAGCTCACACAGGAAATCTTTTTTCGCATCAGGACCTCTCATGTATGCCTCCATGAAGCCTACCTCATTTTCAATATCCTCAGTTAAATTAGACAAAATCAAAGATATATTTCTCTAGAGGATTCGCTCTTGTAAGAAAAGAGCATAATTACCACTGGGAGGTCTGTAAGATATGATCTCAGCTGAAATGGAGGCCACCTAAATGACCTTTTCCTCTAAGGTTTGTAGTCTCTGTGACATAGCAGTCACTGCTCCTTGCAATTGCAGCATTGGTTTGGAGGTCTCATACTCCTGACATCTTCTTGCCCAATGAAACAAGGCCTTAGAAATATCTATTGGAATTGGTCCTAAGTATGGGTCTATTTGAATCCCCTGTTCCATGCTTGCAACTGGGCCAGTCAACTCATGAATGTATTCCTCTCGATCATCTATCCTATTATTGGTCCATGTCAACTAGTTGGCCTGACTTTGTACCTTCTCAATGAGTGTTGCAATTATTGTAAGACTATTGTCTCAAGCTTTCATAGTATCAGAGATATTTTGTGTTGCTTCTTCTTCTTCTTCTCTGATTCTTTGGGTAGCCTTTCTTCCTTTGTCTTTGATTTCCACCTCTTTCTCTTGAATTATCTTTTGTTTGTCCTGGAGTTTTGCTTGCAGTCCTTCAATTATCTTTTTTTGCTCTATTTCTATTTCCTTCATGACCTTTTTGAGATCATTAATGATTAAGTTTTTCCCCCATAATAGTCTCTTTAGATTGTCTATTTCCTATAGCAGTAGTTTTTCCCTTGGGACCTCTATGTCCTCTTGATCAGAGGGGTGAGAATAACTCCATGTTTCTCCCCCTTCTGTCTATTCCTCCTCAGGGGCTTCCATAGCTCCTTGCTCTACATTGTTAGCTACATTATCTTGTCCCTTCTCAACTTCCCTTGCAATTTCCTTATCCTGAGCTTCCTCTTGACTTCCTTTTGCTATTATTGGGGCTGATGAAGGTCCAACCTCATCAATGGAACTTTGAAAACCCAAGAGAACCTCAGCTAAGAGAGCAGTATCTTTTTTAGCTTGAATAGGCTGCCTCTTCCTCTGGCTTCTCCATAGCACAGGTAGAGCTTGTGCCTCTGTAGCAGGTGCATTATCCTCAGAGTCCAAAGAAATGGTGAAGGTGTCTCTCTCTTCTGTCTCTAGAGCATGGGAATGTTGTGGCACTAGAATCTGAGAACTTGGATGAATAGGTGGATTTGGGGAAGCTTCCTCAACTACTTCTCTTTGTTTCTTTTTCCTAATCAAAGGAACTTCATCTAAATCACTAGATTCTTCCTCGGCCCAGTAGTGTCTTCTGGAATCAAGTGTCTTTGAAGTCCTTTTTTCTTTCTTACTCTGCCTTGTCTTTTTCCCTTGCTTCTTGAGGTCAGAAGTCTGAGTAGAGGTCAGAAAAATTTACTCTTCTATAATAACTGCCTCCCCTATTTGCTTGGCTGCAATAGATTCCTCAGCCAAAGTTATCTTTTGTTTTGCGGAGCGGGTCATATAGGGGAGTTTCTCTATAACAGGTTCTTTTAGTTGTTCTGTGGCAACTAAGGCTTCACCCAAAACTTCTTTCCCTTTCCTCTTTTTTCCAGTAACAGGGGTAGAAGTTTCCTCCATTATTTATTTTTGGTTCTTGTCTTTTTTAGTAGCTGGGGAGGAAGTGGAAGGCATTGCTTCCTCATCCAGCTAAGTAGAGGAAGTCTCATCTATACCCTGTGCCCTTTCTGGTGTCTTGTCCTATGGTTTGTTTTCTAAGAATATCTGCCATAAGGCTTCCCCATCAACTTGGGATAGAAAATGATGTTTTACAATCAAGAAAATGAGACCGTGCTTTTTCATGGGACCCTTCCCCTATTGATAATTATCTGCAAAGGCTTTAATAGCAAAATACAAAAAGTTTGGGATATTTATGCTAAATTTTGGATGGGCATGCCCATGCCTCAGAAAAATAACATTTTCATTATTGGTCCTAAAACTATAGAGAATTGTCCATCACATGTAAAATATTTCATTAACCACATAGCTAGATATTGCCATGGTTGTGGAAGTGATGTCCTAACAATTCCTTTGACTTCATTTTTAATTAAATGTGTTTGTATTTTAAGTTCACCTTCTTTAGAGAAATTTTTAATCAAATCAACATATAGGGTTTTTAGATGGTAAAACCTCTCACCTTGTTCTGGTAGCCCTGAAATATGGCTGATAATGGTGGAAGAGACATTGATTTGAATCCCTCTCACAATTGTTTGGTTATTCCTCAAGTTGCGTAGGAAATCATCCACAATGTCTTCCTGAAAGCCTTCAAATTTCTCCAGAAATCCTAACCACCCAGCATTCTTTAAGATATCTGCTACAGCTTGATCTTGCAGAAGACTTGTCACATTCTTTGGCTCTGACTTCTTTTTCACTCCCATTTTTTCTATCTTGTTTCACCTCCTCCGGTTAAAGTCTTCTTGATTTCCTCTGTAGTTTATTTCCTTTTCACCCTTTGAGGACTGTGGCAGTAGACTTGAATATTATCCCAAAGATTTTGGAGAATTTTGCAATCTTTGAATTGGGTTTGATCTGTTAATTGCAACTGCTTAGATTATGGGAAGGTGGCTTGAGATTAGTTGAACATGATTGTGCAGTTATAATTACAGGGAGTGATGTGACACTCCAGAGAGAGGTTGACAGTGTGGCAAATAAGGCGGCATGCATGAATTAAAAGGGAAATAATTGTAGGGAGACATGTCACAATAACTGCACCTATAAATAGAAATGACAAGATAGATACTAATTAATTTAATTTGAACAAATTACCTGAATCACTTTTTGTGATGATGGCCTGATGTACTTGGCTACAACGTTGTGGCTTTGATGAGATTTGATGTGGCACGGCACGTGAGTAGCTCCTTCATGGCTTGAACTAGCATCAGCATCTTTATTGTCACGTATTCTAAAATTATTTCCACTGAGTGGTCTGGAAATGACATGCTATCAAGTGACGTCAGTAGAGCAATCCGTGATGACTTGCGCATGCAGAAGCAATTTCCTTTTGATTGCTGACAATGTGTGTGCTGACCTCATCGTTGTTTATGTCACAAAGTGGAGGATGAGTCATGTTGACCTCATCCTATGATGTCCCCACTTTAATACCTAGAGAGGTGGGTCCCCTCCTTGTTTTTATTCCTTGAAATGGTTCTTTTATTGGTGAAGTGCCAGAGGTGCTCCTAGATTGCTATGGAGATGTGTTTTAGTAGCTCCTAGCATCTGATTGGCTCCATAGATTGATTATTGCAATCCTGGAAGAAGAAGAGAACCAACATTTTACTAGTTTTCAATCCCCTTGGTCAAGAAAGATAGCCATTTACTGGTTTTCCATTTTCCTCTTCTTCTTTTTTTCAACAAGGTCGCCATTTGTTGGTTTTCAACCTTCCTTTTTTTTTTAAATTTAGTATCAACCTATGACAGAGGTTGTGACCCCTATAACCAAGCACAATTCCTTTGTACATTCTTCCTTAGTTGATGGCCTTTTATAGAGCCAGATTCTGTGGCCATTTACTAAGAATGAATCTGTGCTTCCATCAATGGGTGCTAGCAAAACTGTTTTGTTTTCAAAAACTTCCCTTATTTGATAAGGGCCCATCCAGTGAGTTTGTAACTTCCCTTTGAACTCTTTGAACTTAGAATCATATAGGAGAACCCAATCACCCTTCTGGAATGTCCTCCTTTTGATATGTTAGTCATGCCATTGTTTCCTTTGATATTGAACAAGTTTTGTTTGTTGTATTCCTTCTGTATGGATTTCATCCAACTCATTGAGTTGAAGAATCATGTTTTGTTGTGCTATAGACAATGGTAGAACAATATCTAATGAAGTTTTGATTGTTTGCAGTTCAAATTCTATAGACAGAATGGGTTTCTTCCCATAAACTAATTCATATGGTGAGAACTTGGTTGTGGACTCCCAGGTGGTATTGTAAGCCCAAACTGCTTCAGGTAACCTGCTAGCCCAATCCTTTCTATTCATGGCCATTGTCCTTGTCAGGATATTTTCCAGTTCCCTATTAGTCACCTCCACCTACCCATTAGCTTGGGGATGGTAAGGTGAAGATTTCCTATGCTTAATTTGATAAAGGTCTGTGAATGTTTTGATTACCTGAGAAGTGAATTGAGGTCCTCTGTCTGAAACTATTGATCTTGGGGCTCCAAACCTTAAGAAAATTTTGTTATAGAGGAAATCAACAACTTTTTCTTCTTTTACAAATTGCAATGCCTAAACCTCAGCCCATTTAGTTACTATTGTCACCTAGATTTGTACCCAGAGTTGAAGGTTTTAGGGCTCCAACAATCTAGTGAAACATTGAGACGACCTCCGGTTGTGGTACCCTGCAGGGAGGCTGAATCTCTAGAGAGAGGCTGGTTCCTTTGCTAGATGAGTGATCCAGTGAGCCTAAGACTAAACCTAATCTATGCACCTATGAGGAAAAGGGGTAGAAGGATGAACTTGAAAGTAAAAGGGGGTGATACACCAGGTTTGAATATGAGAGCTCTCACTAAACTGGAAGAATACATAGCATAACCAGATACAGCAGAAAAACATACACAGATGTGAGTGATCCTAACAGAGGTAAGATGCAAGAAATGGTTGAAAGGAATGCAATATTCATGGACAAACCATTTGCAAATTTACATAGAGATAGAAATCAACATAAAGAGGTAAAATAATCTGCATATATTCAATCAAAAGGCATGATTACAGTAAAATAAGGGCTCTGTTTGCATACAGTATGAACAAAGAACATTCAGCCAGTATCCAACATTATTACATCTCTCAAAGATGCATATATAGCATATGAGTACATGACCTAAGTCAAAGACAATAAATTCACCCCATGGGCTCTGTCAAAAAATATCATCTCCAGCAAGGAGTAGCCGACCTACAAGAAGTTATGGCAGCAAATATCTAGAATAGCTGAGTTGTATACCTACAAAAATGAATGTAAAAAATATCTAAAGCAGGGCAATTGAGAGATTAGATTTGCATTGATGGCAGATGGGACAGATCACTCCTGAACAAGCTTTTACAACACTTTAAATCCCATACTCATCTGAATTTCTGCATCTTCATCATTCTAACCCATTGAATAGTCGGGCTCTACATTCTATCGCCCTTGGAATGCCTGGTTTAAATTTTGGCCATCGATATGATTTTGTATTAGAAGATCGATGGCCACGATGTCCTTTCCTTTTGCATATACGTTCCTCTATATGAATCAGGCTATCAGACAGACCTCAAATTGAGTCACGTCAATAAGCACTTTTCCTACTGATACACTCCTTTGTCTTCTATTTTGCATCCATCAGGCTATCGAAGAGACCATCAAATGAGTCATACCGATATGCAAAAGTGTCACCAATGGCCCTTTGTATCCATTTTTGTATCGCCATTTGAATTGACCTTTGAATCACTTTTGAATCTCCCTAACACATGTCATCATTCCATTGGATCCTCAAGTTGTGGCTCCATCGCTACAAAATAGACCATTGAGTTATTGGGACCCACCGCTACACTATTTCTGCTCTTCATTTTGCATATATCAGGCTATCGAAGAGATCCTCAAACGAGTCTCACCGATAGGCCCATCTCCCACCGATATACTTTTTATCCTCCTTTTGTATGCACATATCGAGCTATCGGGAAGACCCTCAAATGAGTATCACTGATATACAAAGGTCTCGCCAAAATGTCTTTTGTATATCCCTTTGTATATGTCAGGCTATCAGGGAGACCTCAAACTAAGTCATACCAATAGCCCAAAGTCTCTCTGAAAACTCCTTGCATCCTCCTTTTCAATCCGCCTTAGAAACGGCCTTCAAATCTCCCTTTGCATCTGTAGTTGTATACGCAATTGTATCTACTTTTGTATGTTCTTTTGTATATGCATCGGCCTATCAGTGGGACCACAAATGAAGTACTGTCAATAGGCATATTTCCCATCGATGTGCATTTGTACGTGCATCGGTCTATCGAAGAGACCTCAGAAAGTGTCCCTCCAATATACAATTTTCTCATCGATAAGCCTCTATATATCCCTTTTTTGTATCTACCTTTGTATATTCTTTTGTATATGCGATACAAATAGATATACATACAAAGATACATACAAAGGTACATACAAAAATGACTAAGTATAAAACTGAGAATTATCTGCAACGGAAGGCACTTGAATACAAAAGATTTCTGGGTTTTTCTGGGTTTTCTGCAAGGATACTCTAGGTGAGATTTTGGAAAATTTTACAAGGCACAGCATGGGGAAATGCAAGATTTAAGCCTTTCCTCCTTTTATTTAGGCTTTCTCTGATTGAATTTCTTTGATAGAAGGAGGGGAACAGGAATATTTTGGGGCCAGGCAAAATATGACAACAGTTACATAGTCTATGCATACCAGAATGTATTATTTGCCTGATGATGGTGGAGAGATAGGTCCCACAAAGTCTAGACCCCATTTCTCAAATGGTTCCAACATTACTTGAGGATGAAGTGACATTTCCTAGGTAAAGGTTGGTTGTCCCAAACTTTGGGATTGATCACACTGCTGCACATACTTCTTGGTTTTCTTGAATAGAGGGCTAGTAGTAACCAGCTCCCAAAATTTTGTGGATGGTTCTATGTGAGGAATAATGCCCACCAAATGGTTCATCATGACATGCCTTTAAGACATCAAAAATTTTATCATCTTTTAGACACCTGCATAAAATGAAATCAGGACCATATTTAAATAGTAAACCATTTAACCATTTGTAAGATAAGCTTTCTTTTAGTAAGTGCTTCTTTTGTTTTGAGGTAAAATAAGATGGAAACAAGCCTGTAGTGAAAAGATTAGCTATGTCTGCAAACCAAGGTGCAATAGAAGAGATAGAAAAAAGATATTCATCTGGAAATTTGTCCTCCACTGGTTGGTTCTCTCCACCTGTATACAATCTTGACAAAAAGTCAACAACCAAGTTGAATTTTCCTAGATTATAGACTATGCTAATGTCAAATTCTTGCAATAGCAATAACCACCTAATTATTCTTGCTCCCACTACTAGCTTGTTCATTAAGTATTTGATGGCTACATGATCAGTATATACAAATATTTTAATATCCGGTGATATAATGCCTGAATTTGTTTATAGCATATATGACTGCCAAGAATTCTTTTTCAGTTGTGGTATAGTTTCTTTCTATAGAGGTAAGGTTTTTACTGATGTAATAGATGTCATGCATACCTTCTCCTTCCTCTTTCTACCCTAGGACTACCCCAATGGACTCATTTGAAGCATCAGTTTGTATGTGAAAGCGTAGAGTCCAATTGGGCCCTCTTAAAATAGGTGTGGTAGTAAGTTTCTCCTTAAGGGTTTCAAATATTGATTGACAATCCTCTGTCCGTAAAAAGTCGGTGTCTTTGTTAAGTAGGGCAAACATAGGAGCAGCTATTCTGCTAAAATTTTCTATATAAATCTCCTATAGTAGCCTGCATGACCTAGAAAACTTCTAATGTCTATTTGATTTTTAGGTGAGGGTAGCTGTTTGATCACTTCCATTTTGTTTTGGTCTACTTTGATCCCATTTGCTAAGATGTGGTGTCCCAATACAATTCCTTCCTCTACCATCATAAAGCATTTTTCATGGCTCAAGGATAGTCAATTTTTTCATAGCATTTTAGTACCTTCTCTAGGTTTATGAGAGCTTCTTCAAAGTTGTCCCCATACACAGTAAAGTCATCCATATAGACTTCCATGCACTCATTAGCTAATTCAGCAAAAATGGCTAAAACAAGCCTCTGAAATGTAGCTGGAGCATTACATAGCCCAAATGGAAGAACTTTATTGGCAAAAGTTCCCCAAGAACAAGTGAAAGTGGTTTTGTCCTGATCTTCAGGTGCTACTTGAATTTAGTTATATCCATTGAACCCATCCAGAAATGAGAAGTACTTCCTCCCTGCAAGGTTGTCTAGCACTTGGTCAATGAATGGTAAAGGAAAGTAGTCCTTCTTTGTGGCTTTGTTTAGTTCTCTATAGTAAATACCTACTCTCCACTTCCCATTCTTTTTAGGAACTATGACTAAGGGTGAGACCTATTGACTGTCTAAGATTGGATATATAAACCCTGCTTGCAGCAATTTTTCTCTCAATCTTAACAATATCTTTTAGAGCAGGATTCAATCTTCTCTGGGGTTGTTTGACAAGTTTGACATCTTTGGTGTATATATGATGAGTACAGATCTCAGGAGGGATGCCCTTCATATCTTGGTGTTCCCAATAAAAAGCTATTGAATGGGAGATTAGGAGTTTGAGAAGTGCTTCTTCCTATTTTTCTGCTAACTAGGTGTTGATATTCAGTGTTTTCCCAGGTAAAATCATGACTTGTTTTGTGATATGATCCATAGATGTATTCAATCCATATCCTGAAGTCATGGTATTGAGGGGGCAAGAATGTGGGAGAAACATGTGGAATGTGGCTAAGTCTCTGTAAAAGGTCTCTCCACAAGGAATGATGTTTGCTAGGGTACAATGAGCAGAAGTGAGAAATTCTCTTTTTGAATCTTGGGCTAGTTCCATTACATCCTCATTAATAAGAATGTGGGTGATATCTTATGTTGTATCATAGTGGATTTCTTCTTCTAACTCACCCAAATGTTCTTTAACGGTAACCATAGCTATTGAGGCACTATTTTCCATGTTATTCGGCTCACCTACCCACACTTTCCTTGAATAATGTATTGATGGTTTAGATGGAGGATACAAAGATATTTTCTTCAAATCTATTCCATTGAAAATGACCATATCCCCTATTCGACAATCAATAGATGCTACTGTTGTGGCAATCCATGGACTTCCTAATATCAATGGATATGCATTTCACTAGTTTCTAGGTTCTAATATCAGGAAGTCTACTAGAAATTCCCATTATTCTACCACAACTGGAACATTAGTTATCACCCCTTTTGGAATAGCTACCAACTGATCAGCCAGTTGAAGGATTGTGGATGTGGACTGGATACCTGTTAGAGCTAATTTGTCCATAGTGTGGACTATCATTGCATTTATTGTTTCTCCCAAATCAACAAAAGATTAGACATTTCCACCCCTGAGATATAAACAATTATGGCAGGGTTACCAAGGTCTCCATATTTTGGGAGGAGCATTTCTCCCATTAGGAGGTCTACTACTTTCCCTTCCACCTAGATGGTTCCAGGAAAGGTTTTCTTTCTACCCTGGGTCTTAAAACAATGTATTTTGATGAATTGGTTCAATTCAAGCACATCCCTAATTGCTTGTAGGAGCAGAATTTCAATGTTCAATTGTCTAATTTCTTGTAGAAGTTCTAATTCTAGGGTAGATTGGACTTGTTTTTGTAAGACTTTTTTTCTGAGGGACGTGTTGTTTGAGTTGTTCTTCATATGGTGCTAGTTTTTCTATCTCCGGAGCAACTCCGAAGTACTTAGCAGAAATGTTTCCAGGGGCGTTCTCCAAAGCTATTCCTTTAGGAGGAACTCTAGAGTTATCCAAGGATGGTTCTTTCAACACTGTTTCGATAGTAATCTCCTCTTGAAGTTGAGTGGATGGATTTTCAAGTTCCTCATCACTGGTTATTTCAACTATAGTTAGAGGAGATGATCTTGGAAGTGCTTTCCCAGAATGCTGCTGGAGATTATTGGAATATATGGTGTTAATACCAGCTATGTTTTCTTGTTATGTCATGTAAACAGCTGCTCCTTATTTATTCTGTGGGTTCAGTATAGGTTGGGCTAGTAAAGGTGGCTGGCTAACTGGCTCATTTTGTGACTGTCCTTGTGTGTTGGGGAGTCCAGTTAGTAATGCTTGTTGTTAAGGTTGGAAATGTCGAGGTTGTCCTTGGTATTGTTGATTATAACCCTATTGAGGACCCCAATGAGGTTGCATGTTTTGTGATCCAAACTGTTGTGGCCATTGTTGATTTCCCCAAGGCTGATTTTGCCAATGTTGGTTCTACTGTTGTTGGTTTGGCCAATCCTGTGGTCCCCAAGGAGGAATATTCTAAGGCCCATGCCACACTGGATTCCATTGATTATTTCCCCAGTTTGAAGGGCCCCTATAAGAAGCCTGGTTTGGATACTGATTATAAGGAAAATTCCCAGCTTGTTTTTGTCCTACATAGTTCAACTCCTCCTCTATAATGGCGTTCTTTTTAGTCAGCCTTTTTAAGGCTAGGAGATGATCACACTAACTAGTAGGATGTTCCCTATCATAGATCTGACAGATCTCTGATTTATCTAAAGGGCATTCTCTCAATAGGTGTTTGTTCCTGCACCTAGGACAATATATGGAGAGTGGTTCATTTATTCTGTTGTGATCAGTTGCTTTAGTTTTTACCTGAATCCCATCTAATGTGGTATTCGGTTGGACTAGAATATATGTTTTAAGATTTGTAATTTCCTCTATTAACTGTCCTATTTCATTCTTCCCTTTGAAAGATTTGGGTGTTCTCACTCCATCTTGGGTTCTGGAATAGTTCCTGCAGAATTCTTCTATAGCAGATATATCCATTTTATTGATATTCCCTTTTCCCATTAGATCCAGTGCCTATTTTGATTCTTTGTCTAATCCTTTTACAAATAGGGTTCTATCCAAAGAGTGATTCACAGGGTTGCCATACCTTCTCAAAGCAAAGTTGAACCTATCCACATAGTCCTCTAAGGTTTCTTCCTCTCTTTGTTTAATTTTGAACAATTCCTCATTTGTATCACTGACTCTACAGTAATCTTTGTATTTTCCCAAAATTTATGTCTGCAGTTGTTCCCAGGAATGGATGGAGTTTTGGGACAAACCCATTAACCATCTCATAGCAGAATCTTTCAGTGTTGAGGGGAAAAGTTTGAGTTTTTGATTATCTAATCCATGATCGTAAGTCTGGCATACCACTTTGAATTCAAACAAAAATTGATCTGGATCCTCAGAAGCAAGACCTCTAAAATTTGGCAAATGTGAAGGTGAAATATTCTTCATAAGGGAATTATCTCCAACAGCCAGAACAATGGGATATGAGAAGGTTCTTGGAGCCTGATTATCCTCCTCATCATGATTATCATCCATGTCTAATACTGGTTCTTCGCTTTGAGATTCGGTGCAGGGTTTTGAGGAGTTAGTTTCTATCAAAGGATCTACCTAGAATCTTTCTTGCAATTCTTGGATATATTCAGCGAGTGAAGGACTTGGAGGATTTGAGGAATTATTGAGTTGGGGTGCAGTTTCCAAGGTAGCTTCTAGGTGCCTCTCTTTAACAAGATCTTGTGCCACCCTACTGCTTTATCCTATAGTTTGTTGCTGGGGTGTCTGTTTTATGTATCTTCATTTTGAATCCCTAGATCTAACCATATAGATTCAATTTATCCTAAAAATTGTTTAACTAAGTTTCCCTAATTAAGACAGAGGTCCCCAGCAATGGCACCAAAAATGACAAGGGTCGTTGGTCCTCGGCATTTAATCATGTTTTCATGTGTCAAATCCAGGGCTGTGTCCTTGGATATCTGCAATTAGGAATCCTATAGTTGCTAGTCCATTTAACTAATTCTGCTAATCTCATTTGCTATGGAAATTAATGCTGCTAATTTATCTGCTATGAAAGTAAATTCTGAGAATATTGAAACAAAGCTGAAACAGTAAATTACTAATATTGATCTATTCTAATCCATTCAACTGAAGCATGCATTTATCTATGAGAAAACAATAACTATCTTCCTAAGTAGAATCTGAAATAGAATAATAAATAAAATAAATACTAGCCTCTTGTCTTGATGGCGGGAGTGCGCCCTTGCTCCTCACCCTCAAGACTAAAGACTAAGGCAATAAATTAGTACAGGAATGTAATATCACAATTCTTCTTCAATCTAATCCCATCAGTATCCTTTTGTATACACAAAAGTATCTATATCAAAAATGAGATTACAACCAAGAATCTGTCTATATCTTCTGCTTCTACCTTATATATTTATATTGAATCCAGCGATGAGATATCAATTACTCTAACTATTAGTTTATCTATGAGAGAGCATCAATCTCTTATTCTATCAATTGTTTAACTGCAGAGTCTTAGTTTCAAATAGATTTTAGTGGAACAAGAGTCCCACTAAATCTGGAGTCTTAGTTTCAAATAACAACTGGGCAGCGATGCCCTGAATTATAGGTACTTAATTAGTTTGTCGAGAACTCATGCAAAATCAATAAAAAGAGGAATTAAGCTTCTAACAGTTAACTAGAGTCTTCATTTGATTACTCAAGCATTGGGTGAGTAATCCCTGGAGCACTCCAATTGCCATCGGAAGTGTTGACCAATAGTGGCACTACAACTCTGTAGTGCATTAAGGAGGGCTCCGAAGGTGTGTTCTTTTGTTTGCATCTCCAGAGATGTGCTTTTGACTTCTGTCCAGCTCAAGAGATGATTCACCCTTGGTCCTCTTATCTCAAAATCTCTCTAATCATATTGGAAAACATTGGAGATTGGCGTGGTATCCTTCATGTTAGCTCCGGAGATTATTAGGACCATCTCCAGAGATGCTCAAAATTGCCTTTGCCCGAACATCTGCACCTGTAGATTCAAAGAGAGAATTTCTGCATATTTCCATTAAATTGCTGGACATTAGTCCTTCAATCAAAAATCATGACTTTTGGTAATTCATCTCTTATTAATGTAATTAGAACAAATCTTATCAGTCTACTTTGGTGCAATTATCAGGACAACAGAATAAGAAGGATGGAAAAGAGAGGTAAAAAGATGCATTATTATGGGTGCTACCTGGCACTCATCACTAAACACCAATGAATTGTGGGCATTCTCTAGGAGACTCCCATGGAAAGACAAAGTTGTTGAAACCTTGAGATCCCTCATGGAAGAATTTTGGAAAAATAACACAAGGGTATCTCCTAATACAAGAGATGTTGTAAGAAGGAGAATTGGTTGTCGAAACCATGAGCCACATCCAAAGCATTTTTTGGATGTGACTCAAACATAATTTTTTAAGAAATTTCAAGAGATGTATCCTCAAGTCAAAATTAGTCAAAGGTATTTTGAAATGGTAAAGCATTTTTATATCAAAATAAATCACACACGCATGACTTGTTGTGTTAGAGTACCTATTGAGTTTTCTAATCATTATGATTTTATAGATATATATGTGTAGATTTGCATACTAACAATGTTTTGTAGGAGTGTGATATAAATTGTCCACCTAGATCTTCAAGAGATTTTGTATCAAGCATCTTATGCCAGAGAGCGGATAGTCAATTATTCCACAATAGCTTATGCTTAGATGGCACGTGTGATCATTGTGGTGGGTTGCAACATTTGCCTATTTTTCAACATATGGACAACACACATGCAATTGGAAATGAGCTAGTAAGTTTTGGTAAATACAAAATAGTGACATATAGTTTGAAAGATGGCAAAGAAGCAAAAAGGTGTGAATTGGTCATTGAAAATATTCCAGTGTATCAATTTATCTCTATTTTCTGAGATAATATAGTTTACGAGTATACAAGGCATACCCATAGAGCTCGATGGTTGGACTTGCAATTCAATTTATGTAAGGACATGTTTCCACTTGGTACCATCATTTCAGTTATTGGCTTTTCAGAGAACTACACACTACAGCCATAGAATGAAGCGCAATCACAGTATTACAACTCTACGTAGATTGCTATATTTGTGTAAATAACATTTATTCATGCAGAAGATAGTACAGAGGATGACATGAAGATCTTGAGGGAATATCATTTTTATATTATATTATCGTACACATTCTACAAAGTTTGTGCAAGGTTGTTTCAGATGTTCTACCGTGATTTGGCTAGCAGGAGCATATCATTTCGTCAGCATATCATATGGTCAGATAATTGTGCATCACAATTCAAGAACTCATGGATTTTCTATTGGTTGAGCAGGATGCATACAATGAATGGTGTTCAACATATGTGGAATTTTGTGAGGTCGGGCATGGAAAGGGGGAGTATGTATCAAAAGAGCATTGGGCCCACGAGAAGAGTTGAAGTACAAAGACAATGTAAAGTTGACAGATGTGAGATTTATTGTCGAATGGTGTAACACTACAATGGGTCCAGGTAATGAAGGTAAGTCTATAGTTTATAGATATTTTGGTTGGTTGATGATACTAACATTACAAAATATGAGGACTATTGTACATTGACAGGATCCAGTGAGCTACACTCTTTTAGAAGCTCTAATACAAGTTCATGGAGTATTCATACGCGGCAGATGGCATACTTTTGTTCTTCATGTACATATGAAGCTTGGTATGATTGTGAGTCAAAGGAGTGGGTCGATGATTGGTGTAAAAGAGGCCTAAGGCTGATTGACATGTATTGACCACCGACAATACTACAAATCACAGAGATTGAATCATCAATTGATTTTGACCATGTTTTAGATCTAGTTCAACCAAGTATTATCACCATTCAAATTTAATAAATTCAATATACCATCTTATTTTGTAGTTTTTCTTGTATTGTCGACTATATTTATCAAACTGAATGCAAGTATTAATGCAAGGCATGTTTATGTAGTTATTGCAGCTGAAGACAGTGAAGAAGGAATGGATTATTATTTGTCATTGTGTTGAGGCAAAAAAGAAATTAGATTCCCTTGTTTTATATGGAGAAAACATCGAGTACCCTATAGGATCAGTGGTTGTTATTGGAACATGGCTTAGAATGTACCCAATGAAGAAGTCTGATGTGTCATTGTTTGAGGACTTTGACACACATAGGAATATTCTTTATTATTCTAACCTTGTTGTGGTATCAAACGTTCATTTGATCAAATATGGAGGTAGACCATTGAACAGGACCTTGTAGAAGGTTCATGAGTCTGATCACGAGGCAATCCTTGACACAATAAAGAGTAGAGCAGACCTAGATGGTTCATTGGATTGAATTAGTTGAATGACAGAAAGGTATGTTATTTTTCTTTGATATCCTCATTTCACCTTGTATATTTTAGCTACTCATTTTAGCTAAATAGTGCAATTGCATTTGCATGCAGGATTTCAATATGATGGAGGTAGGCATAATCCTTATGAAGTTGCCTTTGGAAGGAAAGTAAGGTAGGTTTTCATGATTATTTCATGATGATATGTCCTTTATTTTATATTTCATAATGAGTTTTAATGAGTTTTAACGATGTTACTATGAGTTTTAATTCATTTTAATGATGTTACTATTTCACAATGAGTTTTAATGACAAACAATTGATAGCAGTAGTAAGGGCAGCCTTAATTGATTCCCTACAAGACATTGGATCAAGTGAGAACACCTTTATAGTACTAAATTTTCATCTACTAGAAAGGTATTATGACTAAATTTTTACATTCAGCATCTCTTGGGGCCAAATGGATGGCACCAACACATCCGGATAGATGGGTAAATACTAGGGGAGATATTGTTTTGGTGGTAAAGCCTCATGATCATTCTTGGCTATATCGAACGTAGACAATCTCTTAAGAGCCCTAAGAAAAAAAAGGTGACAAACTTTGGACCGACATTTGGTCCACCTACAAACACCTACCTCACTTTTTTTTTAAATCAATTTCATTTGCCTATGGTGGCAAGGAACACATTGTTCCAAAATGCTTTTGTTTCATGCAGTGGAAAGGTGCTAGGAATGACATTTTGCATTCCATAGCTCGTAGGGCCTGAACCAACTGCACCAACACATCAGGGTGGCTAGGTAAATGCCAAGGGAGGTTTTGTTTCATGTGTCAAGCATCCCAGTCGTTCGGGGCAGCCGGCTACCGACAAAGTCCCTTAGGATCCCTAAGACTCAAAAATTGCCAAACTATGACGGAGAAGTTCTCAGAATTTGTGGAAGCTGGGAACATTCAATTTGAACCTATAGGTGCATGTAGGTCCATCCACAATAACCTCTCTTAGTTTTGGTCAACTCCATTCTGTTTGACCATGACAAAATCAAATGCATTCTAGCAAAATGCTTCAGTTTCTTGTAGTGGAAAGGTGATAGGAGTGACATTTTGCATTTCGTAGCTCGTGTGGCCGAACTAAATGTGCCAATGCATTGGGTGGGTGGTTAAATGCCATGGGAGGTCTCATTTTGTGTGTCAAGCATCCCAAACATCAAAGTCCCTCAAATTGCCAAACTATGATGGAGCAGTTCTCAGAATTCGTGGCAGTTGGGAATGTTTTGTTTGGACCTACAAGTGTATGTGGCATTCATCCACAATAAACTCTCTTGGTTTTGGTCAACTCAAATATGTTTGATTGTGCCAAAACCAAATGCATTCTTGCAAAAAGCTTCAGTTTCATGCAATGGAAAGGTGTTAGGAGTGAGATTTTGCATGCCATAGCTCATGAGGTTGAACTAACGGCACCAATGCATTGAGGTGGGTGGGTAAATTTTAGGGGAGGTCTCATTTCATTTTCTGAGTGTCCTAATCATTCGAGGCAGTAGGCTACCGGCAAAGTCCCTTAAGATCCCTAAGTCCAAAAAACTGTCAAACTATGACAGAGAAATTCTCAAAATTTGTGGCAACTAGAAATGTTGTATTTGGACCTACAGGTGTACATGGGGTCAATCCATAATAACCTCTCTTGGTTTTGGTTAAGTTAAATCCATTTGATCATGCTGAAATCAAATACATTCTTACAAAATGCTTCAATTTCATGCAGCACAACCTTGCCAGGTGCCATATTTTTTGTTCTACTCATTGTGGGGCCAAACTGACTGCGCCAACATGTTAGGGTGGGTGGTTAAATTCCAAGGAAGGTCTTGTTTCATGCACCAGGGGTCCCAATCATTTGAGGCAGCAGGATACCGGCAAAGTCACTTAAGAACCTAAGAGCAAAAACTACCAAACTATGATGAAGCAATTCTTGGAATTCGTGGCAGCTGGGAATGTTTTGTTTGGACCTATAGGTGCACATGGGGTCCATCCACAATAATCTCTCTTAATTTTGGTCAACTCAAATCTGTTTGACCGTGCCAAAATCAAATGTATTCTTGCAAAATGCTTCAATTTCATGCATCACAACTTTGCTAGGTGCCATACTTTTTGTTCTGCTTATTGTGGGGCTGAATTGACTACACCAACGCATTGGGGTGGGTGGTTAAATGCTAAGGGAGGTCTCATTTCATGTGCCAAGCATCCCAGTCATTCGGGGCAGCAGGCTACCAATAAAGTCCCTTACGATCCTTAAGACCAAAAAACTGCCAAACTATGATGGAGCAGTTCTCATAATTCATAGCAGCTGAGAACATTTTGTTTAGACCTATAGGTGCATGTGGAGTCCATCCACAATAACCTCTCTCTATTTTGGTCAACTCCAGTCCGTCTGATCATGCCGAAATCAAATGCATTCTTAGAAAATGCTTCAATTTCATGCAGTGGAAAGGTGCTAGGAGTGAGATTTTGCATTCCATAGCTTGTGGGGCCAAACTGACTATGCCAATGCATTAGAGTGGGTGGGTAAATGCTAGGGGAGGTCTCATTTTGTGTGTCAAGTGTCCCAGTTGTTCGAGGCAGCAGGCTACCGGTAAAGTCACTTAAGATCCTAAGAACAAAAACTGTCAAACTTTGACGAAGTAGTTCTCATAATTCATGGCAGTTGGGAACATTTTGTTTGAACCTACAGGTGCATGTGGGGTCTGTCCACAATAACCTCTCTTATTTTTGGTCAACTCCAGTCTATTTGACTATGCTAAAATCAAATGCATTCTTGCAAAATGCTTCAGTTCCATGCAACACAACCTTGCTAGGAGCCATATTTTTAATTCTGCTCATCATGGGGCCAAACTGACTATGCCAACATGTCACGATGGGTGGATAAATGCAAGGGAGGTCTCATTTCATGAGTCAAGCATCTGAGTCATTTCATGCTACAAGCTACCGACAAAGTGACTTTGCCAGTAGCTTGCAGCCCAAAATGACTGAGATGCTTGACTCATGAAACAAGACCTCCCTTAGTATTTACCTACCCACCCCGATGCGTTGGTGCAATTGGTTTGGCCCCACAAGTTATGGAATGTAAAATTTCACTCCTAGCACCTTTCAACTTTGTTGGTAGCTTACAGCCTGGAAAGACTGGGACGCTTGGCACATGAAATGAGACCTCCCCCAGCATTTACCTACCCACCTCGATGCATTGGCACAGTCAGTTCAGCCCCACAAGCTGTGGAATGCAAAATCTCACTCCTAGCACCTTTCAACTTTGCTGGTGGCTTGAAGCCCAAAATGGCAGACACTTGGCACATGAAATGAGACCTCCCTAGCATTTACCTACCCACCTAGATGTGTTGCCGCTGTCGGTTCAACCCCATGACCTGTGGAATGCAAAATTTTAGTCCTAGCACCTTTCAAATTTGTCGGTAGCTTACAACCCAAAATGACTAGGATGCTTGGCACGTGAAACGAGACCTCCCCTAGCATTTACCCTCCCACCCTGACATGTTGGCACAGTCGGTTCGGCCCCATGAGCAATGGAATGCAAAATGTCACTCCTAGCACCTTTCCACTGCATGAAATTGAAGCATTTTGCAAGAATGCATTTGATTTTGGCACAGTCAAACAGACTAGAGTTGACCAAAACTAAGAGAGGTTATTGTGGACAAACCCCTCATACACCTGTAGGTCCAAATAGAACATTCCCATCTGCCATGAATTTTGAGAACTGCTCCGTCATAGTTTGGCAATTTTTTGGTCTTAGGGATCCTAAGGGACTTTGTTGATAACCTACTACCCCGAACAACTAGGATGCTTGGCACAAGAAACAAGACCTCCCCTAAAACTTTCCCTCTCACCCCAATACGTTGGTGCATTCAGTTCAGCCCAATGACGAGTAAAACAAAAAATATGACACCTAACAATGTTGTGCTACATGAAACTGAAGCATTTTACAAGAATGCATTTGATTTCGGCACAGTCAAACAGATTTGAGTTGACCAAAACTAAGAGAGGTTATTGTGGATGGACCCCACATGCACTTGTAGGTCCAAACAAAATGTTCCCAGCTACCACGAATTCTAATAACTGCTCTGTCATAGTTTGGCAGTTTTTACTCTTAGGATCTTAAGTGACTTTCCCAGTAGCCTACTGCCTCAAATGACTGGGACCCTTGGTACACAAAATGAGACCTTCCCTAGCATTTACCTACCCACCCTGACGTGTTGGCATAGTTGGTTTGGGCCCACGAGCTATGGAATGCAAAATATCACTCCTAGAACCTTTCCACTGCATGAAACTAAAGTATTTTGCAAGAATGCATTTGATTTCAGCACGGTCAAATGGACTAGATTTGACCAAAACTAAGAGATTTTATTGTGGATAGACCCCACGTATACCTATAGGTCCAAACAAAATGTTCCCAACTGCCACGAATTCTGAGAACTGCTCCGTCATAGTTTAGCAATTTTTTTCTCTTAAGGATCTTAAGTGACTTTGTCGATAGCTTGCTGCCCCGAATGACTGGGATGTTTGGCACACAAAACGAGACCTCCCCTGGCATTTACCTACCTACCCTGATGCATTTGCATAGTCAGTTTGGCCCCACGAGCTATGGAATGCAAAATGTCACTCCTAGCACCTTTCCATTGCAAGAAATTGAAGTATTTTGCAAGAATGCATTTGATTTCAGCATGGTCAAACGGACTAGATTTGACCAAAACTGAGAGAGGTTATTGTGTATGGACCCCATGTTTACATGTAGGTCCAAATGAAACATTCCTAGCTGACACAAATTTTGAGAACTACTCTGTCAAAGTTTGGCAGTTTTTGCTCTTAGGATCTTAAGTGACTTTGCCAGTAGCCTACTACCTTGAACGACTGGGACACTTGGCGCATGAAATGAGACCTCCCCTAGCATTTACCCACCCACCCTGACGTGTTGGCATAGTCATTTTAGCCCCACGAACTATGGAATGCAAAATGTCACTCCTAGCACCTTTCCACTACAAGAAACTGAAGCATTTTGCAAGAATGCATTTGATTTCAGCACGGTCAAATGTACTAGAGTTGACCAAAACCAAGAGAGCTTATTGTGGATGGACCCCACATGCACCTATAGGTCCAAATGGAACATTCCTATCTGCCATGAATTTCAAGAATTGCTCTGTCATAGTTTGGCAGTTTTTTGGTCTTAGAGATCCTAAGAGACTTTGCTGGTAACCTGCTGCCCCAAATGACCGGGACACTTGGCGCATGAAATGAGACCTCCCCTAGCATTTACCCACCCACCCTAACACATTGGCGCATTTGGTTCGGCCCCACAAGCTATGGAATACAAAATGTCACTTCAATACACATATATGGACAAAGTGTTGAAGACACATATTTCATCCATTTGCATTACAAATGATAGACAACTTACCCTTCAAAATCTTGTGCATGGAGTTTTCGAACGTCATAATCTTTTTGGCAAATTTTTTAAGGTTATGAGCATTGAAAAATAAGATTTGTTTTACATTTTGAGCACCAACCTACCTTCCTTATAGATACAAAGTCTTAACATTTTCTTCTTTGATCAAAATGTAGTTGTTTTACATATTGAAGGCATTCTTATAGAGAAAAATCAGAAATTCCTTGCCTGAATTAGCATTTTTAGCCTAGGGCTTGATAGTTTATGGTAGTGGAAAGAGTTTGGAGGCCCTCATGGTGTTGGATGTTCATCGTTTTGAGATCTTGTATGATTTAAATGATGAATTTCAATTGGGAGTTAGATCTAATTGCATAAACTAATGGCTAGGGATTTGATTTGATTCATTTGTATGAGTATAATCTAGTTTGATCATTGTACTTATGTAATAGGGCTGATATTTTGATCTTATTTGGGATGCAGGGATATGGAGATCAAGGTCTTATTGCATTCAAGGATTTGTCTGTAGGGTTGTATACAAGTTCATCACACATGATTCACATATATAGAGTCATTATTGGCAATCAATTGTTTGTATGCAAGGAATTATCTTTGACTAGACTGTCATATTCCCCTGTTGTTACTACCTATTTAATATTATCACAAAACTCATTAGGAACCCAAATTATTCACTATTTCATCTAGGGTGATCATGGCTAAAATAGGGGTTGTAATTTTACATGAATAGTAGGTTAAGAAAACCCCATACATATTATATCAAAGGGAGAATGTTACAACAGTCTTGAACACAAAAATGTAGTTATCTTGAGGCAACCATCTCCTAACACTCTTGCATCATGTTACAAAAGGGTTTAATTCATTAATTGTGTATATTCTTAGTTCTTTCTATTCTTTAATTCATTAATTGTGTCTATTCTTTGTTGTGAAGCAAATACAATTGACATGTGTAAAGAGAAATTCCACAACCTTTGCCACCATCCTCCCTATATCTACCAAATTAGGATCTTTGAAACAGCGTATGGACAACCATCAAAGCATAAAGGATATAGGAATTTTGTCACATGTTGTAATTGTAGCTGCCCTTGTAGACATGTATGCAAAGTGTGGAAGCATAGACAAGGAACGTGGACTATTTGATAGAACACATGATTTTTGGCTTTCATTATGGTTTATCTTACTACTCATTCTTGTTGTGTACTTCACTTGAATTTATCATGAATATATTTGAGGGCTTGTATTCTTCATGGTCAAGGCTTGGTTGTGGTGAATTTTGTGTAATATTAAGTCTTCTAGTTGTTTCTTCTCTTTAGGTAATATGACCTTATTACATGGTTAGATTCAAGTGGGTTCTCAAGTGTCACTTCTTTGGGCTAATTGTGTTTTACAATAGTGGTAAGGGTTTGTGAAGGTGTTTGTGAAGTTGACTGTGATGAATATTATGTAGGTTTTATTTTCAATGGTGGAAAAGGTTTTGGTTTCTCGATAAGTATTATACATTTGGACTTTATCTTATGAGCATTATGGTGAAGGTCAATGGAATTGTGTTAGTCATAGTGACAAACCCTAGAGGCTTGTGCAGTGTAATATACCTATACTCAACTTCTCTCTCTCGTGTGGAGTATAAAGTTGGAATAGAAATATAAAATGCCAATCTTGGGTTAAGAACCTCATGGTGGGATCAACCTATCCCTACACCCTTTATTAATGTGTTCGGAATGAATTTGTAGATGATGGTCAAGAAAAAAGTAGAGTGCCTTCTAAATGACTAGTTTTTGAAAAGGGAAATTGCAAGATCAAAAGTACTAATCAAACATGCAAAGCAATTAAACCAACACAAGAGAAATATTAGATTGTAAGTTGCACCAAGAGAGACCAATACCAAGATTGTGAAGGGGGAAAAACAAAGAAAACCCCCCAATGAATATGCAAGTGGCAAGAAGCCAAAAAAGCGAGATTACAAAAATATTGAGAAGCTTCAAAATGAGAGAAATGAGAAGATGAAGAAGAAGAAGAAGAAGAAGAAGATATCCGTGAAGAGAATATTATGCATAAAGACAGAAGGACACCTCTTAAATAGAGGTGAAGAATGGAGTTATATGTAACTCCCATATGCCACCTTGCATAAGGTGTGTGCCACATGTTTCCTTTTAAGGAGGAATCTACCAAAATAGATTATTCATATAGAAGGAATAAAAGAGGTTATCCGACATGTGGGGATAAAACACCAAAATTAATAAAATATAAAAATATAAAATAATCTTCACTAAGTAAAGATTAATTTCTAATACCCCCCCTTAAGCTTTACTTAGGGAGATTTACAATAAATCCATCAAAGGATGAATACATGTTACATGAATGGCATAAAAGCCTTTACAAAGAATAAGAATATAGAAGTTAAGAAAGAAGCTTGAAGAAGAGTGAAGAATCTATTTTGAGATAGAGGCAAGTCTTCAAGTAGTCTTGAGAGTAATTGTATAGATGCCTTTGTGAACCAAAGTGCTTGTAGAGATGCCTTTGAACAATTTGAATATTGAGCCAAGAGAAAGGAATTGATGATTCTTGTGGTGCCAAGATATTGAACCTGTTTCATCAAAGAAACCATAACCAAAAATGGATTTCCCATCATTGGGATCATCTCCTAAACTAAATTAGTATAATCATACAAAGAGATATAAATTGCATATTACATAACAAAAGTTCGTGGATAAAATGAATCCAAATTTAAGTCATAACGCCAAGAAGGCAAAAGTTAGCTTAGCTAACATAAGAGTGACTCAAAGTAGATAAAATAACCTTAAGTTTTAAATAAGAGTGCTAGTAAAAAATTGTAGCACAAATCATGGCTTATAGTCCAAATTATAAAATGTCAATATATAGACATAGCAATAAAAGTTCTAGGTTGCTTCTCACTACATCATTTGTTGAATTGTAAAGGGAACTTCTATCAAGTTTAATAATAATGGACTTTGAAAATTAGTCCTAAGATCATAGTGCCATCATTTGAAAATTTAATATTACAAACTTGAAAGACAGTCCTAAAGATGGTTATAAAACCCATAGTGTGTTCATAAAAAAATTTAATATCAAGACTTTGAAAATAGTCCTATAAAAATGGTATAACAACCATATTGCCCTCAACAAATTTTAAGAACTTGATCCCCAACGATCAATTCATCATAAAAAAATGTAAGTTTATACCATCAAAGTGGATGGAAATATTTTCCATGGGGCCAAAAAAGCACTTCAATGAGACTTAAAGGGCTCCCTATGCAACATTACTGCAAATGCATCTAGTGCATAAAAAAAACTCCATTGAGACTAGATGAAGCATTGGACTTCGCAAAAAATTGTATAGATGGGATAAAACCATCAAAAATGTATAGATGGGATGAAGCCTCGGCCCCTGCTGATTCACCCGACCCTGCTTGCAACCCCGCTTCCCTTCTACCCTCACTGCTGAGCAACCTCCTCAGTTCGCTTCCTTTGTCACCCCTCTGTACTCCGCCACCGGCCTCCACCACCGGTCCTCCAGCAACAGTCCTCCACCCACCTCCATAATTGGTGAATTTGCCTTTTTGATGGTTTTATCCCATCTATACATTTTTTTGCGAAGTCCAATGCTTCATCTAGTCTCAATGGAGTTTTTTTATGTGCTAGACACATTTGCAGTAATGTTGCATAGGGAGCCCTTTAAGTCTCATTGGACTGCTTTTTTGGCCCCATGGAAAATATTTCCATCCACTTTGATGGTATGCACTTACATTTTTTATGATGAACTGATCGTTGTGGATCAAGTTCTTAAAATTTGTTGAAGGCAATATGGTTGTTATACCATTTTTATAGGACTATTTTCAAAGTCTTTTGATATTAAATTTTTTTATGAAGGCACTATGGGTTTTATAACCATCTTTAGGACTATCTTTTCAAGTCCGTAATATTGAATTTTCAAATGATGGCACTATGATCTTAGGACTAATTTTCAAAGTCCATTATTATTAAACTTGATATAAGTTCCCTTTACAATTCAACAAATGATGTAGTGAGAAGCAACCTAGAAATTTTACTGCTATGTCTATATATTGACATTTTATAATTTGGACTATAAGCCATGATTTGTGCTACAATTTTTTTACTAGCACTCTTATTCAACACTTAAGGTTATTTTATCTACTTTGAATCACTCTTATGTTAGCTAAGCTAACTTTTGCCTTCTTGGCTTTATGACTCAAATTTGGATTCATTTTATTCACAAACTTTTGTTATGCAATATGCAATTTATATCTCTTTATATGATTATACTAATTTAGTTTAGGAGATGATCCCAATGATGGGAAATCCATTTTTGGTTATGGTTTCTTTGATGAAACAGGTTCAATATCTTGGCACCACAAGAATCATCAATTCCTTTCTCTTGGCTCAATATTCAAATTGTTCAAAGGCATCTCTACAAGCACTTTGGTTCACAAAGGCATCTATACAATTACTCTCAAGACTACTTGAAGACTTGCCTCTATCTCAAAATAGATTCTTCACTCTTCTTCAAGCTTCTTTCTCAACTTCTATATTCTTATTCTTTGTAAAGGCTTTTATGCCATTCATGTAACATGTATTCATCCTTTGATGGATTTATTGTAAATCTCCCCAAGTAAAGCTTAAGGGGGGTATTAGAAATTAATCTTTACTTAGTCAAGATTATTTTCTATTTTTTTATTTTATTAATTTCGGTGTTTTATCCCCACATGTCGGATAACACCTCTTTTATTCCTTCTGTATGAATAATCTATTTTGGTAGATTCCTCCTTAAGAGGAAACATGTGGCACACACCTTATGATGGGTGGCATATGGGAGTTATGTATAACTCCATTTGTCACCTCTATTTAAGAGGTGTTCTTCTCCCTTTCTGCATAATATTCTCTTCACAGATATCTTCTTCTTCTTCATCTTCTCATTTCTCTCATTGAGAAGCTTCTCAATATCTTTGTAATCTCTCTTTTTTGGCTTCTTTCCACTTGCATATTCACTAGGGATTTTTATTTGTTTTTCCCCCTTCACAATCTTGGTGTTGGTCTCTCTTGGTGCAACTTACAATCTTGTTGTACCCAATCAAAATTTTTGCTTCATTAAGGCATTTTGAGCAAGTCTAGAAAATTTTTTGTCAAAAAGTCAAAAAAGCAAAATTTCTAAAAATAGATGTCAAATTAGGTTTTCTGGGTTTCTTGAGATACTGATGCTGGCAAAATTTTCTAAAAATAGAATCTCTGATTCAGGTGTTGTGCTTGATTCTTATTGGCTAATTTTGCTTCACGATAAGCATGGTTTAGACGAAATTTGCAAAAAGGTCAAGTTTTCTCTATTGGGTCAATTCTACTTTTTCAGAAGATAAAGCATGAGCTCTGAAGTCATCAATGGAGGAAGCTCATCTACCAGAGCTCGTTTTCAAGTTTTCAACGTTGGTCGGACGACGCAGAACTAACAAACAGTTGTCGATTCAACGAAGAACACAAAATAGAGTAAGGTCAATCTGGAGTGAGGTGAAAATTTGAAAATCATCAAATTTGACTAAGTCTGGGAAATCCAAGCGCCCCTGGAGGCTAGGGCGCCCAATTGCACCAGTGTTAGAATTTGTTTTTGTGTTTTTCAAGAAAATGCGAGAAATGTCTCCGTCAGTCAGTTCCAGGGTGAATAAAAGTAGTCATTCTAGTCAACAGTTTCTAAAAAGCTGGGAATCACATCAAATATACCCAGGTTATCCAGTTCATCCTTCATCCAGCGACAGTCATCTGACAAAATCATCGAAGTCAGTAACGGGAAGTAGCTATCGGCACGTGAAACGAAGCAAACTGCAAGCAAAATTTGAAAATCATGGAAATTGACTAAGGCACAGATTTTTAGGTGCCCCTGGAGGCTAGGGGCACCCATCTTTTCCAGTGTTAGAATTTTTTTCACATTTTTTGAGAAACGTTAAAAAGTTTTCGTCAGCCCGCTTCCAGGTGGATAAAAGCAGTCAAACATAGTCAAAAGGCCTGTAAAAGTAGGAGAATCATCTCAGATATGCTCATGCTATCCAATCTACCCTCATCCTGATGCCTATCCCTGGAATCCTAAAATTGACTAAGTCTAATGTCCTGAAGCCCTGAAAATTTGACTAAGTCTAAAATCTGGTGGATCCTCAAAAATCTAGAATTTGCATGTCAAATCCCATGGATCTGAGACCTATCTCAAACATATACTTAAATATATTTTGAAATATACATCAGGCAAGACCTTCGAAATCTGGCAGAATTCAAGATTTGTGGCAGAAATTGAAAAATTCCAAAAAAAATCTAAGGCATGGAATCTCAGGGGCCCTAGGAGGCTAGGCACGCCCATCTTCTCCAGACTTAGTTTATTTTTCATTTTTTCCAGGAACGAAGAAAAGTTGCAAATCTTCAAAAATGAAAATTTAAAATCTCAAAAAATGGCTAAGGCATGAGATTCCAAGTGCCCCTGGAGGCTAGGGGCACCTGGGTTATCCAGTGTTAGAATTTTTCTTGTCACGACAGTGTTTCCTTCTAGCCATTTCCTAATCTTCATCCGGCGATAGGTTCCAAAGGTCAAATTTGCAGTTAGACGTTGTTAGATCGTCAGTCCGAGATTGGGGATGAAATTAGAATTGATAAAACTTCAAGATGCCATGATCAGTCAGCTTTTTTTAGTCAATAGTGACAGTTTACCATCTTGTTGAAGTCAGAGACATGCTATTTTGGAGTCAAAATGAGTGCAGAAGTGTCGAAAATGGAGGAAAATTGGCTAACACTTTTGCAATCTCGCGTGTTTGATGACATCATCAAAGAAGATATTTTTATCATCTCACACATGAAGCCATAGGCAGCTATAAAATAGGGATTCCTCCTATTCAAAGACATCTACTTGAATTTGCGCTTTAAAAGTTGATTTCTTCATACATAAGATTGAAGCTTTATTTCTTCACAAAAAAAGCTATTTTTTTGCCCTAAAGTTCTATGAAGACAAGCTTTTGGCCGCTTTTATTCATTATTTTTGCACGTTGCATCCAGAGGAAGGATTTTTATTTTTCTTTCCATAAAGATTCAAAGGCTCAAACGAAGTGCTTTTTTAGCATTCTTCATAGTTTTGGGATGAGGAAGCAGGGGAGCACGCTTTTTTAGGGTCCTTTTTTCTAGGGGATCATTTTTTAGAAACAGGGCCGAAGCTTTTTCAAATTTCATCGAGATGGGTCCATCCAAAATTTCATCCTCTTGAAGATTGGGAAATTTTCTTTTTTTGAGAATCTATTTTTTTGCTACTTTTTTGAGAAATCCTCCACTTTTTTAGAATCTGACAAACTGGGTTGCTTTAGAACTGAATTATCTACAAAACCCATGTGCCATCTTTTTTCGCTCATAATCTGCTTTTTAGAAGAAATCAGCAAAAAATATCAATGGATGACATCACCATAAAGCAAGAATGTAGATGAGAATGTGACTCAAAAGAAAGCAGTTTTAAATCAAATGCTTTTTGTTTTAAAGCATTTGCCTTCATCCTAAGCTCATCCATTCTATATTTAGAAAGAAATCACTTTGTATTAGTTGGAGTTTTCTTTGCTTTAAAGTGTTTGTTCATTGTAATCCTTGTCTTAGAATAGAAATAAAGCTTGCAAGTTGGCAAGTTAGTTAGGGTAAATCAAGAAGATTTTAGGGTTCCCTACTCCTTTGATTTTAGTATAAATAAGGGTAGCCTTGCCCATTGTAATGGAGCTACTTTTGTGATAGAAAATTTGTTGTGCCTATTCTAGCCTACAAATCTTGTTATTCCAAGTGTTTGTTCACTCTGTGTTCATTGTAAGGGAACGGTGTTGGAGATAACATATTTTGCTGTGCTTGTTCTAGCCTGCAAAATTGTTGTTGAAAGTGCTTGTTCACTTTGTGTAATCTGTTTCCAGTGTTTGATCGCTTGTTGTATGCCTACCTTTTGCTATAGTATTGTTGTCCTGGAGTTGTATCAAATTTGTGATGTTGGAATAGAAATCTCATGCCTGCCTTTACTCTGATATTCTATCTCATATCGTCAAGTTTTGTCATCAGATGTGTGGCTTCTGTAACTTTTATTTCAGCTTTCATCATTAAAGTACAATAAGTCTTCTGATGTAAATCTGGGAGAAATTTACTTAAGTTTTTGTGTTAAAACAATCATTCCTTGTCCACTTTTAATCCATGTGCTCTGAATTTACTTAGTAGATTAAAAGCGTCATTAGTTTAAGCCTAGTTGTAGTAGAAGTTTTAAAAAGGAAAAAACCTCTTCTACAGCGTTTAGAGTTTTATAACCTTGTGCTCGCAGCTGAGAATCAAAAAGAAGATAGGCGAAGTTTAATTTATTTATCTTTTCAGTGAACATCAGCAAATAGGAGAGCAGTTTATCTGTGCATAGTTGTCTATTTCCAACTCATATTCTAGAGGTGCGAATTGAAACAGCAACAAATCTGGTATTTCTCTTGTGTTTGTTTAATTGTTTTGCATGTTTGATTAGTACTTTTCATCCTGCAATTTCCCTTTTCAAAAACTAGTCATTTAGAAGGCACTCTACTTTTTTCCTAACCATCATCTACAAATTCATTTCGAGCACATTAATAAAGGGTGTAGGGACAGGTTGATCCCACCATGAGGTTCTTAACCTCAGAGACATGTATGCAAAGTGTGGAAGCATAGACAACGCACGTAAACTATTTGGCATGATGCCTCAAAGAAATGTCGTCACATGGAATGATATGATTACAAGTGTGATAGGCAAAATGAGATATGTGAACATAACCAAAGATGAACATAAAACAATACAATTTTACCTTCCTTTGCATAAATGAAATGCCTACACTGATCGAGTGAATTGAAATGCACCCTATTCCAATTGATTGCTCCTTGCTACTTTGAGATGTGGATTGCTCTATAATTGTCAAGCGTAAATGTGATCTCCCAAGAATGATTACGACAGCATAAGTTTACTTGAATGAGAGATGCTCAAAAATAGAGAAAGAGGCTTCTTTTTATAGACATGTGATAAATTAGATCAACGGTTGAGGATGATCAGAAAGATCAATGGTTGAGGAAGGTTGAGAATGTGCGTGAATCAAAAGAGGACAAGTGTCTTGCCCCTCTCATGCATCAAGGGAGTTAACAGAATAGATTAGGAAGTTGACTAAATAGATTGATCAGTGAACTAAATTGATTAATTAGTTGACTAAGTTGATTGATCAGTGAACTCAATTGACTAATTAGTTAACTGATTTGATTGATGAGTTAACTAATTTGATTGATGAGTCAGCTCTTTTGATTGATTGTTAACTGATTCTGACTGGAGGAATTTATGGTGGGTGAGGATAAATGGGAAATTAAATAAATAATTATTTAATTTCATGTGCACATGGGATAATTGAATTAAACATTAATTTTAATTCAATTTAGAGGAAATAGATTATTTAAATAAATATTTTTGAATTTATTTATTTAAATTGGAGGGAAATTTGAATATTTAAATAAATAATTTTGATTTTATTTATTTAAATTGGACAAATAATAATTTAATTAAATAACTTGGATTATTTAAATAATTTAGAGGAATAAATTAGATTATTTAAAAAATTAGGGATTATTTAATTAACATAGAGGAATAAATTGGATTAATTAAACAATCAGGGATTATTTAATTAACATAAAGGAATAAATTGGATTAATTAAATAATCAAGGTTATTTAATTAATGTGGAGGAATAAATTGAATTAATTAAACAAGCAGGGATTATTTAATTAATGTGGAATAATAAATTGATGTGATCAATAGATGACCTTAATTAAATAATTAAGAATTATTTAATTAATGAAGTACAACATATGAAAGCCTGATCTAGGAAACGAATCAATTTTAGGTGTCTACATTTTGCCCCTCTTTGAAATGGTGTTGCGAAGTAACATCATTTCAAAGAAGTTTAAAACATAGTGCTATGTTAGATAGAAGAATATTAATTTAGAAGAAATTGATTGGAAGAAAAATGATTGGATTGGAGATGATGATGTCCCAGTCAGGTAGAAGAAGTACCTAGTAGATTAATTAATAGGTTGAATGATGCCCCCTCGAGAGGACAGACGAATTGGAAGAATAGGGGTGCGCTAACGAAATGAATGGACATGAGAAAAATAAGGAGATAGAAGATGGATAACAACATAGAAAATAACAAATGGAGAAGATAAAAGGATAGATGATGGACAAATGATTAACAAATGATGGGGATAGAATAAATAATTGAATGGGAGAAGTTACGCTAACATGTATAATAGAGAAATAATTTATTTTGATATAGCATAAGGATATTATGCACCAAGGTATAAGAACCAGGGTGGCCATGTATCCAATGCATAAGACAGTTGACTCTACAAACAAACGGTTTGAGTTTATTACTACTAGGTATAATAGAACCTTGTCAGATAAGCGAATGGAAAATAGTCTTAGTGCGGAATAGTCTTAATACAATGAAGGTATTTGCAGAGCCTCAGATGTAAAAGACATTGATATACAAGATGCTAATCCCATCACACACAAGATAGATATTAGACCTAATATGATAATAAAATCATCCCTCAAATATAGCATACAAAAGCAATGACTATGCCCAGTTTATATTGTTGTCGCCACATACCAAGATTATACATGAATCAAGATAGCTTTGACTAAGTAGTTAGATGGGAGCAAAAGATAAATCAAAAGCAAAAATAAACAACTAATAAAACAGATAGACAACCAACATATATTCTTGCCAAAGAGGGTATTCCAGAAAGATTTGAGGTCTTATCATAGGAAAGATGTATCTGTTAAATGCTTTGGATCAAAGATGTATGGATATACCTAGATATAGGCAAATGGTATGCGATGACATATTGCTTTTTTAGGAGTAGTCTTTTTGTTTTAGATTTGATAAGCACTTTTTAACTTCCACAAGGACGCATAATTTCTTTTTGCTTGAGTTAGTCATGTCTAGGTGGTAGATGGATAGGATGGAATGCGGTAAATGGATGAAATGACAAAGATGGATTTATTATGGGTTGATATGGATGAAGGAGTGAATCATATGTGCCTAAGTACTAGATACTTCCTTCGTATTCTAGACTGCTTACATACCCTGTATCCACAGGATCAAGACACATTACGATGATGATGATGATATGTAGTTATGGGTGGTGTGATGAACGTGTCGATTGACGAGGTGTTATGAAAGTGAGGATGGACGATATGAGTGTTGATGGATGATGAAAGTGTTGGGTGATATTGTTGGTAAATGATGAGAGTGTTGATTAATGATGAGGGAAATTGTGAAGATGGCCCTTGATGTAAATGAGGATCCATTCCTAACATTAGGTTAAGGAAACTTGCCCCCATTCTAGTAAAGGGTTTTTTATTATGGAGAAAGAACTAACTATGGATGGAACCGACGGTGGATGAAACTGACTAAGGGTGAAACTAAATATGGATGAGACTGACTATGCATAGAATGCTTGACACTAACCAATTCCTAAGCCATGATAGATGGACAATTGGGAATGTGAAGGTCAACAAGTTTTATTATGGATGGATGGGTTTTATTATGGAATGAGATGGATAGATGGGAAGACCAAATAGATGGTAGTGTTGACTCCTACACATAGTGCGTGTTTGCCAATTTTTCACTATGGTACTTATCCAAGGTGTCTATTTACCAGGTTTTCACCAAAGGATGAACATTTTTTTGTTATTTAACTATTTGTTTGATTTTTTTGTTATTTTTCTATTTTTTTATTTTTATTCTTTTCTACTAGGATATTCCCAAGGATCAGGCATAGAATTTCTTGAGATGAACACTGTTGATGGGTTCATCAAGAGAATTCCTTCAAGTGTTGATGGGAGTATTCCCCTAATCCATATGTTGTTGTGATGATGAAAGGGCCCAACCAGTTGGGTTCAAACTTGCCTTTCTTTTCCATGTCCTGCGAATTTCTCTGATTTTCCTTTAGGACTAGATCACCTACTTGGAACCGCCTTTCTTTTATTTTCTTGTTGTAGCTGCGGTGTAGTCAGTTCTGGTAGACTTGAAGATGATTTAATGTTGCAAGGCATCTTTCATCTAGAAGCTCTAATTCACGTAGCCTAGATACTATGTATTCTTCTCCATCTATCAGATGTTGCAAGGAGATACAGAGTGATGGAATCTCAACTTTTATAGGTAAAACAACTTCAGTTCCATATACCAAAGCATAGGGTGTAGCTCTAGTTGGGGTTTGGATACTTGTTCTATAGGCCCAGAGGGCGGGATTAAGCTAGAGATTCCAATCACGATCGGCTTCATTGACTATCCTTTTTAGTATTTTTAGGATTGTTTTATTTGAAGCCTTAGCCTGGCCGTTGCTTTGGGGATAGTATAGCATAGAAAACTAATGTTGAATATGATATTGTGTGCATAAGGCACAGACATCTTGGTTTTTAAAAGGTTTACCATTGTCGGTTACTATAGCCATGGGGATACCATATCAGCAAATGATATAGTTCAGGATAAATTTAGCAATTTGCTTGTCGGTTATGTAGTTCATGGGAATAGCTTCCACCCACTTTGTAAAATACTCGGTGGCGGTAATTATGAATTTATGGCCATTGGAAGAGGAGGGATGTATCTTACCTACAAGGTCGAGACCCCATTGTGAAAATGGCCATGGAATGGTCACTAGTTGCAGCTCATGAGCAGGTGCATGAATCAAATCTCCATGTTGTTGGCACTGAAGACATTTCTTGGCAAACTGGTTGGCATCTTGTTCCATTGTGGGCCAGAAATATCCTATTCTGAGCAACTTTTTTGCTAGGTTGAGACTGGTGGAATGTGCTCCACAACTACCCTCGTATATATCTCTTAAAGCAGTTTTGGCTTCTTTCAAGTTTAAACATTTTAGGAGGATACCATCGAGACTCCGTCGGTACAGTGTATCTCCTAGGATAGTGAAACTGGAGGCTCAACAAATGAAGGTTTTCTTTTGGGTTGATGTTAGATCAGATGGGAGGGTGTTATTATGAAGGTATTTGTATATATCCTGACACCACGTCGATTTGGGACCAACAAGCTCATAGATGATTTCTGTTTGTGGAATATCAATAGATGGTATCAGCAATTGTTCTACCAAGAACTCACAATTATGTATGTTTGTCGGTATGTCTAGAAGAGACCCAATAGTCACCATTGAATCAACAGGCTTATTGTTAACTCTTGGGATCTGATCAAAGGAAAGACTACAAAAATATTATTTATAGTTGTCGACCATTTTCTTGTAGGGCATCAACTTGTCATCCTTAGTTTGATATTTGTCTGACTTGGCAAATAACAAGTTGAGAATTTTCGTAGACTTGAAGCTATTTAATATTCTACTAGATAGCCATTCAGAGACCTGTTAACAATGCTTCATACTCAGCTATGGTGTTGGTACATGGGAAAGCAAGCCGATATGATTTAGGGATACAATCACCTTGTGGGGTGATGAAGAGGATCCCTGTGCCAGAACCATGCTGAGTGTATGATTCGTCAAAGTATAGTTTCCACTCAAGTGGTGTAGAAAGGTTAAAGATCCCTTCATCTGGAAACTCAGATAGCATGGGGTGTGTATCTATTAATGGTACCTCAGCTAGTTGGTCTGAGATTACCTACCCTTTGATATCCTTTCGGTCCACATATTCAATGTTGAACTCAGTTAAGATCATTACCCATTTCATGAGGCATCCTATAAGAGTTGCTTTGGAAAGCAAGTATTTCAAAGGATTGACCTTGGATATGAGCTTTGTATGTTGGTTTAACATATAGTGCCATAACTTTTGGAAAGCGAACACTACTTCTAAACAGGATCTTTCCATGGGGGTATAGTTGAGCTCATATCCTTCTAGAGTGTTGTTGATGTAGTAAATGGCATGTTCTATACCTGAGTCATCGTTTTGTGCAAGAAGTGCCCCCAAGGCTGCTAATGTAGTGGAGATGTAAAGTAATAGAGGTTTCCCTGTTACTAGAGGCATCAACACTGGTGGTGAAGCAAGATAAGCTTTTAGCTGTTCAAATGCATCTTGGCGCTTACTATCCCATTTGAATGAGACATCCTTGTGGAGTAAGTGTGAGAAGGGTTGACATTTATCGGCCAATTATGAAATGAACTGCCTGATGGACTGTAGCTTTCCCTGAAGACTTCTTAGTTGTTTAAGGTTACTGGGAGGAGACATTTCAACAATAGCTTTGACCTTTGCAAGGTCTACCTCAATGCCTCATCTTGATACATTATATCCTAGTAGCTTGCTTGATGTTACACCGAAGACACACTTCTTAGGATTTAGCCTTAGTTGATATTGCTCTAGCTGATCAAATATCTGCTCTAACACTTTCAAGTGATCTTCTCTTGTAGACTTACCTAGGATGTCATCAACATAATCTTCCATAATGGTATGGAACAAATCATGAAAGATTACCATCATCGCTCTTTGGTAAGTAGCGCTAGCATTTTTTAGGCCAAAAGGCATGACCTGCCAATAGTAGTTTCCCCAAGAACATGTGAAAGTTGTTTTATCTTGGTCCTCGGTGCGATCATGATTTGGTTGTAGCCAGAAATACTATCCGTGAGGGAAAGCATTTCATGGCCCACTATTAAGTCTATGATGATGTCGATGCTGGTAATGGGAAATTATCCTTGGGACAGGCTTTATCAAGTCTTTGAAGTCTTCAGAAATGTGAATGCCCCCATTCAACTTAGAAATAGGTACCAGATTTGAAACCCACTCTATATAATCCACAGGACGTATGAATTTGACATCGAGTAGCTTCTCAAGCTCAACTTTGACCAATAGAGCAATCTATGGGTGCATCTTGCGCAATTTTTGCTTGACTGGTTTAGCTCCTGGTAAAATTGATAGATGATGGACTACTAATGCGGGATCCAATCATAGTATGTCAGCATAAGCCCATGCAAAGTTAATTTCCCTTTTCTAAAAGAACTTTGTGAAGTCCTTATGTTCCTACTGAGACAAAGAAGCTGCTAAGAAGGTAATCTTGGGGTTTTGGACAGTGCCAAGATTCATTTCCTATGATTTCTCCACCAATAAAGAAGACTTCTCCTGATATTTTGATGGTGGGGGAAGGTCAAATATTTCATCCTCGGACGCCTCAAAGAGGTTTTCACCATCGGATGCATCCTTTCTTTTTACTATTTTGAGATCCGAAGGTGCCTCAAAGAGGTTTTCACCTAAGGATTGATTTATTTTATTCTTATTTTTGTGACTGAAAGATTTGGCATTCCCACTGAAATATGTGATAGGAGAAAGATCCATGATAAAACGTGCTTTATGGTCACCTTGGGGTATACCATCTCGAAGTGCCATAAATTCTGCAAGTGCTTCATTATTCTCAAAACTGTCTAGGACAGGAGGACCTTGTTGGTCCCAATCGATTAGGTCAGGATATACAAGGGAAATAGTTTGTGTTTTGGTTGTAGAGGTAAGGGATATAGATGAGATCGTGAAGATAGAGGATTCCTAAAATAAATCAGTGAGGTGAAGGTGGGAATCATCAATGGTATCCTCCATAGATGTCTCTTTTGCGGGCCAAGCCTGAGCCACTTCGTCGAGTATAAACTGGATATCTGGGGAGTTGGATACCCCCTTTCTGAATCCCAAACCATATTTATTAAGTTTCTTCATGACAGATATGGGTTCTATAGTTCCTTTCTCATGAAGACCAAGTCCTCCTTGTCCTTTATATCTCATATTTTTTACAATTCGATGGCCATTATTGTACTTGTCCACAGGTAGGATAATTGGTTCCTTCTCATCTTGGAAAATCTAAGAGGATATATCTTTAATGTGCTCATCTTCTAGATTACGTTCATGGATGAAGACTGTTAAGGGTATAGGTTTGATGGCCTTATTTTTGCTTGCTTTCACCACAGGAGGTTTGCCATATGACTTCGGTGATAAGGGTAAGTTTCCTACACAGCAAGAGTTATGTAAGTCATACTCTCCAAACCCTACGTTCTTGTACTGAACCTTAACCTCAGGTATGTCTTTCTTAGGGGATTTGGTAGATAAGGTGGTTGGATCGATATACGAGGATGAAGGATGAGCAGTTTCATTTTTAGGTACTTGGTTGGAATTCAGGTATCTACCTTGCATGGTGCGGTAGAATTTGAAAGGATTTAGATCTCCAAGAATGGTAACTTCCGTACCATGGTAGGTAAATTTTAAACATTGGTGATAGGTTAAGGGTACGGCCTGCATGGTGTGAATCCATGGGCGACCAAGGATGATGTTGTAGGGGAGTTCAAGGTCTAGTACTTGACATCGAGTTTCCACTAAGGTTGGCCCCACTTTGATAGGTAAATGAATGACCCCTTCAAAATCCCTTTTAGTGTCATCATAAGCCTTGATTGTCATTGTTTTGGATGAATCAATAGCATCAGTAGAATATCCCAATTATTTTAACAGATTTAAAGAAAAGATATTAAGACCAGCTCCACCATCTATAAGGACTTGCTTGACTCTACATTGGTGGATGTACACTTCAATGTGTAAGGCTTCATTGTGACATGAATTTTGGAAAGGTATATCTTGTTCTGTGAAGACTAAGTGATGTGGAGAGGTGATATGTCCTATCATGGCTTTGAATTAGATAATGTCAATGTTTTCGAGTACAGTTGACTCTTTGAGGGCCTTTTTGAGGATGTCCCTATGCTCAGGCAAAGTGCGGAGGAGATCAAGAATGGATATGAGGGATGGAATTTTACCCAAGTGATCAAGTAGGTTGTACTCTGAAGTGGGTTGACTGTTTGAGGTTGCCCCATGAAGGGTAACATGACCTTGATCGGTGGTTACAGCATAGTCAAGAGCTTTCCCTTTTATGGTAAGTGTGGATACCGTACTATCGCTAAAATGACCAACAACTAAATCATATATCCCTAACAAGTTATTTACACCTTTACCTTTATTGTTGGCATTGTTTCCTTTTCCATGAGGAGGGAATGGATCATCATAAATACCAAGGTCTTTATTTGTTTTGGTGGAGCGCCATCAATGACAACTTCTCTGTGATCAATGAGATGTTGGATGAGGGTTTTCAGTTTCATACATCCTGATGTTTTGTGTCCTTTCATGCGATGGAATTCATAGTATTCGTTGTCCTTGTACCATGCAGGTTTAAAAGCTGGTTCTTCATATTGTCTTGCTTTTGGTAACATAATTAAGCCATTTTGTATCAATTTTCTAAGCACATTTTTGATGGGTTCCCCTAAGGGAGTGAATTTGTGTTTGGTTGCAAAGTCCGGTTTTGGATTGTCTCTGAAAGGGGTGGAATTGTCCTTTTACGATGTTTGGAGTGTAAGAGGTGTTTGGACTATTTGGATGTGTTTCGAATCCACAACACCATCTCTGACAATATTCTTATTTTTAGCCCAAAAGTGGGGCTTGTCATTTGATGCAAGAGTATTGTCTTTTGTCTCTTTGAAGATTTTTACCAGTCCTTTAGCGATAAGGGCCTTTTCTATGTTGGCTCCTTTTGAAATGACTTCCTCAAAAGAGCTAGCGCAGTGCATTTGTAGCTGAAAGCTAAGTTCTTGGTTCAAGTTTTGGACAAATACGTTGACTTTTTGTTTTTCAGGTATTTGCCAAGGGCATCTACTGGCCATGTTCCTCCACCGTTGCAAGAATGAGGTGAATGTTTCTCTGTTTCTTTGTTTGTTGTTACATAAGTCTATCATGGAGACTTTGTGTTCAATGTTAAATGATAAATGGTTAACAAACATCTCAGCAAGATCACTAAAGGATTTAATACCCAGATGTAATCATGCAAACCAATCCATAGCTTGTCCTCCAAGGCTTCAAGGAAAGAGGCATAAGAGATATGTATCGTCATAGGCAACCTCTAAACAAGCCATGTAGAATTCCCGTAAATGCTCTTGAGGATCGCCTTTTCCTTTGTATTTGTCAAATTTAGGTACCTCAAAGTTTTTAGGAAAAAGGAGTATTGGGATAGTGCGATCAAATGGATAAGGACAAACTTCCTCGAATGAGAAAGTCTTTTTGACATTGCCAAGTGTAAGATCAGAAATTTGTTTTTGCATTGTTTGGATTGTGAGTTCCATTCCAGATGGTGGCAGTGGTGGTGTATAATATTGATTGGTGGAAGAAGAAGGTGGTTGTTGATAGTTAGTTGGGGGTTATTGATGGTTGAATGGTGGTTGTTGGTAATTTTGGTTTGG
This sequence comes from Cunninghamia lanceolata, assembly GCA_027924645.1. Taxonomy (NCBI): domain Eukaryota; kingdom Viridiplantae; phylum Streptophyta; class Pinopsida; order Cupressales; family Cupressaceae; genus Cunninghamia; species Cunninghamia lanceolata. The sequence continues at coordinate 6,825,345 of BSBN01000252.1, read as the reverse complement.
ATGTTGGTGATAGTTGGGTGGTGGTTGTTGGTAGTTTTGATTTTGAGGTTGTTGGTAATTAGATGGTGGTTGTTGATAGGTTTGCTTTGGGGGTTGTTGATAGTTGGATGGGGGTTGTTGAAAGTTGGATGGTGGTTGTTGGTAGTTTTGGAAAGGATTAATGGGTACATTGGTTGTGGAAGCAAGAGTGTGAGACACTTGTGGAGGATTCGCACAAGTGTTGTTGGGAATATATGAAGATGTTTGTTGTAGATTAGTAGAGGTGTTGTGTGGGATAGAAGAAGATGGTTGTGGAGATGAATAAGTAGAGGGATTATTTGGGATAGAAGTTGTGATGTTTGAGGAAGGTGGCTTTTGTGATTTAAAAATGGGATTGTGTGGACTAGAAGAAGGTTGTTTTAGTGATTTAGGAGAGGGGTTGGATGGTCTTGAAGAAGACGGTGGATTGGACATATGAGATTGGTGTTGGACACCTATGTATGATGGTTGTATGAGTGGTTCAGTTGGTGTTTTGTGGAATATGTTTGTGAATGGAAGATCATCAGTTGGAAAAGAAGGTGGTAATGTGGATGTTGTGGGTAATGAAGATGGACGACCTCCACTCCCAATGGTCATGGAGGTGCTAAAGATATCCCTCTCTGGGATTTGAGAAGTATCAAAATCGTAAGGCAATTTAGATCCTTTTCGAGCAAGTAGATGGAAATAATGGTCGCGATTTGCCTCCAACATTTTACCAATTTTCTCCAAGATCGCGGGGTCTTGTAGGTCATCATCTAGTTCAGGGGATTCTTCATGTGTTTGTTGATGGAGATTTTGGGATGAAGAGGCACCTACTATATACCCTATAGGAACAAAGACATTAGAGTCCATGCCTGTGGTAAACTTTAATGCATCAGTAAGTGCTTCGGAGGTAGGTACCGCAGAATTGCCTTGCAGCAGATTTGGAATGTTTTCCATGGTTTGGTTTGGTTTTGATCGAGTGGTAGGCATGTGATTTGGGTGAATGATTGGCATGGTTAAAAGTTATTAAATCTAGATGAATAGATTTTGGCTTTTTGATTATCTACCTCGAAATAGACTAATGACTTTGAAGGGAGACAAGATAAGGCTATAGTGAATTTGGCTATTCTTAAAAGGAGATCCCCTTTTGAAGGTAGGTTCGTTCACTAGTTGGTGTGATACTAATTGGTTCAGAAGACAAATTAGGTGATTGTATGATCTAGATTTTAGGATGCAATAACCAAGTCAAAGGAATGATGTGATGTCTTTGGGAAATGATGGGTAGATGAAGATGGAATGAGGTTGTTTGTTTTTGGGTTTTTTATTTTTTTGGATTTCTTTTGGATTTTGAATTTTTTGACAAAAATGAGGATGTGAAAGGGGAAATTTTACGCTATGTTTTTGGATTTTTTTTTTTTAATTTTTTGACAAGGAAAAGGAAAGTTCTAAACCACTATGTTTTGGGGATTTTTTTGATTTTTTGACAAGGAAAAAGCAAGGAAGGGATAGGTTACACTATGTTTTTGGATTTTGATTTTTTTTGGCAAGGAAAATGCGAGGAAGGGAAAGGTTACACTATGTTTTTGGGATTTTGATTTGTTTTTGACAAGGAAAAAGTGAGGAAGGAATTAGAATGATGTTGATTGGATGACAAGGATGATGTGGAATGACAAGGATAATTAGGGATTCAATTAGGATGAAGGTGACTAGGATATGAAGACTTGGAATGAATGGATGAATTTGAATGTTTAGGGTGATGACTAAGCAAGCACACACATCAATCAGAGAAGACACGTGGCAATCAAATTGGTTGTTTTTGGTGACTCTTGACAAGTTTTGAAAACACATGTAAACATGCACTATCCTAGGCTAGGAAAGGACAATATTTGTTGAATTCCCACTTGGATTGCTCTAGCCGCACTTATTCAAAGTAGATAACTTAGAAGCTTGGTGGCACTAGCTCCTCCTTACATGGCACTCACTTCTTGGGCACACCAAGATTTGAATTCCTAAAGACCCGAAGATCTCAAGAAATTTGTTATCTCTACTTTAAACTGCAAGAATGTGGGACAGCTTCAGAGGTCTATATTCTGACCTCCTGCGCTACCAAATAGAAGGATTTTGGCTACTACACAAGGTTTCTAGTAAGGGCATTCGTTCAGGTGGCCATACATGTGGCGATTTGCTCCGATTAGGAGGCCTCCCAGCCTGCAAAGGTTACGCTCTACATTTTTTCACACACCACAAGGATACTAAGGGAGACATTCGTCAGTATGACATAATAGCATGTGTTGCTTATGACTTTCATCACAAACATGTTATTTATATAGCGGTTTGAATGAGCTTGGCTTTAGCTTGTTACCGCTTGGGTCGTTCCTACCTTTTGAAGCAGGGTGGCAGGCCCTCTAGAGATAATAACAATTTCTCTTACACCCCAGATCCATTGGATAGGTAGGGGGAGAGGATACTCTTGTTGTTAAATCGGGTTACAAACACTCACAGCAAGCAAACAAAAAAGGAAAACAAACACGGACCATGCAAGGTTTATTTTAAACACCAAGCCCAAATATGCCTAACTTAGTGAAAAACAAGATTTAGACTTCAACTGATAGAACCTGCAAGAAACATGTTAGTAGTTTTTCCTCCATTCTTTGACAAAATGATTTGATAAGCTGCAATGACAAGAAGAAATACGAACTTGCAAGCCAAAGAGGATTAAGTCAAAATATGCAGTCTATTAAAAATATGAAATAAATAGTCTGATATAGAAAAAAGGACTGCATAAACAGAAAATTTGGGAAATTCTAAGCAATTTAAAAAAATCATTGAAATCTGATAAGTTATGCTCAAGATATGCTCAATTGAAGTTTGAAATGCAATGTTGACTTTGACCCAAAAAACTTGATAAAACAATACCATTACCTAATGAAACCTATACCATTGCAAAGTTCTCAGAGTCAGCTTTCCAACAACTATAAATTTGCAAAAATCCAACCTATTCCAAGAAAGTTATGCAAAAACGAAAAAAAGACCCCTTCTAAGACACGTGGAAGGTAAAAAAACAAGCTCCTTGGTTAATTAACCACTAATAGTTTGCAAAAAAGATAGTCACATGGATAGTTTGGCTACTAGTGGTCAAGTTTGCTGCTAAGGGTCTAAACAAGCCCCTGGTCCTCCATATGACCAGGGGCTGAGCTCCTCAAAAAAAAGTTAAAAAAAGTGTAAAAGTTAAAAAATTAAAAGTTTAACCTAAAATTTAATTGAAAACTAGGGTTCATGTGTTTTTTGTTTTTTTGGTTATTTATTTATTTGATTTTTAAATTTTTTGATTGAGTGTTATACTTTTTTAATCTTACTGTATGTGTGAATATTTTATTAGGGTTCTCAGGGGAATGAGCGTAGGATTACAGAGGTCAGAGGACCGGCTAAGACAGGGGATGGGAGGGCATGCAGGGGCAGATCGATAGAGGTGGGAGTTAGGGTAGAAGGGGAGGGCAGTGGGAAGCGCAGGGGTGACTCAGCAGCGACGAAGTGGCATGAGGAGAGTTTGGGAGGGCGGCTAAGGGGAGTTTGGGTGGGGTAAGGAGTGGATGGGCGACGGGAAGAGGTGGTTGAGGGATTGGGAAGAACAAAGAGTAAGTGGGGGATGGGGGAAATGGGAGGCGGCTAAGCAAAGTGTACATAGGGGGATGGGGTAGCAGAGGTGGGGACGAGGCAGGCAGTTGGGCGGGGGGATAAGCAGTTGTTAAGCGGCGTAGGGGGGGTTTAGTACAGGGTAGGGGAAGGGGATCAGGGTAGGGTAAGGGGTGGGTAAAGTGCAGGGGACGAGGGATGGGGTAGATAGGGTTGTAGGGTGCGCAGGGGAGGGTAGCAGATAGGATGGGTGGTGATTGGGAGGGGTGCGCTGGGGTAGTGGGATGTGGGGTGGGGTCTGTGCAAGGGGGTTGAAGCCCCTGCCAAAAAACTTTAATTTTTTTGTTTAAATTTTTTTAATATTTGTTTTAGATTTTTTTTTGTTTCTTGTGTTTTGCTTAAGACAGAAAAAATAAAATCTTTAAAAAAAACTGTATATTTTTTTTTGCTTTCACTGTATTTTTTTTGTTTTTGGTTTCTGGTTTATGTTTTTTTGTGTTTTTTTTTTGTTTTTGATTGTAAAATTTGTATGCTTTGAAAATAAAAAATAACTAATTTTTTTTTTTTTACTTTTATTTTTTTTTAAGGCTAATTTTAGTAAACTAGGTCAAAAAGTTAAAAAAATAATCAAAATTTTTCCAATAACGAAAACTTGGGGTATTATATGTTATTTTTTACCTACGAGGCCTCTCAAACTCAACGGTGAGGTCCGTTTGAGCGAAGAAAGCCATTTGTGAAAGTTGAGTCCCAGAATATTTGTCCAAAAACACTTGAATCTGCAACAACAAAACTCTAACAAATGCTCACAAACAAAAGGGATTAGATCATTGGGTGTGCCAAATGTGATAGGCAAAATCAAATATGCAAACATAAACCAAAGATAAACATAAAACAATACAATTTTACCTTCCTTTGCATAAATGAAATGCCTACACTGATCGAGCAAATTGAAATGAACCCTATTCCAATTGATTGCTCCTTGCTACTTTGAGATGTGGATTGCTCTATAATTGTCAAGCATAAATGTGATCTCCCAAGAATGATTACGACAGCATAAGTTTACTTGAACGAGAGATGGTCAAAAATGGAGAAAGAGGCTTCTTTTTATAGACATGTGAGAAATTAGATCAACGGTTGAGGAAGGTTGAGAATGTGTGTGAATCAGAAGAGGACAAGTGTCCTACCCCTCTCATGCATCAAGGGAGTTAACAGAATAGATTAGGAAGTTGACTGAATAGATTAATCAGTGAACTAAATTGATTGATTAGTTGACTGAGTTGATTGATCAGTGAACTCAATTGACTAATTAGTTAACTGATTGGATTGATGAGTTAACTAATTTGATTGATGAGTCAGCACTTTTGATTGACTATTAACTAATTCTGATTGGAGGAATTTATGGGGGGTGAGGATAAATGGGAAATTAAATAAATAATTATTTAATTTCATGTGCACATGGGATAATTGAATTAAATATTAATTTTAATTCAATTTGGAGGAAACAGATTATTTAAATAAATATTTTTGAATTTATTTATTTAAATTGGAGGGAAATTTGAATATTTAAATAAATAATTTTTATTTTATTTATTTAAATTGGACAAATAATGATTTAATTAAATAACTTGGATTATTTAATTAATTTAGAGGAATAAATTGGATTAATTAAACAATAAGGATTATTTAATTACCATAGAGGAATAAATTGGATTAATTAAACAATCATGGATTATTTAATTAACATAGAGGAATAAATTGGATTAATTAAATAATCAGGGATTATTTAATTAATGTGGAAGAATAAATTGATGTGATCAACAAATGAATTTAATCAAATAATTAAGAATTATTTAATTAATGAAGTATGACATATGAAAGCCTGATCTAGGAAACAGGTCAATTTTACGTCTCTACAGCAAGATATGAAAAATGGATTTTTATAAGGCTTTAGAAACTTTCAAGGAAATGCAATTGGCGGGTGTAAAGACAAATTCCACAACCTTAGCCAACATCCTCCCTTCATATGCCAAAATAGGATCTTTGGAACATGGTATGGACATCCATCAAAGCATAAAGGATATGAGAATTTTGTCAGATCTTGTAGTTGCAACTACCCTAGTAGACATGTATGCAAAGTGTGGAAGCATAGACAAGGTATGTGAAATGTTTGACATGATGCCTCAATGAAATGTCGTCACATGGAATGCAATGATTGCAAGATATGAAAAAATGGATTTTTTGATAAGGCTTTAGAAACTTTCAAGCAAATGCAATTGGCGGGTGTAAAGACAAATTCCACAACCTTAGCCAACATCCTCCCTTCATATGCCAAAATGGTATCTTTGGAACATGGTATGGACATCCATCAAAGCATAAAGGATATGGGAATTTTGTTAGATCTTGTAGTTGCAACTATCCTAGTTGACATGTATGCAAAGTGTGGAAGCATAGACAAGGTAAGTGAATTGTTTGACATGATGCCTCAATGAAACTCCATTTCATGGAATGCAATGATTGCAAGATATGCAAAAAAATAGATTTTTTGATAAGGTTTTATAAACTTTCAAGAAAATACAATTGGCGGGTGTAAAGCCAAATTCCACAACCTTAGCCAGTATCCTCCTTGCCTATGCCAAAATGGACATCCATCAAAGGATAAAAGATATGGGAATTTTGTTAGATGTTGTAGTTGCAACTGCCCTCGGAGACATGTATGCAAAGTGTCAAAGCATAGACAAGGCACGTGAACTATTTCGCATGATGCCTCAAAGAAATGTCGCCTCATGGAATGCAATGATTGAAAGATATGAACAAAATGGATTTTTTGATAAGGCTTTAGAAACTTTCAAGCAAATGTAATTGGCAGGTGTAAATCCAAATTCCAAAACTTTAGAAATGGTATCTTTGGAACACGGTATAAACATCCATCAAAGCATAAAGGATATAAGAATTTTGTCAAATGTTGTAGTTGCAACTACCCTACGAGATATGTATGCAAAGTGTGGAAGCATATACAAGGAACGTGAACTGTTTGACATGATGCCTCAAAGAAATATTGTCTCATGGAATGCAATGATTGCAAGATATGCACAAAATGGATTTTTCATAAGGCTTTAGAAACTTTCAAGCAAATGCACAAAAGAAACTTTCAACCAAATGCAATTGGCACGTTTAAAACCAAATTGTACAACATTATCCAACATCCTCCTTGCCTATGCCAAAATGGGATCAGGGGAACATGGTGTTGACAACCATCAAAGCATAAAGGATATAGGAATTTGGTCACATATTGCATTTCCAGTTTCCCTTGTAGACATGTATGGAAAGTGTGGAAGCATAGACAAGGCACATGAACTCTTTGACATGATGCGTCAAATAAATGCACATTCTCATGGAATGCAATGATTGCAAGATATGCACAAAATGGAATATTTGAAAACGATTTATAAACTTTCAAGAAAATGCAATTGGTACGTGTAAAACCAAATTCCTATAATGAAAATTGATCATATTAAATATTTAATATAAACTGTCATATACATAATGTCATGTACATAACATCTAGTCTATATATAAAGCCATATAGGAATGTCCAAACAAAGCCATATAGGCATATACAAAAATATACATTAGTAACATACAAAAGTATGGATACAAAGCCATATAGGCATACAAAAAATATCCCAAAATCTAGTTTCCTATGGACTTTCATCAAATAATTGGTGGCCCTTACTTGGCCGTGAAGATGGAGAGCCAATCAGTGACTCATCCTCTCTCTCACATCGAGTATACCTCCTCGACAAAGCTTTTTGCAGCTCCACCTGTTAATACAATCAAACAATATGCACATTAATATAGAAAATATGAAATATATAACATCACATATGTAATCGATCACTTACTGGTACATGATGATCACTCTCAATCATATTTTCTCTCTTCGTCCGTAGTTGGACGGGTTGGAGTTTTGACCTTCTGTGAGAAGCATCAAGAAGCAAAATTGACTAAACATAAATATCATTTATGTACATCAAATGACATGAGATAAAACAAGAAATACCAAATGACATTTTCATGTTATTGGCTCATACCTCAGTCAAAGGATTTGAAGACAACATGGCTACAGCAATGCCTACCTGCGCTGACTCACAAAGATCAGGAGTCTCCATATTCAGCATATGAAAATAGAGTTCAAGGTTATTCGACCAAAATAGATACATAACATTATTTAAATGCATAATGATTACAAATGGTTAAATTTACCTCTGTATAAGTGGTTTTGCATCCAGGGGACCAAGGAAACCGTGGAGGTGCAAGTGAAGCTCTCTATTGAAATCATCAAATTGTCACTAAATAATATTACCATTGATATATGTACAATATTTATGATCATGTGATAAATTACATACCTACTGACTTGACCTCCTCTCATAACCTGCCAATGGATGGCTAACAAAGGCAAGATGAAGACTCTAAACCTGGAATTTAATTGCCCAGACAATTACATACATTAATTTTGACTTATAATATAGATTAGTCATATAAAATTAATTACAAATTTCAAATAAGAATATATTAAATCAAGATGAAACTTGTAAAAAATTACCTAAGATTCAATACCAAATGTACGTTGTAAGACATCATCTATTAGAACAATATCATCCAATATCGATGTGTCCATAATTGGATGTTGCCCCTACATTGCAGCATCCTACCGAGAGTCCTGTCGCGAGTTTTGCATCCAATAATTGCACGGGTTCCCACATGAACTGCACAAATGTGGGGACAAATGACACATTCTTCTCTCACCCTCATCAACCTGGGCGAGATCATTGTCATGTTGTGCTAGAGACTGTGTGAGAGCACTCAATGAATGTAGTGTCTCCACCTCAAAACTCTCCTTCAAAGTTGAAGGGAGTGGCACATGTTCCAGCCTCAACAGGGGTCTAGGTACATGGTTTTGGTCTCATTGAGCCCCTTGTCTATCTTTGGCAGAGCCACCACCTCTGCCCTAGAACTCTCAAATGTCAAAATAATTAGGAATCTTCTTGAGGATGAACTCGCAATGGAGTTTCCTCATTGTGGCACCTCATTGTTGTTGCATGGATGCTCGTCAAACACCATGTACCATCTATCCCAAAAATTTTGGGATATATCTTGATTCCTACACCAATGAATAGGGAAGCATTTGCAAGTCTCTTCTAATCTTTGGCTAGTTTTAGGATTAATAAAGTGTGAAAATAATGCAGATTTTGTAATTTTTTATTCTTCACTTGTTCATAAGACAATTTGTCAGCATAGTATTGCTGACACCTCTCCCCATAGTAATGAAATTCAGTGATTTATTTTGTCACCAATTCAGTGTGAGAAACAATCATCTCTAATGACTTCACAAGCTCTCTCCTACAATCGGTGCTTGCACTTGGATTGTTTAACATTTCAATTAGGGTTTGAAGATGTTTTTTATTTTCTTCTATTTGCCCTAAATAGTTTTCTTGAGTATCTCTTCCATGGTGAGGACGTGAAGGTGAGGGGTTTTAAGGGTTTTGAGGGTTTTGAGGGTTTTGGGGGTTGTTTTGACCCTCCTCAGCGGGATTTGTGTTTTATCCTGCCTCATTAACTATAAATTCAATACAAAAAACTAATCAAACATTACAAAAGTCAAAAATTCTTTTCAAACTCACAAAAATTAATCAAACCCTACCTTCTTTGGCTGCTAGACCCTCTACATTTGCTTCACGACATCTTCGGGAGTGGGTTTGGCAAGGTGGCATCATGAAAATGTTGATCTCTCTTTGTACTTGCTTGATTTGGCCTTCCTTGAATGCGCTCGTGCTATGTCACTGGTTTTTTCTCTCCAAACTCTATTTTCGGCCACAGGTATGAGGAAATGTCTATTTTTTTACTTTTATGTAGAGAAAAATGTGAGCGTGTTATAACGCGCTCACATTTTTCTCTGCATGGGACCAAAAAGTCATGTGGCAACTTTTTGCTCCCACAACTCCATGCATACACCCCCAAATTCTTCTCTACTCATGGTTTCACAAATGCAGGTTGACCATCCTGTTCACATACACCTTTTAGTTTCCTATTATCTTTAGGCTGCTCTCCATCCCCACCAAATTGTGAACCAACTCTATGATGAGTTGTCTCCACACAAGTTGAAGTTTTTTAAATTGAGGAGGCCTAGGAGGTTCCTTTCTCTCTTTTTCCTGATTCTTTATGCACAGAAGAAGAACCAACGTGCTCTCAAAATTTCCCCTTAAGCCACCTCTCGGTCTTCTCCAAAACAAAGAATGACTGGACCTTAATATCAGGATAATAGTTCTTGCACATGAAACAACTAGGTCTGGTACAACAGGTGGGAAACCCCCAACACGAGCTAACCCGCTTGTTAGGATTTTCTCGGCTATAAGTGACTTGGGGTTTTACTGTAATCGAGACCAAAAATCCTCTAAATCTATATTTCTTAGCTAGGTATCCTTCACCTTAGCTAAACCAGTCTCAATAATTGAAGCCATAGGGGAACCCTGATATTTGTACCTCATCTTTAATTATTTGAGAAACTAATAAACAAAGCTTTTGTAACTGCTAAGGGTGCCAAATAAATCTTGAGAACATTTGGGGTAAACAAACAATCTAGACTCATGAAAAATAATTGTTCTTCCCACCCAACTGACTTAAAGAATTCAAATTTATCACTATAAGAAATGGACAAGAAGGAGCACCAATTAGCTAACCTGGTTGTGAAAGCTCGTGTTCAACACATGTAGAAGATGCAGTCTAGAGATCCTTTGAAGTACACCAGTGAAAATGTAGAATAAGGTATCTATGAGGGTTGCAAACCTAATAAAATGTTTCCATAAATTTCATTGATTTTAGCGGTGTGTACTGTTGTATGATTCATAAATGAGCTGCGTGAATTCCCTTTCAAAAAATGTGTAATTACGCTTCTCATGACATTCCTTATTTATTACGAAAGGACAAATGTCACATCCATCACGCATGTCAATAAATGGAAAATTGGCGCCTCAAAATTTGACGAATGTAAGCTTACAATTTATATCGATGCACTTATAATATTCTAATAATTTTTTATCGTTAGATGATCACAGATCGATGACATTTAAGTTCTATTTCAGGCCTGTAACCAAAAAATTTGGATAAAATACAAAAGATAAAACAAATAAAATGCATTACCTTTTTTCCCCAAACTCTTCGAATACCTCAAATTGATGCATACATGATTGATCGCTTGAATGATCGGATGTTGGTTGCTCACAGTCACAGCATAACTTTGATAGGAGATGATAGAGAAAGGTTGTGAAGATAACTCGACAGAATAAAGATACTTGGAAAAACTTTTTTTTTTCAAATGGCTTGTGAGAGGCCATATTTATAGGCAAGGCTGACTGGGGTTTTGATGTGGAAGAAAGAAGATGTGATAAGATTTGATAAGATTTATTTTTTGAAAAAAGAGGAAATAAAACAAGATAAGATAGAAAAAAGATAGAAAGATTGGCTTTTAGTTTTAAATCCTCAAAAAGGAAATAAATCTTCGAAAAAGATGGGAGGATAATAGATGAAAAATCTAATTAAATTAATTAATTAGATACACATGAGTTTTAATTTGGAAAGAAAGCAAGAGGATTTTATTATGATTTTATTAATTAAATAAATATTTAATTTATTTAATTAGTTTGGATTATGGTGAGAGATGATGTGGAAAGATGATTAAATAACTAAAAATTTATTTAATTATAGGAAAATAGATAAATGACTAATTAAACAATTAAAAATAATTATTTAATTAGAGCGGATAAATGGACATGAATAATTAAATAAATAAAAATTTATTTAATTATAGAAGAATGGATTATGGGATTGAAAGATAAGATGGGTTGTTAATGAAGATAAGATTCCTTTCCAAGTTAGAATGTTTTTCTATTTCGAGATTTTAAGTGATGAGGATAGTTGATTTTTATAATTTATTAAATCTTTCCCATGATTTGATTTTTGATTTCTTGCTATTTTTAAGGACACTTGCACGTTTACAGGAAAATAGAACGTGGGAAAAATATATAATAAATTAAATAATTGAATTTATTTAATTTATTATATAAATGAGAGAGCATTGGAGGAAATAAAATATAAATAAAATTTATTTAATTTATTTGCATGGTAGGGAAAATAAATAAAATATGGATTTTATTTATTTTTTAGAAGAAAGATGAGGTAATTAAACAATTTAAAATTATTTAATTATTTATGGAAAATAGAAGAATAAAGGAAATTAATTAAATAAACAAAATTTATTTAATTAATTATGGAGATATAGAAGAAAATGAGATTTTTTTATTACAAGTGTGTTAGACAAAATTAATGTATCCAGTGCCAAAATGCAATAAATGTATAAATGTTAAAATGGGTCAATTTTGGGTGTCTACATTTTGCCCCTCTTTGAGATGATGTTCGAGATAATGAAATTTGTGTCAAGTAACATCATTTCAAAGAAGCTAAGGTATGGATAAAGGAAAAGGGGTGGATGATAGAAAGATAGGATGAGGATGGAATTATAGGATGAGGATGTCCCCTCGAGAGGATAGGCGGGTTGGATAAACATGAGTAGGCTCTCAAAATAAAATGGATTGGTCTAAAAAGATTAGGGAAGGGATAGAAGAAAGGATGATGTGTTATGCTGCAATGAAAGTGAGCAACAATGATGTTTGATATAACACTAGATGTTATGCACTAGGGTATGAGGACCAAGGTGACGATGTGTCTCGTGCCCCGGCATAATAAAACCTTTTCGAGACGTATTAGGAAGAAAACTTAGAGCATTAAAGTCCTAATGCACAAAAGGTATGATGTGACCTTAGATGCAAAGGATAATGCAAGAAGCTATTCCAACATACACAAGATATGAATATTAGCTAGAAATGATATTGATTTGATACAAATGCAAGATAAAAAGATAACACACACAAGCAAGCAAGAAAGCGTGCACAAATGATTCAAAAACAAGCAAGGTATTGCCCATGTCAAGCTGTAAACCAATAATTAATTGTTTGATTAATGATAATAAAAGTGTTGTCATGGCAGGGAACGATATATCCCTAGATCAACACAAGGATGTGGGAATGATATATCCCATTGATGATGATGATGATGATGATTGATTTGGTTTATGAAAAGATTAGGATCAAGACCATTGATGTGATTGGATAATTTGACAAGATTGATTAACTTGGTTGGTATGGTTTTAAGGATTGATTTGCATTGGAGTTTATTGATGATGAGATTGATTGGAAGAAGTCATGGATTAATGATTTGAGGAATTGATGATTGATTGGATTTTAGGTGTGGAAGATAGATGATAGAACAAATGAGATGGATAAAGATGATGATTGGTGAAGATTGCAAGAAGGATGAAAGATGGAAATGGGCTATCGCTTATGCCTAAATCTAGGTACTTCCTTCGTATCCTAGATTGCCTACATACCCTGTATCCATGAGATCAAGGCACTTAATGATAGAGATGAGATGTAGTTCTAATTTGTGTTTTATTGATGGTGATGATGAGGATGGATTGATTGGGTTATGGATTGATTGGGAGATTGGCTTGATTTGATTTGATGATTTGATTGGATTTGATAGGTTTGATTAGATTTATTGTGATTGGATTGATGTGATGGATTGATTTTATTGCTTGGATCTTTTTTTTTTGTTGAATATTTGATTTTTTTGTATTTCTGAAATATTTGATATTTTTGTGTTTTTGGAATATATTTTAATTTTTTTGGGGGGTTTTGGGAATATTTGGATTTCTTTTGGATTTTTGGGAATATTTGGATTTTTTTGGATTTTTTCAGGACTTTTTGTGATTTTTATTATATTTTTTGAAAAGATTTTGGGATGGCATTCGATAAAAATTTGAGTAGCCTTTGTGCTAGATACCAATGACAAGGGGAGAAAACCAAGTCTAGGTGCAAGGATGGATGTAGGATGGATAGATAAACAAATAGGCAATAGTGGAGTGGAAAGGATGTCCACGTAAGAGAAAGGATGTGATCTCAAAAGGCTATGTCACATAGGAAAAACATGCCCCATTCTAGATAGTATGCTTAGGTTTTTTCATGGCAACACTTATAACGATAGGACTTATGGAAAGATGGCTAATGACAAGAGGATGAGACAAGGTGCCCCCAAGTGTAGGTGACATAGAAGATTAACTTACACATGATGCCTATTTGCCAGGTTTTCATCATGGTACTTATCCAAGGCACCTGTTTACCAGGTTTTCACCGTTGGACGAAGGGATTTCTCTTTACTTTTTTCAATTTTTTTTTACTTTTTGACTTTTGAATACTTCGATGGGATAGGTGGATATGGATGAGAGGGACTCAAGTGTCTAGCTCCATGAAAAGTGATAGTCCCATTAAAAAGTGATGTCATCGCATGGACCATGTTAAGGTCATTATGCTCATAGATGTTGGTAGGGGATTGCATGAAAGTGAGATGGATTAGGTAGATAGTGAATTATGATATGGATTATGGATGGATTATGATGGGGATTATATAGGACTTATGTAAGAGGATGGGTGAAAGGTTTATGCAAAAGCATGGACCATAGGAAGGTGATGAAGAAGATATGTAGGATAATGAATGAAAGGTGGGGAGATGGAGGTATGTGGAAGTGTCGTGGGATGGAAGGGAACCATGACCAATGGTTGCACACACCGTGATACACATTGAATCTTTTGATGGGAAGGTGGTGTAGAAAGCAATGGAGATGTTTGCTTAGGAGATGGGTGATGTAAGCATTTAGGGACCCACATAGACTTAGTATTTTTATGACTTTTCTTTTTCTTGTGGGATGGAGGGTTTTGAGACTTTTTGATGAAGTGGATTTTGTCAGATTATGGAATGGAAGTGGATGGATGGGATTCTTGAGAGGAGGATGCTTCATTTGATTTGCTTGTTCTTTGCGTAAGGACCCATACCATTTTAGTTTTGGCCTTTCCTTGTGGAAGTATGGGTTTGGATATATGCAGCTTTTGTGCATATTTTGAGGTAATTACTTGTTGCTTTGGGACCCACACCTTTTTTATTTTTGCTTTGAGGTGTGTGGGTGTATGCAGCATTTGAGATGGATTTTTCTTTGATTATTGGCTTTTGTGTCCTAAGGCATGAGGACCCTTAGGATTTTTTTCTTTATAGGTAGAGGCATCCAAATTTTTGCTTTTGAATCCCATGGGTACGGTGGAAGGAGAGGAAGCTTCATGTTTAGACAATATGTGCATTTGTTGGTCATGATTGGGATTTTTAGAAGATTTATGGATGGATGGATAAGGTGTTGGAAGTAGTGGAGGTAGATTCGATGGAGGGATGTTAGGAGTTGGAAGTAACAGAGGCAAAGTGGATGGTGGAAGATGTATGATCACATGCTTTTGACATTTGTAAGATGATGGAGGTGGAATGGCAACATATGTTTTGGGTGTATGATGGGATTGGTGATGGAAAGTGGTGGACTTAGGGTGCATGGAGGAATTACCAACATCTTTATATTGTTGTCCTTGGGGTGTGTATCCAAGGCCATATGAGCATTGAGCGACCTTGACATGGATTGGCTCCAAAATACCCTATTCAAGAAGGCCTAAGCATTTACCTTGTTAGTTCATGTTTTGGAGGATGCGATGGACAATGGGACTAGGTGTAGGTAGAACACTAGATATGAGTTCTTTATTGGATGAAGAAGGTGAAGTGGAAGATAATGGCTGTTGTGTTCCTAGGGAGGAGCATTTGTGAAGGAAAGTGCATAGACAAATAGGATGTGATGGCTCTGAAATGGAGTTAATGGTGGATGCGGATGGAGGATCATTAGGATCTTGATTATCATTATGTTCACTAAGATCCAAGATATTTGTTTGATCTTTTATGCTTTCTTGGGAGGCACATGTCTCATAATGAGAAGTGGAAGTTGTCTCATTAGGGTTAGATGGAGGAGAGATAGGAGCAATTTGGATATCTTGCTCATGGATGGGTATGGGATTATGGATAAGATCAAGGTTCTCATGGATAGCTTTTTTATAGGTGATATCATCTTGATTATGGAAAAGGTAAATGTTATGGATGGGTAGCATGGAAAGGATTTGATCTTGATTTGAGTGAAGGCTTGATATTTCCACTTGCTTGGGATTAGGCTCTTGATATAACTGTTGTGGTTTTATGGAAGTGGAAATGGGAGGCTCTTGGATGAGTTTAATGGGTTCTTGATATTCATCCATAAGAGAGTATGATGGACTTTGACTTGGGCTCATGATAGGAGAATCTTCAATTGGCTCAATAGCTTGTGGGTCACATGATGGGGTTAGAGGAATAAGCATGGCATTTGAAGGCTTGTTGCTAGGTGCTAAGATAGGTGTTTGACATGGGGATAAATTGTTCCTAGCTAGTAGCCAATGGATCACATCCTTTGCAAGGGTAAGGGTGGATGAACAATATAGGGGATGAACAATAAGAGTAGATGGAGTGGTAGTTTTAGGATTAGGACTTGGTGGATGGCTTAGATTGGGATTAGGATTGGATAGGTGGGTGATGGGATTAGGGAGTGATGGTTCTTGGATGGGTTCAAGGATAGGTGTTGGATTAGATGGTGGTGTTGGAGGGGTGGGGGATTGGGAGGACTCCCTAGCTTCTCTTTTTCTTTGGAGAAAATCCCTCAAGGATTCATTGGGTGCTCTTGGCTTAAAATTTAGGAGGTTTGATGGTGGATTAGATGGTGAATGGGTAATAGGGTTTGATGGATTGGGAGATACATAGGATGATGGATTAAGGTTGATAGGGTTGGAGGGATATTGTGATGGAGTGATTGGAGCATGTGGACTAGGGGGTGGGGGATTTAGATGTGGAAATAGTTGTTGATATAGGTTTTGGATTTCGGTTATGAGGTGTGCTAGATTGGTGTTCCCTTGATCAAAGTTAGCATGAAAAAGGTTGGGAGATGGATAAGTTGGAGGTATTGATTGGTTGGATAGGTATGATGGCATGGATGTATAAGGGGATGAAGATTGATATAAAGGTAAACGTTGATATGAGGTTGAAGGTTAATATGATGTGGATGGGGATGAAATGTACGGTGTTGATGGGGATGAAATAGGAGCTTGAGAATCTCCAACGATGATGTGTACTAAGGGCATATCTCTAATGTCATTTTTGAATTTTTCCTTAGCATTAGGATCCATGTTCTCATAGATTTTTCTAAGTCTTTGTAATTGTTGCATTGCTACATAAGGATCCATGTTGTTGAAAGGATGGATGATAATTTTGGAAATGAATAGGATAGGGTTATTTGACCTCAAGAATTTGAAAAGGATGATGTTTTAAGGATGAATTTGGGCTAAAGAGGTTAAAGATGTGATGATTGATTTGGATGATAGTTTAAAATCAAAAGGATGAGCTTGGACAAAATCTAGATCTTTTTGGGTTTGTTTCAAGGATGATTCCTTCTACTCAAGGTAGACTAATGACCTTAAGCCGAAAGAATGGATAATTATTTCACTTGAAAGGCAGACTAATGACCCTCAAATAAAATAAGGATGATGAAGGATATAATTTATAAGGATACCAAAGGTAGCTAATCTTTAAGTACCTTACAAACTAGGATAAGATGAGATCTAGATTAAATCTTTTGCATAAGATTCATTTCTGGATATGTTTTGGTTGATCAATGTCAATTGGTGAGATATTTCCTAAGGTCAAATGCGAAATGTCTTGTGGGAAATTCAAGGTTTGGATGGATGTTGGTAGAAAATGATTTTGGAATGAAATGACTAAGGGGTCCAACAAATCAAAATGTTTTCTCCAAGATCAAGGTAAAAGTGGATGGATGTATTCTAGAGTGAAAGTGGACAATGAAGTGAAGGGTTGGGATATGATTTGGATGGACTACGGATTATACTTAGACAAATCTCAAGGTATTTTTGAAAAATGTTTTGATTTTTTTGGATTTTGGTCAAATTATGGATTTGGAGATGGTCAAATGTTTTGATGGATGTATTTTGAGATGGTTTGATTTTTTCAAAGGTTTGGAGTGGAAATGTTGATGAATGTCTCTTGGCAAGCAAAAACAAAGCAATCAATCACACAATGGAAAGTTGGTTTAGTGTTTCAAAAGTTTTGAAAACAAGCACAACCTAAGGATGGCAAGGACTATATATGCTGGGTTCCCACTTGGATTTCTCCAGCCGCACTTATTCAAAGTGGATAGCTCCAGAAACTTGGTGGAACGGGCTCCCCCTTACAGTGCACTCACTTCTCAAGCACACCAAGTTCCAAGTCCTCAAGACACACAAATCTTAAGGTACTTTGTTATCTCTGCTAAGAACTGCGAGAGTGTGGGACAGCTCCATAGGTCAATCTTCTAGCCTCCTATGCCAACAGATAGAGGGTTTTTTGGTTGCTAAACATGGTTTATAGTAAGGGCTTCCATTCATACATGCAGTGATTCGCTCTGATAAGGAGGCTTCCCAGCCTGCAAAGGTTACACTCTACAGGGTTTTAGGGGAAACATTCATCGATATGACATAATTGCACCTGTTTTTTGTGACTTTCGTCACAAACACATTATTTATATAGCAGCTTGGAAGGGCTTGGCTTTAGCCTGTTTCTGCTTGGGTCGTACCCCTTCTCACAATGGGAAGGCAGGCCCTCTAAAAAATGTAACAACAATTTCTCTTACACCCAAGATCCGCTTTATAGGCAAGGGGAGAGGATACCTTTGTTGTTAAATTTTTGGGTTGATACAAAAGATGTGCTAAGCACCAAACACAGCAAGAAAAAACTAATGTTCTTTTTAAGTCCAAAACCAAATGTTCCTAAGATCAAACAAGTGTTCTTTTTAAACCCAAAGTAAATGTTTGCCTAACTTAGTGAAAAGCAATAATATTCTTCGACTAATCAAACGTGCAAGAAACATGTCAGTAGTTTTTTCTCCATTCTTTGACCAACATGTTTGACAAGCTGCACAGGTAGATTATTAGCTGCCAAAGAGGGTTAGGTCAAAAGATATGATCTGATAAAAAACCTACAATTGATGATCTGATACAGTAAAATAAGTTGTACCAACAGAAAGTACATGAAATTCTATGCAATTTTAAAAAAAATTGTCAAAAAAGGATACGTTTTGCTCCAGTTATGTGCATTTAAAGTTGAAAAGAAAGTTGAAGTTTACCTGCAAAAATACCTAATGAAATGATGTGATCCCCTGATGAAACCCCCATAGCTGTAAAGTTTGTTGAATTACCTTTCCGAGTGTTTGTTTGCACGATTTTGGCCTCCGTATGCTCCTATTATAGCAAAAAGAAAAAAATTGCCTCCTTTTGAGCCCCAGAGATCGCTTGCGATAGATCCTTTGCAAAACTTGACAACGGGGGTTAGAAAGCACATAAATTTTTACCACAAAAACTTGCAAAAACATGAGATTTGATCAGGAAAAGTGGGTCCCAGCTAGCGTGCCAGAATGTAACCAAAAAATTTGGATAAAATACAAAAGATAAAACAAATAAAATGCATTACCTTTTTACCCAAACTCTTCGAATACCTCAAATTGATGCATACATGATTGATTGCTTGAATGATCGGATGTTAGTTTCTCACAGTCACAGCATAACGTTGATAGGAGATGATAGAGAAAGGTTGTAAAGATAACTCGACAAAATAAAGATACTTAGAAGAACTCTTTTTTTTCAAATGGCTTTTGAGAGGCCATATTTATAGGCAAGGTTGACTAGGGTTTTGATGTGGAAGAAAGAAGATGTGATAAGATTTGATTTTTGATAAAAGAGGAAATAAAACAAGATAAGATAGAAAGATTGGCTTTTACTTTTAAATCCTCAAAAAGGAAATAAATCTTTGAAAAAGATGGGACGATAATAGATGAAATATCTAATTAAATAAATTAATTAGATACACATGAGTTTTAATTTGGAAAGAAAGCAAGAGGATTTTATTATGATTTTATTAATTAAATAAATATTTAATTTATTTAATTAATTTGGATTATGGTGAGAGATGATGTGGAAAGATAATTAAATAAATAAAAATTTATTTAATTATAGGAAAATAGATAAATGACTAATTAAACAATTAAAAATAATTATTTAATTAGAGGGGATAAATGGACATGAATAATTAAATAAATAAAAAAATTATTTAATTATAGAAGAAGGGATTATGGGATTGAAAGATAATATTGGTTATTAATGAAGATAAGATTCCTTTCCAAGTTAGAATGTTTTTTCTATTTCAAGATTTTAAGTGATGAGGATAGTTGATTTTTATAATTTATTAAATCTTTCCCATGATTTGATTTTTGATTTCTTATTATTTTCAAGGACACTCGCACGTTTAGAGGAAAATAGAAGGTGGGAAAAATACATAATAAATTAAATAATTGAATTTATTTAATTTATTATTTAAATGAGTGTTGGAGGAAATAAAATATAAATTAAATAAATAAAATTTATTTAATTTATTTGCATGGTAGGGAAAATAAATAAAATATGGATTTTATTTATTTTTTAGAAGAAAGATGAGGTAATTAAATAATTTAAAATTATTTAATTATTTATGGAAAATAGAAGAATAAAGGAAATTAATTAAACTAGTATACCTATATTTAAAAAATATATCTAAAGTACGCCGAGAGATATCCTTCTCAAGGTGCCTATTTTTTAATCATTATTATTATATTATATTATATTATATCTTATATTATTTTTTATTATAACATTATTATTTTTATGTTTTCCAATTTCTTTTTTGGTTTTTTTTTTAACAATTTCTTCTTTTTTATTTTTTCTAGTTTTTTTTTGGTTGCATAGTTTTTGTGATTATCTCTAGCTTTTTCTCTTCAATGGTTTCTAATTTCTTTTTTGGTTTTTATTTGTTATTTTTCCCAATTTCTATTTTTTCCAAATTATTTTTGCTTTTAATAAAGATTCTAGATTGGAATCTTATAAGTTTACATAGAAATTCTGAAATTTTTCAGCTTCCATCCGTGGTGTGAATGTAGAAAAGCCTCTTAGCATAATAAACAAAATTTATTTAATTAATTATGGAGATATAGAAGAAAATGAGATTTTGTATTACAAGTGTGTTAGATGAAATTAATGTATGCAGTGCCAAAATGCAATAAATGTATAAATGTTAAAATGGGTCAATTTTGGGTGTCTACAGGGCCAAAGTACTGACACACCCAAATTTCTACATAAAAGTCTTCGGAATAGAAACAAGTGGACTGTGTTGTATGCCATGTGGCTCATCATGATTGCATTGTGATGTTCCATGTACATCGTAAAATTAACAGGTGGGTCCATCTTCACAGTTGAGGTCTTGCGCTCTGCCGCCACCTTGACCTTTATTTTATATTAAATAATTCATATTATATACAATATAGTATACACTTATCAATATAAATATATTATATATTTTATATATATCTCAACCATTGATCTAATAATGTCTAACGGCTCTTGGTTGATTACAGAGGATTTTGTTGGCAATGTGTAGCATTGGAAATCTACCTTCCAGAATTGAACTACAACTGTTCATCATTTGTTCATCAAACTGTGGAACAATTTACAAGTGGAACAATTTGCACTGATGGTTGTTGTTTTGGTGGTCACATCAGTCATCCAAGGCGATCAAGTAGATGCAAAATTCAAGCTTTGTAAAGGGAGCCAAGGTACTTTTCAATGCAAGACATGTCAAGTCCATACGATTAAGATGTCATGTCCATATGAGGATTTCCTGAATTGGATGCCCAAACACTCTAAGAGCATGATATGAAGCAACATTTTGGCATCTAGAGATTTATTTGCAGGGTTAGTAAGATGTACTGATGGATAGGTAATGATGTTTTGAATTTCCAACAATCATGGCTATAAAGGGATGGAGATTGTTGCTTCTGATAATTAATTTCAACTTTTGGTTGTTCCTTATTAAGCTAATTTGAAGGCAATTATTTAGTTAGAATTCATTCTTTTTCATTAGAGGAAGTAGTTAGAATGGTTACACAGTTGGGTTGTTATCCTTACCTTAAAGGACCTAGTTCTTGTAAGATGAAAAAAATGAGCCATGGGAAAAATGTATGACATGGGAGGATCTGGTGAGATAACAACTGGCTACTTGGGAAATAAAGAGGAAGGAGAATGGTGCTTTGTGGCAACATTCTTCTTTCACTACAGTTGCAAAGTGCCTTGGCTCTGCAGGCAAATGCATTTGGCAATATTGTATGCTAGATGGTTTTGCATCTATCTGATGGGTTGTGGCTAGTGTTCTCTCCCAATCCATTGTCGTATCTTTCTGGCAGCCTAGTGATGGATTGTGGACAAGGTCTCTCCCAATCCATTAGTTCATCTTTCTGGTAGCCATCTTAGTATGATGAGTCTTCTGGCTTCCTTCCAAACAATCTAGACTGCAGAAGGCTTCTTCTTTCACTGTGTTATCTTTTCTTCTTAAATTTGGAAGAAATCCCCAACTTTATTCCCAATTTCATTCACATAGTCTTCCCGCTCCAGCAGTCAGGGATTAAGCAAAGGCTTCTTCTTCATTATGTTGTAAGGCAATTCATGAGGGAAATTCATAGTGTTCAGTTCTCTGTCAACTAGAAATATTTATCCAGTGACGGGCTAAGGGTTTTTTCTTTCACCATGTAACCTTTATTATAAAGGGATGTCATCTTTGTGTTGTGATATTTATGTAACAGTTGTTTAAGTTTTTTGACTCTTGAATAAAATGAGAGATTATTCTAATTCTAATTCTAATTTGTTAATTTCGTTAATTCCACACATTGTTAATCACTTTTCTGAAGGATTCAAGGAATAATTTTGATTAAACTTATTTTTGATATATATTTTGAATTATAATACTTCCATAATCAACCAATCGATTTAACCATAAATAATAAAAGTTCTAAAATTATGTTATTATCAAAAAATAATAGACAAAGAAATTGAAATATTGACAACAATTGTAATCTATATCGATAACCCATATTATATTAAACAAAAGAGTTTCAGTGTACAGTCTACAGAGGATTTTTTACATAGTCCTAATCCATGGTGCCCTAACATGAAAGGCGTATGCAGAAAAGGGAAAATTCAAAATAGTTTAAATTTTCAAAAACTCGAAATAAAGTTG
Source organism: Cunninghamia lanceolata (assembly GCA_027924645.1). Lineage (NCBI taxonomy): Eukaryota > Viridiplantae > Streptophyta > Pinopsida > Cupressales > Cupressaceae > Cunninghamia > Cunninghamia lanceolata. The sequence continues at coordinate 6,802,509 of BSBN01000252.1, read as the reverse complement.
TTAGTGGCCACCGTTGATTTGTCTTCTAACAACCGCCACGTGAAGAAAAAAATTTGCAGCATAGACAATAGACCTTGCCCTTCTTAAGTAACAGTCAGATAAATCATTATGTAAAATAAGGTCCATGTTAAAGCGCTCCAACAAGCCTCTAACAGTTTCCCTCCTTGCCTCATTAAGAATGTGTTTAGCTGCAGCCAAGCGCTCTAACAAATGTAAAGGGAAAATTCCAGCCTTAACCCATGATCTGGCATCACAATCGTAATCATTAAAGCTAAATCAAGCTTATCCCTAGGGATAAGTAATTCTTGAATCATTGCCTTCCCTATCGTCTTCACCAGACTTGGATCATTGAGTAAGTCCATTAAATTCAACAGAAATGCACAGACGATGTCACTAAAAGTATTTTGTTGAGGATATTGTGAAAGAATATCATGACCAATAATATCCCGAACATCATCGTCAACCAGGGGGGAGTCAATCAGAAACACCTTCCGCAATTTTTGCTCATCATATCTATTGAAATCCATCATTTCCCACTTGCAAGGCAAGAGAGAAACACGACAAGAAATCAAATGACTCGTCTTGAATCTCAATGATATCAATTAGCCATGAAAATGTGAAAACACAAACAACCAAAAAATAAGGAAGATGCCTAATAAACTTATAGAAGAGGCTTAGGGCTATATTTATTGTGTCACATGTGAAAATGTACAATAACCATGCGGCAGGCCACATTATACATATCAGTCACTCCTGGTGCCAAAATTTATTTCCATTTACAGTGGGTTAATTGTGATCTCAATTGGGATGGATTCAAATAGTGTCACACAATTGTTAGGATAGACTACACGTGTAGTACCTTTATCATTAATTAGAGTCGTACGATTGATTTGATTGAAAGCACTTAACCAGCTAGATTAGCCAATGCCAATTGAGTTCATTAATGGCAAGTGACAAACCACATAGATTAGCCAATGCGAATTTCCAGAGTACGGTAGAGTCAATTAAATGGAGTTGCTTGTTATTACCCATTTTTCATGGTAGTACATGTGTCATGTATATATGATAGTGTTTATTGTTTCAACCTTATATTGCATTACTAAGTTTCAAATAGTAGAAGAATCAATAAACTATAAAAGTTCAAAGTAATTGCTTTCATTACAGCAGTTATGCAAACAAAATAAGTTATCAAGTACTTATTTTGCACTCATTCATGATTTTAAATTTAACTATGTCATAAAGTTCTTAGTTCACAAATGTAGAATAGTAATAAGTATGATAGAAAACTTTATTTGTGCATGGCTATGCAGGATGTTACTGCTTTGTAGTTCTCAGAATGAAGAAATTGAAGCCTTCATCAAGTGGAATAAATCGTGTCAAGAATCGACACTTTTAACATTTGCAAATGATGCATTATATTCTAGGTGGTGGGTTCAATCTCCCACACGTGCATGCATGTATGAGAAACTAGAAATTTGAATGAATGCATGGAATTGGTACTGCAACTCAATTGCTAGTGACCTAGAGAAAATCAATTTAATTCTCCTTTACTGGCCTTATTGTTACCCATACCCAGTGGTTTCTTGTACATATAATGCAAGGTTCCATAGAAAAACATTTAATGACATTGTGAATGAGTACATAATTAAATTTGTAATGGAGACATTGCTTGTTAATAGGATAGTTATGGACTACAGTGAAATATTCATTAAGCATCATCGAAATGAGGAACCAAAAAGATTTTAGAGGACCAAAGCAAGGATTCAAGGACCCAAGGTGGAAGGATACTTTTTTTTTTGAACCTTGATGTTGATTAGATGTTCATGTACGATGTAATTCCCCAATTTTTTTGACGATGATGTTAAATTTTAATAAAAAAATATAGAAGTAATTGTTGGAAATATGTGTTGTCATTGATGTCAACATAGTATATGGAAATGTAAGGACAAACTTGTATAGAGGTTGTGTATAGGAAAAGGAGAAGTTGATGAATAGTGGAGTCAACATGGTCAAGGCAAACCAGTATGGAAGAAGAATGATGTGGTGATTACTCCTATGTCTAAGCATGATGCAGAGGTGAATACTCATGTCCTAATATGTTTTTAGTGTTCCTACATGTATATCTCATCAGCTTGGAGTATTGTACTTTGTGATAAGAAGCAAAAATCTGACTAATGCATTCACAGTGCATATCCTAAGGCATAGTCACATTGTTTTGGTCAGCATTTCTCTGTAGAGCGAGATTGATCTTCCAGTTCTGAAGACAAGTTTATCCATGTGTTGAAATTATATATCCAAGTTTTTAGGTCTTCACATCTTTAGCAAAAAAAGTTACAAGGGACAGAGTATCAGTTACTACTTAGACAGGGTAAAGCAATGATGGAGACTTAATGGAATGCTCTGGATTCTTCCGGAAGACATTATTTTGTCATGCAGTTCTGAGGACAAGATCAGAGATGTATAAGGCATGCTATGATGAAGTATCAAGTGTTATGGTGGTCTGCAAAGTCAACAATCAAGTGAGATAGGCAATACAGACTATTTTAGAGCCTAAATACACATGTTTGAGCTTTTGCAAAAGATGAAATGTATGTAGATCAGCCTTAAAAGTTTGTGTGAAGATCTTAGATGTTCCAATACACCTCAAGTTTGGTTTGCATGCTAATATCTCTTATTTCCCTGTATTGCATCAAGTTAAATCAATAAGGAAGAATTGAGCATAACTATTCTCTGGATTCCAGTATTCCTCAATAAATCTTTTGTATTCCTCTAGAATTGTTAGATGAGGATGTGTGGATCTAGGAAGAAGCATATAATGATGTTCTAGTTAATTCCTAAAGGTTTTAGGGTTTGTAATCTACCATAATGTTATATCTTGAGTTATGAAGTATCACACGTGGTCTGGAATGCTCTATTTCCTATAGTTTGTCATGTTTCTTGATTTGTGGATGTACATATTGATATGATACTTCAGAAAAAAGGTGAATGGATGATATTGAGATTGTACATGATTGAATTCTTGGTCTGCATGAAGATTTTGGCTTCTCCCCAGTAGTGTGAAGATGAACAATTAGCAGTTTTAAGTAGTTTGAGCTGACAAGTTAAGTCTCTGGTATGTGCGATGGATCTTGATTAATTGCTTTAACTTTAGACGGTATGGAGAGATGTGCCTTGATCCCTTTCATGAAGTCCTAAGGTCCACAACAAGTTTCCTTAACATATTGTATGTATTGAAGCCGATATTGGGAGAGTTACATGTTTCATATAATGGTGCTTATAATGCCAACCTAGTCAATGTTTTGAAGTGTTGCAGAGGATATTTATAGAAGATCAAATTCATTTGTGATGGGTAGATGTGTCTGTGAATATGATAGAGCAAAGTGCAAGGTATGAAGTGTGCAGAATCAGTATGATAGAGTAAAAGGGAGGACTGTAACATTAGCATAAGACAGATGCTTCTTCCATAGAAGTTCTTAGTTTTGTTTATCATTATAATCCTTTGTAGCAGTGAGCTTTCTATAGGGATTAGTAGCTTCCTTGGGTTGAAGTCCTAAAACAAAGACAGCAAGGAGTTGTAGTTTCCTTGGGTTGTAGCCCTAAAATAATGTTGAAAAAATTTATATAGCAGTGAGCATTATTTGGTGAGTTAACACTCACCATGGTTTTTCCCAATTTTAGGTTTTCCACATAAAAATCTTGGTGTCATTGTGTTGATGAATGTGTTACTTGTTTTACTTTCTTTTCTCTAAGTAAATGGATCTGATCTGCAAATAAAATAGTTAAGTTTTAATATATGTTGATTTACCCCCCTCTTAGCACCTCATTGTGTTCAACAATTTGTATCAAAGCCAAGTACCTTTGAGAAACCTAACAGCTGAGGTAGATCCTACACTTGAACACATGGAATATGAAGCTATAGACAATGATGTATTTGTACTGGAACTAGATCTAGAAGCAATGGAACCTAAAGGATGGGACCTTGAGCTAAATGAGTGTGAAGTAGACCTTGAAGGAGAACTTAAGTCAGACCTTGATGAATTGGATGAAGAAAGAGAATTGAACATAGAATATGAAGACATGCTTGAGAAAGCAAAGGAGACAATTGACAAGTTGAAGACAAAGGCCAAAGAGTCAAAAGAATAAATTGGCAAACTAAAAACTCTAATAGAAGGAGATAAAGGAGGTGACATAAAGCTCAAGGAGGCAGAAAAAATGATCTCCAATTTGAAGGTCATGGTTGAAGAAGGCAAGAGAATTGAAGATTGCTTAAATATCGAGCTTAATGAGAAAGTAGTTGAATGTTCAAAACTTGAGGAGGAAGTTGTCACTCTAAGGAAATAATTGGAAAAAGAAAAAGAACAGATTGACAAAGGATTAAAATTGAAAGGAGGATCTAAAATTCTTGATGAGATAATTAACTCTCAAAAGCCTACAAAAGAAAAATCAGGCCTTGGTTTTGAAAAAGGGAAAAATCCTATGATCATTGTTTCTGCAAATTTGTATGATAACTTCCAAGCATAAGGAAAGTCTGAAATAAAGAAGGAAGAGGCATGCACTGAAGATACTAAGAAGAATGCCTCCGGAGATACAAAATAAGATGAATTCACTCATGTCTAGGGACAAAGGAAGAATAAGAAGAAGAATTTTAGAAAACATGCACCTAAACAAACTGGTCCAATCAGGTATCCTCAAGGGTTCAATGGTAATTATTATTCTTGCAATAAGTTTGGTCACAAAGTTATTGATTGTAGAAGCAAGACGAATCAAAATATTGTAAGGTATTATTCTTGCAATAAGATTGGTCACAAAGTTGTTGAATGTAGGAGTAAGTTAAAATAGAATTCTATGAGGTGTTATGCTTGCAATAAGATGGGACATAAGGATAATGAATGCAGAAGTAAAATGTTAAGGAATAATAAGGATAGTGCTCAGCCCTTTCATGGATATTGTTACACCTGTAACAAATTTGGCCACATGGCATCTAATTGCAGATCTAAGGTGAGGAGAAATGGTAATGCTCAGCAATCAAATTTCACCTATCATAAGTGCAATCAAACAAGGCATTCTAGAAAGAATGTAAGTCGTGCTCCTCAAAAGAAGGTTGATATTACTAAGCAAAAGAACGAAATGAGAAAAGTATGGAAGAAGAAGGAAGAATGTGAAGTTTTCAAACCTCTCTCTAGTGTAGATGGATCCTCCAGTAACTAAAAAGATAAGGTACTAATTCATGGCTAGTTACAACTGCAAGTTACTTCAAACCCCTAAATGAATAAGATGTTGAATTCCATAGCATTCTAGCTAAATTTGGTATGAACATACTCAAATGATGATATGAAGAGGTTTAGTCAGATTTTCAGAGCAATTGGTTGATTTGCAGAGGATTGTTGAATGATTATTGGTTTTTACGTATGAAAAGGGCAAACTAGGTTAAAACTGAGAAGGCAATTAATGCAGAGCAAAATTGGTTGGTGAAAGGGCTATATAGGCAATGTTTGATCATTCTTGATCTCATTTGAAAGAAGCTAAGTGAGTTGAAGAGATAAACAAGAGTAGAAGATTCTCAGCAAAGCATTTGAACAAACCCTATTCTCTGCATCTTTAGGTATTTCTTGATTTCACCAATTAAAACCCTAGTTCTTGAAGATATTGTAATGGCGACACCAGTTGTGATAGATGTGGTTGAGACACCAAGGCCAAAATTTAAGAAGCGTCTATTCAAGTCCACTAAGACTGATGAAGATAGCACCTTCTCACATGTTCCTACAAATATGTTGCATATTGAAGACATTCAGATATATATTCATTCACTGATAGATGAATATGATCATATGAAACTTGAACAATTCAAGAATGATAATTTGTTGGGAGATGACTTTCAGCTGAAACTTGAATTTGCCAACATTGTTACTAAGCACCTGGATATCTGGAAGGGTTTTCCAAACTTCTAATATGAAGAAGCTTGGGTTAAAATAGCTCTAAGTCAAATTCATGCAGACTTGTTCTATTTGGATCGGCCATTATTGATCACCAAGGATACCATAAAAGTTGTTACTGGTTTATGCTCCTCTGGACCAGTACCTGTCTTGAATTTAGTTAAGAATGAAGATGTGTTGAATCTCACCAGAGCAAAATTTGACAAGAGAACATTGACAGTAAATGATATTGAGGACTTGGGGTTTGGTATACTACCATGAACTTTGCATACAAAATTTACTATACCAATAGGGAGAACCCAGCCACCGCAATAACAATCTACATAGCCTACCAAATGGTCAAAGAAGGAAGAGTTTTTGACCTATGTGAGCTCCTACAACAACAACTATTAGACAATCTGAAAAAGACAAAAGAATCAAAATACAAATTCTGATATGGCTCTTTGATTATATGCCTCATGTTTTACTTTTTGAAAGAATTGCCTAGTATGAAGGGGATGATTTGGAAAGTAGATACTCTAGTTTCTCATCAAGTTAAGGATTATATGCTTAGCTTTCCTGATCATGAGAACTATGATACTCTATTCTAGGGATTCTTCAAGACCTTTCAAAAGAATATGTAGATGAGGGAGAGAATCCCATCAAAAGTTGTCAACAAATATAAAGATGAAGATAAAATTAAGGTCTCCCAAAAACAAGCCCAAGAATTCAAAACAAAAAGAAGGATAAACATCCTTATGGGAAAAGACAAAGAAAAAATTGACAGACTAGAGAAAGAAACCATAGAGAAAACTATTGAAATCTTGCACGAAATAAAGAATGCTAAAGTGACCACTGAGGAACAAGTTCCTCTGGAAATATCAGATGAACCCATTCAAGATATAGATCTATCAGCATTTGGAAATATTGTGGAAAGTGGTGACATGGGGAAGAAAGATGATGAACAAAATAAGGAGACTGATCCTCCAGAGAACATTGAAACTCCAAAGGATCAAGATAAAGTAAACACTCCTCCTGATAATATAGAAACACAAAATTCAAAAGATCAAGGTGAGATGAATTTATCCCCTCCAGAGACCAATGATGCACAAAATATAGAGGGTCAAGATAAAGCAAGTACCCCTCCTCTAGAGAATAATGATGTACAAAATACAGAGGATCAAGATAAAGCAAGTACCCCTCCTCTAGAGAACAATGATGCACAAAATACATAGGGTCAAGATAAAGCAAGTACCCCTCCTCCAAAGAATACAAATACAAGTACAAAACATGACAGTTCTCTGGAGAATATAAGGAAGGATGAGAAAAGACAAGAAGATAATCCTAAGGATAAGAAAAAAGAAAAGGCTTCAGAAATGAGTGAGGAAAAACAAGATGAGATGGAGAAGGATAAGGAGAAACAAGGAAAGGAAGATCAAAATGAAACAGAGAAGAAGCAAGATGAGAATATTGAAGATATAGGTTAGAATTCTTCAGAATCAGAATCATTCAAAGACCTATTAGGTATCCAATTGCAATTTCAACCAGTGATCACACCTCAACTTTTGTAGATTCCTACCCATGAGGGGCAAGTAGACATATCAAGTATTTCACCTCTTCATAAGCTTCAACTCAGTGATATATTGCATGCCTCTACAAGAAAGGAGTTCTTGCAAGAAAAATTGAAAAAGATTGGCTTAGTTGAAGATGTTGTGAAGTTGATTCAGGAAGGATTACCAGAGGTAATCATTGACTCCTCCCTACCTCTGAGCAAAGGTTGAAGTTATTAACGAATTCTTTTAAAGATCACTCTTCTCATGTTGAGCAAAAAGTAGAACAAGAGATATTACAAAAGATGAATGAGAAAAGGTTGGATAAGGTATCTGATAGGTGTGCCAACGCACACAATAAGCTATAGGAAAACTTGAAAATTTTCAAAGGATGTATTAATGAAGCCACCACGTTATACATGTTCTATTTGAAATGGCTAAATGCTACCAAGATCATCAAAGCTCAAATTGACTCTATTCAGTCACAGATCTCCAAACTGGCTGAGGTTTATGATTTGTCAAAATAGAAGGATGGATCAATAAGAGAAGAAATTGAACCCTTCATTCACAGTTGTCACAACTCTAGGACTAGAGAGAACATATAAAGAAAAAATTTGGTTAGTTAAGGGAAGCAGAGAATTTGAGACTAGATTCATTATCCGGGTTGTTAGGTGTAAAAAAGTTGACCTAAAGATGAAGACCCCAAGTAGCATAGAGGAAGATGAGAACTTGTGTATGTAATTTGAATGTCAAAGCCATATGCTTGCCTCAGAAAGTGCCAACTAGACAATAACTCAAGGTAATCTACAAGGCCATTATACCATCCAAATGAGTTGTAAGAGTAATGTAATTAAGACAATTTTTTATGTATATAATCTTGAGGAGGATAGTAGCATCACAACATGTACAAAGAATCTATCTTTAAGGAATCTTCATCTTAGGGGAGTATAGTTTTCAGAAATCATTTTGTAAGGGGGGGTCTATACAATTTTTGAATTGATACAAGCAGAGGTTATAAAGCCCTTTTGACCTTGATGTTAAAGGGGGAGAGAGAAATATATCTAAGAGGAGTATATATGTTACCATCAATGACAAAGGGGGAGATTGTTGGCAATATGTGTTGTCATTGATGTCAACATAGTATATGGAAATGTAAGGACAAACTTGTACAGAAGTTGTGTATAGAAAAAGAAGAAGCTAATGAACAGTGGAGTTGGAATGGTCAAGGCAAACTAGTCCAGAAGAATAATGATGTGGTGATTAGTCATGTGTTTATGCATGATGCGGAGGTGAAAACTCATGCCCTAATATGTTTTCAATGTTCCTACATGTATATCTCATCAGCTTGGAGTACCGCACTTTGTAATAAGAAGTAAAAGTCTGACTAAGGCATTCACAACGCATATCCTAAGGCAGAGTCACATTGTTTTGGTCTGCATTTCTCCACAAAGAAAGATTTGATCTTGTGGTTCTGAAGACAAGTTTATCCAGGTATTGAAATGATATATCCAAGTTTTTAGGTCTTCACATCTTTAGCAAAAAATGTTACAAGGGACAACAAAGTAATATTTACATTCATAAGTGGAGAACAAATGAAGACATGAGAGGCTCAAAAAGAGAACAGACCATCAAATTCACTTAGTCCCTACAAATATTTATAGGGTCTTGAACTGCAACTAATATCCTCAAGTTGTGTGATAACTCAGGAAGACAACCAACCCCTTCAAATGTCTCAATTACATGCTTATATAGAATTTCACAAATCATTGTGCAGCTTGGGGAATAATGAAACCTAGTCAACACATCTTTGCAGATTCCCCAGATCACCTGTGCTGTAATAAATTTGGCCCATGGCCCTATCAGGAGATCTGCATGATTTTGAGGATGCCTATGGCCTTAACATGTTTGAAGACCGCAATATGGGAGCTCTCACATGCCTTCGGTACAAGATTTTAATGCAGGAGGGCCTTTGGTCAAATGCGTCTCTAGGAAGTCCATCAGTCTGGGGTACCCACATACACTATTTTATCTTCTTCATCTACCTCTGATACTAGCGCATTAAGATCAGACACTATCCTAGCTACCTACAACTCGTTCCATGTTGCATTAATGGTGATGGTGTCGAACAAGAGTCCTCATGTGAAAGAGACATGTTTAAGGACAAGGAAATAAGAAGTGCTCCTTGATGAATCTTTTACAACACTTCAAAAGTGTTTATATTTTGATTTTTTGATTTGGCACCCTTTTTGACATTTTGATTGCATTTTGTGACTGATTTCCCCTTTTTATCGGCCAAAAATAGCTATAGGAAACTGACTTTGCCGCTTCTGGAAGTCAACAAGATAGGTTTGCAGGATAATAAGATATATTCAGTTAGGTTCTATTCATCTGGATATGAGATGTTAGGTTCGAATGCAATCGGGTCATCTAGATGTTATTTTGTATTATGCCTTTATCCTAATCCACGTCTGTCTCTTTATGTTCTTCTTGATGTTGGCCATTTGGATGTGTCATTTCACCTTGATCATTATCTTGATCCTAATGTGGATCCTCTTCATGATGTTCAACCTAATGTTGATCCTCAATATGCATACTTCACGTTCCAAGCGCATTCTCCTGTTCAACCCTATGTGGAAACATCGAGTCGAATGTTCATTTGTTGAGGCCCTTTTTCCTTTTGACTATTTGGAAGATGTCTGGCTGGAAGACATGCTTGATAAATATCTGGTTAGAAGGTCAAAAGTCAAACAAATATTGAAAGGTCAACTAGATGTTGAAAAGTCAACAAGATGTGGATGTGGAACACTGACCTAAACCTGATCTTGCACAATGGATATTTGACTTATCCCATGTTCCACATCCAGTTAGAAATACAAAGGAACTTCAACATCTGATAGCGCTCAGATGATGTCATGACATCACACTTCAACCTGACATATTCCACTTCAACATATGATAAGTGCAACTGGAACTTGAAAAGTCAACTGAATATGGAAAGTCAATTGGATGTGCAACTAGATCTTGCACAATAGACATTTGGTTCATCCTATGTTCCACATCCAGTTAGAGATAGAAAGGAACTTCAACCAGAATTGGAAATGAAGACACCTGACATAAATGCAAAGAAGTGCAACCGGATGTGGATATGGAACTATCTCGATGGTAATGTCTGGTTGGAGCCAAAGTCCTGTAGAAATGTAACTTAGTCATTTTTCCTCGAATCTTCATCAAATTTGAACTATGAATACCCATTTCGCTCTTCTTCAAGATGAACTATGATGCAACCAGATCTAGACATGAAATACAACCCGATAGAAATGAGGCAACTGGATCTAGATGTCCCAATGTTCAGTTTGAGCGATGAGCATAAATTAGCCAAAATTCATCAGATCTTCACCAAATTTGAACTACATGTATCCATTTGGATTCTTAGCAAGATGCACTGTTTACTTGAGATTATTATAACTAGAACTAAAGGAACTTGATGCTTATGAAGTTGATGAATTCTTTCAGTGTGATCATGATAGCTATCATGTCCAATATGAACTGCCAAGTCATGATTTTAAAATCAAAGAACTCATGCATCAAAGATATAAGAGAGTAAAGCCCTCAATGAAGATATTAAGGCTCTTAATAATGTAGTTGTCATGCAAGTGCAGAGTATCAACTGAGAGGAAGGAAGGTAAATGCAAGAAAATAAATTGGATCTATAATCACACTAGAGGTACTAAATGTACCTGCAAATAGAGGAAGGCAAAGATTGGACCTTGATACTAACAAGGACATTGGAAAAAAAGAGTGTGAGCAAGACTGCAAAAGGGTTGGCATAAAAGAAAACATCATATGTGCCTGATATCCCTATGTAGAAGAAATGTGTGCCAAAGAGTAAAAATGTAAGCGTACCAACAGGCAAGGTTGAAAATCCAAAAGTGACAGAAGTTAACAACAAGCCAAATCAAACAAGGAAGAGTTCTCAAGAGGGACAATCTATAGCTAAGGAAATTAGAAATGACAATGGTGGTTAGGTAATGCCTTTTATTCCTGACACTCATGCAATAATTGTGCCCTTGTCTACCCCTCTACCTGATTATGTCCACATTGACATGGCTCTTACTTTAAGCCAAATGAAAGTCTTAGTACTAGTCTGGGAGATGCTTAGAATCCTTGAACATAAATATAGGGTCCTACAATATTTCAATGCCCCAACCATACTTGAAGACCATACAAATCCTTTAGATGGTTCTCCAAATGATATAATTGTAGAGACAAGTTCGCAAGGAATACCTGAGGTCTACCTTGGTATAGTGTCTATAAGTAATCAAACCATGGTTGATCCCTTTTACACCTCATTATTGATAAAGGGATGGTTGGTGCATAATTACATGCTTATGATGCATCAAGTAATGTGATGCCATTAGAAGCCATGAACTTACTCGTCTTGAAAGTTTACAGATCTTATGGGAAATTCTATGCAATGGGCTCTTGGGAGGTAAATGTTATTGAATATGTCAATGGTGTAGAGCTGCAACTTGCTACATATCCTAGTAAATGTTTTATGATGTACATAATCATTGTTGATTATCTAGTCAAGTGGGGTATGTTATTGTCAGGAAAATGGGTAGCTTCGATAGGTGGTAGTACACAAATGGATCTATCCTATTCCACCATACCAATTAATGGAAAAGAGGTCCAATTACATAGAGAAAAGAAAATGTTACAGTGAAGAGCCTAGAGAAAGCAAAAGATGAGGTACACTATGTAGAAAGTGAGCTTGTCAACATAATTGGGTGTTTTGATGATGATGTTAATAGCCATGTTGACCTTGCCTCATGCTTAAATCTTTCTTGCCTTGAAGGTAATGATATATGGAAAATGTACTTTGATAGTGCTTTCTTAAAAGAAGGGAATGATGCAAGTATTGTTTTGATCTCTCCATATGACATATCATATAGGTTCACCTTCAAGTTGAATTTTGAATGCACCAATAATAGCTTGGTTTGAATGTTGCTTCCAGGTATGGAAGTTAATGTCTAAGTGTGCATGGTGATTCTGAGTTAGTAGTATCTTAGGTCAAAGGCTCATATACAATAAAAGAAAACAGACTAAAAATGTATAAGAATGTTGTATGGGATGTGTTGGGTCCCAAAATTGCAGGTCCAAAACCCTAAAGTGTTTCCTAATCTCCTAGGCTAGGGGTTTCATCAAGGAGACAAGAAAGAGGCTCATCAATAGGTTGAGGATGATTAAGGGCCAACTGTTAGGAGTGGGTAATCTCCTCTTCACTTTAAGCTCAACTATATACTCAGGAGGGTGTTCCTAGAGGTATCCCTTAATAGGGATTAATTACAATATAGAATATATATATAAAGTGATAACATAGTAGTAGTACCCAAGTTATAGTTCTAACCCCTAAGGTTGTCACTAGATCAAAATAGCCTATTGCATTAGATAACCGTTTTTTGAGCTAATGGAAAGAATCCTTGCATAAAAGCAAGGTGAAGGTATGCAATTAGGATTTGCTAGGATGAATACTTTGAAGGCTTACTAATGATATTCTCTGGTTATAAGGTATAATATCAACAATGCATGCAGGCTAGAACCGAATCCTACAATATTAATGAAATATTTGTTCATTTAAAATGTGTGTTTGATCACCGCTTCCAAGACTGGTACCTATCCAGTGGGTAACAGACTCAGTTTATCGAATGAAAACAATGAAGCAAAACAAATGAGAGCAAACTCAAGAGCATAAATGCATCAACCATGAAATATCAGATATCTAAACATGTTTACCAACCCATCATTAGGTTGCATAAATCCATATGTAATCCAGAAATGATCATTACAAGGATAGTAATGTTTTAAATTACTGTCACATTTATCAAATCCAATATTACAAGCATACCCTTAAATTTGGCAAGTGGAAACCAAAGTCACTGCGACTTTGGGATTTCCCTAAAAATACACCCACAATAATGAAGAAATCCATATACCAGTATTTTTACAATGTTTTCAATCTTCATACATGTTGTTGAGCTCATTGTTCACCTAAAGAATTGGATCTGCAACCCGCAAAACCTTGCAAAGATCTTCATTGTTTTTGCACTTGTAGGTATCTAGGAAGGAAGAATGACCAACCCATGCAATGAGAAGAGAACTTCTATTTATATCATGTCACCATGTGTCATGGTCCACAAGAAGGAAATCAAAGAGCATTTGGAACTTAAAATTCACCCACTACCATGAATGTAGGGCAGAACACTTGAAAAATTCATGATTTTTACTAACCATGGCATGATGAATGCATGTGGAATTGCACCCAAGGAATATTGGATGCATCTGGACATGAATTTGCATTTGAGGAGTTGCAGAAGTCGAATCAAATTAATAATGGTGGATTTGGAAGTCACTGAGATGTCCCGTCACATTTTTTGCACACCACCAGGGTTTCAGGTTTTTAGGGGACCAGAGAACAAAGGGATGCAGGGACTAGGTGCAAAGGACCCTAGGGAATCTAGAAACCTATGAGGAGAAAGAGGTAAAAGAAAAGGAGCAGGAACTGGGAGTTGGGAGGGACGAGAACTCAAGAACAAAGTATGCAGGGAATATTGGGATCTGAGGTCCGGGAGGGATGCAAAATCAAGGAGGGAAATAGTAGAAGCCTAGGGTTCGGGAGAACTTAGTGACCGAGGACCAGGGTTTCGGGGAAACTTGGAACCTCAACATGGGAACAAAGGAACAGGGAAAATTGGGATCGAGGGTCTAGGAGGGACGTGGGACTAGGAAGAGAAATGGTGCCGACAACATGAATGGGTTTGAGATCATCTCCAAAAAGTGGATAAAGGATCAGGGAGTGTGGAAAAGGCCAAGACCAAAGGACAAAGGGAGCAAGAAAATAAAGTTTCAAGGAACTAGGAAACTCAAGGATCTTAGAACCAAGTGCAAAGGTTCCAAGAACCCCTGGGTTCTCAAAAACCTAAAAAGGAAGAGGAAGTTAGGGAACGCGAAGTTCCAGGGAAATTTGAAACTCTGGAACCAAGAGGAAAGCATGAGGAGCTAGGAAAGAGGGGATCCTAAGGATACAAAGACAAGATTCCAAGGTGTAAAGGACCCTCGGTAACCTAAAAACTCACAAGATGAAAGAACACGCCACTGAGGTTTGGGACTTGGGAGGAACCAAGGACCAGAGGACAAAAGGACCCCAGGCCAGGAAAATCCCTGGGCCCAGAGCATCCCTTTGTCCTTGTAAAACCTAAAATCATGGAAAAGCCAAAAATGGTTAAGGGAAGGCCCAACGTAGATTTTCTTTTAGATTTTGGTAACTTTAGGACATGGCCAAGGTACAAGGAAGGGGCTAAACAACAATGCAACACTTAACTAAGGATTTTTTGTATTATTTTCTTACAAGTATGGTGCTGGAAAACTAGGGTCCCAACAAGATGCTATTGAAATGTTTGATGTGTTTGATATCAAGTCGTAGATAGAACTGAAAATATTACAGTTGATGTCATTGTTGTCATAACTTCAAATTTTGATGCCTCTTTGTCATCACCTCATTGCACATATAGTGTGGAAGTCCTCACTAGATCAAGCATCCCTGATAACATATATAGCTAGAAAATATTTAATGATGACAAGAAGTTTTATGAATTTATGAACTACATAAGTGATTTTGAGAACCAACAAATCCATTGGCTACCAAAGATTGAAATAGAGGATGGAAAGGAGACCTTGTTTGGAAATGAGGTAATTTAGCTCAAGACCAACACCATCCCAAGAGGTCTTGTAGCTCTTGAAAGAATGTTTAATATCAATGATTGTTACAAGATGAGTAAACCAATTAGCAAAGATGATGTAGAAGGAGTAAATCTAGGAACTGAATCAACTCCAAAGATGATCTACATTGGGAAGAAGTTGAAGCTAGTAGAAAAACAATTATTAATCAACTTATTAAGAACATTCAAGAGATGTTTTGCATAGTTGTATGATGAATTGAAATCCTATAGGGAATATTTGTTCCAAAATACCATTCCTTTAGAAATTGGTACAAAGACATTTAGGCAAAAGCAAATGCCTATCAATCCTACACTGGCCCCTGATATGCAAAAGTTTTTAATGAAGTTGAAAAAAATTAATATAATTAAAGCAATCAGGAATTCAAAATGGGTGTCTAACCTTGTCCTAGTGAGGAAGAAGAATGAGGACATAAGGCTTTGTGCAGATTTCATATATCTAAGCATCAAGTCGCTCAAGGACAATTACCTATTGCCTAGTATGGACCATCTATTGCAGAAGGTAACAGTGTCTGAATTAATGTCAATGATTCATGGATTCTTAGGATATAATCAAGTAATGGTCAAAGAGTCTGACTAGCATAAAACAACCTTCAAAACCCCTTAGGGAATGTTTGTTTATGTGAGGATGTCTTTCAGACTCAAGAATGTTAGAGCCACCTTTCAAAGGGCAATAGATGTTGCCTTTATAGGATTGATAAATAAAATCATGGTTGTCTATCAAGATTATTTGATTACCTATTCTAAGGATAGAAATGACCATTGCAAACACCTAGAGCTAATTTTCTAGTGATGCTTAGAATATGGGATTTCCTTAAATCCTAAGAAATGCACATTTGGTGTTGAAGAAGGTAAGCTCCTTGGGCATATTGTATCTAAGGAAGGTGTAAGGATTGATCCAAAGAGAGTGAAAGAAATAGACCTCATTCCTCAACCCAAAATACCTAAAGCAGTGAGTCCTTCTTTGGCAAATTAATTTTGTTAGGATGTTTGTTCCTAACTTTCCTAAAAAGATGAAGGCTATTTCCAAGTACTTAAGAAAAGACAATTAGCTAATTGGGATAAGGAATCAACTAACTCCTTCATGGATATCAAGGAGGCACTTAAAAGGGCACCAGTATTGGCTAGTCCTGATTATTCCAAGCCTTTTCAATTATTTTCTTTTTCTTCTTTCTACACCATTGCTATAGTGTTGCTTCAAAAAAATGTTGAAGGATATGAGCAACCAATTGTCTTCTTTAGCAAATCATTGCAGAATGTTGAGTTAAACTACTCCATCATGGAAAAAAATTGCATATGCTCTTGTCAAATTTGTCAAGAACTTCAGGCCTTATCTTGTATGATCCAAAATCATTGCATGCATGCCTCATACGGAGATGAGGGACATCTTTCCTCTACAAGAGGTTTCTAGAAAGAGGGTACATATGGATCAATAAGATCCAAGAATATGATATGGAGGTGCAAACTACAAATCTAGTTAGAGGTCAAGGCCTTGTCAAGCTAATGGCAAATACAAACTTGGATGCAGCTGAAGTACATCAAGTAAGTTCTAGTCCAACACTTCCTCCTTGCTCTTTGAAAGATGATCCTTCGTATAAAGATATAGTTTCTATTTGGAAAACATAAGTTACCCTCCAGGATTGAATGATCATCAAAGGAGAACCTTAAAGTTGGCAGCCCAGAAATATGTGCTACTATAGGGCCAACTTATGTGGAGGAACCTTGATGGATTGCTTATCAAATGTTTAGATCATGAGAAATCTGTCAAGGTCGTGAATGAATATCATCAAGGATTTTGTAGGAGACATTTCATGTCGAAGTCTACTACTCACAAACTAATAAGAGCGGGATATTGGTGGCCTACAATGTTTAAGGATGTGGCCAAGTTTTTTAAAAAGTGTGATCCTTGCCAGAGGTTTGCAAGCAAGATGAAGTTTGCAAGGGAACTCCCCCTCAAACCTATATTTGTAGATGCTCCATTTCAATAGTGGGGTTTTAATTTTATTGGGGAGATTGTAGAAAAATATAACAATGGATACAAATGGATCCTAGTAGCCACTAACTACTTAACTAAATAGGTGGAAGCAATACCTTCTAGAAATGCAACATCTAAAGTAATGATTGACTTCCTAATGAACAATATCATCGCAAGGTTTGGAGTGCCTTCAAGGATTGTTGTTGATAACGCAATGTGTTTTAGATCCCATCATCTCCTTGATACATGTTCTAAGTATGGCATAGCTTTAACATATTCTTCCCCTTATCATCCACAAGGAAATAGCTAGGATAAATCTAGTAACAAGAGCATCATGGCAATCATCAAGAAGACACTAGATTCAAACAAGAAAAGGTGAGATGATAAGCTCAAGTTTGTTGTTTGGGAAGATAGAATAGCATCTAAGAAGGCTATTGGTAGGATCCCTTTTAAGTTGGTTTATGGAATTGAAGCCAAGATGCCAATTAGTCTTGAATTACTCATTTACAAACAACTACAACAAATTGAAGGAAATGAGGATGATGTCATTTCCTTACCAATGCATGAGTTGACTGAACTTGATGAAGCTAGGAGGACCACACATACAAAAAACTTGTTACAATAACAGAAAGTCAAGCATTTGTTTGACAGGATGGTATTTCGGAGGAGGAGGGTAGTTCGGAGGAGCTTCCAAGTTGGTGACCTAGTCTCATGTGGAATTCTAGAGGTCCAAAGATAAGGACAAGCATCAAAAATTTGAATCCTTATGGGTTGGACCATATCAAATTGTAGACAAGTGTGGTCAAGGCACTTTTTACCTTAAGAATTTGGATGGAGAATTCATAGAGCTATCAATCTATGGTCAACACCTCAAGAACTATTTCTTTTGATGGTATGAGGTTCTTTGTGCCTATGTATATATCTTTTCCTTTTGTGTGTTTGGTGTTTGGTTTTTTTCTTTCATTGCCCTTCCCTTTTATTTGGCCCTAGTCCTTGCTCTTTCTTTATTGGTCTACTTCTCAAAGATAATTGAATCCTTGTTGTGCCTACAATTTAAGGCACATGTCCCCAACTAGAGCCAATGTTGGCACTTGCTTAAAATTTGCAAAAATTCCTAAGTTTTGTGCCTCATTGTTGTCTTGGGGCTTTTTCACCCATCAATTCTAATTGATCAAAGAGATCTTAAATGGGTTTCCCTTGGTCAATTTTTTTGTGTTGAAATGGTGTCTTTCCCTCCCCATGTCTTCATCATGTTCTAAGTGCCAAAAGATCTAAGAAAATTCTAAGTGTGGGGGCCCTTTCACATATTCTAAGTGTTTTAGCACTTTGGAAGGGTTTCAAGTTTTTAGGGAACTTATGCGCATTCGGACAGGTTCCAAGTTCCTCCAAAACCCCCATTCCCCTAGTGTAATTTTTCCTCCAGGCTCCAAGGTTCCAAGTTCCCCCAAAACCCCTTTTCCCCCAATGTATTTTGATGTTGGGTTCTAAGGTTCCATGTTCCCCTAGAACTCCCATTCCCCTAGTGTATTTTGGTGCCAGGTTCCAAGTTCCCCTAAAACCCCCATTCCCCAAGTGCATTTTCACCTTATATGAAGCAATGGATCACCTCTACGATCATATTTTATAAAATAAGGTACCACAAATCTAGTTCGTAAATGATAATTCAAAATGTCATATGCCAAAGGATTATAAAATATCTCACTAGTGCAATCCCTCTTTTTAAATCTACATGCATTAATGTAACTTTCTAAATAATTTATTGCATGCATGATGGGGCTTAAGTAATGTGAAAGATCGCACTCAATATGCCCAATAGCTTGATGTGTAGGTAAATGTTAAGTACTAGTGGAGGAGGATGTAAGAGATAAATCACTAAATAATTGCACATTATCTTGGTTTGATCTGGAATTTGAGTCATGAAGGATCTGCATTATTATCTCTTGTTGTCTGTGATTTGCTCATTACTAATACAGTCTTGAGTTTGCTTGATTTTGGGTCTACATTGGTCGGTGGATCCATGTTGTGTTGCTTTGATATCATGATGCATTGATGTAGTGTAGCAATGAGACAATGAGATGGATAGATGGAGTACCTATGATATGTTGCAGTACTTTGGGATGTTTGTGACATTTCAGTAAAAGTAATTTGGGTTACTTGTAGTTATCTTCTTGAAACTCATAGCAGTTATCTTCTTTTGGGGATCATGGTTTTACTTTGTTATTTGCAGGGAGCTCTTAATGTTACAGTTGAGTTATTTGATTGTGTGGGGGCAACAGATGATCTGCAGTTAGGAAATGTTCACTACAATTCCATGGATAGCTTTGGATCACATGCATGATATGGGTGCTCTTAGGAGAAGAACTATCCATTGGCAATAAATGATCTTATGTGAGAAAGATGTAAATCATGATGTCATGTGGATTTGGAACTTTGGCAATGATTTGATTTAGTCTTCAAGTATAGAGTATAGTAGTCATTTTACCTTAGGAGCTTATGGAGATTACCATGATGTAGTTGGAGTTCAGTTGGCATGATATGTCAGCTAGGTGTTCATGGATACTAGATAGACTTGGGTGAGGTTTGAGATCTCTTGTTTATTGGGATCATGTGTTGTAATATGACTCTTTGATGATATTTCAACAGAAAGACCGAGGCGCCTTCACCTTGAGATAGACATGAGTCCAACATGGACCTAATGAGGAGAATGTTCATGGAGAGTCTATTTGGATCAGTACATCTTAGATGAGCAATCTCATTCCCCACTCTTGTTCCAATCGACAGAGAACTATTTGAGAGGTATTGCCCACCTAGAACTTAGATGTATTCTATTTTTTTATTTTCTCATGGAATGAGTCTTAAGCTGTGGATGTCAGTTCTAGAAGGCTTATTTGACAAGTACATGGCATAACTTGTCTTTTTCCTTGGACTTCTCATATGCATATGTTTGTTTAGGAGAAAATTTTTTGAGGAGTGTAGGGGATAGTTTGGACATATTCCTTGGTAATGGGAGTGGTTGTTGGTTTGATCTTCCGTCATTTGAGAAGTTCACATCCTTATTAGTTTACTGAATTATTTATATTACGTTTGACCTTGGGGTTGAACTATTGGGTGTTGGCATGGCTTTCTTGTTTGGGGTTTTGGAAGTGAGGATCTTACTTGTCATAGTTTTCGCACTTGGTGGTGTTAGCAAAAGGACATCGTATGTGATATGGTTTGGAATTTTTTCTCTTTATGGTCTTATGTTTCTTCCTGGAGGTTCATATTCATTTGACTTTGGAGCTAAGGTTTGTGTTGAGCTAGGGTGATCACTATGCTTATGATAATTTATTGTTGTTGTACTTCATTATTTTTTATTTAGTAGCAATACATGATGTGCTCTTTAATCTCTATCTTTTGTGATGTGGTGAACTTGAGAGAGCTGAGGGAGATCATAGGTGAGAGAGTGAGTATAAAATGTATGAGGAAGTATGCTCCATATTATAGCAAGATGGTTGCAATTTTCAAATCATTGTGTGTTCTTCAATACAGTTTTTTGTTGACATGAGTCAAACCCTTTGCGTGAGTGTTAATTGATACACTTTGAGTTGCTTTGGTTTCATACCAAACTAGACATTGTCTATGTAGTGGTAGTCCTAGGAGGTATATGTGTCTTCAAGTTTTTAGCACTTCTGTGTTTGCTACCTTTGGAGGTGGTAACTTAGAGAAAAATAATGTTCTAAACAGGGACAGGAGCTGCAATGTGGGCTAGATATGTCGTGAGCAGAAAATCTATCAATGGTTGGGGTTAGTTGGATGAGAGGGACTAGTTGTGGTTGTTATTCTAGCTAGTTTGGAGTATGTGGAGCATGATCAATCTTGTTTTGGAGGAGATTAGATTTTTGGGTTATGTTCTAGTAACAAGTTGGGACTAGATACATTGGTGTGTCTATGTGGCATTTAGCTTGTCATCCTAGCTTTGGGTTTTTATCCTTTGTGCTTGGACATGATGGAGGATGAGACAGTTGTTGTCAAGATGGTGGTCACTTGGAAGATGTTGCAAATGCTTTTGTGAAGCATGTGAACACAGTGGAGTTCAATTGGGACAGCATGGTGGTAACCTTGGTGGTTCACAAGATTTGTTGGAGTTTCCCTTTGGCTCTTACAAGGCATACAAGTGGGAGAATGTTGGAATTAGGTGTGTCATACACCTTGCAAGTCCTAATGTTCAGATTAATTGTTTTACTATATTTATTTATTATTTGTCTCATTTGGGAAATGGGATGTCCCACTTATAACTTGGTCATTATGCCATGTGTATGCCTTTGTATGATGTGTGTAATAAGTTGTAAGAGCATCTAATATCATTATGACATTGTAAAATGTGGGAGTTACTTATGACAGATTCTATGATGCATGTAAAAGCATAATTATAGGGAGTTACAAAGTGGACCAAGAATCTTGACCTTCATTATGATGTGTAAGAAGTATCTATGACATTATAAGAGGTGTAAGAAAGCATCTTTGATGATGTGTAATAAGTGGGTTGTCTTCTTTGGACTTGGACAGTTGTTATTGTTATCACCTAAATATGCACCCTGACTAATTTGCAAAAATTAGTCTATTTGATGAAACATGGGAAAACCTCTAAAGTTGTGGGTTACTCTATGAATAGAGGTCAACCTCCGGAGAAGGTCGACTTCCTATGGATATCACCTAAACTACTACTTTGATGAGGAAAAGGGTAAGAATATGCTTGCTTAAAACAAAGTGGTGAAAATGAGGTAAAAATGGGTGATACACCAAACTAATAAGAGTTATGAGACACTAAGACTGACATACACTTGGTTATTTATGATGAATACTGAAGATACACAACATGTTACTGTAAGCTTATGCATAAATGTTTCATGAACAGGTTTGTTCAGCTTATATTTTCAAGAAGGACAAACTTTCACAAACTAGAGGTTTCTATGTAATCTTAAGACACAATTCATAACTTGCATATTCCTACTTTTGCAAAAAAGGCATAAAATGGGACAAAGCTAAAGGAGAGAAGAAAAATCTCACAAATAACTCAGTCAATCACCTAGTAATGCACAATGCTTTCAAGAATAAGAAGGTAACAAGATTCTTCAATAATCTCCAAGGTAAAATCTATATTTCACACTCAAAATGATGAGTTACAAAAGATGCTCAATACTGTAACAAAGGATTGTATCAGTCACAATCTCTAGAAAATTTTTTGCATAATAAGAACTAACTACAAAAGAGTCACAAAAGTGACTATATCCACCACTATCCAAGTGGTTCCACCATACAAGGAATCTCCAACTGACTGGGGTCGGATGCACCTAAAAAGCCTGAAATATAGTGCCTATATCCTCTCCAAAAGTGTCCATAATACAAGAAAAAGTCCATCAGGACTTAGTCAAACATGAAGAGTCATGAAAACCAGTCCCACAAGACTTTGAAAGGCAATAAAAACCCTCCTAGATGCTCTCAAAACATTCCACTCAACTAACAACTTCCTTCATGACTTAGTCAAAACATCCCTCCTCTTTTGCAAAACAAAATGCTATGTCTTTGGCATGTGTTTGCCAACTCCTCCACTCTGCATACAGTTAAGCCCTCACTCATCCTTGCATTAAAAAAAAACAATAAACATGAAATGGTTTATAAATAATACCATTTGTGTTTAAATGTTTTACAATCTGCATATTATACATGGAAAAAATAAAGCAAAACTTAAAGACACGGAATGGGAAAGAAGGTAATGAAAGGTCTTTAAGGGGCACATATCCCATCGTGGCCCTAGTGTGTAAGGGAACAAGCATTGTCAAAAGGTCTTAAAAGACACACAAGTGCATCGTGGCACTAGTCATAACTGGGTCACAAGTTTTGACCATGAGTTATTGATGAAGAAAAACAACAAAATAAAGAAAAGTGATAAAAAAGCCCATCGGGCTCTCTTAGGGTTGAAACCCTAAAGCAAGAAAACAACCTTTCATTTGCATTTTCCACATTGTTGCAATTTCTTCCCGCCACCATGGAGTCTTCTGTGCTACAGTCTCATGGAGTTTTCTGGCAACTTTCTTCATGATTTCTCACTTTGTAACAGGTAAGAACATCGATTTTGCTTTTGACAGTTCGATATCACTTCTCCGGCATTTTCTGTAGATAAAATGATTGTCTCTGAGCTATACTGTCAAGAATGATGAAAATGTTTCTTCTTCTCTGGGACTTTCATGGCATAATAGACTACAGTCTATATCTTCTTTCCTCTTTCTAGCTATGTGAAGTCATGTCTCCAACAAAATGTATACTTCTGTAGTTGGCAATCTAGCATAGAGATGATATAACTTATTGTATTCTGAGTAAGATTTGTTCACTAGCTGTTCTGCTTATTTTTTTCTTTCTCGCAGCTAGGGTTTTATAGAAACCCATCATCATACGTACCTGTTTTCTCAACAAAAATAGAGGGGAAAGAAGATATATATTGTGTTTTATTCTACCTACAGTTTATTGTTACATATACTGTATACTTCATGACTGCAGTTTTCTATGCTCCATGAAATTGATCCTTATTAGCTGCCCCTTTCATGGGTTTCTCTTAGACTATCTTGTTCCATGTGTTTGTTGATCCTTATCCATTGTCTTTCTATTTTTCCAATACACGCTGCTTACTTGACTGTGAATGATGCCACTGTTGGTAAGAGACACTATATGGATTCATGATTGTTGTCATTGATGGCAACAAAGTTCATCCCACACATCCGCAAGACATGGTATGTCTCTACCGGAAGTCAAAGTGAAGAATGTTGTGGTCCGGTAAACAGGAACAGAGCATGTGGCGAGGTCCGACAGACAAGTCCGGATCTCTCAGAGGAAGTATCTTGGTAAAGTACATATTTGGGGAAGTCAAGAGGACTATCTTGACTGATAGATTCCAAGGTTTGAGCCTCCGGTGTGGAAAGGATAAAGAGATATGAATGCTTAAGTACCGGGTTCCCAATTGGCAGTGTGAACAGAGGAAGAACTGACTGGCAGAACATCAGACATTATTCTGGATGTGTTACTGATGTTGGTAAAGGTTATGAAGGCATGAATTATGTTTGGCCGACATGGTTAATGATTTCCACAAGTATATCCTTGATCTGCATTACTTGGTATGCAAGGATTCAGCCGACAGATCAGAGTCTATTGAAAATATTGACTATTCCGGTGCCGACTAGAAAGATGATGAAATCACTTGTGCGGATATATATATAGGATGGATTTAGTTGTGAGAGGTGTTGTGTTATGTGATGTACGAATAAAAGCAAAGCAGAGCAGAAGCAGTAAGGAAGGTTCAGTATGTGAAAGGAAAGCAGCATAAGAGAAGAGGAAAGATGAAGTGCAGCAGATCAGTATACTGAGCCTAACCGAAACTGAACCTCAGCATATGTGGATGCTACCAATCAGTTCAAGTATTGTATAACATTCCTTTTGTAGACAGTGTGTCTCTTGTAGGCAGTGTGCCTTCTTGTGAGTAGTGTGCTCGGGCAGTGAGCCCTAATTGGCAAGTGCCATTTCGTATTTCCATTCTTCTAACAGAGAATACAATCTTGGGTTAATCACCCCGTGGTTTTCTCCCTTAACAGGGTTTCCACGTCAAAAATATTGTGTCATGTGTATTTCCATTTCATAGTTATGTTTGCTTATTTGGATAAATGCTGCATTGATTATTAAGTAAGTTAAGAAAGAAGAAAATAGTAGGATAACTGATTCACCCCCCCTCTCAGTTATCAACAGCCATAGTAACTGATCCTCCAAGGTGTTCTCAAAACTGCACCACTATTGTTGATGAGGCATCTCTATCTTGGCTCAGAACCTGTCTCTCTGTTCCTCAAAGCTCTGTACCGTGACTCTATTTATGACTACTTTATATGCAGGTTTCTAACTGTTATCCATTAAATGTTTTCCTCTCACAACTTTGTTGATGCTCTCCTCTCTTACTTTGTAGTGACCTATCTGCCCCTATAGCTCAAACCAGTCTCAACAGCTTCTCATAAAGTCTAGGTACCCTGCATAATATTAGACAACTTTGAGACTATTAATATCACTATAAGGCTCTTAACAGATCCTTAAAAAACTTGACAAAATCTTGAATAAGATTCATATGGCTTGACAGGCCTATACAGATAAGAATATGAAAATTGCAAACTTCCATATCACCGTTGACTATCATTTTACTTTATACTATTCTTTCAACTTTTAACTTCCATGTATCTTTCACTGATTTCCTTGAAGAACACTATTCTGACTATCTCACTATAACTGTCTCATGTATCTTTCACTGATTTCAATGCATTGTCATCAGTGCATTGTCCTCCTCACTGTAACTACTGTTAGTTCCTTGTCTGTAGTGTTGCTATTCTAGCTGCTCTTTAGAGCTTTGCTAGGACTGCAGTTACATGCATTGTGATTACTCTTAGGTAAATCTGCCTTGAAGATCTTGTTCCCCTGTATGTATTTGCACTGTCAAAACCTTAGAATAAACACCTTCACTATCTGGCATGGAAACAACATGATCTCAATCTTCAAGTATGTAATAAGGATATATTTTCTCATCTACTGTTGTCTAGTACATGTTGTTGTCCCTTTAGTCCTTTATGATGCTATCTTCTCACTGTAGGTGATCATACATGCTCTTCTTCAAGGAGTAAACCCCTGCTCCTTAGTA
This sequence comes from Cunninghamia lanceolata, assembly GCA_027924645.1. Taxonomy (NCBI): domain Eukaryota; kingdom Viridiplantae; phylum Streptophyta; class Pinopsida; order Cupressales; family Cupressaceae; genus Cunninghamia; species Cunninghamia lanceolata. Next base: position 6,776,578 of record BSBN01000252.1, on the reverse strand, counting down.
AACCTGTCATAGCATCCATGCAAGACCCATGACCCTCCTTGAATAGCACGGGATCATTATGCTCCCAAAATACTTTGGCAGGTGCCTTGGCTTCCTAAACCTTTGCATACTTATCTCCTACAAGATGTTTTGACATCTTTTTTCCAACTATCCCTGCTAACTCTAAAGGTGCGGATGTTTCTTCATGACAAGTGACTAGCTGTTCTATGGCTATCATGAATTATTGCCATCATTATGACTGCTCTTTATTGGCTGTCCTCTTTCTTCTGCAAGATCATTATGCATTACCTCTAGTGATTGTCTCTATGGTTAACCTACTGATCCATTGACTATTTTATACATGGCAACTTCTACATTACTACAGCTATTGTGTTCTTTGATGATGCTATCAGAGCAAATCTAAACCTTCCATGATATTTTGTCAGCAAACTCATTGTTGACTGTCCCCTTTTCTTGCATGCTATATGTCAGATTGATGACAGCTTTTAGATCTTTTTCACTATTTTTTTAAACAAATATAGTGATGTCCCCTGCAAATGATTGTCTTAATCTGAAATCTAACAAGATTGTATGTTGTTGCTTTGCTATATGTTGTCCCTTGAGGACTGATACATGCGTGACTGCTTCTCTTTTCATACAGTCTATACTCTTTATGATATGAAATGCTTTTGTAACTCTTATGAGCTGGGCTCAACCCTTGTGGGAGCCACAGTTTACTCCATTCAAAATATAAGCTGATGACTCACTCAGAAACACAAATTCCCCTGTATCTGCACATGAAGCAAACCTACTAGAAAATAAATGCATACTTTGGAGGTGTTTGATAACTGGCTTTAGGACCTCCAAGGCACACATTTCTTGTTTAATGCACATTGAGATCAATATATGCATGCATAAGGTGAATGTGTATACAATGTTGGTAAACAACCATTGCTTAGAGTACTGCTCTAATGTCATTATTTAATCTTTGCAGGAAACAGGAGCTAGGAGAAATCAGTGGCTCAGGGCTACATCAACCTACAACCTCCACAATCAACACCAAAAACTAGTCATTCAGGCAATGACTGGTTACCTTTCTTTCTATGCACATTCATTTATCTTTATTACTTATTCATGTATATGTTCTTTTCAATATGTATTAGAATAAGCAATAGTCAATCTCACGGCTTGTGTGAGATAATGAACGTTTTTACATTCAATAAAGATTATTTGTTTGAATCAGAAAGAATTTGTATAAATCCCTCTTATGTTACATGCACTTGAATAAATGCAGTAATTTGATAATCATAATCTTTTAAATTATTCCATTTATGCACTTGAATATAATGTAATAAGGATCAGATAAAATGTACCTTTTGGACTTTGAATCAAAGCTCTACCTGAATGAGCTATAGTGAAATTTGGGTAACAATTATTTTGTCCTCTAGTGGATTATTTTTGTCTTCTAATGAAGATGGACATCCAAGTTCATGAAAAAAGTCTTGAAGCTTCTAGAAAGATGTAACTTTTGAACACATGTCATGAGGTTTTAACTAATGGTTTCAAATTTCCTCCAAAGGAGCAAGATGTAGATCTCCTTGTTAAGGCTCTAAGCTTGCAAATGTATTATAACATGTTTATTGTTGCAGATTACTACATTGGTTCAGTGCTTTGGAGTGTGGGGTTTTATATCCGAAAGGATTTTCCCACATATATTGGTCTCTTCTATCTATTCTTCGTCTCTCTCTCTTAGGAGTGTTAATTTACATGTTATGTTGTCAAAATTTATTTAGATTTGAAATCTAGATTGCTTTCCTCAAAGGGTTAGTGTGAGAAATTAACTATGCCTCGACTTCACTTTATGGGCATACTTGTGTGTACTTGTATCAAGCATTTAGTTTAGAAAATCATAAGATACTATAGGTGCATACTAGGTTTTTTCCTTAAGAGTCACTAGTGAAATGGGGTGAGAAGGTTGGAATTTAAACTTGAACATTGGAATTTGAGGTTCATTCTTATGCACTACAAGAATCAACCTCTAGTGCAAAATTGAGCCTAAGCAATAGAATGGTAAATCTCAAGCAAAGAGTGAATGTATTATGGTAAATGAAAATGTACTAAATGGTGGATAGTAGCAAATGCGTGAGAATAAGTATAAGAGGGAAGTAATAGGAATAGATAAAGATTGAGATGTAAACTAAACCTAACGCAAGAATATGCTACTTGTTACTATAAAATTATGTTGACAACATTCCACTAAGTTGATACAAGACTAAATGATAGTCAACATAAGTATGCTAATTTCACAATTACAACTAAATACTTGTTAAGAGATTCTTTTATATCTTCAATACCTTAACATGTTTGAACTTCTAATTATTAAGTTATTAAAATTATTAATAATCATATCAATTTTTTGCTATTGTTTTAAGGTAACTAATTGTAAAGGAATATTAGTGTTTAATATAGGCTTATTAAACGAAGGAACACAAATAAACATAAATCAAGCTAACTTAATTAATTATAGATGGGAATTAATAATTTTAATAAATGAACATTAAATGACTGGAAATTTAATAAGAAGGATTAATCAATTAGTTTTAGGAATTATGATGAAGAATTGGATATTCATGTTGTGCAGATACTATTTGTTTATGGTATATTTAAAATAATTTTATCAACCCGATACAAAATAGATCACGGAGTGATCCGAAATGTCGATCCAAATAAGCTACACACAATTTTCTCCAAAAGCTTTATCATATATCATGGACTGTGGAAATATAATGTATACTACAAAATAGATGCTAAATTCTCTGTAAATTGATCTCACACTATGTGGGATTAATCTTGCACTCTACAAAAATGCCTTGGCATGTAAAAAGCAATCTAGAGCTCACGAAATTGAACTAGTAGATTGTAAACTATTGAAACTAATGTCTCCCCCATTTTTTATATCTAGGAAAGCATAATGACAAGCAATATTAAAAAATGTCTCACAAAAATCACTAAATGACTAGTCACTTTGTCATAAGTCAAAGCCCTTGATTAGTTCTAACTTCACAATCATGGAAAAATATCAAAAACAATCAAGCATGCAAGTGTCCTAAATGAATTTGATACAGATTTAGATTTCCTTTTAGGAAATGAATTAGATGACCAAAGATGTTAGTTAATATACATTGAAATCCTTTAAATATTAAAACTTGAATTTAAATTTTTCTAGTCAATTCTATGTGATGCACGAGGGAACGACACTTTGAAATTAACCCAAGACGGAAAAAAAAAAATACATGGTAGGGATTGGAGACCATGATAGACATAAAAAAATAACTAATAAAAATAAGTATATAAAAGTATTGTACATATGAAAATAAAATAAAGTAAATCTATAGATAAATATACATATATAGGAATAGGTGAATGTTCCACAAATGGAAATGTGTAAACATGAGAAGGTGAAGAATAGAGGATACCAATGTCATTTGTATGACATTCCATCAAAATCAGCACAAAACCAAAGAACTGAATTCGGTATACAGATTTCACCATTACCGTAATGTCACAGCTAAAGATGTTATATACGCTGCAGACAGATTGCTGAGGTGCTTCCCCTGCGTGCAGTTGCAGAAGGCCCTATCCTAAGATCTTAAAAAAGTAAGCTCTAACAAAATACAGAATATTTCAAATGAATTTCATATTTTATGACTTTAAGACACGGAAAAAATTTAGCACTTTCTTCTTTAACCCAAGAGTCTATTTGACTTGAAAGCATGATATATTTAAAATATGAGATGCCCATCAACAAGAGACTACGGAAACCTGCCAAATACAGACTTTATCTATTCTAAATTTATCCCACTGTTTGTTGGCAGAACTTGTATGTTAGCAGTACGAAAACCTGCCCAACACAGTTTTTATCTATTCTAAATTTATCCCACTGTCAGTTGGCAACACTGTATGTTAGCAGTACAGTATCATTTTTTAGTTCCATGGACTGTTTGGTCTTGTGTACGTTATTAAAAGTTTTCAATTCATTCACACTTCAGCAAAATCTAGAAAAGTCGGAAACCAAATTGCTTTTGGAGATTTGCGAGTACCAAATTGCTTTTGGAGATTTGCGAGTAAAGAAATAAAATTTTACATAATAGATGAAGTTATTGAGCGTTGCTATGTACGTGTGCACTCATACAATCTTTAAGAGAATTATAGCCTAATTCAATTCATAAAATTAGTCATTTCAAGGTTTTGATCCCGTAAAATATTGTTTATCATTTCATGTTTGTTTCATAGACAAATCACAACCACGTATTGTTTCCTAGCCTACACGAGGAAGATGAAATTAGTTGGGGGAAAAAGTGGGAAGCGTGGACCCCTCTAATCTTAAAGCTATTGTCCGCTGACACAGGATTTGCAGGACTTTCCTCCAGTACACAAGTTCTGTTACAACAGCCTCAGAGCGTACGAGATGTTAAGGAGAAGGCGCAACAGGAACGGGCGACCTTCGCTCTTCCATGTAAGGAGCTTTGCTGCTCACTCTGCACAACAAAACCCAATCACATTTAGTACAATAAGCACTGCCTATATCAAAATAAAAGCCATAATCACTTGACCCCAATTAAATTTTTAAAAAGAACCAATACATGTAAAATACCAACCTAATAAATTAACATAAATGTACTAATATATGTTCACAACATTTGTACATGTTCACAACTCCAATAAATTAACTAATGAAATTAAGACAAGTGCACAAATGTGATGGCGAGTGGTTACTGGCACATGTTGCGCATGTATGGGGCGACATGTTGAAATGACATTTTTTCGACCCATGTGCACATAACGCATCGTACAGTGCAATGTATAAGTGCCCAAAAGCTGAAAGAATAGCTTTAAGCTCTTCGGTTGCATATGGAGAAACCCAAAAAAAATCGTCGAAATCCAATATGTCTAGCTATGAGCTTGACGTGCGCGAAGTTAGGGTGAATGGCTACTGCCCCTTTCCCCTAGTCAATAATAAATACACAAGAAGCTTTCCCTAGTTGTTCAATATAAGCTTTTGTCTGTCAAATTTATCCCCTCATTTAGAGAAATTGTGTCTGTCAAATTTATCCAACGTTCAGAAAAAAACTGTGAAATTTTTGCATCAATTTTTTGTACAACTTAAAAACTTAACATGTATTCAGCCAATACCGAATAGATCTATATTTGTACATGTACAAAATGCAAAATACAGACATAAATGAACGTTACACGTTGAAGATTGGTTTAAAACTTTCAAATTTGCAGGCTGCAGCTATAGACCGTAGGCCTCATGGCTAAGCTAACTGTTGAAGAATAAATTTATACTTGTCCTTAATTTACGCCCCACCTAGAATTTTGAGTGGACAGAGTCGCTCTCACCATATTCGCTTTAGCAGTACTAGCAAACAATAAACTGTGCTGGGCAGCGGTTTGTTTAGAACGTGAAGATATAGCACGTTTGCCTTTTCAAAGGAACCAAAAAAATCAAAATTGCACAAATTTCCTGTAGAAATGTCGGTACGGGCAAATAAGAACTATTCAACACGGTAGGTCCCAACACTAGTTAAACACGTTGCCCTGAAACTATTTATTTAATTCTGTTCCCTACTTCCAAATTATATATTGTATTGCTGCCCACTACTTTCAAAGATGGGATAATTTCAACGTTATTTGAGCCTTCCACTACAGTCAAAATTATATAATTAATAGTTTCACTACTTTTCCAATGCATAATTAATACTTAAGTGGGATGTCTGCTTCTATAGGCTCAGATTCTTCTATGCTTATTTGTTTAATCAGTTGGGCTCCCAGGCTGGGGAGATTGCTTCATATCTCCAGCTCCTTATTCATGGTCTTGTTCCTGTGGGTGGTGCTGGTTTTGAGCTGGAGCGGATTAAGGTTACAGTTCAGAGCATTGTCTGTCTTCTGCGTTGTCTGTCTGGTTTATAATAACTATGTTATATTGTGCAATACTATAGGTGTTAGGCAGCTGGCTGTTTCCTGGTTAACCTGCTGTTCTGTTTATATATATATATCATGCTTTTCATTAATTAAAAAATTATATAATTTTATTGCTATCCACCAATGTCAAAATTATGTAAATTTATTGCAATGTTAGTTGGCAACGCAAATTTAAGGGTGGAAAGAATAATTTAAGAGTAAACTCATATAGTACAAGTAAATTAGGTTCAGACTTCAGAAATCCTTTGTTAAGGGGGGGAGTGCAACTTATTCTCGAACAGGTATCTACCAGTCAACCATATTCAGTCATGACTCATGACATTACAAATTTAAAACCAGTAATTTAAACTGAGTTGGGCGGCGGGCCTAAGATTTGCACATGGAATGTAGATACACACTCCTCACTGGCATTTTCTTTTCACAAAACCGATGTTTTGGGAAAGTAAAGGTGAGGACACACTGCCGAGTTGTAGGTTAATCCTGCAGGTGTAAGGGTAGGTAAATTACAAATTCAGTACTTCTTGTTGGTTAATCCTATATGATGTCTGCTGACAAGTTTTTGGAACTGCCTTAAGATGCCTTGACCAAACCTGTAAAGGAAGTAAATTGATTACTTTATATGATGTCGGCTGACAAGTTTCTTTAAGTACCACTAACAGACTTTGACCAATCCTAGATGGTGAGGACTCAATCATTTCAGGCTTCAGCTTAATAAAAATGTCCTTGATGCATAATACAATAAGATTAACGCCGTATCCTAATTTATCTATCCAGTGGTCCTATCAGATTGGGTTATCTTTTAAATTCCAAATCTTCTGTCATCAAAGCATATATCAAGGATTTTACAGGAACAGAAGAGCATACCTATGTGTTCTGAGGAGTGAAACATGAAAACAACTTTTGAATGCAACTTAGATTAGAGGTTCATAATCTGGTCCTGTTACATGAGTATTACAATTTCCTGTTTTTAATACGGCACATTATTCTATTTAAATATCAAATAATTCAGTAATCAAAAAGTTAATAACAATTTAACAATTTTATATCTCATCTAAGACAAAAATGATAATTATTTATGTAAAAATTTACCCCAACCATTGGTGTTTAAAAATACTTAGCAGAGCAGAGTAAGTAAAAACCAGAATTACAAAAGATTTATGAGGTACCTGTCCTTGCGTTTCTCGAGAAAACGTTGAAGAGAGTGTTTTCTGGCAATCGGAAGATCTGCAATAATATAACACCAACACAATCCTTCCAAAGCTTAGAAATGATAAAGATCACTAAACGTGTGGTACTCCAAAACCGGGCAATTAATTGAACAATCGGCCAAATAAAAACTCATTGCTCAGGGACCCATTTATTCATCTAAAAAGGCACCGTTTATTCCGCTCTGCATATGAATTCAAATGAACTGGTACCATAGGAAGAGGAAGGGCTCAACCCCAAATCCGACCCCTTTCCAAATACAAACAGAACATAGAAATGTGAAAACTGGCACAGTCAAATACTAAAATCTAAAACCCTTTTCCAGCACAACAACAAAAAAAAACGAGTAACAAAATACAAATTTAAGTCATAGATCAACATTTTGGGAAGCATGAGGTATTTTACCAGATTGTAACTTGCGCGTGGGTTGATTTTGGTTGGGACGGCCTGGCAAAAGCAGGGTAGGAATAGAAACTTCTTTATTGCCCCCAGCAGTTTGAAGAGATAAAGATGTTCTTGGCATGGAGTTCAAAGGGGTGCCTATAAACGAATTGAATGGGATCTGTTGAGCAGGTTTCATAAACACGTTACTTGCAGGATTCCCGCTGTCTGCAAGAAGCATGATTGCTTGGGCCTGCAATTGAAACGTGGACCACCTTTAAATAGCCCATCAACATTAAAAGAGGATAATAGGGTTAAACCATTGTCAGAAATGGCTACCTTGTCAGCAGGCACATCATCAAAAACGTTTACCATTCCGGCATAGAAAATGGTCAGCTGTGCCGTAGGGCGTTTAACTGTTGGTGAAGATACAGCAACCGAACTTATAAAAACACCACAACGTAGAATCAGACACACATACACCGGTTTTGACAAAGATCCACAAAAATTTCACAAAGCAGATGTTCAAAGCATACCTATACGCCGGTGAACTAGGAGGCATGGAGCCACGAAATAACCAGGGGAGAATAGCTGCACGAGCAGATTGTTTTTGCTCGGATCCACAAATTGGTCCAAGAGAACCAATGCCTGCGTGATGCGGAAATAAACCAAATGATCTCAACGTGTTCTCATCGTTTGCCGGGTTCGATCCTCTGACATTCTCATTGGCATTACAATTGCCAGGGTTAATTTTTTCTCCCAGCCCTACCATTGACTTGGCGCTCCCATTCTCGCGAATTTTTTTGCTCAACGGAGTAGAAGCCTGATAAAACTCTTCATTCACTTTCTCCTCCGACTCAGAAATCGTGGAATTCCTCTCACAGTCGCCACCACGTTTAGCAGAGCTCGTCATTTGCTCACTCATAACGGATTCTGGTTTTTCTTGCGAGATGAAAGAATTATCTCCCGTTTCAGGCTCAGCATTGCTCTTCTCCCCGCTTAGGAAATCCATGACTGGAGTTTGTTCCTTTCACAAACAAATTTTGGCGTAGGCACCTGAGAGGGAAAGCTGGAGAGCCAGGAAGCGGCTCTAACCTGAATAAAGTCCCAAATCTTCACCGATGGTCTGACAATATTTCTGCAGAAAAAGCATACGTTACTCTTCATTATCGGTAATGATTCCTGTGCACAAAGACGAAATAATAAAACAGTAATCCCCGTGTTTCATATTTACAAGTGGAAAGCAACTTTGAGCTGGTCAGATAAATTGAAAACATCCAACATTATTGCCATCCCTAAAAGTGTTGTGTTGCGAATCGTGATCCACACGGCGAAATGCTTGCACATGTCAAAATGAATGCACAGCAGGAATACAGAATACTTTATTGTAGAACTTATCGACTCATGTAAAACATATCAGCTAATACGTATGATATATCTGTTCATTCCTTCCAATCAATTTGCAATTTCATTCGAACACTTCCCAAGTTATAGGACCACGAGGGAAGTAAGGTGCATTCTCCTGAAAGGATCTTGGATTCCTATTTTCACTCTGAGAATAGCCCTTAGAAATTTAAAAAAAGGTGAAGTTACCTGATTAAAATAAAATCTCTTTGCCAGCCCTACTTATATACCTGTGAATTTTAAGCTGTTACATTAATATTTGGACTACTTATATACCTGTGAATTTTAAGCTGTTACATAAATTTTTCCTCCAAATACTTGCAGACTTCTACAATTTTGTGACAGCTTGCTTGAAATTTTTGAAGTCCAGGTCATTATTTCCATATAATTTGTATAATTTCTATTTAAAAATTTACTTCTAATTAAACTTATTAGCAAGAACAATTTTTAAATGTATTCCACCAAAATCACAAAAACTTAAGAACTTTCAGAAATGCACAGTTTGGCCTCCATACTTTCAGACGACCGACTCCTCCCATATTGAGGTTAGATTATATCGAGAATAATCACAAATTTCACAGAGTCAAGATATAAACACATCCAAGATTTTTAAAAGCAGAAAGTTCTGAATCAAATTTCTCCTTATAAGTTTTTCCTGGTGGATGTAAGCGATCAAATTTTCCCACTCTACTTAAATATCATCTATTTCAATGATCAAACCCTTAATACAAATTTTACACCTCATTCACAACGAAAAATGGTAAATATTTGTCCTATTTTTATTGGCCAAAATTAATCTTTCACTATTAAAATAGATGATATTTAAGAATAGCCAAATTTTCTTACTACAAACTCGAATTCTTGAGAAAACTGTTAACTGCCTCATCTCAAAATATAGAACAAAAGAAGCTGTCTAATAATCCGTAAAGTCAAGAACAATTCAATTTCAAAACCTAAGACCTCGGATTTCTTCTTCAAATGAAAATGAAAACAACAAAAATTATGGATCACTCCAAAACGTTGAGAGAAAAACGAACACACAGTTTAATCCAGAAGCACTTATTTACAACAAAAATCATCTTTCCATAGCTCAAGAACAGCAAATTATAATCTTACCAGAGCACAAATCCGTAGCAGCGCCTCCTCTCTCAAGCGCAAAATAAAAATCCGAGGGTTTCTCCCAGCGAATGAGTAGTGGTTGAAACAACAGACTGTTGACTTGGAAGCATTTACCTGCTCTCCTGGGGTTCCGCAACGAGATTTGCAAATCTCTTCTGCCGCTTGGCAGTTATTGCCGTATTTCAAACGTGTGCTAAATAATAATATCTGACAAGTACAATTTGCATGCGTAATTATTCAGGCCTACCTACTCCGCTCCTAAAGTTAAACCAGTACAGAAGGCAAGACTTGCATGGCACGAAAACATGGTCGAAACTTTGTACTTTCCCGCTTAAACCGTTTAAACTTTAAAGCAAACGTCCTCACTGCCCCTTCACCATTTTCACGTGATCAATATATCTGAAAGATCAGGCCGTCCGCCCAAGTCGCCACATTTAATAACTTCTTTCCAAAAGCGGATCAAAATTTATGCGCTGGACAGATTGAGTTAGACCAGATATGCTGGAATGAATCGACACCATTTAATTTAATATAGGGCGGTAACGGCTTAATCCACTCCTCTTTCTCGTGAGCTGTGAATGAAGTGACATGAAGGGATTTCATAAAATACACGTGATCTATGAGCTGCTCAGAGCTCTGTGTATACAACCCGTGAGATGACGTGATTATTACTCTTTTATGTGGACTGGCCCGCATCCCGATTCTTGATTTACTTCTTTTCAAACTCTCCATTAAATGATTTATGTCCAGACTTCCGCTCAATTTCCCTCCCTAGGTAGTTAAGGCTATGGTCACATGGATTGATTGATAGATTTTAATAATGTATTATCCATGGATGGATTGATATATATATATATAGGGGAAAGGACCGAGTAGTTGAGCACCTTAACTTCACGCCTCTCAAAATTATATGTGGCAATTTCGAATCACTCCAAAAATTTTACATTAAGGGAGAGGGGCCAGTTGCCGCCCACACCCCAATAACCACTATGTTTTTAATCACTTGACCCCCCAATACACGTAAAATACCAACCAAATAAATTAACACAAATGCACCAATACATTTGTAAATTAACCAATGAAATTAAGACAAGTGTACAAATGCGATGGTGAGCGGTTACCGGCACATCGGTGCGGATGTATGGGGCGACATGTTGAAATGACCATTTTTCGACCCATGTGCACATAACGCATCCTATAGGAAAATGTATAAGTGCACAGAAGCTTAAAGAATAGCTTTAAGCTTTTCGGTCGCATACCGAAAAACCAAAAAAAAATCGTCGAAATTTGATATGTCTAGCTATGTGTTTGACGTGCGCGAAGTTAGGGTGGGCGGCTACTGGCCCCTCTCCCTTAGTTTACTTGACAAGGCTCCTACTTATAACTAAGGTTTTAGGGCTACATCATCAAATATGATGCCACATCAATATGTTTTTTGTCGAGGTGTCAAATAGTTCCTAAAAAAAAGGTGGACCAGTAGGTGTGCATTAAGTCATGTTTTGTTGGTGGGCTAATGTGGCATCATATGATTGGTTGCTTTTTAAATCTAAAGGGCACATTTCATTCAATTATTAATACTTATAGTAACACTAACAACCTTAATGTCACAACTACAGTACTAAACTTTTAAAAATATTGGGCCTTAAATGCACAAATACTATCTTAGCCATTGGAACTATCTCACCTATTGGGTCTTTTTCCCTAGATAGAGATTTGTTTTTTTCAATGAAATAGGTATTTATAATAATATTATATCAAAAAAAAGTTACATAGTCACACTTCGAAATTTAGGTAAGGTGAAGCTTTAAACATAAAACATCAAAATCAAAGAGAAAAAAGCTACTAACCAAGATAGACCCCGAGGCAAGAGGTAGGTCACAATCATCTGAGTTAGCCTCAACATTAGGAATGGATTCCCATCTAGTAAGAGTGCCATCATATGCCTAATCCTTAGTTTTTTACATTTCTTCAAGTAGTTGGGTAGAAGCCTCATGAGAGGAGAAATAACTAGAGTGAGACAAGAAAATTTGTGACTATCTAGTCATCCAAGAGTTCCTTTTATTGTAACTGTTATCCTATTTTGCCCCCTTGGTCAAATAGTCTAAAGATCCATGAGATCCTGGTGTTTCAACTTCTAAAGATGCAAGGAAAAACATCAAAAAATGGTTAAGTCCCAAAATATTCAGAGTTTTCCTTATGTTTTTTTTGCCTTACTGGGATGTCGGAGTTCGGGATTCAGCGCTTCTCCGTTGTCAAGCCCAAAGTCCCAAACTCCACCCCTTCCCCCTCGCAAAATGTTCTAAGTGTTTTATTGTCAGTGCTCTTTCACGTTCTTCTGTGGAAGGTGGAAGGGTCAGAGCTTGAATTCTGACTCTTCCTTTTGCAAAATTGGCTAAGTGTGGAGGCTCTATGTTCGTTGAAGGTCTAAGTTTGAGCTTTTCGCGTTCCGTCTTCTTCATAAAAGGTCGAAGGTCGAAGGCTCGACGGCTAACTCCTGATGGGCCATGTGGCGTGTTTCCGCCATTCCGCAGGGATTATTTTATTAAGGAAAAAGTGATAGTGGAACCACGAAATGAGGACAGGTGGCGGTGACGTCATCTAGGAGGAAAGGTTCGAGGGTCCGAGTTCTACTCTTTTTCATTACAAATGTTTCTAAGTGTTTCAGAGTTTCGGACTTCGGGGTTTTCATCTTCCCTCTTCCTTTCTTTAGAAGGAGGAAGCCCGAAGGCTCGAACTCTGCCGCTCTCAAAAGGTTCTCAGGGTTTCCGCCATTCCGCGGGATTATTTTATTAAAGAAAAAGGTTACGGCGGAATCACAGAAAGATGACACGTGGTGCCCTGGAGGCCGGAAGATGGAAGCTTCGAGGTCCGATCTCTGCTAAGGTAAAATCTTCCAAGTATAAAAGTTGGAGCGCGGGGTTTTGGTCTTCTTCCTTCTTTCTTCTGCAAGCGACAAGGCAGAAGATCAGAGGCCTAAACTCTGAAACTCTAACGACTCCTTTCTTCAAGGAGAAAATGTGATTTGATTGGCCAACGACCCTCCTGGTTGCCATTAATGCTCCATAGGGGGCCTGTTTTCGTGTAGAAGATGGTATTTCTACCTCCCCATGCCACGGTTCCTCATCTACATTGAATTTCTTGTACTCACAGCATGGGCGAACCTCCTGTTTCAGCAGATTTCCTAGGTAGAGCCATGTGGTCGTGCTCTAAGGACTCCAATTCGAGTTAATGTAGCATGGTCAACGTCCCTTCTTGTTGGCTTCTTCCCTTTCACACCATGGCTGCTACATTGAAGATGAAATGTTATATATGCATGTTAGAAAGATGTAAAAAGGGTTGTTGGTTATTGTTCTGGGTTGTTATGCTGTCGGATAATTTGTTGTTTCAGGTCTTGTAATGCGATTGTAAGAACTAGTAGAATTTGATGCATTGTGCATGCAACTAGGCCTTTGATGTCTTCTATTGTGGTTCACTAATGAATGTAATCGATTATTTTGTATCTTATTCTACAACAAATCGTTTTACTTTGTAATGGTTATTTGACCTCTATGATCAATATAAATTGAATCTTGCCTCCCTCATTGTTCTTGCACTGTGTTTATTTGATAGATATAAGTTGTGTATTGTGGATAAAATGGCCCCTTTCATACTTTCATCTTTCTGCCCTAACCTATGCTTGAATTCCTTTGAGTCTATGTGATTCCCCTTCAGCATTTGAGATCATTATTGTGTTATGTCAGTGCAATCCAACACAGTAAATCTTGGTGCATCACCTTTTCCCTTTCTGTTTTCCTCTCTCCCTTTTCCTTAGTGATCATTAGTGTAGGTTTAGTCTATTTCTCTAAGCCTTAAGCTTAGAAAGAGGAACCAGCCTTCTCTGGAGGTCTGATCTCAAAATCGCAAGGTCCCACTGTGTCATTAGAATACTTGGAGGTCTCCAAGCATGGTACAATTCTAAGATAACAGTAACACTAGGGAAAAAATTGAACAATGGTAGGATGACTAGGACCAACCATGAAGGTTGTGACCATGAGCTATGCGCTACAAAGTATAAGAACCATCACACATGCATTCTAATTTATGCCACATCAATGCCCTTGTGGAGGGGATTGGCCCTTGCTAGTAGGAAGAGGGGGGATTAATGGCACTCTAGCAATCATATGAATCACATTCCCCTAGTGATCAAGAAGTGCCTGGAGGTGGGTCATTTCAAGTGCAACTTTGTTAACTTGCACTTACATCTGCATTAACACATTAGAATATACCATAGATTTAGAATACCCAGAGTCCAACCAAGCACCATTCTCTAGAAAATATGCTTGCAACCACAAGTACAACAAACCCTAAAGCTCCCAAGGTGCCACTCCTCGAGAAGCAATAGCTAGTCCAATTTGAAGCCTCAAATAATAAGTGGTGAAGAGTGTGATCCCTGAAATATAACCACAAGTCTCCAAACTTCCGCTGCGCCACTCTGATATAATCATCGGCAATGCTCCATGAGTTGTGAAGCAACTCATCAAAATCCCAATGAAGTGATGTACAAAACATGCCACCCCCTAGATCCCAAATCATCCTACCAATCTGATGGACCTTCTAGTGGACGGTTTTCGAGTCTTTTGCCCATGAGGACTAACAACCTCCTCTTTCATAGGAATATCACTAACCCTTTCATCCTCAGCAGACTTAGCTTCATATTGGCCCTTCTCCATTTTATCTCTCCCTTTATTTAGTAGCTTCCTTACATCGATAAACCTACATTCCTCCTCCATATACAAGGAGACCCCTTTCTTCTTTTTATCCCCTGAACATTTAGTATCTTTTAACTTCCTCTTAGGGGCAGACTTGGGAGCAACACCATGCCCAGAGACTTCTTTGAGGGCACCAAACTATCAACAACATCTTGACTGGGGGGAGCTTAGAAGATTTAGGGGTTTTAAACAGGCTCTACTTAATGCTAGGTTTTTTCTTAGTCGCCAAATTCTTGGGATCAACCACATTCTCTGAAGGTCATTCAGGAGTGACTTCACGAATCACAATTTCATGCTTAGGCTTGCTTCTAGCAGACGAGGGGGAGCCAACATAAGGGCTATCAACAAGGTTATCTTGAATGGGTTTAGGAGGGCAAAGTGCAAGATGGAATTTATAGAGCCAAAAGATTAGCCCTTGACATAAAGGGATTAAGGGTTTCTTAGGATTTTGGGCATGCATCTCCCTAACATACTTCACAGAGGCTTCCAAGGAGGAGATGAGATAAAACAGAAAACTAATCAATAGATTGTTGAATGCAAAGAATACTGAGAGTGGGGTGAATCAGTATTATGAAAACCTTTTCATTTACACATTCATTAATCCATTTACCAAATTCAATAACATGAAAGCAAAGTAAACACAAGAAGCGCAGCCACAAATTCATAACACATAGACACTAGGATTTTACGTGGAAAACCCAAAAATGGAAAAACCACGGTGAGTGTTAGCTCACAATATATTATGATAGCAATACCAAATTACATGAAGGCTCACTGCCTTAGGGTTCACTGCCCAAAGACCCATTGTCCAAGAAAGTGCTCACTGCACTAGGCTCACTGCCAAGAAAAACAGAAGAGAAGATAGAAGAAAGATTGGCTCACTACCAAGAGATGACTGCTCAAAATGCATCTATCGAATACTGAATTACAGTTCCATTGATGGCTCAGTATACCGATTCAAAAGTCTTCATTGTGTCTGTTCTGCGCTTTCTACTCTACTTTACATATTCTTTATTCTTATGCCCTTGCTGTCCTTTTCTGATCACAATACTGTCTTAGATCGCACACAATTGAATTCACACATCAACAACATCACTACTGCTGCCAATACCGAAATCTACCAAGTATATATATCCGCAACATGAATTATCTTACAATAAGGTTGGCAAGCAAGATAAGAAACGTGTATGCAAGTGTTATACCTTGTCAGGTTGATCTTGTGCACAAACAACAATGTGGACCCAAACAAACATACAATAGTCTTCATATAGGTCGACACCAATCATTCAACTACTTAGATTGATTATTTGAAAAATATATCTTTTCTGCATATCGATCTAACATGTCTGTCGGCTTGTCCCTTAAGAACACACTTAACCAATTCAACTGTCACATCATAACTTCTACTGCGGACCATATGGTCCTACTCTAAAAATCATATCCAACATTCATCATTGACCTTTTAACATGCCTTCAGATCTGCAGAACATAATAGTCCTTTATAGAAAAATGTGGATCTTGGAACTGTTGCTCTGTTACAGTGAAATACTGTCAAACTAGAAGCCAATAATGGAGAACTTGTAGAATGTGATCTGTTGAGCTTCAGAAGCTATAACTCTGGATTTAGGTAGTCATGGTACGTAACTTTGCTACCTCAGAACCACAATACAAAATATGCCACAGCGGAGGAATGCAGACCCTTTTACTCTAGTACTGTGCACTGTTCCTGACTTGACTCTGTTCACCCGAACTTAGACACTTCACCAAGTGACTTCCGAAGGAAGTCAGGACTTGAACACTGGAACATGTGATCACTAGGTAGCTATGAACAACATACATGAACCGCATGCAAATGTCTTTAACTGCGGAGGCATACCATCACAAACACTGTCACTTACTTTGTACAATGTATACTACCCATACTTAATCATTTATTCTTCCGGAGTAAAGTCTCTTTGCCATGCCGGTAGAAACCCTTTCCTTGTTTCCATCAATGACAAAATTCAATATTCATCGGAGTAGTGTCTGTTGCCAACAATCTCCCCCTTTGGCATTGATGGCACACTTAGTGAAAAATGCTTTATCTGCACCCCCTTACTACATACACTCTATTTTTCTTCTCCACCTTAGGTGTTTGCCCATTTTTCACTGGTTTTCTTCTCTCCCTTTGACATCAATGGCAAAGGTGTATGTACAAGAGTCAAAATTATGTTAAGACAGTAAAACTGCAAAAGCTGTCATATTCTGCCACATATGTACAGGTGCAATCTTCAACTTTATTTGATGTGGGTTGTAGGATGTCATTGAAGATGTTATTGATTTGAGCCAACTTTCCATCCCAACTCTTCTTTACATTTTCCAAATTTTGAATCTGGCCATTTATTAGGAAGACCAATTTTTCTGCCTTTTGTACATCGGAGGGTATGTCCATTAGTGTATTTACCTGCAGTGCTTCTACTGCAAGGTTTGACATTAAGTCTAGCTTAGTACTTATTAGTCCTCTCAATTGACACAATCTATTTTTCATTTGATCCCTCTTATCACTAGATTACTTAACTCATTATGAATATTGATCACTTGTATCTCTTTGTTGCTTACTAACTTAACTGCTGGATCAAATTATTTAGAAATATTTATCAGCTGCAATTTCAGATCCTTTATCTTTTCCTCTAACTCTTATGTGGCTTTCGACCATGATAAACAAAATTTGTACAAATGACAAGCTTCTTGAATGGCACTCTTTATACCTCTTATTCCATTGTCTAACAGAGTTTTATCATTTGCTAACATAGTCTTCAATTCAGCTAATCTTATCTCATCAAACTCTTTTCTGACTTTTATCTCCGTAGCTTTTTCAAAAGATTCAAAATGAGTGTTGATTGATTTTATCATACCTTTGAGTTGATCAGTTGATGATAACGATGAATCTTTCTGGTATTTAGGCATCAACTTCTCCAACACCTCAAATACTGCACCAATGAGCTCATTGTCTTGTATGTGTGTTTTCATCATTTCTTCATGTGCCTTTGCTTGAACAATTTTGACACCAGTTGGAATTTTTGTACAGGAGACATTGAGTCCAAGTATATTGGTCCCTGCAAAAATTTAGGCTCATCCAAGACTTGTTTTTCTCGTTCCAAGAATTCCTCAACAGACTCCACAGTGTCTCTTGCTATACCAGAGATTTCTTCTTGGTTTTGTTCCGTCGGATCCAAATCCATGGCTTCATTTGTGTCATCCTTTTGTTCTAGTACAGAGTTCTCCTCAGCTTGTTCCTCTTCTTGATCATCATCTTTTTTTTTGCTTTTCAGTCTTCTCTTTGTCTGTTTGGTTATTAGTTTGTTGTTCTAGAGGAAGACTTGTATAAGATTGATCCTTAACAGTAGTATCCAAACCAGTAGCAGGGACTAGATCTTCTTTCTCCTTTGGATCTTCATCACTTTTTTCTAGTCCTTGATCCATGCTCATTTCCAGAATGGTTGTGTCATTTCCAACACATGTTTCTTCATTGTCATATATTGTTGGAAGATGAAATTCTTTCAATGCATTCATAGTGATTTCCTCAGTCTCCTTGACTACTTTCTCGATGTCATCTGACATGAGAATGTTCATTCTCCTTTTGGTTCTAAATTCTTTATGTAGCACTTTAGAGACTTTTGCTTTTTCTTCTGGTGTGATCACTAGACATAACTTTATCAGTGTATGTTATCTGAGTTCAACATCCTTAGCCATAGCAGCTTCCTTTCTTACAGACTTATACTTCCCAAACTGTCTGGGAAATCAATAATTATCTCAATGAGAGCTTTATTATATATATCCAAATATTTGACAACATTCTCAATGATCCTTTTATCTGCATCATTATAATCATCATACAATTGGGCAATAGGCTTTAGATTGCCATCAATTGTACTAGCCTTCCGGACTTCTTCTAGACTTATTGTAGCTTCTCCTGTCTGAGACTCATCTTGCCTTGGCCTTTTCTCAATTCTACCCTTACTGGAGGGTTTCTTCTTGCTGCTCCTGAAGGCTTTGGTAGCCTCAGTTTTCATCTTCTTCACTTCTTCATCTGACTCTGTCTCTTCCTCATCTACTCCTATACTGACATACATTCTATGGCCTTTGGTTTTCTGTCTTTTGAATCTTTTTTTGGTGGGCTTCTTGGTGGGTGCCTCTGCACTAACATATGGGGTCGGACTGGAGGTTTTTGATGCAGTTCTTGTAGAGGTTGAACCTCTTGTCCTCTTTCTTGTTACAGTAGGTTCCTCTGCCTTTGCCTCAGGCTCTTACAGAGCCTTGACTAGTTCATTTTCTTTCTTCTCTTTTGCATCCCTTTCTACTTGTGTCTCTTAGTGCACATTGTGAACTTCCACAGCTTTATTAGCTTCCTTCAATTTTTCAGTTGCTCTTGCCCTTGTTTTAGCAACTTCTTCTTTTGTAATCCCTATGCTCTGGGCATATTCCTCCACCAATTTCCTCATTTTTTCTAGGTTTCTGGTTTGCTTAGTTCAACATGGACTTTTACAGATAATTCTTCATAAGTGCCAAATCTTGGCTCAGAGGTATCCCTAGGTTTGCTTAACACGAGCTTGCCATAACCATCTAACACATTTTCATCTACTTCATACCCCATTGGCATAATCCAAACTGTTATAGGCTCCACATCCTCCATCATACATTGATCTTTGTTGACAATGAAGCATATGTCATTTTTATATCTTTCAACAATTGATTCAGGTATCTTTTGTCTAGAATGCATATCTTTTTGAAAATTCTTAAAATAGCCCCACAAAGTTGTATTTTGTGCATCTTTGTTTCTTATGCCACTAAGGTGATTTCTAATTCGAATTGCAATTGGTTGACCGCTAGACCAGATTAGCTTCATTCTTGGTAGTTCTTACATAAAATAGAAAAATAAGCACATTATCAACGTACCAAATTTGAAGGGATACTTGCTTTCTTTTGTCTTCTTTAGATTCTCCATCAATTGTTTCCAGAGCAATTCATAAAGATCATAGTCTGTATTTTCCTTAATCATCTCATAGGTTGTGTATATAGCAGTACCTAAGACAAAGTTCTCCCGTTTGAGAAGTAGATTTTGTAGCCGATTACCATAGATGCAAACCTTACTACATGGTCTTCAATGTCATTGATTGTTAAAGCTCTTTTGTCAAATTTGGCTCCAGTGGCCATCATCACTGTGTCATTTTTCACAGCTTTTAGCACAAGTATTATTCCAGTAGAATTTAATCTAGTTACGACCTTATCGCATCCTTTGTGATCATAAATGGTATTTCCAGCCACATAAATTCATCATGTATCCTCCTTAAAACGTAGCGAACCCATTCATCTTCCGTAAATGTTGGGAATTCTATGTACTGAATGAATTTCTTCTCTCTTAGCGCCTTATATTCTTCCTTCAGATCAAAATTGCCATGGCTTAGATGTTTCAGATAGAGATCGTTAAATCTACTTCACCAAATTCTTCTATGGCAATGTGAATGTATACCCTAACATCTTTTGCATGCATTACACTACATGGAATTTCTGAAAATGCACCATTTGGATTGACCTCTGTCGATTTGTATGGATGTTTCTTGAACTTCGGTCATGTTCTCTCAGTGATATCAACTACTTGAGGAGATGCCATTTTTGCAAAGATTCAAATAAATTCGCAGTAGGGTTTCAAATATGAAAAATACCTCTTTTGTCGAATTAGGGTTTTGCTTGATCTTGCCTTGAATTACTTTGGAAATCACTGTAGTCGCTAGAATTTTCGCTTATGTTCACCTTAGACACTTAAGAGATTGAATGCAAAGTGATTTTTCCTTCGGATACAACCCTTTTGACCTTCACTTGCCAAAACCTAAATGTCATAAATGCTATATTTCAAAAAGCTGTCAAAAACCTTCTCTGTTAAACACAAACAATCTGGGTTGCTACGCACTATTCCGCATTTGATCCTTTTCTTCCAGAAATACTTTCAAAGGATCTGTCATATGAAGATTTTCATTATATCTTCGTGTCAAATCTCAACACTAACTATCTATCTAGGGGATTAGGATTTTCAATGCAGCTCCCCCTGAGACAAAGCTCCCAATTTACTTCCCGGAGGAAGTATCAGTACTGGAGGCTGGTGCGGATTCATCCTTGACTTCAATCACATCTTTCTTTATCCAAATTTTTCCCATCTCTTTTTTGGTTTCAACCGGATCAACCTTTTCCTTTCCTTTATCATTCTTTTGTTACGTATTTTTCCCTTTTGGAGAGTTGTTCCTTTGCACATTTTTGCTTCTATAGATTTTTGCCATATGTCCAAGTCTTTTGCAGTTATAACACACAATATTCCTCTATCCTTGACTCCTTCCATTGAATGAATTCATCCTTGATCTACATTGGTTAGCCATATGCCCAAATCTATTACATGCAAAGCTCTTTCCATTAAAGAATTGAGTATACCTTGCATAGTCAAAACCATTCCTAACCAGACTTCTGCATTCATTTGATCTATGACCAATTTTCTTGCAATTGAAACATTGACCAGAGAATGATGGAACATTCTGATTTATTCTACTCCTACACTTAGTAGCCTTGTGACCAAACTTATTACAATTAAAACAATAGCCATTGAAATATGGGTACCTTTGAGCATTTGGCTACCTGATCGGAGGTCTCCTAGGTCTTCTTCTCTAATTCCAGAACTGGTTGCTTTTGTTTTTCCTCATCTCAACGTTTTCTCGACCTATTTTAGAGCTTTCTCCTTTTTCAAATCCCAAGCCTTGCTTGTCATCTGAACTCTTTTGACTATCAATTAACTCCTTAAGCTTTGCAGAGCTTATTTTGAATTTTTCTTTATAGCTATTAGCTGCTTCCAGATCAAATTTTAGAAGTAACACATCTTTAGCCAATTTTTCACATTCCTCATACTTATCCTTTAGAACTTGATTAAGATGCCTTTCAATCTCCTCTTTCTCTTCAACTTCCAATGTTAAGTTGTTTAGGGTTTCATTTGCTTCATTCAATTGTTCACTTAATTCCTTGCTCTTTTCTTTGAACTTTTTGACTTGCTCCCTAAGATTTAGAATGCATTCATCATCTTCTTTGACATTCGCCTTCAGATCCCTGACTTCTGCTTCAGACTTTTCAAGATCTTTAAGAGCAGCTTCTAATTCTTGATCAATTGTGACACTGCCTGGAGCAAGGTACCTTCTGGCTACCATGAGTATTCTTTCCCAGATCTTCCTCAAGCTGTTAGAATTCTTCCAAGGAACCTTGCTCTAATACCAATTGTTGAATGAAAAGAATACTGAGAGGGGGGGTGAATCAATATTATGAAAACCTTTTCATTTACACATTCATTAATCCATTTACCAAATTAAATAACATGAAAGCAAAGTAAACACAAGAAGAGCAGCCACAAATTCATAACACATAGACACCAAGATTTTACATGGAAAACCCAAAAAGGGAAAAACCATGGTGAGTGTTAGCTCACAATATATTATGATAGCAATACCGAATTACATGAAAGCTCACTGCCCAAGGACTCACTGTCCAATAAAGTGCTCACTGCACTAGGCTCACTGCCAAGAAAAATAGAAGAGAAGATAGAAGAAAGATTGGCTCACTACCAAGAGATTACTGCTCTAAATGCATCTATCGAATGCTGAATTGCAGTTCCATTGATGGCTCAGTATACCGATTCAAAAGTCTTCATTGTGTTTGTTCTGCTCTTTCTGCTCTACTTTACATATACTTTATTCTTATGCCCTTGCGGTCCTTTTTTTATCACAATACTATCTTAGATCGCACACACATTGAATTCGTACATCAACAACATCACTACTGCTGCCAATACCAAAATCTACTGAGTATATATATCCGCAACACGAATTATCTTACAATCAGATCGGCAAGTAAGATAAGAAACATGTATGCAAGTGCTATACCTTGTCGGCTTGATTTTGTGCACAAACAGCAATGCGGACCCAAACAAACATATAATAGTCTTCATATAGGTCAGCACCAATCATTCAACTACTTAGATTGATTATTTGAAAAATATATCTTTTCCGCATATAGATCTAACATGTTTGTTGGCTTGTCCCTTAAGAACACACATAACCAATTCAACTGTCACGTCATAACTTCTACTGCGGACCATATGGGACTCTAAAAATTATATCCAACATTCATCATTGACCTTTTAACATGCCTTCATATCCGCAAAACATAATAGTCCTTTATAGCAAAATGTGGATCTTGGAACTATTGCTCTATTACAATGAAATACTGTCAAACTAGAAGTCGATACTGGAGAACTTGTAGAATGTGATCTGTTGAGCTTTAGAAGTTATAACTCTAGATTTAGGTAGTCATGGTATGTAACTTTGTTGCCTTAGGACCGCAATACAAAATATTCCATAGCGGAGGAATGCATACCCTTTTACTCTAGTACTGTGCACTATTCCTGACTTGACTCTGTTCACCTGGACTTAGACACTTCACCAAATGACTTCCAGAGGAAGTCAGGACTTGAACACTAGAATATGTGATCACTAGGTAGCTATGAACAACATGCCTAAACCGCATGCAAATGTCTTTAACTACGGAGGCATACCATCACAAAAACTGTCACTTACTTTGTACAATGTATACTACCCATACTTAGTCATTTATTCTTTCGGAGTAAAGTCTCTTTGCCATACCAGTAGAAACCCTTGCCTTGTTACCATCAATGACAACATTCAATATTTATCGAAGCAGTGTCTCTTGCCAACATAGATTACGTCGAAAATGATCAAGTAGAACAAAGGGTAATGGTAGAACCTTTTAATGTGACCTTCGAGAGTGAAATATTTCATAATCATAAAACATACCTCATCCCAAGGCTTTGACAGCTTCTCTCTGTCAAACCCACCTTGGAGATTAAACAACTCTTCTCCCTCCTTTAAGAAAATGGCTAAATTTTTAGGGTCCAGGACTTTACTTTGTCTCTTCTATTTTTTTCCTCTAATAGACATGCCTGTAGCAAGCCTGATAACTTCCTTAGAGATTTCAAACCCCACCCCACCAATT
The DNA here is from genome assembly GCA_027924645.1 of Cunninghamia lanceolata. NCBI lineage: Eukaryota > Viridiplantae > Streptophyta > Pinopsida > Cupressales > Cupressaceae > Cunninghamia > Cunninghamia lanceolata. The sequence continues at coordinate 6,752,678 of BSBN01000252.1, read as the reverse complement.
TGTACCTTCTTATTATCCCAAGAAATAACACACTGGATAGATAAATTATCATCATGTCTGTTAAGAAAGTTCTAGGAAAGAAGCCACCCCCCTTCACAACAAATATGCCATATGGTTTCATTTATTTTAAATTATTCACAAGAAATGGGCTCAGTCCTCATCCTATCCCCCCCATAGTAACAGTTTGAAAAGGAAGTTGGAAAAGGAACTACTGCAAAATAGAAGAAATTTCTCTACTAACAAGCAACCACCGGAAAAAAAAATGGTAAGTATTCCTTGAGGAAATTCTTGTAATAAGGTCCCGATATCCAAAACTTTCCTAGCCGTCACTATGGAGGATGTCACTGAAATAATTTAAGTTTAGATTACATGAACTTAAGTGATTGTACCATCTAAGGTGGTCATCATTATTAAAATACACCGGTCCAGCCTTCCAAAATCTCTGCCTCATCATCACACTGTCCACGTGAACATACTGTTGACTCAGCTCATCAGTCCATATGACATGACTCATAACTTGCCACCCTGGCTAGAAATTTTGAATTTGAATTAAATCCACTCGTATACATCATTGATTGTAATTCAAGACATGCAACTCCTTTTAAAGGAGGTCTTGTAAGGGCCTAAGAAGATTTTCCAAATGCCGCCAACATCTCCAATTATTGAAATTTTGGCCTTGGTTAGCTAGGGCATCAACAACACTATTGCCCTCATAGTAAATATGGGATATTTTCTTTTCTTCAAATCCAATAATGAGACCCTTAATATCTCCAATGATATCACCTAATTTCCATCCAGGGTTAGCTCTACCTAAGACAACATTAATAATGATTTTGGAGTCACCCTCCACCTGAATCTTAGTAATTTTCAAGGAAAGAGCAATTTTTAAGCCCCATAGCATAGCCATTGCTTCAACAACATTATTGGTCTAGCTTTCTAACCCTCCAACATATGCAGCAACAAGTTCACCCTTATGAGATATTATGACCCCTCCTCCACTAGCTAATCCTGAGTTTCTTTTAGCTACCCCATCAAAATTCAATTTGTGCCAACCTTCAGGGGGCTTTCCCTCTAGTGTTTAGTCAAGCCAACTTCTTAGAGTTATCAAACTTATATATATCAGCGGAAAAACCCCAATCTTTGGAAAGCTTAATCTCAATAGGGTTAGGACTTTCAGGAGTTTTCAAGTTACAATTGGAGACATTCTCAATTAGGAATTTAGAGAAGGTAATAAAAACCTCTTTAGGATTCTTGATGACATCTCTAAAGATGTGGTTATTCCTCTCCTTACACAAACTCCAACCCAAATGACGAGGAACCTGCCTCCATAGCTCTTTGATCCTTGGGTGGGAAAAAGGAGCTCTCCAACTCTACACAACCTCAATCAAGTTTTCATTCATGACCCAGTCCATACTCAATTTTTGTAAAGTCATATCCCAGATTCTTTAGGAAAATCACAATGGAAAAGCAAATGAGAAATTGTCTCTGTAGATTAGATAATGCAAAGAAGGCAAAATACTAAATCAAATGCAATAAACACAAAATTATACCTCACATGCAAACCTAATCCCATCAAGGGAGGAAGGAGCCTTTGCACCCAAAACAAGCTCTTAAGACCAAGATGATCCCTAGACTATGGATTTCAATGTGAAATGCTCTTCAATTGTGCAACTCACTATCCTAGCTCAAGAATGATTTTGGCATGGTAACTTTGCATAAACTTGGATGATGAAAATGACTTGGGAGAAGTTGTATTTATAGATTTTTGGAAGGGATTTTGATCCAAGGGTGGAGATTGATTGGAGAGATCAATGGTGGAGGATAAAAGTGATGTGGAGGGCCTAGATTTGATCTTGGAAGATGGAGGGCTAGGAATAAAAGTAAATCTTTTATTTATTTTTGGGTAAGGGGTGAATAAATGAGGTTGGGTGAGATGGATTATTTGTGAATTAAAAATTCACATGGGGAAGGGTAAAATGAATTAAAAATTTATTTGGGGAAGAGTGGATATTAATGAGTTATGACATGTGGAAGGGGTGTAAGAGGTATTAAATGAAGATTATGACATATGTGTATTAAAAATTGATTTATGTGGCATGGAAATTAATTTTTTATTCATGGGTTGTGGGGAGAAGTGTTAATGAAGGTTTGACTCAATTAATTAAGGTGATTAACTTAATTAATATGGCTGGAATAAATTAGAAAAAGGATTAATGGGAGGATTAGATTAATTAATTAGTGATTTAATTAATTAATCTTAAGGCTAGGATGAGGTAGGCTAGGGTAGGCAATTAAATAATAGCTATTTAATTGTCTAAGGTAGGGATAGGTTAATTAGTAGGCTGGATTAATTGGTTAACATGGTTTTAACTAATTAATTGGATTTAGAGAAAATGGGGGAATTGATTTAATAAATTTTGCATATTTATTAAATCAACTGGCTAAAGTTTGGACTATTGAATTAATAAAATTAATTCAATTTTGGGAATAAAATGGTGTGGATTTAGGAAATGAAAGAGGTAACTAATTAAATAAAAATTTAATTAATTGGTTGGAAAGGAAATTGGTGTGTTTGGGGATGTCGGGAGTCAGTTTGGTGGTCGAGACATTTTTAAGTGTCTACATTTGCCCCTCTTTGACGTGGCGTCAGGACCTAGGAGGGAAGTGGCGTCAGGTCGAAGAAAAATATGCCCCAACTGCCGAGAAGGAATGAGATGGATAGGGGATGCCCCCTCGAGAGGTTGGCGGGAAAATAAAAATTTTGCAGGTAAGCTCGCGAAAGGATGTGACAGAAGTGAAAGTTGGGTAAGGGATGACAAAAGAGGATGACGGGAGGAAAAACGGAGGAAAAAGGCTGAGATCTGCACCCTGGAGGAAAAAAGAAGGGGTGGAGGGATGACATGGCCCACTATATTAGGCAAAGTGGGCCCAAAGAGTGCCACATTGGCACACTTTTGACTTTGTAGAAGAAAGGACAAAGGAGAGATGGCTGACCGCAACCCACAGTTTTCGCAACTTCATCACATCTCAGAGCGATTCCGAGAGTTCAGGTGGTCACCCGAGGTTGGACCCCAGGTAGGGCCTTACCCGGACTTTGTGATTTTTTTATTTTACACACATTTTGTTGGGTTTTTGGGATATGAGTTGGAGCACGTGGCGCCAACCATAAGGCGAATTAGTGCCATCTTGTGGATTGGCGCTATTCGCCAGGTTAGGGGTAGGGCGATTTTGTCGCCATTTAGGGGCAATATTGGCGCCATCGTCTGGATTGGCGTCAAATCCTAGGGGAACAAAAATATGGCATTTTAGTGCCATGTTGGGGTTAAAACGGTGCTATTATATGTAATAGCGCCATAAGGGGAAATAGCGCTATCGACTGGTGTAGCGCTAAATATGGAATTGACGCTAAAATGTAAGTTGGCGCCATCGTGTGGATTGGCGCGATGTAGGTCACACAGTGGCGCCATTCTCTGTAATGGCGCAATGGGTAGGGAAAGATAGCGCCATTCTGAAAATGGCACCAGGGGTTGTCCGTGTGGGGGCCACATGATATGCCTTTTAGATGTTAGAAGAAAAAAGGGTGTTTTGGGGAAACAATGAGTTAGCATCTAACCAAGAAGTGGTGGATGCAGGATACACAGCAGTTTATATTGCAGTCACGGGAGCGACAAGTGCCCTCCGTGATGGCACTATTTGATGAGGCGTGGCGGGCTCGACTGACGAGGCTGGGGCTTTGGACGGTGGCATCGATGCCAGTGCTGCAAGCTCATAGAGCTCTGATGACGGCCCTGGTGGAGCGATATCGCACCGAGACTTGCAGCTTTTTGCTGTCGACAAGAGAGATGACCATGACACTTGAGGATGTTTATCGCATCCTTAAGCTGCCTATTCTAGGTCGACATGTGAGGTATGACACGAGGAGGGGGCAGACTGCATTGACCAGAGTGTTCAGAGCAGATCGCCTGGTTCTTTTGGCAGATGAGAGGGAGCTAGATTACGAGAGGACACTAGCGGTGGGTGCAGATCCCTTTGCCTTATTTCTGTGTGCGTTGATTGGAGGTGTGGTGATGCCAAATAGGTGAGGCAGGGGTTTTCCTATGGGTTGGGGCGGGATGATAGAGGGGATGGTGAGCCATGATATCGTCTATGCATGGGGGTCGGTGATGCTAGCACAACTGTTCCACGAGATGCACACGGTCGCTTATCTGCATGACAGAGCTTTGTCCACCGGGGTTACTCTTTTACACGTATGGATTTGGGAGCATATCCCTGTGACTCAGCTGATATGCGGGTATTATCGATGGCCATTTGAGGCCTTTGTGTTTTTGTATCGGGATGCCGAGTACACATACACTGGACAGGTGCGCTACTGCGGAGGATACTAGATGATGTGATTAGTGTGGTATGGCGACCATACATTGGTTGTGAGGAGTGGCCAGATGATGTTAGTCACCTCCCATACACGTTTCAGCAGAGATATCTTATGGGCCGTGCGGACCGTACCATAGAGATGTACCTACCCTCGCAGGTTATGCGTCAGTTTGGATTAGTACAGGATACCCCTCAATAGATGGCGATATATGCGCGGATGCCACGAGATATAGCTTATTGGCCTGCACCATTACAGCCACAGGTTGCGCTGAATGATTTTACAGCACTTCAGCCAGTACAGTGGGATTGGAGGAGCACAGTGAGGGATGCAGGTACTACACCTGCATATGAGATATGGTGGTAAATGCATCGGCCCACCTGATTGATAGATCTGACAGTGGAGGTAGCAGGGGATGACTCAGATGGGGGTGGAGATGATCCAGATGGGGATGGAGATGAGGTTATTGCGGACTACATTGTGGAGGTGATGGATGATGGGGAGGAGAGAGTGATTGCGAGAGATGGCCAGCGTGTAGATGAGTTGGTAGCAGCGGCAGCGGGACAGGGACAGGTGGGTCAATAGGTTCTAGCACAGCAAGCTCAGGTTAGAGTCAGGCGACAGCTTAGAGGACCGCGACGACGCGGTGGACAGCCGAGGGCAGAGCAGGGGGATTTATCTCCATCACGGGTGGAGCAACTGCGAGTTGGTAGGCATGATACCAGAGCAGGGAGCTCAAGGACAGCTGTGGCAGCAGAGGTTGAGAGGCGAACACCGCGTCGACGTCCACGGGAGGAGGCGGAGGAGGTGGAGACCTTACGTGTACAGTTGGCCAGCTTAGAGAAGGTGTTAGAGCACCAAGAGGCTAAGTTGGGACAGCTACGGGGAGTAGATGGGCAGGTAGCAGTGTTAGAGGTTCAGTTGGCCCAGGCTCGAGAGGACATGGAGGAGTTGAGGAGAGAGCGGGATGCAACGCTCTTGAGAGCACAACAGGCAGAGACTGCATTGAGTAGTCTACAGGCCTCGGGTGGGGGACTTGCCCCGATTTTGGCAAGGATGCAGGCCCAGCTGGCTCAGGTTCAAACACATTCACATTAGATACAGGGGTAGTTGAGCCAGGCACAGGGACAGATATCTCAGGTACAAGGAGAGTTATCAGAGGCCAAAGTACGGACGGAGTATTATTGGGGGTTGTATTATGCAGCTGTGCCCGCAGCGTAGCGAGCACTGAGTTACAGCCAGGTCAGCAGATCGGGGGCTTCCAAGTCTCATAGATCGAGATCCGTGCAGTTAGTGCAGCAGATGATGCCTCCACCCTCACATGTGCCCCAGCAGGCCCCTTAGGTACAGGTAGCGCCACAGCCACAGCCACAGCCGTCGCTGAGAGTACAGGCTCAACCAGGGTTAGAGTCTCCTACTCCCTCAAAGAGAGGATCCTCCATGTGATAGTTATACCATGTTAGCCCTTAGAGGCATTGTATCAGAACACTATATATTTTTTGATGATGAGTGATGTACATTTTTTTGCGGTGATTATATATGATGCGATGCTTTTGATGGTGTATGATGTCCTATTGTGATGATGCTTATATGATGGATACACATGTTATGTTTTATATGTTGTGGATGTGGTTTGTTGATGCAAATGATGTGTGTGATTTGATGGATGCATGGATGCTTTTGTGATATATGCATGGTGTTCTGATTTTACGGACTAATATGATGCAACTGAATATGTAGACTAATAAACATTTATTATGGATGAAAATGTATGGAATTATGTATATGCCACTAGATGTATAGATGGTGATGCTGATGATGTTGTAATGTAACTAATTGTTTATGAGATGTTTATATGTATGGAATGCAATGTGATGATACTAATTTTAATTTTAACATGCACCTATGTGATAAATGAGCATGATATGATGTGTAATGATGTGTAGCGAAATGTTTGTAAAATGAACCTATTTTTTATGCAAACTTAAATGGATTAAAATGAACCTAAAATGATATGCAATTTTAGATGGTTGAAATGGATGATATGCACTGTAAAATGGATTAAAATGAACCTAAAATGGTATGCAAAATGGATGAAAATGAACCTAAAATGATATGCAAATTTAAATGGATTAAAATGAACCTAAAATGATATGCAATTTTAGATGGTTGAAATGGATGATATGCACTGTAAAATGGATTAAAATGAACCTAAAATGATATGCAAAATGGATGAAAATGAACCTAAAATGATATGAAAATTAAATGGATTAAAATGGACCTAAAATGGTATGCAAAATGGATTTAAATGAACTTAAAATGATATGCAAATTAAATGGATCGTGACATGTAGCTAAATGATATGCTTAGATGTAGTTTAGGTGATAGGTGGTATGCAAACTAGGTGATAGGTGATATGGCCTAGTCCTGATACACATGATGTTCTTTGCGTTGACCCTGAGTGGTGAGACTGTGGGAGAGCGTGTTAGGTTGCGGGGATGATAGGGGTGGAAGCATCTAGGGGATGGCGGTGGGGAGATTGGAGGATTGCTAGGTCATAAGACACCACGCCATTGAGGGGGGGGGTTTGGTTTGGTTCAAGATGTTGGATCCAGGGCATACAACTGAGAGGGGGGGTGAATCAGTTGTATAAAAACCTGCTCTACTTTAAATACTTGATTCTTCTTGTTAGTTAACAGTATATCAATTAATCATCCATGAAAGCATAATGCACAAACATAAGAGCAGATAAACATCAACACATTGAACACCAAGATTTTGACGTGGAAAACCCGGTTAAGGGAAAAACCACGGGGTGATTAACCCAAGGATTATTCTCTGTTAGAAGAATAAGAAAAAGAATGGCACTTGCCAATTAGGGCTCACTACCCGAGCACACTGCTCACAAAGAGGCCCACTGCCTACAAGGAGACACACTGTCTACAAAGTGATAAGAATCACAATCTTGAACTGGAGAATGACATCTCTACTATGTCTGGATCAGTTCCATTTAAGCCCAAAAACCCCTGCTCTGCCTTTCGCACTTCTCTTCGCTACACCATACTCATCCACATAATCCACACTCCTAAATGAACTCACAAACCTTTATTTATACAAGACATCGACTTAGGAACAATCATCTAAGTCGGCAATCAACCATAAGAATATCCACAAGATGAATAACACATCCGGTCGGCCATCACAAGAACATTCGCAGGATGAACAACTCATCCGGTCGGCTAGTCGGAACAAGAACTTCATCCGGAAGAATAACTTCAATTCTGGGCTCTACCATCAATGCGGACCAACAACACAACCTCATCATGATCCAAGAACCTTCATAAGTCTGCCTGAATGACCAGGTACATCCGCACTTTCTCTACTTACTGGAATCTCTTCTCTTCCTCATTCGAAACTTCAAGAACACAGTCTGTCGCCACTGTCACAATGCAAAAGGCACTTCCGGACCTCAAAATCATACACAACTCGAGATGACACATCAAAAGGACATCCCAAACACTCCTTCCAATCCGCAGATTAGGATTATACAATTCCAGACCTCACCGGACCTTTTTGTGATCCTCTGTCACCTCTGAACACTTACCGGAACCGATTCCACACCGACAGCCACAACTCCTTCAGATCTTCATGCGGACCTCTGAAATCTTAACTGAAGCATCTCAAGACTCATATCTACAAACCCTTTAATCTGCATCCTCCGGTTCACATCCTATACAATACATTTGCCTTCTTCTTATCACTGTTCTTCACTGTTCCTGACTGAGGCTAATTTTCTCAATATCCTCAGCACACTGCTCATCGAATCCTTCTTGTCAATGCAATATGAGTATGTTGACATCAATGACAACACTGGTTTACCTCATACTTGCAACACAAGATGTGTTAAGTGAAGATATGGTGGGAAAATGGGGTTAGTGAGGAAGTTAGATTTGGGGGGTGGGGGAAAAGTGATTATCAAACCTAGGCCGATATGGGATAGTTGACTGAGTGATTAGGATGATGATTTTGAGCTAGTAACAGTAGTTGCACAAAATTAATTGAGAGCATTTCTTAGTTTAATGTAGCAATGTAGGATACAGTTCACAAAGGTATGAAATGACCTAGGTGATGATGTATATCCTACGATTGCATGGACTAGACCCACAAACAATAGGTTGATTTCATGCATGCCCAAGGTAGTATAATCTTGTCTAGTGGAGGAAGGGGACTCATAGCAGTGAGTGTGAATAATGTATATAAGGTTTTGATGCCTGTATATGCAAATATGACACATCATGCTAGAACCGACCTGGACTTCAAGATATGAATACTATTCTTGGAGTAATGAAACCAACCCACAAGCACAACATACAGAAATTATGACTATGTCTACTCCAGGTGCTATCCGCTACATACCATGATATAATGAGATCAAGGTAGCTTTGGAGATGACTTGGAGTGAGACAAAAAGATAAAAATCAATAAGCAAAAAGACCAACGAAAGATGCAAATAGCCTTTGTGTGCTCTTGCCAAGAGACGTGATGATAAAATGATAGACTTTTGTCCATTGTAGGAAAGACATATCCTAGGACGCAGATCCGTTGGTGTTTGATGGGAGAATTTTTGTAAGATGGGCAAAAGAACATTCTGGCCAAATGCAAGATTATAGTTGGTATGTTGCTTGATGATTTTTGCGTGAGGGACCATGTTTCAATTGTATACGTAGCATGTGTATCGTTTATTAGATCCAGAAAGCTCAGTGAAAGGGACCATCCAAACGGGTTGGATGGGTGTATCTTAGATACCTGAGTACTGGAAACATCCTTCGTATTCCAGACTGCCTACATACCCTGTGTCCATGGGATCAAGGTACTTTTAAGATGCGGGTGAAATGAATATGTAGTTCTGGCATGACTTGATGATGTAGGAATGGTTTACGATGGGTTTGATGGGATGAAGATTGATGTGTGTTAGATGATCGTGACGGGATGTGAGATTGATGTATGGGGTGTTTGTTTTTGGATTTTCTATGTCTTATGATTTTTTTGGATTTTCTGATTTTATGATGTACAAAGGGAGCTTACAAGGATCCTCGTTCCATGGATGGGTTTTGTGGGGGAGGTAGTGCAGAGTGGGCGAAACAAACCTGATGGTGCCGAATTCCAAGCCATGAGAGGTGTGGGATATGGAGTGTTATGATGGAAAGAGGAATTATTAGATGGTAGAACCGGCCACTACGCACGGTGCCTGAAACAGGTTTTCACCATGGTACTTATCCAAGGCATCACCGAAGTGATTTTCACCATTGGAAGTTTTTATTGCACTCTGATTTTTCTTGATTTTCTGATTTTTTTGGTGTTTTGATTTTTTTGATTTTAAATTTATTTATTTATTTTTATTTTTTGACTTGGGGTACCAGATGGGTTATGCATAGAATTTCTTGAGATGCAAGATGTTCATCGGCTCATCTAGAGGCTGTCCCTCAGGTGTTGCAAGCTGATAAGCTCCTGACCCATAATCAGCGGCGACGAAATAAGGTCCTAGCCAATTAGGTTCAAACTTTCCTTGCTTAGGATGCTCTTGCAGGTTCTTCTGATTTTCCATTAGGACCAGGTCACCGACCTCAAATTTTCTAGTTCTGATCTTTTTGTTGTAGCTTCTTCTAAGGTAGTTTTGGTATGCCTGTAAGTGATTCATGCATTCAAGCGTTTCTCATCCAGTAGTTCAAGTTGATGCAACCTTGCGATGCGGTAGTCCTCATCAGAGATAATATTTTGCAATGACACTCAGAGGGATGGGAGCTCGACCTCTATAGGTAAAATGGCTTCAGATCCGAATACTAGTGAGTATGGAGTGGCTCCCATAGGAGTGCGGATGCTTGTGCGGTAAGCCCATAGAGCGGGGTTGAGTTGGAGGTGCCAGTCGCAGCCAGCTTCATTGACTGTCTTTTTTAAGATGTAGAGGATGGTTTTATTAGAAGCCTCTGCTTGACTGTTTCCTTGAGGGTAATATGGCGTGGAGAAGCGGTGTTTGATGTCAAACTTTTCGCACAAAGTGCAAACTTCTTGGTTCTTGAATGGCTTTCCATTATCAGTGACAATGGAATGAGGAATACCGTAGCGACAGTTAATGTAGTGGAGAATGAATTTGGAGATTTGGATTCCTGTGGTGAAGGTGAGTGGTATTGCTTCCACCCACTCTGTGAAGTATTCGGTAGCAGTGATTATGAATTTATGGCCGTTGGAGGATGGAGGGTGTATTTTCCCTACGAGGTCGAGTCCCCACTGTGAGAAAGGCCACGGCATTGTGATTGGTTGCAGCTCTTGTGCGGGTGCGTGGATGAGATCGCCATGCTGTTGACATGGGAGGCATTTCCTAATAAACTGATGTGCGTCCTTGTCCATGGTGGGCCAATAATAGCCAGCCCTCAGGATCTTTTTAGAAAGAGCTGGTCCACTTGAATGTGCCCCGCAAATACCTGCGTGTACCTCTTTCAAGGCTACCTCGACTTCCCTAGAGTCTAAACATCGTAGAAGCATGCCATCAAGACTCCTTTTGTAGAGGGTGTCACCTACAAGGATGAAATGGGAGGCTCGACGGATGAAGGATTTTCTCTGTGCTAGGGATAGGTTGTTGGGGAGGATATTATCATGAAGGTAGAGGTAGGTTTCCTAATACCAGGGGGATAAAGGACCAATGATTTCGCACACTAGTTTAGATTGAGGAACATCGTATGCTGGGATGGGGAGTTCTTCGATCAAGAATTCACATTTCTTGCTGCCTTGCTTCATGTCTACTAGAGATCCGATAGTCGCCATGGCATCCGCTGCTTTGTTGTTTAACCTTGGGATCTGCTCAAAATGGATGTCATCGAAATAATCTTTAAAATCATCGACCATCTTCTTGTAGGGAAGGAGCTTATCGTCCTTGGTTTTGTATTCATTATTGACCTACCTGATGACCAGTTGAGAGTCGCCATACACAGTTAGCTTTTCAATTTTCCATTGGATGGCCATTCGGAGACCTGTGATGAGGGCCTCATACTCTGCTACATTATTGGTGCATGGAAATGTGATTTTGAATGATTTAGGGATCGTGTCACCTTGAGGGGTAACAAACAGGACACCTGCCCCCGAGCCTCTGTGAGTGTATGATCCATCAAAATACATCTTCCATGTGTCTGTGGCTGGTGTGATTGTCAAGATGGCTTCGTCTAGAAATTATGCGATTGTAGGATGTTCTGCCTGAATAGGTGCCTCAGCCAGCTGATCTGATATGACTTGTCCTTTGATCGCCTTTCTCTCTGTGTATTCTATGTCAAATTCGGTGAGAATCATGACCCATTTTGCCATTCTTCTAGTGAGAGCCACTCTGTTTAGCAAATACTTCAGTGGGTCGATCTTAGCAATGAGCTTGGTCTTGTGATTGAGCATATAATGTCTTAACTTTTGTGACGTGAAGACAAGGGCTAGACATGCTCTTTCAATTTGTGTGCAATTAAGCTCATAGGAGATCAAGGTGCGGCTAATGTAGTAGATGGCTCTCTCCTTCCCATGTTCGTCATGTTGTGCTAACAAAGCCCCAATCGCTGTGTCTGTCGTGGAGTTATACAAGAGGAGGGGCTCTCCTTGTCTTGGTGGAGATAGAACAGGGGCATTAGCCAGATATGCTTTTAGCTGGTCGAAGGCACCCTGACACTGATCAGTCCAGGCAAAAGCCGTATCTTTCTTGAGGAGATGTTGGAATGGTTGACACTTATCCATGAGTTGAGCAATGAAGCAGCGAATAGACTGTAGCTTCCCCTACAGGCTTCTTAGTTGTTTCAATGTTTTGGGAGGTGGCATTTCAGTGATAGCTTTGACTTTCGTAGGATCTACCTCGATTCCTCGTCTGGAGACTATGTATCCCAGCAGTTTACCTGAGGTGACGCCAAAGACACACTTCTTTGGATTTAGACAAACATTATATTGCTCTAGCCTGTCAAAGATCTTGGCTAGCATGTCTAAGTGTTCTTCTCTGGTCTTTGATTTGCCGAGTAAGTCATCAACGTAGTCCTCCATGATGTGGTGAAAGAGGTCATGAAAGATGATGGTCATTGCTCTTTGATAAGTAGCTCTTGCATTCTTTAGGCCGAATGGCATTACTACCCAACAGTATGTCCCCCATGGGCATATAAAGGATGTCTTGTGCTGATCTTCTTCGGCAATTTTTACTTGGTTGTATCCTGAAAAGCCATCCATGAGAGATAGCATCTCATGTCCTGCGGTGAGATCCACGATCATGTCAATGTTGGGTAGTGGGAAGTCATCTTTCGGGCAAGCCTTGTTGAGGTCTCTGAAGTCAGTGCAATAGTGGATTCTACCATCTAGTTTAGCAACTGGGATTAGATTTGAAACCCATTCAGGATAATCAATTGGGCGAATGAACCCAACATCCAGTAACTTCTTGAGCTCTGCTTTGACAAGGAGGGCCACCTGAGGATTCATCTTTTAGAGTTTCTATTTGATTGGTTTGGCATCGGGGCGCACTGCAAGATGATGAACAACCAAGGCGGGATCTAGCCCTGGCATGTCGGCATAGGTCCACGCAAAGTTACGATTTCTGTGTGTGAAGGACAAGAAATTCTCCTATTCGAACATGCTAAGAGATTCTGCTCTGTATGTGATTTTCGGCTCTTCCTCTGTCCCAAGGTTCATTTCCTGAGCTGGTTCGACCAAGATGGGTGATCTGTCAGGATATACTTTATCTATCTCAGGGAGGCCCATGCTTCCATCTCCTGGCGCCTTGTGGAGGTTTTCACTAGGAGATACGTCGTTTATTTTTACTATTTTGGGCTTTGATACTGCCATGGAACGGTTTTCACCATCAGATCCATTTTTTCTTTTTGTGTTTTTGTGATTGGAAGCAGGGGTTGTCTCCCCAAAATAGGCAGCCGGATTGAGTTCCATGATGTATCCAGCTCTGTGATCTCCTAAGGGGAAGTTGTCTCTTACTCCCATCATGTCAGCAATGGCTTCATCATTTGGTGCGATATCAAAGATAGGAGGTCCTCGTTGGTCCCAGTCAATGAGGTCAAGGTATACTAATGGTAGGTCATTGGATGAGGAGGCGAGTGTGGTGACTGAGTAGATGGTGCAAATGGAGGAGTCAAAGAAGTCGGCAAAATCACTAAAGGAGTCTTGTAGGCCCGTTTCGTTAACATTGTCGACGTCTAGAGAGACTGGAGCAAACTTGGCTAAGATACATTCGCCGGTATTAAGGATGTGTTGTGGTTGACCATACCCTAACCCTTGAGTATAGGGGTTTCTTGTTGCTTGCAGTGGTTCTACAATCCCCTGTTCATGAAGGCCAATGCTGCCTTGTCCTTTGTAACCCATGCTTTTGACCATTTCAGAACCTTTGCCGTAACTATTTGTTGGGATGGTGGGGATGTCTTGTTCTGTTTCTTCGTCCTTGTAAAGCCAGGATGAAATATCTTCAAGTATATCCTAATCCAGAAGATGTTTCTTCTCAAAGATGGGCGAGGGTTTGCATTTGATGACGACTGTGTCGGCTGCCTCTATGTTCGGAGTGCCAAATGTCTTAGGAGTGGGTAATAAACCCACACAAAAGGTGCCGTGGATGTTGTATTCTCCACATCCTTGGTCGCTGAGTTTGATCTTGACCTCAGGTGGTGCTTGGGATGAAGTGGTGGCGATGTTGGCGGGGTCTATGTATGAGGTGGAAGCCATAGGATTGTTTGTGGTGGTGGCTTTATTGTATGGACAGAAGGTATGGTTTCCAGAAAACTACAGTATTGGAAGGGGCGGGGATCGGCATAAATAGTGACTTCTGTGCCATTGTGGGGGAATTTGAGACATTGATGGAAAGTGGATGGGACGGCTTGCATGGCGTGAATCCATGGTCTGTTGAGAAGAATGTTATATGGGAGGTCAAGATCCAGAACCTGACATTTTGTTTCAAGGATTTTCTGTCCCACTTGAATAGGGAGCTTTATGGTGCCCTCGGATAGCCTCTCGGTGTCATCATATCCTTTGATTGTTATGCACTCGCTAGCATCCACAACCACATCTGAGTACCCCAAGTGTTTTAGCAATTTTAGAGTGCATATATTTAGGCCGGAGCCACCATCTATTAGGACCCTTTTGATGGTGTGTTTGTGAATGAGGACCTCGATGTGTAGTGCATCATTATGTAGGTGTTCGGAAGCAGGGAGATCTTTTTTAGAAAATGTGAGATGGTGCGGTGTAGCGATATGGCTGACCATGGCTTGAAATTGATTGACATCCAAGTTTGCAGGGACTTGTGTTTCCAAAAGGGCTTTGTCGAGGACATCCTTGTGGCGGGGTGATGTGCGAAGCAGCTCAAGGATGGAGATTTGCGCAAGTGTCTTTCCTAGATGCTCTAGGAGGTTATATCGAGTGGTGGGTGATGGACGGGTGTTTGGACGAGGGGGAGGGGATCGGATGTGGATGCGGGTGTTTGTTCAGTGGGAGGGGCAGTGTGGATTGAGACATGGCCTCGACGGGTTGTCACGGTGCAATCAAGTGCTTGTGCCTGAATGGTGATTGTGTTGACATAGTGGGATGAGGGTTCGATGCGGCCGACAATGGAGTCATAGGTTGCAGGTGGTGGAGTGACATTGTATGCTTGGTTGGATGATGACGTTTTATTATGGTTGGGTAAAGGATCCTTGTAAGCTCCAAGGTTAGCGTTTGGTGATGGTTGGGCACTTTGATCGAGGCTGACGAGATTTTGGTCTATGAGGTCTTGGATGCAATGTTTTAGTTGCATACAGTCAACTGTTTTATGGTTCGCCACACGGTGGTATTCGCAGTAATCATTTTCATTATACCATGTCGCTTTGAGTTCATTGTCTTGACGTGGTCAAATGGGTGGGAGTGTGACTACTCCTTGTTTGAGACATCTATCGAGGACATCCTCGATGGGTTCTGCTAATGGTGTGAAATTTTGGTGAGGTTTGCGTGGTTTATTTGGCCCTCTTGGGTTATTTACATTTGCTGCATACGTATGTGCAGGTGTTTGGTTTTGGATGTGTTGGATGACTTTCACATCGGTGACGCCGTCATTCAGATTATTCTTGTTCTTCCCCCAATAGTGTGATTTATCATTGGATTGCGTGTTGGTATTGGGGGTGTTGTGATTGGATTTGTTGTTGTTGTTGTTGTGATTGTTGTTATTGGATTTGGGGTCGTACAGTTTGATGGAGCCCTTAGCAATGAGGGCTCATTCGACAGTAGTGCCTTTGTCGATAACCTCTTCAAAGGTAGATGCGCAAAGAATTTGTAAGTGAAATCCGAGTTCCTGATTGAGATTGGCCACAAACATGGTGACAAGTTATTTTTTAGGAATAGGCCATGGGAGCTTGCTTGCTAGGCCCCTCCACCTCTGTAAGAAAGAAGCGAAAGCTTCTCCGTTCTTTTGTTTGGTGTTGCAGAGGTCAGTCATAGACACCTCATGTTCAAAGTTGTAGGAGAAGTGGTTGACAAACTTCTCTGCAAGCTTGGGAAATGTTCGAATTCCAGGTGGAAGATGGGCAAACCATTCAGCGGCTTGGCCACCAAGGCTTCTTGGGAAGAGTCTCATAAGATATGTGTCATTGTGAGAGACTTCGAGGCAAGCAATGTAGAACTCTCTTAGGTGGTCCCTAGGGTCTCCCTTTCCCTTGTATTTGTCAAATTTTGGTGTTTCAAAGTTTTTAGGGAAAGGGGGCATGTACAATGTGCGGTCAAATAGGTAGGGGCAAATATCCTCAAAAGAATAGTATTTGCGTTTGCCCCCAGTTTGTAGGTTATCCACCTTTTGGATTAAGCCTTGTAGGATGGTGTTGAAATCCTGTGCTTGTTGTGGTTGGAATGTGTAGGGTTGTTGGTTGGTGAGGTATTGGAGGTGGGGTGGGATTTGATGTTGGAGATTGGTTTGGTTGAGATGTTGGTGTTGCGGGTTGGGGTTTGGATTGATTAGTGCCTACTGTTGTTGGTGCGCGTAGAGTTGTTGGAGAACATGTGGTGGTATTTGGGGATTGCGATTATGTTGATTTATGGGATTATGGGTGTATGTGACATTAGATGGATTGACGTTGGGGATGTGGACGTTGGATTGGTTAGATGTGTTGTGAGATTGTTGTGAGAATAGTTGTTGTAGGTAAGCAATGGTGTGAGGGTTTGGTGGGGGCACACTTGTGGAGGTACTTGCTTGCGTGATGTTGCCTTGTATGCCCATGGTGATTTGTGAAACGGAAGGGTTGATGGTAGTTGTGGTAGTAGAAGTGATGACGGATTGGGAGATGGTAGGGATAGCAGTGCATGTGGGAATTGTAGATGTGGTAGCAGTTGAGGTTGTGGAGGTGGTAGATATGGTAGGTGTTGACGTTTGAGAGATGGTGGGTTGGGTATGTGATGTAGATGCTTGGGTATTTGATGGGGTAGGGATGATTATGGAAGTGGATGGTTGTGATGATGTTGTGATGGGGAGAAGTTGAGCACCAATCTTGAGAAGATGATCAAGATATCTATTTGGGTCCGATCTTAGGACTTTATCAAGTAGGTCCATGTTATCGGCATCTTGCGTGAAGCTCAAGACATCTAGGTCATCTTGGGATATGGTGGGGGCGTTTTGTGTTGGAGGTGGTGGTGGCAGTTGTGTTTGTTGTAAGAAGTGAAAAGGGTTTTCGTTGGCGCCATATGGGGGGATGAAGGAATATGTAGGTGGATTGTATGTTTGATAGGTGGGTATGTTGTTGTTGTTGGTGTTAGGCATGTCGAAGGGCCATTGTTCTGCCATTTCTTGATTCTTTTTGTGTTGTGATCTCGTGATGGGCATATGCGTATGGGTTTGATTAGGAGTAGAGTGGAATGGAGATGGAGACCTTAGAGAATTGGATTGATTTTGTTGGACCCAAAGATGGATGTGGTAGTGAGATGGAGTAGAAGAGAGGATGTGGTGAAGATCGGTATGTTTTTCCAAAGGTTTTATCCTAAGGGGGACATGAATGGATGATATTGATTTTTGCACAAATTTTGGACCAAATATGGATGATGAAAAAAGGATTTGGAATTTGATGTTTTGATTCTTGATTGATTTAGGATGATGATGGTTTACAAATTGAGCTTTAGATAAGATCTAGATTTTGATTTGGCACAAAGGGATGTTTTTCTTTGTTTGGGGTAGACTAATGACCTTACGCAAAGAGAGGTGATTTGTTTTTCTTGAAAGGTAGACTAATGACTTTTCAAGGAAAATGTGATGTTAATGATAAGATCTAGACCTAACTTTGGCTCAAAAGGATGACAATGTTTTGGTTGATGATTTCTTGATGGGTGTTTTTGATTTGGATGTGGATTTTTTGAAATGATTTATCTTGGTCCAAGGAGATATGCAAAAAGATAGATAGATATGGATTTGGGCTGATGATGATGTATCAAAAGGGGTCCAACAATAGTGGTGATTGATCCTCTAAGGTCAAAGAGAAGGTGCAATTTAGAAAATTTTGAAGCAAATGGCTAGACTGTTGTCAGATTTCTATGAGATGGATATGGATTATGGCAGAGCAGAGGGTGTAGATCACAACTAAACGGGTCTTTGTTTCAGGCAAGTCAATCTAAAAATAGCGCCAATCCATGGGTGAAATGGCGCTACTATTAGACAGATATGGCGCTGAAACAGGGCAGACAAATTTTTGATGGCAAATTCTTGGATTTGTTTGTTTGGAATGTGATCAACTGATTTGTTTTGTCTCTTGGCAAGTTGTTTGTGAAAAATTACAGCACTTTAACACACATTTGAATGCAAAACAACCAATGATTTTTTTTGTTTGTGAAATGACATATGACTTTGTTTAGAACAAGCACTTTTCACAACCTAAGGCGAGAATGTGACAATATTTGTTGAATCCCCTAGCTGCGCCTATTCAAAGCGGGTAGCTCCAGGATCTTGGTAGCACCGGCTCCTCCTTACAATTGCACACACTTCTCACGCATACCAAGATCTAGGTTTCTTATAAGGCTTGTCCCTCACCAAACCTTTAGATTGTCCTTGCTACCTTAGCTAAGAACCGCATGAATCGGGGCCACTTCAAGGGTTTTGCCCTCTGCGTCAACAAATAAAAGGATTTTGGCTTGCTAAAACAATGGTTCTTAGTAAGGGCATTCGTTCAGGTGGTTATATGTGCGGCAGCGCTACTCTCCGTTATGGAGTCTCCCAGCCTCCAAGGGTTGCGCCTTGGAGGGTTTTGGGGGAGGTTGGCTGTCAGTATAACAAAACAACACCTGTCGCTTGAGACTTTCATCCCAAACGCCTTATTTTATATAGCGGCTTGGAAGAGCTTGGCTTTAGCTTGATGCCACTTGGGTCATTCCCACCTTTCGAAGCGGGGTGGCAGGCCCTCTAAGGATTACAAAAGCAATATAATCATGAAACACTTTTGATCCCCAGGTTCATACAAAAATGCGAGGGGAGAGCATACATGTTCCCTATGATTATATCACACTAAGCATGATTCAATTTTAGATCTTTGGATTAAAATGAGGTGTGATTAATGCAAGTTTTGTGATAAGCTTTTGATTCCCAAGGTCACCAAAATGGTGCGAGGGAAGAGCATACGCTTTCACACCACAAGCAAAAAGAGCACAAAACACTTCACACAATTTAAAGGATGATTTTCTTGATTACATGCGTGAGAGATGCAAGTTGTTCTTTTTCACCAATGATGTATACAATTTGTGGTTCTTTTTAGAGCCCAAAATCGAAGTGTTTGATTGTTGTTTGTTGGCACACAAAGAGTAAATTTTAGAGCACCAAAGTAAATGTTATGAGCACACACACTTCACACAAGGAGTTGTTTGTTTGTTGGATTGATTTTAAAGCACCAATTTGAAATGTTATCTAAGACCTAACATACAAAAGGGTTCATTTTAGTTTCCCAAATCAAAGTGTTTGCTATCTAAACATCAAACCACCCTGCAAAAAGGCTTTGTTAGTATTTGCAGTAACTGCAACAAACAGAAAAGCAAATTTTCTAGAATAGCGCTAAAACACACATGCACAGGCGCCACTACGGGCAGAACAACCTGACTTACGAAAAAGGCGCTAAAAACTTTTATGGCGCTAATTAAACACTATTATAGCGACACTAAATAGAATGACGTTGATACAAAGGTTTAGCGCCAATATATCCTATGTAAGGCGACAATGAAGACGATAGCGAGGATACAGGTCTACAAAGGCGCCACTGTGCAAACTTCAGAAAGTCATTGAGGACACGCAGATAGTGCCAATCTAAACTATGGCGTCAAAATGGGGCACTGATGCTATTTTTTCCTTTTTTAAAAAATTTGCCATAACCTCCCCCTGTAATTCCTAGTTTTTCTGCAAAACAGAGAGCAAACTGCAACAGAAAACGACAGGAAACGTCAATCAAAAACTCGTGAGTAAGGTTAGTATGAAAAAAAAGTTGCGCAGAGATAGCGCTAAGACAGTAATAGCACTGAAATATGGTTGCGATAGCGCCACTGCAAAGTGTGGATAGTGCTGAACCTGCAAAAATCACATACTCACACCAAAACTCACAAACAAAGATTAGATTCGGACCTTGTGGGTCCCACCGGGCGTGCCAATGTAGATTAGATAATGCAAAGAAGGCAAAATACTAAATCAAATGCAATAAACACAAGATTATACCTCACATGCAAACCTAATCCCATCAAGGGAGGAAGGAGCCTTTGCACCCAAAACAAGCTCCTAAGACCAAGATGATCCCTAGACTATGGATTTCAATGTGAGATGCTCTTCAATTGTGCAACTCACTATCCTAGCTCAAGAATGATTTTGGCATGGTAACTTTGCATAAACTTGGATGATGAAAATGACTTAGGAGAGGTTGTATTTATAGATTTTTGGAAAGGATTTTGATCCAAGGGTGGAGATTGATTGGAGAGATCAATGGTGGAGGATAAAAGTGATGTGGAGGGCCTAAATTTGATCTTGGAAGATGGAGGGCTAGGAATAAAAATAAATCTTTTATTCATTTTTGGGAAAGGGGTGAATAAATGAGGTTGGGTGAGATGGATTATTTGTGAATTAAAAATTTATTTGGGGAAGAGTGGATATTAATGAGTTATGACATGTGTAAGGGGTGTAAGAGGTATTAAATAAAAATTATGACAAATGTGTATTAAAAATTAATTTATGTGGCATGGAAATTAATTTTTTATTCATGGGTTGTGGGGAGAAGTGTTAATGAAGGTTTGACTCAATTAATTAAGGTGATTAACTTAATTAATATGGCTGGAATAAATTAGCAAAGGGATTAATGGGAGGATTAGATTAATTAATTAGTGATTTAATTAATTAATCTTAAGGCTAGGATGAGGTAGGCTAAGGTAGGCAATTAAATAATAGCTATTTAATTGTCTAGGGTAGGGATAGGTTAATTAGTAGGCTGGATTAATTGGTTAACATGGTTTTAACTAATTAATTAGATTTAGAGAAAATGGGGGAATTGATTTAATAAATTTTGCATATTTATTAAATCAACTGGCTAAGGTTTGGACTATTGAATTAATAAAATTAATTCAATTTTGGGGATAAAATGGTGTGGATTTAGGAAATGAAAGGGGTAATTAATTAAATAAAAATTTAATTAATTGGTTGGAAAGGAAATTGGTGTGTTTGGGGATGTCGGGAGTCAGTTTGGTGGTCGAGACATTTTTAGGTGTCTACAGTCTCCTCCTTTAAACATAACACACATCTATTGGGAATTTGAAAACTCCTTTTCTTTAGGTTATCTTGAGTAAGGATTTTGTTATGAGCAGTCGTCCACCAGAAGAAATTAACTTTAGGAATCAAATGGTGATTCCAAATTAATTTCTAAGAACTACTTCTTATATTTTGGTCTAATAGCATACCATAAGCACACTTGACTGAAAAAATTTTCTATTGTCTTGAGACCATATCATTTCATCATGTCTAAGGAAGATGGGAATTCTAAAATTAATAAGTCTTTGTTGCAAAGAGATAACCACTTGATCCATATTGCTTTGATTGGGATAGCAATTAACTAATTTCTTCCACTGTCTCATTCCCTGATTATACAAGATATAATTATACACCCTTTCCCCAAAGAAATTATTGGCTAATCCAACAAGATTGATGTAAATCTCCTTATTTATGAGAGGTTATTCCTGATTCCAAGCATCCTTCTAGAATCTAATCAAATTACCATTACCGAATTTCCATTTAATTCCTTTTAGAAGAAGACTCCTAGACTTTAACACTTTATTCCATATTATGGAACCTTTTGGTAGGCCCTCTTGATCAATAAATCTACCATCTTCTCCACTATGTAATTATTTAGCCTTCATAATAAAACCTCAATCTTTATTATCCCTCATAAGGCCCCATCCCACTTTAGAAAGTAAGGCTTTACTCATGAGGTGGATCTTTTTGATACCAATACCTCCCTGCATTTTAGGAATGCACACTTTATCCCATTTAAAAAGGGCAATTCTTTTCTTCTCTTCAACCCTTGTCCAAAGAAAAGCTCTCTAAATTTTCTCAAATTTTTTAGCTAAGTACATGGGCATCTTAAACAGAGTAAGAAATAAGTAGGAACACCTTGTAAAGAGGCTTTAAGGAGTTGATATTTACCTACTTGACTCAATAATTTGCCCTTCCAAAAAGTACGGAATACTTCTTTCACAGTTAAGGGTAGACCCAAATAGATAGAAGGCAATAAGGCATCAAAGTAACTCAAGATGGCTTTTATCTTATCTTGTAGATCCAATTTGGTGTTGAAATAGAATATGTTGCTCTTTTCATAATTGATACATTGCCTTAAAACTGTAGCATAATCACTTAACACTTGTTTCCATTTCCTAGCTTCCACCACCAAAGCTGCCCCAAAAAGGATGGTATCATCCACAAATTACTAAATAGTAGAGGGATCAACTGTAGAAGACACCTCTGTCCCTTTTAACTCCCTTCTATTTAACAGATTCATAATATTCCTTCCCAAGACTTCAGTCACAATAATGAAAAGGTAAGGAGACAAGGGGTCACCATGTCTAATCTCTCTCCCCAAGCTAAAGAAGCCATGAGGGATCCCATTAACAAGCACTGAAAACTTAGCACTAGTCACACTTTCCTTTATTAGCATAATGAGTTTTTCCTGAAATCCAAATTTCTTAAGAACCTTAAACAAAAAATCCCAAAAAAACTCTGTCATAGGCCTTAGAAAGGTCAAACTTAAAGACCATTCTCGAGATATTGTTTTTGTCCATAGAATGGATTAATTCATGAGTAGAAATGGTTGTATCTAAAATTTTCCTCCCTGGAACAAATCCTTTCTAGTAGCCAGTAATAAGACCATCCAAAAGAGGTTGGATCCTAAAGACTAAAGTCTTGGAAAAAATCTTATAGATGGTATTACAAAGGCTTATAGGATGAAAGTCTCCCATATACACAAGATCTAGCTTCTTTGGGACAAGAGAAATAAAAGTATTATTAATCTGCTTAAGAAGCTTACACCTTCTAAAGAAGTCTTTGAAAGTCGCAATAACATCAAATCCCACAATATCTCAAAATTCCTAAAAGAAAGTAGGGGGAAACCCATTCGGGCAAGGAGACTTGAACGCCCCCATGGAGAAAACAACAAATTTAACCTCTTCTTCAGTAATAGGTTCCAAAAGAGCATAATTATCTTCATTAGTTAGCAGAATAGGAATGTTGTCCAATAGCTTCTCAACCAAATCAGGGGTAGGGTTAATAGGTTGTTCTGATAAGAAAGACTTAAAATAATTAGTTGCAATATGACCAATTTCCTCATCAATGTTGACCTCCGCTCCTCTATCATCTAGAAGCTTAGAAATGGTGTTTCTTTTCCTATGTCTCATAACCAATTGATGAAATAAAGTAGTGTTTCTATCTCCTTCTATCATCCATTGTATTTTGGATTTTTGTTTCCAAAAAATTCTTCCCTCTTCATAATATCCTTCCACTCTTGAAGTAAAGAACTTTCCAACAGGAAGATATTATCAGTCCGGTCCCTATTAGACATTTTATTTTGGATATCAACAAGCTTAGCAGAAATTTATTTATTTTGTTCTAGGACATTACCAAAACAGAATTTATTCCATCCTTTAACCTTTTGCTTAACATGAAAGAGTTTCTGGACTAACCTGAACATAGGAGATCCCTAAATAGAAATATTCCACCAGTTAGAAAGACAATTCCAGAAATTTGGGTGGGAGGCCTACATAATTTCATACCAGAATGGGAAGGGACCATTTAGAGCTCTTTCCAACAACAAAGGGTTGTGGTCAGAGATAGTTCTAGGAAGAGCTAAAATCTTGGAATGACTTATGATATCCCAATTTGAAGAAATTAGGAACCTGTCAAGTTTGACCTGGATAAGCTGCTCTCCCCTTCTTCTGTTAGTCTAGGTGAAAAGTTGATCATTCAACTCCATATCCATGAGCCCAATAACATTAAGAAAATCTACTAGGTCAGCCATGTTATCTAAAAAATCCATAATACCACCAGACTTTTCTGATGGATACAGAGGGGTATTGAAGTCACCTGGCATCATCCAATAAGCTTCTTTGTTTACAACAATACGAGAGGCCATCTCTTCCCATAAATCCTTCCTAACATTCCTAGCATTAGGAGCATAAATATTAATAAGGATCTGTAGACACCTAAAAATGACCCATTGCATTACATCACTTGCATGCATCAATTCCTCCTAAATCACCTGCATTCAACATTAATTGAATAATCTAATTATTTAATTAATTTAATCAAATTCTTCTATTTCCTCTATTTCCCCTAATTTTAACATTAATTGAATAAATTCTATTTATTTAATTAATTTAATTAATTTCCTCTTCTAATCTTCAAATCCACATTAATTAAATAAACCAATTATTTAATTAATTCATCATCCTAATTCCTCTTATCCACAATTAAATAATTTTAATTATTTAATTAATCAATTATTCCTCCAAATTTAAATAAATTGTTTAAATTTTTTTAAGTTGACTCAATCTTCTAAAAATAAATAAAATTAATATTTTATTTATAGCTCATCTATTCCTCCATCATGTAAAATAAATTAAATGAATTTATCTGTTTAATTTATTCTCTATATTTAATCTTATCCTTTCTTCAGTCATGCACAATTAATTAAATAAATTTATTTATTTAATTCTCAGTTATCTCTCAAATCTTCTAAAAATATCACTTTCTTCTGTGCACAATCAGTCTTATTTTTAGAACTTCAAAAAGTAAATCAAAAGTTGAGTTAATTGGCTTTAATCATTATTATTTTTATCAACTCATAAATTGAAAAAAGCATTCTAAATTTATGAAATCAAATCCTATCTTTATCAAAGCAAGTAGTTAACTCAACAAAGCAACTTTAAAATATTCTTTAAAACAAGACACATGTCGTGTGTACATTCATCACGTCCTCTCAACTCATCTTGATCATCCATTTCATTGAATTATTTCAACCGTTGATCGATCTTTATTGAAACCTATATATACCCCCTTCATTGCATCAAAAATCCTCTTCGATCATTTATTCTCAGGCATCCATATAGCACATTGAGAATACATCATATCATTGAGCAAATCAACCCTTTGAGCACTATCACGCATTCGCTTGTTGCAACTATGGGTAGGCAATATATTGAGCAATCCACAAAGAACCAAGAGATCAATACAGTCTAGGTGATAGCTTCATTGTTCTTAATTAGCATTATTCATTGATTCTTGTTATCATTTAGATTGATCTTTTCAAGGTTATAGGATTGAGTTATTGTTCATTGTTTGATCTTTTATAATCTCAATTTTACCTACACATTCTAGCATGCTCGGTGGGACCCACTAACTTGATTAACCTTGCTTTTTTTGAGAAAAAATAATTTTTTAAATCATAGGTACGGAAAAGTGCAATTAACACGTAGAAAATTGCATTTGAGCAACAATAAAATGCTTCTAGTTTGTAGAAAAGCGCCTTTGGGCGACAGTAAAGCGCCTTTGGTGTGCAGAAGCACGTCTTTGCACTGATTTGAAGCGCCTTTGGTCTGTTTTGAAAAAAAGCGCATCTGCACAGTATTAAAGCACCTCTAGTAAAAAAAGTGCATCTACACAGTATTAAAGTGTCTTTGGTCAGATTTGAAGTGCCTATGGGACACAGTAAGGCACCTATGCCTATGATAACAGACCTGTAAACTTCAAACCCTCATAACTTTCTCAAAACTTAACGAAATTTGATGAACTTTTTTTGAAATTGTATAGAAAATCATAAAGAATCTATTAATGATATCCAATCTTTTGTATCTCATCATAATTATCAAAAAAATTCAGATTTCACCCTTGGTCTACATAAACATGCACTTGCACAACAGTTCAGTGCTTTTTGTTTAGTCCTTGTTTTTGCTAACTACTTGGTTTATTTGGAACTAATATCACTTGTTGCAGCATCTTATCATCAATCACAGATCAAATAAGGTTTCTAACATATTCTTGCAGGATGTTTGTCGAAGACATCAACATTTTCATACTAAGTCTTAGAAACACCTCAATTTGATAAAGTAATTCAATCTTATGTGATTAGCTTAGTTGCACTTAGTTTAATCTAGGAGGATAAATGAACAAGTGATTTATGTGCTTGTGAGGTGATAGGTGTATGATCTCCCTTTGTGCACAAACCAGACTCATCTCTTTTTACTTTTTGTTTATCCCTTAGAAGGGCCTACCCTTTGGATTGCATTTCATCCAAGAGGGGATGACCCTAAGTGGATTCTTCCTTTGGACCGCTATACAGATTGGTCAAGGTGAAAGCCAAGTCCTAACCAGCGTTAGCCTTTGCCATATAGTGCCAATTTGAAAGGAGGAGTACTAACACTTTTGTGAAAGAAATTTTGCATTTGTGTAAAGGTATATTACACTCCTAGTAAAGTTGGTTAAAGCTTTTAGTGGCTTGTCGAATGCTTGCAAGGCATTGGTCCCCGAAAAAGCAACTGAAAACCTTATAGTTATTGACTACCCGATCTACCTCTGAACATTGTGATAATTTTCAGTGTTAGGGCATAGAAGGTTTTGCCCCCAAGATACTCACCATAAGGCTCCCTTGAGATGAGACAGAAATCTCTGGCTTAGCATAAGCTACTTGTAGCTTTCCTGAGAAAGGGTGATTGGGTTATTCTTCTAGTCCTGGAGGTCCCTATCTATCCTCTCTCGCAAAGACAAAAAAGTGTACATACCCACATTAGGTGTGATGATATTTGAGTGGATGGAGATTCCAATTGTGGGCTAATGTATTGTAGTGACGTTGTGTCCTTAGGTATAAAAAGTGCTTGATTTGTCTTCAATTGTGTTATACCTGTGGAAATTTGGGCTTTTGTGAGCCTTGAACATACACTCATTATTGTCCTCAGCCATCTTGTTTACTGTGTTTTTTCTCTTGCTAAGAAATCAAACCAAAATCCTCATCAAAATGGTCCTGATAATCCATAAGCCTAGGTTAAACCACCCTCCATCTCCAATTCAACCATTATCCCTATCATACTTAGATGATGCAGACATAGAAGAACTTAAATGCCTACATGGATCTCATCCCTAAGCTATATCTTCAAACCAACACACATCACTATCATACCAACCTCCATCATACACATCTCCTAGTCCATCTGAAGCACAAATACAACTTAAACATGACTATGAGAGATTGGATCCTATCACTAAGGAAAAATGTAGAAATATCATTCGTGATAACCCTTATGCACATCTAATCACTGGAGATCTTCCTAATACTATCACGTCAACAACACCATCTTACATGTCCATGCCAACTCCAAATTATCAAATCATGAATCCATACTTGGACACACAAACTTCTTACAATAAAACATTGGCTAGCACAAGTCACAATTCTATACCTCATTGTATATCTTATGACAAGGGACATCGAGGTCGTCCATACCATCCTCTATCTATATATTCATCTCCATCGAATTCCCAAGAACACATTTCCTATGTAATCCCTCCATCACCGCAATATCAACACATTCAACAACAACCATTCCAATCGCAACACCAACAATTCCAACCACAATACCAACAGTTCCAACCTAACCCACCTACATATCAACACACTCCACAACAAGAATTCCAACCACAACCTCAACAAATTACACTTCAATCCCATGTGTCACCCTCATTATCATATCAACCTAACCCATCTACATATCATGTCAATTCCACATCAACCTATCTCATTGATATCTAATAGCATCCACCCCATGATCATCCAACTCCTTATTCTAACATTTCAACTCATCATCAAACCCATACACAAGGCTATCAAGTTCCTTTACAACAAGAACAAGCAAATCTAAGTTTTCCTTTGCACCTGTCCTTAAGTCCTTATGATACCTTTGACAAGGGGAACACCACTCTAACTTATGCATCCTATGTGTACCCTCCATCATCATCCACCCATATACCAATACAAGAGCCTACTAGTCCTATCCCCACACCACCATGTAGTCCCTATCATAGTCCATTGGTCCCTCAACCTTCTAATCCATCAAGTCCTTCATTACCTTCGTCCCCATGTTCCTCCAATCTTCCACAAAAAGATCCTTGGGAGGTAACCCTACAACAATTGGTCCAAGCACAATTACGTGAGCTACCCTTGCTAAAACCATATAATCCTAATCCATCCAATCACATTATCCCCACATCTAGTTCAAATTCTAATATGTCCAATACCATTATTCCTCCATCCAATCCTAATACTAATACTAAGCCTACAACACTATCCACCATTATCATCCATCCATTATATTACCCATCCACCCATACTCTTATGAAGGATGTGATCCAATGGCTATTAGCAAGGAATCAACCATCTCCATGTCCTCAAACACCTATCCTAGAACTTATCCAAGAACCTTCAAACATCATTTCCATTCTTTCAACCCCATCATGTAATCCACAGCCCATCAAGCCTATTGAAGAGTCTTCCACCATGAGTCCAAGTCTAGATCCATTGTACCTTCATGTTGTTGACCATCAAGATCCTAGCAAGCCTATCCAACAGTCTCCTATCTCCACTTACATTCAAGAAAATCAAGAGTTATGTCAAGAGTATAATCTAAATCATGTGGAAACATCAACCCCTTATCTAAATCAAGATCAAAGCACTTCCATCCAACCCATCCATAATCTTTATATTTTCTATGATCAAGATATTGTCCAAGATAATGAGCCTATCCATGAGTAACTTGATCCTATCCATGATCCCACAAATACCCATGAACAAGTTATCCACACTACTCCTATACATTCTCCACCTAGTTCTATCAATGATCTAACAACATCCAATTCCCTTGATGTGACACTTGGTCCCCAAGAAAACATAGATAATCAAAAAGATAACTTGGATCCTACCCTTCACCTCCTACTGAGCATAATGTTAGTCAAGATCCAAGCATCCCATGTCATCCATTGCATGATCCCACATTGTCTCTTATGGATCCTCCATTATCTCATGTTGATCCTCCGCCATCTCCCGTCAATCCCATTCCAAATCCATTATCCTATCCTCTTGGTCTTACCACCTTCATCCATGAATGTTCTTCCTTAGGAGAACAACAACCACTATCCACCACTTCACCTTCTCCATCTCATAATGGACTCGCGTCTTGTTTCCAAAACAAACATCCCATTGCATACTGTATGTTCCAAAACATGAAATGTCAATGGAAAGGTTTAGGCCTCCATGAATAAGGTATCTTAGAGCCCATCCATGTCACAATCCATCCTCGAGCACATGGCCTTGGTTTTTCATACCAAGAAAAACAATCGAAAGATGTTAGTACCACCTCCACGCCTCCTCCAGCTACTTCTTCCATTCCATATCTTGGTGCACCTTATCGCACCTCTCACTCATATGTTGCCATCCCTCCTCCATCATCATACCATTTGCAAAAGCATGTGACCATACATCTCCCTCCATCCACTCCTTCCAACTCCTAATATTCCCATCCTTCCATCCCCTAATCTCTTCACCCATCAGTATACTCATTCCTCCATCCACACATCACGTCCCCTTATATCCCCTATTATTCCTAATCAAGACCAACAAATGCACGCATCGACCAAACATGAAGCTTCTACCCAATCCATGAGATTCCAAAATAAAAATTTGGATGCTTCCACATATATAGTAGAATATCTTCAAAAGCCTCAAGAATATCATGCCATAGGGCATCAATACACAAAGGCAAATCCAAATCCATCTCAAAAGCTGCATACACCCACACACCTCAAAGAAAAAATGAAAATGGTGTGGGTCCCTCAGCAACAAGCAATTACCCAAAAGGAAGCATCTGTATCTCAATCTATCCCCAAATTCCCAAAATCTCGTTCCCCATTAACAAATCCTATGCTGCATACGCCCACACACCTCAAAGAAAAAATGAAAATGGTGTGGCTCCACAAGCAATAAGCTATTGAGTCAAATAAAGCATCCACATCTCAATCTATCCCCCAATTCCAAAATTCTTGCTCCCCATTAAAAAATCCTACAAATCCTAAGTCCATTTGAGTTCTTAAATCCCTAAATCGACGATTTCCAAATCCCCTATCCCGATCCCCATTACTCCCCACTCCCCCTCTTAATCAAAAGCTTCAATGTTTATCATGGTGTGTGCAACCGTTGGTCTTGGTTCCTTTCCATTCCACAACATTTCCACACACATCCATCTCCCCATCTTATATCCATTATCCTTCATACTCCCCCCATCATACCTCTATGGTCCATGCTTTTGTTCCATCATCCATTTATCCCTCCATCTCCATAGATCATCCACATCATAACCCACCATCCGTTTCATTTGCATCTTCCCACATCTACCAACATCCGCATAATGCTACCTGATATAGTCCATGTGCAAACACGCATTAAAGTGCTAACATACTACCTTGCTATTGGAAACAGACGCTTGAGTCCTCATTCTACCATCCCATCCAAATAAGTCAAAAAACAAATCAAAATAGTAAAGAGAAACCCCTTTGTCTAATGGTGAAAACTTGGTAAACAGGTGCCTTGGGTAAGTACCATGATGAAAACCTGGCAAACAGGCGTCATGTGTAGGTTGCTTGTCTATGTACCTTACACTTGGGAGCATGTCATCTCATCTACCCATCCTATCATTCCTTCTACCTATCCTTCCTATCATATCTTCCTTATCCATTATATCCGCATACTTATCCCAATGATCCACTTCATCCTCCTTTCCTCCTTTTGATCTTGATACAGATAGGGGCAAAATGTTGAAACATGCTTTGAAAATCTCTTGTTATACCTCATCATTTCCAACTGATCCAATCAATCCTATCGTCACAAGATTTGTCATTTACAATCCTAAGCATTATACCTAGAATGGGGTATGTTATTCCTATGCAACGTAGTCTTTGGCAATCACATCTTGAATTCTTCCATCCATCTTGCACTATCTATCCATCCCATTTGCTATCACCCATCCTTTTGTTCACTTATCTAATCCCATCTTTCTCCTTGCATCTAGAACTGGTTTTCCCTTGCCATTGGTATCTAGTACTAAGGCCATCCAAATACAATCCAATGTCACCCAACCATCCCAATCCATCAACACTTTCATCTCTCTCTTCTTCCACCTATCACAATCCGTCCCATCCACCTAGACTTGACTAACTCAAGTAGAAAATGAACTATGCATCCTTTGAAAGCTAAAGTACTTACCAAACCCGAAACAAAAAGACTACTCCTAGAGCCATATGTTGTCCCACCTCTTGCCACATCTACTACAACAATCCATCTATCCTAGATCAGATCAATATCCTTTAATGAATATATCTTTCCTACAATAAGGCTTCATCTACCCTATCTACCATGAGCAACCTCTTTGGCAAGAGAATATGTTGGTTGTGTGTTTACTTTGCCAGTCAGTCTTTTTCTTTTTGGTTTATCTTTTGTTCCTTTCAAATACCTAGTCAAGACTGCTTTGATTTTTCTATATCTTGGTATGTTGCGGTGCAGTATGGATTGGGGCATAGTCATTGCTTTTGTATGCTATGTTTGTGGGATGACCTTATTATCCTACTATAGCTAATATTTATCTTGTTTGTGTTGGAATTAGCATCTTGCATATCAATATCTTTTGCATCTATGGTTCTGTAAAGGCCTTATGTGTATTTAGATTGTTCTATGTAAGACTATTTTCCATTCACATTATCCAATAAGGTTCTATTATGTCTAGTAGATATAAGTTCAAACTGTTTGTTTGTAGAGTCAACGTCCTATGCATTGGATACATCGTCACCTTAGTCTTCTATACCTTGGTGCATAACATTCATTTCTATATCAAAATAAGGATTGCTCTTTATAAATATTTGTGTAACCATTGCAACATCACCCCATCCATCCCACTCATCCATCTCACCCATACATCCTAATAAATCTATAGCTTTCATGAAGATCGATCAATTTGATATCAATCCTTCTATTCTTTGTCCATTTATCTTCCATCTTTTATCTAACCTTTTCATCTTCATCTACATCTCTCTATCTACTCACCCTTTCTCTCCTTTCATTTTGAGAGCATACCTATGTTCTTTGAACCCAATTGTCCTCTCGAGGGGGCATCCTCATTATCAACATCATTCATCTTATCAATGTTCCTCATCCTTTTTCTACCAATCTAGCTAATCAATCTAGCCAAATTATCCAATCACATCCTTTGGCCTTGATCCTAATCTTGTCATAAATCAATAAATCAATCATCAATCCATCATCAATGGGATATATCGTTCCCACATCCTTGTGTTGATCTAGGGATATTTCATTCACCACAATGACAACACTATCCTTATCAATCATCATCAATTAATTATTGTTTTACAACTTGACAGGGGCAATACCTTGTTTGTTTTTTAATCATCATCATTCATATTATTCATTAACTTACCATTGTCTTTCCTTGTCACCCTCACTTTGAGTGACTGGGGCATCACCATTTTCAAATCCAATCATAATCTTCCAACCACGATCTTCTAAATCAATCTTTTTCTACCAATCAAACACTATGCTTTAAACTTCTTTCACAACACCATCTCAAAGAGGGGTAAAATGTAGACACCTAAAAATGACCCATTGCATTACATCACTTGCATGCATCAATTCCTCCTAAAACACTTGCATTCAACATTAATTAAATAATCTACTTATTTAATTAATTTCATCAATTTCCTCTATTTTCCCTAATTTTAACATTAATTGAATAAATTATATTTATTTAATTAATTTCATTAATTTCCTCTTCTTCTTTTTTTATCCATAATGTAGGCATAAGGGAGCCGTACCCCATAAAAAATAAAAATAAAATTAAACCAAATGCATGCCCTAAGAATAGGGGTGCAAAAAGTAAGCGACAATGCTTGCAACAATCCAAGGACAATCATTAACAATCCCTGACAGCCCATTAAAGCATGGACACAAACACAAATTATGATTTTGACACCCGATTTGCAAACCTAGGCTTCCTAAGAACTACAATATTGCTTAATCATTTTTGCATGTTACATTTCTCACTTCCAGTAATTTTCTTTTCCATTTTACCTCTATCCAGCTATTATCCTCCCCGAAAACCTCTTTTGGAATTGATGTTTCATCTGCATCCTTCATTCTTGAAGGTGAAATAAACTCCTTGTAGTCTGAGGCAATAATACCTAGTGATTTTGTAGTCTTCGAAGGGGAAGAAAGTTCATTTCCTGATTTAGTATCTTTCCTGTTTGGAATGTGAGCACTTCTTGCCTCAAGAGGGGGGATGAAGGAGATTTCTTTACCTCTGTAGATGAGTTTTCTTTGCAATCAAGGGGCTGTGATGAAGCCTTTTTTTCCACAGAGTAATGATGAACTGAGGAGTCTTTCCACCAAGATGCATGACTATCAGACTTAGGTTTGAGGCACTTTGCTGCTACGTGACCAGTGCTGAAGCATCTGCGACATCTAAAAGGAAGGCCCTCATAATTCAAAATCTGGCTCCAATTGTAATTCATTATTTTTAAAGAAATCTCAGCCGGAAGGTCTTTGCTGGTATCAATATCCACCAGAATGCGAGCGAAGGTAGAGTGGTAGAAATTAGATGAGCTTTTGTCCACAAGTAGAAATTTCCCTAGCTTGTTGCCTATAGCTTCAAAAAACCAAAACTGAAGCAGAAGGTTCAGAAGTCGGATCCAGGTAGGAGTAACCGCAAATGATTCATAATTTTGATTAAATTTGGGGTGCCATGGTTTGAGCATAAGTAGATGTTCGTTACAACTCCACTTATAATCACAAAGAACCATCTTCCTGTCCTGGATATTATCAAAGACAACAATGAAAAAACCTCAGCTACAGGGGTAAATTTGGAGATCCTCTTTCAGAATTGGGCCCTAGGTATCGAAGATCCATTTGTGCAGAATAGCTAGGCTAGGCCAGTACTTGACAAAAAGCCCAATTAAGGCCTTCTCAGCAAAGAATTTTTCATTTTCTTTGACTTCCCTTCCAAGCACATCACCAAACTTGACGATTGGATTGTCCGTTGCAATTTGTAGGGAATTGACCAACGAAGAAGGGTGCCCTAATTTTGAAAGGGAGTTGTTCTGTAGTGGTATGGAGTTGAGGAGAGGAGGGCTCACCTCCTTGATTTCCCAGCCGCTGAGAGAGGCATCCGCTAGCGTTGCAAAGGCCTTATTGGAAGCAGAATGCCTCTCCAAAACTCCCATCAAACCCCTCAGTCATGAAGTATCCTGAAATACCATGTCACTTGCAGTTTTCACAGAAGATTTCCTAGCCATGGCAGCAATTCCATTCAAGACAATGGCATTCAACGAAACCCTAGTGCTACAATCGTTCAACAATTTCAGGAAGTTCAGCATATTCGGTAGTCTCTATTACAAAATTAAGACTAGGGATGTACCCCCTGGGCGACATGCAAATGCCCCACTCCACATGTCGCAGGTAAGTCAGGATACAAGATCCTGGGGGCCTCAAAAAAATTTACACCAGCCTGAGCTAGTGGGGGGCATCTCATAGAGGACATGGGGGTGGGCTTGGTTCCTTAATATGGTTACACTCGACCTTACCTCAAGGTGCCCCCATGGCAAAACATGGGAGTGGGCATTGGTCCATGCATTCCATAAGTGCAACCCTACCTCCAGGTGTCCCCATGGCCACTACAAGGGAACCCCTGCCCGGTGGGATTTGAACTTGGGTCTATGGTGTGAAACTCCTCGCTCCCCACCATTAGACCCAAACCCGTTGGGCATTAATTTCCTCTTCTAATCCTCAAATCCACATTAATTAAATAAATCAATTATTTAATTAATTCATCATCCTAATTCCTCTTATCCATAATTAAATTATTTTAATTATTTAATTAATCATTTATTCCTCTAAATTTAAATAAATTGTTTAAATTTATTTAAGTTGACTCAATCTTCTAAAAATAAATACAATTAATATTTTATTTATAGTTTATCTATTTCTCCATCATGCAAAATAAATTAAATGAATTTATTTGTTTAATTTATTCTCTATATTTAATTTTATCCTTTCTTCAATCATGCACAATTAATTAAATAAATTTATTTATTTAATTTTCAATTATCTCTCAAATTTTCCAAAAATATCAGTTTCTTCTATGTGCACAATCAGTCTTATTTTTAGAACTTCAAAAAGCAAATCAAAAGTTGAGTTAATTGACTTTAATCATTATTGTTTTTATCAACTCATAAATTGAAAAAAACATTCTAAATTTATGAAATCAAATCCTATCTTTATCAAAGCAAGCAGTTAACTCAACAAAACAACTTTAAAATAGGACACATGTCGTGTGCACATTCATCATGTCCTCTCAACTCATCTTGATCATCCATTTCATTTAATTATTTCAACCATTGATCGATCTTTATTGAAACCTATATATACCCCCTTCATTGCATAAAAAATCCTCTTCAATCATTTATTCTCAGGCATCCATATAGCGCATTGAGCATACATCATATCATTGAGAAAATTGACCCTTTGAGAACTATCACTCATCCACTTGTTGCAACCATGGGTACGCAATGTATTGAGCAATCTACAAAGAACCAAGAGATCAGTACAGTCTAGGTGATAGCTTCATTGTTCTTAATTAGCATTATTCATGATTCTTGTCATCATTTAGATCGATCTTTTGAAGGTTATAGGATTGAGTTATTATTCATTGTTTGATCTCTTATAATCTCGATTTTACCTATACACAGGATCCATTCCTTATTATTGGAAATAAACTTCACTTCTAAACTACTTCTGTTATGAAATTTATAAGCACCATTGAGACGATGTTTATTCCACATAGTGACCAGTCCCTTAGAAGCCCCGAAGGATTAACTGATATAGAAATCAACAGTCGGCCATAAGTTGTTAGCTATCACTTTGAAATTTTCCTTAGACATTTTAACTTCTGTAATAACAAAATATCAACCTTATTTTCATATATGCAATTTTTAACCAAAAACTGCTTTCGAGGACTATTGAGTCCTCTTATGTTCTAGGATAAGATCTTCATTTACGAGCCTTCTTGGAGGAAATCTCCAAGGTACGTTGCCTTCCATTAGCTATTTCCTTTGTTGCTTCTCTTTGCCTGGTTTCCCTCTGAGAGGGTCTGTACCTGACTTACCATCAGTTCCCACATATGTTGACTTCTTCATTGGGCCCTTTCCTTTTCTCTTGGGGGTAATCCATCCTTCCTGATCACACAAGCTCCAAGTTGTGCTTGGTCCAGCCCCTGGGGTTAGTTTTGTCGAGGATGATAACCCTTCCTTCTTCACCGTCCCATTCTCTCCTTCAATAGGGATATTAGATTTAATTTGTGGGATAACCGTGGCCTCCAGAACAAGGTTTGTCATCCCTTAATAGTTGTTTCTTCTAAATTATTGGAAAGATTATCTATTAGGGTATTTGAAATTTCCTGAATTTCCCCTTCCTCCTTGTCCTCATTCCCAGGGGGAACAAGTCTGCCTGGTGATCCATTTGTTCCTCACTTTGTTGTTCAAGCACTGTTCCAATGCTATTAGTTATTTGATGACTTGAATTATCATCTAGAGTTACCCCTTTCTAGATCCCAATATAAGGACACTCCTCAGGTCCAGAGGCCTTGTTTGGGGAGCTTGGGATATTAAGAATATCATTTTTGAAAGGATACTCTTTAGCAACATCCATCACATTTTCCACAACTTCCTTGGACTTTGGGGTTTGTTTCTTAGGGGCTTTACATTCTGAAATTAAGTGGCCCTTTTTTGATTAATTTTGGCAAAGTGAGCATTTTCATATAGAATTGGCTAAGACCAACCACCAAACTTGGAGTCAATAATTATTGAAGTAGGAAGGGTTTTATCGATATCCACACTGACACAAAAATGAGCAAATACTAATCTGGATTTGGTCTTCGTAGTATTATCCAGAGCTATAAAATGGCCAAAGGTGTTAGAGATCCAAATAAACACCTCTTCATCCCCATATTCTAGAGGAAACCCAAGTAACTGACCCAAACTAGGGTAGATTTATTTAGATCAGAAGCCGCATCGAAGCCAGGTTTCCAACGACAAAGAGACAGGTTGTGCTTCCCATATATCCAAGGGCCACTTGCAAGAATTGAAACCAAGTCCTCCTTAGAGGTGAACTTGAAAAAAAAAGTCCACCCACCATGGCACTGATCGACACACTTCCTTTCAGATGCCATATGACTGATACCCACTGCCGAACCATGTCGATATTGGGTCTGAACGGAAAAACTTTCCAACCAAAGTAAGATCCATTGATGAAACTATCTTTTCCAGTATGGAAACTGGGAGTTTAAAGGTTGCTCCTTTGGTAGTCTCAAACAACACAGGGACAACAGTCTCTAACACGCATGCTCCTTCATCCGAACCAAGGAGGGCGTTCTTCCAAGCTTTGGGAACAAAATCCAAAGCTAAATTCACCAATTCTGAGGTACTGCCTGAGGCAGTACCTATTGCAACCTGTACATCAGGTGACCCCAAAGGAGGAGTCCCCCTCCCCCAGGTTAACCGAGTTCATACCCTATTCAAGTTCAAAACAGCAAAAGGGTGGGAAGTTACAGAGTAGAAAATGAGTTTGTTGATATTTAACAACAATTATTGAGATTACTTTGTGTTAATATGATTCCTTTTCGGAATGTGACTTTCTTGTGAATGGATGTTTGAGGATTTAAAATCCTCGTACATTGGTCTTCTTAGTTGAGTTTTTTATACTCTTTCTAGACAAGTATATATGTGTTTTGAATATTTCTAATTAAAGAAGATTATTTCCTTGGTGAAGTCGTATTTATTATTGTGCCAAAATTTGGTGGCTCATGATGTTTTATTTATTGTCAAACCTTAATTTCTACTTTAGTACTTAGATTATCTTTTAAATGTTGGACATTATTTGCCTTGACATGTTTAAGATTGTTCTTATTGTTAAAGTTTTGTGAGGGCATGTTTATTGTTCCAATTAACTGATTAGTGATTTGTGCACTTTATTTCTGGGTGATCTATAGATCATTGTTGCTATTGTTAGAAAATTATACTTCTTATTGGTTTGAGGAAAATAATTTGATATCAAGTTGTTGAGTTATTGTTATTTGTCAATTCAATTTGAATTTGATTGGTGATTCCTTAAAAGAGTAATTGACTTTTGGGTCTAGATCTTAATCTTGATCATTTATGTTTGAAAATTTTCTCAACAAGTCTTGATGGACTAAGAGTTGAAGTGTTTGATATCTCTTTTATTTTTGATTTGATGGTTGATTTTCATGAATTTCTATTGAGGGAAAACATGGCCTTTTGTTTGAAGCATTGATTTTTGTGTTGCTTGTGATGTTTTGATGAAACATTACCAATTTGATGGATCTTTTTGAAAGTATTTATTGATTTTTCTTTGATATAAATTCCTTGTATGAGAGTGTTTTAGAGAATTTGTGTTTTGAATTCTCCCTAGTAGTGTTGAATTGATGATTTCTCACTACTTGTTTTAGAATCCGTGATGATGTATTTTTTAGATTACTAGAATTTGCTTAGTCAAGTGCTTTGCATTGGTGCGATATTATTCTAAAATATAAATAATGTCAGGGACGACATTAGTCCTAGGAGGAAGGTTGTAATATCCCTCATTTTTAGTTTTTTTGTGAGACTATGATATTCTAATTTTGTGATAAAATTAGATAAGCTATATCTCATGTTAAATGTAAGGTGTTGATTTAACACATTTTATGTATAATGTATGATTACAATACCATGATTAATTATTAAAGGTTATTATATGATTATATTGTTCATAACAATGCTACAAAGGTATGTGTGGTAAGATTATGTTGTGTGGTAGGTACAGGTATCGGGAAGGTGAACTAGGTCCTGGTGTTGAAGTATTATGAGATAATCCATTTGTGTGGGTAATTAATAATTAAATTAGATTAAAATAATTAATTAAAAGAAAATAAATAATTATTGATGTTTAATTATTTATTTGGTGATTGAAAACTAAATAATTAATAATAATAAACAATTGTGATGATGGATTATTTATTAATACATAGATTTTTATTTATTAATTATTTGGCTAGAATGATAATTATATTTATTTCATAGTTGGAAAAAGAAGATAATATAAAGATTTATTATCTTTAGTTGTAACTAGAAAAACAATTTTTAGTTTCTAATATTTTATTATTAGGAATGTGCATAATAGAAAAAGATTATTTAATTATGTTTTTTATTTAGTTGGAATAAAAGTATTATTAAAAAAAGATTATATTCTTGTCTTAGAGATTTCATGAGATAAGATGGAGAAAAGTACTTGGAAGAGTCATTAAAAGAAAAGAATTAATTTTATTTTGGATTTTAGCTATCATTTTTTAAGTATGAAATTTAGATGATGAAGAAGAAATATTATTAAAACTTTAGGATTTGCAAGAGCTTTACATGAAGAATTATTATTGTGTGTGGATTATTTTAAATGCATCTTTATTGATTGTTGAATTGCTACCAGGATTGAGGTAGGATCCTTAACATAGAAGGTTGTAATAAATATTACTTTGGCTAATCAATGAATCTAGGATATTATGATGAACATGAAGTTGTTCTTGATCATTATATATTAATAATAATAATAGAGAAATCTGAAGTAGAACAGTTAGATTTCAGATTGTTCAAATTAGAAAGAAACTAGTTGTTGTAGATTGAGAGTTAGGGTTGCAAACCTACTGAAATTTAGAAGAATTCTGTAATTTATGAAATTAAAACATAGATATGATTTTGAATTGAACCTATATGTTAAAAGGAATTATAATATGTTTTTTATGATGAGTCTTCTATTATTGAAACTCCATTTCAAAATGAGTTTTTAGAAGTCATAAGCAGTGAAACTATGACGAGAAGAAAAACTAGCCTATTGCATCTTTAATAAATTTCGTTTTAGGAATTGGGTTTCCTAATAAAATGTATTAAAGATGTGCAACTTAGTTGAATAAATCCTCATACCCAGATTTTTTTATTATGAAATATGTACGAAGCAGTGATTGTCTATTTGTGGTGTTGTTTTAGCAATTATGTTTCTAGTATGATTATATTATTTTTTTAAAATTGTATTAAAGGTAATTATTGTTAAAATATTTATGGGATTTGTATATCTCTATGTTACCTTTCTAACACATTTTTAAAGTTAGAAAAAATATATTTTAGGAAAGTTATAGCATTTTTATTGAAATCTATTTTATGCAACTTAGATGCAAATTGCTAGCTTGAAAGTAATACTTTGTCTATTTGATATCCCAACATGGCTTGGTGAGTTTCTACTTTTGTTGAGTATGTTAAGTGTTATTTTATGTTGTACTATTTATGAGATTGTGAGCATGAATGTTTACACCTAAGTTATAGTGATCTTGTTTTTTAGAGTCCTCTAGTGGATTTATGTATGATAGAACTTTTTGATGTCATGGTTGGAATGTTTAACTTCCAATGATATTTTGCATGATTTCTTAACTTAATTTGGGTAAAGATAATCTCTTTAATGAGATAGTGTTATTATGTGGTACACTCTTGTATTAGGTGTTGTGTCTATTATGTTATGAGTTCTTATATGTGTAAGCATAAGTGGAAGTGTTTTCTATGCTTTTCTATACCTTGTGATCTTGATTTGGACTATGTATATCTTAGTTACTATGTAAATACCATGATTAGTATGGATTGAGAGAATGTTAGATGTCTTGTGGGTGATTCTAGCTTACATCACTTTCTCTAATCCTTGTCCAACACATTTGAAGAGCCTCTCCCTTTAAGTAAGACTATAAGAGGTTAGTAGATGCTCTTCTCACCATAAACACATCACATTTGTTCTAGTGCTCTGGATGGGCAAAGGGTCTCACAAGTTGTGTGGATACACAAGGTGCAGATGCACTAGTTATATTTCTCATTTCATTGCTAGAGCTAGGAGATCTTTGACTAAGACCTATGACCCGACTTGGTCTACCATATCACCATATGGTGGGGTGCTCCATGTTTACTAAATGGTTAGATTACTTATATGATATTTGGTACAAATGTACTTTATCAATGGGAGATGTGTGTCTTAATGTGGTATGGGACTCTAAGGTAGATTCCTTGGTTGTGATCTTTGAGCTTGTGTTCTTGTATTTGAACTAGGCAGATGCCTTCGCTATGATCTTTGAACTTGTGCTCTTATATTTGAATTTTGAGGTAAAGGCCTTGGTTGGAATTTTGTGTTGTATTCTTAAATGTATGGCATGCTTGTATTCTATGTTTTCTTTATGTGTGTGACGTGTATTTGAGTTGTGAATGTTTAAATTATATGTTATTTGTATGCTATTCTCTATGTGTGTCTGTTTGAGTATTTGAATTATTGTTTTTAATTGTATACTGCTAAGGTTAGGATGCATGTAGTCCTACCTTAGGCAAGTGTTTTTAGTAAGACATATAGTATCACGCGAAGAGGGCTTTTGTAGTATGGGATGCGAAAAACAATTCATGTAGATGTTGTATGTAGTCTTGAATGTGTATTTCTAAGTCAAACCTTGTTGGTTTGAAAAGACTTGTGGTTATTATTGAGTCATATTTGACTTTTTCATGTCTTTGCATTTATAATTGTATAATTTAAAGGAAGTATTGATGTGCATTAAAAATATATTTCCATGTATTTGAAAGGGTTAGATATATGGTTTCATATGTATGCTTACGTGTTAATTAAGAAATGAACTAAATAAGATAATCACAAGTATATTATTACCACACTTTTGGATTGTGGATGGTGCTTCTTTTCCTTGAATGATGGATGGAGAAAAAGAGACATCCTCATGGTGGGTTCAATCCCATCCCTAATTAGCAACAAGAGAATGAGATCTTGAAGGATTAGCTTGCGGAGTTGAGATTGGAGTTTTAAGATATTATTCATGATGTTCATTGTGTATGGTCAGTTGTAGTTGTGGTGGTTGCTTCACATCTTATCGTATTCATTTTTATTGATGAGGGTTGTGGTATTTGACCCCTTGTATATCTTGATTATGTAATGATGATATTTTCATTGATGATTTCCAAATATATATTTGGAAGACTTTCATATTATTTGAGATGTACTTGATATGTACTTATTATGTCTTATGAGTGGAAGTTACTTATCATGTTGATCATATTGGATATCACTTAGAATTTTTACACTTTTTTACATAATAGTGTACCTTAGAAGTTAATGAAAGTTTATGGAAGTTGATTATATACCCTTTTGTTAGCATTGGGTTATTTGTTTTGGTCAACACTTAAGAAATTTTGAGGTTGCACTTTGAAGGCTGTTATAGATTGGATATTCCCAAGTGAATCAATCTTAAACCAATAGGAATACCCTAGTATAAAATGCACCGTGAAAAATGAGAAAGCTTCAACTCAACATTTGATAATTATCCAAATAGTCTAAAATCTATGTTGCCATGTGTTGGTTGAAGATTGGTGAGTCCATACCTCATTTAGCTTTAGACCAAGAAAGTAGATTTTTGGTGGTTATTGAAAAGATATATGGGAGTGTGTTGATACCTTTGTTAAACAATTTCAATACACTTACTCAGGTAAATTTGGCCAGAGGCTTATCCTAGCAAGTGATCATATGATATTATCAAAGAGACTATTGATTAATGGACAAACTAGTCTTGAAGTCATTACCATTCCAAACAATCCATGGCTTAATAGTCTCCCAATCTTTCCATATCATTTTAATAACAAAATTACCCTAGATTTAAATAGGCTTCTACATGATGAGGATAATTTGAATGCCAAGATTTCTCCAGGCTTTACACTCTTATGACACCAAAAGAAGGGAAATGGAGAATAATAACTTTCCAAGATTCATCCCCCTCAAGGGCTCTAATTATCCACTTGCCACATAAATTTGTACCCTATCATTGTATATTTATGAGACCAAGCCCTCCAGAATCACGAGAGAGGCAGCAACATTTCTAAGCAACTTGATGAAAGTCTTTACCTTAATCTAAAGAGGCCCATAGAAAATTTCTAAGAAGTTTTTCAAGATTTTGTTAAGATGGTACCCAATACTAGGAGTATTAAACATGGGTAGTTGCAAGAAATTTATAACAAACTTAGAATTTTCTAGTAAGAGAGAAGCTTAGTAATCCAATGGGACAATTCTTTGCATCCAATTGATGATAATTGACAGCTTGCTATAAAGAAGAGGAAGCTTGACCTGAACGATAAAGGGAATGCCTAAAAACCTAAAGACCTCTCTATAATCAATCCATTTCCAACCAAAAGAGTTAAGTCACGTTAGCTTAGGCAAGAGATATTGCCTATAACATTGAGTTTTATGCCATAGAATACTTGAATTGGAAACTAATCAAAAAGTATCTAGATATTTACAATAAAATACAAGCTTGAGGTCTATACTACTTGTGCCAGATAAGTTAGTTCCCCAATATGATGCAATAAGAAGGAAATCAAAAGAATGAGGTAGATAACATATGCATAACATAAAGATGCAAACAATTTTACACATTCATTGACACCATAAAATAGGTCTACTCATATATTCTTTATACAATGTACATAATTTATTGTAAGCATAGGTATACACATCACATATGCTTGGACAGCTTCTTTTATCATTTCTTTGTATCTCTCTATGCCTATCTTATATCTATTCCTCTCTATCTTTATATATGTACATAAATACATAGAGAGACATGTCTTTCTTCCTTTATATGTCTCTTGGATGTGTTTCATGTCGACTAGAGGTACCACATTGGTCTTGCGATGAGTTTGTCTCTGTTTATCTTGTGCAAGTAGTGGTGTGGTTTGTCTTGCCAACATCCGCCCAGGGCTTAAAACATTGTCTTGTCCTCAAGA
Organism: Cunninghamia lanceolata; assembly: GCA_027924645.1. Classification (NCBI taxonomy): domain Eukaryota; kingdom Viridiplantae; phylum Streptophyta; class Pinopsida; order Cupressales; family Cupressaceae; genus Cunninghamia; species Cunninghamia lanceolata. Next base: position 6,708,789 of record BSBN01000252.1, on the reverse strand, counting down.
CATCATCTATTTTCAAAATTATTGAATCAAAATTGTTCTATTCCTCCTAGTTAAGGTAATATGTGTCAGTATTTTACTTTCATCCACATATGTGTATTCTCCCATATTTGTACTACAATGTCTTGGATTTTTAAATTTGTTACTACTAAGGCCACATGCCCTCTCTCTACAACTACTAAAGTAGTTAGTTTTGCTGATATAACACTTGCTTGCTTTACTTCCGAGAGAAGATTTGACAAAACTAATAATCATATATTAGTCTCCAATCCCAACTCCTTCATTTGTGTAATGGTATTTATCCTCTGCTTTGCTAATTGGTTCAGTGTTGTTGGCAGCCATCTAGGTCAGCCTTGATATCATAATTACTTAAAAGTTATAAAATTAAAGTTTCTAATGTATCTAATTGAGTCTTCTTAGTTACTATAACATGCGGCCAATTTAAGAAGTATTGATATATCTTGGCAAGACCATCTTAGGCTCACCATTCTGGGCTATGTTTGTTTCTTTAATTTTTAATGGTTGGTAGTAGTATTCACTTTTGTCTTTAGGTTTTTCTATTATTTCTCTCTCATCATATCCTATTTGTACATCTAAATTCTTAGGATCTTCCTCTTCTTCTAAAAGATCCTTGTTCTCTTGCTTTACTAAATAGCATATCCTTTGTAATGTTTGTGGTAGCCATTTAAGTGTATCCTGTTGATATTGTGTCTTTTCTTTTCCAAATTTTTGTTTGGTTTCTTTTTATGCTAGGGTTATCACTTCTTTAATCTATTGGAGCACATTATGTATCTGAGGATTTGGATCCCATAATTCAAAAGCTACAAAAATACATCTTGATTATATCCCAATGTTTTGTCTGTCCTCTTAACTCTTGATGGATATACTGAGCTCTTATGATAGGTGTTAAAGTCCAGTAGAAGAGTTGTGCTTTTAACCTCTCATAAATCTCCCCAATTTCATTCCATATATATTCATAAATTTCTATGTGATTAGATGGGCTCCATGTGCCATCATACTCAATTATTCCATTAGTATTTATTTATTCTTCTATATATCTATTATTAATCAAAACTGTCAACACTTTCCAAGTAGGTATGTTGTCTTTATGAGTCTTCCACCAACATGCAACACTTAGAATCAAGGTTTCGTCAAGAGATTGTAGTCTAATTTACTCATTCGTGAATGCGAATTCCATTGCTTGAAGATATTATAATAAATCCCCTATTTTAACAAATCCCCTACTCCCAAGTAGTGGGGTAATTTAACATGTGATATCCCTCTTTGGATGTGGTTTGATCTCTTAACTTGTGGTGGGCTCATTTGCTTTGCAATATCTATTTATGTTGTTCTAGCGAGTTTTTGGTCCATAAAGATTCTTCTAAGGCATAGAATCTGCTTATTATGTTTTTATAGTCCTTGTCATGCTCATGCTTCTACTAATTCATCTATATCTATAGAGGAGTTATCAATATTCAAAAATATCTCTCCTTCATAATTTGGTTCCCCATCCCATTCCTTCCTTGGTATAGCACCAATTGTGTATAGGGCTTTGGTGTCTTCTGTTACTGTAAGTTTTTTATTTTCCTTATGTTAGGGAATATTTATTTTTCCTACACATACATTAAACTTTCTTAGGTTATATAAGACATGGTTAATATGAGGACACGTGGCATAATCCATTAGCTACATGTGTCGCTCTTACCCACCTTTGGGTAGTTGAGCCTCGCACCCTCTTTTGGACTTATTTGCCACCTCTCATAACCATTTTTTGTCTTTACCTGAGTAGGTATAACCATGTAATTTGGCATTATCCAAGTAGGTATAACTCCCACCTATTTTGGGTTGTTAGGAGTTATTACCTCTCTTGGCTTTATTTGCCCTTATTTTGCTATATAAAGAACACTCACCTCTCCCTTTGCTAATGAGCTATTGAGGATTGATTCAATCAAGGGAGTGTTGATTCTATTCATCTTTGGGTTTCCTTCTTTCTTTCCTTCAGTGATTTTGATCTTGGGTGACTTCACAGCCAAATCTAACATGGTATCAAAGCTAGTTGTGAGTTGTGGGTTGGCATTATTTTAAGAAATCTGGGTCCATTTCTTTCTTGAAAGCAAAGTATGCTCTTCTCTTACATCCAATGACTTGGAGAATCATAAACACTTGAGAGATTTTAGTTTCTAGGGGGGTTTTGTGTCTAAGCTTGCCATTTGCATGTATATCAGAGCTTCCTGGAGACATTTTGAGCTCGCCATTGAGTTTAGAGCAGCCAAAAAAGTCAAATCAGGGTTTTATTTCATCCAGAGGCCCATAGGAGTGAGGCGCCTAGGTACTGGGCTGGAGGCCCATAGGGGTGAGCGCCCTTTTAGGGCTGCGGACCCCCTTTCCACAGGGGTTGTGTGGGGTGGCGCTTGCCCCCCACACACATTTTTTTATTATTATTTTAAAATAAAAAATTTAAAATCATTCAAATCCCTACGCCTACCATACGACCACCTCGGCCTGTGTGCCAGAAATTTGGTAGGCCACCACTACATTTAGCAGTATTTCTGGCAATTTTGCTAAATCTAACTGTGACTAAATTTCTCTAGTGGGTCACTAAAATTAGTGGAGTTCTAAATTGTCTAGTAACAACTACTTTTGGTGATTCACTAAATTTGGAGGTAGTTTGGCCAAATTTGGTAGGAGTTGATTTTTAAAAATTTGCCCCCTTCACCATTGGAGTTTTGCTTTTTGAGGTCAAACTTTGACTAGCCATAACTTGAGCATTTTGACTCCTTTTTCGGTGAATTTTTTTTGAAAAGGGATAGAATTTCATGAGCTTTGTAGTGGTGGAATTGGTTTTTGCTCAGGTGATTCTATTTTTCCATAAATTCATTTTTCTCATTAGATTTGAAGGACAGTTCTCATTTTTCTAAACTTCAAATGGCTGTAACTTTCACATACGACCTCGGATCGAGGCGATTCTTTTTTTGAAAGCAAATATTTTTCCAAGCACTACACATTGGTGTAAGTTTGAGGTTCTCATACTAAGATCATATTGTACTTTCAATATTTGGGTCCATTTTGGACATTTGTAAAACTCTAGAAAAAACTCCAGCATTGTAAACACACTGATCTATAAAGTGCCAAACCATATTTTGTTGGGGGGATTCTTGATTGAGTGAAAAAGGGGGGGGTCTCTTGCTGTGTTTTCTGATATGTTTGCTTGTGCTCTTCTTTTCTTGCACATATGGATCATTTCAAGGTTCCTTTGCTCACACCTTATAATTATGCAAATTGGCATCAACATGCATGGAATGCCTTAATGCAACTTGGGTATACTCCATATGTTGAGAAAAAGGTAGCTAAAACTACAGATGATAAGGAAAAGATAAAATGGATGCTTGAACATACAAAAGCTCTTAGATGTCTTCATAGCTTTATTTCCCTTGATCTCTTGTTTGAGATTGAAGCATGTACAAATTCACATGATGCTTGGGAAAAGTTAAAATCTTTGTATGGAACAACAGATGAAGTCAAAGGCTATCAGATTGACAATGAATTGATGAGCCTTGATCCTAAGAACTTTGGCGACATCTAGGATTATATAACTAAGGTTAATGATTTGAGAACATAATGTAAAGATTATGGTATTGAGAAAAAGGACATTCAGTTAATCTATAATGTACTAAACAAACTTGGTCCTGAATATGCTGCTTTTGTTTCTAGCTTTCATGCTCACAGACTGACTATGGGATCTGCATACACTATCCCTTCATTTGCATCTTTTTCTAAGATGTTAATGCATGAACAACATAATCTTGTTTCTATGGGTCTCATAAAGCCATCACAGACTCAGGCTTTGTTGGCAGGTCAATCTAAGGGACATAAAGAGTTAGGATAATTTGACAAGAAACAAAAGAAATCAAAGAAAAATCCACACACAGATCAAGCACAAAACAAATCCTTTTCAAAGGAGCACTCATCTAAGAAGGAGAAGCCTACTTGTGTATATTGCAAGAGGATTGGACATGAAGAACATTCTTGTTATAAGAAGGATATTGATGAACTGAAACATCTTCTTAAGAAGAATAATATTAGTCTACTTTATAGAATGTCTTCTTCTTCTTCCAATTCAAAACAACCAGGATCTAATAAGGAAAAAGGTTATGCAAGTTTTGCTTCTGAGACAACTAAAAATAAAGGTAAAGCTCTTTGTGCTTCTACAAGTCTTGAATCAGGGAGACAGCTTCTTGATTCTAGAGCTTCTCATCATATGGCTTCTTCACAGTCTATGTTCTCTTCTTTTGAGCCTTGTGTTATGCCACCTATTCTGATGGGCAATAACACTTACATGAATGTAATTGGGAAGGGATCTGTTGATATTGGGGATGGCACTTTCAATGATGTTTTGTGTGTACCTCATTTGTCAAACAATCTTCTTTCCATATATCAGATCACTCATGGTAGAGAAGGGAAGACTATGGAATTCACGCCTGATTCAATTATCATCAGAGACTTGGAGAGCAGAGAGATAGTTGTTGCTGGGGTGGTTGATCATGCATCTCGGTTGTACACCTTTTCAAAATTTACACTTGATTATGGCTCTGATCCTTTGGTTGTTGATCACACTCCTAGTGTGAACTTTGATTTTGAGGAGAATTTTGGTTACTTGAACTTGGGTATTCTCACATTTGATCCAGTTCTTGAGCCTTGTATTTCTTCTCCTCCTCCTGGTTGTTCTAAGCTTAGCATTACAATAGTGTAGGAGGTTCATACTAGTCTTCTAGAGATAATTTCTTGGGACATATTCCCACCAGACATTTCATTCTTATTTGTAGAGTCCCATATTTCAGATTTGGGAGACACTATTGATTGCATTCATCTTCTCTTTGATGAAGTTGAATCTTGTTCAGATGCTTTGAGGGCACATTCAGACCCTCATGTTTATTCTCTGCCTACATCAGCTTCTACAGTGATAGGTTCTGTGGACATTCATGAGTCTACATCTCTAACTTAGTCATCATTCATGTTGACATCTTCTGCTGAGACACCTGATTCATCTTATCAGTATTTGTCACAGTTTGACAAGGGCTTGGAGATCATTGAGCAACATTTGGAAGAGGCATCTTTGTCTTTAGGGAAGATATCTTCATCTTTGGATCCTGTTCTACTTCAATTTCCAATTGGTTCTGGAATGTCACTGTCATCAGTTAGGCCTGAGACTCCTGATTTGGTTGTGACATCTTTCTGCATCGACATGGAGACACATGATCAATTTTTAGAGACTTCATGCATTTTGATCTTTCTTCCTTCATATTCCTTTCAGGAATGGGACGATATTTTGCATTCACCTTTGGTTTTGTTTTATCCTAAGGGGAGGAATGTTGTTTGATGATCGTGGACCATCTTCTACATCCAGTTTCGAGCATCAACCATTGGCACAGTTGACTACTTGGGAGGAGGTTACTTAGTCTCTCTTCTCCTCTCTATTCTAGAGGGGACTTTTTCCTTGCATGGGATTCTTTCTTGTGTGGAGGAACTTATTTCCTTTTCTCTCTTTTGGGGAGGATTTTTGTCCCACTGGGTTTTCTCCTTTTCTCCATTTGTGAGAGATTTTGTTTGTACATGGGTACCTAACATGGCCTTGTATCAGGACCCATCCTTGCATCTTTGCATCTTTTCACCCACCTAAGCTACACTTAAGGGGGGGGTGTTACTGTAGGTTTTTTTATTTTCCTTATGTTAGGGAATATTTATTTTTCCTACACATATATTAAGCTTGCTTAGGTTATATAAGACATGGTTAATATGAGGACATGTGGCATAATCCATCAACTACATGTGTCGCTCTTATCCACCTTTGGGTAGTTGAGCCTCACACCCTCTTTTGGACTTATTTGCCACCTCTCATAACCATTTTTTGTCTTTACCTGAGTAGGTATAACCATGTAATCTAGCATTATCCAAGTAGGTATAACTCCCACCTATTTTGGGTTGTTAGGAGTTATTACCTCTCTTGGCTTTATTTGCCCTTATTTTGCTATATAAACAACACTCACCTCTCCCTTTGCTAATGAGCTATTGAGGACTAATTCAGTCAAGGGAGTGTTGATTCTATTCATCTCTGGGTTTCCTTCTTGCTTTTCTTCAATCATTTTGATCTTGGGTGGCTTCATAGCCAAATCTAACATCTTCATCTTCACTCTATTTTGTATTCTCTAAGTGGATTTATTTTACATATACACCTTTCATGCCTTCCTTAAATGGCATATGTACTGTCCTTCCATTACCTTGGAGTATTATTTCTTCTTTAGCTGCATTAAAAATACCATTACTCTCCACAAACCATGCAATCTCTAATATGATATTAAAGACTTCTTTTGCTCCTCATACATATCAATAACTTTGAAGTCAACTTTAGTCTTTATACCCATGAAATTGACTTGGACATTTCACGATGTACCAATTGAACATATCGGTCTTCCATTTGCTATTTGCTCCTAAGTCCAATAAGGCTTTCTAACCATCTTACCATTCAGTTTGACATCCAATATTACTGGTTGGTTTTCTTTTGAGTTTGTATAAATCTAAGTTGTGGCTTCTCATGTTCTTTGCCTTTCTTATTCCAATATTTTGAAAATTGTTTGAATTTTTGTAATAAATTTTCTTCTATTAAACTAGCCATTTCTTTTAGATTTTGGGATTTTTTTGAAAAATATCCTTTCTTATTCTCTTCTTACTGTTGTAACTTTTCTATTATATTTTTATATATTTTTTGCCACTAAGTCATAGTCATTTTTATTAGGATATTCATTTTATTCCTCACTCTTGTCTTCTTTTTCAATTATGTGTTTATAACTTGTATCTTTCCCTTTACAGGTTATGACTACTGCTCTATTTTGTCTCTTCCTAAATTTTTCAATAGCCTTTTTCTTCAATTGTCCTTTCCTTTATTGATACTCTTTTTGTAGAAATTATTCTTCTATCATAGAAGATTTTCCTATTTCTAGTCTATGTTATATGTCTTTTCTCTGACATCTCCTAGTGTTTTATCCTTATTCTTTTGGTATTTTTATTATTGTCTTCACACCACCTGGTGCATTAGGACCTAACAATTACTCACTTCTATTGCCTTATACTAGTTTATTTTTATAAAACTATGTGGCTTTAGGGCAACTAAATGCATTGTGTGAATTATCACCAAGTTCGTGTTTTTCTTATTTCATCGGTAAGGCGATAGGATATAGCCAAAAGAAGAAAAGTCAAAGGTTTGGCAAAAGGTAGATTTGCCAACAAAGAGAAAAGGGGGCAAAGTAGCTCAAGTTTGCAAAAGGTCAAAATTGCTGATAAAAGAGATGGAAAAGGCATGGTTTGGCAAATTGAGGATTTACCGATAGAGGCAAATAAGGTAGAGTTCGTGATTCTGCAAGTTTGTCAACAAGGGGGAAAACATAAAGCAAAATGAAAGTTTGGCAAAAGTGGGTTTTGTCGATAAAGGTGAAATAGGTGGCAAAGGCCTTAGTTCTAAAATGGAGGATTTTGATGATAATGGAAAAATGGTTTTTGCCGATAAAGGTCAACATAGGCCGAGTTCTAGAAAACTAAGATTTTCTGACAGGAAAAAGAGGGCAACACAAGCGAAGTTCTTGAAACTAAAGAAGATTGGCTGATAGGGAGGAAAATGTAGAAAGGTATAGTCAGTGACTAGATTGCTCAAAACAGAAAATGAGGACGACACACTAGGAATGTTGTCAATATTGGAAATGGTCAATTCTCTAAATGCATGCCATGATTGCAAGGATATATAAACCAATTTGTACCTATAATTTAATGAGCCTACAGAATAGTGCTATGCAGGTGGATTGGCACAGTAAAACTCTCCAATGCATCAAGGACAAATCTAAGAAATCAATGCTATAGGTGGCAGGGAAAGGGTGGAAGCTTCCCTCTTTATTTCTTAGGGTACATTTGGAGTGCAAGCAATCTTTGACAGATTGATTGCAGAGGCAGCAGGAAATGGGTCTCAATCCCAATGTGTAAATCAATTGATAGATTGGATTTAGAATTCAATACAACATGGGTGTAGTCCTTCTCAGGATGTGGCACCTGGGAGACTGCATTCTATTTTAAATTGAATGCTATATATCATTCTTTTCAGTCATGTTAAGGGTTGGTCATTTTGGCATTTTCTCAACAGGGTTGTGAGCTCCAGGAGGCAGATTAAGAAAGGATATTGTGCAGACTATGTTTATACATGAATCAATTATGAAGTGTATGTAATACAATTCAAGACTTTGTATCAAATTGTTGTTTTTCTCCACTACTGTAGATGTTTTTCTATGTAAATTGTAATCACAATTTCATTTTGCTTTTACCACATTTTGTGGTATGATTGTAAGCTCTGATTTGATGAATGTAACCATTCTTAATTCATTCCCAAGTTTTGTGAGTGATCATTTTAGTATTGCACAGGGAAAAACATGGTATGGTGTGTGATTCTTAAGTATTTTCAGTAATATGGTAGTGATTTCTTTGCATTTGATGCGTCAAGTAGGCAGTTATACACTTTTATATGATTGTTTTCCTCTATTTTACATTTGACTCTACAGTCCAATGGATAGGCACCAGTCTGAGTAGCCTTAGATCACCCATCTTCAAAACAAAAACTATACATCTTATTTTTACAAGAAGAAGTAATCTTCATGCATCCTCATTGTATAGGATTGCATTTATCAGCTATATAGGGGTCATACAACAACCAACTTTGCTTAGTTCGGTGACAAATTTGGGGCTAAGAGAGCAATATGCGTTTGGTAGTTTTTATTTTTAGTTGTTCATCTGGTTTAATTTTTAATACCTACTCAGGTATAAAACCCCCTTGGAATATCCCTCCAAAGTTTAAGCTGTGCTTGAAGAGCAGAGGAATTTACCCACTCCTGTTAGTTGGCCAAAATTGCCCAAAACTTGTTGATAAACCTCTTCCTGTCACCCTAACGACAATCCCTAGCCTAGGTGATTTAGGAATATTTTAGAGTTTTGTGTTGCCATTATTTTGGGTCTCAATAGATTGGCACCATTGTCAAGGAGTATATCTTTGTAAAATTTTGAAGACCTTTGCAACACACCTTTGGTAACAGTGAGTTTGCAGTGGCACAATTTGTTGTTGTGGGTAAGTTGGTAGTTCGTCAACTTACACCAACAGATTGATGCTGCTACCAGGGACTAAATATTTTGATTCAAATATAAAGTCCTTGATGATAGTGAATCATTTTAATTTTGGTTGTTGATATTGAGATACAGTTTTGTTAAAATTTTCTTCCCAGCAAGGGAGTGGCAACTCTGTTTTGTTAACCCATAATCAATTTTAGTGTGAAATAAGTTTCAAAATGGATAGAGGAAGAAACCAAGAGTAGCCTAGATATGAAGAATCCTCTAGCAATCATGGAAACAAAAGGAATAAGTATAGGGAAAGAAGACACAATGTGGTGCCTGCATGATATCTTTATGTAGTATCACCATTAGATGCCCAGGATCAAGTGGATATTTCTGGAAGAGATGATGTATTTGATGACCAAAGGAGTCAACATCAATACACTTCTAAGGACTCTGTTGATAACATGCTCATGACAAACAAAAGACAAAATAGAAGTGACTATAATGTTACAAGGAATGAGAATGTTATTGGCAGAAGAGGTAAAGATGGATCGCATGACCCAAATGTGAGAACATTTGGGATGCCTAGTGATAATGAAGAAATATATCTGGATGCTAGGCATCTTGATTCTCCCACAGGATCATTTAGAGGTCAACAAGACACTATCCCTAATGTGGATGAGCAACAACAGCCTGGTAATGATGAAGAAAGAGAAATAAGGATCCAAGATGAGTTGGACTTGCTTGATCACATTAGAAAAAAACAAAGAGAGGTGCAAGATTTACTTGAGCAGCAAGAAGCTCAATTAGCCCAACAGGCTCAGCAAAATCAGAATGCTCACCAACAGGGCCAAAATCAAAATGTTCAGCATCAGCATGCACAACAGCAACAATATCAGCAACCACATAATCAACACAATAACCAATAGAGATAACGTCATATGGGACAACAAGGTGTAAATCGAAACCTTGCTCAAAATATTAATATGCAACCACCACATAATCAAGTTAACTAGCAACATGGCAACATTCAGCATGTTGGGCATGCACACCGAAGAAAAACAAAGAGATTTATTACACAGAGGCAGTCATTAGGAGCTGAAAGGTACAAGCAAATCAATTTTATTGGTATTCCTAACTTTCCTAATCCCATTCCAACTACGATTAGAGGGAAGATTCCAAGATTTCAGGGTAACAATGTTGTCACTAGGGAGGAACACCCGAGACATTTTATTAATGCCACTGATGAGTACAATATTAAAGATGAGTCTGTGATGATGAAGTTGTTTGTGCACTCATTGGAAGAAAGTACAAAATAATGGTACAAGGCTATCCTTGACAATATCATTGATTCTTGGGAGGAGTTCATGGGAGTTTTCTAACAACAATATGGGGACAGGATTGATCCCAAATTTGCCATTCATGAGCTCACATCCATTAAAAATACCGTCAATGAGACAGTAACTAAGTTTAAAAGATGCTTCATCATGACTATGAGAAAGGTACCTCCTCATATGAAACCTAATGATTTAATGTGTTTATTTTTATATTGTGGTGCATTTGATTCAAAGCTTGGTTATTGTTTGAGGGACAAGAACCCACAAACATTAAGAGAAGCTTATGCTATAACAATAAATATTGAGAGCAATATGAGAGCTTCAAGAAAGCATATTACAAGGGCTGATGTGAAATTGTCCCAGCCTGACAAGGCTATTTTCAACAAACCCCTTACTATAGATGATAAGTTGAACAAACTTATGGGGGTTGTGAAGGATCTGAGTTATAAAGTTGCCAAAAATGACAAAGGGTTGCAACCTCAGGGTGCTACAACACATTTTAATGAAGGACAAAGGCTTCATAACAAGCCTTATAATATTGATTGGTCTAAGAGACCACAACAGAATGATAGGCAGGATGCTCCCAGACATGTGAGTTTCAAGCAGCTTGAAACGAACACCCCTGATCCTCTGAGAAAAGATCAAATTAATTTCTAAGATGAATCTTGTGGTGTCAATCTTGTTTCCTTCCCCATGACGTAGCTAATTGTGTAGTGGCTCATTTATTGAGCAGAGAAGAAGAGTTTCCAAATGAAGAGGGTGCAGTTGAGTACTATGAAGAAGAGATAAATCAGTTTGATACTGAGGGCTATGAACATATTGATCAGGATGCTGATTGTGGTAATAATGAGGAGGATGATCATTTTTTTCAATATGATTATGATGAAGGTCCAAAAAAATACCAATTTCTAGCTCATGATTTTGGGCATGTAAAGGACCTTATGCAGAAAAAATATCAACAGTCCAAGCCTTCAAAAGAAGACATGAAAGCATTGATTGATGCTGCCATCTTACAATTCCAAGGAGGCTATCAGCTAAGGAAAAAAATTGTCTCTGTTCAAATGTCCCTGCCAAGGAATTGAAACAACAGAAACCTAAGGAGCAAAGGGAAAAAGGTAAAGGGAATGTGGAGCAGAAGAAGAGTAGCGTTCCCAAAAGAAATGTTCCTAAAAAGAAAAAGGTTCCAATGCCATCTCTAGTAGCAAAACACAAGTATGTTCAAAAGAATCCAATGCCAAATGTGCAGCCTATAGATACTACAACCATCCTAGGGGTCCATTATCCAAAAGGAAATAATAAGCAGGATCAGCCCAAAACACTAAAGGAGCCAGAAAAAGGAAAAAGCAAAGGAAGAAGGTACAAGAATATTTCATCAAACCAAATAATCCCTTATATTCCTTTTGCAAATGACATAACTGTTTCATTTGACATTCCCTTGCTCAACTATCTCCCTATTGACATGGCTCAAGTTTCTAGCCAAATTAGGATCTCTATTCCAGTAGTGGAACTACTTAGAGTCCCTGAACATAGAGATAGGGCAAAATCTCTTATTACTGTTGTAGATGTGCAAAAACAACCATTTGTTTCCAATAGTAATGATGAGGGTGTGGGAAATGAGGAAATAGTAGAGGTTTATTTAGGGTCTTCCGTGGTTAAAAGAAAAATGGGAGTAGATCCTTTTTACACCACTCTGATTATAAATGGATGGATGTTACATAATGATATGCTCAATTTTGGGGCATCCAACAATGTCATGCCGCTAGAAATTATGAATGAGTTGGGACTAAAAGTGTCCAAATATTTTGGCAAATGCTTTGCCATGGATTCTAGGGAAGTCAATGTCATAGGCTTGGTCAAGGATGTTGAGGTCAAACTTGCTGCCTACCAAAATGAGTCTTTCCTCATGGACATAATTATTGTGGACTGCCCAACCAAGTGGGGCATGTTGTTATCTAGGAAGTGGGCTGCCTCCATGGGTGGTATTATCCAAATGGACCTATCATATGCTATCATTCCTATCTAGGACGTGGAAATAAAATTACACAGGGAGAAGGTAGAAGACCTACACATTGAAGACATATATAAAACAAAGTAGGCTCATGTGAATTTCTTTGATATTGAGATTGATCACTTTATGGCATATTGCAAAGATGATGATCCTGATGTGAATGTTTTACCTTAGTTTGATCCTATTGTTTCTATTCACTATACGTCTAAGTTGTGGACGTTGCACTTTGATGGTGTGTACTCAAAAGATGGTTCTGGTGATGGGATTATTTTAACATCTTTAGAAGGTAAGCAGTCATGCATGTCATTCAGATTGGATTTTCAATGCACAAACAATGTAGTAGAATATGAAGCATTGTTGCTCGGCCTGAATGTGGCACACAAACATGGCGTCCAATGTCTAAAAATTTATGGAGATTTAAAGTTGATTGTACAGTAGATTAGAAAGACGTTTGTTGCCAAAGACAAGAGGTTGAAAGCATACAGAAACACTGTATAGAATACCATAGATTTGTTTGATGCCATTGGTATTGAGTGGATTGACAGATCAAAAAATGAAGAAGTGGATGCCTTGGTTGTAGTTGCGTCCAAGTATAATCCTCAATATGATTTTCTTCATGATCATCATGCCATTGAAGTACTTGCAAGGCTGACCATTCCAAACAATATATACAGTTGGCAGGTATTTAATGACAACAGTCAAATATTTAGTTTTTTAAACTGTATGGATGAATTTGAAAGTCAAGAAATTGATTGGAAGCCAATGGTTGAAATGGAAAATGGCAAAGAAACATTGTTTGGCAGCGAAGTGGTACAGTTGAAGACCAATACCATTCCCAAGGGACTGGTAGCATTGGATAGGATGTTTGACAATGCTGACCACTAGAAGAGCAATGGTAAACCAATTCAAGAAGACAATTTAGAAGGTGTTAACCTTGGAACCAAGGAATCACCAAAGATGGTTTACATTGCTAATAAACTCAAGCCTCATGAAAAGCAAATGATGATTGCTTTATTGAGGAAATTTAGAAAGTGTTTTGCATGGTCATATGATGATTTGAAATCTTATCCTATCCCCCTTCAACCTGATGCAAAACCATTTAGGCTACTATCTTATACTTGAAGGGGGATAGTATGCTACTAAAAATGAAAGAGGGAGGTATCATCAAGCCTATCAGACACTCTAAGTGGGTGTCTAATCTTGTCCCAATCAGAAAGAAAAATGGGGAGATTAGATTGTGTGTTGACTTTAGAAATCTAAACATTAAATCCCTCAAGGATAACTATCCTCTTCCAAGCATGGAGCATTTATTGCAGAGGGTAGTTGGTTCAAAACTAATGTCCATGATGGATGGATTTTTAGGTTTGAACTAGGTGCTACTCAAGGAGTCCGAAAAGTACAAAATAGCATGCACCACTCCTTGGGGTACGTATGTGTATCTAAGAATACCATTTGGTTTAAAAAATGTAGGATCTACATTTCAGTGAGCAATGGATGTGGCCTTTGTTGGCCTTATTGATGTCATGGATGTTTACTAGGATGATCTAATTACATTTTCAAAGGATAGAATGATCATCACAAATATTTGCAATTGATTTTTGAGAGGTGTTTAGAGTATGGGATCTCTTTAAATCCCAAAAAATGTCAATTTGGAGTTGAAGAAGGAAAACTGTTGGGACACATTGTGTCAAAAGAAGGGGTTATTATTGATCCAGATAGGGTTAAGGCCATTGACCTTATTCCCCAACCCCAAAAAATCAAAGTTATTTAGTCCTTCCTTGGTCAAATTAATTTTGTAAGAAGATTTATCCCTCACTTTGTTAAGAAGACAAAATCTGTTTCCAAGATGCTTAAAAAGGGAAAATCTATTTTGTGGGACAAGGAATTTGCTGAAGCCTTTCTTGATATAAAGGAGGCTCTAAAAAATGCACCAATGGTGGTAAGTCTAGACTATTCCAAATGTTTCCAGCTCTTTTCCTTCGCTTCATTTTACATTTTTGTTGTTGTGTTACTACAAAAGAATAAAGATGGATATGAGCAGCCCATAGGGGTTTTTAGTAAATCTTTACAGGATGCTGAGTTAAATTAGTCCATTATGGAGAAGCATGCCTATACATTAGTCAAGGCTACAAAAAATTTTAGACCCTATTTCACAGGGGCCAAGATTATTGTATATGTGCCACACACAACAATGAAAGATATATTCATGCAACAGGAAGCTTCAAGCAAGAGTTTCAGATGGATCAATAGGATCCAAGAGTATGATATGGACATACAAGTCACCAAGTTAGTAAGATGTCAAGGCTTAGCCAAGCTGATGGCTAATTCTAACCTTGAGGCTGCTGAAATATATGAAACAAAGGTAAATACAACTCCTCATTGCTCATTGTTTGACAGTGCATGGTATAGGGATGTTGTATTTTATCTTGAAAACATGGGCTATCCACTAGGTATGGATGAAAGTCAGAAAAGGACTCTAAAATTGAAAATTCAAAAGTATATTCTATTCCAAAATGAGCTCATGTGGAGAAATCATGAAGGTATATTGCTCAAGTGTTTGAATCAAGAGCAAGTTGAAGTTGTAATGAGTGAATGTCACCATGGCATGTGTGGGGGACATTTCAAAGATAAAACCACTACCCATAAAATCCTTAGGGCTAGGTATTGGTGGCCCACCTTATTTAAAGATGTGGCTCAAAAAATTAGAAAATGTGATGCTTGCCAACATTTTGCTGGCAAGATGAAATTTGTTGGGGCATTACCCCTTTTGCCCCTTGCTATTGATGCACCTTTTCAGTAGTGGGGAATTGATTTTATTGGGGAAATACAGGAAAAGTCTAGCAATGGGTTTAAGCAGATTCTTGTGGCCACTGATTACTTCACTAAGTGGGTAGAAGCAATACCCACTCATAATGCAACATCCAAAGTGGTTATTAACTTCATAATCAACAATATAATCACTAGATTTGGGGTGCCAACCTGGATTTTGGCTGATAATGCCTTGTGTTTTAGGTCTCAAGAGATGTTAGATATGTGTTTTAAGTTTTGTATAAATCTAGTGCATTCGTCCCCTTATCATCCTCAAAGTAATGGATAGGTTAAATCCAGTAATAAAAGTCTGATGAATATCATAAAGAGGACATTGGATCAGAATAAAAAGAGATGGTGATAAACTAAAGTATGCTCTATGGGCTAACATGATAACCTTCAAAAGAGCTATGGAAGGATCCCATTTGAACTAGTGTATGAGACAAAAGTTAAAATGTCGATCAACATGGAACTACCAGTCTGCTAGCTGTTGCATGATATGGAAGAGGACCAGTTTGATGCAATGTCCTAAAGGATATTGTAGTTGACTTAATTAGAAGAACAAATGAGAGATGCACATGACAAGATGTTGAATCATAAGAAGAAGATGAAGCTCTTGTTTGATAAGAGTATTGTATCAAGAGGCTTCTAGGTTGGTGACTTGGTTCTTCTTTGGGATGCCAACTCTAAAGATACGGGGAAACATGGAAAATTTGACCCATTATGGCTTGGGCCATATAAAGTAGCTGATAAGTTAGAGCTGAATGTTTACCACTTGATGACTCTAAAAGGAATGCTTTTGGAGCTACCCATTCATGGATAGTATCTGAAGCATTATTTTTCATAGGTAATAGATCCCTTGAGTTTTGAATACATTCAATATTATTCTATGCTCTAAAGTTTATGACGATATTTTTCCTTGTATATAACCCTTGTTTGCAAATACATTTGTGTGGGTGCTTCCCTTGTGTGTTTTTTGTTGTGTTTTGTGCCTTCTTGGTCTGCCCAGAGATCTGAATCCTTGTTGTGACACTACTTGTCACATGTCCCCAACCAAAGCCACTGTTGGAGCCCAGAAAAACTAGTTCCCATTGTGCCAATTTCACCCCCAAAACATCCAGAAGTCCTCTTCAAAATTCCTTAGCTAAGGTCACCGTTGAATATAGAATTCAATTTTGAGCAACTTTGCCTTTTGAACCATCCCAAAATTCCTTAAAATGAAGAAGTCATGTTGGGTCAAAGTTTGGTCTTCATGTTTTTGCCTTGTTCAAAGGTTGTTTCTCCCTTAGAATATTTTTCAAAATTTTGCCTTTGTTGGCAAATCAGCTTTTCCTCGAACTTGCTAACTTTTCAGGAGTTTGGTGGTTTGTCAATTCGCCGATAAGGTGACAAAAAAGCAAAGGGGAGAGTGTTGTGGAAAAAACATAAAGGCAAAGGCGAAGTCTATCAGCAAAAGTGAAAAGTTCAGAACCCCAAAGGTTCGCTGATAGGCAGTTTGGTGCAGTCACGGTAGGAGGTTTCACAGAATGAATTGCCTTTGTTGGCAAATCAGCTTTTCCTTGAACTTGCTAACTTTTCAAAAGTTCGGTGGTTTGTCGATTCACCGATAAGGTGACAAAAAAGCAAAGGGGAGAGTGTTGCGGAAAAAAACATAAAGGCAAAGGCGAAGTCTCTCAGCAAAAGTGAAAAGTTTAGAACCCTGAAGGTTCGCTGATAGGTAGTTTGGTGCAGTCACGGTAGGAGGTTTCATAGAATGAACTATCCAACCATGCAGCAAGAGTAAACACAACAGAAATAACTCAAAGATATGAAACAAACATAGGTTCAATCATTCAGTATATCATAGAATTCAAATACAGATCTGTCAGCAACATTCAGGCTTACAATTAGGGCTCACAGGCTTGATTAAAGAATATCATAATATGCACAGGATATAGCTTTGAAGCTCCTTCGCAATGAATCCAAACTATGAACTTATGCTATTGATCCTAACTACTTGCCTTGGCATCTATTACATTATTATATATCATCTCCAGAACCAAAGATTCCTCCGCGTCAGCCAAGGAAAGTTACAAACTCCAATAAAGAGGTGTAATGTGTGTACATGGCTAGGTCAGACCAAAATGAATTGAACTCCTCTGCAAATGAATGGAACGATGTGCGGATCTTGGGGAAGGTTGGCCACAAACCACTAAACATTGATTAATGTGTCTTTTAGCTCCGCAAGTCAAGAGATGCTCTGCAAATCTTCTCCTTTAGCTGATTGTCCAAGATTGTCAGGATGCTCTGCCTAAGAAAATAGTTGATCTTCTGTTAGTGATAACTTTCCGGTACTTGATCCAAATGCTCTGAATTCCAGATATGATGTAGATGAATGAATCTAGATGCTAAGTCTAGCTTTACAAGATCAAAAATGCAACTGCAGTAGAATGCAGACCAAAATACAGAAACTGCTACTGACTGAACTGTACTGGAAAATGAAACAAATTGAACTACCAACAAATTGAAATGCAAATTATTTTGGTTGATGCAAGATTGGTCTTGAACCAGGGATGCTCCTACATCAAACATCTGGGGTTATTGAAAAAAAGTGAGTCCCTCACTTTGTTGGGGCTAGAGGAAAACCAAGATGGTCCACCTCAGCCTGAGAAATCCAAGATGAATCTTCTTCTACTCTGCCTTCCCACTTCACAAGGTATTCTTTATATTGTCTCCCTCTTGTGTTGTGTCCAACTCTGCTATCCAAGATGTCTTCAATCTACTCCGGTGCTTGTTGTGGTAACTGCTTCTTCTAGTCTTCTTCAAGGCTGTCATTGAACTCTACTTCATGATACTGATATAGGTCTGCAATGTTGAAAATAGGTGAAATACCCAATGTCTCTGGTAGCTCCACTTCATATGCACTTCCTGAATCAAATTTTTTGAGTATCCTACAAGGTCCAAACTTCTTCATCTTCAACTTGTTACATGTCCCAACTGGAAATCTTTTTTTTCTCAAGTACACCATCACTCCATCTCCAACTTCAAATTCCTTATGTCTTTTCTTCTCATCTACTTGTTCTTTATATTTGTTGTTCATCTCTTCCAAATGCTTCTTTACCTGATTATGCACTACCTCCATATGTCCTGCAAATTCTTCTACTTTTGCACTTCTCTTCTCTTCTAAACTAAGATCCCTAAATTCTGTAACTCCTCTAGGGTTTACTCTGGTAACAATCTCAAAAGGTGTTCTTCCGGTACTCCTATTTACTCAATTATTGTATGCAAACTCTGCTTGTGCAAGAATCAAATCCCAACTTCCTGTCTTCTCTCCAACCAAACATTTCAACAAGTTTCCCAAACAACTATTCACTACCTCTGTCTGTCCATCGGTCTGTGGGTGAAAAGATGAACTAAATTTTAAAACTGTCTTCATCTTCTTCCAAAATGTCTTCCAAAAGTATCCAAGAAATCTTGTGTCTCTGTCTGAAATTATACTCTAAGGTAATCCGTGCAATCTCACAATTTCCTTGAAAAATAGGTCAGCTACATGCACTACATTAGTTGTCTTCTTACAAGGTATGAAATATGCCATCTTTGAAAATCTGTCCACCACTACAAATATTGAATCATGTCCTCTCTGTGTCTTAGGTAATCCCATCACTAAATCCATGCTTATGTCTTCCCAAGGTCTCTCCAGTACTGTCAAAGGTTTATACAATCCAGTATTCTAACTACTCCCTTTTGCAACTTGACAAACTCTACAACTCTACACAAATTTCCTAACATCCTTATGTATCTGAGGCCAAAATTAATTTTCACTCACCAAAGCCACTGTCTTGTCAATGCCAAAATGTCCTGCCAATCCTCCACTGTGTTTCTCCTTGATCAAATTATCTCTCATTGAACTTCTAGGTATGCATAATTGATTTCCTCTAAACAACATATCTTCTTGAATGAAATAGTCCAACCATTTACTCCTATCTGTCACAACAGGTTCCTTGCATGCTTTCCAAGGTTCTGCAAAATTAGTGTCTCCCTCATACATGTTCTTCAAATATTCAAATCCCATCATTTCAACTCTCATCTCTGTCAGCAAGTTCCTTCTCCTACTCAATTCATCTACAACATTGTTTGATTTTCCACTCCTATGCTTCAACACAAATGTATAACTCTGCATGAACTCTACCCATCTCATGTGCCTTTGATTCAACTTTCCTTGACTATTCAAATATTGCAAAGCTTGATGATCTGTATAAAGCACAAACTCCTTGGGAAACAAGTAATGTCTCCACTTCTTCAGGGCTTGAATTATGGCATAGAACTCTTGATCATAAACTGAATATCTCCTCCTTGCATCATTCAACTTCTCACTGAAATATGCTACAGGTCTTCCTTCTTGACTTAACACTGCTCCAATTGCATTTCTACTTGCATCACAATCTACTTGAAATACCTTATTGAAATCCGGTAATGCTAAACCAGGTTGCTCTGTCACTTTCTGCTTCAACAGTTCAAAACTTTTATCTACTCCTGATGTCCACTTAAAGTCTTTTCTGTCACGTCTCATTGTCTATGTCATAGGGTTACAAACTGAACTAAATTTTTTGATGAACTTCTAGTACAAACTAGCTAATCCATGAAATGATCTAACCTCTCCAATGCTCTTCGGTGTAGTCCATTCAACAATTGCTCTCACTTTCTCAGGGTCCATCTTCAATCCTTTTGTAGAAATCCCAAATCCCAAATACACTAGTTCTTCCTTCATGAAACTACATTTCTTGATGTTTATCAGCAACTTCTCCTCTGTCATCCTTTGTAATACTTGTCTAATATGCCACAAATGTTCTTCTTTTGTCTTATTGAAAATCAGAATGTCATCCAAATATACAATAACAAAATTACCCAAGAATTTCTTCAAGACGTCATTCATCAATCTCATGAAAGTACTCGGTGCATTTGTCAATCCAAAAGGCATTACTAACCACTCATACAATCCTTGATTTGTCTTAAAAGCAGTCTTCTATTCATCTCCTTCTTTGATTCTAATCTGATGGTATCTACTCTTCAAATCTTTCTTTGTGAAATACTTTGCTCCACTCAAACAATCCATGATATCATCCATCCTAGGTAAAGGAAATCTATACTTAATTGTGATCTTTTTTATTACTCTAGAGTCTGTACACATTCTCCATTCACCATCTTTCTTAGGTGCCAGCACTGCAGGTACTGCACAAGGGCTCAAACTTTCTCTAATCAAACCCTTCCTCAATAATTCTTGTATCTGTCTATTCAGTTCTTCATTCTCTGTCGGTGTCATTCTATGTGCTACTTTGTTAGGCAAACTAGCTCCCGGTATAAGATCCATCTGATGATTGATACTCCTTATAGGTGGCAATCCTTCAGGTACATTATCAGATATGATGTCTTCATACTCTGTCAGCAACTCTTTTATCTCATCCGGTTGCGATTCTTCAGTCTCCTTCTTCAATGTTTTAGGCTTCTTAGGAATCAAGGCATAACACATATTCTCATGTCTCAAACCATCCAAAATTTTTCTTCCATCTACCAGATTCTAGCATTCCCACATACCTCACTCTTAGGATCATCTTCTAAAGGAATCACATTAATTCTCTTTCTATTTGATGTTATAGTATATGTATTCTTTCTCCCATCATGTATAGCTTTTCTATCATACTGCCAAGGTCTACCCAACAAAATATGACAAACATCCATAGGCATAATATCACACAATACTTCATCATGATATGATCCAATATGAAATTTCACCAAACATTGTTCACTCACCAGTACCTTATCATCATCCTAAATCCATGCTATCTGACATGGCTTAGGGTGTTTCAATCTTTCCAACTTTAGCTTAGTCACCATCTCCTCTAAAACTAGGTTATCAGAACTACCACTACCAATAACAACTTTACAACATTTACCTCTTGATTTACATCTAGTTCTGAACAAACTTTTCCCTTGCGGTGGTTCCTCGGTTGTCTTTGCTTGAAATAGTCCTCTCCTCATCACAAGTGATTCTCCTCTTTTAGGTTTTCCAACTGAACTTGATGATCCAATAGGTTCTTCTTCCACATAGGCTGCTCTTCTATTGTTCTCTGTCTTCTTGCTTGTACTCCCCTGGTTACATTCAAATGCTCTATGTCCTTCACCTCCACACTTAAAACAAGTTCCTCTAAATGTTCTCCTATCAGGTCCTCTTCCTTTTCTTCTATATCCTTCATTCTGGTATGCATTAGGGTTTCCTCTCTGGTAGTAAGTTCTATCATCTCTCTGGTATGCATTGTTATCTCTGTCATCTTTCTTGAATGTATTATCTTGTTTGTTCTACTACGCATATGATCTTTCTCCTCCAGAAAATGTTCTACCTCTCTGAAATTTACCTCCTCTGCCTCATTGCCTATGATGATGCCTCTTATTCAACTTCTCTTCAACTTTCAGGGCAAACTGATATGCTTTTTCTAGTGTTGTCATCCTTACCAGACCCAGTTCCTCTTGAATGTTCAATCTCAGTCCATTAATGTATCTAGCCACTTTCTCCTTGCTTGATTCACTATGTCATGTCTTTATAATCATCTTATGCAATTCTTTAGTATACTCCTTCACAGATTTCTCCTTTTGTCTCAGGTTCTACAATCTTTTCAATAGCTCCAACTCATAGTCAGTGGGTACAAATTGATTCTTTAATTTTGTCACCATCCTATCCCATTTTGTAATCTTTTCTTTTCCTCTTCTATTTCTATCCAACTGAACTTCTTTCCACCATATAGCAGCATGTCCTTTCAACTTTGTCCTTGCAAATTTCACCTTCTCCAGATCTTCAACTTCTTCATATTCAAAGTATTCTTCCATGTCATTTATCCAGTCAATCAACTCTTTAGAGTTCAAATTGCCAGTGTAGTTTGGTACATCAACTCTAGGTCTCTTTCCAATCTTTGAAATAGCTCGCAACATCTTGACTTGGTCTGATTCTTCTTCTTCATCACCTCCTAGGGTTTCACCAATTTGTTCAACAGATTGAAATTCTTCTTCATCATCACTTTCAACATTAGGTCTCGGTGTCAATCCTCTTTGGCTATATTCTTCAACAACATCCAATCAAATTCGCATTGTTCCAATAGTAGGGATTCTCCTCAGTGGCATCTTCCTAGGATCAAGTGCAAACTGCCTCAATTCGGTGATCGGGCAAAAGGTGACAACTGCCTCACAATCAGTGATCGGTTGCGACACAGGTAACCTACCTCAATTCAACGATTTGTCCACAGCAAGAACTTACAAAATTACTTCTCCAACTTTGCTCAATTCGCTCCCAAAGACTCAAACTTTCGCTCTAATACCACTTGGTGTAGTCACGGCAAGAGGGTTCACAGAATGAACTGTCCAACTGTGCAGCAAGAGTAAACACAACAGAAACAACTCAAATATATGAAACAAACATAGGTTCAATCATTCAGTATATCATAGAATTCAAATACAGATCTACCAGCAACATGCAAGCTTACAATTAGGGCTCACAGGCCTGATTACAGAATATCAAAATATGCACAAGATATAGCTTTGAAGCTCCTTCGCAATGAATCCAAACTATGAACTTATGCTATTGATCCTAACTACTTTCCTAGGCATCTATTACATTATTATATATCATCTCCAGAACCAAAGATTCCTCCGCGTCAGCCAAGGAAGGTTACAAACTCCAATAAAGAGGTGTAACGTGTGTACACAGATAGGTCAGACCTAAATGAATTGAACTCCTCTGCAAATGAATAGAATGATGTGCAGATCTCAGGGAAGGTCGGCCATGAACCACTAAACATTGATTGATGTGTCTTTTAGCTCCGCAAGTCGAGAGATGCTCCGCAAATCTTCTCCTTTAGCTGATTGTCCAAGACTGTCAAGATGCTCTACCTGAGAAAATAGTTGATCTTCTGAGAGCGATAACTTTCTGGTACTTGATCCAAATGCTCTGAATTTTAGATATGATGTAGATGAATGAATCTAGATGCTAAGTCTAGCTCTGCAAGATCTGAAATGCAACTGCAGTAGAATGCAGACCAAAATACAGAAACTACTACTAACTGAACTATACTAGAAAATGAAACAAATTGAATTGCCAACAAATTGAAATGCAAATGTTTTTAGTTAATGCAAGATTGCTCTTGAACCAGGGATGCTCCTGTGTCACAGTTTGCCTGACGGAAGATTCACTGAAAAAGGCTAGGAAAGTGATTAAGGCAGAAAATTTGGTTCGACGTAGAGCATACTTTCCAATAGGGCAAATTGATACAAAATTCAACTAAGGCATGAAAGGGAAAATAATGCCTTGTTGGGGAATCGACGAAGTGCCGAACTAGTGATTAGTTCGGGTTTTGGTAGGTTCACCGATATGACATTTTGCCGACATGGAGAAATGGCTAAGGTAAAGATGGTTCGACAAATGGCACTTTTGCCGATAAGGAAGAAGCATAAGAAAAGGCCTTGGGTTCAAGAAAATGCAGATTCACCGATAAAGGCGAAGAGATGCGGCGGAGTCTTAGTTCAAGAAAAGTAGGATTTGCTGATAAGGTAAATAAGACAAGGAGGAAGCCAAGTTCGTGTTTTTCTTATTTCACCGATAAGGGGATAGGATAGAGCCAAAAGAAGAAAAGTCAAAGGTTTGGCAAAAGGTAGATTTGCCGATAAAGAGAAAAAGAGGCAAAGTAGCTCAAGTTCGTAAAAGGTCAAAATCACCAATAAAAGAGATGGAAAAGGCATGGTTCGGCAAATTGAGGATTTGCCGATAGAGGTAAACAAGGTAGAATTCATGATTCTGTAAGTTTGCTGACAAGGGGGAAAAGATAAAGCAAAATGAAAGTTCAGAAAAAGTGAGTTTTGTCGATAAAGGCGAAATAGGTTGCAAACGCCTTGGTTCTAAAATGGAGGATTTTGCCAATAATGGTAAAATGGTGATGGTTCAGCAAAATGGTTTTTGCCGATAAAGGTCAACATAGGCCGAGTTCTAGAAAACCAAGATTTTCTGATAGGAAAAAGAGGGCAACACAAGCAGAGTTCTTGAAACTGAAGAAGATTGGCCAATAGGGAGGAAAATGTAGGAAGGTACAGTCAGTGGTCAGATGGCTTGAAACAGAAAATGAGGACGATGCATTGGGAATATTGTCAATATTGTAAATGGTTAATTCTCTAAATGCATGCCATGATTATAGGGATATATAAACCAATTTGTACCTAGAATTTAATGAGCCTATAGAATAGTGCTATGCAGGTGGATTAGCATAGTAAAAATCTTCAATGCATTGAGGAAAAATCTGAGAAATCAATGTTGTAGGTGGTAGGGAAAGGGTAGAAGCTTCTCTCTTTATTGCTCAGGGTACATTTGGAGTGAAAGTGATCTTTGACAGATTGATTGTAGAGGCAGCAGGACATGGGTCTCAATCCCAACGTGCGAATCAACTGACAAATTGAATTTGGACTTCAATACAATGTGGGTGTAGTCCTTCTCAGGATTTGGCACTTGGGAGACTACATTCAGTGTTGAATTGAATGCTATATATGCATTCTTTTTAGTCATATTAAGAGTTAGTCATTTTGGCATTTTCTCACCAGGGTTGTGAGCTCCAGGAGGTAGATTAAGAAAGGATATTGTGCAGGCTATGTTTATACATGAATCAATCATGAAGTGTATGCAATACAATTTAAGTCTTTGTATCAGATTGTTGTTTTTCTCCACTATTGTAGGTGTTTTTATTAGTAAACTGTAATCATAGTTTCAGTTTGCTTTTACCACATTTCGTGGTATGATTGTAAGCTCTAATTTGTTGAATGTGATAGCTCTTAATTCATTCCCAAGCTTTGTGAATGAAAATTTTAGTATTGCATAGGGAAAAACGTGGTATGGTGTGCGATTCTTAAGTATTTTCAGTAATTTGGTAGTGATTTCTTTGCATTTGATACATCAAGCAGGCAATTATACACTTTTTATGATTGTTTTCCTCTTTTACATTTGACTCTGCAACCCAATGGATAGGCACCAGTTTGAGTAGCCTTAGATCACCCATCTTCAAAACAAAAACTATACATCTTATTTTTAGAAGAATAAGTAATCTATGCATCCTTATTGTATAGGATTGCATTTATCAGCTATATAGGGGTCTTACAACAACCAGCTTTGCTTAGTTCAGTGAAAGATTTGGGGCTAAGAGAGCAATCTAGGTTTGGTTGTTTTTATTTTTAGTTCATATGGTTTGATTTTTAATACCTACTCAAGTATAAAACCCCCTTGGAATATTCATCCAGAGTTTAAGCTAAGCTCAAAGAGCAGAGGAGTTTACCCACTCCTGTTATTTGGCAAAAATCACTTAAAACTTGTTGATAAACCTCTTCTTGTCACCCTGATGACAGTCCTTGGACTAGGTGATTTAGGAATGTTTTAGAGTTTTGTGTTACCGTTATTTTGGGTCTCAACAAGCACTATTCTAGGATTCAACTAGTTTCAAAGAAGAAAGTATTTTGCTACTATTCAAACAAAAAGAACATAATAACTCTAAAGTATCTTAGAATGCTTTAAACTTGAAAATTAACACTTTTCACTAAGCTAAAGTATAATGATAAATGACAAAATGCTAATTTATGAGAAAGTAAATTTTTTTTTGCAAGAAATAGATTCAAAACTATAAATAACAAGCAACAATCTTGGATGCATGTAACCTAAAAAAAGCAAACAATAACCTTGCCCTCCAAGTGATGAGATCAAGTGAAAATCACATAAATGATCATGTAATAAAAGTACATGTAACATGTAATAAGAGAGATAGGTAAGAGATTAACCATTGAAGATACCATGATTAGGTTGATATATATTGATGTTATCAAAAGATATATCATTGTAATCCATGTCCCCCGAGGTACTATTCATTAGAATGTCATGTCTTCCATGTCCTTGCTCTTGTTCATACTGTTGACTATGTTTGGTCTCTCTATGTGTGACCTTAACATATGGTGTGTTAAGCTTATCAAAACAAATATACCCATCATTACTAACATTAGAAGAATCTTCATCATTCAATTCCACATGATTACCTTCAGCTTACATATCATCCCTTTTATTGATAAAATCTTAAATTTTATTTTCAATGTAACGTATTTATCCATAGAATATCCATGTATGTGATGGTAAGCACAAGAATATTTATCCTTGCATGGTGCAAGTCTAAACATATCTATTATCTTAAGTGATAATCTTTTGCTTCAATATAACATGTAGAGGCTCCTCCAAGTTAGTGAAATCTCTAAATCACTTTGATTTTATGTGTTCATGATGATCCTCAGTGTGATCAATGTTAGATACATCCTCATTGCCCCAATCTTCCAAATGTGACATTGGCATTAACTCTTGGAGATGACTTGAAGAAGTAAGTTAGAAAAATGTTGATATAAATGATCATATCTTTCAATGAAGTATGCTCAAATTTGCATATACACTAGCACATAAATATGAAAATTAAGGATAAGACTCACAAAACACTTGGCCTTTGATGAGTGGAAGAAAACCATCAATAAATAAACTTTGAATCTCATCATATGATAATGTGAAACTCGTAATAGTAGTCAAAACTTGAAATATCAACATATAATCTTTAATTTGATCATGCCCCCCTTGCTTGCACTATATGACTTGAGAAATAGATATCTTAGGCTTAATATTGTATTGAAAGTGTTCCATAAAAGTAGCAGCCAACTCTAGAAAAAAAAAGTGACTAAATCACGAGGCAATGAGTAAAACCATGTAAATGCATGACCACTCAAGCTCATTGGAAACAAACGAGAAAGTAACTTATCCTTGTGAATATAGGTAAAGAATGTAGGTGTGAAGGACCTTAGATGAAGCAATGGATCACCTCTACCATCATATTTTATAAAATAAGGTATCATAAATCCAATTGGTAAATGATAAGTCAAAATGTCATGTGCCAAAGGATTATGCAATATGTCATTAGTGTAATCCCTCTTTTTAGGTCTTCACTCATTAATGTAACTTTCTAAATGATTTATTACATGCATGATGGGGCTTAAGTAATATGAAATATCACACTCAATATGCCTAATAGCTTGATGTGTAGGTAAATATTAGGTACTAGTTGAGGAGGATGTAGAACACACAAATATACTGAGAGGGGGGTGAATTAGTATATCAATAAATTTCAACCTTAGTTACTTTGTCAATAATCATCAACATATTATTGAGAATTTTAACTTGAACAACAATAGAGCAAGTAGTAAACACAATCACACAAAAGAACACAACACCAGATTTTACATGAAAACCCTAGCAGGGAAAAACCACGGTGAGCAAGTTGCTTGGATCTACTGCTCAAATCCAACCTCACAAAAGAATATTGAATTATAAATATTTTGTAGGCACCAACCCAGAGGAGTTTCAACCCAAGAGGACACCAATCCTTTACTGATTTGTAGGCACCTACCTACAGGAGACTTTAATCTCCTTATCAAATTGAGCACCAACCCAGTCATTGAGCACCAACTCAGATTATGAAGCACCAACTTCAAACAGTTGAAAATAGGATCAAGTTCATTCTACACATATTCAATTATGCAACATCACACACACTTCTCAACTCTTTTGTTCTATAATTTAGAATAAAACAATATGCTCTTGCAAACATGGATACATACTATGTGAATCCCAAACTATCTTATGCTCGTTTCCTTCACACTCTATTCACATTCACACACATATGTACACTATACACATCCACACATAAAAAAATTCAATTCATATATATATCATCCATAGGTCTTCCAAAACATTTGCGTCGGCTACAAGGTGGCGCATAACTCTATGCCACGTGAAACGTGTAATCGGCCTTGCATATACACTTTGATCCCAAATTAAATGTGGTAATGTAGGAATAAAATATCAAAAGCTCTACTAGACCCAAATTTCTTCCACGTGATCTTAGTTCTTGGCGCAGATCCAAAAAAAATCATGTCGGCTATATAAAGCTTCTAAACTTCAACACAGGTATGTACATTGTGCAAGTAAGTCACCTGCTCTTGTCTTAGAGATCTTCACACACTATTGTAGTAAGTCAAATCTTCTAGAATCCTGATATAACATATTTTATGCCTTCTTCTACATACTCTATCATCTGCAAGTCCATATGATCACCTGTAATGAAATGCGGTAGTCTCCCATGGCATCCCTATTAAATTTCATGTGACCAGTCACATAATCTTCATTCTGATGCTTTCAGGTATTAAAGTGGTAGCTCAAATCTCCTAAATCTTGGGTTCAACATAGTTTTTGACTTCCTTTACTTATCTTTCAAACCGCGAGACTAGAAACTTAATTGGGTTGGAATGCAGTAGTCTTTCATGGCATCCCTATTATCTTTCATGCAACTAGTCATATAATCTTCATTATGATGCTTTCAGGTATTAATGTGGTTGCTCAAATCTCCTAAATATTTAATCCAACATAGTTTTTGACTTCCTTTACTTATCTTTCAAAGCACAAGCCAAAACATGCAATTGTGGTAGACTGCGGTAGTTTCTAATGACACCTTCCTTGACATCAAAGACAACAATCTTGGACAACGAACTTCTTCCTGACATCAATGAAAACATTTGCAAGGATCTCCCCCTTTGTCATTGATGGAAACATAATTCTCCCCTTTCTCTAACTCTCCTGATAATTAATGATAATGGATTCCATTTTGACATCAATAACAAAATTTGCAACAATCTCCCCCTTTGTCATTGATGGCAACACCTTATAGAAATAACCTATGAAAGAAATACAACAACGATCCCCATTTTGCACTACTTATCCCCCTTTGACATCAATAGCAAAGAAGTCCTTGGAACTATAAAACAATGCAATAAAGAGCTCCCCTTGAATTTGTCTAAACATACATATCTACTCCCCTTGAGGGGTATCTCTTCCATTTTGCAGCTTTGATATACTCCAAGGATTAAGAATAGATCTTTGAGATGCTCCCCTGGACACATGCTTCATCTATTTGATTAAATATGAGAAGAAGGAGCCATCACTCCTAGCTTCTACTTGAGATACTCAAAAGTCTCCTTAGGAAGGGGTTTTATAAAAATATCTGCAATCTGCTCCTTTGTTGCCACATAGTCCAATCTAATTTCCTGCTTTGCAACTTTCTCTCTCAGAAAATGATATTTTATTGAAATGTGCTTTGTTTTTTGAATGCATCACAGGATTCTTTGAGATATTAATTGCACTTGTGTTATCACATAGAATGGAGATAGGTGTAATGTCCCTTTTAAGAATAACCTTGAACACTCAACCTAGCACACAAGACTTGTTCTTGAAAGAAACATTAGGAACATTTAAAATAAGAATTAAGGTTAAAATTTTCTAATGATAATGAACAATTATAATTATTACTTGCTCATATCTATTCTTACCATGCTTGTAGCCTCATGATATACTTAGGGTTAGAGATTTGGCGTGCCTGGTCATTAATCTTGTCTAATCATAACCCTAGGTGGATGATACGTGGTTAGGGTGCCGGTTAACATTAATAGGCTCAAGGGCTTCACCTCATGCTCGGATGTACTTCACCACTCGACTCAAGGAACTTCACCTCACACCCGTAGGTACTTCATCCTCTTGAGAGTCACCTACTCTCCACTGCCATAGGCCCAAGGGCTTCACCTCACGCCCAGAGGTACTTCACCATTTGGCTCAAGGGGCTTCACCTCATGCTTGGAGGTACTTCACCATCTTGAGAGTCACCTATCGTGCTAGATTCATTAATAAACTACCACTCTTCCCTATCCCAACCTACTCATTCTCACCTGGTGTTAGAGAAGATTAAGGACGTGGTAACTAGATACTCTCTCCCTAGCATATCATGAGTTAAGTTAGAATTTTTACTGTAGGAAATTGTCCTTACAATCTCGTGATCCCATGGATTACGAGATAACATCTTGATCACATTGTCCCTCTATGGGAACATATCATTGTACCATCTCATATGATGGTCAAGTATATTACATTGATTTCCACATATACATATATCATTTTTATTACTATGACATCATGCATCATTCTTCTTATAGTCATCAGACCTTGTCCATTATTCTTATGAACAGTCTTATTTTATTATATTTAACATAGTGAGATCATATGAAGTTCATTGCTATGAAATAAATTATTTTTGAGACAAGTGTCATACCTTTGTATAGCTGATTCGCTGGATTTGCTATGGATATACAATGGATTGTTGTTCTATATTTGAATTGTGCTTGCTCTTAACTGTTGGATAACTATATTTCTTCAATGCTTTATTTGATGTTTGAATGCAAAATTAGAGGCGTCGACGTGTATGCTAGAATGAAAATGTTTGTAGATTTGATTTGTATGTTCGTAGACTTGAGAAATCAATACTTCCGATGAGATGCAAATGTCTGCATTCGATGATCTATGTTAATGAGCTGCCCCTCGATCCTTTTCCTTCGTCATTTTATACCTTCCAATAGGTGCTATAATGGATAAGATATCTCTCTTGGTTGGCACTCCTTAACCAATTGGATTTCAAACTATTGATTTCCTTCCTTAATCGTATTTGCTTTAAAGGCACCAACTTTTGTCTTTTAGTAGTTTTGTCTTATTCCCAATTAGTGATCATTCTTGTCTTTCTATGTTTGTCTTTAGTCCACGTAGGATCTACTTGATCTATTGCAAAGAACACTAGGTCGTGTGAATCTTAGTCGAGCGTTTAAGAGGTTTATGCTTGCATGGGAATGTTGACGCCATGAGAATGTCTTGTTCCATCCCTTGAAAGTAATGATCATGTTTGTTGTCCTTGCCTCTTATTTCTCATTGATGGATGAAGTTAGTTTCATCATTTCAATCTTTAATTGGAATGAAATAATTGATTTGATGTGGAACATGACAATAGGCTCATCATACTCAACTTTTATGTCCTTCAAGGTTTGCTTCATCCATAGCACTTGAGTGCAACATGTCACCACAACAACGCATTCTTCCTCTGTTGTTTACAATGACACTGAATCTTGTTTCTTGCTTAGCCATGAAACTAGTTTGTCTCTAAGAAAGAATGCCCCGCCACTAGTTCTTTTTCTATCATCAACACTTCCTACCCAATCAACATTTGTATATGCAGTTAGAGTCAGATAATCACTCCTAGGATACCACAGACCATAGTCCATAGAACTTTTCAAGTATCTGAAAAATCCTCTTCACGGCCTTTACATGTGTCTCCTTAGATGCTGCTTGAAATCTTGCCACCATACATATTGCTTGCATAATATCAGGTCTAGATGTAGTTAAATACAATAAAGCTACCAATCATGGATCTATACATAGTCTGATCCACTTGAGGTGATTCATCATCTCGGCTCAACTTACATCTTATCACCATAGGTGTACTAATTGGTTTGCAGTCTTCCATTCTAAACTTCTTCAACATCTCCTTGACATACTTGGTTTGTGAAATGAAAATGCCTTTATTAGGCTGAGCAATTTGCAAACCAAGGAAAGATGGTAACTCACCAAGCATATACATTTCAAATTCCTTGCACATTTTGTCATCACTTCCTCTAAAAATAAAGTCATCAACATAGACAAAAATAATCATCATATGATTACCTTCTATTTTAATATACAAGTTATTGTCTACAATACCTTTCTTAAATCCTTGTTGTTGCAGATACTTGTCCAGCCTTGAATACCATGCCCTAGGAGCCTGTTTGAGTCCATATAGTGCCTTTTTCAACTTGTAAACTGCTGATGTGTAAAATTGCGTAGGTTCCAACACCAACATGGGAAGTTTCGGGAATGTGAGACTTGCTACCTGAAACAACCTCTAGATTTTAAAGAAGCTAGCTCTTCTCTATTTTAAAATGGGTTTGGGGAAAAGAGTAGAAACTTAACAGAATTACAGATACAATAAAAACAAATCTATCTATGGTGATGCGCCTGAATAATAAGTATCTCTCTCAACATAAGCACAGTGAATCTATCCTCAAGATTCAGTTATGTTAAAGAGCAAATATTGCATGGTTAACATAAACAGATATAATGAATAAACTCAAAGGCTCACAAACAGACAATTTACAATGACACAAAAAATATCAACCAAGGCACAAAACTCTGTCTTTCTCATTAATTTTCAGCAACATAAGAGGCACAGATACATGAACAGTTACATTTACTTTTTGAATCAAGAATAACAAAAATAAAGGCAAAATGATATTCACTGGTCATAGCAAAAGTCTCAAACTTCTCTCTTAAATCTCTGATAGAAAACTCTAGCAAAATTATCTATGAATGAATTCCCCCGATCTATTGCCAATGTTACATATTTATAGCACAGGATCAACTCTAGATTGTCTGCACAATCGAATCCCAACGGCCTAACTGAACTGGAGATAACTGAGGGTCTCTGACAGTTAAAAATCTTTTAGATCCACAAACAGCTACAATAACTGCAAGTCCATTGGCTGTGAAAAATCATATGTGGCATACCTCCGTGCTCATGCAACAATAAACTTCATGACAGATGGCAGCATCTACGCTAATCACTCGAAATTCCTTCTTTTCTCTGGAAGAAATAGGAAAGTGACACTTGGCGAGCTCCGCAGCAAACTAGAAACAATACATGTCCTTTTCCGCAACTTTGATACTTAACTGTCTTTGTATTCAGGAGAACTCCGCCTGTGACAACTGTCACGATCCGTGGCCTTGAAGCTTTAAGACACAATTAGAAATGGGGCCCATAACCCTCTGCTCATTAGCTTCCAAACAGGGACAGGTGGCAGCTTCCACAGCTCTTACTAGCTGATACGTGGCGGCTTCCGCACTACTTCTTTGAAACATTAGAACCTTTTTGAAACCTGTTGTACCCAACCAAATTTTTTGCTTCATTAAGGCATTTTGAAACAAGTCTAGAAAATTTTTCGTCAAAAAAATAAAATTTCTAAAAATAGAAATTTCTAAAAATAGAAATTTCTAAAAATAGACGTCGAGTTAGGTTTTCTAGGTTTCTTGAGATATGGATGTTGGCAAAACTTTCTAAAAATAGAATCTCCAAATCAGGTGTCGCGCTCGATTCTCATTGGTCGATTTTGCTTCACGATTGGCGCAGTTCAGACGGAATCTTCAAACAACCAAGTTTTCTCTACTGGGTCATTTTTGCTTTTTCACAAGGTGAAGCATGAGCTCGAAAGTCATCAACACAGAAAAGTTCACCTGCTAGAACTCTTCAACAAGTTTCCAACGCTGTTTCAACAACGCAAAACTGAGAAACGGTCATCGACTCGACGATGCACGCAAAACGATGCAAGATGGATCCAAGGTGAATTGAAAAGTTGGAAAATCATAAATTTGGCTAAGTGTTGGGAAAATGGGTGCCCCAGGAGACTTGGGGCGTCCATCCTCTCCTGTGTTAGTTTTTTTCACGTTTTTCGAGAAATGTCAAAAATGCTTCCGTCAGCTCTTTTTCAGTTGGTCAAACTTGGTCAAAAGTTAGTCAAAGCTAGGATTTCATCACAGATATGTTCAGACTACTCAGATCACCCTTCGTCCCGCCTTGACAGTCGCCAAAACGACCGAAATCAAAGATCGAACAGGAGCCGTCGACACAGAAATCAAGAAAAGGTACAAAATTGAAAATTTTTCTAAGTGTTGACAAACTGGGTGCCCCTGGAGGCTTGGGGTGCCCAAACTCTCCAGTGTTAGATTATTTTTTATGTTTTTCTCAAAAAATGTGAATCTCCTTCCGTCAGCCTGGTCCGGTTCAGTGTTGATCAGTTTGGCACATTTTTTTAGGCGAACGAAAGGTACAATCAGCCCAGTTTTCATCAGGCTTGCATATTTTCTAGATCATCAGACTCATTTTCATCCCAGTTGATAGAAATTGATAGCCAAATAGGGGTCTTGTGCCTCCGGAACGCACACGCAAACCAAGAAATTGGAAAAGTTGGAAAAACTAAAAAAATGGCTAAGTGTTGGGAAAATGGGCGCCCTAGGAGGCTTGGGGCGCCCAATTTGAGCAGTGTTAGAATATTTTCATGTTTTCAGTGTTTTCTGACATGCCTTGTTACCAATCTTCACCCGTTGGCAGTTTCAGAGAGGTCAAACTTGGTCAAACGATGTCAGATCGTCGAACGGAGGCAGGGGATGGAATCTCAGTTGATCAATCTCCAAAATGTCAGGATCAGTTAGCTTTTTCAGTTCATGATGACATTTTTCCACCTTGTCAAATTCGGAGACAGGCCATATTTAAGTCAAAATGAGTGTTGAAGTGTCGAAAATGAAGAAAATTTTGTTAACACTTCTTCCAACTCGCGCATTCGATGACATCATCAAAGAAAATATTTTTTGTCATCTTGCACATGAAGCCATAGGCTCCTACAAAATAGGGATTCTTCCTATTCGAAGACATCCACTTGGATTTATGCTTTAAAAGATGCTTTCTTCATGGATGAGGATGAAGTTTTCTTCTCACATAAGTAAAGCTGCTTTTTTCGACCAAAAGATTTATAAAGACAAGATTTGGGCTTCTTTATTTCATTTTCTTTTGCAGGTTGCATCAAGAGGAAATATTTTAATTTTCTTTCAACGAAGATTCGAAGACCCAAACCAGGTACTTTTTCAGTTTTCTTCATAGATTCAGGTTGAGGAAGAAGAGAGGCTTGCTTTTTCAGGGTCCTTGTTTCAAGGAGATCATTTTTCAGAAATCCGACCAGAGCTTTTTCAGTTTTCGTCGAGATGGGTCCATCAAGATTATCATCCTCTTAAAGATTGGGAGTTGTGCTTTTTTTTTCAGGAAACTACTTTTTTCCTGCTTTTTTGAGAAAATCTCCACTTTTTCAAAATCTGACAATTTGGGCTGCTTAGAAACAGAATTATCTACAAAACCCATGTGCCAGCTTTTTTAGCTCACACTCTGCTTTCTCTAA
The DNA here is from genome assembly GCA_027924645.1 of Cunninghamia lanceolata. NCBI lineage: Eukaryota > Viridiplantae > Streptophyta > Pinopsida > Cupressales > Cupressaceae > Cunninghamia > Cunninghamia lanceolata. The sequence continues at coordinate 6,673,518 of BSBN01000252.1, read as the reverse complement.
AAATCAGCAAATAATTTTTAGCCATCTGTCCAATACTTTTTCCAACATAGGCGTGTTCACAGTCGATTTTCAAATCTTCCAATATGCAGTACTCTCCAACACAAATCAGGCACAAAACAACATTGGTTCATGATTACCTGAAAACTTGTGAAACAGACTTGTATAAAGTACTTCCAGTAATCAATTTACACTCCTTGGAGGATGTAGGAAATAATGCCATCAGGAATCTTGGACACTCCGGTTTGCTTGTAGTGGCATCCTTTCCTATCACCGTGCAAAGTATTGAGTTTGTGATTGCTTGCGTGACACATTACAACTCGGTCACAAGAGAAATTTAGTCAGGTGATGGACGTGTGCTCTGCAGCTTGAGGCCAAACGACATTGAAAAGTGTTTTACAATACCTATTTGGAGAGAGAACTTAACTGTTTCACTTGAAGAATGCAAGAGGGTTTGGAACAATGATAAGAAAAAATACAGAAAAAAAGATTGGTCAGAGGTGGTTGAAAGAAAAGCAGAATATTATGCCAAAGAACGTTGGACATGGAGAATTCAAGGAGGAGCATGCAATAATAATTACTCTGCTAAGTCGTATCATAGGTCAAGCAGATGCAAACAAATTTCAGCCTTGGATGTTTTACATCATGTCCCAGATTGTTGACGGAACCGAATTCTATGATTGGTCGGCACTAATTAGTGATTGTCTCCACCAACAAATAATTGATTTTCAAAGGGCTCACGAATTCCACATGATATCATACCTTGTGTATTTGATGGCTTTTCAGGGTCAATTCAGAGGTTTGAATGTTGTTGGAACTCTGGGTACTCAGCATGTGTATCATCATTTCCTGCAGTTAGAGATCTCTCAAGCTGAATGACATTACAGGCGGGTGAATGATGCATTCTTGATGCATGCAGTGCGAGACATGGACAAGGAGTTGCATATACAGTTTTCTATAAAGGCTAGAATAGCAATGGCAGAATGGGCTGATTGGTTTATCTAATTTCCTACTTTTTCCTACATCAGAGTATATGGCTTCTTAGGAGAGCCAGCCATGTTGTCGCGATATCCTACAGACGAAATAACATTTATGAAATTTTTGAGGCAAGCTTATGAAGTGCATACATTTTTGCGTAGCAGACGCAAGACTGCCTTCAATTTTCCACTTGGGATGAGTATTTACAGATGTAGATCTGGAGCAGATGCCAAGGCAATCTGTAATGAATCATCCAGATATGGTCTTAAGTTTTTCGACAGGAGATCTTCATATGATCCCCGTGGTGTTTATGCATCACATCTTGGTTAGAATTATACACACAAGTTTGCAGTTGAAGACATTTGGGCTAATTGTGTTGATGAATATGAAGTGCGAGGATGCAGTTACAACAGGTTCACTCTTCAACAAATGTCTGATATCCTATCAAAAGACATAGGTTTGACAGAGAGTGGTGAAGTTCTACTTCCCACGTATTTCAGAGACCAAATTGAGCATTGGTCAGTAAAAGAGAGTACTTCCATTGAGGAGAGAACAAGTCGAGTGGTTAAAAATAGTTTGATATTCTTGAAGACTAAGCAGAAGGATGATATTCCAGTAGCAGAGCCACCAGTTGTGCAACCATCAGATCCTTCCACTTCCAAGCCAAAACAAAGAGTAAAAGCTATGAGTGTTCTCCCAGAGGGAACAGAAATGGCAAAGTTAAAGAGGAAAAAGGATGAGTCTCAAGCTCATGTCCAACAGGAACATCCACCAGTTGAACTAGAAGCTCCTATTGAAACAATGCCGCATGTTGAAGTGTGACCTTCAGATCATGTATCTCCACCTTCTTCACTGATTCCTTCCCCTATTCACATAGTTTCAGAGCCAGATTCACCAATTTGCAACTTTGATGCAAGCATTGATTCATCAGGAGCTGATGAGGCGAGAATCGAGTTTCCAAGAGAGGATGGCTCATCCTGGCTTGAAAACATTCTGGGAAGAAAGAGAAGAAAGCCCTCATATCAGCTGGATTTAACAGAGCTAAAAAGCGTCTATCAAGACACACCAGACAAGCAGCTGAAGAAGCAGGTTCGCATTGAGAATAATGTGGATGGAGAAATAATTCTTGAGACTGCAACACCTCCAAAAAATAGAAGTGCTAATGATGTCGAGGTTGATGGCTTCACAGTTGTCAAAGCTAACCTTGGCAGAAGTACTCGCCATACAGACGTCAATCTCTTCGAGGTTGCAGCAGATAGCTTGAAGGAAAGGGTGTTGAGAGATGGAGAAGACAAGGCAGCTCTCAAAGCTGAAGTTCGACAGTTGCGGCAATACATTTCCAACCTTTTCCATGGCACTTCATAGGTTGATTTGCTTCTTCCACCAAATCTTGGATCACCAGCCGATCAATGACATTTCAGTAAGTTGGTCCTCTATGGGAGGCACATGGACAGTTGGGTAGAAGAATTTGTGACCAAAGGGAGAGTTGTACTTGCAGAGCTTTATTAGTTGAAGTACAACGCTCATGATTTATGCCAAGGCATACAGGGGTTGCAGCAGATCATGGCAGAAAATAGACTAGTATTTGAGATCATTATCTCCGACTTGAAGATTGCACTTGATACTGTTGATTCAGCTGAAGATAAGAAGACAGTTTCTACTTGGAAAGCGCAATATCTTTTCACAGTAAAAACTTATGACAGTATGAGTTCAGAGTTGACAGAATGGAAAGAAAAGGTAGTCGGCATCCTTAAGTTCGTCAGATCCTTTGTCTCTCAGATCTCGTGTTCATATGAGAAAGAAGATGGTACCCTATATGATCTCGGGGAAGTGCAAGCAGAGTTCCAGACTCTCGTCCGCAACAACTTTAATGATGATATCAATGCTAGTAAGATGAGTCGTCTTTCCACAATGATAGTAAAATTTGACAAGGCTGCGGGTGAAGTTCACGAATTTCTTTAGATGGTTGCTAATGGTGAAGAAATGTTAGAGAATCATAATATTGTTCTAGAGAGTATCAGTGTTCCTGGCAGAGATGCAATCACTCGCTTTTTAGAAGATATTGTTTCCCAGAATATCAATGGATGACATCACCAAAAAGCTAGAATGTTGATGAGGATGCATTTCAAAATAAAGCAGCTTTAAAACATATGCTTTTTGTTTTAAAGCATGTGCTTTTATCCTAAGCTCATCCATTCTATATTTAGAAAGAAATCACCTTGTGATAGATGGAATCTTCTTTGCTTTAAAGCAGATTGCTTTAAAGCATTTGTTTATTGTATCTTTGTCTTAAAATAGTAATAAAGCTTGCGAGTTGGCAAGTTAGGGTTAATCAAGGAGATTTTAGGGTTCCCTACTCCTTTGATTTTAGTATAAATAAGGGCATCCCTGCCCATTGTTTGGAATGACTTTTGTGATAACAAATTTGCTGTGCCTATTCTAGCCTGCAAACATTGTTATTCTAGGTGTTTGTTCACTTTGTGTTCATTGTTCTCTGGTGTTTGATCGCTTATTGTATGCCTACCTTTTGCTGCAGTATTGTTGTCCTGGAGTTGTATTAAACTTTGTGATATTGAATAGAAGTCTCATGCCTACTTTGCTCTAATATTCTATATCGATTCATTAAGTTATCATCGTCAGATGTGTAGTTTCTGAAGATTTCATTTTCAGCTTTCATCATTAAAGTACTTTTAGTCTTGTGGTGTAAATCTAGAGGAAAACTGCTTGAGTTTTTGTGTTAACAATCATTCCTCGTTCACTTTCAACTTCTTTTGCTCTGAATTTACTCAAGAGGTTGAAAGCGTCATTAGTATATGCTAGTTGTAGTAGAAGTTTCATTAAAAAGGAAAAAACCTCTTCTACAGCGTTTAGAGTTTTATAACCTTATGCTTGCAGCTAAGAATCAAAAAGAAGATAGGCAAAATTTAATTCAAGTTATCTTTTCAGCGAACATCAGCAAGAAAGGGAACTCCCCCTTCCAATAGGAGAGCAGTTTATCTGTGCATAGCTGTCCGTTTCCAAATTGCATTCCAGAGGTGCGAATTGAAACGCCAACAAAACCTACACGGAAGTTGACACATGTCGAGCTTTGCGGCATCTAAGAAATATTTAAAACCATCAGAGTAAAAGTTAGAAAGCCTTTTACTTGGGCGCCGCATCCACCAAGTGGCACAATCCGCATCATCGAACCTTTACACTGGGGCCTACCTCCATACTTTACTTAGCATCAAAAGATAAAGAAATAGACACGCGGAAGCTGACACATGGCAAGCTCCGCGGCTATCACAAAAGACACATGGCACCTTCCGCACTCCTACTAAAACTTGAAGAGAGTCCCTCTGTTGATGACATGTGGCGTCTTCCGCAAGGTCGCAACCTAAAATGTATTAGAGACATTTAATCCACGTGGCACGATCCGCTGCAAGAGTTGTAACCTTGAAAGAAAAGAGACTTAAACTGGGGCTCGACACTTGGAGGAGTCCATGGCACTGGCAAAAATAAACCCGCAGTAACAGCAAAATGAAACCTTGGTAAAACCCTCGCAGCCATTCTCAGACACAAAACTAAAACTCGCGGGAGCGCTGCTGAAAACAAAATGTAGAGTTTTATAGTCTACAGTTCTTGGCGACCCAAAGGGATTTTGAGCCTGCTAAAAAAGAACCCAAAACTTGGCAAAAATATGTATGTAAAATAAAAGACAGGGTCATAAATTCTGCAAAGCTATCTGATAGATAGACTATTCTGAATCCGAGAGTCCCTGCTTGCTCTATAAATCTTGAAAAGCAAAATCAAGATTTATTATGTCTTTATGGGAGAAACTCTGCAAAATCTGAACTGCGGTCGTCAGTTGAAACTCTAATTGGGCCATTGGGATTAAGACAGCTTCCACCTCCTATACTGATGAGGAATCACTTAAACCTTGAAAAATAGATTGATCATTTTGCTTTGTCAAAAGCAGGGTCTTGATATCATCTATCATCAGAATAGTGCTAACATTTGGAAATGGTGATGGAAGACCCATTTGCACCAAATCCTCTATGTGTCTCTTCATGTCCTTTACTCCTTCTTTGACAATATTCAGGAGCTCTTAGTAGTTTGTAGCAGCTGAATTGCAACTGAGAACTTCATTTACCCTTTTTGCAGCTACCATCCTGTCACTGATCCCTGCTACTGACAATGTTTCATCAGTTGCGTCATATAGTTTCTTCAGCAACAATTGAGAGTCAGAAACTCTTAGAGAAATAGTAGACAGAGTTGCTTGAACTGAAGTCTCCACTTTCTCACATAACAGCTGTGCATTTAACAGGAAAGTCAATGAGGGTCTGAGCTGGATAATCTCCTCAGAGATTCTTTTCCATACTGATACATATAGCTCCTTGACCAGATTTAGAACTCCAGCATTCTGAGGCCTGTTAGCTAACTCCAGTATGAGCTGTTTTGTTGTTTGTTGCTTTGCTAAGAGTTGTGCCTGTATTGCAGCAGCAGCATTCTGTTCATTCAGTAACTGTTGCTGAGATTGTGCGACTTGTTGCAATTTTTCTTGATACCTCTTCTCTAAGGTGGCTTGTTCCTGCCTCAAAACATTGACTGCAGCTTTTTCCTGAGCAAGCTCTACCTTTAGAGAAGCATTTTGTGCCACTGTCACTTGATGGATTTGACAGGAAACAGTACTTTGCAGCTGCTTATTAGATTCTCTATTTCTTCCTTCTTAGTCTGCAACTCTCTAGCAAGGTTGCCACTATTAATCTTCTCTTGAACTAAGTCATTTTCAATTTTCTGCAACTTCCTAGAGATTTTCAAGTAGTCAGTTGCAACAACAAAAGTGGTTTCATTCAGTAGCTCGACCCTATCTTGTGGTCTGAATAGAGACATGTCCATAGCTACTGCATTCATTGGAAAGTCTTGAGGCTGCATCTGCTCATTTGGCTTCACCACATTTGGGGACAAATGTGTGACAATCAGTTGCTGTTGAATAGGGTCAAAGAGAGACCTCATATGTGCCATAGCCAGGCTCTTATTTTCTTTCTTTCTCTTTTTATCCATCCTGGCTTCTCTAGCCTTCTTAGTAGTATTTGCTTGAGCTTGGAAAGTGGGAGGAGAGGCAATATATCCCCCAACAAAGGGGTGACCCTGAGGTAAACCATAAGGTATAGCCAAATGGTGGCTAGGGGAAATTTGGGGAGGGGCTCTTTTAGGAACAGAGGGGGAAAAGAATGGCAATGAGGCGGCCTGTGAAGACATGGCCTCAGGACTAGCAATTGGGACAAGTGTAGATATAGGCATAGTAGAGGTGGTAGGGGATACTAATGTTTGGCCAGTTGGGATTGCCACCCCTATGGTAGAAGAATGAGACTGAGAGGAAAAAGGAGAAGAAATACTTACCTGAGGAGTAGCAAATGTAACTAGTATTTGCTGTAATAATGGATCTGCTTCTTCATCTGACTCTGGCTGCAGGTTTAGTTTTCTATGCTTCCTTGGCCTTTCTCCTGTCTCTTCTCCAGATTCCTTTTCTTTTACATTTACCACTACTGTAGGTGGCAAGGGTACAAAACTAGAAGCCCCAGTAGCTGAAATTGATGGAGTCCCTCTAGGTGGTGATGACAACACACCCTTTTGCTTCTCTAGAGTTTTGAGAGATTGGGGCCAGGGAGATACAGGAGCTGTAGATGAGGCTTGTCCTGTGGCTTGCACTGTATGAGTTGATTCAGCCTCCTCTTCAGACTCCTCACCCTTCTTGTGGATTCTGCTTGTATCAGGGCTAGAAACTGGAAAGGGATGCCACTCATCCCAGATAGACTCCCATCTTTCATCAGTATCAACATTTCTGAATGAATGGGAAGTCTCTGAGATTTCTTGCCTATACTTCCAATAGGCCTCAATTTTCTCTGGTTTCCATTCTTTGCCTTTCAAAGCTTTCTTTAAATGAGTACCCATTCTGGTCTTAGGGTCAAAGGCCTTTTCTTTAACATCAAAGGTCTCCCATGGCCTGAGGCCCTCAAAGGGAAAGTCTGTCAGTTCCACATATAGGTTAGGGGTATCTTCTTTAGGGTTTCTTCTGTCTTCCCAAAAGGGGCGACCCTCATGTGCTATTTTAGCTCCAACTTTGTTGCTTCTAACCCAAGAGGCTATAAAATTGTTTGGATCATACCTCCATTTGTCTTTAATAAGGAAGAATCGCAAGACAACTAACTTTCGTAGCAGCAGATGTTCAGCATCCCTAACTTCCAGGGCCATATTCTTTTTGATCCATGGGATATTGTACATTTTCTTCTTCTTTCTCTTGGTACCATACTCATTGTTGACCATAGACACTTGCCGGGTGACCTCAAGAAATGCTAACCTAGGGGTCAGAATTTTAGGTAACAGCATTAGTTCCCCATTAAAACCATGGACCCTAATGATAGTGCTTTGGGACCCAAAGAAGTAGTCACATGAGATTGGGCAATTGGTCATGAAACCCCTAATGCTCGGTGTTAACCTATGTTCTATAGGTTCAAGGCTCAAATGGCAAAATGCAGGGGCAACAAAGAGTTCCCAGAACTCATAAGGGTCAGACGCCTCAGATAGCACATGTGTCCATGCAGACACAGGAATAGTTATATTTTGCCCAAAATCTGGTTCGTACATATTCAATTGCATGTATTGTGCAAAAATACCATAATTCTGATACAACATTAAATTAAACAGGGAAGCAGAATACCTGAAAGCTCCTTTAGATTTGAAATTTATGAGTTGATTGGCCATCGAGTAAGCAATTTGTTCAGATAAATCTAACCTATATTCTTGGGACTTATCCACAGTCTTTAGCCTGAAGAGGATAGCGATTTGCCAATCGTAGACTGTAATGTCTTCCTTCATCCCAAAAATAAAAGCCATCATTGACAGTGCCTCTTGACTGGCTTGGCTGAATTGTGCCCTTCCTGTAGGTAATGTGGGCATCTGTGTATTCTCCTCCGGCAACTGCAACTCTGTGTTGAGAAACCTGAGCTGGTTGTTGACATTTGACCATGTCTTTTGCATTTTAGCAATGGTGGGAAATGTGGCCATTTGATGATGGTATAGGGCCAGCATGTCTCTTATGGCTTTGGGTGTAATCTGCACCATGAAGGGACCCTGTTGTATGGTGCTTGAAAGCGCATGAAAATGCTCTGCGCATATATCAATTAGGTCTGGACACAAGTGCACACTCGGGACCATGAATTGCGCCAACTGTGAGGTCCATATCCTCATTCCAAAAGTTTCAGACTCTCCTTTCTTTACCTTTTGAATGCATCTCTGGTGTGCCCCTTCGCGAGTGTCCTGGTAGATTTTTGAAGGGCTGGGTCGAAGATGCCATCTGCGAAATCTTTAACCTTCTCTGGGTTGACAGAAAAACCTACTTCAGGAACCCTCATTCTTGGATAGTTCCTTTTGGGCTGTGCGGGCGCTGAGGCGTATGATTTACTATTCAAAAGTCTATTAATTGACTCATATATCCTGAGTCCCTCCTGTGAAGACTGTGCTTCGGCCATATTTGTGTATGTGGGGAGGACGTAGGAAGCTTTGACACAACAAAAATAGCAATTGCGTGACAGAAATGACACTTAGCTAGGAAGGGTTTGCTAAGAATGGGAATTACAGGCAACAATGATTCGCAATAGAGATGGAAGCAAATGAGAGTCACAGTTAGGATTTTTGCTTTAATTAATGGGGCTTTTAATGACACATCTAGTCATATAAATGGCATTAACACCAAAAAATGTTAGCGTATCTTTCTAAATCGGCATGGGACAGAGTGTCAGACACATTATGAGGGTGACTGCGAAAGTGGTACTTTCGGGGATTTTGGGGATTGCAGAAAACCTTAATGAATGCGAGACTTTCCAAAAGAGAAGAGGCTTGTGCTGATGACACGTGTTCACGGAACACTTATTGAAAAGGAAAGTGGGAAAAAAAATCAGGAAAATAGGAAAGCAAGAAAGGGAAACTAATTAACTATGATACAGAAAAGACACTGCTCAATTAAAATGCTTCAGATAGATCCCGTTCACAGGAATCTCTTCAGGTTCACCTTCCATTGTCTCGAGCTCGAAAGGATTTTGCTGCTTACAGGAACGAATCTTGTAAGGACCAGTCCATAGTGATTCAAATTTACTGTGTCGACCCGGCTTAGCAGCTCTCTCATCCCACTTCAAAACTATTGAGCCTACTTCAAAATGGGGATTTGAAGTCTTCTTGTCAAAACAATCTTTGATTATTTTCTGGTGCTTCATTAGTGACTCATGTGCTTTTCCCCTTTTCTCTTGTACTTCCAGGAGCTCAACAAGTCTGACTTGCATGGGGCCATTCTCTTCAATCTCTATTTGTTTCAATAACTACAAAGTAGGGATCTCTAGACTCAGTGGCATTACTGCTGGTTTTCCATAAACTAGCTTGTATGGAGACATCTTTGTCACTTACTTAGGTGTAATCCTGTCAGCCCACAGTGCTGTGTTAAGTAGTTTGTGCCACTCTCTGTGATGATAAGCCCCAATCCTTTTAATGAGTCTAATTAGGTTCTTGTTAGTAGACTTTGCCAGACCATTTCCCTGAGGGTAATAATTTGAAGAAGTCTTCAAATAAATTCCATATCTTAATGCAAACTTAGATATTCTTGTTCCCAAAAAGGTTTTAGGATTATCTGATATTATGGTACGAGGAGGGCCAAACCGAGCAGTAATACCTTCTAGAGAGTCTAATATTATCTTTTTTGTTGCTTCATTGAGTGGCACTGCTTCACTCCATCTGGTGAAGTAATCAGTGGCTATAAGGATCCATTTGTGTCCCATACTTGACACTGGATTGATCATTCCAATGAAATCAAGACCCCACTGGGCAAAGGGTTCATCCACAATTATGGGGCTTAGTGGCATTGCTGTATTTCTTCTTTTCCCTGTATAAAACTGACAAGACTGGCACTCTTTAACCAGTTGATAATAGTCTATAAATAGGGTGGGCTAGAAGTATCCTGCTTGAGTTATTTTTATTGCAGTGGTCCTTGCTGAAAGTGTCCACCTGAGGCTCCATGATGCAACTCATGTAATATTCTTTGGGCCTCATCTTTCTCTATACATCTTAAAACTATACCATCAACATTTCTTCTGAAAAGAATTTGCTCAATTAATACAAAATGGGCCCCTTGCTGCCTATAGTATCTTCTTTTATCATGTGAGAGCTGATTTGGAAAAACCCCATGTTTCATAAATTGTATTCTGTTTGTGACCCAAGAATCTTGATCAATCTCTTGTATCTTCAATACACTTTCTTTTTCTATTTCTTTAGTCATCATTCTCTCCATATCCTAAGCCATATATTGGCACAATCCTTTGCCCCTTACTAACTTAGTGGGTCTGACTTCCACATCATATTCAAGGATCTTTGTTATCCAATTGGCTCTTTTCTCAGTGATCTCTCCTTCCATAATGTATTCTCTCACACTAGGATGGGCCACTAATATCAGGATCTTATTCCCTGTGACCATGTGTCTGAATTTCTTAAGGGCTTTTACCATGGCATATGCCTATTTCTCCACAAAATTGTATCTGGCCTCATATTCTCTAAGAGTCCTAGAGAAAAAGGCCATTGGATTCTCTCCTTCTTGTTGTTCATCTTTCTAAGTTAAGACAGCAGCAACACTGAACTCTCCTCCATACACATACATGATAAAAGGCTTAGAGAAGTCTGGGTTTCTTAGTACTGGGGCTGTTGAAATTGCTCTTTTGATCTCTTCAAAAGCCTGTCTCCCTTCTGCAATCCATTTGAAAACTAGGTCCTTCTTTAGTAACAGTGTCATAGGTCTGATTAGGCCTGCAAAGTCAGATATGAACCAATTGATAAAGTTGATCTTCCCCAGGAAGGATTGAACTGCTTTCTTATTAACTAGCAATGATAGATTCATTATTGCAGTGACTCTCTCCGGATCAATGGAGACCCCTTCTTTAGACACTATATGCCCTAACAGTTTGCCCTGAGGGACTGCAAAGATACACTTCTTGGGATTCAGGGATATTCCAAACTCTTGACACTTCTTAAAAATAGCTTCTAAATGATCAAAATGATCAACAACATTTTTAGAGAAAATAGTGAGGTCATCTAGATAAATCAGGATGATTTTGTTTATAAGCTCTCCAAAGGCTACATCCATTGCCCTCTGAAAAGTGGCTTCAACATTTGAAAGGCCAAATGGCATCTTAGCATATGCAAATGTTCCCCATTTGGTAGTGAATGCAGTCTTATGTTGGTCTTCATCAGCCAACCAAATCTGATTGTATCCAGAGAAGCCATCCAGCAAGGAAAATCTCTCTGATCCAGCCACAGTCTGTAAAATTTGTTCCATAGAGGGTAGGGGATAATGGTCCTTCAAAGATGCTCTATTCAGATCCCTGAAATCTACACAAAGCCTAATGTCACCATTCTTTTTTCTCACTGGCACTAAGTTTGATACCCAGGTTGAGTGCTTGATTGGAAAAATAATCTTTGATTCTAAAAGCTTCTGCAACTCATCCACCATTAGAGGTTCAATCCTCGGATTCACTGGCCTTTGTTTCTGTCTGACTAGTTTAGATCCTTCAGTCAGTTCTATAGTGTGCTGGATGATATCTCTATTATAACCATGGAGGTCCTCATAGGTCCAGGCAATCACCCTATCATATCTCTCACATAAATCAATCAACCTCTCTCTTTCTTGCTGGGTTGTGGAATTGCCAACCTTTAATTTTCTCCCCTCACTAACTTGAATTTCAGAATAGTCTTCTTTCTTTGCTTGAAACCTCTTCTTCTCCAAGCTCACAAATAAGTTTTCTAAGGTGATCAGTCCTTTAGGGAGCTTATTTGACTTTAGTTGAATAATTTGGTCACCATATGCTTCCTCAATTTTAGGGTGCAACTGATCAGCAAATTCTCCTGGCTATTGTAAAAATGAAAGTACTTGAAAATCATTTTCAAAAACTTGCCAATTTTGATCATTGTCTAGGATAGTTGGCCTTACTATGACTTTGACTGACTCATTCTTGACTAGTAGATCAGTTGCTGGGTCAAATTGTGAACCAATTTGTGCCATTCTATCTGCCTCAGAATTTTGGGCTCTAGGAACTACTTCAATATTGAAAGCTTCAAAATCATCTATTAGGTCCCAAATTTTGTGCCTATAGGATCTCATTCTTACATTTTTGGCCACTGTCTTTTCTTTGATTTGTTTCACTACTAGTTCTGAATCTCCTTTTACTGTCAGATTCTTTACTCCTTTTTTCTTTGCCAACATGAGTCCATGCACCAAGGATTCATACTCAGCATCATTATTAGTGCAAGCAAACTAAAAACGGATAGCTCTTAGAATTTTTTCACCATTTGGAGCAGTAAGGCAAATTCTTGCACCAACTCCATTCTTACTTCTAGCCCCATCAAAATTTAGAATCTAGATTTCTAAGTCTTTTCCAGATTCTTGTGTCTGATTAGGTTCTTCCCTTACAACATTTGGGATCTCTTGGTCTTCTTCGAATATGACATAAGTGCCTAAACCAGTGGAGTCATAATTTCCATATGGGTCACTTTGCATCATAGTCAACAACTGATTATTCTCTTCTTCCTATTGGTCATGTTCAGTCCAGTCACCTATCTCTTCAACAGAGATTCTTTCCTCTTTATTTAGCATGGCATGGGCTGCATCTAATTTTGGGGTTGGTTCATTTGTGATATGGTCTTTTGATAATGGCTCAGATAGTATCTTCATCTTTGTTCCATATTTGGCTCTCAGAATGAGGTATGACCAATCTAATGACATGTAACCTCCTATCTTGGCTGTAAAATCTCTGGATAGACATAGACCAAATACAGGAGGAATATCTATGACTACCACATCCTGATTCATAATTATATTGGGAAAGTATATAATCGCAATGGGAGTTGTTTAATTTTCCCTATTGTTTGCACAGACTTCCCATCCAACTGCATAACCCCTCTTGTAAGTGGCTCATATTTTATCTTCAAAGCATCTGCAATCTGCTTTGGCATTACTATAGTACTAGCCCTAGAGTCTATCATTGCATTATGCAGCAGTTTCTTCCCAACTATTAGAGTCAAATAAAAGGGTTTTGGTTTGGATTTACCTACCTCAGGTGCATTGTTCAAAAGGGCTGTTGTCTGCAGAGGTACAGTATCTTTGGGTTGCAACTTTTCTTTATCAGCAGGTCCTCCTTTAGCACCAGTCAGCTTAGGAACTTCTTGGCCTTGTAGAGCCTCTTGCAACAGTGTCTTTTGCTCAGGAATAGCTAGCATGTCCTAGATAGACACATGTGCTGGAGTCCTTTTTAGCTGATCCACCACATTCATAGGTCCTAATGCTTGGGCCTTTGATTAATAAGGGTACCTTGCCTTTTCTTGAACTTGGCCTGAGGCTACTTGATTCTGCACAGGCTGGGGCATTTCTTGTCTAGCAACTGTGTTCTGATGATTTTGAAAGGGGGGAGTTCCCATGATCACATTATTAGTGACTTTAGGCTGCTCCATCATTCTCCTTTTTGCTCTGGTGTAGTAATCAGATTGCACCAACGGTTTCTTGGAAGTAGATGCTTCATTCAAGAACAATGACTCTTCATCTTCAATCCATGAAAATAAAGCATGCTTAGGGGCTATTTCCTCTTCCTGTTGTAAGGACATTCCTTGCATCTGGGCCACCAGGACTGCATTTTGTACACCAGGAGACTAATATTGTGAAGTGTTAGAAGTTGCAAATTGTCCTTCTAATCCTCTTTGTTCTGCTATTTTTTGCTGTAAATTTCCTTTGGGGCAGTCTTTGGGCATATGGGCATTATTGCAAGGAAAACACCAAGCATTTGTGCCATCTGCAAAATTATTTTGCCTTGGAACAATCTCCCTGTTGGGATTAGGAGGAACAGTCTGTAAGGGTGTAGGGACTGTGACTAACTGGTTTGATGGGTGAGGATTAGCTTGCCTTTGAGGGCCTTGATACTGATTTGGCTGAAAGGGAGGTCTATTTCCTTGGTAACCTTGATATTGGGGTTTTGGATAAGGATTCTGTTGTCTCTTCAGATTGATTATCTCATTTGAAAAGGTTCTTAAAATGTTCTTGACATCATCCATTTCAGATGATTGAATAGGGGCAGCTACTTTAGCAGGTTGCTAAGGGAAAGAATACATAGACACAGGTGGGTTTGTCAGATTAGGAGCTTCTTGAGGCAATGGCAAGGTAATTTCTGGGAACATGGGCATAGGAGGCCTTGGGGGCAACTTTCCAGCATCTATTAAGTTATTTTCAGCCTTGACTGCAAACTCATAAGCTTCTGGTAGTGTCTGACCTCCAAGGGACTGGATCATCACTAATATATCTAAGTTTAAAGCCTTAAGATAAAACACAATAGCCATACCTGGTAATGGTTTTGCTGTAGCAGGAATTCTCTCCCAAGTCTTTTGAAATCTTGAATTAAAATTAGTCATAGCTTCTTGTGGTGCTCTTTTGATGGTGATTAGTTGTTGCAGCAAAGAAGATTTGTCACCCTTTTCTTTAAATCTTTCAAAGAAAGCATCACCAAGCTGATCCCATGTAGAGATTGTATTTGGGGTTAGAGATCTATACCAGTCCAGAGCCTTCCCTTTGAAAGAAGCTGCCAATAGTTTTATAGCCACATTTTATTGAGTGATCACATGCACTACACATACATCAGAGACATCCTGTAAGTGCTCCTCAGGTGTCTTAAAATCTTCCCTAGTGAACTTAGGCAGAGCCTTAAGAGCATTGGCTGGAATAGGATCCCAGGTGGCTGGTGGTATTGGGAGAATCAGAGGACTGCCAATGTTCTAATTTGCATAATTCCTTGGGGCTACAGGTGCTCCCATGTTTGCTCTTGGTGCTGTTGCAAATTGATTCACTCTTCTCCTTGGATTAGCTACTAGTGATGGCAAAAGAATGCCTAGATTAACAGTAGGTTAAGATCTTGTTACAGGTCCATAGCTCTGACTCCCTGCAACTCTTTGGTTCATACAATCTTGACAGAAACTTCAAGAAATGGTCCCACCGGGTGTGCCAAAAACTGTTGATGTATAAAATTACGCAGGTTCCAACACCAACATGGAAAGTTTCAGGAATGTGGGACTTGCTACTTGAAACAACCTCCAGATTTTAAAGAAGCTAGCTCTTCTCTATTTTAAAATGGGTTTGGGGAAAAGGGTAGAAACTTAACAGAATTACAGATACAATAAAAACAAATCTATCTATGGCGATGCACCTGAATAATAAGTATCTCTCTCAACTTAAGCACAATGAAGCTATCCTTAAGATTCAGTTATGTTAAAGAGCAAATATTACATGGTTAACATAAACAAATATAATGAATAAATTTAAAGGCTCACAAATAGACAATTTACAATGACACAAAAAATATCAACCAAGGCACATAACTCTGTCTTTCTCATTAATTTTCAGCAACATAAGAGGCACAGATACATGCATAGTTACATTTACTTTCTGAATCAAGAATAACAAAAATAACAGCAAAATGATATTCACTGGTCACAACAAAAGTCTCAAACTTCTCTCTTAAATCTCTGATAGAAAACTCTAGCAAAATTATCTATGAATGAATTCCCCTGATCTATTGCCAATGTTACATATTTATAGCACAGGATCAACTCTAGATTGTCTGCACAATCGAATCCCAACGGCCTAACCGAACTGGAGATAACTGAGGGTCTCTGACAGTTAAAAATCTTTTAGATCCGCAAATAGCTACAATAACTGCAAGTCCATTGGCTGTGAAAAATCATATGTGGCATACCTCCACGCTCATGCAACAATAAACTTCATGACAGATGGCAGCATCCGCGCTAATCACTCGAAATTCCTTCTTTTCTCTGGAAGAAACAGGAAAGCGACAGTTGGCGAGTCTGCAACAAACTAGAAATAATATGTGTCCTTTTCCACAACTTTGATACTTAACTGTGTCTTTGTATTCGAGAGAACTCCGCCTGTGACAACTATCACAATCTGTGGCCTTGAAGCTTTAAGACACAGTTAGAAATGGGGCCCATAACCCTCCGCTCATTAGCTTCCAAACAGGGACAGGTGGCAGCTTCCGTAGCTCTTACTAGCTGATACGTGGCGGCTTCCGCACTACTTCTTTGAAACATTAGAACCTTTTTGAAACCTACGCGGAAGTTGACACATTTCGAGCTCCGCGGCATTTGAGAAATATTTAAAACCATCGGAGGAAAAGTTAGAAAGCCTTTTACTTGGGCGCTGCATCCACCATGTGGCATGATCCGCATCACCGAACCTTTACACTGGGGCCTACCTCCATACTTTACTTAGCATCAAAAGATAAAGAAACAGACACGCGGAAGCTGACACATGGCAAGCTTCGCAGCTATCACAAAAGACACATGGCACCTTCCGCACTCCTGCTGAAACTTGAAGAGAGTCCCTCCACTAACGACACGTGGTGTCTTCCGCAAGGTCGCAACCTAAAATGTATTAGAGACATTTAATCCATGTGGCATGATCCACTGCAAGAGTTGTAACCTTGAAACAAAAGCGACTTAAACTGGGGCTCGACACTTGGAGGAGTCCGTGGTGCTGGCAAAAATAAACCCGCAGCAATAGCAAAATGAAACGCTGGTAAAACTCTCGCGGTCATTCTCAGACACAAAACTGAAACTCGCAAGAGCGTTGCTAAAAACAAAATGTAGAGTTTTATACTCTACACAAACAAGGTCCTAATTTTATGTCAATTGAAAACCTTCAGGTTGTTCTATATACACTTCTTCAAGATTGTCATTAAGAAATGCATATTTGACATCCATCTGATATACTTTGAAATTCTTGTAAACTGAAAATGCCAAGAACATCCTAATTGCCTCTAATCTTTCCACATGAGCAAAAGTTTCTTCAAAGTCAATACCTTCTACCTGAGCATATCCTTTGCAAAATAGTCTTGCCTTATTTTTTAACACTTGTCCATCCTCATTCAGTTTGTTCCTGAACACCCATTTTGTGCTAATGGCATTCTTGTCTTTAAGTCTTGGGAAAAGTTCCCAAGTTTCATTCTTCTCAATCTGATTTATCTCATCTTGCATTGCATCAATCCAACTTTCATTCTTGGTAGCTTCTACAAAACTTTTAGGCTCGGCTTTAGAAAAAAGAGAAAAGTTTACTTGTTCTTTCATATTTGTCAATATTCTTCTTGTGAGAACACCATCATCCTTGTTTCCAAGAATCTAATTTTTAGAATGATTTCTTTAAACATATTTTACAAGTGTCTTTGTGTTTTCCTTTTTGATTCCACTTCTACAACTTTATGTTCTTCTTTAGTGCAAACTGATTCATCTGAGTAGTTGTCTTCTCTGTCATATGTTGGGGAGTGTAGGTCTTCATCAATCCTAACATTTACACTCTCAACTATCTTCTGCAGTCTTTTATTGTAGCATATGTATGCCTTGTTTCTAGTTGAGTTGCCAAGAAAAATTCCTTCATCAAATCTTGGGTCAAACTTACCCAAGTTGTATTCATCTCTTCTAATATAACATTTGCTTCCAAAAATTTTGAAATACTTGACGGATGCGGGTCTACCTTTCCATAATTCATATGGAGTCTTTGTATAATTTACTCTTATCTGTCCTCTATTAAGAATGTAGACAACAATATGGACTACCTTTTTCCAGTACACATCAGGCGGCGTACCTTCATTCAACATTGTTCTTGCCATCTCTTGAATTGTTCTGTTCTTCCTTTCAACTACTCCATTTTGTTGAAGAGTCCTTGCAATAGAGTATTGTCTCCTTATTCCATGTTTTTCACAAAATTCTTCAAATTTGTTAGAAGTAAATTCTCCACCTCTATCCGACCTCAGACATTTAATTTTAGAACCCATTTCATTTTCAACCAAAGATTTGAAAATATTAAACCTCTCAAAAGCTTAAGATTTTTCTTTTAAGAAAGTAACCCAAGTCATTCTACAAAAATCATCAATGAGAAACATGAAATACCTTTCACCTTGTAGACTTCTTGTTTTTGTAGGTTCATGTAGGTTTGTATAAATCAACTCCAAAGGCCTTGTAGATGAATACTCCTTTTGTCTTGAATCTTGTCTTTGTTTGCTTTCCTTGTTCACATTCTTTGCAGAACATGCTTGAAGGCTTTGCAATCTTAGGCATATCTCTTATAGCATGCTTGGAACTAATCTTCACTAGATGGTCAAAATTGATATGACCCATCCTTTTATGCCATAACAAACTCTCATCTATCTGTCCTAAAAGATAGTTTCTCCCTTTGATCTCACGAAGATTATACAGGTTGTTTTCAGACCTACTTGCCGCTGCAATAAGCTTTCCAGTGCTTTCTTTTCAGATCTCACATCCTTGAGCATGAAAGATAAGGTTGTAACCCTTGTCACACATCTGACTCACACTTAGTAGGTTATGTTTTAGGCCTTCAACATATAGAACATCTTCTGTCTTTGTCTTCCCATCAATGCTTAGAGTGCCTTTTCCACAAATTTTTACAGATATATTATCACCAAACTTAACTGAACCACCATTCCATTTTATCAAGTTGATGAACTTGCTTCTATCTCCAGTCATGTGACTAGAACATCCACTGTCAATCACCCATGGATTTCCTTGACCTTGAGCATGGAATGCAATTTGAACAGTCATTGATTTCTCAAACTCCTGTTCTCCTTTCTTCATTTTCCATTCCTTCTTAGGTTCATTGTCTTGATTAATAGGAATGTCCATTTTCTTTTCTTTCTTAGAAAGATAATCCACTTTACTTTTATGTCTGAGAGGCTTCACAAAGCCACTTCTATAGAATCTTGCTATGTGCCCAAAATTATTGCACATGTAGCATATGACATTGAAATCAACCATAGGTGCAAATGGATTCTTGCTCACAAAAGTATTTCTTTACAATCAATAGCCTTATGGCCATATTGATTGCAAAAGAAACAATAACCAAAGAATGAGTAATTGAACCTGGTTATGTAAGCTTTCCTTGACGGAGCTGGTCCTCTGAGTATCCTCTTTTGATTATTGAAATTGACAAATCCATCTTCTTTTTCTTTATTGTCTTCAATCTTCCTAGGGGCTTTTGTATTTGCCTCAGACTTGTATAAATTTATCTTCTTAGGGAGTGTAGTGGATTTTGCATTCATGTCATCATATCCCAAGCCATGAATGATAAAGCATGCCCTTTGACTGTCTATTATTTTATCAAGCATCTCTATACTTTTCCCAAGCTTCACACTTTTGTTTAACTAAAAAATCATTTTCTCTAATTCCTTCTTTAGAGACACAACTTCAGCTTCAAACTTCAGACATTCCTCTGATTTTGCTTCTAGTTCAGTTCTCACAACCTTTGCAATTTTCTTTCCTTCTTCTAATTGAACTTTCAAATTTACAATCATCTCCTCATATTCTTAAAGTTCTACTTTTTGCTTTTGATTTTCTTTCCTCACAGATTTCAATTCATGTAGGGTAGAGATGATTTCTCCTTCTAGATCTACCTCACATTCTTCTTCATCAGGATCTAGCATTTCTTCACCATCTTCTCTAGGGTTGTCTTCATTTTCCAAAACCTCCATTGCCATAAACAAGGCTTCTTCCCTATCACTTTCAGATGAACAGCGACTAAATTCTTCTGATGAACTGCTGTTCTCTTTTGAATAGAGGCTCTTCTTATGCTTGTGAAAATTCTTCTTTTTTGTACTCCTTATGACTCTTATGCTGATCACTATTTTCACTCTCTCCAAAGGGACATTTAGAAGCATAGTGACCTAATTTACCACATTTAAAGAATTTGAAAGGTAACTTGCCTTTGTACTTGCCGGAGCGCTTCTTCAACTTCCTCACAAAGTTGGCTTCCTCATCATTAGATCCATTTCTTGGATTAGATGCACCATTCTTTTCTTTTTTAGATGCTTTGAAAACATCTTCCTTCTTAGATGCTTTGAAAGCATCTTCCTTCTTAGATGTCTCCTTACTCATATTCATCATTTCATAAGCAGTGAGAGATCCATAAAAACCATCCATTGTGAACTTATTCAGATTCTCTAGCTTCTTCAATAGTAGAAACTTTTGAATCATACCTTTGGGGAAGGGATCTTAGAACCTTCTTCATAATTATTGATTCTTTCATTTCTTCACCAAGTCCTCTTATAGCATTGACAGTTTCATCCACCCGAAGTAGGTAGTCAACAATGTTTTCTTCTTTCTCCATCTTTAGACTTTTAGACTTGCCTTTGTATTTTTGTAGCTTAGCTTGTTTTACCTTATCATCTCCTTCATAAATGCTATGAAGTTTTTTCCAGATGTCCTTAGCATACTTGCAGTGCATCACATTAACAAATTCAGTGTTTGTTAATCCACATAGAATTGCATTCTTAGCTTTAGCATTGTTTTCACATTCTTTCTTACTAGTCTAGTCTGTTGGAGGAGTTGTAGGAGTGGTATAACCATCCATAACAGATTGCCATACATCAAACCCTAATGAGGTCAGATAGGATTCCATCCTTATAATCCAAAATGCATAATTTTTTCCATCAAGTAGTGGAGCCCTACTTGAATGAGATCCTTCTTGACCTACCATGTGTTCAAATCCAAAATCTTCCTTTAGTTGTTAGGCTGCACCAAGGAACTTCACTCTGATACCAATTGTAGAACACAAAAATATACTGAGAGGGGGGGGGGGGTGAATCAATATATCAATAAATTTCAACCTTAGTTATGTAACAATTTCTCAACTACCCTTCAACAACTTTAATTCTATATATATCCTCCACAAGATTCAAAGAAACTATCTCCTTGGTCGGCCATAATGAAACATGTAGTGGCCATATTAGTTAGTTCCCAAACATGTGTGGTGGATAAAATTCCAATGCGGTACAAGATCAATGCATAATCAGGTCCTATCTTTCTTTGACACTCCCCTCCAGGTTGGTGCACATCCGTTACAAACATCAAAGTCTTTATTAAGCACTAAGTCGGCACCTCAGAAACTACCCATCCTTGTATTTGACTCCATACCTAAAGCAGTACTAGAGGAGATAAAATTACATCATGAGGACCACGTGCTGATCATTTTGTGACTTGTAAAATATTCCTGTATACTTCTCTTAGTATCTCGAGATGTTTCATGCTGGTGCAAACACTAGGTCTTTGATGCATGTATCCTTAGCGACTTCTGCTTGCTCAGTCTTAAGGTAAGGCTATGAAACCAATGCTTGCAGTGAACACAATCACTTGAAGCTTGATTACCACATACCTCCCAGTCATAAGAACTTGTTATTCAATCAGCAAGACTAATTATCATTGTGTGGTGTACCATGGTAGCATTTAACTTTCTTCTTCTATTCACACTACTCAACACCAAGACATGTCTTCATAAATCTAACTCCAGAAAAGCATCTGCGGTACAAATTATTTCTTGAAACTTGAAACATACATCCTTGTTACTCATATCTACTTGTTCTTCAAGCCTCAACTTCATATCTTTATCCATGGAGAAGTGCGGAGCATCCTCCTGTCACTATGTGACAATACTTGCCCTGTTTCTTTACTATCTCCATTCTTCTGTCTCCCAAACACTTTGCGGTAAGAATTATGATCTCAAATTTGAAACACTAATACCTGAGAATAATACCGATCCATTTTCCTATCTGTAGGCTTATATATTCAGATGCGGTAGAGTGCGGTACATTCTTCCAAGCCTATAACATCTTTCTTGCCATACGCTATACTTAACCAATTCTTATATGTGCTTCAACATATAAGGTATAACAGTGTACAGATGTTGTTGATCCATTTCCTTTATATTACAATTCTCTGATTACCATTCTCAGTCTGCTCCTTTGAGTTCCTCCGCACATATTCATCTCTTTACATGTCTAACTCATAATGCTTATTTAGCTATCTTCATTGATCATCATACTCATCATACTACTATAACCTCCTTGTCATCTCATGCACCACTCTTTCATACCGCAACACTTCATACCACTATTGACATCAATGACAACCTATATGCAACACATATAGCTCTTAAGGAATTCAAGGGCAATTTTTAGAGGATTCTTGATGACCATGTATAGCATTTTACTGAGGCTGCTATAGGTGAGATAATGAATAAAAATGCAAAGATAAAATTATACAAGGAACAAGTAAAGCCTAGATCAAGCAAGAGGGTGGCAATTGAAAACAATTTTGAGATATAGGAGTTCATTAGGAACAAGGCTAGAGCATATGACAAAGGGGAATCACTATTGTTTTGATATCATATAGTGATTATATAACCGAGAGATAGATGCCTGTATAATTGAATCGAGTACAAGTACTAAAACTGAATATTATTATTCTTTTGCATGCTTCTCATTGTTTTGCTAACCGGATGAAGTGGAAGTCATTCCAGATGTAGTTTTAGATGTTATTTTTGGTTAATCGGTTAGGTTGAGGTAATCAGCATATCAGTACATGAACCAGATGTCCAGATGAATTAGTATTACATTCTTTTGTCAAGTAACTAGATAGGATATCCAGATATAATTCATTGAACATTCCACATCTAGGATCAAGTTCCTCATCATACTAAGGATTCCAGAATCTTCCCACTGTGCATTCCAACTGTCAAAAGATCTAGATTTTGGGAGAATATTCCAAAGTGCCAACTGTCATTCGTGTGCAATGAATATGTTCCATTGATCTTTTTTGATGTAATTTGAACCATTGATTTTGTAACTGACTCTGGGTATCCTTGTGCTATAAAAGGACCCGAGCCATGTATTTTTAGAGGGGGGATGAAAATGTTGATACTTGTCAAGCTTGAAGTGTAGAACTTGTAACTTCTTGCTTGCTTCATGGTTTCTTCTCACACTCAGTGAGAACATTTGTATATTTTTCTTAGAATTGTGAATGTGAGGCTAATTGCTGGTCATATCGATAGTAAATCTCAAGTGACTGTATATTGATCAATAGTAATAGAATATCACATTGTTGCGTCTGATTTGGAGTGCATTTGACTATCTACATTCTGTTGTCAATTTCCTTTGAAGATTTGTATCACTTATATGTAGTTGTGAAGAATTCTGGTGAAGTATAAGTTGATTTGCTTCAATTCATGATTTTGGTAAAATTTACGTGTGTGATTACTGAAAATTTAACTTTCTCATAACCTTTTTGTTTGAAATAAGTGCAAATCAAGCTATATCCATAAGTAATTTACTAAAATAATTGTGAATCTGTTAAATTCATGAAGATCTTTAAGTGATTTTAGAAGAATTGATCAAAGTTCCACTAATTAGAATAATTTCAGAAGAATCGATCAAAGTTATATTTTCCTTTGAAAACTCTAACGAGATAATTGCAAACTTTAACCAAATAAGTGCAGATCCAGTAGAATCTTGATAATATTTGTAGATATTAGATGATCCTTTGAAGATTTGTTAACTTTGTGAGATCAAAGAAAGCTATCGTAGGCCCCTTGAGAAAACAACAAGATACAATGAACCTTGAGTGACAACACGTGCATCAAGACCTGACTATCGGAGCCTTGGGATTGCAAATTCTTCATGAATTTGAAGTCTTTCAAGAGAGATAGATGTTCTGCTGTAAGGAATTTCTATTTGTGTTCAATGTGTGTAAAATACACGTCAACAAGTCCTGAGTCCTTGACAAACCCATGCATGGGGATCTCATTTCTAGCTTTTCCTTGACTTCAAGGTGTGTAGATTGAGGGAGCCACACTAGTTCCAACATCTCAACAACCCTACACATCATGTTGTCTCTTTTTGAGTATATGCTTGTACAAATTTAGAGGACTACATCAGTTCCAACTCTTTGACAACCCTATACAACATGGCACCTTTTTCTTTTTCACAACCTCTTACAAAGTTTAATGGGGTTGAGCTTGGTTACATCCCCATGACTCCATCCTCATACCCATTTTTATTTTTTTTCACTTGAAAGTTAACACAAAGTACATGCAATGTAGAATGATCATGATTTTTTATGTTCATGTTTAGTGCAAGTGCTACTAATGCTTTGTTGTGTCCACACATGCAAGTTTGGAGACGTAGCCCTTGTAGGAGTTCAGGACAACATTGAGAGGGGGGTGAATCAGTGTTGAATTAGTTTTCAAATCTTTTATAACTTTTTGCAAACTTTCTCTTTCAGAACAAATAAAGAAGAATACATTAATGATTTGTGCACAAGATTAATAATGAAGGATGTGAACAAAACTTAATAAGCAAAGCACTAATATACACACATATAGATAAAGACACCATGAAACTTAACACAAGCTTTTCACGAGTGGAAAATCCATCTGGGGTAGAAAAACCACTCCAAAACGGCCTCACTGGCATTATCAGAAATCTCACTGATTACAATGTTTAGAAGCACCAACTTCAAGGAGCACCAACCCCTAATACAGAACAAATTACAAACAAGAATTCAGAGGGTTTCTCTGTTTCAATACAAAACACTTCTTCTCTCACATGTGTCTGTCAAATGGCCATTCTTCTCATCAACCCAAATCATATACAAAACTCAGATATTCAAAATAATCAACCCTGTATCTTGATCCACTCAACAACACTACATACTCTGTGTGTTTCATCTTTGTCTATTTATAAAGTTGCATCAATGCACCTGAAAGAATTATTGTAAATAAAAAGACTCTTGAAGTTCCTCTTCTCTGTAGAATCAATTTCATCTTTTTGTGACCTTTCATATTTTCATTTTCATCTTAAATATTCTTTTTGTATTCTCCAATCTGCAAAGAAAATAAATCATCTTTCCAATCCTCTTTTCAAAAACTTTCATCTTCTCTTCAATTTTCATCTTTATCAAATTGAAAGTCTTCAACAATTTATTTTTCATTCTGCCCTTGTAAAATAAAATCTCTTTCAAAAATCTTCATTCTTTCATCTCCCCTACATAAATAAAATCATGAAAAAAAATCCACCATAAAATATTAACAAACATCTTCAATAAAATCTAATCAATAAATCTCCGAGAACTTTCATCTTCTATGCAAAAGAAAATCTCCTTTGTCTTCTTCAAAAAATCTTTCAATATATCTTCTCAAAAATATAATCATTCTGCATTATATTTTTTTATATTCTCTGTCAAAGCAATCCTTTCAAAAACAATCTCCAATTCTCCATAAATATTTCCCTTAAAAAAAATAAATCATAACTGCCCTATTCATCTTTCCATGCGTAATAACTTCTTCAAACAAAGATTTTTTTTCTTTAAAAATTGCTTTTATAAAGCTTCTATATCCAAAATAAAAAAATCTTCTAATAATAGTCTGCAGAAATACCTTCCCCCTTTATTATCTCAATTGCCACAAAGGGGTTTGAAAAATAGAAAATAAAAAGTTTCTAAACTTTTAAAACAAAACCATTTACTCCTTTTAAAAGGACCACCCTTCGAATTCAATGGTTTTATTTTCTTTCCTTGAAAAACATGAACTAGAAACAAGGCACAAATCGTGCCTACTTATATGCACCTTATGCTTTATAAAAATAAAGTATTTTCAACACATAAATGCTTTATCCTTTGAAATAAAATTTAAGAGCAAACTATTCCCTCTTATGTTGACCACAAGGCATTTAAAAGACTTTGACCACCCATATAAATCATGCTCCACATGGTTTTCAAAGCTTTATAGAAATAAAGCATTTAAAATAAAAGATACCTTTTTACTTCGAATGAAGTTTTATTCCCACTTATATCAAGCTCCCTCCATGCTCCTCTAAAAAAGGCAATTCGATGCCTTAAAAAAAAAGAGATCTTCATTTCATCGGTCTTAAAACTTTATTTTGTTTCCTCAAAAACATGCCCATATAATCCTCACCACCGGTATTGCTAGGAGAAAGGGGCCGGTCCCCTATGAGTTTAATGCACATAAACAAGCACTGATTTTTATGTCATAAATGGCCCATTTTAAATACTTTCTATCGGCCTTTTTAAATAAAATAAATTCTCCACTAAAAGTCTTGAATGAATCAGGGTCCCATTACAAACTTCGATGCATTTTATAAATAAATGGAGATATTTTTATAAGAGCATTCGATGCCTTTATTTAAATCCATTACCTTGACCACTAGTGACAATACATATGAACTATTATAACTCCTATGATCACTTCTACCTGTGAGAACTGCATTATCATCAACTCAATCTGAATGACACAACACTTTACCATACTGAACAAGCTGTGATATGACAATGGAAAGAACACACAAGATGATCTCCTGTCAACAACTCTTGAATGGTGACCTTTCCTAATATCAACCCAAGATCCTGCAAGACCTTTTTGACATCAATGACAATCTGACACCATCAGCCCTATAAAGAACATGAAGAAAGTGAGGAGCATTATCCATCTTGTATCCTTTTGAATATGCTTGCTATTTAAATTTTTGATGATTCATGTAATTCACATGCATGCCAAAGTGCAGGCAAAAAGTAGAGGAGAAAAGTGCATACTTCATCCTTTTCCCCACTAGTTTTACACTTTACCCTTATCTTCAGATGTGTCATTTTAGAACTTAGTTCAACATATTTTTGTGTATAAGTTGAGAAAACCCAACAAGTTGTTCAACCTTTAGGAATTTCAACTCTAGTGGTCTAGAACCAGTTTAATTCCTATTAGTTTTCCACCCTAAAGTAGGTGTAATTTTGTCCCTTTAATAGAACCACACCCACAATCACATCTCTTTTATTTGAACTCACCTTTTACTCATCTTGAGCTGACTCCTGAAAATTGGATTGTTGTTTATTAGCTTGCATGCCAAAGTTTATTAATATAGCACATAGGATGTCGTATTGAAAGACAAGTCATATGACACTAGAACAACATCTCATAGATCATCTTGGAATCATCTCATCATCAAATATAATCATCATCTTGAGGGCATATTAGATCATATTAGAATAGTTTACATTTGCATCAATAGATTCTATACTTTACATATCTTGCATTCGTGTGTCTTTTGTCCCTTTGACTCTTGTGAAAACAACAAAAAAGGGTTTGACTGAGGATTAATTAAGTTCAATATTTCAATCCTAACACAACAAACCCTAAAAGGTGTTCATTAACATCATATTAGTGTGAAAATAGATATCAACACAAGAGTGCACAAGATTTGAAAGCATATGAAAATATGAGACATAATTGTGCTAGGACAAATAAAATCATGCAAGAACAAGACAAAATTGTAAGTGATTGCGTCTAATAGTAGAAGCAAATCAACTATAAAATCCATACTCCAGGTTTGATATCAACATTTTAGATTCAATTATCGAATACTTCTACAAATTACTTGTATGGTTTACTTTTAGAGATTTTTGATTATGACATTATTTGTTTATCATTTATTAGGCCTAAATGAATACACATTACTTGTAGCCTAAGGGTTTATTTTCTTTTCCTACGTTATTACGGGAGAGGACTCAATTGCCACTAGCTTTGCACCCCTCAAGCTCTTAAATGGTAAGTCGATTTTTCAAGAAAAATTTCTCCATGCCTTTATTGGTGAATTAAGTGCTTAAAGCTATTATTTACGTTTCAGGTATCAATGATGTCACCACATTAGCTACATCTTTGTTGAGTTGTCCCTTCCCCACATTCCACCAAAAAAGCCAAAAACATTTGCATTAAGTCATATACTAGCACTTGCACCCATAAGAGGTTCAAGGAATATGTCGATAAGAACAATCGACGAG
This sequence comes from Cunninghamia lanceolata, assembly GCA_027924645.1. Lineage (NCBI taxonomy): Eukaryota > Viridiplantae > Streptophyta > Pinopsida > Cupressales > Cupressaceae > Cunninghamia > Cunninghamia lanceolata. The sequence continues at coordinate 6,645,789 of BSBN01000252.1, read as the reverse complement.
TTTAGAAAATTTTCCCGCGTGAATTTTTTTTTACGGCGTGAGACAATTTTCCGAGCACTATAATGCTCACATATAAAAGCCTATCAGACTAATCATTGTATACCTTACATATCACTACATATTTAATTGTTTCTTTGATATAACTTGTAAAAATAAATATTTTATTCATTTATTATATAAAATCATAACTACTAAAAACTTTAGATATAATGGAAAAAAATTATGGATAAAACATAATAATTGTTTTGGGTAAATGAGCTCCATGTGTTATTTAAGAATATGAGTTAGGAGGTATTTTTCCTCAGCGTGGCAAATTATAATACGCAGTTGATTTCTGATATAAATATCAGGAATATGAGTAGCTCTCCATCATTCATGGGACCATAACCCCAACACTGCAAATCATATGCCGTCTTTTTCTCTTGTTTCAGTGTCCACGTCATTAGTTATCAATCTATATTCTTTCACTTGACCAAAGCCAAATTCGCCTCTGCTCTGCTTCTCCCAAGTTGATCGAAGACAAATGGAGTCCACTAAGTCGGAGGATTGTAACACTGCAGCTCCACAGCGCCTTAAATTTGCATACTATGTTACAGGCCACGGATTTGGTCACGCCACGCGTGTTGTTGAGGTCTTTTTGCAAATTTCTTGCTCTCATTTGCAGTTAAATAATTATAATTTACCATAACAGATATCTTTGTTTTCTCTGTACTTTTTCAAAATTTTATATGAGTTCTGCAAAGTAAAATTAGGATGCGTATCATGACTAGGCTCTGGGATGGAAATTTTGAACAGATTCTGCATAATTTTGCAATTTCTTCCTCTCATTTGCAGTTAAATAATTATAATTTGCCATAAGAGATATCTTTGTTTTCTCTTTTCTTTTTCAAGATTTTGTACGAATTCTTCAAAGTAAAATTAGGATGTGTGTCATGACTAGGCTCTGGGATGGAAAATTTAAACATATTCTGCATAATTTTGCAATTTCTTCCTCTCATTTGCAGTTAAATAATTATAATTTACCATAACAGATATCTTTGTTTTCTCTTTTCTTTTTCAAAATTTTGTACGAATTCTTCAAAGAAAAATTAGGATGTGTGTCATGACTAGGCTCTGAGATGGAAAACTTAAACAGATTCTGCATAATTTTGCAGTGGCCAGTAAAGTTTTATATGTGCCAACCTCTCATCGCATAAAAAATTATCTTCGATAAGATTTTATAAAATAGGATATTATGTCTTGGCAGTGGCTGATATTTTGGATATAGGCTAGTTTCTGGCGTCCATTATATATATTATACTGGTCTATCTTCAAATAGGATAAGTTTTAGCAAGGCTTAAGAAAGTTTTATTGAAGAAGAATTTGTACAAAGAAACTGCTATGCTCTGTAAAGTTTTGGTCCATGTTTTAATTAGACTTTACCTTTAGTAGAAGTCGGTGACAGAAGTCCCAACGAAATGGAGAACTTATCAATCAGATATGTGTTAGTTTTAACCATTTTGAGCCATGCAAAGTTGACCTAAGTTTGACGAAAAAGCTAAAATATTGACTACAAACAGATAAATATCTGAAAGTAGGTTTTAGGTCATTTTAAGAAGAGAGAGATGTGTTGGAAACATGACCTGACAGTCGACTTTGGTTGTCAAGCAATTTTTTTATGACAGTTATCTATTCAATAGTGCCTTTAAAATACTATGACATATCTTAGTATAAGTAAATTATATAAAAACCAAATATATATATCATCATAATCCCATATAAATTTTGACAGTTTGTCCAAAATCTCTCCTTTCATATGATACAGTCTTTTTAAAATTTCGAGTGTATTTTACAGCAAAAATACCTAAATACAACTATACAACTATCAAATTTAAACCCTGGTTGGAAATGTTGGGCTGTATCTGATCTCACTGTTAATGGAATGGATCAACACAGTTTTGTGCAATATGACCATAATTACATTTGGAACTTAATTTCAAACTTACGTGAAACCACACTACAGAATAAGAACAAATAAATATTTTTAACTAACTCTCCAAGTATTGGGATCTTGGAATACTGCTTGTGTGCAAGGGAATATCTTTTTTCCGAATAAGCAAATCCCAAATATTTTCATAAAAATTGAATTAGTACCGCCATTTTAGGCACCTAAGGTATATGGTTTGATACTTAACCCACCGCCCCCCTCCCCCCCCCCCAAAAAAAATGTCTCATTGTCAAGGCCTATTGGTTTTTAAGTTAAAATCTATGTTCCACTGAATTTCTGGGACAGGAACAGCAGGGGATGCTTTTCTGGGACAGATTTTTCGGGAGGCCATTTTTTTAGGGGATGACAATTAAAAAAATAGAGAAAATTTTAAAACATAGGAAATTTCAAATATTTATATGATAAGGTATTCAACCATATTCATTATATAACCATATAATGAAACATTAGAACTGAATTGAGAATTCAAATGAGTTGATATACAAATTAACAACTTTCAATGCCTAATTGTTAGGGTAAAATGTGGATTAATCAAATGAACAATAATAAACCCAAACATCAATAGAATAATGAAATCAAGAAAGATTGAGAGGAATGAAGCAAATGAATAACAATGCAAACCTTCCCTGTTTCAAAGCTTCTGTTGTTCGCCTATTACAACTGTCCTTTGCTGATGAAGTAGGCCCTCAGTGAGTGCACTCATTTAGTTGTGTTGTAGGATGTCAATAGTAAATGGCTGTGATAATGAATATGCCAAGAAGATGAGCTTCGAAGCAATAATGGTGATCTCAAGCAAATAGTATTGGGGGTGCTAAAGGCACGCTGGTGAATTTCTGCAGAGTAGCAATACGAATAGCCTGGATGATTAGAATGGAGGGATGAAGCTTCTTTTATAGACTCAGAAGAATGAGAATCAACGGTTGAGAGGAGATATGAAGATCAATGGCTGAGGATGGTTGAGGAATGTGCAACTAGTAGAAAATGACAAGTGTCTCTGCTCCATCATGAAAGAGGGGATTTGACAAAATTGATTGGAGAGTTAACTCCATTGACTGATCAGTTAACAAACTTGATTAGTCAGTTAGAAGAATGGATTATGGAATTGATTGAATTGATTGAGGGATTAACTCAATTGACTGGTTAGTTAACACTATTGATTGATTAGTTAACTAACTTCTGATTTGAGAAGAAATAGGCCATGTGGGTGAGGGAAAATAAGGTAATTAAATATTTAATATATTTAATTACATGTGCAACCCGATGAGGTGGACAAGGTGAGGTGGAAAAGTGAGGTGTAAGTGTGAGGTGGATTTTTGGAATTAGAACTTAGGATAGAGGAATTTGAATTAATTAAATAATTTAGAATTATTTAATTGTGTAGGACATTAGAAGAATTCAGGGATTTTAATTAAATAAATTGAATTTATTTAATTATGGAATAGTGAACTGCTTAAATAAAGTTAGAATATTTATTTAATTGGTAGAAGAACGGAATAAATATTTAGAATATTTATTTAGTTGAATCGTGTCATTTTTAGGCGTATACACTAATCATTTGAGTTTTCATTCTCAATGTGCACATACAACAAAATGAAAAGGCTGAAGGACTACAACTACAAAATGAAGACAACTAGATTTGTTGTTGCTATGCTTGTACCTCATCTTCGCCTAAATCAAAATTAGAGTCTGAATTTCAAGCATGGCAATATGAGGGTCTGCCTCATCCAATAGAACCTCAACCAATCCCTCTTGTGCATCCTCCTCGTCAATTTGTGTGGCATCTTCAGGATCAACAGCCCATTGTGTAGCTGGAGTTTGTCGATACTTAGAAGGTTGTTGATCTTGAAGTCGCAAAGCACTATGTATGGTCACCAACTTCTCAGCTCATTGAGATGTAACTCTATTCCTCTTGACTAACTGAATCAAGTTGTATGTGCACCAATTCCTCTCTACAACAGAGGAACTAGCAACTTGTGAAAAGAGGTGAGTGACAAGCATCCTCAACTTTGGTGCGTCTTTGCCATGCCATGTCCACCATCCAATAGGGTTAGATTGAGCTAATGTAGCTCTCTCTATCCTCGCCTTTGGTTTGCTAAATGTTGGACTTGAAAGATTGACAAAGGCAGGCCACTGGTTTCGAAGTACAATTGCCTCCTCATTGCTATATATCTTTTAAAGGGATTTCATGAGCCCTTCTCACCTCTTCATCATTAGAAGGACACACTCTCCCAGGCCTTAGTGCATACCATTTGAGATTTAAAGCATAGGCTGCCATATGAAGTGTGGTGTTCATAGTGTTCCACCATTGCATCACAAAGGGCTTTGTAATGTTCCACCCCAAATTGAAACCAATTTTTTCTAACACCTACAAAGAATTTTGTCTTCTAACATGCAGGCATTCCATCAAACACTTTGCATAGTAATTGTTTCAATGTATTTTCAATATGTTTGGGTATGGGATAATTCAAAATGCAATTTGAAACAATATTTCTTCAAATAGAAAACCCACAATGCATAGAAATATCATGAACATTCCAACAAATCGTTTGCATGCATAAAGAAACAATTAATAATAACAATCTAACCTCAAACTCCAGCATTATATATTGATCTTCAATTGCTATGCTTGCTGTTACAAACTCAGAATTACAACAACTACGATATAATATCAAATGGTGCAAATCCACAATGTTATTATGTTGCTGTCACATAAATACATGCTGCTGTAGCTTGAAACAATGCTGTTGTAGATGAAAATATGAAAGATTTGCTTGTTCCACACCTCCCATCACCACCAAACAGTAATATTTTCCAGCTGTAGCTACACTCTACTTCAAATATTTTATACTAGATTCCTTAAATATGCTGTGAGTTCAAGGAAAGGGTTGCAGCTATCATTAAATAAAATATATTCAGCTCCAGCTATGGTGCTGTTGATGTTTGTTTTTAGACAAGTCAACAATAGAGTAAAACACTAGAGTATCCCACTCTCTCTTGAATAAAGCTCTTCAAAGGCTAAGCAATGTGATCCAGTGAAGTAACTCCAAGGTTCCTTATTTATGATTCATGATGGGTTAACTCAGTGATTACATGTGATCTTGCTGATAATCACAAAGGGACTTACATTAGACTTCTTCATACTTGTTTAGCTTATTCCTCCTTCGGTGTGGATGATGTATCAATGATAAAGAAAAGACAAAAGATAAAGGTTTAAGGAATCTAATCTAAGGTCAATGAAGGAATGATGATGCTTGAATAGACAAACTTCTTAATTAACCTAACTCCACTTCGCCAAGGATGCCTACAACTACATGAAGTTGGTGCAATCTCCTAAGGTTACGCGAATGGTTTTCAAATCATGAAGGCTCATACAAGCACCCATCGAATGGCGCAGCTCAAACAAGCATCCACAATTGAACTTATGCAAATGAGGCTCAGACTAGCTTTACACAACAATTCACCAGTGATGAATGTTAAAAGCATGAGTTAGGAGTTGATCAAATATTCCATACAACATACATTACATCAAAGAGCTTCTAATCTACTTCTACTCTAATTTGAAACATCTCTCAATCTCATCAAAGTACAAGAAACCATGTCACTTCACAAGAGAACACTTAAACACCAAACAAGCTCCAATGTCTTTGCATTAATCTTGAGAAATATTTACAACAACTTCAAGTCCTCTCAGAGAATTTCGAGAGTCTCTCCTATTCTACTCCTACTAGTCTAATCTCTAATTTCTTCTATTCTCCTCTCTTACAAATGAGGCAACAAGGCCTTTATATAGAGCTCCATATTACAATGAATGGCTTAGATCAATTCAATAGCCAAGGGCTCAGATCATGCCACCTTAGTAAGTAGTTACAACAATTTGCTATTTTTAGTACATGAGAGGCAATGAAGGCACGCTTTCCAAGAAGGTAAGGATAAGATGGAATCTTTTCAAGCATCTTCCACATAGGCGTCTTCTCTATCCTCTTGATTGTCAAATGATGTGGCGGACTGTGATTGGCTTGATGATGAATGTCTGCCACATAGGTGCCACCTTGGCAACTTTGATGGATTCCCAACTTGCATCACCTTGTATGATGTCTTTGATGTGATTGCTCTTGAACTTGTATGTTTGGGAAGGCATCTTGTTGATCTTGCCTTGATCTTGCTTTGTAAACTGGATGTATGATAGATGTTGCTCATCTGGTTTTAACTTTGTGATGTTTCTTCTTTCTTGTAGGTAAGATACATGATGATCTTCTTTGGATGCATCTTCTTGATGAGTGTAGTATAGAATAGATGATGATACTTGATTCATGATTAGAAGTAGGATCTCTCTTGGACTTGAAGATTTGAAGAGTCTTGAAGTTGAATGGATGAAGTGTCCTTGGAATGATTTGATGAAGTGTTCCAACTTGATGATCTTAACATGATGCCACTTGATGAAGAGTTCCAACTTGATGATCTTAACATGATGCCACTTGATGAAGAGTTCCAACACAATGATGATGAAAGGTTCCTTTGAAGCAGCTACATGATGTTTTCTTGAAGGTTGAAAGAACTTGAAGTAGAGTGGATGTCTTCTCCACATGACAACTTGTTGACTTTACTCCTAGCATGAAGGTGACTCCGGATGTTAGCTTCTTTATTGATTCCTTAGCTCAATCCTTGCTCTTTTTTAGCATCATTCATGCTCCTGCAACACATCAGGTAAGAAACAACATCAATCCTTTAACTGATTTCATAATACATAGAGATCATTTTAGATATATAAAAAGCATATTTAAACATTCAACAATCCTTATCATCAAATTGACTTCACTCTTGATATCTCACTGACTTCAAACAATAGGAGATGACAAAAAATAATGATACTTCAAGGAACCCAACATGACATGAGGCGTAGCAGATAGGAATTTTGTCCTCTTCTAGAACTGGCGTATTAGATCTGAATTTTTATTTCTGAAAACCCCCTCCTAGCAAAGGCGCATTGGTTAGCCATTTTGATTTCTTCTTGTTTCTTGGTGCAGCAGATAAGAGTATAAGATCCTTCATAAAATCTTCACAAAAAACTCACTCCAAGTCAACTTCTTCTAATTTGGATATATTGATAAAGGTGTATGAGATCAGGAATTCATCTTCACTTGAGTACCCTTTGTTAGACTTCAACTCAATCATCCTTCAATAATGTGGCGCAATGGATCAAGTTTCCATGTTCTTCATCACCCTTGGCGAAGTGAAGTTAGGTTTACTTAGGAGTTTGTCTGTTCATACATCATCATTACTTCATTGACCTTAGATTAGCTTTCTAAACCCTTGCCCTTTTACTTTTCTTTATCATTGAAGTCTTGTATATATGTCATTCGCACTGAAGGAGAGATAAGCTAAATGAAAGAAGAAGAATCTAATGTAAGTCCCTTTGTGTTTACCAGCAGAATCATACTTAGTCACTGAGCTATCCCTTATAAGATCGTAAAAAAGGAACCTTGGAGTCATCTTGTTTGATCACTTTGTTCAGCATTTGAGAGGCTTTGCTCAAGAGAGAGTTAGATACTCTGTATTTCACTCTATTGTTGACTTGTCGAAAAACAAACATCAACAGGCGCCAACGCCCAATACAACAAGAACCAAGATCTCAAACACTCTTAGCAATATTTTTCAATAACAATTTATTATTTGAAGAATCTCTAATAAATTTGCACAGTAAACCCTTCGCGACAAACTCCAGAAATCTGCAATGAAACACACAAGCAATCTTTGTATGAAATTACTCCAATACTCCAGCATTCAGCACAAGTGTAGATTTTGGATAAATCTACCAGCAAACCTTTCCTGCACAATTGTAACTCTGAATGAGTCACACAGTATTAACTAGGGAGGATCTTTCACCACCGTGGCTAATCTTCTCCAAGAGGGTTTTCGTCCTCAAGAAGGCTGAGATGGACCAAGTTCAATCCCACAGAACCACAAGGGTTTCACAAGAGCAAAATAATAATCTGCATAATCCAAATGAGCTCTCACAACCTCCTTTTATACTTTTCCGCCAAACTCTCCAGAAGCTTATATTTTAAAATTCACTTTTTAATTCAAACTCCCTTTTAGCTCTGAAAAAGACCTTTTTATTAAAATAATGATAATTTGACACGCAAGGTCCCTGTTTTATGCATCCATGATTTAAAACATTTCATCCCAGTTCTGAGAAGCTATAACATTAAGGTACTTTTAAAATATTTTAAATAATATTTGGCGAGCTTAGTAATATAATTAAAATAAAGCCATTAATACACCTATTTTGTGGAAACTACCGGAATGCATCGGAATCGAAAACTGACTGCACTGGAGTGATTCCGATGAAGAATAATGATAAACGGAGCCAACCAGGCGACTTATTATAAATAGACACCCTCTCCAAGATTCTTGGAGAGCACACCAGAAGCCGAAAATCACCTCAAAAAGTGGCATATGAGTCCTCCAGACCACCTGAGCTCATTGGAATCATCAAAAAAATCCTCTGATAACATTGACACACATCCACAAGGTTAGTGCCAACTGCACTGCAAGGGAACCCGAAAATGGGGACATTACAGGGCTTGATATGCTCCTCATATAATCCCTAATCAAGATCCCTGCTATGAATTGCTTGCTTCATCTGCCCAAGTATGTTGTCAAATGTCTCGTAATCTCTCTAAGACTAGGATAGTCTATATTAGCATATCTAATGACCTGCATAATAGGTGAGATGAAGGAGCAAACATATCTGCAAACAAAAAATTAAAAAAAAAAAGGACTCAAATGACAAGATGTAATGCCCAATATCTTCAATTGTTGTGCAACAAGTCTACAGTTGTTGCACAACAAGTGAATGCTAATACAAAAGATGAAAATAATGTACAAGTTACAAACATTAATATATTAATAATTTAATAATAAAATAAAAAAATTCTTACTTCATTGTGGACCACCAATCATCATCAAGCATCTTTTACTTCACACTTTTTCTTTCATCTGTGTTTGCCTCTAGCTGTCTACCCCACTCTACATTAACAGTCATTAATTGTAGAGACTCTTGCACCTCAAGCATCTTTTCTAACAAAATAAAATAGCTGTCATATCTAGTTTCCATGGGTTTGAGGAATTTCTTACTCAAAAAAGTTTTAAAGAGAGCAATTGAGGTGTGGTGGTTGCAAATGAATATCTACATATCCTCGCTTCTTCTACCACTCTCTTTGCCCAGTCTATCTTTCCTATGTCTTTCAATCTATGTTCCACCAAGTTTCTGGGACGGAGACAACAAGGGATGGGGGGATGCATTTTGGGGAAAGCAGGGGACAACAAAGGGGATGGCTATATAAAAAATAGGGAAAATTAGGGAAAATTCAAATATTCATATGATAACATTGATAAGGCATTCATCATATACATTATAGATCCTTAATACTTAACATTAGAGTTGAATTGAGAGTTCACATGAGAGTCGAACAAATTAACAAATGTCAAAATTTAATTGCTTTCATAATTCATTGTCAATATGCATGTGATATATTAATATATTATATAAAATTAAAAAATACAACAAAATGCTCAAAGGCTGCAAGTTTCAACTACAAAATGACAAAAACATAGAAAGTATGTTGTTGCCCCTAATTGACATCTGCCAACATTGCATCAAAATCAGAGTTTGACTCTGAGTCACTACCACTATGAGGAGCTGCCTCATCCAATGGAACCCCTAACAATCCCTCCCCTACCTCCTTCTAATCAATTTGGGTGGTGTCTTCGAGATCAACATCCCATCGTAAAGCTAGAGTTTGTCGATACCCTAGAGTTTGACGATCTTGAAGTTGCAAGGCACTATGCATGACCACCAACTTCTTCGCTCATGTAGAGGTAAGTCTATTCCTCTTGATAGAGTGGATAAAGTTGTATGTGGACCAATTCCTCTTTGCAACAAAGGAACTGACAACTTGTGAAAGGTGAATGGCAATCATCCTCAACTCTGGTGTATCCTTGTCGTACCATGTCCACCATCCAATAGGATCAGTTTGAGTTAATGTAGCTCTATCTATCTTCGCCTTTGGTTTGTTGAATGTTGGACCATGAAGATTAGTGAAGACAATCCATTGTGTGTGAAGTATCCTTGACTCCTCATTTGATACATCTTTCGAAAGGCCTTTATTAACCCTTCTTTCACCTCTTCATCATCACAAGGAGGTAGCCTCTCAACCTTTGCTACATACCATTTGGGATTTAGAACAAAGGTTGCCATATGAAGCAGGGTGTTCATAGTGTTCCACCTCTGCATCACAATGGGCTTAATATGCTACTCATATAATCCCAGATTAGGATCCTTATCACAAATTGCTTGCTTCATCCACCCAAGCATGCTGTCAAATATCTCATAGATCTCCCCAAGACTAGGAGAGTTTGTATTAGCATATCTAATGACATCTACAATAGGTGAGATGAAGGAGCAAACATATCTGCAAACAAAAATTTTAAAAAAGAATAAGGCTCAAAGTTAAATGACAAGTTAGAAACTTAGAAACAATAAAATATTAAAATTAGAAATTTAATAATAAAATCAACAATTTCTTACCTTATCGTGGACCAGTAATCGTCATCAAGGATTTTTTTTTGATAGCTTTTCCTTCAGCAGAGCTTGAATTAGGCCATCTACTCCACTTTGAATTCACCATCAACTGTAGAGGCTCTTGCACCTCAAGCATCCTCTCTAACAAAATCAAATGACTGACATATCTAGTCTTCACAGGTTTGCGGAATTCCTTCTTCAAAAAAGTCCTAAAGAGAGCAAGTGAGGTGTGGTGATTGCAAATGAACATTTGAATATCTCTAGCTTTTGCCACCACTTGCTTCATCCAATCTATCTTCCATGTGTCTTTCAATGCATTGTTCAATGCATGAAGACATGGGGTCCAAAAGATGTGCTTGTAAGCACCCTCCACCATCATGCTAGCTAATTTGCATACATGTGTTGAATCAGTGACCACCTGTACAACATTTGACGCCCCAACCTCCTCAATGGCCTCTCTCAAAATGTGAAATTGGAAATTCACATCCTTGAACTTCCCTAAACAATCAATAGTTCTAAGAAAATAAGAGCCAGTTGTGCATGTGACTATGATGTTGATGAGTGGCTGGCATCTAATATTGGTCCACACATCCATGACAATAGAACAACCGAGGGACCAATAGAAGCTACATCTCTGACCATTCGTTTGAGGTAAGGAGAACATGCTACACGAAATGGGATGGCATGGGCATAGAAAAATTTGGTGATGGAAGACTTTGTCACATCCTGTGCTTGTATATTGAACATACTTGCAACTGTCCCCGACCTCTCACTAGCACTAGTGTTTCTTTTTCCTCTTGTGGTAATATCACTACTACCACTAGCAACCGTAGATGGCATAGGCATAGTTGATTGTGCAAATTGTACTGGCATTGGCACACCCTTAGACCTTGCTTCCGCCTCCATATGCAATCTATTAACCTCTACCTTCTCATCCTCGTTTATATTTGGACACACCTTAACACCATGTCCTATAATGCCCAAGAGATGAGAATATACCTTGGTTTAGCTCCCTCTAAAATCTGTCTTGCAAATATGACACAACCATACTCTATTCCACCTGCACCCCTCTGTATTTTTCTTTTTGTCTTTGTCTAGGGCTGTCACAAATTGGAGGAGACATTTTTTGGAATTAAATGGGACCTTTGCATAAGGTTTCAAGATGGGGGAAGGACACTCAAATGGGTTTTGTGGCTGTTCTTCTTCACCCACAACACTCCCACACCTTGATGAACCCCTAGCGGAGGCTGAAACTCTTAACATTTCTTTCTTCCATTTCATATTCACTACTCTAACTATTGCTGCTCATGTTTTGTGAAAAAATAATGCAAGTGCAAACTGAAAATGTAATGTGCCTTACCTAAATTGCCTTAGAAATTCAAATGCCACAAGTTAGGTTTAGGGTTTATGATTTACCACATAGAATATCTTTTAAATTACACAATTCTTGGACTTGAATTCTGCAGTCATAACATAGGAAAAATATATACAAAATATAGATATTGTGAAGAACCCTACTAGTGTTCTTACTGAATTTTTTCCTTAGCTGAACTGAATTATAAATGCAACAAACACCAAATGATGAAGTTATACTCAAATCATATTAATTAAAACATAAGAAAGACATACCCGGAAACAAAGCTTTGCTTTTTTATTCAATTCAAGAGCTGATTACAAATGTCATTGGCTGTAGTTTATATCAGACTTATCTGATTTTCAAATCAGACTTCAAACTATATGCAAAAATGCCCAAATATAGCTCAAAACCCTAGCCGATTGATGTGCAATGATGCCTAGCCGAGGTACAATGATAAAGCTGATGATAAAAGACCGTTACAGCTCCTGTAGAAGAACAATGGTGGACTGATACAACTGATAACACTGCTGATATGTCTGATCATAACCCAGATTTCATAAAATATGCCAAAAAGTGCCAAATTCAAGCTCCAAAGGCCAGCGACTAGCTCTAGGATGAAAGCGATTAGGGTTTAGATGTATCCAATATGTTCAAACCCTTCATACAATGTCGAATAACACTCAGACCTGAAGAAATAACCCTGCTGTCCACTGCTGATGCAAAAATCTGAATGTGTATGATGACTGAAAATGATAAAAAATCACTCCTATTGCCAAGCGATCCAACCAAAATACCTCTAATATCAATTGTAGACGAACATAGCTCCATGTACAAGCCAAATCTGCATAACAAGCTCCATGAAAACCTACAAATTAAACTCCATAATGAACTCCATGTGAATTCATCTCACCATGGTGGAAAGGGAGCATCACCAATCCACAAAAGCCAAGGGAACACCACCTTGAGCAAACTGAAAATGCAATTCCAGCCGAGAGAAATTCTTCAATGCAAAGTTTGTCAAATGATCAATAGTTGCAAAATGAAGCCAAATGCCTCTATTTATGCTATTCTCCACCTAGGCGTCCAATTTTGCCAAATAATGAACATTTTCAAACCCACCAATCAAATGCAACTTTCAACTTGACAATTTTAAATGAATTGCACTCATCAACCACCATCATTTAAAAATAATAAAATAATAATATTTTATTATTTTTCTTATTCCTCCTCTAGACGCCAATATTGAAAAAAATATATTTTTTTGATAATTTTCCTCCTCCTCAAGCGCCGATTTTTCCCTTGGGCAAATAATATTTTTTTATTAATTTTTCTTTCTCCACTTGGGCGTCAATTTCCATGCCAATATAATAATATGTTTTATTATTTTTTTTCCATATCCTTCTTGGGTGGCGATTTTGGGCTCATCCATTTTTCCTTTTCTCCTTTGGCGTTGGAAAAATAATAAACCAATAAATAAATAAAAATGCAATTAAAGATTGCATTTTCCATCCTTTCACCTTTTCCATCTTCAATTTGACCAACATTTATTTTTCCCATCCTTGGCTAGAAAATCATAATATTTTGGCTTAATGAGAAATATCACAAAATAACATTTAGCCAAAATCCAAATAAAACAAGTATTGAGCCAACATTATAGTTTTCCATCCTTCTATACCAAGCTCAAACCAAAATCATTCCCTTACCTCTAGCATTAGCCTACAGGAATAGTGAATAGGCTAATCAACATCTCCACAAGTGATCACTCCGGTGATGATCATAAGGAGCAACCTACATTGGAGCTTGATATAGGTGGTACAGGTTCAATCACTATTGCTTCCCTTTCCGGTGTTCCTAGATATCATGCCTTTCGTGTGAAGGGAGTTATAAAGGGACAGCGAGTTACTTGTTTAGTTGATAGTGGGGCCACACATAATTTCATTGATGAGGGTTTAGTCATGAGACATGCTTTACAGGATGAGGACTTTGTAGGTTTCATAGTAGCAGTTGCAGATGGTTTTACCATGATTTGTCAAAAGAAGGTATCTCAACTTAGCATTTAGATGGGTGATTACACATTGACAGATGATTTCTACATGGTTGGACTTGGTCAGATAGATATTGTTTTGGGAGTCCATTGGCTTTAGTCTCTTGGCCGCTACATTTAGGACTTTCAAAGATGGAGCTTGAGTTTATACATGATGGGAGGAAGGTCGTATTGAGGACACGTTCAGATGGAGGGCCTAGGGTTGTTTCAGCTAGGCGTATGGAGACTTTGTTTCGTCATGACGACATTGCACGGGCAGCCCAAGTTTCTATTTCTTCCAAATCTTCTTCCGATGGTTATGAATATCATGTAGATATCCAATTTGTATTGGATAAGCACAGTCAGGTGTTTGGTGACATTCCTCCAGGTAGACCACTAGATTGTGGATTTGAGCATGTGATTGAGCTTGAGGATGGGACCAAGCCCATCAACATTGCACCATATCGACATCCTCGGCACTTCAAGATAGAGATTGAGAATACTATTAAGGAGTTCATTGATATGGGACACATTCGGCCTTCATCTAGTCCATTTGCTTCTTCGGTGTTGGTGAAGAAGAAGGATGGTACTTTGCGGATGTGTATTGATTATAGAGCACTAAATAAGAAGACAATAAAAAATAGGTACCCTATACCCAAGATCGATGAGCTACTTGATGAACTACACGAGGCCGTGTATTTTTCTAAGATTGATCTTCGTTTAGGCTATCATTAGATTCGTGTCTGTGAGGAGGATATTCCTAAGACAGCATTCAGATGTTCCATCCTTCTATACCAAGCTCAAACCAAAATCATTCCCTTACCACTAGCATTAGCCTACAGGAATGGTGAATAGGCTAATCAACATCTCTACAAGTGATCACTTCGGTGACGATCATAAGGAGCAACCTACATTGGAGCTTGATACAGGTGGTACAGGTTCAATCACTATTGCTTCCCTTTCCGGTGTTCCTAGATATATGCCTTTCGTGTGAAAGGAGTTATAAAGGGACAACGAGTTACTTGTTTAGTTGATAGTGGGGTCACACATAATTTCATTGATGAGGGTTTAGTCATGAGACATGGTTTACAGGCTAAGGACTTTGCAGGTTTCACAGTAGCAGCTGCAGATGGTTTTACCATGAGTTGTCAGAAGAAGGTATCTCAACTTAGCATTCAAATGGGTGATTACACATTGACAGATGATTTCTACATGGTTGGACTTGGTCAGATAGATATTGTTTTGGGAGTCCATTGGCTTCAGTCTCTTGGCCGCTACATTTAGGACTTTCAAAAGATGGAGCTTGAGTTTATACATGATGGGAGGAAGGTTGTATTGAGGGCACTTTCAGATGGAGGGCCTAGGGTTGTTTCAGCTAGGCGTATGGAGACTTTGTTTCGTCATGACGACATTGCACGGGCAGCCCAAGTTTCTATTTCTTCCAAATCTTCTTCCGATGGTTATGAGTATCATGTAGATATCCAATTTGTATTGGATAAGCATAGTCAGGTGTTTGGTGACATTCCTCCAAGTAGACCACCAGATTGTGGATTTGAGCATGTGATTGAGCTTGAGGATGGGACCAAGCCCATCAACATTGCACCATATCGACATCCTCGGCACTTCAAGATAGAGATTGAGAATACTATTAAGGAGTTGATCGATATGGGACACATTCGGCCTTCATTTAGTCCATTTGCTTCTTCGACGGTGTTGGTGAAGAAGAAGGATGGTACTTTGCGGATGTGTATTGATTATAGAGCACTAAATAAGAAGACAATAAAAAATAGGTACCCTATAACCAAGATCGATGAGCTACTTGATGAACTACACGAGGCCGTGTATTTTTCTAAGATTGATCTTTGTTCAGGCTATCATTAGATTCGTGTCCGTGAGGAGGATATTCCTAAGCCAACATTCAGATGCCACTATGGACACTATGAGTTTCTTGTCATGCCCTTTGGTCTTACTAATGCCCCTGCTACCTTTCAGTCTTGCATGAACCATGTGTTCAATAAGCAGTTGCGTAAGTTCTTGTTGGTTTTCTTTGATGATAACTTGATATATAGTAAGACATGGGAGGAGCGTCTTTGACATCTTGATGAGGTACTTGGTGTGATGGAAGCCCAATCATTGTATGCTAAGGCTTCCAAATGTGAGTTTGGGATGGAGGACATTCTTTATTTGGGGCATGTGATTAGTGCGAATGGAGTGAGAGTTCATGAGGAGAAGATCAAAGCTATATAGGATTGGCCTACTCCAAGGAACATTTCAGAGTTGAGAGGCTTCTTGGGTCTATGTAGCTATTATAGGAGGTTTGTTAGAGGTTTTTCACAGTTAGTGGCACCATTGACAAATCTCACTAAGAAGGGGGCATTCCTTTGGTCTATTGAGGCACAAAGAACTTTTGATCGGCTCAAAGAGGTGATGAGTACCACTCCAGTTTTGGCACTACTAGATTTTATACAGTCCTTTGTACTTGAGTGTGATGCATTAGGTGAAGGTATTGGGGTTGTTTTGATGCAGAATAGGCATCCCATTGCATTTGAGAGTAGGAAATTGAGGGATGTGGAGCGCCTATATTCCACCTATGACAAGGAGATGCTTGCCATTATGCATGCTTTGACAAAGTTTCGTCAGTACTTGGTAGGTGTGAAGTTTGTGGTCAGGACCGACCACAATAGCTTGAAATACTTCTTGGAGCAAAAGGATTTGAATGAGAGAACAAAAATGGGTCTCTAAGATATAGGCATATGATTTTGACATCCAGTTTGTGAGTTGTAGCGGATGCACTTTCCAAGAGCCCTACTATTTGCTTTTTGAGTGAGATTTCAGCTGATTGGAAATCTCAACTTTTAGTTGAGTATTCCAAATCTACTTTTGCATCCGAGATCATGGATGGATTGATTTAGGATGACATGTATAAGGTTGATGATGTGATATATTATAAGGATAGGATTTTCTTGGTACTTGGATCAAAGCTTAAGTAGCAGATATTGAGAGCCATTTATGACACACCTCTAGCAGGGCATCTAGGTTTTTTCAAAACCTATAGGCAGATTAGAGAGAGATTCTCATGGAAGGGTCTCAAGGATGATGTATTGCAGCATGTTAGAGAGTGTTTGACTTGTCAGCAGAACAAGTCTGGGCATACTTTTCCCGCAGGTTTACTTCAGCCATTGCCTATTCCTAAGCAGAAATGGGAGAGTATCTCTATGGATTTCATTATAGGTCTTCCAAAGGTTCATGGTGGATATTGCATATATGTGGTTGTTGACATGTTAACCAAATATGCACACTTCTATGCTATTGCAGTGGACTATTCAGCATTGCAGGTTGCAGAGTTGTTCTTTCGTGAGGTGTTTCGTTTGCATGGTCTTCCAAAGACCATTGTCAGTGATCAGGATAGTAGATTCATCAGTATGTTTTGGCGTGAGCTATTCCGACTAGCTGGTACCGAGTTGACATTGAGCACTAGTTATCACCCTCAGACGGATGGATAGATGGAGATAGTGAATAAGTGGGTTGAGGGATATCTTCGCAATTATGTTGCGAGACAGCAACGTGCTTGGATTAGGTGGTTGCATCTTGGCGAGTATTGTTATAATACCACCTATCACATGTCAATTGGTATGTCTCCATTTAGGGTTTTGTATGGATATGATGCACTTTCTTTTGTGGACTTGGCATTTGATGATAGAGCTCCTAGAGCTAAGGAGTTGATGTAGGATACATAGGACATCCTTAAGCATCTGATGCACTTTCTTTTGTGGACTTGGCATTTGATGATAGTAGAGCTCCTAGAGATAAAGAGTTGATGTAGGATACATAGGACATCCTTAAGATACTTAAGGATAATATTCAACAGACACAGAATCAACAAAAGATGTATGTGGATAGGCATCGCATTGAGAGGATATTTGATGTGGGTGACTTGGTATTTTTGTGCCTTCAGCCATATAGATAGAGTACTCTGAAGAAGAGTGGTGCAGAAAAACTCAAGCCATGGTTTTATGGTCACTACAGGATAGTGAGGAGAGTTGGAGAGGTTGCATATGAGTTAGATTTGTCAGCAGGTAGCTAGATTCATAATGTGTTTCATGTGTTATGCCTCAAAAAGGCATTGGGACAACATGTTGTTTCTTCTCTAGATATTCCACCTCTTGATGAAGAGGGCATGTTGATTTTAGAGCCTGACAGCATTGTCGACATGAGGGAGTGCAAGTTGCGTAGCTGAGTCATTAGAGAATATTTGGTGAGTGGAGGGGCTTGCCATTGGAGGATGCTACGTGGGAAGGAGAGCAAATTTTGTAGCATCTTAATCTTCGCTTGCTTGAGGACAAGCAATCCCAGGAAGGGAGGACTGTCATGTCCCCATTTTCGGAGTGATCACATGTGGAGTAGATGATTAGCCTATTCACCATTCCCGTAGGCTAATAATTGTGGT
This sequence comes from Cunninghamia lanceolata, assembly GCA_027924645.1. NCBI lineage: Eukaryota > Viridiplantae > Streptophyta > Pinopsida > Cupressales > Cupressaceae > Cunninghamia > Cunninghamia lanceolata. The sequence continues at coordinate 6,627,391 of BSBN01000252.1, read as the reverse complement.
AAGGGAATGATTTTGGTTTGAGCTTGGTTCTAGAGGATGAAAATCTATAATTTTGGCTCAATAGGTGATTTCAGTTGGATTTTGGCTAAGTGTTGCTTAGTGATATTGTTCATCTAGCCAAAATATCACGTTCTTCTAGCTAAGGGTGGAAAATATAAATGTTGGAGGATAGAAAATAGAAAGATGGAAAATGTCAATCTTTAATTGCATTTTCAAGTATATATTTTATCTATATTTTTCCAACGCCACCTTGGAGATTGATGCCACCTTGGAGGAGATAACAAATATAATGAAATATTGTTTTTATTGGATCAAGCGCCCAACACCTAGGAAGATAAGTGATAAAATATTGACTTTTAAATGCCCAAGAAAGTCGTCTCCCAAGAGAAATAGCATTTAAAATGATAAAATATCATTTGCTCATGGGATTGCCGTACAAGGAGAAAAAATAAATATTTTTTAATAATATTTTATTATTCTAAGAGGATCGCTGCTCAAGGAGAGGTGTTTTAAATAAAATAATGAGTTTTTTTAAATGTGGGCGATCCATGGTGACAAGGAAAAACAATAAAATATTATTATTATATTGGTTTTTAAATGATTGTGAGCAAAGAGGTGAAAAGAATTTAAAATTGTTATTTGACAATTGCTTTTCCATTGGTGGATTTGAAATTCTTGCAAAATTGGGCAAATTGGGACGCCTAGGCCAAGAGGAGGATAAATAGGCTTGCTTGCCTTCAATTTGAAACTATCGATCACTTGGTAAGTTTTTCATATTCATGTGTTTTGGCTGGAATTTTTCAGTTTGTCAAGGAGATGATCCCTTGATTTTTGGTGGTATGGAGATGATCCCATTCCACGTTGTGAGATGATATCATATGGATTTCATCATGGATGTTAATTTGCAGGTTTTCATAGAGGCTTTCAAGGACATTTGGTTTGCATATGAAGACATTTTCATTCATTGATGCATTTGTTCATTGTTGAAGACTCCCAAGATAGCCAATTTGCATAAAGAGCAATTGTAGTGTGTTTTTGCCATCATAGAGTATTCGGATTTTGCAACAGTGGGCTGGAAACTTTATATTAGAGCTGAAGGTCAACATCTTTTGACACATTTTGAGGGTTTGAAGCATTTGGAACCACTTAAAATGTAATCGCTACATCCATAGAGTCTCGCTAGCCATTGGGGCTCATTTTTGGCATGTTTTTGGCATTCATTGTAAATTTGGGCAACTATAACAGGTACAGCAGTGATATCAGTTGGGACAGCAATCATTTGAGGAGGTACAACAGTGTTTAAAGATCATCTACAAGCATACATTCACTCATAATTGGATTGGCTATCATTGTACATCATTGGGCTAATGTTTTATGCTCATATTTGTTCCCATATCTCATTTGTATGACGACTGATCCGAAAATCAGTCTAAACTAATATAACAGTCCAGCCTTTTGCCATTTGTAATCAGCTCATTGAAATCAATAAGAAGTATTGGAGATTCCGGGTATGCTCTTTTTTCATGTTCCATTGATATGGTTATGTGTTTATCATTGATCATTTGATGTTTGTTTGGTAAGATATTGGAAAAAAAATTCAGTTAGAATTAGTAGGGTATTTTACAATCTGGAAATCTTTGGAGATACTGAGTTGGTGGTCAACTAGGTCAGAGAGAGATGTGCAACGAAAAATCAGCTTCTTAGAGCTTATAAACATAGAGTTTGGGGCCTGTTTGAAAGTTTTGATGCGAAAATTAAATACTGAGGCTGGCCAATTGGCAACAGTTGGTGGTCAGTTTTCTCCTCCTACATACCTCTTTCAAGGCCCTGATCAACATGTTAAAAATGTGGTCAAGCCCTCAGTCCTTGATAATGATGTGAACTGACAGATTTTTGACAGTAATGAGAAAATTGTAAATTTCATCCAAAATGAGGCTGAGTTCTCATCAACTACATAGTCCAGGCTGCAAGAAGGGTATGGTGATTAGATTGCTCAATTGAAAACAAACAAGCTGCCCAATGGTTTGGTTACGCTGGAAGCTATTTTCAGCCATGATGATGAATTCAAGGGCGAGAAGAAGAACATCACGTTCAAAAAGGACTATCGAAAGGTTGCTATTGCCCAAGACAAAGATTTATTACTAGGAAAGGTATGTTGTGATGCAGAACAACAAACCTTTATTCACCTTTCTCAGAAATACAGTGATGTTTTTGTATGGAATTATGAAGACCTAAAGGGTTTTGACCCTAATGTTGCCCAACACGTCATAGACCTTGATCCAAACGCCCAACCTGTTCGCCAAAAACAGTGGCCTGTAAATCCCAAAATCAAGCCTCTGATGAGAAAGAAGCTTTCAAAGCTCATTCAGGCCAGAATCATTTTCCCCATCAAGTATTCCACCTGGGTACCTAACTTAGTGCCGGTGAGGAAGAAAAATGGTGAGATAAGGCTGTGCGTGGATTTTCGGGATTTGAATCGCGCCTCTTTCAAAGACCACTATCCTTTGCTATCCATGGACCAAATCTTGCAGACTGTTGCAGGGGCGGAGAGATTTTCATTGCTTGATGTTTTTTCTGGTTATAACCAGATATTTGTGAAAGAGGAGGACAGATTCAAGACAACATTTACAACTAAGTGGGGAACCATGGCATATGCAAAAATGTCATTGGGCTCTCTAATGTTGGTGCCACTTTTCAGAGGGCAATAGACATTGCTTTCAAGGGATTTATCAATGAGTTCATCCTAATTTATTTGGATGATATCACAGTCTTCTGCAAGAGAGGAGAAAATCACATGGAGCATCTAGAGAAGGTTTTCGAAAGATGCAGGGAGTTTGGGGTGTCTCTAAACCCTCAAAAGTGTATTTTTGCTGTTGCTTAGGGCAAGCTTCTGGGCCATTTGGTGTCAAAAGATGGGATCTCATAGATCCAGAAAGAACATCAGCCCTTCTTTCTCTTCCCCTGCCTGCTAATAAAAAAGCTCTGCAGTCATTTTGGGGGCAGATCAATTTTGTTGGGAAATTCATTCCTAACTGCGTTGGTTTGATCAAACCACTGACCTTTATGCTTAAAAAGGATACTATTTTCAGATGGACTAAGGAGGGGAAGGATGGCTTTGTGAAGATAAAGCAAGAAATTGCTCAGGCTCCTACTCTCATGAATCCTAATTATGAGGACTTTGTCCTTTATGTCCATGGAGGAGAGAGCAACATTGTAGCTGTTCTGATGCAACAAAATGACCACGGTATGGAATTGTCCTTGGCCTTTTTCAGTCAAACATTGAAGGACTATGAGGTTAGGTACAGTCCCATGGATAAACAGGTATTTGCCATTGTAAGAGCATTGAAAAAGTTCAGATATATGTTGGCAAATAACCATATAAAAGTCTTAGTTTCCCATCCTTGTGTGAGAGACTATATAATGGGAATTGAAATTAGTGAAAAGAGAGCAAGCTGGGTCACCAAGATCCTGGAATATGATGTTACCATCAAAGCCACTAAGCTGATTAGAGGTAGAGGATTGTGTGAACAATTAGCTCAAACTAATGTAGATGAGGTGAACTCATCTTACCACTTGAATGAGGCAGAACCTACAGCTAACCTAGTAGTTGTAAGTTCTTGGACAACAGACATGGCCAGGTTCCTATCCACTGGTGAGTATCCTTATGGATTGGATAGGACTAAAAGAAGACATTCCAGGTTGCAGTCCATTCCTTATGCTTTGGTGGATGAAGTTCTTTTTAAGAGGAATCTGGATGGAGTCTTGCTGAGATGCATTGAAACAAATCAAATTGATAGATTGCTCAATGAATTCTATGCTAGTCCAGCTGGAGGCCACTTCTTTGCAAGAGCTACAACAATGTAAATAATGAGGGCATGTTACTTTTGGCCCACATTATTCAATGATGCCCATGTATGGGTAAGAAAGTGTAAAGAGTGCTCTCTTTGCTGGAAAGAAAAGATTAGCAACCCTCCCACTTCATCATATTCAGGCAATTCAGCCTTTCTCACAGTGGGGACTGGATTTCATTGGTATGATCAACCCTACATCCAGTGCTGGTCACAAATGGGTTTTAACTGCAACAGACTACTTCACCAGGTGGGTTGAAGCAGTCCCACTGAAAGAGGCTACATAATCAGCAATCATGGATTTCTTGGAAGAAATCATGACAAAGTTTGGAGGTCCTCACACTATCATCTTTGATAATGCAAGAGCTTTTACTGGTTTCAGGATAGTTGATTGGGCCTTGAAGTATAATGTGTTCTTGAAGACTTCATCTAACTATTACCCCCAAGGTAATGGTTTAGCTGAATCTACCAACAAGAACTTGATCAAAATTCTGAAGAGGACCATGGAAACAAACCAGAGACAATGGCATAATAAGATCAGGTTGGCTCTTTGGGTTGATAGGATCACCTATAAAAGAGCCATTGGTAATTCTCCTTTTGTTCTTGTGTATGGAAGAGAGGCTAGATTGCCCTTATCTTTGGAGTTTCCTTTATTAGAATTGGCTCAGCAATTGGAACTGGAAGGAGAAGATGCTAGGTTTGTAAGGATGGCTGAGTTAACTGAGTTAGAAGAACATAGGCAATCAGCCATGGCTACCTTGGAAGAGCACCAGAAACAGACCAAGAAATACTTTGACAAGAAGGCCAAAGATCAGTTTTTCAAAGAGGGAGATCTTGTTTTAAAATGGGTTGCTGACAGAGCCAAATCTGGAGGCCATACTAAATTTGATGCAATCTGGAGTGGCCCATATATAATCACCAACTACAAGAAAGCTAATGCTTTCAATCTTTCAAAGTTGGATGGTGAAGTTCTACCGAACTCAGTCAATGGGATCCATCTCAAACCTTACTTCTAAGGTTGGTCTGAGATTCTGTAAATATTGTTTATTTTGTTTCCGCTTTAGGTTTTCCTTTTCTCTAAGTGCTCTTGCACAGGTTGCACTCTCATTAGGAGAATGCATGCCTTGTTTTCCTTTTTGTGGTGTTGTTTTGAGGCAAGTTTTAGTTGTTCCAACATACTTTAGTCCTTTTGACTCTATGACCAATGAATGCTTAAGGCCACTGGTTCCCTTTTGTTTAGCAGACAAACACCCCTGAGAAGTTGCCAAAATGTTGTCCTATTTTGCTCCCTAGCCAAATAGCCCAAATCCATGAAATCTCTAAGTGTTTTCCCCTTTAGAAATGCAAGGAAAACATCCCAAATCGACTAAGTCCAAAAATCTTGAGTTTTCCTTGTGTTTTTAGCATTTTTAGAGTTTCTGAGTTCGTAGTCTCCCCTTCATCATGCCATCCTAATTGGCTTTGAACTCCACTTTGTTCCTTGCAAAAATTCTCTGTGTGTTCAAAGGTCGTCGGATGTCGGGGGTTGAACCTCCTTTCTTTCTTCCTTCCTTTTCTTTTGGAAGGAGAAAGGTGGAAGGTCTGAAGTCTAAGCTTTGACTCTTTCCCTTTAAAAATAATTCTAAGTGTAGGGCATTTCGCCATTTTGCGGAACATTTCAACGAAGCTTTGTCTATAGCCGCAAAACTGCGGGAAGCTGCCAAGTGGCCGTGACGTCATCCAGGTTGACTTCTGCTGAACCGTCCCAAATAATTCTAAGTGTTTCGGACTTTGGGGATTGGACCTTCCTTCTTCCTTCTCATGGAAAGTAGAAGACGAAAGGCACGAGGCCCAAACTCCACCGAAACTTTCAAAAATTGGCCAAGTCCTTAAACTTTCGGGGCTCGAACTTTCCTTCTTCCTCCTCTGGGAAGGCGGAAGACGGAAGGCCTGAGGCCCAAAATCTGCCGATATTGTAATCTTCCTTTGTATAGCGGAGCTCGGGGGGTAGGGTTTTCTCCTTTCTCCTCTCTTGGAAGGTGAAACGATGAAGGCTCGAGGCTCAATCTCCGACGGCTTCTGCAATCTTCAGAAACAAAGGGAAAAGAGGTGGAATCCGGGATTTGCCATGGTTAATCGTGATGAAATCTTGTTGATAAGGCAGAATATAGGCCAGTTTGAAAGTCAAACGTCCAGCTCCTGCTGGAATTTGTTGTTGGACATTCATTGTTGCAAGTGGAGGTTCAAGCGCAAGTTTTCAATATAGATATTTGTTTAGCTACTTTAGAGAAGATATTTTTCTGCATTTATGTCAAAGACAAGCAGATATTTTCAGACATTCCTTTTGTAAAATATCTTTTGATAGGCCCACAGGGCGAAGTTATTATAGTAGGTGATGGCGCCTCATTGTAAAATACTATAAAATGCATGAAATTGAAGGTATTATGTTGGCTTTTGGTCTAAAAAATCACATCTTGTATCAACTGTAATTGTGCCTCTTTGATAAGAAATAATAGATTTTTACCTTTTCATGCACTTCTTCTGCTCTGTGTAATACTTTTGTTTGAGTATCCATTTGTGAATGCTTCTTTCCTTTTGGATTTCAATTAGTTTCTTTTACCTTTGCAGGTTGTTTGTGATTTGTGTATGCTGGTCTGTTGTTTGTTGTTGTTCTGTGCATATATGGTTGATCTGAGGGTCGAACATTCAAACTTGGTGTATCACTTTTTCATTTCCAGTTTCTCTTTCTTCCCCTTTTCCTCAGCAGTGAATAGATTAGGTTTAGTCTTAGCGCACTTTGAATCTCATATTCAGAAAAGGAACCAGCCTTCTTTAGAGATTTGATTTCTTTTGCAGGGTCTCACCCCTGAAAATCACTCCAATGTTTCGTTGGATTGTTGCAGCACAACGCTTCAACATAGGGTACAAATCCAAGTGACAACAATTATCTCATCTACTAATTCTAATATTACATGCGATTGCTAGTTGAACTAATGATTAAAATCATTACACTTTATCTTTCAATGCTCACCTCTTTCGCATGATGAGATAGACAATCTAACCATAACTTCATTGTGAGCATTTGCCTTCAATCCAAAAGAATTTAAGGTTCGCAATTGAATTTTAGTCTACTAACTTTCCCTTGGTTGAATTGGTTCAAAGGCTCCAAATGCATGTGCACTATAGATCTTCAATCCAATGGCCTATGATTATAAATAAAATGGGGCAGACCCTTGTTGATGTGTTGTTTTGTAGGGTTTCAAAGAAAGAAATGTTGTAACATCACTCAGAAGTTCCACCCATTGCTGATCAACACCTAATCTAACATCACTCCAAAGTTCCACCCATTGCTAATCCACACCTAATCTAACATCACTCGATAACAAAGGTCATTGTGGGTGTTGGGATTTTATTTTCCAATATTAAAATTTATAAAAATCCTTGTTTCTATTCTTAGTGTGTTCGCCTACTTTCAAAATTCCTAAATTTGAAAACTCTTGAGTATGTAATCCCCCCAAAAAATCCTAAAATATCCTAAGTCGTCCAAGTCTTTTCTTCTTAAAATATCAAGGCTCAATTTCCCTCCCAAGTGTCGACAAAGAAAGAAGCGCAAGTTGAGGATGGAGAAGGAAAGAGAGTGAAAGGAAAGGGGTGGGAGGAAAAATAGTTCAAAAATGCACAAATTTGCCGAAACAAAGAATGGCTCGCGAGTTCACATAAGCTCCGAATTGCCAAAATGTGGAAGACAAGGAACAAATAGAGATAAGCGAAGGGGCATGGTTCACTGAAATGGTGAATAAGAAGAGGCAATGAAAGGGAAGAACGAAGAGAAGGAGGGCACGGTTCGTGGAAGCTTCAATTCGCCAAAATTGCAGAAGGTGGGCAAAATAAAGATAAAGTAATGAGAAATCATGAGTTTGAAACGTGTTTTTTGAGGCACTTTCGCAGATTTCTTTCTGGGTCGATTTTTATCTATTTCCTAGCCATCATAAACGGCTAGTTTGACTTGTTCTGAAGGTGGATACAGATTTGAATGCATCACGCCCAGGTTGGTGGGTGGGCAGATGAATTTAAGGTAGTTGGTCGCCCTAAGTTGCATTTTTTCCCACACAAAATTGCGTTGGGCAAAAAATGCGAAATTCGGCATTATATATAGGTAAAACAAATGTAAAAATGATGGTCGTTGAGAATGTTTAGGTGGATTTAGGGCACAAAACATTTGGGCAGTGGTATGTCTCCAAGGCTGTTTGTATGACTCAGGGGAATATGTAATAGCAGTTGTATGTTCTTGTTCACCACATTTGTTGATGAGATTGTAATAAGGATTAGATAAATGTAGAACAACATTTAATGCAATACAAAGGCTTTGTATTGGTCTCTTGGTTATTACAAATGGGTTATTGTAGTTGAGTTATGGATTAATAAGTATGTCTATTGTTTATGATGTAACATTTTATTTGCATGAGAATACATGTGATTCTGTTGATCCTCTATTGTATGCATTTCCTTCCTCTCTGTTGTTCTCGACTCAGTTGCCTAATGGAGTAGGCACCGGTCCAAGTTTGGTGAAGGGTCAACAATCTCACTTAATCAAATCCTTTATCCTGAGTAGTTGTAGGAGTAGGATTAGGTTAGTTCACATGTTGTTTATGATTCAATATAATGACCAGGGTTAAATTTGAAGCAATACGAAATAGTTTAAATCTTGTGTGAGTCATGTTGCGCATGTTTGCATCTTGTCATTGTATAAGAAACATCAAACAAATCCATCTTATGAGTTTATAATCGCTGTCATTTGTGGGAGCATGTACAAGATGTGCAATCAACTTTATCAAAGGTTTATGGGGCTAGTTCTTGGTTTAGTGACAATGTTGGAGCCAAGTCAATGGGTTGAGTTTAGCCATTGATTTTTAGTTGTTCATCTGGTTTGTCAAACCTCAGGGAACACCCTCCTGAGTCTAAACTAAGCTCGAAGTGTAGGAGAGAAAACCCACTCTCGTTCGTTGGCCTTCAACCCTCCATGGTTTGTGGATGGGCAAGTTTTATTTTCATGACAACCCTGGCCTTGAAAGTGAATCTCTGTTCAAGAAAGTGGAGCAGTGGTTTCGGGGCCCAACAATGGGCAAAGAAAAGACAGGAGAGACACATGGCATGTCCACATAAGTTCAAGATACTTGGAGGTCTAAAATTTTTCCCAAATGGCACCCAATATCAATCCCTTTTCATGACAACATAATACAATAGATGAAATGCTTCTAGGAGATCCCCACCATGATGACCATCATGAATAAATTTGCATCATGTGGTTCATCATCTTGTGTTCCAGAAGGAATCTGCAAATCCCCTTTTCAGCATGCTAATTTCCATTTGGGTCCTTGTTTGCCATCCATTGTAAATCAAGTCAATGTCTATTGTTAGATCAGAATCAAAAGCCCGCCATACCAAATCGTTACATTTTGAGGTTTGTGTCTTGGGGTTCATGTCTGTTAGGCTATTTCAAAAAGAAGAATATCAACCTTCGATTAGGGATCTTCATGGATTATTAGGCAACCAAAGTGCCTAGATTGATGTGTGCCTTTTGCACTTTACTTGTGCGGTATACATCTATGCAAATGGTAGAACACTTGCCATGTCTTTTGATTGTATATATACGAGATTTTGCTCCAGTTGTGAATATCTGTCTTTAGGACTTTTGACCTTATGCATTGTCAAAGTTTCTAGCTTTGCGAAGCTTTGATAGAAGTCTAGTCTTAGCATATTACCATACTTGCACTTTTGTGTATTTCTCAGCCTTTGAGGCTCTATGTAAGTGTGTTTTGAAGCAATCAATAAAGATCTTGTGATTAATTCCTTCTCTTGGTTTTGATCTTAACTGTGGATGGTTAATCTATTGTTGCAGTCTTAATTCTCACCTCTTACATGTGGATGAGTTTTGCTTTCTTTACATGGTTTGCAATATAGGTAGATGTTTGTAATGTCCCCTTTTTGAGCTAGACTTGTGTTTGGGTTTAGCTTGTACCTTGAAGGATGGAAAACTATAACGTTGGCTCAACACTTGATTCTATTTGGATTTTGGCTAGTATTATTTTATAATATTTTTCATATAGCCAAAATGTTATCATTTTCAAGTCAAGGGAAAAAAAGTGAAGGATGGGAAAATAAACGTTGGACAACTTGAAGATTGAAAAAGGTGAAAAGATGGAAAAAAGGAAAATAAAATGCAATTTTTATTATTCTATTATTTTATTATTTTTCTCAAGATACTTGATGCCAAGGGAGAAAAATAAAATAAAATATTATATTTTATTATTTAAACCCAAAATCGCCGCCCAAGGGAAAAAGACAAAAATAGTAATAAAAAAATTATTTTATTTGGGAAAAATCAGTGCTTGGAGGAGAAGAAAAGTGAATAAAATAATATTATTTTTTAAAAATATGGGCGACTTGAGGAGAGAGGAAAAAATAATAAAATATTATTATTTTATTGTTTTTTAAATAAAGGTGGTTTTGAGGTGAAATTCATTTAAAATTGTCACATTGAAGGATTGCTTTCATTGGTGGAATTGAAATTGTTTGTAATTTGGCAAATTGGGACGCCTACGGAGAGAAGAGGATAAATAGAGGGTTTTGGCTTCATTTTGCAACTATTGTTCATTTGGCAAATTTTGTATTTGAGAGTTTTCTCTTGGCTGAAAGTGAATTTCAGTTTGCTCAAGGTGGTGTTCCTTTGACTTTTTGTGGTTTGGTGATGCTCCCATTCCACTATGATGAGGTGAATTTGCATGGAGTTCATCATGGAGCTTGATTTGAGTATTTTCATGGAATTTCTTTTGTAGATTTGGCTTGTAGTTGGAGCTATTTTCATCAACAATTGATATTAGAGGGTTTATTGTTGGATCGCTTGGCAAGAAGAGGGTTTATTTGTCATTTCCAGCCATCATACATATTCTGATTTTTTATCAGTAGTGAACAGCAGGGTTTAATCTTCAGATCTGAGTGTTGTTTGGCATCTTTTGGAGGGTTTTAACATCATACAAGCTTCCAAACCCTAATCGCCTTCATCCTACGCTTGCTCGCTTGCATTTGGAGCACTATTTTGGCATATTTTGATGATAATTGAAATCAGGGTTTCATATCAGCAGGTTACAAGTTCATATCAGCACCTACAGTTCATAAATCAGACTTCATTTGGCTTGGATTATCATTGGTATTCATCATCAGCTAGTTGGCATTTGTTGTGACTTCATTGGAGATCATTTGTACATGCTTTGGGCCATCATTGGACTCAATTTTCAGTCATACACTTGTCTGATTTTTATCAGACCTGTTTTTGTAATCAGCCAACTACTATTGAATAAAAAAGTCAAATTCTCCATCTGGGTATGTTCATTCATGTTTTGTGTTGATATTTGGTTCTGTTAGCAAGTTGGTTATTGCATTTTCAGTTATCATTTGGTGTTATTTTATTGTTACATTACAACCTTTTCATCTACACAACATTACAAACATATTGGCAAAAACAAAATTTGAAAACCCTAAGGCAATTGGAAGGAAAACATGTAATGTCCCTTACTCTAGATAGAGTTAGTCTATTATTGAGTTCCTGTAGACTAACTAGCCTGGTTAGGGAACCAGTGTTGGCGATGACTTGGATGGGTTTGTTAGGTTTTGTGTGAATGTTGGCTTGGTTTTGGTGTGATCTTCAGTTTGACACTTTCTGGGGTGGATTTGATTGCTTAGGCCCGGACTTACTATTTTTGGCAAATAAGGGTTTCTGTCCGTTTCTAGATTTTCAGTGTTGGAGATGAAGTGTCTTGGCGAGACCTTTCCAACGGTCTATAGATCATTGGATTTCGAAATCATTTGGGCCTCCATTTTAAAGTTCGTAAATTATTAATGTTTATTTAATTTTGGACTTTGGGTTATAATGGTTAGTGTCAAAAATGAAATATTTATTAAGTCACTTTAGTCATAATAGATGGGCGCTCACCTTGGGTTTATAAAAAGTGACTTTAATAAAATATTACCTCCAAAAGTGAATTGACCCCCTTAGAGGAAAATATAAAAAGGGGAAAAGGCAATTCATTTGTTATATTTTGATTATTCACTTGCTTTGGTGTTTGGCTCTGCAAAGAGTTTGAGGGTTTTGGAGGCAGTTCGAAACCATGGTTGTTGGAAACGAAAACTTCCATCAGTAACAGCATTCCGTAGGTGTGAAATATCATCCAAGGGTGCTTGAAGGGGCAAATACACTCAGTGTTTGCATTGAACTTTGATTTGATACATTTTGGTGGTGTTTTGAAGAAGATATTGTACACATTGATGCAGATTTTAGGTGGCAGCAGATGATACATATTTTAGTTGCAGATTGGATCAGATATTGAGGGAGTTTAAGACTGCATTCTATTTTCCTTGCTGGTCGTACCAATTCAGGCCTGGCCGTACACCTGTAGCAGCTTGTTATTGAGTGATTTGAAGTCATTAATCATCTGGTATGAGGCGTTTGGGTCTCCTTTATCATTGCAGATGCTCACAAGGGGTTTAATGACAGATTTACCATCAGTTTGAAGAGTATTTTGGCTGCAGCTGATCACCCTAGGGGCCGTACAACAGCTAGAGGGTATGGGTTCTTCAAGAAACTAGATTCCTTCATCTTTGGGTTTTCAAGACTCAAACATCCTGGTCGCCTAGCATCATAGACTTCATTGGAGATTGTGGCTAAGGAGAACATTCATAGTGGTGCATTTTGGATGTATTTTCATGGCTCTTGTAATGCTGGTTCACCTACAGCAGATATACAAAGTTGAAGATCTTAAAATGGGTATGCATTTGTAATTCATTTTGGATGATTTTATGAACTGGGTGGTTGTTATTTTGTCCATATCTATTATAGTTTTTCTGTGTTGTCAATGCATGTCATATATTACATTGATATCTGACAAACAATTACATGCAAAACCAAAACCCCTTTTGCAATTTCTGTCTAGTTCTGAAAGACCACAAAAATAATAAAAATAACATAATATAAACTAAAAAAAAGAACAAACAGGGGCAGCATATTACAAAACAAATCAGAAATTTTTAGACCAACAAGTGAAAAAAATTCAGTTAGATAAGACAGGGTTCTTACAATTTTTTTGTGCTTTAACAGTTTGGTGCATGTATCTTGGGCAAAAATATAGGCACTTTCATTTATGCAAACCCGTCCACTGAATCTTGTATAATGTGCATATGTATAAATTTTGTCTATTTTTTTCATCTATGGTTAGTTTTAGGCTTAGTTCAATCTTAGGGAGCTTCACCTCCTAATTTGAAGAGAGGCTTTAACTCACACGCTGTTCCATTTTGTGTTGTCTTGCAAAAGACAAATTAAAAGGCTAATAATAACAATGTTCTGTATTTTTTCCCAATGTTCTTATTGATTTTTTTAGGTTCATTGGATGCTTGATATTTGGTTTTTAGAGTTCCTTAATTGCACTCCTTGTATTGCAACTTGTGGGGTTGTAGTCATTCGTGGGAGTCTATATGTCTTTCTTTTTGTGCCCCTGGGAATCATAAACATACAGTTTTGGGATATGGTTAATGCTTTTGCAGCTTGCTTTTCTGCGAAGTACAAAGATGTTTCTTTTAGTGGTTTGGTTTAGGTGACATTTGCAGCTCTGTTTTTCGAGAATTCCACAAGAACTATGTATTACAGATGAATGTTTTGATAGAGTTATGGTAACTCTTGGTATTTTAGCATTTATGTATGCTTTCCAATCTGCATATGTTGCTAACTCATGCTACAACATCATAATATATCAAGGCTTCGGTGATTGATATGTAAGTAAAGCTATACCTGTAGACGATGAGGAAACATGAGAAGTTTAAAGGAAGCCAGGATTTGGGGGTAGGAATTGCATGGAACAGCTCATATGAAACAAAAATGTTAGCTGAAAATGAGAAACAACATTTGTTTGAATAATAATTGAGCTAACTGTTCAATTTTGAATACGCTATTTAAGAGAGTCAACTTCACACTTTTATTTATATCATGATGGTCAATAATGTAATTGCAGGCTAGGTAGATGGTTTACGCTTTTTTGTTCAACTTCAAAATAAACATGATTTTGTTTAAATTTTATGCTTGTTTTCAATATGCTCAATAATTATGTAATTCTAATATGGCTACCAACGCCAATAACTTGTCATAGGTGGCACGGCATCTTGTTGCAGCTGGACATGATGTTTATTTGGTCACTGCAGCTCCAGCTTTTGTCTACACCTCTGAAATAAGTACACCCAATTTGCACCTTCGCAAGGTAGGTTATATGAGATACAAGACTTACTGCATTTTTTGTTGTCATCTTCCTTGTTTGTTGCATTGCTTTCCAAAAACCTTTTTTTATCTTTAAGTTGTTATTGTCTCTTTCACATCTCTTCTATGTTTGTTGAAATATCCCGAATGGAATATTTTCTAAATATTCTTGCAAATAGCATGAACAATCATGCTTGCTCTAATTTCACTGTATATGCCTATCAAAATTTCTCAAATAATTTGCAATTTTCTGAATTTTAGCTCATTGGCATTTCGTCAAACAATTGACAAAACATTGTACATCCAAAATTTCTGAGTTTAAGGATCAAGGATAGCTGCAACTATAAAATATAATCATGGACAACTTCAAAAATAATTTGACTTCCATTGATTTTCATTGGGACATTTTGTCAAATAGTTGTCATACACAATCTCACTATTGGCAACTTCATTAAACAGTTGATAAATATGCAATGAACACAAGAATATGCTGATATAAATCAGAAATTCATATATTGATAAGAAGAATGATTATCTGACCTCAAATGATGCTAAAAGGTACTGTTGTAGAGTAAAATACGACTCAGGAAAAATCAGAAATTATTCCTGATTACCCTCACAAATTGTATGGCTCCTTGCAATGTGTAAGTCTTTGGAAAATAATTCCTAAAGCTGCTGCTAGTTCATAAGAAGGCTGTGGCTGGAATATGGGCTATTTTAGCCTCCAAAATATGTATCACTTCCTCCTTATATTGAGTGCTGTTCCCTTTTTTTGTATTGTATGGTCAGCTCCATACCAAAATGGAACCCTCAAAATGGTGCGGCAGCCATTTGGGGGTTTCAACAAATAAATTCTGATTTATTTTTATTTTGAAAATTTTGAGAATAACCCCCCTTACAAAATGTCTCAAAACTGAAATCTTTAATTTTAGTTTGTCCTCATACAAATTCTAGAAACTATCTCAAACCTGGAAATGATATCTCACTGCTTCAGCACAATACTCCACAAAAACTCATAACCAAACACTGCAAAACCAAATGGCACAAACGTTCAGCACAATGGTGAACTCTATATGAATCCACTCAGCTAGGTGGGTTTTCGTTCACAAAACTGATGGCCAAAAGGGTTATCGTCCTTTGGCTGAAGAATGAACCTGGTTTAATCTCCCAAATAAACAAGGGTTTCATAAAATGTTCAAGCTCTCTCTCCTCCAAATCCTCTTTTATAAGCACTTTTTGGAATAACAGAATATTATTGTTTGTGTCCCCTTAATTTCCCTCCAAAAAGTGACTTTAAACTCCTTTTAAGTAATTAAATATAAGTTGTCTTCTAATTTTTACTTTTCGACAACTTAACATTTAATTGTTTAATTTTGAATTATTTTCTGCACAACTACAAATGTTGCGGAAACTATTTAAATAATTGAATATGAGCATCATAATTCCCAAAGGCAGGTCGGCCATTTTGAATGAAAAATGCTAATTCGGCCTATTTGAAGACAAGTCGGCCTTATGAGGAAAAGCAAATAAAATTTAAATTATTGGGCGCCAATTTTCATTAGAAGGTTGGCCTAATTTAGAGATTCAATGCAAGAAAAGAAGGAAGTCGGCCAGCATGGGAAAAAGGAAGAATGCAAGTATATATACAAGTTCATTTTGGCAATTGAAGGCATCTTTTGGCTTGTTAACTTATGCATTTGGTGTGCAATTTTATTGCAACTAATTTCAAGGATGAAAATCCTTGTGAATAAGAGGTGTATTGGACGAAAACCCAACTACATCTTGGAGGTGGATTCATACGGAGTTCACACTTGTGCTTCATTGGAGTCTTTGAAGATTGATTAAGTATTCATGAGTCATCTTTCATAGCAGATTTGTTGAAGGCTTTATTGAAGATCTTTGTGAAGTTTGAGGACATATCTCATAGTAGATATCAATGCCATTATTGAAGTTTTGTTGAAGACATTGAGATCATCTAGGAGAGCCGTTTGATTGCATGCTGGAGCGCTACCTTTGAAGATTGGATTCCATGTTGTGAGTGCCGATTTTCATGCCAGAACTAATACCTACAGCAGCGAATTCATTTTCAGCTTTGGCATAGACTCATACCCTAGCCGTCGCCATTCTTGGAGTGCCAAATTCATTGTGCTAGTGCCCTGGACTTTTAGAGGAGGTCACCATTGTTTTGGGACTGCATTTGATCAATTGGTATCATATTCATCATCACCTTGAAGACTGATCAGATCTAGAGAGGTTCGCTCACCTTGCATTGGCATTTTGTCAACAAACTTGGTATGTTCTAGTTTGATATTCAGATCTGAGATTGTATCAGCAATTATACATGTTTGTGTGGCCATGTTTGAGGCACGAATTTGATGTAATCCCCTTTTCAAATAATCAGTTTGGAGTAGCAGACTTGCAGTTCAATTTGTGAATGATTTGATTGTGTATTTCATGGTGAAATTCATGCATGATAGAACTACATTGTATATCTTCCTTTTGCCATCATTTTCTATGTTCTAAATATGTTTTATGTGGTGAAATTCATTTGGAAAAGTGCAGACATAAAAATCAGAATTCAGTTCTAGGGTTTGGAAAGATAAAAATCAGAATTCTTAGGGCAGAAATTGAATCAAAGGTGCAGAAAATTAAATCAGAAATTAGGGTTTCAGAAGAATTCACAAGTGCAGAAAATTAGGGCAGAGTTTGAAAGACAAAATTCAGAAATTTTGGCAAAACCCTAGTTCGGCACATGTTAGTGGACATCTTAATTTACAAGGTTTTCCCTTTACATACTTGTTAGAGACCCCTCGTCTTTTTCCCATTAGGGGGAGCTTAATAAAATTGTCAAAGAGGAAACATATTTAAAATATATCGTCTTTACGATCTCTCTTGTAGCGCCTCAACCCCAAGAGAGGTTTGTATGCAAAGGCTTTCTTGTGAATTGTTGATGGCACCATCATCTATTCTTATTATCTTTGGCATCGTTGGCCATAGGACCTTAAGATTGTAATGCCCATAAAAACTAAAGGTAAAACCCACTAAAAACTCAACTAACAATTTTTTTTTTTGTGTGTGTGTGTGTTTGTGCACATGTAGTGATGAAGAGGTTGTGCAACAAGCAATCAGTGTTGTTGCCAAGGGCAAGCAACACCTACTACTGCCAATATAGGGTAATAGTTTCAAGCGTTGATGAGTAGAAGGAAAAGATGAGATGACAATGTGTTGCGAATTTGAATGTGATGGAACGAAAGGACTAATTGATAGAAAGGGATTACGGGTGGCACACATCCCCATGTGACACATTCGACTCGTGAAGGTAGGATGGTTTGTTGAGACACCCGGGTGACACAATTCAGTTGGGCCAAGACTGGTTTAAGTCTAGACATTAGAGCAATGGGCCCTAGTGGTCTAAAGGGGGTTCATACAAGATCCACTTTATAAAATGACTTAATACAGTGCCCATAACTTTAAGTTGTGTCCCTAGGGAGGTGTCCCCCTCCCAAGGGTTAGGACCCTCATTGACTAGTTAGACAATAAGAGTGATTAGCATCCTAATTGAGATTTATCCCCAATGGAGGATTAGAGATAAATCCTCACCCTAGGATATAGGGCATCCACTAGAAACCCTAAGGATTTCTTAGCATTTTAATTTTAATTACAGCCACTTATCATGTCAAGAACAACAAAATCAATATGCCAAAATACATGCCATTGCCATAGGTGAAATACACAATGAAATACACATAAATTCAACTCCAAAATGCTGCCAAAATGCTATGAAACCCAAACCAGAATGCTGCTGTCATAAATCAGAATTTGTAATGTCTTCAAATACATCAAATGCAAAAGGAAAACATGCCAAACAAAGCCCAGCTGTCATATGCTATAAACCCTAGGGTGTATACATACCAATCATATGCAAATACAACCTCCGAATGATGAAATTGACCCTCCAATGTGTGGCGCTCAGATCTAGGGTTCCAAACCCTAATGCAATGCAACTCCAACTCTCCAATGGCTGATCCAAAATGGGCGCTCAGGTCTGCAACAAATCGCTGCTCCAAAATGTTGTCAAAATATGCCAAAGGATGCAATGAAATCACCAGAACGTCCTCCACAAGTGGGCGCTCCAATGTAATGATGAAACCCTAGCAAAAATTCATCAAAACACCAACCAACAATGCCGGAGGATGACCAATCTGCTGCTGCACCAAATCTGATTGCTCCTTTCAAACCCTAGCAGCCAAAAGATGTCACAAAATGCCTCAAAAATAAGGTCACTCCACTCCTAGGTGGCGCTCAAACCCTAGGTGAAAACCCTAGGCCAAGATACCTCCAAAACTCGCCAAAAATCCTTCTTCAAAATCTGATCTGCAAATCTAATATGAAAAATCTGCGCTTCGCCAATGAACAACAATGAAGTACAAACTGATCCCTGTCACGGAATCACCACATGATGAGCTAGGTTTTCTTCCAACTCACCGTGAACAACAAGGGTTTTCGTCCTTGGTTCAATGCTCAACTTTCATTGCAGCCAAAGAGAGAAAGCAAAATGATATAATGTTCTAGATGCCAAATGCCTTCCTAGCAACTCTTCTTTATACCCAGGTCAAATCTCTCCCATAGTCGACCTTGAAAAGACAATTTTCAAATCTTTTTCCCTCCAATGCGGCCGACCATCTCAAATCGCCTTGCGCGCCTAAAATCAAATTAAAGATTTGATTTTAAAAATAATATTTTATCCTCTAATTGGAGCGCACCATCTCTAGGAATAAGATATTATTATTTTATTTATTTTTGCCTCCTTGAGCGCTCAAAATTAAATAATAAAATATTATCCTTTTGTTTATTTTTTTCTAGCCGACTTATCCTCCTCCTTGGGCACTCAACAAACAATAAAATATTGTTATTTTTTTGGCCGACTTAGAAACCTCAAATGGGTCGTTCCACCTCAAGCAAAATTAATTAAATAATTTTGACCTTTCAACAAATATTACAAAAATATATTAAGTCATCTCCTAAGTCGCCAAGTCTATGAAAAAATCATTGAGCCATGAAAAATACAATATTCCAAATCTCTATGCCAGACCACTTTCCAAAAATCTATGACCTTCAAAACCCATAGCTCAACCAAAACATTCCCTTTCCAAGTGAATTAGCCTACAGGAATGATGAATAGGCTAACTCAATCCATGCTAGGTGATCATGCTAGAAATGGGGACATTACAGTCCTGCCTTCCCAGGATTGCTTGTCCTCAAGTAATCGCAAGTTTGGATGCTGCAGTATCTGCTCTCCTTCCCACGTTGCATCCTCCACTGGCAAAACTCTCCATCTCACCAAGAATTCATAGATCACCCTGTTCCTCAAACACCACTCCCTCATCTCCAAGATACTGTCAGGAACCAAAACCAAAGTGCCCTCTTCATCAAGAGGTGGAAGATCTGCAGAAGAGACATGATGTTGTCCAAGTGCCTTCTTGAGACAAGACACATGAAAGACATTATGAATCCTACTACATGCCGGCAACTCAAGCTCATATGCTACCTCTCCAACTCTCCTCAAAATCCTTTATGGACCATAGAACCTGGGCTTCAGTTTTTTTGCACTACTCTTCTTCAACGTTGACTGTCTGTATGGTTGGAGGCGCAAAAAGACCAAATCACCAACCTCAAAAGTCCTCTCTACTCTGTGTCTATCCACATACATCTTCTGCTGATTTTGAGCCTACTGAATATTATCCTAAGTGCCTTAAGAATATCCTGACTATCCTGCATCAATTCCTTAGCTCTGGGAGCTCAACAATCATCAAAAGCCAAATCTACAAATGATAGAGCATCATAACCATACAAGGCCTTGAAAGGTGACATGCCAATCGACATGTGATAGGTGGTATTATAGCAATACTCGCCCAAATGCAACCACCTAATCCAAGCACGCTGCTGTCCCGCAACATAGTTGCGAAGATATCCTTCAACCCACTTATTAACAATCTCTATCTGCTCATTTGTTTGTGGGTGGTAGTTAGTGCTCGGTGGCAACTCAGTACCAGCCAATTGGAATAGCTCCTGCCAAAACACATTGAGAAATTTGTTGTCCTGATCAGTGACAATGGTCTTAGGGAGTCCATGCAACCTAAACACCTCTCTGAAGAATAACTCTACAACCTGAAGTGCTGAATAATCTAATGGAATCACAAAGAAATGTGCATACGTGGTCAACCTATCGACCACAACAACTATGCAATCCATGCCTTGGACTCTTGGTAGATCAGTGATAAAATCCATCGAAATACTCTCCCATCTCTGCTCTGGAATAGGTAATGGTTGAAGCAAATCCGCTGGGAAAGTATGCTCTAATTGTTTTGTTGACAAGTCATACACTCTCTAACATGCTGCAAGAGCAGCAAGACATCATCCTTGAGGCCCTTCCACGAGAATCTCTCTCACCTGCCTGTAGGTCTTGAAGAACCTGGATGCCCTACTAGAGAAGTGTCATGAATGGCCCTCAAAATCTTCTCCTTCAACTTTGACTCAGGTACCAAGTAGATCCTATTCTTATAGTAGATCACATCATCAATCACCTTATACATGTCATCTTGAATCTTGCCATCAAAATTGCTCTAATGCCCTCTCCTAATGCATCACATTCCAACACAAAGGGCTGCGTGAAATTTGGTAATGCCAACACTGGACAAGAACTCATCACCTGCTTGAACTTGTCAAAAGTAGCCTAAGCCTCATCTGACCATCAGAATGCTTCCTTCTTAGTGAGATCTATGAAAGGTGCTGCCAACTATGAAAACCCTTTAACAAATCTCTTGTAGTAGCAACATAGCCCAAGGAACCCCCTCAAATCCGAAATGTTCCTCGGTGGTGGCCAATCCATAATAGCCTATATCTTTTCTTGGTGAACTCTGACTCCATCAACTCCAATCACTTGTCCCAAGTGGAGGATCTTGGTCATACCAAACTCACATTTGGATGCCTTAGCATACAATGACTGCTCCTCTATAATACTCAACACCTCATCAATATGTTGAAGATGTTCCTCCCATTTCTTACTGTATATCAAAATGTTATCAAAGAACACTAATACAAACTTACGCAACTGCTTACGAAAGATGTGATTCATGCATGACTGAAATGTAGCAGGAGCATTAGTAAGACCAAATGGCATAACCAAGAACTCATAGTGTCCATAATGACATCTGAAAGCTGTTTTCTGAATATCCTCCTCACGAACAGGAATCTGATGATACCCTGAACGAAGATCAATCTTCGAGAAATACACTGCCCCATGTAACTCATCGATCTTGGGAATGGGATACCTGTTCTTAATTGTCTTCTTGTTCAAGGCTCTGTAATCAATGCACATCCTCATGGTACCATCCTTCTTCACCAAAACAACTGAAGAAGCAAAAGGACTGGAACTGGGTCGAATGTGACCCATGTCAAGCAACTACTTAATCGTCTTCTCAATCTCCTCCTTGAAATGCCGTGGATGACGATAAGGTGTAGTAATGACGAGCTTGGAGCCCTCCAACTCAATGACATGCTCAAACCCATGATTTGGTGGTCTACCAGGAAGAATTTCTCCAAACACCATACTGTGCTTATCAAGCACTGATTGGATATCTACACGATACTCCTATTTGCTGGAAGAAGATTTGGAAGATATAAAACACTGGGCTGCTCAAGCAACATTGTAGAGGAAAACTAATGCGTTGTAGACTTAAACAAAACTCAGGGGTAAATCTATCTGAACAGTCCACTCTATCATTGCATTCCTACAAACCCTAGCAAAAATGCACCAAAACACCAACCAACAATGCCAGAGGATGACCAATCTGCTGCTGCACCAAATCTGATTGCTCCTTTCAAACTCTAGCAGCCAAAAGATGTCACAAAATGCCTCAAAAATGAGGTCACTCCACTCCTAGAAGGTGGCGCTCAAACCCTAGGTGAAAACCCTAGGCCAAGATACCTCCAAAGCTCGCCAAAAACCCTTCTTCAAAATCTGATATGCAAAATCTGCTCCTCTTCGCCAATGAACAACAATGAAGTACAAATTGATCCCCGTCACGGAATCACCACATGATGAGCTAGGTTTTTGTCCAACTCACCGTGAACAACAAGGGTTTTCGTCCTTGGTTCAATGCTCCACTTTCATTGCAGCCAAAGAGAGATAAACTCAAAGCAAAATGATATAATGTTCTAGATGCCAAATGCCTTCCAAGCAACTCTTCTTTATACCCAGGTCAAATCTCTCCCATAGCCGACCTTGAAAAGACAATTTTTAAATCTTTTTCCCTCCAATGAGGCCGACCATCTCAAATCACCTTGCGCGCCTAAAATCAAATTAAAGATTTGATTTTAAAAATAATATTTTATCCTCTAATTGGAGCGCAACATCTCTAGGATTAAGATATTATTATTTTATTTATTTTGGCCTCCTTGAGCGCTCAAAATTAAATAATAAAATATTATCATTTTGTTTATTTTTTCTGGCTGACTTATCCTCCTTGGGTGCTCAACAAACAATAAAATATTATTATTTTTTTGGCCGACTTAGAAACCTCAAATGGGTTGTTCCACCTCAAGCAAAATTAATTAAATAATTTTGACCCTTAAACAAATATTACAAAAATATATTAAGTCATCTCCCAAGTCGCCGAGTCTAGGAAAAAATCATTGAGCCATGAAAATACAATATTCCAAATCTCTTTACTAGACCACTTTCCAAAAATCTATGACCTTCAAAACCCATAGCTCAACTAGAACATTCCCTTTCCAAGTGAATTAGCCTACGGGAATGATGAATGGGCTAACTCAATCCATGCTAGGTGATCATGCCAGAAATGGGGACATAACATCTTCCAAGTCCCAGCTGCATCATCCTTTGTGGGAAATACTGTCCCAGCTGCTGGTCGCAGCCCTCATAAGGAGATTTCAGCACCGTACAATAAGCAAATAAAGGAAATCATTGTATATCTTTCCTATATAATCATCAATATTATCAGTTGGAGGTTGGCATTCAACTCAGCTATCTAAAGGTTAGATATTTAATTATTACAAGCTCTGTATATGCATAAAATAATGTCATAACAGTAATTGTTTATAACAGCATGCTGAGTTATTGATGTTGATCGATCTATTATGATTCCTTCGTTGTGATGTTGAATGTAAAGACTCCATTTTCATATTTTTATGTGATGGACATTTTGTCAAATATTTGTTGAAATACACAAAAATTAGTTGGCATATTACACACTACTAGAAGTTGAATCTCGTTAGCCAATTATGAGTGACTTGCCATTTGTTGTTAGTGTTTTTATTCATTCATAGGCACATTTAGACTCTGCAACTTTACTTTGGCTCTAATAGTGACTTTCTTCTCCAATGGCCATTCTATAGCCAGATTTATTTTATGACAATCAGAGTAAACATTCTTAAGGCTTTCCACATTAGTTTAGTGAAAGCAATTCTCCTTTGTGGCCAATTTTATTTTTCAGTGGGACCTTTGACCATAACAAGCAAATCGCCCACCCTACTTGGAAGTGCATATTAATGGTATATGTTTCCTCCATTCAAACAAAATGGTGTGCATTATCTAATCTGGTAAACATTTATGCTACTTAATAAACTGTGCATCTTTGCATATTGTGATGAAAATACCTTCTAAAAGGAGTAGATGAAATCCAAACTGGCAAGTGGAATATTTAGAAAGCTGAGGAAGTTTCTATGAGAGACTTAGAAAGAAAGAAAGAAAGAAAGAAATTATATTAAAGTCTATAAATGATAAGCATAGGCTGTAACATACACCCCACTGTATATGTTTTGCACTGACTGATTTTTTATGTTTTGCTGGTTTGCAGTTTAAGTTTTCATTGCATGTGTTTGCATATGTAGTTTTTTCAACAATATCACAGAAAATGCAACGTATATGGAAAACCCAGAAAAGTAGAATAGATATGAACAAACTAACACCAACCCAGATTATATTTAGCCAAAATATGAATTATATACCCAGATGGAGATTTACAACTTCGTCCGGATGCTGTCGCTGGACCAGCAATATGACACCATAGGAAGGCTCACCACTCGACAATATGGAGATGCTGGGTATTACAATTGATATCAACAATAAATATACCTCTGGACGCCTTGTTTTGAAGAGTTAAATAACACAGAAACCAAGGAGAACTTGCAACACCTAATGCCCACGTCCAGCTATGAAGGTACGACCTCTATGGCTATGTATATCAGCACTGAATGCCCAAAATACAGTCTGAAATTACTCGTCTTCATCAGCAATTCCTTGTTCCTCCTAGACGACCAACTTTAGAAGAAAATACCTCCACAAAACACTCCAACCAAAGCACTCTAGGTAGTACGGCCTCTAGTAGATGTACGGCCAGCTATGAGGAAATGTACGGCCAGCAGCAATAAGGTTTTCAGTCACCAAAATAACACCAAGAACTATCAAATCCGCATCCCAAAGGCTGTTCTAACATCTGCAGTCCACATCTCCATGAAATATGATCATTCAACTCCAAACTAAATTCCAAAACTCTGTCAATGAAGCACAAATGGAACCTCTGGTTGAAGCTCCCCGAATCCCCTCCTAATGCACTCTTTCATACACAAGGAAAGGCGAATCTGCAAAGGTTTTCGTCTCTGCAATTCGTTCCACAAAGCCAAGCACCAAAACCCTATGCACAGGCAACTCAAAAACAAGAGCAATATTCATAAAACCAAGCATGTGAAATGAAGTCACTTTTGAGTCTTTTATTTGTCTTCCTTCTCCAACGCCCAAGAGAGTATTTTAATTTATTTTTATTTAAAAAACATCACCTTGTATCACCATGAGGGCGTCCATCCTTAGGAAGGTCACTTTAAGTCATAACTTAAATAAAGTGACTTTATAACCTTACTTTATATTATGTCGGTCTCATAAATAAATATGAATTAAATCTTTAATTTAATTCATTTCGCACCACATGAAGTTTTCTAGCCGTGTCGAGACCTCGAATTCTCATGCCCTGTCCAGATACTGCTAAAAATAGAAACCCTGGCTCCCAACTTACTAAAAATAGTAAGTCACTGAGATGACTTCCTATACACATCCACTAGCCTACGAAAGTCAATTATAGGCTAATCTTGATCCTCTAGAGTGAGCTAAGTGGGGGACATTACATAGGCCAATGAGACTCAAAAAGTACAAGTTACAATTGCCAATTAGGAATGCTGAAAGAACATTAACAACTAACAATAAAAAAATGTAAAATCAAAACTAGAAAGAAAAAAGATGTAGGCATAATAAGAGGGGAAAACCCAAGAGAAATCAGTATATTCAAATCCATTTATTACAAAACAATCTTGTGAACTAAAAGTACCATGCTAATAGTGTATGGGATGTGGTCAAGTGGCTAAGGCCACTTGGTTATCATGATGGAGATCGAGGTTCTAACCTCCCCGAAGACATGCTATCTATGAATTGCATGTATTCCGTTGTTCTACCCAGTTCATAGCTCCGGTAAAAAACGTTTACCCATGTTGAATAAAAAAAAAGTACCATGCTAATAAGAGAGCCTTTAGTAGAGCCAATGGGAAACAAGGCTCTGGACTGCATTTGACTTGAGACCACAGAAGGGCCAACATCCTTGTTGATCATTACAAACTAATACAAAGTCTGATGATGTCCTCAAAGCCCACTGAAAAAATGTTTGAGATAATCTATGAAGTTAAAATCCTAAGAGTAATTCAGGCACATGAACCCTTGGTATAAGAACTCTCCGTCAGTCATTGCAGAAATGAATTACAGGTTCTCTTTGTTGCTGAGAAACCATCATCATAATTATTTCACACATATTAGAATTCCCAACAAAGAGACGTCTTGTTTGAGTAGATTTTTTGGCTAACAAGTAACAAAACTCAAAATTGCTTTTGCAGGTTCCATATTTCCTGAAACTGTGTGAATTATCTAGATTCATATGAGAACATTTTGAATACTCAATGGCACTAACCTAAAAAAATGATATATGAGTATGTGATATAGGTTTTGATGTATATTATTGCGCTTGAGCATTGTATACTTTTTGTATTGCATGCCTCTTAATTAGCAAACTCAGGAAATGCTGCTTCTATGTTTGTGAAAGGTGTTTTCTGTCCATTCAATATACCTGAATCATTCTGCTTGGGGTAAGGCATAACATCCACCTTGAAATGAAGAATTGTTTGTCCTTTTAGTCACAGCTTAAAAATTGGATGTGTGAGTGCGCATCATGTGGGAATGGGATAGATCAAGATTGTCAATCAGTTTGTGGATTATCTCTTAATTACATCGTGACCATCTCTTACAGTCTTGATAAATAATTACTCTCTTTTTCTTATTGATCGAAACACCTTTCTAATTGACAATATATGATTCCCAGGTTTTACTTGATTGTGGAGCTGTGCAAGCAGATGCTTTGACTGTTGACCGGCTTGCTTCTTTAGAGAAGGTTTTATTCTTTGCCTGCCTTGTATGTCTATTCTAAGGTTATATGTTTTTGAAATAATAATAATAGCAATTTATATCCTACAATGTTGATAATGATCTAGTGGGCACCAAGCATGAAGACCCACCTGATGATACCCCCTAAGGATTGTTTTGTTATTTTCTAATCTCTATTACAGCTTGTATTTCATGAGTTTGATCATTGCAGTATTAAGTGAATGCATGAAACATGGTAATTGAGTTCTCAAAGTACTGAAATATTTCTTGTTATAAGTTCACCTTATTGATATATGAACTCCCTTGTTTGAGATTGGACATGTTTGCCTTGTTATTATCGAGTTTGACTTGAAGAAAATGGTCTATGTCATAGTATAAAAACTCGATGAATAACTCACCAGCTTGTGAGTACTCATGAGGCAAACAGGGTTGGCAAGTTACTCGCTTTGGTGAGAATTGCCAAAAACATGCCAAATGCTCACCAAAAACTTGCAAGTTTGACAGAAAAACTCGTGAGTGTTTTAATGGCTTTTTAGACTAGTTAAAACACTCAAATTCAGTCATTTCTCGTACTGTTTCGTTTGAGCTTTTGACCTTTCAACATATTTGAGCAGATTGCATTTGTTTCTAGGTGATGTGTGATTTTGAGTGAGCATTGATCGATTTTAGCGAATTTATCAGCTGCATTTGACAGGGATTAACACTTTTTTTGTTTTATTTTTTTGTATTTATTCTAGTTTCTAGGGGATATGTTTTTAAATTTTATTTCGGGTTTTCAGTTATTTCTTTCAGCTGCTTGGGTTTTTATTCAAAATTTTCTCTTTTTTTGCTAGGGTTTCATTTTATTTTTTGAAAGAAAAATAGCATCCACAAGCAACAAAGGTGATGGCAAGCCTAAAGACACTACTTGGAAACACATCACAACAAGTATAGAGCCAAGAATGGTGATATGCAACTATTGTGGGTTGTGTATGAGAGGAGACATCAATTGCCTCAAATTTCACCTTGCACGGATTAGTGGCTGAGATGTTGTGATATGTAATGCAATAGACGAAGAGGTTGAGTGAGAGATTAAGGCTAAGTTGCCGGTTCTGGTACATCGGTACAACGATATTTTTTCTTTCATTTGGGTACGGTTGGGTACGGCTGTACTATATATATATTTATATATACAAAAAAAATTAAAAAAGTATATAGAATTGAAAATATATTTGATATATCAATTATATATTAATATAATATAATATAATATAATATGATATAATATATAAATTTATAATATATTATATTATATATTATATAATATATATTATATTATCTATAATATATTATACAATATAATATAATATATAATAAATAATACAATATAATATAATAATATAATATAATATATTTTTTTTCTCCATAAATTGTGAGGATATTTAGGCTGGCCCACTCCAGCGAAGGTCAAAGAGGGACCTCCTCCCCATCCACATATTCAACATATTCCACTTAGATTTACTTATTCAACATAGAAGCCACAATGGAAGTCCAAGAGCCACAACTTGGAGTTCCAACTATAGGTGTTACTTGGGGGGTTCGAACTTGGATCTCCATCTTGAGAACTTTATGGCCTTGCCATTTAAACACAACCCCTTTTCACAATATAATATAATAAATATTATATCATATATAGTAGATTATAATATAGTATATAATATATAATATATAAATTTATAAGGCAGAAAAGAAATTATAAATTATATAACATAATATAAAAATTATAGAAAGAAAATTTATAAAAAAAAATTTCGAACGCCCCTGGGAGCGCTAAGGAGCGCCTGGGAATGGCCAAGGCAGGACCCTGCTTGCTTCGGTCGTTGCTCCCATCATCGTTCTGGGACCCGCTCTCGGCCGGTGCGGGATCGGACCCTTGGACCTAGGAACCCGACAACAGAGGATTAAGGCTTTCCTTTTGTCTTATGAGCAAAAGAAAATAGAGAAAAAAAGGATAGTTGAGATGTTGATAGCTGTCATGAGTTATATAGGGTTAGAGGCAGATTTAAGTGGCTCTTCATCTTGCATTGGCCCATGAATATGGAGATCTCATACTACATGTAGTCGTAGTTCATAATCATAGACATATGGTTTTCCCATTGCTTGTAACACTTCTAGTATGTAACCTTCATTGGAAGGTATTCCATAGAATCAGGAAAAACATCATTAGGCCAAGTTGACATGTGCCAATTTGGTACTACAACAACATACTGCTTAATGTTGCAAGGAGCCCTTATTGGGGAGGTGGGGGTTGGTTGCTGCATTGATCATAGAAGGAAAGGAGTTCAAGGTACCAAGCCCTTATGAGTTGAGTGGGCCATTGCTAGAGGAATGTTGTCAAAAACACATACATTCTAGTTCAAGAACAAAAGGAGGTTTGGCAAAAGAAGGGTTGTACTCCTTTATTTGACAAGAGGATGGATGGTAGAAACCACACTGTAATCAACTTTGTTGGGGCTTTAGGCGGATAGTTGGTGTTCTTGATGTTAGTTGATACCTCCAATGAAGTAAAAATGTTGGGACCTCATGCAACATATTGGATGAGATGGTGAAGAATGTTGTGCAGGTTGTGATAGACAATGTAGTTGTATATGTGGCAGCTAGTATAATTCTTTAGGTGAGGCACCGTGCTCTCTTGGACCTCTTGTGCTGCCCATCGCATTTACCTTCTCCTTGAAGATATAAGTAAACTTGGATGGGTAAAAACCATGGTGGAAGATGCAAGGAATGTTACAAAATACATTTACAACCACACATGGGTCTTAAATCTTATGAGAAAACACACACCAATAGAAATGAGCTTGTGCGGTTGTGAGCCACATGGTTTGCCACCAATTTCATCACATGTATTGCAGCTTCATTGCCATCTCTTAAGTGAATGTTTGTGAGCGGCAAGGGTTTGGATATACTTTATTCAAAGAAGACCAAAGAGGAGAGGGTTGCGAAGACCATTTTTTTTTTATGATTTAGATGCCTAACACATGGATGAGATCAGAGTAAGATTAGATTAAAAAATATATGGTTTTTATTGTTTATTTTTCTGATTTTACAATTGCTGATATATTAGTTTTCTGATTTTTTTTTTTTTTTTTTGATTTTGTGTAATTTTCTGATTTTAATTTTATTCTCTCTTGTTTTAGGTGTTAGAACTATTGGTTAGGGTTCTATGGTTGGTGGGTGGGGACAAAACCCCTATGGATTATCTGTATGAGGTCATGGATAAGGCCATCCAACATTTTTATGGGTCAAACAGAAATAAATATGAGCCCATTTGGCACATTATTGATCAAAGGTTGAACAAACAACTCCACCAATGCATTCATGCTGTTACCTATTACTTGAACCCAATTTTTTTTCTTCTCCAGATCATTTGTCATAGATGTGGAGGTTATTAATGGCTTCAACACATGTATGGAGAGGATGGTCTATAAGAGACCTTACTACAAATAACTGAAATATACTATCAAATGTTTGATAAGATAACTTCCACAAATCAATGAAAAACATCAACACAATTCACAATATATGAAAGCCATCAAACTCCTTGCATTCTTATTGATTGAAAATGGAATTACATCACAAAACACACTGCTGTCATGAAATTACAGTCACTGTATCAGTCATATCAGATCTGATATCATCATGAAAATGTGAGCCAAATGTCTTTTACAACATCAATATCATATACAAACAATAGACAATGTTCCTCAAGTCTGAAATTGATCACTACAGCCCTGGAAATACAAATATAATTGACTGATGTAAATGAACAGCAGGCTGTTATGACTGCGGTAGGTGTCTATTTCGCCAAGCCAATGCAAAATCTCTTCAAATGCCACAAAAACACTTTCCCAAGCCAAGCGATGGGAGTATAGATTATCTTTATGCACCTTGCAACTCCTTGTGACCTTGTCCAATATACTCAAAAAGCCCTGAAACAATATAAATATCTCGCTGTCATGAGAAATCAGACCTTGCAAAATGTATAAATCTCACTCCAATGATACCATAGGCCCATAATAACTACCTTGATAGTGTTTCCAATGGATCAAGGGCTTCAATATGATATCAAATACACTCCAATAGCTCTCCTAAACCTGCAAATTTAAGCTCAATTGTGAATATCTGCATAATATCACCTCACATAATATATGGGGCCATCACCATACAAATACAAGGGGTCATCACTTTGCAAAATGACATGAAAATCGGAATTCTCAATCAAAACAAAAGGAATAAGAAACATACCAATGCATCAATAGTTCCCAATTGAAGTCCAAGAGCTCTATTTATCCTCTCCAGGGATAGGCTGTAAGATACCCAACTAGTTCTACTAAAATTTTTCCTTAAGCAATTTTACTTGCTATCAACTCATCAACTACTCAACAACTTAAAGATATACATCAAAGATAATTACTTGAATGAATCAACCTTAAAGATGGGTACTTGTCTTATTACTTGATTCAATCATCTTGCAATGTCTTATTACATGGATAATGCTTTCAATAGCATGAAGTTACAACCTTATTCAAATGGAATTACAAAAGGAGGCCTTAAAGCCTTGATGTCTACAATAACTTCTACACTTGATCAACTCAATCAAACTCAATGATGTTAACTGAATGTCAACACCTCACATTACAACAAGGGAGCATCACCTTGTCAGTTGAGGGAGCATCACCCCAACACTTGAAACTCGCAGGTCTCAAGAATACAAGCTACAAGCTTTGCAGAGAGAAATTTGCCAAAAGATTAGATATCAAATTAATGAGAGAGCTCCTCCTTTTATAGGCCTTCCAAAGGCAATGAAGGCATGTTTTTCAATGCACAAAGAGGAACCAAGGCACGTTTCCCAAGAAGCATATCCAAGGGAATATTCCATCTGATGACTCATTCTGAGTTGGCAAGCTTATCCAGAGACCTTGACACGGATCCCGAAGACATTCTGTCGACCAATGAGAGCTCAAGTAGTTACAACTACCTTATCTTCTGACTAAGCGCCAAATGGTTGACCTAGGCGCCCAACTGAGGTAGCAGAGTCATGAACAGGCGCCTTTCCAGGCTAGGCGCATTTTGGAGGTGAGAAAATAGGTAGGAGTGCGCCTTGCATGTAAGATGACTTTCCTTGATGATTCTTCAAGTCTTGATGTTCTGGAAGGTGGAATGCTTCAACTGGGAGTGAGTGCCTAACTTGGAAAGAGCTT
The DNA here is from genome assembly GCA_027924645.1 of Cunninghamia lanceolata. Lineage (NCBI taxonomy): Eukaryota > Viridiplantae > Streptophyta > Pinopsida > Cupressales > Cupressaceae > Cunninghamia > Cunninghamia lanceolata. The sequence goes on along the minus strand of BSBN01000252.1, from coordinate 6,595,528 downwards.
CCACATGTTGTTACCTTGATCTAGAAAGGTGTCTGGACACTTAACTTATCCAATCTCCTTAAGGCGCTCATTGAGATTGATCTAGGCGCCACTTGGGGTTAGGCGCTACCAAAGAAGTGCGCCATATTTTGACTTCAATCCTAGACGCCCAACTAGACTCTAGGCACCAAAATGACGTTGCAAATGCATGGTTTTCAAGACCAAGTGCCAACTTGAGATGATATTGCGCCTTGCTAGGGTTAGGCGCCAAATTGAGGTTTGCAAAGATGCTAGGCGCCAAATTGAATTCTTTAGAATCTAGGCGCAATATAAACTTCCCAAAACACTTCTTTGCCAAGGTGCATTCTTAGGATTCCAAAGCCATGACCCAGCGCTTATGTTCCAACTTGTCATTTTTACAAGGAAATTTGAAAGCAACTTAATCTTGGATGAATATGACCTTTCCCCTGATGGAGCGCCTTGCATGTAAACTAGTCTTGAAGACTTGCATTAACCTTAGGCGCACTTTTGAGGGAGTTTCCACCTTAGGCGCCAAAATGGAAATGCTTCATCAAAATGTGCATCTCACATATCTTTCTACTTGACCTTCCTGAGAATGAAGTTCAAAAGTTAAATTGGGATTCTCATGGCCTCATCAAGTTTAGGCACCTAAAAGAGGTCTTCTGAAAACTAGGCGCCAACTGGAGTTAGGGGAGAAGAATATCCACGCCTTACCCTGTTTAGGCGCCCATTTGAAGTGATGGAGAACTAGAAGAGCGCCTTCACTTACTTAACACTCCTCTAGACTTAGATAACAATCTCAATTGAAAGGATGACCTTCTAGTCCAACCTTGAACTTCTGGAGATGCAATAAACCTTTGAATCCACTAGGCGCCATTGCAAGCTGGTTACATCCTGATCTAGCGCCCAAGTATCAATGTGCACAACTTTCACTTTGAAGTGACAAATTGTCTTCAATTCCACAATGAGGCGCTAATCCATAGTCATAGAAACTTACCCTAATGTCTTAGGTAAATTAGGCGCCTTTTAAGGTTTGCAGGAACAGGAATAGGCGCCTAGGCGCTCATTGAGTGTCTGTTGAATGACAAGCCAGCGCCTTGACTCAATAGGTCTCTCCACCTTGTTGTATGCCTACAACACCCTAGGCGCACATTAGGGTCATTTTGGACAGAGGAGGGTGCCCAGTATCTACTTAGCCATATCCTCTGAAAATTTGCAATGTATAAGTCATCTTGAAGATCCAAACACCTTTCTCTTCCAAGGCGCCCTAGTTGAAATGATAGAAGTGCTTCATAGCTTGATGATTCTAGATTAGGCGCTCTTTTGTGAATTTTGATACAGGATTAGCGCCTAGACTCCCAGAGTCAATTTCTTGCTTCCTTGGTTTCCAGACTTAGCCAATTTTCCAAGTTTCTGACTTGTTCCTGCAAAACAATAAAATTAAGTTAGTCAAAAACCAATTCATTCCCTCATCATTTTGAATTAGCCTCCGGGAATGATCAATAGGCTAATCCATTCTTCACTTGATGATCAAGCCGGAAATGGGGACATGACATAGGCTTCCCTCTTCTTTGGCATTTTGGAATGTAGCTTGAGTTCCACCAATGAAGAACAAGAGTCTTGAAACTTTTTAAATGAATTGCTCATACAAACTCAATCATTTAAAATCAATCTTTAATTGTTTTAAATGAAATACATCTTCTTCTCATATGGATCGATATTCTAGCAACCCTCTAACATAGACGGCTGGAAATGCTTGCACACAAACATTTAAAATGTTTATTTTACATTTAAAATCCTCCATATAACTTGGGCGATCCTCCACAATTTGGCGTTAGCATTTAAATTCCTTCAAAGTGCATAATCGATCCATAGCAATTGCTAACAAATATTTAAAATCTTGCCTCTTCATGATTGGCGGTCAACAATGCATCATTTAAAATCTTTAAACAATATTAAAATACCTTTTGCTTAGGCGTTGGCATTGAATTTCCACACAAATGATTTTATTCTTCCTTCATTTCCACGCCCAAAAGGTCTTTTAATTTTTTATATTTTAATATCATTTAACTCTTTATGTCTCTATAATGTCCCCATTTCCTAGTGAGTTAGTCTATACTTGGTTCCCATAGACTAACCAAAGTGGTTAGGGAACTCTGGGAGTTCGTTTGGTCGGTTTCTGACATTTTGGCTGGGACTTACTATTTTTAGTAAGTCGCGAAGTTGGCTATTTTGGGAAACTCTTTATTGGAGATGAAGCGTTTCGTCGAGATTTTTCCAACAGTCTATAACTCATGGGATTCTGTGACCGTTTGGGCTTTCATATTAAAGTCCGTAAGTTATATTTTATTATTACATTTGGACTTTAATTTATTAATGTCGGTGACTTTGGAGAAATAAGGAAAAAATGCAAAAATAAGTCACTAAGGGATTTGGGTGCCCCTTTGAGGAATAAAAAGCAAATTTAAAAATAACATTTCTCTCTCATATGGGTCGACCCACTTGTGGAGTTATAAAAAGGCAAAGAGTGGGAAAAGTTATTCATTCTTGATATTACATTTTATGCTTCTATTTGCTCTGCAAATGAGGGTTTGGGGGATTTCTTCCAGCTAGGGCTTTTGGTGACGGAAACCATCATTGGTAGCAACCTTCCGCAGGTGTGAAAGATCACCCAAGGGGATTTTGGAGCAGCCATACTCAGTGGCTGTATTTGAGCTTCATTTTGATACCACCATTGACGGAGATGGAGATAACAAGATATATCTTGTTGCAGCTGAGGAAGAGTATTAGTGACGGATTGTATTGCAGTTTTGAGAAGGGTTGGGACTGCCATTTCTTCATTGCTGGCCGTACTTTATTTTGCTGGCCGTACTTCTTCATGTGTACGCCGTACCACTTCATATGCTGGCCGTACTTCTTGGAGCAGCAGTTTGGAGTTTATTGGGGCTGTTCTTCCTTGCTTAGTGGTTGTTTTTGACCTAAGGGTCTATGCTGATAGTTGTAGATTGTTTCCTTGCATTTGCTAATACTTTCAATGCAAAACTCCAATGCCATGTTGTTGGTCCGTCAACAACAGAAATATGAAGATGCTTATTTTGACATGGGTATGTGATGGTTATTCATTTTATGCCATTCTATGAACTGGGTCTTCATTATTTAATTCATATCTATTATAGTTTTTCTGGGTTTTCAGTTGTATGCTATATTCCTTGTATTCTGACATACACACTTCAAGAAAACGAAAACCCCCTTCTGCATCTTCTATCTAGTTCTGAAAGATCACAGAAAAAACTAAAAAATATATCATTAAAAAAAGATAAATCAAAAGAACAACAGGTGCAGGTTATTACAGTGGTATCAGAGCTGATGCATCTTGCCAGTCTGTGTTGATCAGTTTATATGAGTGATGAAAGAAGAGTCTACACTAGACCCACTCTGCATTGGCATCCACCAGAGGTCCAGAAGGTGAAACAGTTTCAGATATATTGGGTATGCACAGGAACTCTTCCAGTGGAAGTGATAGCATAACAGGTAGTATGGGGGACAGAGGAGCTGACCAGCCTGAGAGTCCTGGTGCCAAAGCAGAGAGGAAATTCGATATTATGCTCGATATGATGTCTTAGCTCCTTGGGAAGTTTAGCCAAGGGATTCTAGTAGTTCACACCAATACCACACCCGGAGGTGAGATCAGTGGCTCCAATAAGGGTCACCACAGACATGCAAGATAGGGCAGTGGATATGCAGGACAAGGTGGTGGACATGCGGGACAAGGTAGTGGACACGCAGGTCAGAGTGGTATTAATAACACCGGGGTTACCTCAGGATCGGTTACTAGACCCTTACAACCAACCTTTCCGCGTAGAGAGGAGGCAGTGGTTCAGTAGGAACCAGAGTTTCAACTTCCCATGACGGATGATGTTCAGATACAGCATGCAAAGTACATGACATTGGCTCCTAACATCAGAGAGATGTTGACATTCGACCAGTATATGAATCAGAAGAGACAAAGGGGATTTATGATGGGTCAAGGAGATTACAGAGCTAACAGAGCTAACAGGGACTACTAGCATGCATTGAGCAAAGTCCCTATGGACCGGTTTGACGGAAGTGGCAAGATTTCAGCCAGAGCTTGGGTGCAAAAGCTGGATAACTACCTGACGCTTAAGCCGATGCCGGAGGATGAGGCACTTAACTTTGCCACTATTCATTTAGATGGGTTAGCACATGAGTGGTGGTACCATGGGTTGGTCACCTTGGGCCACAACCTTATCACCACATACGATGAGTTCACTAACAGACTCATCGAGAGGTTCGATAACAAGGACCCAGAGTTGCAGTTCAGAGAGTTGGCGCAGTTGAAGCAGTATGGGTCAGTTGAGGGATATATTTCAGATTTCCAGAGAATCAGTGTGATGGTTCCCAGCATATCGAAGAGGAGACTTGTAGTCCTTTTCATGGAAGGACTAATGGAACCACTTAAGGGTTGGGTTAAGGCATTTGATCCACCTTAACTTCAGGAGACTATCAAGAAGGCACGTAGTATGGAGTTTGCTGTGCCTAGGAAACAGTTTGTTTCCAAACCCTTTCATCCATGAAGAGACAAAATGCCGGTTCAGCAGCGAGACACCTTCCCACAGAGGAAACCAGGGCCTCGATTAGATGATGATGCATTGAATGAATACAGGAGGAAGAGACTATGCTTTAAATGCAAAGAACCATGGGATCCTAACCACAGGTGCCCAATGAAGGGGCAAGGAAAACAATTGGAGTATTATTCTGCTGAGGAGACAGCTTCAGAGCAATCAGGGTAGCAGAGTGATAGGGAGGACAGTGATGTAGAGAATATAGTGGAGATTGTACAGGACGTGCATGATGAGGACATTCTGACAGCACATATCTCTGCTATTCAGAAAGAGGGTTCCTTCAGAATACGGGGAGTATTAGAGGGACAGAGAGTGACCACTTTGCTAGATACAGGTGCCACCCACAACTTCATTGATGAGGGGCTTGTGGCACGAAGGGGACTCAAAACAGAAGAGTTCGAGGGATTCAATGTAATGTCCCCATTTTCGGGTTCTCTTGCAGTTCAGTCAGAGCTGACTTTCTGGGTTGGTGACAGCGTAATTAGAGGAATATTTCGATGTCACCAGGGTGTTTGGGTGATCCAATGGAGATGGTTGACACTTTCTGGAGGGATTTCGGACAACTTGTCCGTACTTACTATTTATAGTAAGTGCTTGCATGTCATTAATCTTTTTGGGTTTTTCTAGGTTTGTTCTCTTTGGTCCCCGGTGGTCACTGCTATTTTTAGTAAGTGGCAGTTTGGCACTGTTTGGGCGACTTGGCAGTCGGTTGTTGGCTTTCATAGACATTGCATTGAGCTCGAAGTTATCAAATGGTTTGTGGATCCAGTTGGCACCCTCTGAGTTGGCTTAATTTGCTTATGGTCGTTACTATTTTTAGTAAGTTCGGGATTGGCACCGGAACAGGATTTTGAGAGGGGTTGGATTCGTCTTGTCAAGACCTTTCCAACGAGCTATAGTTCATTGGTTTCCGACATCATCTTGGCCTTCGTTTTAAAGTCCGTAAATTAAACATTATTATTTAATATTGGACCTTGGTGCTTAGGCTCAACAACTTAATGTTGTTTTAAAAGAGGGGACTTTAAGGGTGATGTTGAGAAAAGAATTAAAGAGAATTATAATGTATTTTCCCTCTCATGTTTTATCCCATATGCAAGAGGATTTTAGAGACTCCCAGTTGGAAAAGTATAAAAGGAAGAAAAGTGCTCTCATTTGGATATACTTGGATTATTATTTTCTTCTCTTTTTGAGATTTCCCTTGCTAGGGTTTTGGAGCTTTGGCTCTAGGGTTTGAGGATTCGAACCAGAGGCTCTTGGAGACGTAAACCTCCATTAGTAATGGTATCCCACAGGTGTGAAAGATCACCCAACGGTGCCATTGAAGGTGGATGTATTCAGCATTCACATATGTGCTGGCAATGGAGTCATTCGAAGTGTTTGCTTGAGCTGATTGAGAGGCCATTTTATATTCTTGTTATTTGCTGATAAGAGAGGACTGAGAAGGCAGATTTCAGTGTGTTTGAGGTGGTTATCTTGCTGCTGTGTACTTTCCCCTTGTTGGCCGTACATTCCAGCTAGGTCGTACCATCTTGGGAGGTGTTTTTGTCAGTTAAACTTTACTCTTGCTCTATACTTGGCGTGAGGGTATTTCTTGTTGGTGCAGCAACAGTGGATGGTGTGTAGGACTGTTTTGTGATTGATTTCTGTTGTTCATGCTTGGCTGGGCCGTACAACCTCACCTGGAGGGTTGTGGGTCTCCTTGTGGACTCATCTTCTTGTTCTGGGCAGTTTGGATATTTCTCATTTGTGGCATTTAAGGCCCTTTGCTCATTGTAAACCCTTGCATACAAAGTCTATCAAAATATTCAGGAGTTTGGAGTGTTTCCAGCCATATCCATTGCTGGTTTGGCAATAGTCAAAAATTGAAGTTTCAAATCTGCAAATGGGTATGTTTTGATAATTGTTTATTGGCCTTCCTGCTATCTGGGTAGTTGATAGTTTCTCTATATCTGTTGTAGTTTTTCTGGGTTTCTATATTATGCTCTGTATTGTATGCTCCGACATCACACATCTGCAGGAAAACATAAAACCCTTTCTGCATCTTCTATCTATCTGAAAGACCACACAAAATAATAATAAAATATCACACATAAAAGATTCATAAAATATACAAACAAGTACGGCACATTACATTCAAAGTCAGAGTTGCAGACGGGTTTGTCATTACTTGCAAACGAAGGATCCCTAATTTAACCATCAGGTTAAATAACTATGAGTTCCAAGACGAATACTATGTGGTCGGTATGGGTGACATGGATGTAGTCCTAGGAATGAAGAGGCTACACATGATAGGTGAATTTTCCCTCAACCTGAGGACCATGGAGATGAAGTTCGAAGTAGATGGTCAGAAACATATTGAGTGGAATGTCCGATGGGGGTTTAAGAGCAGTGTCCATTCGGAGGATGGAGAGGATATTGCGGCATGACTAGGTGTAGTGGGCAACTGAGATTCTTGTGATGCCAGAGGCACCGAAATAGCAAAAGTAGGATTATCTAGTGGAGATTCAGTCAGTACTAACTAAGCACTCCAAAGTGCTTAGTGATATACCTCCAGGTAGACCTCCAGACAGGGGTTTTGAGCATGTTATAGAGATGGAGCAGGGGGCCAAACCAGTTATCACTGTTCCCTACAGACATCCTAAGAGATACAAGGATGAGATTGAGAAGGCTATTCAGGAGCTTCTAAAGATGGGTCACATCAGGCCTAGTAAGAGTCCTTTTGCTTCTTATGTTGTTCTGGTCAAGAAGAAAGATGGCACACTCAGGATGTGTATTGATTACAGGGAACTGAACAAAAAGACTATTAAGAACAGGTACCCCATCCCCAGGATTGATGAGCTTATTGACGAGTTGCATGGTGCATGTTTCTTCTCCAAGATAGACTTGAGGTCAAGGTACCATCAAATTTGGGTACATGAGGAGGATGTGGAGAAGACAGCGTTTAGGTGTCACTATGGGCACTTTGAGTTTTTGGTTTTGCCTTTCAGCTTAACCAATGCACCTGCCACTTTCTAGTCTTGTATGAATAAGGTCTTCAGAGAACAGTTGCAGAAGTTTGTACTCATATTTTTCGATGACATACTCATATTCAGCAGGACTTGGGAGGATCATTTGAGACATTTGGATATTGTGTTGGGTATACTTGAGCAGGAGTCACTATATGCAAAAATGTCTAAATGCGAGTTTGGCATGATGGAGTTGCTGTATTTGGGACACATCATCAGTGCAAAGGGTGTCCGTGTGGATCTAGAGAAGATCCGAGCTATAGTTGACTGGCCACCACCCAAGAATCTCTCTCAGCGCAAGGGGTTCTTTGGCCTTTGTGGATTCTACCGCAGGTTCGTAAAGGGATTTTCTCAGAAAGCAGCCCCACTCACAGATTTGACACGGAAGGGAGCTTTCGTTTGGTTAGATGGTGCTCAGCAGTGTTTCGACAAGTTTAAGGAGGTGATGAGCACTTGTCCAATTTTGGCCATTCCTGATTTTTCGAAGCCGTTTGAGCTTCAGTGTGATGCCTCCGGGGAAGGCATAGGTGCGGTGTTGATGCAGGACAAACACCCTATTGCTTTTGAGAGCCAAAAGTTGAGGGGCCCTGAGAGGAGCTATAGTATCTACGATAAGGAGATGTTAGCCATCATGCATGCATTGGCTAAATTCATACAGTATCTGGTTGGAGGGAAATTCATTGTTAAATTTGATCACAATAGCTTGAAACATTTCCTTAGTTAGGACCTAAATGACCGGCAGCAAAAGTGGGTCAGCAAACTGCAGGCATATGACTTCGACATTGTTTTTGTCAAAGGGAAGAAGAATATAGTTATTGATGCTTTATCTAGGAGACCACACTTGTGTGCCTTAGGAGAGATTGCAAAGGACTGGAGAGATATGATCACTGCAGAATATGCAAAGGATAAGTGGGCCTCTGGGATTCTGGATGGCACTAACCGTGATGACAGGTACACTATTGTAAATGACTTGATCATTTACAAGGGGAGGATATTTTTGGTGCCAGCTTCTGCTATGAAGCAGAAGAGCTTGAGAGCTTTCCATGACTTGCCTATGGCTGGGCATCCAGGATTCTACAAGACCTACAGGCAGGTTAGAGAGAGGTTTACTTGGAAAGGCCTCAAGTTAGAAGTACAGAAGTATGTGCGGGAGTGTCCAGTATGCCAACAGAACAAACATGAGCACTCCTACCCAGGAGGATTATTGCAGCCCTTACCCATTCCCGAGAGGAAGTGGGGTTGTATATCGATGGACTTCATCACTGGGTTGCCGAAAGCCCAAGGCAGGGACTGCATCTTTGTGGTGGTTGACAGGTTGATAAAGTTTGCCCATTTCTTTGCCATTTCAGTCACTTATACAGCAGCTCAGGTTGCTGATTTATTCTTCAGAGAGGTGTTTCGACTTCACGGATTGCCTAGGAGTATTGTGAGCGACAGGGACAGCAGGTTCCTTAGCAATTTTTGGCAGGAGCTTTTCAGGTTGACAGGGACCGAGCTCACCCCTAGCACGAGTTACCCCAGACTGATGGACAGACGGAGATAGCTAATAAGTGGGTGGAGGGATACCTCATGAATTATATAGCCGGGCAGCAGAAGGCGTGGGTCAAGTGGCTTCACTTGGGAGAGTATTGTTATAATACCACTTACCACATGTCTATCCAGATGACACCATTTATGGCACTTTATGGGTACGAGGCTCCCAGTTTCTTGGATTTATTGTTTGGAGACAGTAGAGTACCAAAGGCTAAAGACCTCTTGCAGGAGAGTCAGGACATCATGAAGTCTTTGAAAGAGAACATTCAGAAGGCGCAAAATCAGTAGAAGCAGTATGCAGACCAACACAGGGTTGAGCGTTCTTTTGAGGTGGGTGATATGGTGTACCTTATGTTGCAGCCATACAAACAATCTACTCTTAAGAGGAGTGGTGCTGAGAAGTTGAAGCCACGGTATTATGGTCCATTTAGGATTTTCAGGAGGGTTGGAGAGGTGGCTTATGAGTTAGAATTGCTGGCAGAGAGCAGAGTTCATAATGTTTTCCATGTGTCACGCCTCAAAAAGGCACTAGGGCACAATCTGATACCTTCTACAGAGTTGCCTCTTTTTGATGAAGAGGGGAAGTTGGTTCTGATACCTAAGGCCATCATTGACACCAGGGAACATACATTGAGGAAGAGAGTCATCAGGGAATATTTGGTGAAGTGGAAGAACCTGCCGGTAGAGGATGCTACATGGGAGAGTGAGCAAATCTTATTGCATCCAGATTTGAGATTGCTTGAGGCAAGCAATCTTGGGGAGGGCGGACTGCAATGTCCCCTTTTCCTAGTGAGTTAGTTTATACTTGGTTTCCGTAGACTAACCAAAGTGGTTAGGGAACTCTGGGAGTTCATTTGGTCGGTTTCTGACATTCTGGCTTGGACTTACTATTTTTAGTAAATCGCGAAGTTGGCTATTTTGGGAAACTCTTTATTGGAGATGAAGCGTTTCGCTGAGATCTTTCCAATGGTCTATAACTCTTGGGATTCTGTGACCGTTTGGGCTTTCATATTAAAGTCCATAAGTTATACTTTATTATTATATTTGGACTTTAATTTATTAATGTCAGTGACTTTGGAGAAATAAGGAAAAAATGCAAAAATAAGTCACTAAGGTATTTGGGTGCCCCTTTGAGGAATAAAAAGCAAATTTAAAAATAACATTTCCCTCTCATATGGGTCGACCCACTTGTGGAGTTATAAAAAGGCAAAGAGTGGGAAAAGTTATTCATTCTTGATATTACATTTTATGCTTCTATTTGCTCTGCAAATGAGGGTTTGGGGGATTTCTTCCAGCCAGGGCTTTTGGTGACGGAAACCACCGTAGGTAGCAATCTTCTGCAGGTGTGAAAGATCACCCAAGGGGATTTTGGAGCAGCCATACTCAGTGGCTGTATTTGAGCTTCATTTTGATAGCACCTTTGACGGAGATGGAGATAACAAGATATATCTTATTGCAGTTTTGTTGCAGCTGAGGACGAGTATTAGTGACAGATTGTATTGCAGTTTTGAGAAGGGTTGGGATTGCCATTTCTTCATTGCTGGCCGTACTTTATTTTGCTGGCCATACTTCTTCATGTGTAGGCCGTACCACTTCATATGCTGGCCGTACTTCTTGGAGCAGCCGTTTGGAGTTTATTGGGGTTGTTCTTTTTTGCTTAGTGGTTGTTTTTGACCTAAGGGTTTATGTTGATAGTTGTAGATTGTTTCCTTGCATTTGCTGATACTTTCAATGCAAAACTCCAATGTCATGTTGCTGGTCCGTCAACAACAAAAATATGAAGATGCTTATTTTGACATGGGTATGTGATGGTTATTCATTTTATGCCATTCTATGAATTGGGTCTTCATTATTTAATTTATATCTATTATAGTTTTTCTGGGTTTTCAGTTGTATGCTATATTCCTTGTATTCTGACATACACACTTCAAGAAAACGAAAACCCCCTTTTGCATCTTCTATCTAGTTCTGAAAGATCACAGAAAAAACTAAAAAATATATCATTTAAAAAAAGATAAATCAAAAGAACAACAGGTGCAGGTTATTACAGTCTCCATGGGTTGGGCGGCCCACCCCAAGCACCTAGCACATTCACTTTTAAACACAACTTATAACTCCCATTTTATAAGTCACTTCATAACATAAAGTAACTTATACTTTTATATAGATATTATAAGTTAAATATTTAATTTAACTTAAATATCAACATTTAAAATATTATTCATTGACCATTTCAAATGTCATGAGACAAGTGCTAGTTGCTACCATCGGCAATGCTAGTTATCTGACTTACTATAAATAGTAAGTCCTAGAAAATGTGTCCAAGACACCCTTGGAAAGGAAAGATGAACTCAACCAATCATCCAATTGTGCCAAAGCTACTGGAAATCCCCCATTGAAGTTCCCTAACGAACAACCATTAGCCTACGGGAACCCTAGAATAGGCTAATTGCTCCTACCTGTCAAATTGGCTAGGAAGGGGACATTACATTTTGGACTGCACTTTTGAGCAGCATTTTCCAAAGACGAAATCCCTTGAGAATATAAGATGAATTAGACAAAAGCCTAGTCCATCTTGGGAAGGTTTCATAATGGAGACCTACTTGCACTTCATTGAAGATCTACAAAGTTTGGAGCAGAAATTGAATATCTTTGGAGCAGCATTTTTAGTCATCATTGGAGCAGAAATTGGATATCTTTGAGCAGCACTTGATCATCATCTTTGAGTGGCAATTGAACATCCCTTGAAGTAGTCTTTTAGAGCAGAGTTATGCACCACTTTCTAGAGGAAGATAACTTGCAATTTGGAGGCGATTGATGGATGTTAGGGTTGATAGTTGACTGAATATTCTAATTTGGAGCAGCAGCAGAAGCAGATCCAGTTCGCACTTGTTGAGGGACATTTCATGGTGCTTGTAATTGCATATGATTAGGGTTTCACCCTGCCTTGGAGTGCCAATGTTGGAGAGGAGTTTGGGAAGTTTGTTGCATCCTTAAGCGTCATTGATATCATCTTTTGAGCAGCAGACCTCGACATCTTGGTGCAGCAGACCTGATGTGTTTTGGAGCAGCATTTAACCATCATCCATTGACAACTTTGGAGCAGCCTTGTTAGGGTTTAATCCCTAAACTTTGTAGCAGATTTGGAGCGCCTCATTGTGAAGGCGAATTTCTTTTTTGGAGCAAATTTGGAGCAGAAAACCCTAGGTGCCATCTCTTGGAGCATCCGCCTATTGATGTGTTTTTTATGCACATGCAAACTCATAATAAAATACCAAGTATTCTATCCTCTCTTGAACAAAGTCTCTCAAAGGCTAAACAAAGTGATCCAATGAGACAATTCCAAGGTTCATGATATGTCAGGTCTTAACTTGCAATGGATAGACTCAGTAGTTGATGTGATTTGCTACTCTACTCTACTCCTATTTTGACAGCATCTACTCCTACTTCTTCCTTCTGTTCTGCAAATGAAAAGAATGAGCTTTATATAGAGCTCAAGAATTACAATGGAGGGCTCAGATTGATTGTGGAATCAATGGCCAAGATTAGGACAACAAGGCAGTTTGTTACAAAAGTTACTATTTTTAGAACATTGAATGTGGATGGATGATGTGGCAAAATGTGATTGGCCTGACGATGTGCACTTGCCACCTTAGCAACTTGCGAACTAGTTTGATCTTCAATGTGTTCACACTGCTTGAAATATTTTCCCAAATTATTGGATTTTTTGAGTAGTCTTCGAATTTTCAAATTTTCACCTTTGGAACTTTGCTCTCGAACTTGCAAATTTGGGATCTTGTCGAATTTCTTGATATCCTCTATGCCTTAGTGTAATTTATAGATTTATGACATTCATGCTCATTTCTCTTCTCATCTTCATGTATTCTCGCAGGATCCTAGCTCCAAATGGTGCAGTAGAAGATGTCTTTGTTCATGACTGCTGAAGTGGATTGTATGATAGATGTTTTCTCTGTCTCTGCCCAGCGCATGAAATGGATGATGACTCCTTATGTACAGTGAAGTGATGTTCCTCCTCCGGACATATGTGCAAATGAAGATCTTGATGTAGGCATCCCTCCGTGTGGCGATGATGCCTTCTTCCTCGAATGCTCTTGATATATGACTTTGGCGTTGAATCTTGATGATCTTGAACGGGTTCTCTTCCATCTTCTTATCTTTCCTTGTGCGAGCTTTTGTTCTTTCTTGGCAAAACTTTCATCGCCTACAAAAAACCCTAAGTTAATATCTTGACTTGATACTTGATAAATGAACAAGATGATGACAATTTCAATAACCTAGTGAATGTGGGATAAATGAAATCATGTAAACTTCTACCTACCTCGCCTTAGAAGAATAAGAAAAATCAAGTTTGTGAGATTTGATAGAATTTGCAAAATTGAAAAATTGACTTGATTAATGGATAACTTGATCTCTCTACCTGAGTTTTTCTGCTCTTATTCGCTGCTAATCTGCTCTTCTTCTGCTTTGAATTGGTTTTGAAATGATTGATTTAAGTGATGAAATGATTGTTGTATATATACCTTTTCTATAACTCCTTCAAGAAGGTCGGCCTGCCTCAAATTGGCCTGATTTTTTTTAAATTTTAAAACTTTTTATAACCTTTTTCTAGGCCGACCTCACTCCCTCAAGCGCAGATTTTGTATATGCATGTATTGAGGCACAGTTTTTGATGTAGTGAGCATAGAAGGTAAAGCGCTGATTTGAATGTCCTATGTATAATATTAAAGCACAGTTTTTGATCACTCATGTATAAAAGCGCAATTTTGAGAGTCTCCTGTATTGAAGGCTATTTGAATATCTTATGAATTGGGCGCTGATTTAGGAGGTATATGCATGATGTTTGAAACTGTAACATGCAAGGTCCTCCCAAAAGTGTGCCTATGAGGATGATAGGCGCAGATTTCATGCCTTCATGTAAGTGCTGAAAACTCATCATGCAAGCATACTCCAAATCAGCGCCAAAATGAGATAGGAGTAAGGAGTTGTCAGAAGATTCAATTTCAACTTTTCATAATGCAAACTCATCTAAGATATGCGCCTTGGAGTATATGTCAAATGCTCATGTATTATGTCAAACTTGCCAATTACAAAGTTATCCTCCAAACGTTTTTGAGCGGGCTTCTTGGGCAGTTGTGTATGAATCAAATTTGTGCAAAGGGCACTCAAAAGTGTGCCTTTGTTGGGCGGCCTTTTTTGCATGAGTATGTATTGGTTGGAGTTTATACGAAGTATGCTAAAATGTGCGCTAAAGTCTAGGCGGCATTTTTGGACTTGTATGTATTAAAATTGAAATGCAGAGCGATCAAAAAAGTGCGCCAAGATCTAGGCGGCCTTTTCATCCTTGTTTGTATAAACCCCATTTATTCAAAGGGCACTCAAAAGTGCACCTCTGTTTGGGTGGACTTTTCTTGCATTCATGTATAGAGTTTGCGATGCAAGGACCCTCTGAAAGTGCGCCAAAGGGAGAAGCCTGATTCCAACGCTTAGTCATTTTTCAGTGTCTGAGATCCGGTATATTTCAAAATATATTTAAGTATATGCATATACTTTAAATATTTTGAAATATACCTTCCAGGATGTTTGAGATAGGTCTCGGATCCATGTGATTTAACATGCAGATTCTAGATTTCTGAGGATCCACCAGATTTCAAACTTAGTCATTTTTTCAGTATTTCAGGATATCAGACTTAGTCCATTTCAGGGCTTCAAACATGCATCATGATTGATTTCAGTGTTCATTTGCACCTTGATGGATGTCTTCCTGGTTTCTCATTTGAATGGAGATTGATCAAGACTCTTCATTATTTGCAAGTTCATGTTCCAGGTGAGACTTTTAGTTCTAAAGCAAAACCTCCTCGGAGACATTGATGTGTTTTTCTTGCACATGCAAACTCGGAATAAAATACTAAGTATTCTATCCTCTCTTGAATAAAGTCTCTCGAATGCTAAACAATGTGATGAATCGAGACAACTCCAAGGTTCCTTATTCATGTTTTTGCTATGGATAGACTCAGTAGTTGATGTGATTTGTTGGTAATCACAAAGGGACTTACGCTGAATATGCTCCTTATTCCACTCTCAATATGTTACTTCCTCCTTATAAAATGGAACTTCTTTAACCAACTATGAAAGAAAATGCAAAAGGCAAGGGTTGAGAAAACTATTCTAAGGACAATGAAGTGATGGATGATGTTTCAATGGACAAACTCCTTGAACCAAGCCTCGCTTCGCCATGAGAGCAACAACTACACGAAGCTAGTGCAATCTTCAAAGGGAAATGAAGGATTTTCAAACTGCAAACATGCATTCAAATACCCACAGCTGGCGCAACTTGAATGAACATTCACAATCGAACAAAAGCACATGAAGGTTTAGACTAACTTTGCACTGTGAATTGCAAGCCACAAGTCACAAAAAGTATGAACATAAAGGAATTCATCAAATATCTCAACATAAATCCATCATATCAGTGAACTTCTAATCTAATTCTACTCTACTTGGAAACATCTCCCCATCACATCCAAGAATATAGAAACCATGTTAACATTCCGCAACCACACAAAATCACCATGAAACAACCAACAATGAGCTTGTATTGATCTTGGAAGTATTTTTACAACAATTTCAATGTCTCTTCAACAACTTTAAGAAGTCTCCTCTACTCTACTCGCTATTCTTCCTACTTCTAATATCCTAATGTATCCCCCTACAAATGAGAGAAGTGAGCTTTATATAGAGCTCAAGAATTACAATGAATGGCCAGGATTGATTTGCAAATCAATGGCCCAGATTGAGACAACAAGGCAGTTTGTTACAACAATTTGCTATTTTTAGACATGAAAGAGAGAACAAAGGCATGTTTCCCAATGTGATAAGTAACATGTCAAAATGTGATTGGCCTGATGATGTGTACATGCCACCTCAGCATTGGGCGAACTAGTTTGATTTTCTCCCTATTCACATTGCTTGGAACAACTTCCCAAATTGTATCATCTTTCATGGAATAGTCTTTGAACTTGGATTTTCACCTTTGGAACTTTGCATCTTTCGAACTTGCAAATTTGGGATTTTGGATTTCTTCTTCTTGTTGTCTTGACATTTTTTAGTTTGAATGTAATTCATGGATTTCTTGATAAACTTGCTCATTTCTCATCTTGTGACGTTCTCATTCTTGTGCAGGATTTTAACTCTGGATGGTGCATGAAGTAGAAGATGTTTTATACGTGAATTCTTGGAGTAGACTTCATGATGGATGTAGATGGCTTATGGAATAGATAACTCTAGAGCTTGAAGATGCAAACGAATTCCTGGAAATGGATTTCTAGACGAATGTTCCTCTCATGATGTTGGATTCTTGAACATGCAAGTGGAATGATCTTTTGGATGCTTGGATGATGGCAAACTTGATGATGCAATATTCTTCCTCCATTCTAGTGATGTCACCTTCTTTGGAGCAATGTAATGTTCCCTCTCTGATGGATGTGAGTGGTTATGAGATTAGCCCATCATGGCGACCCTCGTGGGCTAGTTCAGTGGATAGAGGGTCTTTTTTCTGTCATTCTTTTCCCAGTTCGGGACATTGGACATCATCAGTGCTCAGTTGGTATCATGTTGTGGCTTCTATTCTTGGCTTTGGTCATGTTTGGAGGCACTTACTATTTTTAGAAGGTCGTATGTTGAGTGGTTGCTATTTCAGGCAGGGCACTAGTCGATTGGACTTCCATAGTTATTTGGTGACTTGGTGGATTGTTTTCATGGGGAGTTCATTTTTTTTTAATGGAGTTAATTAATAAGTGTTATATTATAACTTATGTTATAATTACACTTTATATCTAATAAGGGGGCCCATGAGGCCAATACCCTCATTAAGTGTCACTTAAATGAATTTATTTTATATTTGGCACATAAACCAAAGTTTGAGAGGAAATAATAAAAAAAACAAATATAATTGGAATTATGCATTTGAAAAGAAATAAATTGAATTTCCAATGGCTATATATAAGTCCCTTCACAAAAGTTGGCCTCATTATTTTTTGAGCATTTGATATTTGGTGAAATTGGTCTGAGAGCTTGGCGTTGGAGAATTCAAGGGTTTGGGCTTGGAGATTGAGGAATCTTCAGGTTTAATGGCAATCTGAAGTGGTGCAAGATTCACTAAAGTTGCTGGGTTAATCAAGAAGGAATTGATGGAATGAGATTAAAGAATGTTTGATTGGCTGGAATTGAAGATTTTAGAGATTCCATGATTTTTTAAAGGCTGCTACAGTATTCCGTACCGCTGCTACAGTATCCCGTACCGCGGCTACAGTATCTGTACCGCGGCTACAGTGCAAGAAATCGATTTTCAGGAGGGTCTGATATAAAAATTCTAGATCTGAATTATGACAGCATTTTTGGTTTTTCAGGTGTGCATGTGCAACCCTCACAATTGTTAGTACATCTATTATCTAGTTGAGCAATCTCTAGCTTTGGATTGCAAATTTAAATCATAGTTTCTTTTAAATTATTGTTGCAATTTCAATTTCCTGTGCATGTCTTTCAAAACCTAAAAAATACAAAAAAAATAAATATTTCAAACAAAACAAAAAAATCTTTTCCAAGGCACGTTCTTGCAGTAGATCTGTATTTTGGCTTGAGAGGCATCAGGTTTCTTACAGTGGTATCAAAGCGGTTTCCTGCCATCCTGTTGGGAAATCAAAAAATATTTAGTTGCATGTCAGTGTTTTCAGCTGCATGTTGGTATTTAGTACTTGCATGTCTGTTTGGAGACAGCCCATATGCTTGCATGTCACGTTTTGAGGTTGCATGTTAAGTGATCAGCACTTGCATGTCCAGTGAGTAGTTATTTCATGAACAGAAGGGACTATTCGTATACCAAGGGTACAGGTCCTTGGAGACCACCAGTAGTTCCAGAAGGTCAAACAGTATCAGGAATATTGGGTATACATAGATCTAGCTCTGGGAGCAATAGATCTCAGTCCACCAGTGGTAACAGTCATACAGGTAACATGAGTGACAGGAGAGAAACCAGTCCTCCTAGAAATGGTGGAGGTGATAATGGGTCAGAAGAATTCAAAGATCTTTTAAGAGGTTTGCATGATAATCAGCAGGGCATGTTACAGGCTATCCAGCAGCTCACTACAGTTGTCCAGCAATTGGCACTTCCCAGAAGGCAGAATCATGACTTAGATGAGCATGGCAGTGTTGTGGGATCTCCTAGAGTTAGGAGGACACCAACCCGCACTTATGAGAGGCCTACAAGGCCTACCTTCCTCAGAAATGAACCCGAATATGCACCTATAGAAGAAGAAGAAGAGGCTACATTTGGTGATAACATCATGGTGATGCATGATGAGTGGGATGCTTTACCTCCGCATGTGAAAGAGCATTTGAATTTTGGTTTATGACACAGAGGAGGGAGTACAATAGGCCTAGACAGAATAGAAGGCCAAGGCAGCCCCAAAACAATGACTTGAAGAGTGCAACCAGCAAACTCACTCTTCCAACATTTGATGGTAGTGGCAGGATGACAGCTAGAGCTTGGATCAGCAAGCTTGATACTGTCATGTCCCCAATTTTGGAGTAACTTAAAATTGTTTTAATTATAAATTAATTTTGTAAAGTATTTTATTTACTTTATAAAATTAATATTTTATTTAAGTTACTAAGTCAGTAGTACTACATTTTATTAAAAGTGTTGTGAACAAGCATTTAAAAAGTACAAATGCAAACATTTAATAAAGTTCATGTAAAAGCATTTAAAATGCTTTGGTCTGATGTGTACATGTAAACTCTCATTTAATAGAGTTAGGCTGGGCCTAATTAATGTAATGGCTTTAAAAGGAAGCCTAAGAGTCATTGTTGAGCATGCTTTTTCAGATGCTTATACTTGGTTTTGGGTTTTTGTCTTTTGACAAATTGTATTCAGCTGATTGACAAGGTGATGTTCCTTTGCATTCGCTATACCGAGGAGATGATCCCTTGGTAGTTGTTGGTTTGGTGATGCTCCCTTACCAGCATTGAGGTGAAGTTCCTTTAGGTTTCACAATTGTGCTTCAAAGTGTTGTTCTACATTTTCTGTGTGTTTTGAAGGTTAATAGATTTGAAGTGTTACAGATTTGGTAACATTGTGGGCAGATATATTATTTGCAAATTTATTGATTTATAAATAAATATAAATTTGCAACCTGATTCGATATTTGTGGTTTGGTTTATCAAATATGAAATTCAGTTTTCATACTATTTCCTATTTGCTTCAAATTATATATATGTTGCTGATAATATTGGAGACAAATTCTGACCAGAGTGGGTCCCAGTGAGTATGTTATCTAAAGTTTCATATTTTATGAAATCACTTTTTATGTCAAACATTGTGAGTTTTGGAGGAGACAATATCTGACAGTAAATAATAAAATATTGTAATTGTTGAGGAGGAATTCGTCAGCCTTGAAGGAAAGAAATTCAGTTTGTATAAAGGTTTCAAATATTTGATGGTTATTATTGGGAGACAGTCTCTGACAATTTCCTGCAGGCTTCAACAGAGGATTGTGGGTCCCAAATCCCACTAAAAGCTAGCAATTCATATACTTGATCCTGTCCTCTTAAATCTGAATATAAGTGGTTTGTTATAAAGTATTGGAGTGAGGTTTATTGATAATTCTAAAGGTAATTGTTTGAAGCGGCAGAGGTTTAAGATTTAATGATAGGTGCGAATTCATGTTTGAAGAATTCGTGGTTCCCAAAGATTGCTTATGAAGGATTCGGATTCCTTAATTACCAACATCAGAAGGTAACACCGCATGTGGATTGGAAAAGCTTTGTAATTGTGACGCAGCCTTGTGGATCGTATAATTGGCAAAGGAATTCAGATTTTAAAGGCAGATATTATAGTCATCAGGCGCAGGTATAAATTGTTGAAGGCCATCTAATGTGAATCGTGGGACCTAATTTATCAAGACATAAATTATGCTTGATTTCTGTGAGTCGTCCAAGTAATATAAGCACAGCATTCTCAGTATAGAGCAGCACGAGTAATAGAAGATAGATCATTTGATAAAGATATTGCATCATAAAAAGGCAGCGCCTGAGTTTGGTGACACCAGAAGAAATTGCATGGTTTGGCATATGCATTTGCAGCAGTAGACATGGATTCTTCTCAGTTATAACAGCAAATAATTTATCATATCTTATGGGTATGTGTTTGGAAAGGATGAATAAGGTTAGATTGTGAAATTGTCCATATCTCTGTACCTCTGTTTGCATCAGTTTGGAATGGCTACAGCAGTAGATATGTGATTTGCAACTGCATTGTATTATAGCAGAATTAGAAAGGCCATCAGCAGTCATCTACAATAGAAGGATTTCAATCTGCTGTTGTTGAGGCAATGATGCATTAAAGACCAGCGATTGGAAGTAATTGTCATCAAGGAGCCAATGATCAGTTCATTGAATTAGTCACTGAGCTATAAGATTCTTCATTGCAATTGCGATCTGCAGCCAGAGACTAACATCTGGAATCATTCATTTGGCATTTCTCTTCAATAGAAGGTCAATCTACATTTGACATCAACATTGCATTGTTCATTATAATTTGGTATGCAACAGTCAGCCTCTGTTTTGATTTGTATCAGCAGTATATATATCTTGTGCATTGGCTGTCATTTAACCATATAGTTGAAACTTTGAGGACTGTTGTGTATACAGTGAGGTCTGATTTAGATCCTCATCAATTTGATATTGCATATCTATATCTTGCTCAATGATAATTGGTAATTGTTAGTTCATGTTTTTCATTGGCAAAGAATCATAATAGAAGAAGGCAGGGAAAAAAGATATCAGGGTTTGATTGAAAAATCAAATCAGAGCATTCAAAATTTCAGTCCAATATCCATTAGGGATATTAAAGATACCTTCCTATCTCTTCGACCTCCAATGTCGCAACCTGATGCTATTAAGTTTGCAGTTCTTCATTTGGATGGTATCGCTTATGAGTGGTGGCACCATGGAATGGTGACACTACAACATGATCTTATCACTACCTATCAGGAGTTTGTTGATAGGCTGATTGAACGTTTTGATAAGAAGGATCCTGAATTGTTCTTCAGAGACTTGGCTCAATTGAGACAGATGGGCAGTTTGGAGTCATATATTAGTGAGTTTCAGAGGTTGTCAGTGATGGTTACAGGGATCTCTGAGAGGAGGCTTGTTCTCTTGTTTGTGGAGGGTCTATTTGAGCCTATGAGAGGTTGGATCAAAGCATTAGATCCACACACACTCCAAGAAGCTATGAGGAAAGCTAGAAGTATGGAGTTTTCTACTCCTAAAAACAAACTTGTCTCTAAACCATCTACTTCAACAAGTGGCTTCAAAACAGCTCTAAAGAGACCATTGAATTTTGACCCAAGTAAGAGAGGAGCAGCACCTTTGAGTAGAGAAACAATGGATGATTTGAGGAAGAAAAGGCTTTGTTTCTATTGTAAGGGACCCTATGATGCCAATCATGAATGTCCCTTAAGGCCTAAAGGTAAAAACAGGCAAATGGAATGGTATTATGAGGATGAAGACCTTGCTGATGTAACTGATCAGCAAGCTGATATGATGGACCAGCAAAGAGATGATGAGGTTCCAGAGGTTGAAAGTGAGGAACATGAAGTTGAAATTGAAGGGGAAATAAGTCTACAGAATGCCTACCTTTCCAGTATGCAAAAAGGGGGGTCCTTTAGAGTACGTGGAGTCTTGGCAGGACAGCGGGTTGTTTCTTTGCTTGACACAGGTGCTACACATAATTTCATAGATACACGTCTAGTTGAGAGACTTGGTATTCAGACTCAGGAGTTTGAGGGGAT
Organism: Cunninghamia lanceolata; assembly: GCA_027924645.1. Taxonomy (NCBI): domain Eukaryota; kingdom Viridiplantae; phylum Streptophyta; class Pinopsida; order Cupressales; family Cupressaceae; genus Cunninghamia; species Cunninghamia lanceolata. Next base: position 6,573,481 of record BSBN01000252.1, on the reverse strand, counting down.
TTGGGTAATGGTTGCCGATGGTAATACTCTCAAGTGTGAGAGAATGATCTCTAGTTTGTGTATGCGTGTGAACAACTATGAGTTCACTGCTGATTTTTATGTTGTCAACATGGGGGAAGTAGATGTGGTTCTTGGGATGACATGGTTACATTCTATAGGAGAATTCACATTCAATCTTAAGGAGATGGAGATGAGATTTGTGGTTGATGGCAGAACACATGTGCTTAAGGCCATCAGGGAAGGCAATTTGAAGATAATCACATGTAGACGGATGGAGAGGTTAATTAGTCAGGATATGGTGGAGTGGGCAGTAGAGTGTTGGTTGATGCCCACGCATGATGAGCAGCATAAACCAGTTTACCATCCAGATGTTCAGGAGCTTCGTACTAAACACTCCAAAGTGTTTAGTGATATACCCCCGGGTAGACCTCCTGACAGGGGGATAGAGCACATCATTGAGCTCGAGGAGGGCACTAAGCCCATTATGATTACTCCATACAGGCATCCCAAACGGCTCAAGGATGAAATTGAAAAAACTATTAAGGAGTTGTTGGCTATGGGGCACATCTGACCGAGTAAGTCTCCTTTTGCTTCTTCAGTTGTTTTGGTTAAGAAGAAGGATGGCTCTCTCAGGATGTGTATCGACTACAGGATGTTGAATAAAAAGACTATTAAGAATAGGTATCCAATTCCACGTATAGATGAGCTTATTGATGAGCTACATGGAGCTCGATACTTTTCCAAGATAGATTTGAGGATAGGGTACCATAAGATTAGAGTTCGTGAGCAGGACATTGAGAAGACAACTTTTAGATGTCACTGTGGGCATTTTGAGTTCTTGGTTATGCCATTTGGGCTAACCAATGCACCAGCTACTTTTCAGTCCACAATGAACAGGGTCTTCCATTCCCAGCTCTGAAAATTTGTATTGGTGTTTTTTGACGATATACTGATATACAGTAAATCTTGGGAAGAACACATGGCTCATCTCGATACTGTTCTGAGCATACTTGATAGGGAGTCCTTGTATGCCAAGGAATCCAAGTGTGCACTGGGTTTGTCCGAGCTTCTGTATTTGGGTCATATTATCGGCGCTGAGGCTGTTCGCATGGATCCAGAGAAGATCAATGCTATTGTTGATTGGCCTACACCAGAGAATTTGACTCAGCGCCGTGGTTTTCTTGGTCTTTGTGCTTTCTCCCGCAGATTTGTCAGTGGGTTCTCACGTCATGCAGCCCCACTCACGGATTTGACCAAGAAAGGTGCTTTCTTGTGGACTCCTCAAGCACAGGAGTGTTTTGAGAAGTTCAAGCAGCTTATGACATCATGCCCAGTTCTTGCTTTGCCTGACTTTACTAGACCGTTTGAGTTGCATTGTGATGCTTCTGGTGAGGGCATAGGAGCCGTGTTGATGCAGGATCGACATCCTATAGCTTTCAAGAGCAGGAAGCTTAGGGGTCCTGAGTTGGGTTACAGTATATATGACAAGGAAATGCTGGCCATAATGCACGCATTGGCCAAGTTTAGACAGTATCTTGTTGGGAGTAGGTTCTGTGTAAGAACTGATCACAACAGCTTATGACATTTCCTTGGACAGAGGGACTTGAACGAAAGACAACAAAAGTGGGTTAGCAAACTCCAGTCTTATGATTTTGACATTTCATATGTCAAGGGCACTCAGAATACAGTTGCTGATGCATTGTCTCGTCGTCCCCACTTGAGCCCTATAGCAGTGGTTTCAGAGGATTGGCATCATTTGATTACTGCAGAGTACGCCAAGGACCTTTGGGCTTCTGGCGTCGTGGATGGGACTGTTCAGGACAGAAGATACACCATTGTAAATGATCTCATCATTTACAAAGGGCGGATATTTTTGGTCCCAGGTTCAGCTGTGAAGAGCATAGTATTGCAGACTTTCCACGATTCACCTATGGCAGGTCACCCCGGATTTTATACGACATATAGACAGATACGGGAAAGGTTTACTTGGAAAGGGCTTAAGGTAGATGTTCTTCAGTATGTGAGGGAGTGCACTGTTTGTCAGCAGAACAAACGGGAGCACGTTACCTGCAGGGTTGCTTCAGCCACTTCCTATTCCTTATCGGAAGTGGGACAGTTTATCTATGGATTTTATTGTGGGCTTGCCGAAAGCCCAAGGTAGAGATTGTATTTATGTGGTGGTAGATCGTTTGACGAAGTATGCTCATTTCTTTTCGATCAACACTACATATTCAGCTAGTCAAGTAGCGGACTTATTCTTTCGGGAGGTATTTCGTTTGCATGGATTGCCCCGTACTATTGTGAGCGACAGGGATAGCAGGTTTATGATCCATTTTTGGCAGGAGTTATTCAGGTTGTGTGGCACTGAGCTTACACCTAGTACGAGTTACCACCCACAGACTGACGGGCAGACGGAGATAGTCAACAAATGGGTGGAAGGATACCTCCGAAATTATGTGTCAGGGCAGCAGCGTGCGTGGGTGTAGTGGATTCACCTATGTGAGTATTGTTATAACTCCACCCACCACATGACCATACAGATGACACCATTCAGAGCTCTTTATGGCTATGACCCCCCCAGTTTCTTGGACTTACTATTTAGTGATAGCAAAGTGCCGAGTGCTGGTGATCTTCTTCAGGAGAACCAGGACATCATAAGGGCATTACGTGAAAATATTCACAGGGCACAGAATCAGCAAAAACAGTATGCCGATCAGAGACGGGTTGAGAGGTCTTTTGAAGTAGGATATATGGTGTACCTCATGCTGCAACCTTATAGACAGTCTTCACTTCGGCAAGGGGGAGCTGAGAAGACCAAGCCACGTTTTTATGGACCCTTCGGAGTTGTTTGGCGTATAGGAGAGGTGGCTTATGAGCTTGATTTGCCAGCAGACAGTAGGGTGCACAACGTATTTCATGTGTCACGCCTCAAGAAGGCGTTAGGGAAACATCTTGTGCCTTCTTCTACTTTACCACCCCTAGATGATGAGGGGAAGTTAGTGCTGATTCCTGAGACCATTCTGGCTTTTCGTGAGAGGCATCTTCTTAGGAACGTTGTCAGGGAATATTTGATTAAGTGGAAGGATTTGCCGGATGAGGATGCGACTTGGGAGTCAGAGGAGATCTTACAGCATCCTGCTTTGCGATTGCTTGAGGACAAGCAATCTCAGGGAGGGCGGACTGTAATGTTCCCTCTCTGATGGATGTGAGTGGTTATGAGATTAGCCCATCATGGCGACCCTCGTGGGCTAGTTCAGTGGATAGAGGGTCTTTTTTCCGTCATTCTTTTGCTAGTTCGGGACATTGGACATCATCAGTGCTCAGTTGGTATCATGTTGTGGCTTCTATTCTTGGCTTTGGTCATGTTTGGAGGCACTTACTATTTTTAGAAGGTCGTATGCTGAGGGGTTGCTATTTCAGGTAGGGCACTAGTCGATTGGACTTCCATAGTTATTTGGTGACTTGGTGGATTGTTTTCATGGGGAGTTCATATTTTTTTTAATGGAGTTAATTAATAAGTGTTATATGATAACTTATGTTATAATTACACTTTATATCTAATAAGGGGGCCCATGAGGCCAATACCCTCATTAAGTGTCACTTAAATGAATTTATTTTATATTTGGCACATAAACCAAAGTTTGAGAGGAAATAATAAAAAAAACAAATATAATTGGAATTATGCATTTGAAAAGAAATAAATTGAATTTCCAATGGTTATATATGTCTCTTCACAAAAGTTGGCCTCATTATTTTTTGAGCATTTGATATTTGGTGAAATTGGTCTGAGAGCTTGGTGTTGGAGAATTCAAGGGTTTGGGCTTGGAGATTGAGGAATCTTCAGGTTTAATGGCAATATGAAGTGGTGCAAGATCCACTAAAGTTGTTGGGTTAATCAAGAAGGAATTGATGGAATGAGATTAAAGAATGTTTGATTGGCTGGAATTGAAGATTTTAGAGATTCCATGATTTTTTAAAGGCTGCTACAGTATTCCGTACCGCTGCTACAGTATTCCGTACCGCTGCTACAGTATCCGTACCGCGGCTACAGTATCTGTACCGCGGCTACAGTATCCGTACCGCAGCTACAGTGCAAGAAATCGATTTTCAGGAGGGTTTGATATAAAAATTCTAGATCTGAATTATGACAGCATTTTTGGTTTTTCAGGGGTGCATGTGCAACCCTCACAATTGTTAGTACATCTATTATCTAGTTGAGCAATCTCTAGCTTTGGATTGCAAATTTAAATCATAGTTTCTTTTAAATTATTGTTGCAATTTCAATTTCCTGTGCATGTCTTTCAAAACCAAAAAAATACAAAAAAAACACATATTTCAAACAAAACAAAAAAATCTTTTCCAAGGCACGTTCTTGCAGCAGATCTATATTTTGGCTTGAGAGGCATTAGGCTTCTTACAAGCAAGGTGAATCAGCTTGATGACACTTCGACCCTCTGGATGGCTTGCCTCCACATAATTCGATCTTTCACTTGATCTCGTTCTCCTTCAACATTCACTGATACATTGCAAACCTACAAGCAAAATACCTCAAGCTAGTACATCACCATGATACATGATATAAAGGAATTTTACCACTAAATTCACCTTCCTTACGAGTGTGGGACAAATAAAACAATTTCCATATATTCATCAAATTCCATATATGGTGCAGAGTGCACTTCTTTCTAGATCAAATTCCTAAGCTCGGTATTTTCAGGTATGTACATTCTACCCTGATACCTTAATAATCCATCACTTTCTATCTTGAACCCTTCATACCTTGGATTCGGAGGATTGAGTTGAAGAGCCTCCTTTACTTGCTGGTAGTACTTGTCTTTTAGTTGATGAAGCACCCTGTTTATGAAATCTGGATACACTGAGGTTATTGCATTGATATGTCTACGGCGGCTTAAAGCATCTGCCACCTTGTTTTCTTTCCCTTTGATGTAACTGATCTCGAAGTCATAATCAGAAATTAACTCTAACCATCGCCTTTGCCTTGCATTTAGATTTGGTTGAGTAAATATGTATTTTAGTCCTTGATGGTCAGATTGGAGCTCAAATGGTTTTCCTAATAAGTAGTGACGCCACATTTGTAAGGCATGTATAATAGCAGCTAACTCAAGGTCATGGGAAGCATAGTTTTGTTCATAATTTTTGAGTTTCCTGGACTCATATGCTATCACTTGTCCATTCTGCATGAGTACCCCACCTAGTCCTTCCCCTGATGCATCAGTTACAACTACGAATTTTTCTTCAAGATCTGGTATTTTTAATATTGGTGCAGAGATTAGTTTCTCCTTAAGTAATTCAAATGCCTTCTGACATTTTTCTGACCACACAAAATTTTTCCCTTTTCTTTGCAATGATGTAATTGGGTATGCTATTCACGAAAAATTCATTACAAATTTCTGGTAATAGCCTACCAAACCCATAAAGCTCCGCACTTCCTGTACATTTTTGGGAATGGGCCATTCAGTTATTGCCTTTATTTTAGCAGGGTCTACGGTAATACCTTTTTCGGAAATAATATGACCCAGGTATTGAACTTCTTTCTGAAAGAAGGTGCATTCGGATAACTTCCCATATAGCTTATTTTCACGCAAGCGCTGCAACACAAACTGTAGATGCTGAAAATGCTCCTCTTCGTTCTTTGAATAAATTAAAATATCATCAAGGAAAACCAAAACAAACTTATCCAGGCAGTCATGAAACACACTATTCATCAAGTTCATAAATGCAGTTTGGGCATTAGTAAGCCCAAATGGCAACACCGTGAATTCATAATGCCTGTAGCGAGTTCTGAAGGCCGTTTTATGAATATCTTCCTCCTTGAGTCTCAACTGGTGATATCCTGACCGAAGATCTATTTTGGAAAAGACTGACGCTCCTCACATTCGGTCAAACAAATCATCAATGCGGGGTAGAGGATATTTATTCTTGATAGTTAATTTGTTTAGCATTCTATAGTCTATGCAGAGTCAAAGGTTCCATCCTTCTTTTTGACAAAAATCACTGGTGCCCCCCATGGTGACACACTAGGTCTAATCAATCCTTTGTTCAGCAATTCTTGTAATTGAGCCTTCAACTCCATAAGTTCAACTGTTGTCATGTGATAAGGGGCTTTAGACACTGGTGCGGCTCCAGGTACTAACTCTATGGAAAAATCAGATATTCTCTTAGGTGGTAAACCTGGCAACTCTTTAGGGAATACATCTTGATAGTCTCAGAGATAGGGATATTTCTCTGCAAAAGATTCCTGTGGTTTCTCATATGCCTTTTTTATTTTGATTATAGCTGGTTTCTTTGTTTTCATCAATTTCCTCCATTTTTACAGCAAATATCTGGCAACCTTTCCTTCCACTCCGCTTTAATTGCATAGCTGAGAGTCGTCGTAACTTAACTTCATGACGAGTGCCTTGCACTCGTACTTTATTCGCTAGATCATCTTCACATTCAACTATTTTATCATAGCAATCAACTTTAGCCTTGTGTTTTTCTAACCAGTTCATGCCCAATATGACATCATACGAGCCTAGGGGTGCTACATATAAATTTACCTCTGAAACAAGACTTGGAAGTTCAACCTTGGCTTCGAATAAACACTGCTCTACCCGAGCTCTCGATTGGTTGGCATATTCAACCATTTAAGAATTAGCCATGAATCCTGCTCTTTTAGGAAATCTACTCAACAATTTTGGTGAAATAAATTTCTTTGTAGCTCCTGTATCTATAAGTACAGTTATAGGATTTCCATATAGCATACCTGGAACTTCTACAGGAGTAAACTGATACTCAGCTTGCCTATTGTCCACTGCGGCATGAATCCTCTATTGAAATGCTGTTTGTTAGGAAGGTAGAGGGTTCTTTGGTTGTTGTCCTCCTTGACCTCTTGTGGGACATTGGTTGGCATAATGTTCACCTCCGCAAGTAAAACATCCTCCTGGGGGTCCTCTTCTCTCTGCTCCTTTATTATGCTCTTCATTGTTTCTCCTAAACTTGTCAAAACTCCTTCTGTCTCTTGGCTGATCTTGGTGGCTCCCTTTGTTTCCTTTTGAATCCTTGTTCCTATAATTGAAATTACCTCCTTTCTTCTTGAAGGGCTGGGAGCCCTGTGTCCAATTCCTCCTCTTTCTATTCCTGTCCCTGATGGAGTCGTCTTTCTTAAGCTTCTGCTCCTGTCTCACCGCCTTTTCATAGGCTTCGTTTATGGTAGTGGGTGCCAAGACATCTACTGACCCACCGATACGATTATTGAGTCCCATGATAAATTTCCTGATTTTATACTTCTCATCCTTCTGAAATTGAGGAACATATTTAAGTAAGCGGGTAAACTTCTCCTGGTAAGCATGCATTGAGAGTTCGCCTTGCGTCAGTTCATGGAAGTTTGTTGACTTCTGTTCGAAAAATAATTGAGGTAGCCACCACTGTCTAAAGACTTCCACAATTTGATGCCATGTCATGTCCGCGGATGTCCAACCCAATTCTGCCTTTTTATTCTCCCACCATCCGACAGCTTCTCTAGTTAGTTGATAAGCTCCCTACACAGCTTTCATATTTTCCGTATAATCTCTTATTTCAAAATACTTTCCCATGCCGGTTAACCATGCCTCAGTAGCATCGTCTGCCTCAGATCCATCATATTGAGGGGGTTTTACTTTCTTCATGTCATCGGAGATGATATGTCATATTGCCTTGTCTTTACCAGGCTGGGTTAAAGTGTGTTCCTCATTTTCATTTTGGTGGTTGTGAATATTTTCAAAATTTCTGTCTCTAACTCTAGACTCATGTTCTTCATCTCAATTTCTGATGAGTCTATTTTCTCTCTGTTCTAACTGTTGGAGTCTAGCCTGAGTATCTTGCATCATCTGTAAGAGTCTATCTAGCTTGGCGGCAGAGGTCTCTGGGGGCTCGGTCTCTCCCCTACCTTTAGCTATATGAGCCATCCTTTCTTCACTAGATGGACCTGTTAAAGTAACTATTCTCTTAGTTTTATGTTTTCATTATTATTCACATAAATGCATAACAAGGGTACACACAACAAAATTTATTTTTATTTACACACTACAAAAATTTTATTACAATTTTTACAACATTTCAATACAAAGCTCTTGTCTAAGAGCTCCTATCACTACCAGTTATGGGCTCTTCTTGCCCTTCAAATTTAGAGTAAGGAATTAAGCGGTAACTCGGTGTGGGTATGCGAGGTTCCTTCAAGTCATGGGACATGTTTCTGTTTTCAATTGAAGCTACAGTTTGGTTTATTGGTCACTAAAGAAGGGATTTCCGCTACTTTTCTTCTTGAAATTGCCCGGGTCTGTTTTTCTCCTTTAAGTCGTTTGATAGCATTAGCTAAAGTTTCGTTATCCGAGGGTATGGTACAGCATGAATGATCATATTTCGCATTTGCTGTTTTCCAAAGCGGAAAGTTACCTGGTTCCCGAGTTCTTTTCCTTTTGGTGGTATAAACCCGCATCCTAGCAAAACCAAAATGCTTGTTTCAGTTCTTGTTGTTCTAAGTTTTCTTTTAGTGATGAGCCCAAGGTTCAGTGTTGAACCTGGTAGCTCTGATACCATATGTTAGAGACTAAAATTGATACACTAACATATATATATAATCAAACACTAAAATATATAAATAAACAACATAAATATATATGCTTCCAAATTAATTGTGCACAAATTCATTGAACATGTAATATATCTAATTTGAAAAAGAGAAGGAATGATATACAATAAATATTTCTGCAATCAAGGAAAGTGACAACTCATGAAATTTAAATTTATTCCTTGCTACATATCAACATGAAATGAAATGAGATAAAAACCAAGTGAAATAGAACACCTTATCTGTTTATCATGAAGGTTTGATAGATCAGTACTCCATAAGCTCTTTTGTCCCAATTGGTAAACTTTTAATCTTTCTTAATCAACTGTTAGGGAGGAAAGATATCATCAGGGTGTTTATCCACCCATCCTCGGACCATGTAGTCCCCCGTGTCATCCCTACTGGAACGACCCGGCCCTCCGCAGAGAGGTATCATGAAGAGAATTTTCAATGCCATCTGAGATTAGTGTATGACCTTACATCTTCCTAGTCGGCCACACACTATAGGTAGCTCCTAACTAGTATGACTATTTGACTAGAAATGTATTTGGGACCAGAAAATTGACTGACTCTACTTAGTGCTATTGGTGTCAACTTGGCCAAGGTTTTTCAAGTGAGCGCAACATGACTCGACAGGTCATGTAGTTCAGTTTGTCACCCTTCTCGGTTTAGTTTTCAATTGAATGAATGTTTCCGTTTTGGTCTCTTGTGCTACTGCACACTGACTGTATTAGCATCATTAGTTTCTCTGTCTGTAAAAATTCCATCTCTGAGGATTGGTTGTTAATTCTAATTTCTTGACAGCAAGGAAAATTGGCCATTTGAGTTTTTCCATCCTACTGCTATTTGGTTTTACTAATAATATTGTTTTTCAGCTTTCAACCATTTCTTGCCTAATAAAGTCTAAGATTTGGAGATGTATAAATTTGTGTTGTGCCTTGTGAAAACAATTTAGCTAGTAATCTTTTTGGTTTAATCCTTCCTAAAATTCCATCTTTCCAAACTAGAACTTTGCTTTGGTTTTTTTTTTTTTTAAAGCTAATGATATTGGCAAATCTGTACTATATGACTTGAGTAAAGAAGAATATTTCTGGTTGTAAGTAGGTGATGGAGAAAGTTTGAACCATGTTACATTAGGTGGATGTCCAATGTATAGAGAATTTATTTCTTGGAAGAGTTTATTATAATAAAATGTATAGACTAAAATAAATTGCATGCATTGAATTATCTCATTACCTACTCCTCCTGGCAGGTTAAATAGATATTTTACAAATCTTTCAAGTGATACTCGAGTATATAAGAGTAAGAAAGGTCTAAGTTGTGTTTCCCTCTCATGAAAGATGAAAAACGAATAGTTTTATCCTTCTACTATTTCAATTTATACAAGAAAATTTTCTAAAGAAAGGCTCGATTAGCTAGTTGAAGGATTTCAATCGTGTAAAGATTTTTTAAGAGAATCACTACACATTTTCTATGCATATGATGACATTTTAAAACACAGAGGCAACCAGAAAAGGAGAACATGCTTGTTTATTAATTCGACGTCTTCTACTTGAGCCGTTTCTCTGCAAGACTTCGGGCTTAACTCTTCTGTTTGTTTCACTAGCTTTTCCAGTTGTCTCCGTCAGCAAAAACCTTCACAGTTACCAAACCTTCTCTGCTTAATGTCCTCATCTTCCCTTACTTCTTTCTCAAAGGAAAAATGATAATGAAAACTCCGGCGTACTCCCCCAAATATGAGCTCTCTCCTTTAAAAAAAAAAATAAGAAATGGTTTTAAAGAAGAATGGCTCGCTCAGGTGAATTGCCGAATTCCCCGCCACTCCATCACTACACCCGCATAAATCTTCAAAAAGCCTCGATAAGAATATTGTGAGAAGTTTTTACCTCTTAATTAATATTATTCATGCTCGAATTCTAATGTCATCACCATAATTTTGTTTTTCTTTATAAATTCCCCATGGAACTTGGGAAGTATGTGCATATTCTAATGTTTAAACGCTAAGTCTAAATCATGGTTGCGCCTAATTCAAGGATTGAAAAACTTGATGGAATGGTTTTGTGATGACTGGGGCCGAAAATCCCAATCGATTATGAGTTAATACAATTTCCAAACTAATCAAAATCCCCTGTCGCTTAATAGAAGATCTTCCATCTAATATAAAACCTTGGTATAGTATTATGAAGATATTTATTTTGCGGGCCCCGAAGAAAGTTCAATATTATAAGGAATATGTTATATGAAAAAGAGTCTCATGAGTTAAATTACTTCAATAACTGAGGCGTATAGAGATAGTGAAATGTTAAATTCATTTATGAAGAATCGACCATCTATTATTTCTTATGGAAATAGATAAGGTGTTGTTACTCAACTATCGTCTTAGGGTTTAGTTGACTATTCGGGTCTAGACATCCAATCCTAATATGGTAATGACAGTTTGGACTTACTGATAGTTTTCAGATGGCACTGGAGTTTTCTTTTCTTTCACCTCTCGTACCTGATGATATCTTTTCTCCCCCTTCAAAGGAGATCTATCCTATAACCACTAGGTCAAACGTGAATAGTTAGTCCAATAACACATTACAATTTTGCGTCTGTATTAAAGTAATCACGGAAAACATTTATTAATGTGCATTTATTAAACCCAAACATATATACATTGCATATGAACTATTCATCAACTGAGTAACAATATATATATATATATATATATATATATATATATATATATATATATATATATATATGTTCAAAACTTTAAAAAAAAAAAACACATCATCATGTCCAAGGCACACATTATGTATCCAGATACATATCAAATAACAGGGGCACAAGTGGGATGTAACAAGTTTAAGTGGGCAGTTAACCTCTTCTTATTTGGAAAGTTTAGAACTAATCTTTGTACTTGTAGCAGTGCCTCAGGTTGAACAAGTTTAATACCAGTGTGCTCCAGCCAGTTGTAATGATAAATTGCCATTTTGTATTGCTTTTCATTTTTGTTTGAAACCCCAGATGAGAGTATCGCCGAAGGAATCTCATATCATGCATTTCATATTGTAAAACTAGATGGTTTACCGCCAGTTAGTGTAGCATTTCATTTAGCCCATTTGGCTTTGAACAAGCTTGCTTGTTATCGACCATTTTGGTCTGATCAAGCTTAGACATTATGCCAGTGGATTTGCATGTATGCACGCTTGTCTGCTGAAGAGGTGTAGATTTGGGTTGGCTCTGCCGCCTACGTGCTTTCTTTTATGCACTTGCATTTACACATGCTTGTCCATTGAAGAAGTGTATATTTGGGTCGGCTCTGTTGCCTGTGTGCTCTGGTCAGCTTTACCACCGTCATTCTGTAATTGCATTCTTGGTGATTGGAACGCGTTCGGACATTGTATTTGCATTTCTTATTTGCAAAAATAAAAAAATAATTGGGTGTGGTTGTTACATAAATATTTCGAACATTAGGACTTGCAAAGGTGTATGACACATGTAATCCTTATAGTTTTGATGTCTAGAGGATGGTTCTTTTTCAGCTTGACATGATGAGAACATTTTTGGAATGTAGTTGGACACTAAGGCACTTTGACCTTGTAGGGTTTTAGATACTCATGACAGATAGCAGGAGATTTAGAAACCCATGATAGGCGATGGCATGAGCTTCTATATTTATAGTTTAGGGAAATCTAGCATACATAGTTCACCTTTGCAGCGAAAACTTTGGGATCTTTGGACATATGGAAAGTGTAACACTAAAATATTTGAGAGGATTTTATAGATATTTCAGACATGATACCTACATCATTTCAGTTGCAGAGAATGAGTTTAGTAGACTCTGGATTATAGAGATGTATGTAAGGAATCGATCCAAAGTATAGTAAATTAAATATTGAAAATTGAAACTATACTCAAAACTCAAAAGGTTGGAGGTCAAAGGTCACACATGACATTTATTTCTCCTGTGAAGGGAGTTGTAAAGTTATATACAATATGCCTTTACAGTAATGAAATCTATGATGGATGCTTGGGCTTCTACTTAATCTTATGGCTCATCCTTTGTCTAAGTTTTTTATTTGTAAAACTAACAATGTGAAAAACATTTGAGCAACATTCTTACATCACCCTGTGTTGGTGAAATAAGTAATTATGTGTAGGTGAATTGATATCACGTGCACTTTACATATTACTATGATACGTAAATGCTAATTAGATTGCTTTGATTCATTCTTTATTCTTTCTTTTGACATCTAACATGGTATGAACTTGTTGCAGTATTCACGAACGGCGGTTGTGCCACGTGCCTCAATACTGGCTACAGAAGTGGAGTGGTTGAAATCAATTAAGGCTGATTTGGTGGTATGTATATGCACACATTCTGTCTTTACTGTTCAGTCCTTTTAGCATCTTTTAGTTTTAGATAATCATGTTTGTGAATTCAGTTGTTGGATGCTTTACTTGTTCTTTTGTCACTTTTTTTACTAGACCTTGGTTATTGTCATTCAGAATTTTTTTCAAGTGATGTCAAGGATTGCAATCCATTATTGCCATACATTTGTTGGAATTTGTTGTGATTTGAACATGCTTTGCTTTCATGATAAGTGATAAGTACTAAGTTTTAAATAGAACATTTGTAGAAATGCTGTAAGTTCTTTTAATAGCTGTGCTCATCTTGGAAACAGATTTCAGATGTTGTCCCTGTGGCATGTCGAGCAGCAGCAGAGGCTGGAATTCCAGTTGTTTGTGTGACCAATTTCAGGTGATTTCTTTATTGGAGTGTTGCACAAAGGCCCACTCAAAATATTTCTCTTATATATTGGATAAGTGTAATATGCACCTGTCCTGTAGGGTTTTTATGCCAAGTTCTTTTCTGTTTTTGTTTTCTTGTTTCATGGCTGAATGTGCGTAGGGTTTGTTATGTTTTTTGCATATGATGTTTGCAATATGACAATGAAATATGATGCATGCAACAAAACCCAGAAAATATATAACAGATATACATAAAATAACAAAGACCCAGGTAATAAAATTGCTCAAAATCAATTATAGTAACGTACCCATTTCATTTTCTTCAATCTAGTAAGTCTGATAGACACGAACCAGCAATATAGATGACGGAAATGACTTCCAAATGCCAAGGAAAGAGTGTTCTCCTTCAATCAATGAGTTGCATTAGGATTCAAGACCCTAGGCGACCATTATACATGAGATAAAGAGCCTACATGATAGGTGTTTCCCTTCCTTGGAGACCCACGACCCTGGTACCAACCGTATGGCTTGGCTGAGGATGATATCAGCAAGTGCAACAACACACAATAAGTCCTGAAATCTGTTCTATTAACTCTGCAATATTGCTGTGATATGACCATGCCCCAATGGAAGACTAAAATTAGACTTAAGGCACCAAAAACTGCTCCTGTCTATGGTCCAACCTTCCTTAGGGAGGTACGACCAATCTAGAAATTAGTGCACAGTTGCCAAACACCTCCAAACTCAGAAAATCTGATATGTTATTGTTTACATCCAGCTGCTCATGAAAATCAGAGTAATATCATTGTGAAATCTCATAAAAAATGCATCAATCCAAGCACAATGCGAAGCCCTTGGTTGAGACTCCCAGCAACTCTCCTAATGTTGTCTTTCAAACGCGAAGAGAGCGATTCCACAGATGTTTTTGTCTCTGCAAAACCCTTGATCAGCAAACAAGCCAAAGCTTCAAGCTTCTCACATTAAGTTGAAAAGAGAGTGAATGAATGAATGCCAAAAGTCTTCTCACTTTTCCTCTTTACCTCCTCACTCCCAACGCCCAAGAGGAATTTTATTATTTTTATATTTTTATAACTTAATGTCTCCTCACTTCAACCTCACCGGTGACCCTGTCGCTTGACTTACTATAAATAGTAAGTCCTAGTAAAAAGTGACCAAAGTGGTTCCCTAACCACCTCCATTAGCCTACGGGAACCCTGGAATAGGCTATCTGCTCCACTTGTCGGTCTGGGCTAAGAAGGGAACATTACAATAAGGTTTGAAGATGAAAAAAAATATTAACCAAAGGCATGAATATATGAAAGACGTGCATAGAGAATATTTTACATTTAATTCATCACTGAACTACAAGGGAGAACTCTTCTGCGGTAGCATTTTTATCCAAAATATTCTTGTTAGATGCATTCCTACATGTCTGGGCTGGCGATAAAACATGAGACTATCTCAGTTTTTATATTCTTTTGGGCTCTTTTAGGTTAAACACAAGATATGAGCATTTTTTAGAGGCTGATAGACAACAGTTCATTCTAACTAAATTTTGACCTGTGGGTGTGTAATTGAGTTCTCTCTCACATTTATGTAAAAATGATGTATTCCAAGACTTGCATTACATGCAGATAATGGAGTTGTAAAGTTTACCTCAATAACTAATATCTGAAACTATAAGAAATGTTTTATCAATTGTGTTTTGCTTTGGAAAATTGTTCTTTTAGATGCATGCAATTGGTATTTTAATTTTTATATGTGCAAAATTGTACTTTTTATTATTATAATAATCCCATAATGCACAGATAATGATCTTTTTGTGATAACTTCTTGTAAATTTCTGTAAATTCTATATATCGGGAGCTTAATCAGACATGTTTTCATTTTTGCATTGTAATTGACAATTGTTTTTTGGCTATATGCAGTTGGGATTTTATCTATGCGGAATATGTTATGGAAGCTGGTCATCTTCACCGTTCCATTGTTTGGCAGGTAATTATATGGTTGCTGCACATAGAAAAAGTGGTTGAAAAATGATCAACATATCTCATTATTTAATTAATTTAAAGCAAATATCACTACAAAACATTGAAGCGGGCTATAAGCTCCATCAACCTGTATGTGAGAGTGATTGCTCAAATAGAGCATACAGGAATCTAACCTCCCTAACTACCCTAGGAACCAACTATACCCATGATTTGATAAATAAAATAATCATGCAATACGTAAGGGGACCATACCTAGAAGTCCTAGTCTAGGGCAAATATAAATATTTTTGTTTCACAATTGGGCTAACAAATGCCCCCTTAATCCAAAATGGATCAAGATATCAAAAAAAAAAATGCTGAAGTAGCTAAAACACTATTGAAGTTGTCATGTGCAAGAATTATGCTGAGCCAATATCTGTCACCACCTAAAATAGCTGCTTGGTACCACCTAAATATGATAATCTCATTGTCTGAAGAATAGGAGCTATACAATTTGTAACTTGTAGTTGCGAAGCTAGATTTTCACACTCCAAATCCAAATCACGTGAAATCCTATTGAAAAATCGCAGTGAACAAAGGATGCCAGATATGCGTAACTGCTGTAAACTGATTTAATGATGCTTGAGACTTACTATCATTAGAAAAATCGATATTTGTATCTATACCTATGCTCTTACTTTGAAAGAAAAACAGCCAAATTAACCAAGATCTTTTGTGTCCTTGATAATAATATGCCTGTTAGAAAACTATGAACGAAACTGAAGATTACCACCCAAAAATCACTGTTATCGAATCTTAGATTTTCATAATTAAATATGTATTCTAATTGTTTGTAATCATTGATGCTGCCAAAATTTCATATTTGAAAGAGGTTCCCAAAATAGTGACAAAGATACCATCAAATATAAATCTGCTAGGAACTACCACTAGTGCTCATAACAACTGAAATATCATAACTGAAATCATCATGAATAGATAAGCTCCAGAACCAAAGGCACACTCCAGTCCATCCTCAACCCATAAGTCCCCAACACATTTGGCTTACAACAGAGTGACAATAGAGGGAGAGACAAGGGGGTTACACCCATAGAGGGCTCCACACCCTTACTCTACCTATGGGTATTAACAACACATATGAATCACTAGTGGATCCATATAGAGGGGGAGTAGAAGCGATAACCTCCAATGCGACTATGAGGGGATGCCCTCTGGCTCCACAACTCACTCCAAGATAGGTTATATCCCAAAGGAGGATCCACACCTCGTTCAACCCCACACGTGGGAGGCTCTAAACCCCAATGGGGTAGATCCGCTCCCAACATAACAATCCTTTCCCAAACACAATACAATTATGATAACTCAACACTCAACAAAGAAATCACAACCATGATAAAGCCATGAATATACAACACACAATATCCACAACTACATACAATTATCACAAAGGGAGTACGTGTGTGAATCGACATCCACAATACTCTTCTCTAGAGGTGGATACCCTATATCGCAACTAGAGACAGAACACACAAGCTCATCGGTATATTCACAAAACATGACAAAATTTTCACATATATGACAACTATCATCTATTATCATCAACACTTAGATTCATAATAGTTCACACAAGAACAATTATATGTTTATAGCAATTTACTAGATTTTATTCAAGACAATAATCATCACGAGTTATTCTCCATACAAGGTAGTGAGACCCATAAGGCTCCAGAGTTTGATAAACATGGCTCTGATACCAAATGTCATGCCCAAGCTTTTACACTTGAGCAAAACACACTCAATGCATATCATGCAGAACTTCCGATATAGAGAGAATAAGATTAATTAAATAAAAAGGAAATTTGATTCCTAAACACATTACTTTGTCATTTAACTCGATAATTAGGAAGCAATTAAATGATTGAGTTTGTGTAACACAATCTAAATTGAGAATACTAACTTATGCATAACGATATTTGAATACAAAAAGTAACAATCATACTTCATTTTAATTCATCTAACATGAGAAGATCCTAGATTGAATTTATCCTTATTAAAGCACCACAAGAGAAATTAAACTAGTGTAATGTCCCCCATTTAGCCTAGTCAGTTAGATGGTGGAGAGTAGCCTATCACATGACTCCCGCAGGCTAATAACGATGGTTAGGGTGTCAGCTTGGAGACTTACTATTTATAGTAAGTTGGGGTGGAGCACCTTGCTATTTATGGCAGGGCAGATGTAGGGTACCATTGCATGAGAATGTTGGTTTCGAAACTCCTAGAGCGATATTTGATGCAATATAAGTTAAAATTAAAGATTTAACTTATATTATTTTATAAGGGTTAAGTGGCTTATGTTTCTAAGGTGACTTTATAATATTAAGTTAGTCACAACTTAAAGTTGTGTTGTCTAGGTGATGGGCGCCTCATGGGAGACATAAGGGGATAAAACATAAAATAAAATTATATTTTAATTCCCTCACTTGGGTGTTGGAGGCATGAGAGAGATAAAAGCATGAAATGAAGTCATTTTTGCATATGCTTGGATTATGAACTTTTCTCTCTTGTTTGGATATTCTCGTGCATTGTTTGGAGCTTGGCTCCAGGGTTTGATATTGGCTGTGTTGAGATGAAAACCTCTGCATAGTCCTCTTCTTCATGTGTGAAAGACCACATTAGGAAGAGATTCTTGGAGGCTTCATTCAGAGGCTTCAGTTGTGCATCAGCCGGAGATATTTTGATGAAGATTTGAGCATGATACGGACATATTTGACGGAGTTTGATATGCAAATGAAGAGTCTGATTTTGAGGAGCAGATTTAATAGTTTGGTGGGGGTTTTGTGACTGAAAATATACCTATTGTTGGGCTGTACCAATCCTGCTGTAGGCTGTACCACAGTTGGGAATCTTGGTGGCGATCTTGTGAGCGATTCATTATATTTCTTCTTCATATTGATTTGTTATGCATTTGCAATCTAAATCAGACACTGGCAGAGAGATTTGTGGGGGATTTAGTGTTATTTGCTGCTGATATAGAGCTCCAGGAAGGCCGTACAGCTAGTACCAGGCCGTGGGTACCTTGGGAATTAATCTCCACTCCTTCAACATTATTTATACTTCTCATTGGAGGCATTTGGGGTCACAGTTACTGTTGCAGCATAGATATTGATGCATATCTGCCATGTATGTGAATATTGAAAAATTCCCATAGCTTGTAATGCTGACCTGAGTTCGACAATAATACAAAGTTGGAGTTTCCCAAATGGGTATGTCATTATAATTAGTTTTGGCATATTTTATGATTTGGGTCATTGTTAGTTTATGCAAATTCATTGTGTATTTTCTGGGTTTTCAATATATGCTTTATATTCCATGTTATCTATGCAATATCAAAACATGCAAAAACATGCAATGAAACCCTAAACCCAAAACAATCAGAAAACAAAAAAAAAGTGATACAGAAAACCTAGTTCAGAGGGTGTATGTTACAGTGGTATCAGAGTGGTAGTATCTTGCCATCCTGTGTGGTTAGATCAAACATGCAAAAGGGTTCTTGAGACATGCTTCCTATACCATCTTTGACTCACCATTACAATCTGAGAAGAAACAGGTCACAACGAGAAATACAGGCTCTACAGATAGAACAGGAAGCAGAAGTACCATTGATAGATCCCTTTTCAGGTGAGATTGAAGTGCCGGTTGAGGAGATGGGTGACAGAGAGATTCCAAAACCTAGTATGCGAGATATTCTAAACTCGTTGGCTAGGGGACAGCAAGAGATAGAAAGGACATTGTGGGAATCATAGGTAGAATTGACTCATGTCCTTGCCTAGTTGATACCTCGGGATGATAGGAACCACATGGATAAGAATAATAACAACAATAATGGGAGAAATAGGAACAATTTGGGGACAGGAACAGGATGAACAATGGAGGTGACAGGCACATTGGTGACAGACACATGGGTGATAGACAGACACATGGGTGATAGGCACAACGGGGATAGGAACAATGTAAACATAAACAATGGTGACAGGCACAGAGATAGAGATGATGAGGGAGAAGCATTGGTCACTAACAGGAGAGCTTCTCAGTTGACAACAGGTGATAGACTTGGCATACCCATATTTGCACCCAAGAACAATGTTCCTGAACAGGAGGCTACACAACTAGAGTTCTAAGATGAGATTTTGAAAGATTGGCGGGCATCTAGTGAGGAGTTTAGATCTGAGATGACATTTGGAGAGTAATCTGATCTCAGGATGAAGCACAAACCCCATAGAGGAAACATACAGCAGAATCAGAAACTCCAGAAGAAGGTCAGCAAGATGACCTTACCATATTTTGATGGTTCTAGTAAAACCATTGCCAGAGCATGGGTCTAGAAATTGGATAGTTATTTGCAGATCAGCCATATGCCCGAGACTAATGCAATTACTTGTGCATCTTTACATTTGGAGGGCAGCGCGCATAAATGGTGGAGCAATGGTAAGGTTACATTGGGCCATGATCAGATCGCCTCATATGTTGAGTTTATTGCCAGACTAATCGACAAATTCGACAAGAAAGATCCAGAACTGCAGTTTAAGGAGTTGGCACAACTCAGACAGGTTGGATCAGTGGACTCATACATTTTAGAGTTTCAGGACCTATTTGTTATGGTCCTAGATATCTCAGAGCGCAGGTTGATCATATTATTTATAGATGGACTATCAGATCCCTTACGTGGTTGGGTTAAGGGACTAGACCCATTGACACTTCAGGAGGCCTTGAAAAAGGCCCGAGAAATGGAATCCTCTGTATGGAGGAATAAATTTAAAACAAAGGGTTTTTACAGGAAGGACAAGCAGAAGGATAGGAAACCCTTTTAGAAGGACATTAGCCAACAAAAAGAGAAAACAAACCGGCTAGCTGATGATCAACTGAATGAGTATAGGAGGAAAAAACTTTGCTTTCATTATCAGGAACCATGGGACCCCACACACTGATGTGCCAATAAGGCAAAAGCAAAGTTAATTGAATATTATTCAGTAGAGAAGTCATAGTCAGAGGCATCAGACCAGTTTTCAGATAGAGAGGATAGTGGAGATGAGAATGCCTTTTAGCATAGTCATGACAGTGATGGGACATTGGCACAACTTTCTAGTTTCCAGAAAGCTGGGTCATTCAGAGTGAGGAGTCCTTGGAGGTCAGCCCATCATCACCCTAATAGACACTGGAGCTACACACAATTTTATTGATGAGAGGTTGGTTGCTAGACATGGATTGAAGGTCGAAGAGTTTGAAGGCTTCAAGGTAATGGTAGTTGAAGGCTTCAAACTCACTTGCACCAGAAAGATTTTTAGGCTGACCATACAGAAGGAAGATTACAAGCTTAAGGATGACTTCTATGTGGTTGGCATTGGAGATACAAACGTAGTTTTGGGTATGCATTGGATGATGCAACTTGGTGAGTTCACTATGAACCTGAATAAGATGGAGATGAAGTTTGAATCCAATGGAAAGAAAATAGTTTTTAGAGAATTATCAAATGGTGGACAACGAGTAGTCTCTCTCAAAAGGATGGAGAGAATGCTGTGACATAACCAGGTAGAGTGGGCAGCAGAATGTCTTAGCCAGAGTCTCCATAGCAGCCGAAGAGTGCTTATTATCCAGATATACAGAAGCTATTAACCAAGCATAGTAAGGTGTTGGTAGTATACCTCCAGGAGTGCCACCTGACAGAGGCAACGAGCATGTCATCGAGCTTGAGGACAGAACTAAACCCGTAATGGTCACACCCTATCGTCATCCGAAGAGGCTCAAGGATGAGATAGAGAAAACAACTAAGGAGCTCTTAGAGATGGGACACATCCGCCCTAGCAAGAGTCCCTTTGCTTCAGTAGTTGTATTGGTCAAAAAGAAAGATGGGACCATTAGGATGTGTATAGATTACAGGCCCTTAAATAAAAAGACCATTAAGAATAGGTATCCAATTCCCCGCATAGATGAGTTGATAGATGAATTGCATGGGGCTTTCTACTTTTCCAAGATAGATCTACGATCAGGATACCATCAGATTCGAATGAGGGAGGAGGACAGAGAAAACAACCTTCAAATGTCACTACGGCCACTTTGAGTTCTTGGTGATGCCGTTTGGACTAACCAATGCCCCTGCTACCTTCCAGAGTTGCATGAATAAGATTTTTAGATAGTAGCTAAGGAAGTTTGTGTTAATTTTCTTTGATGACATTGATTTTCAGCAGGAGTTGGGATGAACACATGAGACATTTGGAGGAGGTACTGAGCATATTGGAGAGTGAGTCCCTCTATGCCAAAGAGTCCAAGTGTGACTTTGGCATGACAGAGCTTCTGTATCTAGGTCACATCATTAGTGCCAATGGTGTTAGAGTGGATCCATAGAAGATTAAAGCAATAGTTGATTGGCCACCACCAACAAACCTCACGCAGCTCAAGGGCTTCTTCGGGTTATGTGGTTTCTACATGAGGTTTGTGAAAGGTTTCTCACAGACAGTTGCATCGTTGACAGACTTGACTAAGAAAGGAGCCTTTGTGTGGACCGATGCAGCTCAGTAGTGCTTTGATCACTTCAAGCACTTGATGTCTACTTGTCCTGTGCTAGCGATCCCTGATTTATTTAAGCCATTTGAGCTAGAGTGTGATGCTTCAGGAGAGGGGATAGGGGTAGTGTTAATGTAGGAGAAACAACCTATTGCGTTTGAGAGTAGAAAGCTGAGAGGTGTAGAGAAGAGTTACTCAGTATATGATTGAGAAATGTTGGCCATTATGCATGCATTGGCCAAGTTCAGGCCATATCTGGTTGGAGGGAAGTTCATAATTAAAACAGATCACAATAGCATCAAGTACTTCATGAACCAGAAGGACTTGAACGACAGACAACAAAAGTGGGTAAGTAGACTCCAGGCTTATGACTTCAACATTGAATATTTCAAGGGCAAAAGAAATATAGTTGCAGATGCTTTATTGAGGAGACCCCACTTATGTTTGTTTGGAGAGATATTTGCTGATTGGAAAGAGATGATTTCAGCAGAGTATGCTAAGGACTCTTGGGCAGTAGGAGTCATTGAGGGCACTATCAAGGATGATAGGTATTTTGTGGTGAGTGATTTGATTATGTACAAAGACAAAATATTTTTGGTGCCTAATTCTCAGTTCAAGCATAAGATTATAAGGACTTTCCATGACATACCGATGGCTGGCCAATCCGGATTTTTCAAAACTTACAGGCAGATTCGGGAGAGGTTCACATGGAAAGGACTTAAAGATGAAGTCCTTAAGTATGTTCGTGAATGTCCTATTTGCTAACAAAACAAGCATGAGCATACTTATCCTACAGGTTTGTTACAGCCATTGCCTATTCCCAATAAAAAATGGGAATATATCTCTATGGATTTGATTACAGGGCTACCTAAGGTTCAGGGGAAGGATTGTATCTATGTGGTGGTCAATAGACTCACCAAATTTGCACATTTCTTCGCCATTTCAGCAACATATATAGCGGTACAGGTAGTTGATCTATTCTTCAGGGAGATATTCAGACTTCACGGGATACCCAAGGGTATAGTAAGTGACAGGGACAACAAGTTCCTAAGTTTATTTTGGCAGGAGTTATTCAGATTGTGTGGCATTGAACTAACTCCCAGCACTAGTTACCACCCACAGACCGATGGTCAGACATAAATAGTTAACAAATGGGTGGAAGGGTATTTGCATATGTTTCGGGGCAATAGAAGGCTTGGATTAGATGGTTGCACCTGGGGGAGTACTGCTACAACACGACTTATCATATGTTGATCGAGATGACTCCATTCAGGGCTCTGTATGGTTATGATGCCCCATGCTTCACAGATCTTCTACTTGGTGATAGCAGAGTGCCAAAGACAAGAGATTTACTGCAGGAGAGTCAGGACATAATGAAAGAACTCAAGGAGAACATGCAGCAGGCACAAAATCAGCAGAAGCTCTATGCTAATTAGCACCGAGTAGAGAGGAGTTTTTAGGTTGGAGACATGGTGTACTTGAGGCTCCAACCCTACAGGCAGTTCACTTTGAAAAAGAGTGGAGCAGAGAAATTAAAACCTAGGTTCTATAGTCCGTTCAAAGTGGCTAGAAGAGTGGGAGAAGTAGCTTACAAGCTTGAGCTACCATCAGATAGCAAAGTGCATAATGTATTTCATGTATCCAGGTTAAAAAAGGCACTTGGCCACAATGTGATTCCTTTAGTTGAGCTTCCAACATTGGATGAGGAGGGGAAGCTAATATTAGTACCAAAAGCTATCATAGACACAAGGCAAAGGAATCCGAGGAAACGGATTATTAGGGAGTACTTGGTGAAGTGGAAGAACTTGCCAGTTGAGGATGCAACATGGGAGAGCGAGCAGATACTTTAGCACCTTGAGCTAAGATTGCTTGAGGACAAGCAATTTTGGGGAGGGCGGACTGTAATGTCCCCCATTTAGCCCAGTCAGTTAGATGGTGGAGATTAGCCTATCATATGACTCCCGTAGGCAATAACGATGGTTAGGGGGTCAACTTGGAGACATACTATTTATAGTAAGTTGGGGTGGAGCACCTTGCTATTTATGGTAGGGTAGATGCAGGGTACCATTGCACGAGAATGTTGGTTTTGAAACTCCTAGAGCGATATTTGATGAGATATAAGTTAAATTAAAGATTTAACTTATATTATTTTATAGGGGTTAAGTGACTTATGTTTCTAAGGTGACTTTATAATATTAAGTTAAGTCACAACTTAAAAAGTTGTGTTGTCTAGGTGATGGGCGCCTCATGGGAGACATAAGGGGATAAAACATAAAATAAAATTATATTTTAAATCCCTCACATGGGCATTGGAGGCACGAGAGAGATAAAAACATGAAATGAAGTCATTTTTGCATATGCCTGGATTATGAACTTTTCTCTCTTGTTTGGATATTCTTGTGCATTGTTTGGAGCTTGGCTCTAGGGTTTGATATTGGCTGTGTTGATATTGGATTTTAAATTATACCATTATCAGGGAGAGAGTTCCACCAACTGTGGAGTTTACCAGACATGAGCCGGACTGCATACAAAACTTTGTTTGCTTCAGACCATATAGATCCTCTAGTATCAAAGAAATTCTCAAGTGTATCACACCATGTACAAATAGTGTCATAGGGATCTATAATTTTATCAATATTCAAAATATAACCAGAAGTTGCATAAGCTCTCAAATTTTCTGGCCGGGCATTTTCTGACACAGCATCTCTCATCTCTACATCCAGCTGATTTTCTACAGTAGTCTGGCTAGCCATGCATAAAGGTTCCCAATCCTCTATAATTTCTATATATGGGGTTTCTTCGGAAGACATATATTCTGGTTCAGAAGAGGATTCATGATAAGAAATTGTTTCAAATATTTCTTCATCAGATGAATTCATGGCTGCAGCTGGTTCTTCCATGTAAACAGGTTCATTATCTTCTAATTCATTTTCTTGTAACCAATCTTTTAATGGTTCAGAAACCTGTAACATATGTTCTTTCTGCTTGGGCAGAACTATTCTAGAAGGCATCTGAGGTTGTTCTTCAATTTCTTCAGAAAAGAGAATGCTTTTTCTTCTCTGTATTTTTGGTCTGGGCTTGGGATCTGATTTCTGAGATTTCTGGGTTTTTGTGTCCTCAGTTTCTTCCTCAGAACTATCCTTGCCTTTCTGGGATACTCTAATCTTTTTGGCGTATTTTCTTACTTTGTCTAAATTTCTCGCCACATGCTCAAGTAAGACTTTGTTCTCCTGAGCTTGAGTATCTCTTTTAGAGTCAGATGTAGAGACATGAGAATATATTTGTCCTGCCACATTTTCTAATCTTTCACTGCTTGACTGTATGCTTGTGGCCATTGTATGGGTCTGACTGACTTGGTAATTTAGTGAACCAAAATTATTTAGGGTAGAAGTGCATTGCTTATCAATTCTACCTATAGCAGTTTCTGTTTTATATTGACTATTCTGTACTTGTAACATTCCATCATAAACATAAATAGTTCTATTGATTCCTTGTTTGACATCTACTGCTATGTCGTCTATGTTCTGTGAAGCTGTTTTCATCCATGCAGACTGCCAGTTTCTCTGAGCTTCAGAATTCTTTTGTTTTGTCCCTACCTTAGTATGAATTTTTGCCTCATATCTGCCCATTGTTTTATCATCAGGTGTAACAACCTGATAACTATCCTGTGTTGGCCATCTACCAGGAGTATAGCTGACTAAATCTACAGCAGTAGCAGAATCTAACTGTAGAGTATGCTTAGTTCTTCTTTCTGATCCATACCTAGGTAAATGCTCTCTCATCATACTTGCATGTTCACCTAGTCTTGCTATTTTAATCCCTTTTCCTTTTCTTTTCTTATCTTGGTCTTCATCCTGTTTTGGTGCAAGATGTAATCTAGCACTTACTTGTCTGGCAAGTTCATCTATTTGATCAGGATGAGATCGTTGGGATCTGGAAGAGAAAGATGATCGAGAAGGCATTTGCTTGAATCTTTGTGAGCTACCAGAGGTTGAGCATTCTTCAGGATTGTAATCCACATAAGGTTTTTTATTAGAACTAGCATATGCATGGGCCATGGATCTACTGCGAGACAGAGGTTGAGCTCTGGCTTGAGTTTCATCTATTAATGGTTGTTCCAGGATAGTTTGACCAGGGACAGATTGGAGAGTTATGGTGCCTACTCTTCGGGATTGGAACAGAGGTCTGTCTGAGAATCTATTTTTGTGAACAGGAAGGTCAATAAACTGTGGTCTTTGCCTATCAAGCAATTGTTATATAATTGGAAAACCAATGTCAAAACCTATTGAATCGATGAATCGGCCATAATCAAGAAGATTGGAAGATCCTCTTGGGAAAGATACCCCCATGGGTAAGGAAACAAGTGGAGACACAGTATTCATGATTCTATATACACAGCGACCTCCTATGGTGGCATAGACAGAACCGGGCATTAACGAGACACCTTTAACTTGTAGAAGTAAACAAAAGGCAGAAGAAATGAATTTATCAGATAAAGAAAGAGTAAAGTTGGGTTGAACTGACAAGACTCCATCGCCTTTCTCAGCACTGAGAATTCCACGAAACTGGGCAACTACAGCTTGTTCCCAAATTTGACATCGAGTATCAATTAAAGTGGCGAAGAACTCAGCACCTATGTTGTAATTAAAATGCGGATGGACGATAAGATCGACATGAGGGAAATGAACATGAAAGAAACCTTTGTCTTGCCATCTAGAGACATCTTTAGGAAGAAGGAAAGGTAAATAAATAGGACATATTCCAGTACCCGAAACTAAAAGATTAATTTCACTTTGACGCACTGAGTCATAGACTTTATTCTTAATTCCTTTTTCTGGATAGAAAGTATTAATTTTAACATCTGGAAATTTGAAATTTCCCTTATCATCTACGACATGAGTGTTGCCGTCTTGGAAATAGTTATGTAAAACATCAGATAGAGCAGAACTTGCATCCATAGATCTATGTAATGCCATTGGTGAGAAATAAGACTTACTGATTACTCATTCGCGATATTCCTTGCTACTTTTCGCGACTCACTGCCCTTTAACACGGCACTTTCCTTTGGCCTTCAACAACGGGTCTTACTGCACGCATCTGCAAGTACTACAGCACGCTACTAATAGCACGTACAGTGATAGAACTCACCCACAGCAATGACAAAGATAATAACAAACACATGAACTTGGCTCTGATACCAATTATACATGTCAACCAATCTTTTATATTGCTCATAGATAAGAGTTTACAACTTAATGCAATTTCTGGTTGTTCAGATCGCTCAAGGCGCAGAACAAGAGCATACTCTTGCGAAGACTTAAAAACTTAGACTCTAATCCTCAACTTCCTAGTTCCTGAATCTGACTCCGAATGCCCCAACAATAGCATCGGGTTCTTATTTATAACATAAGTCGGATGCCAAAAGATTATAACAATTTTGAGTTCCGACCACACAAACTTGACACGCATCTAACACTATAAGTAGTGGAGGAAAAGGCAGAGATAAAGCACTACAGTGGAGCGTACAAAGATTCTTCACATGAGACACACCGCATGTGATTACGGCTCACTTTACACCCGAAAGTGACTACGGGGATCTTGCTTTTTAGATAGGGTTGCGTCCTATTGTCGGATCATAACGTGGCTGACATCACGGCACAGACAAGCCCATGTGCTAGCTACCATCTGAGTTATAACCATCATTATCTTCGTCAGTGGAGGTATTATCATTGTCTGATACGGGGTCCAGCTCATCAAAATCATAGTCATGATCTAAATTTGTTGGTGGAAGCAAGTGTTGTGGAAGAGGCCTGAAGGCAATTGCCAAGTCATCATCTCGTTGGTGGAAAGTATATATAATTTTGGTAACTTCATCAGGAGAAGCAAAATCTATTTCAGTTCTGGCAGCAATTAAAGCAGGGAGCAAGGCAACCTCCATATCTTCCACCTGGGCTTGTGGGAACCAATTATGAGTTAAAGGATAATATTCAATTCGTGGTAATGCATAATTAAATCTGTTTTGCAAATAGCTTGATGGTCCACTCATTCCTTCTTCGACAGCCCAACAGAAATTTCTCTGCAGATAGTCAAAAAACTCTCTCATATCATTCTGTATGATTTTATCATTGTATCCTAAAAATAAGTCTGCATAGTCTTCAAACTCTATCTGCAAGATAGTAATGCTG
Organism: Cunninghamia lanceolata; assembly: GCA_027924645.1. Taxonomy (NCBI): domain Eukaryota; kingdom Viridiplantae; phylum Streptophyta; class Pinopsida; order Cupressales; family Cupressaceae; genus Cunninghamia; species Cunninghamia lanceolata. The sequence goes on along the minus strand of BSBN01000252.1, from coordinate 6,545,402 downwards.
TTAAAGAAACCAAATTTTGCACACTTAAGAAAATTCCTTTTGATTTTTATGGGCCAATTCATAGGCAACAAAGATGTAATGCAAACATCAAATGTAATGCTATTTCTTAGTGCAAAATAAATAGCAGCATTTTGAAGACCAAAGTGTGATAGAAATTCTGTTTGCTGAGGACCTGTAAGAATTCCTTTATCATAATTGTCTCTGATCAGATTCCTTAACTCTTGAAGCCATTTATTCAAGAAATGTGTGTGGAGGATAGGAGTAATAATTTCTGGAGGTAGCTGAGGTATCCACAAATCATTACCTTGTTCATCTTTACTAAGGAATATTTCTGTACCATCATTTCTTACCAATGTGTCACCGATTTCGATCATCATATACATTGACTCTGCAAGCTTGGCCATTTCTCTCGTAAGAGAATCTGCTAATGGATTATTACCACCTTTAATCCTATCTCAAAATCATAATTGGCAAAATCAAGATACCAACGTGCAATTCGGCCATGGGCAATATCTTTATTTGGCTTCTTGCTGAGCAGAGAGCTCATTGGCTGACTGTCAGTTTTTACAATGAAATGAACAGGTTTAAGAAAAATCTTAAACTTCTCTATACCCTTCTTTACAGCCAAAATCTCTTTTTCATATATGGTGTACCTGCATTCTGTATCAGTGAAGGTTCCTGATCTATAACCACACACTTGTGCTCTTTTCGATGGAATATCCTGTATGAGAACAGCACCCCAAACATCATCAGATGCATCAGTGAATAAAAATAAAGGATATCCATTTTCAGGTAAATGAAGAGTGGGCAAATACTGGCATTTCTGTTTTATCTTTTGAACAATTTCTGTTAACTCTTCATTCCAGGGACCTGCTCCTTCTTTCAACTGAGCTTGAAGTTTCTTTCTGTCTTTAGCTAATCCATTATAGAATGGACTGACATAATTGAGACATCCTAAGAATCTTTGTATTTGCTTGGTTCCAACCAAAACATCAGGAAATTCTGAAATATGCTTAAGGATATGAGGCTAGAGTTTTACCTTGCCATGTGACAGAACCAGACCCAAGAAATCAATTTCTTGTTTGCCAATTACCATTTTCTTAGCTGATAAGCATATCCCATTATCTCTGATTGCATTATATAAAGCTTCCAAATGCTTCAAATGCTGAGAATCATTCTCAGAATAAACAATTATGTCATCAATATATACAAAACAAAATTCTTTCAGACTTCTTAAAGCTCTATCCATTCTGCGTTGAAAATAGGCAGGTGCAGTCTTGAGGCCAAAAGGCATCACATTCCACTCACACAAACCTTGCAGTACTGAGAAAGCTGTTTTGAATCTGTCTTCCTCTTTTACCTTAATTTGCCAGAAACCTCTCTGTTGTTCTGCCCTTTTATTGACCAGGAAAGCTGGGCAGCTAAATGGGCTCTTGCTTTCTCTCATAAACTTTCCTTCAATGAGCTCGTTCAAATGCTCATCCATCTCTTTTACTTCTGTGGGGCTCATGAGATAGGCTGGTTCAAATGGTATAACAGTTTTACATTTAGGTTTCAACCTAATCTCGCATTCTTCATGCTCCTTAGACCAAAACTGTAAAGGATTCATGCTACAATAATCCTGTTCAAATTTTGCCTTAACTAGTTCTAAGAGCAGAGGTAACCGTGGTCCTTGGGACTTTAGAGGCTCTTTCTTTTGTCGTTTGGCTTTATCAGACAGCTTATGGTTGACTAATTTCAAGGAGGGAATCCTGACAGGGCCATCTGTATGCTTAAGAGATATTTCGTGGGTGCATAAAACAAATGGCTGATATTTGGTTAGGAAGGTGTAACCAAGCAAAATATCTTCCCTCAAACTGTCAAGTTCAATTAGATCAACAATAAACTGCTTACCTTGGATTTCAATTCTGACATCCTGAGCAAATCTCCCCATTTTGATTTCTTCTCCATTTATGGCATATCCGGCTGGTAAATCATTCTTGGTTTTCCAAAACTCAGAAGGAATGGCATTAGTTTTGGCAAAACTACGAGAAGAACCAGAATCTACAAATGCATCCATGGGAATAAGCTTATATCCAGAAAAACAAAGATTTACACGGATATATGTATAATTTTCTACCATGTATAGAGCATTTGCTGGTTCAGACAAAATATCTGGAGAAGAATCATCTGCTTTTGTTAGAAGTTCTCGAATTTCCCCCACTGCAGAAATGAGTTTGTCCAAGGCCTTTTGCTGCATAGCACATTGCCGAGCTAAGATGTCAACAGATTCATTACAACGGTCAACTTTAGCACATAAAATATCAATGCTTCGGCCAAGAGACACAGAGGGTGAATGGCGAGAATGATGTTTGGAAGTAGATGGTTTGGAAGATAACCAAGAAGGCTGGGTGTAACCATGGGATGATTTAGGCTTTGGTGATGGTGAGGGTGAGCTAGACACAGAATGTTTAGAAGATCGTTTGGATTTTCTATAAAGAGCAAGTTTCTCTTTTTCCCAGGCCTTGATATCTTTAACCTGTTGTTTGGCGGCAGCTTTTCGTTCTTCGAGTGATCCTGGCATGTGATAAGGATCCTTGGATTTGGCCATGCTTATCTTGAAATCCAGATCTTTAATAGCTTTTTTAATCGTCTTAGAAACAACCTTCTGGTTAGATGAACTGGATCGTTCAGACTCAGATTCTTAACTGGTAGAAGAATGCTTTCTTCTATATTTATCTCTAGCCATGTAGTATTGATCAGGCAAAATTTCAACTAATTCAAACAAATCAACATAGGAAGAACCAAGAACTTCATGGGAAGCAACAATTTCCCAAGTTTCTGACCTATGCTGTTCATCAAACATTGCATAGACTTTATTTTCTGGCTTATACCTTTTTGGACAATCTGTAGCATAGTGTGGACCTTTGCAAATAAAACACTGAACAGATCTTCCACTTTTCTTGAAATCTTTATTCTTTTTAAATAGAAACTTTGGTGGCTTTCTATTCTTGAAAGAATTTTTATTTACAGGAGCAAACCTGTATCTTTTTCTATACTGCTTTTTCTTATAAGGAGTATGTCTCCTATGGTCATCATTGTCATAAGCATATTTACATTTCTTGCAATGACAATCTTTTCCACATGATTTTCTACTGAATTTTCTGACATGTTTGAATTCTTTTATCTGATTAATGGGTGGCAAGCTGCAATAGTCTTTCATATTGCAAGAAGAATTATACTGATCTCTGTTATCACTTAAGGCTTTAAGCAGACATCCTTTATCTAACTTGTAGGTAACCAAAGTCCTTAATTCACTGAAACCATAAGCATCAATTTTGGTTTTATACTTGTTACCTATATATTCTTCAGCATATTCTCCCAATCCACAAGGTAGTGAATTTAAATAAAACTTCTTTGTGGTGGAATCATGCAATTTTCCTGCAGCTATCATATATTTTTCAAAGACTAAATTATACTTATGCAATTTTCCTAAGTCTCTGAGCTGCAATGAATAGAGGATTTTTTCTGCTTCAAGTATATCATTCTTTCTGTTGCCACAAAATAAACCAATCAGATATAATTTTAAGGTAGCAAATCCCTCAGCAGAAATATCATTCCTACCCATGTCTTTTTCTTTAACATACTCATCTCCATCTTCATCCATTGAAATTATACCATTATCAGGGAGAGAGTTCCACCAACTGCGGAGTTATTTTGGCAGGAGTTATTCAGATTGTGTGGCATTGAACTAACTCCCAACACTAGTTACCACCCACAGACCGATGGTCAGACATAAATAGTTAACAAATGGGTGGAAGGGTATTTGCATATGTTTCGAGGCAATAGAAGGCTTGGATTAGATGGTTGCACCTGGGGGAGTACTGCTACAACACGACTTATCATATGTTGATCGAGATGACTCCATTCAGGGCTCTGTATGGTTATGATGCCCCATGCTTCACAGATCTTCTACTTGGTGATAGCAGAGTGCCAAAGGCAAGAGATTTACTGCAGGAGAGTCAGGACATAATGAAAGAACTCAAGGAGAACATGCAGCAGGCACAAAATTAGCAGAAGCTCTATGCTAATTAGCACCGAGTAGAGAGGAGTTTTTAGGTTGGAGACATGGTGTACTTGAGGCTCCAACCCTACAGGCAGTTCACTTTGAAAAAGAGTGGAGCAGAGAAATTAAAACCTAGGTTCTATAGTCTGTTCAAAGTGGCTAGAAGAGTGGGAGAAGTAGCTTACGAGCTTGAGCTACCATTAGATAGCAAAGTGCATAATGTATTTCATGTATCCAGGTTAAAAAAGGCACTTGGCCACAATGTGATTCCTTCAGTTGAGCTTCCAACATTGGATGAGGAGGGGAAGCTAATATTAGTACCAAAAGCTATCATAGACACAAGGCAAAGGAATCCGAGGAAACGGATTATCAGGGAGTACTTGGTGAAGTGGAAGAACTTGCCAGTTGAGGATGCAACATGGGAGAGCGAGCAGATACTTTAGCACCCTGAGCTAAGATTGCTTGAGGACAAGCAATTTTGGGGAGGGCGGACTGTAATGTCCCCCATTTAGCCCAGTCAGTTAGATGGTGGAGATTAGCCTATCACATGACTCCCGTAGGCAATAACGATGGTTAGGGGGTCAACTTGGAGACATACTATTTATAGTAAGTTGGGGTGGAGCACCTTGCTATTTATGGCAGGGTAGATGCAGGGTACCATTGCACGAGAATGTTGGTTTTGAAACTCCTAGAGCGATATTTGATGAGATATAAGTTAAATTAAAGATTTAACTTATATTATTTTATAGGGGTTAAGTGACTTATGTTTCTAAGGTGACTTTATAATATTAAGTTAAGTCACAACTTAAAAAGTTGTGTTGTCTAGGTGATGGGCGCCTCATGGGAGACATAAGGGGATAAAACATAAAATAAAATTATATTTTAAATCCCTCACATGGGCATTGGAGGCACGAGAGAGATAAAAACATGAAATGAAGTCATTTTTGCATATGCTTGGATTATGAACTTTTCTCTCTTGTTTGGATATTCTTGTGCATTGTTTGGAGCTTGGCTCTAGGGTTTGATATTGGCTGTGTTGAGACGAAAATCTATGCATAGTCCTCTTTTTCGTGTGTGAAAGACCACATCAGGAAGAGATTCTTGGAGGCTTCATTCAGAGGCTTCAATTGTGCATCAGCCGGAGATATTTTGATGAAGATTTGAGCATGATACGGACATATTTGACGGAGTTTGATATGTAAATGAAGATTTTGATTTTGAGGAGCAGATTTAATAAATTGGTGAGGGTTTTGTGACTGAAAATATACCTACTGTTGGGCCGTACCAATCCTGCTGCAAGCCGTACCACAATTGGGAGTCTTGGTGGCGATTTTGTGAAGGATTCATTATATTTCTTCTTCATATTGATTTGTTATGCTTCTGCAATCTAAACCAGACATTGGCAAAGAGATTTGTGGGGGATTTAGTGTTATTTGCTGCTGATATAGAGCTTCAGACAGGGCGTACAGCTAGTACCAGGCTGTGGGTACCTTGGGAATTAATCTCCAGTCCTTCGGCATTATTTTTACTTCTCATTGGAGGTGTTTGGAGTCACAGTTACTGCTGTAGCATGGATATTGATGCATATTTGCCATTGTATGTGAATATTGAAGAATTCCCATAGCTTGTAATGCTGGCCCGAGCTCGGCAATAATACGAAGTTGGAGTTTTCCAAATGGGTATGTCACTATAATTAGTTTTGACATATTTTATGATCTGGGTCATTCTTAGTTTATGCAAATTCATTGTATATTTTTTGGGTTTTCAATATATGCTTTATATTCCATGTTTTCTATGCAATATCAAAACATGCAAAACACGTGCAATGAGACCCTAAACCTAAAACAATCAAAAAACAAAAAAAAAAGTGACACAGAAAACCTAGTTCGAAGGGTGTATGTTACAACTAGCCTCACAAAATTAACTCGCAAAAAATGTGGTTTATTAAAACATAACGGATTTCTAACTTAATTGCATAAGATTGTTAATATCATAAATAGCAAATTCAAGAAGAACAATAATTGAAAAAGAATGTGTTGTATTACCATTAAGCCAAATTAACCAAGATCTTCTATGTCCTTGATAATAATAACCTTGTTGAAAAACTATGAACGAAGCTGAAGATTACCACCCAAAAGTCTAAGATTTCCAGATTTTCGAAAAACTGAAATTGAGCCCTTCTTAATTCCTTTTGATGGTATATGTTTTCTTTTTCATTGGATTGCATAAGAAATGTGTTTATGCATCAATCTATTAAATTCCCAATAGGTTGGCAGGAAAACCAGCTCTGATAACACTGTAATGTTCCAGGCCAATTTTTTTTTGTATTTTCGCAAATGTTTGACAAAATGCAAATAAACTTAAAATGCAAGAAACTGATTTTTCTTCCATTAAATTATTAAGCATACAACTGCAGTATATTAATGTTACAAATCCATTGAAATTTGTCTTCACGCAGCTGTAACATAACAAACTATATATCTATGATTGGAAACAATCACCACATTAATTTCTTTTGAGAAATGGAGCATTATATATATTCAGTATTGACTGAGACCCAAATTAATTACAATTTCTAACCTTCAATTCGAAGAATAATAATGGAAGAATTTGCTGCAGTCAATGAAGACTGAATATCTATCAAAAACTGCTCTTTCTCACTTGTACGACCCCTTAATCTGACCTACAAGTGGCTGCGACCAGCATAAGGAAGGAATTTTCCCTGAATTTGGTGGAGCGACTGGGGTTTAGTGTCTCAAAACAGCTTTAAATCTGATCGCCCACCTTTATACTTTCAAATGCGTCTATTTTCAACTTGTACGACAGTGTTTTTAGGCAACATACAACTCTAAATAGAAGGTGCAACCTGCTGAAAAGACCCGAAAATGGGAAGCTAGCAATTAGAAGACTCCCTTATCCAATTGAATTGATTAGAATTTGCCAGCAAATGAACTTATACAAAATCTCCAACTCTCTACTCAAACTGAAAGTGAGAAATCAATTCTAGAAATGATTTATGATTTGTAGAGCACTAATCTCCACAAATTTTCTAATATTCAGCACACCTGTGAATTCTAGATGAATCCATTCACAAATTGGCTAGGAGGGTTTCTGTCCTCAAAACCAATCTTTGCCAAAGGGTTTTTGTCCTAGGACAAAAAGATGAATAGTTGCTCAATCTCCAAAGCTAGGGTTGTTGAAAATAAAATGCATGGGATGAATTTCTCTTTGCAAACTCTTCTTTTTATACCCTTTGAATTAAATGAAATATTCTATTTCATTTTCCCCCTCAAAAACGATTTTTTGAAATTTCTTTTTAATTTAACTTTAACTTTTGGGCCTCAAAATAAGTCACTTTTTAATAAACTGTCCAACTTTAATAAAATAATTAATTTAATATAAGTTGCCTGTAAAATAAAAGACTTTAGACAACTTCATTTAATTAGATAATTATTCCCTTTCAACATCCCAATTAGCCAACAAGAATTAAAATAGGCTAAGGGTCTCCACCAATTGCTCATGCCTGCGAAGGGGACGTTACAATGTACAATTAAAAAATCCTCATTACTCAAGAGAAGTAACGCTTGAGATGCTGGCCATGAACTAACATCTCCATGAGATTTTCAGCTAAACTTTTGATATGATACACATTGTGACCATATTCATCTACAATTTCATATGGCTTGAGCCTCAAGGGGTCAAATTTCCCATGTTTTCCTTTGTCTTCTGCTCTAGCATCCCACGTGAGGACTATATCTCCAATTTGATAATTTCTTTGCAGTGCCTTTCTATCAAACAAATACTTCACCTTCAACTATTGTGATAGGATCCTGTCATGTGCAGTTCTTCTATTTTCATCCATCGTTACCAACTCAAACAATATTTGAGAAATTGCATTACATTCTTCTCCTTCCACTTCATGCAACAACTTGTACATTGGCAACTCCAGGCTGATTGGCATCTTAGCTTCTAGTCTGTAGACTAGTTCAAATGGGCTTCTACCATTAGTTGTCTTGTAGGTTATTTTATCAACCAATAGTGCATTCTTCAATTTGTCATCTCATCTCTTGTTATTCACATCCAACTTATAATGATTTTCTTAAGGGTTTTGTTGCTAGATTTAGCCTATCCGTTACCTTGTGGATGATAGGGGGATGAGTGAACCAGACTGATCCCATAATTAGAACATAAATATGAAATTTCATGGGATCTGAAACACTTTGCATTATCAACAATAATTCTTGCATCCAAATCTTGTTTGATAGCCAAATTGCTCCACTCGTGGCTATTGTTCTTGAATGTAAATATGAAATTATCAAAGGCTTCATTTTTTCTCTAAAGCTATAATATAGAAAATTATTAGTGCATTCAAAATCCCTTTAGTTGGCTTAAGGGTTTTGAATTTTGGAAGGGGGAATTATTTTTAGTTCTTTCTTTCTTCTCTCATCTCGATGACTAATTCGAAAGATTATGTCTCATTTTGTGATGTTAATGGCTATCGTTGCTCAAAGGTGTAGAAAATATTTGTCATTTTTTGTCGCTTCGATGTTAAACTCTTCATGTAGTTACAACTGCTTTGCCTTTTTGTTCAAAGCAACAAAATAACTTCAAATTTATTCTTCTAATAGAAAGAGGCCGTATTTCAATTTTTCTTTCATTTTAAATTATATGTACAAAAAGAAATGAATGGGCTTTTGTATAGCGAATTAAACATTTATTGTATATCCTCAACCTGCAATTCATGCTCGGAATTCAGCACTCTACTTAAACATCATCCAATTCAATGGTCAAATAGTCAATAATAAATTTAGACTTTTCACCCATACTAAAAATTGGTAAATAATTATTCTATTTTTATTGGCTAAAATTGACTTTTGACTATTGAACTGGATTATGTTTAAGAATAACCAGAATTTAGTATGTCTCATTGTAATGTCCCCTTTTAGGTTATCCTTTATTTCTTAATCTGCACACAAGAATAACTTCTAGAAAGGGACACTAGTACTATTAAAGATCAATTTAGTAATGAAATCAATACATCATAATCATAATCAATGACAATGAACAAGAATGTAATGTTATCTATGCGTACATATATTGAAATTCTACAATCAAAGACATTAACACATATACAGGTACATATATTCTTTCATGATCATTAGGGTTAGCAACATCATGATCATAATCAATAATAATGAATAAGTACATATATCTAATAATATTTCCTCATGCTTTAGCATACTTATAATATAACCATGTTTAGGCCTCATAATATACTTCGGGAATGGTGATTGTCATGCCCGGTCATTAATCTAACTTAGTTGTAAACCCTAGCAGAGGCGGGGTATATACTTGTTAAGGTGCTGGATAACAAGGCCCAAGGGCTTCATTGCACACCCGGCAATACGTCACCACTTGAGAATCTGTTCCACTACCATAGGCCCAAGGGCTTCATTGCACACCTGGCAATACTTCACTATTTGAGAATTTGTTCCACTACCATAGGCCCAAGGGCTTCATTGCACACTCGGCAATACTTCACCACTTCGCTCAAGGGACTTCATTGCACACCCGACAATATTTCACCCACTTGAGAGTCACCTACTCTGCGAGAATCAATCATTAATAAATCTGCCCTTAACTATTTAACCATCCTTGTAGGACCCTAATAAGATTAAGGACGTGGCATTGATGTACCCATCCCTAGTATATCATGAGTAAGGTTAGAGAGATCATACCAATAAGGAATTTGTCTTCTCGATCTAGTGATCCTATGGATCACCAAGATAACACTTTCTTATGGTTATTGTCCCTTCTATGGGAATTAGATATTGTTCCACCACTATAGGATGGATGAATATATTGCATTTTTCTTGCCTCTTATATGGCAGATTTATCAATATATGTATATGTATAATTCTCTAGATTGAGTTACTGATACTAACATTGATTCATAATACCGAAAGTATACCTTTATAGAATTAGCTGAGTGATATTAGGCTGCTGCTGGAATAGACGTTCTAGTGCTGTTATAGTGGATTAATATTGTTATGCTGCTGCTGTTCAGATTGTAGGAACCAATGTCTATATATTTATTAATGGATTGTGCTCTTGAATGATCTCCTAGGCAATGCTCTTCGCTGATGTTCTGAATTATTGATTGTGAATTCTGTATGATGTATATATATAATTATTTCTGCCTTTGGACTGCTGCAATCCTTGCTTTGAATGGATTTGAAATGCTTTATAAATATCCTTATATATATATATATATGAGATCATGGCTGATATAAAATCTGAATTAGATTATTGTAGTTGGAATCGTATTCCTTGCTTGCTTGATTCCATTTTGTATTTTGTTGTAATTCCTTCTTATACCCTTCAAATATTTGTGAAGAGATGTATCTCTCTCCAATAGATATGACTTATGAGCCAATCGCTGTCTTTAGTTTGTAAAGCTATTTAATAATGATCTCTCTTATATTTAAATCGCTGCCTTTTCATAACCGTTGGCTGCCTAAATATGAATAATGACCGCTGCCTTATATTGGTTGCTTTTCTTTATGTATTGCTGCTGCCTTGGTCGATTGCCTTAAAGGCAATCTAATTATATTATATAAATTATGATATATATATATGTTTATTAATATATTATAATCATAATAATAATAATTAATATTAATATTAATATTTATATTTATTATCATATATTGTTATTATATAATAATAATATGCTATTTTTATATTATTAATTATAATTGTTATTTATATTTAATGATAAATATTATATATTATATTTGTATTTATAACATATTTATTATTATATTATTATAATAAATGATTATAATAATATTTAAATTATTAATATTTACATTTATATTTATCTTGGTTATTTATAAATATAATATATCAGTCAATATATTATATATAAAATATTTATAGATAATATCATATAATGCATAATTGATTCAATTAGAAATCATTAGTATGGGGACATTGCACTCATGTTGGTTTTCTTTTTTAATTGCCGGTTTTTCTTTTGAGTCACTAATTTTTTTTGAGCTTTGTAGGTTGTGATCTGTGGGCTAAGTGAGTTGTATGTGATCGGGTTGTAGAAGTTTGTCCTTGCAGCAACAAAGAACAAGGGAGGAGTTTAAGAGAGCAGTTGTCAATAGTTTGTGTTTTTTCTTTTTCAACTCCTTTGGACTTGGCCATTGGAAAAAAACTTATCTGTCGTCGAAAACACTTCCTCTAAACTCTGCAACTCCGATACCAAAAATCCCAAGCTAAATCATCTAGCACACAATTTACACCAAAAATTATAAATATTGATTATAACCTATTACTCCTAAATCAATATAAGCTTTTGGATTATATATATATATATATATATTAAAAATAATAAATTTTATTTTCCATAGGATATCACAGTTATTTCTAATAATATTTCAAATTTATAGGGCATTCAATTTATTTAAGAGCTTTACAAAACCTCAAATTTGGGATATGTATGTTGATTTTTTTTTGGGTTGGAAATAACTAAATTACATAGATATAGACATCTCGGATACTTCATTTATATTTAAAAGTAAGTTTATATTTCTACATATTATTTTATATAAATTGCAATTGATGTATCATGTAACCATTGCACCTCCTTCCTGTGCAAGTGCTAGTTTATGTGTTTCATAACCATTCATATGTTACACTTATTAGCTGCTTATGCTTATGCTAGGTGCTGTATATTGTGGATGCCTAGCTGTAAAAGAGCATGGTAGAAAGATGAAGGTCAAGTTCATGGATTATTTCTCATTTGTTTTGCTCTTTCAACATGGTACCTTTTCTCAATATTAAAAGTTGAAGAAACTTCACAGTTATTAAGGATGCTGCTATTTTAAAAATAGCACGCTCTCATCATCATGCATATGTTTTTTAGAGAGAAAATTATACCATTTCAAGGTTCAAAAACAGCAGGCATCAACTGCTCTTAAGGCAAAGACATCAAATACAAGTTGACTATTAATCGAGTTTCAGGAATACTAGCACAGCCATGGAAGAATTTGAAGAACAAAGGTTATTAGAGTAATTAATTTCTCATAGTGAGTGTAGTTATAACAATTTTTAGGATGTTAATGGATGCAGTCTGAGGATAAAATCGCATTGTTCTGTTGTCAATTATTGGAATTTTTGCATGGAGGAAACAAAACTAGCTAGAAGGTGATAAGAATTCACAAACAATGTCCATCTGTTTTACATGTTCTTTTGCATGGATGAAATGCAACTAACTAGTTGACCACTGATAAGGGACGCCTGTTTCATCATTTGTTTTAAACTTGAAATTATGGTGATGTACAAATTTTCCAATCTGTACATTGCAAGGATGATTGGATTAGGAGCACCACACTTTTTAGTTTCTGTTTGGAATGAATGTTAAATGGTACAACGGTGATGGGATATTAAGCATTTTCCTTAAAGTCTGTTTTATGCTATCATTTATCATTCGAGGTGAGATATCCAGCGTTTGTTTAAATTTTCTGTTAAACTTGCAGTTTCCTACCCTATGCTCGTGCAAATGTTTCCTGTCTCATATTTGTGCAAAGGTTTCCTAGACTCTATGACATGGTTGGTTTCTAGTAATTATCTGAGAACCACAGATGTTTTGAGTATTATTTTGTTATTTTTTTTTCTGCAAGCACAAAGAATTAGGTGTTATCTCTAAATCTCTACTCAGTTGATGTAGAAATCTGGGGAATTCATGAAAATTTCTGGAATAATGATTTTTTAGAAACATATAATGACACTGTAATGTGTTTATTTGAGAGTGTATCGTTGAAGATTATTTTTATTGAGATGCCATTATTTGATTGATATGCAGATAGCAGAAGACTATTCCCATTGTCTTTACTTGCTTAGACTACCTGGTTATTGTCCTAGTAAGTTTATTTAGAAGATACTAAATATTAGTTATTATGATGTGCGTTGAAATAGAATGTGATTTTGTAAAATTCATTGTATTTGCTGCATTTATTTCAATATTATATTTCAAGAGCTTACGTTTCTTTTTTTATGGAATCATTCAAATTTTCAAAACAATCAGTAAACTGTTCTTATTGTAAAACCTTAGATTCTGGGTTCTTATTCTCTACCATATGCAGTGCCAGCTTTCCGTGATGTTATTGACGTGCCGTTGGTGGTTCGGAGGACACACAGAAATCGACAAGAGGTCCATTTATATCTATATATTGTTATTTAACTCTTCTTTATCTTTGTTTATTTTATAAATTAACATGAATTTAGAACTCTTGGTTATTTTGTAGGTGCGTAAAGAACTTGGAATTGGTGATGAAATCAAGCTAGTTATCTTCAATTTTGGTGGTCAGGTGAGACTGTTCTTGTATCTGACGAGTAATAATTTTTCCGATATAGACATGCATTTTATTTCATGAGAGGTTAATAAATAAGAGTAAACATAAATTCTTCGTTCTTTGTGAATATTAATTTAGATGGTTGTATCTGGATTTCATGTCCTATATGTTGTGTAGTGACAGCTGTCAACCAGCTTTACTCTATACTATTTTGAATAATCATTTATGTGTATATTTGCTATCCATAGTAGCATTCCATTTACACGGCATGGCAAAAGTGTAAATGGAATTTAATTACTAGGGTTTAAATGGGAAAAATTCAACAAAGAATGTCGAAACTAAAAAATGATATAATATTCATAGAAATTGAGAATATTTTGATTTTGTTATTCCATGTCAACTATAGTGTGTAAGGATTAGAAATAAACATAGTACATAAAAAAATCCAATTATAAAAAAAGAGTAGGGTTTAAAAAAAAAATTGTTTACTTTTACTTAAGAGGGTTTATATCATAGTTACAAGACTTGGACTTGGGACAAACTTGACAGGCTGATTTTTGACTTTGACTCAGACTTAGACTAGGACTCGGCAAAATGAAAAATCCTTGAAATATAGAAATTTTCATTTTTTAAGGATTTAAAGCTTTTACTATGCACCCTTGTCTAAATCAACTTTAAAGACATAATAAACTAGTTGGTTAGAAGCTACTTTGATCACATACACAAGTATACATCAATCAAATGAGTACAAAAGCGGATTTGAGTTGAAGGAAACAACATTTTAAAATATATAAATATTCTCAAATGTATTAAGTGTACAAAACTCATGGATTATTATATCTATGGAATCAAAAAACAAAATTCAGAAGTAGAACTCTGGTTGAGAGGATCTTACATCACTCTGTCAAATCTCAGTAGCTCTAAGGTGGGTCCTATGCTTGTGTCCAAGCTAGGCCCTCAATGTTGATGCAACCATGATATTTGCATTGTCAGTGACATCAACATCCAAGGGATCTGCTTGTGCCCTCTCCATCTCCTCTACCATGGCTATTGCCTCTACCTCAAAATTTGCTTATCAACCCATGCAAGGTCATTCTTAGTGAAGACAAGATCCTCAACCTCAGTGATCCAATCTAATTGTGAATCAACCTCTAATGTAATGGGGGATAAGTCAGATATGAGATTCTAAAGAGCAAATGTGACCGACTCTTGATATTGGAGCGATGATGGGGAAGCGATTGCGTTTGACCTTTCTCTGCGGCTAGGGCTTGGCTTTGGCCGACTCCTGTGCCCTTTGGTCATTGCAGGTTGGGCTTTTCGACAGTGGGTGTGCGGTTTGGAGTAGTCTCCTTTCCGTTGTGGGGGGGGGTTTGTCTTTTTGTTTGTTGTTTGAGGCAGCTTGAAGGGGGGGATTTTCTGTTGTTTGCAGGTTCTTTTTGGGGTTTTATCTAGGCTTGGCACTGATTTTGGAGATTGATTTGGTTCCCACTTGTGACATGAGGGTTTGCTGCCTACAGGGTGGTTGTTCTAATCTAACCCTAGGCTTAGGGTTAAAGTTTTTTGTGGCTTTTTCGAGCCATGGGGTCCTCGGATGGGGCTGGGGAGGCCTCCAAGCTTTCTTTTAGAGATGCAATCAATGGAGGAAACCCTTCTTCCTCAAATCATGAGCATGTAATTAACTTCTTGGCTAATGCCATGGATGATGCAGTTAATGCGAAACAGGAGATAAAAGTGCCAAAGATCAATGGACGCCTAGAGAAGAGTCGAGATCGTCCTGTTCTCGTTATTCTGTTGGATTCTGTAGCTAATGATGTGCTTTACCTGGTGGACCATGCCCTTATTTGCATATTTATGGGAATCTGGGTTTCATTGCCTTTTCTAGAATCATGGGCAAGATGAATGTGGAATCCTGAGGGAGATATGGAAGTGATCATGGCAGCCAATAACTACTTCTTTGTTGTGTTTTCAAGAATGGCGGATAGGGTTACTGCTTTCGAGGGTGGGACATATTTTTATAATCAGATAGGCTTGTTCATGAAACCCTGGCATGTGGGGTTTAATCCGGCGGAGGAGCTTCCATCGAGAATACTTGTCTAGGTGCACCTTCCATGGCTTCCAATGGAGTTTTGGAGGCAAGATATCTTGCACATGATTGCGTTGCTGCTCGATAAGCTGGTGGGACCATCCCAACAGACACTGGATTGTAAGGTAGTTTCTTATGCCTGCTTATGTGTTGAAATTGATTTGAATAAACCGCTTCTAGATTCTATTGAAATTAGGTTAGGTTCTTTATCATGGATTCAAAAGATGGATAACTATCTTACCTTGAACCCTATGTTCGAGAAAGAGGCAATTTAACTTGCTACTCTACACTTGGAGGGAGATGCACAAGATTGGTGGTATAACGGGATGATCACACAAGGTCATAACCTTGTTACTTTTGTTGATTTTACACAGGTTGATTGACAGATTCGACAAGACTAATCCCGAGCAATACTTCTGTGAGTTAGCCCAACTCAAACAAAAGGATTCCGTGGATGCATACATATCTGAGTTTCAGAAGCTTGCAGTCTTGGTTCTGAATGTTTCAGAGAGTAGGTTGACCTATCTCTTCATCGAAGATTTGGAGGAACCTCTTTGTGGTTGGGTGAAAGCTCTAGATCCACCTTCATTACAAGATGCTATCAAGAGGGCTAGAGGTATGCAATTTTCAACACCTTTCAAGCATAAGTTTCAAAGTAAACCTTTCTCTGCATCAAGGAAGGATCATAATGTAATGTCCCCATTTTGAGCTAAGTAATGATTTGCTAGTTGAGTTGTTTCTATACATGGAGAATCGGAAAGTTGGTATATGTCTATACATGGAGAATTGGAAAGTTGGCTCAACTAGGATTTTGCTTGAATTTTATTATATAAATAATGACAAATGGAATCTTTAATTGCATTTGTCTAATATCTATGATGGGATCACATTGTTCATTGTGCCAAATCCATGGGTGAAGTATGGCTCCAGGTGGGACCTATTGGTAACACATTTGTTATAGGTCCAAGCTTATAAAGATAAGATTCCAAACGACTATCCTTGAGGTTGTTTGAATTGCATATGATGTGGCGATTCATTGAACAAAACAATTTACATTGGATGATGATCCCAATGGCTCCATGAAGGTAAATGCATTCAAAATTGTATTTGATCATTGTATGGAGAGCCAACGGCTATGTGGGTCAATCGATCCCAATGAAAAGCATTTAAAATAAACATTTGAAGTTATTAAATGCATTGAATGATCAATCGGCCATCATAAGGGATTTTGCATTGCTTTGAGTGTCAACGCCTTGTGCAAGGAGGTGACTTCCTTGGATCATGAGCCAATGAGGTGGATCGATGCAAATAAAAAGATAAATACATTGCTAAAACCAACGGCCAGCTAGCAAGGTATTCGCCCAAGACAAGATGCATCACCAAGACAAGGAGTTCGTCAAAATGAAGAAGATGTATAGAGGATTGTGCAACGGCTAAGGAAAGTATTTAAAATAATTGTTTTAAATATCCAATGCTAACATCATAGGAGAGGATTGGCGGCCAAGATAAGGGAGTAGTCTTAAATACAAAATAACAATATTAAATATTTGCATATGGATCGGTTGAGGAACTCCAATGCCAATGCCAATGTGGTTGTGATCGCCCAAGCCTATGAATGCTATTCAATGCTAAATGAAGATATTAAATGAATGTATGCAAGCAGCCGCCTATGCAAGAAGAACTCATTGCTACAGGATCGATTCATATAGTAGTTGTATTTCATTTAAAATAATTAAAGATTGTTTTAAATGAATGAGTTTTGGTTGCAACTCATTTACAAATGTTCAAGTCTCTTGTTCATCATTGGTGGATTCCAAAATTCATCTAAATTGCCAAAGAGGAGGATCACTCATCCAAGGAGAAGTTAAATAGAGACTTCCATCTTCATATGAGGGATATGTTGAATGTGGTATGTTTTCTTACTTTATTGTTTTGGCCGAAGATTCCGATTTTCATGTCAATTTGCAAAGTGATGATCCCTTGCGTTTGTATGGAGATGACCCCATACTCTTTGTGAGGTAATATTATGCAGATATTCACCAGTGAGCTTAATGTTTGCAGGTTTAAGGAGTATTTGATATCAATTAAACCCTTGGCCATTGCACGAACTAAGCCAAGGTAGTCAATTTGGAGAAAAACAGCATTTTGTGGAGATTTGCAATCATATTTAGTTCTGATTTGTCATGACAGCCAACTGATAATGATGTTTCAGGGTTCATAAGTATGATTTGAGTGAAGATCATGATGTATGAAGACCATTGGAGCATCATAGAGGCTTGATATTGCACCTAGGAGTCCATCGCTTGGCTACAAGAGGAGTTTTTGTCAAAGTTTTGGTCGCTATAACATTTTTGGACATTTGTTTTCTTCATATCAGTCATAACAGCAGCATACTCGTTTGTAATCAGTCAATTGCTTAAGCTTATATGAGGCTGCAATAGTGATACATGAAGTCTTTGGTTATTAATTGTGCTTTGATATTTAAGGGTTTGAAGAACATTTGGATGCAATTTCTTTGATCCATTTAATTTTGATTTGTCTGTTACAGTGACTGATATTTTATAACAGCAGTATGTTTATGTGATACAATTCCATTTTCAATTGATAAGAATGCAAGGAAGTCGATGGTTCTCATATGTTGTAATGTGTATTAGTGATTTGAATTGATTTATGCAAGAAATTGGGTAATATTTTCATACATATTTAATAAGGTCTCTTACACATAAGGAAAATTTTCAGAAGGAATGGCCCAGAAGACTGAATCTAGACATAGAAGTCAAGAATGAGCTTAGGAGGAAGAAGTTGTGCTTTTCATGCAAGGAGCTTTGGGAGCCTGGTCATAGATGCCTTGGGAAAGGCAAAGCTCATTACATAGAGGTCACTTCCGACATTGAAGATGGAGTTAAAGACACTAGTACGGATAGTGATAATGAGGAATAGTAGTTGAAGCTTGATGCTATGGCTACAGATACTATGGCACATGGTACCTTTGCTTTTTTATCAAGTGTTTCTTAGTATCATCCTTTTAGAGTGAGAGGAATTGTGAAGGGGCAGCATGTCTCATGTTTGGTTGACAGCGGTTCAACACAACTTCATTGATGAGGGTTTGGTGGTGAAGAGAGGATGGCAGGTAGAAGATTTTCTTGGATTCAGCGTCATGTTGGCTGATGGATTCAAAATGAGATGCACTAGGAAGATTTCACAATTGAGCTTTCAGTTGGATAATTATACATTTATTGATGATTTCTATGTTGTGGGGATTGGTGAGACTGATATTGTGTTGGGAATCTAGTGGTTACATTCACTTGGCAGGTATATCCAGGATTTCCAAAAGATGGAATTAGAGTTCACATCAAATGGGAAGCAAATAGTGTTGAAAGCTATACATAATGGTGCACCAAGGGACGTGATAGCAAAGAGGATGGAGGTTTAGACCAGCCTTGGGACAAATGTTATAACAAGTAAGGCATGTGATTTTCAGCAAAATATACTTCTTGGACCAGCACCTAAGGATGAGCATCCAACAATTGAAGATGTGCATGAGATCTATGAAGTGTGGAATGTTTGTCATTGATGTCAAAGGTGCATACACATGTCGTCATTGATATTAAGAAGATAGTCATGAGTAAATGAGAGAAGAACATATTATTGTTGATGTAAAGAAGGTGCATGAACAAGATTGTTATCTTTAATGTCAAAGCCTGAGATTGTTGGTGAGATTGACGTCTAAGAGATTGATTGCATTAAGATGTATAGATGAGCGATGTCAAAGGCACGGAGTCATAATTTGAGTCATTGATGTCGAGGAAGAATGGCCCGGTACAATAAGAGTTAACCGTTACACTTTCCTGCTGAAGAGCAAAGAAAATAAGAGGTTACCCGTACATGCTACCGTTGGAAGATTGTGGATTTAAACAAGACCGACTTATATAATGTGATCAGTTTTATAAGGACAGCAAACATGGATTAGACATGGCCGACTAATGTAGAGAAGTTTGTATTCTTTATGAGGGAGATTAAAAGACATAGACAAAGCATAACAATGAACGAGTATTATATGAAATGAAGAGGAGGCAGCTATTAATGTTAATAGCCTTGGTAAAGGAAGTATAATTTATATTAAGGAGAAGCTTGATGTATAATTCATGTTATATTATACAAAACAGAAAATAGAAAAGAGAAGCAGCAATTTGTATATGGAGGAATTTGTATGTGGAACGATTTATCATGTGGTGAGATCAAGAAGTAATAAGATCCACATAAGACAAAGTTTATGATGTTGAGAAATTAAGAAGACATGAAGAAGAGCAATCACTTGTGAATAAAGACAAAACAAGGAGAAATACGATTCATACTAGTCTTTGAAGGCAGCGATCATTTGTTAAGAAGAACAAGACAAGGAGAATAAGACAAAACAGGTTGATGTGTGAATAAGACAAAAAGTACATAAGACAAAAATAAGGAGAAGTTATGAAATGTTTATAGGAAGGCTGCGATTACTTTTGAGGAGTGATTAATGTTTTACTAGAAGACAAAATTATTAAGAAGAGCCACGATTTGGTTAAGGTAAAGCTGCAATCCATTTGGAGAGTTGCATCCATTTGTGGAAAGACAAACATTGTGAAAGGGTATGTCATTTATCCTTATTGAAGAAATATAAAAGGCGATAGTGTTTGTGATTTAGATATAAGATTTAAAAAATGAATAATATATGAATAAGAGTAGATTGAGAAAGAGTTAAAGGGCAGAAAAATGAAGTGCAATTCAGATTTATTTTGATGAATGTAATGTCCCCTTTCCTAGATAGTGTTAGTCTATACTTGGTTCCCGTAGACTAACCAATGTGGTTAGGGAACTCTGCGAGTTTCGTTGGATGGTTTTGGACATCCTGGCTAGAACTTACTATTTTTAATAAGTTAGAGTTTTGACCGTTTGGGGAAATTCAAGATTGGAGTTGGAGCATTTCGGAGAGACCTTTCCAACAGTCTATAGCTCATGTGATTCCAAGTTCGTTTGACCATTTATTTTAAGTCTGTAAGTTAATATTTGATATTTGATATTGGGACTTTATAATATTAATAGCAGTGACTTAGTAAAATTGTAAAACGCAAAAATAAAGTCACCCTTTGGGACTTGGACACCTCCATGAGGAATAAAGTGAATTTTTTAAATGTTATATTTCTCCATAGTGTGGGTTGTGGACCTCTTGAGGGGAAAATATAAAAGCCAAAAAAGCAAAGAGAGGCTTCATTCTTTGACATTACAATTTTATGATACTTTGCTCTGCAAGTGAATGAGGGTTTGTAGAAACCATCGTTGGCTTTTGGAGATGAAATCCTCCATTAGTAACAGCATTCCGCAGGTGTGAGAGACCACCCAAGGGTGCTTTTGAGCAGCCATAGCCAGTGGTTGCATTCGTGCTTCATTTCTATTCAGTTTGGGAGTTTGGTGTTCAGTCGCGGAGGTATTTTCACAGAGTTATCTGAAGTTTCTTGTCACCATAATTATCAGTCACCATAATTATCAGTAGGTATTGAGGAATGGAATGCAAGTTATGGCAGTGTTTTTGTAGGCATTTTGATGTGTTTTTGGTACCCCAGATAGGCCGTACCAGACCAGCCAACAGGGTTGTACCTTCTTGAGGGTTTGTGATTATTTGGAGTTGTTTCTTAATAGCTTTCTTTGCCATTGGGGTCGCTGATATTCCAGCCACAGAAACAGAGCAGATTGGAGGGGTATTGGAGTGTATTAAGTGCCTAAAACATAGATTAATGCTGCTGTAAGGTGTCGTACAAATCAAGCAGAGGACGTGGGTCTTTGAGGAGTCTTCATTTGGTCTTGTCACCTATTTTCACCTTCATATTGGGCGCCTAAAGCACTGAGCTTGCTGTTTGATCTTTCCATGTGTAAATCTGAAATGTATGATGCATTTTCAAGGGGTTTAATATGATACAGTTGCTGTAGCAACCATTCCGGCACTGTTCCTTTTATATCAGCAAATTGGGTATGCAAATTTCCTCAAAGATTTGTATTTCCTTCATGTGGGTATTGCATAAAATGAATCTTTAGAGCATTTACATTTAATATCAGCTTGTGGGAATTGTTAGAATATAGTTTTTGCAAATATTGTATCTTGCATGTGCTGTTATGTTATGAGAACATCAAAACGCAAGTAGGTTACAACTTAACTACAGAAAACCCTTCAAACAGAGAGAAAAAACTAGACCTAGATCAGAAAATATAAAACACAGAATGGGGTGGGTTATTTCAGTGGTATCAGAGATGGTGCATCTTGCCAGCTTGTGTGATCAGAGTTCATGAGTGAGAAGAACCAATTTTATACTAGAGATACACTGCAGTGGCAACCACTGGAGATTCCAGAGGGTGAAACAGTTTCAGGTATTCTGGGCATACACAGGAATTCTTCCAGTGACGGTGATAGTATAACAAGCAATATGGGGGACAAAAACAGGAGGTCCGAATAGTCAGATGGCCCAGATTCGAGAAGGGAGAGGAAGTTTGATATTATGATAGACATGATGTCACATATGTTAGCCAAATTGAACCAGGGTACTCCTATAATACAACCACAGACAAAACCTGAGAGAGAGGCAAGCGGTTCGAACAATAACAATCACAGACATGCAGATCAGGGTAGTGGACATGCAGGTCAAGGTAGTGGACATGCAGGTCAGCGTAGTGGATATACAGGCTGAGGTAGTGGACATGGCACCAGGACTACCCAAGGATCGGTTCCTGGACCACTTTAGCCTACCTTTCCATGTAGAGAGGAGGCACCAGTTAACCAGGAGCTAGAGGTTCAGATTCCCATGGTAGATGAGATTAGGACACAGCATGCAGAATATATGACACTTCCCCCTGATATCTGAGACATGTTAACATTGGAACAGTTCATGAACCAGAAGAGGCAGAGAGGAGCTATGGTGGTAGAGCACATAGAGCTAATCGGGACTACCGGCATGCATTGAGTAAATTCGCTATGGATCGATTTGATGGGAGTGGCAAGGTTTCATCCAGAGCTTGGGTGCAGAAGCTGGACAATTATCTAACCCTTAAGCCTATGCTGGAGGATGATGCTCTCAACTTTGCTACCGTACACCTGGATGGGTTAGCTCATGAGTGGTGGTATCACGGGTTGGTCACATTCAACCACAATCTCATTACCACATACGATGAGTGCACTAACAGACTCATCGAGAGATTCGACACCAAGGACCCAGAACTACAGTTTAGAGAGTTGGCACAGCTGAAGCAGTATGGGTTACTTGAGGTTTACATTTCTGAGTTCCAGAGACTCAGTGTGATGGTTCTTAGCATAACGGAGAGGAGACTTGTAGTTCTGTTTACTGAGGGCTTAATGGAACCACTCAGGGGATGGGTCAAGGCATTTGACCCAATGTCACTACAGGGGATCATCAAGAAGGCACGGAGTATGGAGTTTGCAGTGCCTAAGAATAAGTATGTCTCAAAACCTTTTCCTCCACGGAAGGATAAGATGCCTTCGCATCATCGGGACACCTTTCCACAGAAGAAACCAGCACACGCCTGGATGATGATGCTTTAAATAAATACAGGAGGAAGACGTTATGCTTCAAATGCAAGGGGCCATGGGATCCTAACCATAAGTGCCCAATGAAGGGGCAAGCGAAATAGTTGGAATATTATTCTACCAAGGAGACTGGTTCAGAACATTCAAAACAACAAAGTGATCGGGAGGATAGTGATGTGGAGAGTGCAGCTGAGGAGGTGCAAGATGCTCAGGATGAGGATGTACCTAGAGGCTACAACACATCTTTTTGCCATTTAGAAAGAGGGTTCCTTCAGGATGTGGGGAGTATTGGAGGGACAGAGAGTGATCACCTTGCTCGATACAGGGGCCACACATAACTTCATTGATGAAGGCCTAGTAGCACGGAGGGGACTCAAAACTGAGGAGTTCGAGGGGTTCAAGGTTAGAGTTGCAGATGGATTAGTCATTACTTGGAAAAGGAGAATCCCCAACTTGACTATCAAGTTAAGTAATTATGAGTTGTAGGCCGAGTATTATGTGGTCAACATGGGGGACATGGATGTAGTCCTCAGTATGAAGTAGCTTCATTCCATTGGAGAGTTTACTCTCAATCTTCGCACCATGGAGATGAAGTTTGAGGCGGATGGCAAGAAACATATCTTGAGAGCTATATCAGATGGTGGGTTGAGGACAATCTCTTTGAGGAGGATGAAGAGGATACTACGACATGATCAGGTTCAGTGGGCAGTAGAGATATTGGTGATGTTCGAGGTTCCTAAGCAGCAGAAGTAGGAGTATCTAGTAGAGATCCAGTCTTTGTTGACTAAACACACCAACGTGATTAGTGACATACCACCAGGTAGACCTTTTGACAGGGTGAGCACATCATTGAGCTTGAGCAGGGTGTCAAGCCAGTTATCACTGTACCCTACAGGCATCCTAAGCGGTATAAGGATGAGATTGAGAAGACCATTCAGGAGCTTCTCGAGATGGGACATATCAAACCTAGTAAGGGTCCCTTTGCTTCTTCTGTGGTGTTGGTCAAGAAGGATGGCACACTTAGGATGCGCATAGATTATAGGGAGTTGAACAAGACGACGATCAAGAATAGATATGCCATCCCTCGAATTGACAAGCTCATTGACGAGTTGCATAGTGCATGCTTCTTCTCGAAGATAGATTTGAGATCTGGGTACCATCAGATACGGGTACGAGAGGAGGATGTAGAGAAGATGACATTCAAGTGCCACTATGGGCACTTTGAGTTTCTAGTTATGCCTTTTGGCTTAACCAATGCGCTAGCTACGTTCTAGTCTTGCGTGAATAAGGTTTTCCATGAGCAGTTGAGGAAGTTTGTGCTTATCTTCTTTGATGATATACTTATTTTCAACAAGACATGGGAGGAGCACCTGAGACACCTAGATATTGTGTTGGGCATACTTGAGCAAGAGTCCCTTTATGCCAAAATCTCCAAGTGCGAGTTTGGCATGACAAAGTTACTGTATCTGGGACACATCATCAGCACAGAGGGTGTTCGTGTGGATCTAGAGAAGATTCAGGGTATCATAGACTGGCCGCCACCCAAGAATCTCTCTCAGCTCAAGGGATTCTTTGGCCTTTGTGGGTTCTACCGCTGCTTTGTGAGGGGATTCTCTCAAATAGCTACCCCTCTTACAGATTTGACTCGGAAGGATGCTTTCGAATGGTCTACTAGTGCTCTGTAGTGCTTTGACAGATTTAAGGAGGTGATGAGTACTTGTCCAGTCTTGGGCATTCCAGACTGTTGGGAACCAAGGTTTATTTATTTATTTATTTCCTATTATGTAATTAGGATGCAAATCCTATTTTGTCATCTTGTGGGAGTTAGCACGGTGATGTGTCATCCTACGTGGAAGGTGACAACATGTAAATAGGCGTCCCACTTAGTGGCAGGAATATTTTGCCATGTGTCAGCATCTTGGATAGTGTGTAAGGGAATTTTGACCAAAACGGTTATGACATATTCCTATGACAAATCTATGACGCGTAAGAGTCGTAAATGGAAGATTCTATGACAGGCGAAGACATGTGTCACAAGGCATCTTTGGGTGTCCTAAGGAGGGTTATGACATGTTGTAAGAGAATATGCTATTTTTAGCCTGTGTATGACAAATTCTCTTATAGCTATAAGATGTAACGGTTATGACGGATTCTATGACAGTTGTAAGAGCATCTGTCATTGCCCAACTTGGGGATGGGCGACCTCTTTGGGATGAGGTGATATGACAAGTTTCATAAACATTATACAGTGTTGAACAAGTGTCCATAGGTGTGACTTTTGGGCCATGAGGCCATGTTGGATGCCCATTTCAAGATAGAGCCATTTTTGCCTTGTATCGTCTATATAAACAGGTGCTTTGGAGAGGAGATTATTATGTGATTGACAGGTACTGTTATGTTGCCGGATTGTCTCCAGATACGAGTGTCGAAGACTTCTGCAAGAGCATTGGCTCTGTAACTGTATTGTAAACTTTATTGTTTAGATTATACATTTGAGCTATGTTTTGGAGTGTGGGGTTTTTCACCCGAAAGGGTTTTCCCCACGTTATATCTTGTGTCTCTTCTTCTATCTTACATTCTTGTGTTATGTATTGCTACAATATCTCCATTGTTGTGTTAAACATTTTGTAATTGTAAAGGTTAAAAAGAATTTGCACTCATCTCTTCTCATTAAATTAGTGTAGGAAGCGATTTTCGCACACCTAGCTTCCTTTCATTTGGTATCAGAGCTTGATCACCTTTGGTCCTAGTTGTTGGGTAGGGGTTTTTTGAGCTAATCTTAGGTTGAGTGGGAGCTTTATGCAGAGTATTCTGTAATCTTGTTGCAGGAAGGAGATGGCAGGCACATCCAGAAGATTAGAGGTGGAGAAATTCAATGGCACAAATTTTGAGTTATGGAAACTTAAAGATGGAAGACATGCTTGTTGATCGTGACCTATGGGAAACCATATCCGGTGTAAAACCAGCTGCAATGGCACAAGCTGATTGGGATCTCAAAGATCAGAAGGCTAAGGGTCTCATAAGACTCAGTCTAGCTGATTCTGTCTTGTCAAATGTCCATGAGGAGAAGACCAGGAAAGACCTTTGGAAGAAGTTGGGTGATGTTTATCAGGCCAAATCCCTGGTGAACAAACTTTTTTTGAGAAAGTTGTATTCTCTGAGGATGGAGGATGGAGGATTTGTTGCAGATCACCTGAATGCTTTCAACATGTTAGTTGGACAATTGACATCCGTTGGTGTGAAGATGGAGGAGGATCGTTGTATGACCTTGCTTTGTTCTTTGCCGGACTCGTGGGATCATCTTGTTATGGCTATTGGGAGCACCACATCCACATTCAAAATGGATGAAGTGGTATCTTCGCTGTTATCTAAAGAGATGCGGAGAAAGTCTTCTGAAGCAGCCAAAGAGACTCTTGCGGTTCGTGGAAGACCCAAGGAGAAAGGGAAAAAGAAGGATAAGAAAGCTGAGAAGGGTAGATCCAAATTCTGTGGGAGATCCAAATTTCTTGGAAAGTCCAAGGCTCTTTGTTGGAACTGTGGCAAAACTGGGCATTTCCGAAAGGAGTGCAAAGAGGAAAAGAAAAAGAAGAAGAAGAATGCCCCAGATTCACATTCTGACAAGTCACAAGATGATGGTGATGCCTTCATCTTAGCCTTGGCCACCCATGCATCTGATGATGTGTGGTTGATAGATTCTGGTGCATCATTATACATGACCTCACATCGAAGCTGGTTCATGAAGTATGAAGAGTTCGATGGTGGAAGAGTGTACCTGGGTGACGATTCGCATTTGAAGATTGTTGGTCGTGGAAGAGTCTCTATTCGATTCCTTGATGGACGAGTGAAGGGGATCACTCGGGTTATGCACATCCCAGGCTTGGCACGAAACCTACTTTTTGCAAGCATGTTGAACGATGCAGGTGTGCAGGTTGTCTTTTCGAAGGATGGATGCAAGATGACTAGAGGATCTCTGGTGCTTGCGAAGGGTACTCAGAGAGGTACTCTGTTTTAGCTGGAGGCATGCACTTCACAGTGCAATAGTTCTTCTGACTCGAAGAAAAGAGCTGGGGTCACTTCATCCCCACCATCTGAACAAGCAGTGAAGAAATCTGTTGTAACAAATTCTGATGGTAGTGCATCTTGTGTACCTAAGGGTGCTCATGCTTTGGAAGTTAAGCTTCCTGCTGAAAAGACTATGTTATGGCATATGAGATTTGGCCACATTGGCAAGAAGGGTCTTAGAACCCTGAAAAATAAAAACCTTGTTTAGGGGTTAAATGATTGTAATCTCGAGTTCGACTTTTGCGAACATTGTATATATGGAAAGCAAAACTGTGTTCAGTTTTACTCTAGTTCTCACAAGTCTTCTGGTGTGTTGGACCTTATTCATTCTAATGTGTTTGGTCTTTCTAGTTTTCCTTCGATTTTCAAATCTGTATATTTTGTATCTTTTATAGATGATTACAATAGGACATGGATTTATTTTCTCAGAAGCAAGACTGAAGTCTTTAGTTGGTTCAAAGAGTTTAAAGCTTTTGTTGAGAATCAGACTAGTAAAAAGATTAAGTGTTTGAGAACTGACAACAGTGGTGAGTTTTGTTCGGCAGAGTTCGATAAGTTCTGTAAAGAGCAAGGGATTGAAAGATATAAGATAACTCATTACACCTCGTAGCAAAATGGAGTTGCAGAGAGGATGAACAAGACACTGATGGAGAAGGCTAAGAGTATGCTTAGTGGAGGAAGCCTCGAACAAAAGTTTTGGGCTGAAGCTGTAGCCACTGCTTGCTACCTGGTAAACAGGTCTCCTACATCAGTTCTCGTTGGTAAGACACCTATGGAGGTGTGGTCTGGTAAGAAGCCTTCAGTTAGACATCTTCGTGTTTTTGATTGTGAGGCATATGCACATATGCCTAAGGAGAAGTGGTATAAATTGGAGAACAATGCTGTTAAGTGTATCTTCATTGGCTATGGTGTCAGTGTGAAAGGATACAAGCTTTGGGATCCTGTGGCTGAAAAAGTGTTGTATAGAAGAAGTGTTATCTTCAGAGAGCTAACACCTCTTGTGGTTCTACAGCCAGAAGAAATAAAAAAGAAAGAGGATGTGGTTCAGTTTCCTTCTACGCCTGAGAAGACTGAATCGACAAACCCTGTGAGACTTGATGAGGAGGAGAGCTTTAGCAGCTCTTAAAGCTTAGAAGAAGAAGCATAATCTCAACCTCAGCCATTTAGGAGGTCTACACGAACAAGGAAGCAACCTGATAGGTTTGGTTATTCATTGCTTGATTGGCTTTTGCCTTGCTTACTAACACTGATGAGCCTAGAACTGTGATAGAGGCTATGGGTATGAAAGTTGCAGGTTCCTGGAAGGAGGCCATGGAAGATGAGATGGCATCTTTGGAGAAGAATAAAACATGGGACTTGGTACCTTTGCCTGAAGGACGGAAACCTGTTAGATGCAAATGGGTGTTCAAGAAGAAATTCGGTGCAGATGGCAAGGTTGAAAAGTACAAGGCTAGACTGGTTGCGAAGGGGTATTCACAAGTGGAGGGAATTGATTATGGTGAAATTTTCTCTCCCGTTGCAAAGCTGACATCTATTCGGTTCCTGTTATCTGTTGTAGCAGCTTATGACTTAGAGGTGGAGCAGATGGATGTGAAAACAATTTTCCTTCATGGTGATTTGGAAGAAGAGATTTACATGTCACAACCGGAGCATTATATAGAGAAAGGTAAAGAAAATTTGGTTTGCAAGTTGAAAAAGTCTTTGTATGGTTTGAAGTAGTCTCCTAGGATGTGGTACTTGATGTTTGATGCCTTTGTGTTGTCAGTTGGATTTCTGAGATCGAAATCAGATCATTGTGTGTATTATAAATTTGACAATGATCGCATTCTCATTATTGCATTGTATGTTGACGATATGCTGTTAATTAGGAATGGTAAGAATATGATTTCTGATTTGAAGTCTCAGTTGTCAGCATAGTTTGAGATGAAAAATCTAGGGGCAGCTAGGTACATTCTAGGAATGGAAATCAGAAAAGACAGAGCTAATAGAAAACTTTGGTTAAGCCAGAGTAAGTATGTGAAGACCGTGTTGGATAGGTTCAGCATGACAGATTGTAGACCATTGTGTGTTCCTGTTTCTTTGGGGACAAAGTTGTCTGTTAATGATTGTTCAAAATCTCCTAGTGAGGTGGAGGACATGAGCAGAGTACCTTATGCTAGTGCTGTTGGCAGTTTGATGTATGCTATGGTTTGCACAAGACCAGACATTGCCCAAGCAGTGGGAGTCCTTAGTCAATTTATGGCTAATCCTGGAAGGGTACATTGGGATGTAGTTAAGAGAGTGTTCAGATATTTGAGGGGTACTTCTGAGTATTCCATATGCTATCATGGTAATGTTACAGGCCTCCGCATTCTGTTTGTATTCGTGGATTTGTGGATTCTGATTAGGCGGGTGACATTGACAGTAGGAGATCTACCAGTGTCTATGTGTTCACTATGTTTGGTGGTGCAATTAGTTGAATGAGTAAGCGACAGCTTGTGGTTGCTTTGTCCATGATAGAAGCTGAGTATATGGCAGCAACTCATGCTTGCAAGGAAGCCATTTGGCTTAAGAGATTGTGTTCGGATATTGGTGTTGATGCAGGAAAGATTACGATTTGTTGTGACAGTCAGAGTGCGATTTGCCTAGCAAAGAATCCAACTTTCCATGCCAGAACAAAGCATATTGATGTATAGTTTCACTTCGTGCGAGACATGGTAGAGGATGGAAAGGTGAATTTGGAGAAGGTAGACATTTTGAAGAATGTTGCGGATGCATTGACGAAACCAGTGGGCACAGAGAAGTTCAAATGATGTTCGGAGTCTATGGGCCTCTCGGTCTATAGCAGTTAAATCCTGTTATTTCCATTGGCTCTTACAAGGTGTTCGACAAGTGGGAGAATGTTGGGATTTAAGATGTCTCAACCTTGGTAATTCCTTGTATTATTTCATTGTATTTATTTATTTATTGCCTATTATATAATTAGGATGCAAATCCTGTTTTGTCATCTTGTGGGAGGTGGCACGGTGGTGTGTCTCCTATGTGGAAGGTGACAACATGCAAATTTGTCACATGAGGAGATAGGCGTCCCACTTAGTGGTAGGAATATTTTGCCATGTGTCGGCATCTTGGATAGTGTGCAAGGAAATTTTGACCGAAATGGTTATGACATATTCTTATAACAAATCTATGATGCGTAAGAGTCGTAAATGGAAGATTCTATGACAGGTGAAGACATGTGTCACAAGGCATCTTAGAAGAAGGCATTTTTGGGCGCCCCAAGGAGGGTTATGACATGTTGTAAGAGAATATGTTATTTTTACCTGTGTATGACAGATTCTCTTACAGCTGTAAGATGTAACGGTTATGACGGATTCTATGACAGTTGTAAGAGTCATAAGAGCATCTATCATTGCCCAACTTGGGAATAGGTGACCTCTTTGGGATGGGGTGATATGGCAAGTGTCATAAACATTCTACAGTGTTGAACAAGTGTCCATGGGCGTGGGTTTTGAGCCATGAGGCCATGTTGGACGCCCATCTCAAGATAGAGCCATTTTTGCCTTGTATCTTCTATATAAACAGGTCCTTTGGAGAGGAGATTATTATGTGATTGACATGTACTGTTATATTGCCGGATTGTCTCCAGATATGAGTGTCAAAGACTCCTGCAAGAGCATTGGCTCTGTAACTGTATTGTAAACCTTATTGTTTAGATAATAGTAATACATTTGAGCTGTGTTTTGGAGTGTGGGGTTTTTCACCTGAAAGGGTTTTCCCTACGTTATATCTTGTGTCTCTCTTCTTCTATCTTACATTTTTGTGTTGTGTATTGCTGCAATATCTCCATTGTTGTGTTAAACATTCTGTAATTGTAAAGGTTAAAAAGAATTTGCACTCATATCTCCTCATTAGATTAGTGTAGGAAGCGATTTTTGCACACTTACCTTCCTTTCACAGACTTCACGAAACTTTTCGAGCTTCAGTGTGATGCCTCAGGGGAAGGCATTGGAGTGGTGTTGATGCAAGACAAACACCCCATCGCATTTGAGAGAAGGAAGTTGAGGGGTGCTGAGAGGAGCTACAACATTTATGATAAGGAGATGCTAGGCATTATGCATGCATTGGCTAAGTTCAGGCAATACCTAGTTGGAGGTAAATTTGTTGTCAAATTTGATCATAACAACCTGAAGCATTTCCTTAGTCAGAAGGATATGAATGACCGGCAGCAGAAATGGGTTAGTAAACTACAAGCATATGACTGACATAGTTTTTGTCAAAGGAAAAAAGAATGTAGTTGTTGATGCATTATCTAGGAGACCTTACTTGTGCGCCTTGGGGGAGATTGCAGGGGATTGGAGAGATTTGATTTCTATAGAGTATGCAAAGGATAAGTGGGCTTCTGGGATTGTTGATGGCACCAACAGTGATGACAGGTACATAGTTGTAAATGACTTGAACATTTACAAGGGGTGGATCTTTTTGGTGCCAAGGTTTGCTATAAAGCAGAAGATCTTGAGGACTTTTCATGGCTTGCCTATGGCAGGACATTCAGGTTTCTTCAAAACCTGTAGGTAGGTTAGGGAGCGCTTTACTTGGAAAGGCCTCAATACCGAAGTTCAGAAGTATGTGAGAGTGCTCGATGTGTCAGTAGAACAAGTATGAGAACTCTTTCCCAGGTGGTTTATTTCAGCCCTTACCCATTCCTAAGAGGAAGTGGGATTGTATCTCGATGGATTTTATTACGGGCTTGCCCAAAGCCCAAGGCAGGGACTGCATCTTTGTGGTGGTTGACAGGCTGACTAAGTTCGCACACTTTTTTGCTATTTCAGCCACCTATACAGTAGCTCAGGTTGCTGAATTATTCTTCAGAGAGGTATTCTGACTTCATGAGTTGTCACAGAGTACAGTGAGTGACAGGGACAACAGGTTCTTGGGTAACTTTTGGCAGGAGCTCTTTAGGTTGAGTGGGACAGAGCTCACCCCTAGCACAAGTTACCACCCTCAGACGGATGGGCAGAATGAGATAGTCAACAAGTGGGTGGAAGGATACCTCAGAAATTATATTGTAGGGTAGCAGAAGGCATGGGTGAAGTGGCTTCACTTGGGTGAGTATTGCTACAATACCACTTTCCACATGTCTATTCAGATGTCACCCTTCATGGCACTCTATGGGTATGAGGCTCCGAGCTTCTTGGATTTGTTATTTGGAGACAATAGAGTATGTAAGGCCAGAGACCTCTTGTAGGTGAGTTAGGACATTATGAGGTCTCTGAGAGAACATTCAGAAGGTGCAAAACCAGAAGAAGCAGTATGCAAATCAGCACAGGG
Source organism: Cunninghamia lanceolata (assembly GCA_027924645.1). Lineage (NCBI taxonomy): Eukaryota > Viridiplantae > Streptophyta > Pinopsida > Cupressales > Cupressaceae > Cunninghamia > Cunninghamia lanceolata. Next base: position 6,512,967 of record BSBN01000252.1, on the reverse strand, counting down.
TTGAGCGTTCTTTTGAGGTTGGTGATATGGTATATCTTATGTTGTAGCCTTATAGACAGTCCACTCTTAAGAAGAGTGGTCCAAGAGGGTTGGAGAGGTGGCTTACGAGTTGGAGTTGCTGGCAGATAGTAGGGTTCACAATGTTTTTCATGTGTCTCGCTTCAAAAAGGCACTAGGGCACAATCTGATACCTTCTACAGAGTTGCCTCCTCTTGATGAAGAGGGGAAGTTGGTTCTGGTACCTGAGGCCATCATTGACACCACGGAGTGTACATTGAGGAAGAGGGTCATCAGGGAGTATTTGGTGAAATGGAAGAACCTGTTGGTGGAGGATGCTACAAGGGAAAGAGAAAATTCTGATGCATCTAGATCTGAGATTGCTTGAGGCAAGCAATCTTGGGGAGGGCGGATTGTAATGTCCCCTTTCCTAGACAGTGTTAGTTTATACTTGGTTCCGTAGACTAACCAATGTGGTTAGGGAACTCTGGGAGTTTTGTTGGATGGTTTTGGACATCCTGGCTAGAACTTACTATTTTTAGTAAGTTAGGGTTTTGACTGTTTGGGAAAATTCAAGATTGGAGGTGGAGCGTTTCAGAGAGACCTTTCCAACAGTCTATAGCTCATGTGATTTCGAGTTCGTTTGACCATTTATTTTAAAGTCCGTAAGTTAATATTTTATATTTGATATTGGGACTTTATAATATTAATGTCGGTGACTTAGTAAAATTGTTAAATGCAAAAATAAAGTCATCCTTTGGGACTTGGATGCCTCCATGAGGAATAAAGTGATTTTTTAAATGTTATATTTCTCCATAGTGTGGGTTGACTCTCTTGACGGGAAAATGTAAAAGCCAAAAAAAGCAAAGAGAGGCTTCATTCTTGACATTACAATTTTATGATAGTTTGCTCTACAAGTGAATGAGGGTTTGTAGAAACCATCGTTGGCTTTTGGAGACAAAATCCTCCATTAGTAACAGCATTTTGCAGGTGTGAGAGACCACCCAAGGGTGCTTTTGAGCAGCCATAGCCAGTGGTTGCATTAATGCTTCATTTCTATTTAGTTTGGGAGTTTGGTGTTTAGTTGCGGAGGTATTTTCATAGAGTTATCTGAAGTTTCTTGTCACCATAATTATCAACAGCTATTGAGGAATGGAATGCAAGTTATGGCAGTGTTTTTGAAGGCATTTTGATGTGTCTTTGGTACCCTAGACAGGCTATACCAGATCAGCCAGCAGGGCTGTACTTTCTTGAGGGTTTGTGATTATTTGGAGTTGTTTCTTCATAGCTTTCTTTGCCATTGGGGTCGCTAATATTCCAGCCATAGAAACAAAGCAGATTGGAGGGGTATTGGAGTGTATTAAGTGTTGAAAACACAGATTAATGTTGTGGTAAGGTGCCATACAAATCAGGCAGAGGACGTGGGTCTTTGAGGAGTCTTCATTTGGTCTTGTCACCTATTTTCACCTTCATATTGGGTGCCTAAAGCACTAAGCTTGCTGTTTGATCTTTCCATGTGTAAATCTGAAATGTATGGTGCATTTTCAAGGGGTTTATTATGATACAGTTGTTGTAGCAGCCATTTTGGCACTGTTCCTTTTGTATCAGCAAATCGGGTATGCAAGTTTCCTCAAAGATTTGTATTTCCTTCATGTGGGTATTGCATAAAATGAATCTTTAGTGCATTTGCATTTACATTTAATATCAGCTTGTGGGAATTGTTAGAATATAGTTTTTGCAAATTTGTGTCTTGCATGTGCTGTTATGCTATGAGAACAACATCAAAATGCAAGCAGGTTATAACTTAACTACAAAAAACCCTTCAAACAGAGAGAAAAAACTAGACCCAGATGTAATGTCCCCTTCCAGACACATGGTTAGTCCATCATAGAGTTCCCGTGGAGTAACAACTTGGTTAGGGAAGTGTGGTGGTTGTGGCTTTGGAGGTTTGTGTCGGTGGAGGACTTGTGGTTCGGATTCGGTGGATCTAGTTGGCACCTTCTGAGAGGCTCAATTTTTCTCTTGGTCAGTACTTACTATTTTTAGTAAGTCTGGGGTCAGTGTCGGTTCAGCATTTTCAGAGTGGCATCGGATTCGTCTCGTCGAGGGCTTTCCAACGAACTATAGAACTCTTATTTCCGGCACTGTCTTCATATTTATTTTAAAGTCCGAAGATTTATTAATGTTATATTAATATGGACTTTATTATATTTGTGCAAAAGTGACTTCAAGGGAAATGAAGACATAAATTTAAGTTGTGACCATGGGCACCCTTCCCTAGGGAAATAAAAGTGTTTTTAAAAGTTAATTTCCCTCCTTAATGCCAAATGCCCATCTTGGAGGGGAAATAAAAAGAGGTTTTGGAGCTCATTTGCATTCTGCTTGCTTTATGATATTTTCTCTTTGGTGCTCTGCTAGGGTTTGAGGGTTTGAGCGATTCGAACCAGGCTTTTGGAGACGAAAACCTCCATTAGTGACGGCATTCTACAGGTGTGCAATACCACCCAAAGGTGCCATTGATGGTGAATGTGTCTAGTGTTCACAGTTGTGCTGAAATGGAGTCCGATGGATAAATTATTTAGAGATTGTTGAGCATATCTTTGTAGTTTATTGAGCATTGTGTTTGCAGATTGGAATGAGGGTGTATTGACTGATTAGAGCAGATTGTATTGGGGTTTTGGGACTGCTGCAACTTTCCTTTGTTGGCCGTACACTGTAGAGCAGACCGTACATCTTGAAGTAGCCCATTTTGAGTGGATTCCGGCATTCATTCACTCCTAGTCTAGTCGTTCAGCCTTGGAGGACATTTCAGACTGTATACAGAGCAGATTCAAGGTGATTCTAGTATTATATTTGCAGATTTCTCACGCAGCCATGGCCGTACCTTCCCAGGAGTGATGTGGGGGTCTTGGAATGTCATTTCGCCTTGTGGGTATCTCATATTATGCATTGTTAGAGGTGTTTGGACCCTATTTGTATTGCTGATACCATTTGTATGCTCTTCTTTGTATTTCTAGTGAGATTGGAGTGATTTCCAGCCATACCCATTGATGGTCCGGCTACAACTGTTGTATGAAGTTGCAAATCTCAACATGGGTATGTGATAGTAATTCATTTTTGGCCATTTTACTATCTGGGTGGTCAATAGTTTCCTCATATTCTTTGTATATTTTCTGGGTTTTGGTTATTTGCTCTATATTGTATGCTCTGGCAACACATCTGCAGGAAAACTGAAAACCCCTTCTGCATTCTTCGGTCTAGTTCTAAAAGACCACAATAAAATTAAAAAATAACACATAAAAAGATTTTTAAAAAAATTACAAACAGGTACGGCACATTACAGTGGTATCAAAAAATATAAAACATAGAACGGGGTGGGTTAATTTCAATGAACATATGCAGCCCATGTATGAAAGTTAAATGCAAATGTATGTGAAGAATATATGTGAAAATTAAGAGCAGATTGATAAGGAAGAAAGACAGAAATTTATGTGAAGATATTGCCATGTTATAGGCAGTTTTTGTGCATGATTTCAATCTGATTTGAGGTAGAAGAAAGTGTGTGATTAGACTTGTGAGAGAAGAAAGTATATGTGTGTGAAACTGATTTGTAAGAGAAAGAGTTATATCATTTAGAATCAGAGATAGTGATCAGATTTGTGGAAGGAGAGAGTACATGATTTGGATCAAATTTGAAATTGAATCAGACTTGTGAATTGTAATCAGATTTGGAAGAATGCTATTGTGTGAGTTCTAATCAAATTTGTGAGAGGAAAATCGTGTGGAGAAGTAAACTATATCAGCCATTGAAGGATTAATAGGTTGGAGCTTATCAAATAAAGGTTGGAGCCTCTTGTTGGGTTGGAGCTTAGTTTGTGTGGGGGTTGGAGCCTATAATTCTATCAAGTGGAGATTGGTGTGTCTTGTGAGTTGGAGCTCACTATTTGTATGTGAAGTAGGTTGGAGCCTACAAGAAGATGAAATGATATATATAAGCAATATTGTGCCGTGGTTTTCTCCCGAAAGGGTTTCCATGTAAATCGTGTGTTCTCATTGTGTACTTAATTGCTAGATCTTGCATATGTGTAGTTAATGTAATTAATTGAGTTTGGAAAATTAAAAGATTGTTAGATACGGATTCATCCCCCCCTCTCTCTCAGTATCATTGTGTGCTCATCATGAAGACACCACCAAAAGGTATGAAGAAAATGCCTATTCTATGACTTTGAATAGCAGTCCATTATCTTCACATGTGTCATGTCCCCATTTCCGGCTTGATCAACATTGAACATGGATTAGCCTATTTATCATTCCCGTGGGCTAATACCAATGATGATGGAATGAATTTGGCTTTTGACTAACTCAGTGTTGTAGTTTGGCAGGTACAAAGTTAGGAACTATTCCAAACAATCTGTGGCAAGTCTGGCAAAATGGTTTAAGTCTGGAGGCCAAAACTGACAAGAACTTGACTCTCAGAGCCAAGGCGCACTTTTCTATCTGTCCGGTGCCAAATGTGCGCCTAAGGATATGGAGTCTTCTATCAAGGTTTGGAAGTGCAATATGATAAGTATAACATCATTGGATCCTGTCGACACACTGAACCGGGAATTTGAAGGCCAGAAGTTGCCCAAGAAGGGTTAGGCGCACTTTCCCTCTTGTCCAGCCTCAAAATTGTGCCTAGCAAAGAAGCATCATGCTATGAAGCACATCAATTATATCTAACAAGGCGCCTTGGTAGGAAAGGTTGATTGCTCCTCAAGATGAATTTGTCTAAGTAAATGGAGTAGGGAGTAAGGCGCCTAAGAGGGAGATGAGCTTCAATTCAATTCTAATGAGGGGTACTATCGTGATTGATGGCGTTTGACCTTCCAAATGATTCATACATTGCAAATCCTCAGAGAAAATGACCAAGTAAACCCTAGGCGCAAATCTCATGCTCTACCTCTCCAAATATGCGCCTAGCTTCTAACCTCAAAGAATGCGCCTCAATTGAATCTGTGATTCCATCAAGGGGTTAAGGTAAAGTTGCTCAACAAAGGGTTAATCAGAGAGATTTGAATGATGAACCTTCAAGTAATAATGGCAAGTGGTCTAGGCGAACTTTACCTCCTGTTCCACTCACAATTTGCGCCTAGAAAGGGAGGGCGCACTTTTCCATCTCAACTAACTTCAATATGCGCCTAGAGTATTGAGAGCATGAATCAAGGAGGAAGTGACCAAGTTAAGCATGCCAAGCCATCAATGTGATGAATTTGCACTAAGTGAACGAAGGCGCATTTTGCAGTCTCTAGAACCCAGTTTTGGCACCTTCAAAGAGGATCACATGAGGTTGCATGTGGGGTAAGGCGCTTGTAAAAGGAAACATCTTAAAGCATTTCCCATGGTTTGAAGAGGTAAGAAACAACAAGTATGGAGCCTAGAATCCTAGGCGCACTTTTGGGTCTCTGCAACCCCCAACTGGCGCCTAACCATAGCAAGGCACAATTTCGGAAGTAACCATCTCAAGTTGGCGCCTAGCGTTGAGGGACTTGCAACTGTGACATCATTCTAGCACCCTGAGTGTCTAATCTCCTATTGGTCCAAGTGATGGCGTTGGGATCCGTTTCGGCTCATTGGACAAGGTTGCCAACTCAGAGTGAGTCATTAAATGGAATATTCCCATTGGAATATGCTCTTGGGAAATGTGCCTTGGTTCCTACTTTGCATTGGAGAGCGTGCCTTTATTGCCTTTGAAGGAGGAGCACTATAAAAGGAGGAGAGCGCCTTCATTTTGAAATATTCCAACTATACTTAACTAAATTTTTTCCTTAGACAAAATTACTTGCACTTCTAACTATCAATCACACAATGAACTCAATAGCAAACATGAAAGATAACAACTCATTGGACTCACTTGAAGTTGGTTTGAGTATTATGATTGTCACTTTGATCAATACAACTTCTTATTACAAGTAGATATCGCCTTCAATGGCATGAACATTCAAGCTTATTACAACTTACTACAATGAGTGGCCTTGAAGCCTAGAATATGATCAATGGTTACAACACTTGAATGACTCTTCAACTAGCGCCTTTAGCTACCACCTATTTCACTAGTTATGAGATGACTACTTTTGGAACAATGATGATAATTGAATGTTAACACCTCTTAGTTGACAAGCGAGCATCACCTTATCAGAGTTGAGGGAGCATCACCCCAACAAGCATGAAACTCACAGATTTCATGAACTAAAGCATAAAGCTTCTGAGAGAGAAAATTCACCAAAGATCTAAGATACCAAAATGAAGGTGCTCTCCTTTTATAGTGCTCCTCCTCAAAGGCAATAAAGGCACGCTTTTCAATGCAAAGAAGGAACCAAGGCACGTTTCCCAAAGAGCATATCCAATGGGAATATTCTATTTGATGACTCATTCTGAGTTGACAACCTCATCCAATGAACCAAAACGGATCCCAATACCATCAATTGAACCAATACACTTGTAACATGGCTATTCAACTCAGGACGCTAGAATGATGCTCCACAAGTGAAGAAGTCCGCCCAATCATCATCGTTGAATGCTTTCAAGGCTAGGCACCAAAATGGGTTCTTGCAATAGTGAAAGTGCGCCTAGCATGTGGAGTGCGATCCAATGACTTCAAATTGTTCCTCATTGCTTGTCAATGATCAAGGAGGTCTTCTCAAAGTTTAGGCGCTCATTTGAGGTGGTTGAAACATGAAACTGCGCCTCATCATTTCTAGGCGCCAATTGTGGGTTGCAATGACTAGGAATTGCACCTCACTTCAAGCCTTGTTCTGGAGGGTGTCTTCGACACATGATCTATCCTTAGACGCCATTTCGAGTGTCTGGAATGAACATCAAACCAAGGCGCTATTTGAGTCTTTGGCAATGAAAAAGGGTGCCTCACTTGTCTAGGCGCATTTTGAGGGTAAAATAGGCAGTAAAGTGCGCCTAGCTAGTTCTAGGAGTCTTCCATCCTTTTTCAACTTGATCAACTTCAATCAACTTGAGCATCTTCAATGTTATATGCCATTTGAGGAAGAAGAGTGAGTTTTCATCCTCGGCGCCAGATTTGGAGGATTTTGACAAGATATGCGCCTAGGCTTGAAATCCACTTGACCGTTCATACAAATGATCCTTCTAACTTCAGAGAACTCAACCTATCAATTATACATGCTGGGCTTCAAAAATGGAAGATTTTGGGTAATTGAGCGCCTTGTATTGAGGAGTCTAGGCGCATTTTTGAGGTAGTTTAGCATGAGATTTGTGCCTAGGGGTCACTTGGCCATTTCCTCCGAAGAATTTGAAAACCCTGAGTCTTCAAGGAAGTAAAATACCTCCAACTTTGGAAGTGCCTCACATTTGAGTTGATTTGGAGCTCATTTCTTCCTTAGGCGCACATTTGGGGTTGTTCTACCTGGCATTTGCGCCCAGAGCCAATAGACCTTCTAATTACTCAATCAATTCCTCCTTGATGATCAAACAATCAATCTCTTAGCAAAGCGCAGCTCTAGAGTCTCTTGGAATCATGTTTCGAGGCTAGGCGCAACTTGAGGCTGGAGGAGAGAGAAAGTGCGCCTAACCCCTTCTTGTCAACTTCCGGACCTCATATCTCTTGTTCGGAGTGAAGACATGCTCAATTGATGCTCAATTTATCAACTTGCACCCCCATACCCTGATCGGAGCTTCCACATCTCTAGGTGCACATTGGGCATCAAACTGGTAAGAAAGTGTGCCTTGACTCCGCGAGCCAAGTTCTTGCTTGATTTGGCCTTCGGTCTTAACCAACTTTGCCGGACCTGCTATAGACTGTTGGAATAGTTTTTTGACTTGTTCTTGCAAAAGTACAACACTGAGTTAGTCGAAAACCAAATTCATTCCCTCATCATCGGTATTAGCCCACGGGAATGATAGATAGGCTAATCCATGCTTCACTGATGATCTAGCCAGAAACAGGGACATGACAGTCTCCCCTTCCTAGGATTGCTTGTCCCCAAGCAATTGAAGATTAGGATGCTCTAGAATCTTTTCTCCTTCCCAAGTAGCATCCTCCATTGGCAACCCTTTCCACTTCACCAAGTATTCTCTTATGCTCCGGTTGCATAGTTTCTTCTCCCTCATATGCACCACACTTTTAGGTTCAAGGGCAAACATTCTTTATTCATCAAGTGGTGGAAGTTTGTTAGATGAAACCACATGCTGTCCTAGTGCCTTTTTGAGACACGACACATGAAACACATTATGTATGCGGCTTCCAGTTGGCAAATCAAGTTCATATGCCACTTCTCCTACTCTTCTCAGCACTTTGTAGGGTCCATAGAACTTGGGTTTCAACTTTTCTGCACCTGTCTTCTTCAAACAGCTTTGCCTATACGGTTGAAGGTGTAGAAACACTATATCACCTACTTCAAAACTTCGTTCAACCCAGTGTCTATCGGCATACAACTTTTGTTGGTTTTGAGCCCTCTGCAAATTCTCCTTAAGAACTCGCAAGATATCTTGTGTGTCTTGCATCAACTCCTTTGCTCTAGGAGCTTGACTGTCATCCAAAGCCAGATCAACAAAAGAAACTGCATCATATCCATACAACGCAAGAAAAGGAGACATGCCAATTGACATGTGGAAAGTAGTATTATAGCAATATTCTCCTAAATGTAACCACTTTATCCAAGCACGTTGATGATCAGACACATAATTTTGCAGATATTCCTCAAGCCACTTATTGACTATCTTTGTTTGCCCATCTGTTTGAGGGTGATAACTTGTGCTTGGTGTTAAGTCAGTTCCTGCTAATCGAATTAGCTCTCTCCAGAACACACTGATAAATGTGCTATCTCGATCACTGACTATGGTCTTTGGAAGGCCATGTAATCGGAACACTTCCCGAAAGAACAACTCAGCAACCTGCAATGTCGAGAACTCAACTAGAATTGCAAAGAAGTGAGCATACTTAGTGAACCTATCCACGACTACATAAATACAATCTTTCCCTTGGAGCTTCCAAAGACCAGTAATGAAATGCATCAAAATACTTGCCCACTTATGTTCTGGAATTGGCAGTGGTTGGAGTAATCCTGCTAGAAAAGTAGTTTCTGACTTGTTTTGCTGACAAATCAAACACTCCCTGACTTATTGCAAAACTTCTTCTTTCAAACCCTTCCAAGTGAATCTTTCTCTGACTTGTCGATAGGTCTTGAAGTAGCTAGGGTGTCCTACAAGTGGAGTATCATGGTATGCTTTCATGATTCGTTGTTTAAGTTCTGATTCAGGGGTTAGGAAAATCCTATCTTTGTAATAAATGATGTCATAAATCACCTTATAATGATCATCCTGAATGATTCCATCCATGATTTCACAAGCAAACTTTGATTTGGAGTACTCAACCAGAAGCTGAGACTTCTAATCGGCGGAGACTTGACCTAGGGCACAAATGGCAGGCTTTTTAGACAAGGCATCCGCAACTACATTCTTCTTGCCTTTAATATATTCAATGTCAAAATCATAAGCCTGTATCTTAGTAACCCACTTTTGCTGCCGTTCATTCAAATCTTTCTGCCCTAAGAAGTATCTTAAACTGTTGTGATCTGTTCTGACCACAAACTTAGCTCCCATTAGATACTGGCGGAACTTAGCCAAAGCATGCATGATAGCCAGCATCTCTTTGTCATATGTGGAGTACAGCCTTTCTGTGTCCTTTAACTTCCTGCTTTCAAATGCAATTGGGTGATGATCTTGCATCAGCACTGCTCCAATGCCTTCTCCAGAAGCATCACATTCTAGGACAAATGACTTAGTGAAATCCGGCAAAGCCAATACTGGCGTTGTACTCATTACCTCTTTCAATTTCTCAAAAGTTGCTTGAGCTTCCATTGACCAAACAAAAGCACCTTTCTTTGTTAGATTTGTCAGGGGCGCGGAGAGCTGCGAAAACCCCTTAACAAATCGTTTGTAGTAACTAGTAACTACAGAGGCCAAGGAAACCTCTTAATTCTGACACATTCCTGGGCATTGACCAACTGCAAATGGCTTCAATCTTCTCTTCTTGTACTTTCACGCCATTAGCGTGAATTACATGGCCCAGGTATAGTATCTCCTTCAAACCAAATTCACACTTAAAACATTTTTGCATACAAAGATTGTTTGTCCATTATGCTTAAGATTTCGTCCAAGTGTTGGAGATGTTCTTCCCATGTCTTGCTATAGATTCGAATGTCGTCGAAGAAAACCAACAGGTACTTCCTCAACTGCTTGTTGAATACATGATTCATGCAAGATTGGAAGGTGGCTGGTGCATTGGTCAAACCAAAAGGCATCACCAAGAATTTGTAAGATACCCAACTAGTTCTACTAAAATTTTTCCTTAAACAAATTTACTTGCACTTAACTCATCAACTACTCAACAATCTTAATGACATACATCAAAGATAGCAACTTGAATGAATCAATCTTGAAGCTGGGTATTTGTCTTATTACTTGATTCAACTTATTGCAAATGTTTTATTACAAAAGATAATACCTTCAATAGCATGATTATACAAACTTATTCAAATGGATTACAAAAGAGGCCTTGAAGTCTTGATGTTTACAATGATTTCCACAATTGATCAACTCTATTGAACTCAATGATGTCAACTATGTGTTAACACCCCACAATTGTCATGTCCCCGTTTCTGGCTTGATCATCAAGTGAAGAATGGATTAGCCTATTCCTCATTCCCGGAGGCTAATTCTAAATAATGAGGGAATGAATTGGTTTTTGACTAACTTAACTTTTTGTTTTGTAGGAACAAATTCAGAAACTTAAAATTTGACTAAGTCTGAGAGTCATTTCATCCACTCCAGTGTTCACATTTGCCGGGCGCATTCCTTGACAGTTCAGGGTCATTTTGGCGCCTAACTTTCAAAATCATTTTTAGCCCTCAGTAAAGCATCCAACTTGAGGCACTCCTTGTGACTTAACCTCCTCCAACCTGGCGCCTAGTTCTGTGATAAGCGAAATAGGTTTGGAATGAAGTTTTCATGCTTAGGCGCCAATAGTAGGTTGAACTCACCTAAATGAGCGCCTTGGGTTTCGAAGGCAACAATCAGGAAGATGAAGTCATCTATTAACTAGTTGAGCATCACTAGCAACTGATCATTCACCTAACATATGTTTGTGGTTATTGAAAGAGCCTAATTGAGCTAGGCGCACTTTCTTATTTTCACAAAACCCCAGAGTGCGCCTAACCTTCATAAGGCATCAATTCAAGTTTAAACACTCCAAAATGAGCGCCTAGCATGGATGGTTGTTTGATTGAAGGATTTGAAGTTAGGAAAGTCATTTTGATGAACAATCAAAGTTAAAGAAGGAAACTTCTAGCTTAGGCGCATGGTTTGGTCAAACCCCTTTGATTCTGGCGCCTAGGAGTGAAAACTATGTGAGATGCACATTTTGGTGAAGCTCTTCCATTTTGGCGCCTAAGGAGGGAACTCTCTCAAATAGCTTACAACATTAAGTTGATTTGATAAGAAGGTCAGTAGACTCCATAACTAGCTTGGCGCATTTAATTGCCTACCTCACCTTCAAGATGCGCCTAGGCAAGTAAGGCGCCTTCTCCATTTGTCAAAGACTCACATAAGCGCCTAGATGGAATTGAAGACCCAGACAAGGTATAGATACTCTGAAGAAGGCGCTAGTTTAAAGGAGCATCAATAAGGAATGATTACTAGTGCTTGAGAGTTTGAATAGTGTGGAACATCTTCACAAAGGTGCTAGGCGCAGATTCCAGTTGAAATTGGCTCAAATGTGCGCCTACGAAGGGAGCAAGACCTCAAGTCTAGTCTAGATACAAGGTGCTCCATCAGGGAGGTAAGATCAATCCAATTGAAGACAAGTAGCTTTCAATTTACCCTGAAAAGATGATCATTTGGAGCCTAGGCGCAAATTCCTAGCCAAATTGATGGTAAGTGCGCCAAGTTGGGAAGGAAGCATCTTCAAAGGAGGTGAGCGCCTAAGTTGGAAAGAAGTCTCCAATCACTCCAAATAGTCAAGGCGCTTGGTGAGTAAGTGTCTCACTTCACCACAAGATCTTCAAATATAAATCACTACATGCATGAAGATGAATCTAACATGAGGCGCTAGTATCCTCCTACACTCTCTCAGAAGAGCGCCTTAAGCAAGTTGACTTGGCATGGGTTGATAGAGTTCCCTGGAATGTGAAGGCAACACAAGGAAACGTTTCCAAGTTACATCATCCCTTGTTGTCACAAGTCACAATCACCAGTTCAAAGCTACCAAGATGTGCGCCTAAGACTCATAGGGCGCCATTTCATGAGCAAATCCTCCAAAGCTAGCGCCCAGTCAGAAGAACACTAAAACTGCGCCTAAGTTGAGGTGGTTAAGGTAGTTACACAACTTGAGCTCTCATTGGTCGACAGAATGTCTTCGGGATCCGTGTCAAGGTCTCTGGTTAAGCTTGCCAACTTAGAATGAGTCATCAGATGGAATATTCCCTTGGATATGCTTCTTGGGAAACGTGCCTTGGCTCCTCTTTGTGCATTGAAAAATGTGCCTTCATTGCCTTTGGAAGGCCTATAAAAGGAGGAGCCCTCTCATTCATTTGTTATCTATTCATTTTTGACAAAATTCTCTCTGCAAAGCTATTTAGCTTGTAATCTTGAGGCCTGTGAGTTTCAAGTGTTGGGGTGATGCTCCCTCAACTGACAAGGTGATGCTCCCTTGTTGTATTGTGAGGTGTTGACATTCAGTTGACATCATTGAGTTTGATTAAGTTGATCAAGTGTGGAAGTCATTGTAATCAAGGCTTCAAGGCCTGCTTTTGTAATTCCGTTTGAATAAGGTTGTAACTCCATGTTATTGAAAGCATTATCCATGTAATAAGACATTTGCAGATGGTTGAATCAAGTAATAAGACAAGTACCCATCTTTAAGGTTGATTCAATCAAGTGATTATCTTTGATGTATATCTCTAAGTTGTTGAGTAGTTGATGAGTTGATAGCAAGTAAAATTGTTTAAGTAAGGAAAAATTTTAGTAGAACTAGTTGGGTATCTTACAACAATGCAACAAGGGAGCATCACCTTGTCAGTTCAGGGAGCATCACCTCAACACTTGAAACTCGCAGGCCTCAAGATTACAAGCTTAGAGCTTTGCACAGAGAAATTCGCCAAAAGATTAGATGTCAAATGAATGAAAGAGCTCCTCCTTTTATAGGCCTTCCAAAGGCAATGAAGGCACAATTTTCAATGCACAAAGAGGAACCAAGGCACGTTTCTCAAGAGCATATTCCAATGGCATATTCTGTTTGATGACTCCCCTCTAAGGTGGCAACCTTATCCGATGAACTGGAACGAATCCCGATGTTACCACTTGGACCAATAGGGAATCAGAGACGAGATTCTCAAGGCTAGGCGCCAACTGAAGGTAGTGGGGACTAAGATAGGCGCCATTCCAAGCTAGGCGCTTTCTTGAGGTGGCAGAGACTTAGAAAGTGCGCCTAAGGCGTTTAGATGATAAACCTTCAGGTGTGAGGCATTTAGATTGTCATAGTAACCTTTTTTAATGAGCGCCTTGATTGGGAAACTCAAACAAACATCTTCTAATGTTCAAACTTTTTCTAGCTTTCTTTGTAGCTAGGCGCCAGAACAGGGATCTTCAACTTGATCTAGGCGCACTTATTGGTAGAAAGGGATCTAAATTGGCGCCTTGAGATGAGAATGGTCTTTCCTTGCTATAATCTTCAACTCTAGTCCCATCTGATTCAAAATTACCATCTTCTGTTTAGCGCCTAACTTATTTGGAGAACTTGGAGCCCATTTCATCAATGAGGCGCATTCTCTAGGTCATGAAGTCTTGTTTTGGCGCCTTAGTAGACCCAGGGGTTGATTCCATATTATTTGATCACCCCTTGGCGCCTAAGGTGGAAAACTTATCCTTGTTGCCTTAATCAACATTTCATCTCTTCGACACTCTCATCCAAGCGGATTGGAGGCATCTTCTAGGTTAGGCGCATTTTTAGGTTTGTAAGCTCAAGTTGTGGTGCCTGGATCCCTAGGCGCCTATTTGAAGTTATGCAACATTGCCTTTGCACCTTAAGTTCATCTTAGCATTTCAACCATTCTTGCCTCTGGCAAAACTACTCCTTCAAGTTTGGGCGCCATTCAAGTGTCCAGGATGATCATCTTACCAAGGTGCTTATTTGAGTCTTTGACAAATGGGGAAAGCGCCTTACTTGCCTAGGTGCATTTTGAGGGTGAGATAGGTAGTGAAGTGCGCCAAGCTAGTATTGGAGACTTCCGACCTTCTTCTATCAAGTCAAGTTCAATGTTATAAGCCATTTGAAAGGATTCCCACCCTAGGCGCCAAAATGGAAGTGTTTCATCAAAAGGTGCATCTCACATAGCTTTCAATCCTAGGCGCCAGAGTCAAGAAGTTTTAACCAACACATGCGCCTAGGCTAAGAGTTTACCCAAGAGACTTCTCTTAACTTCAAAACTTTCAATCTAACACCCATCCATGCTAGGTGCTCAAATGGAGGATCCTTGGAATCATGTATTGGCGCCTTGTTGCTCTAGGCGCTCATTTTGGATGATACAACATGACACTTGCACCTAAAGTGAATAGGCCTTCTTCATTATTCAATTCACTTAGAAGACTTCATTTTGGAGACTTATCAACTTTTCCTATCAAGGTGCCTCAGTTGATATGATTGAAGTGATTCATATCTTGATGTTTCTCTTCTATGCTAGGCGTCATTTGGGGTTGGAGGAGAGAGAAAGAGCGCCTAACCTATCTCGGGTGACTTCAGGACTTCAAATTCCTTTATTAGGTGTGGAGTATGCTTGAATGATGTTGCTCTTAACATTTTGCACTTCCAAACCCTGATTGAAGACTCCACATCCTTCGGCGCTCATTTGGACAATTTGGTGTGAAATTGGCGCCTAGACTCCAAGAGTCAACTTTCTGCTTTCCAGACTTAGCCAATATTTTGAGTTTCTGACTTTTTCCCTGCAAAACAATGAGATTGAGTTAGTCAAAAACCAATTCATTCCCTCATCATTCTGAATTAGCCTCCGGGAATGAGCAATAGGCTAATCCATTCTTCGCTTGATGATCAAGTCGGAAACGGGGACATGACAAAATTCATAATGCCAGTAGTGACATCTGAATGCTGTTTTTGGAATGTCCTCATGAACACGGATTTGATGATAACCCAAGCGAAGATCAATCTTCGAGAAGAATACAACTCCATGCAACTCATCTAGCAACTCATCAATCCTAGGTATTGGATACCTATTCTTAATGGTCCTTTGATTCAATGCGCGATAGTCAATACACATCCGCATTGTTCCATCTTTCTTCTTTACCAACACTACTGAAGAAGCGAATGAACTAGATGAAGGTCGAATGCATCCCATATCAATCAACTCCTTGATTGTATTCTCAATCTCAATCTTGAAGTGCCGAGGATGTTTGTACGGCGCAATGTTGATAGGTTTGGTCCCTTCCTCTAACTCAATCACATGCTCAAAACCATGGTCCAGTGGTCATCTTGGAGGAATGTTCCTAAACACCTTACTGTGTTTATCCAGCACAGATTGAATGTCTATATGATGTTCACCATCCAAAGAAGATTTGGAAGAAATAGCCACTTGGGCTGCCCATGCAATGTCATCATGGCGAAACAAAGCTTCCATACGCCTAGCTGAAACAACTCTAGGCCTTCCATTTGAAATAGCCCTCAAAATCACTTTTCTTCCCTCGTGAATAAACTCTATCTCCATCTTCTCCAGATCTTGTATGTAACGACGAAGTGAATGCAATCATTGCATTCCCAATACCACATCAATGCCTAAAAGCCCAACCATATAGAAATCATCTGTTAATGTATAATCCCCCATCTAAATGCTGAGTTGGGGTACCTTCTTCTGACAACTCATAGTGAACCCATCTGCCACTGCAACTGTGAACCCTTCAAAGTCCTCAGCTTGTAAATCACGTTTCATAACTAAATCTTCATCAATAAAGTTATGAGTGGCTCCACTATCCACCAAACAAGTGACTCGTTGTCCCTTGATAACGCCCTTTATTCGAAAGGCATGATACCTAGGAACCCCTGACATAGAAGCAATAGTCGCTTTTCCTTCTCCTGTATCAAGCTCTAATGTAAGCTGCTCCTGATGATGCATGTCTGAAACTGTATCCTCATGTACATCACTATCATCATCTGAAATCACCTCAATAAGATGTGCTTTGCCTTTTCCAAGGCATCTATGTCCTTGTTCCCATGGTTGCTTGTAGGAAAAGCATAGCTTCTTCCTTCTCAATTCATCTCGCTCCGTAGCCGAAGTATTGGGCTTTGGTTGAAATGGTTTTTTCTAATTAGAACTTGTACATGTGAAGAAACTTTTCTTTTGAGTGAATGTAGAAGTAGTATCCAAATCAAGTGCTAACTCAATGGCCTCCTCAAAAGTAGTTGGCTTATGTACTTGAACCAAACCCTTGATCCTATCATTCAATCCTTCAACAAACAACATAGTGATTCTCCTATCTATCATATCAGGAACCATAACTAGAATCTTTTGAAATTCATTGACATAAGCATCCACTTTACCAAATTGCTTCAACTGTGCAAGCTCATGGTAGTAGACCTCAACATCCTTGCGGTCAAACCTAGTTATGAGTTTTTGAACAAACTCATCATATGAAGTAATCCTATTGTGACGTTGTGAAATAAGTCCATGATGCCACCACTCATATGCCAAACCCTCTAAATGCATAGTAGAAAAATGTATAGCCTTTTCTTCACTCATGGGCTTGAGAGTAAGAAAGGTATCCAACTTATTCACCCATGCTCTAGCACTTAGCTTACCACTGCCATCAAAACTGGGAAGAGAAATTTTGTTGTAGGCATCCTTATACTCCTTTGCCTTGGTCGATTCACTCTACCTCTTTGATTGTCTCTCTTTTGGCTCATGTAATTGTTGAAATTAATTCTATTCCTTACATGCTCAGGAAGTGAGTCATACTCATCAACCAAAGATATAATATTCTCCTCAAAATGAAGCTCTTCTTCTTCTTCCTGTGGCTGCTCCTCTTCTACTTCTTCTCTAGGAAGAAAAGTAGGTTGCATAGGCCTCTCAACTGTTGGTGTCCTTGTTCTCCTAACATAAGGCAGTGATCTTCCAGCTACACTACCTACATCCTGATTACCTGGATTATTCTGATTGTTATTATTCCTATTACCCATCAAGGCTTGAAACATCCTTTCAATATTTGCATTTGTTTGCCGTTGTTGTTCAGTTGCCTCACGCTATTGAGCTGCCATTTTACGCTCATTATCAACCATCTCCCTTAACATGTTATCAATGTCATCTTGTCAATTATGTTGTCTTCTATCTCCCATTGTACATGTTCTCCTTCGTTAGTGTTGTGGCAAAGGATCAACGTAGTAGCTCATAACCCATAGGCTAGCAGGATCCAAGCTCTGATACCACTGAAATATTCCAACTATACTTAACTAAATTTTTTCCTTTACTTAGACAAAATTACTTGCACTTGTAACTATCAATCACACAATGAACTCAATAGCAAACATGAAAGATAACAACTCATTGGAATCACTTGAAGTTGGTTTGAGTATTATGATTGTCACTTTGATCAATACAACTTCTTATTACAAGTAGATATCGTCTTCAATGGCATGAACACTCAAGCTTATTACAACTTATTACAATGAGTGGCCTTGAAGCCTAGAATATGATCAATGGTTACAACACTTGAATGACTCTTCAACTAGCGCCTTTAGCTAGCACCTATTTCACTAGTTATGAGATGACTACTTCTTTTGGAACAATGATGATAACTGAATGTTAACACCTCTTAGTTGACAAGGGAGCATCACCTTATCAGAGTTGAGGGAGCATCACCCCAACATGCATGAAACTCGCAGATTTCATGAACTAAAGCATAAAGCTTATGAGAGAGAAAATTCACCAAAGATCTAAGATACCAAAATGAAGGTGCTCTCCTTTTATAGTGCTCCTCCTCAAAGGCAATAAAGGCACGCTTTTCAATGCAAAGAAGGAACCAAGGCACGTTTCCCAAAGAGCATATCCAATGGGAATATTCCATTTGATGACTCATTCTGAGTTGACAACCTCGTCCAATGAACCGGAATGGATCCCAATACCATCAATTGAACCAATACACTTGTAACATGCTTATTCAACTCAGGACGCTAGAATGATGCTCCACAGGTGAAGAAGTGCGCCCAATCATCACCGTTGAATGCTTTCAAGGCTAGGCGCCATTTGGGTTCCTGCAGTAGTGAAAGTGCGCCTAGCATGTGGAGTGCGATCCAATGACTTCAAATTGTTCCTCATTGCTTGTTAATGATCAAAGAGGTCTTCTCAAAGTTTAGGCGCTCATTTGAGGTGGTTGAAACTTGAAACTGTGCCTTATCATTTCTAGGTGCCAATTGTGGGTTGCAATGACTAGGAATTGTGCCTCACTTCAAACCTTGTTCCGGAGGGTGTCTCCGACACATGATCTATCTTTAGATGCCATTTCGAGTGTCTGGAATGAACATCAAACCAAGGCGCTATTTGAGTCTTTGGCAATGAAAAAGGGCACCTCACTTGTCCAGGCGCATTTTGAGGGTAAAATAGGCAGTAAAGTGCGCCTAGCTAGTTCTAGGAGTCTTCCATCCTTCTTGAACTTGATCAACTTCAATCAACTTGAGCATCTTCAATGTTATATGCCATTGGAGGAAGAAGAGTGAGTTTTCATCCTAGGCGCCAAATGTGGAGGATTTTAACAAGATATGCGCCTAGGCTTGAAATCCACTTGATCGTTCATACAAATGATCCTTCTGACTTCAAAGAACTCAACCCATCAATTATACATGTTGGGCACCACAACTGGAAGATTTTGGCTAACTGAGTGCCTTGTATTGAGGAGTCTAGGCGCATTTTTGAGGTAGTTTAGCATGAGATTTGCCCCTAGGGGTCCCTTGGCCATTTCCTCCAAAGAATTTGCAAAGCCTGAGTCTTCAAGGAAGTAAAATACCTCCAACTTTGGAAGCGCCTCACATTTGAGTTGATTTGGAGCTCATTTCTTCCTTAGGTGCACATTTGGGGTTGTTCTACCTGGCATTTGCACCCAGAGCCAATAGACCTAATTACTCAATCAATTCCTCCTTGATGATCAAACAATCAATCTCCGAGCAAAGTGTCGCTCTAGAGTCTCCTGGAATCATGTTTCTAGGCTAGGCGCAACTTGAGGCTGGAGGAGAGAGAAAGTGCTCCTAACCCCTTCTTGGCAACTTCTGCACCTCAAATCTCTTGTTTGGAGTGAAGACATGCCCAATTAATGCTCAATTTATCAACTTGCACCCCCATACCTTGATTGGAGCTTCCACATCTCTAGGCGCACATTGGGCACCAAACTGGTAAGAAAGTGTGCCTTGACTCCGAGAGCCAAGTTCTTGCCTGATTTGGCCTTCGGTCTTAACCAACTTTGCCGGACTTGCTATAGACTGTTGGAATAGTTTTTTGACTTGTTCCTGCAAAAGTACAACACTGAGTTAGTCAAAAACCAAATTCATTCCCTCATGATTGGTATTAGCCCACGGGAATGATAGATAGGCTAATCCATTCTTCACTGATGATGAAGCTGGAAACGAGGACATGACACATTTTGACATCTGAGATCTTTGGTGAATTTTCTCTCCAAGAAGCTTTATTCTTTAGTTCATGAAATTTGCGAGTTTCATGCTTGTTGGGGTGATGCTCCCTCAACTCTGATAAGGTGATGCTCCCTTGTCAACTAAGAGGTGTTAACATTCAATTATCATCATTGTTCCAAAAGAAGTAGTCATCTCACAACTAGTGAAACAGGTGCTAGCTAAAGGCGCTAGTTGAAGAATCATTCAAGTGTTGTAATCGTTGATCATATCTAGGCTTCAAGGCCACTCATTGTAATAAGTTGTAATAAACTTGAATGTTCATGCCATTGAAGGCAACGTCTACTTGTAGTAAGAAGTTGTATTAGTCAATTGACAATCATAATACTGGAACCAACTTCAAGTGATTCCAAAGAGTTGTTATCTTTCATGTTTTCTATTGAACTCATTGTGTGATTGATAGTTAGAAGTGCAAGTAATTCTTTCTAAGTAAAGGTAAATTTTTTTTTAGAGTATAGTTGGGATATTTCAACATGATTTTGTTAATCATAAGGTGATAGATAAGTTCTATGTGGATGACATTGGTACGAAGCACTATCTTGTTGATATTCAAAATTCGATAGCTAAGCATGAGGTAGCGTTTGTGGATCCAAGGTACATACAAGATGATTTTGAAAATCATGGGATAGAGGATGTTGTGAA
Organism: Cunninghamia lanceolata; assembly: GCA_027924645.1. NCBI lineage: Eukaryota > Viridiplantae > Streptophyta > Pinopsida > Cupressales > Cupressaceae > Cunninghamia > Cunninghamia lanceolata. The sequence goes on along the minus strand of BSBN01000252.1, from coordinate 6,492,584 downwards.
GACTCAAAACATGTGTGATGAATGGCTAAGGAGGGCTAGGGAAGCCAACTTGTTAGCCACTCAAGCAAAACAATACCTACAATAGATTAAGGAAAAGTTTGTTCACATGGATCATGAAAGTCCAAACAATTAGGTGCATTTCTTTATCAACCTTCAGTACTCCAAAGGGAAGAAACTATGATGGTTGAACATGAAGAAAAATCAGATTTACAGGATGAACCCTTTGAGAGGTATATGCATATGGATTTTGGGTTTTAGTTGGACTGTAATCCAAGGCATGACGGTATTCAGGAGAATAGAGAAATTTCAGATTTGATTCAATGGTTTTCATCTTACACATTGATGTTTGGTGGCTGCCCTACATTGCTGATCATGAAATTTTCAGACTATGCATTAATGTTTGCAACTGATTGGATAGATTGGTGTGTATGGGATTGTCACTACAGCACTTGGAGGTTGAATGATGATGATATCTTATCAATTTATGACAGCGGAAGCATTCCCAGGATGATTATGGATCTGATTTTCAGTTTTACTAGTGGTGTCCTTATTTGTACCAACAGTTTAGAGAGGATATGCATATTTGGTTATGCACATATGATGAACACTTTTCAAACCCATATGAAACAATTCAGGCTTAGATGGATAGCTTATGATGGTGACTTGATAAGAGACACTTATCCGTTCATTTTCAGTTTATATGATGAGGCAATAATTTGGGATCCAGGTATTTGTATGATTGGTGAATTGCTTCACAATGAATTGTTAAATAACAGTTGTATTAGAGTGGAGCAATGGAAACTTGGTGGGTTGCTTCACAATGTTTGGTTGGATGACAGTTGTATCAGAGTGAAGCAACGGAAGGCTTGGATCAGGTGGATGTGTTTAGGAGAGCATTATTATAATACCACCTATCACATGTTGATAGGTATGCCACCTTTCATAGCCTTGTATGGGTATGACGCTTTGTCTTTTGTAGACTTAGCATTTGAGGTCAGAAGAGCTCCCAGAGTGAGAGTGTTGATGCATGATAGCTAGGACATGCATAGGATATTTGAGGAGGATTGGTGCAGGAAAGCTGAAACCTCGCTTCTACGGCCCTGACAGGATGGAGAGTAGAGTTGGAGTTGCCGGAAGGTAGCCAAATTCATAATGTATTTCATGTATCTTGCCTCAAAAGGTGTAATGTCCCCATTTTGAGCTAAGATACATTTTCTATTTTGAGCTTGTTTCTATACATGGAGAATCGAAAAGCTGGTATATGTCTACACATGGAGAACTAGAAAGTTGGCTCAACTAGTATTTTGCTTGATTTTATTATGTGAATAAAAAGGGAAAATGAAATCTTTAATTACATTTTCTCTAATCTATTTTATGGATATCTTTATTTTAGCATGTGGCTAATAAAGTGTGAAGATTTGGCTCTAGGTGGGACCTATTTGTGAAGTGTAATTGACAAGTTAAAAGATATAGGTCCAAACCAAATTCAAAAAGCAAGGGATATGGATTGATTGGCACATTTAATGAGGTTCATTGATCTATATTTGGTTTGTGCATTGCTTAAGGAGCCAACGGCTACCTAGGAGATGATCGACTTACATTATGGAGTACTTTCTCATTGGATCATGAACCAATATCCCAATTGCTAAGGTAAAGGAATTCAAAATTGTATTTGTTTATTGATTGGAGAGCTAACGGATAAGGGGAAGGATTCGCCCATGAGCTAAAAGCATTTAAAAACTTCTGTTTGAAGTTTAAATGCTAAATGGCCAAGTAAGGAATTGATGGCCAAGAGGAAGTGAGGATTTTAAATGCAAAATCATAATATTAATTGCCCAATGTCATCATTCAATACATTCGCCATGAGGTAGTTATGGAGTGATGGGTTTGGAAGAATGAAAGTAAATGATTTGCTTCAGCCATTCAAGTGAAGAGACGATTTTAAATGTTTGTCAAAGCAAAATTCAATGCAAGCATTCAATCGCCCAAGCTAGAGGATCGATCCATATGGAATAGATACATTTCATTTGAAACAATTAAAGATTATTTTAAATGAGTGAACTCATTGATGTCGTTCATTCAAAATTGTTCAAGTCTATCAATTTTGATTGGTGGATTCCAAGCTGCATTGCAAAACATCATAGAGGAGGATCGCTCATCCAAGGAGAGGTTAAAAAGAGACTTCTATTTTCATTTGAAGGTTATGTTGAATCTGGTATGTTTTCTTATTCTATCATTTTGACTAAAAATTTCGATTTTAACGTCTTTTTGCAAGGAGATGACCCCTTGTGTTTGTATGGTGATGACCCCATACTCTATGTGAGGTGATATTATTTAGATATTCACCATTGAGCTTGAATTTGTAGGTTGTTGAAGAGTATTTGAAGTGAATTGGACATCAATTAAACCCTTGGTTATTGTTGAAGCTAAGCCAAGGTAGCTGTAACAATCTACCCCCGAATTTTTTTTTCCAAAATAATCAACAAGGATATCAGCGTTAGCATCAAATGCAAAACCAACTAAAGGCCTCACACTTTCTGATCACCCAGATCCTAGAATGGGCAAGATGAGAGCATACGGTGATTTTGGCTTACAATGCACTACTTAGGCAATAAAAAAAGTACAATTCATCCGCTGCGGTGGGCATCCACAAGCATGTGGGAATTCACCACTTGAAGTGGGTAAAGAACAAAGAAGATTACAATGCCATCCACTTGTTCAGTGGGAATACCTCACTTTTCCAGTGGGTGAGAAAATAAAAGAAAGATTCATTCTCCACACTAGTGGTAAACCATCCAGGGGTACTGTTGTGACGTTTTCACATCGCCCCATTGCAAATGGGGACCCCCTTTTTTCTCGCTTTTGCCATCGTTTTTGCTTTGATCTTGCAGTTTCTTGCCCTGATCCATGAAGCTAGGAAAGAATGTCCAAGCAGTCAGCTCACAGGGAACATTAGGAATGCTTGAAATAGTGAATTCCCTTGAGGATAAGTGAAACCCTAACTATGATTCCTCGATCAGAACTGACCAATCCATGGCATAAGTCCATCATTCCATAAAAAAGGGTCTAAGTCCACTCATTCCACAGTTCCAATCCCTATTTTAAACTTCAGAGTCTGGAGGTCCTCGTTCACAATTCCATCTCAGTGGTCTTTGTCCTAAGTTCCTGTCTAGGGTCCTGCTCCAATACCCACCATGATTTCTGTTCCAGAGTTCTAAATCCAGAGTCCGGGGTGCACTAAGGGCTTGTCATTCCTTGGCAAAACTCATCGATCCCTGACTTGAAGTAATGGAAAGTTCCAAAGATGACTTCAGGGATTCCATGATAAATGAGGCAGTTCCTCGTTCCAAGGTATAAATCCTCGTTCAAATGTCAAGAAGCTTCATCAGGAGTGAATAGAAATTCCATAGTTTAAGGCAGGAAAACCCAAGGCCCAATCCAACTTGAGACTTGGAAGATCCTCAGGAAGGAATTCTTGAACTGGATTTTCCTTGACGGGAACATTCCTGAACTAGACATTCCTTGACCCACTCCAAAATGTGCCTTTGGATAGGAAAATTCCTTCACTTAGTGAAATTTGCAAACAAGGAATTCAAGGATCATTCCATTCCAAGATCCACCCTGAAAACTACAACTTTTTGCCTCAGAGGAATTTCAATCAATAAGGTTTTTAGGGACTTAGAGCAATTTCGAAAACGTTGTATATTCAATCCCCCTCTGGAAGACTTAGAAACTATGCACAGGAATATTCTTGGTTGCATATTCCAGTACCAACTGGAATATGCGCCCAGGGAAGAAATTCCTTCCTGGTCACATATTCCAGTACCAACTGGAATATGCGCCTAGGGAAGAAATTCCTTCCTGGTCGCATAATCCAGTAGGTATTGGATTATGTGCCCAGGGATGATTTTTGTCCTGGTCGCATAATCTAGTACCTACTGGATTATGCGCCCCAGGATCAGGACTGTCCTGTTCCACATTCCTTTCCAGTCTGGACTATGCAACTCATCAGGAAATCGTTCCTGGACTAATCTACGAGTGCCTGAATGAAGAATTCACCGTCTGTTAGGAAAATTTCACCATGGAGATTGAAATTCCCTGAGGGGATAGATTGAACACCTCACTTTGGATCCCATGTTAATAATTGAACCTCTGATGAAGCAAACTAAAGTTCACCCTTTGCCAAATATTGAAACAGGAGGACAAATCCTTAGTCAAAATCAGGCTCAAAAGTCCAAGTCGCATTATCCAGTTGAGGGTGGAATCTACGCCCAGGAGAGCTTTTTGTCCAGATCACAGAATCCACTTCCCCTCGGAATTTGCACTCCTGGAGGTTTTTTGTCCAGGTCGCACATTCTTGACCCAGATGGAATTTGTGCTCTTGGACAACAGGATTCCAGTTCCCTTTGAAAAATGCAAAATAAGATAATTCTTGTCCAGAATGAAAGAAGCAACCTTCCGTCTGAGTGAGATTCCACAGGAGAAAATTTCCAAGACTTAGCAAAATTTTGACAAAAAGACTTGAAAGAAAGTCTGAGAGAGAAGTCCAGACTCAGGAAGAAGTTATCCATGGTCGCATAATCCAGTCACTCAAGGAATCCCCGACCTCAAGAAATCCCTGACCAGAAGGAATCCATGACCTTGAGGAATCCCGGACCAGAAGGAATCCCCGACCTCAAGGGATCCCCGACCAAGTGGAATATGCTCTCCAGGATAGGTGGATTCCCCGATCGACTAAAATCCCTGACCACCGACCCTGGGAGAAAAAGACAAAAGAACTAAGTCGGCTAGGTGATGGAGTATGGCGGCTAGGTTTTTTATTCCACCAACCTAGGTTGGCCAAGCGGCAGGGGGGAGTCCAAATGCCTATATAAGGAGGCCGCCCAAGTCATTTCATTCATTCAAACTCAAATCCAAGATAGAAAAAGCAGATTTCATGTTCAAACCAAGGGTAGAAGTAAGCATTCGAAGGAAGATTTTAGCATTCAAAGAACAGATCTCACCATGAGGAGGACAAATTTCATCAAGACCTGGAATTCCTAGCTGAGGAATTCCTGTCCAAGGAATCCTGTTCCCTCCTTCCAGTTGTGCCCTACCAAGGCAACTCCTCAATTCTTACCTGGTAACCTTGGAATGAAGGAAAAGTCAGTTGAGTATGAAGAATGCCAGAGAATGAGGAAAACCCTTTGTTTGTTCAGGAATTTATAAGTGAAATTGATCAAAACTTGCAAAATAATTCATGTTTCATATTGCATTGCATTTATGGATTTTGTGCATCATGACTATTCGAGGTTTCCCTTATTTTGCAGGAATCCAAGATGAGGATGAGCTTCCATGAAGACAGAGCTCAAGGATGATCAAGGACTATCTCAAGCATCATGGAGTTCCAATACCGGAGAGGAGGACTACTTCCAACGCCAGACGAGGAGACTACATGTGAATTCCACAAGAAGAAAAGAGAAAATTCAAACTTCAAAGACACAGGAAGGGTTAACATCAAGATCCTCAACGGGAGAAGATACACTTCAAGTTCCACATCAAGGACTTCAGTTCCGGATAAGAGGATCAATCCTTGGAAAATCGAGAGGATACACTTCAAGTTCACATCCATCGAGAAGAACGAGAATCCACGCTAAGGGCAAGGATCCGTGCCAGTGCGGGAATCCAAAGGGAAATACAGCAGGGATGGAATTTCAATTCCAAAGTATACAGCACAGAGACAAAATTCCAAGGATCACTCCAAGAATTCCATCAGGATTGACTTGATTTCCAGCCTGGAAGGAATTCCACAACAAAGTTCCTTGACCCCCTGGATTATGCGCCTAGGAAGAAAATCATTCCAGGTCGCAAAATCCTGTTCCAGGTGGAATTTGCGACCAGGACAAGTGGATTCCAGGACATTATGAAATTTGCGACCAAGGAGCAGGTCGAGCTGGGCAGTTGACTTACCAGGCAGCTTAGTTAGCTTGATACCTAGGACATGTGGCAGCCTTCTATTTGTCTTATGACGTATTTCCACCTACCTTTTAGGGTTTGCACGTTGATAGAGGAAATCTGATCTTTTTTCACCTCCTTGTTTGCTAGCTAGCCTATAAATACGCTGAGGGCGCCTCATTTAGGGATCCCTCCCTCTCTCTTTTTTCAATCATTCTGCTGCTCCTAGAGCACCCTAGTAGCTAGTTTTCATTTCTGCACTATTTTTCCGACCTGAAATTCCAAGGATTAGTTGGATTGTTGTAATATAGACTTCTGAAGCAATAATATATGCATTGAAGAATGGTGTTCATATATTTCTTTGGATTTTTGGCATGGTCTTATTGATTTCTTGGAGCAAATCTGAAAGATATTGAAGTTATTTCTTGTATTTTCATGCTTTTGTTAGATAGATGTGATGGAAATGTTCTTGTTGAATGATTGAAGTTGATTTGTTCATACCATTTGTGATTTGTGGCTTGCAAATCACTTTGTATGGTTAGTCTGAACGTAATCCATGCTTAACTTCGACTGTTTCTGTACGATCAGTTCCGTGTTCCATGACAGGACAGTGTGAAAATCTCTGCCTCTACCCCAGAAGAGTGCACCATCTCTGCCTAGTTGTTGTCACATGACGAAGCAGAGGACTGGTTCCAGTATCCATCTTCAACAGTAGTCATTTCCATTGATTAGATTCCTGAACCCTTACCTCATCTTTTGCATTTTCTTTTAGATCTTCGTTAGGAATAGTCCGTAAGGAACCTCACTGAGAAATCATTCCCTATCTGGAAGTGGAACTAAGAGCCTACGCCTTGTTTTCCTTGGAAGAGATAGTGAAATCTAGGCCTTTCTGTGGAAGAAACAGTGAAATCCTAGTCTCTTTATTGGAGGAAGCAGTAGGTTCCAGGTAGTTCATTTACGAAGGAGTTTCATTCACCCACCAATCCGAGTCCTAGGAGTGAATTCCATGTCCATGAAGGAGTAATCCCATGTAAGCCCCCCACGTGATTACCAGCAAATCACATCATTCCACTGAGTCTATCCCACACCAGTCAAGACTTAACACAAAAGGAACCTTGGTGCAGTCTCATTCGATCACGAAGTTCAGCGTCTAAGAAGCTTTATTCAAGAGAGGATAGGATACTCTGTGTTTTATTCTGATGTTGTTGCAGTCACAAAAACACTCATCAACAGGTACTTAATGTAAATTTGATTACAAAAAATATGAAAATACTCAATCTAAACATGAATATTATCACCATACAATAGAGTTAGATGAGCATTGTTCCCTGATTTCAAAGTATAGAATCATACCCTACATGGAAGTGATGGTCAATCATCAAATAATAGCTCTAAGATAGCTGATAAAGAATGTCATTTGCTGATGCAGAGCTAACTGTGACTGAATCAAATGTATTGCTGACTGTGATAATATACGGCAGCCAAGTATGATGCATAGATGACTCATATAATAATCCACTCAACCACTAAGCCAAACAATGAGGCAATACTGATATACAAACCCTTAAAAACTGTTTTGAGCAGTCAATACACAAATGTCTGATAAATACAGAGACCAGAGCAATAAATATCTAATTCTGGGCCGTATGGCCAGGTATAGTACATCAGCTTAGTACAAATTTGTTTCAGCTTCATACAATCTCCAATACCCTTCAAAATGACTGTCCATAGATGACTAAAAAGATAAAAACAAATCAGAAATCATAGAGTCTTCAATCTCATTAAGAACAAGAACTGACTTCAGCACTGTACGGCAGACTCAGAAAGGTATGGATGCACTTTAAAAATCAGACTTTGCATTGAAACCACAAATAAGACCATGTAGGGTGACGCCTAGACAATACAAAGACATTGCACAAAGACTTAGATCAAATCACAACTCCATTTTTTTAATATTTTCAAAACTTCAAATCAGCCAGTACGGCCATGATACTGTACAGACCAGCATGAAACAGCATACAGTCTCAATGAAACTTGATCAAAATACTATCAATAACATCTACAAGGGATTACAAATGATAAACTATGATTCTCCATTCCAAAACTTATCAAAAGATCTCAACTCTAATTAGCTCCATGAAAGCTCAATGGCAAACTCTGTATGAGCTTGCTCCAATCTCTGTCTCCAGCACAATGGTGATTCTCGTATGAAATCACACCAAACCTTTAGAGGGTTTTCGTCCTCAAGAGAAAATGGAAGAACACTTCAGTTCAATTCCAGTAGAATAACTGTTGATAACTGAGAGTGGGGGGGGGGGGTGAATCAGTTATCTTAATTATTTCAGCTTTCTGAACTTCCTTAATAATTAATGCAGCATCAAATCAAATAAGCAAACATAACCATGAAATGGAAATAACATCAATACACAACACAATGATTTTGACGTGGAAAACCCTGTTAGGGGAAAAACCACGGGGTGATTAACCCAAGAAGGTATTCTCTATTAGAAGAATAAGATAGTACAAAATGACATTTGCCAATTAGGGCTCATTGCCCGAGCACACTGCTCACAAGAGGCTCACTGCCTACAAGAGACTCACTGTCTACAAGGTATAAGGTGACAAGATACTTGAATTGATAAGAAGCATCCACACATGCTGAGGTTCAATTCCGGTTAGGTTCAATACACTGATTTGCTGCACTTCATTCTACCTCTTCTTTGGTGCTGCTGTCCTGTCACATTCCGGACCTGTCTTACTGCCTTCACACTACTCTTCTGCTTTTTCTTCGCACTTCACAACCACAACACTTCCTTCATATCTAAATCCATCTAGTATATGTATCCACACAAATGATTTCAACACCTTTCTAGTCGGTATCCGAAATAGTCAATATTATCCCAAACTTTGATCTGTCAGCTGAATCCTTGCTTGCCAAGTGATGCGTATCAAGGAGATGCTTATAGAAGTCATCAGTTATGTCGGCCAATCATGAATGATACCTTAGGAAGCTTGATCACCATCAATGTCTTATCCGGATTAAGGTCTGATGCTCTATCGGTCAGTTCTTCCTCTGTCAACTCTGCCAAACGGGAACCCAACACTCAAGTGCTTGTCTCTTCACTCTTCCATCACCGGAGGCTCAATCCCTGGAATTTGTCAGTCAAGGTACTCCCCTTGACTTCCCCAAATCCGCACTTTACTGTGATACTTCCTCCAAGAGATCTAGACCTGATTGTCGGACCTTGCTGCCTGCTCTATTCCTGCTTACCGGACCACAACATTTCTTCAATCTGACTTCCGGTCAAGATACATCATGTCCTGCGGATGTGTGGGATGGACTTTGTTGCCATCAATGACAACACTCATAAAGCCACACAGTGTCTCTTGCCAACAATCTCCCCCTTTGGCATTGATGGCAACACTTAGTGAAAAATGACTAAGTATCATACTGCACTCCCCCTTTGTTGATGCTCTGTTCTAATGTACACTTTACCGGAGCTCCCCCTTAGCTAGATTCCTCATTTTTCACTGCTCCTCATTCCCCCTTTGACATCAATGGCAAAGGGTGGGGTCCGCACACCAAAATTTGCAAAAGTCAATCTATATTTAGCCGCATAAGTATATAACAGGGTATACTCACATATACTTAAGTATGTTTGCAAAGGTATTCTTTAACTGCACAACTTCTGTCGCCCAACTCTGCTTCATCCTATTCAAAATTGAGATGTGGCCACTCAACAGGAATGCAAAAGCTTCTGCTTTCTTAAGATCTGCCGGGTCATTTGTCCGGGTTGTGGCCTGTGCATCAGTTAGGGCCTCATGTATGGCCTCTTAGGGATAATGATCCCTCTGAGTTCACCCATCCAGCTTATTATATTTTTCCTTTCCTTCTCAAGTTTCTTTATTTCGTTTATCACTGCAATGGTTTGAGACTCTTGATTTACTATGGAAGAGGAGAGAGGATCAAAACTTTGAGATAAACTTAGCAGTTTATCCTCTTGCTCTTTTACTTTCTTCTCAATATCCTTGGTTACTGTAGACCAAGATAAACAAAATTTATATATATCTCCGCCATCTTTGAGAGCATTTTCTAGGCTCTTTATTCCGATATCCATAACTCTCCTATCATTGGTTATTAGCCCTTGTACCTCTGATAATCTTTTTACCAAAAACTCCTTTCGGACTTTATCTTCTGCTGACTTCTCTAAGGAATCAAAATGTGTGCTAACACTATTAACTAGAGATTTGAGATTACCGGATGAAGAGGCTGAGGGATCCTTCTGAAAAGATGGCATGATCTTCTCCAATACACCGGATGCAGTTTCTATGAGCTTGCAGTCTTCCATGTGAGACTTCAGAAGTTTTTCTTTTGCCTTAGCTGAAGTAAAGGATGCTAGCTTCATGGTTTGAACCGGGGAGAGGGAGTCAAATTTGAACGGTCCTTGAAGAAGTTCCGGTTCATCAAATTCCATCATCTCCTTGGTTAGGAATTCCTCGACTGCTTCCGCTGTGTCTCTTGCCGGTGACAGGATCTTCTCCCCTTCTGCAACCTTACCACTATCATCTGTGGCCTTCTCTGTTGGAGTTTTCTCTCCTTCTGCAGCCTTACTACTGTCATCTTCTTTTTCCTTCTCCTCTGCTTCTTGACTGATCTTCTCTTCTACTCTTTCTTCTTCTTTGGATCCGAAGTCTGCAGGGGAAACCGAGGAGTGATGTTTGCTTGTTCATGGACCTCCTCTTTCGGAGCAGAGGATTCTAAGTCCTTATCTTTCTCTTCACCTGTCTCCTTTACCTCTTCTGCTACAGTCTCAGTAGATTCTTCTTTGTTATCCATTCCCAAGGGATCATCACCTAAATCCTCTACAACAGGAATATTGAATCTTTTATAGGCATTCCAGAGGATTTCTTCTGTTTCTCTTGCCACTTTATCAGTTTCTCCAAGCATGAGCTGATTCATTCTAGCTTTACTCCGGAACTCATCCTTGCAATCTTTGCAGATCATATCCATTTGTTTTGGAGTAATTGAAGGATAGAGTTGAATAGCTATCTGTTCTCTAATCTCTAAGTCCTTAGCCTTGGCATTTTCTTTTCTCATTTCAAGTTCCTTCTCTAAACTTTTAGGAATTAGAGAAATTATTTCAATAAAAGCTTTATTGTATATGTTTAAGTACTTAACTGTGGCTTCCTCCAAGATCTTTCTATCTGCATCATTATATGCATCATAGAATTCTGTTATTGGTTGCAGGTTTCCATCCACAGTAACTGCTTTAACTACATCATCTAATGACAGAGTGGGCCTTTCAACAAACTCTTCTGCCTCTGCCTCCTTGGTTTCACTGGATACTTTCTTCTTCTTTTTCACCTTCTTGATCTCTTCATCAGATTTTGTCTCTTCATCATCCTTCTGACTGATGTAAGACCTTGTTGCCTTTGTGTTTGTTCTCTTTTCACCTTTACTGGATGATTTTGCTTCCGGTTTTGATGCCTTTGAGCTCTTAGCAGTGGCGGATGTAGAGCTCTTAGAGGATCTGGTCCGGGAGGGGGCTTCTACCGGAGCACTTTCTTTTTCTGCCTTTTCCTTTTGTTTTTCTGCCCTTTCCGTCTTATCCCTATTTGCATGAAGTGCCTCTTTTGAGATGCCATAGCTTTTGGCAACATTCTCTACTTCTTTTCTCTTCATCTCCAGTTGTCTTAGTTCCACGTGAATCTTTATACTCAATTCTTCAAAGGTTCCAAACCTTTCTGCCTTGGGATCCTTGGGCTGACTTAGCATGTGCTGAACATGCAGCTCTACAATTTTCTCATCCACTTCATACCCCATTGGCATGATCCACACTGTTCTTGGCTCCACAGCTTCCATTAGGCACCGATCAGTTTCTACCATAAAGCACACTGTATCTTTGTACTTCTCAACTAGAGATTGGGGGATTCTTTCTCTAGCTTGCATCATGCATTGGAAGTTTTTGAAGTAGCCCCATAGCGCTGTGTTTTGTGCCTTGGCATCACCAAGCCCATGCAAGTAATCTCTGATATGAATTGCAACGGGTCTATTATTTTGCCATACCCATCCATTGGATCCGGGTAGCTCATTCATGTAGTAAAAGAATAGGCAGAGTATCAAACCACCGTATTTGAAAGAATTCTTCTTATCCTTGTTTATCTTCTGCAGATTCTCCAAAAGTTGGTTCAGAAGGAGCTCACAAAAATCATAGTCTACATTCTTCCTTAACATTTCATAAGCAGTATATACAACAGTTCCGAATACTAGATTCTCCCTGCTAGAGTGATATATCTTATATCCAATTATCATTGATGCAAACTTGATATCCGGATCTGTGATATCCTCAATTGTCATTGCTCTTTTATCAAATTTCGATCCGGTAGCCTCACAATTTGGTTTTTGACAGATTTGAGAGTAGGCATCCCACCGGTTGAGTGTAATCCGGTTACTGCCCTAATGGCATCCTTAGTAATCTTAAACGGCCTGTTCAACCACATGAAGTTGTCATGCATTCTGCTCAAAATATACCGGACCCATTCATCTTCCAGAAAACAGAGGAAATGAATGCACTGTGCAAAGTGTTTGTCTCGGATAGCCTTATACTGAGGTTTGAGATCAAAAGAGTCATCTATTAACTGATTGTTATAGATATCTGACAGCTTGAATTCTACAAACTCTTCAATGTTCGCATGAATGTATGCCCTAACGTCTTCAACATGCAAAACCCATGCGGAATGCTGGAAAATGCACCTAAAGGATCCGCTTCTAGAGATTTGTAGGGATGTTTCTTAAATTTAGGGCGCGGCCTATCAGAAATCTTCACAACATTCGGAGTAGTTATCTTTAAAGATTCAGAGAAAGAAAGGAAAATACCTCTTACGCCTTTTAGGGTTTACGGAATGAGCCAAAGAGATCACCAGCTGATTTGAATTCTGCGATTGATCCTTGAGAGAGATGAGGCAAGCTTGTTTGCAGAGCTCTTCTTGTCTATTTCACTAATGCAAATGTGCAAATGAAGAGTAAACAAACCCTTTTATTATTGAGCAAACCCTAATTACACATTGCAATAAATGCGCAACTCAAGTCATTCCGGTTGCCTTGTTCTCCTTGTTCTGAGAAAGATCTTTTTCCAGATCACTGAGATATGCTTCGAATTATATTTGGTGATTATTGACAATCTATCTTTCTTTCCATAATCATTTGATCTCTCCGCAGATCAAGATTTCTCAATTTTGAATCAAGCCGGATCTAACTGTGAGAATCCTGCTTTTATCGGATGACTGTTAAACCGGATCAATCTTGGTAGATTAGACTCTTCAAATCTTCTTGCGGATCTTTCATATCTTTACCAAACCTACTTTAGATGTTTCTCTAAGAACTCTTTAATCCGCAACTTCCCATGTGCCAATATCAGGCACCAAATGGCTGGCTGGGGAAATTGGTTTTTCTTAGTGACTCCCCCTGAGCCAGAGCTCATCTATTCAATTTTCGGAAGGATTATCAGCACCAGATTCTGGTGCGGATTCATCCCCAACATTCTCTGTGCTTCTCTTCACCCAAATCTTATTCATCTCCCTTTGAATTTCATCCGTGTTCACTTTTCCTTTTCCTTTGTCTTGGTTATGATTATGCTGTTCCGGACCCCTTTTGTCTTGATTCTTACTTCTACAGAATTTGGCAATATGACCGGATCTATTGCAATTATAGCAAACAACATTTATTTGCATATTTGACTGATATCCTCTTGATCTACACTAATTAGCCATATGTCCCACTCTATTGCATGCAAAACATCTACCATTGAATGAATTGTTTATTTGCATATTTCTACACTCATGAGATTTGTGACCATACCTTTTGCAATTGAAACATTGTTCGGAGAAAGATGAATTAGTCTGATTCATTCTTCTTCTGCACTGATTTGTTTTATGACCAAAGTTATTGCAGTTGTGGCAATATCCATTGAAGGATGGATATCTTTGAGCATTTGGTTGCCTTATCGGATGTCTTCTAGGTCTGTTCCTTGGATTTTCTGATCCAAAGTTCTTCTGACCGGATCCGGAGCTTTCACCTTTCTCATATCCCAAGCCATGCTTGTCATCTACCCTCTTTTGACTTTCAAGAAGAATTTCAAGTTGAGCAGAGCTTATCTTGAATTTTTCTTTGTATTCATTTGCTGTTTGTAGATCCTTTTTAAGAATGTCTATTTGATCCTCAAGTTTTTCTTCATTATTTCTAGCATCTTCAAGATCAGATTCCAGATGTCTGATTATTCTATCCATGTTATGGCAGTCTTCTGATTTTTCCTTGAGAGATTGTCTTAGATCATCTTCAGTTTTTCTTTTTTCTTCAATTTCTTGGGTGAATTTCATAACTCCTGATTCCATTTCATGTCTTACCATAATGACCTCTTTTGATAACTTTTCACATAGCTTGGTTTTCTCTTTTAGGTCTTCATTTGTATCATTGGTTTCACCTTGACTTGCTAATTGCTGAAGTAGATCCTTTCTCTTTTTCATAGAGATACTCAGTTTCCCTTTTAATTCATTTATGAAATCATTAGCTTGTTTAAGTCTTTCCTTCAAATCATTGACTTTAGAATTAGATTGTTCAAGATCATCTAGGGCAAACTGAAGTTGCTCCCTCATACCATACATATCCATTTGAATTTCCAGATCTTCCTCAAGCTGTTAGGCTCTGTTTGGAGGAACTTGGCTCTGATACCAATTGTTGATAACTGAGAGGGGGGGGGGTGAATCAGTTATCTTAATTATTTCAGCTTTCTGAACTTCCTTAATAATTAATGCAGCATCAAATCAAATAAGCAAACATAACCATGAAATGGAAATAATATCAATACACATGACACAATGATTTTGACGTGGAAAACCCTGTTAGGGGAAAAACCACGGGGTGATTAACCCAAGAAGGTATTCTCTGTTAGAAAAATAAGATAGTACAAAATGGCACTTGCCAATTAGGGCTCACTGCCTGAGCACACTGCTCACAAGAGGCTCATTGCCTACAAGAGACTCACTGTCTACAAGGTATAAGGTGACAAGATACTTGAACTGATGAGAAGCATCCACACATGCTGAGGTTCAGTTCCGGTTAGGTTCAATACACTGATCTGCTGCACTTCATTCTACTTCTTCTTTGGTGCTACTGTCCTGTCACATTCCAGACCTGTCTTACTGCCTTCACACTACTCTTCTGCTTTTTCTTCGCACTTCACAACCACAACACTCCCTTCATATCTAAATCCATCTGGTATATGTATCCACACAAATGATTTCAACACCTTTCTAGTCGGTATCCGGAATAGTCAATATTATCCCAAACTTTGATCTGTCGGATGAATCCTTGCTTGCCAAGTGATGCGTATCAAGGAGATGCTTATAGAAGTCATCAGTTATGTCGGCCAATCATGAATGATACCTTAGGAAGCTTGATCACCATCAATGTCTTATCCGGATTAAGGTCTGATGCTCTGCCGGTCAGTTCTTCCTCTGTCAACTCTGCCAAACGGGAACCCAACACTCAAGTGCTCATGTCTCTTCACTCTTCCATCACCGGAGGCTCAATCCCTGGAATCTATCAGTCAAGGTACTCCCCTTGACTTCCCCAAATCCGCACTTTACTGTGATACTTCTTCTGAGAGATCCGGACCTGACTGTCGGACCTTGCTGCCTGCTCTGTTCTTGCTTACCGGACCACAACATTTCTTCAATCTGACTTCCGGTAAAGACACATCATGTCCTGTAGATGTGTGGGATGGACTTTGTTGCTATCAATGACAACACTCATAAAGCCACACGGTCTCTTGCCAACAATAACAATATCAAAACCAAGCATGTCCAAACAATGAGCCCAACTCCTCTTTTTATGACTTTTTGAGGGAAATAAAATATTATTTCCTTTATCCCTTCATATTTTTCCTCAAACAATATAAAATAATTCATTATGTGTGCACAACTTAAAGTCACCACTTTTAATTGAAAGCTCTTTTTAGCTCCAAAGACCCCTTTATCAAAATAAAGGAAATATTTGCTTCGCAAGGCCCCAAAATGATGCATCCATGATTTACAACTTTTCTTCCTCTTTCCAACGAGCTATAACACTTAGATTTTTATTAATTATTTTCACCTCTAGGAGCTTAAGTGAAAATAATAATTAAAATGGCTCATTAAATAACACCATTTTGCGGAAAATCCCAAACATCACCAAACTGCAAAATTAAGCATACCAACATACTCCATGATGTTTGGGAAGATGAATGATGCCTTCTGGGCGACTTTCCAAAAATAGACGGCTTCTCCAAGAATCTTGGAGAGCAAACAGGGAACTCGATCAAATATCAGAAAACATCACAATGATCATAAACACCATCTGAGCTCAAAGCCATAACCAAATGCTCTGTAAAACTGATCTGTGGCCACTCCAAGAACATTGGATTTCTCCCAACCATGTCGGATAGCCACTAAGGGACTAAGAACAAGCCAACATGCGCACAAAAGCCTATGCGCCAAAAAAAGGGACATTACAGTAGCCGATTTAGTGAAAAACATCATTTTGTGAGGATTTGACATCATTTTCAGTTCTGATTTTTATGACAGCCTCTTGGGGATTTCATTACAGGGTTTATATGCTTGATTGGATTGAAGATTTTGATGATTGAAGACCTTTGAGACATCATAGAGGCTGGAGATTACATCTAGGAGTCAATCGCTTGGCTAAGAAGGAGCAATTTGACATTGTTTTGGCTTCTACATCATTTTTGGGCATATGCATATTCTGTATTAGTCATGATAGCAGTATACATGATGTAATCAGTCAATTATATGAGGCTGTAATAGTGACATATGTTGCCTATGGTCATTGGGCATTTATAGTACTTTCATAGTTTAGGGTTTGGAGGACATTTGGATGCAATATTCATAATAAATTCAAGTCTGGTATGAATAATTCAGTGACTGAAATTTGATAACAGCAGCAAGTATTTGATGTCATTTTAAGTTGAATCAATGATACATGCAATGGTGATTCATGGTTTCATATATATGTGATTGTATTTGAATTTTGGCATTACTTGTGCAAGAAAATCTTATCTAAAGTGCAAAAATTTTCAGTCATATAAAGTAGGGTCTCTTACAAAAGGGCAATTGGACAGCATATTATTTCTTCTCCAGAGCTTCCACCATTGGATGAGGAGGGGAAATTGATACTATGTCCTTATGCTACATTGGATATGAGGGAGCGCAGATTGAGGAGTTGGGTGATTAGGGAGTATTTGATTAGTTGGAGAGACTTGCCACTTGAGGATGCTACATGGGAAGGTGAATAGATTTTGCAGCATCTAGGTTTGCAATTGCTTGAGAGCAAGCATTCCAGGAAGGGAGGACTGTAATGACCCCTTTTTCCGAGTGATCACCTAACGGAGTCGGTTAGCCTATTCTATTCTCGTAGGCTAAGCTAGAAGGGCAAGGGAATAACCTAATTGGTTAAATACTAAGTAATCCTAATTACTTCGAAGTATTTATAGTTAACTAATTTTACTAGGCAAATTTGAGATGTGAAACGACTTCATATTTTTGTGAGCCTCTTAGTGAATTAAAAATAAATAAAGAAAATTGCGCAAGAGGTGGACGACCTAGGAAGGAGGAAAAAGAAAATAAAATAAATAAAAGAAAGAAGAAGAGTTGTTTTCAGTCCTTTAGTTTGTTGTTATTTCATTTGCAAATGGTTCTTTATTGGCATCACAACATGGCAAATGCATTCCTAAACTGAAAACTCATAAAACCCAATCAAACCAACAAGAAACCCAAATTAGAAAACTCAGATCAGAATCAGAAAATTGGATCAGATTTAGCAAAGGTTCTTACACAACATCCCCATTAGCCTACGGGATTTAAAATAGTCTAAGCGTCTCTGAAATCCTTCATGCTTGCGAAGGGGAAATTACACTTTTAGGGCAACCAAATATTATCTCCTTTATTTTCACTTTTCCCTTCAATAATAAAAATAAAGTGACTTTCAAATCTTTTAATTTGATAATATTTTTAATTTCCATATTCAACGTCACTTTTATGATCCACTTTTAAAACAACTTTTTAAGTCATTATTTTGTACCCCATGCCTAGTGTTATCACTTTTGTCCGCCTTTTAAAAACACTTTATGACATTAGCCACCCTTCTTTTGAAGTTTGCAAGCTTTGTATTACAAGTTTGCTTGAAGTTGGAGATTGTGGTTGTGTACTGATCCTTTAATTTAATTTACCAAAGCGTTAGTGTCTTTATATTTAAATCTATTCAATCTTTATATGTACTTGCACTACTCAAGTCTCTATTTTTAGTTGAACAATGTAAGTGTGTACTAATTGTAGGGTATTCTTTTAGTTAAAAAAGCATAAAAATCTTTTGCTCGAGTCGAAGTGTATGCCTTTTGCCATAGGTGAATTCAAAAAGACACATCTTTAGTTTTATTTAGCATGAGCATGAACCACCTCAGAAGACATTGTAGATAGCAAGTACATATTGTTTAGATTAGTTTAGCTTTTTTTAATAGGGCGATTTCCCTTCTAATTCAAAGAGTGGTTCTATTGCACATTTGTTCCATTTTGTGTCACACCGAAAGGTGTGAATTAAAATGTTAACATATATATATTATACATACATATTTTCCAAATTTGTTAACTTTCGGTTTTGACTTTCGACGCTTTTGGTCCCGTCGGGATTTTGGGACCCGCTGGGACTTTATATAGTATGGCTGAACTTGGCTGTACCAAACTTGGAAAAGTAGTTGGTGAAGTGCCAAACCTGAGCCCCAAACTTAAACCCAAATTAGTAGCTAACGGAAAATCCCTTCCAAAATATGCTGCCAATGGCATCTTATATGTACCATGAGAAGCAGCACTTCAAGACAAGTATGAACCTCCAAAGGCAATTACTAATTGCTTAGTCATTATCTTCATTGTCCAAGGGCAGCGGTTGATGCTTTCCAAAGCTTCCAACTCGGATGGGCAGCTTAGATCTTGTCATTCCTAGAGCCTTGAGAAAAAGAATTTGCTTCTGTGAAGCAGTCTAATGTAGATGAAAATTAGCATGGAGATGATATTATCAGCATTCTATCTCAACTTGAGTCTTGACAATAACTTTATTAGAATTATCTTTAAAGCATTTTCTTAACATTGGTCTTTTCCTTGTAAAAAAAGCTTATAAATAGATTCTCTTATAGCTAGTTTGATGGAATTTCAGTCTACATAAATTCTATACCACTCACTTAGTATGCTTGTTATGATCACCGGATTATTGTTCCTGCATTATTGTTTTTGAAGATGTCATATTTCTAATATAGTCACTAGTGTATAACTATATCCTTATCAAGGAATTACCTATCATGAAAAAGCAGCTTGGGGCATCATTAGTCGATTCTTTGAATTCATTCATTTTCCAGGGAGATACATTCTGTCTAACTAAATGTTCTTTAAATTGGCTGATACCTAAAACTAATTTATTGCAATATTGAAATATTCAGGAAGCCAGCTGGGCCTTGAAGGAAGAATCAC
The DNA here is from genome assembly GCA_027924645.1 of Cunninghamia lanceolata. NCBI lineage: Eukaryota > Viridiplantae > Streptophyta > Pinopsida > Cupressales > Cupressaceae > Cunninghamia > Cunninghamia lanceolata. The sequence goes on along the minus strand of BSBN01000252.1, from coordinate 6,473,081 downwards.
TGCCGCCTGGTTGGATATGCTTGGTATGTAGAGAAATCTCCAATGTTTTAACTGTCTTGTTTGTTTCTTTCATATAATGTAGCTAATCTAGCTAATTATACTGTCACTTTCTGTGCCCTGGGAAAGGTATGTGCTGCATCTCCAAAGCAGGAGTTTCCACGCAACTTTAAAAGGCTTTCAACAGATGTGTACACACCTGATTTGATAGCAGCAAGTGACTGCATGCTTGGTATTACTTGGCATTCTGAAGTTTAAGAAGTTAGACACGTATATAATTCAAAGTCTATGTATGGTGAGTTAATAGAGTAAAATTTGTATTACCCCAGGCAAAATAGGATATGGCACTGTCAGTGAAGCATTGGCATACAAGATACCATTTGTCTTTGTTCGTCGAGATTATTTTAATGAAGAGCCTTTTTTGAGGAACATGCTTGAGGTAAAACCAGAAATGATGTACTATTTACATTCATGTTCATCTTGTTACAATAAAGTTGCACTGAACTGGAATTGCAACATTCATTCAGTTTACTTTTCACCATATTATTGATGGTTCATGTTGTTTTGAACAGTACTACCATGGAGGTGTTGAAATGATCAGACGTGACTTACTAACTGGGCACTGGATTCCATATCTCGAACGTGCACTAAAATTAAACCCTTGCTATGATGAACCAATTAATGGTGGTGAGGTACATCCTTGATATGATTTTGAATGTGGGATCTTGGTCTTTACTACTGGATTTATATAGTATTTAGTGTGATTTAGCATGTCCACATTTACTTCCTTTGTTGGATTGAATGGATGATAAGGCACTGCCTTTGTAACCGAGCCTTTCAGTATTCATGCTGACATGATTGAATTCCTTTTTCTTTGACAAAAACATGGCAAAAATAGGAATAAAATGTTATGGGTAGTAAGACTTTGAGCTGGTTTTGCATCATTGTTGTTGGTTCTTGTTCAATGAATTAAACTAGTTTAAACAGACATATGGCATTTTACTAGTTTATCTACCACTCTAGTGTGGAGTCTGGTTATTCTCCTGATTGAGTTTTCAGACCTATGTTCTAAAAGTGACTCTTGTGTTCAGCTAATTTTATGTTAAACCACAAAAAAGGTTTTCCCTGTGATAAATAAGAGAGTGAGAATCCAGAGGAAAAACTAATTAGTAATTTTGTTTGTTTTTTACAGGTGGCTGCAAGTATCTTGCAGAACACTGCTATTGGAAAAGTATACACTTCAGATAAGGTGACTATGCATATTTACCCTCATGTTTCATTTGATTACCATTCTAACTTTTGAGTCAAATATAATTGAGAAATATCTAAATTTGTGGCAAAATTATTGTAGTAATAAACAGTGCCAAATAAACTTCTACTTGGTTTTATTGCATGCCTTACTCTTTCCTCTGTATCACTGCAGTATTTTTTCTTCATTTTTAGTGAAAATTATAGAATTGTAAAAACATTCTGGATAAAATAAATAGTTTTTTTTTTCTGTAAATTTTTAATGGTAGCCAGAATTAGGCTAGCAAGAAATGTGTTAGTCTGTACTGAGAACTGTGTATCTTGTTTAGTACCAATTCCAAATAAATATGCCATGTTTAATACAGTAACTGTCAGTAAGTAGTCATGATTGCAAACTATGATGTTATTCATATTAAAGTGTGCTAAATAACACATGAGGTTAGCTTGAGATTTAGCAAAGGCCTTTTACATTTTTAATTCAATTTTAGTTTATTTTTCCTTTCAGTTTATAATGCAACTAACTCAGGTATTTTGGAAAATCACACCTGATGTGTCTTGCAAATTCAGGCTCACCTTCATATGACTAGTTATATTTGCTTTTGGTTAAATGGTAATAGTGTACTTAGTTTTGGTTAGGATAAAGGACAAATCCATCTATAACAATCTCATGTGATGAGCACTGTATTCTCACTATAAAAGTCTAGAATGATAAATTTAGAACTCTAATGAAATTCTAATATTATATTTAAAAGAATTAGCAGATAGTCATATAATGATACTACAATCATGTAGATGGAATAGAGGTGATGTTGGCCATGTAATAAACTACAGCAAGTGATAGAAGGAATTCATAGCATTCTGTATCACAGATATATTGCATGACTATATTATTGTTAAATTGGAGGACTAGAGGTTTCAGAAAAGTGAGGGTTCAACTTCTATATGTTTGAATGTGATTTTTACTCAAAACTTGAAAATGATGAATATCTTATATTTTTCCCTGTAAATCTACAAGGGTGTATGGAGCAAATGCTAAGTTCCTCTAGGAATATGTCATTAAGTAGTCAGTTAACAAACTTGCATGTTTAATACAGTAACTGTCAGTAAGTAGTCATGATTGCAAACTATGATGTTATTCATATTAAAGTGTGCTAAATAACACATGAGGTTAGCTTGAGATTTAGCAAAGGCCTTTTACTTTTTTAATTCAATTTTAGTTTATTTTTCCTTTCAGTTTATAATGCAACTAACTCAGGTATTTTGGAAAATCACACCTGATGTGTCTTGCAAATTCAGGCTCACCTTCATATGACTAGTTATATTTGCTTTTGGTTAAATGGTAATAGTGTACTTAGTTTTGGTTAGGATAAAGGACAAATTCATCTATAACAATCTCATGTGATGAGCACTGTATTCTCACTATAAAAGTCTAGAATGATAAATTTAGAACTCTAATGAAATTCTAATATTATATTTAAAAGAATTAGCAGATAGTCATATAATGATACTACAATCATGTAGATGGAATAGAGGTGATGTTGGCCATGTAATAAACTACAGCAAGTGATAGAAGGAATTCATAGCATTCTGTATCACAGATATATTGCATGACTATATTATTGTTAAATTGGAGGACTAGAGGTTTCAGAAAAGTGAGGGTTCAACTTCTATATGTTTGAATGTGATTTTTACTCAAAACTTGAAAATGATGAATATCTTATATTTTTCCCTGTAAATCTTCAAGGGTGTATGGAGCAAATGCTAAGTTCCTCTAGGAATATGTCCTTCCTTCAATCACAAATAAGATCTTCTAGACCTTTTAAAATATAGACTAAAATATGTGCATGGATGATTCAGGAAAAAGCCATTTGGTTCATGACATTATCTAACTTCTCTCTAAATCATACATCCTTCTGTTATTTCACCCATGGTAGTAAATGTCTCAGCCAGAAATCTAGGTTTTTTCACAAAGATGAAAACTTAATATTTAAGGAGATGTAATGTCCCCATTTTCGGGTTCTCTTGCAGCACAGTCGGAACTGACTTTCTGGGTTTGTGACAGTCTGATCAGAGGAGTATTTCGATGTCACCAGTATGCTCAAGTGATCAAGTGGGGCTGTATGACCCTTTCTGGAGGGATTTCGGACTTGTCCATACTTACTATTTATAGTAAGTGCTTGCATGGCGACAATCTTTCTAGGTTTTTCTGGGTTTGTTCTCGTTGGTCCTCAGAGAACACTGCTATTTTTAGTAAGTGTCAGCCTGACACTGTTTTTGGTGATTTGGAAGTTCAGTTGTTTGGCTATCTCAGATGTTGCATTGAGCTCAATGATATTAGAAGGTTCGTGATGATGTCTGTCCGGGCAATTTCAGACATTTGGGCCATTTTTACTATTTGTAGCAAGGTCATTGCTCAGCACTGACTTCTTGATGTGGCATCGTTTCCATGTCATTGCATGATTGGTCACCCCTTCGGTTGTTTGTTGGGCAGAGTTATATTATTTTAATTAACGTTAATGTCATTTAAGTTAAATTAAAGATTTAACTTAATGTTAATTAAATTATTAAAGTGACTTTATTAAAGGGGCGTTGGGGGAAAAATGTAAAAGGCATATTTTAATAAAGAAATTTGGAGGCCCCAACTTAGGGAGACATAAGGAAATAAAGTGAAATTTAAAATGTTATTTAATTGCCCAAGATGTGCGCGGAAGTGGAGAGAATAAAAGGGGGTTTGAGCTCATTTTTGTATATGCTTGAAAATATATTTTTACACAGGGTTTGGTGGCTGAACGGAGTTCACCATTTTCTTGGCTTCATGAGGACGGAATCCCTCACGAGGAACAATAGCTACAAGATTGAAAGACATCCCAAGGTTGTTTGCTGATAATTCCATATAGGGGTTATGCTGGAGCTTCATTGTTGATGATTTTTTATTATTTTGAACAAGGGTTTAATTGCAAATAATTGGAGTTGAGGAATGCAGATTTGAATTGTTTAGCTATAATTTTTGGAGGGTTTTGTAAGTAAATGAAGTGTGATTTATTACCTTGCTGGGCCGTACCATCTTCCATGACGGCCGTACCATATAGAGGAAGATTTGGAGTTTTTGTGGCTGCTTATACTCTTCATTTTTGGCGTGGATACTTGAATTTTGTTTAGCAGATGTGAGAGCAAAAATTTAAGGGTGATTTGGAGGGTTTTTCATGAGCATTTGTTGCTGCTGTTGGTCACAATCCAAGCCGTACCAGCTAGGGAAGAAAGGGTGGGTTTCCTAAAGCCAAGCGCTTAGGGTTTGGGGTTCTTTCCTTCTCCATTGGAGGCACAAAATACTTGGAGATTGCTGTTTAATATTTTGGAGTGGGAGCAGCTAGGGTTTGGCCCATTTTCATGCCAAACTAAAGTTTCTGTCTGCTTTAACAAACTGTTATCAGACTTGTACCTTCAAATCAGTGAATGGGTATGTTTGCACTTTGATATTAATGTCATATTTTTCATCAGGGTATTTGATAGATAGTTATTATTGTTGTTTCCTACATAAATAAGCATCTGGGTATCTTTATAATGCTCTATTTTTATATGTATGTCGTTTGCAATGCAAAAACCCATGCAAACATAAACAAATAACTCAGCAATACATAAAACACAAAAATAAAAATCAGGGGTGGGACATTACAGGAGATGACCTTTGCATTTTTTATTTTCATTTAAAATGTCTTCAAGAAGTTAATTATTAAGTTCTAGAATGCTACAAAACATTTCTGAAACATCATTTTGGACCCTGTATCCAAGAATAAGAATTTGCTGGATTCTGAACGTAGGAAGCTAGATGCTGTATTCCTTGCAAGCCAGAAATAAAATTAGGTTGCAAAAAATACAAATCGAAATAATGTGAAATTCTTTTCAATTAGTAAACTATTTGAGACTGCAGGCCTGTAAGATACCCAACTAGTTCTACTAAAATTTTTCCTTAAACAAATTTACTTGCACTTAACTCATCAACTACTCAACAATCTTAATGACATACATCAAAGATAGCAACTTGAATGAATCAATCTTGAAGCTGGGTACTTGTCTTATTACTTGATTCAACTTATTGCAAATGTCTTATTACAAAAGATAATGCCTTCAATAGCATGATTATACAAACTTATTTAAATGGATTACAAAAGAGGCCTTGAAGCCTTGATGTTTACAATGACTTCCACAATTGATCAACTCTATTGAACTCAATGATGTCAACTATGTGTTAACACCCCACAATGCAACAAGGGAGCATCACCTTGTCACTTGAGGGAGCATCACCTCAACACTTGAAACTCGCAGGCTTCAAGATTACAAGCTTACAGCTTTGCAGAGAGAAATTCGCCAAAAGATTAGATATCAAATGAATGAGAAAGCTCCTCCTTTTATAGGCCTTCCAAAGGCAATGAAGGCACGTTTTTCAATGCACAAAGAGGAACCAAGGCATGTTTCCCAAGAAGCATATCCAAGGGAATATTCCATCTGATGACTCATTCTGAGTTGGCAACCTAATCCAATGACTTGACATGGACCCCAAAACCACCTATTTGACCAATAGGATCCTAGGCGCTCACTTCATGCATTATGATTTCTAGGCGCCAGTTTGATGCTCCATCACAAGGAAAGTGCGCCCACACTAGCAAGTGTTCTTCTTCATGATCTAGGCGCCAAGTTGAGGTGTCTGAGATATCAAAGTGCACCCATCATGAGATTGCGCCTATCTTGGAAAGAACTTCTAAATGTTGTCAGCTGGATCTAGAAGAGAGTCTGGATACTTCACTCATTCAATCTGCCTGAGGTGCTCATTGAAATTGATCAAGGTGCCACTTGAGATTAGGCGCTAGAATGATGCTCCATGGGTACAAAAGTGCGCCTAGTGTCACAATTGAATACTCTTCAAGGCTAGGCACTCAAACTGGGTGGCCAGAGAGAGTAGATATACGCCTAACTTTTCTAGTGACCTTAACATGCATGAAATCTTGTGAAAATGTCAATTGAAGGTTCTCTGACAGCGTTTGATGTTACTTTCATGTCTTGGCGCCCATTTGAGATAGTTTCTTCATGAAACTGCGCCTCACTATTGCTAGGCGCCAATTGAAGGTTGAAGAGTCTTGGAAGTGCGCCCTACTCTTAGAAAGATGTCTTTGACAAAGAAAACCTATCAAATCACCCCCTAGGTGCAAGTTGTGAGTAGGATAGGAGGTAAAGTGTGCCCAAGCCTCCTGATACAAGTTGAAAGGTCCTTCTTAAGTAGATCTCTAAGTAGGTGCAAATTCATGGTGGGACAAGTTGAAAGGTGCGCCAACTTCTCATGATACTCATCTAGCTTTAGATGATGATTTTAACTGAATGGAGGGTCTCTGCAACAATGATCAAGTTCCCAACTTAAGGAATGCCCCCTCTTCATTTCAAAACACCTTAAAAATGCTTCGGAGGGATGACTATACCTAGGTGCCAATTTGGGTTAGAAATGCCTTCAAAGTGCGCCTTCTCCTTCAAAGTGTATCACAGTGTCCAAAGATGCCAATGAACTTAGGCGCTTCCTTGGAAGAGTCCTGGAGGTCCAAAATGCACCTTGTCTTTATGAGGCGCAATTCATGGATAGGAAAGCTTGTGAAGTGCACCTAAGCTTAGTGAGGTGATTGATAGCCTTCAAACCCTTTCCGGAACTTGGATTTCTTCAAATGATGATCATCTTGCACCAATGCATCATCAATCTTTCAACACAAGATCAAATCAAACCTAGGCGCCTATTAAGAGACTTCCCAATGTAGGCGCATCTGAAAAGTTGAACTGGCAAGGGGTGGCGCCTAGCTTCCTAGACCTTGCGCCTTACACAAAACAACTTATCTGACCCGAACAACTGGCTAAAGGTTCACTGCATCAAGCAGAAACATCAAGATCCTCATCCTGGCTTACCCCATCCTAGGCGCACTTTTGACACTGAACAAGCAAGAAGGTGCGCCCTAACTCTAGGAGTCCTGCCTTAGTCAATTTTGGGGCTCCCAGACTTAGCCAATTGAGCTGGTATCAATACAGACAACTGGAATGGTCTTTGACTTAATCCTACAAAATTGAAGCAATATGTTAGCCAAAAACCAAGTTCATTCCCTCAAGATTGGTATTAGCCTCCGGGAATGATGAGTAGGCTAAACCATTGTTCAATGTGGATCACTCTGGAAATGGGGACATGAGCTTTTTAATAAACAACATGGAGGGACAAGCCTAGGCAATGTAGCATTATACTTACATGGCAATGCCATGGCAAATTGAAAGTGTAAATGGATTTCAATTACATGGGTTTAAAACAGGAAAAACACAGCAAATTAAAAGACACTACAATACTCATTAAAATGTGGGAAAAAAAAAACTGCAAATGTTATCTCATGCCAAATAGAGTTCGTAGTAAGAGAAACAAAGTCCAAAATTCAATTATAAGACATAAATAAAGATTGATTGTTGCCAATTGCTCTTGAATTCTCTTTAAGTATCAATTTTTCAGTCTTAGGGTACATGGACTCATTACTCAAGTCTCATATACAAAACAAAATTCAAATAACCAGCACACAGTGGAACTTAATTCTGCATACTATGGCTCTTAGATGAAATGAGGTTATGGTAGACTAAATAAATTCACACATAATGAATGATAATTTTGTATCTTTACCCAAGAATTGTGGTACATTATCTACCTAGGAACAAGAGGCATGTGCATGTTACAATTGTTAATATTATTATGGTATTACCAAGGGATTGGAGGTGACATTCATGGGATCAGGATTTTCCCTACAACCATTCATTTGGGATTGAGTTGAGAAAGAATGCAAAGATCTTAAGGAACCAGACGTCTCTGTGGCAGTTTGGCTTCTGTTTAAAATATATCTATGGAATGATCGTAGTAGTAGTTTTCAGAGGACAGAAGTCATTTTGATTCTTGAAGTTATGTTGTTCAATAGATTATTTTGGTATATAAAGCTGATAGTATAAGCTGTTTTGCTTCAGTTTTGGTCCTCTTGGGTCAGAATGGAAGGTAACTGTCAATGATTCAGCTCTTGCATATGTAGAGGTGACAAAAAGTTACTTGGGTCAATCTGTAGCTATGTCATTACTGTTTTTCCTTTAAAAGGAATAATATAAATCTGTTTTTGGGTATGATGGACTGGAAACTCTGAAAAATTGTTTAGCTGCTGCCTGAAAGTGAAAAAATGACAAAAAAAACAATTTTGAGGGGTTTATAGGTAAAAAACCACTGCCATATTGAAAAACCTGCCAGTTTTTCAATAAACTGCATGTTTTTAAGAAAATCCAGTTTTTTTATGGTTTGACTTGGTTTTGATTGGCGTTAACTAGTTTATTGAATAACCTAGGAAAATGTATCTTGCAAAATCCCTACCCCAGATTTTAACTCAAACTTACAATTTTCATGATTTCCCACTTGCTGGCATTTCGTCAAACACTTTGTATTTTGCTTATCAAACAGTATTTTCGGATTGTTTTGGTGAAGAATAACTTGTTATGAATTTTAGATCAAAGATCATTCAACATTGCATCACAAATTCAGAGATAGAATATGGACATTTTGTCATACAACTAGCAGCCTTGATTGAATGGGAAATAAATATATATCAAACAATGCAATAAGCTGATATAATTTCAAAGAATACAGAGATATGAAAATTATGGTTTCCTCCGTCTCTATTCCAAAAATAAGGACTTCTGTAGTAGTTCTAGGATTTGAACAATTTTTTTATTGCATTGTATGTGATTTTTACTGTTTTGTTTACTATCTTGCAGTATAGTGGAGCAAGGAGATTGCAGGATGCTATTATTCTTGGATTTCAGTTACAAAGGATCCCTGGACGTGATATCTCTATCCCAGAATGGTATTCTCATGCAGAAAATGAGCTTGGTCTCCGTCCTATGGTACCTAGTAAAGATAGAAGTGGATGTAATGTGACTGCTGCTAAAGAACTGTAAGTTAAGAGTACTTGTAGGCTATGTTTCTTTCCTTTTTGGCATTTGTGAGTGGCTCTTTCAACACTAAGAATCCCATGTCTTATATGTTAATTAGAGATTTTGATGAGTTCAAGATTCTCCATGGAGAACTGCATGGCTTACCAGACACAGTGGCATTTTTGAAGAGTTTGGCAAGTTTGGACTTTGATTTCAGTTCAAATGAGAAAACAGAGAGGCGTAATGTCCGTGAGCGTTTGGCTGCAGCTGGTTTATTCAACTGGGAGGTCTCTGTTTTTCTAGCTTTATGCATTTAGCAATTTCCATTATGTAGTGGGCATATTCTAGTGGTGAATTTTCTGTAGCCATCAGGAAGCTGTAAAATTTATGGACATGCAAATTATATCCTTTTCTATGCATTCATGCCGCTCAACTTCATTTCTAAGTGCTTTCATACCCACAAGCTACTTTGTGAGTCTGCATCAACATAACTCCTCTCTTAGTCAGTTTTTGAAACTTTGATCTCTGTGGTAACTTGTTTCACACCCACTAAGTCAGTTAGAAGTCCAATGCTCGAGAACATTTCAACACTTTGGCATCTTGATATAGACTATGTGATTGACCTCTTAATATTGCTGCTGTGTGGGTCAATTTTTCAAATATATACAGTGGAGCATCTCACCTCCATATTGACAAACTAAGTCCCCATTGACAAGAACCCACTGACAAGTACCTCATTTACTGGGAATTATCAAAGGGCACGCTTGGGGAGAAAACAAGAAAGAGATAATGAAATTACAGTGAATGTTCATTCCCTTGACAATGTAACTGCTTGAATATATTGCAAATATAAATAATGTCCCATGTGTCTTCATAAAAGGTTAACTAGCATCTTGGGAGTTAATTGAGAATGTTAATGCCGAACTTGGCATTTAGTCTATTTTATGGTCTATTTTATGCCTTCACCTTAGTACTCCAAAATGTTGCATCTACTAGAGAAAGCACTATGAGTCCAAATGTTGTTGCAGTCATCCTTTACTTCAATGTCAAGATGTGTTAGCAGTATATACTATAAATTTATTGAAAACTCTCTTCAATGGAATTTGTTATTACACTTCATCATACAGAGTAAATAAACCATCCTTCTGATCACGTGAAACATTTCCACTCTTCTGACCAAAACCCTCCTTAAGTTCAGTTTGTTCACTTATTTCAATTATTAATTATTATCAAATTGTTATTAGAATTGAAGGTCTTTTAAATTTTATTTCAAGTGCATTCATAATTGGAAAAGTGTGCCGTACAAAGGCAAATGGCTCACACTAATGATTCCATCATTAGATCCATTGTTAGAAGTAGAACCAAAACAAACTTCTGCTGTGTTATTTTATGAGTGTAGAAAAGCATCATCTTGGAGGCCATAATCTTAGCCACTCTAAATCATTGGTTGAAGAATTGACAAGAAAAGAAATGACATTCATGAGGTTTCATGCAGAAATTGGTATCCACACATCTAAGAACATTTATACCTCACCAACCGTTTCGGGGTAGAATCTGTTCAAAGTTCAAATTAATCTTGACACACCTCCTGTTAAGGGGAAATAAATCTGATGCCCTAGGATATTGAATGTATCAAATGTAAACATACTTTGTGGTCAGTCATTTAATGATGGAAACACTATAACCTTCACTGCCATATAGCCCTCCCTAAGCTCATTATTCTAGTAGGAAAGTTTCTTGAGAATTGAGATAGGAGAAAACCTCAATATTGTTAAGTTTTTTTTAGCTCGAAGAGGAACTTTTGCATAGGTTTAGTGTGAACGTGTTGGAAGTGGTTCAAGTTATTCTATTTTGCATTTCACTTAAGTGAAAAAGTGAAAGTCTTTTATTTAGCTAATTAAGTCTAATAAAGTGTAGATATACATTAATGATTTAGACTTATCTTCCAACTCATCTCCTGTAAAGATATAAGGAGCTTTTTGAAGATTAGATTTTTAGTTGAATAGTATTTAGTATACTATAAAGATAGGTGCAAGATATAAGAAATGTAACACAATGTTAAAATACCGAGCAGCTATCAAGAATAGTTTGTAGAGGTTTCCTTGTAGGTTTTTCAAAAGAATGAAAAGTTGATTTGAAGGTGTAATATTTGTATACGTGTTTATGCTTTTGTTGTTAAAATTTTAATTGATGTGTGATTGATGCAATGTTAAAGAATTTATTCTTGTTTGAAGAACATTAGGACATTGATTGCCTTGTTAAAATTTCTTTATGGTATTAGAGCTTAGGGACGTGAAAAGGAGCTATATGGAATCGCATCATTCTGTAGAAAATAGTGCAGGGTTTTTGTTAGCATTTTATTTCGCACCTTTCAGTGCAAAAGCAAAATAGATAGATGTGCGGTAGAACCGCTCTTCAAATTTGAAGGGGAAGCTCCCTGTAAAGTAAAACTGATTTAAAACTATACAATCTTTTTGGGTTTGCCGAAAGAGAAAGGCATAAATGCACTTTCAACCTTGATGCAAGAATTTTGTGTTTTTTGACTGGAATGAAAGACCTATTGCTAAATGCTTACGCTATTCAGCTAAATACAGAGGTTGAATAAAACAAGTACACAATTGGATTGATTGAACAAATTAACACCACACAATTACAAATGCCAAGACGATACAAAGCTACAACTTCATCCTTAGCACAGAAGACAACACACTTTAATGGATGCTTAGAAGCAAAATAGGCGTACTGGAATCCATTAAATGAACAAACAAGAACATGATTAGGTGAATATACAAGAGTAACAATCTAAGCAAATTAAGGCGTGAGGATTGTCCTTGCTTTTTATTCACTGCTTGAATACAACATTGAATTCTGAACACTTGAACATTGAATGCTGAAAAAACTAACTTCTAAAAAACTTTGAATTCTAAAATCTCTATCTCTCCTAGCTTGCTTATCCTGTTACTGGCGTATTGATCTAGTCCTAGGCATGCCTAAGATACTCCAGGTGCACCTCTTTGGCTTCAGGCGTGCCTTCCTGGCTCCAGGCGCACCTCCCTAATCAAGTGCGCTCCTCTTCCTCTAGGCATGCCCCCTTGACACTTGGCGTGCCTTTGCTTCCTTCAGCGAGCCTTTTACTTCACCCTTGGCATTTCCTTGAATTCTGAGCGCTCTTCAACTTTTCCAGGCGTGCTTGTACATTCCTGAGCTCGTTTTCTTCGCTTGGGCATGCTTGAGTCTTCAAACATGTGCATGATCCTTTTCTTCACTTTTCTCAGACGTGTCTAATTCATGTCAAATGTTCTCCATTCTTTGAACCTGCAAGATTAGCGAATTGAACCAAAACAACATGCGAGGATAGGTAAATTCAAGACGCATCAAGGATGTTGGTTCGAAAAGATGAGCAACATATAAAATTGTAGATTGGTACAACAATTGGCTCTATCTGGGGACCATGGCGTATACCTGCAGCATAGGAAGACCTCAGAATCTTTGGATTTACAAGTGGACTGGTGCTTTATCAGTGGGGAAATGGAGTCATATATATTCCTAATCACCTAAAAAGTGGAACTCTGGGCTACCTAACGAAACACAACATTACTACAATACTTAAAGGGGGAAAACAATGCGACACAACCAACACATCACAAAAAGGGAAAACACAACACAAAGCAATATGAAAAACATAAATGCTCTTTACGAGCACGAACATAGGACTGCCAAACGGGTTACATGAAACCATTTACAAGTTGGGAAAAATAACCACTCTTCTTGAGTTGAGAACTTTGTCTCGGCCGCATCACATCGCCTCTCATCCTCTGCAACACTTTCTCGAGGAGCCATGATTCTGGTGGGTAGACACGATCATGCAGCAAGAAGTTTAGGACGAACTGATTAATATGCGTTAGCCTTGGTTGACCATCTCCTTCCGTAGTGAAAAGCCTCTGCAACAGGGGAAGGTACAAAACCTCCTTTTGAAGATATGAAGCGAGGTCCTGTGGCCATAGTACATTTATGGAAATGATAACTGTTGTCACTTGGATTTGCACCCTGTGTTGGAGTGGTTTAGTGCTGCAACAATCCAATGAAGCATTGGGATGATTTCCAGGTGTGGGACCTTGCAAGGAAATCAAACCTCCAGAGAAAGGCTTGTTCCTTGTCTAAATATAAGATTTAGAGTGTGCTAAGACTAAACCTAATCTATTCACTGCTAGGGGAAAGGGGAAGAAGGAGAAACTGAAAATGAAAAGGTGATACACCAGGTTTTAATGTTCGGCCCTCAAATCAACCATGTATGCATAGAATAACAATAAACAACAGACAAGTATACAGAAATCATAAATGAACTGCAGAGGTAAAAGAAACTAATTGAGATCTAGAAGGAAAGAAAGATTCACAAGTGGATACTCAAACAAAAGTATTACACAGAGCAAAAGAATTCATGAAAAGGTAAAATCTCTTGTTTATTCTCAAAGAGGCACGGTTACAACTAATACAAGATGTGGTTTTTTAGACCAAAAGCCAACATAATACATTCGATTTCATGCGTTTTATAGCATTTTACAATAAGGCACCCTCACCTACTTAATAAATTCGCCCTATGGGCCTGCCAGAAGATATTTTACAAAAGGAATGTGTGAAAATATCTGTTTGTCTTTGACATAAATGCAGAAAATATCTTCTCAGAAGTAGTTGAACAAATATCTATGTTGAAACCTTGCATCTAAATCTCCACTTGCAATAAATGCCTAACAACAAATTCTAGCTGGAGTTGGACGTGTGACCTTCAACTTGGCCTACATTTTGCCTTATCAGCAAGATTTCATCATGATTAGCCATGGCAGATCCTGGATTCTGCCTCTTTTCCCTTTGTTCCTGAAGATCGCAGAAGCCGTCGGAGATCGGGCCTCGGGCCTTCAGCATTTTTCCTTCCAAGAGAGGATAAAGGAGAAAACCCCGCCCCTTGAGCTCCGTTATACGAAGGAAGATTACAATATCGGCGAACGTTGGGCCTCGGGCTTCCATCTTCTATGTTCCATGAGAAGGAAGAAGGAAGGTCCAATCCACGAAGTCCGAAACACTTAGAATTATTCCACAAGTTTTTGGTGGAAGTCGGCCTTCGGGCCTTTCGCCTTTCTCCTTCCTCGGTAAAAGTTGATTTGAATGATGTCACGGCCACCTGGCAGCTTTCTACGATTCCTCAAGCCTACTGGGGCCCACCCAAAAGGCTATGCGGAATGGTAGAATGCCTTAGAAAATTTAACACTCATCAGGCGTCGGGCTTCGGGTCTTGGGCCTTCCACCTTACGTCTTCCAAAAGGAAAGGAAGAGAGAAGAAAGAAAGTCCGAAGTCCGAAACTCTGAAACACTTAGCTGAATTTTCAAAAGAAAGAGTTGGAGCTCGGAGCCAATTAGGATGACAGGACAAAGGGGAGAACTCCGAACTCCGAAACTCCGAAAAGGTTAAAACACAAAGAAAACTCAAGATTTTTTTGGACTTAGTCGATTTGGGATGTTTTTCCTTGTATTTGTAAGGGGGAAAACACTTAGAGATTTTATGGATTTGGGCTATTTGGCTGGGGAGCAAAATAAGATAACATTTTGGTTACTTCTCAGGGGTGTTTGCCTACTAAAAAAAAGGAACCAGTGGTCTTAAGCATTCATTGGGCATAGAGTCAAAAGGGGTGAAATATGTTGGAAACAACTGAAACCAGCCTCAAAACAACACCACAAAAGGAAAACAAGGCATGCATTCTCCTAATGAGAGTGCAGCCTGTGCAAGAGCACTTAGGGAAAAGGAAAACCTAAAGCAGAAACAAACAAAGTTGGAAAATTCGGACTCGGCAGCCCAAAATAGGACTCAGACTGGGGACTCGGCACGGACTTGGGAAAAAACTCCACCAGGACTCGGCAAAAAAAAAATCGTAGTTTAAAAGAAAAAGAAATTAATGCATTTAGAGAACATAAGAGCCTAATTTGATTATCAATTTGTCATAATTCAAACATTACACGTCATATGATCATCAAACACTCAATATTGAAATTTCATCATTCATACTCATAGTTTCAAACTTTCAAAATGTATAACAGCATCATAAGTTTATAAATGTTTACATATAATCATATGTCAAAATGAGGACAACATTAACCAAATATAATCTAAATCTATAACATCTTCCTCTTTCCCCTCCTAATGAAAGTCAATTTTGAAGGCCTAGAACTAGTAGGTGCTGCTACAATATCCAAATGAGGAGATTGAGGACTAGGAGTGATTTCTTGATCTTCAAAAGTGTCTTCGTCCTCCACCATTGCTTCCAATCCTGCTACTTCTTCTTTTGCTGCTGCTCTCTCCAATTTAGCAAGATCCTCATCAGTAAGGAAGACATCAACATCATCATTTTGTTCATCAATAGTCCATTGTCATGTCCCCATTTTCGGAGTGATCCACATTGAACAATGGTTAGGCCTACTCATCATTCCCAGAGGCTAATACCAATCTTGAGGGAATGAACTTGGTTTTTGGCTAACATATTGTTTCAGTTTTGCAGGATTAAGTCAAAGACCATTCCAGTTGTCTGTATTGATTCTGGCTAAATTGGCTAAGTCTGGGAGCCAAAATTGACTAAGGCAGGACTCCTGGAGTCAGGGCGCACCATCTTGCCTGTTCAATGTCAAATGTGTGCCTAGGATTGGGCAAGCCAGAATGAAGATCTTGATGATTTTGTTTGATGAAGTGAACTTCTAGCCAGTTGTCAAGGTCAGATAAGTGATTTGAAGTGTAAGGCGAACTTGGGCGATCAAGTCACCTTGAAATTGCGCCTAGATTTGGATAGGCACACTTTGCTATCTTCAGTCACCCCAAATGCACCCAGAGGAAGGATTTCATCTACTAGACTTCAATTGATGCCATTGGGTCAACTTTGGAGCTCAAACATGTTGAAATAAGGTCTAGGAAGCTAGGCGCCACCCCTTGCCAATTCAACCTCTCAGATGCGCCTAGATTGAGAGGACTCTTAATGAATGCCTAAGTATGATTTGATCTTGTGTTGAAAGTTTGATGATGCATTGGTGCAAGATGATCATCAGTTGAAGAAATCTAAGTTCCGGAAAGGGTTTGGAGGCTATCAAATCACTTCACTAAGTTTAGGAAAACTTCACAAGCTTTCCTACCCATGAATTGCGCTTTATAAAGACAAGGTGCATTTTGACCTCCAGGACTTTTCCAAAGAAGCGCCTAAGTTCATTGGCATCTTTGGACCTTGTTTTGCATTTTGAAGTAGAAGGTGCACTTTGGAGGAATTTCTAACCCAACTTGGCGCCTAGGTATAGTCATCTCTCCGGAGCATTGCAATGTGTTTGGAAATTAAGGGGGGCATTCCATAAGTTGGGGAATTGATCATTAAAGGATTCAAGATTGTTGAAGAGACCCTCCATTCAATTGAAATCATCATCTATAGCTAGATGAGTGTTGTGAGAAGTAAGGCGCACTTTTCATCTTGTTCCACCATGAATATGCACCTACCTTAGAAACCTAATTTGGCGCCTTAAGGAAGATCTATCAACTTGCATCATGAAGAAGGGAAACATTCTCTGTTGTTGCTCAATGATCTAAGTTATAAAGTTGACAAGAAATAGGCCAAGATGATGAAGGCACCCTTCTTGGTCTCCGTCACCTCAAAAGTGCGCCTAAGCAAGTTGGGCGCAAATCATTCTCTCTCCAACCACCAGATGGCGCCTAGACTCTAGAGAGCTCATTTGGGCACTTAAGTCTAAGAAGTCTTCACTGAATGTTGTTAAGTGTTTGAAAGCATATGGAATCATCAAACTTCACTAGGTGCATATCCATGCCTCTGCAACCTCAGATTGGCACCTAGAGTTCAAACACCTTCTTAAGTCGCAGTTTCACTCCTCCATGATCTTGTTTTGGTGCCTAACCTTGGAAGCACTCTTGAGTCTTTGTAAACTCCAATTGGCGCCTAATCATAGCAAGGTGCAACTTCATGAAGAAATCATCTCAAATTGGTGCCTAATCATTGAGATGACTTCAAACAACGTCAAAGAACAATCATTGAACATTTCAAGTGATTTCATGCATGTTGAAGCCACTGGATATGCTAGGCGCATATCTACCCTCTGACAACCCAATTTGAGCGCCTAGTTTTGAGAGACATCCAGTTAGGATGTTGGGCACACTTCTTCACCTGTGGGGTATCATTCCGGCACCCTGGTTTGGATAAGCACATTACAAGCACTTGAGCTCTCATTGGTCAACAAAGTGATATTGGGATCCATGCCGGTTCAATGGATAAGGTTGCCACATCACACTAAGTTGTCAAGTGGAATATTCTCTTGAATATGCTTCTTGGGAAATGTGCCTTGGTTTCTCTTTATGCCTTGAAAAACATGCCTTCATTGCCTTGGAAGGCCTATAAAAGGAGGAGCTCTCTCATTGATTTGACATCTTATCTTTTGGCAAATTTTCTCTTTGCAAAGCTTTATGCTTGTTCTTGAGACCTGCAAGTTTCAAGTAGTTGAGGTGATGCTCCCTCAACATGTGATAAGGTGATGCTCCCTTGTCAAGTTGTGAGGTGTTAACACATAGTTGACATCATTGTGCTCAATAGAGTTGATCAATTGTGGAATCATTGTAAACATCAAGGCTTCAAGGCCTTTCTTGTAATCAGTTGAATAAGATTGTATGTTCATTGCCATTGTGGGCAATCATCATTGTAATAAGACATTTGCATTGAGTTGAATCAAGCGATAATACAAGTGCCCAACTTCAAGTTGATTCGTACAAGTTGTTATCTTTGATGTATGTCATTGAGTTAGTTGAGTAGTTGATGAGTTAAGTGCAAGTAAATTTGTCTAAGGAAAATTTTTAGTTAGATATAGTTGGGTATCTTACACTAGTATCAGAGCCAAGTTCCTGCCAGCCTTTGGGTAATGCAAGAAGGTGATCAGCAAAGCGATAGAACAAGAAGATACATTGCGTGTGATCAAAGAAGGCAGTTCTAGTGGACTCATTCTTACCCACAACAGGATACTCTTTTAGGAGCAATTGCAGCTAGACAGGCTGACATGGGTGAAAGAAGCAGAAGTCCGCCTGCTGATGGTGAACGTGAAGCAAGGGAGATGTTTAGAAACATTGCCGTTTGACAACAACAAACAACTCAAATATTGCAACAAGTCCTACAATCCCTTCAAAACATGAATCAAGGAGTTGAAGGTCGACAAGGTAATGCAGCTAGACATGAGAGATTAGAAAGACATGTTGAGGATGATGCTGATAGTGCAATAGGCAGAAGAGTTCGCACACGAACTCCAACAGTGGATAGCCCTTTAAGACCTACTTTCCTTCCACCACCACCTGAACAAGGCAATGAAGCTGATGAAGAATTTGATGAGGAAGAGCAGAATAACTTTGAAGATGAAGTAGCACTCTTTGCAGATATCTATGCCAGATTACCAGATCGTGTTCGGGAAATGATGACTTTCAATGAATATTGCCGACAGAAGAGGGAAGATAGGGACAAGCGTGGTAGAGCTAGAGGCTATCATCCTAGAAGGGATGATAGCACAAAGGAGTATAAAGAAGGATTGAATCGAGTTCCCATTCCTACCTTTGATGGAAGTGGTAAGCTCAGTGCTAGAGCTTGGGTAAACAAGTTGGATACATACCTTTCTCTTAAGCCTTTGACAGAAAAGAAGGCGATTCACTTTGCTACAATGCACCTTGAAGGGTTGGCTTATGAATGGTGGCATCAGTGATGAAAAACTCGCCATTAACTCGCCTGACCCGCGAGTACTCGCGCGGCAGAAACTGGGGCGAGTTTTTATCAGTAAAACTCGGCCCGAGTTTTTGATAAAACTCGCGGCGAGGTTTCTGATAAAAATTCGCCAAAAAACGCGAGTATTTCATGCAAAATCCGGCACATAAAAACATGTTCGGTTTTTAACAATTAAAACACTAAAAATCGAAAACCCTAAAGCATTATTTGCTATTTTAAGAAGTCGCGAAACCCTCCCGACGGCTCCCGGCGGCGCGAAAACCTCCTGCGGCGCGAAAACCTCCTTTGGCGGCGATCTAACTGGTAAGATTTCAAATGAAGTTATGAACTGTTAAAAAAAATTAAAAACGGAAGTTTTAAAAAGATCGTATCATATGAAAGGAGAGATTTCGGACGAACTGTAGTCCGCGACTCCGCATTTGTATCGAATATCGATTATTTGATTCATCATTGATCATTCATTATAAATTTTTAAATGACTGTCGTCTGGTCACTCTGGACTCTGTAGTTCAAATATGTATCATAAATTAAACATAATCATATGATATTATGAAAGCATTGAAAGGAGAAATTTTGGACGAACTGTCAAAATTTACAAATAGGTATAGAAAATTAAACATAATCATATGATATTATGAAAGCATTGAAATTTGACAGGAGAGATTTTGGACGAACTGTCAAAATTTATATAAATTTTGACAGTTCGTCCAAAATCTCTCCTTTCATATGATACATTTTTACCTAAATTTCAAATTTTGACAGTTCGTCCAAAATCTCTCGTCCAAAATCTCTCCTTTCATATGATACATTTTTACCTAAATTTCAAATTTTGACAGTTCGTCCAAAATCTCTCCTTTCATATGATACATTTTTACCTAAATTTCAAATTTTATTAGTCTTTGACTCTTTAGT
This sequence comes from Cunninghamia lanceolata, assembly GCA_027924645.1. Classification (NCBI taxonomy): domain Eukaryota; kingdom Viridiplantae; phylum Streptophyta; class Pinopsida; order Cupressales; family Cupressaceae; genus Cunninghamia; species Cunninghamia lanceolata. The sequence goes on along the minus strand of BSBN01000252.1, from coordinate 6,453,162 downwards.
GATTAGTCATTGACTATAAACTTAAACTTGAAGTATAAATTTTGACAGTTCGTCCAAAATCTCTCCTTTCATATGATACAGTCTTTTTAAAATTTCGAGTGAAATTTAAAATCATCCTAATCCTATATAAATTTTAATTTATAACAATCCATTCAGGCTCCATATAAATTTTGACAGTTTGTCCAAAATCTCTCCTTTCATAATTCATATTCATAAATTATAATTTCATATGATACAGCCTTTTTAAAAGTTCAGTTTTTTTATTAGTCACACTGTCACTGAGTAAAAAAATTGAAAATTAAAACCATCATAATCCTATATAAATTTCGAATCTCGTTTAATTTTTATAGCAAAAGAGTCAAAATACAGCAACTGTGTTATTGTCATTGTCAAATTTAAATTTTTAATTTGTTGTCTCTTTTTTTGATAGGTAACAGGTTATAACTTATGGCTTCTGCAAGTGGAACTGGAGGTAGAAGAACCGGTGGCAAACCTAAAGACCCTTGCTGGAAACATGGGACACCAGGTCCAAAGCGAGGAGATGTGATTTGTAACCATTGCAATAAACATATGTCCGGAGGCGTTAATCGACTTAAATACCACCTTGCACAAGTCCCTTGCAATGATGTTGAGATATGTGACAAAGTACCTGTGGAGGCTCAGAGGGAGGCGCACGTCCTCCTTATGGATTATGAACGAAAGAAAGCAGCTAAAAAGAGAGCAGCAGAGGCAATGGCAGCCCCAAACCGAGATTTGAGTTCTACAGGGTCAGATTATAGAGGTGTAAGTGGAGAGGCCTCTTCTACACCTTCCATTGGGCCACGGATACGACGATCAGGCAAAGGGCTTGATAGCTTTTTTGTTCCTCGGAACACTCCTGGTTCGCAACCTTCATTAGATGGTCTTGCAAATACATGGAATAGAGAGGTGCATCGTGAGGCGAAGTTGGCATGTGCACGATTTTGGTACTACAACAATATTCCCTTCAATGTCGCTTCGAGTCCTTATTGGGAGCACTTGGTCACTGCATTGACTGTGGCAGGTAAGGGGTTCAAGGCCCCAAGTCGTCATGAGTTGAGTGGCCCATTGTTGCAGGAGGAGGTGGAACACACACATCTACTAGTACAGGATCAGAGGAAAGTTTGGGAAAGAAAAGGTTGCACTATTTTATCTGATGGATGGACAGATGCCAGGAACAGAACTCTCATCAATTTTTTAGTGGCTTCAGCGGGGCAGCTAGTCTTTTTAAAATCAGTTGATGCCTCCAATCAAATAAAAAATGCAGAAACCTTGTGCAACATGTTGGATGAGGTAGTGATGGAGGTGGGAGTGGAAAATGTCGTCCAAATAGTGACTGACAATGCAGCTGCATATGTGGCAGCCGGTAGACTTCTAGAGGCGAGGCATCCGACCATTTTATGGAGCCCTTGTGCTGCCCATTGTATTGACCTTCTTCTTGAGGACATTGGAAAAATAAGCTGGGTGAAGAATGTGGTTGAAGAGGCAAGAAATATCACAAAATACATCTACAACCACACATGGGTGCTAAATCTTATGAGAGAGTACACTGGTGGCAAGGAGCTCACACGATCAGGAGTCACACGCTTTGCCACTAATTTCCTTACCTTGCAGAGTATAGCATCATTATTGCCCCACCTTAGGCGCATGTTTGTGGCTGAAAGGTGGTTGGAGAGTCCTTATCATAGGAAGCCAGAAGCAGAGAGGGTCGTGAAAGCAGTTTATGATGCTGTCATAGAAAAATCCTTGGAGGAGATCATCAAGGTAAGTTTTTAAACACTAATTTTTATTTGCTAATGTTAAAATTTGCTGATTTTGTAAAAAACTTATATTTATATTTGTTGAATTTCAATTACTATAATTTTCTAATTTTATTTTCATCCACTATTGATTTAGGTGTCAGAACCGTTGGTTAGAGTTCTACGATTGGTGGATGGGGATCAAAAGCCCATGGGGTATCTATATGAGGCCATGGATAAGGCCAAAGAGGCCATTCAGCATTTGTATGGGTCGAATAAAACAAAATATGAACCCATATGGCGCATTATTGATCGGAGGTGGAATCGACAACTCCACCAACATATTCATGCTGCTGGTTACTATTTGAACCCCGCATTTTTCTTCTCCTCTTCATTCAAAGCAGATGCAGAGGTTAAGCTTGGCCTGAACACATGCTTGGAGAGGTTGGTCTTTGATGATAACCTTCGAGACATCATACTCGATGAGTTACAGGCCTATAAGAATGCGGATGGGCCGTTTTTTTCTTCAAGAGATGCCATTCGTAGGAGATCCACTTTGCAACCAGGTAAAATACATATGTTTATTTTTCATTTACTATCTATTTTAATTTTTAAGTTTACTAAAATCCTTACAAAGTTATAAATGTTATCCTTGCAGATTTATGGTGGGATGATTATGGTTCCTCAACGCCTAATCTTCAAAAGATAGCCATCCGGATTTTATCCCAGCCTTGTAGTGCATCTGGTTGTGAGCGCAACTGGAGTGTTTTTGAGGCCATTCACACAAAGAAGCGCAACAGGTTGACTCAAAAGCGCTTGAATGACCTTGTCTATGTGCGGTACAACCTTCGGTTGCATGAGAAGAAGGTAGAAGGCCAAGAATCATATCAGGCATTGGACCTTGACGACATTGATCCATATTCAGATTGGATTGCCGAGGATGTTGATGTTGATCCATCACTTGATGATGATATAGCTGCTATGGAGAGGGATACAGCGGAATGGCAAGCAAATGTCGCAGCATATGAGGATTCAGAGACAGAGTCAGATGATATTGATGTGCCATCAGGGGCGGGTTCCTCACATGTACCGTTTGATCCTATAGATGAGGATCCTGTTGAGCATACCTTGGCTATACCAGCCACTTCTGCACCACCCACACAGAGAAACAAAACTCTTTTGAGCTTTAGTCGTAGAAGAAATTTATGATTTGGATTTTCTAGTGATGATGGAACTCTTTTTTTGGTCTATGATATGTATTATCAAACTGGTATTTCATATGTATTCGAAGGTTGAACTCTTTTTTTTGTCTATGATATGTATTAAACTCTTAATTTTGATTTATATATGAAGGAAATCAGCAATGCATTCTACAATTTCAGAAATGTGTGTTTTTTAAGAATATTTTTACATAAATTATGTTTGCCGAGTTATTGCCGAGTTTTTCCCCGAGTTTTTGGCGAGTCCCGAGTTTTTAAAAATTTTGGGTCTGCCGAGTTTTTGCCGAGTCCGAGTTTTTCAACTATGGGTGGCATCATGGCCTAGTCTCTCAATATCATGACAGGATAGATTCCTATGATGAGTTTGTAACCAAGTTGATTCAAAGGTTTAATAGAAAAGACACTGAAGTGTACTATCGCGAACTAGCCCAACTTAAGCAAGAAGGAAGGTTTATGCAGTATGTAAATGAGTTTCAGAAGATAGCAGTGATGGTTCCTGACATGACTAACTGAAGAATCACTATGTTGTTCATTGAGGGATTGAACAGTTAGATTAAGCCATTGGTAAAGGTACAAAGGCCAACAAGGTTGGAAGAAGCAATTGACTTTGCTCTTGATCTTGATACTACTCCCGTATACCAGCCTAAGAGGAAGTTCTATAAAGGCGTTTGCTCTACTCAAAGGAAACCCTCATTTCCTCAAAGGATGACTCAAAGTACATCTGCAGCGGAAAAAGATGAACTGAGGAGGAAGAAACTTTGCTTTTCTTGCAAGCAACCTTGGGAACCAGGACACAGGTGCCTTGGTAAAGGTAAAGCTCATTTGATTGAAGTAGTATCTGATGATGGAAGTGAAGAGAAGTCACTGAGTGAAGAGGAGTCAACTCAGGATGAAGAGGAAGTACATAAAAAACCAACTCTTAATGTTGTCTTAGAAGGAACAACTGACAAAATAACATTAGCAACTATTTCAAGAGTACCTAAATATCATGCTTTCCGCATAAGAGTTGTGAAGGGGCAGAGAGTCACATGTCTAATTGACAATGGTGCTACTCACAACTTCATAGATGAAGGTTTGGTAGCAAGGCGGGGTCTAACAGTTAAAGACTTTGAAGGATTTCAAATAGGAGTTGCTGATGGATTCCTAATGAGTTGTACCAAAAAGGTGACCCAGTTGCAAATTCAAATGGGTGACTATACTTTACAGGACGATTTCTATGTAGTTGGACTTGGGCACATTGATGTGGTGCTTGGAGTACAATGGTTACATTCACTTGGAAGAATAGTTCAGGATTTTCAGAAGATGGAATTGGAATTCATGCATGAGGGAAGAAAAATCAAACTGAAGTCAGTGTCTGATGGGAACCCCAAAGTTGTCTCAGCTAAATGCATGGAAGCATTGATCAGGCATAATGACATTGAGTGGGCAACACAGGTTTGCATCAAGGACAACTAGATTCTCTCTGTTGAAGAACTTTCCTGAATTGGAGGATGGGACCAAACCCATCAACATTGCGCCCTATCGGCATCCAAGACATTTCAAAATTGAAATTGAGAAGACGATCAGAGAGTTGATCGAGATGGGACACATTAGGCCATCATCAAGTCCATTTGCATCATCTGTGGTGCTAGTGAAGAAGAAGGATGGAACAATGCGGATGTGTATTGACTATCGCGCATTGACCAAGAAGACCATCAAGAATAGGTATCCAATACCTAGGATTGATGAGTTACTTGATGAACTTCATGGAGCTGTGTTCTTTTCTAAGATAGATCTTTGATCTGGTTATCATCAAATTCGTGTTCAAGAAGAAGACATTCCAAAGACCGTATTCAGATGCCATTACGGACATTACGAATTTTTGGTGATGCCATTTGGGTTGACAAATGCACCAGCTACTTTCCAGTCCTGCATGAACCATGTATTCAACAAGCAATTGAGAAAATACTTGTTGGTTTTCTTCGATGATATCTTGATTTACAGCAAGACATGGGAAGAACATCTCCAACACTTAGATGAAGTTTTGAGTGTCATGGAGAATCAATCTTTATATGCAAAGGTGTCTAAGTGTGATTTTGTCTTGAAGGAAATTCTATACCTGGGTCATGTGATTAGAGCTAATGGTGTGAAAGTTCAAGAAGAAAAGATTGAAGCCATTCGCAATTGGCCAGTACCTAGGAATGTATCTGAACTAAGAGGTTTCCTTGGTCTCTGCAACTATTACAGAAGATTTGTTAAAGGATTCTCATAGCTTGCTGCACCCTTGAAAAATCTGACAAAGAAAGGTGCTTTCATCTGGACAATGGAAGCCCGTGCTGCATTTGATAAATTGAAAGAAGTTATGCGTACAACACCAATATTGGCGTTACCAGATTTTACTAAGTCTTTTGTCCTAGAATGTGATGCTTCTGGAGAACGCATTGGAGCAGTATTGATGCAAGATCGTCATCCCATCGCATTCGAGAGCAAGAAATTGAAGGACACAAAAAGATTGTACTCAACATATGACAAAGAGATGCTGGCAATCATGCATGCTTTAGCTAAATTTCGCTAGTATCTAGTTGGATCTAAGTTTGTGGTCAGAATTGATCACAACAATTTGAAATACTTCCTAGGGCAGAAGGATCTGAACGAACGTCAGCAGAAGTGAGTGACTAAGATACGGGCATATGATTTTGATATTGAATATGTGAAAGGTAAGAAGAATATAGTTACTGATGCCTTGTCTAGAAAACCTGCCATATGTGCCTAAGTGAAGTTTTGGCCGATTTGAAATCTCAGCTTCTAGTTGAGTATTCCAAATCTAAATTTGCTTGTGAGATCATGGATGGAGTCATTCAGGATGATAGGTAAAAGGTAGTTGATGACATCATCTATTATAAAGATAGAATCTATCTGACTCCTGAATCCAAGCTAAAGCAACAACTTTTGAAGGCATACCATGATACTCCATTTGCAAGACACCCTGGCTACTTCAAGACCTACAGACGGATCCGAGAAAGATTCACCTGGAAAGGTTTGAAGGAAGATGTTTTGCAATATGTTAGGGAATGTTTGACTTGTCAACAGAACAAGTCAGAACATACTTTTCCAGCAAGATTACTCCAACCATTGCCAATTCCAAAACGAAAGTGGGAGAGTATTTCTATGGATTTCATAACAGGTCTTCCGAAGGTGAATGGAAAAGACTGTATCTATGTAGTTGTTGACAGGTTGACAAAGTATGCTCACTTCTTTGCAATTCCAATTGAATCATCATCATTGCAAGTAGCTGAGTTATTCTTCCGTTAAGTCTTCAGACTGCATGGCCTTCCTAAGACCATAGTCAGTGATCGAGATAGCCAGTTCATCAGTGTATTCTGGAGAGAGCTATTTCGACTAGCTGGAATTGACTTGACACCAAGTACTAGTTATCATCCTCAAACTGATGGGCAGACTGAAATTGTAAATAAATGGCTTGACGGATACTTAAGAAACTATGTATTTGATCATGAGCGTGCTTGGCTTAAGTGGCTACATCTGGGTGAATACTGCTACAACACTACTTTCCACATGTTGATTGGCATGTCTCCCTTTTGAGCTTTGTATGGGTATGATGTAGTTTCATTTGTTGATCTGGCACTGAATGATAGTAGAGCTCCTCAAGCAAGAGAATTGATGAAGGATACTCAAGACATTTTGAGAGTCCTTAAGGACAATTTGCAAAGAGCTCAAAACCAACAAAAGTTGTATGCCGACAAACACCGGGTTGAACGAAGCTTTGAAGTAGGTGATATGGTATTTCTGCGCCTTCAGCCATATAGATAGAGTACTTTGAAGAAGTCCGGTGCGGAGAAATTGAAGCCTAGGTTCTATGGACCCTATAAGGTGTTGAGAAAAGTAGGGGAAGTGGCATACGAACTTGACTTGCCAGCAGGAAGCCGCATACACAATGTGTTTCATGTGTCGTGTCTCAAAAAGGCACTAGGACAACATGTGGTTTCATCTGATGAACTACCACCACTTGATGAAGAAGGAATGCTTGCACTTGAACTTGAGAATGTGGTGGATATGAGGGAGAAAAAACTACGCAACCGGAGCATAAGCGAATATTTGGTGAAGTGGAAAGGGTTGCTGATGGAGGATGCTACTTGGGAAGGAGAGAAGATACTTGAGCATCCTAACCTTCAATTGCTTGAGGACAAGCAATCCGGGGAAGGGGAGATTGTCATGTCCCCATTTTCGGAGTGATCCACATCGAACAATGGTTTAGCCTACTCATCATTCCCGGAGGCTAATACCAATTCTAAGGGAATGAACTTGGTTTTTGGCTAACGTATTGTTTTAGTTTTGCAAGGTTAAGTCAAAGACCATTCCAGTTGTTTGTATTGATTCTGGCTAAATTAGCTAAGTCTGGGAGCCAAAATTGACTAAGGCAGGACTCCTGGAGTTAGGGCGCACCTTCTTGCCTGTTCAATGTCAAATGTGCGCCTAGGATTGGGCAAGCCAGAATGAAGATCTTGATGATTTTGTTTGATGAAGTGAACTTCTAGCCAGTTGTCAAGGTCAGATAAGTGATTTGAAGTGTAAGGCACACTTGGGCAATCAAGTCACCTTGAAATTGCGCCTAGATTTGGATAGGCACACTTTGCTATCTTCAATCACCCCAAATGCGCCCAGAGGGAGGATTTCATCTACTAGACTTCAATTGATGCCATTGGGTCAACATGGAGCTCAAACATGTTGAAATAAGGTCTAGGAAGCTAGGTGCCACCTCTTGCCAATTCAACCTCTCAGATACGCCTAGATTGAGAGGACTCTTAATGAGCGCCTAAGTATGATTTGATCTTGTGTTGAAAGTTTGATGATGCATTGGTGCAAGATGATCATCAGTTGAAGAAATCTAAGTTCCAGAAAGGGTTTGAAGGCTATCAAATCACTTCACTAAGCTTAGGTGCACTTCACAAGCTTTCCTACCCATGAATTGCTCTTCATAAAGACAAGGTGCATTTTGACCTCCAGAACTTTTTCAAAGAAGCGCCCAAGTTCATTGGCATCTTTGGACCTTGTTTTGCATTTTGAAGGAGCAGGCGCACTTTGGAGGAATTTCTAACCCAATTTGGCGCCTAGGTATAGTCATCTCTCTGGAGCATTGCAATGTGTTTGGAAGTGAAGGGGGGCATTCCATAAGTTGGGGAATTGATCATTAAAGGATTCAGGATTGTTGAAGAGACCCTCCATTCAGTTGAAATCATCATCTATAGCTAAATGAGTGTTGTGAGAAGTAAGGCACACTTTTCATCTTATTCCACCATGAATATGCGCCTACCTTAGAAACCTAATTTGGCGCCTTAAGGAAGATCTATCAACTTGCATCATGAAGAAGGGAAACATTCTTAGTTGTTGCTCAATGATCTAAGTTATAAAATTGACAAGAAATAGGCCAAGATGATGAAGGCGCACTTCTTGGTCTCCATCACCTCAAAAGTGCGCCTAAGCAAGTTGGGCGCAAATCGTTCTTTCTCCAACCACCTGATGACGCCTAGACTCTAGAGAGTTCATTTGGGCGCTTAAGTCTAAGAAGTCTTCATTGAATGTTAAGTGTTTGAAAGCGTATGGAATCATCAAACTTCACTAGCCGCATATCCATGCCTCTGCAACCGCAGATTGGCGCCTAGAGTTCAAATACCTTCTTAAGTCACAGTTTCACTCCTCCATGATCTTGTTTTGGCGCCTAACCTTGGAAGCACTCTTGAGTCTCTGTAAACTCCAATTGGCGCCTAATCATAGCAAGGCACAACTTCATGAAGAAATCATCTCAAATTGGCGCCTAATCATTGAGATGACTTCAAACAACGTCAGAGAACAATCACTGAACATTTCAAGTGATTTCATGCATGTTGAAGCCAGTAGATATGCTAGGCCAATATCTACCCTCTGACAACCCAGTTTGAGCGCCTAGTTTTGAGAGACATTCAGCTAGGATGTTGGGCACACTTCTTCACCTGTGGGGTATCATTTTGGCACCCTGGTTTGGATAAGCACATTACAAGCACCTGAGCTCTCATTGGTCAACGAAGTGATATTGGGATCTGTGTCGGTTCAATGGATAAGCTTGCCACATCACATTGAGTTGTCAAGTGGAATATTCTCTTGAATATGCTTCTTGGGAAACGTGCCTTGGTTCCTCTTTATGCCTTGAAAAACATGCCTTAATTGCCTTGGAAGGCCTATAAAAGGAGGGGCTCTCTCATTCATTTGACATCTTATCTTTTGGCGAATTTTCTCTCTGCAAAGCTTTATGCTTGTTCTTGAGACCTGCGAGTTTCAAGTAGTTGAGGTGATGCTCCCTCAACAGTGATAAGGTGATGCTCCCTTGTCAAGTTGTGAGGTGTTAACACATAGTTGACATCATTGTGCTCAATAGAGTTGATCAATTGTTGAATCATTGTAAACATCAAGGCTTCAAGGCCTTTCTTGTAATCAGTTGAATAAGATTGTATGTTCATTGCCATTGTGGGCAATCATCATTGTAATAAGACATTTGCATTGAGTTGAATCAAGTGATAATACAAGTGCCCAACTTCAAGTTGATTCGTACAAGTTGTTATCTTTGATGTATGTCGTTGAGTTAGTTGAGTAGTTGATGAGTTAAGTGCAAGTAAATTTGTCTAAGGAAAATTTTTAGCTAGATATAGTTGGGTATCTTACATCCATTCACCATATGGATCAATATCATCCAAGTTGATGGACTCATGTGAAACACACTCCACCTTTCTAGTTCAGAGGCGAAGGTTGTACCGAACAAAAACTAAATCATTTAGGCATTGTTGGTTCAACTTGTTTCTCTTCTTTGTGTGAATGTTTTCAAATAAACTCCAATTACGTTCACACCCAGAAGCACTACATGGCTGCGACAAGACACGGATGGCTAGCTTTTGAAGATTTGGCGTGTTAGCACCGTAGTTTTCCCACCATAAATCTACAAAAACATATTTAAAAAATATAAGTATTAAGAATAAAGTAAAAAATGTAAGAATCAAATTTCTAATTTCATCTTGTAGTATATTATTGAACAATTTTTTTTACCTTGTTGTTTTCCTCTCCTTTCAATTGCTTGTAGTGAGGAAAAGCGTCTCGCCTCTACACCCTTGTAGACCTTGAATAGATAAAATTTAAAAATTAAATTAAATCAGATATAGAAAATTCATAGATAGTCAACAATGAACATTGCAAATTCGTAAATAAGATGTAACAAATCTCACCTCCAACTCATCATGGACCTTGTCTCTCATCTCATGATCAGGCACCATCTATTGATGCATTTGACAACACCTGCCATGACCTCCTCATCAGCCTTAAATGTGTCCGAGAAGTAAAACTTCGGGTTCAAGAAGTAGGCAAATGCATGTATCGGCTAGTGGAGTTGGTTTGTCCATCTCCGATCAATCATGCGCCAAATGATTTCATATTTTCGTTTGTTGCCGCCATAGTAATATGAAATGGCCTCTTTGGCCCCCTCCATGGCCTCATATATGAAACCCATTGGCATGCCCTCTCCATCCACCATATGAAGAACCCTTACCAAAGGTTCTGTCACCTAAGTAAATCAAAACAAATGTTAAATTATTACAAAATTAACCCCTCAAAAAAAAAACAGCAAATAGATTATCGTGTATAAAGTTTATTTTTGTGTTTGTTACTTACCCCGATCAACTCCTCTGCATTTTTGATGAATGTCCGATCGAAAACTATGCTTATAATCCTCTTCCCTTCAGGTTTAGCGGCAAATGGGGACTGCTTCCAATCATCGGACACAAACATTTGCATGAGATGAGCATTGGCACCAAGAATGCTTTACAATGTGAGGAAGTGGCTAGCAATTCGTGTCACTCCTGGTCGCACAAGGTCCTTGCCATTTGTGAATCTTCTCATCAAGGAAAGCACCCAAGTATGGTTGTAAATAAATTTTGTAACATTTTTGGCATCTTCAACCACACTTTTGACCCATCCAATCTTCCCAATGTCCTCTAGCAACAAGTCCAAGCAACGTGCAGCACAAGGAGACCATGCAATTGTGGGATGCCTCTCCATAAGTAGTCTACCTGCAGCTACATATGCAGTTGCATTGTTCGTGATAATTTGGATAACATTATCAACCCTAACCCCCTGGATCACCCCATGTAATAAATTGCATAAAGTCTCAGCATTTTTGACTTCATTGAAGGCATCTATTGACTTTAGGAACACCAATCCACCGTTAGAGGCCACTAAAAAGCTTAGGAAAGTCCTATTCCATCCATCTGTCCACCCATCAGATAAAATGCTACAGCCTTTTCTTCGCCACAATTTCTTTTGCTCATCAACCACAACCTGTGTATTCTTTACGGCTTGCTCTAGCAATGGCCCCCTCAAATCTTTGGTTGTTGGGGTCTTAAACCCCTTACCTGCAACTGTAAGGGCATTCACCAAACCTTCCCAATATGGCTGTTCGCCACATTGAAAGGTAAATTATTGTAGTAGCAAAGGTTTGCTGCTGCCATCCTAGCTTCATGATGCTTTTCCTTATTCTAACCAGTACCTTCAAGTGAAGGTTGTGCTCCTGGAACATTGCGTGGAATAAAGAAATTTGGTCCTGATGAAGGACCCTGGCTAGCAGTAGTTGTAGGAGTAGAGAAAGAACCCTCAGGACTCTCACCAAAAGATGAATGTGGCTGACGGATACTTGGGGTAGAAGTGGATCCACTCATCGTTGTTGCTAGTTCATCGTTTGTTTTTTGTCTTTCATCTTTTTTCATCTCATACTTGGCAAGGAGGGCCTTCATCTCTCTAACAATCTCAGGAGTCGATTTTGAGCATACATCCACATTTTGCCTAGGTATTCTTGCAAGGTGGTATTTCAATCTGTTTAATCCTCTTGTCATCCATTTCTTGCATTTAGTACATGTCACCTCACCCTTTTATTTCCTGGTACCCCGTACTTCCTTGCAAGGTCTTTTCTTGTTATCCTTGGGTTTGAAGATGACATTGTTGTTTCAAGTTCAACATGAAAAAAAAAATCAACAAGGGTTTGGTAAAAAATTAGCAAATAAATAAGATTCAAACATTTGCAAAAAAATAGAATGCAAAACCAAGCTAGAAATAGTAGGAATTAGGTTATTAAGGGAAATAGAAAAAAATTTGGTAGCATTTCCCCTTGTTTTTTTTTTTATTTTTTTGATTTTTAATTGAAAAAACAAAAAAAAAGAGAGGTTAAATCACTTACCTAGCTCTATGATGATCTCCTTAGCTCGTCTTCTTGGGTTCTTTCAAGCTGACTTCAAGTGCAAACCTGTGTTTTTGCAAGGCAGAATGCTGAAATGAGGAAAAAATGAAAAAAAAAGAGGGTTTTAAGTCTTTTTAAGACATCCCATGCACGGCACGAGTCCATGGTCGGGACTCGGGAGTCCCCTCGACTCGGCTCACGAGTCTGTGCCGAGTCGACTCGGCACGCTCAAGGACTTGTGAGTCGTGGCGAGTCCAAGCCGAGTCTGGCGAGTCTTCAAACATTGGAAACAAATAAACAATATATACAGAATCTTAGACCAAACCTAGAAGTAAGGTGTGAGATGGATCCCATTAACTGAGATCGGTAGAACTTCACCATTCAGCTTTGAAAGATTGAAAGCATTGGCTTGCTTGCAGTTGGTGATGATATATGGCCCACTCCAAATTGCATTAAACTTAGTGTGGCCTCCAAGTTTGGCTCTGTCAGCATCCCATTTAAGAACAAGATCTCCTTCTTTGAAAGTTTGATCCCTGGCTTTCTTGTCAAAATACTTCTTGGTTTGCTTCTGGTGTTCTTCCAAGGTAGCCATGGATGACTGTCTTAGTTCTTTTAGTTCAATTAATTCAGCCATCCTTACAAACCTAGCGTCTTCTCCCTCTAGTTCCAACTGTTGAGCCAATTCCAATGAAGGAAGCTCCAAAGATATAGGCAATCCAACCTTTCTTCCATGCACAAGAACAAAAGAGGTGTTACCAATGGCTCTTTTATAGGTGATCCTATCAGCCCAGAGAGCCAATCTGATCTTACTGTGCCATTGTCTCTGATTTGTTTCCATGGTCTTTAGGATTCTGATCAAGTTCTTGTTAGTAGATTCAATTAAACCATTATGTTACATCCCACTTGTGGTTTAACTACTTTGATATGTGGAACAACTATTTAGATATGTTTTAATCTTGATAATGTATATTTGGTTTATTTTGTTGCTCAGATTTCAATTAGAGATATATATTATGAATGTCTTGAATCAATTCAAATGTGGAAGATGAATTTTGGATTATTTATCAAATAGGGGTAACATGTGATATGTTTCGGCTAACTATTACGTTGTTTGAGTGAACGCAGGAAACGCCATCCCCAAGAAGAGGGGGGAAAATATCATCAGGTATGAGAAGTAGAGAAGAGAACGCAATGCCATCTGAATAGTAAGTTGGAACTGTCATAATAAATTCCTTGGACGAGAACATTAGTAATCAAATGTCTAGATAACCTTAAGTCGCCAGTAAGGGTAAGACTTTCGTAACCTTAACTGATAGTCGTTTACCGTCACTTGTCGTCAAATCTTTTGTTAAGAGATTATTGCCAACAAGGAAAAACTTAATCTTTTAATAAAATAATTTCAAATCTAAATATGTATTTGTGAGGTTACCGGGGTCCACGCAATGTGTGCCCTTGTTAAAATATTAGAGTAAGTTTAAGGGAAACCTTGGCGGTGAAATCATATTTCTTTCCACTTAAGACTTTTATCATTTTTAATTTTCTAGTGTTAAGCCGAATGTCCTTTGGCGCGGGCACCTTCTCGCTGAAACTTTAGAGAAGTTTCAATTTCAATGGTAAGCTTTTAAAAAAACGAATTTCCTTCACCAATTTTCTTGCGGAGTGGGGATTAACTCCAGCGCACGAGTTTCTTTCTTTCCTTAAGCTGAGAAACTCATTAACGGAAATGGGAGTGGCTCATGGGTAAAGCGGAACGAGGGAAAGCGAGTCTTTAAGGTGGCAACCGTTTCTTGTTTTGAGCTCGGGAGAACAAAGTGGTGGGAACGAGGAGAACAATGCATATAGTACCTTGAGCACAGTGCTAGAAAACGGGGGAAATTTGAAGCTATCGACTATCAAGAAAAGTTTTGAGGAAACCTCTGAAGACAATGAGAGCACAGAGCTGAGCTAATTTGAAGAACTTTCAAGAGAAACCGTCGGTTGAAACAGGCATGTTCTTCTTCTTGCTAATGAAGTTTAATTTCCAACGCATAATGAATCTTTACACAGAGAACTCTTCAATAAATTTGCATAGGAGAACTTTCTCCGAACGAATCCCTGTAGTTATTTTTAAACTCTAAAATGGATAAGTGTTTAAATCCATCGCCATATTCTCAGAGGAGTAAACGTTAAGTCTTTAAACTCTTCTCTATTCTCTTAATACACCCGACTTGGGTCAACGAAAAGATTTTATAGTAAGCTGGCAAATGAGGTGAAAGAAAGTTTAAATCACGCATGCGAACTTATCTCTGTCTACTTTAACAAATCTTATAGTGAGTTCTAGAATTCAGCTTTTGAGCATAAACAAATAACAGTTTTCATCTAGCCAAGTCATAGTATGGTGGTGATGTTATTAAAACCTATTTGGTCATGCGCCATTGCCGAGAGCTCTTCAAGTTTACTGAGGTAGTCGGTTCTTTTCATCTCCGGCAAGTCATATTTCCAAAGTCTTTAACTTCAAGAACCAAGTAATGTGCTGGGTGGAATGACGTGATATTGGGAAAACAAAATTATTAGAAAACTAAACCCCCAAGAGTCTAACCTTAAGAAAAAGTCGGTATCTTGGGAAGATTTAAACTAAAAGATTGTTGTCTGAACTATTTTTCTTACAAGGCAGAACTCAAACTTTTACTTCTCTTAATCTGGACATTATTGGGTAAGAAATGGATAAAAGCTGAGAAACAACATTGTGAGTAACCCATTGGAGGTAAGATAAAAACTTAATGGTCAACCTTCTTGATGTCAATAAGTTAGAAATTAAAAACCAATCCTTGGAATAAGACTGTATGCAAATGGAAAAACTAATGATACTAATTGTGCAGTAGCACACGAGATTATACACTAAGTGTGCAGTAGCACAAAGACTAAAATGGAAATATTCCTTTAATTGAAAACTATGTCGAGTAGGGTGACAAACTGAACCACATGACCAGTCAAGTCGTGTTGCGCACACTCGAAAAACCTTGGCCAAGGTGGCGCTATCCGCATTAAGTAGTGTTAGTCAATTCTTTGCCTCGGATACATTTCTAGTCAGATGGTCATGCTAGTTAGGAGTTACCTATAGTGTGTGGTCGACTAGGAAAGGGTAGGGTCAAACACCAGTCTCAGATGGCATTGAATTCTCTTCATGTTACTTCTCTGCGGAGGGCCGGGCCGTTTCAGTAGAAACGGCACGGGGGACTAGAAGTCCGAGGATGGGTGGATAAACGCCCTGATGATATTTTTCCCTCCTAATTTAACCTGCAAGGAGATGGAAAGTAGACAGATGAAACAAAACTTGAGAGACATTGAACTTCCTTTTCCTTCGGCAAATAATTAAGGTGTTATCTTCTTATCTCTGTTACTTTTCTGTTTTTGTTAATGTCTTGTTCAATAAGAGGATAGACTAGTTGTTTATTTAATTGCAGAATTCTTTCTTTTATAAGAGAAAAAAAAAATGAAGAGCAATTTTTATTTCATATTTGCTGTTTATTATATCTTTTACAAGCATTTTGTTTTAAACAGAGTTTAGATTGTGACACATTACCTTGGGGCTAATAGTTAGATGAAGTCTTCAAGAACACATTATATTTCAAGGCCCAATTAGCTATCTTGAATCTAGTGAAAGCTCTTGCATTATTAGAAATGATAGTGTGAGGATCTCCAAACCTTGTCATAATTTCTTCCAAGAAATCCATGATGGCCAATTCTATAGCCTCTTTGAGTGGGACTGCTTCAACCCACCTGGTGAAGTAGTCTGTTGCAGTTAAAACGCATTTATGGCCAGCACTGGATGAAGGGTTGATCATGCCAATGAAATCCAGACCCCACTGTGAGAAAGGTTGATCTGCCTAAATAGGATGAAGTGGGAGGGCTGCCAATCTCTTCTTCCTAGCAAAGAGAGCACACTCTTTGCATTTCCTTATCCATACATGAGCATCATTGAATAATATGGGCCAAGAGTAACATGCCCTCATTATTTTCATTGTTGTAGCTCTTGCAGAGAAGTCATCTCCAGCTGGACCAACATGGAATTCACTGAGCAATCTGTCAATCTCATCTTCTTCTATGCATCTCAGCAAGACTCCATCCAGGTTTCTTTTGAAGAGAATCCCATCCACCAAGGCATAAGGAATGGACTGCAACCTGAAATGTCTTCTTTTGGTCCTGTTCAATCCATAAGGATACTCACCAGTAGACAAGAACCTGGCCATATTTGTTGTCCAAGAACTCACAACTGCTAGGTTAGTTGTAGGTTCTACCTCATTCAAGTGGTAGGATGAGTTCACTTCATCCACAGTAGTTTGAGCCAACTATTCACATAATCCTTTGCCTCTAATTAGCTTAGTGGCTTTGATAGTAACATCATACTCCAGGATCTTTGTGACCCAGCTTGCTCTCTTTTCACTAATCTCAATTCCTATTATATAGTCCCTCACACTAGGGTGAGAAACTAATACTTTGATATCGTTATTTGCCAACATATATCTAAATTTTTTTAATGCTCTTACAATGGCAAATACTTGTTTATCCATGGGATTGTACCTGACCTCATAATCTTTCAAAGTTTGACTAAAAAAGGCCAGGGGTTGTTCCATACCTTGGTTGTTTTGTTGCATCAAGACAGCTGCAATGCTGCTCTCTCCTCCATGGGCATAAAAGACAAAGTCCTTATAATTTGGATTCATGAGAGTAGGAGCCTGAGCAATCTCTTCTTTTATCTTCTCAAAACCATTCTTTCCCTCCTTAGTCCATCTAAAAACATCTTTCTTAAGCATTAGGGTTAGAGGCTTGACCAAACCAACACAGTTAGGAATGAATTTCCTAACAAAGTTGATCTGCCCCAGAAATGATTGCAGAGCTTTCTTATGAGGAGGCAAAGAAAGAGAAAGAAGAGCTGAAGTTCTTTCTGGATCTATGGAGATCCCAGCTTTTGACACCAAATGGTCCAGAAGCTTGCCCTGAGCAATAGCAAAAATACACTTTTTTGGGGTTCAGAGACACCCCAAACTCTCTGCATCTTTCGAAAACCTTCTCCAAATGCTCGAAGACTGTGATATCATCTAGATAAATTAGGATGAACTTGTTGATAAAGCTTTTGAAAGCAATGTCCATTGCCCTTTGAAAAGTGGCACCGGCATTAGAGAGCCCAAATGGTATTTTTGCATATGCCATGGTTCCCCACTTAGTTGTAAATGTTGTCTTGAAGCTGTCCTTTTTCACAAATATCTAGTTATAACCAGAAAAACCATCAAGTAATGAAAACCTTTCTGCCCCTACAACAGTCTGCAAGATTTGGTCCATGGATGGCAGAGGATAGTGGTCCTTCAAAGAGGAGTGATTTGGATCCCAAAAATCGACGCACAGCCTTATCTTGCCATTTTTCTTCCTCACTAGCACTAAGTTAGCTACCCAGGTTGAATACTTGATGGGGAAAATAATTTTGGCGTGAGTGAGCTTTGCAAGCTCTTTTCTCATCAGAAGCTCAATTTTGGGATTTACAGGCTGCTGTTTTTGGCGAATAGGTTTGGCGTTCGGATCAAGGTTTATGGCGTGTTGGGCAACACTTGGGTCAAAACCCTTTAGGTCCTCACAATTCTATGCAAAAACATCACTGTATTTTTGAGAAAGGCGGATAAAATTTTGCTGTTCAGCATCACCACATACCTTTCCCAGCAATACATCTTTGTCTTGGGCAATAGCAACCTTTTGATAGTCTTCTTTTTTGAACGTGATGTTCTTTTCACCCTTGAATTCATCATCATGGCTGAAGATAGCCTCTAGTGTGACCAAACCTTTGGGCAACTTGTTTGTTTTCAATTGAATGATTTGGTTACCATACCCTTCTTATAGCCTGGACTGTGCAGTTGATGAGAACTCAGATTCATTTTGGATGAAGCTCATGATTTGTTCATTGCTATCAAAAACTTGTCAATTTGCATCATTGTTAGGAACTGAGGGCATGACCACAATTTTGACATGCTGATATGGGCCTTGGAAGAGGTCTGTAGGAGGAGAAAATTGAGCACCAATCGTTGCCAATTGGTCAGCCTCAGAATTTAACTTTCTTGGGATTACTTGTAGGTTGAGAGCATCAAAACTCTCAAACAGGCCCCAAACTCTATGTCTATAAGCTCTTAGGAGCTGATTTTTTGTTGCATTCCTTTCTCTGACTTGGTTGACCACCAACTTAGTATCTCCAAAGATGTCCAGATGTTTGATTTTCTTCTTCTCAGCAAGTAACAAGCCATGGATCAATGCCTCATATTCTGCAACATTGTTTGTGCAAGAGAAATGCAATCTATGAGCAAAATGCAACTTTCTACCCATCGGAGAGATGAGTAATACTTCTGCACCATCTCCATTTTTGCTCTTCGCACCATCGAAGAACATTTTTCATGGGCCATCAGGATCATCATCTGGTTTAAGTATAGAGGGGAAAAAGGAATTCCCCTCATGAATCATGTAGGTGCCTAGTCCAGTTGCCTCAGTGGTGTCATAAGGATCAAAATCAAAGTGCTCTTTTACCCACTCAAGGAAAAGATTTGGGGTTGGAAGGGGTGAAGATACTGTCTCAAGAGACCCTGAATCATGCACTTCCTCACCCTGGATCATACAATGGGGGTTCACCAGGGTATGATGATAATTCTCTACATGATAATTTGAAATTGGTTCAGCCTTAATGGTGAACTGTGTGTCGTATCTTGTTCTTAGCAGCATGAGACCAGTCAGAAGAAAGGTAGCCACCTACCTTAGTTGTGAAGTCTCTTGACAAACAAATAGCAAAGAATGGAGGATCAATGACTGAAATATCTTGACTAATAGTCAAGTTTGGACAAGCGTGTAAGGTCAGGTCCAGTCCTTTGATCACTCCAACAGTGTTGACAGAAGTGCCATCCAATTGTAATACACCTGATGCATCGGCTATCTTCTTTGGCATAACTGAAACACTAGCCCCTGAATCAATCATGCAATTGTGCACTAGGAATTTCCCAATGATTAGGGACAAGTAGAAAGGGGATGGCTTCTTTGTTGGACCCCCTTGCTCTTCACTTGGTTGCACAAGATTAACTGGGCTCTTTTCTTTCTGCACTGTTGATTCAGCTGTTGGGAATTGCCTTAAGGCATCTTGCAACAAATCCCTTTGAGAGGGGATTGACATCGCCTCCCATATTGACACTTTTTTTTTTCATTTGTTCCACAATGTTCAAGGGAGGAGGTGTTATTTTATGCATTGAAGGGATCCATGTTCCCCTCTTTAACTACTTAGCAGCTTGTTCAGGCACTTTTGAACTTGATGGAACCTCTTTTGCAGTAGTAGGCCTGCTGGTCTGAGTTGAAATTGCAGCACTGTCCCCTTTTGCTTTTGATACAGGTTCCTTTTGCAATACAGTAGGTATAGGGTTATCCTCCAACTGTCTCTTTTTTTACCTTATGTTGTCTGCAACACTGCTAACGGGCATAATCGCATTGTTTGTAGGCTGGTTGACAACACAAATCCTCAGGAGTCCATAGCATCAAGTTGGAATTCGAAGCAGCCTCACTTTGTACCTCAGGGTTGTTGGCTGCTTCCACCAATGATGCTTGCTGAGTGTAAAAGTTTTGCACCATTAGGGCTCGCTCTTGGGCTCCAAAAGCACAAATGGACTGATTGTGAGGATGGTTGCAGGGGTAACACCAATCTACCTCTTGGGGTAGATTGTTTTGAGTAGGGACCAAGGCCCTTACTGGATTAATAGTCGGTATCCGTTGGATAGGTTTGACCATTTCCAAACGCTGAGCAGGGTTATTATTTTGGTACCTATTTGGCTAGTAACCCTGGTTCCAATTTTAGTTTCTATTGGAATTATAACCCTGATTCCAATTATGATTTGAAGGCTGCCCCTGGTTATAATTTTGATGGGGTTTGGGGGCAGTTTGAATAGCTATGCTATTAACTTTGTTGGTCAGATTGGCCATGAGGGTTTTAAGGTCATTCTCTTCTTGGGAAAGAGAAGATGTGGTGGCTTTAGGCTTTGGGATGGGAGCAATAGTAGGTTGCTGAACTTGTAAATGCAATTATGGGAAAATAGGTACAAGAGGTCTAGGAGCAATTTTCCCAGCTTGTATTAAACAATTTTCAGCCTTCAAGGCTAGCTCATAAGCATCTGGTAAGGTATCGACACCCATAGATTGCATCATAACAGCTATATTAGAATTTAAAGCTCTTAAAAACTATAAGAAGGCACCTTGTGGAGACAGTATGAGGAGTTCTGGGATTCTCTCCCACGTCCTTTGAAATCTGAAATTGAATTCCTCCATCTCACTAGGAGGGATCTCTGTTTATTGTTGTCAGTTGTTCCAATAGAGAAATATTGTCTACCCTCTCTCCAAATTGCTTGTAGAGTGCTTCTCCTAGCTCATCCCAATCATGTATTGATGCAGGGGTTAAACTCCTGAACCATTGCAGAGCTCTCCCCTTGAAGGATGAAACCATGAGCCTAACAACCACATCCTCATGCTAAATATGGTGAACTGAACATACGTTTGATATGTCTTTGATATGTTTAGCAGGTGTAGTAGAACCATCACCCGTAAAGGATGAAATACTCTTTAGGGCTGAGGTGGGTATATCATTATGTGCAGCCAAATCTAAAGGGCTGCCTCCATTGAAGGTCACAAAAGGCAAATTTTTTGCCACACTGGAAATATTCAAATTTATCCTAGGTATGTGCAAGCCCCTTTTTGTGTATTGAAACCTAATAGGAGGTGTAGACTGAGCTCTTGGGTGAGATGGAATAGCACTGTAATTCCTTCTTTCAGGAGACCTAGATAACCTAGTTTTTCTTCTTGAAGCAGCAACAAACAATTTAACAAACTGATAATTACCTCTTGAAGAAGCTCTCATCTGCACAGGCATATAACGTTGGACTGGTCTGAAATAGGAGTCTATAGAGTCGCTAGGTGCATGAAAATGTCTACCAAACTGCAGAGTACTGAGAATAACACCAAATTATCAGCCTAATTCTTAATTCAGATTAACACGGTCCCACCGGGCATGCCAGAAACTGTTGTCACTTGGATTTGCACCCTGTGTTGGAACGATTTAGTGCTACAACAATCCAGTGAAACATTGGGATGATTTCCAGGTGTGGGACCTTGCAAGGAAATCAAACCTCCAAAGAAAGGCTAGCTCCTTTTTTGAATATAAGATTCAGAGTGCGCTAAGACTAAACCTAATCTATTCACTGCTGGGGGAAAGGGGAAGAAGGAGAAATTGAAAATGAAAAGGTAATACACCAGGTGTAAATGTTTGGCCCTCAAATCAACCATGTATGCACAAAATAACAATAAACAACAGACAAACATACACAAATGATAAATGAACTGTAGAGGTAAAAGAAACTAATTGAGATCTAGAAGGAAAGAAAGATTCATAAATGGATACTGAAACAAAAGTATTACACAGAGCAAAAGAATTCATGAAAAAGTAAAATCTCTTGTTTATTCTCAAAGAGGCACGGTTACAGCTGATACAAGATGTGGTTTTTTAGACCAAAAGCCAACATAATACATTCGATTTCATGCATTTTATAGCATTTTACAATAAGGCGCCCTTGCCTACTGTAATAAATTAACCCTATGGGCTTGTCAAAAGATATTTTACAAAAGGAATGTTTGAAAATGTTATGTCGTAAAATGTCCTGGATTTTTACCTCCTAAGTTTATCTCCCGGGTCCCTTAGATGTAATTATGCATATTCATTTTAACTCCCGATGCAAAATCCCTGAAAACCCATGTCAAATGGGGCTTAGGGGATAGTGTTGAACTTGATCCTGCCTTGAAAATGGGGCCCAGGGCTTGGGCGCTCGTGCCCTAGTCCTACCCTATTTGGTCGGAACCTAAATTTTAAATATCGGTTATGTGACCGTTAAAAGGTTCTATTGCCGACATCTTAAGTTTGAATTACAAATTTGTAGCGAGAATGCATATATAAGCATGTTTAGGGTTTCATTTGTAAACTAGAAGATGATTATGAACTTTTGGTGAACTTATGATTGTAGAGCATTCAAAGCATTCATTGTGGCATAGCAAACTTGTCTTGTTATTGTGTTTATTATGCAGATTTGGCTTCATCTTCTATGTGTTGAAGATTAGTCATCTACATGCGAGTTACACTTCCGAGCTGATATCTATTTGTGTTGAATCAATCATTTATCAATTTGTTTTTGTCTCTATCTCGTAGGGATACACACTCTTTATCAAACTACAGTGTTGGAAGGCTTGAATGCCATTCCAAGGCTTGACTGAGGCAAGCTCGTAAACACCACAACCCCCAACCCCATTCCTTGTGATTCCAGGTGATAGGTATCGTATCTTGCAAAGTGGAGTTGCAGAAGGCTGTGATAGAGTGTATAGGTTCCAGATCTAAGAAGAAAAGCACTGCAAGGGCTTGGGCGCCTGCCTTGAAGCCCTTCGAATCTACAGGCTTGAAAACCTCCGGGACAGTGGTGAAAAGTAGCAGACAACTTCCGAAGATCCCTGAAGAAGTTCATACCTTGGGCTTGGGCTGCTCTTTAGCCCCCGACTTTTCCGCATATCAAATCTCAAAATCTGGTATGTATCTACTCTGAATATAATATCTCTGTGTGCGAGCATTTGTTGGAATTCATCTGTTTGTTTATGATTTTGCATAATTAGGGTTTTGAGCATAATTGGGCATTAAATTAATACATTAATCAGTAAATTCCAAATTTCCCTATCATTACAAGTGACAACCAACCTGTAGGTGAATCCTCTTGCAAAAGTTGTGATTCAACTCAGTTAAATGTCCTTGAATGTGTGTAGTGAAAGGAGGATCTAGGCATATCATTCATTAAACCCTATTCCCACTTTTCCTACATAACAGAAAATATCTATTTGTCTTTGACATAAATGCAGAAAATATATTCTCAAAAGTAGCTAAACAAATATCTGCATTGAAACCTTGCATCTAAATCTCCACTTGCAACAATAAATGCCCAACAACAAGTTCCAGCTAGAGTTGGATGTGTGACCTTCAACCTGGCCTGCATTCTGCCTTATTAGCAAGATTTCATCATGATTAACCATGGCAGATCCTGGATTCCGCCTCTTTTCCCTTTGTTCCTGAAGATCGCGGAAGCCGTTGGAGATCGGCCTCGGGCCTTTAGTGTTTCACCTTCCAAGAGAGAAGGAGAAAGGAGAAAACCTCGCCCCCCAAGCTCCATTATACAAAGGAAGATTAGAATATCGGCAGACTTCGGGCATCGGGCCTTCCATCTTCTACGTTCCATGAGAAGGAAGAAGGAAGGTTTGATCCCTGAAGTCCAAAACACTTAGAATTATTCCACAAGTCTTTGGCGGAAGTCGGCCTTCGGGCCTTCCGCCTTTCTCCTTCCTCAGTAAAAGTTGATCTGAATGACGTCACGGCCACCTGGCAGCTTTCTGCGGTTCCGCAAGTCTGCAGGGGCTCACCCAAAAGGCTTTGCGGAATGGCGGAATGCCTTAGAAAATTTAACACTTGTCAGGGGTTGGGCTTTGGGCCTTCCACTTTACGCCTTCCAAAAGGAAAGGAAGAGGGAAGGAGGAAAGTCCAAAACTCCGAAACACTTAGCCGAATTTTGAAAAGAAAGAATCGGAGCTCGGAGCCATTTAGGATGATAGGACGAAGGGGAGAACTGCGAACTTCGAAACTCTGAAAAGGTTAAAAACACAAGGAAAATTCAAGATTTTTTTGGACTTAGTTGATTTGGGATGTTTTTCCTTGTACTTCTAAAGGGGAAAACACTTAGAGATTTTATGGATTTGGGCTATTTGGCTAGGGAGCAAAATAGGACAACAATAACCACCACATATCGAACTTGACGTTCTTCGTCCATGCCTTCAACATATGCAACCTTGAACTCAGTCGACGTGTCATCCTATGGAAAAGGTTGGAGTTGTTCAAACTTCATATAGAATTTTCATCACTGGTTCTTGATTTATAGGATCCACAACTGTCAACAACAGTGCATCTAGTGATTGGGAAACCTCATCATTCTCTTCAATTATGTCTTCGTCCATCTAATCCTCAGAATCAAAATTTGATAGATCATCAAGATTTGAGTCATTAAGCACTTGATCATCGTCAAAGCATACTCACTGAAAAATGTCTTCTCCTAGTATCTCGCCTTGCCATCCATCATCTTGAGTCTCATCAACTTCCAAAGAGCAATCACCTTCAATAAATGTATCCTTAAGAACATGAATGCGAATATCTAGCAGCATCTCATTTTCAGCAACCATGCCGCTTTCTTTCTCTGACCTGTGGATAGGATCAGGGACAAACTCTTCTAAGCTTTGTGTTTCTTCTTCTCGTGCTTGATTGCTCTCACATACGGCATATCTCACCACACACTTGTCGAGAATTTTTTATTTCTCCATTTGATTCTCTTTAGTGACCAAGACAGAATATTCCATGAGCTTTTCTTCTTCATGAGCTTCTTTATATGTTGCATCTTGTGTTGATTTTGTCATCATTGAAACATCTATAATGTCTTTTTCTTGCACAGGTTCATGGATAACTTAAGAAGGTCTAACACTATTTTTTTAACCAATGTGCATTGGATCTACTGAAGATGATGATGAAGATAAGTCCAACTACAAGAGAAAATTCATTGTATCTTCAACTGAGGATTTACTATCTAATCGATGTAGAAAACTGTCAAGATCAGGTAGAGTGTAACATCTCTCCTCAGAATACTTGAGTAAACTCAATAATTTACCATAAAGTAATTAAACATGGGAAACATGAGAGAGATTTTTTTTTTAATAACATGCATAAACATAAGAAATAGAGTACAACTTTCTAGGTAAATTCAATCTTGAAATCATAACATAATCGAAGCTAAAAACACAGAGAAATCCTTTTACTTTTCATTTACATTACACAAAATGCACTTGGCATAAAGAATAGTTTTTACCTCATACATTTGATTGTCATAGGCCATATCCTAGAGTACACTGCATCTGGAATATTGATAACTGTCTTTACAAGCCTTGATGAGACTTATGCGGGAGAGAGAGAGAGCATCTTCCAAGTGCTTTACCTCCAACCACAGACTGACGGTCCCCCGCACACGTTCCTTTCCGGAAGTGGCCCTACCCTTCACGAAAAGTATAGCTACAAGGATCCAACAAGCTTTTCCATCTGAGTTCTAGTGATGTGTCCTAGAAAACTCAATCGACCATACAACTCTAGACTCCTTCTAGCTAAGTATGATCATTCTGATTGGTCATGCCATCTAGACACACAATACTGAATCGTCTTAGAAACTATCTCATCATATAGTTTGAATTCTAACATTTGGTAACTTTAGACACAAACTCGTCTGTACTGCAAAATTCTTTCTAGTCAATCTGACTTTAAATAATCCCTCAATCTAGGGTACACATGCAAATATAAATACGTAATCCTAACCTTTTAGAGATTCCCTCTTTGCATTCTTGCAGTTTTCGGGGATATATGACCTTTTGTCACTCCTCTCTGACTCAAATGTCAATCATCTTTAGTGCATAAAATCAAATTTGACTCTATTATAAAATCACTTAAGGTATTACGTAGACTTCCTATCTTATTCTATGGTTTCCTCGACCTATCCCTGTCGACCAACAATGAAAACAATATCATATCCAACATAGAGTTATAAGTTTTCTAAACTCTTCAGGTTATGATTCTAGGGTTTAACTTCTGTAATTCCAATACGTGGAACCAACAATTAGCCTTATTTTCCAAGGATAATAACATAATCAAAACAAATGAAAAAAAACCTCTAGTCTTAATCATGTAGAGTTGAGATTCGAATCTCCCAACATACCCAACTTAGAACATATCATATAAAGAATACCCCACACTGGGTTAATTTTGTCTTCTATGCAACTAGTATTAAAATAGGACCTATTGAACCAAAAACTATGAGAACCATGTCTTCTCATCTCCTTGCATACATATACTCTAGAGTTGTTAAATAGTTTCAAACTTGAATCATAGGATAAACTATCATGTCTCCTAGTATTCTCTTCCTTGAGATGGTTTATCTTAAATAATAATTTAATACTACAAGAGTACAGTACTCTTTAGTCTTTCCTAGACTACTTAGGCATTACTAGAATCCTCTTGCTGATAACACTTAGTATATGAGTACACTATGACTAATAAACATTCTCGACTAAATCAGTCTTTCCCTCAGATAAGTTTGAGTTACAATAAACTTATTGACCTTCTTGGTCTTTTCAAATTACTTGTCTTTTACTTACAAAAGGTAAGATCTAATCTTTAACTTTTTGTGTTTATCATGATAATACTACCATTATAAGTAATCTAGATCAACTTTAATCCTTTAAATCTCAAAGGGTTTTGAGTCATAATTAATGAAATAATATCCTTGACCTCATTGTCTCCTTTCTTTACCAACTTTTGATATGGAAAAGATATAGGCTTATGCTCATCACCTTAGCATGTAATAAGTGTACTTGTGACAATTAGATATTTCATATAACTTGCTATATATAATCTTTAAGTGTTCCTATAATCCAAACATTTATATCTAAGTCTTTGATTATAACCACCGAGGAAAAGAAAGGAATAGTTTCATTCAAGGTGTTCGAGAGCTTCTAAGTCCTTCAGAGTTCGTTTAACCTATGAAATAGGATCATTTGAGTTACAGTTAAGGGTGTAACTGACTTAGATCAGGTTAACAAAAGTTGAACTTATATAGACTCTTGAACCTGTCGACACCATGCTAGCATAATAGCGCTTTTGAATTTAACATATCAATGCTCTCATGTAAAAGTCTATCGGCTCCACTATCACAAAGAGAAAACAATACCTATCGGCCTCCTACTTAACCATAATGGTAACAAGCCCTTCGGCCTTATCTATGCATAGAGATAATAAAAACCTTTATATAATGATAATGATGCTTATACACAGTGATGTCCATTCTTCTTATTAACTGTGTTGCAAAGAACAGTTCAAAGATTCCAAAAATGTATTTCTATAAATAATAAGGAAAGATAAAAGTTACTTATCTTATAATATCTGGCGAACTCACGCCTAACTTGAAGATGTGATTTCCATTTGAGTCTCTCATAAAAATCTCCTCCTCTTGATCATAACTTACGCAGTATGGTATTATTGAAGAATTCCTCTTCCCGTCATGCTCACCCAAGCTTCCTATGACATGATCTTACCCAAAAACTTTTGAACATACCAGATATTATCCACTACTTGAGCTCCTTTCCTCAAGAGTGTGTCGTGTTCTCTTCCTCATAAGAAGTTTAGGGAATCTATATCTAATGAAGCAACTGACAAGTTTAAAGACTCTTCTCTATTCTGCTGAGGTTTTTGGCCGATTTCCTGCCTATACTCGCATTTTGCTCCCCAAGATAACTGTGTTCTCTGTAGTGATATCTCTGCTATCCTCCTCCGTGATAACAAGAAGTTGTTCTCTGCGTAATAACAAAGCTATTGTTTTTCCAGAAATAATGCTCTGCTCCTCCAACAATGGCTTCCCCTCTCCGCCCTCCTTTACCAGATGACTTCTAACTGCTCTTCTCCCCCACCGTCCGAAAATTATCCTTCTCTAACATTTATCACGCTTAAAGAAAGGTAACTAATTCTTGAACCCGCAACCGTTCTCATGTTTATCCTCTATTCGATAGCTATGAGTTTCCATTTTTTTTTGGAAAGAGCACTTTAGCCAAATATAGACGACTTTGCTGTGGCCACGAGTATGATGATCGTGCCATCGTGGCAAGAAACATCGAGTGAAGATAACCTTTCTAAAAATGTTCTCATTATTAAGACATAAGTAGTTTACACATCTTAGTTTCACAATCTTACACATATAATACGGTGGGAATTATTTGGCATACATCGAAATGTATTTGGAGTTGAAATCGTTGCATGGTATTATCACCAAGTCGATTTCGATGGTTTAGCATTATTGTTTTAAATCTTACATATACTACTTTATATAAATAAATCAACCTTCAACCCTTAGTTAACATTACTTTAAATACCCAACCTGTGCCAAAATAAAGACCATGGCAAACATATGAACCTTCGATTTATTGACATAGTGGCTAATAGAACTTAACCATTGCAAAGGACAAATTGACCCTACAAACAAATATGCAAGGTTGCGAAGGGATAGAAGCTATTACAAGTCGAAGATCTTACGTTTAACGCAATGGGGTCGAGTTTTATCTCCCCTTCATGATAACACATTGTTTTGCGTCAAACTGACTTGCTAAGGACGTGCAAGTGAAGATGGGCGATAGTAACTTAACCATCCACGTTTGATGACGTGAACGCAACTGATTATGACATAATCGTCGAAAAGTTGCGCTAGTCGTAAACGACGACGTCCTAATCAACGACGTCATTTTTGTAAGCAACACAACTGAAGGACAACATATTCAAAAGATAGCGCCCAAAGGACGTCGACAATCCTATCGAGACAATCTAGTTCAACATCGACAACTCGTCGTGTCGAAACTTGACCAAAATGTGAAAACACAATCATGACTTACCTCAGTCCACTAGTGTTCACAAGACGTTATCACACTATACTCAGATGGCAATTTAATTGTTCAATCCATGTGTCTATACTCCTCTCCCTGGAAGATACTCTCTCTCCTTTTTGGAGTGAACCAACCTGTGTTCCTGTATTTAACTTGCAACCATGAAACGAAATTAGCGTATCGTTAGTCCATTCATAACCTCATGAATAACAAATTCAAAAGTACATTTTGGAATAATTACATCACATGCATTTATTCACATGACTAGAATCTAGGAAACTAATGATTTATCTTGACATTATTCCTAAATGCCAAATCATTTAACCATAGTTCATTCACTTGTATTTATGTAAAAGTAAAAAGTAATTTCAAGTCAAAATTAGGGATGTAACATAGAGAGTCTTCTATCTTAAGATTTGAAAAGTCTTTAGAAAGAGAAATATCCCTGTCATTTCCTTTGATTGTATCTAACACAGGTTCTTCAAACCACCCTTCGAATCATGAAAGGAACAAATTGTATTAACCATTGCTCTCTTCAGAACATTTGATTTCTTCTTCACAATTTTGCTCTTGAGAAGATTGTCACTTCTCCCTCAGAGAAAATATGCAATACTTGCATTCCTTTAGGTTCCTCTTCTAGCAATTGTCCTTCCCGAGCCTTAAAGAATTGATGCAAAGTAGGCAAGATTTCAACTTGAGATGAATATGCTTGCTCCATTGATAGATCCTGGTTATGCAGACAGATGAAGTCGCTTGAAACATGATTATGAAAATCATTCCTTATATCATATTTACATTGGGTAAATCCCGTTACAGAGCCGCCATCGGACTCGTCTAAAAGACATTCAGGACCATCTGATAATCCTTGATTTTCACTTGAAGCCATTAAAACTTGCATGAGTCTTCTCACTTCAGGACAGTTTTCTCCATCATGTCCATTCCTTGCATGGAATAAGCAATATGTGTATGCAGAAAAACATGGTTCCGCCACTTGACGCATAGGTGAAACAGGCTAATCATTGACATAGTTGATAAAATAATTGTGTCCACTTGGAGGAGATGGAATTTTTTGAAGAGGTGTGATGTTTAAAAGCACCAACGGTTTGATTGAATCTCTCTGAATCTTTCTCGAGGTGATCATATTATCTTTTAACTCCATTGCAAACTCTTGAGCCTCTTGCAATTCTGTAAAATTTCTTTGGTTGAGATAGAAAGAGACTTCTGAAAATTGTGCATTTGTGAAACAACTGAGAAGGATTTTTGACAAAGGATTTAGGGTGTTCGCAACTTTGCCAACCAGACGGTTGAACCTGGCCACGAACTCTCGCTTCGGCTCACTTCTGTCTTTCTTGATGTTCGAGAGTTGAGCAAACAAAACATGACTATCTTCTGTAGGCTTGAAACGAGCGAGAAATTTCTCGCTCATGGATTCCCAACTTGTGATCAAACCAGCAGCAAGGTGATTAAACCATTCAGCTGCTATGCGTCACAAGCTTTCCACAAATAAGTGAACTGCAACATCTTCATGTGCAATGCTAAGAATCCCACAAGTGGTGGTGAAGGCCGAAATATGGTCATTAGGATGTTGTTTGCCATCACCATGAAACTTCAGAAAATTTTTCCTTGAGCCTTCAGGAAGTACATGGTTTTCTGCCAAGGCCAATGCACAAATTTGATTTCCCCATGGCTGAGGTGGGTGATTGTTATTGACGTGATTACCCTCTTGATCAGCAGTAGAAAGTCTTCTTCAAAAACCCAAAATATGTGAACTCTGGACCTTTTCTAAATTTGCAATGGATAAGACGGAGGTCTTATGTCGTTCCCCAGCAGAGTCGCCAAAAAATGTTAGCGTTTTATTACGATCTTTCAGTATGAAAGCAAAATGGATAGATTTGTGGTAGAACCGCTTCAAATTTGAAGAGGAAGCTCCCTGTAAAGTAAAATTGATCTAAAACTATACAATCTTTTTGGGTTTGCTGAAAGATAAACGCAGAAATGCACTTTCAACCTTGATGCAAGAATTTTGTGTTTTTTGACTAGAATGAAAGACCTATTGCTAAACGCTTACACTATTCAGCTAAATACAGAGGCTGAATAAAGCAAGTACACAATTGGATTGATTGAACAAATTAACACCACACAATTACGAATGTCAAGACGATACAAAGCAACGACTTCACCCTTAGCATAGAAGACAACACACTTCAATGGATACTTAGAAGCAAAACAGGCGTACTGGAATCCATTAAATGAACAAACAAAAAACACAATCAGGTGAATATACGAGAGTAACAATCTAAGCAAATTGAGGCATGAGAATTGTGCTTGCTTTTTATTTATTGATTGAATACAACAATGAATTCTGAACACTTGAACATTGAATGTTGAAAAAGCTAACTCCTAAAAAGCTTTGAATTCTAAAATCTCTCTTGGCATGTTTATCCTATTACTGGCGTATTGATCTAGTCCCAGGCGTGTCTCCCTAATCAAGCACGCTCCTCTTCCCCTAGGCGTGCCCCCTTGACACTTGGTGGACCTTTGCTTCCTTCTGTGCGCCTTTTACTTCACCCTTGGCGTTTCCTTGAATTCCAAGCGCTCAACTTTTTCAAGCGTACTTGTACATTCTTGAGCTTGTTTTCTTCGCTTGGGCGTGCTTGAGTCTTCAAACATGCGCCCGATCCTTTTCTTTGCTTTTCTCAGGGGTGTCTAATTGATGTAAAATGTTCTCCATTCTTTGAACATGCGGGATTAGCAAATTGAACTAAAACATGTGAGGATAGGTAAATTCATGAGGCATCAAGGATATTGGTTCGAAAAGATGAGAAAGATACAAAATTTTAGATGGGTACAACAATTTTTAAGGAAAAATTGTAGGTTATTTATAGGTGTAAATCACGACTCATTTCTTTAGAAAATCATGCCAAAAATGAAAATAGAAAATCATAGCCAGAAAGCTTCTACATAGGATTTTTTTCTTAAAATCATGTCTTTTTTAAAGCAAAATCACGACTAGTTTTTAGTGGCCCGTGGCAGGTTTTTGAAGAAAAAATTGTGATATTTTTGTTGTTGTTCGTGGGCAGAATGAAAAAAATCACAGTGCCCAATAGAGGTGAAAATCACGCATGGCCAAAATGAAAAAGGAGGTGAAAATCGCACCTAGTTTGGTCTAGAATTGCGACTAGGGTTTTTTTTCATAAAATCCATGGCCATTGTAGATGCAAAAATCCTAGTTTTCAAGTTGTATTTTTTTTTTCTGTTCGACGGATAGGGTTTTGGTATATTATTGTAGATTTAGGAGCTTTTTGAGAAAATACTTTTTAAAAGAAAAATGACATTAGCTAGCCTCAGGTTCGAGGATAGATTGGAAGGCGCTTTAAGTTTCTTGCTTTGGAAAGTTAGGGTGACTTTGTTGCTGGAAGAAAATGATCTGTAGGATATTGTCAAGGAGTCTCCACCTACAAATCTGTAGGAATTGGCAACTCATAAAAAGAAAGAGGTAAAGGCCAAGCAAATGATCATGGATGCAATAAAGGATCATTTACTTTCACCTTTATTTGAAAAGAAAACATCCAAGGAGATGTTTGATGCTGCGGTTAGTTTTAATTAGAGTGAACATAAATAGGAAAATGATTTTACAGAATAAACTCAGATCCATAGAGATGTCTAAATCGGATATAGCTACTAGTTACCTGATGAAGGTCACATAGCTTCGTGCCCAACTTGTAGTAGTTGGCGAGACGGTTGAAGATGTAGAGCTAGTGAACTTGGCATTGAATTGTAATGTCCCCATTTTCGAGTTCTCTTGTAGCACAATTAAAGCTGACTTTCTGGGTTGGTGACAACATAATCAGAGGAGTATTTCGATGTCACCAGAGTGTTTGGGTAATTCAGTGGAGTTGTATGACACTTTTCGGAGAGATTTCGAACTTGTGTATACTTACTATTTATAGTAAGTGTTTGCATGGCGATAATCTTTCTGGGTTTTTCTGGGTTTATTCTCTTTGGTCCTCGGAGAACACTGCTATTTATAGTAAGTGTCAGTCTGGCGCTGTTTTGGTGACTTGGCAATTAGCCGTTGGCCATCCCAGATGTTGCATTGAGCTTAGTGATATCAGATGGTTTGCAGTGATGTCTTTCCAGGCAATTTCGAACTTGGGCCCGAACTTGCTATTTTTAGTAAATTCAGGTTTGGTGTCATTTCAGGATTTTCAGACTTGGAGTGGATGCGTCTCGTCAATACCTTTCCGGTGAGCTATAGATCACTGAATTCTGAGTTCATTTGGGCCTTCGTTTTAAAGTTCATAAATTAATATTATTATTTAATATTGGACTTTGGATTTTAATGGTTAAGGGATGAAAAATAAAATATTTAAAAGTCAGCTAAGTCATTTTATGGAGCACTCACCTTGGGAAATATCAAAAGTGAAATTAAAAGAAATATTTCCCTCCAAAGTGCATCAACCCCTCTTGGAGAATTATAAAAGAGGAAAAGTGCCTCATTTGTGAATATGCTTGGATTATGAAATTACTCTCTTGTTTTGGATATTCCCATGCATTGGCTTTGGAGCTTGGCTCTAGGGTTTGATATTGGCTTTGTTGAGATGAAAACCTCTTCATAGTCCTCTTCTTCGTGTGTGAGACCACATCAGGAAGAGATTCTTGGAGGCTTCATTCCGAGGCTTCAGTTGTGCTTTTGCCGAAAACATTTTAATGAAGATTTGAGCATGATTCGATCATATTCGTAGGAGTTTTATTGTTGCAGCTGTTAGCAGATTTTTGAGGGCAGATTTATGTATTTTTCCTTGAATTTAATGCTGTTATAGCCTTCATAAGGCAAGCCGTACTCTTGCTATGTTGGGCATACACCATCTAGAGGCCATACACTCTCTAGCAACAGATATTCGGAGATTATGTGGAGTTTATGCATTGATTTGTGGTCGCCATCAGGGTGCAGAGATTTGCTGTTTAAAACAGAGATAGTAATGGCTATTATTTAATAGTTTGGAGCCGATTTGTACTTCAGCCTGGCCGTACAGCACAAGGGGAGTTGTGGGTATTGAAGGAGTGGATTCTTCTTGATTTCAGCTTCTCTAACTTGCATTGTGGATGCCTAGGGTTTAATATTGAGTTCTCTTTGTTTGTAAAACAATATCTCTTCTTTCCTAGGAGTTTGGAGCATATTTATGTGGCTCATATTGCTGGTCCTCCGTCAGCACAAACACAAAGTTGAAGATTTCCATCTGGGTATGACATTGTAATTCATATTATGACATAATAGAAACTGGGTCTTCAATATTTTGTTGTTATTTGCTTTAGTTTTTTTGGGTTTTCAATATATGCTCTATATTTCATATTGTCAATGCAAAATCAAAACATGCAAAAACATGCAATGAAACTCTAAACCCAAACAATCAAAAAAGCAAAAAAAAAAACTTGGCACAGAAAGAACATATGCGTGGGTGTATGTTACAGTGGTATCAGAGCAGTGTATCCTGCCATCTTGTGCAGTTAAGTTATCAGATTCAGAGTCATCGACAAATTCAGTGAAGAAGAATTACAAAAGAAACTTTACAATGCTAGTAAGAAACTTGAACACCTACCTCAGTCAAAAGGGGTTCTACGCAACATTTTGGAGGAAGTAGAATTGTGTCTTTACAAGGTTGAACAGTCACCTTCTGAGTTGATGCATCTTGCTATGATTTCTACAGTGCATTCTTTGGTTAAGCCAATGTTTATGAGACATCATAGTATAAGGGTAAAGCTTTTAGTCACCAGCTGTCTTAGTGAGATCACAAGGATTACCGCTCCTAAGGCTCCTTACGAAGATGACATATTGAGGGAGGTTCTACAACTATTTGTTGAGAGCTTTAATGGGTTTCTTTATGACAAATGCCCTACCTTTGGTAGGAAGGTTAAGATGCTAGAAGTAATGGCAAGATCCAGATCTTGTTATCTTTTTAATGATTTAGAATGCGATGATCTTATTTTTCAATTGTTTCAGAATTTTATAGCATCGATTTGTGAGGATCGTGGACAAGCTGCTTTTTCCTACATGGGAACCATTATGGTCCTAATCATTGATGGATATGTTACTATTCCCCAGCCGCTTATATCCATGTTGATGACTATTTTGAGGCAAGAACAGGATGTCTCTACAGCTGCTTATGAGTTGGTTGACAGAGTGTTCAAACAATGTGAGGAGAGGTTGAAACTTTTCTTGGATATTGGGGAAACTAATGCAGCTACTAAGGGTGAAGATGTGTGCAACAAAAGTGACAAAACTGCAGCCTTAGATACACATTTAGAGCTTCCCACTGAAGCTGAAAACACTAATGCAAATGCTGGGATAGTTGAGAGCATTAATATGCCTTCAGATGATGGGCATATTGAAAACAGATATGATGAAGCCTTCAAAATAGCTAACAATGATGACTCTACATATATTTTCAGTGATGATGATATAGGTGGTGTTCTTGATTTTGAAAACAAATCTGATTTCACATTGCATGTAACTGATCCTGAGTAGAGACCTAGCGGCGTTGCTGATTTAGATTCATAGTTCACTATTGAGGATGATAAGGAAGAGCCACGGGTGATTTGGAACAGCCTTGGAGTCATTGATAACATGTATGAAGGTTCTGATTTTAATATTCATCATAGCAGCAGTTTATTTTCTTCGCGTGAATATGATTGCAAGAATAAATTTGTGGTGATTATTGATCACCCATTATTTGAGATGGGTGTTGATATGACTCATGACAATCCACTCCTTGAGTTGGATGATGAAGTTGTTTCCAGTAGTAGTATTACACTTGGGAAAAATAACAAGGTATGGGATCCAGGAGAAGACTCAGAACTTGAGTTGAAGTGTGGTATTCAGCCTGATTTTGATTCAGGTTCACTGTATGAGGAGTTTGGTTGCCCTCATGGAAGACCATCAGATAGGAAATGTGCAAATGAGACCTTAGAAAATATGAACAAATCAGAAAATTTACTTGTTGGTGATGGGTCCCAGGATAGCTCTTTGGATAAACATGCATATACTCTCGAGGAAGCAATGTGCAATGGTTATGTCCAATCAGCAGCTTCTATTATGTCATTGGAGCCATCCTGTGAGGGACATAACAACAGTACCTTTGTTGAGG
Source organism: Cunninghamia lanceolata (assembly GCA_027924645.1). Classification (NCBI taxonomy): domain Eukaryota; kingdom Viridiplantae; phylum Streptophyta; class Pinopsida; order Cupressales; family Cupressaceae; genus Cunninghamia; species Cunninghamia lanceolata. The sequence goes on along the minus strand of BSBN01000252.1, from coordinate 6,417,215 downwards.
AAGTGTGCAGAGCTGATGGCACACATGTTGATGCTTATCAAACAATGAGTGATGATGATTCAGCCTCTTACCAAAGTGCAGATTACAAATCAGAAAATTTGTGTGGAGACCATTTGTTACAGGGGTCTCATCATTTGGCAGGGCAATTGAAGGTGAACGAAGGCATGATTGCTTCAACCTTAGAACACTTTGATGTTGTTCAGCAGTTGGTGACACACTATTGTTGGACTCCAGGTATATATGAGCACCTTGATAGTGGACTTTCCCTTGCAGAGTTTCAGGGACTTAGAGATGCAATTGGGATAATGAAGAATAATTACCTACAACTCTTATCAGATAGAAATCATCTTCTCATGCTCGATGGTACCTATTATGATGCTCTAAGGGGAAAGTAAGAGGAGGTTGATGAGCTCACCTATGAGCTTGAGGTCACCACGGACTCTTTGAAGAACGCCCAAATAACCCTTCAAGAGTCACAGTTACGGATAGATGAGCTTACTGTGGAGTTGAACTTGGCGCAGTCCTCATCACCTACAGATACAATTTAGATATCTATGGCAGCGTTTGGTGATGAGCATACATCCACAGATTGTGGTAATGAGTATGTGGAGGATGTGGCAACATCCATTTCATTTATTGGTGCAGGTGACACATATGGGATGAGTGCATTGGATGAGTTTAACAAAGAACAATATGTTACACCAGTTGTTCCTAAGGGTAGTCCCATTTCAGATGATGTAGAGCAGATTATTGATAGCTCTTGTGGTGAAGCAATGGATTCTCCAGAGAGTTGTGTGACAGATCACTACGCTGCTTCGTCTTCTTCACAAGAGGTATGCAGGGTATTATCTAGTTGGGAGATTGGTTCTCATATTGATTTGTTTCCCTCTCTTGGAAGCAAATCAGAGATTACATCCCATGTAGCTGATTTTGATCAACAGCTTATTGAGCCATAGAGATGGAAAGATCAGTTGAAGGTTACAGGAGAGAAGGTTGATTCAACCTTATCTCGTTTTGATTGCACTCATAAATATGTTGAGAACCTTCTTTGGATAGCAGAGTTTGAGGGGAGATGGTATGGGGTCTCGGTTGGTACTCACATTCATGATTTGCAGTTCATCAGGATTACTTTGGAGGAGATAAAATCAGAATATCTCCAATTGTTTCATGATAGGGAGTATGCTATTGGATACGCAGAGAGGGTTGCCGGGGTATCTACCCAATTAGCTATTCAAAATCAGAGACATGAGCCATCTTCTGATTTGAGTGATGAGGAGTGTGTTCCCCATGACTATGACGGTCAACCATTGACACAGGCAGGTGCTTTTTATCTTGACTGTATAGTGAAAAATGCTCATCATTTCTCCTTTAGTCCACACACGGATGACCTGATGATGCGTAAGTGTGGATTGGCTCAGGATTTATACCATCCATTGTGGGATGAAGGGTTGCCATCTACAAAAGATGAAACTAGAGATTGCAGGTGTCTGACTTAGATATATTAAGAGGATTACTTGCCGAGTTAGAGATCAGATTACCATCATGCTAATGTGTACTAGACAAAGTTTACAACTCCTTTGTCTCAAAAATTTCCATTGGAGACATGGCTTCAAAGAGGTTGCAGTGTCAGTAGGTATGATGACATGTTTAGTCTTTACAGCGGTGATGGAGGAGAGTTTTATCATCCCCTCGATTTGGGAGGAGCAGTTACATATCTTCCAACACTTTGAGGGATAGACAACACATCCATAAGAGATTTGCAGAGGATGAAAGGGGATGTTGTGGTGCAAACATGTCTGGATATTCTTATCTTCTCTTGACCGATGAATGTGAGTTTCGATTGTATTGGGATCCAGGAGGTAACAAGGTTGGCACCGTGGTTCGGATGAGTCCCATTGGGTTGCTTCACCACTCTCAGCATGGTGAAGTTTATATCAAATTAGTGCAGTGCAAGTTAGAGGATGTTATGCATGGCCGACTTCCATTTTGGGCTTGGGACCCTGGGATCATTTTTGGTTTCAGTTGGGTTCAGTCTGTTGATTGGGGGCTTTATTGGCATTGCTTGAGGACAAGCAATCTTTGGGAAGGGCAGATTGTAATGTCCCCATTTTCGAGTTCTCTTGCAACACAGTCAGAGCTGACTTTCTGGGTTGGTGACAACATAATCAAAGGAGTATTTCAATGTCACTAGGGTGTTTGGTATTCTAGTGGAGCTGTATGACACTTTCCGGAGAGATTTCAGACTTGTTTGTACTTACTATTTATAGTAAGTTCTTGCATGGCGATAATCTTTCTGGGTTTTTTTGGGTTTGTTCTCTTTGGTCCTCGGAGAACACTGCTATTTATAGTAAGTGTCAGTCTGGTGCTGTTTTGGTGACTTGGCAGTCAACCGTTGGCCATCCCAGATGTTGCATTGAGCTCAGTGATATCAGATGGTTTGCAGTGATGTCTTTCCAGGTGATTTCAGACTTGGGCTCGGACTTGCCATTTTTAGTAAATTTGGTTTTGGCGTCATTTCGGGATTTTCAGACTTGGAGTGGATGTGTCTCATCGAGACCTTTCCGACGAGCTATAGATCACTAAATTCCGAGTTCATTTGGGCCTCCGTTTTAAAGTCCGTAAATTAATATTATTATTTAATATTGGACTTTGGGTTTTAATGGTTAAGTGATGAAAATAAAATATTTAAAAGTCACTAAAGTCATTTTATGGAGCACTCACCTTGGGAAATATTAAAAGTGAAATTAAAAGAAATATTTCCCTCCAAAGTGCATCGACCCCTTTTGGAGAATTATAAAAGAGGAAAAGTGCCTCATTTGTGAATATGCTTGAATTATGAAATTACTCTCTTGTTTTGGATATTCTCGTGCATTGGCTTTGGAGCTTGGCTCTAGGGTTTGATATTGGCTGTGTTGAGACGAAAACCTCTTCATAGTCCTCTTCTTCATGTGTGAGAGACCACATCAGGAAGAGATTCTTGGAGGCTTCAGTTGTGCTTTCGCCGGAGACATTTTAATGAAGATTTGAGCATGGTTCGATCATATTCGTAGGAGTTTTATTGTTGCAGCTGTTAGCAGATTTTGAGGGCAGATTTATGTATTTTTCCTTGAATTTAATGTTGTTACAACCTTCATAAGGCAGGCCGTACTCTTGCTATGCTAATCGTACACCATCTAGAGGTCATACACTCTCTAGCAGTAGATATTGGGAGATTATGTGGAGTTTATGCATTGATTTGTGGTTGCCATCAGGGTGCAAAGATTTGTTGTTCAAAACAGAGATATTAGTGGCTGTTATTTAATAGTTTGGAGCCAATTTGTACTTCAGCCTGGTTGTACAGCACAAGGGGAGTTGTGCATATTGAAGGAGTGGATTCTTCTTGATTTGCAGTTGCTCTAACTTGCATTGTGGACACCTAGGGTTTAATATTGAGTTCTATTTGTTTGTAAAACAATATCTCTTCTTTCCTAGGAGTTCGAAGCATATTTTTGTGGCTCATATTGCTGGTCCTTTGTCAGCACAAACACAAGGTTGAAGATTTCCATCTGGGTATGTCATTGTAATTCATATTATGACATAATACAAACTAGGTCTTCAATATTTTGTTGTTATCTGCTTTAGTTTTCCTGGGTTTTCAATATATGCTCTATATTTCATATTGTCAATGCAAAATCAAAACATGCAAAAACATGCAATGAAACTCTAAACCCAAACAATCAGAAAAGCAAAAAAAAAATTGGCACAAAAAGAAAATATCTATGGGTGTATGTTACATGAATGGTTTCAAATCTTCATGGCAAGTATTTGTTCAGTGTATTTGTGCCTGTGAGAATCTTCTTACTTTTGAAATATTGTGGGATGACTATCTAGGAGGAAACCCAAATGGAGTCAAAAGCCAACAAGAAGGGTGGTGATGATAATTTAGCTCTCATTTGATAGACAAAGAAAAGTAAATGAAAAGGGCCCAATAAGGGCAAGAGAAAGGATGAGGATTCATCCTCATAGCCAAGGAAGGACTTAAGTAAAATCAAGTTGTAATGTCCCCATTTTCACGAGCATCAGTTCGCAGAGGGTTTAGCCTATTCCTGGCTCTCGTAGGTTAATACGGTTTGATTAGAGGGTCTTCTTGGCAGTTACCTGATCAGCTGTTGGTTTTCTTTCATGGATTTGGTGATTATATAGAGGTTCTACTATGTTATTACAAATGTTTCTAATTTGGGAAATCTCATGTTATGTTTTGACATTATGTTTTGCACTTTATATATTTTAATGTTATATTATAATATTATAATAAAGTGCAAATATAAAGTATATATTTTATCCCACATTGACAAGAAAGTGTGTGAGCTTCCCCAAGAAAAGAATAAAAGGATCTTATGGGCTCATTCTTGGAGATGAATAGTTAGGGTTCTGCCATTTTTCCAGCCATTGGGAACGAAAACTCCCAATTGGTTATGCAATTTTGAGGTTGTGAAATATCAACTGAATTATTGCTTCATTGTGGGCTTCACTTCAGGGGTTCAATTTGTGCTACATTGGAGGATTTACATATTTTTAATGAGAGTTTATTTTTAGTCATTGGAAGGGTTTTTTGAGGTCTACAATTTTACATCAGTCTGCTGTTATGGGGTTTGAACAGCCTATGTGAGACATGGATATTTGCTCATTGTGCACTGCTGAAGCATCAAATCGTTCTAGGTATTTGAGCAATCAATTCTTTTTGCTGAGACAATCATTTCAAGGGCAAATTGGAGGAGGTTCAAGGCTGCAATTAATTAATTTTGTGAACTGATATACTACAACAAGGGTGCCATTAGCAAGACATTTTTGTTCATATCTTATCATTGAAGCATCCTATGGTTGTGGGCATTGTTGCATTTTGATCCTTTGGTCCTATCGATTATTTTAGGTGCCAAGAAGTGGAGTTTTATTGCTGCATTTATTTATCTAAAATATTGCCAGGCAAGGGTAGGGGTGACTTCACACATAGAGGGGCTATTTCACCATTTTTAGTGGGGTTTCATCATCAACAAGTGCTGCTTCAATATCTCAGGCATATCGACTATATGTATCAGGTTCCTTAATGTTTTGTTAGAGTGTTTGCATTGTTAAGTCAATTTGCATTAGGTGCTGTTGTAGATGAACATTTATATCAGATTGGCATTGTATTGAGATTTTATTGTAAGTCAAGAGTATTGGCTAGTTATATCAGCATTGTACTAGAGATTGCATTCAATTAAGAAGGGGAAATTTGTATGCCAATTATTTGATGTAATGCTTATATTGATCGAGCTCTAGATTATCATATGAGTATGCATGCCAAATGTTTATGAAAATGCCTATTGGTTGAAGGTGGTTGTTTGTATAGTGATTTGCTTATTTCATCAAGAGCCTTTGCTTGCCAAGTGTTTGCATAAATGCCTAGTGGTTGTGGGTGTATATTGGCTATATTGGGATGCATGGAAAGTGTTTGTTTTAATGTCAACTAGCTGTACTAGTTAAATATAGTCACTTATATGTATGCCAAAGGTCTGAAACAGCTAGTATATCATTTCTATAACAACCTTGCATTGTTAGAAGCATTCAATAACATCATTCGCAGCCTATGAACTCAAAGAAGACAATCAGAAAATTCATAACAGCAGGTTCAAACTTTGTATGCCAAGTGTTTGACAATATTCCTTGAGCTTCATATCAACATTAGAGTTCAAAAGTGGCAAGAGATATTACAGTGGTATCAGAGCGGTTTCCTGCCAGCTTGATTGAGTCATTCAAAACTTGAGTTTCAGATACAAGCATGGCTTTAACAAGTGAAAGAGATTTGGAAGAAAGAATTTATAGGGCAGGGAAGAAATTAGAACATCCATCTCAGCAAAAGGAGGTTCTTCTAAGTACTTTGGAGGAGGCAGAGGCTTGTTTATGCAAAGTTGAACAAGATCCATCTCAAACAATGCAACTTTCTATAAGTCCATTGGTAAGTTCTTTGGTTAAGCCACAACTTATGAGACATCATGATGAAGTGATAAAACTTGCAGCTATGTCATGCATTAGTGAAATTATGAGGGTAATAGCTCCTAATGATTCTTATAACAGCCATATTATGAAAGAAGTACTTCAGAGCATGGTGGCAAGCTTCAAAGGTTTGGATGACATCAAGAACCCTTATTTTTCTAAGAGGGTAAAACTACTTGAAATATTTGCAATGTTCAGATTTGAAAACATTATGTTATCCATGGATTGTGTAGATGTCATTCGCAAGATGTTTCGTATATTTTTGAGTGTTATTGATGAGGTTCATCCTAGCACCGTGATTACTTCAATGCAATCCATCATGTCTTCAGTTTTGTATGAGGATGGTGCTATGACAAATGACTTATGGGCTTTTTGGAAAGGTGAGCAAGATGTGTCACCCATGGCACATGAGTTGTTAAGGAGATTGGTTGAACAACATAAGGATAAAGATACTTCACATATATGCAGAAATCTATATGATGACTTTGTTAGACATGCTGATTTGACTCAAGAGGATATGAGGGCAGCCATGGGGAATGAGTTTTCTACATCATCTTTGCAAGAAGCTTCACTTGAGACTTCTACATTGGAGGCCAGCATAGAGCATGCTAATGATATGGGTAGCAATGGTATGGACTCTTTGGATGATCATGAAAAATCAGACTATGGCAGCCAAGGACAGTTGGAACAAAAGCCCTTGGTTTGGGAAGATTTGCAAGTTCAAATGGTGGTGAAGGAAGATGGAATAATTCATGCTTTGTCAAGAATGGATAGCACTTACAAACACCTAGAAGACCTCATTTGGGCAGCTCAAAGAGAAGAAAGGCAAAAAGGAATGGGACATGGCATTCCTCATACACATTTGCATTCTTTCAAAGAAGCTTTGGAGTTGATAAAAGAAGACTATCTACAAATGGTTAAAGATAGGGATAGGGTTGTCCAATTGGTAAAAGATCAAGATAGAGGGATCGCAGACCTTTGTCTACTTTTGAGTAGGCATAATCTCTCCTCTCATAATTCAAAAAATTAGTCCTTTGTAGCAGCTACTCCTAGAAAAGAAGATGAGATAAATCAAAACTTGGTGGTGTTTGATGACTACAATGTAAAAGAAGATTCCAAAGATCTAAATTGGGACAATGATATTCTTCCTCATTCTTATGAGATTGCTACTCTTACACATGGGAGAACTTGTGAAGATGAGTCTACAAGTGTTGGTTCACAAAGTGTAAGTGATGGGCTTGAAAATTTCAATAAAAATGCACTTGTGAAGCCTGAAGAATATGACAGGTATACTGATGACAGCAGCCACATTTCATTACTTCATCATGAGAAAACACTTCTTCAACATGAGAATGATAAGACCATGGAATTGTTTATAGATGGCACATCAGAATGGGGGGTTAAAAATGGGATTTCTGGGATGAATACAAGTCATGAGCATTCTGATTTTTTATATCAGACTTGGAAGGATGTGGAAATGACACAAAATTTATGTGATATGTGGTCACAAAGGGCCAAGGAGGCTAGATTAGTGGCTGCCAATGCGAGACAGCATCTTCAAAACATAAAAGGGTCAATCTCTCCAACATGGCAAGGCAAATGGGGATAGATCACATTAGGAGACTCCTCATTCAAATGAGGGATGAATCTGAAAATACACTTGATTCCCCTAAGGTTAGTTCCATGTCAGGTGATACAAAGCAGGACTATGATGGTCAACTATTGACGGAGGTTGGTGCTTTTTACCATGACTACATAGTGAGGAGAGTTCATCACCTTTCTTTTAGTTCACATGCAGAGGATTGGTTGATGCATCGATGTGGATTGACAAGGGGCTTATACCATCCATTGTGGGATGAAGAGTTGCCATCTACAGAAGATGGAACTAGAGCCTGCAAGTACCCAACTCAGTTGTGTATGGGGAATTACTTGCAGGGACAACAGTCAGTTATCCATGCTAATACGAATCCACTAGGGATTGCTACTCCGATATCACAGAGATTTCATACAGATACATGGTTACAAAATGGTTATGGTGTTAGTAGGTATGATGGCTTGATTAGTTATCACATCCAGGAGGGTTTGGCAGATGGATGTGAGTACAGATTGTATTGGGATCCAGGAATCATTTTGCTTGGTAGATTGCTTTTTGTCATGATAGTTGTTCACAATAGTGCTGAGCATGATTCAGTATCTTTCCAGGCACTCTACAGAGTCATTTGGGATCTAGGTGGAGTAAAGTTTTCTTAGCAGTTGAGATTGCTTGGGGACAAGCAATTTTAGGGAGGGCAGACTGTAATGTCCCCATTTTCATGAGCATCGGTTCGCAGAGGGTTTAGCCTATTCCTGGCTCTCGTAGGCTAATACGGTTTGATTAGAGGGTCTTCTTGGCAGTTACCCGATTAGCGGTTGGCTTTCTTTCATGGATTTGGTGATTATATGGAGGTTCTACTATGTTATTACAAATGTTTCTAATTTGGAAAACCTCATGTTATGTTTTGACATTATGTTTTGCACTTTATATATTTTAATGTTATATTATAATATTATAATAAACTGCAAATATAAAGTATATCTTTTATCCCACATTGACAAGAAAGTGTGTGAGCTTCCCCAAGAAAAGAATAAAAGGATCTTATGGGCTCATTCTTGGACATGAAGAATTGGATATTTGACTTAAGTTTGTTTGGTGGTGAGTCCAGCTAGGGTTCTGCCATTTTTCCAGCCATTGGGAACGAAAACTCTAAATTGGTTATGCAATTTTGAGGTTGTGAAATATCAGCTGAATTATTGCTTCATTGTGGGCTTCACTTCAGGGGTCCAATCTATGTTACATCGGAGGATTTACATATTTTTAATTAGAATTTATTTTTAGTCATTGGAAGGGTTTTCTGAGGTCTGCAATTTTACATCAGTCTGTTGTTATGGGGTTTGAACAGCCTATGTGAGACATGGATATTTGCTCATTGTGCACTATTGAAGCATCAAATCGTTCTGGGTATTTGAGCAATCAATTCATTTTGCCGAGACAATCATTTCAAGGGCAAATTGGAGGAGGTTCAAGGCTGCAATTAATTAATTTTGAGGATTAATATACTACAACAAGGGTGCCATTGGCAAGACATTTTTGTTCATATCTCATCATTGAAGCATCCTATGGTTCTGGGCATTGTTGCATTTTGATCGTTTGGTCCTACTGATCATTTCAGGGGCCAAGAAGTGGAGTTTTATTGCTGCATTTATTTATCTAAACTATTGCCAGGCAAGGGTAGGAGTGACTTCACACATAGAGGGGCTATTTCACCATTTTTAGTGGGGTTTCATCATCAAGAAGTGCTGCTTCAATATCTCAGGCATATCGACTATGTGTATCAAGTTCCTTAATGTTTTGTTAAGAGTGTTTGCATTGTTAAGTCAATTTGCATTAGGTGCTGCTGTAGATGACCATTTATATCAGATTGGCATTGTATTGGGATTTCATTGTAAGTCAAGAGTATTGGCTAGTTATATCGGCATTGTACTAGAGATTGCATTCAATCAAGAAGGGAAAATTTGTATGCCAATTATTTGATGTAATGTTTATATTGATTGAGCTCTAGATTATCATATGAGTATGCATGCCAAATGTTTGTGAAAATGCCTATTGGCTGAAGGTGGTTGTTTGTATAGTGATTTGCATATTTCGTCAAGAGCCTTTGCTTGCCAGGGGTTTGCATAAATGCCTAGTGGCTGTGGGTGTATATTGGCTATATTGGGATGCATGGAAAATGTTTGTCTTAATGTCAACTAGCTGTACTAGTTAAATACAATCACTTATATGTATGCCAAAGGCCTGAAACAACTAGTATATCATTTCTATAACAACCTTGCATTGTTAGAAGCATTCAATAACATCATTAGCAGCCTATGAACTCAAAGAAGACAATCAGAAAATTCATAACAGCAGGTTCAGACTTTATATGCCAAGTGTTTCACAATATTACTTGAGCTTCATATCAGCATATTGAGTTCAAAAGTGGCAAGGGATATTACACAAGTGCTTCATTTGTCATAAATTTGGTCATTATGCATCACAATGTCCAAACAAGAAGAAAGGCAAAGGGAAGCAACAAGAGAAGCAAGTGGCAGCCTTTACAAAAACTCAGATGAATGAGTTTGTTGCCAAGTTTGAGAAGGATTTCTCAATGGTATCTTGTCTTTCTACCAACGTGACGCCAAGGAATGCTTAGCATGTGGATAGTGGGGCATCTAGATGTATGACATCATCTCGACAGTGTTTTACCAAACTAGAAAAACACAACTTTGGAGTTTAGGTTGAGCTTGGTGATGATGCCAAATATCCAGTAGCAGGAGTTGGGACAATACCCTTTCGACTACAGTTAGGTAACTCTTTAGATTTTGATGATGTTTTATTTGTTCCTAGTCTTAGGAAGAATTTGCTTTCAGTTTTGGATATGGAATATAAGGGCTATGCATTAGAATTTAAAAATCAACAAGTTCTTATCAGGCCGAAAGATCTAGCCAAGATACTGCACAAGTAATAGGGGTTAGAGAAGGCAATCTTTACAAGTTACAAGTTGAACCAATTCTAGCCTTGGTTCATAACAATGACAATCTGTGTGAGTTATGGCACAATGGGGCATCTGCATCACAAGGCATTGCCTATTCTGAGTGAGATTTTCACAAGTCTTCTAGAGTTTAGTATTAAACAATAGGGAGTATGAAGAGGATGAACACTTGGCAAGCATGCCAAGGCTACTTTCCCAAGCAATGAGCATAGCTCAAAGGAAATTCTAAACTTACTTGTAATGTCCCCTTTTTTTGAGTGATCACCTAATGGTGTCGGTTAGCCTATTGTATTCTCGTAGGCTAAGCTGGAAGGGCTAGAGAATGACCTAATTGATTAAATACTATATTTAATCAATTTATTTGGGCAAATTGAAGATGTGAAATGACTTTCTATACTTTTGTGAACCATTTGGAAAAATAAAATAAATTAAATAAAATAGCCATGAAGGTGGATGACCAAAGAAAAGCCCTAAAAATGAAATATCAATCGCCAAAAGAGGTTCGCTCCTCTTGGAGAAAATAATAAAAATAAAATAAGAATATTTTATTTATTTTGGCACCTAGCATGAGGTCGGCCAAGTTGGAGAAGACAAAAACAAATAAAATAAAATATATTTGCCAAAGAGGAGGTTGGCTAGGAGGAGGTCGGCCAAGGTTAAGTTGGAGGAAAGAATGGCTATAAATAAAGGTTCAATTGCAGTCATTTCTTCATCCATTCATATCATATTTTCATTGAGATTTTCTCTCTTGGCTGCAACATTTGTTGGGCTATATTCTAAGGACGAAAACCTTTGTGAATATCAGTGAGTTGGATGAAAACCTAGCTCATCTTGTGGACTCATAACAGAGTTCAATTTGCATTTCATTGGAGACTTGGAGCATATTTGCATATTCAGATTTTTAGATCAGAATTGGAGCAGCATTCTTTGATGGTATTGGTGTTGTCATTGCATTAGAATTTCACCCTAGATTGGAGTGCCACCTTTGGAGAAGGGTGTTTTTGCTTGTGGGAGGCAATTTCACCATTTGGAGGGTTTCCAAACCCTAAATCTAGCAGCCACCTCATCCTTGCATGCGCCACCATTTTTGGAGGGTTTGTTGAGCATCATTCTTTATCATTTGGTATGTACAAACCTAGGGTTTAGATTTGATTTGGACAGCAGCATTCTGGGTGATTTTTGATCATGTTTTATCCCATGATTTGATGTAATTTTCAGTCTTCATATTCAGTTTTGTAACAGCAGAGTTATATTCAGAAAATCAGACTTTGTGTTGCAATTGGATGGCTATATATTGTGTATTTCGTGGTGAAATTCATGTTTGATATGATCAACAATTAGAAGTATCATTTGGCATGTTTATTTGGCATATTTGGCACTTGTGTGTTTGCTGTTATATTTGTTTTGTAAATCAGAAGTAAAAAATCAGAATTCAAAAATTAGGGTTTGAGCAGAAATAAAAATCAGAATTTTAGGGCAGATCCAGTTAGGGATTTTACATTACTACATTCGGATGTTTGTGGACTGATGCCAGTAGCATCAATTTCAGGAAGCATGTATTATGTTTTCTTTATTGATGACTTCTCTTGCAAGACTTGGATCTACTTCTTAAAAACCAAAGATGAGGCCTTTAGCAGTTTGTAGGAGTTCAAAGCTCTAGTTGAAAATTAAACAAGGAAGAAGATCAAGGTCTTGAGATTAGACAATGGGGGTGAGTATACCTCTAAGGAGTCAAAGGTTTCTACAAGGATGTAGGAATTAAGAGGGAGTTAATTGTTTCATACAACCCACAAAAGAATTGGTTGCAGAATGGAAAAATTGATCTATCATAGGGGCTGCTAAGGCCATTATTCATGATCAGGACCTATTGATGTTTCTTTGGGTAGAAGCATGCATCATAGCAGTCTACATCCAGAATAGGTGTCCTCATAGGGTCTTGGAGGACAAGATACTAGAGGAGGCATTCACTGGTGTGAAGTCAGAGGTGATATACTTCCGCATCTTTGGTTGTTTAATTTATTTCCATATACTCATAGGGAAGAGGACCAAGTTGGAACCTTCCAGCAGGAAGGGTTTATTTGTGGGTTATAGTGAGACTTCTAAGGCCTACGAGGTCTATATTCTAGAGCAAAGGAAGGTTATAGTCAATAGGGATGTAAAGTTTGAGGACTTTGCATCCAAGAAGTCTCATGAACTTATTCCAATAACAAAGGATGAGTAGGAAGCCCCCCCCAAAGGTCGAGTCTTTGTCTCCAAAGATACCAGTTGTTTCCAGTTCAAAACAACAATCATTAGAAGAAACTTCAGCCCCTTCTTCTGTTAGGAGACCTTGAAGGTTCACGCAGACATTGAGGGATGCTCAGGAGCATGTTGAGGCTCCTAGGAGCACATTTAGGGAGAGCAGGCTTCCGGAGAAGTTTCCAAACTACATGGCATTGATGAGCAGCATCATAGATTTAAAACTTCTAGCTTCCAAGAAGCAATAAACCAATGAGTTTGGTGGGATTCTATGGTGGAGGAGTACACCTCCATCATGAATAATGATGTATGGGACATTGTGCCAAGACCGTAGGGGAAATCAGTTGTGAGTTTCAAGTGGCTCTATAAAATTAAGCATGTTGCAAATGGCAACATTGAGAAATACAAAGCGAGGTTTGTGGTGAGAGGGTCCTCTTAGAAAGAGGGAGTAGACTATGAGGAGACATTTGCTCTAGTCACCAAATACACTTCCATTAGAACAATTATGTCTTTAGTTTCATTTATGAGATGGAAGATACATCATATGGATGTTAAGACAACCTTTCTTAATGGTATCATTGAGGAAGAAGTGTATATAGAGTAGCCTCAGGGCTTTGAAGTAAATGGGAAAGAGTCCCATGTTTGTAGGCTTAAGAAAGCCTTGTATGGACTCAAACAGGCACCAAGAGCATAATATTCTAGGATAGATAGATATCTGCAAAGTATGGGCTTTACCAAAAGTGAAGTAGATCCTAATTTATATTATATAATTGCTAAGTTACCGGTTCTTCCCCAGGGACTTGTAATGTACCCTTTTTGAGCATGGCTTGGAAAGGAGAATGTTGTTGAGGCTTGGAGAATGGAATGTTGATTTTTATAGCTTCAACTAATTTTCTATGCTGAAATGAAGTTGGAAAAAGACTTTTGGTATTTTTATAATATTTTTACAAAAGTCAAAATAAATAAAATAATTAACCAAAAAGGAAAACGTCCCATTTGGGAGATTGGAAAAATGAAAATTAGACAAAATGGTGGAAAAAAGGAAATTTGATATAAAAAGTAATTTATAATATTTTATTATTAAAATACTATAAAATATCCTCCAAAATCGGCAGTCATGAGGAAAAAGCAAGAAAAATAAAAATAATATTTTAATATTATTCTCTCATAGCCACCGCCCATCTTGGAGAAATTAAAATAAAATAAAATAATAATATTTTGTTATGGCGGTGGACTCCAAAAATTATAAAAACATGGTTTAATTGGGTGCCCAAAGTGAAAAGGATAAAAGGAGGTCATTTGGAGTCATTTGGCATCATTGAATCATTGAATCATTTGGCTTTTTCACTATTTGGAGATTTTCTCTTGGCTGTAACAGAGTTTCAACGATATCTAAGGACGAAAACCCTTGGATTATAGTGGTTTGGACAAAAACCCATCCCATTTTGAGAGATGGATTCACTTAGGATCCATTATTGAGCATATTGCAAGTTTTTTTAGAGATAAAGGCTTCAAATCAACTAGGGTTTCAATGGAGTTTTCATGTTCAGCTAGGGTTTAAAGATATTTTGCATATTTGAAGGCATTTGGAGTATGATTTCACTATTTGAATTCATGGCCATGTTGTGTTGATGATTCTAAATGTTTTAGAGGCTTCATTAGAAATGAAATCAATTGTTTTATATTCAGAAATTCATATCAGACTACTGCAATTTCATATCAGACCTCAGATCGGAGTGTTTCTAGCCACGACTTGATGTGGGTTTGCCATATTTTCATCATAGGATCATAGCGCTTCAATTTGACATCATTTGGCTAGGGTTTGGAGGAGTTTCCCGCTTGTTTTGGTTAGGGTTTGTGCTTCAGATTTTAGATCAATCCTTTTATGATTGGGTTTATGTTCATTTCTTCATCCGGGTTGATCATTTCTAAGGTGTCCAGCAAGGATAGACACTATTGGATCATTGTTGCATCATTGTTTGATGATTTGGATTATGTTTTGATGATATTTGCATGCATATGTAAGTCTGAAACAAAAATTAGACTATCACTTTTTGTAATCAGCCAACATCTTTTCAATAAAGTGGCCAAGCTTTCATCCGGGTATGTTCTGTTGTGTTATATATTGATTTTTGGATATGTGTGTGAGTTGGTTTAATTCATTTTAGTCTTCATTTAATATTATATGAATGTCATATTGCAACCTTTCAATCTTCATATCATATCAAACATGTATGTGAAAACAAAACTTCAAAACCCAAGTGAAACATCCAAAAAACAAATCAGACCTCAGATTGGAGTGTTTCCAGCCACGGCTTGATGTGGGTTTGCCATATTTTCATCATAGGATAATAGCGCTTCAATTTGACATCATTTGGCTAGGGTTTGGAGGAGTTTCCAACTTGTTTTGGTTAGGGTTTGTGTTTCAGATTTCATATTAGCACCTACAGATTTCAGATCAGTCCTTTTATGATTGGGTTTCTGTTCATTTCTTCATCCAAGTTGATCATTTCTAAGGCGGCCAGCAAGGGTAGACACCATTGGATCATTGTCGCATCATTGTTTGATGATTTGGATTATGTTTTGATAATATTTGCATGCATATGTAACTCTGAAATAAAAATCAGACTATCATTGTTTGTAATCAGCCAACATCTTTTCGATAAAGTGGCCAAGCTTTCATCCAGGTATGTTCTATTGTGTTATTGTCATTTGTCATTTGGGTAGTTTTCTCTCGGTTGTAACTGAGTTTCAACGAAGTTCTAAGGACGAAAACCCTTAGGATTTGTGGCTTGGACGAAAACTCAACCCACATTGTGAGGTGGATCCATCCGAGGTTCATCATTGAGCTTATTTGCAGGTTTTCACATGATTGGAGCTTCATATCAACTAGGGTTTGGAAAGGAATTCATCATATCAGCTAGGGTTTGATGTTCTATTGCAAGTTTTGGGCGATTTGCTTTAGATTTGAAGGTTTCCCATTGCATATTTTCATCAGTCCTTCCGCGGCTAGGGTTTGGAGTTGGACTGCCACACTTTGGAGGTTTTGTTGGTGAAAGATTTCATGCTTTTACATTCAGATTTTTGAATCAGACATCAGCAAATTTACATCAGTCCGCAGATCAGAGGGTTTGAAGGCAAGTTTTGGTGTTTATTTGACATATGTGGCATCTAGGGTTTCATTGCCCTCATCCTAGGATTGATTGCCATCAACTATGGTTTGTTTGGCATGCTTATTGTGATCAGTTTTCATATCAGAGTTTGCAGATCAGAAAATCAGGTTTTGGAGCAGTGTTTCTGGTGGCTTTATGTCACATTTCATTCGAGTTTCATGCCCTAGGACTAGCGTCATCATATTAGAAGCATATTTATCATTAGATTGGTATGTTGAAGCCTATATCCAGATCTGATTTGTAACAACAGTGGTATTGGAATGTGTTTGGCCATGTATGAGCCTACAAACTTGATGTAAATGTATTTTTAGAAATCTGATTTATAGCAGCAATCATTCATGTTCAGAAATCAGAATTACTTGTCATTATTTTGCAATTTTGATGATCATATTATGTGTTGAATTCATATTTGATGTTACCTACATAAGGATACCTAATCAGCATGTTTATTTGAGCATATTGACATACAATTGTTCGCCATCAAAGGCCACCTATAATTCAAAAACAGAAAAATTAGTTTTCAGACCTAGGGTTTGTGCAGAAAATGGAAGATAAAATTCAGATTTCATAGTAAGGCAAATCAGAAAACTAGGGCAGATCTGATTAGGGTTTTTATAGGACTGCTGGGTACTGGTTCGGTTCGCCCTCGGTCCTGATCCCAGTCCGATCCTCCAAGGGATTTGGCCAGGGTCCCTACATTTACTTGTGGGTTCATTCGAGACGAACTCAGGTCAACCCAGGACGAATCCGACCAGAATTTGAGCACATGAACAGAACCCGCCAGGTTTTCTAAAGTTTTTAAATTTTTTTTGCAATTTTTAATTGTTAAAAGTCATTACCTTGAAAACCCATGTAACATCCCCATTTTCTGAGTGATCATCCGGCGGGGTCCACTAGCCTATTTTATTCCCATAGGCTAAGTTGGGAGTTATAAGGGAGTATTTTAATTAATTAAATATTAAATAATCCTAAGTTATTTTTGGGTTATTTATATTTAATTAATTAGGTGGACCTATTTTTATTATAAAAGTGACATTATAATATTATATTGAGAAATTATAAAAGTCACTTTTGAAAAAGGAAAAATATAAAATAAAATAAAATAATAAAAGTGAGTCTTCTAGAAGTTACTTCTAGAAAGTTCACTTGTGGCTTTAAAAAGAGGTGAAAGCAAGTCATTTCATCATCCTTGGCTTGTCATTTGTATTAGAGTTTTTCCTTGTGAGCTGCAACTACAGGTTCAACATATTCTAAGGACGAAAAGCCATGGAATATTGGTGGATTGGACAAAAACCCAATTCCATCTTGAGGTGGATTCATTCTAGGATTCACATTTGCACCTCATTGGTGATTTAGAGGAGTTGATTGAGCTTCAAAGACATATTTCTGTAGATTGGTGTTGGAGGAGGTTTAGGGCCAAAATTGTGACATTTGTGGCCAAATACAATTTTGGTGATTGAAGTTTTATTTCAGATTGCATCACAGGTTGTTTCAGATTTCTACATCAGAATTGGGCAACATCTAGCGCCTCATATTGAGGGTTTGATTGAAGATTGGTATTAGGGTTTTACCCTAGTGTGAGTGCCATAAATAAGGGAGGTGATTTTTAGTTTGTGGAGTATTTTGAAGGCCATACCCTAGCCGCAGCTACCCAAGGGAGCCGCTGCCCCCTTCTAGTCCATTCGTAGCCTTATACATGGGATGCTAAGACTTCATAAGGGTTCGTGGATAATTGACATGGTGCAGGCCTGAGATTTGTGGAGGAACACCAGTGTATAGGAGAAATCGTGGGCTTTTTGGAGCCACAAAGAATGCATAAATAAGTGTCATTGTTGATTGCCCAACTAGGGTTTGAAAAAGAGATTGCCATTCATTGTTTTGGTATGTAAAAGATTCTTGATCATTATAATGATCTATTTCTGAACAACAAAGATTTGAGTCATAATTGGGCATGTTTAGGCATTGTAATGTAATGTTATTTCAATTCTGAATAGTCTGATTTATAACAGCAGTGGATCATATTCAGAAATCAGATTTACATGTCATTAAAATTGCATTATAAGGGCCTAGTTATGTGACAGATTCTTTGTCTGTTGAGTCCTTCATAAATACATATGATTTTCATTTAGTTTGAGCATTTGGCATACATATATCTTCTGTTCAAAACAAAATATATTCAGAAAACAAAAAAAATCAGACTTCATGCCTAGTGTTCGAAAAAATGTCAAACCAATAGAAATCAAAACATTCACGGCAGAATTGGTTAGAGATCTTACAACCCAACCATACCAAACATAGTTTTTTATATCATTGCACATATTTTTTCTTATTTGACTTTTTGTCCTGTATTGAAACTTCCTGACACAAACCTTTTGCCATCCAGAAACTCGATGGTCTCTACTATTTCATATTTGCAAATTTATTGTGTATTAGATATGCATTCCTATAAATATGGTCAAAGGAAAAAGAGATCACCTCAGAAGCAATGCCATATCTGCAAACATTGGTTTACACTAGAGTACAAATTTTGTTTGGAATAGTCTTGGTTTAAATGTAATTTCAATTTTGACCCTAGCAGTGGATCCTTTTCTTCTACTATCCGATTTCCCACCTTGTTGCACTTGAAGTTGATGTTGAGGACGAGCTTGGTAGTGAGCATGAAAGTGCCCAAGCTAGTGCCAGTGTGAGTGCCAGTGGGGGTGCCACTATTTGTGGTTCTAATATACCAATACTTGCATCATCTAATATGGATGGTGATGACAATATGTTTGAAGCATAGTTCCAAGACTCAGCACGGACTCGGCAAGGGTGACTCGACTCGAGACTCGGTGCCCAGACTCGGCAAAGTGAAAAACCCAAGAAATTTAGAGATTTTTAAGGATTTAAAACTTGTTTCATGCACCCTTTATTAAATAAACCTTAAAGACACAATAACATCATCAAATAGAAGCTAATTTGATCACATACACAAGTATACATCGATCACATAAGTATAAATGCAAATTGCACCTGAGTTGTTGAAGGGAATAGCACACTTAGATATATAAATATAGTCACATGTATACAAAACTCATGGAATATAAAATCCATGACATCAAATGTTCCAAACAAATATGAAATATCAAAACAATAACTAGAAGTCTATGGCTCAAAGGAGCTTGCATCCTTCGGCTTCCTACGAATGTGTAAATGGTAGGTCTTGGATGATGCAACAACCATAATCTTTGCCTGTGACTCCATGCCACGCTCACCAACATCAGCTGTGCCTGTGTCTTCTCATGCTCTATCCTCCTCTGCCATGGCTACAGCCTTAGCCTCTCTATCTGCTTGGTCAACCCAATCAAGGTCCTCGTCACTAAAGACAGGATCCATAGCAATTTGTTGATGGATTTTTGGTCTACCTCCTCGCTGGTTGCCCTACAATGCACTCTTATTTTTCCTCACAACTCTTTTTTCTCCTATTTTGCCAACAAAATGAAATGAAGTTGCTTTTAGGGATGTAGAGGAAATATAAGTAAAAAAAAACAAGTTTTAACTTAAATTTTTTTTTTTCCCCCTTTAAAATGTTGCCTGCACCAATCAAGTCTGTCTGACGAGACTCACCCAGACTCGGTCGAGTCCGAGTCTGAGCCTCCTAGACTCGGCAGGGGTGACTCGACCCGGGACTCGCCGAGTCCGGGCGAGTCCCGAAACTATGGTTTGAAGACCCATATGATGATGATGCCTGATTAGTGATGGCTGATTGTTGACACTTGACATTATAATTTTGAATTTTAAAAGATATCATGACATCCGTGTTTGACTAATTGACATTGTAGTACTTTTAATTTTTAATATTTATTATTTTACGAAGGTTTTGTTTATTATCCTTGTAGATTTATGGTGGGAAGATTATGGTGCCTCAACGCCTAATCTTCAAAAGCTAGCCATCTGGATTTTATCCCAACCTTGTAGTGCATCCAGTTGTAAGTGCAATTGGAGTGTTTTTGAGGCCATTCACACAAAGAAGCGCAACAGGGTGACTCAAAAATGCTTGAATGACCTTGTCTATGTGCGGTACAACCTTCGGTTACATGAGAAGGTAGAAGGCCATGAATCATATCAGGCATTAGACCTTGACGACATTGATCCATATTCAGATTGGATTGCTGAGGATGTTGATGTTGATCCATCACGTGATGATGATGATATAGCTACTATGGAGAGGGATACAGCTGAATGGCAAGCGAATGTCACAGCATATGAGGATTTAGAGACAGATTTAGATGATGACCCGAAACTATGGTTTGAAGACCCATATGATGATGATGCCTGATTAGTGATGGTTGATTGTTGACACTTGACATTATAATTTTGAATTTTAATAGATATCATGACATCCGTGTTTGACTAATTGACATTGTAGTACTTTTAATTTTTAATATTTATTATTTTACGAAGGTTTTGTTTATTATCCTTGTAGATTTATGGTGGGAAGATTATGGTGCCTCAACGCCTAATCTTCAAAAGCTAGCCATCTGGATTTTATCCCAACCTTGTAGTGCATCCAGTTGTAAGTGCAATTGGAGTGTTTTTGAGGCCATTCACACAAAGAAGCACAACAGGGTGACTAAAAAATGCTTGAATGACCTTGTCTATGTGCGGTACAACCTTCGGTTACATGAGAAGGTAGAAGGCCATGAATCATATCAGGCATTAGACCTTGACGACATTGATCCATATTCAGATTGGATTGCTGAGGATGTTGATGTTGATCCATCACGTGATGATGATGATATAGCTACTATGGAGAGGGATATAGCTGAATGGCAAGCGAATGTCACAGCATATGAGGATTTAGAGACAGATTTAGATGATGATATTCACTGATGAAAAACTCGCCAATAAATCGCCTGACCTGCGATTACTCACGCGGCAGATACTGGGGCGAGTTTTTATCAGTAAAACTTGGCCCAAGTTTTTGATAAAACTTGTGGCGAGATTTTTATCAAAAAATCGCCAGAAAACGCGAGTAATTCTTCGAAAAATCGGCACATAAAAACATGTTTGATTTTTAACAATTAAAACACACAAAACCGAAAACCCTAAAGCATTATTTTTCATTTTATAAACTTGCGAAACCCTCCCGACGGCTCCCGGCGGCGCGAAAACTTCTGGCGGCGCGATTCATTGATTCAATTCGAAATCTTCTCATTTGGAGGCGAAATCGAAGGGCAGAGGTAACTAGTAACATTTTGAATGAACTGTTAAAAAAATTTAAAAACGAAATTTTTAAAAAGATTGTATCATATGAAAGGAGAGATTTTGGACGAACTGTCCAAATTTTGAGTGATTTTCGAGTTTCGACGAAGGACGAATTGTGACTGTAGTCTGTGACATTTTAAAATTTTGGATCGATTATCATTGATAATTTGATTCATCATTCATTATAAATTTTTAAATGACTGTAGTCTGTATTTGTAATATCAAATATGTATCATATGATATTATAGAAGGAGAGATTTTGGACGAACTGTCAAAATTTATATAAATTTTGATAGTTCGTCCAAAATCTCTCCTTTCATATGATACATTTTTTTTTAAATTTCAAATTTTATTAGACTTTAGTGATTAGTCATTGACTATAAACTTAAAGTATAAATTTTGACAGTTCATCCAAAATCTCTCCTTTCATATGATACAGTCTTTTTAAAATTTCAATTGAAATTTAAAATCATCCCAATCCTATATGAATTTTAACAATTCGTCCAGGCTCCATATAAATTTTGACAGTTTGTCCAAAATCTCTCCTTTCATAATTCATAATTTCATATGATAGTCTTTTTAAAATTTCGGTTTTTTTATTAGTCACTGAGTAAAAAAATCAAAAATTAAAAGTTAAAACCATCATAATCCTATATAAATTTTAACAATTCGTCCAAAAACTCTTCTTTCATATGATACAGTCATTTTTTAATTTTTATTTTTTATAATACAGTGACCAGTCATTTAATAATAAATAGGAAATTACTATCAAAATTTTATAAATAAAACACATATCTTATAAATAAATTATAATATAGTCCAAAATCTCTCCTTTCATATGATACAGTCTTTTTATAATTTCGAATCTCATTTAATTTTTATAGCAAAAGAGTCAAAATACAGCAACTGTGTTATTGTCATTGTCAAATTTAAATATTTAATTTGTTGTCTCTTTTTTTGATAGGTAACAGGTTATAACTTATGGCTTCTGCAAGTGGAACTGGAGGTAGAAGAACTGGTGGCAAACCTAAAGACCCTTACTGGAAACATGGGACACCAGGTCCAAAGCGAGGAGATGTCATTTGTAACCATTGCAATAAACATATGTCCGGAGGTGTTAATCGACTTAAATACCACCTTGCACAGGTCCCTTGCAATGATGTTGAGATATGTGACAAAGTCCCTGTGGAGGCTCAGAGGGAGGCGCACGTCCTCCTTATGGATTATGAATGAAAGAAAGAAGCTAAAAAGAGAGCAGCAGAGGCAATGGCAGCCCCAAACCGAGATTTGAGTTCTACAGGGTCAGATTATAGAGGTGTAAGTGTAGATGCCTCTTGTACACCTTCCATTGGGCCACGGATACGACGATCAGGCAAAGGGCTTGATAGCTTTTTTGTTCCTCGGAACACTCCTGGTGCGCAACCTTCATTGGATGGTCTTGCAAATACATGGAATAGAGAGGTGCATCGTGAGGCGAAGTTGGCATGTGCACGATTTTGGTACTACAACAATATTCCCTTCAATGTCGCTTCGAGTCCTTATTGGGAGCACTTGCTCACTGCATTGACTGTGGCAGGTAAGGGGTTCAAGGCCCCAAGTCGTCATGAGTTGAGTGGCCCATTGTTGCAGGAGGAGGTGGAACACACACATCTACTACTACAGGATCAGAGGAAAGTTTGGGAAAGAAAAGGCTGCACTATTTTATCTAATGGATGGACAGATGTTAGGAACAGAACTCATCAATTTTTTAGTGGCTTCAACGGGGCAGCTAGTCTTTTTCAAATCAGTTGATGCCTCCAATCAAATAAAAAATGCAGAAATCTTGTGCAACATGTTGGATGAGGTAGTGATGGAGGTGGGAGTGGAAAATGTCGTCCAAATAGTGACTGACAATGCAGCTGCATATGTGGCAGCCGGTAGACTTCTAGAGGCGAGGCATCCGACCATTTTATGGAGCCCTTGTGCTGCCCACTGTATTGACCTTCTTCTTGAGGACATTGGAAAAATAAGCTAGGTGAAGAATGTGGTTGAAGAGGCAAGAAATATCACAAAATACATCTACAACCACACATGGGTCCTAAATCTTATTAGAGAGTACACTGGTGGCAAGGAGCTCACACGATCAAGAGTCACACGCTTTGCCACTAATTTCCTTACCTTGCAGAGTATAGCATCATTATTGCCCCACCTTAGGTGCATGTTTGTGGCTGAAAGGTGGTTGGAGAGTCCTTATCATAGGAAGCCAAAAGCAGAGAGGGTCGTGAAAGCAGTTTATGATGCTGTCATGGAAAAATCCTTGGAGGAGATCATCAAGGTAAGTTTTCAAACACTAATTTTTATTTTTATTTTTATTTGCTAATGTTAAAATTTGCTGATTTTGTAAAAAACTTATATTTATATTTGTTGAATTTCAATTACTATAATTTTCTAATTTTATTTTCATCCACTATTGATTTAGGTGTCAGAACCGTTGGTTAGGGTTATATGATTGGTGGATGGGGATCAAAAGCCCATGGGGTATCTATATGAGGCCATGGATAAGGCCAAAGAGGCCATTCAACATTTGTATGGGTCAAATAAAACAAAATATGAACCCATATGGCGCATTATTGATCGGAGGTGGAATCGACAACTCCACCAACATATTCATGCTACTGGTTACTATTTGAACCCCGCATTTTTCTTCTCTTCATTCAAAGCAGATGCACAGGTTAAGCTTGGCCTGAACACATGCTTGGAGAGGTTGGTCTTTGATGATAACCTTCGAGACATCATACTCAATGAGGTACAAGCTTATAAGAATGCAGATGGGCCTTTTTTTTCTTCAAGAGATGCCATTCGTAGGAGATCCACTCTGCAACCAGGTAAAATACATATGTTTATTTTTCTTTTACTATCTATTTTAATTTTTAAGTTTACTAAAATCCTTACAAAGTTATAAATGTTATCCTTGTAGATTTATGGTGGGATGATTATGGTTCCTCAACGCCTAATCTTCAAAAAATAGCCATCCGGATTTTATCCCAGCCTTGTGCATTTGGTTGTGAGCGCAACTGGAGTGTTTTTGAGGCCATTCACACAAAGAAGTGCAACAGGTTGACTCAAAAGCACTTGAATGACCTTGTCTATGTGCAGTACAACCTTCGGTTGCATGAGAAGAAGGTAGAATGCCAAGAATCATATTAGGCATTGGACCTTGGCGACATTGATCCATATTCAGATTGGATTGCCGAGGATGTTGATGTTGATCCATCACTTGATGATGATGATATAGCTGCTATGGAGAGGGATACAGCGGAATGACAAGCAAATGTCGCAGTATATGAGGATTCAGAGACAGAGTCAGATGATATTGATGTGCCATCAGGGGCAGGTTCCTCACATGTACCGTTTGATCCTATAGATGAGGATCCTGTTGAGCATACCTTGGCTATACCAGCCACTTCCGCACCACCCACACAGAGAAACAAAACTCTTTTGAGCTTTAGTCGTAGAAGAAATTTATGATTTAGATTTTCTAGTGATGATGGAACTCTTTTTTTGGTCTATGATATGTATTATCAAACTGGAATTTCATATGTATTCGAAGTTGAACTCTTTTTTTTGTCTATGATAAGTATTAAACTCTTAATTTTGATTTATATATGAAGGAAATCAGCAATGCATTCTACAATTTCAGAAATGTGTGTTTTTTAAGAATATTTTTTAAAAAATTATGTTTGCTGAGTTATTGCCGAGTTTTTCCCCGAGTTTTTAAAAATTTTGGGTTTGCTGAGTTTTTGCCAAGTCTGAGTTTTTCAACTATGATGATATTGATGTGCCATCAGGGGCGGGTTCCTCACATGTACCACTTGATCCTATAGATGAGGACCCTGTTGAGGATACCCTAGCTATACCATCCACTTCCACACCACCCACAAAGAGAAACATAACTCTTTTGAGCTTTAGTCATAGAAGAAATTTATGATTTATATTTTCTAGTGATAATGGAACTCTTTTTTGGTCTATGATATGTATTATCAAACTGGAATTTTATATTTATTCGAAAGTTGAACTCTTTTTTTTGTCTATGATATGTATTAAACTCTTAATTTTGATTTATATATGAAGGAAATCAGCAATGCATTCTACAATTTCATAAATGTGTGTTTTTTAAGAATATTTTTAAAAAATTATGCATTTTTAAATGTTCGATAAATTTGCCGAGTTATTGCCGAGTTTTTCCCCGAGTTTTTGTTGAGTTTGGAGTTTTTAAAAATTTTGGGTCTGTCGAGTTTTTGCCGAGTCTGAGTTTTTCAACTATGATTTAACGATTTAATAATTTAATTATTTTCCGCACAACCACCAAAGTTACGAAAAATATTAAAATAGCTCCAAAATGAATTCTGACCACACCACCAATGCCTTAAGTGCATAAGATATCTATCTAATTGAAAACTAGCGCTCACCAAGGATAGTGGAAATCTCCAAGAATCTTGGAACTTTCCAAGAATGTTGGAATGGACTAGAAAAGAGACATTACAAGAAATTACCTCTCTTTTTAGTTCTTGGGCAAGGGCACAAGGCTTATTAGCACTTTTACTCAAGACGAGATTTTTATATTCTTTCTTCACAATTAACACGTACAATAGCTAACAAATGCTCACGCTTTCTAGCTAAAAGCAAAGACTAGAAAGCATGAGAACCATAAGACTTAGAATTGGATTACACATGCAAGTTTAAGAAAATCAAATGAAGGGAGTAGCATTCAAAGTTGCAAGGACCACACTTTGATGAAATCAACAATACAAAGCCTACAGTTTTCAATAAAAGCATTTTGGTTTACCTAGTCAACATGTAATGTTCCATTTTTGGTGCATTGATTATTGTGTGCATTATGCTTGTTCCTAATCTCCCAGAGGCTATCCGACATGTTGGAAGAACTCCAATGTTCTTGGAGTGGCCACAGATCAGTTTTACAGAGCAATTGGTTATGGCTCTGAGCTCAGATGGTGTTCAGGATCACAGTGATGCTTTCTGATGTTTGATTGGGTTCTTGGTTTGCTCTCCAAGATTCTTGGAGAGGCCGTCTATTTTTAGAAAGTCACCTAGAAGGCATTATTCATCTTCCCATATATCATGGAGTATGTTGGTATGCTTAATTTTGCAGTTTGGTGATATTTGAGATTTTCCGTAAAATTAGTTGATTTAATGAGCTAAACAATTAATTATTGCACTTAAGTTAAAAAGGTTGGGAAATGTTCATTTAACACTTAAGTGTTATAGCTCGTTGGAAAAAGGATGAAAAGATTTAAATCATGGATGCATCATATTGAGACCTCACGAATCAAATATTTCCTTTATTTTGAAAAAAGGGGTCTTTGGAGCTAAAAGGAGCTTTAAATTAAAAAGGTGACTTTAAGTTGTGCGCACATAATGAATTATTTTTTATATTTTTGAGGAGTAATATGAAGGGATAAAGGAAATAATATTTTATTTACCTCAAAAAGTTATAAAAGGAGAAGATGGGCTCATTGTTTGAGGATGCTTTGGATTTGTATTGTTATTCTGCCGGATTGAACCTGAGTGTTCTTCCATATTCTCATGAGGACGAAAACCCTCTTGTGGAATGCTCTTGAGGACGAAAACCCTCTTGAGGTTGAGTGTGATTTCAATGCAGGAATCACCATTGTGTTGAAGCTGGAGATTGGAGCAAGCTTATACAGAGTTTTGATTTGAGCTTCATGGATTCTTGTTATTTAATTTGATGATTGTGTGATTAAGTTGTGATCATATGGGGGTTTGATTATGCTAATGATTCTCATAATATTATGGAGTTTTAATTGAAGATTGAGTGAAGTTTTGGTGTGTTTTATTATTGCTTTGATTGGCTGTACAGCAGGAGCCATACATGGTCAAGGAACCAATTTCATTATGCTGCCTCATTCTATATGTAATATGGAGAATAGATGATTGGATGTTCTTTGTCTATATGGGCGCTGCATACTAGTCTTATAGCAATGGTTCTTAAAGCCTATGAATACATTTTAATGCTGAGTCGTACTTAATGCAGCCGTACCCTTTCTTGGTACGATTTGTTTATGAGCTCTCATTACTATCCATTTGGGCAGTTTGTTTTGTGTATTCTCATTGTTATGACTAGGCATCACCTTGGCATATATAAAACTTGTGATC
The DNA here is from genome assembly GCA_027924645.1 of Cunninghamia lanceolata. NCBI lineage: Eukaryota > Viridiplantae > Streptophyta > Pinopsida > Cupressales > Cupressaceae > Cunninghamia > Cunninghamia lanceolata. The sequence goes on along the minus strand of BSBN01000252.1, from coordinate 6,389,806 downwards.
TGTTCAGTTATGAATATTATGAAATGCATCTTGAAGGAACAGGCTGTATGGCTCTGTATGAGAGGAGATTGAGTTTTGGTACAGATTTATGATGTTTGAAAAGTCTTCATTACTTCTGTGTTATTGTTGCAGAGAATAGAAACCTGTATGGCAGATTGGGTGAGAATAGTTGATATTATGTTTCCATATGAAGATTGAGTTACTCTAGGGTGCCGTTCAGCAGGGAAAAGATTCTTGTTTGCATATCTATGTTTCTGAGTTGTGTGGATCAGTTGGGTGCATAACAGTTTATCTTGAGCTGCAACCTTGTTAAGAGTTTAATGGGGTTTTCCTTGTATTGGGTGCCATTCTTTCCTAACAAGGTGGTCTGTACCACTGAGATTAAGACAGCAGATTCAGTGCATTACCTTAATCAATCTCAGATTGGTATCAGCTGGGACATCAGATATACTATGATTTTATTTGATATTATTCTATGATGCGGGTGGTTTTAATGATACCAGACTTAATTGGCACTTGTTCATTAGCCTAATTTATGTTTCTGATTTCTGAGTTGCAGCAGAGCTATGATATGAATATCATCCTTGGAAGTGGTGATCAGCTTAACATTCCTTATGGATGCAGGGTTCTTGTGAGAGCATATTAATTAGAAGAGTGATATCAGTTTTCAATAATCATCTTGATTATCATTTTCAGCTGATACATTGTATTGTTTCTTTATCTGCATCTCACATAATAACGCCTGGATGGTATTACCGCCAGTGTGGAGGAAAACATCAATCTTTATTTTTCTATCACCCACTAGAAAGTGGAGTATTCCCATTGAACAAGTGGATGGCATTGTAATATTTTCTTCTTGTTCTCTACCCACTGTCAAGTGATTAATTCCCACATCTTGTGGATGCCCGCCGCAGTGGATGAAGTGTACTTTCTTATTTGCATAGTTGTTTATTGTAAGCCAATCACTGTATGCTCTCACCTTGCCCATCCTAAGATCTGGGTGATCAGAAAGGGTGAGGCATTTAGTTGGTTTATGCAATTCATGCTAACACTGTCATATCATTGTACTCATTTTTGAAAAAAATTGGGGTAGCATCTTACACAACACCACAAGATCATGAAAATTTTGAACAATAATCTCAGTAAGAAATAGGTGTAAAAATTGCCATTCTTCCAATCTAAGTGCCAAAAGCACTTATTTATAAGATTTTTACAATATTTTGCATGCGATTTATTCGAGGTAAAAGCAAAAACTCTTATTTGCAAGTTTTTAAGTGACTTATTACTCATGAGGCATCCTTTTTGGGATTGTATGCACCTTTTCCACATGTTTTCAAGTTCACTCTCCCCCCAAGTGTGCACTTTTGAGCTGTGCATGCACTTTTTGACATGTTTTATCACTCACTTAAGAGTTTGGGCATGCTTTTTGGATCTCTAGACGCTTTCTGTTCTAATTTGAAGTTGCCATTGTCACTTGAGTGAAAAAGCACCCCCTTTTGGCCTCTTATGTCACATTTTATTCTCATTTTCCATTGACATTGGGCAACTTATGCACTTTTCACTTAAAGTTCACTTTTTGTTCTTCTATACACCCTCCACCTTTCACCTAAGTCACCAAAAGTGCGCCTTTTGACCTGCCCAGCCCTTCTTTCACTAAAAAGCACTTTTTGTACCTGTCGTACACCTTTTTTGTGTTTTTTCATTGAATTTTGGACATCTCCTAGAGGAGGTGCACACTTGGACAACTTATGAACTTTTTTTTCATGTTTTCATTTTGAAACTTGGACACTCCTCCTAGGCATACTTCATGAATCTTGACATACCATTTCCATGCCATAGACCATCCTTGCCTTTCCTTCCTCATACAAGTTCTCATCCTCACCCTACCTAATGCATTGGAAAGCTCCTTTTGTTGGCTCTGCAAAGACTTTGACTAGAAACCACAACATTTGATAACCATGGGAGACAAGGATTCAAGTATGGCTTACATTATGAAGAATGTCAAGGATTTGACTCAAAGGGCAACTCAATACAAAAAAATTCATATGGGTGCAACACTTACCATACGATAGTGTAATGGATAATGTCTACCTCACTTTATGTACCATAAGATGATGTAGATCTTGTTGAGGATTTTTTAATGAAAAGTTGGAGAATATGATAGGAAACCAAAAGCTGCAAAATATGGTGAATGATTTTTTTCTTTTTTGCAAACTTCAAATACATAATTTTTGTGCAATCTCATTATTAGCTTTTTATACTAATTGAACAAGGGTAGATTGATTAACACAAGCACAATTGATGTTTACTCTGAGAATTTTATTTATTTTGATGTTTCTTTTTTCATTAGTTGCCCTACAAATATATAGATTTAGTTAATATAAAATTTTGAGACTTACACCTGCAAAGGTGTTTTTCTTTAAGCATCACATTTAGTTTATTATTTAATCAAATTATCACTTTTTTTAGGTGAAATGTGGTAGGGGATGATAGGTGAAAATTTTTAACATGTTCAAGATCTACAATTTTAGTTGCATAACTTAATAATATTGCATTCCAAAGCCGGTGTATATGTTGGTAACTTGGTACATTGATTTGGAAAATTCAACTTCATAGGATGAACAGCTCAGATTTTTTATTGAACTGCAGGACGTAATTTTTGTTGCAAGAGCTCCTGGAAGATTGGATGTCATGGGTGGCATTGCAGATTATTCAGGAAGCCTTGTTTTACAGGTAATTTCTAATTATATATAAAGAGATTTATGGAGTGTACGTTCAGACAAACAGATCTTTTATATATATTGCTCGTAACAATAAAAATCATTATCAACTGGAAGAAACTCTATTAGAGCTCTTGTTGTCAGTATGTATAAAACATTGGATGTTAGACCACCCCATTTCATTTTATACTATGTACAATACGGTAGGATGTACTGTCCAATGGCTTAATTCATCTTTAGAGTAAAACAACTTATAGTTTTTATTACTTGATTCAGTTTCCTTTTATAATCTCTATAATTTTGTGCATTATTTCAATTGATCTTGTGATTTTCCAAATGTTGGGTTTCAATCAGATTCTTTTATTGCTTTGGATGGTTTGTGGTATATATTACTTTTGTAATACCTTTAGGTTACTGATCAGAGAAACTTTCTACTAACATAATTGATTCTGCAGATGCCAATTAGAGAAGCTTGCCATGCTGCCGTGCAAACGAGTCATCCAGGCAAGCAGAGACTTTGGAACCATGCCCTTGCTCGCCAACATGCAAGAGGGGAAGGATTTCAGCCAGTATTGCAAATTGTATATTCTGTACTTAGGATTTTCTTGCCTAAATTTATCTTTCTGTATATATTTTGTTGACTTTGAACACGCATGTGTACTAGAAAGGAATATGATTAATTGATTTCCTCATTTAGTAAAAAGATAGATAATGAGGCTTGAAAACTTATATTTGAATGGGATAATTTGCTAGGTAGACAAACATATGGAGTCTTGAAATCCTTCCTTTCAGAAAAGTAAGCAATGTTGTCTTTAGAGTCAATCTAAATTTTAACGAGGCTTGCAAACTTCTATGTGAATGGGATAATTTGCTAGGCAGACAAATGTGTGAAGCCTTTAAATCCTTCTTTTCAGAAAAGTAAGTGACGAAGTCTTTAGGACCAATCTAACTGCTAATATGCTTACAATATACATACTTTTATTGATATAAGCTAATTAAATGACTTTAGTAATAGTGTTCTTTTTTAAAAATATGCTTGACTCAATAAATTTGCACGAAAGTTCACTTATTGAGATCAAACGTAGTACCTTCTGTAATGTCCCTTATTGCTCCTAAGCAAATAAATAAATAAATAATTAAATAAATAAGTTGTTTTGAATTATTTTAAAAAGCAACTTATGTTTATTTAATTATTTCATTAAAAAGTAACTTTAGTCAAAAAAATAGTAATGATGGCTTGATTGTATGTTGAGGCATGTGAGGTGCTGGCAAAGGGAGAGTGAGCTAGGAATTAATCATGTTTTATGATGGCATTTGGGAAACGGCAAATTTTTCTCGAAGTCGGAGAGGCAGGATTTCAAGATTGTTTCTTCTTTTTGTCTTGTTTCTTCCTTCTTTCCGTGGGCTGGTGAGAGTGATTTCAACGGACTCTACTGGAGTGGGGGGGTGAGGCTAGTGAGGCAGCGAGGAAGAGGGCAGCGAAGGGCAAGAAGGTGATGGATGGAGTCCCTAGGAGACCGACTAGGAAGAGAGGTAGTGGTTCAACTATTGGAGGAAGAATAATTAGGAAGTATTCAGCTCAGAAGTGACTGAAGAAAATTTCAAGAGAAGAAGCCATGGCAGGGTTTATTAATGGATTGGAGGGAGAAATCAAGAACCCAATTTTCAGGGATTGGCTAGGACGACTCCTCAAGGTGGCTAAGGAAGTTGATGGAAAGGAAGGGTTGAATGTACGGGAAGCTATGGCTCATCTTCTGCTGGACCCTAGTACTTCTCATGGGAGGTGGCATGTCTTCGGTGCGGCCTAGTCACTTACAGTTGCTACTATGCTTTCTATTGCAGCCTCTTCTGTCTTGACGCACGAGGACATGATTGAAGCATCTAAGTAGAACTCAGAGAACTTGGAGCTAGTACTGGGTAATTTGCACAATGTGATGATAAGCATGTTGGAAACTAGTAAGGTAGTCAACGGGATTGCCAACAAATTAGGAGTCCCTGTTCTAGAGTGCGCTCAAAATATTAATTCAAAATATTAATGCAAAAGCCAAATCATCCAATATATGCAAAATGATATCAATTTATGTCCTTTTATAATCCTCAAGTTGGGCGATCCATTAGGACATAATTTTAGGAATTTTCAAGTCCACTGCCATAATAAAATATTTTAATTTTATTTTTATTTAATATTTTTCCTGCTTTTCCTCTTGAGCGGTGACTAAGAGAGAGAAAATAATATTTAATTATTTTCTTTTTTTTTTTAAATTTTTTCTCTCCAATTTGGGTAGCGATTTCCTTGGGAAAAATATATTAATAAAATAAAATATTTAATTCTTGCTCATCAACTTTCCCAATTTCTATCTTTAAGTTATTTTTTATTTTTCCAATTTGGTCACTCAATCCCTTGGCTTGATTATTTTATTTATTTTTGGCTAGATAAAATAATACAAAAATATCACTTAGCCAAAAATAATATTAGTTGAGCTAACATTCCTTTTCCCAAACCTTGACAACATTCATTTTTCCCACCTAGCTCAACCAAGTCATTCCCTTACCAAGTGTATTAGCTTACAGGAATGGTGAATGGGCTAATATCTATCTCCAAGGTGATCACTCCAAAAATGGGGACATTATAGTCCTCCCTTCTCGGGATTGCTTGTCCTCAAGTAATTGCAAATTAGGATGTTGTAAAATCTGCTCTCTTTCCTAAGTAGGATCCTTCAATGGCAAGTCTCTCCGTCGCACCACATACTCTCTAATCACCCTGTTATGCAACCTGTGCTCCCTCATATCCAAGATATTATCAGGCACCAATATCAACATACCCTCTTCATCAAGAGGTGGAAGATCTGGTGAAGAAACAAAATGCTGTCCCAATGCCTTTTTGAGGTATGATACATGGAAAACATTATGAATCCTGCTACCTACTGGAAAATCAAGTTCATATGCCACCTCTCCAACTCTCCTCACTATCATGTAGGGACCATAAAATCTGTAATGTCCCCTTCCTAGGTGACTTTCATGATGAGTAATTTAGCCTTTATCTCCCGAAGGCTAATTGACGAAATAAGGGAGATATTATTAAATTAATTATTTTATAAGGTTATTACTTAATTTTAAATCAAAAGGTAACCTTATATTTAATTAATTTAATATAGTGACTTAAAATACACATTATATCATTAAAGTCACTAAAGTAAAATAATAAGATTTTTCTAGAAGCCTCTTGAAGTAGGATTAAAAAAAGTATAAAGGAAGGGGCAAGGCAAACTTCCAAGCATCCGATTATTGTCATTTGCATTTGATGAGTTTTGTGAAGCCAAGGGTTTCTGCATATTGTCTATTTGGTCTTTGGGAATGAAAACTCTCATAGATTAGCATAACTAAGGTGGTGAAATATCCTCCGAAGGGCTGCAAATTGGAAGGGATACTTCAGTCCTTTCATTTGTGCTTAAATTTGAAGTATTAGCCAAGGGTTGGAGGTATTAATTTGCAGATCAGAAGTTTTGTTAGTTGCTATAGTGGAGTGAACAGTGCCACGCTACAATACCCGCACTACAGTACCCACGTGAACAGTGTCGTGAACAGTGACATGAATAGTGACGTGAACAGTGATCCGCTACAGTGATTCGCTATAGTAACTTGGTGCATGTTGATGAGTATATGCATTGGATTTTGGCTACCATGACTTCTCAACTCAAGGGTGATTTGTATATCAGGTTCTACATTAAATTTACATCATTTAAATTGGTCATTTGGCATTGTAATGGTGGCTGTCATAAGGTAGCTGTAGATGCACATTTTATATCAGATTTATAATGTCACTTGTACTCAGACTTTAGGAGTTGCAAAGCCAAGAGTCTTGGTGAATTCATGCTAGCATTGTACATGAGGATTGCATTTTAATAAGGAGTAATAAGTTGGGAGTCATATATTGAATGTAATGATCATTTTGATAGCATTATAGTATGCATGCCAGCTGTTTGACAAAATATCAATTGGCTGTAGTTGTTGATTTAGACTTGCATAAGTCATCTATTGCTTTTGGAAAATACAAAGACGCTTGCATTTCATGCTATACTTGTAGTTTAATCGTTTAGCATTTATTTCAAGGCATTTGCATCATCTTATGTTCCAATTTCATCAAGCAAAGCAAACTGAAATACAAAAACAGCAAGAACATACTGTGTATGCAAAGTGTTTGACGATATTCCTTGAGCCAAAAATCAGTTATAAGAAGTCAGTTTGAGCAAGGGATATTACAATGGCATCAGAGTGGTTTCCTGCCATCCTTTGGGTTTGAAATCAGCTCCATTAATGCAACATAGTGACAGGTATAAGAGGTATACAGCTAGAGAAGAAAGGAAGCAAAAATAGTGGCCACAACCACCTGAACATGACACTTTATCAGCTTCTTTAGCAGCAAGACAGCGAGAGGTTGGTTCATCCGACACTATGGGTGAAAGAGGTGAAGGTAGCCCTATCAGAAACAGAGGAAGAAATGATGAAGAACAGGAAACACGTGAGCTCTTTAGACAAATGGCTACGGGGCAGCAGCAGGTGACATGCTGTGCGGGCACTTACTACAATGATACAACAAATGAACCCTTAGAGAAGACGAAACCATGAACTAGATGATAATAGGAGTGTGGTTGGGACCCCTAGGGCACAAGCATCTTCTCACATGGCAGATAGGCCTACACATCCTACTTTTTTAAGGAATGAACAAGAAGAGGAAAATGCAGAAGGAGAAGAATGTCCGCAGATACTCTTATGGCATCTAATGATGAATGGGACTTGTTGACACCACAGGTCAGGGAGCGCATGAGCTTTGATAGGTTTGTAATTCAAAGAAGAGAACACTACAGGGGAAAGCAAGAAAAGAGACCGAGAAATCAAAATAACGATTTGATGTATGCCGCCAGTAGAGTTACATTGCCCATGTTTGATGGTAGTGGGAAGGTTACAGTTCAAGCTTGGATTCATAAGCTAGACACCTTCTTGACTCTTAGACCCATGACAGAAAGGGATGCAATAAAATATGCTACTTTTCACTTGGAGGGAGCAGCCCACGATTGGTGGTATCATGGATTAGAGACATTGTATCATAATAGTATCACTTCATATTAGGAGTTTGTTGATAGATTGGTGGAACACTTTGATAAGAGAGATCCAGAGACATATTTTAGAGACTTGGCACAGCTTAAGCAGACTGGGAGTTTGGAGAGTTACATTAGTGAATTTCAGAAATTACCAGTTATGGTCTCCAATATATCTAAGAGGAGATTGGTTGTGCTATTCATGGAGGGCTTATTGGAACCGTTGAGAGGATGGATAAAAGCTTTTGATCCCTCGACACTGCAAGAGGCAATGAAAAAAGCTAGGAGTATGGAACTTGCAGCCCCTCAAAGTAAGTACTCATCTAAGGGATCCTCTTCATACCAAGACAGCAAGACATTTCCCAAGAAAAAAGGCACTCCAGACTCAAAGGGAAAGTCAACAGCACCTTTAGATCGTGAGACATTCAATGATTTACAAAGGAAAAAGTTGTGCTTTTACTGCAAAGGACCTTATGATGCAAACCATGATTGTCCTTTAAGACCTAAGGATAAAGCAAACAGGATTATGTGGGCATTCTATGAGGATTCAAAGTCGGGCCTGCAATCTAATCAAGAGGAATCCAATGAGGAAAAACTTGATGATGAGACAAATAAGCATGAAATTGAGGCTGAAAATGTTGAGGAAGCAAATTTTCAAGAAGCACGCCTTATTAGCATACAGCAAGAGGGCTCATTCAGGATGCGTGGGGTTTTAGCTGGACAGAAGATCATTACCTTGTTTGATACAGGTGCCACGCATAACTTCATTGATGTTAGGTTGGTTGAAAGGCGCAAAATTTGGACAGAGGAATTTGAGGGCATAAGAGTAAAAGTTGCTGATGGGTATACAATTAAGTGTGACAGGATGATTCCAGGGCTTCCCATGCTACTGAATAACTTTGAGTTTAAGGCATATTTTTATGTGGTGAACATGGGAGAAACCGACATGGTTTTAGGAATGAAATGGCTTCATGATATTGGGGAGTTTACCATTAACCTTAGGGAAATGGAGATGAGGCTTAAGGTGGATGGGAAGATTCATGTGCTAAAAGCTATTAGGGATACCAGTTGCAGGATGATATCTTTCAGAAAAATGGAGACTTATGCGCCATGACATGGTTGAGTGGGCAGTAGGGTGTATTCTAATGCCAACACAGGAAGAGAAACAAAAACCAGCCTATCACCCAGATATACAAGAGTTGAGGATCAAGCACTCCAAGGTGTTCAGTGATATTCCACCAGGCAGGCCTCCAGACAGAGGGATTGAGCACATAATAGAATTGGAGGAGGGTGCTAAACCCGTGATGATCACTCCTTACAGACACCCCAAGCGGCTAAAAGATGAGATTGAAAAAACAATTAAGGAGCTACTGGCTATGGGGCACATTAGGCCAAGCAAATCACCTTTTGCTTTAGCAGTAGTCTTGGTCAAGAAAAAGGACGGTACCCTTCGGATGTGCATCGATTACAGGGTGTTGAATAAGAGGACAATTAAGAATAGGTACCCTATTCCTCGCATTGACGAGTTGATCGATGAACTTCATAGTGCTTGCTATTTCTCAAAAATAGATTTGAGATCAGGTTATCACCAGATCAGGGTCAGAGAGCAGGACATCGAGACGACAACATTTAGGTGCCATTGTGGACATTTTGAGTTTGTGGTTATGCCATTTGGGCTAACCAATGCTTCTGCTACGTTTCAGTCCACTATGAACAGGGTTTTTCAGTCACAGCTGAGGAAGTTTGTATTAGTCTTCTTTGATGACATTTTGGTATATAGTAGAACTTGGGAGGAGCATATCACCCATTTGGATAGAGTGTTGGGAATTCTTAGCAGGGAGTCCTTGTACGCCAAGGAATCCAAATGTGATCTGGACATGACAGAGTTGCTATACTTAGGCCATATCATAGTGCAGAAGGTGTGCGTATGGACCGTGACAAAGTCAGAGCTATTATTGAGTGGCATACACCTGAGAATCTTACTCATCTTAGGGGATTTTTGGGTTTGTGTGGCTTCTACCACAGATTTGTTAGTGGATATTCACATCATGCAGCACCACTTACAAATTTAATGAAGAAAGGGGCATTTGTTTGGACACCTAAGGCACAAGAATGTTTTGAGAAATTTAAACAGTTGATGACTACTTGCCCAGTTCTTGCCTTGCCAGATTTCACTAGACCCTTTGAGCTACAGTGTGATGCTTCGGGTGAGGGGATTGGTGCAGTCCTTATGCAGGACAAGCATCTGATAGCTTTTGAGAGCAAGAAGTTACGAGGTCCAGAGAGGAGCTACAATATTTATGATAAGGAGATGTTGGCCATTATGCATGCATTGGCCAAATTCAGGCAATACCTTGTGGGTAGCAAGTTTTGCATTAAGACAGATCATAACAGCTTGAGGCATTTCCTAGGAAAGCGAGATCTCAACAATCGTCAGCAGAAGTGGGTGAGTAAATTGCAATCATATGACTTTGACATTACTTATGTCAAGGGGACTTAGAATGTAGTTGCTGATGCTTTGTCTCGTCGTCCCCATTTGAGCTCTATGGTGGAGATTTCAGAGGATTGGAGACACTTGATTGTGGCAGAGTATGCTAAGGACTCGTGGGCTTCTAGCATAATTGAGGGGTCAGTTCAGGACGACAGGTACTCAGTTGTAAATGATCTTATCATTTACAAAGGTAGGATATTTTTAACCCCAGGATCGGAGATGAACACAGTGATGAGGTCTTTTCATGATACACCTATGGCAGGGCATCCCGGGTACTTCAAGACTTACAGGCAGGTTCGAGAGCACTTTACTTGGAAAGGGCTCAAGACAAATGTTCTTCGATATGTTAGAGTGTCCTGTTTGTCAACAGAATAAACAGGAACATACATACCTTGCAGGTTTACTTCAACCACTTCCGATTCCTGATAGGAAGTGGGAGTGTTTATCCATGGATTTTATTACCGGTTTGCCGAAAACCCAGGGACGAGATTGTATTTATGTGGTTGTTGATCAATTAACGAAATATGCTCATTTCTTTCCGATCACAGCTACATACTCAGTTGCACAGGTAGCAGAACTTTTCTTCCGTGAGATATTCAAGTTGCATGGGTTACCTCGGAGCATTGTTAGTGACAAGGATAGTCGGTTCTTGAGTCATTTTTGGTAGGAGTTATTTAGACTATGTGAGACAGAACTTACTCCGAGTACCAGTTACCACCCACAGACAGATGGCTAGACAAAAATTGTCAATAAGTGGGCGGAGGGATATCTCAGGAACTACATTGCAGGGCAACAGAAGGGTTGGGTTAAGTGGATATACCTTTGTGAGTACTGCTACAATACCACTTACCATCTTTCGATTCAGATGACACCATTTATGGCCTTGTATAGTTATGAAGCACCTAGTTTCCTTGACTTGCTGATGAGTGACAGTAGAGTGCCTACTGCAGGAGATATGTTACAGAAGAACAGGATATTATGAGATCTCTTCTGGAAAATATCCAAAAGGCACAGAATTAGCAGAAGCAGTATGCTGATCAGAAGAGAATTGAGCGGTCATTTGAGGTTGGGGATATGGTGTATTTGATGTTACAGCCCTACCGACAATCCACTCAAGAAGAGTGGTGCAGAGAAGCTCAAGCCACGTTATTATGGCCCTTTCAGGATTATCCGGCGAGTTGGTGATGTCGCTTATAAGTTAGAATTACCGGCAGACAGCAGAGTACACAATGTTTTCCATGTGTCACGCCTCAAGAAGGCATTAGGTCATCGCGTGGTTCCTTCCGCTACCTTACCACCCTTGGATGATGAGGGGAAGTTGATTCTGGTGCCTGAGGCTATTTTGGATGTTAGGGAGAGGCAATTATGGAGACAGGTCATCAGAGAGTACTTGATCAAATGGAGGGATTTATCGGTTGAGGATGCCACTTGGGAAGGTGAGGAGATTCTTCAGCATCCAGAGTTGAGATTGCTTGAGGACAAGCAATTTCAGGAGGGGCAGACTGTAATGTCCCCTTCCTAGGTGACTTTCATGATGAGTAATTTAGCCTTTATCTCCCAAAGGCTAATTGATGAAATAAGGGAGATATTATTAAATTAATTATTTTATAAGGTTATTATTTAATTTTAATTCAAAAGGTAACCTTATATTTAATTAATTGAATATAGTGACTTAAAAATTTAAAATACACCTTATATCATTAAAGCCACTAAAATTAAATAATAAGATTTTTCTAGAAGCCTCTTGAAGTGGGATTAAAAAAAGTATAAGGAAGGGGCAAGGCAAGCTTCCAGGCATCCGATTATTGTCATTTGCATTTGATGAGTTTTGTGGAGCCAAGGGTTTCTGCATATTGTCTACTTGGTCTTTGGGAACGAAAACTCCCATAGATTAGCATAACTGAGGTGGTGAAATATCCTTCAAAGGGTTGCAAATTGGAAGGGATACTTCAGTCCTTTCATTGTGCTTAAATTTGAAGTACTAACCAAGGGTTTGGAGGTATTAATTTGCAGATTAGAAGTTTTGTTAGCTACTACAGTGGCATGAACATTGCCACGCTACAGTACCCACGTAAACAATGCCGTGAACAGTGACATGAACAGTGCCGTGAATATAATATGAACAGTGATCCGCTACAGTGATTCGCTACAGTAACTTGCTGCATGTTGATGAGTATATGCATTGGATTTTGGCCACCATGACTTCTCAACTCAAGGGCGATTTGTATATCAAGTTCTACATTAAATTTACATCATTTAAATTGGTCATTTGGCATTGTAATGGTGGCTGTCATAAGGTAGCTGTAGATGCATATTTTATATCAGATTTATAATGCCACTTGTACTGAGACTTTAGGAGTTGCAAAGCCAAGAGTCTTGGTGAATTCATACTAGCATTGTACATGAGGATTGCATTTTAATGAGTAATAAGTTGGGAGTCATATATTGAATGTAATGATCATTTTGATAGCATTATAGTATGCATGCCAGCTGTTTGACAAAATGTCAATTGGCTATAGTTGTTGATTTAGACTTGCATAAGTCATCTATTGCTTTTGGAAAATACAAAGACACTTGCATTTCATGCTATACTTGTAGTTTAATCCTCTAGCATTTATTTCAAGGCATTTGCATCATCTTATGTTCCAATTTCATCAAGCAAAGCAAACTAAAATACAAAAACAGCAAGAACATACTGTGTATGAGAAGTGTTTGACGATATTCCTTGAGCCAAAAATCAGTTACAAGAAGTCAGTTTGAGCCATAGTTTAAAAACTCGCCTCTAATTCGCGAGTATTCGTGAGTTCTTGCAGTCTAAAATGCTAGGCGAGTTATCGCAGTAAAAACTCGTCCACGAGTGTTTAGAAAAATCCACGCCGATTTTTTCATTAAAAAACGCGAGTTCTCTCTAAAAAATCGCTAGAACATGTCCAAAAACAAATATAAAGGGCGCGTTTAAATTTATCTGACGTTTTTTCATGAAGTTTGTGGAATGCGGGATTATTAGGGTTGAATGCATGATTTCATGGGATTGGACACTGCCGTTTCTGAGGGTTTTTTTAAGTCATGATTTGTTTCTTGCACATTTTCAAGGGTTTTCTGAGTTCAAAGGGACGGAGATAGGTAAAGGTCATGGGGGGGTCACTGTGCTAATAAAAGAAGTGTGGGTTGGAACCGTGAAAATAGAGAAAGCGGATCCCAATAAACAATACATTTGACTGAAAATAACAAACAATAAAGACATAATTAGGTTGGCTGCTTGCTACTTTTTTCCGAAGGGTCAAAGTTCTACAAAAAGAGAAACTTGGACAGTGAAGACCCATATGCGGCGTTAAAGAAAGATATCTCTGTTTTTAGCACCTCAGGGGAAATTGTTTTAATAGGAGATTTCAATGCTAGAACAGCCAACAATCAATCTCTTCAAATGGGAGGAAAAGAAAGAGGAGATAGCAATCCTTTATCGCTGGAAGAGGGTGGGGACCAACTTTGGGAAAGAATGTCACAAGATGGAAAAGGCAGTGTGACACACTTTGGAGCCGAACTTTTGGGTCTTTGTAGTTTGTATGACATGGTTATATGTAACGGTACAAGATCTTGGCCAAGATCTGGGGGTATTACATGCAAAACCTACAATGGTCAAAGTGTGGTTGATTATGTCATCTGCTCTAAAAAATCGACTGCTAGGTTGCTGGAGTTTGTTATAGGGGACTGCCCTATGGAGATGAAGTCTGACCATATGCCCCTCTTGGTTAAGTTTGGCTTTCTCGCAAACAAGCAAAGTGAAAGGCAAGCTCAACACAGGGTGAGGATAGCCAATCCACATGGTAAAATCATTTTGAATAAAAAAAACCAGGAACTTTTTACTGCTGCCCTTGGGCAGCACATTGAGATGACCAAAAACAATGTTGGGCTTAAGGAAAACATTATTACAAGGAAACACATTGACAACAGTTTGCTAGTCCCTTTGATTCACAAGGCTCTAAAAGTTTGCAAGAAATCCAAGCCTCGGAAAGGAGTCTCTAACACTTTCCCGGCTAACCCCTGGTATGATGAAGAGTGCAAAGCGGTAAAAAGATCCTACAAAGAGAGCGAGCCAAACAAAGAAAACAAAAAAAATTATGAGAAGTTGTTAAAAGCCAAGAAAGAAAGTTTTGTTATCCTAAGAAGGAAGGAGCTAATAGCGTTAGGTAAGCACAATCCCAAAGGCTTTTGGAGGGAGCTGTAGCAAGAGAAGAAACATACAGAAAATAATATCATAGAAACTCAATGGCTAGAGTATGCAAATTTGCTTTATGAGCCCGACCATGAGGAAGCCTCTCCTCCCAATGTTATCACGTCAACCGAGCTCTTTTCGGATGAGGATATCAAACAGAGTATAAAGAAATTAGCAAATGGTAAAGTACAGGACATTGATGGGTTGCAAGCTAAATTCTTAAAGTGGGGAGTTGAACACCTTGCTCCGCACATCAAAAGAATTTTTAATGAGGTCACGCAATGGGGCTTTCCAGTGGAGTGGATGACTAGTGTCATTATCTCTCTCTTCAAGAATGGGGATATCAATAATCCCTCTAACTATCGTACTATCATGGTCAACCCTCTTCTTGGAAAGTTGTTTGGGAGCTTGATCGAATGTAGAATCAGCAGCTGGGTAGATAAAAAAGGGAAAAGAGCAAAGGGTTAGGCTAGCTTTAGACCAACGCACTCTACCATTGATCACTGCATTACTCTTAGGCATTTGATTGAAAAAGCTTGGAACACCCAAGGTGGGGAAGCTTATTGTTGTTTTGTGGATTTTAAAAAAGCTTTTGACACGGTTCTTAGAGACAAACTTTGGAAAAGGATGGAAGAATTGGGGGTTCCTGATGAGTTTAGAGCAGTTATTCACAAACTTTATGAGTGGGTTAGAGCAAAAATCAGAACTAGAGAAGGCATGTCTGAATGCTTTGGCAGCAACATCGGGGTCAAGCAGGGGTGCCCACTTTCCCCCACTTTGTTTGGTCTTTACATTGACAAACTTGAGGAATGGATAAATAAAACCAAAGGGGGTGGCATCCAGTTGGCCAATTTTGTGGTAAAACTGCTTTTATATGCGGATGATCTTATTCTTATTGTAAAAATGACCCATGGTTTGAGGGGTCATTTGAAGGCTTTAGAGCTATTCTGTCAAGATGTTGGGATGCAAGTGTACATAAGCAGTACTAAAGTCATGATCTTCTCTCTAAAAAGGAAATAGCAGCAAACTAATTTTATTTTCGAAGGAAGTCTGCTGGAAATCGTCAAAGAATACAAGTATCTTGGCATCATTTTTCACAATAGGCTCAGTTGGGAAACTTGCAGGGTGAAAAGGATACAAGGGGCTTGGAGAGCTTCTTAACTTCTCCAAAACAGGTGTAGGAAAGTAGAACTTTGGGATTGGAAAACCAAGAAAACCCTTTTTGGTTTGTTGGTCACGCCGGTTGTCCTCTACAGTTGTGAGGTTTGGGGGAGCAGCATGTCAAATCACAGATGGAGACAATTGAAAAGAATTTAAAAGCATCTTATTGCCAGTAGTCTTAAAGTTAAAGCAACTGTTCCATATGAGATTCTTTTGGCGGAGGCCGGTACTTTCCCGATGGAAGCTGCTGCGATATCACGGTTACTAAGTTACCTAAAAAAGGTTGAAAACATGGGGAATCACCAGTGGCCCAAAGTGGTGGTGAACGAGGTGTTAGATCGGAGGAAGAAGACGTGGATGAAGCAAAACATCAAGTGGTTGGGAAAATGGGACATTAAGTTGCATGAGTGTCCTAACCCCAAAGAGGAAATAAAAAAGTTTGTGTTAGAAAAATTCAGGACTGCCATGTGGACAAATCAGATTGGGCGTAAAATGCATTATATTAAAGAGTTCAATCCCACTTGGGAGCATGGGGATAAAGCATACTTCAGTGCCGATCTTAAAGGTAAGGCTAGACTCTTAGTGGCACAATTGAGGACCGGTTCACACCATCTTAGGCACGAAACTAGTAGATGGACGGTTCCCAAGGAAAGATGGGAAAATAGGACTTGCATTTTCTGCAGTGATAAAGCGGTTGAAACTGAGCGGCACTTCATTAGGGAGTGCGATGCGTACAAGGATATCCGTATGCAGCAGGATAACAACGTGAATGTTGGCAGTTTTAGTGAATTATTTGAGGAAGAGAGGCTTCACAACACAAGCCGGCTATTGGTAAAGATTCATAGGAGGCGGGATGACATCAAAAGGAACCTGAAGAAATCCTAGTGCTTTTGACACTTGGTCCCATAGACTATTTGGTCTCATGGATGTTATTAAAACTCATTCATTCATTCATTCAATGCATTATAGGCTCGACCAGCAAACTCAAGAACATGATCTCTATTAGAAAGAAAGTTTAAATAATCCGATTTCAATGTTTCTAGAGCCTCTCTGACTACACACCAATCTTCAAGTGAAGATCCTTTTTCCATGCCCATTTGTCTCCTTTAAACTTGAGCCCTCCAAATGTGATCCTCAACAAACTTATGTATGCAATCCAAGTGAGTTAAGGATTGCACAACCTTATCCTCAGTGGCTAACATGTCATGTCCCCAATTCCGGAGTGATGTTACATGGAGATATTTGGTTAGCCTATCATCTATTCCCGTAGGTTAATGCATTGGTAAGGGAATAATTGGCTAGTTGAGTTGGCTTCTACACATGGAGATTTGGAAAGTTAGCTTAACTAGTGTATTTTAAGCTATATGGAAAATGCAATATTAAGATTGTATTTTCATTCATTTGAATTTGAATTTGAATTTGATAAATAAGGAGGGAAAATGAAATCTTTAGTTATATTTTCTCTAATCTATTTTGTATGGAGATGATGTAAATATGGATAGCTCTAAGTAGGACCTATTGGTGAAGGAATATTGACAAGGCAAAGATGGGCCCAATTCAAGTTCAAAGATCAAGATATATGGATCGATGCATGAAGTATATTTAATATTATTTGTTTTGAGCCTTGCTTTTGGAGCCAACGACTATGCTTGAGGAGGTTCGACTTGCATGGAGGAATGCCAAATCCTATTCGCCAAGGTTTGAAGACATTGAATATTGCAAAGACATCATTGAGGGAAGTGCCCATGGCCTTGAGGAAGGCATTCAAACAGCAAACATCATTTAAAATGTTTAGTTAGCATTTTAAATGCATTACACTCTTGCAAGGAGCGGCGGCGGCTAGTAGAAGATGATTTAAAATTGTAAATGCATCATTGAATGAAGTGTTGACAGCTTAGAAAGAAGCGATTATGAGGTAAATCATTCTAAATGATTCTTGTTTGATATTTTAAATGCAAATCATCCATGTATGATGTGGTGGTGGCTAAGGGAAGGGCGATTTTAAATGCAAACTGCCTCATCAAATGCATTCGCACTAGCAACAAGGGGTTCGATGGGTAGTTTGAAGGAAATTAAATGCATTTCAAATACAAAATTAAATGCATTGAGCTGATCACCCAAGTAAAGAAGAAGGTTTTAAATGATTGCAAATAAAAAATTCAATGTATGAGTTCAAACGCCTTGCCCAAGAGGATCGATCCATAGAGGAGTAAATTCATTTAAAATAATTGAAGATTGTTTTAAATGAAAGCATATTTGGTGAAGATCATTCAATATTGTTCCAATTCCTTGATTTTCCTTGATGGATTTCAAAATGCATTCCAAAATTGCCAAGAGGATGGACGTCCGAGCTTGAGGAGTTTAAATAGATGACTTGAGCTTAATTTTGCAACTTTTGATCTTATGGTAAGCTTTTGCATTTTATCTATTTTAGCTGGAAATTGCATTTTCTAGTTATTTTCTTCAAGGAGATGATCCCTTGAATGTTGTGGTGATGATCCCATAACAATTTGTGAGATGTCATACAGATTTCATTATTGGATTAAATTTGCAGGTTATTTGAAGAGTTTGGAATTGATATCGATATCTATTTGAAGCTCTTGGTGTAGAGGATTGACTACCAAGGTAGTTTAGTGAATTTGGACTACATTTTGGATGGTATTTTCATATTTTGCAGGGTCTGATTTTTATAACAGCGACTTTACACTAGAATTTTAGGGCTTGTTAGGTGGATTTGATCAAGGGTTTGAAGGTTGAAGAGTTGTGCTTGATAGAAGACCTTCTTATGTATCCATAGAATGCATTTGGAGGAGATATTTCATGATATTTCATTGTAAACCCTTGGCTGGGTTAAAAGTTCATTTTCAGCAGTCATATCAGCATACTGAAAGTTCATATCAGAAATTTATTGAAGCTTTTTCAAGACTGTTTTGTGTCCATTTGTTAGCCATCATCATTCTAGAGGCTTTGGGCTATATTTGTATGCAAAGTTTGATGTATTTGGGCTTCATATTGATTTGTAATTAAGTCTGATATAAAATCAGACATGGACTGAAATAAATTCCAGCCACTTGACATTTCATGTTTCATTTATTTGTTGGTTTCATATATGCAAAGTTGTTGTGGGTTTGATATGCTACAATTTCTTGTTCATTTGGTGATGTTATTTAATTGAAGTGTGCAAAAAATCTTATCTAAATTGGCAAAAAATTTCATTCATTTCTAGAAGGGTATTTTACATAATAGCTGATTCTGAAATTCCAATGTTGAACCAACAATAGAGGTTGATCCAAATCTTCCAACGAACTCCCCAAAAACATGCTCATCAATTGACTCTTCTGAGAAGACACTTGGTTCTTCAATTTGCATGGGTTCTGATATTTGCTTTTCTTCATCACTATGATCAAATGACATGGCGGCATCCAATTCAAACATTGAATCATCACCAATGGCTGATTTAAAGTCTTCATTAGCATTCTCTTCATCAAAGATCTTTGAGGAATCAAACATTTCATCACTGGGCATGGGAATTTCCCACTCATAATCTGAATTACCTTCACAAGCATGGTGAAGATACTCCTCATTAGGTGTTGTCCTGAAAATTTCAGCAACATCAACTTCTTTGGCTACCGTAGATACACCTTCCCTCGTGTACTCATCAAGACTTTTTGCTTCAATGCTCTCAAGCTCGCTTGCAAAGTCACCTTCTAGCAATCTATCAATCATCTTCAACTTATTCTCAAAAGTAGTGGCATCTTCAAAGTCTTCATCAAATGAAGGACTTGCAAAGTCCAACACTTCAAGCTCATTAACTTCATCAAAGCAAGGCTCAACTTCACTAATTTCTGCTGTAGTCTTTCCCAAATCAGCTAGCTCCTCTAAGCATGCCTCTTGATTTGTGATCATGTTTTCATCAAACAGAGGCTCAGACTCCTTTATTTCAGCTATCAAGACTTCCTCTTCTCCTTTTTTGGATTCCACATCATTCTGAAAGAAAGAACATGTGGTGAAAGTTACTAGTTCATCTTCTTTGTTCTTGCATTGGTGATTAGGCTCCCAAGAATCTTTGCATAGGAAACAAAGACTTCTTCTCCTGAGTTCATTCTTGTTGTCCTCTTTCTTTCTCGAAGTGAGAGAATTCTTGTTTTGTTGGTTGGAAGGTGATGTCTTGGAATAGTTCTTGGTCCTCAACATTGGAGAAGGTAACTCGATCTTCCATAACAATATTTTCTTCTTCTCCTCTTCCTTCCTCGTCTTTCGGATGTAATCTATAAGGCCCTTTTTGTCAAGATCCCCCTCGATTATTTTCAAGAAAGCATCCCAAAAAAATTGATGCTTAAAGTCATCTGGTAGGCTTTGGTACTCATCAATAATCTTTGTGGCCTCTCGATCATACTTCCTTCAATCCAACTCCTCTTGAATTGTTCTTTCTAATTCTGCCTGACCTTGTCTATGAGAATCAACCAGAACATCTGTCTCAATTCTTCTCCCCATGAGAGATGCCATGATCTCACATACACTGGTCAAATTCCTTCAACTGTTCAACTCTGAACACGCATGCAAGGCTGAAAACTGACTTGCACTTGAAGTATTGCAAGGAATGAGTAGCAACCCAAACAGGCTGGCAAGATCACCAGCTTTGATACCACTGTAATATGATACCCCAAATTTTTTTCAAAATTATACAATCTATCATAGCAGAGTTAGCACATCAATGCATGCAACCAAAGAACCTCCACACTTCTGATCACCAAGTTCCCAAATCGGGCGAGGTGAGAGCATACTGTGTTTTGGCTTACAAAATAAAGATTGTGCAACAAAGTAATTACATTCATCCGCTAATGAGCAGGCATCCACTTATTCAGTGGGGATTCTCCACTTATTCAATGGGTGATTAAACAAGAAAAGAAAACTTTCAATTCCTCCACACTGGCAGTTGAACCATCTAGGGGTTATAGTGTTTATGCAACATGAAAAGAATGATTACAATGAGGACTAATTGCATACTACTCAGACTAACCAACTTGATCATCAATATTAGCATCTTATAAATTCTAAGCATCAAAAATGGTAACCTGCACCAGTCAGAAGCATTTCTAACTTCATAATATCAAGCTGTTTACAACTGTATCTCTGCATAAGAACATTGCTGATCAGACTGAGACAAAATTCAGACCCCTTAAAGGTTGTACGACGGACCTATAGCAGATCATCTTCACATTCATGCACATCAATAACCCAAACATACTGCAAACTGTCCCATAATAAACTGACATTACCATATGCCATCACTGAAATGAAAGCAATCAATAGAAGAAAGTGATCTAATCACAAAATGCTCATGTCCCTGTCAGGTCCGTACGGCCCTTGGAGGGTGTTTTCACTTCCAAACACACTTAAATCTGCCTAGAATTGACTAGTAAATGGATGGACATGGTTGCCCACACACAACAATGCATATCCAAGCTTCATAAACTTCAAACAAAAAAGAGAACCATTTGCTGGTGAAGGCTGCACACAAAATTAGTCTATGCTTTGCTGTACAAACAGCCCTGGTAATACATAGCTTCACAATGATAATCATTAAAAACTAGAAACCAATATCAACTTCCTTCCAAACATTGGTAATGCATAAACACCATCATTGGAAACAGTGGGTAGATAAAGGGGTAAGCGGTCTATACAAGAGGATAAGCTTCCCTCATTCAAGGCCGTTTGGCCCTATAGGGTTCAGACCCTCCAAACCACAAAATAAATAACTCAGATCACAATAAGAATAGCCTGCACTTAGGCGCCCACACAAGGTAGAGTAAACAAAATAATAAATGGAAAACAAAATGATTTCAATCACTCCAAACATGAGTCATCATCCTCTTGTTGGTATGGCCTTGTGGATGTACGACAAGCAAGGTGTAATGAAATAACTTGCACAATGGAAGAAGATAATATGAAATATTCTGCAAATATTTGATAATAACTGAGAATAATAGGCCACTTCGAGAGGGCAACCTCCAAATATCTCCAATGAGAACACACTTAACAATATGATGATGAAATAAGACTCACATCCTCCTATATATACTTAATTATGCTTAGGATGAATAGACACACCCCTATATAACACCTAGTCCAACCTATCTAACTAAATAATAATATAATAATGATAACATGACTTAATTAGGAGTTAATACAGCCACAAGCCAACTATTCATAACCCTATGTACACCAATATTAAGGGCGTAGCATTCATCAAACTTTGGAATGTAGATGGTGCATTGGTAAGACCGAATGGCATCACCAAAAATTCATAATGACCCTCATGAGTTCGAAATGCTGTCTTACAAATATCTTCCTCCTTAATCCGAATTTGGTGATAACCAGATCTAAGATCTAACTTTGTAAAATACATAGCTCCATTCAATTCATCTAGCAAATCATCAATGACTGGAATAGGAAACTTATCTTTAATGGTGTACATGTTGAGCACTCTATAATCTAGACACATGCACTAAGTTTCATCCTTCTTATGCACCATCACCACAGGCGAGGAGTAAGCACTTTGGCTATGCCTGATAATTCCTGCCTCTAGCATCTCCTCAACAATTTTTTCTATCTCACTTTTTTGTATGTGTGGGTACCTATAAGGCCTGATGTTTGGTGGTTGGCTCCCTGGAACTAGTTGTATGGCATGGTCATGATCCCTCTTAGGAAGAAGTCCTTTAGGCATATCTCCAAGAACCACTGAGTGACGATCAATTATTGCTTGTAAATCTGGATGAGTAGGAGCATTAGATTGAGAGACTTCTAATGAACATAGCTGGGCCACAAATCCATCCGCTCCTTTCTTAAGCAACTTTTGCATTTGATGAGAGCTTACCGTCTGTGGGGATTTTGCCTTCAACCCCCTTAGCTCCACTACCTTTCCTTCTAATTGAAATCTCATGAATAGTTCTTGGAAGTTCATCTCAATTGTTCCCAATGTAGTAAGCCATTGTACTCCCAAAACAATATCTGCTGCACCCATGGATATCGCATACATTGGGGTATCAAGTTGATAATCTCCCATGGATAATTTAATGCTATGACACTTCCCTAAACAACTAACTGTACCCCATCTGCAATCAAAACCTGAAACTCTGGGGCTAGATATATAAAACAATTTAGATGAGTTGCCAACTTTTTGTTGATGAAATTATGAGTACTACCTGAGTCAATCAACACTGTTACTTTCTGCTTCTTTAAGAAACCCACTACTTTGAGAGTTTGTGGTGCACTGAAACCTGAGAGTGCATGACAAGAAATGATTGGTTAAGAATCATGTGATTCCTCACTTGACTTCCTATCCTCCTCTAATATGGGTTCCTCCTTTTCTTCCTCACTTGGACCTTCAATATAGAACAATTTCTTTTCACTACATTTATGTCCTCAACTGTATTTGCTATCACAATTGAAACACAACCCTTTTGCTCTTTTCTCCTCAATTTGTTGTGGAGTCAACCTAGTAGGTTGAGGAAGAGAAGGTGTTGAATATCCTTTCTCTCTTGTCACATTAGCCCCTTGCTTTCTAGGAATCCAATACTTCTCCTCTACCCTGCGTGCCAAGATAAAAGACTCATTTACTGAGTTAGGACTAAACATGCGTACCTCATGTTGAATGTGATCCTTGAGACCACCCAAGAATAAATCATTCAAGTTCTCCTCTGTAATTATATCTACTCTTAAGGATAGATTTTGGAATTTTTGAATATAATCCTTAACTGATCCTGTTTGTTGAAGTTTAGCACGCTGGCTGAAAAAGTTGTCTGTCACACTATTGCTATATTGTGCTTGGAGTTCTATAAAAATTGACCATGAGACAGTGAGACCCTTTTTCCTCCGATGAGTACAAAGCCAACGATACCAAATGAATTGATCTGGTTCTAGATATAGGGAAGCCATCGTGACCTTTTGTCCATATGGGATTTGATGTACTTCAAAAAAATTCTCCATTTGGTTTATCCATGTTAGAGGATCCTTACCATTGAACTTGCGCATATCCACCTTTGGAAAAAAATTCCTAGATCCCATAGGAGTATTAAAATTTGTGTCATTACTAGCCGACTTGAAGGTTTCACCTTGGTTGCTTGAAAACTCCTTTCTTGGTTCATTCATATAGGTGCTTAACATGCTTCGTATATCTAATATATCTCCTCTTAGTCACACATATCCCTCTTAACCTCTTCCTTGAACTTACTTATTTCCTCATTGGGATTACTATCCTCTATTGTTTCTCCATCCTTATTAGAGGATTTCCCTGGTGTGGCAGCATTCTTTTTGCCTCTTGTTGTAGGCCCCGTCATGATGGAAACCAATATTTTTGAAATAAATCACACAGATGAAATGTAAATTCTCTGAAATTTTTACTGTAACTTAATAGGGCCAAGATACCACTTACCCAGAAAAAAATCCAAAAACTTAGCAAATTTGCTGCCTTGAGAGCGAATTTGTTGGAAACCCTAATTTTGTAATAACTCGCTTATTTTTGCTTCAATTTCTCCATGCTTTGGATTGTAGGCTCCTCTATAGTGCCAAGATCATGCTCTGATACCACTTGTAATGAAATAACTTGCACAATGGAAGAAGATAATATGAAATATTCTGCAAATACTTGATAATAACTGAGAATAATAGGCACTTAGAGGGGGCAACCTCCAAATACCTCCAATGAGAACACACTTCACAATATGATGATGAAATAAGACTCACATCCTCCTATATATACCTAATTATGCTTAGGATGAATAGATACACCCCTATATAACACCTAGTCCGACCTATCTAACTAAATAATAATAAAATAATGATAACATGACTTAATTAGGAGTTAATATAGCCACAAGCCAACTATTCATAACCCTATGTACACCAATATTAAGGGCGTAACACAAGGGAACTTCATTTATTCACACTCCTTTGCAAACTAATACAATATTCCTCCAAGCAAGCCAAAAACATAACAATATATCATCTCCTCAGACAAAACTAATCATATATCCAAACTCCATGAAAGTGCACATGTGATTTCTGTGTGAAATCACCCATTACTAGCTAGGGTGGATATTCCACCACCGAAACTGATCTTCCTCTATAGGGTTTTCATCCTCAAGAAGGTAGGAAGAACTCTCTGGTTCAATCCAGCAGTATCTCAATACAAAATCCAAAGCATAACCTCTACAATGAGCTCTCACTTCTCTTTTATAGGCCCCTGGAAGTTACACAAGAAATTAATTCTTTCTTGGAAATAATACTTTTTTCCTCAAAGTTATAATAAGTCCATTTTATCTCAACTTAAGTGCTCACTTTTAAGTGCCTAGATAAAAGAATATATTTTCCCCTTTCTAATGAGCTATAACACTTAATTCAGTTTTTAATTATTTTCACTCTTAGGAACTTAAGTGAAAATAATAATTAAAATAGCTCATTAAATATAATTTTTTGTGGAAAATCCCAAAATTCATCCAACTGCCAAATAAACTTAACCAATATGCTTTGTAAGGTTTGGGATGTGAAACGATGCCTTCTGGGTGACTTTCCAAAAATAGACAGCTCCTCCAAGAATCTTGGAGAGCAATTCGGGAGCCCGATCAAACTTATGAAACCATTATTGACACCCTGGACATCCACTGAGCTCAATGCCATAGAAAATTATTCCATTTCTAGAAGGAAACCCATTTAACTGTTCTACAGATTGAACAACGACCACTCCAAGAACATTGGAGTCCTCCCAACATGCTGGATAGCCTCCGAGAGACTAGGAACAAGTATAATATGCACAAAAACCTATGCGCCAAAAAACGGACATCACATAGATACCCTAGGAAGGCGAATTTGGATGTTTGAGAAAGGCATTATGTATAGGTTGGAGATAGATTTTCAGTGGATCATCCCTAGTTTGAATGGAAAGCCATAGTAGAAAGTATCTTTTCACTAGATATGAAGATGTTTAGTTATGATTCCTATTGAGGAATATGCAGATGTCTATTTGGATCATTGGAAAGATACATTGATACAACATGAAGAAATTGCAAAAACCATTGATTGTGAAAGCTACACTTATGCACAAGTTAAGTTGGAAAGTTGTGGAGTAGGTGGTGGAGGATTTCAAGGTGAGGATGAGGATCTCCTAAAATGACGAGTTAGAGTGGGTATGTCTTAGTAATACTTCCAAGTGGAATTGAAGAAGACCTTTTAGAGGGGTCATAGTGTAGTTTGTAGAGGTTTTGAACAAAATGCCTTGTTGAGGCATAAGAGTAATACTTCCAACTAAGATGTCCTAGTGAGGGCAAAAAAGGCATCCAAATAGGATGTCTTTGTGGGGAGTTGGTGAGTTAATTCTTTAAAGTACATAATTGCACAAAGAAATCTGGGTGGCCAATATTTAGTGATAGGTGGTGAAAAGATTTTGAAGTGGTAGGACAAACAACAATTAGTTTAATCTATAGTGCACAATGTTCTTTGTTTGTAAATGAACTTGTTTCTGTAGTAGTTATTTCATATTATGATTATTATCTCATGCATTGAAATTTAGTTGATCTAATTCTATAAATGCTGATTTGTCATTCATCTCCAACTTTCAAAAAACTTTCTATCGCAGGTATCATTTGGATCAGAATTGAGCAATAGAGCTCCAACCTTTGACATGGATTTAGCAGATTTCATGGATACAGATGGGCCGATATCATATGAGAAAGCACACAAGTATTTTGCACAAGATCCATCCCAAAAGTGAGATTTCCTTTCTTCCATTGACAAGAAATAAAATGCACTAATTTAGAAATATTTGGAAGCGGATTTAATGTTCAATTGAAATAATTTGTAATCAGGTGGGCTGCATATGTAGCGGGAACAATTCTTGTTTTAATCCGTGAGCTGGGTGTACAGTTTCATGATGGTATCAGCATACTGGTATAATGTTGGGAGATAATTTTAAGGAATCCTATATTCTTAGAAGTTTAGAAATATTGATGTATCTTTCAATGTTGAATTCTTAAATTAGCAATAGTCTAAAAATGTTTTCTATGTCCATATATACAAGTTAAAAAATTATCAAAGAAAATATATTATTTTATAGAAATGAGGCAAATCTGCACTTTCAAATGTTTCGCTTTGCAAGTACTTTTGGTAGAATGACAAACATAGCCTATTGGCCAAAATTAGCCATTAAAATTTTCCTTCATGCTAATTTTCAGTCTATAAAGTTGTCAGTGAGGTTGTTTGTATTCAATTATAACAAGTTGGATGTAAGCCAAACCATTTTTCTCATGATAGAGCTTTTTATTTTTTTTTGGGCAAATATATTCTTCCTATGTTTATAATTTCAGTGTGAATTTAGAATTTAAACTTTTCCTTTCATAGCTTTGTTTGATATAGAGATATTAATAGTTAGGTTTTCATAGTGATGTTCTGAATAATTTTTTCAAATTAGATTCTATGATTGTTCTTAAATGCTCTATGTCCACCTCAAAATTGATTCATCCAAGCAACAAAAGAATTGGTCCTTTGTAGCATTTATTTGCGTATTAATGTGAAAATTGTATCACTGATGGGTAAAAAGAAAGAATTTCCCAGGACCATAGGACAGTACTTAGTTTTGTAAAATCCCTAACTGGATCTGCCCTAAAATTCTGAATTATTTTTCTGCTCAGACCCTAACTCAGAATTCTGATATTTATTTCTGATTTGCAAAACAATTATAACAGCAAACATACAAGGGTTAATAATGTAAAATCCCTAACCGGATCTGCCCTAAAATTCTGATTTTTATTTCTGCTCAAACCCTAACTCAGAATTCTGATTTTTATTTCTGATTTGCAAAACAATTATAACAGCGAACAAACAAGGGCTAATAATGCCAAATAAACATGCCAAATGATGCCACTAAATAATGAACACATCAAACATGAATTCCACCATGAATTACACAAGAAATAGCCACCCAAAATGCAATACCAAAGTCTGATTTTCTAAATATATCTCTGCTGTTACAAATCAGAATATGAAGACTGAAAATTGCATCAAAATTATGAGCTAAACATGATCAAACATGGCCCGGAATGCTGCTGTCCAAATCAGACCTAAACCCTAGGTTTGTACATACCAAATGATGATGAATGATGCTCAACAAACCCTCCAATGGCAGCGCTTGCAAGGAAATGATGGTGGCTGCTCATTCAGGCTTTGGAAACCCTTCAATGGATAAAATCACCTCCCACAAGCCAAATTGCCCTCCTCCAAAGGTGGTGCTCCAATCTAGGGTGAAACTCTAGTGCAATGTCAACACAAAATACCACCACAAATGCTGCTGCAATTCTGATCTAAAAATCTGAATATGCAAATATGCTCCGAATCTCCAGTGAAGTGCAAATTGAACTCCGTTATGAGTCCACGACAAGATGAGCTAGGTTTCCATCCAACTCACCAATATTCACAAGGGTATTCATCCTTGGAATATAGCCCAACAAATGTTGCAGCCAAGAGAGAATCTCAATGAAAATATGATATGAAATGGATGATGAAATGACTCCAAAAGACCTTGTATTTATAGCCAATCTTTTCTTCACTTCACCTTGGCCGACCTCCTCCTAGCTGACCTCCTCTTGACAAATATATTTTATTTTATTTGTTTTTTCCCCTTCTCCTCGTGGCTGACCTCATGCTAGGTGCGCAAACATAAATAAAGTATTTTGTTTTATTTTTATTATTTTCTCCCAAGAGGAGCGAACTCTTTTTTGGCCCTTGATATTACATTTTTAGGCCCTTACCTAGGTTGTCCACCTTCAAGGCCATTTTATTTAATTTATTTTATTTTTCCAAATGGCTTACA
Source organism: Cunninghamia lanceolata (assembly GCA_027924645.1). Classification (NCBI taxonomy): domain Eukaryota; kingdom Viridiplantae; phylum Streptophyta; class Pinopsida; order Cupressales; family Cupressaceae; genus Cunninghamia; species Cunninghamia lanceolata. Next base: position 6,361,263 of record BSBN01000252.1, on the reverse strand, counting down.
AAAATATAGAAAGTCATTTCACATCTTCAATTTGCCTAAATAAATTGATTAAATATAGTATTTGATCAATTTGGTCATTCCCTAGCCCTTCCCACTTAGCCTATGGGAATAGGATAGGCTAACCGACTCCATTAGGTGGTCATTTAGAAAAAGGGGGCATTACAATCCTCCTTGCTCGGAATTGCTTGCCCACAAGCAATTGCAAACCTGGATGCTGCAAAAATTGTTCACCTTCCCTAGTAGCATCCCCAAGTGGCAAGTCTCTCCATCTAATCACATACTCTTTGATCACCCTGCTCAACTTGTGGCAATACTCCCCATAGTGAATGTGAAGAATGGCATGCAGAGTGAGTTCTGGTGGCCAACAGTGAAACAATAAAAGCCATACAAACTCAGATCCGCTCCATCCTTCAAACTCTGAAATTCTGCTCCCCAAGGTTGGCGCTCTCCCGTCATCAAAAATATTATCAGGTACAAGTAACAACTTCCCTTCTTCATCCAAAGGAGGAAGCTCTGGAGAAGATGTAATATGCTGCTCAACTGCCCTCTTGAGGAAATATACATGAAATATATTATGAATCCAGCTACCCTTCAAACTCCAACTCATATGCATCCTCTCCAACTCCACTCCCAATCCTATAAGGGTTGTAGAAATGATGCTTTAGCTTCCCTGCACCACTCAATGTAATCTATCTGTATAGTTGTAGGAACAATAAAATCAAATCACCAACCTTAAATGTCATGTGCATGTCCTGCATTAACTCTCTTACTCCAGGAGCTCCTCTGACCTCAAATGCTAAGTCTACAAAAAACAAAGCGTCATACCTATCCAAAACTCTGAAAGGTGACATGCCTATTGACATGTGATAGGTGGTATTATAACAAAGCTCTCTGGAATACAACCACCTAACCCCAACCTTCTGCTACTCCACTCTGATACAAATGCTAACCAACCAAACATTGTGAAACAACTCACCAAGTTCCCTGTGAAGCATTGTACCAATCACACCAATGCCTAGATCCCAAATTTTTGCACCATCATATAAACTGAAAATGAGAAGATAAGTATCCCTTATCGAGTCATTATCACAAACTATCCATCTACATCTGGATTGTTGCATATGGGCTTGAAAGGTGTCCATCATATGTGCATAATCAAGCATGCATATCCACTCTAGATTGCTGGTATAAGTCAGATCAACACTATTAAAACTCAGAATCAAACCTATAATCATCATGGGACTGCTGCTATCATAAACTGATAAGGCCTCATCGTCACTCACCCTCCAAGTGTTGTAGTGACAATCCCATGCTCACAAATCCATCCAATCAGCAGTAAACATCAATGCATAGTCTAAAAACTCCATGATCAACAATGTAGGAAAGCAACTAATCATCAAGATGTAAGCTGAAAACCAATGGACCAAGTCTGAAAATTTTCTGCTCTCATGCTCTCCTTCATGCCTTGGATTATAGTCCACTTGAAAACCAAGCCTATACCTCTCAAAATCGGATGCCTCCATGATATCCACTTCACATATTTCAAGTTTTGAAGCTAGGACAGCATTGTGCCCAATCAACAAATCATCATCATAATGGTATAGTGTCAAATCATAAGTAGACTCATTGAGCTCTCCATGAATGGTCAAGTTCTTCATCAAATCTCAATCAGGAATGTTCTTCTCTACACATGCATACCTATCATTATTTGCTAGTCCACAAAGTGTATGCACAACTTCGTCTTCCTTAATCATGACTTGAACCTTCAATTGGCTCTCCAAATGATGTGACTCATGAGCCCTATGATTGAGATCATTTGCACAAAATGAATTATCTGATTTGTCTTCAAAATCATACCTCTCAACAAGTTCATGCAAATCTGATTGTTCTTCATGCTCTACCATCATAATTTCTTCCCCTTGAAGTACTGAAGTTTGATGAAGAAATGTATCTAGTTGTTGCCTTTCATGATCCATGTGAACAAATTGTTCCTTAATCTTTTGTAGGTGTTGTTTTGCTTGAGCGGCTAACAACTTGGCTTCCTTAGCCCTCCTTAGCCGTCCCTCACACATGTTTTGAGTCTTCACAACATCCTCTATGCCATGATTTACAAAATCAGCTTGTGAGTAGCTTGGATCCACAACCGCTACCTCATGCTTAGCTATCAAATCTTGAGTATCAACAAGGTAAGGTTTCCCAATAATGTAATGTCCTCATCAAGTCATAGCTTTGGATGAGATAGTTGAGCACACACCATGTGGACCAGCCAATAGTGAGATGCATGCATGTGTAGACATTTGTGATTCAAATTTGGTTGGGCATCTAGCTACCTTTGGAGAGCTTGAGGAGTCTACTTGTGTTGAGACACAACACCATCATAATGATTTCTTGATGGAGTATGAGGCTGTTCTAATTCTGGGACTTGAGACATGTGATGGAAATGTCATGGATACATTTGATGTTGATTGGTATGTGCTTGGAGGGATTGAGTTTCAGCTGGACTATAGTCCAAGGCATGGTGAGCATGAGGGCAGAAATGTTGCAGCCCAAATCCAGTGGTTTTTAGTGCATCCATTGTTGTTAGATGGCTGTCCTACTTTGCTGGTCATGGAGTTTTCAGAGTGTACATGGAGGACAGCAACTGTTTGGATGGATTGGAGAGGTTGGAATCACTACTTCATTGTTGGTGGTTGTCATGAGGATGAGGTTCTATCATCATATGACATTTGAGGCACTTTTGGCACCATCATAGGTATGACTTTCAATTTGTTTAGTGCTGTTCTGATTTATATCAGCATCCTAGTGTGGATTGGTATGTTTTCTATGCACCTATTATGGGCATCTTTCACATCCATAGGAGGTCATTCATACTTAGATGGACAATTGGCGGTGATGGCACGATGGGAGGCATCTACATCTTCATTTTCGATGGGTGTGATAGTGTGGTGATTTGGGATCCTGGTATTGGTGTGTTTGGTACACTATTTCATAACGATCATGATGAGTTGCTTCACAACTCTTGGCTTAGAGATGTTTATATCAGAGTGGAGCAGCGGAAGACTTGGTACAGGTGGTCATGCTTTAGAGACCATATCATACATCACTTGTTGATGAGCATGGCATTCTTCAGGACTTTGGTTTGGTATAGTGTTTTGTTTTTGATAGACTTAGCACTCATGGACAGTGGAGCCTTTGGAGGAAGGGAGTTGTTGGCACTTGTGGTTGATGGCTTTGCATTCTTGTTCCTACAGCTACACAGGCAGAGCACATGGAGGAGTAGGATTTCTGAATTTGGGGAATGGAGTCAGATTGAGTTTGAATGTGTATGGCTAGTTGTGCTTCATTGTTGGCCACCGAAGCTCACTTTGCATATCATTCTTCATATTCTTCTTGGGAGATGCAGCCACAGGCTGAGGAGTAGAGTGATCACGGAGCACTTGATTGGATGGAGATACTTGTCACTTGACAGTATTTTGTAGGATACAGGTTTGCAATTGCTTGTGGGCAAGCAATTCCAGGAAGGGAGGACTGTAATGTCCCCATTTTCAGAGTGATCACCTAGTGGAATTGGCTAGCCTATTTCCATTCTCGTAGGCTAAGCTAGAGGGATCAGGGAATGTGTCATGTCCCTATATTGATAATTTGCAATCGAATCGATTATAAATTATTCATTCAAATTAAAGATATGAATGACATTAAAATCCATATTAAATATTATAAATCGAATATTCTTACATTAAATAATATAGATTAAATATATTTAAATAATAAATTAAATATTATATTATAAACTAAATATTGTAAATATTCTAATCTAATATATATTTATTTAAATAATTGACAAATATAATTATCAATATAAATATAAATATAATATATTATTATTATTATATAATAATATAAGTTATAATTATCAATATAAAATAAATACTAAATATTATTATAAATATATAAAATGATTGAAAGAAGCGATGTATATAAAACATAAAGTCAGCAATTATGTTTAAGGCAGTTAATAGCCAAGGACAACGATTATATAGAGAGGTAGCACTTAGTATAGGGAAGGGCTGCGAATTATTCCAAAGCAGCGATTCCTAATTAAGGGAAGTGATTGATATTATATGGAAAAAACAATTCATATAGATTTACAAAAAACGCTGCCATCTGGTTTAGTAAGGCAGCCAATATTAAAATAAGTCAACAATTATATTAGATGAAGGTATAACTAAAGGCTGCCATCTCAAATAAGAGGACAACACTATTAGATGTGTCTCCTCACATAATCTGTCGTCTCAAGATGTTATATAATGAGGTTGTGAAAAGCATTCCAAAAAGGATCAAGCATTCGAATATCAATCAATCACAACATAATACAATTCAAGGATATCGAATCATTATAGACAGCAATACAAAGTTGATATATATATATATATATATATATATATATATATATATATATATATATATATATATATATATATATATATATATATATATATATATATATATATAAGCAATCTTAATAAGAGGAGCAGTGATTGCATATTCATTTGTCTAGCCATTATTGGTGGATATTATTATTAAATTAACTTAGTTCCTATTATAGGAACAACAGCAATTAAAGAGGAATTTTAGATTCCTTATAATAGCCTTGTGAGAAATCAAGGTAATCATTATATTGGTGATCATAGGATCACTTGTGCATCTCCAAATCATCTAAGGAGAAGAATCACGTATTGGTATGATATTTCTAACCTATATGACTATCTATACTTTAAATAGTTGTACTTGGTCTAACTCATGATATATGAGGGATAAGCGCGTCTTGCCGAGTCCTTAATTTTTCTCTATTGCCCCTATGAGGATGTTTGGTTTGTTAGGGAAGGGTGGTTTTTTGTTATTAATGTCTCACATGATAGGTGACTCCCAAATGGTGGTATTGATGGGCGTTTATGACACCTTTGGGCCAAGTGGTGGTATTGCTGAGCGAGCATGAAACTCATGGGCCTATGGCAGTGAAGATTAGTTACCGGTTTTGTTATTAATGTCTCACACGGTAGGTAACTCCCAAATGGTGGTATTGACGAGCATTCATGACACCTTTGGCCCAAGTGGTGGTATTGAAGGGCGTTCATGAAACCCTTGGGCCTACGGTAGTGGAGAATAGTTATCTAGCGCCTTAATGTAATGTTTCCCTCCTCCGCTAGGGTAGATGATTAGACTAGATTAATGACTAGGCTCAACGTTCGCCATTCCTAAAGTATATCATGTGGTATAAGACATGTTAAAGTATAAGTATGTTAAAGTATGTGGAAATACATTTGAATATATGTACTCACTATTAGAATAATATCTTTCTATTTATGTTATTAATGGTCATCCAGTAGTTTCTAACTTAGTCTTGTGTTAACGATTGTTTTTTTTTAGAAACATCGTCCTTGTAATTCTATTTAAGGAGCCTTCGTCTCCTCTGTATAATGAACAACATCGATTCTTTGTAACATGGTATCAGAGGGGGAACGATTTTCCTGTGCTCTCCATATTCCGTACAATGTACGGATTGTTCGGCGCCGTAGGGTGGCCATACCTATTTGTTTTCTGTGTGGGACGTGATTCCCGTAGGCACTTTTCACCTAGTCTGTGATCGGAATCTGGTCTGTGAAGGTCGTGCCTTGAGGGTTCTGATCGCGATTCCTTCATTTCTGATCGTCGTTCTTTTCCTAAGTCGCGGGTGTCTTTTTACCTATGGTCGTTGTCGCAAATTTCCTCTGTAAATCGCGATTTTGTTTTTGGCGACTTCAATTTTATCCTTGCGGTCTGCAATATGAGGTTTCTTCCATGGGTTCGTTTGTTCCCTCATCACCGTTTGAAGACTTTTTGCGGATCCTTTAGGGTCTCGTTTTGTATTTCTTGGAGGAGTCTGGAAACTCGCGATTTCCATCAGAAGACTCTCTGCTTCGGGTCATGATTTGTTTTTCTGCAACCGACGTGTGAAGGAAGTCTCGATTCTGAAGGTGCTTTGCTAGAGCACCGTTTTTGTGCGTTTTGGGAGAAACTTTGTGGACGCATTTTTTTTAAAGTTCTGGGTGCCTTGTTTTTTAAGCCGACAATCGATGTTCTAGGTTTTTAATAATTTTTTGCCCCTTAACAAAAAAAAAAAATCTGGCTTGTGGTTTTTAATAATTTTGTCCTAAAAAATTATTTGGAGGGTTTATAATTTTTTCCTCAAAAATTAAGGGTTTGCTCCTATATGCCCTAGTCAGGGTTTTCGTAGTTCGGGAGGGCTCTCTGGTTTTTGGAAAGGTTTTAACGTTTTTTTCCCTTAAAAACGATGATTTGTATTCTAATCTGTCTCAGATTTCGTGTCTGGTTTTGATCGATTTTTCACCTTAAAAATCGTGTCCAGTTTTGATCGATTTTTATCCTCAAAAATCATGTTTGGTTTATGTCATCCTGGGTTTGGCGATTTTTTCCTCAAAAATCGTACTTTGTTGCAGTCTATTTTCGTCACACCTGGAGTTGCTAGGGAGAACATCTGCACAGCTGACTTCTTGCAGTCTGTTCTGGAGCGTCGTGCTCATTTGCAAAAGTTTGGAGGGTTTGCCGATTTTCCCTCAAAATCGTGGCAGCTATTCTCAGTGTGTCTCTGGTTATTATATTATTTGTGTAACACTCACAAATAGCATTATATTCTTGTTTATTATTATTGATTATGATCATGACGCAACTAACCCTAATGATTATAGATAAATATATGTATTGTGTATATATTGTTATTGGTTTGATTGCAGGATTCCAATTCGGAATTACATTCTTCAAAGAAATATTTATATTGAAAGGTGGTAACCCTAACCCTAAGTTGTCTCAATCATAATTCTAGGGCACATTCGGGAAGGGGACATCACAGAATGACCTAATTGGCGAGTTTTCACGCTTAGCCAATTTTGTAGGGCAAATTAATTGTGGAGGATGGCTTGGCATAATTTTGTGGTAATTTTGATGAAGTCAACACTAGTCAAATAATTTGCCCTAAGGTGGAGCGACCCAATTGGAGGATGGAAAATAGAAAAAATATGGAAAAATGCCTATGGGAAAAATAGAAATATTTTATGATCTCTTACCTTGAGGAGGATGACTTGAATTGAGGTCAAAACATGGTAAATCACATGCCTAAATGGTTCTCCCTTGGAGAATGGAAGGATGGGAGAAATATGTAATGTCCCCATTTTGAGCTTTAATGTCTTGGTTGAGCTAGGTGGGAAAAACGAATGTTGTCAAGGTTTGGAAAAAAGAATATTAGCTCAACTAATATTATTTTTGGCTAAGTGGTATTTTGTATTATTTTATCTAGCCAAAAATAAATAAAATAATCAAGTCAAGGGATTGAGCAGCCAAATTGGAAAAATAAAAATAACTTAAAGATGGAAATTGGGAAAGTTGATAAGCAAAAATAAAATATAATATTTTATTATTATTTTTCCCTCTAGGAAATCACTGCCCAAATTGGAGAGGAAAATAATTAAAAAATAATAATAAAATATTATTTTCTCTCTCCTAGTCGTCACCCAAGAGGAATTGGAGAAAATTATTTAATAAAAATCAAATAAAAATATTTATCTTTGGCGGTGGGCTTGAAAATTCATAAAATTATGTCCTATTGGGTCGCCCAAGTTGAGGATTATAAAAGGACATAAATTGATATCATTTTGCATATACTTGATGAATTGGATTTTGCATATTGGAGCTTTTTCTCTTGGTTGAAACTTGTTTCCAGCAGTATTCAAGGAGGAAAACCCTTGAGTAAGAGTGAATTGGACGAAAACCCAATCACTATGTGAGATGGATTCACATGGAATTCGTCATTGAGTTTATTTGCAGATTTTTGAAGGAATAATGGCTTTATTTCAGCTAGGATTTGGATGGAATTTCATAACAGCAACTAGGGTTTGAAGCATTGAGCATATTGAAGACATTTGTATTCAGATTTGAAGACATATTGGGCATATTTTCATCAATACATTATTGGAGAAGGGTTTTAGATGGATCGCTTGGCATAAGGAGGCATTTTTATGCGATTTCATCATTATCATTAATTCTGATTTTTTTTATAGCAGGCTGGAATTGCATATTAGAGGCATATTTTTTGATATTTTGGCATGATTTGAGGTTGGAACACTTGTTGGGTCAAATCGCACCATTCCTAGACATAGGCGATTTATATTTTGGCACTTTTTGGTATCATTTCTCAGATCTAGGTTGTAATCAACATCTACAGCAGTCATATGAGTCATATCAGATCACTTCTGAGCAGCTACAATGTAATGTCCCCTTGTCACAAGTCAAATTTTCACAACCTTGTACACAATTTCAACTTGCAAAAAGAGAACATTAGTACACTAATCTTTTTTTGATTTCCAACTGATTGTAATATATATAAGAAATATTCAAATTACATAATGACATTGTCCTTATAATCTTACAAACTTATAATCATCAAATATACATTTCACATTTTTTATCAATAATCATATGATCACTATCAATATACATTTCTCATTTCCCTCATTATTCTTATGTTCACTATCAATATATATATATATTTCTCATTTCCTATCATTATCCATCATATTGGATCCATGCATTAATTATTAATTTCATATGAGATGAGGTGATAGGATGCTCTTTGGCCAATCATCATCATGGGTCCACTATTTTATCCTTTGACATCGAGGGGTGGATACCCACCAGCTGAGTCAAGGCCACTATGATAATCCTTGGTACGAGGGGTGCCTTTTGCACCAGTTGTAACCAAGGCCTCTATATAATAATCCTTTGGCACGAGGGGTACCTTTTGTACCAGCTGTGACAAAGGCCACTATCCACTTGCTCGAGGGGTACCTTTTGTACTAGCTGAGACAAGGGCCACTAAATACCCATGGCTAGCTAACTAATTATCTCATGTTCACCTTTTCATATGAGGTTAATATATTAATTTCATGGCTCAATATGTTTCACAAATGTTATGTCTTATCTCATGTAACATCTAACACTTTATTTCCTAAGAATTTCACTTCTTATGCTCATCATATCATGACATTAAACAGTGTATAATGCAGCAAAAGACACATTGAATATAAATCACATACCTTGCTTATTGTCGGCCTTGGCTATGATAATTACATGCTTCAGATCTTCAATTTCATTAAAGTTGCTGAGAATATGCCTTGTGGCTTGCAACCAGAGATATTATATGTTTGCTATGAATGATGAAGTTCTCGATGTGGCAAAATATGATTATAAATAATGCTGGCTGGATTCACCGTATCAATGTGATGGATCGTTTGGCTAAATAATGATGTTTCTTCAATAGTCATTCCTTATTTGCTGCTATCGGCCTTTGATACATATGTGTTATGTGTTATCTGATGCCCTTGAGTGCCTTTCGACCATCACATTTATACCTTGGATTTAGCCCGAATGGAGACATTGTTTAATGATGGTCACCACCCTTCCAACGGAAGTATCTTTTGTTAACAAATCATTAGTTATGCTTCTAACATAAGATTGTTGGTCACTCTTGTTTATTGCTTCATTATGGATTGTTAATGTTCTTAACCATTCAATGACCCTTGCATTGTTATATTATCAATTCTATCGCCTAAGGCTGTGATCGATGCCACTGCTGGCTTTTATGAGTATATTCGCTATGAAGCTGGTTTGTATTTTAGTGCCATGTCACTGATCTTATTTCCCTCTTGTCGTCATTCGTCATTGTACTATCTCTTTGTCGGTTTCTATTTTCTCGTAGCCGACGGTTGACATAGGAGATCGCTCGTCTTCATTACACTGCCGATCTATCTTGACATATATGAGATTGTGATTGATAGTCTTTCCAATCTTTAATTGGAAAAATATCGAATCATGACATACAACAATCATATCATTTGGTTTTGGCATTGTACCTTGTCGAGGCATCGTTCTACACTAGGCGGCTAGGGTTTGATACAACATTTGGGCAGATTAGCATACTTTTATAGGTCTGATTTTGTAATCAGATTGGTCTGATGTAAAAAAAGAGAACATCATTTGTAATCAGCATTCTCTATTGCAATAAATAAGTCAAGCTTTGATCCGGGTATGTTCATTTGTGATATGTATGATCTATTTTGACTAGTTTCAATCGTTTTACATGTTGTTTGAATGATATATTGCAACCTTTCCATCTTCATTGCATGACAAACACATTGTTGAAAACTACATGTCAAAACCCTAAGTATATTTCAAGAAAAAGAAATCAGAAAATTCAGGGCAGTGAGCAAAAAAATTCAGTTAAGACTAGATAGGGTTCTTACAGTGGTATCAAAGCTATGTATCTTGCCAAGTTAAAAGAGTAACTTTTGCCCTTTCCAATGAGCTATCACACCCTTGCACTTTATAATTATTTTCCAACTTATTAGTCTAAGTGCAAATAATTAACTGTTAGCTCATTAAAAACATATTTTTTGTGAAAAATCCCAAACTTCACCAAAATGCCAAATAAACTATACCAACATGCTCCATAGGATTTGGGATGAATAACGATGCCTTCCGGGTGTCTTTCTAAAAATAGATGGCTCCTCCAAGAATCTTGGAGAGCAATCCAGGAAGCCAAACAAACTTCTGAAAGTTGCATAGTCATCCTGAAACATCACCGAGCTCAAATCCAACATCAGAGACCAATAAGAATACTGAACCAAAGATCTTCACAAAGGGGAACCCTTTACCATACCACATAGCCTATTGGGATTCCGGAAAATAGGCTATCAAGCCCATAGCTGACTAGGCTGGAAAAGGGAACATTACATTTTTTCACATTGTGAGCTTTTTTTCTATTTTGAAAGATTCATCAAATATCTGGAAATAAATTTACAATGCAGATTTAGGCAATGCTGATCTTCTTTCCATAGAAAATACACAAGTTGATAACCATAGGTATGCCTTTATGCACATTTACTAAATTAGGAAATGGTAACTATGGTCCTTTTTTGTAGGTTTCTTCAGGTGTTCCAGAAGGCAAAGGTGTGTCGTCATCTGCTGCTTTAGAAGTTGCCACAATGTCTGCTATTGCAGCTGCACATGGTAAGTACTTTTCCTACTATAAATTATTGTTTATTATTGGGGGTATATGCTTTATATTTTTATCTAGTTCTCCATACGACATGCACAAGAGAAAATTTCAATGGATACTTCTCAATTAGGTACAGTTGCATCCTTTAACATGCATGATGGTAGTAGTTGCATATTATTTAGTATATTTTGTGGGTATCAATAGGCTATGAGTTACTGCATAGAGCCACACTTTAACGTTGTGCCTAAAGTTGGAATTCAAAGACCACTTTTGTAGATAGTTGAACTGTACCACAGATGCCATGGGGTCTGCTTCTTTTCACTGGGATGTCCCAACAACAGGCTTGTAGCTCGTCATTCTTTTGAGAAATCAACACTTATTGAAAATCGACACTTGGCTGAAAAATTCATCATGGTCCATTTCAGATCAAGTCAGAAACCAACACTTTCCAAACTGTTTAACATGATGCATCTCAGATCAAGTTGAAAATGAAAAGCAAATAAATATTAAAAAATGCCAAATTGCTCTTACTGCACCTGGAAACCCAAATATTCCAAGTAAATAATATGAGGTGATTATATTTGCACTCATCACCTTAGTAGTCTTTGTCAATGTTCATTTCTTCCTTATTAAGTTCTTAGATCTGACCAAACATTATCCTGATTGTGACCTACCTTACTGCATGCTTACACACAAGGATTGATCAATCCATAAGTGTTCTAGTTATTCACTCTGACTGATTGTAATCTAAGTGTGCTTGTAATATCTGTGCATCATCAGTAATGCTTATTATATCAAAATAGTCGATAAAATGTCTAAAATGTAACCTGATCCATGTACCTATAGGCATCAGACAACGCTCATCAACTGTTAAGTCAATTAACAACAATAGCAGTGCTGAAATCAAATGCCAAAGTAATCCAAGCTCTGTATGTAAGGGCACTACAGTGAGATGTACAATGTGAAAGTTTCTTTAAAATGGGTAAACACGAATGGGAGGAGTTTCTTATACATTAATGTTTATATATACTCTTAAAGGATAGTTTGGCTATTGGCTTCTTCTTACTAAATATTGTTATGTACACAAGCAGTTTGAGAAGGCTAGTCAAATAGATTAATTCTAGTAAGAGTAGTATTTATTTCAATCTGCAGAGGTATTGAGATCTTATTTGCTCAAAACTTAACAATAATTTTGGTCTGCAGGATTAAATATATCACCAAGGGATTTGGCCTTGCTTTGTCAAAAGGCAAGGAATTCATCACAAAAAATTATCGAAATTGATTATAAAGTATAAACTCTTGCTTGTCCAAGAAAATATTTTGAGTGTTGTTGATGCATCTTAGGTGGAAAATCATGTTGTTGGAGCTCCTTGTGGTGTAATGGATCAAATGACTTCAGCTTGTGGTGAATCAAACAAACTGTTAGCTATGGTGTGCCAGGTGCGTCCAATGAACTGGGGAAAAAGTATCTGATGATCTTGGAATGTGTCTAAGTAAAATAATCTGCACCAAGCTTGTTTCTATAATGTAATGAAGATTATGATGAATGACAGCCTGCAGAGGTCAAAGAACAAGTGAATATTCCAGCGCATATACGTTTTTGGGGTATTGACTCTGGCATACGACATAGGTATGATTCTCTATTTAAAAATCTGTTCTTGATATTTGGAATTGAACCGTGCACCCTAAAGAAGTTAAATCAAGATGGTTTTGTTTATGTATAGCTCAGTGTCATTAATCTTGTGAAGTATTGACCCCATTGAGAATGAGGTTTATCTTATCATTAGGTCTAGTCAAAGACAACTAAAAATAGTTGAATGTACATCTCACTTCTTACACACCTATCCATATTATTTAGGCTTATCTAAATGTTCCATGATCAATCCTTCCATTTTCTTTGAGATGCCTTTGTATCTTTGAGGAACAAATTTCATGACTATGGACACCTCCTGCATAACTGCCCCTCTGCTATGCAAAAGACAGTGCCAGATACAATTCTAACCTCAAAGTTGGTAGTAAAAATCTCCGACAGCTATACAGAATATAAGTCAGACATATACAAGGAAAACATAGGAAAGTAGACAATCTTATTTGCACCAAGAGGTTCGGATTATCAAAATTTTGAGCCAATCTAGAATATTTTTTGATTGTAAGAGAGGTTATAAGGGTTGCTTTGATCAAATTCCAAGGCTTTAACCAAAAGTCAACCTTGGTTGAAAATAGTGACTAGCTGGTCAATAGCTACTCAGCATTGCAATTTGACTATGGTTCAGTAGAAGTCAACTAAATTAGGTCATTTATCCAGTTTCATTCAGGGAATTTCAATTCAGAATCCTGCACGAGCCTATTGATGATTTATTTGATCAGATATCTTTCACGTGCTAAAAAGTTGTGGTTTATAAGGGAGCAGATAATCAACAAGGAATTATTATTTTTCTTTAATAGTGCCATAAGGTTAGGCAATAGACTGCAAGCACTAACTCAAATTCCTTTAGGAATTTCATAGACCAATGATGTAGTTTTGAGTTCATTGATTAGGCAGTACACACTTGAGACTGCTGTAGTTGAGCTTCGGCAGCCATGGAGAGTCTGAGCATTGACCCTTGAAGGGGGATGGCAAGGAACTGGTACTCATGGGTGGCCTCTGAAATGTTATCTTATCTTTTTTCTACAAAGGCTTTAAGTACGATTTCTGAATTCTTTTGAGATCCCTTAACTATTGTTGAACACAATATCATAATATAAGCTAGGCTTATGAGCTCCTGAGTTGGACAGTTATAGTGTACATTAGGTCATACATAAGCAGTGGGATCGATATGTTAAGTAGATGCATGGATTGGATGGATTTCTTATAATGATTGTTCTTCATACAGTTACACTTATATTGCTTTATTGCAGCATTGGTGGAGCAGACTATGGTTCTGTAAGGGTTGGAACATTCATGGGCCGGCAAATTATAAAATCAACTGCATCAACTCTGTTGTCTCAATCGTCAATAGCGGCAACTTCACAGGAATACAGTACTGGAGTCATCAGTGATGAACCTGATGATTATGAGGCTGCTTTACTTGAAAAAGAAGCAACTTTAAACTATTTGAGTAACCTCCCACCTCACAGGTATTTATTCTTATCAACCACAGCTTTGAAAGCTTACTTTTCTAATTCTTGTTTTGGCTGCTTATCACAACATGGTCCCTACAATAAGCAAAATTGATTTAACTAACACAATATCTTGTATTTGAAAAAAACTTTTGAGCATCATTGCCTCTAGTCGGTATATGTAGACGTTAAGTTTATAAGGACCAATTTTCATATGTTAGATTCTCTATTTTGATATAAAATTGCAGATATGAATCTGTTTATACTAAGGTACTTCTGAAAGAGATGAGTGGGCAGACATTCATGGATAAATATGGAAGCCACGATGACCCAGTTACGACTATTGATCCTCAGCGCACCTATGCAGTGAAAGCTCCAACGGCACATCCTATCTATGAGAACTTCCATGTCAATGTATATTTCTGCTACCCATTTATGACATTTACATTTATGTGCAAGTTTTTTAATATTTCACTTGAGCATTATGATGATCCCAATTTTATTTTTTTATGCAAAGGCCACAAAGTTGTGTCTGGTGGAAAAATTGTATAGGAATACGAGTGCCAAAAAGTAAATAGGATAAAAGATTAGTAGGAAATCAATAAACAGTATACTTGACCAGAATGATGAACAAAAAAACAAAGAGGAAAGCATAGTCCATGTTATTATGTATTATTATCAATGTTCCATGGGGACGTGTTCCGCATGCTCACCCTCGCCCCCCACAAAAATCTTGCTGTTTTTGGGATTGGGATGTCCCTAGGATGTGGGGATGGGGACAAAATGTCTCCCCACCATCCCTCCACCACTGCCTGCAGTAGGCAGTGGACTCCCTACTGTCCCTGGGATAGGCAAGGGACACTTGGGCATCTCTCAATCAGCCAGGGATGGCAGGGAGCTCCCCTCCTCCCTACCTCCCCACTTGACTACCCATCTTTCCCCTCCCCAGCCCAATGTAAAAATGAGTCATTCAATTTATTAAAAAAAGCACTTTTAACACAATTTAAACTGTCAATGGAATTTCATATGCAACTTTGGCTTTCATATGCATCCATTCTGCCAATAGAGGATGTAAGTATTTCCTAGTTTCATCTTCCTCAGCTTTAATCTCAAATTAGGGTGACTCTCACTGGAGTAGAGTTTCATTGGATTTAACCACTCAGCATCCCTAATATGCTTCTAACTAGAAATCAAATCATTACCCAAATGAGGATGGGTAGCACTGAATGAAGAGAGCGCTTCCCATAGTCAGTAGTTTGTTTTTGCTAGTAGAGCCAAAATTAGGAGGGACAGGAGCGATCAGCTCTCTCAGAGTTAGCTAGGATACAAGGATGATGAAATCTCTCGGATTTAGCAAGGATACAAGTATGATCATTTTTATTCATAATCCCACCAGACACATCACTAGCCCTACAAAGGGGAATGTCTCTGGTCTGAATATCCATGCTAATAAGAAAGAACTCAGGAGAAATCAGAAGAATGTTCAATGAGAAATACATTCCTTCCAAATAGTCATTCCTGCTGTACAACATCGATGAGAGACAAAGTCCCTTTACTTCTTTTGTTTTAAATACTAATGAGTTCTAGCAAAAAGTTTCAACCCAGGTGGACACAACCGTCCTTGCCATACTGACAGCAAATTGAATCCTTATGAGATTTCAGCACCCATGTTAGATATATAAAATGTCAATTTAATTCCATTTAGCTTATGAAGCCAGCCTTTCCAGTTTGGACATTTTGAACATGCTCTATTGACGGTATTTCTTTTACAATTTTTTTATAACTAATTTTCCATGCACTATTATATATTTCTACCTTCATCCCCACATTTTGGATCATAGTGTCATGTCCCCTTTTTGAGCAATCAAAATAATTTAATACTGGAAAGTTATTTTATTTATTAAAAAGGTAACTTATATTTTATTATTAAATCAAAAAGCTCCTCAAAGTAATATTATAAAGTGATTTTAAAATGCGGACTTAAGTTGTTTTAAAAGTGTCACTAAAATTGGGGTACAAAAGTGACTGTAAAAAGGACACTTTTAGGGCTTCAGTGGAAAAAATAGAAGAACAAAGAAAATAAAATAAAATATTTTTTTCCCTCAAAAAGTTATAAAAGAAGGTTTTGAGAAGAGAAAGTTCATTCTGTGCATTTGATAAACTCCAGCTATTTGTCGAGGATTGGACTTAGTTCATTCCTCCGCCGAAGAACGAAAACCTTTTTGACAATTAGTTTCATGGATGAAAACCCACCTAGTGGATCGAGTGATTTCACCCAGAAATCACCATTGTGTAGCAATTTTTATTTATGTGAAGTTTTCAGGATTGTTGGGAATTTTGGAAATTTAGCTGTTCGCAGATAATTCCCAGAATTGTGTTGTGGCGTAGGATTCATAGGTTTGAATTTATTGAAGGATCATTTCCAAGCAAATATTAATTTCTTTATGGTATGTTGTATGCTGGAAAAGAAAATATTTTATTATTACCAGGTTTTGGTTAAATTTTGCTGAGAAAATTATTTAAAATATTTTACCAAAATATTGAATATAATGAAGGCTTAAATGGGTGGAATTATTTAATATTTTGGAATAATGGTATTTTCAAGCAAGTCATACCATGTAATAGAAGGAAGTGGCTTTTCAAATAATAGAAGGTGCAATTCATAAATTAAAGTAGATTATTTAATTCTCTCCCATCCACATCATAGAAGAGGAATCGTGGGTATAAAAGATGAAGCAATGATTTTTTTTGGTGGGTCTTCAAACCTCCCTAGCCACCTCATGCTAAACCCGCCGCCAGCTTGGGATAAAATTAATTGCCACAATCAAGGAATGACTATTATAAAGGTGCATTGGATATTCTAAAATATTTAATATCAATGTAAGTGTGCCGTACATGTTTTTTCGGAAGAAGATGTGAGTTTGAAATTCATTCAAATATAGTCTTTGAGACTATTATGATGGCCACCACCCTTAGAGAATAACTAAACAAGGGACGTGAGGAATTGGGGAAGTCTTCATTGATGAGAATTTTGGGTTTTGGTTACTAACCGCTCCATAAATGTGCAAGTTTCTTTGTATAAGAAGTGAGCAGCTATAGTTTGAAGGTGATTTCGGATATTTTTTTTTGCTACAGCAGTGTTCATATAGCTAAAACAGGGAATTTGGATACATATTCAGTCATATGCCATTTGGAGTTTTAACTATATTGCAGATCCAGAGATTTAACTAGCAATATGCCTCTGATTTAATCAGTAATTTTTGTTAAAAACATTAAGATTCCAGCTCCTATAAGGCCATTAAGGATAATCAACCATCTGGGTTATGTAATCAGCTACAGCCATTGATGTTCATATCAGAAGTTTGAAGAGTACAATCATCCATTATATTAGCTATTGTAACAGCACCAGTTATTCTGGGTATTCACTTCACTGTAA
Organism: Cunninghamia lanceolata; assembly: GCA_027924645.1. Lineage (NCBI taxonomy): Eukaryota > Viridiplantae > Streptophyta > Pinopsida > Cupressales > Cupressaceae > Cunninghamia > Cunninghamia lanceolata. The sequence continues at coordinate 6,343,621 of BSBN01000252.1, read as the reverse complement.
TAACAATTTGCATGTTAAATGTTTGACAAAATGTACACTTATAGCTGATTATTGTTTCTGAATTTGAATTCAATTGATGAGCTTTTGCCAACTGTTTGTTAAAATGTCTATGAATTACTCCACAAATGCAAACTGTTTGATGAAATGTCTGTGAGCTTACATTGTGAAAATTTGCAATTTTGATCAAATATTTTGATAGGCACATTATAGTTGCATGATTATTGATTATATTTGCAAGAATTTAGAAAATATTCTTAAATAATTTGACATGCTGCGAAAAATACCTCCTACTTATCAATTGATGAGCTAAAGGAGCTCTATAATGAATGGTTCATAAGGCACAACATTTGCTGAAGGTTTTGCAAATGGGGTAGCAAGTTAAGTGGGCTTGATCTTGGGGGAAACTCCATGGTTAAGCGCACTTGAGTCGAAGTAGTACTTGGATGGGTGACCTCTTGGGAAGTCCTGATGCTTCACCCCTGTGTGCATCACCTAGATGCAATGAGTGCTAAGTGGACCATTCATTAACATGAGAGATGGGTTCATGTGAACCACTACTCATGAAATATGGGTCATGTGTTTGACTCAAAAACTTAACGCAGTTAAACCCTAAAGTAAAAATATCGTAATTTGACATGCTGCGAAAAATACCTCCTACTTATCAATTGATGAGCTAAAGGGGCTCTATAATGAATGGTTCATAAGGCACAACACTTGCTGAAGGTTTTGCAAATGGTGTAGCAAGCTAAGTAGGCTTGATCTTGGGGGAAACTCCATGGTTAAGTGCACTTGAGTTGGAGTTGTACTGGGATGGGTGATCTCCCGGGAAGTCCCGATGCTTCACCCCTGTGTGCATCACCTAGATGCAATGAGTGCTAAGTGGACCATTCATTAACATGAGAGATGGGTTCATGTGAACCACTACTCATGAAATATGGGTCATGTGTTTGACTCAAAAACTTAAAAAATACGTAGTTAAACCCTAAAATAAAAATATCATAATTTGATATGCTGCGAAAAACACCTCCTACTTATCAATTGATGAGCTAAAGGGGCTCTATAATGAATGGTTCATAAGGCACAACACTTGCTAAAGGTTTTGCAAATGGGGTAGGAAGCTAAGTGGGCTTGATCTTGGGGGAAACTCCATGGTTAAGCGCACTTGAGTCGGAGTAGTACTGGGATGGTGACCTCCCAGGAAGTCTCGATGCTTCACCCCTGTGTGCATCACCTAGATGCAATGAGTGCTAAGTGGACCATTCATTAACACGAGAGATGGGTTCATGTGAACCACTACTCATGAAATATGGGTCATGTGTTTGACTCAAAAACTACACAGTTAAACCCTAAAATAAAAATATCATAATTTGACATGCTGCCAAAAATACCTCCTACTTATCAAATATTCCATTCCGGGATATTACACATAGTCCTCCATTCCCACTTCCCCCTATCCCCACCAACCCCCATTCCAAAACTCCATGGAACTATGATTATTATCAGCATCCTCCCTCTACCAAACATTGTACTGTCACTACTTTGTGCAATAAAGTTATTGTTCTCTTATAGTCTTCTACATAAAATTCATGGTATGCAATTCTATTTCTGGAAGTAGTGTTATTTGGTATGTAGCATTTTGCTGCAAACAGATTTAAAAATAATTACATAAACAAAATACGTCAAGGGTACTATATCTTTAGGCTAAGTTACTGATCTTGGTATTGATTCAGGTTTGGATTCAAAGGTTCAGTTCGCGAATTCAGTCAAACAAAAAAATTGGTGTGGATTCGTTAATACAAAAACATACAAAAATCAGAAATTTATACATATTTGTAGCAGTAATTAAGTTTAGAATACCACATAGCATTGTGATCATATAATTATAATAAACAAAACCTCCATAAAATAATAAAAATCAAAAATACTAAAATGTCAATTAGTCAAACTCGAATGTCATGATATATATTAAAATTAAAAATAATAATGTCAAGTGTCAACAATCAGCCATCAATGTCATATGGATCTTCAAAAAATCACCATCATCATCCATATAAGATGATACAGGTAGTAGTATATTAGAAGATCCACAAAAAATGTCACTTGCACTAGTGCTCTCATGCTTGCTAGCTCGCTCGTCATCAACATCAAGTGCAGCAAGGTGAGAAGTGGTAGAATCCAAGTCAGTATGCTCTGGCTCAATATCCCACTTCTTTGTGTCCCCTTCCTTGTAGCCACTTTGTTTGTTTGTAAGCAAGCACAAATTGGAATGCACATACACTAAGTCCTCTACCTTTTTGGAGTGTAGCTGGTTACGCTTTACTAAGGGGATGAACAAGTACGCGCTCCAATTCCTCCCAAATGCAGATGAACTAGCAACCTATTAAGACAAAATTAGAGAGTTAGAGTTATAAATATAAAATTTAAAATTATAAATGAAACTTAAAAGTTAAAATAAAATTTATAAAAACTTGCGATAAATTTTTGATCGCAAGAGATTGTAGGTGTTTCAATGATTGGCCATGGAAGTACCACCAACTGTAAGCATCAACCTTAAACTTGTCCCGAAGAGCATCAAGACTGAAGTCATTGGAGCATACAAAATACATAAACTCTTGTCTAACTACATCCTGCATGTCAGGATCAATGAAGAGTCTACGAAGTGTTGCCTTGTACCCTTGGCTAACTTCAACATCTCTATATGGCGCAATCCTTGTCGGCACAAAAAGAATCTTAGCACTATAATATTTGGGACTCAATGCAAAGACAAGAAGATGCAACGGGGTGATCATTGTGTTCCATCTCTCTTCGATAATTTTGTGGAGGTGTTTGAAGAAAAAAAATTCAAGATCTTGCTTTTTTGCATTTATGATGGCTTTCATCTTCTCAATCATTGAGTCGATGCCATCATATATCTCTCCCAAACAAGGCCTATCCATGTCGATATAATGGATCATACTCAATATGGACTCAGTGAAACTAAGGAGATATTCAACGCAATCCCACCAAGTGTCATCTACGATCATCTGTTTAATTTTTGTTGCCCTTTCAGTGCTAGATTGCCTCCATATGGACCAATTTTGGCTGATGACCATGTTAGAGAGTGCCTCTCGAACCTTCACAAGTTGTGTTAAGACAATTGTGTTGGAAGGAAAATGAGTCTCAACAACCTATTCGACATTGATTTCAAAATTAAAAATTTAGAAAATAAAGATTCTTAACTTCTTGAATCTTAAAGAAAAATTCAAAAAAACATAAACCTAACTTTTAACAAAAATTAAAATTACTAAATTGAAACATAAATCTTATTCCTTCACTTACCTTCAATAGCTCCAATTTTGAGAATGATCTGAATATGCCTTGTGACATATGGTGGTTGCTGATGAACATTTGGATGTCTTCAGCCTCATTGCACACCTGTTTGATCCAATCAATTTTGGTGCCAATTTTTTGTAGCATAAGGTTGAGGAAGTGGACCACACAAGGTTTCCAAAAGATGTGTGAGTAACTCTCAACCAATAAACAAATTGCTCTACAATTTTTGGCATTGTCCATTATGACTTGAACAATATTTCGAGGCCCCACTTCCTCAATCGCTTGAAAAAGAATATTAGCAATAAATGCACCATCTTTCACCTCCCCCTCACAATCCACTGCCTTCAAAAACATTGCCTCTTTAAGGGCCACTGCAATAACATTGATCAATGGCCATTTTTTTGCATCCTTCCACCCATTGGAAATGATGGATACCCTTGTCTCGACCCAAGAATCCCTTATGGGCTTCAATGAATCCTCTACAAACTTCACCTCCTTTTCCAACAAGGTAGTACACACCTTTTCATTAATTGCTTTCACCATTTGTTGCCAATATGGCGAGTGAACAACATTGAAAGACAATCCATTTGCATACAAACATCTTGCATTGTGTTGATCGGCAATCTCACAAGACTCATACTGAAATGTCATTTCCAATGGGCCCTTTGATCTCTTACATGTAGCAAGTTGTTCTTCACTTTGAGGTGTGTCTAAAAATGAGTGGCTCTTTACATGTTAAAGATGAGATGGCAATGAAGGGGGCTTCATTCCTCGAGACCCTTTCTTTAGCAAAAGATGATTTCATTTACGACCTGTTGCTTCATCTGCTTTCTCCAACTCATTAATATAGGATATGACTTGCTCTACTGGGATGGGTACATTATTTTTTCCTACACAAGCTTTGATGCCCATCTTAGGGATGCCACACAAATGGGCTTTCACCCAACTATAAGTGCTTGAATACTTAACATCACACCCATTGCAAATCCAAATATAACACCCACCACCTTTTACCTGCTATACCATATTAACATATTTCCAAAGGGGTGAACTTTGGTCTATTTTGAAGCAGGGTTTGCCCATGGAGGATGAATTGGTTTCCATTGTAATTCCTATGGCAACAAATTCAATAAACAACACATTTGAAAATTAAAACAAATAAAAACAAAAAAAATTTAGAACCTAATAGAGTTCAAAAAATTTAAACATATGCCATTGATTCATAGAACTAAAAAAAAAGTCAAAACAAAACAAAAAATGTAGAAAAAATAAAAAAATAAAAAAACCAACCTTTCTTGTAGAAATCTTCCTCTACAATATTCTTCGTAGCAAATGGGTTGTTGTTATGAGACTTTTTCCCCAAAATGAAAAAGAAAGCTATTTTATGATTGCAAGTTATAAGAAGCAAGACAAATAATTAAGGAATTAGCCACAGGCCTTAGTACAATTGAGGGCACAATGCTATCAATTGATCTCATAACCACTAGTCAAATGGAAGGCTCTTGCAGGCACACAATTGTTTAGGGCTTATATAGCCGTAATAAAATTGAACTAAAACATGTTATAGTTTAATTCATATGTCTAGGAAAGTAAAATGTAATGCTATGGACAACATTTTAAACACGGATATGTATACAAAAATATGATCCAAGATTTTCAATAATGCAAATGAAGAACCAAAGATTAGTATTTGGACAAAGTTTATAGGTTATAACTTGTAAAATTGGGTTTGATGTCTCAGACACAGTTGAAAAACTCACCGATTATTCAATGAGTTTTAAAATACTCGCGAGTTTTTTCGCACGACGAGTTTTTCCTACAAATACTCGCCGATATTACTAGCTGAGTTTTGGCGAGTTTTCGCCAAAAACTCGGCTAGTCTGCCAAAAACAAGATTTGAATACGAATCTTCGGCTGTGCACAAGAAAGGTAGAGGAAATATTAGGTGATTCAATTGTTTTGGAGGAGATAGATCCTATAATGTCCCCTTTTTCCTAGTGGGTTAGTCTATACTTAGTTCCCGTAGACTAACCAAAGTGGTTAGGGAACTCTGGGAATTCGTTTGGTCGGTTTCTGACATTCTAGCTGGGACTAACTATTTTTAGTAAGTCGTGAAGTTGGCTATTTTCGGAAACTTTTTATTGGAGATGGAGCGTTTCACCGAGACCTTTCCAACGGTCTATAACTCATGGGATTTTGTGACCGTTTGGGCTTTCATATTAAAGTCCGTAAATTATACTTTATTATTATATTTGGACTTTAATTTATTAATGTCGGTGACTTTGGAGAAATAAGAAAAAATGCAAAAATAAGTCACTAAGGGACTTGGGTGCCCCTTTGAGGAATAAAGAGCAAATTTAAAAATAACATTTCCCTCTCATATGGGTCGACCCACTTGTGGAGTTATAAAAAGGCAAAGAGTGGGAAAAGTTATTCATTCTTGATATTACATTTTATGCTTCTATTTGCTTTGCAAATGAGGGTTTGGGGGATTTCTTCCAGCCAGGGCTTTTGGTGACAGAAACCACCATTGGTATCAATCTTCTGCAGGTGTAAAAGATCACCCAAGGGGATTTTGGAGCAGCCATATTCAGTGGCTGTATTTGAGCTTCAGTTTGATATTGTTATTGACAGAGATGGAGATACAAGAGACATCTTATTGCTGATGTTTTACAGCTGAGAGGGAGTATTTGTGATTAATAGCATTGCAGATTTGAGAGGGTTTGAGACGGATTTCTTCTCCTTTGCTAGCCGTACCATTTGCTGCTGTACTTCTAGCTAGTCGTACACCCTAGGCTGGCCATAACACTTCACATGTGGGCCGTACCACTTGGCAACCCTATTGGAGTTCGTTTGGGCTGTTCATCTCTGCATTTTGGGTTGTATTCAGCCTTTGTGGCTAATGTTATTGTAGCTGATTATTTTATGTGCTTTGCTGATACATTTTATGCAAAACTCCATTACTATGTTGCTGGTCCGTCAATAGCAGAAATATGAAGGTGCTTATTCTAAAATGGGTATGTGATGGTTATTCATTTTATGCTATTCTATGAACTGGGTCTTCATTATTTAGTTCATATATGTTATAGTTTTTCTGGGTTTTTAGTTGTATGCTATATTCCTTGTATTCTGACATACACACTTCAAGAAAACGGAAACCCCCTTTTGCATCTTCTATCTAGTTCTAAAAGATCACAGAAAAAACTAAAAATTATAACATTAAAAAGGTAAATCCAAAAGAACAACAGGTGTAGGTTATTACAGTGGTATTAGAGCTGGTGCATCTTGCCAGCCTGTGTTAATCAGTTTATATGAGTGACGAAAGAAGAGCCTACACTAGACTCACTCCACATTGGCATCCACCAGAGGTTCCAGAAGGTGAAACAGTTTCAAGTATATTGGGTATGCACAGGAACTCTTCCAGCGGGAGTGATAGCATAATAGGTAGTATGGGGGACAGAGGAGCTGACCAGCCTGAGAGTCCTGGTGCCAAAGCAGAGAGGAAGTTTGATATTATGCTCGATATGATGTCCCAACTCCTTGGGAAGTTTAGCCAAGAGATTCCAGTAGTTCACACCAATACCACACCCGGAGGTGAGATCAGTGGCTCCAATGATGGTCACCACAAACATGCAGGATAGGGCAGTGGACATGCAAGACAAGGTGTTGGACATGCGAGACAGGGTAGTGGACACGCGGGTCAGAGTGGTATTAATAACACCAGGGTCACCCCAGGATCGGTTACTAGACCCTTACAACCGACTTTTCCGCGTAGAGAGGAGGCAGTGGTTCAGCAGGACCCAGATTTTCAGCTTCCCATGATAGATGATGTTCAGATATAGCATGTAGAGTACATGACATTGGCTCCTAACATCAGAGAGATGTTGACATTCGACCAGTATATGAATCAAAAGAGACAAAGGGGATTTATGATGGGTCGAGGAGATCACAGAGCTAACAAAGCTAATCGGGACTACCAGCATGCATTGAGCAAAGTCCCTATGGACCGGTTTGACGGAAGTGGCAAGATTTCAGCCAGATCTTGGGTGCAGAAGTTGGATAACTACCTGACACTTAAGCTGATGCTGGAGGATGAGGCACTTAACTTTGCCACTATTCATTTAGATGGGTTAGCACGAGTGGTGGTACCATGGGTTGGTCACCTTGGGCCACAGCCTTATCACCACATACAATGAGTTCACTAACAGACTCATCGAGAGGTTCGATACCAAGGACCCAGAGTTGCAGTTCAGAGAGCTGGCACAGTTGAAGTAGTATGGGTCACTTGAGGGATATATTTCAAATTTCCAGAGAATCAGTGTGATGGTTCCCAGCATATCGAAGAGGAGACTTGTAGTCCTGTTCATGGAAGGACTAATGGAACCACTTAAGGGTTGGGTTAAGGCATTTGATCCACCTTCACTTCAGGAGACTATCAAGAAGGCACGTAGTATGGAGTTTGCTATGCCTAGGAAACAGTTTGTCTCCAAACCTTTTCCTCCACGAAGAGACAAAATGCCGGTTCAGCAGTGAGACACCTTCCCACAGAGGAAACCAGGGCCTCGATTAGATGATGATGCACTGAATGAATACAGGAGGAAGAGACTGTGCTTCAAATGCAAAGAACCATGGGATCCTAACCACAGGTGCCTAATGAAGGGGCAAGCAAAACAATTGGAGTATTATTGTGCTGAGGAGACAGCTTCAGAGCAATTGGGGCAGCAGAGTGATAGGGAGGACAGTGATGTAGAGAATATGGTGCAGGTTGTACAGGACGTGCATGATGAGGACATTCCGACAGCACATATCTCTGCTATTCAGAAAGAGGGTTCCTTCAGAATACGGGGAGTATTGGAGGGGCTGAGTGTCATGTCCCCATTGTTAAAGTAAAGATTTGAACATGATAAAAAGGGTTTGTAAAATATTATTTCAGATGATAGAAATAATTACACACATTATATATTATTTAATAAATAATATTATTGTATGAATATTTTATTATAATTAAAATATAATATCCATATTATAAATAACAATATATATAAATATAATATATTATAAATATATCTAATAATATAAATACAAATAATATAAATATAAATAAAATAAATAAACATCTTTTACCTATCCTCTTATGATAACGGAGTTACATATGGTTAGAACTAGTTTTACCACAAAAAGGAATTAATATAAAGTAATAAAAATAATAAGAGACATGCCTCTTTGAATATATCCCTTGAAAGGGAAATAAATAAAGGTTGTGAGATAGAAGGAAAACATCATCAGAAGAAAAGAAAATTCAGTAATATAATTATAAACAGAGATAAAATAATACAAGGAAAGATAGACTTAGCAGTTCAAAACAGCAAAGAAAAAGAATAAGAGGTAAATAAAAGTTTCAGCAGGTAAGTATTGTTGTGACCAAATCACACATCACCCCATTAGGAATAGGGACCCCCCTTTTTTTTGAGCTCTGTGCTTTCAATGAGTTTTCAATGAGATTTTAATGATGACCTGACTCATCTTCCTTTGCCGATCTGGTAGTGATTTCCTCTTCTATGAGCGTTGGTTCAAGATTAGGAGGCAGAGCAACTTGCAGTGATGAAGAATCTTGATCAAATCCCATCTAGATAATGAATCTTGAGGTTAATCCTGAAGAATGTTTGAGACCCTGAAAAGACTAAGCCTGGAACCTGAAATCCTGAAAATCCTGAAAAATGGCTAAGTCTGAAATCTGGTGAATCCTCCAAATTCTATATTTTGCATCTTAAATCCGGTGGATTTGGGACCTATCTCAAACATCCTGAAAGGTATATTGAAAAATATTTAAAGTATAAGTTGTATAAGAAATTCAATCTTATACAACTTATACTTAAATATATTTTTCAATATACCTTTACCCTCGCGATCCTGAAAAACGCCTGACTTTTCCAGAGGATTCAAAAAGCTGATCTAGTGCGACGGGATGTCCAAGTGACGCAAAATCTTGGCACAAAGTCACGAGGAAAAAGGCGCTTGAATATGATGATTTCTACTTGATGATCTAATGCGCCCAAACTAAAAGATCATTTTGAGGGAAAAGATGAGGATTCAAAACACTCAAGTAATGCGAAAATGAAAAGACACCTCTTAGAGCAAATCTTGGAGCGAATTAAAAGATGATGAGTATTAGAGGATTTGAAAAGCTCAACCAATGCGCTAGGAAGAAGGATGGATCCCGAAATCTAAAATTTTTGAAGAGAGACTAGAGGATTTGAAAACCTTAACTGATGCGCCACCTAGAAAGAAGAAGTCTTAAGGTTTTGATTTGAGAAGGATCTAGTTTGAAGAGGATTTCAAAAGCTTAAGTGATGCGCCAAAACTTGAGGATTTTTATCCCTCAACTAATGCGCCGATGGACGACTCCCAAACATTCAACGCAAATGCAAGAACCACTTCATCCAAGGCAAAATCTAGAGGATCTTCTATGCCTCATCTAATGCGACCTCATGAGGGGAAACTCCAGAGATTCCAAAAAGTTGATCTAGTGCGCCAAAGTAGTTTCAATGTGAAGTTTGAAAGATCCTTATCTAAAGCGAAATCTAGAGGATTCTCCATCCTTGATCCAATGCGCCCTACAAGGAGGAAAGTGTACATCTAAAGTCAAGTCTTCAAGGCTCTAGTTTTTGAGGATTTTGAAGCTTTATCTAATGCGCCAACACCATGCATGATTCACTTCAAGGTAAAGTTCATCTAATATACCAAAGTTTTGGAGATTTCAACATAATGAAGTGATGCGCCACTTCCAAGACCCTTATCAAAGTGCTCAACAAGAAGAAATCAAAAGTGGCATCTAGTGTGCCATACATGAAGGGAGAACGAAGTTTGTTTTTGAAGATCTCAAATTACCTATCTAGTGCGCCATACATGAAGGGAGAACGAAGTTTGTTTTGAAGACTTCAAACTACCTATCTAATGCGCTAGGAACTTGAGGATTTCAATCTTTCAACCAATGCGCCACTCCCTTAAGCAAGTGAAAACTAGTTCAAACTAAAGCAATATTAAGAGGAATTCAAACCTTGATCCAAAGCGCCATATATGTCAAATGCTAGAAGGATTTCAATCCTTGATCCAATGCGCCTAGAGGATTATGAAGAAAGATCAAGGTATTTCAAAGAAGAAGGCTTCGATCTACTCATCCAATGCGAAATGCAAGGAGAAAGTTAAACACGAATCCAAAGAATATGAAGAAGACCTCGAAGATGTTATCAAATGTAAAAGGCAAGAGGATTTCCATGCCTCATCCAATGCGCTTGAAGAAGAAGGTATCAAAATTTCAATCTACAAGGAGATCGTCAAGACCCCATCTAATGCGCCAATCAAAGGAAGGTTCAAACATTTAATGATTTTACCTTGAAAAATGTGGAAATGGCATTTTATTAAATGAAGATCAATCAAAATTAAATGTTTTTCACTATAATAAAGGAGGTCGGCCTAGGTAAGAGGTAAAGTTTTAAAGCGAATTTTATATATATACCTCATCTCCTTTTCATTTTTTATCATTTCAAAGAGCAGAATTACTTCGCAAAAGCAGATTTGTCTTCAAGGAGCAGCAACAAGAAGGTTTTATAGAAGTACAAATTTGATTTTGTCAAATTCAAGCAAGTGTTAGACCAAATTTCAAGGTATCAAATTCAAAGCAGCCTATCAAGTAAGTCTGATCTGAATATTTTTTGATCTGATTTTCTTCTTTTTCCTTCATTAGATGCATTAAAATTGTTCAAGTATTGGTAAAATTTAAGAAGGATAAGTGGATTTTCATAGATTCCTTGAGTCTAGATAGCAATATTTCATAATTATAAAGGAAAACTTCATAAATTTAATCCACTAAAGTAGCTGAAGTGAAGTCTAGATTGTGTTTGCAATTACTTATTCGCGTCAAGTTTGCAGAATCATGGCAATGACTTCCAAGGAGCGACAAGCGAAGATCCGGATGGATGCTAAGGGGAAAATTCCCGAGTCAAAGCTCGTTTCAAGGTGGACAAATGTAGGAGACACGAATATGGGCAACAGCAACTTAGAAGATATCAAGTCAGTCCTTGAAGAACCCAACGGAGGTAGTCTTGCTCGAGCCATCATGAGGAGTGGAGCCATTGAAGCTGCTTGTTTTCCGCCAGCTTTGCCGTGTCCAGAGATGATCATCGAATGCGTCAAGAAGTATGATGTAGATACAAGGCAAATTACAGCCAATGATGGAACAATATTAGCCTATTTGCAAAAGGAGGCAGTTGAAGAAACTTTCAACATTCCAACTAGGGAAAGAATGATCAGTATCTCGATACAACAAGGTCAGCAGGAATATGATGTCGATTCAAAAACAAAGTTGCAAGAAATAAGAAGAGAATGGATGGCCAATCCAGCTATGAAGTTCAATATGAATAATCCTCCGCAGTTTCACAAGTCAGATTTTCATCCTGAAATTGGATACTTGATTATGTTTCTAAATAGATTGACAGGAATGCCTCAATCTGCTACCTTTCAGCCTTGGATGTACTCTTTCATCAAGTCAGTTCTCAAAGGGAAGATGATTGATTGGGCTGGACTTATCAGTCAGAATATACATGAGCAGTTCATCAATTTTGCTAAGACCAAGACTTGTTATATGAGTTCCTATGTGGTGTACCTTCTCGCAAGAAATGAAGTCTACTCAGGTTTGACCAAAAAAGGAGAAGTTGGCATTGGGCCTAATAAGTACCTATCGCATCAGTGTTATCCTCAGTTGCACCTCAAGAGTATCAATCATTATACAAGATTCAATGATGCATTTGCTATGTTCATAATGAAGAAACTAAGGGGAGAATTTCATAAAAGGTTGTCTAATGCAGCGAGAGAGTTCATTTCAGCATATGGACACTGGTATACTCAGCATGAAAGGTACACTTACCTAAGGATCCAAGGGTTTACATCATATCCATACAGATTACCAAGATATCCAACTAACAGGATGGTGATGTTAGAGGTTACAAGACAACTCCTAGAACTCATCAGGTTGCAGAAGTTGAAGAAGAAAGGAGGGATCCAGTTTCCACTTCTTCTTGGACAAAATCTGGAATGTCCATCATTATCAGCAGCTGAATATTTTGAGATAGAGCTACAGGCATATCATTTGCAAACTCATGGCACCAAGAGGCTTAACTTTGATCCTTTTCAAGTTTGCTGGAAATACAACAGAGAATTCAAACATTTCAAGCAGTTGGAAGACCACTGGGCCAGTGCCCAAGATGAAGATGACCTCCGAACACTTCAAAGTTCGAGACTCACCTAGGATTTAGTTAGAGCTTCCAAAGTTTTCAGGATTCCAGACCAGTTCACCGAAGATGATACTATGTTGATAGATGAATTTGATAAGATAAAGGATTTGCCTTATATAGTTGATTGGTCAAAAGGGGATGTGTCCGAAGAAGAATTGATAAAGCCGGTCTTGGCCATGACACAAGTATGTATAAATCAACTATTGCAAGAGATGAATGATGAAGGCCGAGTTCTTACTTACAATAAGATGGATGAAGGAGAACCAGGACAGCATAGTACACATAGCCAACCACAACACAGTGGAAATGATCAAAGTAATAATCCAGTTAGAAAGAGGAAAAGACCTAGTCAAGATCAAGGAGAATCAAGCCGAAGACCTCAAAAGAAGAATAATCCATCTACTTCATCTAATCCACAAGAAGGTGCTTCAGTTATTCAGAATCCAATACAAGAGATAGAAGTTATAGAAGAAGTTGCCTTGATTCCGTCAGAAGAGATTCAGTCGAGCCCCACTGTCATAATGGAGGAGAATGATGATCTTGATCAAGATGAAGTAGGTCAAGCAGAATCTGATGAGGAAGTAGCTCGTGTACAACACAGTCAAGTTCAAGGACAGCGAGATCTTTCTGCTTTCCCACCTTGGTTGAGGCAAAGGATTGAAGAAAGTACAATTGTAGAAACTTATCAGCCTGCTCTAGTTGAGGAATTGCTTGTAAATGTACAGAAGAGTAATTAGAAGAAGAAAGCAACAGTCTTTTCCAAAATCACTCAGGATTCTACTGGAAATAGAGAGGTACATATAGCTGTTCCTAGAATTGACAAGGAGTTAGAAAATATGGCACCTGAGGATTACAATATGACTACTATTGGCATGGGTCCAATCACAAGGGAACAAGTAGAGGAGGAACTACAAGATTCAATGAATAGTGTAAGAAGCAGGTTGAAGCAAGAAAGAGAAGCAAGGATGAGGGTTGAACAAGATTTTAATACATTGAAGCATTACATCCAACAAGTCATTCAGCCTATCCAACAGAAGGAAGCTACTCCAATTCCTCCGTCTATTCTTCCACAGGAAACAGTATCCCAAGTTGAAAACATGAGAACTTCATCTCAGATGATGAAAGGATGGATAGAAAAGGCAGAAGAGAAGACATATACTCACCTTGAAGAAATTGTGCAAGTGTATAATAGAGTCATTAAACTTAAAGATCGAGTCCAAGCTTTATTAAGAAATTGTGCTGAGTTCAAACCGATCAAAGAGCAATACATGCCACAGCTCAAGAGTTTAATGGAAGCTCCATTAGAAGACTTAATTCATGATAAGGTGATTGATAGAAATACCCCACATGACTTCATCACTTGGTATTTCTTCTTTCACAACAAGGGGCAACTGGTTGATAAAATTGAAGTAGATATGTCCAGAATAAGAAGTGTTTTTCTAAGAACAGAGAATCATATATACACTGCTTTGACAACAATATGTAATCCTTATGGAAATGTTACTATTGAAAACATGAAGCAACAAGTTAAGGCATTCTACTTTCAGTATGATGGACTTGATGAGGGTCAGCTGGATAGTATATTCACACTTGCATATCGTCTTGGAGAAAATAAGTCTTGGATAAATGACTAGGAGAAGACACTTGGCGTTTATGAGTCAGATGTGACAGTGGCAGAAGGATCCATTAATGCGGCGACAAGTGTACCAATGGAGGATATTGTTCAAATTGTGTCTAGATTCATTGTGTCTCATAGTACTACTACATAAAAGGCATATGATGTGGCTTCCTTATCTTCTTGGAAAGCGTGCCTTTGTTCTCTTCTTCATAGCTTCTTTCATTTAATAAAGTGAGCCTCCTTCATTTAATAAAGGATAGTTTGTTACAACTACTTGTGATGTGGTTGATCTGGTCCGCTGATTCGGCCGATCGATCTTGACCCTTCTTTCCTTTGAGGTCTATAAAAGAGCTCTCATTGCTCTCATTTGAAGAGGTTGGAAATTCTGAAATTGTTGTAAGAGCTCTCTGAGATAATAAAAGATTCATTGTTTTGGTGATTCTATTTATGTTTCCGAGTGTTGCATGGTTTCAATTTTCAAACAAACATTAAGTTATAAGTTTTTTTTCTTTGAGTTTAAGTTAGTTAATGAAAGGTTGCGTTACTGCTTCGTGGTGAAATCAATAAGTTCATACCATTTGTAGTCTACGGCTTGTGGATTGCAGTGTATGGTTAGTCTGAACAATTGAACGTCAATTTGATCTTTATGCTTGTTGAATCTTTCATGAGCATAATTGATTTAAACATCTTGTACACCTTTGAAGATTGCACCTATCTTGTGTAGTTGTTTTATCTTGGCGAAACAGGATTTGGTTCGATTTCACTTCAAGTAGTAAACGTCCTTGCATTTAGGATTAGATTAGTGCTTCTAAACCCTACATCTTTTGCCCTTTTTTACCATTCAGTTAGGATTAGGACCAAAGAACATCCATTGCTAAATCATACGCGTCAATTGCAGTACTTAGGATCTCTAGTATTCACTTCCATAGTCCTTGAAACAACAAGTTACTTGAACAATTGTGTAAGTCCCTTTGTTTGTTAACAGCAAAATCATACTTAATCGCTAAGCTGTCTCTTACCGAAACCATCAGAAGGAACCTTGGAGTCATCTCGTTTGATCACCTAGTTCAGCATCCGAGAGGCTTTGCTCAAGAGGGAGTCAGATACTTAGTATTTTACTCTAATTGTTGACTTGTTGAAAAACAATCATCAACAAGTATATTTAACATTCTTGTCTTATAATTATTAAATGTAAGATTTGTAAGTATGTATATTTAATTTATGTTTAGTATAAAGATATGTAGGAATGAAAAGGTTTTATTCATAAGATGAATATACAAGAATGAATTTTTATGTTTATATGAATGATTATCTTGATTAAAAGTGAAAATGTTGACTTACAAGAAAGTATGAAAATAGAATGAGAAATGGACATCATTGTTAATCCATCACACCAAGAAGTAGAGACCAAGGGTTTTGACAATTGACCAAGGTATTGAAGGCTAGAGCTGATAAGGCTCTTATCCTCCAAGGCAAGTGAAGAGTGCTTGTTCTTAAGAGGTAAAGAGTACTCAGCCGAGAAGGCCCTTATCTCTATTAGTGAAGAGTGCTAATATGAGGTAAGTGGAGATAGGCCCTTGACTCAATTAGTGTAGAGTGCTAATTTGAGGCAAGTGGATGAAGGCACTTGTTCCAATTGGCGTAGAGTGCCAATATGGAGAAGAGAAAATGGCCCTTGTTTCCATTGGTGTAGAATGCCAAGTATGGAGCAAGTGGATAGGCCTTTGACTCTAGTTGGTGAAGAGTGCCATTCTAGATCAAAGGGAAGATATTGAACCTATGGCAAGATTGTGCCCAAGGAACCCTCTCTTGTTGGGTGTATGATTGGATTAACATGATGGGTCCAAATGAAATCTCTCTTGAGAAGAAACTATGCTTTTGTATAGTGAGCTAAGGAAAGAAAACTATGATCTTTAATAATGAAATAGAGAAAAGGATAATGTATATGAATTATGATTTAAGAATTGACTTATAATTATGATTTATATGATGAATTATGAAGAATTGAATGCTAATGTTCTCTTTTGGTAAGTTGAATTTGTGTGCAAGGTTGGAAAATTTTGGGCTTGCGAGAAGGGGACATTACACAGAGTGACCACTTTGTTAGATACAGGTGCCACCCACAACTTCATTGATGAGGGGCTTGTGGCACGAAGGGGACTCAAAATAGAAGAGTTCGAGGGATTCAAAGTCAGAGTTGCAGACAGGTTTGTCATTACTTGCAAACGAAGGATCCCTAATTTAACCATCAGGTTAAATAACTATGAGTTCCAAGCCGAATACTATGTGGTCGGTATGGGTGACATGGATGTAGTCCTAGGAATGAAGTGGCTACACATGATAGGTGAATTTTCCCTCAACCTGAGGACCATGGAGATGAAGTTTGAAGCAGATGGTTAGAAACATATTTTGAGGGGAATGTCCGATGGGGGTTTGAGAGCAGTGTCCATTCGGAGGATGGAGAGGATACTGCGGCATGACCAGGTACAGTGGGTAGCTAAGATTCTTGTGATGCCAGAGGCACCGAAATAGCAAAAACAAGATTATCCAGTGAAGATTCAGTCAGTACTAACTAAGCACTCCAAAGTGTTTAGTGATATACCTCCAGGTAGACCTTCAGACAAGGGTTTTGAGCATGTTATAGAGATGGAGCAGGGGGCAAATCCAGTTATCACCGTTCCCTATAGACATCCTAAGAGATACAAGGATGAGATTGAGAAGGCTATTCAAGAGCTTCTCAAGATGGGTCACATCAGGCCTAGTAAGAGTCCTTTCGCTTCTTCTGTTGTTCTGGTCAAGAAGAAGGATGGCACACTCAGGATGTGTATTGATTATAGGGAATTGAACAAAAAGACTATTAAGAACAGGTACCCATCCCCAGGATTGATGAGCTTATTGACGAGTTGCATGGTGCATGTTTCTTCTCCAAGATAGACTTGAGGTCAAGGTACCATCAAATTCGGGTACGTGAGGAGGATGTGGAGAAGACAGCATTTAGGTGTCACTATGGGCACTTTGAGTTTCTGGTTATGCCTTTCGGCTTAATCAATGCACCTGCCACTTTCCAATCTTGTATGAATAAGGTCTTCAGAGAACAGTTGCGGAAGTTTGTACTCATATTTTTCGATGACATACTCATATTTAGCAGGACTTGGGAGGACCATTTGAGACATCTGGATATTGTGTTGGGTATACTTGAATAGGAGTCCTTATATGCAAAAATGTCTAAATGTGAATTTGGCATGACAGAGTTGCTGTACTTGGGACACATCATTAGTGCAGAGGGTGTCCGTGTGGATCCGGAGAAGATCCGAGCTATAGTTGACTGGCCACCACCCAAGAATCTCTCTTAGCTCAAGGGGTTCTTTGGCCTTTGTGGATTCTACCACAGGTTCATAAAGGGATTTTTTTAGAAAGTAGCCCCACTCACAGATTTGACACGGAAGGGAGCTTTCGTTTGGTCAGATGGTGCTCAGCAGTGTTTCGACAAGTTTAAGGAGGTGATGAGCACTTGTCTAGTTTTGGCCATTCTTGATTTTTTGAAGCCGTTTGAGCTTCAGTGTGATGCCTCCGGGGAAGGCATAGGTGCGGTGTTGATACAGGACAAACACCCTATTGCTTTTGAGAGCCGAAAGTTAAGGGGCACTGAGAGGAGCTATAATATCTACGATAAGGAGATGTTAGCCATCATGCATGCATTGGCTAAATTCAAGCAGTATCTGGTTGGAGGGAAATTCATTGTTAAATCTGATCACAATAGCTTGAAACATTTCCTTAGTCAAAAGGACCTAAATGACCGGCAGCAAAAGTGGATCAGCAAGCTGCAGGCATATGACTTCGACATTGTTTTTGTCAAAGAGAAGAAGAATATAGTTGCTGACGCTTCATCCAGGAGACCACACTTGTGTGCCTTATGAGAGATTGCAGAGGACTGGAGAGATATGATCACTGTAGAATATGCAAAGGATAAGTGGGCCTCTCGGATTATGGATGACACTAACCGTGATGACAGGTACACTATTGTAAATGACTTGATCATTTACAAGGGGAGGATATTTTTGGTGCCAGCTTCTGCTATGAAGCAGAAGATCTTGAGAGCTTTCCATGACTTGCCTATGGTTGGGCATCCAGGATTCTACAAGACCTACAGGCAGGTTAGAGAGAGGTTTACTTGGAAAGGCCTCAAGTTAGAAATACAGAAGTATGTGCGGGAGTGTCTAGTATGCCAACAAAACAAACATGAGCACTCCTACCCAGGAGGATTATTGCAGCCCTTACCCATTCCCGAGAGGAAGTGGGATTGTATATCGATGGCCTTCATTACTGGTTTGCCGAAAGCCCAAGGTAGGGACTGCATCTTTGTGGTGGTTGATAGGTTGACAAAGTTTGCCCATTTCTTTGCCATTTCAGCGACTTATACAACAGCTTAAGTTGCTGATTTATTCTTCAAAGAGGTGTTCCGACTTCACGGGTTACCTAGGAGTATTGTGAGCGACAGGGACAACAAGTTCCTTAGCAATTTTTGGCAAGAGCTTTTCAGGTTGACAGGGACCGAGCTCACCCCCAGCACGAGTTACCACCCCCAGACTGATGGACAGATAGAGATAGTTAATAAGTGGGTGGAGGGATACCTCAGGAATTACATAGCCGGGCAGCAGAAAGCGTGGGTCAAGTGGCTTCACTTGGGAGAGTATTGTTATAATACCACTTACCACATGTATATCCAGATGACACCATTTACGGCACTTTATGGGTACGAGGCTCCTAGTTTCTTGGATTTATTGTTTGGAGACAGTAGAGTACCAAAGGCTAAAGACCTCTTGCAAGAGAGTGAGGACATCATGAGGTCTTTGAAAGAGAACATTCAGAAGGCGTAGAATCAGCAAAAGTAGTATGCAGACCAACACAGGGTTGAGCATTCTTTTGAGGTGGGTGATATGGTGTACCTCATGCTGCAGCCATACAGACAATCTACTCTTAAGAGGAGTGGTGCAGAGAAGTTGAAGCCACGGTATTACAGTCCATTCAGGATCTCCAGGAGGGTTGGAGAGGTGGCTTATGAGCTAGAATTGCCGGCAGAGAGCAGAGTTCATAATGTCTTCCATGTGTCACGCCTCAAAAAGGCACTAGGGCACAATGTGATACCTTCTACAGAGTTGCCTTCTCTTAATGAAGAGGGGAAGTTGGTTTTGATACTTGAGGCCCTCATTGACACCAGGGAACGTACACTGAGGAAGAGAGTCATCAGGGAATATTTGGTGAAGTGGAAGAACCTGCCGATAGAGGATGCTACACGGGAGAGTGAGCAAATCTTGTTGCATCTAGATCTGAGATTGCTTGAGGCAAGCAATCTTAGGGAGGGCGGATTGTAATGTCCCCTTTTTCGTAGTGGGTTAGTCTATACTCAATTCCCGTAGACTAACCAAAGTGGTTAGGGAACTCTGGGAGTTCGTTTGGTCAGTTTCTGACATTCTAGCTAGGACTTACTATTTTTAGTAAGTCGTGAAGTTGGCTATTTTGGGAAACTCTTTATTGGAGATGGAGCGTTTCGCCGAGACCTTTCCAACGGTCTATAACTCATGGGATTCTGTGACCATTTGGGCTTTCATATTAAAGTCCGTAAATTATACTTTATTATTATATTTGGACTTTAATTTATTAATGTCGGTGACTTTGGAGAAATAAGAAAAAATGCAAAAATAAGTCACTAAGGGACTTGGGTGCCCTTTTGAGGAATAAAGAGAAAATTTAAAAATAACATTTCCCTCTCATATGAGTCGACCCACTTGTGGAGTTATAAAAAAGCAAAGAGTGGGAAAAGTTATTCATTCTTGATATTACATTTTATGCTTCTATTTGCTTTGCAAATGAGGGTTTGGGGGATTTCTTTCAGCCAGGGCTTTTGGTGACGGAAACCACCATTGGTATCAATCTTCCACAGGTGTGAAAGATCACCCAAGGGGATTTTGGAGCAGCCATACTCAGTGGTTGTATTTGAGCTTCAGTTTGATATTGTTATTGACGGAGATGGAGATACAAGACACATCTTATTGTTGATGTTTTACAGCTGAGAGGGAGTATTTGTGATTAATAGCATTGCAGATTTGAGAGGGTTTGAGACTGATTTCTTCTCCTTTGTTTGCCGTACCATTTGCTGCTATACTTCTAGTTGGCCGTACCACTTCACATGTGGGCCGTACCACTTGGCAACCCTATTGGAGTTCGTTTGGGCTGTTCATCTCTACATTTTGGGTTGTATTCAGCCTTTGTGGCTAATGTTATTGTAGCTGATTATTTTCTGTGCTTTGCTAATACATTTTATGCAAAACTCCATTACTATGTTGCTGGTCCGTCAACAGCAGAAATATGATGGTGCTTATTCTAAAATGGGTATGTGATGGTTATTCATTTTATGCTATTCTATGAACTGGGTCTTCATTATTTAGTTCATATCTATTATAGTTTTTCTAGGTTTTCAGTTGTATGCTATATTCCTTGTATTCTGACATACACACTTAAAGAAAACGGAAACCCCCTTCTGCATCTTCTATCTAGTTCTGAAAGATCAAAAAAAAAAACTAAAAATTATAACATTAAAAAGATAAATCCAAAAGAACAACAGGTGCAGGTTATTACAGATCCTTACAGTGATTGGATAGGGTGGGATGAGCAGCGTTCATTGTTTTCCGAGTATGATATCTATGATTTGGAGAGATGGGCAATGGAGGAGGGGGTGGATTGGGATTCTCATTGGATGACATTGAGGATGAGGAGACTGAGGAGTTATTGCCTCCAGCATCTACATCTAGGATGGAGGTTGAGCCACAACGTGTCATGCTAAGGATGGAGGAGCCACAACAAAGTCTTAGGACTAGACCCTCTAGTTCTACCTCTCCCCTAGTTTTCACTAGACATGGGAAGAGGAAGATGTAAATTTGTAAAATATATTAATGTAGTATTTACTTTCAGTTTTACAAAAACAATTTGCTATTTTCATTTTGTTTCAGACTATTAGTATCAACGCATTCCACATGAGGATGTCATTTTGTACCCAATTTGCTTTCAAATCAATCAAATACAACTAGACTCAGCTTGTTTCTTTTATGTACTCATTTATTGACTCATTGGATGCATCTTATCATTGAATTTTGCAAAAAAAAAAAAAGTGTTTTTAATGAAATTTAAGCATTTTTTTAAGTTGCCGAGTTTTTTGCCGAGTCGTGCTTTTTGGGTTTGGCGAGTTTTTCAATTTGGCAAGTTTTTCAACAATGGTCATAGAGGTTAAGGTGAATGTATAATGTTGGATATACACAAGGAGTATATTATAGATTGGTCAATATGAAATTTGAAAGCATATAGCACATTTTAGATAGGAAGACCTGATTATTAGGCTCTGATACCAAATGTAACGCTTCTTTTCCCTGGAGTTATTTAATTAATTGCAACGAATTTAAATATAATAAATACTATAATTAAATGATTTAATGTATGTAACATTGTAAAGTGATTAATTCCAATGTAAATTGCAACATATGATAATTTAATAGGAACTCTCAAGTAAATAATTAAATTATCATATGTTGCAATTTACATTGGAATTAATCACTTTACATACATTAAATCATTTAATTCTAGTATTTATTATATTTAAATCCGCTGCAATTAATTAAATAACTCTGGGGAAAAGTAGTATTACATTTGGTATCTGAGCCTAATAATCAGGTCTTCCTATAAATTATGATCCTTTGGTTAAAATGGAGATAAATAAAGAATGATTATAAAATAGCTTTATTTTTCATTTTGGGGAAAGAGTCCCATAACAGTTGCACATGCATAGAAATAGCAAACCAATCACTTGGGAACCTTCACCAATCAATCTTCAACTCTATTTGTTTGATGCCAAGCAAGAATGAAAGTTTAACCAAAAATGAATAAGTTTTATGTTTTGCATTCACAATGAGGTAAATAGTAGTGGTTTGATCTTTAAAATTCATTGGAAAGAGGCTTTTAGTGTTAGGGCGAAGTCAACTCATAGTCAACTGAGTTAAAATATTTAAAAAATACAAAAAAATAAAGTAACTCATCCAAATTCCGCGGATTTTGTAGTCAATGTATGATGGGTATTATTATATTTGATAATATGGGTTATCCGACTATGTATTAATTGTTTGCCGGCTTTCAAGTAGTTATAAGAGGTAGTTAGTCGGAGTCGGATAGTCGACGGTTGTGTTCCTCTTGACAACAGTCACATCTTTTAAATAGTCTTTGTATTGTCAAGGAAAACAGTATGATCTAGTTTGATCGACTCTGATCCTTGGCCAACCATCTCTAGTCTACTTCTATAATAATTTCATGTGCGAATAAAGATATACTTTTACCCTCTATCCGGTATGCATTGCTAATTCTATTTGTTATCTCAAGTATTTGTTTTATCAGATAGGACAGTAAACAAATTCTCCTTGGAATGCTCGGATTTGACCTATATTCGCCCAAGTTCGTCCCTGACAAAACTGCAAGGTTTTCACTGGATCCTACCAAAATCCCTGGCCGGTTCAGATCTAAATCCGAATCCGGTTCCGGTTTGGATCGAACCCGAACCCGGACCTACAAAATGGCAAATCCGGTGACATAGTCTTTAGAAGGAGATACAACTTTATTTACACTTATGATAATCAGAAAAAAAAACAGTAAAACTTTAGTATAGAGATATTTGAAAACTGCATTTTATTAGCCAACTTAATATCATTTGTTAGTCCATATTATTTACATCCTAAATTATATGAGCTATATTTTCCAGTCATATGATCTTACATTTTGAGTCTGCAATTCTCTTCTATTTAAAAGTTGGTATAGTATATAATTTGAAGATCATACAGTTGCAGTTCTTGCTACATCCACACCGTATATTAGCCTTTATTGATCCAATGAAGGTGACCATCTTTTGCTTCTTAGACTAAGTTAGGGGGCATATAGTATGTAGTTGTGATGTCCAACTGTATCTTCTTCAAGCCTTCAACAAATATTTTTTCGTATTCAATATTTCCACCAATTGAGAAAATTACAAGATAGCTTATAGATACAAAAGTAATTGTCTATGTTGAAAAAAGGTTTTATTCGAATACACTCAGGCAACCTGTTTTTTAGTACAATTTCTCTTTTTGCCACTTTTTTCTAGCCTAGAAAATAAAGCTGATAAGTCAGAATATGTAACTATATGTTTATTCTGATTGGTCCTTGTGATGCAAACGGTAAGCAGGTCAAATGAACAATTGGGTCACAGTTACCTAGAGTTCCATGATGAAAGCACAAGAATAAAGTGGAACAATGAAAGTTGGGAAAACACACAATCTCTATTATATGCAGAAGAATTATACACTCAATGGCACCTCAACTTTATAAAATCCACCAGCTTATTCTACCAAAACAACAATGTTAAGCCTATTTGCATAGACTCTCTACATTATAATCTATCCCCTTGTTTAAGCCCAGCTATGCATATGATTACTTTGTTCAGCCTTATTTTCGGCTCAAGCTTCAGTCCCAACTTCAGCACCCTTCGACTTTGACTTCAGCCCCTTTATAGAAATCAAATGTCTAGTTTTATGTTGACATGGTGTTGTTTGATCTTCCCATAGGTGCAGGAAATGGAAGTCCTCTATGTGCCATATGTTTGTAACCGAACCAAGATCTCATGATGCTTCAGCTTCCTTTTGTGTGTTTATTGATTTCTTTTCCGTTTCTGGAACACCTCTGTGTGCTACTTGTGTGTAACTGACATTTTGCACACCCTGACATAACCAACAAGAAGTTGTTTGTCATTTTCCACCTGTCAGCCTCTAAATGGCTTCTTTACATATCCACTCTCCATGGCATGGACTGGATTCTGAATGGCATCAGTAAGCTTGTGTGGCAACATGCAACATCCAAATGACACGCTCTATTGGCATGGTTCCATGGGGTTCATACTCTGATTCCAAAAGGCGAGACTCTGCTTCAGTCTGTAATATAGCACCATTGCCTCCACCATTGGTCTTTGTGTTATCGGAGTAGATCCATTAGGCTCACAAACATGCACACACAAAACGCAAACCAAAACAATCAATGCACACTTCACAAACACAAACAGAACAGCTGATTCACTGTGTAGGCAACCAAAACAGAACAAAAGAAAGGCAAATCTTTTTGGTGATTCAAGATTGCCTTGACCCCCTAGGATGCTCCTGCATCACCTTGCAAATACAAAGCATGAGATGTGTTTATTTGCATGGATATTAAATTTATAATTTCATTAGTTATACTAGCCATTAAGGAAGCAAATCGATGTTCATGTCATCTATATACTAGTGCAGACTGGAAATTGTTGGTGTGATGAGGATTTCAGTCGAAAGGTCTACTGGCTGAGCAATTCCAGTCTTTCCCTGCATATTGTCCTGGAACACAAATAGTTGATGTGATGTTCTTGTTTATGGATGCAAGTTGTTAATAGCAATCTCAAAACAGGTTACTGTTCATATCATCTATATAGAGGAATTTTTTCAGGAACCAAGTTGTAACTGGCAGCATGAGGATTTCGTTGGTACTTTGGTCTTGCGACTTAGCTATCCCCAGTCATTCTTGTGCATTATTATTTGAAAAATTGAAAGTAATACATATCAGGGAAGGATTTTTTTTTTTATCTATTAAAGATCTGAATTATTAACCATTAAGAAATTCTTATATGTTAGTAGTACTTTTACTTCAGGCATTTGCAGCCCTGTTATCAGCAGCTTCAACTGATGAGCAATTGTCTGCACTAGGAGAACTTTTGTATCAGGTATTTCCTGTGAGTTATAGTGTTGGTTTCATTGTTTTCAACAAGCGTCTTCATACAGAATCAGCTTTTGCTTGAAAATCTGAAATATTAACAATTCATTGATAACTAATATTAGAAACAAAACTTCTATGCAGAAGAAATGGCATTATCTACATTCTGTGCTTTAAACCATAAAAATTCATTTAAAGAGTTTATGAAATTTTTTTGCATGTTCCACAGTCCCACTATAGCTATTCCAAGTGTGGGCTTGGTTCAGATGGCACAGATCGACTTGTAAATCTTGTCCAACAAATGCAGCACGGAAAAAAGAATGGTTCTGATGAAAGAAAAAGTACATTGTTTGGTGCAAAAATTACAGGTGGAGGATCTGGTGGGACAGTTTGTGTGCTTGGTCGTAACTGTATTCAAAGTAGTGAAGAAATAATTGAGGTAAGTGGATTCTTTCCAAACAGAAACACAACTACTATGTATTATGTTGTATTCATTGTCATTTCAAATGTGCAGATTCAGCAACGGTACAAAGCAGCAACAGGTCACCTACCTTTCATTTTTGAAGGTTCCTCCCCTGGAGCTGGAAAATTTGGCTACCTGAAAATCCAACGCCGATTTGATGGAAGATCTGTCCATTGATGTCAATGTGCATAACCTTTCAAAGGGGAAATCCAAATATTTCCCCATGTTGTACACCAACAGTCTGGATTTAGCTCCACCATAAATAACAAACATAGGACAGCAATTAAAACTATTCAGATTGTCGAAAATTAGCAACTAAAAAGTGTATGATCACAATTAAAGGTAGGATAGCAATGATATATACTTCATGTCAAATATCCGATCCCATAATTGTAGCCAATCTGTTAGCCTCTAATAAAACAAATGTGAAACACATGGCTGTTGTTCAAAGGTAATGTAATATTTTACGTTATTTTAGTGAGAACAATTTAAATAGATATTCTGAGTTAAGAAAGCTACCATCACCATATTTGATTAAGAGGGTGAAAATTTGTTGTTTGTGAGACTCTATAGTGGATTCTTCTTCATAGGAAAACTGCAAGGACAAAATTGAAGGCATCATGTAATTTGATCCATGTAGTTGGCAGATACATTCCATCAGGATTACTCTATACCTGATTGATATGTTACAAAATCAAATTTGAAAGTATTCTTGTACATCTTCAAGATTCCCCTTGACAATATTCCTGGAGAAAACAAATTCCTAAGACTGAGTCTCCCATTCCCGAGCAGAAGCAGGTTTGAGAAAAAGATTTCTATCTCTTGCAAATCTTCAAGAATCTCCTTGATAATATTCCAGGACAAAAAAAATCCTAAGTCTGAGTCTCCCATTCCCAAGCAGGAGGAGGTTTGAGAAAAAACATTTTTATCTCTTGCAAATAACATACTGCAATATCCCAAATGGGGATATTTTCGCCTATTTTGGATTTACAGGCTTTCCAAATGAAACTTGTTTGGAATGACTGATTTTACTTACTTTGAAATCTGCCCTAAATTCTGTGCTTTAGATTTTTGCCCAAAACCCTAATCTCTGATTTTATTTTCTACTCTTAAAATGTAATCATAACACCCAAATATGCATCCAAACATGGCATATAATGATGGCAAATGATACTAAACATTACAATTCACATCTCCCATGAGTTACACCATGAAATCCACATTCTAGGGCATCAAACATTAATCAGCCAAGTCTGATTTTCTGAGTTTGATACTGCTGCTACAAAAATGGAAGTTCAGTGTGATGCAAAATAGGAAACCAAGTGATAAACCCTAGCTGGGCGGATGCTCCAATGATGGCAATATTCTGCCCTGATTTTCTGCACTTTAGTTTTCTGCTCTAACCCTAACTTCTGCTCTAAAAATCAGACTTAAATAATTGCATACAACTTCCATAAAAACATGACAAATCACCAAAATATTGTTGCCAACAATATTGTCAATGTCATACTTGAATTCCACCACAATTTATGCAATTAAACCACTTCAAATGACAATCATAAATGACTGAAATATAATCCAGAAGTCTGCTGCTATAAAAATCAGAACTTAATGAGTCTTTAATGACATCCAATGCATGGGCAATCAAGACAAACAAGCTCAGCTCAAATCTACCCTAAACCCTAAGGTTGTACATACCAAAAGTAATGCAAAATAATGATAGCAAGGTCCTCAAGATGATGTCCAAATCTGATCTACAATTCTACTCCAAAAACAATGAAGTGCAAGTGAACTCCCGTCATGGAATCCTCCACAAGAAGAGCTAGGTTTTTGTCCAACTCCTCCAAAATGCTTGAGGTTTTCGTCCCAAGATCTTCTTCAAGAGATAAACTCTCAAATGTCTATGAATGATTGATTGATTGATGATGAAAATGCCTTGAAATGACTTCATATTTATACATAACTTTTGCCCTCTCAAATAGGGCCGACCTAGGCACTTTTAGTACTTTTTATTTATTATTTTCCCTCTCCAAGAGGGCCGACCTGCCTCAAATCCTTTGGGCGCCTAGTAGATTCAATTTAAATATATGAATTTGTCTCCTTTCCTCTTCTCCAAGCTTCTTGCTTCAAGCACCAAGGTATAGATGATATTTTATTCTTTGTTTCTCCATAAAAGGCCATCAAATAGGTATTAATTGAATCTTCCTTCAAGCTGGCGTACACAATGCCTCTAAGTGGTTCGCTCCATGGAAAGAGAAATATAATAAATGAAATGAACACATCGAGACCACTAGAAAAATATGTTAAGTCATCTCCAAACCTTGATTTTCCTTCCAAAAATCCCAGAGTGTGAAAACCAACCCCTCATTCCAAAAATGGGACATGTAATGTCCCCATTTTTGGAATGGTCGCCATTGGAGAACAAAGAAGTTGGTTTTCACTCTCCGAGTTGTTTGGATGACACATTGTGGGTTGGAAATGTCTTGGTATATATTTCTAATGGTGTGGATGTGTTCCTTCCATTGAGTATGCCTCTCTCACTATGGGAACGAATCATATTGAGGTATTCTCCTAATGTTGATATGATTCTTTTCATTTACTATCATAATTCTACATTGGAACCAACCACTTGGAGGAGTCAAAAATATGGAGAATTGCTATTGAGTGTGGAGAGAGGTAATGTTGTTTTGTGTGGATGCAATTTTGACATAAGGGATGCTTTCATTCATGCCAAGAGAGGTATAAGGGAGCATTGTACGCGCCTTCACTATGAGGGTCTATTTGAGGATTGAGCACCTAAAACAATTAATAGTATCTCACCTTTGGCGCTCGGAGATGGCATGAGAAAAAGAACAATAAAATCATATCTTCAATTTGATTTTATGGGTGCCTAGAGACTTGTTGCCGGTCGGCCCCTCTTGGAGGAAAAAGGACAATTAAACTAAATTATATTGCTCTGTCTAGGTTGGCTCGAGAGATGGGTGCCAAGGATAAATGGGAGGTCGGCCTTGTAGAGAAAAAGGTGATAAAATAATGACAAAACTACCTAGGTCGTCCTGCACTTGAGGAGAACCAAAATGTGTATAAATATAAGTCTTTTTGGTGTCATTCACATCATCATTCACTCATCATTCAATCAATTTTGGGAGTTTATCTCTTAAGGAGGCTTGGGGAGAAAATCTCAAGTATTAGGAGTTGGACGAAACCCTAGCTTCTTCTATTAGAGGATTCCGTGATGGGAGTTCACTTGTACTTCATGGATTGTGGAGCAGAATTTTATATCTGATTTGAAGATCATTTTCAGGCTCTTCTTTGGAGTGGATTGATGCACATTTGACTAGGGTTTGCCCTAGACTTGCAACGCCACCCATTGGAGGGAGATTTTGTCATGTCCCTATATTCAAACAATTATTAAATATAAGTAAATATAATTATTAATATAAATATGAATATTAATGAATTAAATATTATTATATTATATAAATATGAATTAAATATTATAAGTGATGGTTATCTAACAAATCAAACTAATGAGGAGGATGGATATCCTCTAAACTCATGGGCGACCCAAGTAATAGACCGTTCAAACAAACATATTAAGAAATCAGCGATTATGGAAAATAGATAAAAGTCTTGTTTTGAGCAATCATATTAGCAGCGAATAAAAGAATACAAGGAATAAGACAAGGTTTGAGTCGTGCCATCCGTCAAGACAAACAATGTGATTTGATAAAGACCATGATTCATACTTTATGAAGGGCGGAAGGATGTGATATGCTCATAATGAAAGAGGCGATCAAATATGAAGGAGTATGTTTAAACGGCAACAAATAAAAAAAACAAAAAAAGCAGCGATTAAGGAGGCCAACGACTCATGGTAAGCGCCCCAGTCGTTATCAATATATGTGTCTCTTAGAATATACACCTCTCTCCATATGTTGCTCCTTTTCAAGAGACATGACAAGTATAAAGGAGAAAAGAATAGAATTTGAATGGCATCAAGAAGGAAGCATTGGATCTTATATCATCATTCATGAAATATAATATATCAAAAAATATCATCTCATCATCGAATATTAAAAATCTATTCAGCGGCAAATCAAGACATTTAATAGGAGATCATATAGCGATCATCCCTCATGCAGTGACTATCAATAAGAAATACACATCATCTGGTAACAACTCAGCATCTCTGATAAATGGGAGAATAGAAAATCCAATCACAGCCACCATTATCAGCGATCATCTCAAGGAATCTTGGAACATTAATTTAGGCATTCAGTGCTTATTGGAATATCTCGTCATCAAACAAGTTTAATATGTATATTATTATATGCATAGCAGATCAATCATAAATTAGAAAACATTCTCAAATCCAGCAGGGCAATCAGATCGACTCATCAATACAAAGATATATAGCAGACCCAGAGAATCATACAAGGTATGTGCCTTATTATAAGTAAAATGCCTCATAATAATTAGACTATGAATGTTCTAAATCAGACATGAATGCATAGGAATGATTATCATAGTAGAATAGACAAACGTTTATTATAAAAGAATAAAATATAATAGAATGAATGTTCATCATAGAATAAAAATATTCATCATAGAATGAGAATGTTTATCATTAAGAACACTTATCCATGATAGGATAGGAATGTTATAATCCTAGTGGCATGGAAACCATAATTGAATAAAAATGTTTATAACATGATAGAATAAGAATGCTTATAACATAAGAATGTTTATAATCGTATTAGAATGATGGAATGTTATTCCTCCAAGGAAGAATATTGTATGATGACAAGTAATGTGAATGGCAATCAACAATGATGATAAGATATGATTCATAATTCTAATCATAGCATACTCGAACGAGAGCAAGTAGCCTCACCGTTAATCTCTCTATCACCCTACGAGTATGTTGGTGAGTTCAGGAAGGGTGGTCTAATGGTCTAGCACCTAGATGACCCTCAAGTAGATGAAGAATCGCTGCATGTAGCATGAAGCCCTTGAGCCAAGAGGTGAAGAATCACTGCATGTAGTGTGAAGCCCTTGGGCCTAAGGTTGTGTAGACTTAATAATTATTATAAATGGCCTAACGGTAGGTGACTCTCAAGTGGGTGAAGAATTGTCGCGTGTAGCATGAAGCCCCTTGAGCCAAACGGTGAAGAATTGCTGTGTGTTGCAATGAAGCCTTTGGGCTTACGGCAGTGGGATTGTTACACCGGCGCCTTAACGTAACCATACTCATGGGGTGGGTGAAGTAGAGTAGATTAACGATTCGGCACTAGAATGACTCTCTTGAGGTATATCATGGAAACCTCTATGTGATAGAAATGAGAAAAATGTGAAATGCATATATGTAATGAACTTTGATATTGATTATGATTGTGGTTACTAACCCTAATTGCAATATGTTGATATTATAAGGATTTATTGGTTACTAATGTTCTCTTTTACAAGTCAAAATTGTGTGCAAGGTTAAGAAATTTTGAACTTCCTAAAAGGGGACATTACAGATTCTTGGCAATTTTGAAGATCTATTTGTTGATTAGGGTTAGAGAAGAGCATAAATATTCACAGTAGACCAGCAGACTTGTGCGCCACATTCTTGAGTGATTGGAGACTCATTTTTGGTAGAAGGTTAGAAGAACAACTTGTTAATTTGTTTCTGATTATAGGGCAGATTTGTGTTGGGCAATTTCTCATGTGTTAGTCCATGGTTTGATGTATTTGAAGACATTTGTATTCAGTTTATAGCAGCAAACTTCTACTTTCATTTTTAGTTATTTGTGTTGGTTGAATAAAGTAAATTTGTGGATCATATGGTGGTGAAATGCAAGTACATATTTGTGATCATATTTATGGCGAAGATATGATGTTTTGAGATGTTTTATGGGTTGCCCTAGTTGTTATTTTAAGTCTGATTTTTATTTCAGAAGTTAGGGTTTGAGCAGAAAACTATAGTGCAGAAATTCGGGTAGAATTCAAATTAGGGAAAATCACAAAATTCTAATAAGTTTCATTTGGAAAGCTTGTAAATTCAAAATAGATAAAAATATCCCCATTTGGGACATTACAGGACATTACAGTCCTTCCTTCTCAGAATTGCTTGTCCTCAAGCAATGGCAAGTATGTATCATGTGAGATAGTGTCAAATGACATGTATCTCCATTCGTCTGCATGCTCGGTGGCTGTGCAAATTCTCCACCTGTGGCTGTGTCCTCCAAGAAGAATGTGAAGAATGCAATGTGAAGTGAGCTCCAGTAGCCGAAGCCATACACACTCGAGCTCGACCTAGCCCCATCCTCTAGATATGCTCACAACCACAAGTGCAACAATCTCCAATGCTCCCAAGGTGCCACTCCTCAAGAACCAATAGCTGGTCCAATCTGATGCCTCGAAGGATGCCATGCCTGTCAACAAGTGATGAAGAGTATGATCTCTGAAACACAACCACAAGTCTCCAAGCTTCCGTTGCTCCACTCCGATAGAATCATCATCAATGCTCCATGAGTTGTGAAGTAACTTATCAAAATCTCAATGAAGTGGTGTACCAAACATGCCACCACTTGGATCCCAAATCATCCTATCATCACATTCAATAATCATGAAGAGATGGAAGCATCTCAAAGTGTTGGCAACATCAAACCATCCTCCAACTTCCATAGACCTCCCGTGGATGCAAAGTATGCCCCACATAGGTGCAAGAAGGTGTAGGCCTACTCCCACTAAGTTGTTGATATGAACCTGAACAACAACCTCATGATAGTAAATCAGCTCCATGCAAGTGCAAAAGAAATCATCAAAGGCAAAGGATGATAGGATATCATCACTATGCCATTCTCTCATGAAGAGCTAATCCAACTTCCCACTCAATTCCCAAACAATTATTGTCCTCCTACTCAATACGAAATCCATGCAGCATGTAGAAGAACAGTCATCTCTAACCCATACATGCAAAGGGTCCTCATGTACTAGGGCTGGAATGTCAATGTCATCAAGCTCATCTCCAAAGACAAACCATAGCATCTCAAAATAAAAAATGAGAACAATATCTCCATACCTAGGCATATCAACCCACTACATCTCCGAAGTATGCTCATCCAATGCAAGTGCCTTCAATGCTACCAAAGGATTAATAGAATGATAGAGTTGTATCACATCATCACCCAACTCTACATCTCCTCCAAGAATGGTCATGGGATCATCACAAACTGAATCCCTTATGACTCCCTCTTCAAGTGAAGCCATGACATTAGTGGCTGATCCACTAAGTGTAGTTTCCATAACGCCATCTAAGTGTATGACACGAGCCTTCAAATAGTTCTCCAAAAGAGGTGACACAATATCCTCATGAAGCAAGCTAAGTGAACAAACAAAGAAATCTGAATCATACCTCTCACCATACAAAACTGATTGCTCCACTTGTTTGACCACCACACAATGCTCATCCCTCCTAGGCCACGTGCTTTGGATCTTCTTTGCCTCTTTCATGTCATGGCATATCAA
This sequence comes from Cunninghamia lanceolata, assembly GCA_027924645.1. Taxonomy (NCBI): domain Eukaryota; kingdom Viridiplantae; phylum Streptophyta; class Pinopsida; order Cupressales; family Cupressaceae; genus Cunninghamia; species Cunninghamia lanceolata. Next base: position 6,310,617 of record BSBN01000252.1, on the reverse strand, counting down.
ATCAGTCCTCGTATCTTGGCCAATCCTTAAAATCTTCATGTTTGATTTCCCATGGGGTGCCAACAGTAGAAGTCTTCCCACTCTCATTCTCAAGTGTAGGGGCTACCAACCTATGATTATGCAAGAGTGAAAGACTGCTGATCCAAATAAAATCAGAACCTTTGTCATACCTTTTCAGTCGTGACCTCATCCATTTCAAACAACTCCTTCATTGTTGTTGCATGCTCTCCATGAAGCGCTGATCCAATGTGAGACTCCCCATGAAATTTACATGCCTCAAGGCTAATCCTTTTGGCTGTCATAACATAATAATGTGAAGGTAAAGGACTGCTATCATACCTCGGAAAATCAAGCCTTTTATCATACCTTAGCTCCTCAATCACTTCCTCAACCTTCGCCACATGTCCTCCCACAAGTGTAGATTCAAAACGCTGTTCTAATTGAAAATCTCTTGCCTTCAATCTGAATTGGACCTCTCTTCTTTCGGCTGCCATGTTATGATATTGTGAAGACAAGGGACTGCTGTTACATATCCGAAAATTAGACCTTACCTCATGCCCTTTAGTGATGTCCATGTAGACCTTAACCTCCCCTTCCTCCATGAGTGAGTGATCATCTAGGGTAGGTTTATGTGATGTCTCCAATGGAAAATCAGATATGTCATGTGCCACAACTTTTGTCTCATGGCTGCAAGCTGAATTCTCATCTATGTACATCTCTTCTATCTTCATGATTGCCATAGGATCCTTCAAGACCTTCCTCCATGTCTTCACTCTTTGCCCTCTTCATGTTACATTGTTCTTCCTTGAATGTAGCGGCCATGGAAGTTTGAATTTCTTTCGTGCATGATGAAGAATGTACCATGCTCAACTCCCAATGAAGCTTCTTCACTTGATCTTCCGATTCTTGAAGGGCCTCTTGAATGCTCTTCAAAGAATCCATAGTGTCCTTAAGCTCCCAAGTGAGCTCATCTACTTCCTCTTCCTCCCTTCTCAAAACGTTAGCGTATATCTCGCCAATCTTGAAGAGATGATCTCTTTCCGCAAGTAGATGCAAGTATTTTGATTTTACCATAGCCACAGCTTCTTGGAGCTCTTGGAAACCGGCAAGGTATAGATCTTCTTCAAGGTGTTCATGCCTCTCTAGAGCTCTTCAACACAAATCTGCCATCACCTTATGAACGTGATCAAAATGAGTTAGGGCCTCCACAAGTTTACCTTCATGTGTCTTCCATTGTCCTTCCAAGTGTCACAATCTAAACTCTGTTTAAAACAAAATGCTTGTAAAAGATATAATAAACAGCAAATATGAAATAAAAATTGCTCTTCATTTTTTTTTTTCTCTTATAAAAGAAAGAATTCTGCAATTAAATAAACAACTAGTCTATTCTCTTATTGAACAAGACATTAACAAAAACAAAAAAGTAACAGAGATAAGAAGATAACACCTTAATTATTTGCCGAAGGAAAAGGAAGTTCAATGTCTCTCAAGTTTTGTTTCATTTGTCTACTTTCCATCTCCTTGCAGGTTAAATTAGGAGGGAAAAATATCATCAGGGCGTTTATCCACCCATCCTCGGACTTCTAGTCCCTCGTGCCATTTCTACTGAAACAGCCCAGCCCTCCGCAGAGAAGTAACGTGAAGAGAATTCAATGCCATCTGAGACTGGTGTTTGACCCTACCCTTTCCTAGTCGGCCACACACTATAGGTAACTCCTAACTAGTATGACCATCTGACTGGAAATGTATCCGGGGCAAAGAACTGACTGACACTACTTAATGCGGATAGCGCCACCTTGGCCAAGGTTTTTCAAGTGTGCGCAACATGACTTGACTGGTCATGTGGTTCAGTTTGTCACCCTACTCAGCATAGTTTTCAATTAAAGGAATATTTCCATTTTAGTCTTTGTGCTACTGCACACTTAGTGTATAACCTCATGTGCTACTGCACAATTAGTATCATTAGTTTTTCCATTTGCATACAGTCTTATTCCAAGGATTGGTTTTTAATTTCTAACTTATTGACATCAAGAAGGTTGACCATTAAGTTTTTATCTTACCTCCAATGGGTTACTCACAATGTTGTTTCTCAGCTTTTATCCATTTCTTACCCAATAATGTCCAGATTAAGAGAAGTAAAAGTTTGAGTTCTGTCTTGTAAGAAAAATAGTTCAGACAACAATCTTTTAGTTTAAATCTTCCCAAGATACCGACTTTTTCTTAAGGTTAGACTCTCGGGGGTTTAGTTTTCTAATAATTTTGTTTTCCCAATATCACGTCACTCCACCCAACACATTACTTGGTTCTTGAAGTTAAAGATTTTGGAAATATGACTTGCTGGAGATGAAAATAACCGACTACCTCAGTAAACTTGAAGAGCTCTCAGCAATGGCGCATGACCAAATAGGTTTTAATAACATCACCACCATACTATGACTTGGCTAGATGAAAACTATTATTTGTTTATGCTCAAAAGCTGAATTCTAGAACTCACTGTAAGATTTGTTAAGGTAGACAGAGATAAGTTCGCATGCGTGATTTAAACTTTCTTTCACCTCATTTGCCAGCTTACTATAAAATCTTTTCGTTGACCCAAGTCGGGTGATTAAGAGAATAGAGAAGAGTTTAAAGACTTAACGTTTACTCCTTTGAGAATATGGCGATGGATTTAAACACTTATCCATTTTAGAGTTTAAAAATAACTACAGGGATTTGTTTGGAGAAAGTTCCTCCTATGCAAATTTATTGAAGAGTTCTCTGTGTAAAGATTCATTATGCGTTGGAAATTAAACTTCATTAGCAAGAAGAAGAACATGCCTATTTCAACCGACGGTTCCTCTTGAAAGTTCTTCAAATTAGCTCAACTCTGTTCTCTCGTTGTCTTTAGAGGTTTCCTCAAAACTTTTCTTGATAGTCGATAGCTTCAAATTTCCCCCATTTTCTAGCACTGTGCTCAAGGTACTATATGTGTTGGTCTCCTCGTTCCCACCACTTCATTCTCCCGAGCTCAAAACAAGAAATGGTTGCCACCTTAAAGGCTCGCTTTCCCTCATTCCGCTTTACCCGTGAGCCACTCCCATTTCCGTTAATGAGTTTCTCTGCTTAAGGAAAGAAAGAAACTTGTGCGCTGGAGTTAATCCCCACTCCACAAGAAAATTGGTGAAGGAAATTCATTTTTTTTAAAGCTTACCATTAAAATTGAAACTTCTCTAAAGTTTCAGCGAGAAGGTGCCCACGCCCAAGGACATTCCGCTTAACACTAGAAAATTAAAAATGATAAAAGTCTTAAGTGGAAAGAAATATGATTTCACCGCCAAGGTTTCCCTTAAACTTACTCTAATATTTTAACAAAGGCACACATTGCATGGACCCCGGTAACCTCACAAATACATATTTAGATTTGAAATTATTTTATTTAAAAGATTAAGTTTTTCCTTGTTGGTAATAATCTCTTAACAAAAGATTTGACGACAAGTGACGGTAAACGACTATCAGTTAAGGTTACGGAAGTCTTACCCTTATCGGCGACTTAAGGTTATCTAGACATTCGATTACTAATGTTCTCATCCAAGGAATTTATTATGATAGTTCCAACTTACTATTCAGATGGCATTGCGTTCTCTTCTCTACTTCTCATATCTGATGATATTTTTCCCCCTCTTCTTGGGGATGGCATTTCCTGCGTTCACTCAAACAACATAATAGTTAGTCAAAACATATCACATGTTACCCCTATTTTATAAATAATCCAAAATTCATCTTCCACATTTGAATTGATTCAACACATTCGTAATATATATCTCTAATTGAAATCTGAGCAACAAAATAAACCAAATATACATTAGCAAGATTAAAACATATCTAAATAGTTGTTCCACATATCAAAGTAGTTAAACCACAAGTGGGATGTAACACCAAGTGATGTGACTTATGAGACCCAATGTCTTCATGCAACATATTACGATCATGCCTTCTTCTCCATGATGCTCACCATGCTCAATCCAAGGGTCTCCATTAAAGTAATAGGTAGAATCTTCTACCTCATGATCTTCTTCAAGGGCTGATCTAGAAGATGTATGCACCGCTATGACCTCTTTATCTTGCAATGTCAAATCAACCTTATCCAATCCACTTTGATCACTTCCCATTGAAATTTTTGAATTGTCCCTAAAGAACAACATCCAACTCAAAGATACCCATACAATTTGATTCCTTACCAATATGATATAAAGGTGATGAAGCGATGCTAGGAACATCCAAAGAACCCATACCTTTATGTAGCTAATTCGCCCTTGTAGGTTTGGCAATCTCTGTGATAGCATGTTCTTCCTTCATGTGATCATTATGAAGCCTTAGGTATTCATCCTTTGCAAGGTGTGATACTTCGCCCAAACCCTCATGACGCAAATCATCAACAAGTAATCCTTCCTCCATGGCGACATCTTCTTCACCCATGTAGCTATCATGAAGTCCCCCATACTCTTCACTTGTAACCTCAAAAGGCGACTCTTCTTCATCTTTATCCTCATAAGGATGAAGTGAACTCTTGTCTTCATCTTTTATAGGGCGAGGAGTCCAATATGCAATGCATGTTGACTGATTTTTGTCTTCCTCATGATTATTTGTAGGCTGCAAGTCGCCAACAAGTACTTTCTTCTCTAACTTTTCTCCACAGACGACTGTAATGTGCCGTCCCTGTTGGTTCTTTTTAAGATATTAATAGTGTTATTTTTTAATTTTTTAATTTGTTTTCTTTCAGACTAGAGAGAAGATGCAAAAGGGGTTTCAGTTTTCTTGAGATGTGTTTACCGGAACAATACAATATGAAGCATATATTGAAAACCCTGAAAAGATACTATGAATTTGAGCAAAATAACAACAATCTAGTTCAAGAAATACCTCCAAATGAATTATAGTTGAATACCCATTTGCATTTTTACAACTTGACAATATGGTTGTACATGAACCAACTACATGCATCAATGGAAATCGCTTACAGCACCTAGCGGCGAAGGTTTCCTTACAAATAAACCATATCAGCAAGTGTTGGAACCCTAGACGCCTCAGCCAAAGAGGAAAGAAGTCCTAAAAGTGATGATAGTACACCTCCATGAGATCCCACGACCCTCTAGGCAAGGTACGGCTCGGCTACCAGTAGTCACAATGGCATTAAACCCTCATAAACTCCTCTTGTTTGCTCTGAAATTGCTAGTAAACAATGGGTGACCAGCTGTATAGACCAAACAACAACAAACTTCCCTTATAGTTGTCTCAATATGGTACGGCACAACCTGAGCATGGTATGGCCAGCATGTATAAAAAGCATTGTCACAATGTCCTCTCAAACTCCTCCAAGCACCTTTGGATGGTATTGCACATCTATAGAACGCTGTTACCGAAGGGAGTTTTCGATCCCAATCAACCTTATGGATTCAATCCTTCAAACCCTCACGTGAAACCCTAGCAGAGCAAAAAAGCAAGTTTTTCACAATATTCAAGCATAAAGAATGAATTCACTTTTCCCCCCTTTTATTTCTTCTCCAAGAGGGCGTTGGCTTTTGGGAGGGAAATATTATGTTTTAAAAATTACTTTATTCCCCCCTAGGATGGGCACCCAACTCCATAAGTGACCCTTTTTATATTTTCTTTCCATAAAGTCACTTAACATACTATTTTATGAAGTCCCGTCAAAAAAATCTTAATAACTTCGGACTTTAAAATGAAAGCCAAGACGAACTCAGAATTTTGCGTTCAATAGCTTGCCGGAAAGGTCTCGATGAGACGAATCTAATCCAACTCTAAAAATCCTAAAACGACACCAATCCCGAACTTACTAAAAATAGCAAGTATGGCACTAAACAAGCCAAGTCATCACTAGACACTGCCAACTGGCTCCAATCTGAACCCAAGCCACCTCTACACCTCTGAAATACACATCCAAGGCCAAACCAACAATGGTTCCTGTCATGACATTTTCACACATCACCCCATTGCAAATGGGGACCCCCATTTTTTTTATTGCTTTTGCCATCATTTTTGCTTTGATCTTGTAGTTTCTTGCCCTGATCTCAGACTTTCTGGCCTATCCTCATGACAGCAGATGATGTTACTAGTCAAGATGGATCATGGATGCTTGAAGAAGTGAACACATAGGATTTCCTCCTGCATGGGTTTGGAACCCTAGCTACCTGTCCTGGACAATCCTCGGGGAGGAGTTTATCTTTCCATCTTAAGAAGTGAACCCACTCCGATCCCGGCACGGAACTCAGTTCTAATCTTGTTCCAAACTCCAGTCCCACTCAAGAAATCATTCCTGGACTCCAGTCCAGGAATCCAATCTGGAAGTCTAGTCTAGGAGTCCCTATTCAAGTCCTAGTCCAAGGGTCTCTGTCCAGAAGTTCCTGTTCCAACACTCTCTGTCCCAAGTTCCAATCCAGGAATCCTATCCAAAATCCCGTTCCACGGTCTATTCGGATTCTTGTCCCGAAGTTCCAATCCAGGGTCCTGAATTCAACAAGGCTAGTCATTCCATGTCAAAATCCATCTTTCCACCTTAGAACCCTCTCCACTCCCAGCATGATGCCCTATTCCGAACTCCTAAAGCTATGATCCAGAAGGTTTCCAATGATTAAAAGGTCCACGACTTAGCAAAATCTCAAAACAGTAAACCCAAAAGTCATTCCAAGACCCATACTCTGGAAGGAATCTTAAACTGAAGGAATGATTCCCTAAACTAGGATGAATTTTATCCTTGGTCATAGATTCCTGTTGGAGGTGGAATATGCACTCTGAGATGGATTTTGTCCTTGGTCGTAGATTCCTTTTGGAGGCGGAAGATGCACTCTAGGAAGTTTTTATTCCAGGTCAAAAAATACAGCTGGAGGTGGAATTTGTGCTCCTGGAGGAAATTTGTCTAGGTCGCACATTCTTGACCCTCCTGGAATTTGCGCTCTTAGACAGTAGGATTCCAGCTGGAAAGTGTGACTTGAACATAGGAAATCCTATTGGTACTGAAATGTGTGACCTAGGAAATTCCTCCCTGACTATCTGAAAACTTCACCTTGAAATCTGGAATTCCTTGAGGATAGAAGGCACTTCTCATGTTGAATCATATTTGAATGATGAATCTCTGATCAAAAGTCTATCCTTGCAAAGAAATGAGCAAAATGATAAATCCTTAGCCAAAAATCAGGAAAACTGGTCATAGTCGCAGAATCTTGCAGGCAGTGGAATTTGCGCCCAGGAAGAAATTGTGTCCTGGTCGCAAAATCCAGTACCTACTGGATTTTGCGCCCAGGGAGTGAGGATGTTCCAGGTCGCAAATTCCTACACCAGGTGGATTTTGCGACCTGGACACCAGAATTCCTCCTGAACCAACTGGAAATTGCTCCCTGATCTGGAATTTCCTCATGTGCATGCCTGGTAACCCTGGAATGAAGGAAAGGTTAGTCCAAGTGTGAAGGATACCAGAAAGTGAAGAAAATCCGTTGTTTATTTAGGAATTCATAAGTCAATTTGATCAATTATGCAAGTTTAGTTCCTATTTTATCTTTTGATTGCATTGCATTTAAGGATCTTGTTCATCATGACTACTCGGGGTTTCCCTTATTTTGTAGGAATCTAGGACAAGGATGAGCTTCCATGAAGACAGAGCTCAAGGATGATCAAGGATTATCTCAAGCATCATGAAATTCCAACACCAGAGAGGACTACTTCCAACGCCAGACGAGGAGACTACATGTGAATTCCACAAGAAGAAAAGAGAAAATTTAGACTTCAAGGACACAGGAAGGGTTAGCATCAAGATCCTCAACGGGAGAAGATACACTTCAAGTTCCACATCAAGGACTTCAGTTCCAAAGAGGAGGATCAATCCTTGGAGAGGTAAGAACAAAAGAGTTGTTCACCATCCATCGAGAACGAGAATCCACGCCGGGATAGGGAATTCCAACTCAAGAATCCATGACCTCTGAGGGACTGCAACCCTGGTCGAAAGGAATTCCAAACAAAGGATTCCTGAACCTACTGAAAAGTGCGCCCCTGCTCAAGGAAGGATTCCTCCACATGAAAATCCTGTTCACCCTGGAATCTACGCTTAGGATAAAGGACTCCAGGACACCATGGAATTTGCGACCAAGGAGCAGGACAAACAGACAGTTGATTGGTCTCACCTACCTACTAAGCAGCTTAGTTAGCCTGGCATCTAGGACAAGTGGCAACTTTTCATCCAGAACAGGTGGCATCCAGGACAGGTGGCAGCATCCCATGGAGCCTAGACATGTTCATCCCTATCTCTTTAGGGTTTGCACGGATTTCCAGGAGATCTGATCTCCTCACCTCCTCTTTGTATTCTACTTGCCTATATAAGGGCTAAGGTGCCTCATTTGAAAAGGTATTCTTTCTTCTCTCATTTTTCATGCTCTTAGAGCAAGTAGTTAGTTAGTTGTTCATTTCTGTTGCACTCCATTTTTGGAGGAAGGAACTTTGAAGAATTAGCAAGATTGTTGCAAGACATTCCCAAATCAATACATGGACATTGAAGATTGGTGTTCTTGATATTCTTTGGATTGTGGCATGGTTTTTTGACTTCTTTGAAGCAAATCATAAGCTCCAAGATCTAAGTTGTTTCATTTCTATTTTCTTTCAATATTTCATTAGTTAGAATGATGGAGATTATTACAATTGAATGATTGAATATGTTTGTTCATACCATTGGTGATCTGTGGCCTGCAAATCACCATGCATGGTTAGCCTGAACTAATTCAAAGTCTAACTTTGACTGTTCTACACGTTTCAATTCCATGTCCCTTGCAGGAGCAGTCTAAAAATCCTCACTCCCCCTCAAAAGATAGCACCATCCCTGCCTAGCTGTTGTCTCGTGACGAAGGAGAGGACTGGTTCCAGTTTCCATCTTCAACAACAGTCATTTCCATTGATTAGATTTGTGAACCCTTACCCCATCTTTTGCATTTTATTTTAGATCTTCGTTAGGAATAGTCCATAAGGAACCTCATTGAGAAATCATGCCCTATCTGGAAGTGGAACTAAGAGCCTACGCCTTGTTTTCCTTGGAAGAGATAGTGAAATCCAGGCCTTTCCGTGGAAGAAACAATGAAATCCCAGTCTCTCTATTGGAGGAAGCAGTAGGTTCCAAGTTGTCCATTTGCGAAGGAGTTTCATTCACCAACCCCAGGAGTAAGGAGTGGACTCCATGTCCACAAAGGAGTAATCCCACGTAAGTCCCCCTCGTGATTACCAGCAAATCACATCATTCCACTGAGTCTATCCCACACTAATCAAGACCTGACACAAAGGGAACCTTGGAGCAGTCTCATACGATCACATAGTTCAGCATCTGAGAATCTTTATTCAAGAGAGGATAGGATACTCTATGTTTTATTCTAATGTTGTTGGTGTCACAAAAACATCATCAACATAAATTGGCGCTAGAAGGAGGGTTGTTCAAGGAATTACTCCATTCATTCTGGGCATGAACTACGAATTGTCCTGTTCATTTTGAGGTTAAAGGAAGGATTGCTGCATCCATTTCAAGTCATTCCTCCATCAAATGTCCAACAGAAGAGAGAAGGAATGTTGAATGAACTCCAAACTGTGAATGCGGAACCAAAGTGAGCTTTCAAGGAAGAATTTTTGAGATTTGCTAGATCTCATCATATGTGGAAAATACAAAAAAAAGTAAAAAATTCAAAAAATAAATGAAGACATGGATTTCTCAGGATCTAGAAGGCAATTCAATGTGGATCGTCCTGAAGTTAACCTTCTCCAGCTCTGGTGGAATTTGGGTGCACAACTTCACCCTAAGAGTTTAAAAGAATTTGTGTCATGGAGGGAATGTAGAATCCACGAGACCAATGGACACAATGAAATGTATTGTCTAACATTTTTGTCTAGGATGGAGTTAGCTTTGCAGGAGACAATTTCCTTTTCACACTTGCATGAGCCAGTTGTTCCTACGAGAGTAGTGCCTGACGTTCTATTTGATGAAAGGGAGTTCTTCACAAGTTTCAAGGAAATGATCAAGAAGAGATTGAGCATTGAGGAGGATTTGCCTACAGAAGACTTCTTAATTCCAGGTGGTTCGTGTCGAATTCATAACACAGTTCATTCAGAACTCACATGTTCATCTTGTGAGGAAGCTATTCATCAAGTCAATGAACAATTGAGGTTGGAAGAGGAATCCAAGACACGATTAAGATTGGACATCTTGTAGAGCAAGTGTCTTCAAGAAATTACTTATACATCCAAAGGAGAAGACTTTCCCATTCCATCCAATAGTGCAGATAGTACAAATGGCTCTAATAATCAAAATACTATTGAGGAGAACAAGTTTGCATATCTTCTTCCAAGAAAGAACGAGCCTGCTAAAGGAAAAGCGGAAAAGGAAATAAAAGATGTTCAGATAAATACATGTGACGATCAAGATGTTCATTCCTCCATCAAAAATAAAGGTAACTTTAGTCCATTGCAAGAGGAGGAAATCCTTGATGAACACCCATCCATGCTACAAGAGGAAGTCATTGAAAATGAATCACAAGGAATTTCAAGCGTCCTTGGAGAAGAAGACAACCTTATGGATATGCTAAATAAAAAGGTACCAACTATTGAGTCCAAGGAAGAAGAACATGATGCAAGGTGTGACCCTTGGTCTCCTTGTTCAGTGCTGTGCTGTGGTGGTTTGCGACAAGGGCTTAACCGCCTCCCATGCTTGTTAAGTCAAGTGGTTGTATCGGGCATTAATAGGTTGATCTTTTGGTGCAACGACAGCTAACAATTGGTATCAGAGCCGAGGTCACGGGTTCAAACCATGCGCTTGCGCTGGGGAGGATTGTTGCAAGGTGTGACCCTTGGTCTCCTTGTTCAGCGCTATGCTGCAGTGGTTTGCAACAAGGGCTTAACCGCCTCCCATGTTTGTTAAGTCAAGTGGTTGTATCGGGCATTAGTAGGTCAATCTTTTGGTGCAACGGTAGCTAACAAAACAGTTTGAAGGGGCGCTGGAAGATCCAAGAAAGGAAGTGCCTAAACAACTTTTGCCAAAGTTATTCCAAGATGAATGAGTTGCTGCAAGAGGAATGATCCATCATCAACTGCGACCTCCTGATACTCTGATGGAGATTGAACAATTTCCGCTGGAAGACGAAGTATCCCAGGTTGTCTCTTTCCTTGTTGTTAGTTGTGAAAGTTATGAATTTGATTATGGAAACTTAGGAAGAACAACTTGTGTGTGGATTAATCATGGTCCTTTTGAATTGCCGCAACTGATAATCCTACGTGAAATTTTGCTTGAATATGAGGAGTGTAGTGTGCAAGATCTTTTCTTCGAATTCAAGGATGAACGTGCTAAATTCTGAACAATCACTTGTGCATTATTACTCTTATTCATTTTGAGAAGTCATGCTAGATCGTGTATATATTTAGATCTTTTAAGTCTTGTTCACACTTTGCTTGTGGTTAGGTAGGTTTCTTTTCATATTGCTTTAGCTTAGGTTTTCTTTCTTTAGTTAGTTTGCTTTCCTTACTGTAGTGGTTGCTTAGCTTTAGGTTTCTTTCTGGGGATCTTGATTTGTGAAGGGGTGATGAACTTCCTGAAACACAATCTGGCTTATCTTGAAATGTTCATTCCTTGGATAAATTGTTCATGAAATTCTTTGCAATGCTAGGATGATTTTCTCTAACTTCATCATCAGGACAGGAATTGTACTTGACTCGGAAAGGAACCAATAATTGTGTCTTGACACTGATATCTTGCAATCATAATGTTTTTTTTTATCTATATTGTTATTAATATCTCTTAGTCTTCCTTCAAGAAACATGAGTCATGAATTGGAAATTTGGTGTGGACTCCATAGTTAATTTTGAATAAGCATGAATGCTAGCTCCTGGAGGAAGGATCGACTGTTTAGCATAACTTGAAACATTCAAAGATCTTATACTTTACACGATAAAAAATCTAGAAGTAACTGAGGGAGTCTCAATGATCTTACATTAAGTGAAAAATCCATGGTCCACCTTTGCCGCCATCAGAATTCCACAACTAGCTAGCTGAGTTATCAACGTAACCTATGCCGTCAAAAGCATGTGTTGCAAGGGTAGCAGTACTGCATTGTACTCTGTCGAATTCTAGTTAGTTGAAAATCAAAAGAAAAGAAAAAGAAAAGCACTCAATCACACACCATAACTCAGTTAAACAAACGATCGAGTAATCCCTCCCAGGGCTATGGACGCTCGCTGGCTGTGGGGCTCTGCTCAAGTGAAATTACGAAGACAAACCCGTCGGGGCTATAGACGCTCACTAGTAGTGAGACAATGTCCAGGTAGTTTAAGAGGTGCGTACTAATCACGTAGCTTAATGTAAAGGAACTTTGATGACCTCAGTTGCCGATGGATGGAAATGAATACAAATGCACACACTTAGATCTCTTGGATATGGATGATTGTGCTAAGCTTTATGATTCTGATTTCGCGACCATGTACTCATTTTTGTTCAATCTAACGTGTGGGTGTATGCAGAAGGTTCCGACTCCCTGATTTTGGTTTATCACGTGAATACTTCAGAGAATCAATGTATTTAGCATTGCACACATCACAATGATCAAAGAAGAAAAGTGTTTTGATTCAATCCTGTTGACTTTTTCCCAGACTGGATGCTTATTCCCAGATTTCCCTACAAGGTAGCCATCAATGATCAACAGGATCTCTGGGCCAGGGGCCAACAGTGTAGGAGATAGACTCTGTATTTTATCTCCTCTTCTTCTTCAGGTTCTGCAAGACCTAGGGGGGTATTCCCTACTCAACATCCATGAGGATATGCATACAAGGCTGGGATGCTGACAGAAAGCAGATAAGTCCTCCTGTAAGTAGACCAAAACTGAAAGATAAGAGCAAAGGGGCTAGCTTTGGGCCTATTTGCAGTTGTAGACAGAGGACTGAGGATCCTAAAACTAATTCTAATGTCCTAAAGATTGTTTTAGATTTAGATTTTGATTTTAAGTTTGGATGCAAAGCTGGACATGGTTGTAACACAAACACAAAGCAAGATTGGTGCCTATCCAGGGCCTGGAGTCAGTAGACATACACCTGTGAATGATCAGCATGAACAGCTAAAACTGAATTTCACGGGGATATATGTGATACCTGCCTTACAGATATCTCCCAATACAGAGTGTTAAGTTATCTCTACTTATGGCATCCCTACTGCAGTATACCCTTCCCAATGTTTAACCTGAAAACAGTTTAATCTACCCCTTGAGCAGAAGTTAAAAGATCAGACATTCAACATAGGAATTCTATGTTCTAGAGTCTCAAATATTGCTTAAATATCTAGACTTAGAAGAAGAATACATGCAATACTGGAGACAGAATTAACAAAACACATGCTAAGATAGCATTTCTCATATAAGATTAATCATGAAATCAGTGGGTTCATGCCAAAAACATACAAGAGATACATAAACTCACAGGTTAAGCTGTACAGAGCAACCAGATCAGCTTGTTTTGAATTACAGAGCCAAAAATCTTCAACTTTCAACAACAAAAATGAGTAACACTTCCTGCTTATAACAGCCAGGTAGTGTACCACAGCAATTAATTACATGGTTGACCAAAAATCCCGCCAGATACACAGTATCAGAAAAATGGCGCTCAACGCATTACCAGATTGGCGCCCAAACATGAATGCAGTAGGTAGGGGAGGAGACAGGAAGAAATCTCGAGCCTTGCGCCGTCGCCTAGGGATCCAGATCTTCAATCGGGTACCAGATCCGTCCATACCTCTGCAACCTTCACCATTAATGGCGCACCAACCTGCGGCCTTGGGAAAAACATTAACTGTGCATCGCAACCATTTCCCGCCAAGATTCATCGTCATGATATTTCAAAATATGCAGGGTCGAATTATCCCACATGCACCCCGCGGTGACCTTTTCAACACTTTATATACTAGGCCACGAGCATATATAATGTCGGTGCTTTTGCTCCTGACGACACTAGTATAAGACTTCATCATCATCCTCCAACAGCATGATATCCTGTTTCTTGAAAAATCACCCTGACGTCAGCATCATCATCGCAATATCACCTGCATGATAATCGCCTTCATCGGCACAACCTGATCCATCGGAGGAAGATCCTCCTGCTTAGCCGATACCAAAAGTCTGGCCGATGAACATCCTGATGACGTCATCGTCATATCCTGCTGATGTCATCAGCATATCTGCCCACTGCGCACCTCCTCATATCCGGATGACGTCATCATCATATCGACATCAGGATGATATTCGGAAGATAACCGGATATTTGGAAATATCATCCTGATGCACAAATATCATGCTGTACTGTAGCTCCATTATAAGATCGGGGTGATAGATGAATATGCCAGATATTTGAAAAGATCACCCCCCACTAGATAATGCACGAAGCCGGCAGGCGGATATCTCCTTGATATCAGCATCATCAGGATGATAAAACAACGAACATGAAGTGATACAACAACATCAGGATGATATTGACTAAGATCATCCTGACGTCCAAAATATGATGACCACGATGAAAATCGGGTCACACTTAGAACTTTACAGCAACATCATCAGGATGATCTTAACAAAGATCACCCGATGTTAAAATATCACCCCGCGAAAGATCATGCAGGCAGAAAATATGATGACCCTCGCAAGCAACACGGCGATAACTGGAAATATGATCATGATGATGACGACGACCCTTAAGAAAAAATAGGCCGGGTTGAACAACTTAGAAAATGACCCCCTCGGAAGATCGGGGTGACATCATCATCATAAAAGGGCAGGGTGATAATTGGAAGATCACCGGATATTTGAAAAATCACCCTCCGCAAGAAAATTAAGGCACATTGTAGCTCATCAGCAGGATCGGGATGATATCCAAACATCACCTGATATTGAAATATGATGATCCTGATGAAAAACAAGTCGACAGAAAACATGATGATGCGGACCATCATCAAAGACAAGATGATGATGATGATCTCCTCCTCAAAGAAAATATGATGGTGCAGCTGAAAAATGTCGAGGAGGTCCAACACTTAGGAAAATGGGCAAGAAGATATAGGGTTCAAATGAAGAAACCCCCTAAACATGAAAAATCAACCCCCATGTCAAAATGAGTGCTAACAAATCCTTTGTTCTTTTCCTTTTCGAGTGCATTTCTGGGTTGACTGATAGGTTAGAGGGGATTATCCAAAGGTTCTTGGTTTAGAATGAGTCTTTATCTTTGAAATGTTCAAGAACATTTGTTCAAAGGTGGCGCTAGATGTTGTGACATTTTCACACATCACCCCATTGCAAATGGGATCCCCTTTTTTCTCACTTTTGCCATCATTTTTGCTTTGATCTTGTAGTTTCTTGCCCTAATCTCGGACTTTCTAGCCTATCCTCATGACAGTGAATGATATTACTAGTCAAGATGGATCATGGATGCTCAAAGAAGTGAACACATAGGATTTCCTCCTGCATGGGTTCTGAACCCTAACTACCTATCCTAGACAATCCTCAGGGAGGAGTTTATCTTTCCATCTTATGAAGTGAACCCACTCTGATCTCGGCACGGAACTCAGTTCTCATCTTGTTCCAGACTCCAGTCCCACTCAGGAAATCATTCCTGGACTCCAGTCCGGAAGTCCAGTCTAGGAGTCCCTATCTGAGTCCCAGTCCAAGGGTCTCTGTTTAGAAGTTCCTGTTCCAACACTCTGTCGCAAGTTCCAATCCAGGAATCTTGTCTAGAAGTTCCTGTCCAGAATCCTGTTCCCGGGTCCTATCTAGATTCTTGTCCTGAAGTTCCAATCTAGGGTCCTAAATTTAACAAGGCTTGTCATTCCATGTCAAAATCCGTCTTTCCACCTTAGAACCTTCTCCACCCCCGGCATGATGCCCTGTTCTGAACTCCTAAAGCTGTGATCCAGAAGGTTTCCAGTGATTAAAAGGTCCATGACTTAGCGAAATCTCAAAATAGTAAACCCAAAAGTCATTCCAAGACCCATACTCCAGAAGGAATCTTAAACTAAAGGAATGATTCCCTGAACTAGGATGAATTTTATCCTTGGTCATAGATACCTATTGGAGGTGGAATATGCGCTTCGGGATGAATTTGGTCCTTGGTCGCAGATTCCTATTGGAGGCGGAATATGCACTCCAGGAAGTTTTTATTCCAGGTCAAAAAATCCAGCTGGAGGTGGAATTTGTGCTCCTGGAGGAAATTTTTCCAGGTCGCACATTCCTGACCCTCCTGGAATTTGCGCTCTTGGACAGTAGGATTCCAATGCAATTCCTGAATCCAAGTGATGAGTACCTACATGGAAAAGTCTCTGTCTGGTTGGAAAATCTTACCAGGGAATCTGGAATTCCCTAAGGGGGATAAGAGATGTTTCTCATTTTAGATCTCGTCTCAATGATTGAGTCTCTGACCAAAGTAAAGAAAATCTATCCTTGCCAAAAAACACAATAATGAAACCCTCAGCCAAAACCATGAAGGTTGTCCTGAGCACAAAATCCATGACCCACAGAAATTGGCGCTCAGGGAGGATGTTTGTCTAGAGTGCATATTCCTAACCCTCCTGGAATTTGCGCTCCTAGAAGGTAAGTTGTCTTAGTTGCACATTCCTTGCCCAGCTGGAAAGTGTGATTTGAACATAGGGAATCCTGTTGGTACTGAAATGTGTGACCTAGGAAATTCCTCCCTAACTATCTGAAAACTTCACCTTGAAATATGGAATTACTTGAGGATAGAAGGTACTTCTCATGTTGAATCATATTTGAATGATGAATCTCTGATCAAAAGTCTATCCTTGCAAAGAAATGAGCAAAATGATAAATCCTTAGCCAAAAATCAGGAAAACTGGTCAAAGTCGCAAAATCCTATAGGCAGTGGAATTTGCACCCAGGAAGAAATTTTGTCCTAGTCTACTGGATTTTGCGCCCAGGGAGTGAGGATGTTCCAGGTCGCAAATTTTTGCACCAGGTGGATTTTGCGAACTGGACATCAGGATTCCTCCTAAACCAACTAGAAATTGCTCCCTGACCTAGAATTTCCTCCTATGCATGCCTGGTAACCCTGAAATAAATGAACAGTTAGTCCAAGTGAAGGATACTAGAAAGTGAAGAAAATCTGTTGTTTATTTAGGAATTCATAAGTCAGTTTGATCAATTATGCAA
Organism: Cunninghamia lanceolata; assembly: GCA_027924645.1. Taxonomy (NCBI): domain Eukaryota; kingdom Viridiplantae; phylum Streptophyta; class Pinopsida; order Cupressales; family Cupressaceae; genus Cunninghamia; species Cunninghamia lanceolata. The sequence goes on along the minus strand of BSBN01000252.1, from coordinate 6,293,416 downwards.
GTTTAGTTCCTATTTTATCTTTTGATTGCATTGCATTTAAGGATCTTGTTCATCATGACTACTCGGGGTTTCCCTTATTTTGCAGGAATCTAGGACAAGGATGAGCTTCCATGAAGACAGAGCTCAAGGATGATCAAGGATTATCTCAAGCATCATGAAGTTCCAACACTGAAGAGGACTACTTCCAATGTCAGACGAGGAGACTACATGTGAATTCCACAAGAAGAAAAGAGAAAATTTAGATTTCAAGGACACAGGAAGGGTTAGCATCAAGATCCTCAACGGGAGAAGATACACTTCAAGTTCCACATCAAAGACTTCAGTTCCGAATAGGAGGATCAATCCTTGGAGAGGTAAGAACAAAAGAGTTGTTCACCATCCATCGAGAAGAACAAGAATCTATGCCGGGATAGGGAATTCCAACTCAAGAATCCATGACCTCTGAGGTACTGCAGCCCTAGTCGGAAGGAATTCCAAACGAAGGATTCCTGAACCTATTGAAAAGTGCGCCCCTGCTCAAGGAAGGATTCCTCCACATGAAAATCCTATTCACCCTGGAATCTGCGCTCAAGATAAAGGACTCCAGGACACCATGGAATTTGCGACCAAGGAGTAGGACAAACAGATAGTTGACTGGTCTTACCTACCTACCAAGCAGCTTAGTCAGCCTGGTGTCCAAGACAAGTGCAACTTTTCATCCAATGCAGGTGGCATCCAGGACAGGTGGCAGCATCCCATGGAGCCTATAACATGTTCATCCCTATCTCTTTAGGGTTTGCACGGATTTCGAGGAGATCTAATCTCCTCACCTCTTTGTAATCTGCTTGCCTATAGAAGGGCTGAGGTGCCTCATTTGAAAAGGTCTTCTTTCTTCTCTCATTTTTCATGCTCTTAGAGAAAGTAGTTAGTTAGTTGTTCATTTCTGTTGCAGTCCATTTCTAGAGCAAGGAACTTTGAAGAATTAGCAAGATTGTTGTAAGACATTTCTTAAATCACTACATGGACATTGAAGATTGGTGTTCTTGATATTCTTTGGATTGTGGCATGGTTTTCTGACTTCTTTGAAACAAATCATAAGCTCCAAGATCTAAGTTGTATCATTTGTATTTTCTTTCAGTATTTCATTAGTTAGAATGATGGAGATTATTACTGTTGAATGATTGAATATGTTTGTTCATACCATTGGTGATATGTGGCTTGTAAATCACCGTGCATGGTTAGCCTGAACTAATTCCAAGTCTAACTTGTACTGTTTTGCACATTTCAGTTCCATGTCCCTTGCAGGAGCAGTCTGAAAATCCTCACTCCCCCTCAGAAGATAGCACCATTGCTGCCTAGTTGTTGTCTCATGACGAAGCAAAGGACTGGTTCCAATTTCCATCTTCAACAACAGTCATTTCCATTCATTGGATTTTTGAACCCTTACCCCATCTTTTGCATTTCTTTTAGATCTTCGTTAGGAATAGTCCGTAAGGAACCTCACTGAGAAATCATTCCCTATTCAAAAGTGGAACTAAGAGCCTACGCCATGTTTTCCTTGGAAGAGATAGTGAAATCTAGGCCTTTCCGTGGAAGAAACAGTGAAATCCTAGTCTCTGTTGGAGGAAGCAGTAGGTTCCAAGTTGTCCATTTGCGAAGGAGTTTCATTCACCAACCCCAGGAGTAAGGAGTGGATTCCATGTCCACAAAGGAGTAATCCCACGTAAGTCCCCCTCGTGATTACCAACAAATCACATCATTCCACTAAGTCTATCCCACACCAGTCAAGACCTGACACAAAAGGAACCTTGGAGCAGTCTCATACGATCACATAGTTGAGCGTCTGAGAAGTTTTATTCAAGAGGATAGGATACTCTGTGTTTTATTCTAATGTTGTTGGTGTCACAAAAACATCATCAACAGTTCCCTAACCAAATTGTCGGTCTATGAGAACCCAATGATAGACTAACACAGTGAAGAGAAAGGGGACATTACAGTCTACCCTCCCTAAGATTGCTTGCCTCAAGCAATCTCAGATCAGGATGCGATAAAATCTGCTCACTCTCCCAAGTAGCATCCTCAACTAGCAGATTTTTCCATTTGATCAAATACTCTTTGATGATCCTCCTCCGCAAGGTACATTCTCTGGTATCAATGACAACCTCGAGTACTAAAATTAACTTCCCTCTTCATCAAGAAGAGGCAACTCTACAGATGGTGTCACATTATGCCCCAACGCCTTTTTCAAGCGAGATACATGAAACACATTATGTACCCTAGTACTTGCTGGCAACTCCAACTCATAAGTCACTTCCCCAACTCTCTTGGAGATCCTAAACGGTCCATAGTAGTGTGGCTTAAGCTTCTCTGCTCCACTCTTCTTGAGAGTGGACTACCTGTAGGGCTACAACATCAAATACACCATGTCAACTACCTCGAATGAATGCTCAGTCCTATGTTGATCTACATACTACTTCTGTTGATTCTGAGCCTTCTAAATATTTTCCTTCAAAGACCTCATAATATCCTAGCTCTCATGTAGAAGGTTTTTGGCCTTGGGTACTCTGCTATCACGAAACAACAAATCCACAAAGCTTGGTGCATCGTACCTGTAGAGTGCCATAAATGGTGACATCTAGATGGACATGTGATAAGTGGTGTTATAACAATATTCACCCATGTGAAGCCACTTTACCCATGCCTTTTGCTGCACTGCTACATAATTATGGAGGTATCCTTCCACCCATTTATTAACTATCTCTGTCTAACCATCTGTCTGCGGGTGGTAGTTGGTGTTGTGTATGAGCTCTGTCCCTATCAACCTAAAGAGCTCCTGCCAAAAATTACTTAGGAACCTGCTGTCCCTATCACTCACAATGCTCTGTTGCAACCAGTGAAGATGGAATACCTCTCTGAAGAACAATTCTGCAACCTGTGTTGCAGTGTAGGTGATAGGAATAACAAAGAAGTGTGTAAACTTCGTCAATCTGTCCACCACCACAAAGATATAATCCCTGCCTTGGACTTTTGGTAAGCATGTGATAAACTCCATAGAAATACTATCCCACTTCCTCTCAGGAATGGGCAGGGGCTGTAGTAATCCACCTAGAAAAGAGTGCTCATGCTTATTCTGCTGACATGTCGAACACTCACATATTGCAACACTTTAGTTTTTAGGCCCTTCCAAGTGAAACGTTATCTCACTTGCCTATATGTTTTGAAGTAGCCAGGGTGTCCAGCCATAGACAAGTCATGGAATGCTCTCAAAATCTTTTGTTTCATCTCCAATCCTGGCACTAGAAAAATTATGTCCTTGTAAATGATCAAATCATTTACCACTGAATACCTTTCATCTCAGATAGTGCCATCAATGATCCCAGAAGCCCATTTGTCTTTGGTATAGTCTGCAGATATCATCTCTTTCAAATCCTCTGTAATAACACCCACTGCACACAAATGTGGTCTCCTGGATAAGGTGTCAGCAACTATATTTTTCTTTCCTTTGACGTAGACAATGTCAAAGTCATAGGCCTAAAGTTTGCTGACCCACTTCTGTTGCCTATCATTCAGGTCCCTTCTATCCAAGGAAATGTTTCAGAATGTTGTGATCTGTTTTCACCACAAACTTACTCCCAACCAAGTACTGTACGCTCAAAATCATGAATCCGGTTGCCTAGGGTTGTCGGGTCGGATTTCGACATGCACACAGGTCCTTCCCTCCTTGCCACGGGGCGATCCGCCACGTCACTCTCACTCTCATGGAAGTAGCCAGTTGAGAGGAGGCGAGACATGGCGAGTGTCTAGCTCATTGGAGAGCTAAACTTCATAGAGAGGGGTCGACAAGTTCTATGGCCTTTGTTGTTGTGTGCTAAGTTGAATGTTTCGTTCGATGGTAGTTGTTGTTGAGATAACCCTATGACCTGAAGGGTTGCTAGTTTCTCTTCTCCTATTGGGGTTTCTTCTATTCCACCTTTGTGTGGGTAAGCGGTTACTCTCGTTTATGTCCTCTTATCTTTCAATGTGTAGAATGAGTTCTCGTTGTATTTGGAGTTGTCTTTGTTCTTCTATCAATAGGAGGACAAATGGATCTTGTTGTGGTAAAGTAAATGTTTCCTGCTGTTGTCGTGGATTGATTTCCTCAATCTCGTTGAGGATAGCCTTCACCCACTCACCTCTCACTCCTAGGCACATTCGTGAGCCAAGATAGAGGTAGATGTGTGATGACCTACCTTAACTAGACTTAGGGTTTTGACCTAGGGTTTGGTTATGCTTTGATTTGTTTTTACCTTGTGATGTGATCAAGGGTTTGATTGAATCGTTTATCTCATGATGATATCGAGGGTTTGCAAGTTTGTTTTTTTCTAGGGTCTCTATATGCATGCAAGCTAAATGATATGCAAACATATTTGTGTTTTTTTAGTATTTTGGAAATGAAAAGTGCTCTTTAATCTATAAAAGGGAAATATGAATGCAAGGTAATATGATTTTTCCTAATGCAAAGTTAATCTATGTTTTTCGGTTTTCGATTGTTTTGAAGTAATCTAATCTAAAAAGGAAAATTGCTTCTTCAAATAATCTAGATCTAGGAATATGAAAACAATTACTCTAACATGCAAGATCTAATCTATCAAGAAAAAAACAAAGATTTACTATTCCCAAGAGCAATTTTTGGTTTTCTAATTACTATCAGTTGAATAAAGTAATAGAGGAACCCAAAAGAATGAAGATTTATGTGACTCCACTACCCCTAGAAATCCTTGATATTGGCAACCTTGAGTCATTTTGAAGCAGCAGGAAGACCTCTTGACGACAAAACAACACAAAGAAGCAAAAAGAAGCTTGAAAGAGCTCAATGAAAGCTTTGGTTGAGCATAGTGGCATTGAATGAAGCAGCGTAATGATGTTTGGTTGAACAATGAATAAAGCAAAAGGCACCTTCATCCTGTGAGAGCATTAGAATGCTAATTTGGAGAGCAAAAACTGGAAAGAGTTGTGTGCACAATGAATTTGTCTCCCTTTGTGCTTGAGGGAGGGGGGTATTTATAGGTATGAAGAATGGAGTTGATTGAGAAGTTAACTCATTTGATTGATGAGTTAACAAGGATCAATTGGGGAGTTAACAAGGTTGATTACCCAGTGAACTCAGCTAACTATGGAGTCATAAATCAATAATAGCTTATCACTGAAGAGGAAATGGAGGTGAAAGGATGCATGCGATTGATTGAGTTGTTAAGTTTAGATCAAATGGAGCTAATTATGCATGTGTGGGTGCATGAAATAGTCAACTCCATATTAGACACCAAAAATCATGTGAACTGGAAGAAAAAATGGGCTAAAACGAAGCTAATTTGAGTGAGAAGCTCAAGTTTTCCCGCAGCCTGAAACATGACAGGGTTGCCCCCTTTCATCAGTAGGGTCGCCCTTGGGAGATCCAGGCAAGACAGGGTTTTCTGAAGAACTGCATGGTGGGAAATGACATAATAGAGGAAAATGAGGTGTTCTGCCTCCGGAAACAGGTCAGTCATGTGCAAGAATCCAAATCTCCACTTGCACCTGCAGGCTCTCCCGAGGGAGATCTGGAAATAATAGGGGGAGATTTGGATTGGTTGAGTGAAACTGAAATCTGAAAGCATGAGATGGATAGGGGGACCTCTAGAAGGCTTCTAAGGGGTGCAGAGGATGAAAAACATAGGGGAAAGGTGAAAACTCACCTACAAGATGCTTACAAGGTTTAGGAGCAAGGCAAGTGTCACAAAAAGTGTCGAAAACAAGGAGAGGGAGAAAATGACAAAGGAAATAACACAAGACAAGAAAGAAGACACGTCATCAAGAGGTTTGCTGCTTAGAGGACATTATTTCACACTTACATGTACGTGACAAGGATTAAAATTATCATAGGGGTCCTCGTGGAGGCTATGCGTGATTTTTGTGCTTACATATTTGCCCCCTCGGGGATGGTAGTCTACATGAAAGGTAGGTACCATTCCCGAACTAGGCCTTAACTGTTGCTGATTTTCTTGCAATTGTACCTGCAATAACTAGTATTAGTCCAGCATTTAAATATATCAAAATGAATAATAAAAATTGAAATGATAAACTCACCATGGATTGTTCGAGTTCAACTAGTTGTTTGCCTTTGTCGGTTTAGACCTGTAGGAATGAATGCATGCAAAACAATGCACGCAAGAGATGTATAAAAGCAAAGAACTAATCTAAAAATGCACAAATGAAACTAAGCTAAGGGAAAACAAAGCAAGTCAAATTGTGATATCGGAGCGAAATGGCGACAGAATTGATCTTGTGAGCAGTCGTTGGAAAAGTATCATCGAGGAGATCTCAAAGATGGCCACCTCTTCTTTAGCCGCGGAGAATTAGGTACACAAACAGTGAAAGACCCTTCTCTAAACCCTAGTTTGAATTTTGTGAAAAATCTCTTGAAATTGTCTGTTTTTGTCAATTTTTCATGTTGCATTGTCTCTGTTTCATCATTTAGAGTAAAATAGGTTTTTTGTTTTCTGAAATCGGCCAAAAAATAAAGTTTTTAGAGTAAGTTTTAATCGAGGGATCTCCCTCTAGGGTCGCCCTTGTTGTTAGGCAAGTCACTCGGGGGAGATCCTGCAAAACACCTGGGTCGCCCAGGGGCAACCCTGTTGGGTTGATTTTGACTAAAATTTCATGTTTTCTGACGCTTGTTTCACTCTGATCTGACTTGTTTTGGCTACTGCATTCACATGTTTATTGCAATTTTGAGGGGTTAGATGCTTTTTTTGTGTAATTTTATAATTTTTAGGGATTTTTGTGAGTTTACGAGATCTAATCTAAAGTTCTTTTCTGGTCTTGGAGGACATGCGTATCTAATAGAATGCCTGCTGAGAGAAGGTATGGCTCTCAGTGATGTTTACTTCACTAAGTAATGAGGACCGTACTATTTTGAGGCGAGAAGTCTGGGTAGAGTTTGTTGCGTGCCTGTTATTCACCCTGTGTCCTGTATATGCTATGATATTCTGACGTACTAGGATGCAAACAAAAACACATTTCGGTTCGCACATATCTCTGGAGAGTGGACCATCACTCTGTATGATGTGGATCATATACTTAGAGTTCCCATGAGAGGACATCCTCTAGTCCTTCCAGCTAGCGAGTCCTTCAAGGACAAGGCATCTTGGGCAGAGTTCATGGGGGTTAGTCACCCCGGGGATCAGACAGGAGTCCAGCTTACTTATATTCCTCGACTTCGCATCCCACTTCTAAGGAGATTCTTGATTGGTTTGATTGGGCTATTGGGAGACAAGGCCTCAGCTCGTTTGAGATGGTGTTGGGCGCCCATCATTCGTGGTATTGAGGAGGGCACGGTCTATGCTTGGGGACTGGATATTTTGGCCATGGTTTACAGGGACTTCTATCATATTTCACGACAAGGGGCTCTAGCTTTTAGCCACACTTCTTTGATCGTGACATGGATATTTGAACATATTAGGCCCTATCAGAAGCTCATTCTAATTCCAGATAAATGTTTGTCGAGAGCAACGAGGTGGATGCATGTAGGTCACTTTGATGCTTCTTTACCCATTGTCACTACTCTTATAGATGAGGATGTGATTTTTGATCCTTATCGTGACATGGAGGGATCTTGGGCTCATGATGGCAAGGTCAAAGAGTACTATCATAGTGTATCCGAGATTTCAGACCATAATGGTCTAGTTGAGGCCCATCATGTTGATCATGTTTCACAACAGTTCGGCGAGGACTTGGCCCTAGTGTCCACTTGCTAGAGGATTGTTCAGGAGATGGGTGAGATTGGACAGAGGTCAGTTGCTTGGACTCCTTTGACTCTTAGAGTCTTCGTTACTAGAGTTCCTAGAGCAGGACAGAGGGGAGGGAGAGGGACTCCTTCCCGATCTCTCATTGTTAGAGTCTACCGATGAGGACTATGTTCCTGATGATAATGATTTGTTAGATGAGGGCTTACCCAAGGATGCATAGGATGAGGGTCTTGATACTACCGATGATGCAAATGATGCTTCTGACATCTCTAAGGGTCCTCCTGTTGTTTCCTGACCTCCTCACTCAGATGAGGTGATGCAACAACTTGACCTTGATTGGCAATCGGGTGATCCAAGTAAGTTTTGCTTGTTTGTTTGTTTTTTGCACTTTTGTCCTTTCTCTTTTCATAGGGAACTGACTTGTTTTTCTCTTTCGATTCACTCTTTCAAGTAATGTCAGAGTGGAGGGATTTTGTTCGTGAGATTAATTTTGGCTTGGTTTCTCCCTTCACTAGGATGACTCGAGACCGTCTTTTAGATGATCCTAGTATGCCCCTGCTGCTGGATGACATAGACATTTTCACTCCTGTCTACCATGGATGTCAGGAGAATGCATACTTGAAGGCCGAGATTCACACCCTTAAGGGTGAGAATCAGGTGCTCTGAGAGATGGCCCATCTTTGTTTTGGATGACGAGATGCTAGTATGGTGGGGCCTTCATAGTCACATGCTCACAGTAGAGTGCCTCACTCCTATAGGTCTCATGGAGCGACGGGTGGTATTCGCAGACAAAGGAGCTAAAGTCCTGAGGGTTATGTTGGAGGGAACCAGCCTTGACTTCCTTTCTTGAACTCATGCCCCCTTGCATGGGGAGCCTCTACTTCTTTTGAGAGCATTTTGTCCTAGCTCTTTGATACTCTTGTATATGTAAACTTCAGATGTATCTATGAAAGTTTATCCTTTTATGGTTTTCGCCTATCAGAATTGTACTCATCTCTTGTGCATGTTTTGGAGATTTGAGAACTTTTTGATTATGTGTTTGACCTTTTCAAGTCTTTAACGATGCAAGTAAGATAACGATGACATGTTTTTGTGATTTTTATGGCATATATATGAGATGCAGTTTACGATATGATAATGCAAGAACACAAGAAATGCTGAAATGAACATTTACTTCTACAGAATGTCATGAGATATGACATTTGACTTTATTGCTTTGAGACTCTTTTTCTGATTTTGGCATGAATGCAATGTGGAACAAACAATGTGACTGCTCTTAAATACGATTTTTAGTTCAGGAGATTGCGAGTTGTCCTGATATAAGAGACCTATTCAAAGCTGTGAGATAGGATTTTAAAACTCAAGTGGGGAGCGGGAGTGAAAATGGAGTGCTTCTAATTTTTGGCTTTGCTAAAGGCTAAACATTGATCCTTATCTAGATAAGACAATCTGACAAGCTTTCAACTTAGACAAGTAACAGATTTTATAGGTGTTCGCTAGACATAGATCATAGATGGAAAGAAAGGTAGACCCAAGGTAAAGGATAAATAGGAAAGAACAAGGGTCCCTAGATAGAAGATGATCCTAGAGACTAATAGACTCTCAGCTTTGCTCAGTTAGTGTGTGTGTGTGCTTTATACCTTTCTTTCTCTGTTAGAATGTCACTCTTGAGGCTTTGAGCTTAGACTGATGTCCACCCAAGAGTATGGACATTCAGCAATCTTCTCTCCTTCACTCTTTTTTTGTATCTCTTTTTTTTCTTTTCACTTTTTTTTTGTATTTTCCTCACTTGATTTTTCTCATTTTTTGGATTTTTGACTTTTCAAGAAATGAATGCTTTTGGAACTTTTGATATGCAATACTTTGATCTCTCAATTATCACTTTTTGACACTCTTATTTTGATCACTCATTTTTTTATTCACTCAAATTTTAAATTGCTTCCTTCAGAGTTTTGATCCTCCTGATGTTTTTGGCCAGGATAGATAAGGGGCTGAGTACCACCTAAAGTTTTGTAGTCTAGTTGGACTTCTCTAATACTAGGGAAGAATTGGGAAGGTCTACTTGCAAGCTTCCTTTGAACACTATAGGTTTGAATACTGACTTTGTTTAGATCTAACATCTTGACTCATTAAAACTAGGATCAGTGTAAAGCTAAGAGCTAGGCTTTGATTAAAATGACTAGGAATGAAGGGGGATAATGGTGATTGTGAAAATGGGGAATCTCTAGGTCCTAAAAGGATGACGTATATCTAGGCAACATTAGGCTCATTACTGAAAAGAAAATAATACAAGAGCAAGTCACTGACTATAATACAAGATGAACAGAATGATACATAAATGCAAGAAACAAATTGTTTTTGACATTTTTTTTTAATTTTTTTGTAGTTTTATGCTTTATGATTTTTTTTGGTTTTTAGACAGTATTTCTTGAGGTGAAAGGCATTGATTGTTTCGTTAAATTCCTCTCCCTCCATTGTGCACAAGAGATAGGCATCATTTCCAACATCTTCTTTGACCATGTAAGGACCTATCCAATTGGGTCTGAATTTTCGTCCTTCACCAGCTCTTTTATCGATCAAGTTGTTTATCCTGAGCACTAGGTCTCCCACTTGAAAGGGTCTTGGGACATCCTTTTTGTTATATTGCTTTTTCATTCTTGCTAGATAAGAATCACATCTTTGAATAACTCTCAAGCGTGTTTCATCCATCATTTCTAATTTGGCCAATCTTACTGCTCTATATTCTTTGTTGTCTAATAATCCTTGTAATGACACTCTTAGGCTAGGCAACTCTACCTCCAATGGTAATACCGCCTCCAACCCAAAAGTGAGGGCATAAGAGGTGGTTCCAATTGGAGTCCTAACGCTTGTTCTGTAAGCCCATAGAGATGGATATAGTTGTAAATGCCAATCTCTCTTAGAGTCTTTCACAATTTTGACCAGTATTGACTTCAAAGTTTTGTTTCTGGCTTCTGCTTGTTTGTTTCCTTGAGGATAGCAGACTGAGGGAGAGTTGTGATTGATGTGGAATCTCTCACATAACTCTCGCGAATTTTTGAATGACGAGGCATTATCTATTACTATTACTTGGGGGATCCTAAACCGACAGATGACTTGGTTCAATATGAATTTAGTGATCACAATCTCAGAAACTGTAGTGAGAGGCATGGCCTCCACCCATTTTGTGAAATACTCTATCGCGGTAATGATGAATAAATGTCCATCTGTCAATGGGGGAGATATCTTCCCCACCAGATCTAACCCCCCAGTGGAAAAGGGCCAAGGGGTAACGATCGGTTGTAAGTCTCTTGTCGATGTGTGGTGAACATGAGCGTAAGCCTAACATTTCGGACACCTCTTTACGAATTTAATTGCATCCCCTTGTAAACATGGACATAAGTATCCCATTTTGTGTATTTTCCTTGTCGTGGCGTGACCACCAAAGTGTCCTCCACAGATTCTACTATGACACTCCTCTAAGATCTTTCATGCTTCTTCCTTATCAACACATCAAAGCAACATCCCATCCAAGGCTCTTCGATAGAGCACATTGTCTATTAAAACATATCTTACAGTAAGGACACGTAACCATCTTTTTCCTAAAGGAGTCATGTTTTCTAGGTAAGTCTTGTTTGCGAGATAGTTCACAATATCTCTGTACCAATACGAGGCGACATACTTCTCGAGATCAACCACACAAATTTCTTCATCAGGGAAATCTTCATTCACGGGTTCTTCTTGGGGAACTGGATTGTCTGCTAGCCAATCTACTATTATCTATCCTTTGACTGCTTTTTGATTGATGTAAGTTAGTTCAAATTCACTCAACAAAGTTATGAATTGGCCAACTCTTCTTGAGAGCATGGGCTGATTAAGAAAGTTCTCAATTGCTCGGATCGTATCATAACCTTAGTTTCTTGATTCAACATGTAATGTCACAAAGACTATGGCTAGACATTCTTTTTCAGCTTGGGTATAGTTCTTCTCATATTCCGACAAGGTTGGACTTATGAAATAGATGGCTCTTTCTCTCCCACCTTCATCTTCTTGAGCTAGCATGCATGGTACATTGATATCGGTTGCTCTGAAGTATAAGATGAAGGGCTTGTCATGTTTTGGTGGCATTAGCATGGGCGGGGTTACCAGGAATTTCTTCACCTACTCAAATGCATTTTGACAGTCTACCGTCCAAGTAATGCCAACTTGTTTTTCAATAACTGGTTGATTGGATGAATTTTGAAAGTCATGTCTAGTATGAATCGTTTGATTGCGCCTAATTGTCCTAAGAAGGCTCTTATTGTTGTCTCACTTGTTGGAGGGTTGCGTTTAAGACTACTTTGACCTTAGCTGGGTCGACATCTATTCCTCTTCGTGAGACAATGAATCCCAACAACTTTCTTGTTGTGACTCTGAAAACACATTTTTCAGGATTCAACCTTACTTTATACTCTCGAAGCCTACTGACGATTTTGCGAAGGTCCTCCACATGTCTTGACCTTTTTTTTTACTTAGCCAGAAGGTCATCAATGCAAGCTTCAACTATCTTATGGATATAATCGTGGAAGATGTGTCATTGCCCTTTGGTAGGTTGCTCCTACATTCTTCAACCCGAATGGCATGACTATCTAACATAAAGTTCCCCAAGGGGTAGTGATCGTTGTTTTGTTTTGGTCAACTTCTGCAATCTTGATCTAGTTATATCTTGAAAATCCATTCATGAGAGAGAGAATCTCGTATCCTGTCGTTGAATCGACAATTTGATCGATGGATGGTAAAGGAAAATCGTCTTTTGGGAAAGCTTGATTGATGTCTCTAAAATCGAGGCATATCCAAATTTTTCCATTCTTCTTCAGGACTGGGACAATGTTTGACACCTAATTTGAATAGTCTATTAGTTTGATGAAGCCAACATTTAACAATTTTTTTAATTCCTCCTTCACCATTTCAGCCACTTGTGGCTTTATGGGCCTTGGTTTTGTTTGACAGGTTTTGCATCTAGTTTTGTCACTAAATTGTGCACCATGACCTTTGGATCTAACCTTGGCATGTCTAAATATGCCCACATGAATATGTCAGAATATTCGATGAGGAATTCCATGTACTCTTCCAGTTCTTCAGCATTTAGTTCTCCTCCTAGTTTTAACATCTTAGGTTTTTCGGGGGTTCCAACATTGATGTCAATCGTATCCCCAGTTAGGGATGGGTGTCCTTCCTTGAACTTTTGAGGAGCAGGCGGTAAATCTGAGTTTGCTTCGATTTGGAGGATTTCTTTCTCGTTCCCAAAATAGTCCTTTGGGTGAGGGAGGAGGGTGAAAGCATAAAGATGAGTATACATTTCGTAGAAGTCTCCCGCGGATGAAAAATGTCACTTGGAATGGGTACCCATTTTGAAAAAATAGGTACCTGTTTAGGATCAGGCACCCGAAGCAAAACGGGTACCTATTTTAAAAAAAATTTAAAAAATAGCCATATGCATATAAAAACAAAAAAAAACTTTTTGAAAATGGGTACCCGTTTTCAAAAAGTTTTTTTTTTTTAACATGCCTATTGCTAATTTTTTTTTTTTTAGAAACGGGTACCCATTTATAACGGGCACCTGTTTATAACAGGTACCCGTTTCTAAAAATTTGAAATTTCAAACCTGCCATGCATTGGTTTTAGGCTTGGAAACCCAAGTCTTAGCTTTGGACCTACAACTAGGAGACCATGAAAACAACAAAAGAAAAAACTAGTTTCACCATTATGGCTAACGACTTTTTTTTTCAGAATATTTTAACGAAATTAAAACCCATTATAGATCTCAAAGTCTAGTTTTCAAATATGTAATTTTTTTTCTATTGAACATAATTATTTATTTTCCAAACAAACTAACTCATAAACTTGAAATAACACAGGTTACTTTTTTTAAATAACTTTTGATTTTGAAAGTTTCTTGAAAAAAATTATGTCTAACTAAACTATACATCATTTTCTACACGATAAATTTTTTTTTAGTGAATTGATTAGTTTAACTCAAATTATGTTGGCCGTACACGAGGGGATTTAAAAAACACTAATTAGAGCCATTAAAAAATTAATTAAAAAAAATATATTTATCAAAAAATTACAAAAAAATATCCTAACCAAAATTCAACATTATGAGAATCTTTCCACAAAAGGAATTAGAAAAATACATTAATTTAGGTCAAATTATGTTGGCCATACACATACATGCTTTTGTAAAAAATTGGGGACTTTTAAAAAGCCACTTATTGTACATCCAATAAAAAACCAACTTGCATCATCTGGGTATTAGAAAAAATTACATATTTGAAAACTAGAAACAAAATCCTACATTTCTTATTTTTACATCATCTTAATATTTTATGTGCAAGTGCTTCAAATTGTCACTCCAAGTACGACAAAATTTAAAAAATAAGAAAAACACTTCCACTTTTTGGCCAAAAAGTGATCTCATCTTCTTACACTTACCCAGGAGCATGTATCCTTTCTTGTGGTGCACTCTTGGAAGTCCATCATAAGCATTTAAATACTCGAGGATGGCTTCGTTGTTCTCAGCATAGTCTCGAGTTAGTCTCTCTTCTTGACCCATGGCATAATTTAGGATATTTGGTAATTCTTCGCTTTCCAACAACGGCTCTTCACATATTGACACAATGTATTCTGAATTTTGTAATTGAGCATGTGGTGAAAATATTGCGGCTAACGTAGCCATCGAGTCTGCCACTTGATTTTCTTATCTGAGTATGGCTTTTATGGAGAAGTCAAAGAATTGAACCAACTTCTTGATGGTTTCTTTATAAGGTTGTAATCGTTCTGATTTTGCCTCATAATTTTCTGCAACTTGGTTGATTATTAATTGAGAATCCCCAAAGGCAAAGATCTTCTTGATCCCCATTCTCATGGCTAACATGATTCCTAGAGATAGGGCTTCATACTTGGCAATGTTGTTTATGCAAAAGAAGTCTAGTCTGAAGGCGAAGGGGAGGACTTTCCCTTTGGGAGATGTTAATATTATCCCTGTCCCTGCCCCGATTTTGCAACTAGCTCCGTTGAAATGTAGGGTCCATAAACTTTGATGATTTTGTGATTCAGATGTTTCTCCAAACTTGTAAGTGGAAGTTCGTTTTTCCTCTTTTTTTCCTCCTTCGATGATTTCAATTGTTCCAACCAAGAGGTTTTTAATATCCCATTCGTTGATACAGGGAATGGCTGCTAAGCCGAATGGTGCATGGGACTTGGTGGTATGTGGATCAAAGGGGAATTCCCTAAGATCATCCGTTCTTTGATAGGATATGTTGTGAGTGCTTGTATTTGTTTAGATATCCTGAGATTCTTCTTTCAGTTTCTCTTGCATCTTTAACTTATTGTCTTTTTCTTCTTGTTCCTTTCTATAAATACTAAAAGGATCAGGGTCTGCTTTGACGATGGCAACCTTTCCAGATGATGGAAATGGATTTCTTGGAACAAAGTAGAGGTGATGGCCTTCATGGCATGAATCCAAGGTCTCCCAAGGATCATATTATAGATGGTTTCTCTGTTGAAAACATAGAAAATATGTAGAGATGGTTTTACCCATCAGAGTGAGCGATAGGTTGATTCTTCCAATTGTTTGAATGTCATGACTGTCGTATATCCTTAATGTGGTCATTTGTGGTTTGATTCATGTTTTTCTATATCCCATTCTCCGTAGGAATAATATCGGTAGAAGGTTGACTGTCGATCCTTCGTCCACCACTACTCTTTTTATAGTGACCTCTTTGACTTGAATTTGTATGTATAGAGGTGAATCCTTTTTCTTACTTCCTTCATTTTGGGGTAGCTTGGAAACATCGAATGTGAGAGGAGGTGATTCCTCCTATATCGAACATCCTACTTCCAATACTTCTAGGAATGTCTTGCGGTCAACAAATTTATTACTTGCGAGAAAATGTTTTCAGTTTGATCTGTTTGGTCTTCCTCATGGATTACAAACACTTCTTGGTTTAGTTCTACATGATTGGAATTGTTTTGATTGGCCTTCCCTTTCTCAATTTGAGGTTCCTTCTCCTTTCTTTGGGATTGGAGGAGTTTGAGAAAGTTTTGTTGTTGATCTGGAGTAAGTTTGGAGATAGCCGTATTGTATCCATAACAAGTCTTTGTTTCGTGACCCTTTTTTCCATAGAACCAACAATAAGCATTGGGGTTGTATGAGGGTCAATTTGATCCTTGACTTCCTTTTTGTCACCATTTGTCATTGCTAGGATTGCTTTTTATGACATTAACATCTCTCTCTTGAGGCACATTAGACGTGGTCGGGTATCCTAAGTTTTCCGTTGGTATCATAAGTCTTTTGACCACTATTGATGGTGGCTTGGTCAATCCTTAAAGCACTTTCCAATGCTTCCTCATAGGATTTGTATGACAATTTTTGAACATCTTCTCTCATGTCCTTGTTAAAGGCATGCAAGAAGAGGTCGCATAGTTCTCAATGATCCATGTTCGGAGAACTAGTCAAAGAGTAAAGAAATTGCCTCCATCAAGTGACAAAGTGGGATACAGATTCATTTGGCTCCTGTTTCATTGTGAAGAATTCTCTGATCCATGTTTTAACGAGTTTGTTCATGTTGAATGCCATGACAAACTCTCCAATTAGTTGTTTGAACGAGTGAATTGAAGCTTCAGGGAAGTGATAGTACCAATCTAGAGCTATGCCTATTGACACCTTCAAACTTTGCGAATTTGAAGTGTATATACTCTTTCTAGGTGTCGACAAAGGCTAGGTCGACATGCTACTTAATCTACCCCGGGGACCGCCTTCGTTGATTAAAATTTTTCAACTAAGGGGTCATATTGCAAATCTAGTTGGTGGAAGGTTTTTTGGCACATTTGGTAACATGCATGTTCAGTGGTGTGCCTCCAAGATGAGTTTTGATGGGGTATTTAATCATTTTCTGACTACAACTGAGCTAAAATTGGCATTTCAGAAAGTTGCAAATTTCATAATTCTGAGGGTGACCCATTTCTCGATTTGGTCTCAAACATCTCTAATTCCAATTTCACCAAAATTGAAGGCCATTTGATGCATTATTTTAATGCATTCCAGTTGCAGCGAAGGCATCTAGCAGGCTAATTTACAAAACAAGTCCCTGAAATCTTTGAGCAATACAGATTCTGAGCAAATGGGTTTGCTTGAAATAATTGATAATACCCCTGTGCAAATTTTTGTGGTCATCGGATGCTCGATTTGTCTGCACTAAAATGACGTGATTTGCTTGGGAGAGGAAATTCAAAATTGCCATTTACCTAAAGCATCTTTTGGAGGTCCTTTTGAGCTCAAAATTGTTGTTCTAGGTTACAAAATCACCCTATAATCATTCCTAAGGCATTGGCAAATGTTATAGGATCATTTGCATCAATTTTTGGCTGCCAGAAAGATGAAAACACCGCTCCTCTACCAAAAACAACCCAAAAAAGATTGATTGAGCAGGGAATTGAATTTGGAATGCTGCTATAATGTTCCTCTAAGGTTGAATGCTATCATAGAGCTGAAGAAGGAGGTCCCAAGTCACATATTGCATCAGTGCAGAGGAATGTGGAGTCTTCATCTACCGTGCACAATTGGGAATAAGTGAAAAATGTAAAAATTAAAAGAGGAAAATTAAATATATTTTATTCATTTATTTTTCTCCTCTTTTAATGTAAAATATTATATTTCCCAATGTATTTTTGGAGGTAAAATTGTAATGTGAAATATCTCACCTACCTCCATATTGTAGTTAATTTTAGGGAAACATGTTCTTGTGCCTATAAGAACATGATGTTCCTCATTGTAAAGGAGGCTGGAAGATTGGATATTTTGGGCAGTGGAAACTCTAGCTCTGACGGTTGCCTTATCTTTGTTGTACGTTTGAATCTTATGTGTTGAATGCCATTTTCATAAGTTGTTTATCAGTTTCAAGTTGCAATATATGAGTAATGTTGTATGCATGTGTGTTTTGTTAGTTGTCTCCATTGTTATTTGCATCTTTCTTTTGAACTGGGTAGCCAAGGGTTGTTTGAGTTCTTGAATGCACACTTGATGTATTGCATAGTTGATCTCTTACTTTTGTTCAAGGAATAGATTAAATGTTTTAGGTCAAATATGGAGAAAAATATTTTATGATAGGGATATTTATAAGTAGAGTTAGCATGAATACTTATTCTTGGGTGTTTTTTGTAAGGTGAAAACAAGTGAACCCTTTGAAACTATATGTTTATACAGCTGTCTAAAAATGCTCTCCATATTAGGATTTGACTCTTCACCCTGGGATAGGCACCGGTCTTGGGTTAGGGGGATTTCATGGTTCAAATCCTAGTCTTGCAACCAAAACATATAAAGTAAAATCATTTCAAAATCTCAATCCTTTAGGAATTTTAGGAGTAGGGTTTTAGTTGCATGTTCTCAGATTTAACCAGTGGGATAGTCCAAGAATGTTGTGAGTCTAGGGTTTATCTTACAAATCTTGGTGCATATATGAGAGCATTATGCCTGAGTTAGTCAAAGATAAATCTTTTTATTGTGAATGAGGGATACCGCCTAGGTGCGGCAGAACCTGAAGTGAAGGGGAGACAAGTGCAAATAGTCTCTTGTCTTTGTTGGCCAAGTCTCACAGTAAATCTGATCATAAGAAGTGGCAAACCTTTAGGGTTTATTGCCTGTTGATTTGGGAACCAACAATGCCTTCAAGAGTTTTTGGAAAGATTTTTTCTACAACTCCATCCCAAGGGAGGAGTTCTCTTATTATTGTGGTGTAGGCTTTAATGTGGGAGTTTGGATCTCCTTCTCCTTTGAACTTTGGGAGATCTAACAATGGTCGAGGTAGCTGCACGCTTCTTATGTTTTGATCAAGAGGCTCCTTCAAGTACTCGAGATATGTTTCGAGGAAGGCACTTTGAGTTTGCGAGGTTGATAGTAATAACCCTGTAGGTGGGTTTTGATAACCCATTGTTGGAGTTGTTTGGTTGTTTTGAACAGGAAGGTTCCTATTTAGACATGTATCGTTACTGGCATTTCGTGAATAGTAGTTGAGGTAAGGGGGATTTTGAGATTCCCCTGTTGGCAAGAGGCACTGTTTCACATTGACAGGTGTTGTCATTGATGACAACTATGATCATTTTACCCATCCGCATTACTTAATTTTGTCAAACCGGAAGTCAGAGTAAGAATTTGTCTAAGTCTGGGCAGTCAGGAACAGAGCAGTGACAGGGTCCAATATTTTGGTCTGGATCTCTCCGGTGGGAAGTCATGGTTAGCTGTGGATCTGATGGAGTCATAAGCATTGTCAAGATAGTCTAAATCCAAAATTTTGTTCTCCGATGATAAAGGACTCAAAAGATATTAGCCTCTGAGTACCGAGTTCTAGTTTGACAAAGTAGTAAGAAGAAGAACAGGTAGACCTTGCAGAAGAACCTGATTTCAGATGAATAGAAGTTGTCTATTGGGCTATTGGTGATGATCATTGATGGTAGTCGACATGATTGATGATTTGCAAGTGAAATTTTTGGTCTACATCTCAAGTCATTCATGGATCTAGCCGACAAAGCAAAGTATTTAATAAAGTTCCAAGTGTTCTTGAAGTTGACTAGAAATTAATTTAAGATCAAGATGCGGATATATATAGTCGATGGATATGGATGATTTTGGTGTGTATGCAAATAAGGTGTATGTGAGAAGAGCAAAAATTCAAGGTGCAAATGAAATTAGAGCAGTAAAAAGAGCAGAGCAAAGATGAAATGTGTAAGATCAGTTTTTGCACTTAACTGAAACTGAAACTCTTGCATAGGTAGATGCTGATCATCAGTTTGAAATCTCTGTTACTCTCTTGTAATATTTCTATAGGCAGTGAACCCAAATGCATGTGCATTCCCTTTTGTAAAAATACATTTAATAGAGTATTAATTTTTGTGGGTTAACCCCCACCATAGTTTTTCCCTTAACCGGATTTCCACGTCAAAATCTTGGTGTCAAATGTGTTGATTATGTTTCTGCTTCTGTGTTAATATCATATGCTTTAATGTTTGCATCATTAATCAAATTGATAATAGTGAAAGAAGTTTAAAGAAAGATTTTGAAGACAATTGATTCACCCCCCCCCCTCTTAGTTATCTGGGTCAATTCCAACAATTGGTATCAGAGAGAGGTTCCTTTGAGAAGCCTAATAGCTAAGGAAAAGATTTTGGAAGAAGTTTTAATGGGTTCACTCAAAGATCAACTTCAGGTGGCCCTGGAAGAGCTTGTTCAATCTAAAGAAGAAATTAGTAATCTGAGAGGTGAACTTAAAGATGCTAATGATACCATTGAAATGCTAAAAGCTAAATTAAAGAAATCTCTGCAAAGGAAAAAGGAGCTACTTCTGCAGCTTTCCACTTTACTTGAAGAAAATGGCATGAATGAAGCTTTGGAAGAAAAGACAAAGGAATGTGAGAAGCTGTCAAAAGAAATTGTTGTTCTAAAAATTGAAATGGAATCTGGGGTGATGAGACAAACCAAAGAAAGTGAAGATAGGAAGAAAATTGAAGAAGATTTGAATCACAAACTAAAAGAAAGAACTAAAGAATGTTGCAAATTAGATAGAATAGCTAGACATCTTTAGTCTGATTTACAAGAAAGTATAGACAATGAGAGAGAATTTGAAAGGCAAATTGTCATTCTCAGACATGACCTAGAAATTGCAAATGAATATAAGGAGAAGTTCAAGATAAGCTCAGCAAAACTAGAAGCACTGCTCGAAGGGCAGAAAAAGGTTGATGACAAGCATGGTCTTGGATATGAGAAAGGTGAAAGCTCCTGATCCGGATAGAGAAAATTTCAACCGAGGAATGGGAGAAACAGAACCAGAAAACCTCCGGTAAGACAGCCTAATGCAGAAAGATATCCATCATTCAATGGAAATTGTTTCAATTGCAACAAATTTGGTCATAAAGCTACTTAGTACAGAAGCAGAGGAAATCTAAATTGTCCATCCTTCTCCGGTCAGTGCTTCATGTGTAAGAGGTATGGTCATAGATCAAATGAATGCAGAGGTATGATAATGAATAATGCTAACAATAGAGGAATTGGCAATTCCTTCAATGGTTACTGTTTTGCCTACAATGGATTTGGACACATGGCTAATCAGTGCAGATTAAGAGGAAATCAAGTTTATACAAAAAGAAATGTTGTGTGCTTTAATTGCAATAAATCTGGTCATATTGCAAGATTCTGCAGAAGTAGGAACAATGGAAGAAGAGGTCCGATAAACAGAAACTCGGATGAGCAGAGACAAGACAAAGGCAAAGGAAAAATTAATGCGAATGAGACTCAGAATGAAATGAACAAAACATGGGTCAAGAAAACAATTATAAATGACAATATTGGATCCGCACCAAAATCTGGTGTTGAAAATTCCTCTGGGAATTGAATTGGGAACTCTGGCTCAGGGGGAGCAGCATTGTAAATCAAATTCCCCCAGCCAATAAGAAAGTGCCTGGATTTGGCACATTGGGAAAAGGTATATTGGATTGTTTCAGAATAGTTGGAAGGATTTCTGAAAGGAAAGAAGTGACTATGGCAAATTGTGGAGAAATTCATGAGAGATTACTTGGTAAACAGAGTCACTGGGTGTGTTAGGGCAAAGCATTTATTGCAAAGGCATAGTAGATACCACGGAGCATAAAAGAGTCATTCACTCCTCATTTGATCACTTTGCATCAGAAGAGAACACGAAAAGGAACAGACAAGTTTAGAAGCTGGGAATTCACAAAAGTTAAGAATGTCAAGAGGATTTCCGTTCGAAACCCTAATCTGCGGAACAAGGTATTTCTATTGTCCTGTGAAATCTTTTTTTCTCAATCTCTAAAATGGCTACTCCACTAGTTGTTGATGTCACTGAGAGGCCTCGTCCCAAGTTCAAGAAACATCCACACAAATCTATTGAGGTTGAGCCACTAGGTGCATTTTCTGGGGTACCGTATGGAGTTTTGCATGTCGAAGATATTAGGGGTTATATCCACTGCAATATAGAAGAGTTTGGAAATCTAAAATTGCTAAATTTATTTAAGAATTATTTGAAGGATGATAATTATCAATTAAAACCAGAGTATGAAACTTTAGAGAGCAAGCATTTCCTGCAAGTAATGCAATTTCTGTCATTTGATGAAAGAGAATGGGTTAGATATGTGCTGAGCCGAATACATGATGAGTTCATATGGCTATTAAAGCCATTCAAGATTACAAAGGATGTAATCAAAATTGTGACTGGCTTGAATGCAATTGGTGATCTACCTACACTAAAGGTTGTGAAGAATCAAACTGTCATTGATGCTACTAAAAGAGCAATGACAATCAATGACATAATAGAACTGAATGTCAAGTTTGCCTCTATGGTCATTGGATACAAAATTTATCACTCCAGCAGGGAGAACTCAGTGTCCGGGACTGTAATTTATGCAGCCTATAAAATGTTGAAGGAAAATGCAAATTATGACTTGTGTGGGTTGCTACAGAGTCAACTGATAGAAAATCTGAACAAAATAAAAAAGGACAAGAAAAATTCCTTTAAGTATGGTTCTTTGGTGATATGCATATTCTTCTACTTCATGAATGAAGTACCTAGAGTTCCAGGTGTACATTGGACAACCGATAGGCCAGTAACTTTGCAAATAAGAGATCACCTATTCAACCTTGGTGACTCCCAAGCTCAAAAGACTGCAATTTGGGGTTATTTCAAGAAATTTCAAAGCTTGATGCATGCCAGAGAAAGAATTCCCAAATCTGTTGAAAAATATGAAAATGAAATTTGCTTCATGGTTGATACTGACTAGTGTCTGATGGAAGTAGCAGATCCAATGACAGTATGGATAATGTCAATGGGATATGAGGTGGATGCAAGAGTTCTGGATATGTATGCTCAGCATCTTCTGAGCAAACCTAAGGACACCTCTGAAGAAAGATTTGGAACCTACAAAGAGTTGAGTATTAAACTACATGTAGAGCTCAGACATCCTGAAAGGAAAAGAAAAGTGATGAAGCAAGTAGAAATGTATGCAGAGAGTATAGGGATAACCAAAGAAGTAGTAAGGAAAAATAAGGAAAGGATTAAAAGATTGAAGAAATTTATTGAGCAGGCCTCAAAGGAAAAGGCAGAAAATGAGCCAGCTGCTCCAGAAGTCCCACCAAGCTCCTCAAGGAAGACGAGGAGTTCTGCAAATCTTACTGAGCAACCCAAGCCCACTTCCACCAAGAAACCGGAAGCCACTCCATTTGGAGGAGGAAAGAGAAAGAAAACCAAGGCCACAAGAATCCACAAGATCTCAAAAGATGATGAAGAGACAGAAACAAATGAAGAAGTGAAAGAAATAAGATCCAAGAAAGCCAGAACTTCAAAGAATTCTGAAGACCAACCTTCCAAAAGCAATAAAGCCAATAAAAAGCAAGCAACTGGTAAGGTCGCTATGTCTATTGATGAAATTGTAAAAACTATCACCGTTCATGGAAATTTAAAGCCTATCAGAGTTTACTATGACAATTTTGATCAAGCAAATAAGAAAATTTTGGAAGATGCCACCATCATGTATTTGAATAAATTCAATAGAACCCTATTGGAAATTCTACAAGAACTTCCTAAAAATTTAAGAAGAGTACTAGAAATGAGAAAAGAAGCAGCTAAGGCTAAAGATCTGGAACTCAGAGAGTATATCCTCTCCACACTATGTCTTGTAATGACCAGAAAAGAAGCAAATAAAATTCTCAAAGAAGTTAAAGATAAATTTAGAAGCAAGGTCTGGATGAACAAGCTAATGCTTGGTGAAACTAAGGAAATTGCAAAAGAAATAGAGAAAATTCTGAGAAAGGCTTTAGACAAAGATAAATACTATATTGTTTTAGAGAAACAAGTTGAAGAAGACAATCCTCCAATTCCAAAAAAAGAAGCTCCAAAAGAAGAAATTAACAAAAGAATTAATGACCAAGGAATTACTCTAAATCCTTCGAGGTCAACCTATGAGGAGACTAATATTGGACTTGATTCATCAAATTCAAATATTGGAAAAGTTCAGGAAGAGGAACAAGTCAATCAGGAGGACATAGAAATGATAGACAAATTAGTTGATGCAGGAGTAACTCCTCCACCTGATCACTTTGGAAAAGAAGAGGGTATTGCTACCACATAGAGCCCTCTGGATCAAGTAGCAAGTGGTGAGCAAATAGGAAAGAGTCCCTCTGGAAAGAACACAGAGAAAAGCAAAATAGAGAAAGAGGAAGAAAAAGGAAAGAAGGATAAAGCAGAAGAAGACGGTGCAAATGTTGAAGCACCTAAAGCAGATATTGAGAAATCTGATGCACAAATGGATGGCTTAGAAACTTTTGCAAGAGACACTACAAGAGCAGTGAAAAGTCTTCTTGAAAAAGAAATGATTGAACTTGATGAGCCTAAGCTATTCCAAGGTCTAGCCAATCCAGATGCTCTCTCTCCAATTCAACTGATGAAAATAGCATCGTTCACCCAAGTAAAGGCTAGAGAAAAGATGTTAAAGTCTCACATAGAGGATAGTGAGCTGTTGGGGCTGGCAACTGGAGTCTTGGAGAAGTTAATGCCAACCTATCAGAAGAATCAAACCGATTCCCTCTCCGGTCATCTGAAGAATCTAGTAAGTTCTGTTACTTCTCATTTTGAATCTTTTGAGAAGTCTGTAGAGGCAAAAGTTCAGAAAGAGTTTTTGGACAAGAAATTCAATCAAGTTAAGAACCTAATAGGGAATGATAGATTAATACTAGGCATTAGCATAAAGAGCATTCAATATGCTCTAAAAGATGGAGGTGACATATATAAATTTTGTTTATCCTGGTGCAAAGTCAGTGAAGACATTGAGAAAAAGATAAAGGAGCAAGAAAAGAAATTATCAGATCTTTCTCAAAATTTTGATTCTCTGATTGTATCTCCCATGAGTCAAGAAAGTCAAGTGATTAGCTTAACCAATGAAAAAAGGAAACTTTTCAAAGAAAAAGGCAATATTATGAAAAGAATGTGTGAGCTCCGGGGATTGATTGCCCCTAAGTTAGAGACAATATATAATGCCCTATCTGAAGCTCAGACTGCAGTCCAGACAAGTGATCCATCAAACCTATCCAAGGCTAAAGCATATGCGTTTTTGTTGAGTGGGAGTATCTCCATTTTAGACAGTATGAAAAGTACTTGGGCCTTTGAGCTTTTGCAAATAAAATCCGGTTTTGCAGATATCCTTAAGTTTTTGTAAATAGGACTTGATGATTTGTTGTACATATGCAGCAGTTTATACAACACTTTTTGGTAATTTTTGGCATGCGGACCCCAACCTTTGCCATTGATGTCAAAGGGGGAGTGAAAAGCAGTGAAAAATGAGGTATCCAGCAAAGGGGAGTTTTGGAATTAGTAAAGTGGATGAGTGTACAGAGTAAGAGGGAGTTGCACTTGACACTTAGTCATTTTTCACTAAGTGTTGCCATCAATGCCAAAGGGGGAGATTGTTGGCAAGAGACACTGCTTCGCATTGACAGGTGTTGTCATTGATGGCAACTAAGATCATTTTACCCATCCACATTACTCAATTTTGTCAAACCGGAAGTCAGAGTAAGAATTTGTCCAAGTCCGAGCAATCAGGAACAAAGCAGTGACCAGGTCTGGTATTTTGGTCCAGATCTCTTCGATGGGAAGTCATGGTTAGCTACAGATTTGAAGGAGTCATAAGCATTGTCAAGATAGTCTAAATCCAAAATTTTGTCCTCCGGTGATAAAGGACTCAAAAAATATTAGCCTCTGAGTACCAGGTTCCAGTTTGACAGAGCAGTCAGAAGAAGAACATGCAGACCTTGCAGAAGATCCTGATTCCGGACGTATAGAAGTTGTTTATTGGGCTTTTGGTGATGATCATTGATGGTAGTTGACATGATTGATGATTTGCAAGTGAAATTTTTGGTCTGCATCTCAAGTCATGCATGGATCTAGCCGACAGAGTAGAGTATTTAACAAAGTTCCAAGTGTTCTTGAAGCTGACTGGAAATTAATTTAAGATCAAGATGCGGATATATATAGTTGATGGATATGGATGATTTTGGTGTGTGTGTATGAATAAGGTGTATGTGAGAAGAGTAGAAATTCAAGGTGCAAATGAAGGCAGAGCAGTAAAAAGAGAAGAGCAAAGATGAAATGTGTAAGATTAGTTTTTGCACTTAACTGGAACTGAAACTCTTCATGGGTAGATGCTGATCATCAGTTTGAAATCTCTGTTACTCTCTTGTAATATTTCAATAGGCAGTGAGCCTCTTTTTGAGCAGTGAGCTCTGGGCAGTGAGCCTAAATGCATGTGCATTCCCTTTTGTAAAAATACTTTCAACAGGGTATTAATTTTTGTGGGTTAACCCCCACCATGGTTTTTCCCTTAACTGGGTTTCCACGTCAAAATCTTGGTGTCAAATGTGTTTATTATGTTTCTACTTCTGTGTTAATATCATATGCTTTAATGTTTGCATCATTAATCAAATTGATAATAGTGAAAGAAGTTTAAAGAAAGATTTTGAAGACAATTGATTCACCCCCCCTCTCAGTTGTCTGGGTCAATTCCAACAACCCCCTAGTCCTATTCATGAGACTTTTGCCTTCTTTCAAGAGCAGCTTGATCTGCTTCCAAGATTCTAATCCTTTGCACTAGAGTTGCAATTAAGTCTACAGGCATGGCAGCTCTAGGTATTTCTTCATTTCTAGGATTTTCTGTTCGAGTATTTTCATGGTGGTATGCTTCTTCTCATGCAACATTTTCTCTTTGCTCTTCTCGCAAGGCAATTCTCAATGCCTTTTGAGTGCCTTTTGCTTCTTCCAGATATTTTTCTAATTGTTTGACTTCCTCATCAAGATGAGTACTTGATGTGCTTGTGGAAGGTTAATTGGGTCGATGTATTTCTAACCTTATCTTTCTAGATTTATGTGGCATATCTGGTATCGCTGGATTGTTTTCCCAAGATGGGTTGTTGAAAGACAAAGAACGCTTAGATTATCTTTGATTTGGTTTGTAATTTGAATCTTTGTAGTCATAGCAATTGGTGATTGGTGCATTTGGAAACAACGACACATACCTATCGAAGGAAGGAATTTCTGGTTCTCTTATGGGAATATTCCCTTGGTTTATGTAGGGTTCCATCATATTCAGGGGTTCCATAGACACTATAGAGCAAATGGAACATATGATAGCGTAGGCGATAGAAACTGAAGCGGCTATGAAGAGTAACATGAAAATGTTTTGAAGCTTTTGCTCAATAAATATTTGAAGTTGGAATGCAAAACTACTTGTCCTAGAAGGATTTGCAATTTCACGTCGGGTTCACCAAAATATGTACACTCAAAATCGTGACTATGGTTGCCTGGGGCTGTTGGGTCAGATTTCGGCACACACACTGACCCTTCCCTCCTTGCTACGAGGCGATCCGCCACATCACTCTCACTCTCGTGGAAGTAGCCAGTCGAGAGGAGGCAAGACACAGAAGGGGTCTAGCTCGTTGGAGAGCTAAACTTCGTGGAGAGGGGTCGGCAAGTTTTGTGGCCTTTGTTGTTGTGTGCTAAGTTGAATGTTTCGTTTGATGGTAGTTGTTGTTGAGATAACCCTATGACCCGAAGGATCACTAGTTTCTCTTCTCCTATTGGGGTTTCTTCTATCCCACCTTTGTGTGGGTAAGAGGTTACTCTTGTTTATGTCCTCTTGTCTTTCAATGCGTAGAATGAGTTCTCGTTGTATTTTGAGTTCTTTGTTTTTCTATCAATAGGAGGACAAATGGATCTTGTTGTGGTAAAGTAAATGTTTCCTGTTGTTGTCATGGATTGATTTCCTCAATCTCATTGAGGATAGCCTTCACCCACTCACCTCTCACTCCTGGGCACATTCGTGAGCCAAGATAGAGGTAGATGTGTGATGACCTACCTTAACTAGACTTAGGGTTTTGACCTAGGGTTTAGTTGACCTAGGGTTTAGTTATGCTTTGATTTTTTTTTAACCTTGTGATGTGATCAAGGGTTTGATTGAATCATTTACCTCGTGATGATATCAAGGGTTTGCAAGTTTGTCTTTTTCTAGGGTCTTTATATGCATGCAAAGCTAAATGATATGCAAATGTGTTTTTGTGCTTTTTTAGTATTTTGGAAATGAAAAGTGCTCTTTAATCTATAAAAAGCAAATATGAATGCAAGCTAATATAATTTTTTCTAATGCAAATTTAATCTATGTTTTTGAGTTTTTGATTGTTTTGAAGTAATCTAATCTAAAAAGGGAAATTGCTTCTTCAAATAATTTAGATCTAGTAATATGAAAACAATTACTCTTACATGCAAGATCTAATCTATCAAGGAAAAAGCAAAGATTTACTATTCCCAAGAGCAATTTTGGTTTTCTAATTACTATCAATTGAATAAAGAAATAGAGGAACCTGAAAGAAAGAAGATTTGTGTGCTCCACTACCCTCATAAATCCTTGATATTGGCAACCTTGAGTCCTTTTGAAGCAGCAGGAGGACCTCTTGACAACAAAACGACACAAAGAAGCTTGTTGAAGTTTGAAAGAGCTTAATGAGAGCTTTGGTTGAACACACTGGCATTGAATGAAGCAGTGTAACGATGCTTGGTTGAACAATGAATAAAGAAAAAGGCACCTTTGTCCTATGAGAGGATTAGAATGCTAATTTGGAGAGGAAAAACTGGCAAGAGTTGTGTGCACAATGAATTTGCCCCCCTTTGTACTTGAGGGAGGGGGTATTTATAGGTTTGAAAAACGAGATTGATTGAGAAGTTAACTCATTTGATTGATGAGTTAACAAGGATTGATTGGAGAGTTAAAAAGGTTGATTACCCAATGAACTCAGCTAACTATAGAGTGATAAATTAATAATAGCTTATCACTAAAGAGGAAATGGAGGTGAAAGGATGCATGTGATTGATTGAGTTGTTAATTTTAGATCAAATGGAGTTAATTATGCATGTGTGGGTGCATGAAATAGTCAACTCCATATTAGGCATCAAAAATCATGCGAACTGGAAGAAAAATGGGTGAAAACAGAGTTAATTTGAGAGAAACTCAAGTTTTTCTGTGGCTTGAAATGCGACAAGGTCACCCCTTTCGTCAGTAGGGTCGCCCCTAGGCGACCATGGGTCAACTGAGGGAGATCCGACCAAGACATGGTTTTTTGAAGAACTACATGGTGGGAAATGATAGAAGAGAGGAAAAGGAGGTGTTCTGCCTCCAGAAACAGGTCAGTCATGTGCAAGAATCCAAATCTCCACTTGCACCTACAAGATCTCCTGGGGGAGATCTAGAAATAATAGGGGGAGATTTGGATTGGTTGAGTGAAATTGAAAACTAAAAGCAGGAGATGGATAGGGGACCTCTAGATGGCTTCTAGGGGATGCAGAGGATGAAAACATAGGGGAAAGGTGAACACTCACCTACAAAATGCTTACAAGGCTTAGGAGCAAAGTCGAAAGCTCAGAAAATGCAAATTGACAAGTGTCACAAAAATTGTCAAAAAGTGTCAAAAACGGGGAGAGGGAGGAAACGATAGAGGAAATAACACAAGAAAAGAAAGAAGACATATCATCAAGAGGTTTGTTGCTTAGAGGACATTATTTCATGCTTACATGTACATGACAAGGATTAAAATCATCATAGAGGTCCTCATGGAGGTTGTGCATGATTTTTGTGCTTACAGGTACTGTCTGAACTTTGCCAATGCATGCATGATGACTAACATCTCCTTGTCATAAATACTGTAACTCTTCTCCACACCCCTCAACTTCCTACTCTCAAATGCTATAGGGTGTTTATCTTGCATTAATACGGCACCAATGCCTTCCCTTGAGGCATCACACTATAACTCAAAAGGCCTGCTGAAATCTGGAATGACCAAAACAGGACAGGTGCTCATCAACTCCTTAAACTTGTCAAAACACTCTTGTGCACCACCTAACCAATTGAATGCATCCTTCTGAGTCAAGTCTATAAGGGAGCAGTTGATTGTGAAAACCCCCTCACAAAACGGCAATAATATCCACAAAGACCAAGGAATCCTTTGAGCTGAGAGAGATTCTTTTGTGGCGGCCAGTCAATGATTGCCCGAATCTTTTCCAAGTCCACCTTAACACTACGAGCACTAATAATGTGACCTAAGTACAATAACTTGGTCATCCCAAACTCACACTTTGACATCTTGGCATATAATGACTCAAACTCAAGAATGCTCAAGACAATGTCAATGTGTTTCAAATGTTCCTCCTAAGTACTGTTGTATATCAATATGCCATCAAAAAATATCAACACAAATCTTCGTAGCTGCTCTCTAAATACCCTGTTCATATAGGTTTGGAAGGTGGCTGGTGCAGTGGTCAAACCAAAAGGCATGACCAAAAACTAAAAATGCCCATAATGGTATCTGAATGCCGTCTTCTCAACATCTTCTTCCTTGACCTGTATCTGATGGTAACCGGATCTCAAATCTATTTTTGAGAAGTATCAAGCCCCGTGCAGTTCATCTATGAGCTCATCGATGTGAGGTATGGGGTATCTATTTTTGATAGTTTTCTTATTAAGCTCTTTGTAATCTATGCACATTCTGAGAGTTCCATTAACCAAGACCAATGAAGAAGCGAATGGACTCTTGCTTGGCCTTATGTGCCCCATTTCGAGAAGTTCTTTGATAGCTTTCTCGATCTCATCCTTATACCTCTTAGGGTGGTTGTATAGTGTGGTAATCATGGGCTTAGCACCCTCCTCGAGCTCAATGATGTGCTCAGTACCCCTATCAGGGGGTCTACCTAGTGGTATGTCTCTAAACACTTTGGTGTGTTTAGTAAAGAGAGCCTGTATATCAGGTTGATACTCATGCTTCTATTGTTCTATCACTGCAAGCATCACCATCACTTATGTTGCCCACTGCACCTAATCATGTTGTATCAACCTCTCCATCCTCTTGAGTGAAACCACTCTCAATCCACCATCTAAAATTCCCTTGAGCACATGTCATCTCCTGTTCACCTCAAACTTCATTTCTATTGACCGCAAGTTGAGAGTGAACTCCCCAATGTCATGCAACCAACACATGCCCAAAACAACATCCATCTCACCCATGCTAACCATATAGAAATAAAACTGGAAAGTGTAATCATTCAACAGAATGGTTAGATTGGGTATTCTCTTGGTACAGGTGAGTACAAATTCATCTGCTACTCTCACTTTAAACCCTTCGAATTCTTCAGTCTTAAGTCCTCTCTTTGCAACAAAGCCCTCATATATGAAATTGTGGGTAGCACCAGTGTCTATAAGAGTTATCACTCGTTGCCCACCAAGTACTCCTCTTATCCTGAACGACCCCTCTCTAAATGCTTGAGAGATGTGTCATAGGTAAGGCCATTTTCTCCTCTGTATCAGATGCTTCAGATGCACCATCTATTCCTGAATCATTAGATTTTGTTTGCTGCTTTAAATGGGGCTCTGACTCAACGGACTCATCTGCTAAAAATACTCCAATTGTTTGGCTTTCTCTTGGGCAGCACACTTGTGCTTAGGATCCCAAGGCTCTCGGTAATGAAAATAGAGTTTCTTCCTCCTAAGGTCATTCAACTAATCACTGTCCAACCTAGAAGAACTCTTATGCTTTAGTCTGGATTCCTTCTGAAAGTGTTTCCTGTATTTTTCCTTCTTGTGCATGAATCCTTTGGACTGAAATTTACTCCATACAGAGGACTCCATGTCACGGGCCCTTTTCATGGCCTTCTAAAGTGATGATGGGTCTAATCCCTTAACCCAACCATGTAAAGGATTTGATAGTCCATTTATAAATAGCATGACCAACCTATGCTCTGAAATATCTGAGACCATAACAAAGAGGTCCTAAAACTCTAAGATGTAAGAATCCACTGAGTCCACCTGTCTGAGTTGTGCCAACTCCTTAAACTGCATCTCTGGATCTTTTTTATCAAATCTATCTATCAGTCTGGCAGTGAACTCGACATAAGAAGTGATTTGGTCGTGGCCCAAGGTTACCTTACCATTACTCCACCATTTATGAGTGATGCCCTCCAATGTAGTGTTGCATATGTGATAACATCAACTTCGGGCATGGGGCTGATCTATAAGTAGTTGTCCAACTTATGGACCCATGCTCTAGCAGTGTTTTTTCCAAAACCGTCAAAATAGGGCAAAGTCATTTTGCTGACTTTCTTCTGGAGCTCCTGATTCTATTGTCTATCTCCCTTGCAGGGTTTGTGTTTCATTCTGAGATCAGAGTACTCTAAATTCTTCACTAGATGCCTATCAATCTCTCAAAATCTCATCTTGAAACTCAATCTGTGTAGCCTCCTATTCAGGAACATTGTTCCTAGGTGCAAATACCGATATGCCAGGCCTATCACTTGCTGTCAACTAGGAAGCTCTCCTATTAGTGACTGACACTTCACCCTCGTCATCTCTATCTCTGTGTCTGTCTTCATTATGTCTATCACCATTGTGCCTGTCACCAATGTGCCTATCACCTCCATTATTAACTCTATCCATGTCCCCAAAGTTATTCTGGTTCCTCCCATTATTATTATTGTTGTTGCTGTCCTTGTTGTTTCTAGCATCACGGAGTATCAATTGGGTAAGGATTTGGGCCAATTCTATTTCTGACTCTCACATTGTCTCATTCATCTGAGTAAAACTCCTCTCTATATCCATCTAACTCCTAGCTAACGAGTTCAAAATATCTCTCAAGCTAGGTTCTTCATGATCTCTATCACCCATGTTTTTTGTGATGGGTTCCTCTTCATTGTAAATCACTACCGATTGCTCCTCTATGGCTATCACCTCTGTATCTGTATCAAAAGGATCTATCTATGGAACCTGTATATCCGTTCGTGATCTATTCCATCTGAGATAATACCTATGTGTACCCGACTGCATGTCTCATTTTTGCATCTGCATGTTTGAATCTGACCTCACAGGATGGTAGGAAGAGTTGTGCTCTGATACCACTATAATGTGCCATACCTGTTGGTTCTTTTAAAGATTTCAATAGTGTTATTTTTTAATTTTTTAATTTGTTTTCTTTCAAACTAGAGAGAAGATGCAGAAGGGGTTTCAGTTTTCTTGAGATGTGTTTGCCAGAACAATACAATATGAAGCATATATTGAAAACCTAGAAAAGATACTATGAATTTGAGAAAAATAACAACCCAATTCAAGAAATACCTCCAAATGAATTATAGTTGAATACCTATTTACATTTTTACAACTTGACAATATGGTTGTACATGAACCAGCTACATGCATCAATGAAAATCACTCACAACACCTAGCAGCGAAGGTTTCCTTACAAATAAACCATATCAGCAAGTATTGGAACCCTAGACACCTCAGCCAAATAGGAAAGAAGTCTTGAAAGTGATGATATTACACCTCCATGAGATCCCACGACCCTCCAAGCAAGGTACGGCTTAGCTGTTGTGAGTTATCAACAGTCACAATGGCATTAAACCCTCATAAACTCCTCTTATTTTCTCTGAAATTGCTGCTAAACAATGGGCAACTAGGTGTATAGACCAACAACAACAAACTTCCCTTATAGTTGCCTCAATATGGTATAGCCCAACCTGAGCATGGTACGACCAACATGTATAAAAAGCACAGTCACAATTTCCTCTCAAACTCCTCAAATCTATCCTTCAATATTGTGTTCTTCACTGTCCACAAAGATTGTATCAATGCAGTCCACAAACCCTCATCACCAAAACCTCAATGAAGCACAACTATGAGCACTGGATGCATCCGCCTCAAAGCACCTTTGGATGGTATTGCACATCTGTAGAATGTTGTTACCGAAGGGAGTTTTCGTTCCCAATCAGTGACAAGGTGTCATTGTACCTCATCATTGGTTACTTCAACTATAGTTGGAGGAGATGGTCTTGGGAATGCTTTCCCAGAACGCAGCTAGAGATTATTTGAATATATAGCATTAATTCTAGCCAAATTTTCTTGCTCTGTCATGTAAACAGCTGCTCCCTGTTTATTCCATGGGTTTGGTATAGGCTAAGCTGGTAAAGGTGGTTGGCTAACTGAT
Source organism: Cunninghamia lanceolata (assembly GCA_027924645.1). Classification (NCBI taxonomy): domain Eukaryota; kingdom Viridiplantae; phylum Streptophyta; class Pinopsida; order Cupressales; family Cupressaceae; genus Cunninghamia; species Cunninghamia lanceolata. The sequence goes on along the minus strand of BSBN01000252.1, from coordinate 6,259,570 downwards.
TCATTTTGTGATTGACCTTGTGTGTTGGAGGGTCCAATTAGTAAAGCTTGTTGTTGAGGTTGGAAATATCTAGGTTGTCCCTGGTATTATTGATTATATCCCTGTTGGGAACCCCATTGAGGTTGCATGTTTTGTGATCCAAACTGTGGTGGTCACTGTTGATTTCCCCAAGGCTGATTTTGCCAATTTTGGTTTTACTAATGTTGACTTGGCCAATCCTATTGTCCCCAAGGAGGATTATTTTGAGGCCCATGCCAAGTTGGATTCCACTAATTATTTCCCCAATTAGAAGGACCCCTGCAAGAAGGCTAGTTTGAATACTGATTATAAGGGAAATTCCCAGCTTGTTTTTGTCCCACATAGTTCAATTCCTCTTCTATTACAACATTCTTCTTACTCAATCTTTTCAAGGCTAGAAGTTGACTACATTGACTGGTAGGATGTTCCCTATCACAGATCTGACAAATCTCTGATTTGTCCAAAGGGCATTCTCTCAACAAATTCTTGTTTCTACACCTAGGACAATAGATGGAGAGTGGTTTAGTTGTTCTATTTTGATCAGCTATTCTAGTTTTTGCTTGAATCCCATCCAATGTGGTATTTAATTGGACCAAAATGTCTATTTTTAGATTTGCAATCTCCTCCATTAACTGTCCTATTTCATTCTTCCCTTTAAAAGTTTTGGATGACCTCACTCCATTTTGGGTTCTAGAATAGTTCTTACAGAGTTCTTCTATAGCAGGTATATCCATTTTGTTGATATTTTCTTTTCCCATTAGATCCAGTGCCTATTTTGATTCTTTGTTCAATCCTTTTACAAACAGGGTTCTAGCCAAGGAGTGATCTACTGGGTTGCCATACCTTCTCAAGGCGAAATTAAACCTATCCACATAGTCCTCTAAGGACTCTTCCTCCCCTTGCCTAATTTTAAACAATTCTTCATTTTTATTACTGGATCTACAGTAATCTTGGTATTTTTCCAAAAACTCTGTTTCCATCTGATCCCAAGAATGGATAGAATTCTGGGGTAAACCCATAAACCATCTCATCGCAGAATCTTTTAGAGTTGAAGGGAACAGTTTGAGTTTTTGGTTATTTGATCCATAATCATAAGTTTGGCAGACTACTTTGAATTCAAACAAAAACTGATCTGGATCCTTAGAAGAAAGTCCTCTAAAATTTGGTAGGTGTGCTGGTGAGATATTCTTCACAGGAGCATTGTCTCCAGCAGCCAAAACAATAGGATATGAGAAGGTTCTTGGAGCTTGATTTTCCTCTTCTTCATGATTATCATTTTCCATGTTTAGTACTAGTTTTTCTCCCTCAGGTTCTAGGAAATTAGGTTCTATCAAAGGATCTGCCTAAAAATTTTGTTGTAATTTCCAGATATAATTGGCAAGTGGAAGATTTGGAGGGTCTAAGGGATTATTGTTTTGTGGTGCAGCTTCCAAAGTAGGCTCTAGGTTTCTCTCTTCAACAAGATCTTGCGCCACCCCACTGCTTTCCCCTATGGCTTGTTGTTGGGGTGTCTGCTTTATATATCTTCCTTTCGAATCTCTAGCTCTAACCATATAGATCCATCCTAAAAATTGTTTTAACTCAGTTTCCCTAATTAACACAATACATCCCTGGCAACAACGCCAAAAATGACAAGGTGTCATTGTACCTCATCATTGGTTACTTCAACTATAGTTGGAGGAGATGGTCTTGGGAATGCTTTCCCAAAACACAGCTGGAGATTATTTGAATATATAGCATTAATTCCAGCCAAATTTTCTTGCTCTATCATGTAAATAGTTGCTCCCTGTTTATTTCGTGGGTTTGGTATAGGCTGAGCTGGTAAAGGTGGTTGGCTAACTGGTTCATTTTGTGATTGACCTTGTGTGTTGGAGGGTCTAGTTAATAAAGCTTGTTGTTGAGGTTGGAAACGTCTAGGTTGTCCCTGGTATTGTTGATTATATCCTTGTTGAGAACCCCATTGAGGTTGCATGTTTTGTGATCCAAACTGTGGTGGCCACTATTGATTTCCCCAAGGCTGATTTTGCCAATTTTGGTTTTGCCAATGTTGACTTGGCCAATCATGTTGTCCCCAAATTTGTCCACTCAACCCCTGAAGGAGATTACTAACGAAAAAGTGCTAGAAGAATCATCCTTGGACAACTCCAGAGTTTCTTCTAAAAGACCGACTCCGGAGAACATTCCTAAACACAATTCTGACAAGAGCTTCAGAGATGCTCCGGAGATAGAAAAACTAGCACCATACCCAGAATGGCTTAAACAGTATGTTCCCCAGAAAAAGATCTTACAAAAACAAGTCCAAACCAACTTGGAATCAGAACTTTTACAAGAAATCAAGCAATTAAACATTGAAATTCCTCTTCTCCAAGCAATCAGAGATGTACCAAAACTAAATCCGTTCATTAAACAGTATTGTATCAAAATGCAGGGCAGGAAGAAAAACTTTCCCTCCACAATACAAGTGGAAGGAAAAGTAGTAGATCTATTGATGGGAGAAATTCTCCTTCCAAAATATGGAGACCCTGGAAATCCTTTCATAACTATTTTCATCTCAGGGGTAGAAATTTTAAATGTTCTGGTTGATTTGGGAGCAGCAATTAATGTAATGACAGTTCACACAATGAACAAATTAGCTCTATCAGGTATCCAATCCACAACTATAATTCTTCAACTTGCTAACTAGTCAATAGCTGTTCCAAAAGGAGTAATCACTGATGTGCCAGTTGTGATAGATTCATGGGAATTTCCAGTGGACTTCCTGATCTTAGAACCTAGAACCCAGAGAAATGCTTATCCACTAATTTTAGAAAGACCATGGCTGGCTACAATAGCAACACCTATTGATTGTCGAACTGGGGATATGGTCATTTCTAATGGGATAGATTTGAATGAAAATATCTCTATATCCTCCAGCTAAACCATCAATGCATTATACAGGAAGAGTATGGGTGGATGAACTGGAGAACAATGACAACAGTGCCTCAGTAGCTATGGTAACCATCAAGGAACATCTAGGAGAGTTAGAAGAAAAAATATACTATGATACAACAAAAGACATTACTCACATCCTAATCAATAAGGATGTGATGGAACTTCTTACTTCTTCTCATTGTACCCTCGCCAACATCATTCCTTGTGGGGAGACCTTTTACAGAGACTTAGCCACTTTCCACATGTTGCTTCCACATTCTTGTCCTCTTAATACCATGACTCCAATGTATGGATTAACCACATCTATGGATCAAATCACAAAACAAGTCATGATTTTACCAGGGAAAACACTTAATATCAATACTCAGTTAACAACACATCAGAAAGAAAAACTTATCCAACTTCTGATTTCCCATTCAACAGCTTTTGCTTGGGAATACTAAGATATGAAAGGCATACCTTCTAAGATATGTACCCATCATATATACATTGAGGATATTAAACCTATCAGACAACCCCAGAGGAGATTGAATCATGCTTTAAAGGACATAGTCAAAACTAAAATAGAAAAATTACTTCAAGTAAGGTTTATATATCCAATCTCAAACAGTCAATGGGTCTCACCCCTTGTCATAGTGCCTAAAAATAATGGGAAATGGAGGGTTTGTATTGATTATAGAGAACTCAACAAGGCCAAAAAAAAGGACTACTTTCCCTTACTATTCATTGATCAAGTACTGGACAACCTTGTTGGGAGAAAGTATTTCTCTTTTCTAGATGGATTCAGTGGGTATAATCAAATTCAAGTAGCACCTGAAGATCAAGACAAAACCACCTTCACCTGCTCTTGGGGAACTTTTGCTTACAAAATTCTTCCCTTTAGACTATGCAATGCCCCAGCTACATTTCAGAGACTTGTTTTAACTATTTTTGTTGAACTAGCTAATGAATACATGGAGGTCTATATGGATGACTTTACTGTGTATGGGGATAATTTTGAAGAAGCTCTCACGAACCTTGAGAAAGTACTGAAATGCTGTGAGAAAAATCAATTATCCCTTAGTCATGAAAAGTGCTTTATGATGGTGGAGGAAGGAATTATTTTAGGACACCACATTTCAGCAAAGGGGATCAAAGTGGATCAAAATAAGATAGAAGTGATCACACAGTTGCCTTCACCCAAAAAATAGATAGATGTTAGAAGTTTTCTGGGTCATGCAGGCTACTATAGTAGATTCATAGAAAATTTCAGCAGAATAGCTACCCCCCTGTTTACCCTGCTTAACAAAGACACAGAATTTCTATGGACAGAAGAATGTCAATCAACATTTGAAACCTTGAAAGAGAAGCTTACTGTCACACCAATTTTAAGAGGACCTAATTGGACTTTACCATTTCACATACAGACTGATGCTTCAAATGAGTCCATTGGGGCAGTTTTAGGACAAAAGGAGGAAGGAGAAAGTATGCATGCTATTTATTACATCAGCAAAAACCTTACCTCTGCAGAAAGAAATTACACCACAACTAAAAAAGAATTCTTGGTAGTCATCTATGCTATAAATAAATTCAGGCATTCTATCACTGGATATAAAATATTTGTACACACTGATCATGTAGCCATCAAGTACCTAATGAACAAACCAGTAGTGGGTGCAAGGATCATCAGGTGGTTATTGCTATTGCAGGAATTTGATATTACCATAGTTGATAATCCAGGTAAGTTTAATTTGGTTGTTGATTTTTTGTCAAGATTGCATATAGGAGGAGAAAACCAACCAGTGGAGGACAAGTTCCCAGATGAACATCTTTTTGCTATCTCCTCTACTGCACCTTGGTTTGCTGACATAGCTAATCTTTTAGCTACATGCTTGTATCCATCCCATTTTACCTCAAAACAAAAAAAATGTTTGGTTAAAGAAAGTTTATCTTACAAATGGTTGAATAGTTTACTATTTAAATGTGGTCCTGATTTCATTCTACGCAGGTGTTTAAAAGCTGATGAGATTTTTGATGTGTTGAGAGCATGTCATGATGAACCATCTGGTGGCCATTACTCCTTCCACCAAACAGTCCACAAGATCCTCAGATTTGGTTACGACTGGCCCTCTCTTCATAAAGATACAAAAAAGTATGTGTAGCACTGTGACCAGTGCCAAAGGATGGGACAACCAACCTTTACCCAGGAGATGCTACTGCATCCTCAAGTCATGATAGAACCATTTGAGCAGTGGGGTTTAGACTTTGTGGGACCAATTTCCCCACCATCATCAGGCAAGGAGTACATTTTAGTATGCACAAACTATGTTACTAAGTGGGCTGAGGTTCAAACATTACAATTTGCAAGGGAAGAAAAAGTTGTTGATTTCCTTTATAATAAGATTTTCTTAAGGTTTGGAGCTCCAAGATCAATAGTTTCAGACAGAGGACCTCAGTTTACTTCACAAGTAATCCAAAAATTCACATATTTATATCAAGTCACGCACATAAAATTTTCACCTTACCATCCTCAAAGTGAATGGGCAAGTAGAAGTAACTAATAAGGAACTTGAAAATACTCTGACAAGGACAGTAGCAATGAACAGAAAAGATTGGGCTAGCAGATTACCTAAAGCAGTTTGGGCTTACAATACCACTTGAAAATCCACAACAAAGTTCTCACCATATGAATTAGTTTATGGGAAAAAACCTATTTTGTCTATAGAATTTGAACTCCAAACACTTAAAACTGTATTGGATATTGGTCTACCATTGTCTATAACTCAACATAATAGAATTCTTCAGCTCAATGAGTTGGATGAAATTTGAACAGAAGCCATTCAGCAAAAATAATTGGTTCAGTATCAGAGGAAGCAATGGCATGACCAACACATCAAAATGAGGACATTTCAACAAGGTGATTGGGTTCTTCTTTATGATTCTAAATTCAAGGAGTTCAAAGGGAAATTACAAACTCATTGGATGGGTCCTTATCAAGTAAAGGAAGTTTTTGAAAATGGAACAATATTATTGGAACCTATTGATGGAAGCACAGACACATTCTTAGTAAATGGTCACCGAATCAGACTCTATAAAAGACCATTTACTAAAGAAGAATTTCTTAATGATTTGTGTTTTGATACAGGGGATACCTCCTCTGTCACAGTGTTGGATTGAAAAAAAAAAAGAAAAAAAAAGAAGGTTGAAAACCAGCAAATGGTGACGTTCTTAAAAAAAAATAGAGAAAGATGGAAAACCAGTAAATGGTTGTCTTTCTCGACCAAGATAATTGAAAACCAGCAAATGGCGGTTCCCTTCTTCAGGACAGTTGAAACAATTGAGCTCCGGAGGTGATCAGGTGCCAGGAGTTAGTCAAATGCACCTCCAGCGCTTCCCAAACCAAATGCACCTCTGGCGCTTCTCAAACCAAGAGCACCTCCGACGCTCTATCAATAAAGAAGTCAATTTCAATAATAAGGGAGGGGACCCACCTCTCCGGGAAATAAAGTGGACACATCACATGATGAGATCATCATGACTCATCCTCTACTTTATCACAAGAATAAAGTAAATTAGCACGCATATCATTTGTAGGGGTATTCACAAAGATGATATTGACGTCACCCAAGGAACGTGGATTCTCGAACCACTCAGCGTAATGATTGCAGGTCACATACCAATGGAGTAGCGGGTGTCATTTCAAGCCACCAAAAGCTGCTCATGTGCCACGACATGTGCAATCTCATAAAATGACGCAGCATCTCTACCATGTACATCGCTCCTCATCATTAAAAATGATTCAGGTAATTCTATTTTTAATTAAGCATTAATAACAACTGTCTTGTCTTTCTATTTTTGGGTGCCGCCACTATGACACGTCCTCCTGCCATCATTTTCTTTCCTAAATTCACACATGCCGCCACTGATGCTGTACTACCACCTTGCCTTCGGAGTGTCGTATCATTCTGTCATATTTATGACTGCCTAGGTAATCTAACTAATCTGCAAATCTTCATTAAGCCTAAGCTGAGAAACATAACATTCCTCATTCAAACCTCTGAAGAACAAAGCAAATTGAATAGTCCTCCAGAGCCTATAGAGTTAAGAGGAAAGGATAAACTACAGATTGAGGAGAGTGGGGAATTAAGCACAGAAGGTGGAACTAATTTAGCAATGGGGGTAAAGAAGAAGTCTGAGCCAGAAAGTGCTGCGGGTCTTCTGCAAGATGAAGATGCAGCAAACATTCTAAGAATTGCAGGATGGCTGGACTTTCTAGAAAAATTTGAAGGGTTTCAGGAAGATGTCGTGGATGAATTCCTTAGAAATTTAAGGGACAATCAGACAGCTGTTAGAGGAGTCTGAATCAATTTCTCCTCAGCCACTATCAGTCACATTTCTGGACTACCAGAACAAGGTGAGAGGTTTTTGTTGCAAGTATGAGGTGAGCCAGTGTTGTCATTGATGTCAACATACTCATATTGCATTGACAAGAAGGATTGGATGAGCTGTGTGCTAAGGATATTGAGAAAATTAGCCTCAGTCAGGAACAGTGAAGAACCGTGATGAGAAGAAGGCAAATGTATTGTATAGGTTGAGAATCGGAGGATGCAGATTAAAGGGTTTGTAGATATGAGTCTTGAGATGCTTCAGTTAAGATTTCAGAGGTCCGCATGAAGATCTGAAGGAGTTGTGGCTGTCGGTGTAGAACCAGTTCCGGCAAGTATTCAGAGGTGACAGAGGATCACAAAAAGGTCCAGTGAGGTCCGGAACTGTATAATCCTAATCTGCGGATTGGAAGGAGTCTTTGGGATGTCCTTGTGATGTGCCATCTCAAGTTGTTTGTGATTTGGAGGTCCGGAAGTACCTCTTGCATTATGACAGTGGCGACAGACAGTGTTCTTGAAGTTCTGGATAAGGAAGAGAAGAGATTCCAGTAAGTAAAGAAAGTGCAGATGTACCTGGTCATTCAGGCAGGCTTGTGAAGGTTCTTGGATCATGTTGAGGTTGTGTTGTTGGTCCGCATTGATAGTAGAGTCCGGAATTGAAGTTATTCTTCCGGATGAAGTTCTTTCTCTGTTTAGCCGACTGGATGAGTTGTTCATCCTGCGAATGTTCTTGTGGTGGCCAACCGGATGTGTTATTCATCTTGCGGATACTCTTATGGTTGTTTGCCAACTTAGATGTTTGTTCCTAAGTCGATGTCTTGTATAAATAACGGTTTGTGAGTTCATTTCGAAGTGTGGATTGTGTGGATGAGTGTGGCATAGCGAAGAGAAGTGCGAAAGGCAGAGCAGAGGTTTTTGGGCTTAAATGGAACTGATCCGGACATGGTAGAGATGTCATTCTCCAGTTCAAGATTGTGATTCTTATCACTTTGTAGACAGTGTGTCTCCTTGTAGGCAGTGGGCCTCTTTGTGAGCAGTGTGCTCGGGCAGTGAGCCCTAATTGGCAAGTGCCATTCTTTTTCTTATTCTTCTAACAGAGAATAATCCTTGGGTTAATCACCCCGTGGTTTTTCCCTTAACCGGGTTTTCCACGTCAAAATCTTGGTGTTCAATGTGTTGATGTTTATCTGCTCTTGTGTTTATGTATTATGCTTTCATGGATGATTAATTGATATGCTGTTAACTAACAACGAAGAATCAAGTGTTTGAAAGAAGAAGAAGTTTTATACAACTGATTCACCCCCCCTCTCAGTTGTATGCCTTAAATCCAACAATTAGTATCAGAGCCAAGTTCCTCTGAAAGGAGCTTAACCGCTTGAGGAGATCCAGGATGTCGTCATACAAGAAGGATAGTCCGAAGTTCGATGGAACCAACTTCACTCTCTGGAAAGGTCGCATGAAGTGTCACTTGGAATGTATGGGAAAAGCATACTTGGCTATGGTCTCAAAACCATATGTACCTCCACAAGGTGGTCTGACAACTCTGAATGAAATCACAGATGCTAAAAATAATCTACGGACCAAGGAAGCCCTACTAAGCGCATTGAATGATTCAGATCTCTCAAATGTTATTGACCTACCAACTGCATATGAGATCCTGACTAAACTGGAACTTCTGTATGAAGGAGATGAGTTTGTCAAAAGTGCAAGGTTGCAAAGTCTGAAAGGGAAATTTGAAAGATTGAAGATGAGAGATGATGAAAACATCACTACCTTTATGCCAAGAGTGAATGAGCTGGTATGTGGAATTAGAAATGCTGGTGGAACTCTAGATGAAAATGAGATTGTCTGCAAAATCCTAAGATCCCTTCTTGCTGCCTACAAAATCAAGGTTGCTGCCATTGATGAATTCAGAGCCCACACAACTGTCACAAGAGAACAACTGGCTGGCAAACTAGCTGCATTTGAAATGACCGAGTTTGGAGATGATCCTCCCAAGATTGAATCTGCTTTCAAAGCCAGTGCCTATGTGAAAGGCAAACAGAGATTTGATCCGGGAGAAAACTCATCAAGGAAGATGTCATGGTATGATCAAGCAAGAAAAGACACGGAAGAAGAAGAAGCAGAAATAGCTCAACTTGAAGCCCTCATTGCAAAGAGACTGCCAAGAGGATCCGGTAAGTATGAAGGAAAACTACCCTTTAAGTGTTTCAACTGTAATAAGATTAGTCATTTTGCTTTAAGATGTCCGGAAAGATCTGCAAGGTCTAATACTAACAGACAAAGGTTTCAAAAGAACTGCTATTATGTTCATGAAGAAGATGACAATGAAGGAGTAACAGATGATGAATCAGAACTAGAAAGCAAATCCGGAAATGAATGGGTGTTTATTGCCATCAAGGAAGAAGATTCAATATCCTCTGAATCTGTCAATCACAAGGTTGTGGAAAGAGCTTTGGCTGCTCAAGTGGAAGAAAAGGATGATTGGGTTATTGATAGTGGATGTTTTCACTATATGACTGGTGACAAGAATAATTTCTTAGATTTGGAAAGGTATGAAGGAGGAATGGTAAAGTTTGGTGACAATTCTGCTGGCAGAATCAGAGGTAGGGGAACTATTTCCTTTGATGGAAAGAGCAAAACAGGTAATGTACTATATGTTGAAGGATTGAAGCACAATCTTCTCAGTGTTGGTCAGTTAGTGGACAAAGGCTATGATCTCCGGTTCAAGAATGGAAAATGCAGAATCTTTACAAGCTCCGGAACTGAAATTGCATCCGGTGCTCAAACAAAAGGTAATATCTTTCATCTGGTTGGTTCAAACAAAAGTTGTCTGTTTGCTCAAGTTGATCACAGTTGGTTATGGCATAAAAGAATGTGTCATGTGAATTTTGATAACATCATCAAGATAAGCAATATTCAGGCTGTAAGAGACCTTCCAAAATTGGTGAAACCTACAAATAGTTTGTGCAAAGAATGTCAGCTAGGTAAACAGAGCAGAGTCTCTTTCAAAAGTAAAGATCAGTCTTCTACCGGATTGTTGGAATTAGTACATACTGATCTCTGTGGTTCGACAAGAATCAAGAGTCTACAAGGTGATAGATATTTCATGTTGTTAATTGATGATCATTCCCGGATGATGTGGGTTACCTTTCTAAAAGAAAAATCAGAAGCATTTGAGAAGTTCAAAATCTTCAAAGCTATGGTAGAGAATCAAACCGGATTGAAACTAAAGTGTCTAAGGTCTGATAGAGGTGGTGAATTTACATCTGGTGAGTTCATTGACTTTTGTGAGAAGCAGGGTATAAGGAGACAATTGTCTGCTCCTAGGACTCCACAGCAGAATGGAGTAGTTGAAAGAAAGAACCAGACCATCCAAGAAGCTGCCAGGACAATGATGTTGGAAGAAAATGTTCCTCAGATGTTTTGGAAAGAAGCTATCAGCACTACAGTCTACACTCTCAATCGAGTTCAAATCAGAAACAACACCGGTAAGACCCCCTATGAACTCTGGTTTGGCATCACTCCTACTGTGAAATATTTCAGAGTATTTGGTAGCAAGTGTTATATTAAAAGAGATGAAGATCTAGGAAAGTTTGATGCTAGAAGTGATGAAGGAATTTTCTTGGGCTACTCCACTCAAAGCAAAGCATACCGGTGTTACAATAAGAGATTGAGGAAGATGATAGAAAGCACCAATGTGAAAGTTGATGAAGGAATTGAGAAGCCTTCAAGATTTTATGAGTTTGATGAAGATGATCAAGATGGTGTTCAGGTTCAAGGGACTCAATCCCCTCCGGTAAGTCAAAATCAACTTGATCCAGTAAATCAGGAAGAAGAAATAGGTCAGAATGAACCTGATCAAGGAGCAATAGTGCAGGATATTCCCAAAATTCCAAGGTATGTAAGACTAAACCACTCTGAAGATCAGATCATAGGTGACAGAAGCAAAGGTGTGCAAACTAGAAGGAATGTTGCTCAAAATCAGGATGAATGTTGTTTGATTTCAAAGATTGAACCTAAAACAGTAAATGAAGCCTGCAATGATGAAAACTGGACTAAAGCAATGAAAGATGAATTAATGCAAATGGAGAAAAATCATACTTGAGATCTTGTTCCCAGACCTAGAGACAGGAATGTGATTGGAACCAAATGGGTCTTCCGGAACAAACTGAATGAAACTGGTGAAGTTATCAGAAACAAAGCTAGATTGGTCTGCAAAGGCTACTCTCAAATAGAAGGAATTGACTTTGAAGAGACCTTTGCTCCGGTGGCAAGAATTGAAGCAGTCAGATTATTTCTTGCATTTGCTGCCTTCAAAGACTTCAAGGTATATCAGATGGATGTCAAGTCTGCTTTCCTAAATGGTGATCTGGAAGAAGAAGTTTACATTGAACAACCGGATGGATTTCAATTGTCTGATAATGATGATATGGTCTGCAAGTTGAAGAAAGCATTGTATGGACTAAAGAAAGCCCCAAGAGCATGGTATGAAAGGTTGGATAAGCATCTTGTGCAGATTGGATTCAACAAAGGTATTGCTGACAGTAACTTATATTTCAAAATTGTTCATGAAAACATTTTGATTGTTGAAGTGTTTGTGGATGATATCATTTTTGGAGGAAGAGATAGTATGTGCAAAACTTTTGCAAATCAGATGAAAAGTGAGTTTGAAATGTCTATGCTTGGTGAAATGAATTTCTTCTTGGGTCTGCAAATTACTCAAACAAAGAAAGGAATCTTCATTTCTCAGACCAAATATGTGAAAGAATTGTTAAGGAAATATGGTATGGAAGATTCAAAACCAATGAACACTCCCATGGCAACCGGATGTAAGTTGAGCAAAGATGATGACTCCCCAAAGGCAGATCAGACAAAGTATAGATCAATGATTGGTGGATTGTTGTATCTCACTCAGACTAGACCAGATATAATGCAGGCTGTTGGTCTTGTGGCAAGATTCCAGGCTGATCCTAGAGAATCTCATATTATGGCAATCAAAAGAATTTTTAGGTACCTGAAAGGAATAGTTGAGTATGGTCTATGGTACCCTAGAGATCCGGATTTCTCTCTTCATGCTTACACAGATGCAGATTGGGCAGGAGATGTGGATGACCGGAAGAGCACTAGTGGTGGAGCATTCTTTTTGGGGAAGAGATTGGTTTCTTGGCTAAGCAAGAAACAAGATGCAATATCTCTGTTTACAACTGAAGCAGGATACATTGCAGCAGCAGGTAGTTGCACTCAAATCTTATGGATGAAGCAGATGCTAAGAGACATTAAAGTTGAATATGAGGAGCCTATCACAATTTTCTGTGATAATTCAAATACAATTAATATTTCTAAGAATCCGGTATTGCATTCTAAGACTAATCACATATCTATCAAGTTTCACTTTTTGAGAGAACAAGTGAACAAGGAAGAAGTCAGATTGGAGTATGTTCCCTCAAAGGATCAGATTGCAGATATCTTTACTAAACCTCTTCCCAAGGACTCTTTTGAATATCTCCGGGAGAAGTTAGGGGTCATGGCCCCTCCGGTGATGAACTAGGATGCACTGATGTGCATCAGTTCGGTGGATATCACAGTCATATCTTGTGATCCAGATTGATGATGGGGAGCTACAACTAAGGGGGAGCAGCTGGTATGATTCTGATGTATGAGAATTGCAAGTATGAGCCCTTTGCCATTGATGTCAAAGGGGGAGAGAAGACATGTGAAAAACAAGTGGTTGATGATCAAAGGGGGAGCAGTAAAGGAAGAGAAGACGTGAAAAGTTGTTGTTGATAGGGGGAGCTGTGACAGAAAGGAGAAGTTCTTGTCTTGATGGTTTTTCACATCATATGTTGCCATCAATGACAAAGGGGGAGATTGTTGCAAGTATGAGGTGAGCCAGTGTTGTCATTGATGTCAACATACTCATATTGCATTGACAAGAAGGATTGGATGAGCTGTGTGCTGAGGATATTCAGAAAATTAGCCTCAGTCAGGAACAGTGAAGAACCGTGATGAGAAGAAGGCAAATGTATTGTATAGGTTGAGAACCGGAGGATGCGGATTAAAGGGTTTGTAGATATGAGTCTTGAGATGCTTCAGTTAAGATTTTAGAGGTCCGCATGAAGATCTGAAGGAGTTGTGGCTGTCGGTGTAGAACCGGTTCCGGCAAGTATTCAGAGGTGACAGAGGATCACAAAAAGGTCCGGTGAGGTCCGGAACTGTATAATCCTAATCTGCGGATTGGAAGGAGTCTTTGGGATGTCCTTGTGATGTGCCATCTCAAGTTGTGTATGATTTGGAGGTCCGGAAGTACCTCTTGCATTATGACAGTGGCGACAGACAGTGTTCTTGAAGTTCTGGATAAGGAAGAGAAGAGATTCCAGTAAGTAAAGAAAGTGCGGATGTACCTGGTCATTCAGGCAGGCTTGTGAAGGTTCTTGGATCATGTTGAGGTTGTGTTGTTGGTCCGCATTGATAGTAGAGCCCGGAATTGAAGTTATTCTTCCGGATGAAGTTCTTGCTCTGTTTAGCCGACCGGATGAGTTGTTCATCCTGCGAATGTTCTTGTGGTGGCCAACCGGATGTGTTATTCATCTTGCGGATACTCTTATGGTTGTTTGCCGACTTAGATGTTTGTTCCTAAGTCGATGTCTTGTATAAATAACAGTTTGTGAGTTTATTTCGAAGTGTGGATTGTGTGGATGAGTGTGGCATAGCGAAGAGAAGTGCGAAAGGCAGAGCAGAGGTTTTTGGGCTTAAATGGAACTGATCCGGACATGGTAGAGATGTCATTCTCCAGTTCAAGATTGTGATTCTTATCACTTTGTAGACAGTGTGTCTCCTTGTAGGCAGTGGGCCTCTTTGTGAGCAGTGTGCTCGGGCAGTGAGCCCTAATTGGCAAGTGCCATTCTTTTTCTTATTCTTCTAACAGAGAATAATCCTTGGGTTAATCACCCCGTGGTTTTTCCCTTAACCGGGTTTTCCACATCAAAATCTTGGTGTTCAATGTGTTGATGTTTATCTGCTCTTGTGTTTATGTATTATGCTTTCATGGATGATTAATTGATATGCTGTTAACTAACAACGAAGAATCAAGTGTTTGAAAGAAGAAGAAATTTTATACAACTGATTCACCCCCCCCCCTCTCTCAGTTGTATGCCTTAAATCCAACAGTTTTATCACTTGAAAACCTTATACACTAATTTAATTAAAAATTTCTCTATTCGAGGAGAACCTGCAATACAACTGCATTCAAATAAAAATGAAGTAAAAGGAATTCTTAGGTCCACACTCCCAAACCCTTGGCAATTTGTTGCCACTTGGCTGATGAAATATTTTACTTGTGATGGTCAATTCTCTCTAGTTTTAGGGCCAATCATGAAAATGTTGATTTTTCTAAGACATGGGAATGGACACCCTGAGTTTAGCATAAACATTCCCAATTTCTTGTATTCTGCCATCAGGGCAACTGCAGAAAGATATCAGCAAAATAAGGGTCCCATGAAACATCATGGCCTCATTTTTCTAGTAGTCAAACACCACTTCTTGTCTCAGGCCAATGGGGAGGAATTATGGCAAAACTTTCTTGAACAAGATTCCTAGGATAGAGGACTAGAGATGGCACAGCCAGGAAGTGAGAGTTCTACTCACCAAGAAGAAACTGAGCCTTCATCCTCCTCCATAGTTGTTCAAAGAGGAAAGAAGTCCTCACAGGAGGCAACTTCATCTGCAACCCATGTTCCCTGCTCCTAAACAAACCCTATATATGACTCAATCAGTTAGGAGAAAGATGACTTTAACTGAGGAATCTTTCCCTAAGGAATTAACAGAGGAGAGGTCAGGACAGAGAGTAGAGAGATTTTGGGATGAAGAACCATCTCATGATTCAGATGAGATCCCTCCAGTCAAGAAGAGAAAACAAAGAGAAGTTTCCCCAACACCATCTATTCATCTGGGTCAAGTCCAATTTCAAAACCATCATGTGCTCCGGAGACAGAACACATACAAACTCTTACTATTTCCTCAGACTCTGAGGATGAGAGATCTTCTCTGGAGGCACCTGCCCCACCTCTGCTACGGAGAAGCAAAAGGAAAAGATAGCTCTCACAAGCCGAGAAAGATACTGCTCTCCTAGCTGAGGTACTCCTGGGTTTTAGAACATATGAGGATAAGGATGGGCCTTAATCGGTGCCAACAGAAGCAGAGGAACCCCAAGAGGACCCTCAGGATAGGTAGTCTACAGAAAAAGATGAAACAGGGCAAATGGATACAATTGACAGTGCAGGGTAGATGGCCATGGAAAACCCTGATGATCAGCAAACAACAACAGAAGCAAAAGAAGAAGCAGAAGCAGAAACCTTCTCTCATCCCTCTGATCAAGAGGATGTTGAAATTTCAGAAGAACAACAAATGATGGAAGAAATTGAAAACCTAAAGAGACTACTCTAGGGGAAGAATCTGATTATTACTGACCTCAAGAAGGTCAGGATAGAAGTAGAAATGGAGCAAAAACAAATCATCAAAAATCTACAAACAAAACTCCAAAGAAAAAATAAGATCATCTAGGAGAAAGAAGCAGAATTGGAGGCCCAAAAAATTGAGGCAGTCAAACTGTTGGAAGAAAAAGAGAAAGAGGTAACACAGAGTGTTTCTGAGCTCACCATGGCTAGAGACAATAGCCTCACAATAATGGCAGCATTGATTGAGAAAATACATAGTCAGGATAGACAGTTAACTTGGGCCAACAACAAACTAGATGACCAGGAGGAATATATCCAAGAGTTGGCTGGCCCAAGGGCAACCAATGAGTAAGAAATACAAACATATGCATATGTGGGTCCAATCCCCATTGACATTCCTAAGGCCCTATTCCATTGGGAGAAGAAGTGTAGAGAATATGAGGCTTCCAAGCCTATGCTACAGTTACAAAAGGCAGTCACTGCCAAAACAAAAAGAGTAGAAACTCTGGAAGGAAAAATCATTGAAATGGCCTCCCTTTCTTTAGAAATTCTATCTTGTAGGCCTCCAAGTGCCAGCTATTCTATGTTCTTACAAGAAAGAGTCCTGTAGAGGAAATTCTCTTTAATCCTATCTAACTTGGTTGAGGATACAGAGACAGTAGAAGGATTCATGATAGCATATACAAGGAGTAATGATGAGGACAAGAATTTCCTATGTGAATTATACCTACATGGTTTCTGTGTTAATGATATAACCTTCATTCTTAATCATTTTGTGGGAGAATGCCAGCTTAAAGCATTTATGTCCCTAATGAGGAATCACCAGATCTGGAATGAACGAATGGAAGATCATCTCAAGAAAGATACAGAAACAGAACTCTTCATCAGGAAGGAATGTCCCAATCCCAATGCTTTTAAGGTCCAATTCAGGTCCCTTATCTATCACCCTAAGAGTAAGAACAAAATTTTGCCATTATACCTAAAAAGTTTGCAAGAGTGCTCCATCGATTTTGATCTTTTCATGATCAGTTTAGCAAATCCAGTACTTGCCATAGCAAATAAAAGATGGAATGTTTTGACCACGGAGCAGAAAATGAGAGAGGTGGTCACCCCTGCAAACTTAAGATTATTTATGAGAAAAGCAAAGTTGATATCCAAAATGATGGATAACCATAAGCAGGAATGGATAGGTGGACGGTTCAGGCCCCCTCTCATAATTGAGCCACTCCCTGTCTGGGCTGAATAGATGGAAGATGAGAAATTGTAGGATTGGTTGAAGCAGGTTGATCAACACAGAGGCAATGGTAATACCAACCGCAAAACTTGGACCACCTATTCACAAGATTATAGCTTGACTGACAAGCTACTTCACTAGAATAAATCCAGATTATGAGAAGCAGGAGGACCTACCAAATATTAGGTATAGGGGGATGATGAGTGCCAAGTTGCACCCATGAAATACATCTTTTTACCTCTCTTTTTCTCCATCCTGATCCCATCTTTCTTAATGTCTGCACCCAAATAAGCTAGTAAGATCGTTCTAGTTAATGATTAATTGAGATAGATTACTTAAGATCATAATTTCTGATTGAGAGACTAATGTGCATGGAATTGATGGAAAAATGCAGAAACTTCTCTCTTTTTGAATCAACAGGTGTAGATGCTAGGAACAACAATTTTGTGCATCTTCGGAGATAGTCTTCAATGATCTCCAGAGACAATACTAGAGTACCATGACACCAAAAGTTTTGAAGTAATGAGGAAAGCCTCTCTGGAGCTGAACAAAGAAGCTACAAACATCTCCAGAGCTACAGACATATCTCTGGAGCTACAGACAAGGATAGATATTTCTGGAACCTCCTGAGAGCAGGGCATATTTCCAGCATAAGCTGTCAATCAGGCACTCTCAGCAGTGATCATAATACCCCTCATTTCACTCAAATCATCACTTGAGTGGTGAAGGGTCATCTTTAGTTAAACTGCTAGAGTTTTAATCTTTATAAAGTTTTTGCATGAGTTATGGATAGAACTGATTCAATACCCATATTTTCAGGGCCTTGCTGGCCAAATGTATTAAGACTCAAACTTAGAATTCTGAGTGGACTTCTATTCCACTCAGTCTACTTTTATTGCATGATTATCTTTCATAGTTAGACAACTAGTGTAATAAAGAGATGGATGTCATCTCATAGAAGAATTGGTAGATAAGATAAGTGATATGTCATCACTCTTTTGATATATACTCATAGGAACAACAGAAGAAAAATATAATGATTGAATTATTCTGATTCTTGGTAATCTTAGTTTTGTGATATCAATATTTTTCATGAATGCAAAGTGAATGGAATTGGACTGGATTTAGTTGTGATCTTTTTTTTGTGCTGATCTTCTACTGTAGCCTTCAGCCCCAAGGGTGTGGAGCAAGGGCCCACTCTCACCACCAAGGCAGAAGGCTAGTACCACTGTTTTATTACTTCAGATTTTGCTGTGAAAAGTATTTACTGATTTTGATAGATAGATGCATGTTACTATTTTTTTAATTGCTTTAAGTAACTTCCTGTTTAATTTTGTTTTCAGCATTCCTTAAATTCATTTAGTAAGTAGACAGATTAATCTTTTTAAATTAGTAGAAGCTGTTAAGATTAGCTAGGAAAACTGGTAACTGTAGAATCCCTAGTTGCAGACAACCGAGGACACAGCCCCTAGATTTTGACATCTGAAAACATATTAAATGATGAGATACGACGACACCTTGTCAATCAGCCTTATGGATTCAATCCTTTAAACCCTCACACGAAACCCTAGCAAAACAAAAATGCAAGTTTTTCACAATATTCAAGCATAAAGAATGAACTCACTTTTCCCACCTTTTATTTCTTCTCTAAGAGGGCATTGGCTTTTGGGAGGGAAATATTATGTTTTAAAAATTACTTTATTCCCCCCTAGGATGGGTGCCCAACTCCATAAGTGACCCTTTTTATATTTTCTTTCCATAAAGTCACTTAACATAATATTTTATAAAGTCTTGTCAAATAAATATTAATAACTTCAGACTTTAAAATGAAAGCCAAGATGAACTTAGAATTCCATGTTCAATAGCTCACCGGAAAGGTCTTGATGAGACGAATCCAATCCAACTCTGAAAATCTTGAGATGACACCAATCCCGAACTTACTAAAAGTAGCAAGTATGGCACTAAACAAGCCAAGTCATCACTAGACACTGTCAACTAGCTCTAATTTGAACCCAAGACACCTCTACACCTCTGAAATACACATCCAAGGCCAAACCAACAATGGTTCCCTAACCAAATTGTCAGTCTAGGGGAACCCAATGGTAGACTAACACTGTGAAGAGAAAGCGGACATTACAATGACTACTGACCGGATGTAGGCATATAGATCTTTCTTCCTTGGATTTACATCTTCATGAAGCTTCAAGAACATTCCAATAGGAGTTTCTAACTTGACATCAAGTGATAAAGCGTTGTACTCTTTAAGGAATTGAATGGTCTCTCATTCATACAACCATCGATCAAGCTCCTTCTTAAATTCAATTTAACTTCATCTAAGAGATTCAAGCAAAGATCTACCTTCTTCCATGTTGTATGATTAAACCCTCCAAGATGGCAAGATCATGGCTCTGATACCACTGTAATATCTCAAATGGGAATATTTTTGCCTATTTTGGATTTATGAGCTTTCCAAATGAAACTTGTTTGGAATGACTGATTTTACTTTGAAATCTACCCTAAATTTTGTGCTTTAGAATTATGCCTAAAACCCTAATCTTTGATTTTATTTTCTTCTATTAAACATGCAATCATAACACCCAAATATGCATCCAAACATGACATATAATGATGGCAAATGATACTAAACATTACAATTCACATCTCCCATGAATTACACCATGAAATCCACATTCTAGGGCATCAAACATTAATCAACCAAGTTTGATTTTCTGAGTTTGACACTGCTGCTACAAAAATGGAAGTTTAATGTGATGCAAAATAGGAAACCAAGTGATAAACCCTAGCTGAGAAGATGCTCCAATGATGACAATATTCTGCCCCTAATTTTCTGCACTTTAGTTTTCTGCTCTAACCCTAACTTTTGGCCTAGTTTTCTGCTCTTTTAGTTTTATGCTCTAAGCCTAACTTCTGCTCTAAAAATCAGACTTAAATAATTGCATACAACTTACATAAAAACATGACAAATCACAAAATATTGTTGCCAACAATATTGCCAATGTCATACTTGAATTCCACCATAATTTATGCAATTAAACCACTTCAAATGGCAATCATAAATGATTGAAATATAATCAAGAAGTCTGCTGCTATAAAACTCAAAACTTAATGAGTCTTTAATTACATCCAATGCATGGGTGATCAAGACAAACAAGCTTAGCTCAAATCTACCCTAAACCCTAAGGTTGTACATACCAAAAGTAATGCAAAATAATGATAGCAAGGTCCTCAAGATGATCTCCAAATCTGATCTACAATTTTGCTCCAAAAATAATGAAGTGCAAGTGAACTCTCGTCATGGAATTCTCCACAAGAAGAGCTAGGTTTTCATCCAACTCCTCCAAGATGCTTGAGTTTTTCATCCCAGGATCATCTCCAAGAGATAAACTCTTAAATTTATATGAATGAATGATTGATTGATGATGAAAATGCCTTGAAATGACTTCATATTTATACATAACTTTTGCCCTCTCAAATAGGGTTGACCTAGGCACTTTTAGTACTTTTTATTTATTATTTTCCCTCACCAAGAGGGCCGACCTACCTCAAATCCTTTGGGCACCTAGTAGATTCAATTTAAATATATGAATTTGTCTCCTTTCCTCTTCTCCAAGCTTCTTGCTTCAAGCACCAAGATATAGATGATATTTTATTCTTTGTTTCTCTATAAAAGGCCATCAAATAGGTATTAATTGAATCTTCCTTCAAGTTAGTGTACACAATGCCTCTAAGTGGTTTGCTCGATGGAAAGAGAAATATAGTAAATGAAATGAACACATCAAGACCACTAGAAAAATATGTTAAGTCATCTCCAAACCTTGATTTTCCTTCCAAAAATCCCGGAGTGTAAAAACCAACCCCTATGCTCTCCAATGGTGACCATTCCAAAAATGGGGACATTATAGATACTTGGCTGATGTTATTGCTTTCAAACCTTCAAAATTTTTAGGAGGCCTCAAATTCCAATTAAAGGTTAAGATGCAATTAAACTAGAGAAAGCAAAACCTTAAAATATATTTAATCTAATTAGATACAAGAATGAGCACTTAACATATTTAAAGAACTTTTCAACTATGTGATCTAGTAGCCTCTGATATGTCCATGAAGATAAAGGCATAACCCTCATACATGTTAAGATCCAAATCTATAAAAATGTGAAAAAAATGGGATGGCTAATGTGGCTAAGATTGTATAACCAAAGATAATGCAACACAAGAGATGTATTGTGTAATGCCGCAATTTTTTGCCCAAGACATTAACAGTGAACAAACAGACAATCAAATTTTTTGCGATACAGTTGTGACACAAACATGCCACAATGCACACCTACGCACTAGAGATGTTGCAACATAACATAACAACATTCCTAGTGTTGGAACCAAAATTTTCATAAAAGTTCTGAGTGTTTTATTTGTGTATCCATGACTCCTACTCTTATTTTTCCATAATAAATCATGTGATTACCATCCATAAAGTCATCTTTGCCTATTACCGTGATACCACTATCATAGTGGCTAGCCTTCATAATACCCATATCATACCTCCTTACCACAGAACATTCTCAAATAGCCCACGGTATGACAGTAAGAAGAGTTAATACTATACACTATGCACTATACCGCTATACCTCGGGGGACCAAAACCTAACCTACAATAGTGCGGTAATCAAGCTGTTGGGTTATTTAAAGCATACCAATCACATCAACATCAAAGTATGAAGATTTAAGCTCAACATGAAGATTTGAATTGTGCAAATTTATGAGCCAGAAGTAAATGCGTCTTGGTCTTGAAAATACACGAAACAAATTAAGATATCTCACTCATAATAGTGGAAGACAAATTACACAGGAGCTCAAACCGTGGGAGTAAAGAGAATTCTTCAAGGCAATTTTTCTAGGTAAGCTCAACTCATCATTTCTTGTGAATTTCATAAAATGGCACCTAAAAAGACTGAGGTTGGAGCTAAGAAGGATGAAGCCAAAACCAGTAAGTCTTCATTGCAATCCCCTCTGCTTTCATTTTTGCCTGGCTCAATTAACAAAGGTTCTAAAAAGGTTTTTAGAGACTTAGCTCAAGGCTATATGGACCCCTATGTACCTCTGTCAGGATGGAACCTCTACTAGTACTTTTATCTAAAAAGGAATGACCAGGAACCAGAATCAAACCCATGGGCCCTAGATTTGGCTAAATTAATTGTTCCCAACATTTTCATTGATGTTGAGCTGATTAAAGCCCTTTCCCATAGTTACCATGCCCAAACCAAAACTGTGAGGCTTCCAAATGGTGAGTGCTTAGTGGATATCAATAGAGATGCCATTATCAAATGTTTCAACTTCAATAAACAAGCTATAACAAAGGTGAACTTAGTGAAACTTGAGCAATAATATAAGAGGTTGAGGAGAACATATCGAAGTGATGAGCTCCCCTTACACATGAAGAGGGGTGATGATAACAAAAGGCTCTCTATTCCTTCTTCCAAAATGGAACCTTTCTAAGTTTCTAAATTCCAAGTTTATTTCAAGAATACCTATTATGTGTTGTGTCAAGTTTTGGGGATAGATGCAGAGGAGCAAATGCAAATAGGGTTGATGAGTATGGCTATGATAATTCATCATTCTGATTCAAATATAGAATTTGATTTTGCATATGTGATTGAAGAACAAGTACATGAAGGTTTTCTACAAGTTAGGGAAGCTAAGGCCCCTATTACTTTCAGAAAATATTCTTTATTGTGTCACTTAATTATGTATCAGAATGAAATGAAGTGGACTACAAGGATGCAATTGTGTACACAAGAAAGAGGAGTTAGACTCCCTGTACAAAACTGGTGCTACATTTGGGATAGTAGGTGTACAAAAAGTGATTTTGTAGTGTTTCGAGATGATTTTGTTGTTAGATTGATTGCTGCTCTTGGTTACCCAACATGAAGAAATCCTGAGTCATTGATGAAGGTAATGAGGCATGTGTAGTATGGGCCAGACCAAGGCTATACTCATAATTATGTTGACTGGTTCCTTATGCCACAACACACTATTATCAGAGTATATGGGTGCAACCAAGCACCACACGTTTTACCTAAGTTTGTACCTGCAAGAGTGTGTTTTCTGGAGTTTATGTGGAAGATGCTCTGGATGGAACATGACTTGATGAGAAATCAGAGGAAAGGCACATTTTTGCCTAACTTGACTATGTTTGAAGAGCTGGCCATTGGGTCAGATATGCTCGAAGAAGTGCAGAGGTTTATAAGGGTCAATTACTCCCTCAAACCTAGAATAGAAAGAGTATGTGACCCAGAGAGTCACATCAATATGATTAGAAGAACCCTATTGACAAAGAAGGCTATTTCACATGAATTTGATTCTGGAGAGGATGTTATAAGGAATTTGGTGTATTTTACTGATGTAATGCAGGCCAGAAAAAGGTGGAATACAATGATGAGGTGGGAAAATTAGAAGGAAAAAGATAGAAGCTTCCAAGGCTTTTTTGCAGATGAACCCAACCTTCTAAAAAGAATGCAAATGATTTTGAGTAAATTTGATGAATTATACAAAATGGCCCAAGATGAGGGACTCATTCCATTGCCCACACCCCACCAACCACCACATGAAACATTCACATCTCAGATATCACCCCTATCACCTACACGTCCATCCCCTCCATCTCCCACTCATGAGCCACATGCCAAAAAATAGAAGATGGAGCCATTAGTAGAATATGATTCAAGTGATGATGAAGAACAAGAAGCAGTCTTGCCCTTGACTGAACTGAAAGAGGTAGCGGAACAACAAAAAAGTCAAAAGCCTCATGATCCAAAGGTCAAGCTATCAGAGGAGGGAACTGATGAGATTCAAGAGGATGAGAGGGTAGTGGCCTCTCTGAGATTCATAGAGGATGATAATTTTATACACAGCAATGAGTTCAAAGATTTTTGGAGCAAAATGAAAATGAAACAATTTGATGAAAAGTTGAAGATTAATCTTATAGGAGCTGATGAGTCAAAACAGGCTGATATCTAGGCTCGGACATTTGCAAAATTGAATATTGATAATATTAATGTCACTCCCCAAGAGGCAAGAGAAATGGTGTTGAAAAGTGATATGTTGATTATACCAAGGATGGAGTTGTCCAAAATTTTTCTTTTAGATCAGATTAGAGCACAAGATGACCCCATGTTAGTTGCATAATTTGATTTAGAGGAATGTGTCTCAGGAGTAGGGTATAACCCTACTACCCAAACACTTGCCCTATGGACAAAGCAGAAGAACACAAGGAAGCCTTGGCTCCTTGGTGTAGTACAAGAAATGAGGGAGTTAACCATGATTAGAACTATGAGAGACACAACTCCTACTGAAGCTGCCACCATAACCATGCATTCTGCAATGTTCACCAGAGATGTGGTAGAAAACATGGAAAAGAAAATTAATGAATATGAGAAAAAGTTAAAGCTATCTAATGATGAGGTGAACAAATTGTTCATTGAGAATTAAAAACTAAACAACAATTGCAACAAGCCACCACAGTAAGGGGAGATGAATTAATTGTCTATCACCCACCAGTCCATACAGAGGATCCCCAATTCCAACAAATGAAAGAGGAAATTGATAAGTTGAAAAAGTATAATGAGGAAGATGTCAAAAATCACATCATAGAGATCCTGAGCGGGATATTAAAGCACAGAGTTGATATATTGAAAGATAAAATAAATGGGGTACATGAACAATTCAGCAATCTAATCAAAGCTCTGGAATAGATAAACATTAATTCTTCCATTCTTGAAAAGCTTCAAAAGAGATGGCAACCTACCTTCCACATACTAACGACTTTATGCAAAGCCACACGTAGAGATCTAGATGCCCCATCAAGGCTCAAGCCTACACAAGAAATGGTGAAAAGCATAATTGAGGAGTATCAGTATTTGGTAGTTACAAAAAAGAAAGTGGAAGGTAAGAGGAGTACATTTGACTCCATCAAATGTCGTTTTGGCCCATCAATCCTCAAAGATGATAACCAATTTAAGGGTGTAGATGAATGGAGATAAGAGTTTGATCAAATGATTCCTAAATTTTTGGAACATGTACAGAATGATGGGGAAATTAAACTCATCGAGTTCCATACTCTGCTTGATGGAATTATCATGTTGGACAATGGATACACAAATTTTGTGGTGGACATTAGGAACCTCTTGGACAATAGATGGAAAATCCATCTTGTAAGCTTTGCAGCCACACAAGAATTTAAGTGGCCTAGTGATATGAAAATAAGTGAATGGAAGGAAACATATTTGGGTTTTGAAGAGGATTGACTGTGAAGAGGAGATACCACATCAGAAAATAGAATGCCTTGCTTAGGCCTTGATTGGTCATGGGTTTCTATTTGGTGAATAATGGATTGGTCTTTCTAATTAAAAATATTTTCTTAAATCTTGTTAGTTTAAAAGTGTTTTCTTAATAGTTATGAACAATTATGTCTTTTTTGTTGTAACGGGCCTGAAGCTTGTTTGCCTCTCCTATAAAAAGAGAGACCAAGACCCGATAAAAAAAAGAGGGAGGAGAAGGGAATAGTGGTAGATAGTAGAAAATTTCCATAATATTTACAAACTCAAAGACCATATTGTAAGCATAATTTTGAAGAAGTTAATGGAAAATCTCTGATTTTGTGGCGCCATATTGGTATCAATTGTTTGTTGAAGTTATTCAATTATTTGTTTGTCTCCATTTTAGTGCTTCCTTATTATTAAAATTGATATGTCAAGTATATAATTAGTTTATCAATGCACATTTGTTGTATTTGTGTGATATGATTAATTGGTTTCCTCAAAGGAATTAAATCCTTCTAGTCAATCACAATAATCTGGGAGTATTAATTGAGTCAATAAGAAGAACCACATAATTAGGGTTGGCATTTTGTCTCCAAGTTGATATCATCTACTATTCTTGTTTGATTTATTCAATTGGTTCCTTCAAGTAGGGATTAAAAATCCTTTTGATAAATTACAAGTAACCTGGTTGTGTCAGTTGGATTATTAAGAAGAGTCTGTCAATTATTTCCTTGCACGTTTATACAAGTTATTAACCAATATTAGTGTGCCAAACAGTTAGAATTACTACCAAATATAAGCCACTCATCTCATATTTTCATTTGACTCCATTTACCCAACAAGGCACTGGTCTCACCTGTTTCATTTTACTTAAAACTTTCTATCAGTTAAACATAGGATTTACCTTGATATTGCTTATACAATTTATACCAAATTAGAACTATATCTTTCCATTTTCAATTGCCATTGTGGATAGATTGCTAGATTAGGAAACACACAGTTTAAGTCTATCTCATTTACATGGGTATACCCACCTAGGTCTAGCAGAGCCAAAAGAGAAGGGGGTCCTATCACACAAACCCTGTCTTGTTGACCAAAAACATATCAAGATTGGCAACCTCTTGTGGCCTGAAGCCTGCATTTTTGAGAACCAACACCTAGCATGCACATCAATGCACAAAGCGTGACTGCATAAGTGAAATACTTCAAACTATTGTGTGACAACCTTATCACAATGACCATACAAAAGGGTAGAGTTTCCTCTAACTAGGTGAAAGGGCACAAGACCACTAACTACTATCTCTCACAAATAGATAAGACACGGATGCGAAGGTACCCCCATTTCCTAGTCCAAGGAAACTCGAGCATTGTTCCATCGCACAAAATTAACCAAGACACACATTCGAACAATGTGGAAATGACATCCAAACACAAGGAATGTCAAACTAGGAGGTTGAATGGTAAGGTGAGTCACTATCTTGACCTAATCTTGTAAGAGACTGCTTGTTTCCTCCTGAGGCACAAACTCCAACACAAAAGGAGGCATAACTAACAAAGGACAAGATATTACTGAACCAAGATGACAGGTATTTAAGGCAGACCCTAGGGAACAACTTTTATTTAGGATTTTTTTGTAAATGGTTGGAAACTACCCCTATTCTATGATCACCCCTTTTGAGCCCAGTCTCCCTTTTTGCCACTCTAGAATTCCCCTAGTGATTTAGGAGTCACCCTTGGAGATCCCAAGATTACCCCTCCCATCAATTAAGTTACCCCTGATAAAACTAGCGATTTTGGATTAACGTGTTGTTTTGGACAATGAGATCTCTTAGAGACTTTGTTTTTGATTTTGAAGAAGGCATAAATATTCTCTATGAGCCTACTATCTAAAATGACATCAAAACCAAGTTCATAGCCTTTAAAACAAGATCAAAGTACTAATGTCTAAAACTAGAGTATTGCTAAGCCTAGAAGGTTGGATGCCAAACATACCTTAGCATCCTCATTTTACGAGCTATTATAAAATGGTTTGAACAAATCAATTATAATATGCTTTGGGTTCAATTTACCATGTCTAAAAACCATCATGAAACCATAAATTCATTTTAACCAAAATCACACTACTATTCATGACCAAATGCACCTTTTAAACTATTGCAATAGAAGCATACATGAACTATCCTAACTCCTAACCATAGGGTTGAGTATACAACATCATACTAATGACTAACTCAATCATTGCATTAAATATAAGGCATGACATAAGCAACAAGTATCATTTCAACTTCTAATGCTCTAAGCCTACTCATCTCAAAATTAGGACTTATCACAACAATTCCCTCACAAGACAAGCTATAAAATCAACTCTGTAAACATCCACACCTAATTTTTATTTTTATTTTTTCAATAAGGAAGATGCAAATGCAAGTCCTCGCACTTTCTGATCACCAAGATCCTAGAGTGGACAAGGCGAGAGCCCACAATGTCTAAACAACTATCTATTTGAATGAACTACACTACTAGAAAGTAAAAGGCAACATAGCCAACTAGAAGCATACAGGCAGAAAAGCTAACCCAAATCTACACCTCTTCAGTGAACAAGTATGCTTTGGAATGCAGAAGCCACTGGCAAATTACAATAAATTTGATCAAGCCAAAATGGTTGATTGCTATGCAGAATTGATCAATGTCAAAACGGGCTATGAGATGCAAGTGGGTCTAGCGATGAACCGACCAAGACCTTCAATGTTGAAATGTATATAACTAGTGGTAAACCATCTAGTTTTACAATATTATGAACATGAAATGCAATACTTATAGTGGTATTACCATCCAGAATTACAATAGAAATGCAACGCACTATTGGAGATTGTATTGGAAAAGAAACTAATCCACAACACTGAAATATTATTCAAATCAACTAACACACTGCTACAATACATAGATTAGTATAGAAATGATTTGCTAATGAATTAACTCTGATATTAGGCTAAAAATGAAGATATACCATTGTTCTAGCAGCTAAACTGATCATATGCAATTACCAGATGAATTGAAGGACTCTTAGACACTATTGAAACACAATACCCAGAACTGTACAACATTCCCAACACCTCAAAAAATACCCCAAATAGATGGTATGACCTACACAACACTCATCCAACATTTTTTGAGTATATATTCAGACTTGTAGGTCTATCAGGACAGAGGTACAACACCTACAATCAATGCTAAACTGCTAAAAAACTATTTTAGAATGGTATGGCTAGGTATAGGAAGGTATGACTCATATTATGAGTGAGTTTTGGTACCCCAAAAGAAAGCATCTTCTCTCATTTTCTTCACACACCTACCTTCTTCCTTGTATGACCAACTAGGTCAATGCTAATGGGAATGAGTAATTTGTACAACCCAAATTTGTATGGCATCAACTATAGGTACTATAGAGTGTCTCTACATTTTGTTTCAGTTTTGGCAGTGTTGCACTTAACAGTGGCTTATATTTGTGTCTTTGTTCTATGCCTCAAATGTTTCTGTGTGCGGGTCTTGCCAAGTGTCAAAGTCACAACAATGAAACAAGCACCCAATTTTATGCGGAGGGCGCCGTGTGTCCTTTTGAGTTTGCTGCGAAGTGCACCACGTATCAAGTATCATCTTTTGATACATTTTGTTTCAAGCATGTGGAAGGCGCCATGTGATGCTAGTGGAAGCAATCTCAAAAAGTTTCCTTTTTTGCTACATGCTTGCGGGTGATGCCGTGTGTCTTTTTGAGTTTTATGCGAAGAATGCCGCATGTCCCTTTTCAGAATTTATATTGATATCGGCATAAATAGGGTGGGCCACAATACATTTTGTTTCATGCTTGCGGAGGGTGCCACGTGGCGACAATGGAGAAAGGGTTATTTTATTCATAATCTTCTTTTTAGCATGAAACATTTTAATTCACAGTTGTTGCAGAACGTGCCAAGTGTCGACTTCCAAGGGACCTTTCAAAAGTTTCATTTGTTTCAACAGTGTTGCAGGTGATGCTGTGTGTTAGGTTGTATGAGCGCGGGCGCCGCCATCTGTCCCAGTTTTATTCCCATAGGGTAATGAGTTATGAAGGCAGTGGGTCCCATTATTATTGTGTCTTAGTTTCTAAGTGAAGCGGGTTGCGATAGATGTCACAACAAAGGGCGCCCGGGTATAAAGACACAGGTTTTTAAAGGCTTCGTGGGGCAGGACACATATCATTTTTGGAGACTATGGAGTGCGACAGTCAGCTATTTCCTGTGAATTTATTTGAAGGCAAAAGAGTTTCTAAGTATATGCGAATGCTGCCACCTGTCATATTTTCTTTTCAACCTTATGCGCGTGGGTGTTGCCATGTGTCTCAGTCTCAATACAGTTAGTGTGCCACATAATATTTTGCCCCAACCAATGAGCATGCAGGAGGGATGGCTGTTATAGATTCAGAAGATCGTAACCGCCATGGACTTCCGGTAATCTTTAGTTTTGTTTGGCCATTGATGATTCGGGTTGTTGTAAGCGATCTTGTGTTAAATCTATGATTATAAATATGAGAATTTGTAATCAAAAAGAGAGAGGACTTTACTTTGATATAAGTTTTTCAATCAGAAATCTAATAGAGGAGTCAGAGACTTTGCTGTGACCAGTTTATGTCATTTTGCCTTTATTTTGTTGTTCTTGATAAGAAAGTCAATATATCTTTGCCTTTTATGTTGCTGAAAGATTAATAAGAAGAACTCTGTTCTGTGCCTTCGTTGATATCATCTGTGTCTTTGCAAAGTCATCTGGTTATAAGCGTTTGATAATATTCATTATATCTATTTATGTTGATCATGTAGTATCTGCTCTTTAATATAACTGTATCTTGAGAATGGCTTCACTATGCTTGAATTGAAGGAATACTTTTTACTTAGGCACATCACCATAAAATTAGATTTGCTTATTGTATCTGTAATCCTATTTATTTCTTTCCCTTTGCTCAAAACCTAATTAAAATAGGAAGAGCTAGCTTCTTTAAAATCTAGAGGTTGTTTCAAGTAGCAAGTCTCACATTCTTGAAACCTCCCATGTTGGTGTTGGAACCTGCGCAATTTTATACATCAACAGTTTTTAGCACACCTGGTGGGACCTTTCTTGAAGTTCCTATCAAGATCGTATGAGCCAAAGAGTGACAAGGAGCCAGAGCTGTGGACCTACAACAAGAGCTCAGTCTATTGCTAATTTGGACATTCTTTTACCACCATTATTAACTACTCCAAGGAGAAGAGTGAATCAAGTTGCAGTAACACAAGGAACAAATATGGGAGCATCTATACCTCTAAGGAACTATACAAATTGGAACATCGGTAGTCCTCTCATTCTCCCAGTACCACCAGCCACTTGGGATCCTATTCCAGCCAATGTTTGAAGGCTCTTGGTGCAGGAGCACCCCTACAAGACAGGATATAGGTTCATTGTCCGCATGACAGGACATTAGTCTATTTTTAGCATGTTTGACTTCATGATGTAATAAGGTCCATTGGACCAATGCATATGTATTAGATCAGCCTAGGAGAGTGTGCAGGTAGTTAGAGCTCGTGATCAGGTAGTATGAGCTGTCTTCTCCCAGCCACTTGGAAGCTCCCAGCCGCTGGGAATCGAGTTGGTAGTACTCGTAGGATATTGCTATAAATAACTCAGATCAGTTAGGGTTTGATATCATATCAGAGAGTAGTAGTTATGTTATGTTGTACTAGTGATTGAGTGAGATCCAGAGATCAGTCCAGACATTGTGAAACATTGTTGTAGAAACAGGACATTTGTGTTTCATCTGAATAAGATCTCATCAAATTGCATTATCTGGTTTATCAGTTGTTTATGTTTTGATTTCTGTTCTGATTACAGGTTAATGGATACTTTCAACCCTTCCACCGGTTGATTCTGTGAATCGGTGGAATGGTCATGCATGTTAGTTTAGGTTGTATTTTAGTTTTCTGTTTATGCATTTCATTGTGTGGGAGATCGATTGGTAGCATGCTGTGAATCAACCTAGCATCCTCATGTGCTAGGATTTAGGAAGATAAACTGTTAAGTTTTGATCTGAAGGTGATCCGGCCCGATCATCATGTGTTCTTTGTGAAATTGTGCGGTTCTGTGAGTTTGCATGCAGCTGACGGATATACAGGGATCTGCATGTGCTTTTCCAGACGGAGTGAATCGCATCGTCATCTACGAGTATATCGCTATCCGGATCGGGTTATGAAGCTGACGAAGACTGTATGTTTTGAATGTATCAGGATGATATAGGTTGGAACTCAGTGTATATATCATCGCCAGGATCATCTTTCGTGCGTATCCATAGTCCGCATATCGCTATCGCATGCAGAAGTGAAAGTTCACTTTTTGACTAAGGACCGGAAAGGTCATCATCAGGATATTGAAAAGATCACCGGATATTCATTATCATGTTGCGGAGGATATAAGTGTCTTATATCTTGTTGACATCATCATCGGGTGCAAGTGACATCATCGTCATCAGGATATTGTGAATATCACCCTATGCAAGTTTATCCTGCTGTCGCTAAGTGTTTTGGCATCGGCGTAAGTCATCGGCATAAAGGTTGGTTAACATCATCAGGATGTTTCAATATGACCAGATAAGTCATATCCTGATGCTGTTGTTTGAGTAGCCGGATATCGGGGTGACGGAAGCATCGAGGGAAAGGTGCTTGAAGTTGTCGTCATCAGGATATATGGGAGGAACCGGATATTTTATATCCTGCTGATGAAGATGATGCTGAACATCATGATGATGAAGATAGAGTTTGGCGGTATGATGAACAGTGAACATCAGGAGGATGTTTGCGCTTGCTGGATGTGATGATGCTGCTGACAGGCGAAAGGCGAAAGGCGATAAGGAAGTGGACAGTAGTTAGCAGGAGGATATTTCATGCCTCTTCGAAATATGATGATGCTGTCTGTTAGCAAGAAATATGATGATGCTGTTAAGCCGATAGGTATTACATACCGCATGTCTAGGATTTTAACATGCTGGTTGTGTTAATGACTCCTCCTTCCCATTTGTAAGCTTTTGTTGCGTTATCCTCTGCATCATAGTGGTATCAGAGCAAAGGAAGGATCTTCTGGAAAAGATCAGGATATAGCAGGATGTCAGGTGACGAAGGAACATCTGAGATTCCGGCAAGGATGACCAACGTTGAGTTGGCAGTTCTGGTAAAGAGACAGATTGCAGAGAGCAAGGCCGTGAAGGCTCAGAATCAGGGATTAAAGGATGAGTTAGAGAAGTTGAGGAACAGAGTAGGTTCTGGTAGAGAAGAAGATAGGGAAGAAGAAGAGATCCCTAGTTGGAGCGAGGAGGTCGTTCCTGCAGACCAGAGACCACTGTTGAACGCCCTCAAGGCCATGGAGAGGAGAACCATGGATGTGAAACTGGATTTGCCAGTGTTTACAGGAAAGATGGAACCTGATTCAGTGATGGAGTGGATAGACTCCTTGAACAATTTCTTTGAAACGGAGGAGATACCAGAACAACAGAGGGTGAAAATAGCCCAGTCAAAAATGAAAGAAGCTGCCTTGACATGGTGGAATTTTGTCCAAGATGATAGAGTACAGGAAGGAAAGTGTAGAGTCACTACATGGAAGAAAATGATGGCATTAGTAAAGGAAGCTTATGTCCCATTGGATTGCAGTATCCAATTACACAAGAGGAAGCAAAACCTGAAGCAGAAGGAGCTAGATGTCAGCTCATATACAGAAGAATTCATGAAACTTTGTATGAAAACAAAGGTAAAGGAAAGTGAAGAAGAGAAGGTAGCCAGATACCTTAATGGACTGAGGTTCAACATTCAGGAAGATTTAAGTCTCCATAATCCAGATACGGTTCAGAAATGCTTTCAGTTGGCGTTGAAAGTGGAAGAGAAGTTAAAGAGAAAACAAGAACAACACAATAGAGGAAGAGGAAGACAACAAAGAGGTGGAAGAGGTCCTTTTAGAGGTAGAGGACATGGACATGGATATCAAGGAGAATCCAGTCATGACAATAGTAAGGGAAACAATAGTCAGAACCAAGGGGAAAATTATAGTCAGCAAGGAAACTTCAGAGGTAGAAGACCTTTCAGAGGAAGATCCCAGGGTAGAGGATCCATCAGATGTTATAACTGTAACAAAGAAGGCCATATAGCCAGCAGATGTCTAGGAAAGGCCACAAACTCAACAGGAGAAAGGAGAACAAATCTGATCCAAGAACCTGATAATCAAAGTATGACAGGCTCTAATGCTTTTCAGAGTGTGAATGCTCCTGATAATTTTGGATACCCAGAAAGTGGAGAGTCTCTAATGATGAGAAGAACAATGACTACCATGAAGGTACCTGACAAAGAATCCCCTCAAAGAAAGTCTCTTTTTAGGACTATTTGCAAAGCAGGAGGTAAGGCATGTAAAGTTTTGATTGATTCTGGTTCTACTGAAAATTTTGTGTCTGAAGAAATGGTGACAAAGCTTAAGCTTAGGAGATTGCCTCACCCCTCCCCATATAAAGTCTCATGGCTTACCCAAGGTCAGCAGACAATTGTAGAAGAGCAGGCTTGGGTAGAATTTCAGATTGGAGCATATGAGGATAAGTTGTTGTTTGACATTACCACGATGGATGCTTGCAATCTTTTATTTGGTAGACCATGGCAGTATGATTTGAAGGCACAACATGATGGTGTTAGAAACACCTATACAATCACTAAAGATGGTAAGGTTATAACGTTACTACTATTGACGGAGAAGGAGGAGAAATCTAAAGGAAAAGAGGTGAAGGTAATGCTGATGGAAGGTAAACAGTTCATGAAAGAAGTAGCAGCAGAAAGTGCAGTTGCATATGCCCTAATCCCATGTATGAGGGTGAATAAAGAACAGCAGCAAGAAGTCAAGAAAGAGAAGAAGCAAAGGTTCATAGACCCAGCTATCCAAGAGCTATTGGATAAGTACAAAGGTATCATCTCAGAGGTAATGCCAAGATCCCTACCACCTGTCAGGGATATTAGTCACTGCATAGACTTAATTCCAGGGTCAACACTTCCAAACAAAGCAGCCTATAAGCTAACTCCAGAACAGAATACAGAAGTAGCCAGACAAATTGAAGAATTATTGGATTCAGGTCTGATTGGGAAAAGTTTAAGTCCATGTGCAGTACCAGCTGTACTAGCACCAAAGAAGGAGGGTACTTGGAGGCTTTGCACAGATTCCAGAGCTATTAACAAGATCACAATCAGGTATAGGTTTCCAATCCCTAGGATAGAGGATTTACTTGACTGTTTGGGAGGTGCTAAGTATTTTACAAAAATAGATTTGAAGAGTGGATATCATCAGATCAGGATTAGGCTAGGAGATGAATGGAAAATAGCATTCAAAACTAATGAAGGGTTATATGAGTGGAAGGTTATGCCTTTTGGATTATCTAATGCACCTAGTACTTTTATGAGGTTGATGAATGAGGTTTTGAAAGAGTTCATTGGTAAGTTTGTCATAGTATATCTAGATGACATTCTGATTTTCAGCAACACAAAAGAAGAACATCTCAGACACATAGATTTGGTTCTTAAGAGGTTACATGAAGAGCAGCTGATGATAAATTTAGACAAGTGTTTGTTCATGCAAGAGGAGATCACATATTTGGGTTTTGTCATTTCACAAGGAAAGTTACAAATGGATAAGGAGAAGGTAAGTGCCATATTGTCTTGGCCAACCCCAAAGACTATGAATGATGTCAGAAGTTTCCATGGGTTAGCAACCTTCTACAGGAAGTTTATAAGAGGGTTTAGTCATATTTGTGCACCCATGCTTGATACCATCAAAGGAGGACAGAAGTGCAGATTTGTTTGGACTCAAATAGCAGATGATTCTTTTGAAACATTGAAGACGAAGGTGGCACAGCAGCCAGTCCTTGCACTTCCAGACTTTAACAAAATCTTTCAGGTGGAATGTGATGCCAGTCACATGGCCATTGGAGCAGTACTCAGCCAAGAAGGTAGACCTATTGCATTTTTCAGTGAGAAGCTCAATGATGCTAAAAAGAGGTATTCCTCATATGACTTGGAAATGTATGCTTTAGTCCAGTCACTCAAGAAATGGAGGCATTACTTGATGCCAAAGGAATTCATAGTATTCACAGATAACCAGGCTCTGAGTTTCATAAACAGCTAGGAAAAGCTGAACCATAGACACATGAAATGGGTAGAAACCTTACAAGCGTTTACTTTTACATTGAAGCATAAGAAAGGAGTCAAGAATAAAGTTGCAGATGCTTTGAGCAGGAGAGTTCTAACAGTCAACCAGATTCAGTTAGAAAGTGTTGGCATTGATTCACTAAAGACCATGTATGAGACTGATGAAGATTTTGGAGAGATATATCATGTATGTACTTCTTTTGGAGAGAAATATCATGCTGAATTCTCTAAATTTTTGATTCAGGATGGATTGTTGTTCAAAGGTGGACAGTTATGTATTCCAAGGTGTTCTATGAGGTTAAACATCATTAAGGAGAAACATTGTGGAGCTATGGCAGGTCATTTTGGTCTAGATAAGACTCTTGATCTTGTCCGAAGGCATTACTTTTGGCCTAAGTTACAATCAGATGTCAGAAAGTTTGTACAGACATATGTGATATGTCAGAAAGCTAAAGGCAGGTCGACTAATGCAGGTTTATATCAGCCCTTACCCATTCCTTCCAGACCATGGGAAAGCATAAGCATGGATTTTGTCTTGGGTTTACCACGGACAAGGAAAGGGTTTGACAGTGTTTTTGTTGTAGTGGATAGATTCAGCAAAATGGCACATTTCTTGCCATGCAAAACCACTGCTGATGCTTCATACATTGCAGATTTGTTTTTCAGCGAGATTGTCAGGATCCATGGATTGCCATTGAGCATAGTGTCAGATAGGGATGTGAAGTTTATTGGTCACTTCTGGAGAACTCTTTGGAAGAAACTTGGAACAAATTTGTCTTTTTCCTCTGCATATCATCCTCAAACGGATGGACAGACTGAAGTAGTGAACCGTTCCTTAGGAAATTTGCTTAGGTGTTTGACAAAACAACATGGAGAAAAGTGGGATAATATTCTATCTCAAGCTGAATTTTCCTATAATGATACTGTCAATAGGAGCATAGGGAAATCACCTTTCCAGATAGTTTATGGTATGCATCCAAGAGGAATTTTGGAATTGAGAGATCTACCTACAGTAGACCCTGTTAGTGCAGAAGGAGAAGCTTTTGCAGAAGCCATAAAAGAGGTTCATGATCAAGTCAAGACCCAACTGCAGCAAACCACCTTGAAGTATAAGGAATATGCTGATAAAAAGAAGAAGGATGTACAGTTTGATGTTGGAGATTTGGTATGGGTTCATTTGAAGAAGGACAGACTTCCTAAGAGAAAATATACTAAACTTATGCAGAGAAAAGTTGGACCATGTTAGATCTTGCACAAGCATGGACAGAATGCTTATGAGATACAACTCCCCCCTGATCTTGGTTTGTCCCCTATATTCAATGTATGTGATTTAACTCCATACAAGTCTTATCTAGATGCAGATCAGGATCTCCTACAGGATACAGTCCATGATAACATTCCCAAGCATGATCCTCCACAGTTGCAGAAGGTTTTGGACACCAGAGTGGTCAAACAGACCCGGAACAAACAGTACTTGGAGTATCTAGTCTCTTGGAAGGGAAAACCTAATTCTGAAGCAGTCTGGATGACTGAAGAGTAGATCCAGAAACATGGTGCAGATCTTCATACTCTCATCTCAAGTGGACTTGAGATTTCTTCTTCTGGGGAGTATGGTGCAGGAGCACCCCTACAAGACAGGATATAGGTTCATTGTCCGCATGACAGGACATTAGTCTATTTTTAGCATGTTTGACTTCATGATGTAATAAGGTCCATTGGACCAATGCATATGTATTAGATCAGCCTAGGAGAGTGTGCAGGTAGTTAGAGCTCGTGATCAGGTAGTATGAGCTATCTTCTCCCAGCCGCTTGGAAGCTTCCAGCCGCTGGGAATCGAGTTGGTAGTACTCGTAGGATATTGCTATAAATAACTCAGATCAGTTAGGGTTTGATATCATATCAGAGAGTAGTAGTTATGTTATGTTGTACTAGTGATTGAGTGAGATCCAGAGATCAGTCCAGACATTGTGAAACATTGTTGTAGAAACAGGACATTTGTGTTTCATCTGAATAAGATCTCATCAAATTGCATTATCTGGTTTATCAGCTGTTTATGTTTTGATTTCTGTTCTGATTACAGGTTAATGGATACTTTCAACCCTTCCACCAGTTGATTCTGTGAATCGGTGGAATGGTCATGCATGTTAGTTTAGGTTGTATTTTAGTTTTCTGTTTATGCATTTCATTGTGTGGGAGATCGATTGGTAGCATGCTGTGAATCAACCTAGCATCCTCATGTGCTAGGATTTAGGAAGATAAACTGTTAAGTTTTGATCTGAAGGTGATCCGGCCCGATCATCATGTGTTCTTTGTGAAATTGTGCGGTTCTGTGAGTTTGCATGTAGCTGACGGATATACAGGGATCTGCATGTGCTTTTCCAGACGGAGTGAATCGCATCGTCATCTACGAGTATATTGCTATCCGGATCGGGTTATGAAGCTGACGAAGACTGTATGTTTTGAATGCATCAGGATGATATAGGTTGGAACTCAGTGTATATATCATCTCCAGGATCATCTTTCGTGCGTATCCATAGTCCGCATATCGCTATCGCATGCAGAAGTGAAAGTTCACTTTTTGACTAAGGACCGGAAAGGTCATCATCGGGATATTGAAAAGATCACCGGATATTCATTATCATGTTGCGGAGGATATAAGTGTCTTATATCCTATTGACATCATCATCGGGTGCAAGTGACATCATCGTCATCAGGATATTGCGAATATCACCCTATGCAAGTTTATCCTGCTGTCGCTAAGTGTTTTGGCATCGGTGTAAGTCATCGACATAAAGGTTGGTTAACATCATCAGGATGTTTCAATATGACCGGATAAGTCATATCCTGATGCTGTTGTTTGAGTAGCCGGATATCGGGGTGACAGAAGCATCGAGGGAAAGGTGCTTGAAGTTGTCGTCATCAGGATATATGGGAGGAACCGGATATTTTATATCCTGCTGATGAAGATGATGCTGAACATCATGATGATGAAGATAGAGTTTGGCGGTATGATGAACAGTGAACATCAGGAGGATGTTTGCGCTTGCTGGATGTGATGATGCTGCTGACAGGTGAAAGGCGAAAGGCGATAAGGAAGTGGACAGTAGTTAGCAGGAGGATATTTCATGCCTCTTCGAAATATGATGATGCTGTCTGTTAGCAAGAAATATGATGATGCTGTTAAGCCGATAGGTATTACATACTACATGTCCAGGATTTTAACATGCTGGTTGTGTTAATGACTCCTCCTTCCCATTTGTAAGCTTCTGTTGCGTTATCCTCTGCATCAGCTCTACCTAAGTTCAGTGGAGAAAATTTCAAGACACTTGGGGAACATCTATAAGATGTATCTGATGTGTGTGCAGTGCATATTATTACCCAACAGAATGTGGCAATAAGACTACTTGCAACTTCTTTCAAAGGAAAGGCTCTAGACTGGTATAGATCTCTCGCTCCAAATACAATATCTACATGGGATTAGCTTGGTGATACCTTCTTTGCAAGATTTGAAGAGAAAGGTGATAAATCTTCCTTGCTGCAACAATTAATCACTATCAAAAGGGCACCACAAGAAACCGTGAATGATTTTAACTCAAGATTTCAAAAGACCTGGGATAGGATTCCTGCTACAACAAGACCATTATCAGGTATGGCTATTGTGTTCTACCTCAAAGCTTTTAATTCTGATATATCAGTAATGATTCAATTCCTAGGAGGTCAGACACTGCCAAAAGCATATGAGTTAGCTGTCAAGGCTGAAAATAACTTGATAGATGCTAGAAAATTGCCCCCAAGGCCTCTATGCCCATGTTCCCAGAAATTTTCCCTACCTTTGCCACAAGAAGCTCCTAATCTTACAGTTCCACCTATGTCTATGTATTCATTCCCAGTACCTCAACAACCTTCTATGACAACCACCTCTACTCAACCATCTGAAATAGATGATGTCAAGAATATTCTAAGGACCTTTTCAAATGAGATAATTAACCTAAAGAGACAACAAAATCCCTATTTAAAACCTCCTTATCAAGGTTTCCAAGGAAATAGACCCCCTTTTCAGCCAAATCAATATCAAAGCCCTCAAAGGCAAAATAATCCTTAGCCTTCAAACCAGTTGGTTTCAGTCCCTACACCTCTACAAAGTGTCCCTCATAATCCCAACAGAGAGATAGTTCCAAGGAAAAATAACTTAGCAAAAGACGCAAATGCTTGTGCTTTCCATGCAACAATGCCCATATGCCCAGAGACTATCCTAGAGGTAATTTGTAGCAAAAGATAGCAGAACAGAGAGGGTTAGAAGGACAATTCTCAACATCTAATACTCCACCATATCAGTCCCCTGGTGTCCAGAATGCAGTAATAGTTGCCCAGATGTAAGGGATGTCTATGCAACAAGAAGAGGAAATAGCCCCTAGCACATGCCTTATTTTCATGGATTGAAGAGGAAGATTCAGTGTTATTGAATGAAGCATCCACTTCAAAGAAACCATTGGAGCAATTGGACTATTATACCAGATCAAAGAGGAGAATGATGGAGCAGCCTGAACTCACAAATAATGAGATTATCGGAAATCCTCTATTTCAAAAACATCACAATCTAGTCTCTAGGAAAGAAGTGCCCCAGCTGGTGCAGAATCAAGTAGCCTTGGGACAGATGCTAGAAAAGACAATGTACCCTTATTATTCAAAGACACAAGCATTAGGACCTGTGAACGTGGTGGACCAACTGAAAAGAACTCTAGCACACGTATCAATTTGGAATATGTTGGCTATTCTCAAGTAGAAGACACTGTTACAAGAAGCTCTGCAAGGTCAAGAGGCCTCTAAATAACTAGTGCTAAAGGAGAAGCTACTTATAAAGGGAAACTCCAACATAAAGATACTGTACCTCTACAAACAACAGCTCTGTTGAACAATGCACCTGAGGTAGGTAAATCTAAACCAGATCCTTTTTATCTAACTTTAATAGTTGGGAAAAAATTGTTGCATAATGCAATGATAGATTCTGGGGCCAATACTATAGTAATGCCAAAGCAGATAGCAAATGCTTTAAAGATAAAGTATGAGCCACTTACCAGAGGGGTCATGCAGTTGGATGGGAAATCTATTCAAACTATAGGAAAAAATAAACAACTTCCATTACAACTATATACTTGTCCCAATATAACTGTGAATCAGGATGTGGTAGTCATAGATATTCCCCCTGTTTTTGGTTTATGCTTATCCAGAGATTTCACAGCCAAAATAGGAGGTTAAATGTCACTAGATTGGTCACGCCTAATCCTGAGAACCAAGTATGGGACAAAGATGAAAGTATTGTCTGAGCCATTATCCAAAGACCATATTATGAATAAACCAACCCCCAAAATAGAAGCATCCCATGCCATGATGAATAAAGAGGAGAGAGTCCTTGTTGAAGAATTAGGTGACTGGACTAAACATGACCAATAAGAAGAAGAGAACAATCAGCTGTTGACCATGATGCAGAGTGATCCTTATGGAAACTATGACTCTACTGGTCTAGGCACTTATGTTATTTTTGAAGAAGACCAAGAAATCCTGAATATTATAAG
Organism: Cunninghamia lanceolata; assembly: GCA_027924645.1. Lineage (NCBI taxonomy): Eukaryota > Viridiplantae > Streptophyta > Pinopsida > Cupressales > Cupressaceae > Cunninghamia > Cunninghamia lanceolata. Next base: position 6,218,439 of record BSBN01000252.1, on the reverse strand, counting down.
GAAAGAGGTATTAGAAAGTGGAGAATTTGAAGGAGACTCAGAAATCTGGACCTTAAATTTTGATGGGGCTAGGAACAAGAATGGTGCTAGAGCAGGTATTTACCTTACTGCTTCAAATGGTGAGAAAATTCTAAGAGCCATTCACTTTCAGTTCACCTGTACCAATAATGACACTAAATATGAATCTTTGGTGCATGGACTCATGTTGGCTAAGAAAAAGGAAATTAAGAATCTGATAGTGAGAGGAGACTCAGAACTGATGGTAAAACAAATCAAAGAGAAAGCAATAGCCAAAAATGTAAGAATGAGGTCCTATTGACACAGGGTTTGGGACTTTGATACTTTCAATATTGAAGTAGTGTTTAGAGCCCAAAATTCAGAAGCAAATAGAATGGCACAAATTCGTTCACAATTTGACTTGGCAAGTGATCTAATAGTTAATAATGAGTTAAGGTTATAACAAGACCAACAATTCCAGACAATGATCAAAATTGGCAAGTTTTTGACAATGACCTTCAAGTACTTTCATTTTTACAACAATCAGGTGAGTTTACTGATTAGTTACACCCCAAAATAGAGGAAGCATATGTTGATTAAATTATCCAGCTAAAATCAAATAAACTCCCTAAAGGACTGATTACTCTAGAAAATTTGTTTGATCCAGAAGATGCAAGCCCAGAGAAGAGGAGGTTTAAGGCAAATAAGGAGGATTATTCTAAAATTCAAGTTAGTGAAGGAAGAAAGTTGAAAATAGGTAATGCTACAACCCAAGAGGAAAAAGAGAAGCTGATTGCTTTATGTGACAAATATGATAGGGTGATTGCTTGGACCTACGAGGACCTCCATGACTATAATAGAGATATCATCCAGCACACCATAGAGCTTACTGAAGGATCCAAACCAGTCCGACAGAAGAAAAGGCCAGTGAATCCTAGATATGAACCCCTAATGGTGGATGAGCTGCAAAAGCTCCTGGAATCAAAAATTATTTTCCCAATTAAGCATTCAACCTAGGTGTCAAACGTAGTACCTGTAAGAAAGAAGAATGGTGACATAAGGCTTTGTGTAGATTTTAGGGATCTGAATAAAGCATCTTTGAAAGATCATTATCCCCTACCTTCTATGGAATAGATTCTATAGACTGTGGCTAGGTCATGTTGTGATGTTCACAACACACCCCATTTTACTCCTTAGCAAAATGAGGACCCCTGCTGTGGCTGGCTTCTTTGCTTGTGTGTGTGGGTCTGCTTGGTGGTAAAGGAAAAAGGAAGTGAGAGGTACAAACCTTGTTGAAAATATAGGAAAAATGACATTAAGTACTAGAGCTGAATGCGGGTGAATTCCTTGTAAAAAATGAATAAGGGTTGCTTTTTGAACCATCTTAAAATTCCCTGTATTTCACAAGTTATGTGCGTTTTTGGTAAAATGCATTGTGATATGGGTTTGTATGTTACACATATAAAGTCCTTTGTATGTTGTGTCATTGTATGTCTCATATGCAAAGTTGTTTGTATATTGAAACTCAGTGTGTATCAATAGATGCATTGCCTTTTATACATGTCAGATACATCGGGCTGATTTGAGCTATTGGGGTGAGTTATTTTGATCGCCCTGACCAAGTGACTCCTGCCAATAAAAGGGCGTCGGACAAAGATAAGTGTTCGGCGGACGATGGTTTGATCTTGCCAACTAAATGTGTTATGCTGACAGGCCCAAGATGCAAGTTAAATATACAAGCCAGACGTCAAAGGGAAGTTAAAAATAGAAAATTCTTCATATATTTTAGTACTTGTATGTTTTTGACAAGGGGTTAGGTTCTAGATTGAAAAGTGAATTTTATATCCCATTTTATGACTTACGTCTTGTTGGTTTTTTCCCTGACTGGATACTTTCTCCCAGATTTCCCTACAAGGTAGCCATCAATGATCAACAGGATCTCTGGGCCAGGGGCCAACAGTATAGGAGATAGACTCTATTTTTATCTCCTCTTCTTCTTCAGGCTCTGCAAAACATAGGGGGTATTCCCTATTCAACATCCATGAGAATATGCATACAAAGACTGGGATGCTGACACAAAGCAGATAAGTCCTCTTGTAAGTAGACCAAAACTGTGAGATAAGAGCAAAGGGGCTAGCTTTGGGCCTATGTTCAGTTGTGAATCAGAGGACTTTGGATCCTAAAACTAATTCTACAGTCCTAATGGTTTGGAGTTGAAGTTTGAATTTGATTTATGTTTGGATGCAAACCTGGACCTGGTGTATAACCTCAACACAAAGCTAGATTGGTGCCTATCCAAGGCTTGGAGTCAGTAGACATACACATGTAAATGTTCAGCATAAACATACCAAGACTGGGTATCAAAGGGATTTCATCATATCTGCCTTACAGATATATCCCAGAATAGAGTGTTTAGTCATTCATGCTTAAAAGAATCCTAGCTGTAACATATTTCCTTAATGATCAATCTGAAACTTTTAATTTGTCCCTTGAACAAAGGTAGGAGATTAAACATTCAATATAGAAAACCCATATTCCTAAATCATAAACAACCCTTAGTTATTTAGACTCAAAAGAAAATATAGCTACAGCTTGGAGACAAGTGATTAAACACATGCAATCAATGCATTTCTCATATAAAATAGCATGAAACCAGTTAATTTATACATGAAACACAAAACATGAGACTCATAAACTCACAAGAGCTTCTGTACAGAGCAACCAAAACCAGTTGTATCCTTTTACAGAGCTAGATATGTCCAGTTTTTAATAACAAAAATGAGTAACAGAGTCCCCTAAATACCACAGGGAATTGTACCCACCGATTAATTACATGGCCCATTTCAAAATTTGCCAGATACAGTACATGAGAAAGAATAGCGCTCATCAAAATGAATGCAACTCGCAGGGGAGGGGACAGGGGAGGCCTCGAGCCTTGCACCATCACCTGGTTTCAAACGGGTGGTTTGACCATTCATGCCATCGCCTATACCCCTGCAACAACTGCCATTGATGGCTCAACCACCCGCGACCACCAAGAAATGCATTTTTAGTGTGTTAGACATTTCCTGCCAAAACACAATCGCTATGATAATTCAAAAATGTAGGAAACATATATCCCACATGCACCCCACGGAGACCACCCTAGCACTTTATAAGCATGGCCATGAGCAAACTAAGTGTCGAGCCTTTTGCCCCGCTTGACCCACTAACTCACCGCTAGCGGTCACCATTTCATCTCCCATCTCTGTCAGTGTGACCTACACCATCGAAGCATCCGAAAATCCTCTCACCAACAACCCAAGTCATACCGATACAGCCCCATCGGCTAGAGTATCCCCATCGGCCTAGCCCTCCACGATCAGCCCGACACACCATGTCATCCCAATGGCACCTACAAGTTACACCCTGTCGGCGAGACCCCAAGCGTCAGCAAAACCAAAAACTCCCTCGCTAACCACACTACTCCTGCCGATGGATACCCCCTGCTCGGTCTTCGGTGAGACTACTAACCATCGGCCAACATAGAAATTCTCTAACCGATCAACACAGTCTACCTGATAAAGCCTCCACACTCCCTTGTCGGCGTGACCAAGATCATCGGAGCAACAAAAAGCTCCTTCGTCGATACACCAAGTCTCACCGACACCACCTCCATCAGCTGAACACTGATGCATTCCTTGTCGCCAAGACAATCTCCATTGTCACCCTGACATGTCGAACGTCAACTCCACCGTCGGCCCGACCTCCAACTGTCGGCCCAACATGAAACTCCTTCGCTGATAACCATCACTACACTGATGACACCATCAGTCAGACCAAACGCATTGGATCAACTTTCCCCAGTCTGCCTGATAGACCATGTTGTGCTGATGGCACAATACAAATTGCACACCGTCGGTAAGACCCTTAGCGTCGGCGAAGCCTTCGCCTGCCTGGCCGATATACAATGTCATCCCAATTAGCACCCCCATTGGCCAGACTCCATCCCATCGGCGAACTTGAAAACTCATCTGCCGATGACCATACACACGCCAATGACATTTCATCGACCAAACCAAACATATCGGTGGAGGCTAGAAAACCTTCGCCGACCACAAAAATCATGCCGATGAACACTTGATGAAAGCTTCAAATCACAATCCATCGGCTGGACACCAACCATCGGCGGAACCCTCGCCAGCTTGCCCGATAAGTAGTGTCACCCCGATTGAGGTCCCATAAACATAAAGGCGTCGGAAGCAAATTTCTCAGCTTCACCAATGAAAGAAGTCACCCTGATGGCAGATCATGATGACCCCCTCCTAAAGAAATATGATGTTGATGTTGAAAAACACTGAGGGGCCCCAAAACTTCAAAATTCTTTGGATTTTTTGGGAAGGTGCCTACATGAAAAATTACTCAAAAACTGACAGTCAATTTAGGCACCAACATGTCTGTTGGCAAGTGCGTAGGTTCATTGATGCAGAAGCCGTGAGCGGTTAAGACGAAGATAAAATAGAATAAAATAGTCATTGGGCATCGGCGGAGAGATAGAAGACTGGGCTGATAGAAAGATGTCACACCAAAGGTAAAGTAAGCTTAGCAGGCATCGGCCATTGGCAGAAGAAGAAAAGACTCGACCGACGATAAAGGTCTCGCTGAAGAACCAAGTGAAGAGTGATGTGGGCTCCACCACTCATCGGTGTGAGTAGGTGTGATTGGAATGAGAAATTTTGATGGACCTGACGAGGTGAGTGTCACTGATAGAGGTTATATCAGGCAGATATATGATATCGGGATGAGTTTTGTAGACCGCCCTGACCAAGTAAGTTATGCCGAAGATAAAGTGAAGGAAGTCATCGGGCATCAGCGGAAAGTTAAAAGGGCTCGGCTGATGATGGAGGTCTCGCTGAATATAAAGTGAAGTCATCGCCATTAAGGAAGTGAAGTAAAGTTTCATCAGCTATCGACAGAAAGGAAAAGAGACTCGGTCAATGATAGAGGTCTTGCCGAAGGTAAAGTGGAGATGGGCTATCGAGATGAGTTTGGTCGCAGAGAGACCTAAGAGAGCTGCGCTAACGGTGGTTGTCCTGCCGACTGTGGAGAAAGAAGAAGAAGATGAAGACAGGAACCCGAAGAACGAATGAAGATGCAACACAAGGAAAATATATGCATCGTGTACTCAGAACATAATGAGTAGCTCATATGGTTGCCAGCTGGCAACCTGTGCCATGAAGGAAAATGTTGACTAAATCAAGGGAGAATATACACTATTGATCTGAATAGATAAATCTTGACCGTAGGTCATCTGTAACAGTTCCCTCACCTTATTCTATAAAAGGTGCGGGAATGCCATATTTTGAACATTCAGAAGCTTAATTGAAATTTGATTGCTAAAACATCAGGACTTATTTCAAAGTTGTTGTAAACATATGTATTTTTTGCATACTGAATGAAAGGGAAGACCATTTGATTACAAATCATCATAAATCTTAAGTAATCTGGGTTTGAAATATTGATACATGCTTTGATTTGTTGCATCCCTTGGAGTGCTTATCAGTCTACATGTGTTGTTTTCATTCCTTATCCTTTGAAGTTAGCATCATCTGTATCTAGCTGTGGAATATCCTGGTGAAAATATGGTTTGATTTCTTCTCCTAATGAAGGTATATGATATGTATGTGGTTCAATTTCTAAAGATTCACCAAAATTTGTAGTGTTCTTTTTAAATTTCTTTCAATTTCATAGCAATTCATCACAATTGCAAACAACAGACAATTAAAAGCAAATAATCATGAAATATGCTGACATCTCATAGACAATTGGAAATACATAGCATATTTAGAGTTAAAGCATGTTAAATTGATAAATATCATGTAAAGATCTAAGTACAGACACATTATTTGAAGAAATATATTGTGTAGAATAACCTCTCTGTGTAGCATATTTGCAAGAAACAGAATCTACTGATCAATGTAAGGCCCCTAAATGATTAACAACAACACACATCAACCACTGAGTAACGTCAATAGATTATGAACTAATCAACGGAGACTTAGGATCATGAATTCTTTGAATTCATCGTATCTTTCAAGATAAATAAGGGTTGTTGTGTAACTTTTATTTCATGTTTGCTTATGAGTAACATCATCATCAATAGAAATTGGCTCTAGGAGGGCCAGCACATCATCAGTAGGTTTTGTCTGATTTGATGATGCAGACAATAAGGTAATACTTAAGCATCTCTATATTTCAAGTTATATGCAAAGATTTACTATTTTAAGTTTGTGCACGCTAATCCTTTGAGAAGTTTTCAAAATTAAGCATAAATATTGCGAACTTAGTGGTCGATCATCGTGAATTTGCAAAGATAAGCTCTATTTCAGGTAAATTTGCTAAAGCTTTGAGGTAACCTACTTTAGAAACCTGATATCCGGTTGTGTGTGTCACCGAACTTCAATATCACCTCATATTTGCATCATTTATGCAAATATTCCATAAATATTCAGTCAGTCTCAAGTTCTGACCATAAATACAGCCTTTGCTGGAAAGTTTCAACTGATTTTTACAATAATTCAGCCAATTTTCCTTAAATTTAAGAAATCCTGGCTCTCAGGCCAAATACCAGGTCCAGATCCAGTGGACTCTTTGAAGAATTACCTGTCAGAGGATTTAGACTTAGAACTGTAGACATTCATCACTCTCCTGATTCTGGTGCATCCGGAGCTTCACCAGAATGTGCTCCTATAACTCCTATTGGCTTACAAACACCTACAGGACCACCTATCACACCTTAAGTCTAGCCTCCACTTGTCACACCTCAGGTTCAACCTCCACCAGTTGCTATGTCATTCTTTACTGCAGACTCACCTTTGACCTTCAATGCATATCATGCTTTGCCTAAGAATCCTGATAGAATTTGTCCTAAGTATCATCCTTATCAGGATGCTGATGATCACATTAGAACCTTCAAGGAAGCTTTTTGTAGGGCTAGAATTGAGCATCAAGATGTAGTATGCAAGTTATTTCCATTTTCCTTAGGGGAAGAGGCTTATAACTGGTATATTAGTCTTGGTCAGGGTTTAGGCAGTTCATGGGCTGCCTTAGAGAAAGCCTTTAAGGACAAATTCAAAATACCTATAGATCCTTCAATGAATTATCATTTGTTTGCCACAATCAAATGATTTGAAGGAGAACCTATTGCTAACTTCAATGCAAGGTTCCAGAAGATGCTATCTAAGTTAGTTGCCCCTTATGTTGTAGCAAATGAAGCTGCTAGGAGCATATATTACTCAACCTTGGATCCTTTAACTTCCATGTTTATCAGGAGAGCACATCCTTGTGTCACAACTTTGACAGGAGCTTTCCAAGAAGTTATCAAAGTAAGTCAGCAGCTAGTTCCTGCTCCAACACCAAACATTGCATTTACTACACTTCCTAGTTATCCTACATATCCTACCCAACAACAGCGTAATGGAGCCATGATACCTCTAGCTATGATGCCAGGTCCTTTACAAATAACTCCACTCAGTATCATGCCTCCTCCAAATGGAAATGGCCAGATGTTACAATATCCAGGACAAACACAAGTACCTCAGGGTGTAGATCAGTCCAACAACAATAACAATGGATCTTCCTTTTTTAAGCCCTAAACAGAGAATGTAGTGGCCAAGGTTTAGGAAGAGAAAGAGGAAATTAAGGAAATATCAGCACAGTTAAGAAAACTTACTACTGAGATCACTCATCTGAGGAGTCAGAACTTCTATTCTCAACCAAATCAGAATAGAGGTTATGCCAATGACAGACCTAATTATTCTGATAGGGGGTGTTGACTTTTTCCCAGACTGGATGCTTATTCCCAGATTTCCCTACAAGGTAGCCATCAGTGATCAACAGGATCTCTGGGCCAGGGGGCCAACAGTGTAGGAGATAGACTCTATATTTTATCTCCTCTTCTTCTTCAGGCTCTGCAAGACCTAGGGGGGTATTCCCTATTCAACATCCATGAGGATATGCATACAAGGCTGGGATGCTGACAGAAAGCAGATAGTCCTCTTGTAAGTAGATCAAAACTGAAAGATAAGGGCAAAGGGGCTAGCTTTGGGCCTATTTGCAATTGTAGACAGAGGACTGAGGTTCCTAAAACTAACTCTAATATCCTAATGTTGGTTTTAGATTTTGCTTTGGAGTTTAAGTGTGGATGCAAAGCTGGATATGGTTATAACACAAAACAAAGCATGACTGGTGCCTATCCAGGGCCTGGAGTCAGTAGACATACACCTGTGAATGATCAGCATGAACAGCTAAAACTGGATTTCAAGGGGACATATGTGATACCTGCCTTACAGGTATCTCCCAATACAGAGTGTTAGGTTATCTCTACTTATGGTATCCCTACTGCAGTATACCCTTCCCAATGTTCAACCTGAAAACAGTTTAATCTACCCCTTGAGTAGAAGTTAAAAGATCAGACAGTCAACATAGGAATTCTATGCTCTAGAATCTAAACATTACTAAACATCCAGATTCAGAAGAAGAATACATGCAATACTGGAGACAGAATTAACACAACACATGCCAAACAGCATTTCTCATATAAGTTTAATCATGAAATCAGTGGGTTCATGCCAAAAACAAACAACAAGAGATACATAAACTCACAGGTAAGCTGCACAGAGCAACCAGATCAGCTTGTTATGCATTACAGAGCCAAAATCATCCACTTTCAACAACCACAAATGAACAACACAACCTGCTTATAACAGCCAGGTAGGTGCTCAGCAATTAATTACAATGTTGACCAAAATCTCACCAGATACACGGTATCATGAAAATGGCGCTCAAACACAACCAGATTGGCGCCCAAACTTGAATGCAGCAGGTAGGGGAGGAGACAGGAAGATTTCTCGAGCCCTGCGCCATCATCCGCTGATTGACACCTTCAGTCGGGTACCAGATCGACCCACGCCATCGCCCATACCTCTGTAACCTTCGCCATTAATGGCGCACCAACCCGCGGCCTCAGGAAGAACATCATACAGACTATCGCAAGCATTTCCCGCCGAGATTCATCATCATGATATTTGAAAATGCAGGATAACAATATCCCACATGCACCCCGCGATGACCTCAATAACACTTTATATACTAGGTCATGAGCATATATTATGTCGGTGCTTTTGCTCCTGACGACATTAGTATATAACCTCATCATCATCATCCCTCAGCAGCATGATATCCTGTTGTTCGAAATATCACCCTGACGTCATCATGATATTTGAAATATAACCTGCATGATAATCGGCACAACCTGATCCATCGGAGGAACATCCTCCTGCTGAGCTTATACCAAAAGTCTGGCCGATGATCATCCTGATGACGTCATCATCATATTAACACCATCATGATATTCGGAAGACAACCGGATATTATGAAATATCCTCTTGATGTTCAAATATCAGGTTGCACTGTAGCTCCTCTATAAGATCGGGGCGATAACTGAATATGAAGATGCTGCTTGAAAAGATCACCCCCAGTAGATAATGCGCGAAGCTAGCAGGCGGATATCTCCTTAATATTAGCATCATCATGATGCTCGAACAAACAAACCTATATCCGGGTGATATGAAAATATCACCCCCTCCTTCGGAATATCATGATGCAGATAGGCAGAGAAAAAGATATCACCCTGAGATAAGGATGACGTCAGCATCATCAGGATGAAGAAACAACGAACAAGAAGTGATACAACATCATCAGGATGATATTGACTAAGATCATCCTGACGTTCAAAATATGATGACCCTAGTGAATATCGGGTCACACTTAGAACTCTTCAACAACATCATCAGGATGATCATAACCAAGATCACCCGATGATAAAAATATCACCCCGGCGAAATATCATGAAGGCAGAAAATATGATGACCTCCGCAAGCAGCAGGATGAAAACTGGAAATATCATGATGATGACGACCCTTAAGAAAAAACAAGTTGTGTCGAGCACTTAGAGAATAACCCCTTCAGGATACCGGGGCAAAATCATCATGTTTGAGCAAGGTGATAAATGAAAGATCACCGGATACTTTGAAAAATCACCCTCGCAAGCAGATGAGGGCGCACTGTAGCTCATCAGTATCATCAGGATAATAAGCAAACATCACCCGACAGTTGAAATATGATGATGACGTTGAAAAACAAGTCGACGAGGAACATGATGATGCAGATCATCATCGAAGACAAGATGATGATGATGACCTCCTCCTCAGGAAAATATGATGCTGCAGTTGAAAAATGCTGAGGAGGTCCAACACTTAGAAAAAATGGGCAAGAAGATAAAGGCTTCAAATGAAGAAACCTCCTGATCATGACAAATCAACCCCTGGTCAAAATGAGTGTCAACAGGGGGTACAACAATAACTACAATAACAACAATGGCAATAATAATCCTCCTAGACAGCCTAGAGTATGGAACACTAGGCCAAATAATGGTTCTCTGCCATCACCCTTAGACAATCAACCTCTTAGTGAACCTAGGCAGACCACTAGAGTCAACCTTGCAGAGGCAACCCTTATTAACTAGTGTAGGATACATAACACCAATGCTCATACAGAATTAGATTGTCCTCAATTCAAGATTGCTGCCAGTATATTCCAAACTGAAGTGTCCAATACTTCAGGAAATCCACCTCATGTAGAAGGAAATGAAATTGTCCCTTGTGGATATGATTCTGCTTTAGTGTTAGAAAGTTTCATGCATCATCCTCATCAGCAGACAATGTCTTCTCACCAGGATTACACCCTGGCATGTGAGGAGTCAACCATGGCTTTTGAGTCTAACTATGTTTTTCCTTTTGAGGATGAAAATGAGCCATCAATTGAACATGAAGAGGTGCATGCTTATCAACAAAAATACTAGGGTAAACATAATTACAACTTGAGGAATAGTTCAAACAGACCTGCTAGTCCTTTGACCACTTCCTTGCCTCCAAACAATTTCAACACTTCACCTGATACCAATGCAAGTAATAACCCTGGATTTCCCAAGGTTAATGCTCAATACTTAGCATCACCAAATACAACACCAAAAGATGCTAATTTGCCTCCCGAATCTAATAAGTTAGTCACTTATCTGGCAGATGAGATGAAAAAGATTAAAATTAGTCTATCATTGTCAAAGTTGCTCAAAACCCCTGCTATCAAGAAAGCATTCATGAAGTCCTTAGAGAATCTTGCTCAAAAAGAGGATAGTCATACCTCAAGTCAGTTTGGAAATAAAGATCATGCTACTAGAGATGTTAAGGTTAAACATAAAGTGCCAGCTACTGTTCAAGCTGCAGAGACCTCCCACATGACTCTTTATAGAGACAAGAGTGAGTCACCTCCTTTCCTCCTTACCATAAGGATGTTTGGTAAAAATTTGCACACCTGCTTAGTAGATTCATGAGCATCTACCAATGTAATGCCCCTGTCCATATGCAATGCTTTAGGGTTGCATCCTACTAAATCACTAAAGAAAGTGACACAATTGGAAAAAATAGAGGTGAGTATGGTAGGAGAACTAACCCACATTCACATGTAGCTAGCATCAGATCCCAAAATCCAGTACTATATTGATATTCAGGTAGTGGATATACATGATACATATGTGATGCTACTCAGCAGAGACTAGTCAAAAACCCTTAATGGATACATGTCAACTAATTTTAGTTATATGTGGTTGCCCTGGAAAGGGATACCAAATCAAATAAGGATAGATGCCGAGCCTCGCATGAAGCACATGATCATTGAATATAACAAAACCAATGAAATCATTTATGTGGATGTAGAACCCGAAGTTTACTCCATCAGACCCCAGACCATCAGCATAGAGGAAATCCTAATGTATGATGTTCATAATCATGATGATGATCCTTAGGATGATAAAATAATTGTTGAGTCTGATTGTAACCCTGAAAATGAAAATGAGGTAGATCATTTCAAGAATTTTGAGATGCACTTGGTTAAAGAAGTGCAACGATGTCAGTTGTTAAAAATGCATGTTCATGATATTCTAATTGATGGATGGTACAGGTTGCATAATGAGGCACATTCTAAAAAAAACTTGTGATGCCTGCTTAGACATGATGGAGCTGGAACAAGCATGCAATGAAGCATCTTCATCGTCATCCACGGTAAGTTCTACAGATAGTGATAGTGACATTGATTTTTTTTTGTCTTCTGCAGGAACAGGAGAATGCACATAGTAGGATGAAGGTCATTTTCAGATGACAGAAGAGACTCTGGTATGTAACAAGAGTAATGTTAAAAGAAAAAAGAAAATCACCCCAAGGAGTGATTGTTTGGTAGAATCAGATTATGAGTTATATAATGAAGATAGGGGCAGCAATCTGTCCAAGTTTGAAGAGTTTCTATCAAAAGAGATTCAAAAGATGACACAACAGCAAGGATCCCCACAGGATGTCTTGATTGAGGGATGGTGCAGGTTACATGAAGCACCTCATTCAGAGACTGCTTGTTCATTGTGTCTGCATATTCTGAAAAGGCAGATGTTGCCTAGTCCAGAAGATTTTTCTTCTGATGATAAAAGAAAAGAAGAAATATTAGCTTCACATAAGACAGAGAAGGTGAAGTTTGAGAAAGCTGAGATACCAAAGTTAAAATGGATATCAAATGGTGCAGCTGCTAGAGCTAAAAAGAAAAAAGAAGGCTCAGATAAGCCTTTGACTGAAGATAAGCCATGGATCCTCAGGTTTGATGGATCCAAGTCAAAACAAGGGGCTGAAATAGGGATAGATCTTATTGATCCATCTGGAAAATCCTACTTGGCAGCATACAGACTGCAATTCCCATGTACGAACAATGTGATAGAGTATGAAGCTTTAATTCATGGGATATTATTCGCATTTAGAAAGAAGGTGAATATTTTGCATGTATTTGGAGACTCAGAATCGGTTGTGAGATAGGTAAGAGGTATATACTCTTGCAATTACAAAACACTGTCTAATTACAGACATAGGGTATGGGACTTAATAGAAGATTTTGATGCATTTAATATCACCCATGTACCCAGAGAACAAAATCACAGGGCAGATGCCTTAGCCCAGGCTACCAGCACTTTGGAACCACTGTCCATATCTAGTCTGAACAAATTTTTAGTAGAATTAGTATCAGTGTCTTCTATGCCAAATAATGTAACTAACCTCCAATTATTTGATAATGATCAACATATATTGGGCTTCATTTCCAACAAGGATGTCTTTGATGCATAGATCATAGATGAAAGGAATGTGGAAGACTACATCTGGGAAGAAGAAGAAATCCTGGAGTTGCCTAGTAATAAGATTCCTAAGGGAATTATAGAACTGGAAAGAGCGTTTGATCTAGACAATATGCTAAAATAGAAAAATCTTCCAAAAGCTGGTGGAGGACAATACTCAGGTTAACATTGGACAGGATGATGAAAAAAGAAATGTCCTGATCGGAAAGGTCTGTACAGAAGAAGGGTTGGAAGGAATAACCCAAGCTCTCAAAGATTATATCCATGTCATTGCCTAGACGTATGATGAATTGAAAACTTACGACACATCAATCATCACTCATACCATACCTTTGAAGCCAGACGTCAAGCCTTTTAGGCAGAAATAGAGACTTGTCAATGCTTTACTAGAGCCTATCATTTTTGAAGAGGTTAAGAAACTGTTGAATGCCACGATCATATTTCCTGTGAGGCATTCCACATGGGTAGAAGACCTGGTCCCAGTAAGAAAGAAGAATGGTGACATCAGGTTGTGTGTAGACTTCAGGAACTTAAACAGAGCTTCTGAGAAGGACAATTATCCTTTGCCTTCTCTAGATGAAGTCGTGCAAATTGTGAATGGTGCCAAAATGATGTCATTTATAGACGGTTTTTCTACTATAACAGGTGATGGTGGACAAAATAGACAAATTAAAGACTGCATTCACCACGAAGTGGGGGATATTTGCCTACAAGCGCATACCATTTGGGTTAATAAACACTAGAGCCACATTTCAGCAAGCGATGGACATAGCTTTCAGAGGCTTGATTGGTAAATGCATAGTCATATACATGGATGACTTGATGGTGTTCTCTAAAGAAAAAGGAAATCATGTAGAAGACCTGAGAAAGGTGTTGAAGAAATGTGAACAATACGGGATATCCCTAAACCCTAAGAAGTGCATTTTTGGGGTAACCACAGGGAAATTACTAGGTCACCTGATAATAGAAAATGGGATCATTATTGACCCTGAGAGGGTGGAATCCATCATGAAGATACAACTTCCTGGAAGTAAGAAGGAGCTCAAATCTTACTTTGGTAAGATTAATTTTGTTAGAAAATTTATCACTGGCTTTGCAGAGATTGTCAGACTCTTGAACGCCATGCTCAAGAAGGATGCAAAAATTGAGTGGACACCTAAAGCTAGAGAAACTTTTGAAGATATTAAAAAAGCCATATCAAATGCTCCAGTTTTGATTAGTCCAGATTATACCAAGGACTTTTACATTTACTCATTTGCTTCAGAGCATACATCTGCAGCAGTGTTGACATAGAGAAATGAGGAAAAAGAAGAAAATCCTATAGCCTTCATGAGCTATACTTTTAGAGATGTAGAACTCAGATACATGGATGTTGAAAGACAGGCACTTGCTCTGGTTCGAGCAGTCAAGAAATTCAGGCATTACATTCTGAGAAGTAAAGTGATTGTTGTAGTGCCTGATGTAGCAGTAAAGATGCTCTTAATGCAAAGTGAACCAAGTGAGAAGAGGGCTAAATGGATCACTGTCCTCCAAGAATATGATATGGACATAACACCCATGAAGTTAGTGAGAGGACAAGCATTGAGCTAGATGATATTAGAAATAGATCCTAATATCATGAGCCAACAGTATGTTATTAATGCAAAGGATGATGGAGAATGGTATTCAGACATCAGGCACATCCTGATTACTCGAAGATGTCCTTCAAGATTGCAGGCCTCACAAAGGAGAGCCTTAAAGATAAGGTCACAGAAATACATGATAAAAGGAGGAGTCCTTTTCAAGAAAAACTATGAGGGGATATACGTTAGATGCCTGGAAAGGCAAGAAGCAGACAAGGTGTTAGTAGAGTTACATGACAAGTTTAGAACTACACATGGATCATCCTTAGCCACCACTCATGCTATCCTCAGGGCAGGGTATTACTGGCCCACTATTTTTAAAGACATTGCTGAACACATCAAATGTTGTCATATGTGTCAGGTTGCTGCAAACAGAGAAAGATATGCTGCTCAACCTTTACAGCCAATGATGGAGATGCACCCATTTGCTCAATGGGGAATGGACTTCATAGGACCAATTAATCCTCCATCTTCAGGCCACGTGTATGTTTTAACTATTACTGATTACTGTACCAGGTGGACTGAGGCTGTCAGCAGTAAGACATGTAATGTTGAGGATGTCATCAAGTTTTTGGAAAACAATATAGTAACTGGGTATGGAGTTTCTTATGCTTTGGTGTGTGATAATGGGTCTGCCTTTGCTTCAACAAGATTATCAAGTTGGGCTTTTGATTATGGGATTATCTTGAAATTCTCCTCAAATTACTATCCCCAAGGGAATGGATTAGCAGAGTCCACAAATAAAAATTTATTGAACATCATAAAAAAGTTGATAGAAAAGAACCCAAGGGAGTGGAATACCTTATTGAAATATGCCTTGTGGGTAGACAGAACCAGGAATAATGCTGCATTACGAAATTCACCTTTTCACTTAGTATATGGGGTGGATCCCATCCTCCCTGTTAACTTGAAAATTCCTACATTGCAGTTTGCACAAGAATACTTAGGCATAGATAATAAACAAAAAGTCAAGTTGCTTCAGTTGATGCACCTTGAAGAAAAAAGAAGTAAGGCAATTGATCAATTTGCTAAACATCAGGCTATTGTCAAGCGCTAGTTTGACAAAAGAGCCAGAATTAAGGCTTTCAAAATCTCAGATCTAGTCCTGATGTGGGACAAAGCACATGAAAGGAAAGGAGATCATGGTAAGTTTGATAAACTCTAGATAGGTCCCTTTCAAATTTCTAAAATTTTAGGAGACAACACCTTCAGGCTTAAAACCTTAACCGGTGAGGATGTTCCATTACCAGTTAATGGATAGTTTCTCAAACATTATTTTCAAGCTTGAGACAACTTCATGTGAGTCATGTGTATCATAGTGTACATTTTTATATAGTTGTTTGTACAGTCTGTTTGTTTTGTTTGCTTTGTTGTGTTTCCTCAGCAGGGATGTTGGTTTTGATTTAGAGTATGAAGGAGCAGACTAACAACCACTGAAAACAATAGAAAATTCAAAACATTCAGGTTAAATATTTAAAATTTATGCATAACTTGTTGTGACTATCATAAGTCTAGAAAGTTAGTTGACTTGTGAAATTTTGTATTCAATAACTATGGGTTGAGTATTCAAGGAAGTTTCTCACAATGACACACCTAAAATCCTTGGGTTTGTTGAACCTACCAGTATAGATATTAGGTGAAAAATCAGAGGTCACCCTTTCTACAATTGCAATTCTTAGCTTAATTTTAGCAAGTGACCATTCCTTGCATCATGAAGTTACAACTGTAATATCTTATGAAATCTTTATCTCATACAAAATATAAAATAAATAAAATAATAAATGGATTTTTCTGAAAATCCAGGTTAAGCCATCTAAGTAACTCTACCGGGGCTATAGACACTTGCTGGTAGTGAGGCTCTACTTAGGAGAATTGTAACGATAACATTGTCGGGGCTATGGACGCCTGCTGGCAGCAAGGCTCTATCCGGTTGGCTATGAGGGAATGACATCAACTAGGCAGTCTAATATCAGTCGCTAGTTTGTTCAACCGATTTTTAAGAGGAGGATAATTAATCACGTACACCCACTTAAACTAAAAAAGAAAATTCATGCACCTTATTGAATACATTGAGTCTCAAGTTAAGTAATGATTTGCAGAAGAGTGTCATGCCCACATTTCCCATGCGGTCACGACACACAACACACATGTCATGTCCATATTTGCCATGTGGTCATGACACGAACTACAAAAAACTTTTCTACCCATCCCTAGGAACCCCCTCGCACACGTCTACGTGCTTGGTGGCAATACGCCTAAGGCGTAAACATGTCAACATAATCGATAAGGTGAAGGCCATCTAGGGGGTAGGTGACACGTAGTGTGTCACGTCTAACAGGGTTAGACTGGTTTAATCTGAACCCTAAGTTTCCTAGGTGAAGATGATTTCAACATCGAACCCTAACTTAACCCAGATCAAAAAGTGATAAGTAGAACAATGGCAAGATGGCACGTGATTCAAGTGCAAAGATGGAAGGGAATAAATAAATTATCGCATAAAATAACCCTAGGAATCTAGCAAAATTTTGGTAGCATAACGCATTTTCGATAAACGCAAATTAAAATTTAAAAATAAATCACCCTTAGGGAAATTAAGTAAAAGTTAATAATAAAATTAAATCAAACTAAAGAATAAATTCAGACACAATTTAAAATAAATTAATAAAATAAAGCTAAATGACAAGACGTCAATAAATCCAAGGAGAAAATTGAGTTTGTTTTTAAATACAATTTGGTAATTATATTTAAAAACTAACTCAAAATTTAATAGAGGGAGGAGGAGAGTTTACATAACTCTCCCCGCAAAATAATAATAAAAATAGATGAAATTGAAAAGATAAAATTCCGTCAAAAAGAAATTCATTATCCCCATTTAAATAATTCTATAAACAAGGGAAGAGGGAAATACCCTTAATCAAAAAATTAAATTCAAAAACACAAGACAAATCATAATGCCAAAAATCAACTCATTCCATCTTAAATCTCAATAATAAAGACAAATATACCAAGAGTTAAAATTAAATAATAAAAGAAAAATGAAGTTTTGAAAAGAATAAAATAAAACCCCAAAAAAAAAATCCTCCCAATAAAATATCCTCTCATAAACAAAATAAGAAAAGCCCTAATTTGAAAAAAACTATTGTTTACTATATTTTGAGATGCCCTAATTTCATTCTAAAATGAGTTATCTCCAGAGAACCCTAATTTTATTTTCTATTGTGTTTCTCTCCTCTTTTCTTTTGTTTGGTTTTCTTCCTCACTCCTGCAGGTTAGGGTTTGGAAATTCAAGAATGGAGGCCATAGCTGGACGCTGGCTGCTATCAACAGTCCCATCTATCCATTTGTATATACTGTATTTGATTCTCTTTTCTTTTGGCAAAAGGATATATATATATACTCTGCAGATAACACAAATATCATAAAATGCAAGTATTAAGTTTTAAACATTGGATGTAGGTCACAGAGCGCACGAAGGCCGATGGCAGGGGCGAAATAGAGGTCTGAGGCGGCGGAGGCAACTAGCAGAAGTGGCCGCTGTGGGAGGAGTCTGCGGTGGCCGTGAGGAGAGGCGGGGAGGGTGCTGGCATTTGATAAGGATAAGGGGTGTGGGAAGGGGGCAGAGCCCCCACCCACACCCCCTGCAAACAGGTCGCGAGAGGTATGGTGGGCGGCGGCTGTCATGGCCACTGTCCCCCATACCCCTCCTCACTTCTTTTGTTAATATTTTTTTTTTGAACATTTTCAACAGTCAATAAAAACTGTGATTAAGGGTTTCATAGGTGTAATGAAATTTTAATCTATTTTATTCTACTTTAATTTATTTTTATTATTTTTTTTTTTAAATCTCAGTTTAATAAATATATATATTCTAAAAGATACACAGCCTATATAAAAAGAATATCCCAGAAATTAAAAAAAACTCTTCTTCCTATGATTGTAATTCCTTTATTTTTTTATATATAAATATACACTCATTATACATATATTTATATATATATATATATATATATATATATATATATATATATATATATATATATATATATATATATATATATATATATATATATGCAAGTGTATGTGCATATGATAATTCATACAACAATGTGTAAAATAAGCTTCCTTCTAATTTTATTTTCCTTCTACAATTTTCTGTATATGAACAGAACATAACAACAAAATAGCTAGATTCACCAGATTTTAAAATCAACCAGTGTGATTCTTCTGCAAGGATGTATAGACACATTGCCCCTTTTTTTTTTGACAGTGTTTTAAAACAGAATATTAACATTCAGATTTAACTAGTTATATCTTTCCTTTGAATTCTAACACTTCATCTCAACATAACAAAAGGATCTCATAGTATTAACTTGTTATTTTCTTTTGACATGTAATAACAGAAATATAAGTACTTATTTGAAGCAAAATAAAATATACAGAATACATCCCTTTCTCTCTTTTTTTTAACAGCAATTAAGTTAGGAGATACACTCTAATCTAGTTTTGTTTTCTTCCAACAACAACTATTGCAATAGAAACTTTCAAACACAACAGATAACAATACTCAAATTTTCTCTTTCTTTTATAAAAAAAAATCTAGACAGCACAATACAACTCTTGCATATAATCTTTTGAAAGTATTATACAAACAGAAAATGTATTTTCCTTTTCTTTCATCTAAAATAAGAGCCAAACAGCTTCCTTATAACACATGCATATTTTCTTTTTGAGAATTACAATGGCAGAAAATTAACTAACATTTTTCATGCATTTCTCAAATCTTAACTCACAAAAATAGAGAAGATAAACAACCTTTTAATTAAATAAGAATAGTTTTCTTACAACATTTATTACAGCCAAACTCATGGCAAAGAAAACCACACAATCTTTTACAAAATAAAATACAATGAGGACACAATGGTCATGGCTTTAGCAGCCATTACAAGTACTACCAAGCCACACAAAGAGGGGCTCTCATCCACTTCTTTTCTCCACTCAAAACTTGCAAATAAACACAAGGAAGAACATTCTAGCCACTATGAAAAGCTCTCCTCCCTACCGTAGACCCGCAAGTGGGTCACCCCCGAGCTAGGGAGGTAGGGATTCACATAGGTATAACAAACCACAACAACACAAATAGCCCATAGGTTTAACACAAAACTCAACTCATGAAAATGAGTTGTTGAGGGTAGGGAATGGACCCCTCAACTTCAGAGGGCTCCCAAATGATAAAATGTCAAGCTCATGGCCTCAAGCCAAAATCTCCAGAACACCACTCTCCACAAAATCACAATAATCTCCATGGCACTCTTGCCATTCAATAAACTCCTCCACAAATAAAAGCCCTCAAGGCATAAATACATAATGTGGGAGAGACCTCAAGGAGGTTCATTTCCCCTACCCATACAAGTTGAGCATTACCTCCATTGGAGGTGCTCTCACCATAACTCCCATCCCAACAAAAGCAATGCAAACAATAAAACAACCAAAAACTATAACACATTACATTAAATAAGCAAGAGTGAGAAAACAAGTTTAAGAGGCTTACCTTCAAAGCCCTATAATGGAAGCCCGTTTGGTGAAGAGCTCCAAGCCTTCCCAAGCCTTCCAATCCTTCAAGAAAATCCTCTAACTCTCCCAAACTCCTCCAAAATAGCAAGAAAAATTAAAATTGCAAGAACCCCACATTCCTCAACAAGAGGAGATAATATAGGCCAATAATTTGGCCTTGAGGAATGAGAAGGTGACACTTGTCACCTTCTCCTTCCTCCTCCCATGCCACTTGCAAGGGAGAGGAAGTGTGAGGATGACAAGTGTCATCCTCTCATTCCCTCTCAATCCTCACCTTATCCACTTGTGCTCTCACACATGTGTGAGAGGACAAGTGGTGAGGTGGAAATTCCACTCACACCTTCAAGAGGATAAGGGATGCCATATGGCATCCTCTTATTCTCTCAAGGAGCCATCTTCCTCCAAGATGCTCTCACACGTACGTGAGAGTCTTGGGGGAAGCTCCCACACACTTGGGAGTCTTGGAGACCTCCCAAGTCTTCCTTGGGAAAGGGTTCCCAAACTTTGGGAAGGGAGATGAGTCTTTCCCAAGGCATGACTCATCTCCCACTTCCCTTATTTCAAATTTTCGTCACTTTTACTAAACCATGGTTTAGAGTGACCAAACGTGAGTCAAATCTAGGGTTAGATAGTCCAAGTTGACCCTAGACCCATGGGTAACCACCTAGGGTAGCTTTTGGGACTCTAGGGTTCACAAAGGGGGTTAAAAATCCACTTTTAAATGGCCCAAAATAAAAGAAATACCAAGTGGTGTAAATCAAGTAAAAATTTATACAACACTTATTATTAATCAATTAGACAAGGGGTACTAAGGCCAAAATAATAAAATTAAATCAAGTACTTAAATCAACATTCGAATTCAAACATGATCCTTATCCCTCTTGGGAATGGATCGATTTTACAGGGGATAACATAGTGTGAATTCTACCTCCAATTTCTTGTGGCTAGGGAATGTGAAACTTGCACATCTCGATCAAGTGTCAATCATATCATGAGAAATCATAGCCGAAGCAACTAGAATTAAATTCACGCAATCGCATACAACAATAATCATCAATACATAATTCCAAATTAAACTGCATTTTTCAATCTCATGTCAAATAGACCACATCACATAAATAACTAAAGTCTCATCACAAAAACATCATCAGATATATATCTCATATGTCGAATCACAAAATAGCACCTGATCAAATTGAATCACAAATGTCTAATCAATGTCCTATCATAACCAGGAGATAAAAATCAAGTCTGCATAATGAAACATAGTCACTAAAATTCTGATAATGTCATCAACTGAATAGCATAATGATCAAAATAAGGGAGGTAAAATAATCGGCCTCACAAAGAGATAGTTAGAAGTTATGAATTTATTTCATTTAGTTTCCCTTAATGGTTTTAATTTAATTGTTTTGTTTAGTTGCTAGTTGTTGTGATGTTCACAACATGCCCCATTTTACTCCTTAGCAAAATGAGGACCCCTGCTGTGGCTGGCTTCTTTGCTTGTGTGTGTGGGTCCGCTTGGTGGTAAAGGGAAAAAGGAAGTGAGAGGTACAAACCTTGTTGAAAATAAAGGAAAAATGGCATTAAGTACCAGAGCTGAATACAGGTGAATTCCTTTTCAAAAATGAATAAGGGTTGCTTTTTGAACCATCTTAAAATTCCCTGTATTTCGCAAGTTATGTGTGTTTTTGGTAAAATGCATTGTGATATGGGTTTGTATGTTACACATACAAAGTCCTTTGTATGTTGTGTCATTGAATGTCTCATATGCAAAGTTGTTTGTATATCAGAACTCGGTGTGTATCAATAGATGCATTACCTTTTATACATGTCAGATACATTGGGCTAATTTGAGCTATTGGGGTGAGTTATTTTGATCACCCCAACCAACTGACTCTCACCGATAAAAGGGCGTTGGGCAGAGATAAATGTTCGGCAGACGATGGTTTGGTCTTGCCGACTAAATGTGTTACACTGATGGGCCCAAGATGCAAGTTAAATATACAAGCTAGACGTCAAAGGGAAGTTAAAAATATAAAATTCTATGTATATTTTAGTACTTGTATGTTTTTGACAAAGGGTTAGGTTCTAGACTGAAAAGTGAATTTTATATCCCATTTTATGACTTACGTCTGTTGGCAGGTGCGTAGGTTCATTGATGCGGAAGCTGTGAGTGGTTAAGATGAAGATAAAAGAGAATAAAACAGTCATCGGGCATTAGTGGAGAGATAGAAGACTGGGTCGATAGAAAGAGGTCACGCCGAAGTTACAGTAAGCTTAGCAAGCATCGGCCATCGGTGGAAGAAGAAAAGACTCGGCCAATGATAAAGGTCTCACCAAAGAACCAAGTGAAGAGTGATGTGGGCTCCACCACTCATCAGTGTGAGTAGGTGTGATTGGAATGAGAAATTTTGATGGACCCGATGAGGTGAGTGTCACTGATAGAGGTTATATTAGGCAGATATATGATATTGGGATGAGTTTTGTAGACCGCCCCGACCAAGTAAGTTACGCCAAAGATAAAGTGAAGGAAGTCATCAGGCATCGATGGAAAGTTAAAAGGGCTCAGCCAACGATGGAGGTCTCGTTGAATATAAAGTGAAGCCGTCGCGGTTAAGGAAGTGAAGTAAAGTTTCATCGACTATCGGTAGAAAGGAAAAGAGACTCAGCTGACGATAGAGGTCTTGTCAAAGGTAAAGTGGAGATGGGCTATCAGGATGAGTTTGGTCACGGAGAGACCTAAGAGAGATGCGCTGACAGTGGTTGTCTTGCCGACTGTGGAGAAAGAAGAAGAAGACAAAGATAGGAACCTGAAGAATGAATGAAGATGCAGCACAAGGAAAATATATGCATCGTGCACTCAGAACATAATGAGTCGCTCAGATGGTTGCCAGCTGGCAACCTATGCCACGAAGGAAAATGTTGACTAAATCAAGGGAGAATATACACTGTTGATCTAAATAGATAAATCTTGACCGTGGGTCATCTGTAACAGTTCCCTCACCTTATTCTATAAAAGATGTGGGAATGCCATATTTTGAACATTCAGAAGCTTAATTGAAATTTGATTGTTGAAACATCAGGACTTATTTCAAAGTTGTTGTAAACATATGTGTTTTTTGCATACTGAATGAAAGGGAAGACCATTTGATTACAAATCATCATAAATCCTGAGTAATCTGGATTTGAAATCTTGATACATGCTTTGATTTTCTATGTCCCTTGGAGTGCTTATCAGTCTGCATGTGTTGTTTTCATGCCTTATCCTTTGAAGTTAGCATCATCTGTATCTAGCTGTGGAATATCCTGGTGAAAATATGGTTTGATTTCTTCTCCTAATGAAGGTATCTGATATGTATGTGGTTCAATAGCTAAAGATTCACCAAAATTTGTAGTGTTCTTTTTAAATTTCTTTCAATTTCATAGCAATTCATCACAATTGCAAACAACAGACAATCAGAAGCAAATAATCATGAAATATGCTAACATCTCGTAGACAATTGGAAATACATAGCATATTTAGAGTTAAAGCATGTTAAATCGATAAATATCATGCAAAGATCTAAGTACGGACACATTATTTGAAGAAATATATTGTGTAGAATAACCTCTGTGTAGCATATTTGCAGGAAACAGAATCTACTAATCAACGTAAGGCCCTTGAATGATTAACAACAACACACATCAATCACTGGGTAACGTCAATAGATTATGAACTAATCAATGGAGACTTGGGATCATGAATTCTTTGAATTCATCGTATCTTTCAAGATAAATAAGGGTTGTGTAACTTTTATTTCGTGTTTGCTTATGAGTAACATCATCATCAACAGGTCAGAAAGGTTTTCCTTGCTTGATCGTTTCTCAGGATACAATTAGATTTGGTTAGCAGATGAAGATCAACATAAGACTGCGTTCACTACAAAGTGGGGAACATTTTCATATGCTAAGATGCCCTTTGGCGTTTCAAATGCTAGAGCTACTTTTCAGCGTGTAATGGATGTAGCATTTGGGGAGCTTATAAATAAGATCATTCTAATCTATCTAAATGACTCGACTATTTTTTCTAAGAATGTCAGAGATCATTTTGACCATTTAGAAGTTGTTTTCAAGAAATGTCAAGAGTTCGAGATCTCCCTAAACCCCAAGAAATGTATCTTTGTTGTGCCTCAGGGTAAGCTTCTAGGACACATAGTGTCAAAGGAAGGGGTCTCCATTGATCCAGAAAGGGTCACAACTATAATGAATCTATCTCTACCAGTCTATTGACGTTTCAATTTGCACCTCTAGAATGCGAGTTGGAAACAAACAGCTATGCACAGATAAACTGCTCTCCTATTGGAAGGGGGAGTTCCTTTTTTGCTGATGTTTGCTGAAAAGATAAATTAAATGAAACTTCACCTATTTTCTTTTTAATTCTCAGCTGCGAGCACAAGGTTACAAAACTCTAAACACTACAGAAGAGGTTTTTTCCTTTTTTAAAACTTCTACTACAACTAAGCAAAGACTAATGACGCTTTCAATATCCTGAGTAAATTCAAAGCAAAGGAAATTGAAAGTGAATAAAGAATGATTGTTAACACAAAAACTTAAGCAATTTTCCTCCAGGTTTACACCACAAGACTAAAAGTACTTTAATGATTAAATTTGAAATGAAAGCTACAAAAAGCTACACATCTGACGACAATAACTTGATGAATTGAGATAGAATATCAGAGAAAAATAGGCACGAGATTTCTATTCAATATCATAAAGTTTGCACAACTCCAGGACAACAATGCTGTAGCAAAAGGCAGGCATACTACAAGCAATCACACACTGGAGAACAATGAACACAGAGTGAACAAACACTTGGAAAAACAAAATCCGTAGGCTAGAATAGGCACAACAAATTTGTTCTCGCCCAAAGTCATTCATACAATGGCAAAGGATGCCCTTATTTATACTAAAATCAAAGGAGTAGGGAACCCTAAAATCTCCTTGATTAACCCTAACTTGCCAACTCGCAAGTTTTATTACTATTCTAAGACAAAGATACAATAAACAAATGCTTTAAAGCAATCTGCTTTAAAGCAAAGAAGATTCCAACTATCACAAAGTAATTTCTTTTCTAATTATAGAATGGATGAGCTGAGGATGAAAGCACATTCTTTAAAACAAAAAGCATCTGTTTTAAAGCTGCTTTCTTTTGAAATGCATCCTCATCAACATTCATGCTTTTTGGTGATGTCATTCGTTGATATTCTGGGAAATAATATCTTCTAAAAAGCAAGTGACTGCATCTCTGCCAGGAACACTGATACTCTCTAGAATGATATTTTGATTCTCTAACATTTCTTCACCATTGGCAACCATCTAAAGAAATTCGTGAACTTCACCCGCAGCCTTGTCAAATTTCACTATCATTGCGGCAAAATGACTCATCTTGCTGGCATTGATATCATCATTCAAATTGCTGCAGAGGAGAGTCTGGAACTCTGCTTGCACTTCCTTGAGATCATACAGGGTACCATCTTCTCTTTCATACGAACACAGGATCTGAGAGACAAAAGATCTGATGAACTTGAGGATGTTAACTACCTTTTCTTTCCATTCTGTCAACTCTAAAATCATACTATCATAAGTTTTTACTATGAAAAGATATTGCACTTTCCAAGTAGAAACTGTCTTCTTATCTTCAGCTGAATCAATAATATCAAGTGCAATCTTCAAGTCAGAGATAATGATCTCGAACACTGGTCTATTTTCTGACATGGTCTGCTGCAATCCCTGTATGCCTTAATGTAAATCATGAGCATTGTACTTCAACTGATAAAGCTCTGAAAGTACAAATCTCTCTTTAGTCACAAATTCTTCCACCCAACTGTTCATGTGTCTCCCATAAAGGACCAACTTACTGAAATGCTGCTGATCGGTTGGTGATTCAAGATTTGGTGGAAGAAGTAAATCAGCTTGTGAAGTGCCATGGAAAAGGTTGGAAATGTACTGCCGCAGCTGTTGAACTTCAGCTTTAAGAGCTGCCTTGTCTTCTCCATCTTTCAACACCCTTTCCTTCAAATTATCTGTTGCAACCTCAAAGAGATTGATGTCTGTATGGCAGGCACTTTTGCCAAGGTTAATTTTGACAACTGTGAAGTCATCAACCTCGACATCATTAGCACTTCTATTTTCTGGCGGTCTTGCAGTTTCAAGGATTATTTCTCTTCCATATTCTTCTCAATACGAACTTGCTTCTTCAGCTGCTTGTCTGGTGTGTCTTGGTAGACGCTTTTTAGCTTTGTTAAATTTAGATGATATGAGGGCTTTCTCCTCTTTCTTCCCAGAATGTTTTCAAGCCAGGATGAGCCATCTTCTCTTGGAAACTCGGTTCTAACCTCATCAACTCCTAATGAATCAATGTTTGCATCAAAGTTACGAACTGATGAATCTGGCTCTGAATCTATGTGGATAGGAGAAGTAATCGGTGAAGAAGGTGGAGAAACATGATCTGAAACTAACACTTCAACATGTAGTGTTGGTTCAATAGGAACTTCTGGTTCAACCGGTGGTTGTTCTTGTTGGACATGAGTTGGAGACTCGTCCTTTTTCCTCTTTAACTTAGCCATTTTCGTTCCTTCTGGAAGAACACTCATAGCTTTTATCCTTTGTTTTGGGTTGGAAGTGGAAGGCTCTGATGGTTGCACAACTAGCGGCTCTGCTAACGGAATATCATCCTTTCGCTTAGTCTTCAAGAATATCAAACTGTTTTTAACCACTCGACTTGTTCTTTCCTCAATGGAAGTGCTCTCTTTTACTGACCAATTAATTGGTGGCAACGGTTGTTGCTCAATTTGGTCTCTGAAATACATGGGAAGTAGAACTTCACCACTTTCTGTTAAACCCTCTATATCTTCTGATAGGATATCAGACATCTGCTGAAGAGTGAACCTGTTGTAACTGCATTCTCGCACTTCAAACTCATCAGCACAATTAGCCCAGAAGTTTTCAATCACATGCTTGTGCGTACAATTCTGTCCAAGATGTGATGCATAAACACCACGGGGATCATATGAAGATCTCCTGTTAAAAAACTTAAGACCATATCTGGATGATTCATTACCGATTGCCTTGGCATCAGCTCCAGATCTACATCTGTAAATACTCATCCCAAGTGAAAAATTGAAGGCTGTCTTGCATCTGCTACACAAAAATGTATGAACTTCATAGCCCTGCCTCAAAAATTCCATAAATACAATTTTGTCTGTAGGATATCACGGAAACATGGCTGGCTCTCCTGAGAAGCCATATACTCTGATGTAGGAAAAGGTAGGAAATTGGATAAACCAATCAGCCCATTCTGCCATTTCTATTCTAGCCTTGGCTGAAAACTGTAGATGCAACTCATTGTCCATTTCTCGCACTGCATGCATCAAGAATGCATCATTCACTCGCCTGTAATGTCGTTTAGCTTGAGAGATCTCTAACTGTGGGAAATGATGATACACATGCTGAGTACCCAGAGTTCCAACAACATTCAAACCTCTGAATTGACCCTGAAAAGCCATCAAATACACAAGGTATGATACCATGTGGAATTCATGAGCCCTTTGAAAATCAATTATTTGTTGGTGGAGACTATCACTGATGAGTGCCGACCAGTCATAGAATTCAGTTCTGTCAACAATCTGGGACATGATGTAAAACATCTAAGGCTGGAACTTGTTAGCATCTGCTTGACCCATGATCCAGCTTAGCAAAGTAATCATCATGGAATGCTCCTCCTTGAATTCTCCACATCCAATGTTCTTTGGCATGACATTCTGCTTCTCTTTTAACCACCTCTCACCAATCTTTTTTCTGTATTTTTCTTTATCATTGTTCCAAACCCTCTTGCATTCTTCAAGTGAAACAGTTAAGTTTTCTCTCCAAATAGGTATTGTAAAACACTTCTCTATGTCATTTGGCCTCAAGCTGTAGAGCACACGTCCATCTCTAGACTGGATTTCTCTTATGACCGAGTTGTAATGCGTCATGCAAGCAATCACGAACTCGATACTTTGCACTGTGATAGGAAAGGATGCCGCTGCAAGCAAACCGGAGTGTCCAAGATTCCTGATAGCATTATTCCCTGCATCCTCCAAGGAATGTAAATTGATTACTAGAAGTACTTTATGCAAGTCTATTTCACAAGTTCTCAGGCAATTGTGAACCAATGCTGTTTTGTGCCTGATTTGTGTTGGAGAGTACTGCATATTGGAAGATTTGAAAATCAACTGTGAACATGCCTATGTTGGAAAAAATATTGGACAAATGGCTGAAAATTACTTGCTCATTTTTAGAAAAAGCAGAGTGTGAGCCAAAAACGCTGGCACATGGGTTTTGCAGATAATTCTATTTCGAAGCAACCTAGATTGTCAAATTTTGAAAAAGTGGAGATTTTCTCAAAAAAGCAGGAAAAAAGTAGTTTCCCAAAAAAAAGCACAACTCCCAATCTTCAAGAGGATAATAATCTGGATAGACCCATCTCGATGAAAACTGAAAAAGCTCTAGTCAGATTTATGAAAAATGATCCCCTTGAAACAAGGACCCTGAAAAGGCAAGCCTCTCTTCTTCCTCAACCCGAAACTATGAAGAACGCTGAAAAAGCACTTGGCTTGAGTCTTCGAATCTTTGTTGAAAGAAAAATAAAATCTTTCCTCTGGATGCAACCTGCAAAAGATAATGAAATAAAGAAGCCAAAAGCTTATCTTTATAAATTTTTAGGGCGAAAAAGCAGCTTTATTTGTATGAGAATAAAACTTCACCCTCATCTATGGAGAAAACAATTTTTAAAGCATAAATCCAAGTGGATGTCTTCGAATAGGAAGAATCCCTATTTTGTAGCTGCCTATGGCTTCATGTGCAAGATAACGAAAAATATCTTCTTTTGATGATGTCATCAAACACGCGAGTTGAAAGAAGTGCTAGTCAATTTTTCTTCATTTTCGACACTTCAACACTCATTTTGACTTAAATATGGCCTGTCTCTGACTTCAACAAAGCGGCAAAATGTCATTGTTGACTGATCCTAACATTTTGGAAATTGATCAACTGAGATTCCATCCCCTGTCTCCGACTGACGATCTGGCATCGTTTGACCAAGTTTGACCTCCTGAAAACTACCAACGGGAAAAGATTGGGCACAAAACTGTTAGAAAACATTGTGGAGATGGAAAATATTCTAACACTGCTCAAGTTGGGTGCCCCAAGTCACCTGGGGCACCTCATTTCCCAACACTTAGCCATTTTTAAAATTTTTGCAACTTCAATTTCTTGGTTTGCGTACGCATTCTGATGGTAAGGACCCCTGTTTGGCTGACAATTTTTGTCAACTGGGATGAAACTAAGTCTGATGATCTAGAAAATAGGTAGGCTTGATGAAAATTAAGTTGATTGTACCTTCTGTTTGCCTCGAATAGGAAGAATCCCTATTTTGTAGCTGCCTATGGCTTCATGTGCAAGATGACGAAAAATATCTTCTTTTGATGATGTCATCGAACACGCGAGTTGAAAGAAGTGCTAGCCAATTTTTCTTCATTTTCGACACTTCAACACTCATTTTGACTTAAATATGGCCTGTCTCTGACTTCAACAAAGTGGCAAAATGTCATTGTTGACTTATCCTAACATTTTGGAAATTGATCAACTGAGATTCCATCCCCTGCCTCCGACTGACGATCTGGCATCGTTTGACCAAGTTTGACCTCCTGAAAACTACCAACGGGAAAAGATTGGGCACAAAACTGTTAGAAAACATTGTGGAGATGGAAAATATTCTAACACTGCTCAAGTTGGGCGCCCCAAGTCACCTGGGGCACCTCGTTTCCCAACACTTAGCCATTTTTAAAATTTTTGCAACTTCTTCAATTTCTTGGTTTGCGTGCGCATTCTGATGGTAAGGACCCCTGTTTGGCTAACAATTTTTGTCAACTGGGATGAAACTAAGTCTGATGATCTAGAAAATAGGTAGGCTTGATGAAAATTAAGTTGATTATACCTTCTGTTTGCCTCAAAAAATGTGCCAAATTGATTTGATCTGAACCAAACTAGGCTGATGGAAGGAGATTCACGTTTTTTGAGAAAATCTTCAAAAATAAACTAACTCTAGAGAGTTTGGGAGCCCCAAGCCACTTGGGGCACCTGGTTTGTCAACACTTAGAAAATTTTCTAAAAATTTTCAATTTTGTACCTTTTCTTGATTTCTGTGCCCACAACTTCTATTCGATCTTCGATTTTGGTCGTTCTGACGACTGTCGAGGTGGGACAGAGGGTGATCTGAGTAGTCTGAACATGTATGTGATGAAATCCTAGCTTTGACTAACTTTTGACCAAGTTTGACCAACCGGAAATAGGCTGACCGGAGCATTTTCGACGTTTCTTGAAAAATGTCAAAAAAACTAACACAGGAGAGTTTGGGTGTCCCAAGCCACCTGGGGCGCCTGATTTCACTAGACTTAGTCAAATTCATGATTTTCCAACTTTTCAATCCACCTTGGATCCATCTTGCATCATTTTGCATGCATCATCGAGTTGATGACTGTTTGTCGGTTCTTCGTTGTTGGAAAAATGTTGAAAACTTGTTGATGAGGTCTGGCAGGTGAACTTTCCTCTATTGATGACTTTTGAGCTCATGCTTCACCTTCTGAAAAAGTAGAAATGACCCAATAGAGAAAACTTGGTCGTTTGAAGATTCCGTCTGAACCACGTCGATCGTGAAGCAAAATCAACCAATGAGAATCGAGCGCGACACCTGAGTTGGAGATTCTATTTTTAGAAAGTTTTGCCATTATCCATATCTCAAGAAACCCAGAAAACTTAACTCGACGTCTATTTTTAGAAATTTCTGAAAATAGAAATTTCTATTTTAGAAATTTTACTTTTTTGACTTTTTGACAAAAAATTTTCTAGACTTGTTTCAAAATGCCTTAATGAAGCAAAAATTTTGTTTGGGTACAACAATTGGCTCTATCTGGGGACCATGGCGGATACTTACAGCATAGGAGAACCAAGAATCTCTGGACTTTTCAAGCTTGGACCAGTGTCTTATCCATTGGGCAATAGAGTCAGGTCACATTCCTAATCACCTAGAACAAGACTTTTCCCTACACCTAAAACCGGACTTCCTAAAATCACCTAAAAAGTTGGAACTTTCTAGAACACAAGAACACAACTGTCACATTACGAAAAGGGGAAAAACATTATGACATAATGATCACATTATAGAAAGGGGAAACACATTACGAGAATAGAAAGTGATTCACGCGCTCTTTTTCCTGAGTGAGGATGAGATGAGATTAGGACTGTCACAAAACCATCAATCGACTCAGAAAAGTAAGAACCATCTCTCTTTAGCTGTGAAGATTGTCTTGGTAGCACAAAACTTTTCTTTCTCTGCAACATCCTCTTAAAGAGCCATGATTCAGGACGGTATTCACGTTCAGGACATGAGAAGTTCCTGAGGAACTGGTTGATATGCCAGTGATCAGGTGGAGCATCTTCTTCTAAAGCAAGCAACCTCTGCAACAAATGAAGATATAGAACTTCCTTCTGAAGATATACAGGAAAGTCTTGTGGCCAAAGTACATATGTGGGAATGGTCATCACCACATATTGAATATGAGTTTTATTTATATCTTGCACACACACAACTCTGTACTCAGTCAATGCATCATCTTCTGGAAAAGGTGCAAGATGCTCATACACAACTCTCATTACTGATTCTTGGCTTATAGGATCCACAACTATCGTTGCCTATTTTTCCAGTGCTTCAGGGGCTTCTTCATTGGTTGTGTTTTCGTCCATCCACTCCAAAATTTGATGAATTATCAAGATCTGAATGCTTAAACTCTTGAACATCTTCACCTAATAGCTCACTTTCCCATTCATTACCTGGAATCTCATCATCCTCTGTAGAGTACTCTTCTTCAATGTGGATATCCAGCATCACTTCCTCTTCAACATTCATGTATCTTTCTTCTTCTATAAAAGGAGTAGAATCAAAAACAAATTTATCTAAGTCATATGTTTCCTCTTCTTCTTCTTGATCAATCTCACACATGGTGTATCTCACAAGACATTTGTCAAGAATCTCTAACTTCTCAATATCATCCTCTTTAGTGACCAAAACTGAATATTCCATGAACTCTTCTCCATCAACCTCTTCATATGTTGCGTTCCACATTGGTTGCATAATATCAGTAAAGTCCTTTTCTTGTAGAGGTTCATAGATGGATTCAACATCGTCCTCTTCACTAGTATGTATGAAAGATTCTCAAGATGCAGGTGAAGACGAGCTATATTGTAAAGAAAAGTCTACAGTATCTTCCGTTGAAGAATCACTTTCCCATTGATGTTGAAAATAATTTAGATTTGATAATGAAACTTCCATATGATCTCCAGTTCTGAAAAATTCTTCCAGGAAGAAATCATCTTCAAAAAGAAGATCATGTTCTTGATCCACTTGCAAAACTTCTTTGGTCTCTTCTTTGGATGTATCTGACACAGATTCTTCAAACCAACCTTCAAAAGACAAGAAAAATAAATTTGATTCATCATTGTTTTGTTCTTGAGAAGATTGTCGCACTTCTTCTTCCTCAAAGAAGGTTTGTAAGTTGTACATTTCTTCAGATTCTTCCTTTGATTTGTCAACCACATAGACAACTTCCTAATTTTCTTCAATTATTTCAAACAACATAACATATGTACCAGGACCCATTTTTTGATATAGCACTTGTGCTTGAGGATCCTGAGATTTCACCACCATGAATCTTGATTTGGTTTCTGGTTCCAACTTGAAACTGCCTTTCTTTAAAGGAATAGTCGTAGATGACCAATCCAATTGTATTGCTCCTTTGAGATCTTTGTAGAAACTTCTACTTAGCAGCATCCTGTAACTGGCTAGAATGTCAGCTACCAAGATAGTCATCATTATTTTCTTCTTGGGGCAAGCTGCCAATCGTACTTGAGCATCCTTCAATTGTCCAACCAACGGCACTGATTTAGACTCAAGTGAATAACACTTGTCATGCGTTTTGGTGCACGAGAGTCCCAAAGCATTCATCACTTGCAAAGGCATGACGTTGTCTGAGGTTCCTAAATCAATGATACAATTGCTCAACTTATAGCCTCCTATATATAGGGAGATATAGAAGGGATTTGGCTTCTCTCCCGCTGGAACAGAAGATTCAAGTAATGTAGGCTATATGACAGTCTCTTTCTTGACATACTTAATAATTCTATCCAACTGATCTGGATGGTCCTGAAGATACTCCAGCTAAGAAATCTGCACCTTTGTCTTCATCATGGAATCCACTATATCAAAATTTGTTGAAGACGAATTTTGAGCAGCGTGGACATTTTCATGTGGTGGCTTAGCATTGGAAGTGGAAGCCACTTCCTTCTCCTTTTCTTTTGGTCTTTGTCTATCCTCTCCTTCCTTCTGTGCTTTAAAATGATGAGTGCGTGTAAACACGGGAGTTGAAAGATTTTCATGATTTATTGCAAGAGAATATTGATGAAAATCATCTTGTTCTTCTTTCATTATAACGAGTTCATTCTGGAAGTATCTCGTAGTAGAGTCACCATCGAAGTTTTCTATCTGTCGTAAGACAACATTCACACTTGGGGAAGGAACAATGTTTGAAATGGGTACAGCATCAACATATCCCATGATTTGATTCATTCTTAAATTTTTAGGACATGCGGCTCCAGTATGCGCATCAGTCTCATGAAAGGAACAAAACACTGCATTTTGAGCGACATCAACTGCTTGTCTTGGTGGTGGTGCTGGGAACTTGGGCCTGTAGTTATTGAAAGGCTAAAAATTGTTCCTCTTAGGCTAATATGGTTGTTGAGGTTGGTACTGTTGTTGTGGTGACTGATATGGTTGTTGCGCGGGTTGCCCCTAAGTAGGCAATTGTCTTTTCATGATAGTCACTTCATTTGCTACCTTATGTAGCAGTGGATCTGCAGAACTCTAAACAAGAGGCTTGATTGAATCTGTCTTCATCTTGCCAGAGGTAATCATGTCATCCTCTAACTTGATGGCATTTTCTTGTGCATCAGATAATTCTATTTCATTAGCCAATCTCAAAAAGAAGGCTATCTCAGAAGGAAGAGCGTTAATGAAACTGCTCAATAGAATTTGTAGAGATGGATTGAGAGTATGAGAAAGGCATGTAACCAGGCGATTAAACCTTGCCACAAACTCCCTCATTAGTTCATTGTTTTCCATCTTTGAATTTGAGAGTTGGGCGAACAATTTGTGACCATCTTCGGCAGGCTTGAACCTTGCCAAGAATTTCTCACTTATAGTTGCCCAACTTGTAATGATACCTGGTTCCAGATGATTGAACCAGTCAGTAGCATTTCCCATGAGAGTCTCAATGAAGAGACACAGAGCAACATCTTCATGTGATACATACAAAACAACACAAGCTGTTGTGAATGCAAAAATGTGTTCATCAAGATGTTGAGTTCCATCACCATGGAACCGGGGAAAGTGCTTCCTTGACCCCTTTGGTAAATCATGATGTGCTTGTAGGGCCAAAGGTCCAATGTTATTACCTCAAGGCAATGGTGGTGGTCACCTTTGATTTGGATCATTGTGATTGTTGTTATTTGCATCCCCCATTGCTCTAGGTTGGATTACTGGTTCTTCTTGTAAATCTTCTTGCTTGACTTCAGGAACTATCTGAACTTCTCAAACTATGTTGGATGCTTCTCCAACTTTTGCAGAATCAAGATCTTGAAAGAAAAGATCTGTAGCACTGCCTTTTCCCTTTCTTTAATAAACCCTGTGAGCTAGGATTATCTATTGCCACGTGGGAGGTGATAGTACTGGTCTTCCTGTTGCAAGATCCGCTTTGTGTTCTTCTTCGTCAAAGATAGAAGCCACATTTCTCCACTGATCAGGACTTTCCTTTTACGCAAATATGAAACTCCTTAGGCTGCTAATGATGTCTGTTTGCTCTCCTTCCACTTGTATAAGATTTGGTTGAATAACAGGTGGTGTAAGATTTGGTTGTTGAACTAGAGCAGAAGGACGCCAGAGAGTCATTCCCATGACATAAGCCTAAGTTTGCTTGAAGTTTTATGCCTCGTGCACCACGGTGGGTGCCAGAAAACTATTAGCGTTTCAATTTGTACCTCTGGAATACAAGTTGGAAATGGATAGCTATGCACAGATAAACTACTCTCCTATTGGAAGGGGGAGTTCCCTTTTTGCTGATGTTCGCTAAAAAGATAAAGTAAATGAAACTTCGCCTATCTTCTTTTTGATTCTTAGCTGCGAGCACAAGGTTATAAAACTCTAAACGCTACAGAAGAGGTTTTTCCTTTTTTAAAACTTCTACTACAACTAATCAAAGACTAACAACGCTTTCAATCTCCTGAGTAAATTCAGAGCAAAGGAAATTGAAAGTGAACAAAGAATGATTGTGATTTCTTTTCTAAATATAGAATGGATGAGCTTAGGATGAAAGCACATGCTTTAAAACAAAAAGCATCTGTTTTAAAGCTGCTTTATTTTGAAATGCATCCTCATCAACATTCATGCTTTTTGGTGATGTCATCTGTTGATATCCTAGGAAACAATATCTTCTAAAAAGTGAGTGACTGC
Organism: Cunninghamia lanceolata; assembly: GCA_027924645.1. NCBI lineage: Eukaryota > Viridiplantae > Streptophyta > Pinopsida > Cupressales > Cupressaceae > Cunninghamia > Cunninghamia lanceolata. Next base: position 6,182,348 of record BSBN01000252.1, on the reverse strand, counting down.
ATCTCTGCTAGGAACACTGATACTCTCTAGAATGATATTCTAATTATCTAACATTTCTTCACCATTGGCAACCATCTGAAGAAATTCATGAACTTCACCTGCAGCCTTGTTGAATTTCACTGTCATTGCGGCAAAACGACTCATCTTGCCGACATTGATATCATCATTAAAATTGTTGCAGAGGAGAGTTTGGAACTCTGCTTGCACTTCCCTGAGATCATACAGGGTATCATCTTCTCTTTCATATAAACATGGGATCTGAGAGACAAAAGATCTGATGAACTTGAGGATGTTGACTACCTTTTCTTTCCATTCTATCAACTCTAAAATCATACTGTCATAAGTTTTTACTGTGAAAAGATATTGCACTTTCCAAGTAGAAACTGTCTTCTTATCTTCAGCTGAATCAATAGTATCAAGTGCAATCTTCAAGTTGGAGATAATGATCTCGAACACCGGTCTATTTTCTGCCATGGTCTGCTGCAATCCCTGTATGCCTTAGCATAAATAATGAGCATTGTACTTCAACTAATAAAGCTTTGAAAGTACAACTCTCCCTTTAGTCAAATTCTTCCACCCAATTGTTCACGTGTCTCCCATAAAGGACCAACTTACTAAAATGCCGCTGATCGGTTGGTGATTCAAGATTTGGTGGAAGAAGTAAATCAGCTTGTGAAGTGCCATGCAAAAGGTTGGAAATGTACTGCCACAGCTGTCGAACTTCAGCTTTGAGAGCTACCTTGTCTTCTCCATCTTTCAACACCCTTTCCTTCAAATTATCCACTGCAACCTCCAAGAGATTGACGTCTATATGGCGGGTACTTCTGCTAAGGTTAGCTTTGACAACTATGAAGTCATCAACCTCAACATCATTAGCACTTCTATTTTCTGGTGGTGTTGCAGTTTCAAAGATTATTTCTCCTTCCACATTCTTCTCAATGTGAACTTGCTTCTTCAGCTGCTTGTATGGTGTGTCTTGGTAGACGCTTTTTAGCTCTATTAAATCCAGCTGATATGAGGGCTTTCTCCTCTTTCTTCCCAGAATGTTTTCAAGCCAGGATGAGCCATCCTCTCTTGGAAACTCAGTTCTAACCTCATCAGCTCCTGATGAATCAATGTTTGCATCAAAGTTATGAACCGGTGAATCTGGCTCAGAATCTATGTGGATAGGAGAAGTAATCGGTGAAGAAGGTGGAGAAACATGATCTAAAGGTAACACTTCAACATGTAGCATTGGTTCAACAGGTGGTTGTTCCTGTTGGACATGAGTTGGAGACTCGTCCTTTTTCCTCTTTAACTTAGCCATTTTCATTCCTTCTGTAAGAACACTCATAGCTTTTATCATTCGTTTTGGGTTGGAAGTGGAAGGCTCTGATGGTTGCACAACTAGTGTCTCTGCTAGTGGAATATCATCCTTCCGCTTAGTCTTCAAGAATATCAAATTGTTTTTAACCACTCGACTTGTTCTTTCCTCAATGGAAGTGCTCTCTTTTACTGACCAATTAACTGGTGGCAATGGTTGTTGCTCAATTTGGTCTCTGAAATACGTGGGAAGTAGAACTTCACCACTTTCTGTCAAACCCTCTATATCTTCTGATAGGATATCAAACATTTGTTGAAGAGTGAACCTGTTGTAACTGCGTTCTCACACTTCAAACTCATCAACACAATTAGCCCAGAAGTCTTCAACCGCATGCTTGCGCGTACAATTCTGTCCAAGATGTGATGCATAAACACCACGGGGATCATATGAAGATCTCCTGTCGAAAAACTTAAGACCATATCTAGATGATTCATTACCAATTGCCTTGGCATCTGCTCTAGATCTACATCTGTAAATACTCATCTGAAGTGGAAAATTAAAGGTTGTCTTACATCTGCTAAGCAAAAATGTATGAACTTCATACGCCTGCCTCAAAAATTCCATAAATGCAATTTTGTCTATTGGATATTGCGACAACATGGCTGGCTCTCCTGCGAAGCCATATACTCTGATGTAGGAAAAGGTAGGAAATTGGATAAACCAATCAACCCATTTTGCCATTGCTATTCTAGCCTCTGCTGAAAACTATATATGCAACTCGTTGTCCATATCTCGCACTGCATGCATCAAGAATGCATCATTCACCCACCTGTAATGTTGTTCAGCTTGAGAGATCTCTAACTGTGGGAAATGATGATACACATGCTGAGTATCCAGAGTTGCAACAACATTCAAACCTCTGAATTGACCTTGAAAAGCCATCAAATACACAAGGTATGATATCATGTGGAATTCATGAGCCCTTTGAAAATCAATTATTTGTTGGTGGAGACTATCACTGATGAGTGCCGACTAGTCATAGAATTCAGTTCCATCAACAATATGGGACATGATGTAAAACATCCAAGGCTGGAACTTGTTAGCATCTGCTTGACTTGTGATCCGGCTTAGCAAAGTAATCATTATGGCATGCTCTTCCTTGAATTCTCCACGTTCAACATTCTTTGGCATGACATTCTGCTTCTCTTTTAACCACATCTGACCAATTTTTTTTCTATATTTTTCTTTATCATTGTTCCAAATCCTCTTGCGTTCTTCAAGCAAAACAGTTAAGTTTTCTCTCCAAATAGGTATTGTAAAACACTTCTCTATGTCATTTGGCCTTAGGCTGTAGAGCACACATCCATCTCTTGACTGGATTTCTCTTGTGACCGAGTTGTAATGCGTCATGCAAGCAATCACGAACTTGATACTTTGCACTATGATAGGAAAGGATGCCGCTGCAAGTAAACCAGAGTGTCCAAGATTCCTAATAACATTATTCCCTGCATCCTCCAAGGAATGTAAATTGATTACTGAAAGTACTTTATGCAAGTCTATTTCACAAGTTCTCAGGTAATCATGAACCAATGTCGTTTTGTGCCTGATTTGTGTTGGAGAGTACTGCATATTGGAAGATTTGAAAATCAACTGTGAACATGCCTATGTTGGAAAAAATATTGGACAAATGGCTAAAAATTACTTGCTAATTTTTAGAAAAAGTAGAGTGTGAGCCAAAAACGTTGGCACATGGGTTTTGTAGATAATTCTGTTTCGAAGCAATCCAGATTGTTGGATTTTGAAAAAGCAAAGATTTTCTCAAAAAAGTAGGAAAAAAGGCAGTTTCCCAAAAAAAAAGCACAACTCCCAATCTTCAAGAGGATAATAATCTAGATAGACCCATCTAGACGAAAACTGAAAAAGCTCTGGTCAGATTTCTAAAAAACAATCCCCTTGAAACAAGGACCCTGAAAAAGCAAGCCTCTCTTCTTCCTCAACTCGAAACTATGAAGAACACTGAAAAAACACTTGGTTTGGATCTTCGAATCTTCGTTGAAAGAAAAATAAAATCTTTCCTCTAGATGCAACCTGCAAAAGATAATGAAATAAAGAAGCCAAAAGCTTGTCTTTATAAATCTTTAGGGCGAAAAAGCAGCTTTATTTGTGTGAGAATAAAAATTTATCCTCATCCATGGAGAAAGCAACTTTTAAAGCATAAATCCAAGTGGATATCTTTGAATAGGAAGAATCCCTATTTTGTAGCTGCCTATGGCTTCATGTGCAAGATGACGAAAAATATCTTCTTTTGATGATGTCATTGAACACTCGAGTTGAAAGAAGTGCTAGCTAATTTTTCTTTATTTTTGACACTTCAACACTCATTTTGACTTAAATATGGCCTGTCTCCAACTTTGACAAGGCAGAAAAATGTCACTGTTGACTTAAAAAGCTGACTAATCCTGACATTTTGGAGATTGATCAACTGAGATTCCATCCCCTGCCTCCGACTGACGATCTGGCATCATTTGACCAATTTTGACCTCCTGAAAACTGCCAATGGGCAAAGATTGGGCACAAAACTGTCAGAAAACACTGTGAGATGGAAAATATTCTAACACTGCTCATGTTGGGCATCTCAAGCCACTTGGGGCACTTGGTTTTCCAACGCTTAGCCATTTTTTCAAATTTTCCAACTTTTTCAATTTCTTGGTTTGCGTGTGCATTCCAGTGGTAAGGACCCCTATTTGGCTGATGATTTCTGTCAACTAGGATGAAAATGAGTATGATGATCTGGAAAATAGGTAGGCTTGATGAAAATTAAGTTGATTGTACCTTCTGTTTGCCTCAAAAAATGTGCCAAATTGATCTGATCTTAACTTGACCGGGCTAACGGAAGGAGATTCATGTTTTTTGAGAAAATCTTCAAAAATAAACTAAGTCTAGAGAGTTTGGGCACCCCAAGCCACTTGGGGTGCTTGGTTTGTCAACACTTAGAAAATTTTCTAAATTTTTTTAATTTTGTACCTTTTCTCAATTTTTGTGCCCACAGCACCTATTCGATCTTTGATTTTGGTCGTCCCAACGACTATCAAGGCAGGACAGAGGGTGATCTAAGTAGTCTGAACATATCTGTGATGAAATCCTGGCTTTGACTAACTTTTGACCAAGTTTGACCAACCGAAAACAAGCTGACCGGAGCATTTTTTACGTTTCTCAACGTGAAAAAAACTAACACAGGAGAGTTTGGGTGTCCCTAGCCACCTGGGGCGCCTGGTTTCACCAGACTTAGTCAAATTCATGATTTTCCAACTTTTCAATCCACCTTGGATCCATCTTGCATCATTTTGCGTGCATCGTCGAGTCGACGACTGTTCGTCGATTCTGCATCGTTGGAACAGTGTTGAAAACTTGTTGATGAGCTCTGGCAAGTGAACTTTCCTCTGTTGATGACTTTCGAGCTCATGCTTCATCTTTTGAAAAAGCAGAAATGACCCAGTAGAGAAAACTTGGTCGTTTGAAGATTCTATCTGAACCGCGTCGATTGTGAAGCAAAATTGACCAATGAGAATTGAGCGTGACACCTGAGTTGGAGATTCTATTTTTAGAAAGTTTTGCTAGCATCCATATCTCAAGAAACCTAGAAAACCTAACTCGACATCTATTTTTAGAAATTTTTTTTTTTTAACTTTTTGACGAAAAATTTTCTAGACTTGTTTCAAAATGCCTTAATGAAGCAAACATTTTGGTTGGGTACAACATAGTCAACAAGAAAGCAGTTCAATCCTTTTTAGGGAAAATTAACTTTGTCAGCCGATTTATTTCTGATTTTGTAGGTCTAATTAGACCAGTGACATTGTTGCTTAAAAAAGATCTAGTTTTCAAATGGACTACAGAAGGAAGACATGCTTTTGAAGAGGTCAAGAGAGCCATTTCAACAGCCCCAGTACTCAGAAACCCAGATTTCTCTAAAACTTTTATAATGTATGTGTATGGGGGAGAATTCAGCGTTGTTACTGTTCTAACTCAAAAAGCTGACCAAGAGGAAGGAGAGAATCCAATAGCTTTCTTCTCCAGGACGCTCAGAGAATATGAGTCAAGATATAATTTCGTGGAGAAGCAAGCATATGCCATGGTAAAAGCCCTTAAAAAATTCAGACATTTGGTAACAGGAAATAAAATTCTGATATTAGTGGCTCACCCCAGTGTAAAAGAATATATTATGGAGGGTGAGATCACTGAGAAAAGGGCCAATTGGATAACAAATATTTTAGAATATGATGTAGAAGTAAGACCCACCAAGTTAGTCAGAGGCAAAGGACTGTGCCAGTACATGGCCCAAGACATAGAAAGATCAATATCTGAAGAAATAGAAAATGAAAATGTGTTGAAACTCCAAGAGGTTGACCAAGATTCTTGGGTTAGAAACAAGATACAGTTTATGAAGTATGGGGTGTTCCCAAATGAACTCTCCCATGATAAGAAAAGGTACTATAGGCAACAAGGAATCCATTTTGTACTAATTGATCAGATCTTATTTAGAAGGAATACTGATGGTATACTCTTAAGATGTATAGAGAAATATGAAGCTCAAAGAATATTACATGAATTGCATCATGGAGCCTCAGGTGGACATTTTTTAGCAAGGACCACTACAATCAAAGTGACACAAGCAGGATATTTCTGGCCCACTCTGTTTACAGATTGCCATCAAATGGTTAAGGAATGCTAGGCTTGCTAGTTTTATACTGACAAAAGAAGAAACACAACAATGCCTCTAAGTCCCATAGTTCTGGATGAACCCTTTGCTCAATGAGGTTTGTATTTTATTGGTATGATCAATCCAGTATCAAATATGGGACACAAATGGATTCTCACAGCAATAGATTACTTACCAGGTGGAGTGAAGCAGTACCACTCAAAGAGGCAACAGAAAAGGTCATACTAGAATTTTTAGAAGGCATAACTTCTCGGTTTGGTCCTCCTCATACCATCATATCAGATAATGCTAAAGGATTTTTGGGAACCAAATTATCTGAGTTTGCTTTAAGAAATGGGATATATATGAAGACTTCTTCAAATTATTACCCATAAGGTAATGGTCTGGCAGAGTCCACTAACAAGAACCTTATCAGACTCATAAAAAGGATAGGGACTAATTATCAAAGAGAGTGGCATAAGTTACTTAATACAGCACTATGGGATGACAGGATCACACCAAAGAAAGTAACTAAAATGTCTCCCTATGAGTTGGTTTATGATAAACCTGTAGTAATGCCACTAAGTTTAAATATTCCTACTTTACAACTGTTAAAACAGATAGAAATTGATGAAAATAGCCCAATGCAAGTCAGACTTGCTGAGCTGTTGGAAGTCCAAGAAAAGAGAGAAAAGGCACATGAATCGGTAATGAAACATCAGAAAATGGTTAAGAATTGGTTTGACAAGAAGACTTCTAATCCCATTTTTGAAGTTGGCTCTCTGGTATTGAAATGGGATGAAAGAGCTACCAAGCCAGGTCGACATAGCAAATTTGAATCATTATGGACAGACCCTTATAAGGTTCATTCTTGTAAGCAACAAAATTCATTTGAGCTGGAAACCATGAATGGAGAACTTGAAGAGATTCTAGTAAATGGGATCTTTTTGAAACATTTCACTTAAGAAGGGGCTCATCATGTATCATAGTTAGTTTTTGTTTCCTTTTCTCGCTTTCTATTTTCTCGCTCTCTTTTCCCGCTTTCCCTTTCAAATAAGTGTTCAGTGAACATGTGTCAAGCAGTGCAAAGCCCCTTCTCTTTTAGCCCTTGCATTTATTAAGGTTGTTCAGCAATCCCCAAAATCTCACAGAAGTACACGCTTTTTCAGAAACATAGCCACTCTCATAACATATCTGACACTCTGTCCAACATGGATTTTGAAAAGATACACTAATTATTTCTTGACATTAATGCCATTAATAAGTCGCCAGTGTCATTTATTGTTTCCATAAGACCCAATAAGCTAGGTTTTAAGTCTTTGTGAGCATCATTCGCTTCTATCTTTCTACTTTAAATCACTGTCATGTCCAAGCTCTTTTCCTCACTAATGCCTTTCAGCTAAGTATCACTCTGCTAAAACAGTTTTGCAATTTTTTTGTGTCAAAGCTTTCTTAAATCTTCTCACAAAGATACAAATATGTCTGAGACATAGTCACCATGGGAGGGACTCAGAATTTTTGAGTTGACTGATAAATTGTTGAACAACGAGTCATATGCTTTGACACTTGCGCAACCAAGAAAGTCCTATCCAAGAACAAGGGTTCCTAAAGTGGGATTATCTGTTGACCCAGATTAGGTGAAAGATTATGTAGATGACATATATGACACACCTCTTCAAAAGAACACCAAGAATATCTAAGAGGGGGCACATCAGAGGTGCCTCATCCGAGCGAACAAGGGGCAGTTTGAGACTTTTGGTATGAGAATATGGACCTCTCAATTGGCACAGTTCCTAGTTCCAAATGTACACCCTTGTCCCAAGCTAATTGAATTGTGTGCGGAGGTGTTTCATGCACCATCAAATTCTATCCAACAAGGCCCTCTCATAGTTCATATTATGCCCAAGACCATAAGGGACATGCTGGCCCTGCAGTATGATAGAACGACCACATTTCCAACTATTGCCAAGATGCAAGGCACATGGGTGAATTTACATAACACATTGAAATTCTTGAATGCAGAGATGCATCTGGGTGAAGATAATACTTAGATGCCCACACTACCCACTAGCTGTGCACAATTTAACCCTGATTTTTAGGATGCCCTCTCAATGATAGCTTTCATTTTAGTTCATGACTGGCAATTGACAATCATTTTCAGAATGAAAACTATGGATAAATCTCAGGAGTACTGGCTGGATTTTTCAGAGCAAATTACTGTAGCCATGATTGACCAGCTTGCCAATTTCAGAACAAAGTGAGTATTCAGGTATTCTACTTTCCTATTCCATCTTATGTTGTATCAAAATTTTGGTCTTTTTATACAACATATGCCCTTAAATATGTATGACTCAGATTCTAGTCATGGTAGAACCATCCCTGTGTTCGCATGGACATGTGTTATCTGAAACCTCTGACCCCTATGAGTTTTGGGAGTTTTTTGTCGCCCCCGCTTTTAGCCAATTAAGCCATGAGCCTGTGGAACATAGGATGACAAAGTATAAGGGGTTTTATAACCAATTGCCAAATTCCCTGTGACTACTTCTTTGGAGATACTACAATAATCAGAGTCCAAGGTTTCGCCAGAGAGCCTATGCTATTGCCTAAAGTATTGACCCCTAGGGTCATATTCCTAGAGGTTACTCGTCAAGTATCCATTGTAGATAATGATTTCGGCCACAAGAAAAGAAAGAAAAAGATGTATGATGTCCCATGGGCAAAGGGAAACATGATACTTGAAGTTAGAGGTGCAAAGAGCCTCTTGTTAAGGAAATTATCTTCCCTTGGTTTTCTTATCATAGAGGATAAATGGAAATATGACCCAGATAGTTTCCTAGCTTCCTGGATAATAAATAATAAGGTTCATGCCAAGATGGTACATGAAGGTCGCCCATTTTGGGAAGACAGGAGGTCTCCAAAAGAAGATAACCCAAATCTCTATGTGGAATTAACTGATTTGCCCTATGAGGGGCCTAGGTTGTGGGAAACCTTCTATGTCAAAGAGAAAGAGTATTACCCTAAGCTAAAGATGACTGCTAGTCTAAGGAAGTCATTAAAAGCAAAATAATGGAGAACAAAAAAGATTGAGGCCTATTGGAAATATAGGTAAGAGACTTCTGAGATTACACATTCATTTGGGAATGTTGAAAATGATGAGATATGGGAATCAATCTGGGATGAGTGGCATCCATCCCTAGTCTCAAGTCCAAACACAAGTAGAATTCAGAGGAAGGATGAGGAACCAGAGAAAGAAATAGAGTCGGCCCCAATAATGCAACAAACAGGACAGGTGTCATCTGTTGATCCTAGATCTGCATGGCCTCAATCCCTTAGCACCTTAGAAAAGAAAAAAGGTGTTGTGTCATCACCAATTCTAGGAACTCATATAGCTTTGGCATCTGGGGGTTCCAGAATGGTCCCTTTGCAACAATCAGTGGTTGTAAATATTGAAGATGAAGAAATAGAGGAAACAACAGAGCGGCCTTTGAAAGTAAGGAGATTGATCCTACAAGAAGAAGAAGAAGAAGCAACACCACAGCAACAACAAGTGCCAGTTACCTCTTAAGTACTTTTTCTCTCTTCTCTCCTTTACCTCTTTCTTCTCCTATAGGAGTGGCAATCCCAAGTATTCAGGCTTCCATGTCCCCTGCCACTTTTGTTGTGCTTACACAAACCCCTACCCCAATTGTCAGTGCACCGGCCATGTCCTCACAGGCCATTACCTTGCCATTATTTTCTCCATCTGTGCCTAAACAGACCCCTCCCCAAGTGTCTCCTAGCCAACAATTATTTTCTATTCCTTATGGCCTACCTCAAGGTTGCCCCTTTGCTGGAGGTTATATTGCATCTCCTCCTACCTTCCAAGCTCAAGCATACACAACAAAAAAGGCTAGAGATTCCAGGATGGAAAAGAAGAGGAAAAAGGAAAACAAAAGCCTTGTTGTGGCTCACATGAGGTCACTTTATGATCCTATTCAACAATCATTGACAGTGACACATTTGTCCCCAAATGTAGTAAAACCAAATGAGCAAATGCAGCCCCAAGATTATGCTATGAATGTTGTGGCCATGGATATGTCTCTCTTCAGGCCACAGGATAGGGTTGAGCTGCTAAATAAAACTGTAACTACTGTGGCTACAGACTATTTGAAAGTGTCTAAGAAGTTACAAAAGGTAGAGAATGATTTGGCTCAAGAGAAAGTAAATAGCAGTAATCTTGCCTGGGAGATTCAGTCTAAGAAAAATGAGATTGATAATTTGAACAAACAATTGCAGAATACTGTTTCTTTATAGATACATCAAGCTGTACAGGCCCAGATTACTTCTCTTAAGACTGAGATGGCACACAAGAAGGCTGCAGTAACTATTTTGAGACAGGAAAAAGCCACTTCAGAGAAGAGGTATCAGGATAAATTGCAAGAGGCCACACAGTTGCAACATAAATTATTGAGTGAGCAAAATGCCAATAGTGCAGCTCAGGCACAACTCATGGCTGAGCAACAAAGAACAAAATAGTTGACAATTGAGTTGGCTAATAGGCCACAAAATGTTGGAGTTCTAAATTTGGTGAAAGAGATGTATGTTTCAGTATGGAAGAGAATCTCTGAGGAGATTATTTAGTTAAAGCCATCTTTGACTTTTCTGTTAAATGCTTAGTAGCTGTGTGAGAAGGTAGAAACTTCTGTGCAGACCACTTTGTCCACTGTTTCATTAAGAGTTTCTGACTCTTAGCTTTTGTTGAAAAAATTGTTTGACACAATAGATGAAACATTATCAGCAGTAGGTATCAATGATAGAATGGTTGTTGCTAAGAAAGTTAATGAGGTTTTGAGTTGTAATTCTGCAACCACAAATTGTTAGGAGCTCCTAGATATAGTGAAGGAAGGAGTAAAGAATATGAAGAAACACATAGAAGATTTGGTGCAACTGGGACTTCCTTCACCCTTCCCATATAGTAACATAGTGTTGATGATAGATGACATCAAGGCCCTTCTTTTGACCAAGCAAAATGATCAGACAATTTTCCAAGGTTTAAGTGATTAATCAACAGTAAAGGAAGTTGAAACTGTGTTGATACTTATGGCCCAACTGGAATTTCAATTAAAGGATGTGGTACAAATTTTGCAAACATTTTCCCATAAAGATATAATTAATCTTGATTTTGCTTTTCAAGATTTGCAGAGTAGACAGGGGCTCTCAGATTCAGAATGGTCTGTATATTAGACAGCGTTGCAAAATTTATAATTCATGTTTTATTTTCAATACAATATCTTTTTGTCAGTTTTGGGTTCTTTCAGAGTAGGCTTAGAAGTCCTGATAGTTGCCAAGAACTGTAGAGTGTCTCTACATTTTGTTTCAGTTTCAGAAGTGTTGTGCTTAACAGTGGCTTATATTTGTGTCTCTATTCTGTGCCTCAAATGTTTCTGTGCGTGGGTCTCACCAAGTGTCAAAGTCACAACAATGAAACAACCACCCAGTTTTATGTGGAGGGCACCGTGTGTCCTTTTGAGTTTGCTACAGAGTGTACCACGTATCAAGTAACATCTTTTGATACATTTTGTTTCAAGCCTGCAGAAGGTGCCATGTGTTGCTAGCAGAAGCAGTCTCAAAAAGTTTCCTTTTTTCCTACATGCTTGTGGGTGATGTCGTGTCTTTTTGAGTTTTATGCGAAGAATGTCGCATGTCCCTTTTTAGAATTTATATTGATATCGGCATAAATAGGGTGGGCCACAATACATTTTTTTTGGTGCTTGCAGAGGGTGCCACGTGGCGACAGTGGAGAAAGGGTTACTTTATTCATAATCTTCTTTTTAGCATGAAACATTTTAATTCATAGTTGTTGTGGAACGCGCCAAGTGTCAGCTTCCAAGGGACCTTTCAAAAGTTTCATTTGTTTCAACAGTGTTGCGGGTGATGCTGCGTGTTATCTTGTATGACCACAGGTGCTACCATTTGTCCCAGTTTTATTCCCACAGGGTAATGAGTTATGAAGGCATTGGGTCCCATTATTATTGTGTCTCAGTTTCTAAGTGAAGCAGGTTGCGACAGATGTCACAACGAAGGGCGCCTGGGTATAAAGACACATGTTTTTAAAGGCTTCGTGAGGCAGGACACGTATCATTTTTGGAGACCACAAAGTGCAACAGATGGCTATTTCCTATGAATTTCTTTGAAGGCAAAAGAGTTTCTAAGTATATGCGGACACTACCACCTGTCATATTTTCTTTTCAACCTTATCCGCGCGAGTGTTGCCATGTGTCTTAGTCTCAATACAGTTAGTGCGCCACATAATATTTTGCCCCAGCCAATGAGCGCGCAGGAGGGATGGCCGTTACAAATTTAGAAGATCGTAACTGCCATGGACTTCCAATAATCTTTAGTTCTGTTTGGCCGTTGATGATTTGGGTTGTTGTAAGCGATCTTGTGTTAAATCTATGATTATAAATATGATAATTTGTAATAAAAAAGAGAGAGGACTTTATTTTGATATAAGTTTTTCAATCAGAAATCTAATAGAGGAGTCAGAGACTTTGTTGTGACCAGTTTATGTCATTTTGCCTTTATTTTATTGTTCTTGATAAGAAAGTCAATATATCTGTGCATGTTTCTGTGGCTTTTATGTTGTTGGAAGATTAATAAGAAGAACTCTGTTCTATGCCTTGGTTGATATCATCTATGTCTTTGCAAAATCATCTGGTTATAAGCCTTTGATAATATTCATTATATCTGTTTATGTTGATCATGTAGTATCTGCTCTTTAATATAACTGTATCTTGAGAATAGCTTCATTGTGCTTGAATTGAAGGACTACTTTTTACTTAGGTGCATCGCCATAAAATTAGATTTTCTTATTGTATCTATAAGCCTATTTATTTCTTTCCCTTTGCTCAAACCCAATTGAAATAGGAAGATCCAACTTCTTTAAAATTTGGAGGTTGTTTCAAGTTGCAAGTCTCACATTCTTGAAACTTCCCATGTTGGTGTTGGAACCTGCACAATTTTATACATCAACAGGTACAACCTAGTACAACATACAAAGGGGTAGCTAGCAATATTCAGATTTGTACATCCTCCTTGGCAGATTGGTATGGCCTATATAAATATCAAATTCACATAAAGTATCAATAGTCAAAGAAAAATAAAACTCAGGATCAAACTAGAATTCAAAACACATAAAAAATCTCCATGATATCGAAAACTAGAAAATATGGAACTTCAAAATCCTAGTATCAGCACTATAATGTCCCCTTCTTAGCCCAAATAGGTAGATAGAGTAATTAGCCTATTCCAGGGTTCTCGTGGGCTAATAGAGTTGGTTAGAGAACCTAATTGGGTACAATTTACTAGGAATTACTATTTATAGTAAGTTAGATAGGACGATCACTAGTGGAATTACCTGACTTTCCATATTTGGCATTGTCGGTTGGACTACTTGGCACATTGTACTTAGGTTTCGAGATGGCTAAGGAATGAATTGTCGAAATGTAAGTTAAATTAAATATTTAACTTACACTAGTGAAAATGGCCTAAGTCACTTTATGCTATAAAAGTGACTTATCTTTAAGGGTGATATAAGTTGTTTTATTATGATAAAGTGCTAGGGGTTATTGAGGGGTGCCCAAGTCATGGAGCTTTATGGACTTGAGTTAATAAAATATTAAAAAATGAATTAATTCCTCCTTTGGGTGTTGGGTGAGGAAACAAAAAGAAAATGAGAAGTCTATTCTCATTCATTCATTCACTCTTGCAAAAATACTTTGTCGTGAGCTTGAAGCTTTGGCTTTGTGGCTGTAGTAGGGTTTTGCAAAGACGAAAATCTTTGTGGAATTGCTCTCTTTGTGTTTGAAAGACAACATCAGGAGGGTTGTTGGGAGTCTCATCCAAGGGCTTCGGATTGTGCTTCGATTGATGCATTTTTTAGGATATTTCACAATGATATTGTTCTGATTTTAATGAGCAGACAATGGCAAACATATCAAGGGCAGACTTCTGAGTTATCTTTGCCATTTTACATCATTCTCAAGGTTGTATGTACACCATACAGGTCATACCATTTGTAGTTGTATTAGTCATTTTTGTGGATAACATTTACTACACTTTAGAGGTTGATTTGGAAGGGTTTCTGTATATTAGAAGTGCAGATTGAGAGTCTATATCATACCAGGGACTCTTAGCAGATTTCATACATTGTGGCAGGTCACTAACTAGCCATACAATAGCAAGGAAGACATGTGAGTCTTGTAGCTGATTCGACTATCATTTGGGTCTTCATTTTCCTTCATGGTGGATGCCTAGGGTTTCAAATATTATTATAACTCTTTATGCAAAGAAGAACATTCATTCCTTGGCATTCAGAAGTGATTTCTGTCATCCATATTGTTGGGTCATGTACAAGAGAAATACAAAGTTGAAGAAAATGAAATGGGTATGTCACTGTAATTGATTTTGAGCAATTTAATGATTCGGGTCTTTGTTATTTTATGCATATCTGTTGTATATTTTATGTGTTTTGTTGCATGCTCTATATTTCATTGACAAACTACAAACATCATATGCAAAAACCATAAACAAACCCTAAGCACTTTCAGTAGTGAAACGAGAAACAAAAAACACAAAAAAACTTAGCATAAAACCCTACAAGACAGTGTATATTACTTTGGTATTAGAGCACAAATAATATTGCCATCCTGTGAGGTTAGCTAAAACATGCAAAGTGGGTATAGAGTGATGCAGTTGGGTACACATCAATACTACCTAAGGAAAAACAAGTCACAGCCAAATCTTGCAGTACCACCTCATATTGATCCCTTTGCAAGTATTGATACAGTAATAGTACCAGTGGAGGAAATAATGACAGGAATTGGAATAATAATGGGGGAAACAATGGTAATAGGAACAGGTACAAAGAAGAGGAAGATAGGAGAAATGATGGAGAAACATTAGTTAATAACAAAGGGGTCACTCAACATACAACTTATGACAAACTTGGTATACGCAACTTTACCCCATAGAACAATGCACTAGAACCTGAGCCTACATAGCTTGAGTTCCAGGATGTTATCATTAGGGATTGGTGACCTTCCAGTGAGGAGTTTAGATATGAGATGTCATTTCGTGAGGATGAAATATAGACCCAAAGGGGGTGGTAGACAATAGAATTACAAGTTGCAGAAGAAGGTAAACAAGTTGAATATTCCTTACTTCGATGGGTCAGGGAAGACCACAGCCAAAGCATGGGTACAGAAGCTAGATAGCTTCATACAGCTTAGCCCTATGCCAAAGGAGGTCATTACATATGCAGCTCTGCATCTCGACGACATTGCTCATGGGTGGTGGCACCATGGTAAGGTGACTCATGGCCATGACCAGATTACATCTTATGCAGAGTTTACTAGACGACTGATAGATAGGTTTGATAAGCAGAACCTTGAATTGCAGTTCAAGGAATTGGCATAGTTAAAACATTGGGGTTCAATAGAGAGTTATATATCAGAGTTCCAAAAACTATCAATCATGGTGACAAATATTTTAGAACACAGGTTGATGGTACTTTTTATTGATGGACTCACAGATCCCTTACAGGGTTGGATTAAAGGCCTCAAACCACCTCTACATGAGGCCATGAAAAAGGCCAGGGATATGGAATCGTCTTCATCCAGAAGCAAATTCCAATCCAAGGGATTTCCATATAAAAAGGATAAGGACAAGAAAATATTTCAGTGGGATACCAATCAATCTAGAGAGAAGATAAATCAGCTTAACAATGAGCAGCTTAATGAGTACAGAAGGAAGAAGCTTTGCTTCCACTATAGGGAACCATGGGATGCTACACATAGATGCCTTAACAAAGCCAAGGCAAAATAGATAGAGTATTTTTCTACTGAAGAATCCAATTTAGAAAAACCGGATCAACCATCAAATAGGGAGGATAGTGATGATGAAAATGCATCCCAAGGTAGCAGTGATAGTGAAGGAGTGATGGCACAACTTTCTAGCTTCCAAAAAGTTGGCTCCTTCAAAGTCAGAGGAGTCCTAGGTGGACAACATATCATCACCCTTATCGATACTGGTGCAACACATAATTTCATTGATGAGGGGTTGGTGGCCAAACGAGAGCTAAAGACTAAGGAGTTTGAAGGCTTCAAGGTAATGGTAGCAGATGGCTTCAAACTCACATGTACCAGAAAGATTTATGGATTGAGTATACGGCTTGGGGAGTACAAGATCAAAGATGACTTTTATGTTGTGGGTATAGGTGACACAGATGTGGTGTTAGGCATGCACTGGATGATGACCATTGGAGAGTTCACCATGAATTTAAAGAATATGAAAATGAAATTTGAATCAAATGGCAAAAAGTTTATTCTTAGAGCATTATCAGATGGAGGGCCTCAAGTAGTATCTCTTAAGAGAATGGAGAGAATGTTGAGACATGACTAGGTAGAGTGCCCAGTTGAATGCCTAATCATGCCAGAGGTTCCCCAATAGCCAAAGAACAACTATCATCTAGACATACAAAAGTTATTGACCAGACACAATAAGGTGTTTGGGAGTATACCACTAGGAGTGCCACCCGATAGAGGGATCGAGCATGTCATAGAGCTTGAGGAGGGGCCCAAGCCCATAATTACAACTCCCTATCATCATCCTAAGAGGCTCAAGGATGAGATAGAGAAGACTTAAGGAGCTACTGGAGATGGGGCACATCAAGCCTAATAAGAGCACATTTGCTTCTACAGTAGTTCTTGTCAAGAAGAAAGATGGGGCCATTCAGATGTGCATTGACTATCATGCCTTGAACAAGAAAACCATAAAAAACAAATATCCTATTCCCCGTATAGATGAGTTGATTGATGAGCTTCACGAGGCTTTCTACTTTTCCAAGATAGATCTGAGATCAAGGTATCACTAGATTAGGATGAGAGAGGAGGACAGATAAAATAGCTTTTAGGTGTCATTACGACCACTTTGAGTTTTTGGTGATTTCATTTGGGTTGACAAATGCACCAACGAATTTCTAGAGCTGCATGAACCAGATTTTTAAGAAACAGTTGAGGAAGTTTGTTTTGATCTTCTTCGATGATATCCTAATCTTTAGCAAAATATGGGAAGAGCACATGAGGCATCTGGAGGAGGTTTTCAGCATCTTGGAGAGTGAGTCCTTGTATGCTAAGGAGTCCAAATGTGACTTCGGCATGACAAAGTTGCTCTATCTTGGCCATATTATCAATATAGATGGTGTGAGGGTAGATCTAGAGAAGATCAGAGCTATCATGGAATGGCCTACACTGACGAATCTCACTCAACTTAAGGGGTTCTTTGGGTTGTGTGGCTTCTACAGGAGGTTCGTTAAGGGCTTCTCACAAACTACAACTCCTCTTACATATTTAACCAAGAAGGGAGCATTTGTGTGGTCAAATTCAGCACAAAAGTGTTTTGAACACTTCAAACATTTGATGTCTACTTTCCCGGTGTTAGAAATCCCAAATTTTTCCAAGCCATTCAAGTTGGAGTGTGATGCTTCAGGAGAGGGGATTGGGATAGTAGTAATATAGGAGGAACACCCCATTGCATTCGAGAGTAGGAAGCTCAGGGGTGTGGAGAAGAGCTACTTGATTTATGACCAAGAGATGTTGGCCATAATGCATACATTGGCCAAATTCAGGCCTTATTTGGTTGGAGGCAAATTTATTATCAAAATTGATCATAAAGTATCAAATACTTCATTAATTAGAAGGACTTGAATGATCGACAACAGAAGTGGGTGAGTCGATTACAGGCATATGACTTTGACATAAAATATGTCAAAGGTAAGAAGAAAATTGTAGCAAATGCATTATCTAGGAGACCCCACTTGTGTTTGCTTGGGGAGATATCTACTGATTGGAGAGAGTCAATTTCAGCAGAATATGCTAAGGATTCTTGTGCAGCAAGAATCATAGAGGGCACAATTCGTGATGACAGGTACACAATGGTTAATGACATGATTATATACAAGGAGAGAATATTTATGGTACCTAACTCTTAGTTCAAAGGCAAGATTTTAAGGACTCTCCATGACACACCTATGGCTAGTTATCTCAGGTTCTTCAAGACTTACAGACAAGTTTAGGAACGTTTTACATGGAAAGGACTTAAAAATGAAGTCCTTAAGTATGTTTGGGAGTGTCCTATCTATCAACACAATAAGAATGAACATACTTATCTAGCTGGCCTACTTCAGCCTTTGCCGATTCTCAATCAGAAGTGGAAATACATCTCCATGGACTTCACCACTGGGCTACCAAAAGTACAGGGGAAGGACTGCATCTTTGTAATGGTCGACAGGTTGACCAAGTTTGCGCATTTCTTCACCATATTAGTGACTCATACAACAATACAGGTAGTTGATCTATTCTTCAGGAAGATTTTCATGTTGCATGGGATACCTAGAGGCATTGTGAACAATAGGGATATCAAGTTCCTAAGTCTCTTTTGGCAGGAGTTTAGATTGTGTGGCACTGAGCTTACTTCCAGTACCAGTTACCACCCACAGACCAATGGGCAAACAAAGATAGTAAATAAATGGGTGGAATGTTATCTTAGGAACTATGTGTCAGGGCAATAGAGAGTGTGGCTTAAGTGGCTACACCTGGAGGAGTATTGCTATAACACAACATATCACATGTCTATCAAGATGACTCCATTCAGAGCCTTATATGGATATGATGCCCCTAGCTTCACAAATTTGCTACTTGGTAACAACAGAGTGCCAAAATCTAAGGACTTGTTGCAAGAGAGCCAAGATATCATGAAAGAGCTCAAGGAGAGTATGCAACAAGCATAGAATCAACAAAAGCTATATGCAGGCCAACATCGAGTAGACAGGAGTTTCGAGGTTGGAGATATGGTCTACTTAAGGCTCCAACCATACAAGAAGTCCACTCTCAAAAGGAGTGGAGTAGAGAAACTAAAACCCAGGTTCTATGGTTCATTTAGAGTATCCAAGAGAGTAGGGGAAGTAGCTTATGAGCTAGAGCTACCAGCTAATAGCCAAGTGCACAATGTATTTCATGTATCCAGGCTTAAGAAAGCACTTGGACATAATGTTGTTCCTTCATCTGAGCTTCCACCATTGGATGAGGAGGGGAAGCTAATCCTGGTTCCAGAAGCTATCATTGACACCTGAGAGAGGAATCTCAGGAAGAGGATCATCAAAGAGTACCTGGTGAAATGAAAAAAATTTGCCAGTTGAGGATGCAAGGTGAGAGACAGCAGATATTGTAGCATCCTGAGCTGAGATTACTTGAGGATAAACAATTTTGGGGAGGACAGATCGTAATGTCCCCTTCTTAGCCCAAATAGATAGATGGAGTAATTAACATATTCCAGGGTTCCCATAGGCTAATGGAGTTGGTTAGGGAATCTAATTGGGTATAATTTACTAGAACTTACTATTTATAGTAAGTCAAACAAGAGGATCACCAGTGGAATTACCTAACTTTCCATATTTGGCATTGCCAGTTGGAGTACCTAGCATATTGTACTTGGGTTTCGAGATGGCTAAGGAATGAATTATAAAAATGTAAGTTAAATTAAATATTTAACTTAGACTAGTGGAAATGGCCTAAGTCACTTTATGTTATAAAAGTGACTTATCTTTAAGGGTGACATAAGTTGTTTTATTATGATAAAGTGCTAGGGGTTATTGAAGGGCGCCCAAGTCATGGAGCTTCATGGACTTAATAAAATATTAAAAAATGAATTAATTCCTCCTTTGGGCATTGGGTGAGGAAATAAAAAGAAAATGAGAAGTCTATTCTCATTCATTCATTCACTCTTGCAAAAATACTTTGTTGTGAGCTTGAAGCTTTGGCTTTGTGGCTGTAATAAGGTTTTACATAGATGAAAACCTCTGTAGAATTGCTCTCTTTGTGTTTGAAAGACAACATCAGGAGGGTTGCTGGGAGTCTCATCCAGGGGCTTTGCATTGTGCTTCAATTGATGCATTTTTGAGGAGATTTCGCAATGATATTTTTCTAATTTTTATGAGTAGACAATGGAAAACATATCAGGGGCAGACTTGTGAGTTATCTTTGCCATTTTACATCATTCTCAAGGTTGGTTGTACACCAAACAGGTTGTACCATTTGTAGTTGTGTTTGTCATTTTTGTGGACAACATTTGCTACACTTTAGAGGTCGATTTGGAAGGGTTTTTGTATATTAGAAGTGCAGATTGAGAGTCCATATCATACTAGGGACTCTTAGTAGATTTCATACATTGTGACAGCTCACTAATTGGTCGTACAACAGCAAGGAAGGCATGGGAGTCTTGTAGCTGATTTGCCTATCATTTGGGTCTTTATTTTCCTTCATGGTGGACACCTAGGGTTTCAAATATTATTGTAACTCTTTATGCAAAGAATAAAATTCATTCCTTAGCATCCAAAAGTGATTTCATCATCCATATTGTTGGTTCATATACAACACAAATACAAAGTTGAAGAAAATAAAATGGGTATGTCACTGTAATTGATTTTGAGTAATTTAATGATCTGGGTTTGTGTTATTTTATGCATATTTGTTGTATATTTTATGGGTTTTGTTGCATGCTCTATATTTCATTGACAAACTACAAACATCATATGCAAAAACCATAAACAAACCCTAAGCACTTTTAGTAGTGAAACAAGAAACAAAAAACAAAAAAAATTGGCATAAAACCCTACAGGTCAGTGTATATTACAAGCACAAAGGTAATTTTTGGGTGAAATCACACAAACCAACTGGGAGGGTTTTTGTCCTTGAAACTAGATTCATTAAAGGGTTTTCATCCTTGAAACTGGATTCACTAAAGGGTTTTCATTCTTACAAAAATGGAAGAACTCACGTTCATTCACAGAACACAATGAAAATGAATTGACAGTGACCATTTTCTAGAGACATAATGGACTCCTTTTATCACTTTCGAGAGAATAAAATAATATTATCTCATTTTTTCCTCAATTATCTCCTCAAAAATATAAAAACATAATAAACTGTCCTAATGGCCACCTTTTTGCACTTTGATCCTAGCGACACTTTATCTACACAACTTAAAAACAACATTTTTGAATAATTAAATATAAGTTTTCAATTAAAATATAACTTAAAGCACTTTTTGACAACTTAATTTAATTAACTATTTTCTCTTTTACCATCACCCTAATAGCCTATGAAAAAAATTTAGAATATAGGCTAAGTGATGCAAGAGCATCTGGACGGACTGGTGATTAGCATCAACCAAAAATAGAATTTGAGGTTTCGGTTTCATTTTTGTTGTGATTTGGTTTTCATTTGGCATCTCTCTATGTCAGGAAAACTCTCCTATGGTTAAATTGCAATTTTGGAGTTTCCGTTGAATCGTCGTGTTGAGGCTCCACAGGGTAATTTTACAAAAACAATTATTTCTAGAGTTTTGTAAGTTCTAGTTAAAAACCATTTTAGGGGAAGATTTTTTAAAGCATTCACCTAATTTGCAAAAAGAACTAGTGCAAAATTTCTCACCATTTGGAAGAATTTAATGCCAATAATTTGTGTTGACGGGTTAACAAAAAGTTTAAAAATTCAAAATTCTTGAAAGCTGGAGTGAAATCATTTTGCAGGGGACCTTGGGACATCATTCTGACCCTAGTCACCAATTTTCAGGTGAAATGGAGAACTTTGAGTTTTTCACCTATGAGCATCCGATTTGGGCGTTGTCGCAGTCCTTTTGAAAGAGGTAGAGCTTGTTGTTAGTTGTTTAACGTAATGCTGATGCGGTCATATGTAGAGTCTCCACAAAAACATCCAATGGACTCTGACAATGGTGTCACTTACATGTTCATTCAGTACAACATGACAGCATCCAGATGTAACTTTAATGAAGTTGTTCACTATTATTTTTACATCGAGTTGTGGATGTCTTCAAGCACTATTTCGAAGGGCTAGAAGAAGAATCTTTGAGAGACCATTTTTCTATCATTTATATGGATCTGAAGTACCCTCAATATTAAGAAGCAAAGACTCTTAGTGAGTGTATTGTTTGCAAATATAAAACAAAATTTAAAAAAACTACGCTTGGGGAAAAGATGCATGCCTCTTTTGAGACTCAACAATAACATATTCTTTATGAAAATGAATGGACTCATTTTGTTGTAGCTTATTAGATGAATAAAATTAAATTAGAAACAAAAAGGAAAGAGTTGTGTTGAACTAGAAAAAGGCAGTCAGAAAAGAAGTTGAAACGCCTCTCATGAGGCCTTACTCATTTTCAGATTTATTGCATAGAGGAGAGCACCTAAGGGGCCTAGGAAAAAATAAAATATAGTGCACAAGGATAGATATTATCTACCTACCACCAGAACATTGTAGAAGTGAAAAAAAAGAGATATTTTTTGCACAAAAAGGAAGCCACCATTATGGAAGGAGAATATGGTTCGTTGTCCAAACAGAAACAAGAGGAGAAAAACTTGAAATTCGGTGCCAGAGATCAGGTAATTAAATTTCAGATCTGTATAATTTTTTGGTTGAGTCATTGGTTGTAGAAGGGACGCCATGTAGTGGGAAAGAAAGTGATGGAGTTGCTATCCAAGAATAGAGGAGAGGCAGGTTGGAGTGGATGAATAAAAGAGGCCATTGAAGGCCATGTCTTGTAAGTTTGTATACAAATTATGGTGTGGATTTGAGTATTGGATTGGGGCAGTGTATTGCCCATGTGTATGTGTGTATATTTGGTTGTGCAAGTTTTTTGTCAAGAGGGGAGTACCCTCTTGCACCAAGTGGTATTAGAGCCTAAAGGTCCTGAGAGTGTAGAGGATACACTAGGACATGTGGGTAGAGGCAGTGGTAGAGAAGAGCTCATGCGGGGTTGTTGCAGGTATGAGAGAGAAATTCTGAGCAGCGAGAATTAGTAACCACAGAAGAGGTATCCTTGCAGGTTGTAGAGTAAGTGAAAGTGGATGTAGAAGATTGCAATAGTGAGTAGGATGAAGATACATGTGTTGAAGCTAGTCATATGGGATGGTTGGAGAAGGTACAAAAGGAAGGGATTCCTTATAGAAATGACTGAAAAGATTGAGAGGATTGACAAGTTGTTGGAGAAGTGTGACAAATTGGAAGCTATGCAACATGACAAAGGTAAGAGGGATGAGATTGTAGCGAAGACATGTCAGGAAAAAGGCATGAAAGAAAAGGATAAGGAAAAGGAATTGCATACAACGGTGATTGAGAAAATGAAAGAGAAGAAAAATGAAGAAGTGGCAGCGGATATGAAGAATGAAGAAACAGAGATGCTTGTGCAAAAGGATCAAGAGGGAAAAGAGAAGATTGCAACCAAGGTTGCAAAGGAGAAGAAGAGTTGCAACCCTTTGGTAGAAGGGGCATGGGAAGAAGAACATATGAGAGCAGCCCATACATTCCAAAATGAAAGAAAATCAAAAAAGAGAAGAAACAAGGAGAGAAAAGAGTGGAAAAAGAAAGAGCATTCAGCTGTAGCATGCTATTTTAAAAGAAAAGAAGAGGTAAAACATGAAAGTGCAGCAAAGACAGACCCATGGAAGGGCATGAACTATGTGGGACATCGATGTGAAGAAGAGATCATTCATGAAGGAATGAGAAGAGTGGAAGCATTAGAGATTGCAACATAGGTATGTCTTTTGAAAGACATGGATGAAGAAGATGGAATTAACATAGCAGAAACAACAATAGATCCTTCGGAGGATACGAAGATAGAAGAAGAAGGTAACAAACTTGTAGTTGAGGAGTAGAAAGTTGCAACAAATGTAGAGGCAGAATGTAATGTCCCCTTCTCTAGCCTAGTCACTTATTGGTCCTATAGCCTATTTCTAGAATCCTGATAGGCCATGAGGTAAGGTAAGGGGTTCCCCTTTATGAAGATCTCGTGGTTTAGTGATTCTTGTTATTTTCTGATGTTAGATTTGAGCTTAGTATTGTTTCAGGATGGCAATGCAACTTTCAGAAGTTGATTTGGCTTCTTGGATTGCTCTCCAAGATTCTTGGAGGAGCCATCTATTTTTAGAAAGTCATCTAAAAACCATCGATATTCATCCTAGACCTTGTGGAGTTTTGTGGTGCAGTTTATTGGGCAGTTTGGTGAAGATTGGGATTTTCTGTAAAAAGTTATATTTTTAATGAGCTATCAGTTAATATTATGCACTTGGTCTTCTAAGTTGAAAAATAATAATGAAGTGCAATGGTATAATAGCTCTTTAGAAAGGGAAAATATAATCTTTTATTTAGGCACATAAAAGTTGGTGCAAACGTGGAGAAATATTGAAGTTGAGGAATAAAGTGTATTTTTCTCCATTTTATATTTCATTTTAGGGTGCAAATCCCTAAAAGGTGCCTATAAAAGGAGGTTGAGAGATCTGTTTATTCTTTATGCTTGATGAGATATTGTTATGATGCAATAATGGACCTATGAGATCTTCCTTCTTGAGAATGCAAACTCTCTCAAAGAAGTCTAGTTTTGGTGGTGAGAAATCTGCCCTAGCTGGAGATTGGCAACTTCACTGACAAGAGTTACATTGAGCAAAATAGATGTTGACGTATTTTGATGTGTTTTGGTGTTGAATGGAGTTTTGGATTGATGTGTGAGATTTGTAATGGTGTTTTGAAGTATTTTGTGTGTTTCCATTTTGCTATCATGAATTTTGCTTGTTGGGCTGTACTCATAGGCCATACCTTTGCAAGGAGTTTGAATAGATGTTAAGGATACATCTTTGTTATGGATCTGCTATGAAGTGAATACCTTGGGAGGCTGTTGAAGACTAAATCTAAGTAGTTTTGAGTGATTTATAAGCTGATATAACCTTCCAAATCCCTGTCATACTGTACCTGTACGCTCAAAATCATGACCTCAATTTCTTGGTATTGTCAGGTCAAATTTCGGCACGCACATGGACCCTTCCCTCGTTTCCATGGGGTGATCCACCATGTCACTCTTACTCTCATGGAAGTAGCCAGTTGAGAGGAGGCGAGACATGGCAGGGGTCTAGCTTGTTGGAGAGCTAGACTTCATGGAGAGGGGTAGGCATGTCCTGGGGCTTTTGTTGTTATGTGCTAATTTGAATGTTTCATTCAATAACTGTCATTGTTGAGATAATCCTATGACCTAAAGGGTCACTAGTTACTCTTCGTCTATTGGGGTTTCTACTATTCCACCTTTATGTGGGTAAGCGGTTATTTTCATTGATGGCTTCTTGTCTTTCGATTTGTTGAATGATTGTACATTGTAATTGAGTTTGTCTATGTTCTATCAATAGGAGGACAAATGGATCTTGTTGTGGCAAGGTAAATGTCTCCTATTGTGGTCATAGATGGATCTCCTCAATCGTGTCCAAGACTGTCCTTACCGACTCAGCTCTTAACCCTAGGCAGATTCGTGAGCCAAGATAAGAGATAAATGTATGTGGACTAACTTTGACTAAACTTAGGGTTTTGACCTAGGGTTTTGGTTGACCTATGGTTTGGTTGTATGTTGACTTTTGTTGACCTTGTGATGTTATCAAGGGTTTGACTTTCGTTGACCTTGTGATGATATCAAAGGTTTGCAATGTATCTAAATACCTAAAGTTTTTGTTCTTTTCTCTATTTTTATACATGCAAAGCTATATGAAATGCAAACTTGTTTTTGTGCTTTTTTTTGTATTTATGAAAATAAAGATGCTTTTAATCTAGGAAAGGAAATATGAATGTAATTTAGAATGAATCTAACCTAATGCAATTTTAATCTATGTTTTTGGGGTTTTTGATTGTTTTGAAATAATCTAATCTAGAAAGGGAACTTGCTTCTACAAATAGTCTAGATCTAGGAATATGAAAATAATTATTCTAACATGCAAGATCTAATCTATCAAGGAAAAGCAAAAAATTACTATTACCAAGAGCAATTTTCAATTATCTAATTACTATTAATGGAACAAAGCATAAAAGAACCTAAAAAATAGAAAGATTTGTGTGACTCCACTTCCCTCAATGATCCTTGATGGCAACCTTGTATCCTCTTGAAGCAGCGGGAAGACCTCTTAACATTAAGACAACACAAAGAAGCAAAATAAGCTTGTAGAAGCTTGAGAAAGCTCAATGTGAGCTTTTGATGAGCACAATGTCGTTGATTGAAGAAACACAACGATGCTTGAAGAGATTTATACAAAATCTTGATGAACAATAAACAATAAAAGGCACATTTGTCCTATGTGAGCATGAGAATGCTAATTGGAGAGCAAAAACTTAGCAAGAGTTGTGTGCACAATGAATTTGCCTCCCTTGTGCTTGAGGGAGTGGGGTATTTATAGGTTGGAAGAATGGGATTGATTAAGAAGTTAACTCAATTGACTGATGAGTTAACAAGGATTAATTAGGGAGTAAACTAGATTGATTACCCAGTGAACTCGGTTAATTAGGGAGTGACAAATCAATAATAGCTTATCACTAAAGAGGAATTGGAGTTAGAAGAATGCGTGAGGAAGAATGGGTTGTTAATTTTAGATCAAATGGAGTTAATTATGCATGTGTGGGTGCATGAAATAGTCAACTCCATATTAGGCATCAAAAATCATGCAACCTGGAAGAAAAACATGCAAAAACAGAGTTATTTTGAGTGAGAAATTTGAGTTTTTCCATGGTTGGAAATGTGACAGGGTTGCCCCTTTTGCTAGTAGTGTCACCCAGGGGGCGACCTTGGGTTGCTCGAGGGGAGATCCCACAAAAAGAGGGTCACCCTAGTGGGAGATCTAGAAAAACAGGGGTCTAAGAGGAAATGCATGATGGGAGATGGTAGAGAAGAGAAAAAGGAGGTGATCTACCTCCAAAAATAGGTCAATCATGTGCAAAAATCCAAATCTCCACTTGCAACGTAGGATCTCCAGGGGGGAGATCTGGAAATAATAGGGGGAGATTTGGATTGGTTGAGTGAAACTAAAATCCGAAAGTGGGAGATGGGTTTGGGGGACCTCTAGAAGGCTTCTAGGGGGTGGAGAGGATGAAAAACATAGGGGAAAGGTGAAAACTCACCTACAAGATGCTTACAAGGCTTAGGAGCAAGGTCGAAAGCTCAGAAAATGCAAATCGACAAGTGTCGTAAAAATGTCAAAAAACATCGACAACAAAGAGAGAAAATGGCAAAGAAGAAACAACACAAGAGGAGAAAGAAGACACATCATCAAGAGGTCTATTGCTTAGAGGACATTATTTTCATGCTTACATGTACATGACAAGGATCAAAATCATCATAGGGGTCCTCATGGAGGCTGTGCGTGATTTTTGTGCTTACATATTTGCCCCCTTGGGAATGGTAGTCTACATGAAAGGTAGGTACCATTCCTAAACTAGGCCTTACTTGTTGTCAATTTTCCTACATTGTACCTGCAATAACTAGTATTAGCCCAGCATTTAAATATATCAAAACGAATAATGAAAATTGAAATGATGAACTTACCATAGATCGTTCGAGTTTGACTAGTTGTTTGCCTTTATTGATGAGACCTATAGGAATGAATGCACGCAAAACAATGCACCAAAGATGCATAAAGCAAGAAACTAATCTAAGAATGCATAAAACAAACTATGCTAAGGGCAAACAAGGCAAGCAAATTTGTGGCATTGGAGTGAATTGGCAACGGAATTGATCGTGTGAGTAGTCATTGGGAAGGTATCGTCGAGGAGATTGCAAAGATAGTCACCTCTTCTTCAGCCATGGAGAATTGGGTATGCAAATAGTAAAAAACCTTTCTCTAAACCCTAGTTTGAATTTTGTGAAAAATATCTTAAAATGGTCTGCTTTTGGTAATTCTTCTTGTTGCAGTCTCTATTTTGTCATTTAGAGTAGGATAGGTCTTTCATTTTCTAAAATTGGTTGAGAAATTAAGATTTTAGGGCATTTTTAGCTTAAGGGATCTCCATTCAGGGTTGCCCCTTTTGTCAATCAGGTCTCCTGGGGGGAGATCTGTCTGGCAACAGGGTTGCCCAGGGGGAGATCCTGTAGACAACAGGGTCGCCTGGGGGGGAGATCCTACTGACATCTGGGTCGCCCGAGGGGCAACCCTATTGGGTAGATTCTACTTGAAATTTGATTTTTTTTGTCATTCATTTCACTCTATTTGACTTGATTTGACTACTGTATTCACCTATTTATTGAAATTTTTTATGGTTATGCGCTTTTTTGTGTGTAAGTTTTTCAATAATTTTATGATTTTTTAAGATTTTTGTGAGTTAACAAGATCTAATCTAAAGTTCTTTCTAATTTGCAGGATATGCACATCCAATGGAATTCTTGCAAAGAGCAAGTGTGGCTCTCAGAGATGTTTGCTTTGTTGAGTGATGAGGATTGTGCTATTATGAGGAGAGAAGGCCTAGCTAAAGTCTATCATGTGCCAGTTGTTCACCCTGTATCATGCATATATTGCGACATCTTGACTTACTGGGATGCAGACAGGAATACTTTCAGATTCCCACAAGTTTCTGGACAGTGGACTATCACTATGTTTGATGTTTATCGCATACTTGGAGTTCCTATGAGAGGATATCCTCTAGTCCTTCCTACTAGTGAGTCCCTTGAGGACAAGACATCTTGGGTATAGTTTATGATGGAGTCAGGCTGTCATTGATGTCAAAAAGGTGTCCTCAGTTTGGTTGATGTCATCAGGACTTGGTTGATCAGGGTTGGCCTTCAATGTGTCTTCTTATGTTCTTTGGTAAGTGAAGTCAAAAGGTGATTTGTTTGGGGTTGTCAAGTGTTGACAAATGTTCATCATTCATGTGTGCTCATCTATGTTTGGATAGAATTTGCTTAGAAGTTGTGATTCATTCCATATTTAAAAACCTTTAATATGGTGATCTCATTTGATGTTTTGGTAAGTGGTTCATAAGATGTTTGGAAGGTATACCATGCTTGATGAAGTGCATATTGTTTTGATCTACAGAGTTCATGTTACTTGGAGTTGATTTGAGGAGTTGAATTGTTACTTCATGGTGTTGAGTTACTCAGGAGTTGAGTTGAATCAGTTAGGAGGTTACTTCATGTCATGACAATGTTCACATTCAGTGATGGTGTCTTGAAGATGTTGGGTCTTGGTATGATGTTGTATTGGTTTATCATTCTTCATAATGGGAGTGAAAAGTTTATCCTTATGACAGAGATTCATGATAGGTTATCAGGACCTAATGTTTGGTAAAGCATGTTTTAAAAGAATGTTGTTTTAAGGATATCCTACATTCTATTTTTCTCTCAGTCTGCTTCCAATGAGCTTATTTAGATTTTTGATATCAGTTGCAGTTGAAATCTGATGTGATCTCTGTGCTTTTAGTTGTAGTAACATTGGTTGGCTCATTTTGATTGGTTTGTTCTTCATCTTCTTAGTGGGCATTAAATTTGATATTGTTAAGCAAGGAGTTTGATTTGCTCTTCCATAATTCAGATGCAAGTGATCAAAATCAGGTATAAATGTAGATACAGGATCTTTTTGCAGAGGTTAGATGATTTATGATAAAGGTTTCATGTTTATCCTTCAATGATCTCTAAACCTTTATTCTTATCATCATTTAAATCCTTAGCTTACCTTTTATCATCATGTATCTAACTCTTAGTAGACTATGATTGAGGACATGCACTTTATGTTTTAAAACATTTGTGACTTGAGCTAGCGGGTAACTCACTTAAGGTTCACCGATTGGAGGCCTCTTGAAACATTTGTTGACCGGCCCACTTTATATCCCTAACCGACTCCATCAGTCTCTCTCACAAGCGTTTGGGTGGTAAAGCAAGATCAACGAATGAGTTTAAAAGCTCAAAGGGCACGATAACCAAAATCAATGGTTTATATTCAAATCTTGATCTCCATTCCTCGACTATGAATTTTGAAGGGCATATGAACATCAATGGATGTTTGGACTGTGTGTACTATAGTAAAATCTACTTTTTAGTTTTTCTTAGAAGGCCAAGTTTTTTTTTGGGAAAGATTTTATTCCCTGAAATCTCTTCCTCATGGCAAAAGGAGGAAGTTATAGCTGCAGTGTGTGCCTTTTTAAAAAGGCTATTATTAGAATTTTTTTATGCCCGAATGTAAAAGGTTTTAAAAGCATTTTTTTTTTAAGTTTTGTTTTTAAGGAGTTCTTTGTATGCAGAGAGGATAGGATATAAGCTTTTGAATTTATTGAAGAAGAAGATTTTTTGAGAGAAGTCAAAGAGATATTTTTTGCAGAAGAAGATGAATAGATTGGGAGAAGTTTTTTTTGCAAGAGCATATTAAAATTTTTATGGGATGATTTTCTTGAGAAGATAGAGTTTGATTGCAGGAATTTGTAGAGAAGGAGATTTTTTTTTTATGGAAGATGAAAATACAAAATGTGAAAAGACTTCTACAAATAATTTCAAAGAAAATAAAAATGGAAAAATGGAAAGATTTTTTATAAAGAAATTAATTTTATTCTGCAAAGCAAAAGGAAGATATTGTGTGATCAGATGCAAACAATTTTTTTTTGAAGAAGAATTTGAAGAGGTTATTGAGAAATTGAATAAGGCACAGAGGAATATGAAAAGATTTTTCTTTGCAGGTGGAAGGACATTCAACTTGTATAAAATTGTTTTTTCAGGTGCATTGATGGGTGTGTTAAATAGACAGAGATGAAGCATACAAAGTGGAGCAATGTTGTTGAGTGTATCCGGATGTAGGATTGATCTTGAATAGAATGGCCATTTGACAAACATATATGAGAGAAGAAATGTTTTGTATTGAATGGAAATAGAGTATCCCTCTGATTTGTTTATTACTTCTGTTGGTGATGGTTTGCCAGTAAGGCACAGTGTGCCAGTGAGGCTTGTGGTCAGTGAGACCTCTGTATTTGTCAGTGAGACATAATATTAAGCCAGTGAGGCACTTCATGAGTGGTTTTTCTACCCCTGAGGGTTTTCCACTCGGTAAAAAGCTTGTGTCTTGATTTCTTCTGTGTGTGTGCATATTAATGGTTTGATCATGTTTTTGTTTACATCTGTTACAAGTCTTGTGCATATAAACTCAACAAATCATTAATGTATTCCTTTCTATTCATTCTGAAAGAGAAAGCTTGTAAAAAGTTGTAAAATGTTTGAAATCTAATACAACACTGATTCACCCCCCCTCTCAGTGTTGTCCTGGACTCCTACAATTGGTATTAGAGCCAGTTTCCCTTTTGCAGCTTAATCAACTTGGGTAGGTCCTGTGTGTGGAGATCAATGGGTAAGTGCAGGAGAAATAAGAACATGAAAAATGTTGAGATTCATTCTAGTCAAAAGACACAGAAGACATCATCCATATCAAATCTAGATGTTGATATAAAGTTAGTTAATAAAGATGTTCTTCATGTTGAAACTGATATTGTCTTAGAAGAAAATTTTTCAGATGTTCCTCAGTTTGATGGTTCAAATTTTCCAGTTTGGTATGTTAGAATGCAAGTGTATTTATCCTCCTTAGGATATGATGTTTAAATGTCAGTTGAGAATGGTAATTCTGCAAATAACAAAGAGGCTCTTAAAAGCAATCATATAGCCAAGAAAGTTATTTTATCTGGTTTATCTAATGATATTTCTTGTAAGGTTGTGCAGTATGAAATAGCTCAAGATATCTGGAAAGAACTGAAATGAATTTATCAAGATAATGATAAAGAAGAGAACACTATGGTGTGTGAAGAAAGTGGCAATGAAAGGCAATCACATGAAGAAGTTGAGACCCAATCAGATTCAGAAGAAGATCATGATCAGGATTATGATGAACAAGATTGTGAGATTGATTTAGAAGGAGAGCTTATATATACTCTGAGTGAGCTCAAGAAGTATAAGAGAGAATCAGAAACTAAGTTTGCTACTGCAACAAGAAAGAGAATCTAAAGAATATGAACTTGAAATTGTATCTACAGATCTTGAAGAGGCCAGATGTCAAATTATAAGTTTAAAGACATATTGATGATTCAGATAAACTAGTTGCTAGATTAAAGACAAAAATTGAAGAAGCTAAGAGGATAGCAGATGTTTCAATATCTGACCTTGAAGTTAGAAGGATTGAGAATCTAAAACTAGAAGGTGAAATTATCAAACTCAAAAAAGATTATGATGGTCTCAAGGCTTTATCTAAGAAGTATAAGGAATTTGAAGAAAGTACAAGCAAGCTACATGAGATGCTTGGTAAACAAAAACTATATGGAGACACTACTGGACTTGGTTTTGAAGAAGGAGAATTTTCAAAAGCTAGAGAGACTCCTAGAAAGAACTATTGATTTGAATGCTGCCACTGAAAACAAAATGCACAATCAAAGAAAAAGAAATTTTAGAAGATATGCTCCTGTTAGACAATCATACATGTATAGGTATAACTATTCATTTAATGGTCATTGTTATGCTTGTAATCAATTTGGGCACAAATCAGTTAATTGCAGAAGGAAAACTGATATTGTTTGTTACAAGTGCAATAATGCTGGTCACATTCAAAGAAATTGCAAATTGAACAGAATGTATGATTCTGCATGGAAGTCTAACATAAGTTCTCAAAGGTACTATAAGTCATTTGATTATGATATAGTTTGTTATAATTGCAATTCTCCTGGTCACAAAGCATTTAGTTGTAGAAAAGCATCATCTAATTTGATAGGTTGGAAATGGAAAGAAACAGAAAAGGTTTGGAGAAAGAAAGCACCTGTGAAAATTTGGAAGCAGAAAGAAAGTAAAGAGAAGTCAAAATCTAAGCTTGTGCATCTTGCACAAGTCATTTCATCTGTTGCATAACATAGCATGAAGTAAGGGGGAGGTATCAAATGTTCTATCAGTTAACCCCAAGAAGTTTTAGGAAGAAGATCATTTGATATGATGATCTTGTCTGTCTATCGTTCTTACCATGCTTTGAAATTATTGATGATGATGTTGCTAACAATATTGATTTTCAGTATGTGACAATGATACAGGTGATCTTTAGTTCAGTATGCATATAAGATGTTAAAAGGATGGTTAGGGGTTCAAAGCACAAAGAGTTTGATAGTGTTGAGAGTTTTGGTTTATAAATTATCCTATTCATATTTTGTTCATGGCATGTTGTTACTGACAATGGTTGAGTTGTTATGATGTTGCAGTCCAACGGGATCTTGTGATTGATAAGTATTGGTTATCATGGCAAAGAGCTTTAGTTGTTTCAAAGAGCTCTTATCAGATATTTGTCTATGTTGGCTAAATGAAAGAAGTCAATTCATAACACTTTTCTGTGCATTTGGTCTTGCAAAGTGTTGTTTTAGGAAGAGCTTGATGGTGAAGTTTGTGCAATCTTGATAGGCTGATTTGTATAATGGATCTTGGGTATTCTCTAGAAGTCTTCTTCAGATGTTATCATGTGTTTGTTGATTGAAGCTTGAAGTATGTTTTAGATGTGGTGATGTATATATCAGATTTGACAGTGTGTTGTAAAAAGATGTGCAGGAATAGTAGGATATTCTTTATTTATTCAGATGGTCTTCATTTTTTTTCATGTCAAAAAGGGTGTGCAAGAATAGATTGGTTGCAGGATAATAGTTAATTGGCAAGGACATCTCTTGTGTGATATTTATGTCATCATGGATTCTGATTCATACTAAAGAAGTTAATTTGATGACAAAGCTCTTCAAGCTATGACATTGTTGGTGATATCTTATAAAGGTATGTCTTGAATCAGCAATAGCAGATGATAATGTTCAAGCAAGGTTGGTCATATGTTGGTTTTAGGATTGTTATCACCATAAATCATTACTTGTTCAAAGGTTAACATGAGTTTATGTCTTCAAAGTGCTCATAATTCAATGTGATTATAAATGTTATGATCATGCCATAACATCTATCAATGGAGTTGTTCTCAGGGGGAGTTAATTCAGGATTTGTCATCAGATGTCAAAAAGGGGGAGAAAGGAAAATTGCATCGGGTGGTTTTGCCATCAATGACAAAGGGGGAGATTGATGGAGTCAGGTTGTCATTGATGTCAAAAAGGTGTCCTCAGTTTGGTTGATGTCATTAGGACTTGGTTGATCAGGTTTGGCCTTCAATGTGTCTTCTTATGTTCTTTGGTAAGTGAAGTCACAAGGTGATTTGTTTGGGGTTGTCAAGTGTTGACAAATGTTCATCATTCATGTGTGCTCATCTATGTTTGGATAGAATTTGCTTAGAAGTTGTGATTCATTCCATATTTAAAAACCTTTAATATGGTGATCGCATTTGATGTTTTGGTAAGTGGTTCATAAGATGTTTGGAAGGTATACCATGCTTGATGAAGTGCATATTGTTTTGATCTACAGAGTTCATGTTACTTGGAGTTGATTTGAGGAGTTGAGTTGTTACTTCATGGTGTTGAGTTACTCAGGAGTTGAGTTGAATCAGTTAGGAGGTTACTTCATGTCATGACAATGTTCACATTCAGTGATGGTGTCTTGAAGATTTTGGGTCTTGGTATGATGTTGTATTGGTTTATCATTCTTCATAATGGTAGTGAAAAGTTTATCCTTATGACAGAGATTCATGATAGATTATCATGACCTAATGTTTGGTAAAGCATGTTTTAAAAGAATGTTGCTTCAAGGATATCCTACATTCTATTTTTCTCTCAGTCTGCTTCCAATGAGCTTATTTAGATTTTTGATATCAGTTGCAGTTGAAATCTGATGTGATCTCTGTGCTTTTAGTTGTAGTAACATTGGTTGGCTCATCTTGATTGGTTTGTTCTTCATCTTCTTAGTGGACATTAAATTTGATATTGTTAAGCAAGGAGTTTGATTTGCTCTTACATAATTCAGATGCAAGTGATCAAAATCAAGTATAAATGCAGATACAGGGACTTTTTGCAGAGGTTAGATGTTTTATGATAAAGGTTTCATGTTTATCCTTCAATGATCTCTAAACCTTTATTCTTATCATCATTTAAATCCTTAGCTTACCTTTTATCATCATGTATCTAACTCTTAGTAGACTGTCATTGAGGACATGCACTTTATGTTTTAAAACATTTGTGACTTGAGCTAGCGGGTAACTCACTTAAGGTTCACTGGTTGGAGGCCTCTTGAAACGTTTGTTGACCGGCCCACTTTATATCCCTAACTGACTCCATCGGTCTCTCTGACAAGCGTTTGGGCGGTAAAGCAAGATCAACGAATGAGTTTAAAAGCTCAAAGGGCGCAATAACCAAAATCAATGGTTTATATTCAAATCTTGATCTCCATCCCTCGACTACGAATTTTGAAGGGCATATGAACGTCAGTGGATGTTTGGACTGTGTGTACTGCAGTAAAAGCTACTTTTTAGTTTTTCTTAGAAGGGCAAGTTTTTTTTTGGGAAAGATTTTATTCCCTGAAATCTCTTCCTCGTGGCAAAAGGAGGAAGTTATAGCTGCAGTGTGTGTGCCTTTTTAAAAAGGCTATTATTAGAATTTTTTTATGCCCGAATGTAAAATGTTTTAAAAGCATTTTTTTTTAAGTTTTGTTTTTAAGGAGTTCTTTGTATGCAGAGAGGATAGGATATAAGCTTCTGAATTTATTGAAGAAGAAGATTTTTTGAGAGAAGTCAAAGAGATATTTTTTGCAGAAGAAGATGAATAGATTGGGAGAAGTTTTTTTTGCAAGAGCATATTAAAATTTTTATGGGATGATTTTCTTGAGAAGATAGAGTTTGATTGCAAGAATTTGCAGAGAAGGAGATTTTTTTTTTTGATGGAAGATGAAAATACAAAATGTGAAAAGACTTCTACAGATAATTTCAAAGAAAATAAAAATGGAAAAATGGAAAGATTTTTTATAAAGAAATTGATTTTATTCTGCAAAGCAAAAGGAAGATATTGTGTGATCAGATGCAAAAAAAAAAAATTTTGAAGAAGAATTTGAAGAGGTTATTGAGAAATTGAATAAGGCACAGAGGAATATGAAAAGATTTTTCTTTGCAGGTGGAAGGACATTCAACTTGTATAAAATTGTTTTTTCAGGTGCATTGATGGGTGTGTTAAATAGACAGAGATGAAGCATACAAAGTGGAGCAGTGTTGTTGAGTGTATCCGGATGTAGGATTGATCTTGAATAGAATGGCCATTTGATAGACATATGTGAGAGAAGAAATGTTTTGTATTGAATGGAAATAGAGTATCCCTCTGATTTGTTTATTACTTCTGTTGGTGATGGTTTGCCAGTAAGGCACAGTATGCTAGTGAGGCTTGTGGTTAGTGAGACCTCTGTATTTGTCAGTGAGACATAATATTAAGCCAGTGAGGCACTTCATGAGTGGTTTTACCCCTGAGGGTTTTCCACTCAGTAAAAAGCTTGTGTCTTGATTTCTTCTGTGTGTGTGCATATTAATGGTTTGATCATGTTTTTGTTTACATCTGTTACAAGTCTTGTGCATAGAAACTCAACAAATCATTAATGTATTCTTTTCTATTCGTTCTGAAAGAGAAAGCTTGTAAAAAGTTGTAAAATGTTTGAAATCTAATACAACACTAATTCACCCCCCCTCTCAGTGTTGTCCTGGACTCCTATAGTTTATGGGCATTAGTCACCCCGAGGACTAGACAAGGGTCCAGCTCACTTCAGTGCCACAGCTTCGTATTCCTCTCTTGAGACAGTTTTTGATTAGTTTGATTGCATCGAGGCTATTTGGAGACAAGGCCTTGGCTCATTTAAGATGGTGTTGGGCACCCATCATACATGGTCTTGAGTAGGGCAAGGTCTACGCTTAGGGGCCAAAGATTTTTACCATGGTATATAGGGACTTTTATCATATTGCACGACAAGGGGCTCTAGCTTTCAGTCACTCGTCCTTGATCATGACTTGGATTTTTGAGCACATCAGGCCCTATCAGAAGCTTGTTCTGATTCTTGACAAATGACTACTGAGAGTAGCTAGATGAATGCAGGTGGGTCATTTTGACACTTCTTTGCATACTGTGGCTACTCTCATGGATGAGGATATGATCTTTGATCCTTATCTTGATATGGAGGGAGCTTGGACTCGGGATGGTGAGATTCGAGAGTACTATCATGGAGTGTTCGAGGTTTTAGATCATAATGGTCAGGTTGAGGCTCGCCATGTTGAGCATATCTCACAACAGTTTGGCAAGGACTTCCTTGAGGAGTTGCTCCCAGTGTCTACTTGTTACAGATCTATTCAGGAGATGGGTGAGGTAGGTTAGAGGACAGTTGTTTGGACTCCCTTGACTCCTGGAGTCTTCATTACTAGAGTTCCTAGATCTTCACGAGGAGGACAGAGGGGAGGGAGAGGGACTTCTTTCCAAGCTCTTATTGTGATTGGGGATTCTAAGTCTACTGACAAGGACTATGTTCCTGATGGTGATGGTTTGTCGGATGAGGCCTTACCCGAGGATGCGCAGGATGAGGGTCTTGATGATACAGATGATGCCCCTAATGTCCTTAAGGGTCAGTCCATGGTTCCTAGACTTCCTCACTCTGATGAGGTGATGTGACAATTTGACCCTTCTTGGCAGCCTGGTGATCCATGTAAGTTACTTTTGTTTATTGTTTTTCGTGCTTTCGTCCTTTCTCTCTTTTCTTCCTTTTCACGAGGAACTAACATGTCTTTCTCTTTTCATTCACTTTGTAGGTAATTTTGAAGAGTGGAGGGATTTTGTTCATGAGATTAATGTTGGCTTGATTGCCCCCTTCACTAGGATGACTCGGGAGAGTCTCTTGGCTGATCCTAGTATGCCCCCTGCTATCGAGTGACACATCAACATTTTTCCTCATGTCTATCACAAATGTTAGGTGAGTGTAGACTTGAAGGCCGAGATTCACACCCTTAAGGGTGAGAATCAGGTGCTCCAGCAGATGGCTCATCTTAATTTCAGATGACGAGATGCTAGCACAGTGGGGTCTTCACAATCACATGCTCACAGCAGGATGCCTCACTCCCATAGGTCTCATGGAGCGATGAGCAGTACTCATAGGCAAAGGGAACCGACCTTGATATTACTTTCTTTCTTCTTTTGAAATCATGCCCCCTTGCATGGGGAGCCTCTATTTCCATTGAGAGCATTTTGTCCTAGCTCTTTCATACTCTTGTATATGTAAACTTCGGATATATCTATAAAAGCTCATCCTTCTATGGTTTTTGACTATCAGATTTGTACTTATCTCTTGTGCATGTTTGGAATTTTTAGAACTTTTCGATTATGTTTTTGACCTTTTCAACTCTTTTAACAATGCAAGCATAATAACAATGACATGTTTTTGTATATTTTTTATGGTGTATGTATGAGATGCAGTTTATGATATGTAGATGCAAGAACACAAGAAATGCTGAAATACGAGATATGACATTGACTTTATTGCTTTGAGACTCTTTTCTGACTTTGGTATGAATGCAACGTGGAACAAACAATGTGATTGCTCTTTAATACAATTTTCAATCCAAGGGATTGCGAGTTGCCCTGATATAAGAGACCTATTCAAGGCTGTAAGATAGGATTTAGAACTCAAGTGGGGAATGGGAGTGAAATGGAGTGCTTCTAAATTTAGGCTTCGCTAAAGGCTAAACATTGATCCTTATCTAGATAAGACAATTTGACAAGCTTTCAACTTAGACAAGTAACAAATTTTGATGTTTGCTAAACTTAGATCATAGATGGCAAGCAAGATAGGCCCAAGGTAAAGGATAAATAGGAAAGAACAAGGGTACCTTGGTAGAAGATGATCCTAGAGACTACTAAACCCTCAGCTTTGCTCAGCTAGTGTGTGTGTGTGCTTTGTACCTTTATTTCTCTGTTAGAATGTCACCCTTGAGGCTTCAAGCTTAGACTAATCTCCACCCAAGAGTATGGACATTCAACAATCTTCTCTCTTTCACTCTTTTTTTGTATCTCTCTTTTTTTTTGCTTTTTCACTTTTTTTGTATTTTTCTCACTTGATTTTTCTCATTTTTTTGGATTTTGACTTTTATGAAAATGAATGCTTTTTGGAACTTTTTGATATGTAAGCTTGATCTCTCAATTCTTTCTTTTAAAAACTCTTATTTTGATCACTAATTTTTTTTATTTACTCGGATTTTAGATTGCTTCCTTCAGAGTTTTGATCCTCCTGACATTTTTGTCTAGGAAAGATAAGGGACTGAGTGCCACCTAAAGTTTTTGTAATCTAGTCGGACTTCTCTTCTACTAGGGAAGAATTGGGAAGGTCTTCTTGCAAGCTTCCTTTGAACATTGTAGGTTTGAATACTAACTTTGTTTAGACCTAACATCTTGACTCATTCAGACTATGATTAGTGTAAAGCTAAGAGCTAGGCTTTGATTATAATCACTAGGAATGAATAAGGGGATAATGATGATTGTGAACAATGGGGATCTCTAGGTCCTAAAAGGATGACGTACATCTAGGCAACATTAGACTACTTACTGAAAAGAAAATAGTATAAGAGCAAGTCACTAATAGTAATGCAAGATGAATAGAATGATGCTGAAATGCAAGAGACAAATTATTTTTGTCATTTTTTATTTTTATAGTTTTTTTGTATTTTTATGTTTTATGATTTTTTGGTTTTTAGACATTATTTCTTGAGGTGAAAGGCATTGACAGTTTCACCAAATATCTCTCCCTTCATTGTACACAAGAGATAGGCACCATTTCCAACATCTTATTTGACCATATAAGGACCTTTCCAGTCTTCTGAAAAAGCTCTTTTCCATCTTCTTTTCTTATTCTTCATGCTACCTCTTCTTAGGACAAGTTCTCCTATTCTATAAGGTTTGTCATTTGTTTCTATTGTTTCCAACTCGGTGGTTTCCCTTGGTAGTGTAAGACGAAGTAAGTCTTGAAACGATTATTGATGGGAAGGGGTTCAATACAGGACTCCATCACAATTTAATAGTTTTGCTAATGGGTCAAATTGTTCTTGCATGTAGATTTTTACATCTTGTCTCTCTTGAATTCTTTGTAAAAATGAAACAACTCAAGGGGATTTTGTGGTTCCCTTTGCTCATTAGGAGGGACAAAGCTTATACTTGTCCTCCCATTTGGTTCTGGTCTTAAGTCCATGGCATATCCGATATAACTCCCTGGCAACTCAAATATAATCAGATTATCAATGCCAACTGACACTCTCATTTTCTACTCTTTGTGAAATGTTCCCTCACTTTCTTCATCTTCGTCAGGAAGTATTTCAACCATTTTGATTTGTACTATGGATGCTTCCCACTCACCAAATTCATTTGATTGAACCGAGGCAGAGGTAGTTGGCTTCTCTTGTGGTTGAGACACCATAAACATCCTAGGTAGCATTCCTATTGCATTAGTCGATTCATTGTCAATAGAATGCACCTCCTCCAGGGGTGTCAAGGGTCAATATGAATCCTCTATTGGTGTGAGAGGCTTATAAGATTATGTTTCTTCCAGTGTCTCGGGGACACATGATTCACTTAGTGGTGACAGGGGAGTGTAACTTTCTATCATGTCTTCCTCAGGATCTGAGAATGCATGCAGGTTTGCATTTCTCAAATCTAATATAGTGGTTTCAAATACCGGTCCCTCAATTCTGTGAGGTTTCTCCCCTATGCAAGGGAAGCATTTGTAGGCAGGTTGAAAATTGATCATGAGCACTTCTAAAGAGAATTGGAGAGGTCTGTCCTACTCTATCCATTCCATGATCTTAATTGTTTTTTTCCTTTGGAACAATTTCCTTTAGTTTCAAGGGTACCTCATCTTCTAAAATTTTCATCTCTACAATGTTTATGGTCTTCTCTAGAGTTTTGATTCATTTGATGCATATTGACTACGGTGTAGGACTAGGGACGATCAATTTGTTGGTAAGGAGTTCATAGTCTATGGGGATGCCTATACATTTGTTTGATGTGTTCAAATTCAACTTACTGAAAGGTTTTGCGTCTCCTTTCGCAATGTATACCTTCCCCAAGTGTAAGAATTGAGATTCTTGAAATAATGTGGATGGTACTACTTTCATTCTGTGGATCCATGGCTTGCCGAGGAGTAAGTTGTATCCTGTATCTTTGTTAATGAAGTAGAATGTGGTAGGGATGGTTTTAGGTCCCAAAGTCACTAGAAGGGTAATCTTACATATTGTGGTTGCTTTTAGATTATCGTACCCGCTCAAAGTATCCCATGAAGTGGTGATATTAGTGTCCATAACCCATCCTCTCTAGCAGGGAGAATGGAACTATGTTCACTGCGGCTCCATCTTCAATTAAATTTCATTTAATGCAAGTGTCATAGATCCAAACTTGTAAGTATAACGTAGGATCTCCTTTCTTGGTTAGCTCAGCCTCAGAAGACATTTTCTTTAAGTCAAAGAAGAACCCTGGATCTTTGAGTTCCAAGTTTGGTGGGCTGATGTTGTAGTCCACATGGTTGATATGCTTACTAGGTGGTGGTGTAATTTGGTTGAGGTAGTTTAACCCTATGACTTTTAGCAAAGCTAATCTATGTGAAGGGGAATTCTGAAGTAAGTCAACAAATGAAATGTGAGCGTATGTCTTCTTTAGGTCCTTAATGAGTTCATAAGGTCCGATTAGAGTAGTTATTAGATCTACTACTGAAATGGTACTTTCGTGTACCTTAATTTGTTCATTTTCATTCTCATGATCTTCCTCTTCTTCTTCATTGTGTAAAATCTCGACTAATCCTATCATCCTAGTTTCACCTTTATGTCCCAGTTGTGGTGGGATGCCAACGTTGTTTCTTTGGGCCACTTCATTCTAATTTGATATTCTAACATCTTTGTGTGCGGGAAATGGGTCTTGATAGATCCTCATGTATGTGTTTTGTAGGGCTATTGGGGCCTGGGTCTATTTTGTGCCCTTGTTATCTAGCGTGACTTCCTATGGGTTCAAGAACATTTCTATGAACAACTGTTGTCAGTCTTCTGGTAACCTTGCTATGAACTGGTTATATTCTCCACAAGATTCTGTGCTATGCCCCCTTGTCCTAGGAAAAGAACAAAACTGATTAAACTCATATGGGGGTCTTTCGTATCTTCCATCATTTTTGTTCCCATTTCCATTACAATTCCAGTTTTGGTAGTTGTCCTTAGGGTAGTACCTATTGTTTCCAGGTCCGTCAATTGCATTGACATTAGGAGGATAATAGTCTCTCCCATTGTAATCATCTTTTATCTTCTTGATTAGGGGTTGATCCATTACCCCGTCTGTGGTTGCATTTCTGTTATTCTTAATAAATTTGGCCATAGGAGTGTTGTTCCCTGTATCTTCTTTTGTCAACTTTCCATTTGACCCATAGACCTTTCTACCACTATCAATGGTGGCTTAATCGATCCTCAAATCACTTTCTAATGTTTCTTCATAGGATTTGTATGGCAATTTTTGAATGTCTTCTCTCATGTCTTTGTTCAAGGCATGTAAGAAAAGATCACATAGTTTGGTCCATATTCGGGGCATTAGCTGAGGAATAGAGGACTTGCCTCCATCTAGTCACAAAATGGACTATGGATTCATTCGGTTCTTACTTCATGGTGAGGAATTCTCTGATCCCTATTTTTACGAGTTTGTTCATGTCAAATGCCATGACAAACTCTTTGATTAGTTGTCTGAACGAGTGAATTGAAGCCTCTGGAAAATGATAATACCAATCCAGAGCTATTCCTTCAAGAGTTTTTGGGAAGATTTTGGTGACAACCCCATCCCATGGGAGGAGTTCTTTTATCATACTGGTGTATGCTTTAAGGGAACTCGGATCTCCCTCTCCTTCAAATTTCAGGAGATCTGGCAATGGTCAAGGCAACTGCACATTCCTTATGTTTTGATCTAAAGGTTCTTTCAAATACTTGAGGTATGTTCCAAGAAAGGCACTTTGAGATAGCGGGGTTGATAGCAATAACCCTATGGGTGGGTTTTGATAACCCACTGTTGGATTTGTTAGATTGTCCTGAACAAGAGGATTCCCATTCAGACATGTATAGTTACTAGCATTTCATGAATAGTAATTGAGGTAGGGGGATTTGGAGATGGCCCCTGGTCTTGTTCATAGGATTTTTGCCTTCTTTTAGGAGAAGCTTGTTCTACTTACAAGATTCTAATCCTTTGCACTAGAGTTGTAATTAAGTCTGTGGGAGTAGTAGCTCTAGGCGTTTCTTCATTTCTAGGATTTTCTCTTTGAGTATATTCATGATGGTATGCTGTAACATCAGAAAATGTTCCCTTGAGGGTTTTTCCCTCATAAGGTTTAGCTCCCGGGTCTTTTGCATGCATTTAGGACATCTTAGTTCATAATTTGGTATCCTGATGGAATGAGACCTGGGTTTCATGACAAATTGGACCTAGGTGGACCCCTTGAGCTATACCCTATTTAAAATAGGGGGAGGACTTGGGTGCCCATGCCCGTGCCCTAGTCTTGCCCTATCTTGGGGCAACCCTAATTTCAGGGTGTCAGTTTATGACTGTTACTTGGGTCTTTTACCAACACGGTAAGTTTGAAGTATGAAAATCTTGGCGGGAGTGTTTGTAGTTGCATATAAAAGTATGTTTAGGCATTCATTTGTAAATTAGATGATTACTAGCAAGCTATTGTGTTCTCAAGGTGATTCAAGGCTTTCATTGTGTTGCAAGAGCAGACTTATGTGTGTATACGCCTAAAAATGACATGATTCAGTCCAAATAAATATTCTTAATATTTATTCCCTTCTAATTCCTCTATCAATAAATAAATAAATCAATTTATTTATTTGATTCACATTCCTCTAAATTAATTAAATAACAAAATATTTAATTACCTCTTTTAAAGTCAAAATGAAATAAAATCTTTTATTTAATTAAATTCTTC
The DNA here is from genome assembly GCA_027924645.1 of Cunninghamia lanceolata. NCBI lineage: Eukaryota > Viridiplantae > Streptophyta > Pinopsida > Cupressales > Cupressaceae > Cunninghamia > Cunninghamia lanceolata. The sequence continues at coordinate 6,138,570 of BSBN01000252.1, read as the reverse complement.
CAAGCAATTAAATAATTCTTAATTATTTAATTAAATCAAATCATTCTTCCAAATTTGAATAAATCAGTCAAATTTATTTAAATCCTCTCAATCTCTAAAAATAAAATATAATCAAATATTTTATTTATTCTTCCAAATCATGCACAAATAATTAAATAAATTTATCTATTTAATTTGTTTTCTTATGTTCTAATTCTTCCAAAATCATTCTAAATTAAATAATACCAATTATTTAATTGTTTCTTCCAATAATATCTTCTCTAAATTTAAATAAATCAAATATTTATTTAAGTTGTCCATTTCTTCTAAATTGAGTTATCTCTAAATATAATTCACTCTTTGTGCACATGCAATTGAATATTCTAATTGAGTTAAAATATCTTCTCTTCCTCATGCAATTTCTATTCTCTTAACTGATTGATCTATTCTTTTAATTGATTTATCTCTTCAGTTAACTCATTCTTCTATTTTATTAATTCCTCTCATACAAAATAGAGCAAGACACATGTCTTCTTTCTATTCGCGCATGTTCCTCAACCGTTCTATACCGTTGATCTTCTTGTTCTTTCTATACCATTGATCTTCATTCTCTCAAGTCTATAAATTGAACCCTCTTCCTCCATTTCAATCATCCAAGTTTTAAGTATTGTTACTCTACAGGAATTACAGCACACCTTTGGCACCAATTCCTTCATTGCTTGTGATCACACTCGTTACTGCATACTACTATCATTGTTGTGAAGCTCATCTTCATGGTGAAACTATCATAGCCATTCCCATTTGAACATCTTGGAATCATAGCAAGGAAGTGTACCTTCTGAGGTCCATATTCATAGACAAGATCATTTGTGATAGGTGATCAATAGAAGCTACGAATTAAAGGAGGTTTGCTTTGTATTGGTCATTGTTTAATTGAATCTCTTTTGTTCACCATTTCATTGAGTTTTGGGTATCTTGATATTTATTATATTGATTATTCATTTGAATCCAATTTTTCCTTAACATTTTTAGCGCCCACCGTGGGGCATAGCCCCAAAACTGAGTTTTTTTGTGTTTTAGAAAGTCGTATACAGGAGGAAATCATGCATCTGACACATCCTAACATACATCTGATATCTGTTACGACGCATATGTTCTTGCAGCGCATATAGTCTCTGTTATGATGAATATATTGTTTGTTACAGTGCATGCATCTTTTCGGTGCAACCAGACTCTGTTCCAGTGCATTTACCATCTGATACAACGCATCTGTCAGATCAACACATATACATTGTTTTCCTACACTTTTGACCTTTGTCTTAGCGCATATGTACTGTAGTGCGTCTGTTCTCTATTTCTGCGCATCTAGTCTCTGAAGCTACGTATCTGATTTAGGCAGTGATTTTTAGGGTTTTCTTAAAGTTTTCACTAACGCTAACGTCTTTTGCAGGAACTCTCTTGATCTATTTTGCAAGCTAGGTACTGGTTTAGAATCATATAGTTGCACTTGTTAACTCACACTTCAATTTCTAACAGGAAAGTAAAATGACTGCTCATGCAAATCTCACATAGTTTTAACTAGGAAGGCGGTAATTGAATCATTGCTATCTTGCATATCATTCAATCATTGCTATATTGCTATCTTTCAAAGTTAACAAATCATTGTTATCTGGATAAAATTGAACTCATCATTGCTATCTGGGTAAAATTGAACCATTGCTATCTCGATTATCACTTCAAAGTTAACAAATTTGTGCTATCTAGGATAAAATTGAACTCATCATTATTATCTGGGTAAAACTAAACCATTGATATCTCGATCATCACTTCAAAGTTAACAATTCGTGTTACATGGATAAAAATTGAACTCATCATTGCTATCTTGTTATCACTTCAAAGTTAACAAATTTCTGTGCTTGCCCAAGTAGATAGCTCATCTAGTTTTTCTCATTTTAAACTATGGGAAAAGAACCACTGTATTCTATGTTTTGGGAATGATACCAGCCTATGCTCTCCCCTATCTTGGGTGACCAAAATGCCAGACATATCATTTTTGCATGTGTTTTTCTTTTAGAGGGGCCTGCTCTTGGATACCGTTCATCTAAGTAGGAATGACCCTAAGTGGTAACAGGCTAGACACCAAGCCCTTCCAAGCCACTATAAATACATTGTGTTTGAAGCAAAAGCTTCAAACAATGAGTGCAGTTGTGTTATACCGACAACCAACCTCCCCCAAAACCCTCCAAGGTGCAACCCTTGCAGGTTAAGAGACTCCATAATGGAGAGTAGTGTTGCCACATGTATAACCACTTGAACGGTTGTCTTTGTTACTCATCCTTGTTTTAGTAGACCAAAAACTCCTATAATCTAGTGCAGGGAAGGGAAATTATCACCTCCCAAAGATGCTTCACTAGAGATAGTGAGAATTTGATTTTATACTATCCTTTGAAACCTAGGGTTGTACTAGCTTTCTTTTTAGTCCAAAAAGAGTCAAAAAATCACAAAAAAATAAAAAATCATAAAAATATTATTTGTGTTTGCTGTGTCGTCTTGCCATAATTTTAGAAAATCATATAAAAAAGACCTTCTTGCAACTAAAGTACCAAAAACATTAGAAAAATTTCTAAAAAATTACAAAAATATTGAGAAAACCAGAGTGGCGCATTTGTCCTCTTTTGCCGCACATTTGTGCCGACCTGCAGCGCATATGCACTGAATTCCAACACTTTTACTATTTGTTACAGTGCATCTGCTTTTTACCAGTGTGGTGCATCTGTGCTGACTTCCTGCACATTTACCAGTTTCTGCAGCGCATTTGTTCCAGCGCATGCGTGATAGTGAGCACTTGCACAATCTTTGAGAGAAAAATTTTATCATTTCTAGGTACCCATTTCAGTCTAGTTCCAAGTTCTAAGATTAGGTCTTACCTTGTAGTCATTTTTCCATCCGTTTCACATCAAAATCTCTCTTTTGTTGGTCATCTCATTCACCTTCTATCAGTTCTTCTTAGTCCAAAGTTAAAGTATCCCATATCATATCAGCATAGGCCCCTTTTTCATATCATTGTGGATTCAAGTAACCCTAGTAAGTCATAGAACTTTGCTAGTGGTCTTGGTGCACGACTAGTCCCTACACAGTAAGACAGGTATCGAGTACCCTTACTAGTGGCTATCATCTTGTATCAGCCATCTTATTTGGAATCATTGATCAAAAGAGTCCCTTATGCAAATCTTGTCGGAAGTATCCTATTCTTAGCAATCTCCATCAGCACCTTGCCAAAATCTTTAGTTTCATCCCACCTCATCCCACATCACCTTGCATGGTTCTTACTAGATCTCAATACAAAAAGCAACTCAAAATGGCCGAATCATCCAACCACATTATCACCCCTCATGATAGCAATGAGGAAATCTCTCACGAAGAGTATCAAGGAACACTCCAAGATCAGAAATTCCAACGCTTGCTAGAGAAAGTGCTCCATGAGGACCCTCACAAGTATTTTTATCATCTTGCAAATCTTGGAATTAAACTCCCTGCCAATTTTGATCTAAGCACAATCCAAGAAAACGTGGAGGATAATCATGAAAAAGGAAAGAAAGCCATAGACCCAAGCACTCCTATAGAAGAAATGAGGAAACAAATCGAGGGTCTAACACAACAAATGACGGATCTCAAGACAGGTACAAACACTAAAACCTACTCCTTGGAAGATATTGCACCATACCCCTTTGATACAAGTTTGAACATGACACAATTTCCCTATCGTTTCGAAATCCCTAAGTTTGACAAATACAAAGGGGAAGGGGACCCTAGAGATCACATTAGGGAATTCAACACAACATGCTTGGAAGTAGCTCACAACGAGACTTACTTAATGAGACTATTCCCTAGATCTCTAGGTAGTCAAGCCATGGAGTGGTTCTCATGGCTTCCACTGGGTATCAAAACTTTTGATGAGCTAGTCAACAAATTCATCACGCACTTCTCATACAATATTGAACACGAAGTCTCTATGCTTGATTTATGCAATACCAAGCAAAAGAGTGGTGAATCATTCGCCACCTTCCTACAAAGATGGAGACAACTAGCAAGCAAATGCTCATATGATGTACTTGAGAAGCAATTAATGGAGATGTTTGTCCATAACCTCAACTTTGATCTTAGCTACCAAATACAAATTCAATGCCCTACTTCATTTTCAAAAGTCATTGAAATGGGATTGTTCATCGAAAAAGCTATGATCACCAAGGGGCAAATCAAGTTATACAAGGACACACCTACCTCCAACTACACGACTGATAAATCAAAATTTTGGACTAAGAATAAAAATGTCGTCAATGATGGAGTTGTTGATGCCAAGGTGGTAGCTCCCAAACAACAGCCAATACTCACTCTCAAAGGAGAGACAAGCAATGTTACACCCAACAAAACATTCTCTCGGGAGCCAAGACCATCGTTCAACTCAAATCCAAGGCAAAAGTTCACACCGCTAGGTGAGTCCCAAGAATCTGTATTAAGGAAGTTATTGGCCAACAATGAAATCTCTCTACCACCAACAAGTGATTATGAGCCTCAAATTAAACCTCACTATTGGAAAGACACCAACTATTGTGAGTATCATAGAGGAAGAGGACATACAACCAATAATTGTATCTATCTCAACATGTTATTCAAGACATGTTTGATCAAAATCAAGGAGGTACTCATCAACATACTTCTAATGAAACACATGTGGCTTACAAATATCTGCTTCTTAATCATGACAGGCTGTATAACAATAACAACAACGGAAACAACAACGGTAACAACAACAACTGCAACAGGAAAAATCAGAATAATGGGAATAGTAATGCCAACTATGCAAGTGTGCCATTTGACTATACCATCAATTGCATATCAGAGCATGTTCCACAAATCAATGTCGTCAGGCCCAACCAATAATTAGAACCCAACAAAACTGATTATAGTATCATTACCCACAACAGTAAAGTCACGTTGACTACTATTCCTCCAAGGTCGTCACCTTCTTAGTCCAACTTCCATCAATATAGCGTCATAGACCAACTACGAAAAACTCCGGCACACATTTCTATCTTAGAGTTGTTGCGTCTATCTCCTTCCCATAAGGAGATTCTAGATAAAGCCTTAGTGGAAACCACTGTCCCCACTAACTTGGTCCAAGAGAAGTTTCAGGCCATGGTAGGTAATCTGACCTCCTCAAGTACCATATCATTTACTGAACAAGATGACCTCTCAGTGTCTCAACCCCATAACACCCCTCTACACATTGTTGCCTTCATCCATAAGCACCACATCAAGAGGGTTCTCATTGATGGGGGAGTCGGTTTAAATATTTGCACGTTGAAGCTAGTCCTTACATTGGGGTTCTCTGAAAATCTAGTTGATCCAAGGAAGAAGATTACTATCAAAGCCTATGATGAAGAGGAGAGAACTACCAAGGGAATGGTGGTATTACCCATACAAGTGGGACTGGTGATAAAAGATGTTGTGTGCCAAGTCCTAGATAGGGAGCTCACCTACAATATTCTCCTACGTAGACCATGGATTTATGCCATGAAAGTTGTGCCCTCTACCTATCACCAATGCATAAAATTCCCTCACAATAACAAGCAAGTCACCATCCAAGGTGATCTAGACCCCTTTCAGCATTACAATTCAGTCATTTCAAAACCCAATTGTATCATACCTAACAATAGAGAATCTACATTCCCTACCCCACAGCATGATTCTACCTCTGAAGCTTCCTCATAAAAGCCCAAAGAGTAGAAAATTACTATCAAAGAAAATGGAGTTGGGGAATACTCCATTGAGCACAGCCTCAATCTGGCCAAAATGCCTTTATCTCCTAGATCCTTTGGGCGACCCAAGCATTTTCCAAAGCCATCTATTCCTCCTACAACTCCCACAACTCTCTTTGTAAAATGGGGGACCCTATCTGATGAAAAAGAGGAAAGAGATATCCTACAATGGCTTTACACTATAGAAGAAGAGAACATACAACAAGAACCACCTAAGCTCCCAACAAAAATCTATGGGCGAGGTGAGTCTATCCTACATAGAATGGGTTATGAAGGACAAGGCCCCATCGGCCTAAGAAAAGAAGGAATCATAGAACCCATTCAACCTTCTTCATCCTCATTAGCTAGAACTACAAAAGGTTTAGGATATAAAGATAAGGGCAAAGCAAAAGCAAATGCTTGTCTTGTGGAAATGATCCATACCCTTCAAGAAGACAGTGACACAGATTCCAATGAATATGAGTGGGATGAGATGACAGAGCATTCCTACAACGACAAAGAGGTCAATACCATTCAAACTTATATCCCCTACCGTGAGGAACAAATGCTACCGCATAGCCCATTAGAGTGTGATTTGCCTATCCCTGAGAATATAACTTTCAAGGAAGGTTTGAGTTCTATTGCAATAAACAATTTGGAGGAAAGTACCATCCCAAACACTCCCCCTACCAATACTCCTAGCATATCCATTCAAACTATCAACGAATCGGATCTATCCTCCGACTCTCTCCCCCTTGTGCATCTTGAACTTATTGACTGGGATCTACGAGGAACCCCGCAACTAGATATGTTCCAAAACGATGATGCCTATATTGACTACATGGAATTTAGGGACCACCTACCTAAAGGAGATCATAAAGTTGGCTTCACTATTGAACTTAATTCCATGGCTTATTTCAGAGAGGGTGCCAAGCCTTCCAGTCACAAAAATATCAAAATAAAAACTGGATCTGACGGTGAAAACTGCTCTGTGGCAGTGTTAGATCCCAAAATAGTAAAAAGAGAGGACGCATCCAAAGGTGAAAACCCAACTATGGCACCTGACGATGGAAGGCTTGACACTCTCCCCAGTGACATGCACTAGGAGAAGTCTCAGATTGTTGTGGAACCCACAGAGCCTGTTAACATTGGAATAGAGGAACAACCTAAAATCATTCACTTTGCTAAGTCTCTAACCCCACCAGAGAAGACTAAGTTTATACCATTTTTCAAGAGAAAGCAAATCAATTTTGCTTGGTCATATGCAGATATGTCAGGGTTAGATACAGATTTGATTCTACATCATCTTCCATTAGATCCAGGAGTGAAACCAGTGAAACAGAAGCTTAGAAAGATGCATCCACACATAGCACTGCTTGTAAAGGAAGAACTCAAGAAATTACTGAATACAGGATTCATCAAAGCTATAGACTATCCGGAATGGGTCTCCAACATAGTACCAATGTCCAAACCTGATGGCTGAGCCAGACTATGCAATGATTTTAGAGATCTAAACAAAGCTTGCTACAACGATGATTTTCCATTGCCAAATATAGATATCATAATCAACTTAACAACAGGGCATACCATGTTATCTCTCATGGATGGCTTCTCGAGATACAATCAGATCAGGATAGCACCGAAAGATCAACATAAGACAATTTTTACTTGTCCATGGGCCATTTGGGCTAAAGAATGTAGGAGCCACATATCAATGTGCTATGACCACTATATTCCATGATATGATGTACATCACCATGGAAGACTATGTAGATGATATCCTTGCAAAGTCACTCATAAGAGAATCATACCTGGATGTGTTAGAGAAAGTTTTTCAGAGACTGGAACAATTCAAAGTCAGGTTGAACCCAAAGAAATGTGTGTTTGGAGTCACCTCAGGCAAACTCTTAGGTTTTATTGTATTAGCAAATGGAATAAAGGTGGACCCCACCAAAGTCAAGGCTATTATGGACATGCCACCACCCAAGACTCTGACTCAACTAAAATCTTTATAGGGCAAGCTACAAGCAATCCATAGATTCATATCACAACTGGCAGACAAGTGTCAACCATTTAGTCATCTCCTGCACAAGAACATTCCATTCAAATGGGATGAGAAATGCAAAGAGGCATTCGACAAACTGAAAGAGTATCTTATGAATCCACCTATTCTCATGCCTCCTATCCAAGGAAAACCATTGTTATTATATATATCTACTACACCAATAGCTCTTGGGGCTCTTCTAGCACAACAAGATTATGAAGGTAAAGAAAGAGTCGTCTACTACATTAGTCGTACATTGGTGGGCTATAAGTTGCAATACTCTCAGATAGAAAAATCATGCCTTGCGTTTTTGCTTCCCAAAAAATCTAACATTATATGCTTGCACATCCAGTCAAACTTATTGCAAAAATAGATCCACTGAAATACCTACTAAGCAAAGCAGCTCTAATAGGTCGTCTAGCCAAATGGGTAATGCTCTTGAGTGAATACAACATTGAGTATGTAGACAAAAAGGTTATCAAGGGGCAAGTCATTGTTATTCAGTTAGCGGATGCACTACTACAAGACACCACACCAATGTAATTTGAATTTCCAGATCAATCCTTATTCAATATATCAACACATTCTTGGACACTCTACTTTGATAGGTCCTACACAAACCATGGATCGAGGGCATGAATATTGTTTGTAACTCCTCATGGCGACACCATACTGAAGTCTTACCGCTTATTATTCCCATGCACCAACAACATAGCAAAATATGAAGCCCTGGTCATTGGCCTCAAAATGGCAACAAAGTGGAAAATTAAAGAGCTACATGTCTATGGTGATTCTCAACTAGTAATCAATCAAGTCAATGACGATTACCAAACCAAAGATGAGAAGCTTGTCCCATACAAGTGGATGGTCAAGGACTTTAAGGAATACTTTTTGATCATCTCTTTTGAATAGATACCTCGGATTGAAAACAAAGCAACAGATGCCATGGCAATCATTGCCTCTCTTCTCGAAATCCTAGAGAATGAGTCACAATATGAGTTCTTAGTGGAATCAATTTAGCAACTAGCTTATGATCTTCCTAAAACTCATTCCATATGCCTATTAGTTGGATCTAATTCACCTTGGTATGGTAAGGTTTACACTTACCTCAAGGATAACACCCTCCCACCTGACTTATCTTCAAACCAATGACGAACCTTTATACACCAAACTTATCGATATAACATTATTGCTGACATCCTATACCAACATGGTCTAGATGGTACTTTACTCTATTGTTTAGAACAAGAAGAATCCCAAACCAACTTACAAGATCTACACAAAGGGATCTATGGAACACACTCTAGCGGTCCTTCCTTAGCTAAGAAACTCATGCGTTTGGGTTATTACTAGCCGAACATGAAAACAAATTCATATCAATTTGTGAAGTGCAAGCAGTGCCAAATACATGAGAACCTAATGTTGGTGTGAACACATAATTCACATATGTTAAGTCGACTTAGTGAGTCTTCTAGATGTCTAGTTGAGTCTAGTTGTGTGTTGAGTTGTTGATAGTTGGAGTGAGTTGTCTTATCCTCCACATGTGCAATTAGTTATCATCCTCTAATTGACGCATGTTGTAGGAATATCTCCACTTTCCACTCCACCCTTCTAGCTCTCACCTTTCCTTTATAAGCAAGGCTCACTCATTGTATTTCATATAGCTTCATATGATCTTTGTATAGATTCTTTGCTCCATTGTTTTAGCATCTTCTCTTGTCATCTTTATGTGGAAGGTTATCTTGATTGCAGGTGAGCCTAGCTTGTTGAGTCACATTGACTCTTACATGGTATCAGAGCCTAATCTGCAATTTCCTTCCCTCATTGGAGAGGTTCTGCTTGGAGCTGCATCATAGGAGCATCCTGGAGCAAATTTGACATCACGGTTGCAAACAGGTGGCCCAAATCTGTATAGAACAACTGCCAAATCGCTGAATTTCGTCATCGAAAAAAAAGGCAAATTTTTTTTGCCTCTGCCCCTCCATAGCAGGGAATATTCCCTGTGCAAAAGGAATCTTCACGTCAACACTGTACGGTCATTGTAACGTTACCCCAGTCTACATCATCGATCCGTTAGATCTAGTTAAATTTGTCTAGTAAAATTGTTTGGTATGCTGGTTATCAAAGTTATTTTTGGAGGTTTATTAATTTCTACTTATATTATTTTTAAAGGGGCATAGAGTTTTTTTTTAAAATAATTTTTCTAGGGCCCCATACCCATTAGGTACAGCAGAGTACCTGGAGCCATTCGGCTCAGACACCACCCACGGCTTTGCCAAGAATTGGCTTCGAAGATAGGTATTATTTATTCGCATATCATAAAAGTCTCCAGCGATCCTTTCAAAATTTCCATGGTGTTCATCAATAGTGATTCCGTATGCATTGGTGTTTGTTTTTGCATATGCGGAAAATTTTCTATGCATGTTGTTTTTACCAAGCTGTAATGCCATTTCACAATAGTCTATAAGCCCTCAACACAGCGGCCTAAGCGGGATCCAAATCCTCATCGATGACCAGCTTAGACAATTTCTGGCAGTTTCTTCATATCATGGTCAATGGTAGTCATCTATCATCCAACAATCGACGACCTATTTACCGGAGGCCTTAGCATCAGTGAACATTCAGCATTTTTTGACATAATCGGTAGTTTTGTGGTCAACAGATTTATGGTGGTCAAGATTTGAATTGCCAACAGTCTTCACATCAAACCCATAGTCAAAAGAAACACTTCCAAGCTTGTCGGTTGTTTTTATCAGCGTGTTCCTTAAATCTCTATAGTGAGAGTTCATAAGTGTTCTGGTTGACATATCCCAGCAGCCCCTACATCATCCGGCCTTTGTTCACCAGTCGGCTATTGGTCGACATTCAATCATTAGAACTCCTTAAAATCTAGCTGTGGTAGTTTCAAACAGTCTCGTTTCATCCGATGGTTCATATCTCACTCATCGACTGTTTCAAATCTTTTAGTCAACCAAAAAACCTTCGAGGGATCATGTGAACAGGCCGCTTCGGCCTATCTTGTCTCACACTAGAACATTTTCATCCATAATCGGTGGATTTCTTAAATTTCCATAATAGTTTCCCACAAAAGCAGGGTTGACAGTCAAAGTTTGTGAAGATTGGCAGTATCTCGACAAGCTGTTTTCCTCTGCCTTAGTGGTTTCGCTAGTAAAAGGCGATATTTGTAAACAATCTGTGGTTTTGATTTACAGTCAGTGTTTTTTCACTAAGATAGGCAATTTTTGCCTTGAACCAACTTCTTTTGCAGTCAAAATAGCAGTTTTTGCTTTCTGCCAAAATATTCCATTTGGGACAGAATATTTCGTCAGGGGGGCTTGTTTTGCCCCTCAAAGCCCTAAAATAGGGTTTTTTTCTTTTTAGTACAACTTTTGCCCATGTTGTTGAAATCAGGCAAACAATATATCATTGGAAAACTAACAGAGAGCACTTTGTAGTGGTATCAATCATTTTTACAGATTTTTCTATTTGATAACATTTATTATAGGTAGAAGACAGATCTTCTTTTTTTGACTCCCGAGCTCATAACTTTTTGCCACGATCTCCAATTTTCACGATTCAAGCGGAATTAGAAAGGTATTGACAAGCTCTACAAAGCCATCCATGCACTTTTCTTAGATTTTGCTCTAGGTATTTTTTACTCAATTTGTTGATTTTTTGGCATTTGAGTGATAACTTGGACATTTTGATACTTGAGAAGGTAAAATTTATTTTGAGAGTATTTGTTTGCTGTAATACATCATTGTGAGTGATTGTAATCTCACTCAGATCTCTTTTTTAAGAGATTTTGTTATTTTCACAAATTTGGTCCTTTGAGGACAATTGTAAATCGCACTAAGTATAAAGTGCCACAACAAATTGGGGGGGGCTCTCTTACATAGTAAAGGGGTGTTATTGTGTTGTTGTCTTTCTTTTTCATCATCGATGTGCCTCAATTTCCACATTTAACTCCATATAATTATCTTGAATAGAAGAAAAACATGGAGTTTGTGTTGTATAAACAAAAGTTACATAGAATAACTTTAGGCACAGATCCTAAACCCACAGGTGCTATTGAGAGAAGAAAATGGTTAGACAAAAGAAATGAGGCTTTTGGCACACTTTGTCTTGCTATTTCTCTAGATTTGAGATTTCATGTTGAGTCTTGTACTACACCAAATGAGATATGGACAACACTAGACAATCTATTTGGCAAGCAAGATAAAATAAGAAGGTTCAAATTGGAGAATGAGCTAATTGCACTTAATCCTCAAGAATTTGATCAAATCAAAGACTTCTTCACCAAGTTTAAGTCTCTCAGGTTGCAACTCAAACAAAGTGGTTTTGAGAAAGAAGATGAACAATTGATTCTATCTATTCTTGCAAAATTGGGTCCTGCATATTCAGTTTATGTTTCTACCTTTTATGCTACAATGGATGCCTTTGGTAGTAAGTTTACTATGCCTTCACTTGAGGAGTTTGCTACACAACTCACTAGGGAACAAGCCAAGCTACTACACATGGGCACATTGAAGTCTCCTAGAAAACAGGCTCTAGTTACAACACAAGGCACAAAAGATCCTAAGGCTTCACATAATAAGGGAAAGAAACAAAAGGATTCAAAGTCTAATGAGCAAGAGAAAGAATAAAAGAAAACCCCCAACTCTTCTTCCAAAGAGGAGTCCAATAAGAAGAAGAAGCCAAAGTGTTCTTATTGTATGAAATTGGGTCATGATGAGACTAAATGTTATGAGAAAAAGTTTGAAGAGATGTCACAACTTCTTCAAAAACATAACATTGAGTATTCTCCATCAACAATAGTTTTACCCAAGTCTTCTTCTTCAACACCATCTGCATCTACATCTACAGGGACAACATGCATTGCTAATGGGTCATACAAAGGAAAAGGACAGGCACTCTTTGCTTCAACAAGTCTACAGTCAAAGATGTGGCTTCTTGATTCTAGAGCTTCTCATCATATGGCATCTTCACAGGGGATGTTCTCTTCAATTCAGTCATGTACTTTGCCACCTATTTTGATGGGTAACAAAACATACATGCATGCAACTGGTAAAAGAAATATTGATGTTGGTCAGAATACATTCAACAATGTGTTGTGTGTACCTTCATTGACAACCAATCTCCTTTTCATCTACCAGATTACTCATTGTGGTGCAGGGAAGATAGTTGAGTTCACTCCTAATTCTGTGATCATATGGGACTTGGAGAGAAGAGATATCATTACTGTTGGGATGGCTGATCATACATCTCACTTGTACACTTTCTCCCATTTTGTTTCTGATGATGATGTAGATCCATTGATTGATATTCACACTCATGCACCAAGTGTGAATCATGTTTCTAAGGAGAAGTTTGATCACTTGAACCTTGGTGTTCTTGCATCTACTTCGGTTCTTGAGACTATTTTTGAGCTTCCTCCTTCTCTTGCTTCTTTAGAGATTGGCATTGGCATAGCTTCATCCACTTCATTTGAGCAAGATATGCATTTTCTTCCAGATACAGGTTTTTGGGATGAGTACTTGACAGGTATTGCAGACTTGTTTCGTGAGTCCTATCTTGATGAATTGGAGGACATCATTGATGACATTCATCTCCTCTTTGAAGGAGTTGATTCTACTACTTCAGATGAGGCACTTTCTTCTCCTCTTCACTTGTCACAGTTTGGCACTGAGTTGGAGAATCTTGAGCATCATTCGGAGGATTCTACGTCTTTAGAGATTGATGATCTTGAGTTTTCATCTTGTCTTGGATTGTCGCATGCAACACTTGATTATGTGGCATCTTTTGGTTGTAACATGTGGACACTTGAGTAGTTTTCAGAGACAACATACATAATGAGGCTTTTTCCCTCATACCTTGAGATGGAGTTTCTTCGACATTAGCCTTTGGACTTGTTTCTTCCTAATGGAATGAATATTGTTTGCATGTACATGACACTTTCAAATGTTTATCTTTAGGAATTCACCATCGGCATAGGAGCTACTTCATTGTGGGGGGGACCTATAGTCTCACACTTGCTCTCCTATGTGGGGGTAATTGATTGTATATATGTGTTGGATGTAGTTCTTGGGGGGTCTTGAGTCCTCCTTCCATCACATCTTTCACTTGTTTTTTGCATTCTCACTTTTGGAGAGGAGTTTTGTCCCATGTGGTTTTCTCCTTTTCTCCACTTGAGATTTGTTGTACATGGGTATCTAACATGGCCTAGTAGCCAGGACCCATCCATAATTACATCTTTGTTTTAGTCATCTACTCCCTATGTTGCACTTAAGGGAGGGTGTTGGTGTGAACACATAATTCACACATGTTAAGTTGACTTAGTGAGTCTTCTAGATGTCTAGTTGAGTCTAGTTGTGTGTTGAGTTGTTGATAGTTGGAGTGAGTAGTCTTATTCTCCACATGTGCAATTAGTTATCATCCTCTAATTAACACATGTTGTAGGAATATCTCCACTTTCCACTCCACCTTTCACTCCACCCTTCTAGCTCTCACCTTGCCTTTATAAGCAAGGCTCACACATTGTATTTCATACAGTGTCATATGATCTTTGTATAGATTCTTTGCTCTATTGTTTTAGCATCTTCTCTTGTCATCTTTGTGTGGAAGGTTGTCTTGATTGCAAGTGATCCTGGCTTGCTGAGTCACATTGACTCTTACACCTGATACATGAACCAACTCAATAGTTGAGACCTTTAATGACACCTTGGCCCTTTTGCCAATGGGGACTTGAGCTTGTGGGAAAAATCCATCCACCCTCATCCAACGGCCATAAATTCATAATAACCGCCACTGAATACTTTACCAAGTGGATTGAAGCCATCCCCCTCACCACCATCATAGGTAAACAAATCTCCTCATTCATCCTGAATTACCTCATCTGTAGATACGAAATTCCCTCATCCATTATCACAGATAACAGAAGACCCTTCAAGAACTAGGATGTCCAAGAACTCTGTGACTGATTCAAAATCCAACACTGAAGACCATCTTGAAACTCCTCAAGAAGGCAGTCAACGATGCTGGCCGTGATTGGCACATCCAACTCAATCCCACTCTGTGGGCCACATAATCAATATATGCACTCCCATAGGTGCTACCCCTTACGCCCTTGTCTATGGCTCAGAAGCTATCCTCCCCATTGAGCTTGAGTTACCATCTCTTAGGGTGTCATTAAAAGGTCTCATAACAGATGAAGAATATAGAGTTTCCAGATTGCAAGAACTAGAGTTGCTAGAAGAAAGGA
The DNA here is from genome assembly GCA_027924645.1 of Cunninghamia lanceolata. NCBI lineage: Eukaryota > Viridiplantae > Streptophyta > Pinopsida > Cupressales > Cupressaceae > Cunninghamia > Cunninghamia lanceolata. The sequence continues at coordinate 6,123,488 of BSBN01000252.1, read as the reverse complement.
GACAGAAAGCCTTTGATCATCTCAAGGCATATCAACAAATGATGTCACAAAGCTATAATCACAGAGTTCGCCCAAGAGTCTTTAAGGTTGGAGTTCTAGTACTTAAGGAAAACCCCCATAATCAACTAGATCGGGAAAAGAAAGGCAAGTTCGAGCCCAACTGGCTTGGGCTCTATGTGATAGTAGCCGCTTATGGATTGGGGGCATATCAATTAGCAACATCAGAGGGTGAGTTGTTTGATGACCCAATCAACAACATGCATCTTCGCCGGTTCTATACCTAGGAGAACCCCAATGTAAGGAGGGCATAAAATATAAAAAAATACAAAAAAATCATCCTTTAGTGAAAATCTGGCAAACATGCGCCTTGGATAGGTATCATGATGAAAACCTAACAAACAGGTGTCATACATACTTTCTAGCTGTCATGCAAATAAAAGCAAGTGGTGAAAACCTGGTAAACAGGCGTTACTTGTGATAAACTGCTTCCTCCATCTTTGGGAAACCAATCACTTTGTGTCCATTATTCCTTCACTCATGTCCCATTTGATCCATATCTATCCCATAATAAAATCCTAATGATAACTTATCATGGCTTGATACTCTATCTCTCTGTTGCCTTGTCAACCAAGGTTTTATCCCATATCCTATCCATGGTGTCAGCTTGGCATAGTGTCTCTCATTAGTATCCATGGTCTGAGTCCATGAACTACGTTGCCTCTGTGTCATCACGTAGGCAAGGCCATTTCTCTAATGTGCCCCCGAGGCTCCACTATCCCATCTGTCACATGTCTAGTCCTTCTATCTATCTGAGTTCACACTACTTTCTACCGCCTAGGTCTTAGGTTTGTTAGGGTTTACCCCAAACTACATTGCCTCTGCATCATCGCGTAGGCAAGGCCATTTAGCAATGAGCCCCCGAGGCACTAGGTCAGTCCCTTACAGTCCATCTCACCAATAAGGATTGTGGAATCTTCTCACCAGGCAAGCAAGCACAAGCAATAGCCCGCTTCCAAAGCAAGAATCTTGACACAAGACCCTACCCTATCCAAAGCAAAGAAAACACCTAAGGCATTCTAAATGATTTTACTTAAATTATGGCAAGAAACAAACACATCTAAATGCAAAAATATTTCGTGGATTGGAATCATGGTTAAGTTATATCGTCTTGATTTCTGCTATCATGTCTTTCTATGCTACTCGAGGATGCCAAAAGCTAGAGATGTTATGATAGGGGCATGATTATTTTCTTTGTTTGTTATTTGTGGATTAAACTTTAGTAATGTGAAGCCTTGTGTAACGACATGATCGAAAAAAAATCATCAAGGACATCAAAGGTCTAACATGAACGGGGCCAATCCTTGTCTGTTGATATGCAAGAAATACTCAGGTCATCGCGGCTCAATTATACCTCGATTCTTGTATTAACTTGCTAAATCAAAATCCATGTAAGCGATACTCAGGTCATCCTGGTTCAATTATACCTAGATGCTTGTATTTTCTTACAAAAAAAATTGCCCAATGATGAAATAAGCACTTCAAAATACTTTCACCATCAAGATGTCAAAAGAAAAGCATCCATCATACATCCATTATACATCCATACATCCATATCCCATGCAATAAAAGATCCAAACAAATGCAGAGTATCAATACAAAATGAAGCTTGTGAATCTTTCTATCGAGTCACTCTTTTAAACAATCTTCTATCTACCATTCTATCATTTCTGTGTCGATAGAGTACATTTGGACATCACAAAAACATAGCATATAGGTGCATATCATATCACATGAGATAGTCATTTACATGATTAAATTAGTTGCATACATAATAAGTGCATTAGGTCATCCATATACAAATCATCATATAGTGTCAACAGAAAAAAATCAAAAACATAGATAAGTGCATCACATAAATTACATAATCATATAGACACCATTGACATTTACACATTAGAGGCATATCAAGTAAAACATCTAAGTCTGCATTAGGTCATATAGCATCACATAGCATTATATGAAAAATTTGCATTAGATAAACATCGCATAGCATCAAGTAAACATCTAAGTCTGCATTAGATAAACAGGTGCATCACATCATACAAATAGAAATGCATCATAACTCGTCAATATAGAGGGAATCAAATAGCTGCATCATCATATAAATATCATAGAAACGTGCCCAAAATGTACAATATCAAGTGGTGCATCTCTTAATCAATGTCATATACAAAAATACATCCCAAAGGATGGTGATACATGCCTCAAAATACAAAAGTGGTACATAAGTATATCCGGCTATCTAAGCCATCAAAAAGGTGAACATAAGATCCAAAATCTATAAGTGTCAGCTATCCCTACTGATGTGAACCACTGCTACCAGCAGTGTCTCCTGAGTCCCCTCGTCCATTGGCCCTAAACTACTTTAGGCCCATCACAGAGGCTTCTGACCTCGACCCACCTGCTCTCTGGGAGGTCGCAGACTGGCTCCTATAGCTTGAAACCCTCTGACTAACAGGCATGGCATCATGGTATAGGCCTCAGTAATACTGTGTCTGAGCCTATGCTCTGGCAAGCTCACCCTGCACCTATGCGAACTGAGCTTGTGCTTGTGCCAAATGTGTCTGAGTCTATGCTAGCTGCGCCTGTGCCTGTGCTAGCTGTGCCTGTGCCTGATGCACCTGCCCAACCAAAAATCTACTGGTCACATCTGTACTAAGGGACGACACTACAGTGTCCCTCTCCACTCAAATAACTTGTATCTGTGTCTCTACCATGTCTCTCTCTGGTAAGCCCTGAGATAACCTTCGCGTTTATCTCTCGCCAGGCCTCAACAATCCTAAGCTATGCCCACAACTGCCTAACCTATCCCCTCAGCATGGTTATGGCCCTCTCCTAAACATCTGACTGTGTTGGACCCTACGGTGCATGTGCCTATCCCTGCCCCTGTAGCTGGGGTGCCTACTGCTGTGCCACCTGCTGAGGTGGCAGCATCTGTACCTGCTATGCCTGTTGTGGAACTTGCTATGCGGCCTGTGGCTGCACTACCTATTGAGCGTGGGAAGGTCCCTCCCCAGCTCTCTGCCTCTGTCTAGGTCTACCTCCATCACCTCCCCCGCCTCCTCCATCATCTCCACCACCTCCCCCTCCTCCTCCATCTCCGCCGCCTCCCCATCCTCCTCTCCTCCTCCTCTGGCCAACCTAGCCCTCGTCATCTAAATCTACCTCATCTATACGAGGCACCAGCTCCCCAGGCCTTGAGTATCTTAGAAATGGGTGGGTAGTGAACCAATCCTCAAAATCCTGGGTCATCCCAACATCTGCAATCTCCCTCCTCATATCCTAGGCAACATATGGCATATGCCGAAACTCTACCACTGCCTCCTCATAGGATGTCATCGGCCCCCATCTGTACCTCTCAGCATGAGTCCTCACAAATAGAGCCTGCCCCTGTGGCATGCCCTGCCTCCTCCCAAACTATCTCTGAACGCGGCTGACAATCTGCCTCTCTAGAATAAACCGTGTCCGGCCTATCAACCACCTCATCTGGTAACAATAGGGCAGCTCATCCGCCTCATCCTCCCAAGGCTTACAGTCTAGATATGGTCACTAGAAGACTACATCTACTCCATCCAACGCATGCCTCGAATACTCGAGCTTCCCCAGCCTATGCTAGGAAATCACTCCTACGTAGCCATAGCTATAGGGCTCTACTCTCTATCTGTTGAACATACAAATCGGTCTGGTGATCGCTATGTGCTTCCATAGCCAAAATTGTAGCAATGACACACCTGCAAATATGCTCGCACCCCTATGGTATACAACCTGATGCATGTCATGGTATAGGTGTGCTAGAACACAAACACCCCAAGCATACCAAGTGCCCTCTGTAACCATCCTCTCCATGATCCAACCCCATCCAATAGGGAACCTGTGTGATCTCCAATCAGGGCATACAATGTCTCTGATCAGTCTTGCTACTATGCCTTGGAAGTACTCATAATAGTCATGAATATCCTGCCAGGAGATGACCTGTCCGACCAGCTCGGGGTCATCAAACACTTGCCTGCACTCGGCAAGTCCTACATCCCTCTGTGGATCGTACTCCACAAGCTCTCCTTGAATAGGTAAGTGGAGAATCCTATATACATCCTCTAAGGTAACAGTCATCTTGCTAGTAGGGAAGTGGAAGGTCCCATCCTTGCTATGGAACCTCTCCACTATTGCAGTCAGCAACCCGTGGTTCGCTCGAACCTTGGGCATAAAGCAAATGTAATCCAGGCCCATTGTGCCGAGCGCCTCTCAGTCCATCTCAGTCAGTATATGCCTCTGCAACATAGGCATGGGGAACTGCTCCCTTGACTGAAGTGTATCTCGAATGTCCTCCTGCAAGCATGCAAAGCAAGGCATCAACCTAAAGCTACAAGTACCATACTTAATATATCTATAGAAATATATCAACTAACTTAGCATATCAAATTGATCAAAACAACACACTACATCTCTTGACTAGATTCCTGCAATCTCAGAGATAGCTTATCGATTGACGCGTCAAACAGGACGTTAATCGAGTCAATTTTGTTAAGTAAACTACCTATCTATATCATATGCACCATAACAGGTGGTACATGCACCATTTCTTAACAAATGCACCATTTCTTGACAAATATGCCACTTCTGACAAGTGCAATGCAAGATTTCATGCATGTGCTGTCCTATACCGTAAATGCGCTGCCCAATCAAAAGCGCCACTTCATACCGTAAATGCGCTGTAGAATTATGCATGCACCGACTAAACTCATGTATGCGTAGCTTGAGTATATGCACCGTTCTATATCCTAAATGCGCTATAGAATAACCGATGCGCAGTTTCGCATGTCATATGCGCCAAACTACGTTTCGACGCATTTGTCTACCTAGTTTTTCTCCTAGCATTTATTGCTATCAAACTTGACCCTAGGGGAAATTTTTTAAGATACATACCAGGAGTCCTGCCTCTGTTAGCCGGTTGAATCGTCGAATGCGCTCAAAACGATGCTCCTCGCATGGAATGTCCATCCTCGTGCTGACTACCCTATGCTCTCCTAAGCTCTCAGAAAAAAATCAAACTAAGCCAAGTGTGCAAATGAATTATCTTGTGGACCCAACTCCTATATATAGCATGCAAACCCTAATCTGGCTATGTGGTGACTATGACTACTTACCGCACTGGTTTCTTCCCATTTTCTTCCCGTTTCTCTAAAATGCGTCTTGTTTTCTTCAATCCTAACCAAGTTTTCCCTTCGTCTTTGTGAGATTGTCCATCTCACACCTTCTGCCTTCTTCTCATCCAATCTCCCGAGGGGGCATCCTATCGTCATAACTTGTACCAGGGGCAAATTGGGGCATGCATCATTATTCAACAATCGTTTTCTTTAAAGCAACGCTGTAAACTACATTTCATCAAAGAGGGGCAAAATGTATACGCCTAAAAATGACATGATTTGGTCCAAATAAATATTCTTAATATTTATTCCCTTCTAATTCCTCTATCAATAAATAAATAAATCAATTTATTTATTTGATTCACACTCTTCTAAATTAATTAAATATCAAAATATTTAATTACCTCTTCTAAAGTCAAAATTAAATAAAATCATTTATTTAAGTAAATTATTCCAAGCAATTAAATAATTCTTAATTATTTAATTAAATCAAATCATTCTTACAAATTTGAATAAATCAATCAAATTTATTTAAATCCTCTCAATCTCTAAAAATAAAATATAATCAAATATTTTATTTATTCTTCCAAATCATGCACAAACAATTAAATAAATTTATTTATTTAATTTACTTTCTTATCTTCTAATTCTTCCAAAATCATTCTAAATTAAATAATATCAATTATTTAATTAGTTCTTCCAAATTCATTCTAAATTAAATAATACCAATTATTTAATTGTTTCTTCCAATAATATCTTCTCTAAATTTAAATAAGTCAAATATTTATTTAAGTTGTCCATTTCTTCTAAATTGAGTTATCTCTAAATACAATTCAATCTTTGTGCACATACAATTAAATATTCTAATTGAGTTAAAATATCTTCTCTTTCCCATGCAATTTCTATTCTCTAGTTCTATTCTATTAACTAATTGATCTATTCTTTTAATTAATTTATCTCTTAAGTTAACTCATTCTTCTATTTTATTAATTCGTCTCATGCAAAATAGAGCAAGACACATGTCTTCTTTCTATTCACACACGTTCCTCAACCGTTCTATACCATTGATCTTCTTATTTTTTCTATAATGTTGATCTTCATTCTCTCAAGTTTATAAATTGAACCCTCTTCCTCCATTTCAATCATCCAAGCTTTAAACATTGTTACTTTGTAGAAATTACAGCGTGCCTTTGGCACCAATTCCTTCATTGCTTGTGATCACACTCGTTACTGCATAATACTATCATTGTTGTGAAGATTATCTTCATGGTGAAACTATCATAGCTGTTCTCATTTGAACATCTTGGAATCATAGTAAGGAAGTGCACCTTCTGAGGGCCATATTCATAGACAAGATCATTTGTGATAGGTGATCAATGGAAGCTACAAATTAAAGGAGGTTTGCTTTGTATTGTTCATTGTTTAATTGAATCTCTTGTGTTCACCAGTTCATTGAGTTTTGGGTATCTTGATATTTATTAAATTGATTATTCATTTGAATCCAATTTTCCCTTAAAAGTGTGTTTTATGTTTTGATATTTGTAGATTTGAGCATCTATTTCCTTATAGCATGAAAAGCATCTTCCTCCCATGAGAGCTTCACTACAAGGTAACATGATATTGTGTTTTCATCATTGATTCCTTTGGTTTTTGCCTCTGCCTCACAAGGGCACACACTCTTTATCTGACAACGGTGTTCGGAGACTTAAGTGTCCTCCGAGGCTTGATTGAGGCAAGCCTCTAAACACCACAACCCCCAAACCAAGTCTTGTGATTGTAGGTTACAGGTTTCACATTTGGGAAAAGTGGAGTTACAGGAAGGATTGGTAGGCATCAAGGATTCAGGATCTGAAGAAAAACAGGACAAAGGAGCACTTCTAGGGCTTGGGTGCTCGCTCTAGTGTCCTTCGCATATAGATTTCAGAAAATAGAAGTTATAGGGCTAATCAGTGTTAGAAGGGGGTCCAGATCCCGTGAAAAAACTAGTACCTTGGACTTGGGCACCCGCTCCAGTGTCCCCGACTGTTCCGCTTCGGAACCCCGAAAATAGGTATTCTGTGATTTGGTATTTTACTCTTGTCTGCAAGAGCTTTTTCTGTTATTCATCCATTTGTTGTCATATTTGCATAATTAGGGTTTTAATGGTTAATTAGGCATAAGAGAAGGAAAATTAATAATTAAATTCCCTAATCCAAGTTTCCCTACATCTGCAAGTGACCTAGGGTATGATAGTGCTCGCCACTTGACCCTAGATCCTTGAATGTATAGTGGAGAGGCGGATTTAAACATCTAAACACTAAAACATTAACAAATCTAATTTTCCCCTAAACATTTTGGTGAACCCATGTTTTTAGACTTAAATTGCAACTTGCTAAGTGTGTCTTTAGATTTGGATTGATTTAATTCATTATATAGTCATTCATTTTATTGCATTGAGAAAAAATTTTAAAAATTGAAAAATTGGAAAAATTCAAAAAAATTGCATTGTTGGGCTTACTAAATTGCATCAATGCTTTCCAAATTTTCCAATTCATGATTTTTGCATCATATCTGATATAAACTATAGAAAAATTTAAAAATTCAAAATTTTGCATTGCATTTTCATCATTTAATTGCTAGGGTTTTGTGAAAATTTTGACAATTTTATATAACCTAGTAATTCCAAAATCTAGGGTTAGTAGGCAAAATATTTTCTTAGATTTTTCTACTAATTTTAGAGGCTCATTCAAATCAACATTTGGCTATAGTCTTGCATTTTAGTGTAAATTTGTATTTAGATTTAAAATATTTACAATTTTGCATAGAAAATTTCAACAAAAACTAGCAATTTTGATGCAGTTTTATTAAATTTGCATGGGCATTTTGCATGATCAAGCTTGAAAATCATTTTTAGATCTAAGAGTAAGTCAATTTCATCATAAATCAGACTTCGAAACATTCCCATAGCATTTTGTCTGAAGATCTCAAACCTAGGGCTTCAAAAATAATTTTCACTAAATTTGGCCTTATCGACTCTATAAACTTGCACCATAGGCATGTTGTGAAGAATATTTTTGCATTAATTTTCTGTTATAAGGGTAATCATTTTTTACCCCTCCTAAAAAGTTTCACAAAACCCTTGTAACGGGCTCTTGTAGTGAAAATTTGGTGAAAAACTACACATTTTGGCTATTTTTGCCCTAGGGTTTGACCTAATTTGCACTCCAAACGTGTTGTGATCAATTTTATGGATTGAGGTGACTAATATTATTTTTTGTAACTCCTGAAATTCATTACAACACCCTTTTTACTAGGTCTTGGAGTTGAAAAACCATGAAAAATAGCCTATTTTTGTTATATTTTCACTAGGGTTTAACCTTAAGTGGCGCTAAAAGCATGTCGTGTTGGGTATTTTGACACAACGTAACCATTGTTACTAACATTATTTGTTGTCCATCATCATTTTCTTCACAACACCCTTTGTTATACTCTTTTGCACTAAAATTTGGTGAAAAAAGTGCCCATTTTGACATATTTTCACTATATTTTGACTTGGCATTATTTTGGATTTGCATCAAGAGTGTGTTGAGAGTGATTATATTATTGTTTTGGACTGATATCAGACATATAACTTTCTTCCCTTGACTGAAATCCTTACAACATCCTTTGTTCATTCATTGGCATTGAAAAGAGTACAAAAAACCAAGCATTTTGGCTATCAATCATATCCTTCTCCTAGGGTTTGTTCTCTTAGTTTGTGCATTGTGTGTTTTATGCTTTTGTATAAGTTTAATGACATGCTGTCCTAAAAAAAAATCCCTTTGAGAAGAAATAAAAGATTAATGGGATCTAGTGCTCTGGAATAAGTTGGTACTTTGGACACCTTTACAAAGGGAGAAACTCAAGTTGTGCAAAATATTATACATCCTCCAACCTCAATGGAAGAACAAACTTTTCATGATGTTGATAACACTATTGAGGCAATAGGATATGTATATGATGAGCAAATAGAAAAATTAGATAAAGAGCTAGCTGAATATCAATCATTTATAGAAAATGAGAGAATAGCTGAAGAAGTTGTCCCTACAATTCATAACATAAGAGAATTGATAAAAAAAGGACAAGATGGTGTTAATGCAATTTGTAGTCTAGCACATATTGTACAAACCAATATCATGCTGGTGACTGAATGTGCACAAGTGATAAATAACACTTTATCACCACCTCATACTCAAGTTTCAGCACCTATACCAACTACAGGAATATCTACTTTTACGTCAACAATCTTAACAACTAATGTGAACACTTGTAATAATGTTGCCACTGGTATTGGAGCATCTAATGGCACTAATTATAAAGCCATGGGATTCGATTATCAAAATTTGGTTCCTAAAGGGACCTCCTCTATGCATAATTGTTCTCAACCACCTATCTATTCCACTCATTTCCAACTACCTATTACATACTCGCAACCATCTTCCACCTATCATTATGGCCAACCACCATTAACATATTCTTAGCCTCCACCTATTGTATCTCAAGCTCATTCACCTCCTCACTTTGGTTCCAATTCCTCACAACAAACCGGATATCCAAATGATGCCATCTTAAACCAACTTTTATAGGGCATGACTGCTTTGCAACAAAAGGTAACAAATTTGACAAATTCTTCGTAGCCTAATCTACCAACATATCATGTCCATAATCTATTATCCTATGCAATCTTGAGAACCCCTATGCCTGAGAGGTTTGAGACTCCTCACTTTGAAAAATATGGTGGAATAGGCGATCCTAATATCCATGTGGTAGCATTCACAGCTATGTGTAGCGATTTCTATTTTGAAGAGGATTTGTTGGCAAAACTTTTCCCGCAATCTCTCAAAGATACTACTTTAGAATGGTTTTGCTCTTTGCCTCCAAATTCAATACACTCTTTTTTCGTAATTGATTGATCAATTTTTACAACATTTTCAAGCAAATATAGGACCCCAAGTCACTCTTATTGACTTGTTTCAATGCAAACAAGGTTCGAAAGAAAAGTTGACTAAATTCATTAGTTGGTATCAAGGCCTTTAAGCGCAGATTCAATATCAGATGAAAGATGAGAATGTTCAAAACATATTCATCACAAATCTACAACCTAATATTCGTGATAAGATTCTCTTCATGAAATGTAACTCCTTTCAACATTTATGCACCACTCTTCGTGATTATCAACTTTCGTCTAGTCAGTATGAAAACCAAAACTCATTGGCTCAAGTTGGTCAATCCATGGGTGAATCATCACAAAACAATTTTAAGAGGAACAATAATAGGAGTTTCATCAAGATCAATGGACCAAATACGAATGTGTCTGCTATAACTAATCCAAAGAAACAATCGTATCAACCAAGAAAGTTTACTCTGATATCTGAATCCTATCATTCTATCATGAATCAAGCTGTGAGTAATAACATTCTGAAACTTCCCCCAATCAAGCTTGTTGATCCTAGTAAACAAGGACCTTACTTCGATGCTAATGCATTTTGTCATTATCATTGGACATAAGGACATGACACTAAATGATGTATGCATCTTAAACATGAGATACAAGGCCTTATTGATTTAAATGTCATCTAGGTATTGAGTGTGAATGATAATGGAAATAAGTCAGTTGCTCCGTAGAATCATAATTTACAAATCTTCACTAATCCTTTTCCTAAGCATACCAAAAATAATATGGTGCAACAAGATTTAGTGGAAGTAGATGAGGATGATTACTTGGACTATGATATTATTGTGGGTATGATTGAAGTCGACAAGAAACAAATGGATAATCCACCTCATCCACGAAGAAATGGAATTTATGTTGAGGTTCCTCCTCCATTATCCCTATATGGATTCGGAGATAATCAAAATGCATCATAAAAGAAAGAACAACTGATACAGACGAGTAAGATTGTACAGGATGATTCCCATTACTATTCTAGAAAGACTCAACAACAAAAACTTGCTAAAAATCAGAAAAGAGCAAGACAACAATCAATAGTCAGAAATAATAGTGGTTCTCCTCATAAGCAACAAAAAGTTTGATGCAGGAGCATCTAGTGGTGTAAGGACAATCTTGCATCACCCAAAAAAAGATGTGTTTCAAAATTGTTGATGTTTTTTCCATTTTTTTTAAATTTGTGGTTCTGGTTCCATAATCGCTTGAATAATGATGTAGAACTTTCAATTTTTCCAAACTGCTACAAATAGCAACCTACTATTTTTAAAAAGTTTGCATTTGGGCACGGATTGAAGTGAAAGTTTACAAGAAGCTTCTTAACTAAAAAATAAGACCTTTGGCGAAGGAATCACGCAAAAATTATTTGCGAACTGAAAGATATTAAAATTTTTATTTCCCGAAAAATGCTTGAAAATTATTCAAACTCAAGTTTGAGGCACTAAACAGCCCCGTACGGGCCCAAAAATGGCCAAAACCGCAGAGCTTGTTCTTAGCACGTAGAGCACTCTACTATCTTTTTGACGCATAAAACGATCCGTCAATCAAACACACAAATCAAAAGTTATGGCTCTCAGAAGTTGACCTATTTTTGGAGGGAGATGCAAATTTAAAAATTAGGTTGTTGGCTGCCAAAAGGGCTATTAATAACCATTTCTGGGAACCCTGGATAGTAGTAGAGTTAAGGAGGGAAGTGTAGAGTCAAGAATAGGTAGGAAAATAGAAACCCTAGTTGATTTGGGGTTATAGAAGGAAGATGATTCCAGAATCTTGAGAGAGGGAGCTGTAATGTGTTGCAGCCTATAGGGGATTTATCCTCTGATTGTATTTGAGCTTCTGTAATGTAATGTTTTGCCCATATTAATAAAATATCATTCTATTTTCTGTGTGCAATTTTTTTATTGTGTGTTTTAAGATTTACCCCCTTCATCAAGTGGTATCAGAGCAAGGGTTCTTGAGTGTGTAGACAGATTGCCGACCGTGAAGCAGTTTACACCAAGACCTGAGGTTGTGGGTTTTCTGTGGAGATCAATATGCCTCCACAAAGAAATCATATTAAGAGGAATGCTTTGATAGAAGAGGGTTTTAGAGCCTTGTAAAGGCAAATTGATACATTGCAAGAGGAGCTGCGAAGAGGGCTTGATCCGAGAACAAGAGAAGAAAGCGAAGATGAAGCTGAAGAAGAGCTATCTAAGGAAGAACAAGAAGCTGCAGGAGATCCTGCAGAAGTTAGTTTGTTAAGGGCCATTTCTAAGATTGGAAAGAGGCCTAGGATCAAAGTTTCTACATATTATGGAGATTTGAATCCAGAACAACTTATTGATTGGATCAATGACATGGAGGAATATTTTGAGTATGAAGATGTGGAAGACCCAGATCAGGTCAAGTTTGCAAAAATAAAATTGAAGGGCCATGCCAGTATTTGATGGAAGGAGGTCTAGTTAGAGAGGAACATAAGAGGAAAAGGAAAGATCACCAGATGGGATCAGATGGTGGAGAAACTGAAGAAGCAGTTCATTCCTATGGACTATGAGATGGAGTTGTTGAAGAAGTTGCAAGGATTGAAGCAAGGCAACAAGTCTGTTAAGGAGTATATATAAGAGTTTTATAAAATTACTATCAGGATAGGTCATGTAGAGCCCAACAAGGAGAAGGTAGCCCCTTACATTAATGGGTTGAGGCTGAGTATTCAAAAGGAGCTGAGCCTAGTTAGAATGACCACCATAGAAGATGTATACTAGTTTTCCCTAAAGGTGGAAGAGAAGCCGAATAAAAGATATGACAAGCAAAGGGGAAGAGGTCAAGGTGGAAGGACTGGTGGAAGAACCTATGGGGGCCGAAATGAAGATTCAAAGAAAAGTGAAGAAGATGGTACTAGTCAAAATCAGAGAGGAGATAATATCTACCACCCTCATGACCAGAACAATAGAGAACAAAGAGGAAGAGGAAGAGGCCTACTTGGGCAAGGACCTGAAAGAGGAGGTTTCAAAAAAACCTGTTTCCAATGTGGAGAAGAAGGGCATCGAGCATACGAGTGTCCACAACATCAAGGAAGGACAAATAGAAGACCTAAAGGTAATGCACAAGTTGCACATGTAGATGAAGATGCACAATCTGAGCATTCTGAAGATGTTGAAAGGGGAGAAACCCTAGTTGTCAGAAGAACTTTGTTGAATGAGGAGAAAGAACCCAATTAGAGGAAGAGTTTATTCTGCACAAGGTGCAAATATGAAGGTAAGTGTTGTGATATTATTATTGATAGTGGAAGTACTGACAATTTTGTTTTAGAGGAGATGGTTGACAAGTTGAAGATGACAAGAAGAAAGCATCCACATCCATATCGGATTGCATGGTTACAGAAAGACCATAGAGCTTTGGTCAATGAGCAGTGTTTAGTTAAGTTCAAGATTGGGGACTACCATAATGATGTACTATGTGATATCATATCGATGGATACATGTCATATGCTGTTGGGGAGGTCGTGGCAGTATGATAGGAGCGCTGTCTATGATGGTCGTACAAACACATATTCCCTATAAGTTGAAGCCCTTGAAGGAGGTGGAAGAAAAGGTATGTAGTACTGCTAGAATTTGCTTGGTAGATGGTAGAAAATTTTTGGAGGGTATGAAGCATGAGCATCATTGCTTTGCATTGATTCCTAAGATCAGTCAAGAGAAATGTGAAGATGTCCCAACAGAAGTTTCAGATATGTTGGAAGAATTTTAGGACATTGTCTCTGATAATGTACTAGAAGGTTTACCACCGGTGAGGAAGATAAGTCATCAAATGGACTTGATACCAAGAGCCTGTTTGCTAAATAAAGTAGCCCACAGAATGACCCCTGCAGAGAGTGAAGAGCTAAATAGACAAGTTTAAGAGCTATTAATGAAGGGGTTGATAAGAGAGAGCCTAAGTCCATGTGCGATACCTATAGTACTAGCACCAAAGAAAGATGGAGAGTGGAGAATGTGTATAGATTCTCGAGCCATCAATAAGATCACAATCAAGTACATATTTCTATTACCCAGAATGGATGACATAATAGATTGTTTGAGTGGAGCCAAATACTTCATGAAGATTGATTTAAAGAGTGGGTATCACCAGATCCAAATTAGATAAGGAGATGAATGGAAGACAACCTTTAAGACAAAGGAGGGTTTGTATGAGTGGTTAGTCATGCCATTTGGGCTAACCAATGCACTTCATGTAGCTCATGAACGAGGTACTGAAAGAATTTTTGGAAAGTTTTGTTATTGTATATTTAGATGATATTTTGATTTTTAGTAAAACTTGGGATGAACATCTGATGCATATCAGAAGAGTTTTAGAGAAGCTGGAGGAGGAGAAGTTGATAATTAATTTGAAGAAATGTAGTTTTGTAAAGAAGGAGTTGGTATACTTGGGATTTGTTGTCTCAGAGGAAGGTCTTAAGATGGACCTAGAAAAAGTAAGTGATATCATTGAATGGCCTACACCAAGGAGTGCCACAGAGGTATGATCTTTTCATGGTTTGGCAAGTTTTTATAGAAAGTTTATCAGAAATTTTAGTAGCATTTGTACACCCCTAACTAAAACAATGAGAGGGGATAGAAAAGAGTTTAGATGGACTAAAGGAGCAAACAAAAGTTTTGACACATTGAAACAGAAAGTTACAGAGCAACCTATTTTGGCACTTCCAGATTTCAATAAGGTATTTCATGTAAATTGTGATGTTAGTGGTAGTACTATAGGAGCTGTTTTGAGTCAAGAAGGTAAGCCCATTGCCTATTTCAATGAGAAGCTTAATGATGCCAAGAAAAAGTATTCTATTTATGATTAAGAGTTTTATGCGATAGTTTAGGCTTTGAAGAAATGGAGACATTATTTGTTGCCAAAAGAGTTTGTTTTATATACTGATCATTAGGCTTTGTAGTATCTTAATAGTCAAGGAAAGTTGAACTAAAGGCACTTAAAATGGGTTGAGTTTTTGCAGAGTTATACTTTTGTTTTGAAGCACATGAGTGGGAAGTCCAACAGAGTTGTAGATGCCTTGAGCAAAAAGTAGAATTTGTTGACATAAATGAAGATAGAGGTTGTTAGGTTTGATGAGCTCAAAAGTTTGTATCCTGAAGATCTAGATTTTGCAGAGGCTTGGAAAGCTTGTTTGGAACCTATTACTTTGGATAGGACAAAATGGTTGGATTTCATAATCTAAGATGGCATGTTGTTTAGAGGAATCCAATTGTGCATTCCAAGGAGTTCATGAAAGAGAACCCGATTAAGGAGAAGCATAGTGGGGGATTGGCTGAACACTTTGGTCGAGATAAGACCATTGCTATTGTTGGTAAAAATTATTATTGGCCACAGTTGCAGCAGGATGTGAGGAAATTTGTGCAAAGTTGTAAAGTGCGTCAAAAGTCAAAAGGAACAAGTCAGAATATAGGGCTATACTAGCCTTTACATGTACCAGAGAAGCCATGGGATGATATTAGTATGGATTTTGTTCTTGGTTTACCAAAGACACAAAGAGGACATGATTCCATTTTTGTGGTGGTGGACAAATTCTCAAAGATGGCACATTTTATTCCTTGCAAGAAGTCTAATGATGTTGTTCATATTGCTGAATTATTTTTCAGGGAGGTGGTGAGATTACATGGTCTACCAAAGAGCATAGTTTTAGATTAGCTACCAAGTTTGTTGGTTATTTCTGGAGGACATTATGGAAGAAGTTGAAGATAGATTTGAAGTTCAGTTCTGCACACCATCCACAAACTGATGGATAGACCGAAGTGGTGAATAGAAGTTTGGGTAACCTCCTACAATGCTTAGTAGGAGATAAGCCCAAGGGATGGGATTTGATTTTACCACAGGCTAAATTTGCTTACAACAATTTTGTCAATAGGAGTACTGGTAAATCACTATTCTAGATTGTATATGGCAATAGCCCAAGAAATTCTTGAGTTAAGAAAGCTGGACAAAGGAGAAAAGACAAGTGTTGAAGCTAAAGACTTTGCAGAACATCTAAAGAATTTGTATGAAGAGGTGAGAAAGCACATTAATAAGATGAATATTTAGTACAAGGCTAAGGCAGATCAGAAGAGGAGATATGAGGAATTCCAGGTAGGAGATGAAGTCATGGTTCACTTGAGAAAAAAAAGGTTCCCAATTGGAACATACAATAAGTTGAAAATGAAGAAATTTGGACCATGCAGAATTTTGAAGAAACATGATTCAAGAAATGCATATGAGGTGGAGCTGCTGAGTGAGATCAACATTTCCCCTATTTTCAACATTGCTGATTTATCATAATATCATGAAGGTGAAACAAAGGATGGACCAATAGAAGAATAGTGGAGTATTCTGGCATCTACTTCAACAGAGGAGATAGAAGAGATCTTGGATAGCTGTGTGGGAAGAAGTACTCAGAACAGGCAATATGAAGAATATTTGGTGAAATGGAAAGGAAGGCATGTTGAAGATTCTTCTTGATTGTCTAAGGAAAAGGTTAACCATTTAAGTTTTCCTCGCACAAACACCTGAGACATGACAGGGTCACTTCTCAAATTACTCTGGATGTCTGATGCAGGAACATCTAGTGGTGTAAGGGCAATCTTGTATCACCCAAAAAAAAGATGTTCAAAATTGTTGATGTTCTTTCCATTTCTTTTCAAAATTTGTGGTTCTGGTTCTATAATCACTTGAATAATGATGTAGAACTTTTAGTTTTTCCAAACTGCTAAAAATAGCAACTTGCTATTTTTAGAAAGTTTGCATTTAGATATAGATTGAAGTGAACATTTATAGGAATCTTCATAACTAAAAAATAAGACCTTTGGCGAAGGAATCACGCAAAGATCATTTGCGAATTGAAAGATATTAAAGTTTTTGTTTCCTAAAAAATGCCTAAAAATTATTCAAACTCAGGTTTGAGGCACTAAACGGCCCCGTACAGGCCCAAAAATGGCTAGAATCGGCAAAACAAGTTCTTAGCACGTAGAGCACTCCGCAAGTTTTCTGACACCTAAAATGGTTCGTCAATCAGACACTCAGATCAAAAGTTATGGCTCCCAGAAGTTGACCTATTTTTGGAGGGAGATGCAAATTTTGAAATTAGGTTGTTGGCCACCAAAAAGGCTATTAATAACCATTTTTGGGAACCTTGGATAGTAGTAGAGTTAAGGGGGGAAGCATAGAGTCAAGAATAGGTGGGAAAATAGAAACCCTAGCTGATTTGGGGTTACAGAAGGCAAATGATTCTAAAATCTTGAGAGAGAGAGTTGTAATGTGTTGCAGCCTATAGGGGATTCATCCTCTGATTGTATTTGAGCTTTTGTAATGTAATGTTTTTCCCATATTAATAAAATATCATTCTATTTTCTATGTGCAATTTTTGTTATTGTGTGTTTTATGATTTACCCCCTTCATCAAAGTCTCATTTAAACAAGGATTTAAGGAACAAGTATCATATGATAACAAACAAGACTTTCATAAGAACCACTCAAATTTTGCATTAAACATAATCAAATACCTCTCTAAGAGGTTTGCGAGCTCCAAGATATAATATGGAGACCCTATAGATAAGTATCTCTAACCCTTTATCTCTCTCGTGATGTGCTTCCCCCGTGATGTGTTATATGTTGTTTAGGCCTCCTGGGATGACCCCTAATTCTCCCATAAGGTCTGGGATACCAGGAGACCACCTCTGTTGTGACCTTCTTCTATTTTTATCATCATTCTTCTATATTTCCTCTCCTTGATTTTGTTGTTGTGTGTTGTGTCTTACGGACATAGCATTGTGGTTGGTGACTTGGGTGTACCCTCCTACGTGACTGTCCCTAAGACACTTGTTTTCTCCTCTCTTATTTATTGTTTCCCTTCCTCTAATGTTTCCACCTAGCAGTAGATGACGCCAAACATTTATACTGATGTGGACCTAGTGTCCCTTTCAAGAGCAATCAAAAAATGGACTTAATTCCTAATATGACGATGGGGTTGTATATCTTATCTGACGCTTGGCTAGTGGAAGCACTCGTGCTTTCTGCGTAGTGTATTTCATGATGTTTCTGTCGCATTTACAAACCTTAACAATACTACTGCTCCGTGCACCTTTGTTCATCTTTGAATCTAGCCTTGGCAGTACTCGATTAAGAGAGCTTCGTGATATAGCCCCATAGTTATCCTTGAACTCTGAATTCATTATATAACCTTGGCTCTTTGTGTGGTTAATTATATGCATTGATGTTGTTGTTTATCATGATCTTGTAGCCACTAACATGTTTCTTGCAAGGATGTGTTTGTGGGAACATTTGGCAATTGTAAAGTACATGTCACCTCTGGGGGGCATGGGATTTGCAAAAGTTGGTGTTCCCTTGTGTGTTTTTATTCCTACCTTAACGTGCTTGATATTGATAACTGATATCAACCACATTAAGGTGGGGACATATAAAAGGTAAGTTGTCTGTTATAGATATTAGCAATGTGTTTGACCTCAGATGTAGAGACTTGTGCCCCAAGGTAGTGCATCATGCATCCTAAGTTTGTTTGCAATCAATCAATCATGTAAGCCCTTTACGGAGGTGGGATATCGCGTATATCCTTTTTATCTTAAGCCCTCTATGAAGGTGGGGATGGTGTATTTCTCAGAGCAGGTTGCATCATCATGTCATTTACAAAAGTGCTCTGTGGAGGCAGGGAGCAGTTCTGTGACTAACTCAACCCCTAAGCATGTTTTCAGTGATTGTTGTGGCGAAGCCCAATCATCGGTGTGTGCCTGTAATGTGCCTAAGATAGTGTTGGACCTAGAAATAGGTACACTCCATTGTTTGTCTGCTATGTTTTCTCTGTCTTCAAGTGTGTGTGTTTTGGCATGCTTATTTTGTGTGGCATGTTTGTTGCCCTATATGCAGAGACCAGTGCCCTCGAGTAGTGCTTCCTACATTTTCAGAGGTTTTGCGTGTTTTGTGTGTGTTGCCCCATATATACAGAGACTTGCGCCCTAGGGTAGTGTAGCCTGCATTATGGGAGGTTTGTTTACTTTCCAATACTTGCATTTGCATTTCATATATATGAGAAAAAGAAAAGAAAAGATATCATTTGTCTTCCATGCATTAATGTGTCTTCTATGTATTGATTGTCTTCTCCATGTTCTACATGACTGTAACTGTCTTCTCCATGTTTTGCGTGCCTGTTACTATCTTCTATGTGATTGGCATGTCTTCTCTGTTCTTGATGTGTTTGTTGTGTTTGTGACCTTACTTTAATGCATGTATTGGCTTTGCGTTTATACATACATTAAAGTGGGGGCTAAATGTAACGTTGGAAAATGTCCCCTTGGGGGCTTTTCCCTCATACAGTTTAGCTCCCAGGTCTTTTGCTTGCATTTAGGACATCTTAGTTCATAAGTTGATATCCTGATGGAATGAGACCTGGGTTTTATGACAAATTGGACCTAGGTGGACCCCTTGAGCTGTACCCTACCCAAAATAGGGGGAAGACTTGGGTGCTCGTGCCCTAGTCCTGCCCTATCTTGGGGCAGCCCTAATTTTTGGGTATCGGTTTATGACCGTTACTTGGGTCTTTTGCCAACACGGTAAGTTTGAATTATGAAAATCTTGGCAGGAGTGTTTGTAGTTGTATTTAAAAGCATGTTTAGGCATTCATTTGTAAATTAGATGATTACTAGCAAGCTATTGTGTTCTCAAGGTGATTCGAGGCTTTCATTGTGTTGCAAGTCCAGACTTGTGTGTTTTATGTGTTAATATTTGCAGATTTGAGCATCTTCCTCCCATGAGAGCTTCACTACAAGGTGACATTATATTGTGTTTTCATCCTTGATTCCTTTGGTTTTTGCCTCTGCCTCACAAGGGCATGCACTCTTTATCTGACAACAGTGTTCGGAGACTTAAGTGTCCTCCAGGGCTTGACTGAGGCAAGCCTGTAAACACCACAACCCCCAAACCAAGTCTTGTGATTGCAGGTTACAGGTGTCGCATTTGGGAAAAGTGGAGTTGCAGGAAGGATTGGCAGGCATCAAGGATTCAGGATCTGAAGAAAAGCAAGACACAAGAGCACTTCCAGGACTTGGGCACTCGCTCTAATGTCCTCCGCAGATAGATTTTAGAAAACAAAAGTTACAGGGCTAATCAGTGTCAGAAGGAGGTCTAGATCCCGTAAAGAAACTAGTACCTTGGACTTGGGTGCCTGCTCTAGTGTCCTTGACTATTCCACTTTGGAACCCTAAAAATAGGTATTTTGTGATTTGGTATTTTACTCCTGTCTGCAAGAGCTTTTTCCGTTTTTCATTAATTTGTTGTCGTATTTGCATAATTAGGGTTTTAATGGTTAATTGGACATAAGAGAAGGAAAATTAATAATTAAATTTCCTAATCCAAGTTTCCCTACATCTACAAGTGACCTAGGGTATGATAGTGCTCGCCACTCGACCCTAGATCCTTGAATGTATAGTGGAGAGTTGGATTTAAACATCTAAACACTAAAACATTAACAAATCTAATTTTCCCCTAAATATATGCTTCTTCGCATGCAACATTTTCTCTTTGTTCTTCTTGCAAGGCAATCCTTAATGCCTCTTGAGTGTCTTTTGCTTTTTGGAGATGTTTTTCTAATTGTTTGACTTCCTCATCAAGATGAGTACTTGATGTTCTTGTGGAAGGTTGATCGGGTTGATGTACTTCTGACCTTGTCCTTCTAGCTTTATTAGGTGCATTTGGTATGGCTGGATTGTTTTCCCAAGCTGGGTTGTTGAAAGACAAAGAACGTCTGGATTCTCTTTGAAATTGTTCATAATCAGAATCTTCGTAGCCATAGCAGTTGGTGATTGGTGCATTAGGATGCAGTGACACATACATATCGAAGGAAGGAGTTTCTAGTTCTCTTGAGGGAATATTCCCTTGATTTAAATCGAGTTCTGTCATATTCAGGGATGTCATAGACACCACATAATAAATGGAATAGATGATGGTGAAGGCAATAGAAGCTAAAGTAGTGAAAGTGGCTATGAGGAACAAAGTGAAAATATTTTAAAGTTTTGATAAATGTTTTGAAGCATTAAATGTTTTCAAAATCCAAATGATGGGAACGTAAACTACAAAACCAAAAGATTATGTATTTCACATCAGGTTCACCAAAATATGTACACTCAAAATCATGACCTTGGTTGCCTGGTGCTGTCAGGTCAGATTGTGGAAGTAGCCAGTTGAGAGGAGGCGAGACACGATGGGGGTCTAGCTCATTGGAGAGTTGGACTTTACAGAGAGGGGTCGACACGTCCTGGGGCCTTTGTTGTTGTGTGCTAATTTGAATGTTTCATTTGATGACTGTCATTATTGAGATAACCCTATGACCCAAAGGGTCACTAGTTACTCTTCATCTGTTGGGGTTTCTACTATTCCACCTTTGTGTGGGTAAGTGGTTATTTTCATTGATGGCTTCTTGTCTTTCGATTTGTTGAAAAATTGCATGTTATAATTGAGTTTGTCTATTTTCTTCTATCAATAGGAGGACAAATGGATCTTGTTGCGGCAAGGTAAATGTCTCATGTTGTGGTCTTGAATGGATCTCCTCAATCTCATCCAAAACTATCCTTACCGACTCACCTCCTAACCCTAGGCACATTAATGAGCCAAGATAAGAGATAAATGTATGTGGACTAACTTTGACTAAACTTAGGGCTTTGACCTAGGTTTTTGGTTGACCTAGGGTTTGGTTGTATGTTGACTCTTATTGACCTTGTGATGTTATCAAGGGTTTGACTTTTGTTGACCTTGTGATGATATCAAGGGTTTGCAATGTATCTAAATACCTAATGTTTTTGTTCTTTTCTCTATTTTTATACATGCAAAGCTATATGAAATGCAAACTTGTTTTTGTGATTTTTTTGGTATTTATGGAAATAAAGATGCTTTTAATCTAGGAAAGGAAATATGAATACAATTTAAAATAAATCTAACCTAATGCAATGTTAATCTATGTTTTTGGGGTTTTTGATTGTTTTGAAATAATCTAATCTAGAAAGGGAAATTGCTTCTACAAATAGTCTAGATCTAGGAATTTGAAAATAATTATTCTAACATGCAAGATCTAATCTATCAAGGAAAAAGCAAAGATTTACTATTCCCAAGAGCAATTTTCAATTATCTAATTACTATGAATGGAACAAAGCATAGAGGAACCTAAAAAATAGAGAATATTTGTGTGACTCCACTACCCTCAGTGATCCTCGATGGCAACCTCATATCCTCTTGAAGCAACGGGAAGACCTCTTGATGACAAGACAACACAAAGAAGTAAAAGAAGCTTGAGAAAGCTCAATGGGAGCTTTTGATGAGAACAATGGCATTGATTGAAGTAGCATAATGATGCTTGAAGAGCTTTATGTGAAAGCTTGATGAACAATAAACAATAAAAGGCACCTTCATCTTGTGTGAGCATGAGAATGCTAATTGAAGAGAAAAAAATTAGCAAGAGTTGTGTGCACAATGAATTCGCCTCCCTTTGTGCTTGAGGGAGGGGGTATTTATAGGTTGGAAGAATGGGATTGATTGAGAAGTTAACTCAATTGATTGATGAGTTAACAAGGATTAATTAGGGAGTGAAATAGATTGATTACCAGTGAACTTAGTTAATTAGGGAGTGATAAATCAATAATAGCTTATCACTACAAAGGAATTGGAGTTAGAAGAATGCATGAGGAAGAATGGGTTGTTAATTTTAGATCAAATGGAGTTAATTATGCATGTGTGGGTGCACAAAATAGTCAACTCCATATTAGGCATCAAAACCATGCAAACTGGAAGAAAAATAGGTGAAAACAGAGTTATTTTGAGTGAGAAGCTTGAGTTTTTCCATGGCTAGAAACGTGACAGGGTTGCCCCTTTTTCTAGTAGGGTCACCCGGGGGGTGATCTCGCAAAAAGAGGGTTACCTAGTGGGAGATCCGAAAAAATAGGGGTCTGAGAGGAAATGCATGATGGGAGATAGTAGAAAAGAGAAAAAGGAAATCTTCCTCCAGAAACAGGTCAGTCATGTGCAAAAATCTAAATCTCCACTTGCGACGTAGGATCTCCCAGGGGGAGATCTGGAAATAATAGGGGGAGATTTGGATTGGTTGAGCGAAATTGAAATCCAAAAGTGGGAGATGGGTTCGAGGGACCTCTAGAAGGCTTCTAGGGGGTGGAGAGGATGAAAAACATAGGGGAAAGGTGAAAACTCACCTACAAGATGCTTACAAGGCTTAAGAGCAAGGTTTAAAGCTTAGAAAATGCAAATTGACAAGTGTCAAAAAATATCGATGACAAAGAGAGAGGGAAAATGATAAAGAAGAAACAACACAAGACAAGAAAGAAGACACCTCATCAAGAGGTATGCTACTTAGAGGATATTATTTTCATGCTTACATGTACATGACAAGGATCAAAATCATCATAGGGGTCCTCGTGGAGGTTGTGCATGATTTTTATGCTTATAGTACCTGGGCACCATACTGTTGCAACAGACTTGAGTTTCATGGCTGGGATGATTTACTATATGTTGTGGGCTATTATGTAAGCTAGTGCATGAGGATTATTGCTGACTATTGCTTATTTTGGAGATCATATCATTTGCTAAGTGTACGACCAACTTCTTGGCTCATCTTCCCTATCATCGTACATCAAAAGTGTGGCTTATGTTTACTATTGGTCTGACAGCAATATAACCCTCTGGTATAATTTCTCTAGAATGCTTTATTTCTGAAGTTTGGTTGTAATTCCTAAAGTGTATTGGATATTGTCAAAACATGCCTATGAGGAATATCATATGAATCTAATCCTATGTAACTCAGCTTGAATCCCTTCCTAGTATTGAACTGATGCAATATTGTAATGGCTTCCCACTGCATAAGTGGATGTGCCCAATTAGGTTAGCTTTCCATTTTTCTTTGTAATGGCTTCCCACTAAACAAGTGGATATGCCTTTCTTTCTAGTATTCAAAGTTCAGGTTCCTGTTGAATAAGTGGATGCACCTTGATTAACTTTCATGCATGGCTTAGGTTCCCGCTGAATAAGTGGATGCACCTAGTTTACATTCCCTTGTACTTCCCACTGAATAAGTGGAAGATTGTTTCTTCAGTTGATTTGGGATTTGAATGATAACTCTGAAGCACTAGTATGCTCTCACCTTTCCCATATTGGGATCTGGGTGATCAGAAAGGTGTGGAAAAATATTGCTCTTAACATTCCATGTCTTCCTCTTGTGTTGTTTCAAAAAAAAATAGGGGTAGCACTCTACACAGAAATAAAAAAGTTGGAAGGCCCTAGGTTTTACAAGTAAGTGGATGAAGAAGAGAATGATCTCCTATGGAAAGAAGAAATGAAGAAAATAAACCGGATGCTAGAAGGAGATTGGATAGGAGACCATGAAGAGCTAAATGGTGTAGTAGAAAATGAAAGCAAAGAAATTGGAATAATGAAAAGAAATGAGGTACAATTTGATAATTTTGAGTTTGATTTGTTTCAAATGATGAATATAGTAGAGGATAAAGAACAAGGAGGTAGATACATGAAATATTTCCATTTTCATTAGGATGCTACAGATTTGTTTGTAGATGAAGAGCATAACTGGCATAAGGAAGAAAGTGAGAGGATAGGAGAATTGTTCAGTTTGAGTAAACACTTGAAGGAGATAAATGGGACATCTAAAAATGATTTCGTAATAGTGAAGAGTGGAGAGGTAACTTTTAATTTTTCTAAATTGTATGAAGAGGAAGTTGATGGGAATTTGTTTGTTGCTAAGGTGGATAAGGAGTTGCAAAATGACCAGGATGAAAACAAATGAAGATGCAAATTTGTTGTATGCAGTATGTTTATGTGAAGAAGTTGTTGAAGATGCTACAATTGGGAGACTTGGTACAGTAGTTGAAGACATGAAGAGGATGATGAGAGTAGATGGGGTAGATGAAAACCTCATAGAGAAAGATGAGATGAAGGTTACAACTGAAGGTGATGAAGGAAATATCGCAGTAGTGAAGAAAGAGGTAAATTTGTTTGCATGTTGTGATATTGTTCTATATTCATTTGTAATGTTGAGGGTTGAGGAGTATGGAGAAGAGAAGATGGAAATTATTAATTTTCATGAAGTTGTAGGGGCAAATTTGGTAGATTGTGATGTGTATGATGAAAGAATTTTGGGGAGGTGGTCAGATTTTGGTGGGTCAAAACCCATGGAAGAGGAGGAGAGTAGTGAGACTCTTTGGTGGAGGTGGTCAGTTGATGATGGTGCGTTAGATCCCATGAAGGAGGAGGACTGTACATGGTGGACATGAGTCCATGAGAGGAAGGAGGAAGAGAGTGTAGATTTATTGGAGGAGCATGAAGCTTGTTCTGACAAGATGTTGAAAAAAGAGGAAAAAGAAAAAAAATTAGTGCACATGTTTTAACGATGGAGTTCATTGCAGATTGCTTGCAATCTAAAAGAATGGTCCTACCATTCAACTCCACATTTGTGAATGTATTCTCACAAACTTTCTACTCGGCGTGTCTGATGCAGGAGCATCTAGGTGGACTGGCGATCAACATCAACCAAAAATAGAATTTGAGGTTTTGGTTTCATTTTTGTTGTGATTTGGTTTTCATTTGGCATCTCTCTATGTCAAAAAAACTCTCCTATGGTTAAATTGCAATTTTGGAGTTTTTGCCAAATCACCGTGTTGAGGCTCCATAGGGTAGTTTTATAGAAACAGTTGTTTCTAGAGTTCTGTAAGAGTTGGTCAAAAACTATTTCAAGGGAAGATTTTTGAAAGCATTTTGCCTAATTTGCAAAAAGAATTGGTGCAAAATTCTTCACCATTTGGGAGAGTTTAATACCGATAATTTGCGCTGAGGGTTAATGGAAAGTTTAAAAATTCAGAATTCTTGAAAGGTGGAGTGAAATCATTTTGGAGGGGACCTTGGGACATCATTCCGAGCCTACTCATCAATTTTCGGGTGAAATGGAGAACTTTGAGTTTTTCACCCGTGAGCATCCGATTTTAGCATTGTTGCAGTCATTTTGAAAGAGGCAGAGTTTGTTGTTAGTTGTTTGACATATTGTTGATGAGGTCATATGTAGAGTCTTTACAAAAACATCTAGTGGACTATGACAATGTTGTCACTTACATGTTCATTTAGCACATGGCAACATCCAGACAAAATTTTAATGAAGCTAGTTCACTATTATTTTTACATCAAGTTGTGGATGTCTTCAAGCACTATTTTGAAGAGCTAGAAGAAGATTCTTTGAGAGACCATTTTTCTGTCATTTATATGGATTTGAAGTACCCTCAATATATAGAGGCAAAGATCCTTAGTGAGTGCATTTTTCAAATATAAAACAAAATTTAAGAAAAAAACTACGCTTGGGGAAAAGATGCATGCCTCTTTTGAGACTCAACAATAACATATTCTTTATGAAAATGAATGGACTCATTTTTTTGTAGCTTATTAGATGAATAAAATTAAATTAGAAACAAAAAGGAAAGAGTTGTGTTGAAGTGGAAAAAGGCAGTTAGAAAAGAAGTTGAAATGTCTCTCTTGAGGCCTTACTCATTTTTAGATTTATTGCATAGAGGAGAGCACCTAAGGGGCCCAGGAAAAAATAAAATACAGTGCATAAGGATAGATATTAGTTGGTTGTCACCAAAAATTTGTAGAAGTGGAAAAAAAGAGACATTTTTTGCACAAAAAGGAATCTGCCATTGTGGAAGGAGAATATGGTTCGTTGCCCAAATAGAAATAAGAGGAGAAGAACTTGAAATTTGGTGCTAGAGATCAGGTAATTAAATTTTTTATTTGTATTATTTTGTGGTTGAGTCATTGGTTGTAGAAGGGATGCCATGTAGTGGGAAAGAAAGTGATGGAGTTGTCCAAGAACAGAGGAGAGGTAGGTTGGAATGGATGAATAAAATAGGCCATTGAAGGCCATGTCTTTTAAGTTTGTATACAAATTTATGGTGTGGATTTGAATTAATAAAAATCAATTTCTTTTGCTGCAATCGAATATTGAATTGGGGAAGAGTATTTCCCATGTGTATGTGTATATATTTGGTTGAGTTTTTTTCAATTGTTTGTGCTTTTCTCAAGAGGGGAGTACCCTCTTGCACCACTAAGGGTCTCCAACAACTTACACTCAAGAAGGGGACATTACAAACTCCAATAATGAAATATACATAATACAAAGTAATGGATCTCATCCTATATGTGGATGGTTCAACATCAATACATTAAAGTTCAATAATATACACATTTGCACTTAAATCAAGATTCACAAGATCCCATGCTATGACATTTCCAAGAACTAGAAATGGAAAGCTACAACTATCAAGATGTTGCAAGATCCGTGTATGCCCTCTAATTAGCATCTCCAAGTATCATTTCAACTTCCAATGCTCAAAGCCTATTCATCTCAAAATTTAGACTTATCACAACAATTCCCTCACAAGACAAGGTACAAAATCAACTCCAATAATGACATACATAATACAAAGTAATGGATCTCGTCCCATATGTGGATGGTTCAACATGAATACATTAAAGCTCAATAATATACAAATTCACACTTAAATCAAGAATCACAAGATCCCACATTATAATGTTTCCAAGAACTAGAAATGGAAAGATACAACTATCAAGATGTTGTAAGAGCCATGTATGCCCTCTAATTAGCATCTCCAAGAATGTGTGAGGGCCCAATGGTAATCAACACCACCCAACCATGTGGGACTCTAAGGTCCACCCCTCTAAACTAAGAGGCCATCAATTGAGTAGTCCAACAACACTCACACAAAACAAAGTAGTTGAACATTCACACATACCAATCACCTCATACATAGAACACCAAGCAAACATACATGAAGGTTCTACACACACCATCAATGTATACACATGGGTTTTACTAACATTGTTTGGATAGAAACAATCTCACGAACAATGAGAAGGAAAATGCTACTAGATGTAGAATGGTGGAGTGTCAGCACAATGGTCCCATGACTTTGTGGAATCAATAAGTATGCTCCCATCCACATTGGAATATTATCAATGACATTTTCATTGATAAAAAAAATGACTTGCACAATCACTCAAAGAATCCATATTGGAATTTAGCACTGAACTTGTGCATTACCTTGTCGATGTGTGTGTCATGTCTAAACCCATTCAATTTTAATTGTTATATTATTTTATCCTCTCATATGACTCACCCCTTGGTTTCACTTAAACTAGGCGGGTGATGAGAACCCACCCCACTCCTACTCTAGATCTTATTCCTAAAAGCCAAAGGACCAATTTACACAAAATGGTCTTGGCATGATAAATGAAGCACTAACAATGACACATGTTGCCAAGTCATAGGCAAACTTGTTTCCATGGAATAATATTTCATCTCACAAAATACAATGCACAAACAAAGTCTAAATTTCAAAAATCACATTTTCAAGAAATTTCAATAACTGTAAAAATTCCCATTTCCTTCATTGATGAACCTAGGATTTTCTTCAATTTTAAAAATACAAAATTTCTAAAAACAAAAGACACCCTTTAGAACACAACAATGAGGTGATCACTCTTTTCAAATCACATATTTTAGAAAAAAATTGTCATAGTTCTAGTATAAAATGTAATTTTTCAAAAAATGAAAACTTACAATTCTAAATTACACAACAAACAAATTTATCGATTCTATTTCAAATCTATCCTTATGTAAGGAAAGTCATGCAATTAGACTAATGTGGAGCATGGAAAAACATGAAAATCATTCTAACAAATGCATAAATATTAGAAGGAAAAAATATCTTCAATCTAGCAAGCTCCCAACAATAGAGCTTGTCTCTTTGAAAATAATATACAAAAGTTTGTGACTATTGAGAAACAAGGTGAAACTACTACAATAAAATCTTCTACAAATTGTATACAAATTTTAAATTTGTTCCTTTTACGAGATTACCATAAAGATTGTGTAGATACATAAATCAACAAATAACAAATAAAATCAACAAACCACAATAACACAAGATTTACACAGAGAAACCTTTTTGGGGAAAAACTCCACCAGACAAAGAGGACAAGTATGTATTAATCTTAAATGAATATGATACAATATCAATACACTACCACTCTAATCTCTAACATCACCTATGTACCTATAAAACAATACTCTTAATTTCGCTATCTCATACCTTCCAATGTATAGGCAAGGAGAGAGGCCAAAACCACAAATGGTTTTACTGAAACATCGAGTACCAAAACAATGGTATGTTGCAAAAATTCCACACCCAACTTAGAAAGCATCTTCCAAGAGTAGTAAATTAATCAATGACTTCACATGGGCTCAATAAATGAGTCCCCAAATAGAAAACATAACCGCAAAGGCATCTTTGACCAATAACTCACTGACAACTCACATCCTCAAGTGTAGCACTCCAAAATGGAGAAGCCAACTCATCTAAGTCCCATTCATCATAATAATATTCTCCACTCCCTAATCCTAGTGCCTAGAATTGGGAATATGCCTTAAATGAGTCCAAAATCAAATGTAATTGTTACCATATTGCTCCACCTCCTTCATGAATGCATATGACAACTAATGTCAAGAATTTAGAGAATATAAATTACAAATTAATTTCTCTAATTACACCCTGGGCATCCAAGAACACTTTCCAAGTTTGTTAGAGACACATAGGATTGCAAAGCAAATGGCACCTTAATCTTAACATTCTCCACTTGACATTTACATTGCAAATACATCCATAGGAAATATAAATGAAATTAATCATAAGAATCAAGGCCTGTGGTCTTCTTGCACCAAGAGAACTTATTTGTGTTCACTAGCTTCTTAAAGGAATATGCAACATTATCTAAAGTGTCAACCTTTTGCAACAAGACCTTACTAGTCTCTACCGTCTCTCACACAAAGTGATACTGGATATCAACATTCTTAGTACAAGCATGATACATGGGATTCTTGGCCAAACAAATAGCACTTTGACTATCACAACCAATTCTAACAACCCTGCAATCAAAACTAATACCTGTACAAAGTCTTTGTAACCAAACCACCTCCTTCGAGGCATGTGTAGCAACCATATACTCTACTTCAATGGTAGACAAAGAAACCATGGATTGCCTCTTACTCATCCAATTCATTACACCATCAAACAGAGAAAATACATAGCCACTAGTGGACCTTTGACTATCCAAGTCACCTACCCAATCTGCATCCACAAATCCCTATATGTCTAATGACTTATTCACATCATCAGTACTATGTCTAATGACTTATTCACATCATTAGTACTATGATAACACAAATAGTAATTAGAAGTCCCATGAAAATATCTAAAAACCCTCTTAACATAAATGCAATGCTCCTTACCACTTTGGGTTAGACATAAACCTGATCAAAACTCTCACTACTTGGGAAATATATGGTCTAATGAAAACCATTGCATACATTAGGTTACCAATAGCACTAGCATAAGGCATGTTAGACATATCCTCAAAATCATCATCTAATTTAGAACATATATCTAAAGTAAGCTTAGTACCAACAAGAAATGGAATACTCACTGGTTTATAATCATGCATATTAAATCACTTCAAAATGGTAGCAACATATTTAATTTGACTTAACCAAAGCCTTCTATGTACCCAATCCCTTCTAATCTCCATCCCAAGAATAATTTTTTTAGCTCCCAAGTCCTTCATATCAAATGTGCCAGAAAGTTGAGTTTTGAACTCCTTAATCATCACTTTATTGTTATCATCCGCATACAAGACAATGATTAGAATATGATAATAGATAATTTTAGCATAAGCACATTGATCCTCTTTGCTCCTTAAAAAACTCAAACTTAATGTAAAAGCATCAAACTTCGAGTAACACATCATGGGTGATTATTTTAGATGATATATTGATCGCTTTAACCTACAAACTAAATGTTCATTCCCCTTCACAAAAAAATCATCATGATATTGCATACAAATCTCCTCGAGATCCCCGTGCAAGAAAGTAGTTTTAACATTCCTTTGCTCAATCTCAAAATCACAAGTTGTAGCAATAAATAATAGGAATGTAATAGTAATTTGTAGACACCTAAAATTGGTCACTCTTCATGTCATCCCTAAACTATCCCTATTCATCCCTAAACCATCACTAACCATCTCTAAACATCCCTAATTCATGCCTATTTATCCCTAATTCATCCCTAAACCATCACTAATCATCTCTAAACAACCCTGAACCACCATTTCTCTACAATTAACTCAATAAATGCATGTTTAAGCAGTTAATTAACCAATTCCCCTTCAATCCATGATTTTATAATATTTTATTGTTAAAATCACTATTCATGTACTTTCTACTATTCATGCGTACTCACATTGGTACCTGCATCAGTGCCTATCCCTAGCCAAAATGATTTATTAATCATTTATCCCATTTCTCTATAGTCCAAACATTAGATAAATTTAATTTATCTATTATCCCATTTTCCCCATGCTATGAATTAGATAAATATTTGTATTTATTTAATTCTTATTTTCTACACTTTTTATTAGATTTTCCTAAATCTAATTAACTAACCTAATCCCCCAACTTGTACAAACTAAACCCTAATCTAACCTTGGTCAAATCCTCTCCATTCCCCCAAATGTACAAAGGCACAAGCCTCTTGTACATGTCCACATGGCCTTCTTCCAAAAGACATGGTCAATGACCCATGTACAAGGGTCCTTTTGTCCTCCATCTCCTATTCCTCCAATTTTAAATTGGGCATGTACCCATACTTCTAATTTAAAATCCAAATCAAACCCAACTCATCTCTTTTCCTCCAATTTTAAATTGGGCATGTATCCATGCTTCCCAATTTAAAATTCCAATCAAATCCAACCCATACCTCCCATCTACTAAGACAATCTCATCCCTCCAATATTCTCAAAGCCTAATCTTGACCATCCATTCCTCCTCGATGCAAGGACATCTTCTCCCATCCAATCTCATCATGACACTCAGCAAGCTCTCCTTGCTTGAGAGCTCTTAAGAATCCTCCACCATTGATCTCCAAATCCAATCTTGACTATCTAATTGAGACTCCAAAAATCTATAAATTGGAGCTCACCCCTTCACAAATCACACAACTTCTTCATGTAACTAAATGTTGCCTCTTTTCCTCCAAGACTCCATGAGAATCAAGGTTATATTGTCCATTTGAGAATCCATCCACATCAAGACATCAAGGAGCACATCCACTCAAGCAAGGTTTGCATTTAGGGTTAATAGCTTATCTTCATTTCTTGTTTTATGCATTCCTTAATTGCTCAATCCAAGGTAGCTTAGATTTTAAGTGAAATAGGTTATTGTTTTAGCTTGTTTCTTTTTGGCCTCATTTTCTTGGTTATACATTCTAGCATCCCCGGTGGGACCCCCACCTTTCTAATCTAACCATCTTTTGAGTTTTCTTGTCAACTGTTGTCGTACAGGTTATAGTTGTGCCTACACCTATGTTTTAGCACCTATACAGTCATGATCAGGACCTACATTTTGTGTTTCAGCATCTATGTACTAATACATTGTTTTGTAGGTTTCACCTAGCTTAGTGCCTATACCTCATCATGTAGCACTTGCACTTCATCCTGCAGCACCTACACTTCATCTTTTAGTGCCTATACTTCTTCCTGTAGTGCCTGGGTCTCATTCTAGCCTCTGTGTTTTCCTATCAATAGTTTAACCCCTGCACTTTATCCTATAGTGCCTACACTTCATCTTTTAGCGCCTATACTTCTTCTTGTAACACCTGGGTCTCATTCTGGCCTTTGTGTTTGCCTATCAGCAGTTTAGCACCTACACCTCATCCTTTAGTGACTATGCCTCTTTCTGTAGCATCTAGGTGCTAGATTGGTGCCTGTACTTCTTCCCTTAGCACCTATGCCTGTCTGTCAGCGCATGCATCCAAGAAACTTCAAATGCTCATAACTTTTGCAAAACGTAACAAAATTTGATGATTTTTTTTAAAATGGCTTAAAATTTTGCAACAAATCTGAATATCTTATCTAATCTTCTGTATCATTCCATCTAACATTTGGTTTTTACATATTTTATCACTTCAATCTAACACACTTGTGTATAGCACATCATTGGTCAAAGATCAAATTATCATAAGACTACTAAACATTTGTGGTTGCAACCCCATAATTCAAAGCATCATTTTTTATCACTAGTTTAGGCACTAAATTAGTGTAGAGGGGAATTAACTTGTTTTCTTTGTCTTAGGGTGTTAGAAGGTGCATGCTCTCCCCTCACACCTTTAGGTGATCTTGGGGATCAAAAACCTTCTCTCACTCTCTTTGTTTCATTGTTAATCCTAAGGTCCTTGGTGTGTATGCTCTCCCCTTGCACTTCATGCAATCTTGGGTGATCGAAAACACCTTGGATTCTTTCCTCTAGGGGGCTTGCCTTGGATTTCATCACCAAGGGGATGGCCTCAACCCTCATGTTCCAACAGGGTATACAAATTTGGAAGAGAATCAAAAGACTCTTCCATTAGGGGACATTTGTCATTTGGGTGAATCTTGCAAGAACTTTATACCTTGCAAAGTGAAGGAGGAGAGTGGCTTACCCTATCACACCATGCCATTAGACATACCCCTCATCTCACAAACATAGGCCTCACACACCTTGAGTGTATTGAGGATATCCCCTAGAAGCCCGTACATCCTAGCTTAAGACCCTTTGATCATCATATCTTATGGTGCACTGCTATAGGAGGGGAATATGCTCACACGTACCATTATATTTGAGATGGGGTCTACTTTGGGCAAGATGAAAGTCTCCAAGATAAGGGGTATATGGTGGTACATGACCATATATTCCCTATCTATCCAATCTATAGCATCCTGGTATTAATGGGGGTGGGAATCACTTCTTTATTTTGAGTTGGGATTGACCCACAACCATTTTGTGAGATCAACAAGATATATCACACCTACTTCACTAATCTAGGGTGTTGGTGTGTTTGGCATGTCTTCATCGTCAAAACTTGTGAATCCTTTTAATCCAAACCAAATTCAAATCCTTTGTAAGAATTGTGCATGAATATGTGTTTATTTTATTACAAAGTTGCCTAAGGTCAAGTACCTAAGCCACCCTTAATCACCCATCTCAATCCTCATCCAAATCATCCATTTTCCTCTTAATCCACACCATCCTAATCCAATTTCTTCCTAATCCACCTTATCTCAATCCAATTCCTCCTAATCACTCATCCAATTATCCAATTTCATCATCATTATCCTAATCAAATCCCATCATTTGAGCTTAATCTCATCCTATCATTCTAATCACCTTCTAATCCAATCATTTGTCCATTATTCATTTTCCCTAATTGTCCCTAAATCCATATCCTAATCCATTTTCCATTATCCAAATTATATCACTTTTATCCTAATCCAAGTCTTCATCACCATCTTTATCCCATCTTAATCACTCCCTAATCCATTTTCCCAAATCACTTCATCCACTTATCTTATTCTAATCATCTCATATTATCCTTCCTGATCACCTCATCCACTAATCACTCCTAATCCCAATCCCATTATTGAGATTAATCATTCATCCATTTTCCTAATCTAACTCTTGATATCCATCCTAATTCAATCCTAATCACTCCCTCGTCATCTTAATCCAAATACCTTATCTACATAATCCCAACTATCTTCCACATCTAATCCAATCCATTATCCTAATAATCTATCCCTGTAATCCTACATCCATTATCCGTGTCATCCATTTCTTAAACATCATCATCATTCCTAATTAATCCCATCATTTGACCTTAATCATATCCCATCTTTGATATTAATTCCATCTTATCATTCTAATCACCTTCTAATCCAATATCCATTGTCTTCATAATCCATATCCTAATCCACTTTCCATTATCTTAATCATCTCATCCATTTCCTAATCTAATTCTCCATCTCCATCTTGATTCAATCGTAATCACTTCCTCATCCTCTTAACCCAAATCCCTTATCCACATAACCCCAACTCTCTTCCACATCTAATCCAATACATTATCCTAATCATCTATCCCTCTAATCCTACATATATTATCCACCTCATCCATTTCCCAATCATCATCACTGTCTTAATCATGTCCCATCAATTGTGCTTACCCCAATCCCACTATTTGAGCTTAATAAAGTCTCTCATAATCCATTTCATCCATCATCATAATCCATCTTCATCATCCAGTCCTAATACATTCCATCCCTAATTTTAATCCAATCCATCTCCCTAATCAAACCTATCATCCATTCTAATCCAATCCCATCAAATATCCCAAATCCCTTCATCCACTAATCCCTAATTGTATTCCAATCATCCCTAATCATCCTATCCATTAATCAATTCTAATCATAATCCCATAGTTGAGCTTAAATCCAATTCCATCCTAATCATAATCTAATCCACTTATCTCCCATCCTAAATCAATTATACATTATTCCTCTAACCATCCTTCATCATAAATCCAATCCCAATCCTTAATCCAAAAAACCATCACTTGTAAATCAAAAACTGGTTAAAGACAACCTTTTTCAACCCTCTCCAAATCATAATCATACTTCATCCAATTTCATCCAAATCCTAATCATTTTCCTCCAAATCATCATCCAAATCATTGTCCAAAGGGCCCTTGGCCTAATCCTTAATCAAATCCAATCCATCCAACCATTAAAGGGCCTCTTGGCCTAATCCAAAATCAACCCCAATCAATTGAAATTTGGTCAAGTCTCATATATCGTTGACCTTGACTAATCAAATCAAATCAAATCCATCTTAGCATCAAGTGTCATATATTGTTGACCTTGATCAATCCAATCCTAATAAATCCAAGCTCCCCTTTAGTCCAAATCCAAATCAATTTCATCAAGCTATCTTACGTCACATCATCCTAAATCCAAATACAACCATGACTTCATATCCTTTTGATGATGTTGTTGAGCAAGCTAAACTTGAAATCCTTGATTAAATCATTGCAAGTAAGCTTGCCATAAACCACCCTCGGTCATCTATAAACATGCAAGCACCCTTTGACCATGCATTGGCTAGTACAATTTATGCCCCCACACCTAATTGCTTACCCTATGGTCATTCTTATGTTACCCTTGACAAGGGAAACCCATTCTATCCTCCATCCATCCCCCAACACTCACCCTCATATGAAATCCTCATCTCTTCTACCCCTTATCCACACCCTTCTTATCCTTATTCCACGTATCCAAATCCATCTGCTCCTTATCCAAATCCCTCATATCAAAATCCACCATCTCCTTATCTGAATCCCTCCTATCCAAATCCCCCATCTCTTTATCTACCAACCTTACCATCTACCCCACTATCTAATCCACCATCTACTCCATCATCAAAATCCCTACTAAATCTATATCATCCTTTCTCCAAGAACTCCTCTCTAAGAGTATAGAGAAAAATTACGAAACAAAACTTGTGGAATCACTCCATTCCACTCCTCCCCAAACACTTCCATGTGTCGTTGATGACCTCATCATCCACCTCACACCCATAAAAACCACATCACCATCCTCCTCCATTTTATCCTAAGTCCTATCCAAAATATCACCCTCTCCTCCATCTACCCCATCCAAGGAGCCTAGTCAAGCTACATGATCCTCCCTCATCATACCATCCATGCAAATTCGGCTATGTTAAGAGCCTAGTCCAAAGCATGTCAAAACATCCACCCTCCTTCCTGATCATAATCCAAGCATCCCATCTATTCTTATTCTTGATCCCACATCATCTCCTATTGATCTCCCATCATCCCCCATCATTCCTTTACCATCTCCCATCAACCCTTCACCATCATCTATCGACCCCATCCCAAATCCATCATCCTATCATCTTGGTTTTGCTACCTTCATCCGAGGTGGTTCTCTCATAGGAGAGGAAAAACTTTCTTCCACCACTCATCCCCCTCCATCTAATAATGGACTCACGTCATGTTTCCAAAACAACACCCATCCCATCACGCAACGTATGATCCAAAACATGAACTATCATGGTAAGGGCCTAGGTCTCCTTGAAAATGGTATTTTGGAGCCCATCCATGTCAAAATCCATCCACATGCACATGGCCTTGGCTATACATCCCAAGGTAAACAATCCAAACATGTTTGTATCACCCACGCACCTCCCAAATCCACTTCATCCAAACCCAAACTTGGTGCATCTCATCACACCTTCAAAGCATATGCCACCATCCCTCCTCCATCTTATCTCATCCATCAATCCAAAAAGCATGTAACCATACTTCTCCCTAAGTCCATGCTTCCTCCACTACTCCCAACTCCTAATATCCCCATCGTCAAATCCTCTTATCCCCCCATCCTTAATATCTCCATCCATAACTCCCGATCCCCCAAAATACTCACTCAAGATCAACGAAAGAACACATCGTCCAAACATGAAGCTATCAAACACCCCATGGGATTCAAAAATAATAATTTGGATGCCTCCCTACATAAAGCAAAAAATCCACAAAATCCTAAAGAGTATCATGTCGTAGAGCATTGATACACAACATCCAAGAACACTCCATCTAAAAGGCTACATAAGCCCACACCTCCAAGAGAAAAAAATGGTGTGGGTCCCTAAATAAAAAATGATAAATCCAAGTGGAGCATCCACATCCCATTCCATCCCCACATCCCAAAAATCTCGTTCCCCATCGAAAAATCATAAAAATCCTAAGATTGTTTGGGTCCCTAAATTCCCAAATCGATAATCCCAAAATGTCCCATCCTGAGCTCATAATAAAACATCACCATTACTCCCCACTCCCCCTCCAAATAAAAAGCTTCAAAATCCATTATGGCGTGTGCAACTATTGGTCTTGGTTCCCCTCAACCCCACATCATTCCCACGTGATCCCTCCATCATACACACATATCTCCCCCATCACACCCCTAGGTGCACACTTGCGCATAATCCCACCATCCATCCACTATCGCCAATCCATCCATACTCCATAAAATCCACTATCACCATCCATCCATAATCCACATCATAATCTACCCTCCTCCATCCATTCATCCATTCCATCTTCTACCAACATACATGTGCTCCATTACACTTGACATGGTCCACGTGCGACATCCATCCACATGGGACACTATCACCTTGTGATGGAAACAAATGCTTGAGTCCCCCTCATCCTACATATCACCATCTTCCTCTCTCCTATCCATCCATCCCATCCAAATTATATTCCAAACAACCCAAAAAAAATCCAAAAAATAGAAAAAAGCAAAAAATCAAAAAATCAAAAAAATAAAGAGAAATAAATCTATCCAATGGTGAAAACCATTTCTTGTGGCACCTTGGGCAAGTACCATGATGAAAACCCCTCATTGCATCCCTCCTCCATTTGCTCCCTACATGTGGGGGCAAATCTCGCCTAGCCTATCATTTCCCCACTTATCACATATCCTCATCCTATCATCTTATCCATCTACTTCTCCATTAATCCCCTTCACTATCTCTATCCACTTATCCTATCATCTCCTATCCATATCTCCCATCCTATCCTATCATACTTTATCCTCCTTCCCCACATGTGATCCTTTTAAGGACAGGGGCAATATATGTAAGACATGCCTTGGACACACCTTGACATACCTTTCTTCCAAGCATATCCTATAACGTCCATTCATCCCCATCATCATAACACCTAGGTCATGCATGACACATCTCGAGTGGGGCATTTTCTTCCTACATGACGTAGTCCTTGGAGACCATCTTCACACATTCCACCTATCTCCTCAATCCTATCCACCATCCCTTCCCCCCATCTACCATCTCTCATCCCCTAATCTGTTTGGTGATTTTATAATATCACGTCTTTGCACCACCACAAATCCACCCAGCTGGTTACTTTATCCCCATCCATCCATCCTCGATCCATCCTCCTCTATCACCTACCTATCCTCCCTCATCCACTATCCTTTCCTCCTAATCCATCATCCCCCTATCCTCACATCCCCATCCTATCCTCCTCCTGATTGTGATTTTGATACCATGAATACGGTCTGAGCAATCTATTCCTCCCTCTATCGACCAATCCTTTCATCTCCGCATCCTTTTCTTTTACTCCCTATGTGCTATCCAATATCACCTATTCATTATCCCCTTATCATTTCATCCTTATCATCCTGTCATACCCTATCAATAAACTTGGCTTTCCCTTGTCATTGGTATCTAGCTAAAGGCTACCTACACATAACCCAATGTATTTCACTCCCAGCAATCCAAATCCCTCAATATCCAAATCTCCCTAAAATCCAAATCACAAGATCATCATTATCAATGTGGATCTAGTGTTGAGCATCATAATCAAAATCATCCAATCACATCCATGGTCTTGTTCCTAGCCTTGCTACAAGCCTTTGATCCAAATTATCCATCATTATCACTAGGATATATCATTCCCAATTCTCATGTTGTTCTTATCATCAACAACACAATCCAATCATCATCAATCCATCAATCTTTAGCTTTTCAGCTTGACTAGGGGAAACATCATCATGTTTGTCTTTGTATCATTTTTGTTCATGCGTGCTTGCTTGTGTATGTGCATTATCTTTTATCTTGCATCAATATGGGTCCCTATAACCTACTTGCCACAGAGGTATCATGATCTTCCATATCATGGTGCTATTATGGCATAGGCTTGCTTGTGACCTAATTGGTTCGCTTTTATGCATGGGACACATTGTCACTCTAGTTCCTTATACCTTGGTTCATAACATATCATGCCATATTAAATAAGGATGGCTCTCATTTATCAGTGTAGCATAACACATAGTCAAGAACTGTCATTACTCCAACTAATATTCATATCTTGTCTGTGTTGGAACAACTTTTTGCATACTAGTCATCCTTTTGCATCTAAAGCAATTCAATACCTTTTGTACACCAAGGACTTATGCTCTATGTTTTTTTCCTCACACATCTAGGTAAGGTTGTATTATGTTGGGCATGTATATGTTGCATCCATCCATTTTCCTCCTTAATCCTTTCATCCCATCCTTCTATCTCATCATTTATCCTTCACCCATTGCCCCCTTCCTTCAATCCCTTAGACCCAATCTACCCTATCCTCCCAATCCATGTGGTCTTTCAAATTCCACTCTCTTCTTTCTAATCCAACCATCTTCATCCTTTCGAGAGCACACCCATCCTCTTCAAACCCACCTACCCTCTTAAGGGGGAATCATCCCTACCATCATTCCTCCTTGTCACTTTCACTTCAAGTGGCTGGGGCATCCTTATCTCTAATCCTACCACCATCTTCTAATCCTATCTAGCGCTATGTTTTATCTTTCTTTGAAATGATGTTGCTTCAAAACACCATCTCAATAAGGGGCAAAATGTAGATACCTAAAATTGGCCACTCTTCATGTGATCCCTAAACTATCCCTATTCATCCCTAAACCATCACTAACCATCTCTAAACATCCCTAATTCATTCCTACTATAGACACTTAAAGTTGTCCATGTCTTACAAAAACACCTTGTCGACACATTACTAGAGACATCATGTGACATTTTGTCTTAATCCCACTCCTAATCCAATTTATTCCACTAGCCAATTAATTAAATAAATTATATTTATTTAATTAATTTCCCTTCTCCCATTTTCCAACTAATTTAAATAAAATATTTGAATTTGTCCTCACCTTTCACCACAACCCAACACATGTTGCATACTACATTTTTTATTTAATGCCTTCGCATGTCTAACTAATTTAAATAAAACATTATTTAAATTAGGTTAGCCCTATTCTTATCTGTACACATGTCACATGACTACAACTCCTCATGGAGTGGGAAACCCTATTCAATCTCAACTGTCCACATCATTCAAATCAACTTTCAATCCTAGCCATCAATTCAAATCACTCATCTCCTATAAATCAACCCTCACCCAAGCCACTTGGGGGGATCCATTCTACAAGTAGCCTCATGTTGCAAATTTCTTCTAGATCCTCTCTTCATTCATCTTCATCTCATTGTTATGCTATTGAAATAAGGAGCAATCAACATTTATCCTTTGATATTTTGCATTCCTATGCAAGATTGAGAAGAGCAATGGAGGAGAGCCAAGCTTAGCATAGAGATTTGACTTTGGTTTGCTTTGTCATTTGGATTTCTATGTTATCTTGTACTCCATTATGTTGTTAGGGTTTAATGATTGTTGTTTGTGATTCGTAGCTTTGATTTTCTCCCACCACATTTGGTGAACCTGATGTGAATTTAATATTTTTTTGACAGGTTTTGGTGATCAAGTTGTGCAGGTGGCTTCCTAGCTCAAAACGGACCTTGTCATTGCGTTCAGGAGGCCTCACAGGCAGAAAATGACATAAAATTTGACATATTTTGGTCACTACAAGTTTTTTGACATTTTTGCAAAAAAATATTTAGTTTGCAAATCCATACCATATAGGCCCGCTGTACGGCCTACATGTATCTTTGTCAATGCTTGTTTTTGTTTGAAGGGTTTCTTGCCAATAACTCCATTGATCATGTTTTTTGGTTGTCTATGACTAGGGTTTCAAGTGCAAATCTCTTGTCGACTACTGAAATTCCTCCCCATCACCACCTGCAAACCCTTTCCCTGTTGTTTGGTCGAAGCCCTAGTCTTCGTTGAAACCCCATTCCACCACCTTGGTCACTGCCGGTTCAAAGCTCCTTTGCCAGATCCCTGCTCAACCTCCGCTGACCCCCTCTGGCATCAACTACTTAAACCCTAACCTCCTAAACCATCCACCTGTGTTTGAATCTTCTCCTACCACCTTCTCTCTAAACCCCAACCGGCCCAAACTTCCCGTCACCACCACTGTGTTCATTTTATTGTTGATCTTCGCTCGCTTCTCACAGTCCCCGTCACCACTGCTAGTGGCGACTGCTTCCCTCAAACCTCCCTTCCACTTCTACTTTGCTCATTTAAAGCTCCACCACCTACAGATTCCTCATCACCACCTCCCCACACCCTATGTATTTCTCTGAGGTCACATTTGTGGCCGAGGGTGGGGGCCTAGCGCCATACCTTTTTATTTTCTTTAATTTTCTATTTCGCCTCAGCCCCTGGTCATATGGATGACTAAGGGCACTACTAAGCTAAACTACCAAACACTAGCCGCCAGCCTCTTAACCACGACATGTGACCGAAAATGAACTTAACCACTAGCAGTTTTATTAACTGTTAGGCCCGACCTAGTTCCTCTCAAACCCTAAAGGAGTTAGTTTTTTTCTTTTCACCATAACTTTTGCAAAACATGTCAGTTTTTCACAAAACGAGTGGCGTTGTGAAGCTGACTCGCCCAACTTTGCTATGGAAAAGAAATTTTTAGGTGACTATATCATTTTCATCATGATTTTCTCATTCAAAGTCAACCTTAGTTTTAAACTTCAAACACTTATATCTCTTGCAAATTTCATTCATTTTTCATGAAAATTTTTTAAAACTACATAGAATCTCATAAATTTTTTGATTATGCTATTCATTCTATTATAACTGATCATTTTTATCAAAAATTTACCAGATTGCTTCATTTGCACATAACACTCTTATTTG
Organism: Cunninghamia lanceolata; assembly: GCA_027924645.1. Taxonomy (NCBI): domain Eukaryota; kingdom Viridiplantae; phylum Streptophyta; class Pinopsida; order Cupressales; family Cupressaceae; genus Cunninghamia; species Cunninghamia lanceolata. The sequence goes on along the minus strand of BSBN01000252.1, from coordinate 6,080,662 downwards.
TAAGTTTCTTGTCTTTTCTTCGATTTGGTGACTTCTAGGTGGACTCAACGGACTGTAGTAGCATTCTACATTAATCACAACAACAGATTGGAAAGCAAAAATTTCAGGTGCACTCATTTCATCTTTCATCTCTCAATTCATTGAATCAACTTTCTTGTCCTCACACTTCAATTTGGGCATTAAAACGAACATTTTGTTTGCATTCACATTTGGATTTGGGATCTTAAAACAAACTATTGTCTTCATTTGCATATTCAAATTAGGCTTAAAATGTAATAGTGTATTCCTTCACACATATTAGGCTTTGGATTAAAACTAACAAGTGCTTGCATTGCTTGGTGAACTTGAGTGAGATTAAAGGTGTGTATGCTCTTCTCATGTGCTTCATGCAATCTTGAAATAAAAAACACCTCTCATCCATTCACTTTCACACCACACATTTCATTTTCTAAGGGGAATTTACATTGTAAGTGTGAATCTAGTGTGCATGTGTATGCTCTCTCCTCCACCGCAAGGTGATCTTGGAGATCAAAAGCACCCACTAGATTTGATTTTCACAATTTCTAGGAGGCCTTCTTGGAGACACACCACTCAAAGGGACGACCTCAACTATAGCGTTATGATAGAGTTTAAATAGCGAGGTGTGAATCCAAAGACACCCTCTTGGAAGTTGAAATCTTGTCATTCAGACTAAGCACCCAAGAACTTTATACCTTGGGGAAGTGAAGGTGAAGGGTGGGTTACCCCTTTCTCCTGGCTGTGTGGCATTATTTTGCTTTCATTTCATGGAATTGGGCCCTCTGTACCTCATGTATATTGGGGACATCCTTAGTCAAACTTGTGCATCCTAGATTAAAACCTTTTGGCCACACCTACTTGACTAATCATAGGATTGTTGATGTGTCTTCAAGTGCTTGCTTAATCAAATTCAAATTTCAAATTTCATGTGTGTACATGTGAAATCATTTGTTTGAAAATTACCACATCAATCTATCAACACAAACATATAAACTCATCATCCTAAAGATTCTTGCCATCACATTCATTCTAAGTCACTTTCATCCTAATCACCTCTTTCTTCAATCAGATTATCCTAATCATTCCATATCATTACACATCATCATCTTCATTCTAGTTTAATCAATTTCATCCTAATCATTATCCTAATCACTCCACATCATCATCCTAGTCCTAGTTCACTCATCAAAATGGTCCTGATCCTTAACAAGCCTAATCCTAATCATAAGCCTAAACTCATACTCCGAGGAGGCCCTCCTTCTAGTCCTAATGATGAGAACAATCTAAGACCCAAACTTATACTTCGATGGGACCCTCCTCCTACTTCCAATGATGACGAGAATAATCATGCATACCTTGAGGAACATGATGAAATATGAATATGCAAAGACATGTGTAACTCCATGCCAACACTAGAGAACAAGGTCATAGCACCACATCTCCAATACATCATCCAAACAATTCACCAAATGCCACAACCCCTAGACCAACAAACCATACAACAACTACAAGACACCATCCAACCACTTCGACAAAACCAATCACATCTAATACAACTCCTAGTCAAAATCCAACAATTCATAGCCACTTGTCAATCCCAAACACAACCACAACATCAACAAATTCCACCTCAATCCTATGTGTCACCTCCATCATCATACCACCCTAATTCATCTACACGTCAAGTCAATGCCACATCAACCTATCAATTCACACCCCAACAAGAACATGTGAGCCTAAATCACTCTTTGCAACAAGATTGAATGCCTTTGGGTCCTAATGCCACCTTTGACAAGGGAGACACCAACCTAGCTCCTGCAAGCCCTTCATCATCTTTTCCACCATCTAATTCTCCAACTCCACACCCTAAGTTCAAACATTATAAAAGTAAACATATGGAGTTATCCAAATCCACCAATCCATTTAATCCATTTGACCCTCCATCCAACAAAAGTCAAAGCCCTAAGTATAATCCATCCAACACCCATTTTATCCGTCCACCATGGGATCTTTCCACTCCACCTAATCCTAATCCTAAGCCTTCACCTTCCTCCCTCATTACCCCTTCATCCACCCATACCCTTAGAAAGGATGTGATCCAAGGGATACTAGCAATGAGTCAACCATGTCAACAAATTCCTATCCTTGAGCCTATCAAAGATTCCTCAAACATCATGTCCATCCCTTCAACCCCATCATGTAGTCCATTACCCATTGAACCTATTGAAGAGTCATCCACTTCCAATTCCATCCAAATTCAAGACTTATGTCAAGGGTATAATCCTAAACATGTGGAACCATCAAGCTCTCATTTTAATCAAGATCAAATCACTTCCATTCAACCCATCCATAGCATGCTTAATCCTATTTATGATCAAGATCCCATATATGATCAAGATCCTATCTATGATCAAGAAAACCATGATGATCCTCTTAGCCAACTTTATATATTCCATGGTCAAGAGCTTATCACTCCATCTATCCATAATCCCACCACTTCCACTTCTATCCATCCTCCATCTATCCCCATCCATGATACACCAACTTCCACTTCCCATGATGAGACACTTGGCTACCAAGCAAACATAGAAGATCAAACCAATAGCTTGGATCTAAATGAACATAATTAAGATCCTAATGATCCTTCCACATCCACTACCAACCTCATTTCAAATACATCATATCCCCTTGGTCTATCCACCTTCATCCATGAATGTTCTTCCTTAGGACAACAACAACCTTTATCCACTTCACTTTCTCCATCCAATAATGAGCTCAAGTCTAGCGTTCAAAACACCCCTAGTCCCATTGTCCATCGCATCCTCCAAAACATGAACTATCATGGTAAAGACTTAGGCCTTCATGAACAAGGTATTTTGGAGCGAATCCATGTCAAGGTCCCTCCACGCTCATATGGATGTTGGTACTTCCTCCATTCCTCCTAAGTCCACCACTTTCCATCAGAAATCCTATCATGTACCTAAAACATATGTTTCCATTCCACCTCCATTATCCTTCAACTGTCAAAAGCATGTGACCACACACCTTCATCCATCCACTTTACCTCCACTACTTCCAACTCCCAATATCCTTCCATCCACTTTACCACCACTTCTTCCAATGCCAAATCCATCCATTTACACATTCGCTCACATTCTTAATCATGACTAACAAATGCACGCATCATCTAAACAAGAAGCTTCCACCAAACCCAAGGGATTTAAAAATAAGAATTTGGATGACTCCACTCATAAAGCCAAAAATCCTAAGGATCCTCATGCCTTAGGACATCAATGCAAAGAATCAAAGCAAAATCTATCCAAAAGGCTATCTAGCCCATACCTCCAAAAGCAAAGTTCAAAACTAAAATGGTTTGGATACCTAAGCAACAAGAAAGCAAGTCAAATGAAGTATCCACATCATAAAAATCCCAACAATCCCAATCCACCCAAAAATATCACTCCATCCAAAAATCTCAAATTCCTTCATCCCACATCCAAAGCAAAAATCATAAAAATACTAATTCCATGTCGGTACCTAAATTCCTACATCACCCATCCACTAAGAAAACATCTCCATTGCTTTCTACACCTCCTTCTAATCAAAAGCTTCAACGTTAATCACGGTGTGTGCAGCCATTGGTAATGGTTCCATTCCATTCCACACCATTCCCACATACCTCCATCCCCCATATTTCATCCATTATCCTACATATTTCACCCATCACCTTCCTAAGGTCCACGCTTTTGGATAAACCTTTCATCCATCCTTTTGCATAAGACCTACATAATCCACTATCTTTCCTTTCATAATCCACTATCTACCTATTCCATCTCCCTTTCATGTAATCTCTTACCAACATCTATGAACATAATGACATTTGACATGGTCCATGCGATGACATCTGTCTCTAATGGGACCATAACCTTTCATGGAACTAGATTCTTGAGTCCCTCCTATCCATATTCCCCTTTCCCATTCAAAAATTCAAAAGAAAAAAAAGAAAAATCAAAATAGTAAAGAGAAATCCCTTCATCCAATAGTGAAAACGACCCTTAGTGGCACTTTGGATAAGTACCATGATGAAAACCTAGCAAACATGTGTCATTTGTAGGTTGATCTTCTATGTCAATTACACTTAGGGGTACATTGTCTCATCCATCCCATCCTATCATATCCATAATATCCTACCATCCTTATCCATTACACCCATCTACATAACCTATCATATTGAGTCTATTCATCCTCCCTTCTTCCTTTTGATCTTGATAAATACATGGGGGCAAAATGTTGACATTTGTTGTGGATATCCCTTGATATACCTCATCCCTTTCAAACCAATCCTATCATTATCCTATCATCATAATCCTTGTCATGAAAAATCTTAAGCATTATACCTAGAATGGGGCATGTTATTCCTATGCGACATAGTCTTTGGAGATCACTTCCTAGCTCCTTTATGATTCCTACATCCATTCCACTATAGCTTATTAATATATCCATCCATCTATCATGCACTTTCCATCCTATCGCACACCCTTTTATCCATTCATCCAATCCTACCTATTGAAATACACAGGACAACTAAGAGGGGGGGTGAATCAGTTGTCACAAAAACTTAACTTCATATAATTATTAAACCATTAACTACTTAATTACTAATAATTAGATTAAACTATGAAAGCATGAAACCATAAACTTAATCACAATCACACATTCAACACAGAAGACACCAAATTTTTTAAGTAGAAAACCCTACAAGGGACAAACCACGGTGGGTGTTAGCCCATAGAAATATATAAGTTATAACAATACCAAAAATCAGAGGCTCATTGCCTACGGGGCTCACTGCCCAAAGTACTCACTACAAAGATCGGCTCACTACTAGGGGTGGCTAACTACCAAGGATTTTTGAACTGATTTGATAGCATCTACTCTATGCCTGAGTTCAGTTCCATTGAAACACAATATTCTTCCTTTGCTCTTCTTTTCTTATTCTTCGCACTTATCTTCTCATTTTCACAAGGATACATTTTTTAAAACTACATTATAAGTCTTTATACAAATCATCAACCTTGGAATGTACATCAAGGTCGACAATACATTCATCAACCATTGGAACAATCTCCAAGGTTGGCATTACAATACATACATAGAAATAGGTCTGGACCTAATAGAAAAATTTGCTAAGGGAAAGATGTAAAGATGTATGTTGATCATGCCACACCTTAGCTAGGACTCAAACACAATCCTTCACACCACAACACACTTCTACAATCTTCAAAGCATCTTCACCAATAGTGAAATCAACCAAGTCGGCCAAGACTGGTGAGAACACTAGGTCTTCTAAGAACATTCTTCATCCACGATCCAAATTTCTCTTTGCGAACCAATCCAAGGGTAGGAACACGATCAAAAAACATCCACAAGCACATTGAAATCATCAGGAATATTCGCACAACTTCTAACCACTATGTCAAGAAGGTTTTTCAAACTGGAGCACATAAACAACACTACCAGCTACTATCATAAGGAAAAGATCACTTGTTGAAGACCAAATCATAAACCATTGGAGTTGAAGGCACATAACATCATCTTAGACTTAACTCTAGAATCACAAACAAAAATACTTCAATGCAGAGGAATGCAGAGTATAATACTTTCTCCCTATCACCACCAAACATAAAGAAAAAAATAGTTTTCACTCTAGTGAACATAACTCACTCAAATCTTCATACCAGAGGCTCAAACTTAGAACATAGCATCTTCATACAAACCTCTAAATAACTTCCAATCCGCAGACAATGATATTTAATCTATAGGAAATGTGAAGCTATCTATTTGATTGTTCTTTTGCAAACAAAGATACTCTGCAATACATTGTTTCTACTGGAGGAGCAAATTTTCTCAATATCCTCAATATCAAGCTCTCCAATAAAATATAAAGCATCTAACTCATTACAAGAAAGCAACAAAACAAGAGCACAGTTGACACCAATGACAACATTGATATGTTGGCATCAATGACAACACTGATTAGACACATACTTGCAACAATCTCCCCCTTTGTCATTGATGGCAACATATGATGTGAGAAACTGTAAAGACCATCAAGACAAGATTCTCCCACTTTCTCTTTACACATCTGCACCCTTTCTTTTCTAAGCTTTTCATATGATTTCTCTCCCCCTTTGACATCAATGGAAACGAGCACATATTTGCATCCTGCTACTTTGATCCAAATAAACTTTCTCTGTTATCAATACTTCTTTATCAGGAACTCATACTGGTAACATCTAGCTACTCCCCCTAAGAGATAGCTCTCAAAACATCAATCTAGATCAAAGAATGAGACTTTGGGCACCACTAGACTGATGCAATTCCACGCATCTTAGTTGAGGGTAGGAGGGGTAATGACCCGTAACTTTTCTTTGAAATACTCAAAAGTATCCTTAGGCAGGGGCTTGGTGAAGATATCAGCAATCTGATCCTTTGTGGACACATATTCTAACTTTACTTCATTCTTTGTCACCTTTTCTCTCAAAAAGTGATACCTTATAGATATATGCTTTGTTCTTGAGTGCATCACTGGATTCTTTGAAATATTTATAGCACTTTTATTGTCACAAAAGATTGCAACTAGATCTTCATACACAACTCTTATGTCCTTCAAAGTATGCTTCATCCATAACACTTGAGTACAACATGCTGCTACAATATATTCTGCTTCTACAGTTGACAAAGAGATTGAATCTTGTTTCTTGCTCATCCATGAAACCAATCTATTACCCAAAAAGAAAGCACCTCCACTTGTACTCTTTCTGTCATCAACATCTCCGGCCCAATCAACATATGTATAAGCACTGAAAGTGAAATCATTATCCTTTAGATAACATAAGCCATGATCCGATGTGCCATTTATATACCTTAAGATTCTTTTTACTGCCATCACATGTGATTCTCTTGGATCTGTTTAAAATCTTGCAACAAGACAAATTGCATGCATAATATCAGGTCTAGTTTGAATTAGATAAATCAATCCTCTAATCATGGATCTATACTTTTTTGGATCAGTCTTGGGTGATTCATCAGTTTTTCTCAACTTGCAACTAGTCACCATGGGAGTACATGAAATAAAGCTAGGTGTGTGGAAAATGCTTCCTACACTAATCTAATGAGGGAAGGAGAGTGCAAATTCAAATTTATCCTTACAATTATAGCTATGTTAACCCACTAACAGAGATATTGCAATAAACACATACATAAGAAAGTGAGACAAAAGAAGAGAGACACAAGATATACGTGGGGAAAACCCTTACGGGTGAAAAACCCCACACTCCAAAACACAACTCAAATGTATTCTGTAAACAATGAAGGTTACAATACAATATAGAGTCAATGCTCTTGCAGGAGACTTCGACACTCATATCTAGAGTCAATCTAGTAGTATAACAGTACCTATCAAACCTATAATACATCTCCTCAAAGCACCTGTTTATATAGAAAATACAAGGTAAAATTGTCTCTATCTTGGAATGGGCGTCCAACTTGGCCTCATAGCCCAAAACCCATGCATATGGATACTTGGTCAACATTGTAAGATGCTTCTGACACTTGTCCACACACCCCATCCCAAAGAGGTAGCCTATTTTCAAAATGGGCTATGACAGATGCTCTTACAACTCTTACAACCATCATAGAATCTGTCATAGCTGTCATAACTTATAGTTGTAAGAGAATCTGTCATACACAGACTATAAATAGCATATTCTCTTATAACATGTCATAGTCCACCTTGGGGCACCCAAAGATGTCTTTTTTAAAGATGCTCTTTGACACATGTCTTCACCTATCATAGAATCTCTTATTTCTGACTCTTACCTGTCATAACTTCGTCATAGGAATCCATCATAACTGTTTTGGTCAACATTCCCTTACACAACATCCAAGATGTCGACACATGGAAAAATAGGCCTACCACAAATTGGGACTCCTATCTCCTCATGTGAGGACAAAATTACAAGTTGTCATCTTCCATGTAGGATGATACATCACCGTGCCACATCCCACAAGATGACAATATGAATTTACAACATAGGCAATAAATAAATTACATTACAATAATAAATGCAAGGAATTACCAAGGTTGAGACACCTTGATTCCCAACATTCTCCCACTTGTTGAACACCTTGTAAGAGCCAATAGAAAAACAAGATTTAATTGCTATAGGCCGAGAGGCCCATAGACTCCGAACACCATCTGTACTTCTTTGTGCCCACTGGCTTCATCAATGCATCTGCAACATTCTTCAAAGTATCTACCTTCTCCAAATTTACCTTCCCATCCTCTACCATGTCCCGTACGAAGTGAAACTGTACATCAATATGCATTGTTCTGGCATGGAAAGTTGGATTCTTTGCAAGGCAAATCACACTCTGACTATCACAACAAATCGTAATCTATCCTGCATCAACACTAATATCTGAACACAATCTCTTAAGCCAAATGGCTTCCTTGCAAGCATGAGTTCCTGCCATGTACTCAGCTTTTGTCATGGAAAAAGCAACCACAGGTTATCGCTTACTCATCCAACTAATAGCACCATCAAACATGTTAAACACATAAGCACTGGTGGATCTCCTGCTATCAATGTCACTTGCCCAATCAGAATCCACAAATCCATGAATACAAACAGAATGCGGAGGTCCTGAAACATTACCATGATAGCATATGAAATACTCAGAAATACCCCTCAAATATTTGAACACTCACTTAATTGCATCCCAATGAACCCATCCAGGATTAGCCATAAATCAACTAAGGACTCCCACTGCTTGGGCAATGTTTGGCCTTGTGCGAACCATAGCATACATCAAACTGCCAACAACACTAGCATAAGGCACTCTGCTTATGTCCTCCACCTCACTAGGAAATTTTGGACAATCATTAATGGACAACTTTGTCCCCAAAGAAATAAGAATACACAATGGTCTATAATCTTCCATGTTGAACCTATCCAACACGATCTTCACATACTTACTCTGGCTTAACCAAAAAATTTTGTTATCTCTGTCTCTTCTAATTTCTATTCCTAGAATGTACCTGGCTGCCCATAAATCTTTCATTTCAAACTGTGCTACCAACTGAGACTTAAAATTAGAAATCATATTCTTACCTTTCCCAATTAGCAACATATCATCAACATATAGTGCAACAATGAGAATACGATCACCATCAAACTTATAATACACACAGTGATCCGATTTCGATCTCACAAATCCAATTGACAACACGAAAGCATCAAACTTCAAGTACCACATCCTAGGAGACTGCTTCAAACCATACAAAGACTTTTTCAACTTGCAAACCAAATTTTCTTTACCTTTCACAATATAATGCTCTGGCTGTGACATGTAAATCTCTTCCTCCAAATCACCATGAAGGAAAGTTGTCTTCACATCCATCTATTCTACCTCTAAGTCATAAGCAGCTGTAAGAGATAACAAAAATCGAATGGATGTCAGCTTTACAATGGGAGAGAAAATTTCACCATAATCAATTCCCTCCACTTGTGAGTACCCCTTCACAACCAATCTAGCCTTGTACTTTTCAACACTGCCATTTGCACTAAATTTCTTCTTGAACACCCATTTGCATCCAACAGGTTTCTGTCTTTTAAGAAAAGGCACCAAGTCCCATGTTTTATTCTTTTCCAAAGAAGCCATTTCATCATCCATGGCCTCCTTCCAGGAACCTGCATCTTACATGCCCATAGCCTCTTTCATAGATCTAGGCTCATCAGTGTTAGCAAGCAAAGCAAAGGCACAAGTAGAATCAAGCAATGAATAACCAAACCTATCGGGTTGCTTTCTTGTTCGTGTAGACCTCATCAATGGTTGAGGTTGAGGTTTGACTTCTTCTGAGCTTTTAGAGTTGCTAGAGCCCTCCTCATCATCAGGTCTCACAGGGTCTGTCTGTTCAGTCTTCTCAAGGGTAGAAGGAAACTGAACCACATCCTCTTTCCTTACTATCTGTTTTGGCTATAGAACGACAGAAGAAGTTGTTAGCTCTCTGAAGATAACACTTCTGCTATACAACACTTTTTCAGCCACGGGATCTCAAATCTTGTATCCTTTCACACCAACACCACAGCCAATGAAAATACATTTAACATCCTTGTTCTCCAACTTAGACCATTTCTCCCTAGGCACATGTGCATATGCCTCACAACCAAAAACACGAAGATGTCTAACTGAAGGCTTCTTACCAAACCACACCTCCATAGGTGTCTTACCAACAAGAGCTGATGTAGGAGATCTATTTATCAGATAACAAGTAGTGGCTACAACTTCAGCCCAAAACTTTTGTTCGAGGCTTGCTCCACTAAGCATACTCCTAGCCTTCTCCATCAATGTCCTGTTCATCCTATCTACAACTCCATTTTGCTGCAGGGTGTATGGAGTTGTCTTATGTTTTTGAATCCCTTGCTCCTTACAGAACTTATCAAACTCTGTCGAACAAAACTCACCACCATTATCAGTTCTTAAACACTTAATCTTTTTACTATTCTAATTTTCAGCCAAGGCTTTAAACTCTTTAAACTGACTAAAGACTTCAGTCTTGCTTCTGATAAAATAAACCCATGTCCTACTGTAATCATCTATAAAAGATACAAAATATACAGATTTTGAAATTGAAGGAACATTAACAGGACCATACACATCAAAATGAATAAGATCCAACACACCAGAAGACTTGTGAGAACTAGAGTAAAACTAAACACGGTTTTGCTTTCCATAAATGTAATGTTTGCAAAAGTTGAACTTGAGATTACAATCATTTGACCCCTCAATGAGGTTTTTATTTTTCAGGGTACATAGACCCTTCTTACCAATGTGGCCATATCTCAAATGCCATAACATAGTCTTTTTAGCAGGAAGTTTAACTTCCAAAGCATGTGCACTACCATCAAAAAATGTTACAATAGATTTCTTCACTGCTTGTTCAGATGGTGGGGATGAAGTGGCTGCAACTCTTTTCTTCGAGTTAGAAAAACTATTGCACTATGAAGTGCATGCCTCCAGCTGAAACAGAGTACCTCTTTGAGTACCCTTCGCAAGCACCATAGATCCTTTAGTCATCTTGCATCCATCCTTCGAAAAGACAACCTACACACTTGCATCATTCAACACACTTACAGAAAGTGGATTCTATGCAAGGCCTAAGATGTGCATAACCCCAGTGATCCCCTTCACTTGTCCATCAGGGAATCGGATTGAGAATCTACCACGACCAACAATCTTCAGATGAGAATCGTCAACTAGGTACACTCTTCCACCATTGAACTCTTCATACTTCATAAACTAGTCTCAATGTGAGGTCATATGGAATGATGCATTAGAATCAATCAACCACACATCATCAGATGCATGGGTGGCCAGGCTACGATGAAGGCATCACCATCATCTTGTGACTAGTCAAAAACTGAATCAGGAGCATTCTCCTTCTTTTTCTTCTCCTCTTTACATTCCTTTCAAAATTGCTTGGTTTTTCCACAGTTCCAATAGAGATCCTTGGACTTTCCAAGAGATTTGGATATCCCACAGGATTTGGATCTGCCCTTTTCACCTTTCTTATCCTTCTTCTTCCCTTTCTCTTTGGGTCTTCCACAAACCGCAAGAGCCTCTTTAGCTGATTCGGATGTCTTTCTTGACATTTCTTCAGACAACAGTGAAGATACTACTTCATCCATCATGAAGGTAGTTGTAGTGCTTCCAATAGCCATGACAAGATGATCCCATGAATCTAGCAAAGAACAAAGTAGGGTCATACATCGATCCACCTCCTCCATTTTCACACCCATGGATGTCAATTGTGCAACAATCATGTTAAAAGAATTTAAATGGTCTGCAATAGATCCTCCATCTTTTATCTTTAGAGAAAACAATTTCTTTTTCAGAACGAGCTTGTTCACCAGGGACTTGGCCTGATAAATAGATCCCAGCTTCTTCTAAAGTTCTTTAGCAGTCTTCTCCTCATGGACATTCAACAGGACAGAATCAGCTAAACAGAGTCTTATGAGACCCTTAGCCTTCTGATCTTTGAGGTCCCAATTAGCTTGTGACATTGTTGTAGGTTTTGTTCCATCAATGATTTCCCATAGGTCACGGTCAACTAGTAAGTCTTCCATCTTGAGTTTCTACAACTCAAAATTAGTGCCATTAAATTTCTCCACCTCTAATCTTCTAGATGTGGTTGCCATCTCCTTGCTGCAACAAGATATAGAATTCTCTACATGGCACTCCCACTCAACCTAAGATTAGCTCAAAAAACCCCTACCTAGCAGCTAGAACCAAAACTGGCCCTGATACCAACTGAGATGAAGCTAGGTGTAGAAAACGCTTTCTACACTAATCTAATGAGGGGAGGAGAGTGCAAATTCAAATTTATCCTTACAATTATAGCTATGTTAACCCACTAACAAAGATATTGTAGCAAACACATACATAAGAAAGTGAGACAAAAGAAGAGAGACACAAGATATACGTGGGGAAAACCCTTACAAGTGAAAACCCCACACTCCAAAACATAGCTCAAATGTATTCCATAAACAATGAAGGTTACAATACAACACGGAGCCAATGCTCTCGTAGGAGTCTTTGACACTCGTATATGGAGTCAATCTGGCAGCATAACAGTACATGTCAAACCTGTAATACATCTTCTCCTCAAAGCACCTGTTTATTAAGAAAATACAAGGCAAATTGCCTCTATCTTGGAATGGGCATCCAACTTGGCCTCATGGCCCAAAACTCATGCCTATGGACACTTGGTCAACATTGTAAGATGCTTCTGACACTTGTCCACACACCCCATCCCAAAGAGGTCTCTTATTTCCAAAATGGGCTATGACAGATGCTCTTACGATTCTTATGACCGTCATAGAATCTGTCATAGCTATCATAACTTATAGCTATAAGAGAATCTATCATACACAGCCTATAAATAGCATATTCTCTTACAACATATCATAGTCCACCTTGGGGCACACAAAGATGCCTTTTTCAAAGATGTTTTTTGACACATTTTCACATGTCATAGAATCTCCTATTTCCAACTCTTACATGTGATAACTTCGTCATAAGAATCCGTCATAACCATTTTGGTAAACATTCCCTTACACAACATCCAAGATGCCAAGACATGGCAAAATATGCCTACCACAAAGTGGGATGCCTATCTCCTCATGTGAGGACAAAATTACAAGTTGTCATCTTCCATGTAGAATGACACATCACCATGCCACATCCCACAAGATGACAATATGAATTTATAATTTAATTTACAACATAGGAAATAAATAAATTACATTACAATAATAAATGTAAGGAATTACCAAGGTTGAGATGCCTTAATTCCCAATAGTACATACCGGTTTAGAGTCTTCCATCCCAAACTTCTTCAACAACTCTTTCACATACTTAGACTGAGATATGAAGATTCCTTTATCTAATTGATTAATTTGTGGACCCAGAAAGAAATTCATTTCATCAAACATAGACATCTCAAATTCATTTTGCATTTCTCCTACAAACTTCATGCACATACCTTCATTTCCTCCAAAGTTAATGTCATCAACAAAGACTACAACAATCAAGATCTAATTATCATTGATTTTGAAATACATATTGCTATCAGTAGTGCCTTTATTGAACCCTAATTGCTACAAATATTTGTCTAATCATGCATACCAGGCTCTGGGGGCTTGTTTCAGTCCATACAAGGCCTTCTTCAATTTGCACAACATATCACCTTGTTTTGATAGTTGAAATCCTTCAGGTTGTTCAATGTAGACTTCTTCTTCCAATTCACCATTCAAGAATGCAGATTTAACATCCATCTGATACACTTTGAAGTCTTTGAATGCTGCAAATGCTAAAAACATTCTAATTGCTTCAATTCTTGCCATAGGAGCATGGGTCTCCTCAAAAATCTATCCCTTCAACCTGAGAGTACCCTTTGCATACCAATCTTGCTTTGTTCCTTACTACTTCTCCATTCTCATTCATCTTGTTTCTGAAAACCCATTTGGTGCCAATTACATTCTTATCAGCAGGTCTAGGAAAAGTTCTCAAGTTTGATTCTTTTCTATCTGTGTCAGCTCCTCTTCCATAGCTTTTACCCAATTTTCATCATTGAAAGCTTCATTCATAGTTTTAGGTTCAACTTTTGAAAGTAAACAATAATTCACCTGTTCTTCTGCAGCTCTTTTGATTGTCAATACCCCTTTGCTTTTGTCTCCTATAATCTAATCTTGAGAATGATTAATTCTTACATACCTGGGAGTCTTAGAAGCATTTTCTAAAGCTTTTTCTTCTCCATCTTGACTGTCTTCTTGTTTAACTTTTTCCTCACTTGTTATAACAATAGGTTCATCTGATTCATAGTCACTTAGGTCTGATATTCTTCCCCTGTCTTCATCAACCTTTATATTAGCACTTTCAATGATCTTCTCCAATCTCTTATTATAGCACCGGTAGGCCTTACTCTTGGTAGATTATCTAAGAAATATTCCTTCATCACACCTAGCATCAAACTTGCCTAGATCTTATTCTCTTCTGATATAACATTTACTACCAAAAAATTTGAAATATCTTACTGTAGGAACTCTTTCATACCACAATTTATAAGGAGTTTTAGCACTGTTACCTTTTACTTGAACCCTGTTTAGGATGTACACAACAGTGTGTATGGCTTCTCTCCAGTATACTTCTGGTAGGTCAACTTCCTTCAACATAGTCCTAAGAGCCTCTTGAATTGTCCTGTTCTTTCTTTCAATAGCTCCATTCTACTGAGGAGTCCTAGGTGCATATAATTGTCTCTTTATCCCTTGTTCTTCACAGAAAATATTGAATTCATTTCATGTGAACTCACCTCCTCTATCAAACCTCAAGCACTTAATCTTCAACTCTAACACATTCTCAACCATTGCCTCGAAGGCTTTGAACTTGTCTAGGGCTTCTGATTTATTTTTTAGAAAAGTGACCCAAATCATCCTAGAGTAATCATCAATAAGCAACATGAAATACCCATCTCCTTGCAAACTTCTTGTTCTTGTGGGACCACATAGATCTATATGAACCAACTCCAGCAATCTAGTAGAGAATTGTTCTTTACTTTTGAAACTTGTTCTTGTTTGTTTCCCAAATTGACATTCTTTGCAAATGATGTTGGTTGGCTTCACAAGCTTAGGCAAGTCTCCTACAACTTGAACAAAACTTTCTTTACCAAGTTGTCAAAATTGATATGACACATCCTTCTATGCCACATCCAACTCTCATCAGTCTGAGCCAATAAACAATAATCATTAGTTCGTTTCAAATGATAAACATTACCTCTAATATTTTTACCATCAGCAATCACTGTTCTAGAACTTTTCATGATCTTGCAGCCATTCTCCTTGAATCTCAGATCATAACCTTTGCCGCACATCTGACCAACACTCAAAAGATTGTGCTTTAAACCCTTTACATACAGAACATCATTAGTATTGTACTTACCATCAAGTGAAATAAATCTTTTTCCACAAATCTTACCAGTTGTATCATCTCCAAACCTAACCAGTCCCCCATCATATTTTTCCAAAATAACAAACCTACTTTTGTCACCAGTCATGTGATGTGAGCATCTACTATCAATAACCCATTCATCCTTATCTTTCTCAACCTGAATAGCCAAAGCACTTTATTCCACTGGTATTTCTTCCTTCACACAACTAGTAGGATTAGTGGACATAGGTTCTTCTTTAAGAGCAATAAACAAGCATTCATTTGTACTACTACTAGCATCATCAGTCACACCTTTATCATCAAGATTTCTAACATAGTAGCATTTCTTTGGAGCTATAGGCTTGTTCTCAAATCTTTTTCTATTCCTTTCAATTCTTTCAAGACATCTAGAAGCATAATGACCTACTTTACCACATGAAAAACATTTGAAAGATAATTTTCCTTTGAATTTACCAGAACCTCTTTGCAATCTGTCAACAAAGTTAGCTTCAATTTCATCAAAGTCATCAATAGGCTCCACTTTGTATTTTTTAGAACTGTAGATCTTTTCAGAAGTACTGGCTTTGAAAGCAGTCTCAACTTTTGGCAGAGCATCACCAAACTCTCTCATCTCAAAGGCTATAAGCTTTCCAAGTAATTGATATATGTCGATAGTTTTTACAGTCATTACTTCTTCAATTACAGCTACCTTGTGACTGTAGGACTTTGGTAGTGATCTAAGAGTTTTCATCACAACTTCCTTATCACCAATAGTTCCTCCCACACCTTTTATTCCATTGACAAGTTCATTAACCCTTTGCACAAAGGTTATTATGTTTTCATCTTCATTCATCTTTAAACCCTCATATTTCACTTTCAGGCCCTGTAGCTTGGCTTCTTTTGTAGAATCATCTCCTTCATACAGTTTTTTCAACTTTTCCCAAACTTCATTTGTAGATTCTAGATCCATGACTTTTATCAACTCAGTGTCAATCAAAGCACTTAATAGGGCATCTCTAGCTTTTATATTCAACTCATATTCTTTGATTTCATCTTCAATTGTCAAACCATTTTGAGGCATGGTGTATTTTATTTTTATAGCTTTCCACACTTTATAACCAAGACAAAGGAGATGGCTTTTCATTTGTACCTTCCAAAGAGCATAATTTGTCCCATCAAACTGTGGAGCTTCCTTTTTAAAAGACATCCTGGATCTTCCTCAAGCTGTTAGCCTTTCTTCCGAGGAACCTGCTCTGATACCAATTGTTGAAATACACAGAACAACTAAGAGGGGGGGTGAATCAATTGTCATAAAAAATAAACTTCATATAATTATCAAACCATCAACTACTTAATTACTGATAATCAGATTCAACCATGAAAGTATGAACCATAAACTTAATCACAATCACACATTCAACATAGGAGACACTAGATTTTTTACTTTGAAAACCCTATAAGGGAAAAACCATGGTGGGTGTTATCCCACAGAAATATATAAGTTATAACAATACCCAAAATCAGAGGCTCGCTACCTACGGGGCTCACTACCCAAAGTGCTCACTACAAAGTTCGACTCACTACCAGGGGGTGGCTCACTACTAAGGATTTTTGAATTGATTTGATAGCATCTACTCTATGCCTGAGTTCAGTTCCATTGAAGCACAATATTCTTCCTCTTCTCTACTTTTCTTATTCTTCACACTTATCTTCTCATTTTCACAAGGATACATTTTTCGCAACTACATTATAAGTCTTTATACAAATCATCAACCTTGGAATGTACATCAAGGTCAATAATACATTCATCAACCATTGGAACAATCTCCAAGGTTGCAATTACAAAACATACATAGAAATAGGTCTAGACCTAATAGAAAAATTTGCTAAGGGAAAAATGTAAATATGTATACTGATCATGCCACGCCTTAGCTGGAACTCAAATACAATCCTTCATGCCACAACATGCTTGTACAATCTTCAAAGCATCTTCATCAATAGTGAAATCAACCAAGTCGACCAAGACTGGTGAGAACACTAGGTCTTCTAAGAACATTCTTCATCCACGATCCAAATTTCTCTTTGTGGACCAATCCAAGGGTAGGAACATGATCAAGGGACATCCATAAGCACATTGAAATCATCAAGAACATTCGCACAACTTCTAACCACTCTGTCAAGAAGATTCTTCAAACCAGAGCACATAAACAACACTACCAACTACTGTCATAAGGAAAAGATCGCTTGCGAACCACCAAATCACAAACCATTGGAGTTGAAGGCACATAACATCATCTTAGACTTAACTCTAGAACCGTAGACAAAAATACTTCAATGCGGAGGAATGTGAAGCATAATACTTTCTCCATGTCACCACCAAACATACAAAAAAAGTAGTTTTCACTCTGGTGAACATAACTCACTCAAATCTTCATACCGGAGGCTCAAACTTGGAACATAGAATATTCAGACAAACCTCTAAATAACTTCCAATTTGTAGACAAGGATATTTAATTTATAGGAAATACAGAGCTATCTGTTTGATTGTTCTTCTGCAGACAAAGATACTCTGCAACACATTGTTTCTACCAGATGAGCAAATTTTCTCAATATCCTCAATATCAGGCTCTCCAATAAAATACAAAGCATCTAACTCATTGCAAACAAGCAACAAAACAAGAGCACAGTTGACACCAATGACAACACTGATATGTTGACATCAATGACAACACTGATTAGGCACATACTTGCAACACTATCTCCATCCTAGCACCTAGACTTGGTTTTCCTTTGTCATTGGTATCTAGCACAAAGGTTATCCCAAATTGTAATCCATTGACATACCAAAACATTCAAAAAACATAAAAAAAAACTAAAACATTCAAAAAACCAAAAAAAAAACATCAAATATTCCCAAAAATACAAAAAAAATCAAAATATTTCAAAAATCCAAAAAAAATAAAACATTACAAAAATACAAAAAAAATCAAAACATTTCTGAAAAAATACAAAAAAATCAAAACATTTCAAAAACACAAAAAAACAAACATTTTCAAAAATCTAAAAAAAATCAAAACATTCAAAAAACACACACAAAAAAAAATCAAATATCCAACAAAAATCCAAGCAATAAAATCAATCCATTCATCTAATCAATCAATTCAATCAAATCAATTCTTCAAAATCTCAATTCAATTCTTTCCATCAATCAAATCAATCCAACTTTTCAAATCATTCATCCAACCATCAAAATCAATTCATCAATTCAATTCTTCCAATCACATTCTTCAATCCAATCAAATCAAACCAATCTAATTCAATCATTCTAATAAATCACACAATTCTTCAAATCAAATCATCATTATTCAATTCTTCAAAATCAATCCATCCAATTTTATTCAGTCAATCAATCCAATTCTTCAAGTCCATTCAATCAAATCAATTCCATTCTTCAAATCAAATCAATTCATCAATTCATCAACCATCAAATCAATTCTTCAAATTATTTGAATCAAATCAATTCAATTCAAATCAATCAAATCCATCAAATCAATTCAATTCTTCCAAGCAATGATCCAAATGCAAGCCATCCTTAATCCATACCAATCAAGTCAATCAATCTTGTCAAATTATCCAATTACATCAATGGTCTTGATCCTAGCCTTGTTGTAAACCCAATCAATCAAGTAATCAAATCCTGGTGTTGATTCTCATGGCCAACAACACTAGTGTCAATCAATCATACTAATTATCTTATACAGGATGTTGCATTGTCAAAACTAGACCAGGCATTTTATACGACATGTTTCATTTCCTAGAACCAAACATCATTAATCAATCAATCAATTAATAATTGGTTTACAGCTTGATAGGCGCAATACCTTTTCTGTTTTTGTATCATTTGTGCATGCTTGCTTGCTTGCTTATGTGTGTTATCATTTTCATCTGGCATTTGTACCATTCTAGTTAATATTCATATCTTGTGTATGTTGGAATGGCTTTCTGCATTATCCTTTGCATCTAAGGTCATATCATACCTTTTGTACATCAAGACTTCAATGCTCTAAGTTTACTTCCTCATACATCTAGACAAGGTTCTATTACACTAGGTGCACAAGACACATCGTTAGCTTGGTCCTTATACCTTGGTGCATAACGTCTAGTGCTATATGAAACTTCATGGTTGCTCATCTTCATTGCAGCATAACGTATCATTCATTTCTTCTACCATTCCCTTATCTTTCTACTTTGACCAATCCCTTTCATTTCGAGAGCCTACCCGTGTTTGTCCAACCCGCCTATCCTCTCAAGGGAGCATCATCATCCTATCTTTACATCATCATCCTTTTCCTCTATCTACACCTTATCTTCTTTGAAATGATGTTACTTAGTCGCAACATCATCTCAAAGAGGAGCAAAATGTAGACACTTAAAATTGTCCATGTCTTACAACACCTTGTCGACACATTACTAGAGACATCATATGACATTTTGTCCTAATCCCACTCCTAATCCAATTTATCCCACTAGCTAATTAATTAAATAAATCCTATTTATTTAATTAATTTCCCTTCTCCCATTTTCCAACTAATTTAAATAAAATATTTGAATTTGTCCTCACCTTTCACCACAACCCAACACATGTCACATACTATATTTTTTATTTAATGCCTTCACATGTCCAACTAATTTAAATAAAATATTATTTAAATTAGGCCAGCCCTATTCTTATCCGCACACTTGTCACATGACTTCAACTCCTCATGGAGTGGGAAGCCCTATTCAATCTCAACCGTCCACATCGTTCAAATCAACTTTCAATCCTAACCATCAATTCAAATCACTCATATCCTATAAATCAACCCTCACCCAAGCCATTTGGTGGGATCCATTCTACAAGTAGCCTCATGCTATCAAATTTCTTCTAAATCCTCTCTTCATTCATCTTCATCTCATTTTTATGTTGTTGAAATAAGGAGCAATCAACATTCATCCTTCGATATTTTGCATTCCTATTCAAGAATGAGAAGAGAAATGGAAGAGAGCTAAGCTTAGCATAGAGATTTGGTTTTGGTTTGCTTTGTCATTTGGATTTCTATGTTATCTTGTACATTGTGTTGTTAGGGTTTAATGATTGTTGTTTGTGATTCATAGCTCTGATTTTTCCCCTAACACACCTACTTATCCCCAATTCATCCCTATTCATCCCTAAACCATCACTAATCATCTCTAGACAACCCTAAATCACCATGTCTCTACAATTAACTCAATGAATGCATGTTTAAACATTTAATTAACCAATTCCCCTTTGATCCATGATTTTACAATATTTTATTGTTAAAATCACTATTCATGTACTTTCTACTATTCATCTGTACCCGCATTGGTACCTGCATCAATACCTATTCCTAGTCAAAATGATTTATTAATCATTTATCCCCTTTCTCTATAGTCGAAACTTTAGATAAATTTAATTTATCTATTATCCCCTTTTCCCCATCCTATAAATTAAATAAATATTTGTATTTATTTAATTCTTATTTTCTACACTTTTGATTAGGTTTTTCTAAACCAATTAACTATCCTAATCCCCCACTTGCACAACCTAAACCCTAATCTAACCTTGGTCAAATCCTCTCCATTACCCCAAATGTACAAAGGCATGGACCTCTTGTACATGTCCACATGGCCTTCTTACAAAAGACATGGTCAAGGACCCATGTACAAGGGTCCTTTTGTCCTCCATCTCCTATTCCTCCAATTTTAAATTAGGCATGTACCTGTGCTTCCAATTTAAAATTTAAATCAAATCCAACTCCTCTAATTTTAAATTGGGCATGTACCCATGCTTCCCAATTTAAAATTCTAATCAAATCCAACCCATACATCCCATCTACTAAAACAATCTCATCCATCCAATCTTCCCAAAGCCCAATCTTGACCATCCATTCCTCCTTGATCCAAGGACATCTCCTCTCATCTAATCTCATCATGACACTTGGCAAGCTCTTCTTTCTTGAGAGCTCTCAAGAATCCTCCACCATTGATCTCCAAATCCAATCTTGACCATCCAATTGAGCCTCAAAAAATCTATAAATTGGGGCTCACCGCTTCACAAATCACACAACTTCTTCATGCAACTAAATGCTACCTCTTTCCCTCCAAGGCTCCATGAGAAGCAAGGTTCCCATTTGAGGATCCATCCACATCAAGACATCAACAAGCACATCCACTCAAGCAAGGTTTACATTTGGGGTTAATAGCTTATCTTCATTTCTTGTTTTATGCATTCTTTCATTTCTCAATCCGAGGTAGCTTAGATTTTGAGTGAAATAGGTTATTTTTTAGCTTGTTTATTTTTGGGCTCATTTTCTTGGTTATACAAAATTAACTTAGCAATAGGAGAGAATTTCATCGAAATCAATTCCCTCTCTCTAGGAGTAGCCCTTGGCCACTAGTCTGGCCTTATACCATTTTAATCGACCAGTTGCACCAATTTTCTTTTTATACACCTAGTTACAACCAATGAGTTTTATTCTCTTAGGAAAACTAAGAAGATCCCAAGCATCACAACTATCCAAGGCCATCATCCCCCTACATGACCTACATCCAAAACTCACTATCCTTTGAAGAGAGAGCCTCCCTAAAAGATCTAGGTTCATCATCAGTACTCAATAAAGCAAATACACAACAGGAATCTGGTGGTCTATACTTATCAACTAGATTTCATTATCTTGTGGATCTCCTAAAGGTAAGAGGAAGGAGCTCTACATGTTCTTCTATATGCTAATCATGCACATCCTCAACTGATCTCTCATTTAAACCCTCTTTTTCCTCTCCATTCTCTGATCCATCTATATGTTCTTCCACATGTGCATCTTCCCGCTTCTTGACCTTAGTCTCAAAATGCATTATTGTTGTCCCATATTTTCCTTTTGGTTGTTCTAGACTTGAATAAGCTCTAACATCCTTAAAAACTACCTCTCTAGAAAAATATTTTTGGGGTTAGAATATCTCAAATCTTACAACTTTTAATATTCTCACCATAACCTATGAAGATGCATTTCGAAGGTCTTAGATCCAATTTAGATTGTTTTTCTTGAGGCACATGAACTTAAGCCTAACAACCAAATATCCTTAAATGTGAAACTGAAGGCTTCTTACCTATCCACATTTCATAAGGAGTTTTGTCAACATGAGTTGAACAAGGAGATCTATTAATCAAATAACAAGTAATACTTGTAGCCTCTACTCAAAAACACTGATCCAACTTTGTACCACTCAACATACTTTTGGCCCTCTCCATTAAAGTTTGGTTCATTCTTTTTTCAACCCCACTTTATTGGGGTGTGCAAGGTGTAGTCTTATGTCAAACAATACCTACATGCTTATAGAACTCATCAAATTCCTTGGAGTAATATTCACCAATATTGTCAGATCTCAACAACTTTATTTTATAATATTTTGTTTTTCAAATAAGGCCCTAAATTCTTTAAACTTAGTGAAAACTTTAGATTTAGCATGCATTAAAAAATTCCAAGTGTATTTAGAAGCATCATCAATGAATGAGACATAATAATGAGATTTTCCCATAGAAATCACATCCATTGGACCAAACACGTCCGAATGAATGATTTCCAATAATCTTTTTTCCCTATAAAATTTAATAGAAAATGATGATCTATCATGTTTACCAAACACAAAATGCTCACAAAAATCACTTTTACCAACAAAATAATAAAAAAAATGTCCACCAATTTTTTATTAATAATGGTCCTAAGACCTTTTTCACTTATGTGACCCAAACATGGTGCCACATCATACATGTGTTTTCAATTTTTTCAGTTATATTAGCAATGTTACAAAATGTGGAGGCATTCATCCTAAACAAAGTCCCAATCTAAGATTGTCTAATTGCCACCAAGTTCCCTCTCACCAACTTGCAATCAAACTTGCCAAATGTCACATGTATACCAAAATAATTTAACTTGAATATTAAAAATAAATTTCTCATAAGTCTTGGAATGTGCAAAATATTATCAATGGTTTTAATTCTTCCATCATTGAAACACAATTCTACCTTTTCTTTACCAACTATCCGCCTAGTACTGTTGTCACCAAGGAAAACCTCTCCTCGATCATAAGTTGTATATGTCAAAAACCACTCCTTGTTGGGAGTCATATGGTAGGAGCAACTTGAATCAATGAGCCAATCTTCATCAGTAATAGTGTTAGCAAAAATAAATAAAGCATCATTTTCACTATCATCAAAAGATTTTTCTATAGAGGAATATGAATATTTCAACATTCCTTCTTCACATGCCCTCTCTTCCTGTAGGATCCACTAAAAAATTAATTAGACAAAATATCTAATATTCATTAATAAAATTAAATACAATGCTCATCCAAACACAAATAAGTCAAACTACTAACTAATTCTTTTCCTTTTCCAAAATATGTGTGTGTGTGTGTGTTTCAAGAATCATTTACAATAAGGATTAAGTCCTTTTACAATAGTTATAGTTAAGAAACTAACTCATAAATGTTTTGCATTTATAGATACAAGTTAAATCTTCTTAAAGCCACAATTAGAAATTGTAAAGGAAAGAGAGAGAATCATCGAGGTGGTATCCACCCTACCACAAAGCATTAAGCTTTCTTGTGCTATTCCATTGGAGAAGCCCAACTGTTCAGGAGCATGCAGTGAAAGCGCACAACTGATCAAAATTGACTTCGGTGGAACATCACGGTTTTGGTGGGACTCAGCTATTGGCTCTGGCGATACACCGATGCCACTATCGACAAGAAAATCATTGTTGGTCAGAACCCCAAAACTCACTCCGCTAGTCAGAGACACACTGATGGCTCACTTGGAACTTTCTTCATCGAAACGAGATAGAACTCATGCCGATAGAAATCTCTTTGTCTCCTCGTTTCGGTCAAACAACCATTGTTGGTCTGATGGCCGATTTACTCCCCGATGGTCCCGATCTTACCGATGATGACCTCTGTGTCTCTCTGACTCTGTGATTCATCTACTCTTTCAACTGAATCCTAGCACATGGGGATGCTAGGTAAACTACTGCACAGAACAACTTACCCAGACTTTTTGCACTGTCTCACAGAACAACAAAAATGAAACATAACAAAATGGATCTATACATTGTGAAGCCATTCCACTTGTTCACGGTAGAAAACTACCAATGGAATGCCTCACACCAACATATTGCAACAATGGTATGCACATAAAGAACTACACTTCAAACAAAAATCTACAGTTACACAATTTACAGTTACAGAGAACATAAACTAGATTGACAGAATAGAATGATTTTATTCCTTCTCAGAACACCTCAAACATGCAGTTCAACAACAATGCACACTCACATTCACCACCTTCTCTGATCATTATTTGGTTCATTCCTCTGGGTTTATCAACTCGCCCTGAGGAAAACCAACCGATTCAAACAATTGGGAGACCAACTGATCCAAAACTACTTCAAACTGTCCTATTGCCCTGTTTTGGCACTATGTGATTACAATATGACAAAAGTGTGTTTTAAGTCACTTTGGACTTACAAAATGGGTTCTAGGTCCTGAAAGACCTAGAGACAAACTAAAATGAAAAATGCATTGGTCAAATAGACCTTATTACAGAAGAAAACAAGATTTTCTAGGTGCTCCTGCACCATACTCCCTGAGTGAAAGTTGTCTCAAGTCCTCTTAGAGACTAACTACTACAAATCACCACCCCGCTTTTTGATGTCTTCTTCCAGCATCCATGTGGCTTCTGAGTCTGGAAGTCCTTGCCATTTGACTAAGTGCTCAAAATAGGTCTAATTTCTTGTCTTCTTGGCTGTCCTACTATCCAAGATGCACTCCATCTTAGGTGGTTCCTTAGGTGGTAAATGTTGCACCCACTCTGTACTATCTTGGACAAAATCTGTTGTACCTTCTCCTGTATCAGGACTCCTATAATGTTAGATCAGCAACATTGAATATAGGGGAAATAGCAATATCATCAGGGAGTTCAATTTTGTAAGCATTAGGACCATATTTCTCTAAAGTCTTACAAGGTCCAATTTTTCTCATCATCAACTTGTTGTGGTTTCCCTTGGGTAGTCTGTTCTTGTTGAAATGAACCATGACCATATCTCCTATTTGGTACTGCACATCCCTTCTCCTTTGATCCACTCTAGCCTTGATCTTCTGACTATTCTTGTGTAGAGTATCTCTGACTTGTTGATGGATCTCTTTCATAGCCTCTGCAAATGTGTTAGCATGTTCACCCCTTTTGTCCAACCCTTGAACATCTCTCAATTCAAAAATTCCTCTAGGATGACTACCATAGACAACTTCAAAAGTACTTAGACCTGTACTTCTGTTTGTAGAATCATTATAGGCATATTCTGCTTGTGGGGGTACCACATCCCAACTGCCTCCATGTTCTCTTGTCAAACATCTCAGTAGATTGCCTAATGACCTCTTCATAACCTCAGTTTGGCCATCATTCTGAGGATGATATGCTAAACTAAAGGACAAATTTGTACCCAATCCTTTCCACAAGGTTCTCCAAAAATGTCCCACAAATTTGATGTCTCTGTCAGATACAATACTCAAAGGCAATCCATGAATCCTGACAATTTCTTTAAAGAACAAGCCTGCAATGTAACTAGCATCATTGGTGGTTTTACAAGGAATAAAGTGAGCCATCTTATTGAACCTGTCTACCACAACAAACACACTATCATAACCTGTCCTTGTCTTTGGTAACCCCATCACAAAATCCATACTCAAACTTTCCCAAGGTCTGTTTGGTATGGGTAGAGGTTGGTACAGTCCTGCATTGGTTGAGACCCCCTTTGCTCTCTAGCAAATCATACAACACTCAACAAACCTTTTGATATCAGATTGCATCCTTGGCCAAAAGTAAAATCTTCTTACAAGATCCAAGGTCTTATTGAGCCCAAAATGTCCTAAACCACCACTATGTTTCTCCTTCACTATATTATCCCTCATTGAACACTTAGGGATACATAGTTGACTCCCTTTAAACAAAAGTCCATCCTGCAATGTATAATCTAAAAATTCATTGTGGAAAGCATTGGCAAACTCACTGCATACCTTGTAAATATCCTTGAAATCTTGGTCTTCTTCATTTAATCCTTTGAGGGCCTCAACACCCATGCTTTGTAGCTGCACTTCTTGCACTGTCAACATCTTTCTGCTTAAAGCATCAGCAACCTTATTGGTTATCCCCTTCTTATGTTTGATGATGAAGGTGTATGCTCGAAGACTTTCCACCCACTTCATGTGTCTATGACTGAGCTTTTCCTATCCATTCAAAAAACTAAGAGCATGATTGTCAGTGTATACAATAAATTCTTTAGGAAGCAAGTAGTGCCTCCATTTTTTCAAAGCTTGTACCATGGCATACAACTCTAAATCATAAGAGGAGTACTTCCTCTTAGCTTCATTCAATTTTTCACTGAAAAAGGCTACTGGTCTACCTTCTTGGCTCAACACTGCCCCTATGGCCAGCCCACTTGCATCACATTCAATGGTGAAGACTTTATTGAAATCAAGAAGTACTAAGACAGGATACTCGGAAACTTTTTGCTTCAAACTTTCAAAACTCTGATTTGCCTCTTTTGTCCACACAAACTTCACCTTACATCCACCCTTGATGGTCTCTAACATAGGTGCACAAATATCACTGTAGTTCCTAATGAATTTTCTATAACATGTGGCCAAACCATGAAAACTTCTGACCTCTCCTAATGTCCTAGGTGTAGGCCAATTCAAAATAGCTTCTACCTTGGAAGGATCCATTTTCAAATCACCCTTTGAGATGACAAAGCCTAGGTAAACCAATTCTTGTTTCATGAAGTCACACTTTTCCAAGTTTATCATTAACTTCTGATCTTGTAGTCTCTTCAAGACTATCTCCAAATGTTTCAAGTTTTCTTCCCTACTCTTACTAAACACCAAGATATCATCAAGGTAGACTACCACAAATTTCCCTATGAATTCCTACAACACCTCATTCAGTAGTCTCATAAAGGTGCTGCGGGCATTTGAAAGACCAAAAGGCATCACAAGCCACTCATACAACCCTTCATTGGTTTTGAATGTTGTCTTTCACTCATCCCCCTCTCTTATTCGTATTTGGTGATACCCACTCTTTAAGTCTATCTTGGAGAAATAAGTAGCCCCTCCCAAACAATCCATTAGATCTTCTATTCTAGGAATAGGAAACCTATACCTGATGGTTATCCTATTTATGGCCCTAGAATCAATACAAAGACTCCATTTCCCATCCTTCTTTGGGGCTAAAATAGTAGGTATTGCACATGGGCTGAGGCTCTTCCTTATCAGCCCTTTGTTTAGGAGTTCTTGAATCTGATTTGCTATCTCTTCATTCTGCTAAGGGGTCATTTTATATGCTTCCTTA
Source organism: Cunninghamia lanceolata (assembly GCA_027924645.1). Taxonomy (NCBI): domain Eukaryota; kingdom Viridiplantae; phylum Streptophyta; class Pinopsida; order Cupressales; family Cupressaceae; genus Cunninghamia; species Cunninghamia lanceolata. The sequence continues at coordinate 6,052,641 of BSBN01000252.1, read as the reverse complement.
TTAGGAAGTACTGCTCCTGGTATGAGGTCTATCTGGTGGCTAATATCTCTGATAGGTGGCAGCGAATCAGGTATGTCTGTTGCAATCACTCCTTTGTAACTTTCAAGCAGATCTCTGACCTCCTTAGGTCCTACTTCCCTCACACTTTCCTTCCTTTCCCCCTTAGGCTTCATAATCAAAGAAAAACCTACTCCATCACCTTCCTTTAATGTGTCCATGAATTCTTTTTCTCCTACCATCATTACACTAGACCCTACATGCTGTGGATCCTCTTCTACCAATGACTATATCCTATAAGTCACACCATCCTTTTGGAATGAGTAAGCATTCTTTTCTCCATCATGATGAGCCTTTCTATCAAACTGCCATGGTCTGCCTAACAAAAGATGGCAAGCATCCATTGGAAGGATGTCACACAAGATTTTATCTCTATACCCCCCAATACTGAATTCTACCCATTCTTGTTCATTGATGAGTATGTGCTGCCCCTTATTCAACCAACTGACTTTATATGGGCTGCTATGGGGTATCTCTTCTAGATTCAACTTATTCACTGCTTCCAAAGATATAATATTATCAGTACAACTGGAGTCAATAATAACTTTACAAACCTTACCTTGGATCTTGTAGTTGATTCTAAACAAAGCCCTTCTTTGAGACGGTTCAGTCTACACTGGTTCCTTGAGCAGCGTCCTCTTGATCATCAGATTTTCTCCCATCTCTGATGTTAGATTCACTTCAGGAGATGTCACACTCCTTGCATCTTCTTCAATCAAAGTGGTTCTCTTCTCAGCACCATGAGAAGTTGAGGCCTTCTCTGGACACTTGTATGCCAGGTGCCCTATCTGATTGTAGTTATAACATCTCATATTGGAGAACTTGGATCCTCTACCTAATCCATTTATCCCACCCCTTCCATTAGGCCTTCTTCCTCGGTAGCCTCCTTTGCTACTTGAGTCTCCAACTTGCTCTTCTTGGCTAGACTCACCACTAGGCCTCTGGTTAGGACTTATTCCTCCAAAACTGCCTCTACCTTTGAAACTTCTTCCTCCTCTACCTCTATTATTCTGCTCACTCTTTCTCTTTATCTTTTCTTCAGCCCTTAAGGCCATTTGGAAACACTTGTTCACTGTCTCCGGTGCTAAGATGTTGATCTCATCTTGGATGTTCATCCATAGGCCATTCAAATACCTGGCCACCTTCTCTGACTCTTCTTCTTGTCTCTTTGACCTGAGACTGATTTTATGAAACTCTTGTCTGTATGCATTCACATAAAGGTCTCTCTATCTAAGGTTCTGCAATTTCTTATACATCTACACATTATAGTCCAGGGATAAGAATTGTGCCTTGATTTTGGTCTTCATCCTTTCCCAGGAGATTATCATATTCTTCCCCTCCTTGACTCTCTCTCCTTGCCCATAATTCCACCATGCAAGAGCAGACCCCTTCAATCTTGCCTTTGCCAACTTAACCCTCTTATCATCAGGGACTTCTTTGTATTCAAAATGATTGTTTAATGCCTCAATCCAATCAATCACCTCTTCAGTTTCCATACTTCCACTATACATAGGTAACCCATCTATGGTGTCCCTAATGACTGACTTCAAAGCATTTAAAAATGCCCTCTGGTCTACTGGTATCTCCTCTATCCTCTTATTGGTTTCCTCAATTTATGTATCTCCTTCATCCCTGTCACTTTCATCTTCCCTATCCTTACCCTTGTTTATTTTCAACTCCTCGAGCTTGGACTCAAACATCACTTCAATTAGTTTCTTCACTACATCTTGTGACATGCTTTTAGGAGGCATCATGTTAGCCTCTGCTTCACTTTTGTTGTCTAACATACACCAAGACCACACCACCCAAGTGATCTTCAAAACTTGCTCTAATACCAATATGTTGAGGAGCACACAGTAAAAGTGCACAACTAATCAAAATTAACTTCAGTAGAACACCATGATTTCGGTGGGACTCGGTCGTTGGCTCTAGCGATAGCTGATGCCACTATCGGTAAGAAAATCATTGTCAGCCAGAACCCTAAAACTCACTCCGCTGGTCGGAGACACACTGATGGCTCACTTGGAACTTTCATTGGCGAAATAAGATAGAACTCATGCCGATAGAAATCTCTTTGTCTCCTCGTTTCGGTCAAACAACCATTGTCGGTCTGATGGCCGATTTACTCCCCGATGGTCCCAGTCTTACCGGCGATGACCTTTGTGTCTCTCCGACTCTATTGTTCATCTATGCTTTTAACTGAACCCTAGCACATGGGGATGCTAGGTAAACTACTGCACGGAACAACTTACCTGGACTTTCTGCGTTGTCTCACAGAACAACAAAAATGAAACATAACAAAATGGAACTGTACATTGTGAAGCCATTCCACTCGTTCATGATAGAAAACTACCAGTGGAATGCCTCACACCAACATATTGCAATAATGGTATGCATAGAAAGAACTACACTTCAAACATAAATCTACAGTTACACAATTTATAGTTACAGAGAACAGAAACTAGATTGACAGAACAGAATGATTTTATTCCTTCTCAGAACACCTCAAACATGCAGTTCAACAATAATGCACACTCACATTCACCACCTTCTCCGATCATTATTTGGTTCATTCCTCTGGGTTTATCAACTCGCCCTAAGGAAAACCAACCGATTCAAACAGTTGGGAGACCAACCGATCCAAAACTGCTTCAAACTATCCTACTGCCTTGTTTTGGCACTATGTGATTACAATATGACAAAAGTGTGGTTTAAGTCACTTTGGACTTACAAAATGGGTTCTAAGTCCTGAAAGACCTAGAGACAAATTGAAATGAAAAATGCATTGGTCAAATAGACCTTATTACAAAAGAAAACAGGATTTTCTAGGTGCTCCTGCACCACCAACCCATCACAAAAGATTTAGCAATATGTAGCCAACATGCATGAAGAAATCTGGTGTACCATGTAATCACTGACAATCTAACATACTTATATCTTATGCTCATGCAAACATACATATATCTAATGCACTTGTTCTCTAATAAACATGCTATGGGAAAGAATATAAATCACACAAAGTATTAAACTTATGGTTGATTTCAAGCTATGACCATAGCATTTTTTGTATGTTGATCTTAGCAGCATATGGTTGTAAGATAGAAAAGTAACCTACAATTTTCTACTTCCCATAAATGGCACCCATCCATACTCTTAGGTTCTACTTACAAAATAAAGTGAAGCAAAGATATCGTCATACACTTGATTCATAACCATTCCATAAGGTTAACAGGTTAATCCATAAAGATAATATGACAAACAATTGTCTTCAATTAGAACTACACAACATCTAAGATGCATGATTATTGTCCCAATCTCATACTATTACCTTGACATTGAAATTTAAAGGAAAGTGTATCCAATTACTAATAAAAGAAAAACCACACATGAAAGGTGCTACCCATGTCATTCGCAGTGAAAATAATATGTATCAAAACCATTTTTTTATATTATGCCTTTCGATCATATAGTAGTTATATAGTTAGATCCATATAATCAATATTAATCAATTACACATCTCATAACCATCATTAGTTTGACTTACCTACATCTTACTCTACCTGAATAATTAATCTAGTGTATTATCTCACCAAAGATCTTAAGAATTCACAAAACACAAACAAGGGCCCATCCTAAGGGACAGACCTATGCCTTGAGGGATCATATGAAATGGCCTTGCCTATGTATTGAGATCAAAGGCTCCGTAATTTGACAACACAACCCTGGACAACAAGTTACAATCTTGGGATTTTTACCAATAAGACTTAAAAATGTATAGTCTAATCTATTTTCTCCAATCCTTAGTAAACCCTTCCTACAATTAGTTATTTTTTGATCCAAGCATTTACTAGTTAGAACCAATCTAAACTCACTTATATTTTTGAACATATTCTAGTGAGCAATCAAGTATAAAACCCTCTAGGGCTAAGCATATAATCAAAGGCTAAAATATCATTACATACACATGTGTCTAGAGGCTCAAATAAGCACCCACACTTGTCCTTTAAATATAGTTTTCAACTATATACTATTCCATAGTAAGCATGTCTATTGAACAATCCACAATGGAAGCTAATCCACAACATAATCATAAACACAAAATAATAATGTCCATATCATCCAATCATGATATCCTAGTATTCAAATCAAAAGAAAAAAAATTCAGTTAACAAAACCCCAATGATGGATGCTACCCCTATTAATAGAAACATAAATAATACATACCAAAATCATTAGGTTACTAACCCATACATCCAATAATAACTATACATCTAACATCCATATAAATAGTATCAACAATTAATCATTGTACAACCATCATTCTAGTTTCCTTTATCTATAACCTTTAGGTTGTCCAATTAAAGACTGAGGTCTTATCATTCTGATCACATCATAATCTCTTCAGATTAATAACAAAAAATCATAGAGTAAATACTCCTCTAGATTGTAAAAGGTAATTATATCCACTAAGTGGTTTTTAGTTTCGTAAGGATGGTCTGATATTTTGGTTGACAAAAGTCAACACTCATACTTAAACATGGGAAACTTACACAACCATCATACATAATATGGTAACATGCCACTAATGCAATTTATAGTTAATATGAACCCTTGAATTTAAATCAACACTCTTAATAATTTTCTCTTATGAGTAATCTCTAATTATAGGATATGATTCATGCATAATCTATGCATTAACTCTTATTCACTTTCCCTTAGCTTCATAATCCAAACTTAAAATATCTAGTGACTTCAACTAATTACTTTCATAAACAATATTACAATTTCAACAAATTTAAAAGTATAAAAAAATATACTTTTCAAACTGAGTATCATAAATCCAAATGGACTTACTCTATCAAATTATAAAGTTTCTAGTTATGTTGATACCCGTCCTCTTCATATATGAAAAAGGTTTTGTTCTTCTTGCTACTACAAATTGTACTAAATCTTATCGTCCTAATCATATAATAATGATATCTTGACATTAATAAATTGAAAACTATTGCTTTGGAAAATCTAGGCACTATATCAACTTGCCAAGCTACAATCCAATGCCAAAGCTCATACCATAAATTTTGTATTGTCCTTCAATGCACAAGGCCCCTCAAAAACCCTTTAGTCAAGGACATACTTCTTGCTTCAATTTGAAGCAAGGATTGACCACTATGACAAAAGGTACACTCAAGTCTTAAGTTGTGTGTATATGAAAAATGCATGGGTTTTGCTAAACTATGATACTTGAACTAGGATGAATTATGTTTTGAAAAGATTAATATCATATGAACTTGGAGACATGGCAGTAAAGAGATGGCATTCAAATTAAGGTACATGAGTAAATATTAAGGCACAACTATAAAAAATGTAGTCACCATAAAATGTGTACAAGGGATTGGGATGGAGACATGGAAGGGGACAAGAATGTGCTCCATATTTCTACACCAGAGTTTCCTAGTAAACATGCCTAATATATGTGTTATCACTATCAAGTTATAATGTTGAAATATTGATGTATCTATTTGATCCAAAGAGGAGCTTGAAATCTATCGCCAACAATACCACTAAGGAAGCGGTCCCATGGAGGGGGGATTACTAAATTATCTCAACGGTGTTGCTGAATTTTTTTAGGAGTATTTTAAAACAAGTGGTCCCATGAATTTTGTAGTTGCAAGTTTAAAACAAGCGGTGTTGCACTTTAAGCTCTGAAATTTATGGAAGTTCATGGTCTCATGAGGTTTTAGTTTAATGCTAATTGATTTAGCAGAGAGTTTTTAGGACCTACAAATAAAAAGATAAAACATCATCAAATAAAAAAAAATTCCAAACTGCTAGAAAAATACTAAGTTGGTGGAGAAAAGTTTCAGCCCCACCTCAAATGCACCCACTCAAAATCAACCACCTAAAAAATAGCTGCTTCTATTTTGGAAGAAAAGATACTAATTTATGTTGTAACAATTTTTTTGGGTTTAATGGGACCCCTTACTTCACAAAAATAGATCATCTAATAGCTCCATGGGATCCCTTCCTAAGTGTCATCTCTAAACCTAACTCTACGATAACACCCAACTCAATTCAAAAGTTTTTAATACTCAACCATCTCCTATAGCCTATGATAACATCAATGAATCCTCTACAATCTGCAGTAATGATCCATTGGAATGGGGCCCATACAATAAGTAGATGAGGTGTGCAAATTATTAGAAAAGAAATGAATGTGCTTTGCTCTATCCGATAGGTTACTCATCTTTATAATAGTGTAATATTTTCACATTGAGAGCCCTCTCTATAACTCGGTTCAATTAGCCCCAAAAATTCTCTTATTACATCAATGTGGGTGCTATTACTAAATTGCAATGCCTATCCCATAATTTCATTTGGATATCAGACACTTGACTACCACTGATCTAACAACATGACCCAGCTACTGAAAATCATTAGAAACCCACTTGACAAAACACTTCATCACAAACCCAAAAATACACATAATAGGTGCATATAGTAGAGAAGACAAAACCCACTATTCAAGATGCATATTAGCATATCAGAACACTAAGGGAATCCCCAAAACTTTTAAACAATTCTGGAATTTTATACTATTTTTGGTGATATCAAATGAGATATTTTATAGCTTTACATTTTTTTGGTTTATTGAATGTAAAAGCTTACTTTTTGAATTTAGAAACATTGTGATACAGAGGCAAATAGAGATCATGATCATCCACAATACCCACATAACTCTCAATCTCATTCTTTGCCAACAAAAGCTCTTGCTAACGCTCTAGAAACACCTTATATGCCTTTCCTTTGCTAGAATCCATAGGAGATTTACTATGCTCAATATCTCAGACTTGTCCCTAGATCCCATATCTGTGGATTCTTGGGCAACCTCTTCAATCATCGTGTCGGTGCCACTCTTTCCCACATCTGAAACTGCCAAATCTTTATCTACCTCAGATTTATCAGGGGAATTCATAGGTGGGTATGATTGAAAATCCATACCCGTTTGGGAATTCATAGTGTAGACACCCTAAAATGACCATGTCGTCACATGACTTGTATTTTATTAATTCTTCTAATCACCTGCATTCAAAATTAATTAAATAATCTAATTATTTAATTAATTTCATCTAATTCCTCTAAATCTCCTAAAATCGACATTAATTAAATAAATCCTCTTTATTTAATTAATTAAATTAAATTCCTCTATATTCTTTCAAAATTAAATAATTTTAATTATTTAATTAAATCATTATCCTCTTTCAAATTTCAAGTCTCTATTAATTAAATAAATTATTATTTAATTAAATCATTATCCTCTTTCAAATTTCAAGTCTCCATTAATTAAATAAATTATTATTTAATTAAATCATTATCCTCTTTCAAATTTCAAGTCTCCATTAATTAAATAAATTAATTATTTAATTAATTCATCCAATTCTATCTTATCTATAATTAAATAATTCTACATTATTTAATTAAATCACTTTTTCTTCTAAATTTAAATAAATCATGCAAATTTATTTAAATTATCTCAATCCTCTAAAAATAAATAAAATTAAATATTTTATTTATAATCTTCTGTTCCTCAATTATGCACAAACAATTAAATAATTTTATTTATTTAATTTTAGTTATCTTCCAATTCCTCTTGAAATCTCTTGTTAACTCATGTGCACAATTAATCTTATTTTTAGAACTCTAAAAAAGGCAAAATTACAAGTTGAGTTATCTATTCAATCAATCTTGTTTTCATCATATCTTAATAAAAATATCCTTATGGATTGACACATATCGTGTGCACATTCATCATGGTTATTTGATTTATCTTCTCCGTTGATTTTTCTGAATTATCTGGACCATTGATTGATCTCTGTTTGAAATCTATATAAACCCCCCTCATCTCCTTCACTAATCCTCTTCGATCACTTATTCTCAAGCATCCTTTTACAGTGCTTTGAGCATACATCACATCGATTGAGCAACTTCACAATCTTTTGACATTGATCTTTGAACACTTTACTTGCTTGTTGCAACCATGGTTTCGCAGCACTATTGAGCAATCCACATTCATCCAAAGGGAACAATACAAATCTCGATATTAGTAATGGCTTTTATTTAGATTAGTTCTCTTTATGTTATGGGCTTTTGGTTTATTTAATTTTGATTTAATCGATTTTCCTCATACACATTCTGGCACGCCCGGTGGGACCCATTGGTCCTGATCTAATATAAAAATTTTAGAATTTTTAGTTTGATTTCATAGGTTTTTAACACTTTTTTAGGAGAGATCCAAAAAAGAATTTTTAAAAAAAGCTTGTTGGGCAAAAACGGACATCATGGTTGCGTCCGGAAGGGTCGAGAGGTGAAGAAAAATATAAAATTTGCCCTATTTCGGTGCAGGTAAAAGTGAGGCAAAAAAAATTTGCCCCAGGCACGCGACCCAAGGCGTACTATGCAGGTATAGTTAAAAACAATTATTTTATTTTATTTTTAAGCTTTTTGTTTTAAAAAAAAAAACAAAAACCAAAAATAAAAACACAAAAAGAAAAAAGCAAAAATTTAAAAAAAAAAAAAAAAAAAAACCCAAAAAAAAAGAGAAGTACTGCTGCGTAATACCCTACGCAGGCAGTACGTACCTACCTAAGAGGTACGTCCTCTTCAAAGAGGACAGTCCTCTTTTATTTCCTTTGTCTCATCTTGGAATGAAAAAAGAGCTTTTATAAAAAGTAATAAAAAAAAAAAGAAAAAATTTAAAAATTTAAAAAGGAGAAATTTTTAAAAAACTAATTTTAGTTTTCTAAAAATAAAAGAGTATTTTTTTAGCCTCCTCTAGCCCAGCAGCAGGTCACATCAATGACCAGGAGCCAGACACAGGGGGCTAGGACAGACCCCTCTTCAATGAGCATTTTGATTCAATAGGTGATTTTCAAACCTCATTATCTTGGTCATACGGACATGTGTTTCAGTGATTTTTTTTTTGAAATAGGCTAAAATTTCATGATCTACATCGTGGTGAAATTAGTTTTTTCTCAAGATTCTTTTTTTTTTCAAAAAATTAATTTTCTCGCTGCTGTCTCTGTCTCGTTGCAGTTTTTAGACCTTCCAAGCTTCATAACTTCCACAAATGGACTCAGATTCAGGTGATATTTTTTTTGAAAGTTGATATTTTTCTATCCTCTACATAGTCGTAATATTGTTTCATGGATTTGTTGAGTTCTATTTTTTAAGTCCACTCATTGGCTCATCTTCAATCTATGACTTCAAACACTTGCTAACTTTTTGAGTTTGCGTGGACCTAATATCACTTGTTGCAGCTTCTTATCAATCAAACAGAGAAAATTGGTTTCTCTAGCATGTGCATATAGGACAAGCTTTGAAGAAATTGACAAATCTATCGCATTAAGTCTTAGAAACATATTGCTTTCTTAAGGGACAATTAAACAATCATCTTTGCAAACTAAGTCTGAGGAACATATTACCTTCTTAAGAGACAATTGAACAAATCACTTTTTGCAATCTAAGTCTTAGGAACATATTGCTTTCTTAAGGGACAATGGACATGTATGTGAAAACACCTCAATTTTCTAAGGGACAATAGACATGAATGCCAAACATTTCAATTTCATAAGGGACAACTGACAACTACAAACGTGTGTGCCTAATCTAGTTGCACCTTATTTTTCTTATAGCGAGACAATTGTACCTTTGTTTGACGTGCTTGCTCCTACATTTTAGTTATTCCTTTAGAAGGGCCTGCTTTTGGATTGCGCTTCATCCAAAAGGGACAACCCTAAGCAGAGTTCTCCTTTGAACCGCTATATAAGAGGGATAAGGTGAAAGCCAAGTCCTAACCGACGTCAGCCTTACCTTGTGGTGCCAAACTGAAAAGAGGTGTACTAGCTCTTTGTGGAAACAATTTTTACATCAAGTGAAGTGTTTGATACTCTTAGTAGGATTGGTTAAAGCTTTTAGTAGCTTGTCGCATTGCTCGTAAGGCGTTGGTCCCTCAAAGTTACTAAGAACCATTCTAGATAGTGACTACCCAATCTACCTCTGAACGTTGTGGTAATCATCAGTGCAAGGGGAATTGATTTAAGCCCTTAAGATACTCACCATTGGCTCCCTTGAGAAGAGATAGTATTCCCTTGGCCATAAAGCTCTTGTGACCTACTTGAGCTTTCCAAGGGGAGGGTGAGATATCCCTACATATCATCTCTCACAAAGATACTAAATGTCCAACACCTTTATGGAATGACATTTTTATCGACGGAGTATTAAGCTGTGAGCTGATCTACTACAATGAAACCTTGTCTCTAGGGATAAAAAGTGCTTGATATTTGTTTGCAATTATCTTAGACCTGTGGAAACATTGGGCTTTTTTGTTAGCCTCGAACATACACTATATGTTGTGTCAATCCCTTTTTTCCCAACTTTGCTTGCTGTGTTTTCTCTTGCCAAAGCAAATCCAATCAGAAACAAACCAAATCTATCAAAATTTGCCTTTTAAAGCATTAGACACTACTTCTGTGCCTCTGGTATTACAGCAGCTCACCCTTGGTGGTACAGTAGCTCGTGTTTGGTCATCATAGCTTGCCTTTGGTATAGCAGTACCTCACCTCTAGTAGCTCAGTCCATCGCCTTTCGTATTACAGTAGCACGCTTTTGGTTGCATAGTCCTGCGCCTCTGGTCAAACAGTATAGCACCTTTGGTCCAGTAAATTGTGCATCAAGATTTTGTCTTTTTCACAACATAAAGCAGAATCCCAACATTACTTTTTGCTAGTGTATTCCATGGTAACCATTAGGCTCCAACAAACTATGAAATCCAAGCAAGTTGTCCCTAGGAAGCACAAATTGCCTCCTCACACACTGCAATTAGGTCGTCTCAACATTACTCCCAAGGTTACTCCTAGAACACCCATGGAAAGATCTACCAATTCTCCCAACATGCCACACCTTGATCAACCAAACAATCCACAAGAAGGTAGGGTCCCTTTGGTAAGCACACCTCACTATACCACTGGCATGCCTCCGGATTTTGTTCCACAAGGTTATATCTTAAATCAACCCCCATCTCAAGAAGAGTGACACTTTGAAATAGGTCAATCCTCTCAAGAAGATGGGCAAGATCTTGACAAATTCATACAAGATCCTAGATCCATAGCCGCCTTTGACAAAATCCTTAGTGAGAACCAAGATCATTTCTTTCGCTTGCCTGCAGAGCAAGGAGCCAAATTACCCAAAGGTTTTGATCTATCCATGCTTAGCGAGCCTAACAACACCCAAGACACCATACAAGCAATGCAAACCATGTCACAGTGACCACGGCTTTACCCGAACAAGGCTTACAAGGGAGAATGATTGCACAATATAAGAATCCCCTTTATCAAAACCCAACAAGAAAGAGGGCCATATCACCGCTTCTGACTCTTATGGAGATCTACAAAAATCAACAAGAAACTCTCCAACGTCAAGCGGAGCTAGCTAAGCAAGCCACCTTAGCTCGATCAAATATACAACAAACTCCTAAAATGTCCACATCAATCGCAAGTGGAATTTTGGTTACCACATCGCGAATAGGTTTCCCACCAAATTACAATCTGGGGAACAACTATGTAGCCATGCAACAAGGGTCTCAACAAATACCACCTCCTATATCATCAAACCTTCATGTCTCTCCACCAACTAGAGTCATGCAATCCCAACCACAACATTCTTCTACACTCATCCCTAGTCAACCATCGCAAATCACATCTACCTATGTCCCTCCACTACGTTCATCTGCACTAAATTTCTTTCACACATTGCCTAGCCACCCTCAACATTCCCAACATCAAGTTTCCCAAAGCTATGTTCTGCAATCGCATCCTCACCCAACAAGCTTTAACTTTCCTCCACCAAACTCTTTTCTTCAACCATCATAAAGCCAACATTCTTACCTAGTGCCACCTCCACCTCTTCCAAATCAAAGCATCCAATTTCAACCCAATCTCAACCCAACGTACAATGCATACGACCCCAACCAATCCTATGACCCTTATAACACCAATATGCATGGCTTACACTACAATCTACCGCATGGGCAACAACAACCACTTCTAGGACAACAGGAGATGTTTCCAACCCCTCCCACAACAATGGAGCTAAAAATCACGGAAGTTCAACAACAGCTATCTGATCTTATGTTTGGCCACACCAAGAAGACCTTCTCTTTAGAGGAAGTGTGTCCTTATCCTTTTGATCGGTCATTACCCATGATCCCTTTTCCTCAAAATTTCACTATTCCCAAATTTGATAAATATAAAGGAAAAGGTGACCCATAAGACCATCTCAGAGAGTTCTGTCTTGCTTGCTTCGAGGTCTCACATAACGACACATATCTTATGTGTCTCTTTCCTCGCATTCTTGGAGATCAAGCTATCGAATGGTTCTCACACTTACCCATGGAAATCAAGTCTTTTAACGAACTTGCAGAGAAATTTGCCACCCATTTCTCCTACAACGCAGAGCATGAGATCTCCATAACCAATCTATGCAACAATAAACAGAAAAATGGAGAAACTTTCATTTCATTCCTTCAGTGATGGAAGCAAATGGCTAGCAAATTCCCTTTCAAGATTCCTGAGAAACAACTTGTTAGCATATTTGTGCAAAACCTCAACCAAGAGTTAGGTTTCCATTTGCAAATTCTTAGTGCTACAACCTTTAACGAAATCACATATAAGGGAATCAACATTGAAAAGGCCCTCATTGCTAAGGGTGTGGTCAAAATCGTCAAAGAAATGAAAGACAATGCTCCTCATCAATAGACAAACGATAAATCAAAGTTTTGGAGCAAGAATAAAAATGTGGTCAACAATGGGGTGGTTGATTCTAAACATATCCAAACATTGCAAACACCGCTTCAGCTTTCCAAACCAAGTCAAGCTCCACCTCAACAACAGCAATAACAAAGGCAACCTTATCAAAACCAACAACAAAGACAACAAGAGCGGCCTCAACAAGATTACCCTCCACAGTGTCAATTCACTCCCTTAGGAGAGCCCATAGATGGTGCAGGAGCTTCAGTTTTAGACTATATCATTTTGTGACCTTGTTATTTTTTGGTTTTTCCTAAGGCCTTGAAAGCCATTTTCTTGTTTTATAATAAAGACTTAGTCATTTGATTGACTAGTCTAAAATGGAGTGAACTTAGGCCTATTTTATAGGAGGTTCTCTTTTAGAAATTTGTTTTTTTTTAAAACAACCTTTTCCATCGGTTCCCTACCTTTCTTGGGCAGTTGTACGGAGTGAGAAGGAAGGGCAAACATTTGAAAAGTTCCTATAAACTTGAGTTTGTAAAGCATGCCAAAAATAATGAAGAGGAGGAGTCTTTTAAGGAGAAAAAATAGTTTTTTCTACATTTTTTATTGAAACAACCTTCTGTACATCCTGGTACGGATCCTTTGTGAGTTGAAATGTTAGAAATTTGTTAGCTCTATAAAATAGCTTTCATTTGCATATATTTGGAGTTCTTGACATTCTTGTAGAAGGAAGAAACAATCTAGTTTGCACAAACTGTTCTGAAACCCTCTTAGCTAGGGTTTGTGACCAAAAAATGGTGAATTCTTCCTCTATCCTCTGAAAGTTCAACTATTTTCAGAAGGATGGGGAAGATTAGGTTAGGTTTTGCTGCTTTCCATGTTTTGTAGGTGGAAGACTCCTTCTCCAGGTGCTTGGCATGATCCTAGCTAGTCAAAAACAGTGACTAGTTGGAAGAAATGGTGTAAAAAGCAATGCTTGTCTTGAAAACAGCCACGTGCATAGTCAAATGGAGATTGGGTTTGATGTCTTGAAGCAAGGACAGACCTCTAAGATGGATTGGTAGGGCCTGAGAAGGCAGGCTTAATGCATTCTTTATAAACAATCTAATTTAGACCATTTTCTTGGAGAAAAGACAATTTTCTGATTTTTGTACGTCAGTAGTACAGTACGGCTGCATGGTGGAGAAATAGTACCTATTCTCTGTAGGTATTTGGATGATACAATGATGGTTGATGGTCATTGAGGATTATGAATGTTAATCTTGTGTAAATGTTCTCCTTACTTACAAAGATAACCTTCTTTCTAACATTGTTTTCTTAAAGACAGTCAAACAGCCGTACTTTTTCTGTCAAAGCAAGTACTGTGGTGGGGTGTTGAGTCAAAGATCTCAAGTGGATCCTGTCCTTGTGAATGCATGTGGTGTTTTGATCCTTGTTGGAGAGGAATGGTTGCAGGTTTAGTTTTCACAAAGGCTACAAGGAAGAAGCTGTCACCATAACACTGTCATAGGACAGCGAACTGTATTTACTGTCCTCTGTCCTACAAAACATAGTATAACTGATGTTTGTGAGTAACTGGTGGTTGGATCACATTGAATGTTTATTGTGCATTTGAAGATAAAGGTTTTTGGAGTCAAAAAGGGTAGGAGGGATTTGTCTATTCCCTTATACTACAAGGTCTCCACATTCTTGAAATGTTGTCATAAAACAGTCACTGTCACTGTCTGAGTAAGTATAGCAGTAGGTACTGTGTTAATGATCTCCTGTCCTTGGTAGATGTTGGGAAGATCTTGGTGGTAGAAGAGTTAATGTAGCTAGTTGTTCATAGTGACTACAAGGAGTAGACTTTCTTGGCATTGTCAAAAAGACAGTCATAGAGAGGTTTGCTGTCCACTGTCATGTTAGAAGTGGAATGAGAGTTTCTTGGTTAGTGACCTTGTTCATGCATATCATTGGTAAGTGTATGTTGATTTATGTTGTTGTCCGTGTTGGTAGAGGTGTGGGTAGGAAGTTGTGAGTCCAACAAAGGTGGGTTGTGTAGAAAGGTGGGATTGAGCAGTAACTCTCCAAGGTGAGAGTTGGACAGCCTGTGAGGAGGACACTAGATAGTGGTCCTAGGCTAGATAAATCTCAGGAATAGCCTTGTGTAGGCTTTGTAAACACAAACACTTTTGGAAACCTTTTGTAGGAAGTTGAGTGACTTAAGTTCATTGAGTGAGCTTATATAATCTCTACCTTACCTCTGCATCATATTGGTATCAGAGCCAATATTCTAATTGAAGAAAGTGTATGTCAGAAGAGGAAATGGAAACAGAGGCTAGTACAATGCCTCCCAAGACAATGAGTCAAGATGCCATCAAGAAGTTGGTGGAAGAGATGGTTGAAGAAAGATTGCAAGAATCAAGATTGCAAGAAGCAAAATTGTAGGAAGAGAAGAAGTCTAAGGGCAAGACCAAAGAAGAGGGAAGTTCTTCAAACACAAATGAAGAAATAGAGGCAGAAGAGGATCCTCTGGAGCAGGATATGTCTACAGATCAGAAAGCCTTCTTGAATGCACTTAAGGGTGCTCATGGAGATAGTGGTGATCCCAAGATGGAGGTGCCTACCTTTCATGGCAAGTTGGATGGAGATGTTCTCACCGATTGGATAGAATCTATGTGCAACTTCTTTGATTATAAAGAGTTTAATGATAGCAAAAAGGTCAAGTTTGCCAAGACAAGGCTAAGAGGTTCTGCACTGGTATGGTGGAACTATATGCAGAGTGAGAGGGAGAAGGTTGGGAAGAGTCCCATCACTAAATGGAGTAGAATGGTGGCTATGCTCATAAGCAAGTTCATGCCACCTGACTATGAGATTCAAATCATAAGGAGATTTTAGAATTTGAGGCAAAAAGATATGGATGTGGATGCCTACACAGAAGAATTTCATAGACTCAGTATGAGGGCCAATCATAATGATGATGAAAAAGGGATGGTGGCTACGTACCTGAATGGACTGAAATACAATCTGCAAGATGAGATAAGTTTGGTGTTACCAAAGACAGTGAATGAATGTTTCCTGTTGGCCTCCAGAGCTGAGGAAAAGTTGAGAAGGAAGGGTGACCAAAGTGCCAGAGGTAGAGGTGGCAGAAACCAAAGAGGAAGAGGCAATTTTGGCCGTGGACAGTTCAATAAAACTGAAAATAATAGTCAGCAAGAAACACAATCAGCAACAGAGCATAGAGGAGGTTTCAGAGGTGGTAGAAGTCATAATGGTAGAGGCAGAAATGGTGGAGGTGGTAGAGGACCAGGAGTCTTCACTAGAAGATGTTATGGCTGCAACCAAGTTGGCCATACAATGAACAAATGTCTAGGGAAAGCCAACAGCTCTCATGACAGTGGGAAGAGAAATCAGTTAGTGAAAGATGATGACTATGAAAGTGTGAATTCACCAATGGGAAGTGTTGCACCTATTCTAGATGGAGAGAGTATGATGATAAAAAGGTCTATGTTGAAGATGCTATTGAAGCAAGAACCCCCTCAGAGAAAGAATCTTTTCAGAACCCAAGGCCTAGCCTATGGGAAACTCTGCAAAATCATAGTGGATTCAGGGTCTACTGAGAATGTGGTATCCACTGAGATGGTTGAGAAGTGTAAGTTGAAGAGGCTGCCTCATATCAGTCCTCACAAGATTTCTTGGTTGAACAAGAACCAAAGTTTCATGGTGGAGGAACAAGCTTGGGTTGAATTTGCAATTGGTGACCACAAGGACAAAGTGCTATGTGAAATCATCCCTATGGATGCATGTCACCTAATTCTTGGCCGTCCATGGCAGTATGATGTTAAAGCTCAGCATGATGGTGAGAAGAACACTTATGTCAACACCAAGAATGGAAGGCCATTCAAAATGGATCCTTTGTTGGAGTAGCCCAGGGGAAAGGAAAATAACAGCAGTGTCATGTTGGTGAATGGAAATGAGTTCCTAAACATCTTGAAGGAGAATGACAATCAGGGATATGCCTTGGTCATGAAGCCCAAGAGTGGATCAGATCAGCAAGATCAAAAATAGGAGATTCCATTGGAAGTACAGCAACTTCTGGATAAGTATCAAGACCTTGATGTAGAGGAAGTTCCTAACTCCTTACCACCCATGAGGGATATTAGTCATCAAATTGACTTAATACCTGGTGCTACATTGCCTAACAAGGCTGCATATAAACTGACACCACAGCAAAATGAAGAGGTGGCAAGGCAAATTCAAGATCTTCTAGAAAGGGCTTATTAGGAAGTGTCTAAGTCCTTGTGAAGTTCCAAGTGTACTTGCTCCTAAGAAGGATGGAAAGTGGAGGATACACACAGATTCCAGAGCCACAAACAAGATCACGATAAGATACAGATTTCCAATGCCAAGGATTGAAGATCTCTTGGATTACCTGGGAGGATCATGCTATTACTCAAAGATTGATTTGAAATCTGGATATCATCAAATCCAGATCAGACAGGGAGATGAATGGAAGACTACTTTCAAGACCAATGAAGGTCTTTATGAATGGCTTGTTATGCCATTTGGTCTTAGCAATGCGCCAAGTACATTTATGCGCCTGATGAATGAGGTATTAGTTGAATTCATTGGTAAATTTGTTATTGTTTATCTTGATGACATACTAATCTTTAGCAGGACAAGGGAAGACCATGTGAAGCATGTTGGTCAGGTGTTGGAGAAGCTGCATGAGCACAAGTTGATGATCAACTTAGACAAATGTGAGTTCATGAAAATTGAACTTGTATACCTGGGATTTGTCATTTCTAAGGGTTGTTTGAAGATGGATCCCTCTAAGGTTGAGGCTATTCTCAGTTGGCCTACCCCAAAAATAGTGGGAGATGTGAGAAGTTTCCATGGATTGGTGACTTTCTAGGAAGTTTATTAGAGGTTTCAGTCACATTAGTGCTCCCATCCTCAACACCATCAAGGGTGGAGTCAAATGTAGATTCCAGTGGATAAAGGAAGCTGATGATAGTTTTGAGTTGTTGACAACAAAGCTAGCTGAGTTACCTACCCTAGTACTCCCTAATTTTGATAAGGTATTTGTTGTTGAGTGTGATGCAAGTCAGCAAGCTATTGGTGTTGCTCTTAGCCAAGAAGGACATCCAGTGGCATTCTTCCTAGAAAAGTTGAATGAAGCCAAGCAAAGGTATTCTACCTATGACTTATAACTCTATGCAATGTTGCAAGCTCTTAAGAAATGGAGACGTTATTTGCTGCCCAAAGAATTTATTGTGTTTACTAACAATCATGCTTTAAGCTTTCTAAACAGTCAAGAAAAATTGAACCATAGACATGTTAAATGGATGGAACAGCTACAAGTTTATACCTTCACAATTAAGCATAAAAGAGGTGTCTCTAATAAGGTGGCTGATGCATTGAGTAGGAGGTTGTTTCTTATTCATGAAATTTAGTTAGAAAGCATGGGTATTGACTGTTTAAAGGAGCTGTATAAAGAAGATTCTAATTTCAAAGAGGCTTATGATGTTTGTGTGAACTTGGCTAACACATTCCATGGAGAGTATATAGATTTTGTTTTGCAGGAAGGCCTCTTGTTTAAGGGCAATTTGCTATGTGTCCCTAAGTGCTCTATGCGGGACATCATCATCAAGGAGAAGCATAATGGTTCTTTAGGAGGATATTTTGGCTTGGACAAGACACTAGAACATGTCACAAGGTTCTATTTTTGGCCAAAGGTGTAATCAGATGTGAGAAAATATGTAGCTAGTTGTGCAATCTGTCAAAGAGCCAAAGGTGTGTCTTCAAATGCAGTTCTATACCAGCCCCTCCCCATTCCCAATAGACCTTGGGAAAGTATCAGCATGGATTTTGTGCTTGGGTTACCCAGGACAGCCAGAGGGGTGGATAGTGTGTTTATCATTGTTGATAGGTTCAGCAAGATGGCTCATTTTGTGCCATGTAAATGCACAAATGATGCATCTCATGTTGCAGGTCTATTTTTCAAAGAGGTAGTAAGGATGCATGGTTTACCATTGTCCATTGTAACTGACAGAGATTCTAATTTTGTAGGTTACTTTTGGAGGACCTTGTGGAAGAAGCTGGGCACACAGTTGTCCTTTTCATCAGCCTACCATCCACAAACTGATGGTCAGACTGAGGTGGTTAATAGATCACTTGGAAACCTTCTAAGGTGCCTTACAAAGTAGCATGGTTTGGCATGGGACTTGGTTATCAATCAGGCTAAATATGCCTACAATGATTCAAGGAATAGGAGCACTGGTAAAAGTCCTTTTGAGATAGTTTATGGCTTTCATCCAAGAGGGCCACTTGAGCTGAAGGATCTCCAAGGTTGGGATAGAAGGAGTGCACTTGGTGAAGAGTTTACTGCCTCCATGAAAATAGTTCATGATCAAGTCAAGTTGCAACTAGAAAAATCAGTCACAAAGTACAAAGAAAAGGCAGATTTGAAGAAAAGAGAAGTACAGTTCAAAGTTGGTGACTTAGTCATGGCATATCTGAGGAAAGAGAGGTTGCCAAAGGGTCAGCCAACTAAACTCCTGATGAAGAAGATTGGGCCATGCAGAATAGTGCACAAATTCGGTCCAAATGTATATGAGATTGAGCTACCAGATGGCCTGGGTATCTCTCCAATTTTCAATGTTTGTGATCTTTTTCCTTTCAGACCTCCATTGCCTGATGAAAGTGGATCAGATGTGGTGGCTGAAGATGCTGATTGGGTCAAGGATTTGCCTCCAAG
Organism: Cunninghamia lanceolata; assembly: GCA_027924645.1. Taxonomy (NCBI): domain Eukaryota; kingdom Viridiplantae; phylum Streptophyta; class Pinopsida; order Cupressales; family Cupressaceae; genus Cunninghamia; species Cunninghamia lanceolata. The sequence goes on along the minus strand of BSBN01000252.1, from coordinate 6,033,042 downwards.
CAAACCTTTACAGTTGGAGTGCATTCTGGATTCCAAAGTTATCAAGAAGACTCGGAGAGGTGTCTATAAGGACTACTTGGTGAAATGGAAGGATCTCTCTGACTCAGAGGCCACCTAGATGACTAAAGCAGATATATTGAAGCATGGCATGACACTTCAACAATTGGCAACTCAAGGGACTTGAGTTTTTCCCACAGGGGGAGTATGGTGCAGGAGCTTCAGTTTTAGACTATATCATTTTGTGACCTTGTTATTTTTTAGTTTTTCCTAAGGCTTTGAAAGCCATTTTCTTGTTTTATAATAAAGACTTAGTCATTTGATTGACTAGTCTAAAATGGAGTGAACTTAGGCCTATTTTATAGGAGGTTCTCTTTTAGAAATTTGTTTTTTTTGAAAACAACCTTTTCCATCGATTCCCTACCTTTCTTGGGCAGTTGTACGGACTGAGAAGGAAGGGCAAATGTTTGGAAAGTTCCTATAAACTTGAGTTTGTAAAGCATGCCAAAAATAATGAAGAGGAGGAGTCTTTTAAGGAGAAAAAATAGTTTTTTCTGCATTTTTCATTGAAATAGCCTTCTATACGGCCTGGTACAGATCCTTTGTGAGTTGAAATGTTAGAAATTTGTTAGCTCTGTAAAATAGCTTTCATTTGCATATATTTGGAGTTCTTGACATTCTTGTAGAAGTAAGAAACAATCTAGTTTGCACAAACTGTTTTGAAACCCTCTTAGCTAGGGTTTGTGACCAAAAAATGGTGAATTCTTCCTCTATCCTCTGAAAGTTCAACTATTTTCAGAAGGATGGGGAAGATTAAGTTAGGTTTTTCTGCTTTCCATGTTTTGCAGGTGGAAGACTCCTTCTCCAGGTGCTTGGCATGATCCTAGCTAGTCAAAAATAGTGACTAGTTGGAAGAAATGGTGTAAAAAGCAATGCTTGTCTTGAAAATAGCCACGTGCACAGTCAAATGGAGATTGGGTTTGATGTCTTGAAGAAAGGACAGACCTCTAAGATGGATTGGTAGGGCCTAAGAAGGCAGGCTTAATGCATTCTTTATAAACAATCTAATTTAGACCATTTTCTTAGAGAAAAGATAGTTTTTTGATTTCTGTACGTCAGTAGTATAATACGGCTGCATGGTGGAGAAATAGTACCTGTTCTCTGTAGGTATTTGGATGATGCAATGATGGTTGATGGTCATTGAGGATTATGAATGTTAATCTTGTGTAAATGTTCTCCTTACAAAGATAACCTTCTTTCTAACGTTGTTTTCTTGAAGACAGTCAAACAGCTGTACTTTTTCTGTCAGAGCAAGTACTATGGTGGGGTGTTGAGTCAAAGATCTCAAGTGGATCCTATCCTTGTGAATGCATGTGGTGTTTTGATCCTTGTTGGAGAGGAATGGTTGTAGGTTTAGTTTTCACAAAGGCTACAAGGAAGAAGCTGTCACCATAACACTGTCATAAGATAGCAAACTGTATTTACTGTCCTCTGTCCTACAAAACATAGTATAACTGATGTTTGTGAGTAACTGGTGGTTGGATCACATTGAATGTTTATTGTGCATTTGAAGGTAAAGGTTTTTGGAGTCAAAAAGGGTAGGAGGGATTTGTCTATTCCCTTATACTACAAGGTCTCCACATTCTTGAAATGCTGTCATAAAATAGTCACTGTCACTGTCTGAGTAAGTATAGCAGTAGGTACTGTGTTAATGATCTCCTGTCCTTGGTAGATGTTGGGAAGATCTTGGTGGTAGAAGAGTTAATGTAGCTAGTTGTTCATAGTGACTACAAGGAGTAGACTTTCTTGGCATTGTCAAAAAGACAATCATAGAGAGGTTTGCTGTCCACTGTCTTGTTAGAAGTGGAATGAGAATTTCTTGGTCAGTGACCTTGTTCATGCATATCATTGGTAAGTGTATGTTGATTTATGTTGTTGTCCATGTTGGTAGAGGTGTGGGTAGGAAGTTGTGAGTCCAACAAAGGTGGGTTGTTTAGAAAGGTGGGATTGAGCAGTAACTCTCCAAGGTGAGAGTTGGACAGCCTGTGAGGAGGACACTAGATAGTGGTCCTAGGCTAGATAAATCTCAGGAATAGCCTTGTGTAGGCTTTGTAAACACAAACACTTTTGGAAACCTTTTGTAGGAAGTTGAGTGACTTAAGTTCATTGAGTGAGCTTCTATAATCTCTACCTTACCTGTGCATCAATAGAATCGGTCCTACAGAAGCTTTTACACAAAGGCCTCGTCACCTTACCTGATGCTCCCCCGTATGGTGAACTTATTTACAAAACTGCACAGTACAGAGAAAATGAATATTGTGAGTTCCATAGGAGCAAAGGGCACAGAACCGCATCGTGCATGAAACTCAAGCACCTAATCCAAAATCTCATCGAGGGAAACCAAATCTCTTTTGAAGATGATCCACCAGCTCAACACATGAACAAAGACCTCAACATGTACAAGGAACCATTCCCTCACCATGGTCCACCTCCTCCTCAGGATAAAGGTAAAGGTGTCAATCATGCTTCCACTTCCTTTGACTCCATTGTGGGTCGTTTTGAAGAGAGTCGAGTATCTACCCTCACAATCAAAGGCAAATCTACGGATTGTGCTATTACAACTTGTCGTGGTCGTGTCACCATTCGTGGTCCTACACCCAGTCTCCTAGCTCAATCTGATTATAATCTTGTCGAACATCTAGGGAAAATGTCAGTACAAATCTCTATCTTGGATCTTCTACGGTCATCACCGGCACATAGAGTCGTGCTAGAAAAAGCCCTCCAAGAGTCTTCAATTCCTAACAACATAGCGGTTGTGGATTTCCAAGCTATAGTAGGTAATATTTCTTCACCCTACAATGTGGTCTTTTCTGAAAAGGACCTCCCATCCCATGATCCGTGTCACAATGATGCCCTTCATATTGAGGTTCTCATCCATAAGCGCAAAATCAAACGTATACTCATAGATGGTGGTGCTGGTCTCAACATCTATTCTTTAAAGTTACTTAAGCAATTGGGATACTTTGAGGATCATATCAACATTGATCAAAGTATTACAATCAAGGGATATGATGATGCTGAATGCCGCTCAGAAGGTGTTATCCACTTGCCTATTCAACTGAACCCCATTATGTTGGAAACCAGGTGCCAAGTCCTTGACATTGAGCTACCTTACAACATTATCCTAGGCCGCCCATGGATCCATGCAATGAAAGCTATTCCCTCGACGTACCATCAGTCCCTAAAGTTCCCATATAATGGTACGGAGATCACTATCCCAAGAAACCCCAATCCTTTTGAATTTTGCCGTGTCTTGCAAGGCAGTTATAAGAATTGCAACCAAGTGCCTAAAAATGAAAAAGCCCTCAAATCCCCACTATATGTCGATCCTAAAAATCTAACGCAAGCCTCCACAAGTGAACCTAATCCTCTTCCTGAAATCAAAGCTCACATCCGTGATATAGGCTTTGGAACATATGATATCTCAAAATCTTGTTGTGTAGGGCAGATGCCTTTGTCCCCTAAATCTTACGGCCAACTGCCCATTGCCAAAGTAACTAAAAAAGTAGCTATTCCTCCCCTAACATTTCTAACCCAATTCCAACAGGGAAAATTATTGGAAGAGGAAACTATTGAGGACATTTCTTCTTGGATCTATAAGGAGAAAGAACCAATCACAATACCAGTCAAGCAATATGGTAATGGCTTAAGGATAGTCAAAAACATGGGCTATAAAGGCAAACGTGGCCTTGGGAAATAGAATCAAGGACCAATGGAACCCATTATAGTGACAAAGAAACTAGACAAGAAGGGGTTAGGATTTGGTAGAAAGGTACCGTACGCCTTGGACATCGAGTATATCCTCGATGAGGTAGCTGAAACTTTTCCCACTGGTTCGACATCTAATGAAGATACCATCGATGACTCTTCCCTCCCTATGACTGACCTATTTACAAAATCCTCCATCTTTATGCTATCATCCGTATCCCTAACATCCACCACAAATACCGAGAATGTAACACTTGTCTACCCTGAACTTATTGATTGGGACCAACAAGGGTCCCCTGTTATAGATGTATTTCAGAATGACAAAGCTATAGCTGAGTTCATGGGACTTCGGGAAGGTATCCCTCTTGGCGATCATAAAGCAGGTTTTGTCATGGAACTAGAGCCAACAGCTTGTTTTGGTGAGAATGCCAAATCCTCCAGTCGCAAAAGTAAAAATAAAGAAAGATCTCTAGGTGAAAACCACACTGTGGCACCTCCCGATCACAAAATAGTAAGAAGAAAGGACGTATCCAAAGGTGAAAACCCAACTGTGGCACTTGAGGATGGAGGATTTAACGTTCCCCTACCATCTAAGTATCAAGAGAAGTCATCTCTCCTAGTAGAAGATTCTACAGAGATAAACCTTGGCATAGAGCAAAATCTGAAGACCACATTCCTAGCAGCATCATTATCAGAAATAGAGCACAGAAATCTTAACAATTTCTTCCTACAGAGAACCATCAACTTTGCATGGACCTATGCAGATATGCTAGGGCTAGACCCTAAGCTAGTAGTTCATTATCTCATAGTTGATCCAAAAGTGAAACCAGTCAAGCAAAAGCTAAGAAAGATGCACCCACAAATAGCTCTCTTGGTAAAGGTGGAAATACAAAAGCTGTTAGATGCAAAGTCCATACGACCCACTAATTATTCAGATTGGGATTCAAACATTGTACCTATGTCTAAACCCAATGGGCGCATCTGCATGTGTAATGATTTTAGAGATCTTAACAAAGCATGTCCCAAAGATGACTTTCCATTACCAAACATTGATATTATAGTAGACTTGATAGCAGGTCATGAAATGCTTTCTCTCATGGATGGATTCTCTGGCTACAATCAGATAAGGATAGTAGAAGAAGATCAACATAAAACAACTTTTACTTGCCCTTGGGGTAATTATTGTTGGTGTGTTATGCCATTTGGTCTAAAGAATGCAGGGGCAACCTATTAGAGAGCAATGATAGTGATATTCCACGACCTCTTTCATCATATCATGGAGGACTATGTGGATGACATACTAGCTAAATCTTCTAGGGTGGATCACATACAAGTTCTAGGATAGATCTTTGACAGGCTCGAGAAATACCAAGTGCACCTCAATCCAAAGAAGTGTGTCTTTGGTGTAACATCAGGGAAGCTATTGGGATACATTGTATCTCACAGAGGTATCGAAGTAGACCCCGCAAAAGTTAAGGCTATAGTGGAGATGCCTCCACCAAAGAACCTCAAAGCATTAAGGAGTCTTCAAGGAAGGTTGCAGTCCATTAGGTGTTTCATCTCACAACTAGTAGATAAATGTCAACCATTTCAACACTTGCTCTGAAAGGATGTCTCATTCCGATGGGATAATAAGTGTCAAGCAGCATTTGATCAGCTCAAAGAGTATCTAGCTACACCTCCTGTATTGGTGCCACCAGTTGCTGATAAACCTTTGATATTATACATCTCAACTACAACTTCGGCCCTAGGGGCCTTGCTAGCACAAAATGATGAATTGGGAAAAGAGCATGCAATTTATTATATCAGTCGAACCTTGGTGGGATATGAACTCAATTATTCACCAATGGAAAGGGCTTCTTTAGCAGTAGTGTTTGCTTCCCAAAAGCTGCGGCATTACATGCTAAACCAACACACAAATCTTTTAGCCAAAATTGATCCCTTGAAGTATCTACTAGCAAAAGCAGCTCTTACAGGCAGACTAGCTAAATGGGTCATGATCCTTAGTGAGTTTGACATTGAGTATGTGGATCGCAAAGCAATCAAAGGATAAGCCCTAGCAGATCAACTAGCAGAAGCACCCATGATAGATACACACCCTATGGTAGCAGACTTTCTGGATGAGAATCTCTTCACCCTTTCCAACTCAATAATGTGGAAGTTGTATTTTGATGGTTCCTACACACAGCATGGATCAGGGGCCGGCATCTTGTTTATCACACCTTAAAATGACTATATTCCAAAGTCATATCAGCTTGCATTCCCTTGCACCAACAACATAGCCGAGTATGAAGCACTCCTCATAGGTCTCAATACAGCAGTTCAATGGGGCATCACAAAATTACAAGTATATGGAGACTCACAACTAGTCATTCACCAAGTCACGGATGAGTACCAAACAAAAGATGAAAAGTTGGTCCCCTACAAGCAACTAGTGGATGCCTACAAACTGCACTTTTCTAGCATCACATTTGAGCAAATTCCAAGAGAGTATAACAAGGCTACAGATTCTATGGCTTCTATAGGGTCACTGATTGACATGCCTGCTAATACATAGAAATGCAAATTCTTGATCGAGCAATTGTTGATACCAGCCGTCGATGTTCCTGTTACTGAAATCATTTGCGTACTTGTTGGTCCCAATTCCCCATGGTATGAAGATATCTATGAATACCTTAAAAATAGTACCGTTCCCTCTGACCTTTCATCCACCCAATGTAAAACCTTTATCCGTTGATCCTCCAATTACACCATTCTAGGTGATACACTATATCGCCAGAGTCTCGATGGTATCCTCTTACGATGTCTTAACGCAGAAGAAGCTGAAGCTACCTTACGAGACATACACGAAGGTGTCTGCGGTGCACATTCTACCTATCCTAATCTTGCTAAGAAGATACTTAGAACAGGTTATTACTGGCCTACAATAGAACAAGATGCTGTACAATTTGCTAAGAAATGTCTACAATGCCAGCAGCATGGAGATTTGATTCACGCACCAGCTCATGAACTACAACCTGTGACAACTCCATGGCCTTTTTCTCAATGGGGTCTCGACCTCGTAGGACAAATCCATCCATTCTCTTCTAATGGCCATAAATTCATTATTACCGCCACTGAGTACTTCACGAAGTGGGTTGAAGCCATTCCCATGACCTATATCACCGGTAAGCAAATAGCCAAGTTTATCCTTAACTACCTCATTTGTCGGTATGATATTCCCCAAGCCATTATCACTGATAATGGGAGACCATTTAAAAGCCAAGATGTCCATGCCTTGTGCACACAATACAATATCCAACATCGCTTTTCAACTCCCTACTATCTGCAGAGTAACGGCCAAGCTGAGGCTTCCAATAAAACCATTCTTAAAATCCTCAAGAAAACGGTCAATGAAGCTGGTTGTGATTGGCACTTGCAACTCAATCCCACCCTATGGGCCTACTGCACTAGTTTTAGAACACCAACTGGTGCCACACCTTATGCCTTGGTCTATGGCTCTGAAGCCATCCTACCTATAGAGGTCGAGATCCCATCCCTCAGAGTATCTATGCAGAACCTAATTGGCAGAGAGGAGTATCGCACTTCCAGATTAGCTGAGCTCGAACTACTAGATGAAAGGCACCTTGCCATGCTTAATCATCTCCATGTCTATCAAAACTACCTCCGACGAAATTACAACAAAAAGATCAAAGAAAGATGATTTCAAGTTGGTGATCTTGTACTGAAAGAGAACCAGAGAAATCAAGCAAACCAAGAAAAGAAGGGCAAGTTTGAGCCTAACTGGTTAGGTCCCTTTATTGTGACAACAGCATATGGATCAGGAGCTTATACGTTAGCTACACTTGATGGCATTCCTCTGGATGAGCCACTTAACAATGTTCATCTCAAGAAGTTCTATGCTTGATCCTTAGAGTATTCCAAAAAAAAAAATGAAAAACAAAAACAAAATAATCCATCCTATGGTGAAAACCTAGTAAATAGGCGCCTTCGATAAGTACCATAGTGAAAACCTGGAAAACAGGTGCTATGTGTAGAGTCAGCATCCATCATCTATCAAGTCCTATTCATTCCATGTCCATTTTACAATAAGCTTCATCCATCCGTCCATAATAAAACCATTGACCTTGTTTGCATTTCCATCTCCCTATCTAGTATAGCTTGGAAGTTTTTCAGTGTCCATTATCGTCATCCCACACCTTGATCTATGTCAGCAGTTATCACTGTCTTGTCCTAGGTCAAGCTTTCTGTGTCTTCTTCGTCAATCATCCATGCAAATTCCTCTACCAGAATGGGGGCAACTCTTTCCTTAACCTAGGTCTAAGAATGGATCCTTGTTCATGGTTCACAATCACTTCAATCTTTCTCCTTTCCGCAGATAGCATCCTTTAACAGACACATCGCTCCTATGATAAGGCTGCTATATTCTCAACACTTTTCCTACATCATCACAACCACCAGAACTACATATTATCTCATTCCAATCTTACGGTACCTTGATCCCATGGATATGGGTATGTAGGCAGTCTGGAATACGAAGGAAGTTTCCAGTACTCAGGTACATAAGATCTCCTCCTCACCACCTTGACCCACTCATCACTCTCTCTAGAACTACATATTATCATCTTTCCTCGTAATGTGCCTTGATCCCGTGGATACAGGGTATGTAGGCAGTCTGGAATATGAAGGATGTATCCAGTACTCAGGCACATACGATTCATCATTCTCCACCCATTTCAATCCATTAGCATTCCACCTTTCTGGTCTTTCATTTATCAAAATCCATTCGCCTCGACTTGACTAACTCAAGCAGCAAAACAACAAGCTAGTGTATCCTTTCAAAGCAAAAGTTCTTAGCAAACCTGAAGCAAAGCAGCTTGCTTCCAAAGTCGTATACTATCCTACTATTCCGATTGCCAGGATCAGCTAAGTCCAACTTAACCAAAGCACTAGATCAACAAGCTTGTCTTCTGTGAAGTGTTCCATTGTTGAGACCAACACATGCATCTCCTGCGACATGTGGCATTTCCTGCAGCAATACATTGTCTTTTTAGGTAGATAACCCCCTTTAATGGACACATCGCTCCTACAATAAGGCTGTTATCTTTCCTATCCAATCTATCCTAAGCAACCTCTTTGGCAAGAGAATATGTTGGCTGTATGTTTACTTTGTAAGTCAGTCAATTTGCTTTTTGGTTTATCTTTTGTTCCTTTTCCATTACCTATTCAAGACTACCTTGATTTATCTATAATCTTGGTATGTTGCAATGCAGTACAAATTGGGGGCATAGTCATTGCTTTTGTATGCCGTATTTGAGGAAAGATCTTTAGTATCTTTCTTAACATCATATTTATCTTGTGTGTGTTACGACCTAGCATCTTACATATTAATACTCATCTTGCATTTACATGTATTGAAGTTTATTTTATGTTCAAGACTATGGCTCATTCACATGTACAGCAAGGTCATATTATGTCTAAAGGATCTAAGTTCAAACCGCTTGCTTGCAGAGTCAATGTCCACACACTCGGATATTACAGCACCTTGGTCTTTTATACCTTGGTGGTGAACTATCCATGTGCTACATCAAAAATAAGGATTGCTCTTTATATACAATTGTGAAACCAATGCAACAAGATCATCATTTACCCTTCCATTTACCCATGGCCTTATATAGTTTTCCAACAATGATCAATCAATAGTCTTTCTCTCATGTTCTCTCCTATCTCCTTTCTTCTATCTATCATCAACCCAACCTCGTCTATCTCCAACAAAATCTTCTAGTCGAGCGTCAACATAGTTCTTCTGTCGCTTCCCTGTCTTTCCTCTCGAGGGGGCATCCTACACTAGCTATGCTGGCGCAACTACCTACACTGGGGCATCAAAAATTGTATCATGTCTTCAACAATCATTTTCTCTGACACAACGCTATAAACTACATTGCATCAAAGAGGGGCAAAATGTAGACACCCTAAAATGACCATGTCGTCACACGACTTGCATTTCATTAATTCTTCTAATCACCTGCATTCAACATTAATTAAATAATCTAATTATTTAATTAATTTCATCTAATTCCTCTAAATCTCCTAAAATTGACATTAATTAAATAAATCCTCTTTATTTAATTAATTAAATTATATTCATCTATATTCTTCCAAAATTAAATAATTTTAATTATTTAATTAAATCATTATCCTCTTTCAAATTTCAAGTCTCTATTAATTAAATAAATTATTATTTAATTAAATCATTATCCTCTTTCAAATTTCAAGTCTCCATTAATTAAATAAATAAATTATTTAATTAATTCATCCAATTCTATCTTATCTATAATTAAATAATTCTACATTATTTAATTAAATCACTTGTTCTTCTAAATTTAAATAAATCATGCAAGTTTATTTAAATTATCTCAATCCTCTAAAAATAAATAAAATCAAATATTTTATTTATAATCTTCTATTCCTCAATCATGCACAAACAATTAAATAATTTTATTTATTTAATTTTAGTTATCTTCCAATTCCTCTTAAAATTTCTTGTTAACTCATGTGCACAATCAGTCTTATTTTTAGAACTCTAAAAAAGGCAAAATTACAAGTTGAGTTATCTATTCAATCAATCTTGTTTTCATCATATCTTAATAAAAATATCCTTATGGATTGACACATGTCGTGTGCACATTCATCATGGTTAAATTTATCTCCTCCATTGATTCTTCTGAATTATTTGGACCATTGATCGATCTTTGTTTGAAATCTATATAAACCCCCCTCATCTCCTTCACAAATCCTCTTCGATCACTTATTCTCAAGCATCCTTTAACAGCGCTTTGAGCATACATCGCATCGATTGAGCAACTTCACGATCTTTTGACATTGATCTTTGACACTTTACTTGCTTGTTGCAACCATAGTTTCGTAGCACTATTGAGCAATCCACATTCATCCAAAGGGAACAATACAAATCTCGGTATTAGTAATGGCTTTTATTTAGATTAGTTCTCTTTATGTTATGGGCTTTTGGTTTATTTAGTTTTGATTTAATCAATTTTCTTCATACACACACAGGTGGGTGTGACTGAAAATCCAACCCCCTTTGGAAATTCACAGGTGGGTGCAACTGAAAATCTAAGCCCCAAAGAGACATCCTCTCATGGAATGCAATGATTGCAGGTTATGCACAAAATTGGATTTTGTCCAAAAAGGCAAGCAATTTCTTCCTTGTGAAATAGGCACCAAAGGATTGTTTAAAAGGATTTTGAAAACTTTCAAGCAAATGCAATCGACAAGTGTAAAATCCCGATTCTACAACCTATGCCAACATCTCCAAATGTGGAAGCATAGACAAGGTGCGTGAGCCATTTAATAGATAGTCATGAAACACCTCATGCATTATTTTCTTTGGTTGACTAATATAAATCAATGGTCTAAACTAAATTTATTATCTATGTTTATGCATCTTTCTGATTTTCTTGAGTATAAATATCATTTTCAAGTCGGCAAATTAACCAATAAAGTAAACTTCTCTTTCTAGCTTTATTGCATAACTCACATTAAAAAAAATATTGTTATTATATATATATATACTTATTCTATCATTCATTCCAAGTAATAATAATTACGTCGAAGGCGTTCCCTTTATGAAACGGATAGGCTGACTTTGGGAATTGACAGTCTCTGTTTCTTTAGAGGCCTACAAGACGATTAAAGCATCTTTGGCCATTGGATTTGGCCGGTTGCCTGGTCTTTTCTGGTTCTATTTTCTTATTCATTGGCAATTTTTTCACCAGTTTTCGGCAGGAGAAACTCCAAGCCTCCATCTCTTTGTTGGTATACATGGACTATGTATGCAGCCCAATCCTCACGTGGTTGTAATGCCTACACCAATCTTTATTTCTTAACAGTTCTACATACCACTATCTCCTCTCTTTTGCAATCGACCTCTGCATGTTATTTCTCATCCACGATGAGGCATGGTTGGAGGTTATTTAATTTATATGTCTACTGTTAGACTAAGAGAGTAGTGAGTGGAATGAATACTGTTGTAGAATAGCTTATAGATTTGTATATAGAGATTGAGCTACTTGTAGACATAACATTCTGTAAGAGAGAGTTTTATTCCTGAAGTAATACAGAGAGCAATCCCCTACTCAATGTGGACGTAGCCAATTGGTGAACCACGTTAAAAAACTTGTCTTTCTTTTATGCATCTAGTCTGAATTTAATTTTTGTGTTTATTTTATTGTTGTTTGCTTTTGCTTTATCTATTCTTCGCTCAATGATTCCTATCAGAGCTTTGGTGAAGAAGCTTGGTGAAGCAGCTCAGTGGTGAAGCTAGTTGGGAATCGTGAAGAATTTCTAGAAGAATGGACAAAGCAGACAAATGGAAAATCAAAAAGTTTTCGAGATAGAACTTCAGTTTGTGGAAGCTCTAGATTCGCACTTTGCTGATTCAGAAGGATCTTGCCATTACGCTACAAGGGAAGTCTAAGAAGCCAGAGAAGATGTTAAATGAAGACTGGGATATCTTAGACTAGAAAGTAGCTACAACCATCATTCTATCGTTGTCTAGTAATGTCCTCTTCAACATTGCCATGAAGACAACATCTAAACAGATTTGGGACAAGCTATGTGATATGTACGAAAGGGCTTCAGCAATGAATCAAGTGTTCCTATTGAAGAAACTGGTAAACTTGAAAATGAAAGAAGGTAACAACATGTGGAATCATTTAAATGAATTTATATTATTTTTTGTCAGTTACTTTATGTGGATGTTAACATTGAAGAAGAAACAAGAGCCATGTTGTTGTGCGCTCTTCTTGATAGTTGGGACAGTGTGATCATGACCATAAGCAATTTGGTATCTGGTAAAAGTAGATCCGAAGAAGGGGTAGAAAAAACAAACAATGTTGCGGTATGATGATGTAGCAGCCACTCTTCTCAATGAAGATATAAGAAGAGGGCAAAACATAACCACTGGTGACGCCTTGACTGCCATAAGTACTAACAATAGAGGAAGGGGTCAAGACAGAGGCAAAAATAACAATAGAGGAAGATCGAAGTCCAAGAGTAGAAATTGAGAATGTTAGTTTTGTGGCAAGCAAGGTCACACAAAAAAGAACTGTTGGAACTACAAAACTGAACAAGAAAAGGTGAGCAATAATGAAGCCAACACAACATACCAAGAAGATGCAGGTGTTCTTATTTTAACTGAAGAAGAAATTCCAACTAATGTTTGGATGCTTGATTCAAGCTCATCATTTCATGCCACTCCATGCAAGGAGTACTTCAAAAATCTGCAAATTGGTGACTGCGGTAAGGTCTTTCTTGGTAACAATGAATCTTGTGATGTTGTTGGTATAGGGGATGTTTCAATGAAACTAAAAAATGGATATACTTGGTTGTTACGTGATGTTAGATATGTTCCCCAGCTCAAACAAAATGTAATCTCGGCTAGGCAATTAGGTTCTCAAGGTTGTGAAATTAGTTTTGAATCAAATAGATGCAAAGTTAAAAAGGGGGCCTTGGTAATTGCAAGAGGTAGTGAATTAGGAATCCTATATGTCATAGAGAGTCATGCTAAAGTGGGAGTTGTTCATCCTACTTCAGATTTGTCATTGTAGACTGCCAAGAAAAGGTCTTTGGATCAATTAGATGTTGAAACTGATTCTGTTATTAATAATTTTCTTAGTATGTTTGACAGTGACAGTTTTGGGGATCAATTAGATGATGGTGAGCAGGTTGATGCCATAGAACCTAGGGCAGATGAAATTAATGGTGATGAGAGTGAAAATTTGAAGGTGATCAAAGATGAGACCATTTGTAATGGTGATCAGAGTGAAAGTTTGGAGTCAGTTTGTAATGTTGTTGGTAGAAAAACTTGTGCATTTGACAATATGTCGACCAATATGGAAGATGGAGTAGCTAAATCTAATAAGACTACAGTCAAAGTTGGTGGTGAATTTGGCTGGATTGCTAGAATTGTTGTATCTTTGATTTTATTTTTGTTTATCTACTGTACAATTTTGTGTTTTGTGCTTGGAGGAGTTGTTGCAGTTGGAATTGCAGGTGCAACAGGCTTTAAATTTGGTGTTGATCCAAATTTGGATCTAGAATTTCCTTTGGCTCTTTGAGTGTTAATGGATAATCCTGGAACTGTAGATGAACCGTGTGATCTACGGTGTTTGATAAGTAAGGACAAGGTTTCCAGTCCTGTGAAGCAAATGGAGTACAGGCAATCACATGGTCGTAAGATGATTGATCCAGAAAAGCAGTATAAAAATCCATTCGAAGATGAAGGCAATTCAAAACAAGTTTCGCAGACGTCCTATAACATCCACGTTCTAAAAACATAGTAAAAACATAAATTTACCATAGAGTAACTCAACAAGGTAAGAATGAGATAAAGAATTTTTTTTTCTTTTATTCAACAAATAATCAAGTAACTACAATTACAAGATTTCTTTTTACAAAATACAATAAACCATATTGTCTTTCTCATTTACAATGTTTACAAATGTAAATCCATTACATATACAAATTTGGAATAAATACTGCTTCTAAATATCTGACATCTTTATCACAAGTCCTGGCATGTTTCCTGCTTGGAGAGAGATTGTCTTTCCAGTGATTTACCTCCATCCATAGACCGGCGGTCTCCCACACATCTTCCACATAGGAAGTTGCCGTACCCTTCACAAGGAATATAGACCTTAGGTGACCATTGGTAATTTGTCTTTCCCAAGTACATAGTGTTGTATTCTACTCAACTCTATCAACCATACAACCCTAGATACCCTCTAGCTAAGTATGATTTTTTTAATATCAATATCGTTCATAATGAATGTAGTCGTTGTGTTCACCCACCCCCACTCGACTTGGATACTGTCATATTCTCACAGTTTAAATCTCTTACCAACCCCAATCATGTAATAGTTTAATCTATGAGTCATAATAATAATACCTTTTTCACTTGAATAAGTCTATATGACATAACCATTCAATTGGTTGGTAATCGACTCTAGGGTTGCCCTAATATCCCTTGTTAATATGATATAACAATATAACCATATCTTATATCTAGAAGTTTTAGATTCTCAAATAACCCTTGATTAACTTAACCAAGGTTAAGAATACTATAGTTCTTAAATAGATAATGTCTCCTATACAAAGAAACGTAGAATAACTTTGATAATGTTTATAAAAAAAACATACCCTAAGTATAAATATCCCTACAAGGTTATTCTCTAGTACACTTAGCCTACTCCATTGTATTGGATCTCTTCATGAATAATAAAGACAAATAGTCTTAAATGGGATTCTCATAATAACCTTATTCCATCTTCCATAGTATCTCTAAGTTACCACCATTAATATGATACAAAAGTTTACTAACGATTCTTATGAATCTAGTACTCTTGGTTAGATAACATTATATGTTATGCATATATATATAACCTATACAAAACAATATGTTAAATCTTTATAACCTCATTACTATACAGTTCAAATTGAGAGTAAGAAAACAAGGTTCATCCATTTGAGAGCCTATCATATGGTTATTTCTCAATCTCTTTATTGGCTTGCTTAAAACTTAATTCAATAAGAAGACTTCTAAGATGTTCGTTTATCTTTCATTCTATAATTTGGTATTATCAACGGTTTAAAATCACTAAGAAGATGGTCGACTCAGTCTACTATAACAGTATACTCACTTGTATGACCAAGTATCAACCATATAAATAACATTCGTTGTCTTCATCGACTACAGAAATAGTTCAAAATAGTTTACTTAAAATGTTATATGTACTTTCCTAAGCTGATACTTAATAGTTTTTTACTATTACATCATAAATTCAGAAGGTTAATCCTTACTGGCAAACTCATATAATCGCCCATAATACTACGATGTATAGTCTAAGAGAAACTATTTGATTTCCTCATGGTTAATAAACACATGAACTGAGGAACACCTGAAAGTGTACAATATTGAGTTGGTTGAGATGTGTGAATAAGCCACAGGGTCAACACCACTTGACTATGTATTCACCTTCTGTCCTAGCTACTATATTCCTTTCTGTATATCTTCGATCCCCCCTTCAAGTTTTTAACCTTATTAATATATAACAACGGCTCATATGAGTCGTTATTCTTAATGACTGAGGCATGACTCCTACAAAGTCGCCTCATTTCATACCTCCTCTACCATTTGCTTGCAAACTTTAATGAAAGCTTAACAGTCCACAGCAGTTTAATCTAAATTAAAAACCAATTTTTAAGTGAAAATCCCACATGTCGATGGGAGATATCCGCTCCATGGCTCATCGTTTATGGCGGTTAAAACCACAGTCCTCCTTTTTAAGATGAGACTGACACGTCACTTAAACACAACTAATTTTTAAATAATCACAATAAGTGGTTCGATCTACCACTAATACTATTGAAGACTCTCCTACAAATAAGCCTTCGGCTACTCAAACATTACTCCATCGACTCATTAGGAGGTATTATCTTCATTCGATGCTAAGGCATTTACATATTTGATTACTTCAAATATAATTCTCATAACATCACCTCTATAGTAGATAGATATGGTTTATTCAATAAAATGATATTATTTAAACAAAGGATTACAGATATTGTGATTGGGTTGAGCTTGTCTCCCCATCATAATCCGTCGACATAATTCATGTATTCTTAACTTGACTAAATCATCTTAATGTTAAGAATTATTTATAGCATGTCAAGTGACTTATGACTTAATAATAATAATATGACAACCATTTTACGACAATAACGTCGTAATATTTACGTTAAACATAAATAGTCATAAATCAAACTCAAACGACATTGTTAACATTATTAACGACTAAGATGACTTAATACGACTTAGAAAGATTTGAAAACAATATCGACTATCTGTCCATTAAGTTTACAAGTAAACTGACAAGACAAGACTTACCTCTTATGACACATTGGTTCACATTTTTGTTATACACTTATAACTCAGTTTGGCAAATAAACCACTCGTAACCTGAGGTCTATATCTCTCTCCTAGAAAGATACTCTCTCTCTTTTCTCTGAGAGTCATTTGATAACCTGTAATCCTATTTCAACTTGTAACCAAACAATATGTGATTGGTGCATCATTATTCAATTAATTCAAATAATAAATTAAATCTCATAATACCAATATTAAATCGATAATAACATAATCATTCCTATAATTTAAATAAATGACATTCAATATAATCCATGTTTTTCCTTATCATTAATCTAAACATCATAATAAATTTACTTATGTCTAAGTAAAAAGTAAAAGTATAGCAAGACAAAAATTGGGGATGTAACATATCCTTCCCCTAAAGATTCATCGTCCTCAACGATATAAGGTATTAAAAAGTAACTAAAAAGCAAGTTCATTGTTTTCAACTAGTAACGTTATTAAATAAATGAGGAAATTTTTGATAAAATTCATGGTAATCCTCCCATGGAGTATTTTCCTCAGCATATTGGTCCCATTGGACCTTGCATTGCAAAACCTCTCTGTTACGCAAGTGGAGCTTACGTGTTTCTAACACCTTGAGTGGATTGATTGTGACCACCATTGGGTCTTGCATCTATAAAGAATTCCAAGTTAAAATATGATTATTACCTACAATATATTTCTTCAAATAAGACACATGAAAAACATTGTGCATTCTAGATAAGGCTAGTGCTAGAGCAATTTTGTAGGCAACCGGATTGACTACTTCAAGCACTTCAAAGGGTTGCACATATTGAGGGGCTAGCTTAGAAGACTTCCCAAACTTAATAGAACTTTTATGAGGTTTAACCCTCAAAAGAACTTTTTCTCCAACAGAGAATTGCCTTGGAACACGTTTTACATCCGCATAGCTCTTTTGCCTATCATTGGCTTCTGCCAATCTTTTTCTGATCAGCTTAACTTTCTCTTCCATTTCAGCTAGCATTTCTAGTCCAATTCTAATCCTTCCTCTAGCTTATCCCAGCTTATAGGAGTTTGACATATTCTTCCATACACTGCTTCAAATGGTGCCATCTTAATAGCGGAATGATAGGAATTGTTGTAAGCAAATTCCACAAGTGGTAAATATTCTTCCCACTTATATTGTTGATCCATGCAATACATAGGCAACAAATCTTCCAAGACTTGGTTAACTCTCTTAGTTTGCCCATCAGTTTTAGGATGGTAAGTTGTACTCACATTGAGTTTAGTCCCTAGCGTAGAAAACAAAGTTTGTCAAAACCTTGACGTTACACGCACATCTCTATCCGAGATAATCTTTTCAGGGAAGCCATGCAATCTAAACACCTCTTGCACAAATTTACAAGCTAACACAGGTGCTCTATCAGTCAAATTCCCTGGTATGAAATGTGTTACCTTTGTGAGTTTATCAACCACCACTAAAATGGCATCATGTCTATTCCTTGACATAGGAAGACCTTGAACAAAGTCCATGCTAATAACTTGCCATTTCCACTCTGGCACATCATGTGGGTACAACAATCCTGCGGGATGATGATGCTCTGCTTTTACACTTTGACATTCTAAAGAGCTTGCTACAAATCTTGTAGCATCATTCTTCATTCCTTTCCATAAATAAAGAGGTTTAACATCCTCTAGAAGTTTGGTCACTCTTGGATGTCTTGAATACGGTGCAGTATGAACTTCTTTCCATACTAGATCCCTTAATCTAGTTGAATCAGGAACATAAATTCTATCTTTATACCTCAATAGTCCATCTGAATCAAATAGAAAACCATCATACGTTGGATCTTTAGGATTATCTTTCAGAGCCTACTTAACCTACTCATAAAACTCATCACCAGACAAATTTTACAATACCAAATCCTTGAAATTTCCATGAATAGAAATAATAGAATCTATGTCTTCTATGACTCAAAGCATCAGCTACTCTATTCTCTTTTCCTTTGATGTAGTTTATCTCAAAGTCATAGTCAGATATCAATTCTAACCATCTCCTTTGTCGAGCATTCAAATGCAGTTGTGAGAAAATATACTTAAGACTTTAATGGTCTGATTTAAGTACAAAAGTCTTTCCCAACAAATAATGTCTCCACATTTGTAAGGCATGAGTTACTGCTGCCAATTCCATATCATGCGATGCATAATTTTTCTCATAAGATTTCAATTTCCTTGACTCATGCTATGACTCTTGCATCTTGCATAAGCACTCCTCCTAATCCTTCTCCCGAGGCATCTGTAATTACCTCAAATTGTCCTTCGGGGTTAGGAACTTTCAAGATTGGAGTTATAGTTAACTTTTCCTTTAAAAGATCAAATGCTTCTTGACATTTGTCTATCCATTCAAATCTCTTTCCTTTCCTCTGCAGGGAAGTGATTGGACTAGCAATACTAGAGAAATTTAGAACAAACTTTCTATAATAGCCTGCCAGGCCCATGAAACTATGCACCTCATGCACATTTGTTGGTACAGGCCAATCCAGAATAGCTATGATTTTTGCAGGATCAATAGATATTCCATTATCTGATATAATATGACCTAGGTATTGAATCTCCTTCTGGAAAAATGTGCACTTAGATAGTTTCCCATATAATTTATGTTGTCTTAACCTTTACAGAACTATTTGCAGGTGCCATTGATGTTCTTCCTCATTCTTAGAATAAATGAGTATATCATCCAAAAAGACTAAAACATACTTATCCAAACAATCTTTGAATATACTATCCATGAGATTCATGAATGCAGTAGGTGCATTTGTCAAACCAAATGGCAACACTGTGAACTCATAGTGTCTATATCTAGTTCTAAAAGTTGTCTTATGAATATCTTCATCCTTCAGTCTTAACTGATGATATCCTGATCACAAATCAATCTTTGAAAACACAGTAGCTTCACGCATCTGATCAAAAAGATCATTAATGTGTGGCAAAGGATACTTGTTCTTTACCATTGCTTTATTAAGCATATGATAATCTATACACAAATGAAGGGTTCCATCCTTCTTCTTAACAAAAATAGCCGAAGCACCCAAGGTGAAACATTGGGTCTAATTAAACCTTTTGCCAACAATTCTTGTAATTATGCTTTCAATTACATTAACTCCGTTGTTGTCAAATAGTAGGGTGCTTTTGATATAGGCTCAGATCTTGGTTTAATGTCAATAGTAAAATCAAAAACCCTCTTGGGAGGCAATCTTGGAAGTTCTTCTCGAAACACATCCTAAAATTCCTGAAGAAAAGGATACTTTTCCCCAAAAGATAAACTAGGGTTTTCTACCCCTTCCTCCACTTGTTCCATTTTGACTGCAAACATTTGACAACCTTTCCTTCTAACCCTTTTTAATTGCTTGGCAGAGATAGTTCTGATTTTAACCTCTTTGAATCCCTTGGAATTGGGTTAGATTTCCCAAATCATCTAAGCATTCAACTATGAAAAATAGTCAACCTTAGCTCTATGTTTCCATAGCCAACTTATTCCTAGGATTACATCATAGGAACCTAGGGGAGCTACATAAAGGTTTACTTTAGTTGAGAAACAAGGGAGATCAATCTTGGCTTCAAACAAACATTACTCTACCTGAGCCTTAGATTGGTTAGCATATTCAACTAACCAAGGTTTGGACATGTGACCAGCTTTTCTAGAAAATTTATTCAAAATTCTAGGAGAAATAAAGTTTTCTATGGCTCCTGTATCAATCAAAACAGGTATAGGGACTCCAAACAAAGTACCTATCATCTTAATGGGTGTGATTTGATACTCTACTTGACAATTGTCAAGAGATGCATGAATCCTTTGCTGGAATGTTTCCTGCTGAGTAGGTAGTGCAGTACCTCTTTGTTGACCATTTTGATTCTTGTTAGGGAAACACTTTGCATAGTGGTCACCCCCACAAGTAAAGCATCCTCTAATGGGTCCTTTCTTATCTGAAGTCTTCCCATTGTTATCCTCATTTCTTTTGTAGTTGTCATTCTTCTTCTCATTGCTAGATCCACCTTTGTTCTTCTGAGGTCCTTTATCTTTTCTTTTGTTATCAAAGCTCCTTTCATATCTTTTCTTGTAGGGTTGATTGTTAGGGGTTCCATTAAACCTCTTGCAACTTCTATCACGATAAGCCGAGATGGATTTTAGCTTTTGCTCTTGCTTGATCGCCTTCTCATACACTTGATCCATTGTTGTGGGACCATGTACATCCACTTCACCACCAATTTGAGCATTTAAGCCCATGATGAATTTTATGATTCTGAATCTCTCATCCTTTTGATACTGTGGAACATATTTCAAGAGTCGAGTGAATTTTTTCCCATATTCTACCACTGTCATATCTCATTGTCGAAGGTTTTGAAAATCAGTCAGTTTCTGATCAAAAAAAAGTTGTGGTAACCATCTTTTGCGAAAGAGTTCCTCAAACTCATCCTAATTTACCCTTAGAGAGCTCAAATTTAATTCCATATTTCTATTCATCCACCAAGTGGATGCTTCTCCTGCCAGTTGGAATGCTCCCCATACTGCCTTGGTCACCTCCGAGTAATTTCTTATCTTGAAGTACTTTTCCATCTCTATTAACCAAGCTTCTGCAGCATCTCCGGTTTCTGTCTGATCAAATTTTGGTGGAATAACCTTCTTCATATCCTTTGAGAGCTCCAAGGTCAATCTATCCCTTGGCTATTTATGTGGTTCAGTACTCTTACTTTGATCTTCATGATTTTCTCTACTTTCACCATGAGAGTTTTCACCTCCTCCCTCAGTATTCCCTTTATCATCCACCTTCTTTTCCAAATCACCCATTCTTTTCTTGGTTTCCTCAAGCATGGTTATGATTTGGTCCAGCTTATTATTTGGCAAGTGGTTTTCCTCTTTACTTTCTCCTTGGTTAGTTCTTGTCCGCACCATGTTTATCGATTTCTCACACTTGAGAATATTGAGTTGTCCATTAGTTCAAGATTATAATGTAACCCATTAAATCTAAACATAATACTCAATATAAACAATAGTTTGGCACAAAAACAACTTTTTTTATTTATTTATTTCATTTCAAAAGTAAAGAGTATTCTTCTTTATACAAGAAATGACTTCAAAAGTGATGCTCAAGAGGAGTATATCCCTCAGACTCATTTTCAGATACATAATCTCGAGGTATATAACCCTTTGATCACTATCAGACCTAACTTCTATGATCTCAACAATTGAGGGTGTGTGGGGATCTCACCTAACCATAGTTGTTTCCTCATCTGACATATACTCTATGATTTTGCAGTGATCTTAACTCTTTCTTTGTTTTCCCTTCTCACTCACTTGATTCAAGTTAAGGCAGTCACCAGAGTTTCAGTATCACTTAACCAAATGTCACTCTCATCATTGGTCCCTCAAAGGTTTTGATAATGGCCTCGCGTTCTTTTTTTTCTTAAAGGAAACGTTGACTTGAATTAACAGACTTTCTTGTTGTCTTCTTAAAACATACCATCCTGGCACAGACATTTTCAAACATTAGCTAACCGCATAATGTTGACTACAGGCAAGCATAGTGGTCTCATAAGCCCTAGTGTTAAACTTGGTAGCTCTAATACCATATGTAACATCCACGTTCTAAAAACATAGTAAAACCTTAAATTTACCATAGAGTAACTCAACAAAGTAAAATGAGATAAAGAAAAAAAAATCTTTTATTCAACAAATAATCAAGTAACTACAATTACACTATTTCTTTTTACAAAATACAATAAACCATATTGTCTTTCTCATTTACAATGTTTACAAATGTAAATCCATTACATATACAAATTTGGAGTAAATACTACTTCTGAATATCTAGCATCTTTATCACAAGTCATGGCATGTTTCTTGCTTGGAGAGAGAGCATCTTTCCAGTGATTTACCTCCATCCACAAACCGGCGGTCTCCGACAGATCTTCCACATTGGAAGTGGCCCTACCCTTCACGAGGAATATAGACCTTAGGTGACCAATGGTAATTTGTCTTTCCCAAGTACATAGTGTTGTATTCTACTCAACTCTATCAACCATACAACCCTAGATACCCTCTAGCTAAGTATGATTTCCGATAGGATGAGCAATCTGAATACAGTGAACCAATAATGCATGCAGAAAACAAATGCATTACTTTGGCCAAATTTTTAATATTAATATCATTCATAATGAACGTAGTCATTGTGTTCACCCACCCCTACTTGACTTGGATACTGTCATATTCTCGCAGTTTAAATCTCTTACCAACCATAATCATGTAATAGTTTAATCGATGAGTCATAATAATAATACCTTTTTGACTTGAATAAGTCTATATGACATAACCATTCAATTGGTTGGTAATCGACTCTAGGGTTACCCTAATATCCCTTGTTAATATGATATTACAATATAACCATATCTTATATCTAGAATTTCTAGATTTGCAAATAACCCTTGATTAACTTAACCAAGGTTAAGAATACTATAGTTCTTAAGTAGATAATGTCTCCTATACAAAGGAACGTAGAATAGCTTTGATAATGTCTATAAACCCTAGGTATAAATATCCCTACAAGGTCATTCTCTAGTATACTTAGCATACTCCATTGTATTGGATCTCTTCATGAATAATAAAGACAAATAGTCTTAAATGGGATTCTCATAATAACCTTATTCCATCTTCCATAGTATCTCTAAGTTACTACCATTGATATGATACAAAAGTTTACTAACAATTCTTATTAATCTAGTACTCTTGGTTAGATAACATTATTCGTTATGCATATATATATAACCTATACAAAACAATATGTTAAATCTTTATAACCTCATTACTATGCGGTTCAAATTGAGAGTATGAAAACAAGGTTCATCCATTCAAGAGCCTATCATATGGTTATTTCTTAATCTCTTTATTGGCTTGCTTAAAACTTAATTCAATAAGAAAACTTCTAAGATGTTTGTTTATCTTTCATTCTATAATTTGGTATGATCAACGGTTTAAAATCACTAAGAAGATGGTCGACTTAGTCTGCTATAACAGTATACTCACTTGTATGACCAAGTATCAACCATATAAATAACATTCGTTGTCTTCATTGACTACATAAATAGTTCAAAATAGTTTACTTAAAATGTTATCTATACTTTCCTAAGTTGATACTTAATAGTTTTCAACTATTACATCATAAATTCAGAAGGTTAATCCTTACTGGCGAACTCATATAATCACCAATAACACTACAATGTACAGTCTAAGAGAAACTATTCGATTTCCTCATGGTTAATAAACACATGAACTGAGGAATACCTAAAAGTGTACAATCTTGAGTTGGCTGAGATGTACGAATAAGCCATAGGGTCGACGCCACTTGACTATGTATTCACCTTCTGTCCCAGCTACTATATTCCTTTCTATATATCTTCAATCCCCCCTTCAAGTTTTTAACCTTATTAATATATAACAACAACGGCTCATATGAGTCATTATTCTTAATGACTAAGGCATGACTCCTACAGAGTCACCTCATTTCACACCTCCTCTACCATTCGGTTGCAAACTTCAATGAAATCTTAACAGTCCACAGTGGTTTAATCTAAACTGAAAACCAATTTTTAAGCAAGAATCCCACATGTCGATGGCAGATAGCTACTCCATGGCTCGTTGGTTGTGGCGGTTAAAACCACAGTCCTCCTTTTTAAGATGAGGCTGACACATCACTTAAACACAACTAATCTTTAAATGATCACAATAAGTGGTTTGATCTACCACTAATACTATTGAAGACTCTCCTACAAATAATCCTTTAGCTACTCAAACATTACTCCATCGACTCATTAGGAGGTATTATCCTCATTCGATGCTAAGGCATTTACATATTTGATTACATCAAATATAATTCTCATAACATCACCTCTATATTAGATAGATATGGTTTATTCAATAAAATGATATTATTTAAACAAAGGATTACAGATATTGTGATTGGGTTGAGCTTGACTCCCCATCATAATCCGTCGGCATAATTCACGTATTCTTAACTTGACTAAATCATCTGAATGTTAAGAATTGTTTATAACACATCAAGTGACTTAATAATAATAATAATAATATGACAACCATTTTATGACAATAACATCGTAATATTTGCGTTAAACGTAAATAGTCATAAATCAAATTCAAATGACGTCATTAATGTTATTAACGACTAAGATGACTTAATACGACTTAGAAAGATTTGAAAACAATATCAACTACCTATCGATTAGGTTCAAAAGTAAACTGACAAGACAAGGCTTACCTCTTACGACACATTGGTTCACATTTTCATTATACACTTATAACTCGGTTTGGCAAATAAACCACTCGTAACCTAAGGTCTATATCTCTCTCTTGGAAACATATTCTCTCTCTCTCTTTTCTCTGAGAGTCATCTGATAACCTGTAATTCTATTTCAACTTGTAACCAAACAATATTTGATTAGTGCATCATTATTCAATTAATTCCAATAATAAATCAAATCTCATAATACGAATATTAAATCAATAATAACATAATCATTCCTGTTATTTCAATAAATGACATTCAATATAATCCATGTTTTTCCTTGTCATTAATCTAAACATCATAATAAATTTACTTATGTCTAAGTAAAAAGTAAAAGTATAGCAAGACAAAAATTGGGGATGTAACACATCCTCTGCAATGGCTATGGCGATGTCTGTGACTGTGATGAGTACTAGTACTACTACTAGTAGCAGCTCTGTGCACACTGCATTTTCAATCTCACCCTCCTAGATTCTTTCACCAAATATTCTTCCCACTTTTACCCGCAAACATGCTTGATTAAGATTAATTGCAAGTGCAAGTGCAAGCGCAGTGAGGTATGAATTGGGTAACTAAAATGTCGCTGGTGGAAAAGGAAGAGTTTTATGTTGCCTCGGTGCTCAACATTGAAGACATTGCCTCAGGCATCCATTGTGTTGTTGTTGAGGCTGAAATCTCCAGAGAATTGGTGCATAGAGACGATGCGTACAAGTGGCCAAAGAGAGGCGAGCAGTTTATGTCCCATGTGAAAGAACGAGCGTCATCTGTGGGTGAATCTGTCGTTAGAAATGTAGACAAATTGAAAGAAACGAGAATCAATTCGGCCCAAAAGATTAGGATTAACAAGCCCAGCAGGTCATTGTCTCCTGAGGCTTTAGATTTTATTCCTTCCAAGGGATTTTCTGTACCCAACTCTGATTTGCAGCAAAGGGGTCTTTTATTTGTAGATGAGCAGTTTGATAAGGTGCTTAAGACTGATCGAAGATCCGTTGGTGCTACTAAGAGAGACGGGCCAAGGGATAGGCCTGTCGAGTTTTCAAAGTAAATGATAGGATTGGAAATGTAGGGGATATCTCGACGTAGCTCTTGCAGCTTGGATTGGACCACAAGTGGGAGATTGTTGGTGTACATGGACTATGTATGCAGCCCAATCCTCATGTGGTTGTAATGCTTGCACCAATATTTATTTCTTAACAGTTCTACAGACCACTATCTCCTCTCTTTTTCCATTGACCTTTGCATGTTATTTCTCATCCACAATGAGGTATGGTTGGAGGTTATTTAATTTATATGTCTATTGTTAGACTGAGGGAGTAGTGAGTGGAACAAATACTGCTATAGAATAGCTTATAGATTTGTATATAGAGATTGAGTTGCTTGTAGACATAATATTTTGTAAGAGAGTTTTATTCCTGAAGTAATACAAAGAGCAATCCCTTGCTCAATGTGGACGTAGTCAATTGGTGAACCACATTAAAAAACTTGTCTTTCTTTTTTGCATCTGGTCTGAGTTTAATTTATGTGTTTATTTAATTGTTGTTTTCTTTTGCTTTATCTATTCTTCGCTCAACACTCTTTACAACCTTTCATTGTCACTTTGGTGGGTGGGTAGTTTTTGATTAATGAAAATCTCAAACTTGGGAGGGGTAGTTTTTAATAATCTTCCCATTTTATTTGACTTTGCATTGTATTATTATTTTTTAAATGAAATTTAATTTTTAAATTCTTATTTTACATTATAAAATATAATTTATTAAAATATTTTTAATATAATATTATAAAATAAAATAAATATTATATAAATATTTTTAAGTATATTATAATATTTTAAGATTGTATATTTAGATTAAGTATACCATATATTTAATAACTATATATTTATTATTCAATCATATTTATTTTATATATGAAATTTAATTATATTTATTATTATATCTAAAATTTCATATAATAATAAAAATTATTCTATATAATTCTAATGTAATATTATATTACAAATTGTTATATTTATATTAAAAAAATATTTATTATTATATATTTATAAAGAGAATAATTTATGCAGATATAACATAATTGAGTGGCATACTCAAATGATGCAAAAAAGAAAGGATATTGATCCCCTCTAGATAGATAGGCTTAAAAACCTAGAATATAGTTTGAAATGTTTTGCACTAATAATTTTATTTGTATATAATTTCTAATTTAATACACTATAACATGGTATTTTAAAATATGTTACGTATTAATGAAAAGCATGTCTCTTATTTCAAACCCTTCTTATTTGTGAAATGCCCTTCATTTTGTTGTCAAAATCTAAATTGTTATTATATATACATTTTATATAATTTAAATTATTAAATATGATATAGTATAATATAATTGTATATATAAATATTTTTTTAATATAATTACATATTTATTTTATATATAAAATCTATACTATAATTATATTTATTATTATATTATACTTTAAATAGTAAAAAGATAAAACCCTAATTCATTTTGCAACATCACTCAAGGAACACAAATCTGCATAGTCCTCAAATGTGTTCATCAATAATGCAAGTCTAATTATTGGACAAGGTAAGATGAACCAATATTTAGATCACAAAACATATCAAGTCCATTTCACACAATATGGATTGAAATTACATCTATATGAAACCCATTACAAAAATTAATGCTCCTAACTAGACACATGCCCATAGACCAAGTTATAAATAAGCAATACCTTAGACTATCCCCAAACAGTCTCAAGCTATAGGGAAAGCATGATTAACATCAACCACCTCTTCCACCCAAGGCTTCACATCATTTGTAGACCAACCTATATAATGACCCACTAAAGAAGGAAAGCACAAACCATAGTAGGTCTCTCATTTGCACTAAGACCTATGTATTGTCACCACCAACTTCTAGCCACTAACAATGATGATGAACATGTCAACTAGATAAAACTTTGCCCACATCT